>OU785236.1:2698327-5396655 GCA_917051295.2 Erebia ligea
CATATCTTAAACTTATTAATGTATGGCTAATTAGTTTATGCGACTGATTTTTTTTTAATAAATTGTTTGTAATCATACTTGAATAATGAAGTTTGCAGAAATTGGCAGTTAAAACATTGATAAATTAAAAGGTACATACATAGGGTGTACCTACCTATCTTGTTAATAATTATGAAATGAGAAATAAAACACATAAATTGTTTAAAGATAAGTTTTTTATTTAAAATGACAATCACCTAAGAACAGCAGTAACTTCTTAGCTTACCAAGGTAACAACTAAAGTTTATTACGTATCCTACAGTCTTATTACCTGAAATAATTATTCTCATTCTTCTTCATTCCTAAACTTTAACATTTAAGTATATAAAAACTTATTCTTTGAGATTTTTCTTTTGTATTTTAAAAAGTAGGTACTCCTTTTTAAAAAACAAATGAAAAATCTCTTCAATTACAAAAAAAGGTTTATCTATAAAATAATTTATTTTAAAAATAATCACATAAAAAATTGAAATATTTACGAGCGTTTCTTTGGTTTTCATTTCTTTACTTATTTTCTTCTATATTTTTTTCTAACTTTCTCAGTAATCAAAATCAAAAAGATCTCTCGTTAAAAAAAAGTTTAGAGGTTTTCTTACCTATTTATACGGGGTTATTTTTCAATGACCGGCCAAATTTTCACTGGGTGTTCTACCCATGAACATGAACAACTTTCACTATGGGGCCGACTCTGAAATCACGAAAAAAAAACAGCTGTTTCATACATTTTAGTCGAGAAGTATTGATATTTTGTAGGAAACAGCTGATTTTTTTTCGTGATTTCAGAGTTGGTCCCATAGTGAAAGTTGTTCATATTATTCAAGGTAACACCCTGTGAAAATTTGGCCGGTTATTGAAAAATAACCCTTTAAATACTATCCCTAGTTTCTCTTCAATAACAAAAATATTTTTTATCTCCTATGACAATAATAAATTGTAGTTCACTACAGTAACAAAAAATAATAATCAAAATTATAAAAAATAACATGTTAGTTAAAATTCAACCAATCTTTTCCTTCTTACTTTCTAATTTACTGCAACTGATCTTCATCTTTAGTTTGTAGGATATTTTCTTCATTATGCGATAATTTTTCTCCCTCTAATGGTTGCAGCACGAGCAGATCTTTGTTCTGTTCCATGTAGGAATGACTACCTAAAACTGTTACTGTTTTAGGCATGTTTTTTAAAAATATTTTTAGTCGCAGACTGGTAGAATCACCTTGGTTTTGATTTCGCTCAACCGTTTCCTTTCTTTTTACTTTTTCTTGTGTTTCAGGTTCCGAATAATTTTTAATTATATTTTTAAATAATTTCCGTCTTCCTGGTTCCATTATTAGGTGTCAAACTGCAAAATGGTTAGGATAATATTAAATTTATTAAAATAAAATTAGGTAACCTGTTAAATTAGGAGTTATTTTTTTACCCGTTTGCAAAATTTCGAGGTCAATTCTACTCATAAATGTTAGAAATACTTTTACAGGAAAGAAATGGGGTAATTCTTTTCGAAACCTGCAAATTTACCCTTCGTCGTACAAGTAAAGTGTAATGACTCCCAGTTACTTAATAATCAATGTTTTTCTTCAAAATGTAAAAAACTAAATGTAATAAACTCACCATAAAATCCAAAATTGACGACAAATGCTCTGCGAAACACTAAAACAAGTACGAACTTGCTCACGATTTGCATCAACTAAAACGAGGCGGCAGACGCTTGAAGCGCCGGCGCGGGGTTAAACTCGCGCGGTTTATCGCGATGGCGCCAAAATCATTGTTTTAACCAACGTCATAATAGTCAATCCATATAAAATTTTGATTGTATTATTGTGTATACTATTCTTATTCCGTTTAAGGAAAACTGTTTGAAGTACTAGAACTTTACTTTTGTTATAACTGAAACGACACTGCAAATCAAATATTGAATAAAAAAAATAGGTTTAACCATAATCTCTATGTTTACTGTTGAAATCCTAAATAGTTCATGCGACCGACGTATCATTATCTATTGCAAGCTAAATGGTTGAAATGACAACATCTAACATTTCATGTACAGAGCTAATTGTATTAAGCGACACTGGATAAGAATTTAACAAAGAGGCTAATTGTATTAAGCGACATTTCTATATATTTATAAAGTCAGGCTAAATGCTTTAACGTACGTTGCCTGTAAATTGTTGCTCCAGGAAAAAACGTTTAAACGACTGCCTGGTATTTGGTAGTCAGCTTAAGTACACAGTTCCTAAATTTGTCAATATTTTGTGTCGCTTCATACATTGCAGTCCAAAATGGGCCCAAAAATGCGGTTGTATTAAGCGACAAAAAAGTGCGCCGATCGTCACCAAACCCAGCTCAAATGACGCAGAAAAATTCGCTGATTCCAAATATGTATAAAAGTCTATATCGCTCAGAGTGTCGCTTAATACAATTAGCCCGGAACCCGTCGATATATATAGCTGCTCGTGCTGACTGACTCATTGATCACCTCTCCTGTAAAATTTTGTATGAAAATATTTTTTTTCACTCATTGTTTCGTATAGAAGACAAAAAATCATTAAGAGGAAAAATACAGAGAGAGCTGATGATTGAGGATTTCGAAGACGGATGAAGAGCACCAGCCAGGGTATCGAAGATAGGTGGGGGGTGCTCGACCAAATGTCACTCGAAACTTCATCCAATTGACAGTTAGCTGAAAAAAAATTCAAAATGGCGGATTTAAGATGGCCGCCATACAAATTTCGTCGGTGTCTATCTCGGAGAGTATAAAAGATGGAAGAGTGGTTTATTGGCAAAAGATGATCAGGACATGAAGGTCTACCTGATGAATAGGAAAAAAATTCAAGATGGTGGAATTTATTTTTCCATAGAAAAGGGTATTGAAGAAGATGGGGGGGTGCTCGACCAAATGTCACTCGAAACTTCATCCAATTGACAGTGAGCTGAAAAAAAATTCAAAATGGCGGATTTAAAATGGCCGCCATACAAATTTCGTCGATGTCTATCACGGAGAGTATAAAAGATGGAAGAGTGGTTTCTTGGCAAAAGATGATCAGAACATGAAGGTCTACTTGATGAATAGGAAAAAAATTCAAGATGGCGGAATTTATTTTCCATAGTTAATGTATGGCGAATATTGAAGAGGCTACAGCCTACAAGTGTAGAATAATGCAAGACTACGGTTTCTTTTCAAGATTTGTTTATATGGAAGAATTTTCATTTTGACGAGTGGTTCGGAGGACATATATGGAGAGAGATGATGATCGAAGGTTCAGATGATGGGTGAGGAGCACGGAGGGTATTAAAGATAGGTACCTACTTAGGGGCTGCTCAAACAAAAAGGGAGGGGCGGGGGGTTGGTGGTCTTTGTTTTATGTTTTTCCTTTATGAGAATTTTCTTTTACGTCGGACGCTTGGCGTGCTGGCGCTTCCACTGTGCTCACTAGCATAGCAGTGTGTTGTTCAGATCAGAACACGTAGACAGTAAACCAGCTGCTCGATTATGTAAGAATTGTCGATCAAATCGTAAAAGTGCGGCGTCAAAGTAAAATAAACCATAACAGCATTAAATTAGAGCTCAATTTCGTGTTTCGAAATTGAGCTCTAATTTAATGCTGTTATGGTTTATTTTACTTTGACGCCGAACTTTTACGATTTGATCGGCCATTCTTACATAATCGGGGGGCAGGATAGTAGGACAGCGAGTAAGTAGACAGTGGACCACGCGGTCCACTACGCGGTCCGCTGCAGCGGGCCGCGCAACCACGCGCCATACTAGTCATAATATATCGTTATTTCCACATCTCCTTTCCACTTGGGAGGAGATTATTGTTATGATATTTTTCTTGTTATTTACTAAAAGAATTTATATTGTGTGGTGGTTCGGAACCCTTTGTTGCAAGTCTGACTCGCACTTGATTTTTTTAATAACAAAACTCATTTCCTAATTTCAACTTCGACACATTAGCATCTGCATTTGTTAAAAGTATTAAAAAAAAAATTGGCAGTCATAGAGACTGCCGATAAAAGTGAAAACGAATATTTAAAAAAAACTTTAAATATAATTTTAGAACTAAGGCATTAAAGTTTAATTACGAATGTAGTATATTTATATTTTTTAAGACCTTTTGTCTTCGTAACAACGCTAGCATGTCGGTGACGGTGACGCGAATCCACAAGTTTACCCCCTACCAGAACGTGCTCAACGCGGCTAAAGAAGTTTTCACTTCAATAAAAAAGGGTTTCTACATCAGCTATCCTCTCTAGTTAGACATAGATGTATGCATGCAATTATAAACCTTAAAGTGGTAAACATTTTCAAAACGCGACTGTACTATGACTGTGCTATGGTATGATATCAGAATTGGAATTGCATTGCTATTTGCTACAGAAGAATTATATTACAATTTTGTATGACATATTGGCAGAAAATTGGACCCGAGAACATGATATTTTGTGATCAAATTGGAATCTATTCGCGCAGTGGCGGGGCAAGACCTAAATTTGATGTGGGCAAGATACATTTTGCGAGGCCCCCTGATGGATGACGCAAGAGGACGGATTTTGTTGAAAGAAAAATTTTGCAGCTACACTGAGCAGATTACATTGTACTTTTTACAATGCAAACATAGGTAAAAAGTACTAAGTTTTTCTGGTCAAAAGTACCAAGCATAGTTGGTAAAAATTACTAAGTTACTTGGTAAAAAGTACAAAGTTACTTGGTAAAAAGTGCAAAGTATTGGTAAGTATTGGTACTTTTTACCAAGTAACTTGTCCGTCCGTCCATCCGTCCATCCGTCCGTCTGTCCGTCTGTCAGAGCCTTATAACTTCTGAATTACTGAACGTAATTACTTCAAATTTAAATATAATATGTAAACCTATGGCTTCCAGCCGAATATGGCTTAAAAAGTTATAAAAATCTTTATTTCAGGGGGGCTCTCATAGAAGCGAATGCGAAGTAAAATATTTTATATAGCGTTACATAGAGTTGCGGTAGGTATATCATTTTAATTAGGAATAGAGTCCAAAAATATTTTTTTTTTAAATTTTTCCTTTAAAAATGACGGGGGCTTTCAAAGTGGAGATTTTCTAACGTCCAAAGTTGACCTCAGAACTCAATTTTCTGAAAGGCTGAGCCTGAAACTTGATCAATTATTTGAATTATATCCTGTTACCTGTACTTGAACAACAAATACTAAAATTAGATAAATATTTTAAGGAAACAAAATTATTTATTACTAGCTGATGCCCGCGACTTCGTCCGCGTGGACTAAGTTTTTTCGATTCCCGCGAGAACTCATTATTTTCCGGGATAAAAAGTAGCCTATGTATGTATGTATGTATATAATATATTCTTTATAGCTGATGCCCGCGACTTCGTCCGCGTGGAATAAGTTTTTCAGTTAATTTTCCAGGATAAAAAGGAGCCTATATTACTATCCCACGGTATAATCCCCCTTTAATGGTGAAACACGTACTTCTTCATATTTTAACGAAAGCCCAAATGCTGTTTCATGGCTATACCTTGAGAAATTAAGGATTTTCACACAAACTCTCAACCCCTATTTCACCCCTTCGGGGGTGGAATTTTGAAAAACTGTGAAACACATATGTTTTCATTTTCAACCCGCAGCTGATATATCAAGTTTCATGGCTATAACTTGAGAAATTAAGGATTTTCATACAAACTCTCAACCCCTATTTCACCCCTTCGTGGGTGGAATTTTGAAAAATTGTGAAACACGTCATATGTTTTCATTTTCAACCCGCAGCTCATATATCAAGTTTCATGGCTATAACTTGAGAAATTAAGGATTTTCATACAAACTCTCAACCCCTATTTCACCCCTTCGGGGGTGGAATTTTGAAAAACTATGAATCACATATGTTTTCATTTTCAACCCGCAGCTCATATATCAAGTTTCATGGCTATAACTTGAGAAATTAAGGACTTTTATACAAACTTTCAACCCATATTTCAACCCTTCGGGGGTAGAATTTCGGGATAAAAAGTATCCTATGTCCTACCTCGTAGTATGGGCTCAAATCGTGCCAAGTTTCGTTTGAATTCATTCAGTAGTTTCGGCGTGATGCGCGGCCAAGATACAGACAGACAGACAAAAATGAAAAAAATTACAGATTTGGCTTCAGTATCGAATAATGAGTGCCCTCCAAAAAGAATTTTCAAAATATCTTCAATGTACAGAATTGGACCTGTTACAGTTTTATTATAATTGTATAGATTTTATTACTAACTTAATATGTTAGTGTTGAGATAGTAATGTAGTTCATAGGAATTGTTCACAAAAAAAATTAGGAAAAAAGCACAAAATAAAAAGAAAAAAAAATTAACATTTACTCCCTCAGAAATCTCCTAAAAAACTTTAAAAAATTATAACTCGAAAACTACCAAAAATCGCTGAACATACATGGGGTATTTTCTGATAGGTCTAGGTACGAGGAATCAAATAATTTTCTTTGGACGTCACTATTTGGGCCAGCCTGTATAAGGGCGCCTTCAAATTTGCCGCAAAGCGTAGCGCGGCCGCAGCGCGGCTGCAGCGCTGCGGCCGCGCTCCTGTCGCGAGGTTCGAACATCATAGGGTTGTACCTATATTTATTTTCACGATGGACTCTGACGAAGAAACACTGCTCTGTGTTACTATTACTTAATACGAAACAACGAAAATATAAAGTACATAGTTGTGTTAACAATACATAATATTATACTTACATGCTTCATTTTTTTTCACTTGGAGTCTTGTTTGTGAAATTGTCAATAAATTTAATGCATATTTCTTCCCAAGCCTTTTTCTTTTCGATTTTATTGCTGTACTTGTCGGACTTCGAATCCCATATTGCTGGACGACTCTCAACCTCATCGATAAATTCTTCTACCTGATTTTCGTTCATGTTTAGACTTGAACAAAAATACGTGCGCAGTCCCGTCACTAGTCGATCGATGAACTGATGCGCGGCCGCAGCGCGGGTGCAGCGCTGCAGTCGCGTGTTTTTTATTTATATGGATTTACAAAGCAGCGCGACTGCAGCGCTGCAGCCGCGCTGCTTCCGCGCGGCACTTTGCGGCAAATTTGAAGGCGCCCTAATAAGCTTCCGGAAGTTTAAAAAGGGTGGAAAAAAAATTATTTTGTTAACAAATTTTTAAATTAATAAATTTACAATTTTTGAAATTGTTTATTCAAACATCAGTAAATCGGTGTCTGATCAATTTTATCTGCATAAAAGGGTAATTGAAGAAGTATATTTAATTTTAAAATAGTGGTTGAGACTTGTCCAACCACTAAGAAAAAGTTTTCTTAAAAAAAATAAAGATATACGTTGTTTTTGCTTGAATCCACGTCGCAAAATTTACAAACAAGTGCTGAGCCTTGCGATGCTTTGCCGGCTGTTGTCGATTGTCTATTCATTTTTAGTTCTTAGAATCATGCAATCGATTTTTGTTTTTACAGATTATTTTAAATTTAAATGTTAAAAGAATAAATAAAATATTATAATAACGTGGTGAAATGAAATAAAGGCTTTCAAATTCATCCAATGTTGATTTAATTGATTAGTTATTTCAAAAATAACTGAATTAATTTAATTAAAAATAAAATAATATTAATTTGCGCACAATATTATATATTATTTAGTACACAGAGTGATCATTTACAATAAAATACGGTTTGGAAAAATAAATAAATAATTCTTACCAAGATAGTAGGTAGGTATACTTGGTACTTTTTACCCGAAAAACTTAGTACTTTTTACCTATGTTTGCATAGTAAAAAGTACTTTGTAATTTTCTCAGTGTAGATTTTTAAAAAACGAATGTGGTAGGTTATTATTGCCAGATACTTGCTAGCCGGTGTTTTTATTATTTATTGCTAGATGAGTAATTATATCGATATAATCTATATTTGCGTTCGCGGGCCTTGGAGGCGCGAGGCCCCTTGGACTGCGAGGCCGTAGGCGGTGGCCCACGTCGCCCACGCCCTCCGCCGCCTCTGTATTCGCGTTGACATTTTCATCTGCCTAACTGTAATTTACGATTTTGATTACTCAGCTATATTTCAAACCCGTAGCTTTGAAATATAGCAGCATAGCTTTACTTACCTACTGGGGTAGAATTTTTGAAAGCCTTTCTAGGCCCGTAAATATACCGACATCAATTAAGACTGCGTTCTTAAGTATCGGTTAATCTATGCTTATATTATAACGGCCGGTTTCTGAATTGAGAATTTTACGTTGAGTCTGTCTCAAAGACCACTTATGTGTGAATTAAGTACTAATTAAGGAAATGTTTGTTTCTGAATTGATATTTTGTAAGGTTTGAGAATTGGAGCTTGAGAAATTTCAAATTTGACAGTTTCGAAACTTAAATCTCTGCTTAACAGCAAAATTGCGTTTCAGAGCGCTTTTTGCAGCGCTCAAAGTCCTCTAATCTCAAAGTTGAGTGCGTGATATTTAAGTAACGAATTTCGGCTACTTAAACAATATTCACACTAGATAATGCACGCGACTTGGTCCGTGGATTAAAGTTTTTTGAATTCCCGCGTGTTAACACTTTAATTTTCCGGGATATAAACTATCCCTATACCAAATTTCATCAAATTCGGTGAAACAAATGGGCCGTGAAAGCGTAGCAGACAGACAGACAGACACACTCTCGAATTTATAATATTAGCATGGATTTGCGATTTCTAGTGAAGATTCTTCGTTGGCATCTTTTGACGCTCCCTGGCGCAGTGGCGATCGCTGTGGTGGCTGATTAAGGGAGTTCCCGGGTTCGATTTCCGGCAATTCGATTTGGGAATTTACAATTTCTGAATCGTGGGAGGCTTCCTTCATAGGTGTAGAAATCTATGAGTTTAATATAGCTGCCATACCACTAACAATTTAGCCCGCCACCATCTTAGATTGCATCATCACTTATCATCAGGTGAGATCGCAGTTGGGCTAACTTGTAGTGGGATTTAAAAAATTTTTGGAGAAGCCTGAGGTAGATCCAGATGCCTACGTGCTACAAGATGATGAACCTGTTGAAGAACGAAATTATGTCCTGTCTTTGCCCCAAGCTCATTAGTAGAAAGTTATTTTACAAATAACTACATAACAATAAACTCCTGTAATCCTTACTAATATTATAAATGGGAAAGTGAGTTTGTTTGTATGTTTGTTCCGCTTTCACGCCGTAACTACTGAACGGATCTGGATGAAATTTGGCACAGAGATAGATTATAGTCTGGAATAGCACATAGGCTACTTTTTATCCCGGAAAACTAAAGAGTTCCCGCGGGAACCGAAAAACCTAAATCCACGCGGACGAAGTCGCGGGCATCAGCTAGTAAGTAATATTTTGTTAGAAAATAGGAACTCTTTGTTGGATTTTTTAATTTTGTTTTATTTTACAAATAACTCAGCATAATATAACATTTCTGGGTAATAAATATAATATGATATTATCACATTATCATCAGTTGTGGCGATAATTGAAGATCCACCTTGCAGCTTTACTCTTCATCTCTTGGTCCTGTGGTGCATTGGCTATTGTATTGTTTAATTATTACAATCCGCTCTTCCTTCTTTTTTTGCAAGTAGAATGTCCCTGTCTTTTTGCATTCTATCACACCTTGTAATCTGTGGATAGAACATTTATTGATGACTTACATAAAAAACACATAAATAATATGCCTTTTATCATTGATGTAGAATTTTAGTACCTATACCCTGTTATTCAAAGAAAACAACGACATTATTCAAAGTTCGTTGCCAGTTGGTTTAGTTTTCTTGTGACTGGACAAATTTCCATTTCTAAGTAGAGTTACATATACGAACTAACTACTAATTGTGGCCATGTAAAATTAACCCTAGAATATTGTACTGAACCAGGAGAAAAGCTGGCCTACGAGTAAGGGGATCGAAAATGATATACAGATTAGGTACTTACTTTGCTACCAGTGCGAGAAGGTTTTCTTTCCCCACGTTAGTGAAGTATGGATATTTTGTTTCCTTTTCTCTATCCATTTTATAAATATTTGTAAGAATAATTACAAATAAAAACAGAAGTCAAGATTTGGAAAATTTTGTAAACAAACCTGATTGTCAAACTTTTGACGCTTCTGACACAATGTTATGTCGTACGTTCCATTTCTCTATCCCGGTTATTTGAAATCAAACGCACATCAGAGTTTTTTATGATATAAAAGCCTGAAATATTTGAAATTCATAATTTTGTAAATAAAATTCTATGAAATTTATTTTTTGGAATTACATTTAATAATAAAATTTAACAAAATTAGAAATAAAAATTATTTTCGGTCAATATCGGGTTTTCTACGTGTAGCGGAACGCAAAGGCAATGTTGGAGAATACTCAGGGACGATTGGAGAAATACTTAGCTAATTACAATTTGGGAAATTCTAATTTTATCGTGTGAAACACAAAAAACTTAAGTCTTACTCAAATATTTAAACAAAACTCAGCTGATTTTTGCTTGAATGCTTAATTCAGAAACCGGCCCTAAGTCTCTAAACATTGTTCGACACTTGATAACGTGTTCTTAGCTGAAGTCGTACTTCGCCTTAGTCTAGTTTCTTACTTTCAAGAGGCATTCGTTACCTGAGTTACTACCAGTTTCACAGAAACACGCAAAATTTAATTAATTAAGTACCTAATTATTACTGTTTGAAGATCATTAGCATCTACTTAGTTGATGAAGGGATATGAGCAACTTCCATATGTCTGATCGATTCGAAAGGTACCCAGTTATTTTAATGTGAGGTGACTGCCTCGTTGGTCTAGTGGTTGGCATGTTCGACTGCGGTCGACGAGGTCCCGGGTTCGAGTCCCGGGTCGGGCTATAATTGGGTACCTATTGGGTCTTTCTGACTAGAAATTCTCAGTACTAGCCCGGAGTTAGGAAGTTGGCGGTGATTCACCCCCGTGCCTCGGAGCGCACGTTAAGCCGTCGGTAACGGTTATTATCACTAACATGATAATAGTCGTTAAACCCCGCCAACCCGCATTGGAGCAGCGTGGTGGGTCTAAGCTCTAATTCCCTCTGCCCTATGAGAGTGGAGGCCTGTGCCCAGCTGTGGGTCGTTAATTGGCTGTAGTGGATGAGGTATAATTTAATGGTGGTTACAAAATGGCCGGCCGATCCCGTCGGGTACTGGAGCCTTTATAGTCACATAGACATCCTTTACCATTATTTATTTTCCAGCGTAGGCACAAAATTTGCATCGGTTCGTTGTATTCGGCCAATATGGTCGATCGTGGCCCGTCCGTGACAGGAAATCTTAGTGGATGGGAACAACCCTTTGAACAACCGCCACGTATTCTTACGAGTACCTTCCTCTGTCCTTTTTTTTCCATGACTATTGACTACATCATGCCAACAATATTGAGTAGTCTGTATGTACATGGTTGAATTTGCTAGAAAATTATATCCTTACTAGATAATGCCCGCGACTTCGTCCGCGTGGATTGAGGCTTTTTGGTTCTCGCGGGATTTCCATAGTTTTCCGTGATAAAAAGTAGCCTATGTGTATTCCAGACTATAATCTATCTCGATGCCAAATTTCATCCAGATCCGTTCAGCCGTTCGGGCGTGATTGAGTAACAAACATCCATCCATACATCCATACATCCATCCAAACTTTCGCATTTATAATAATTATATATTTGACTAGCTTTCGTCGTCGTGGAATTAGGTTCTTAAAAAAATTTCAAAAAACTGTGAAAAATATAAATTTATTTATTTTCCTACAAAGCACGAATACCAAGTTTCATGGATATATAACTTGAACCGCCTTGGCGGCATGGAATTTCGAAAATTCCTTCCTTAGTACACCTCTAGGGTGCTCAAGGAATATTCTCTCAAAATTTCCTACGTTCAGCCGTTTAGCCTGTAGGTTATCTGTCCGTCACTCAAGACACAGCCTGTTAATGATGTTTGGAGTAACCATGTTTTCAGAATCAAGCAAGTGCATACAGCAAATAGGTATATGTATATAGCATAGGTATACGGATTTAGTATCTGCCATACCCGACTACCAGTTTAGCCCGCTACCGTCTTAGACTGTATCATTGACTACCATACAGATGAGAGCAGTCAAGGGTTAGCTTGTAATCAATTAATATATGTAAAAAAACCGGCCAAGTGCGAGTCGGACTCGCGCACCGAGGGTTCCGTACAAACCTGTAGTAAGTTTTACGATTTATGACGTATTAAAAATAAAAATTACGTTTGTTGTATGGGAGCCCCCCTTTAATATTTACTTTATTGACATTTAATTATCTATTTTGAAAGGTAATATACAAGTTAATATTCTGTGAATATTTGAACCGTCTACCTGTTACCGTTTTTAATATTGAGCAAAAAAATACGAAAAAAACACGTTTATTGTATGGGGACCCCCCTTAATATATATATATTTTTAATTTTTAGTATTTGTTGTTATAGCGGCAACGGAAATACATCATTTGTGAAAATTTCAGCTTTCTAGCTATCACGGTTTATGAGATACAGCCTGGAGACAGACAGACAGACAGACAGACAGACAGACAGACAGACAGACAGACAGCGGAGTCTTAGTAATAGGGTCCCGTTTTTACCCTTTGGGTACGAAACCCTAAAAATAATATCTATTTAAGTACTTACATTTAGGAAGTACAATAGTTAGTATACCTATAAAACATCACAAGAACAATAATTACTGCAGTACGTTTCAAAAACAGTAAAATAAGTATATGGAAGCCTCATATACGACATTAAAGTCGTAAATAAAAAGTTTCATCCTCGCTGAGATAATATGCTCCCTAAACAACGTTGATAGCACAGACAAGAAGAAAATTATAGAAAGTACACGGTGCCAAATTAATTTCTTGAGGGCTGATTCCCCTTTCCCTTCTTCAAAGTATAAATACATTTTTGTTATAATCGCTTACTGTTATGATTGTCTTGAAAGTTATGGTTGTTACAATAAGGACATAACTACCCAACCAGTAGATTCTATATAGATATACTAGTTTTCTATTTAAATAGAAAATAATACAGTATCAGTAGTGACTGCATTCGTAACTGTACTCGTACATGTTAAACTACGGCGGTAGGTATACGTCATCATTTTTATGTCCGGCTATGCTCGTCCATCGGTAACATGGCTGGACAAAGTTCTTCTCCTTCTTCTTCTTCTGCGTTACACTCTTGACAGAGTGTAATGCGTCTCACGACTCACGTACTCTCTTGTCTCTCGCTGCGTCGTATTACTCATTACTGAGGGTCGTGACCATTAATCAAATAATGGTAGTAGTCATCTTGGGATAATAATGCGGAGGGTTTCCACGTCCTATCGCATACGACTTGACTTAGAGTATTTAAACTCTTAGGTTTTTGTAACGATTAGTTAGTTAATGTAGAGTCGTAGATGTTAGTGAAAATGAACGGGACCGACTTGATGTACTCTCCGAGGCACGGAGAAAGCGTAAAGGCCAAATTCGGTCACCTATTCAGTTACCGACTTGGGTCAACGACCGATATGCGTTGTCACTACTAGGCCATTCGTCCCTATACTCGTCACTCTCTCGTAGGGACTTTGAAATGTCACGGTCTTGCACTGCCTGTATCAAGCGAGGCCTACCTGGCTTCATTTTTATTATGAACAAGGTTGTTCAAGATTTGTGTCTATGTCTATCGTTTGGTCTGCGTGTGATATAAGGAATCTTCTTTCACTGTATCACGCGTCCCTGGCTCGTAACTCATAGCTGTCTGGCTTATATTACACTTTTTAGAGTTAGACCCTTTTGTAGCGTACCTACTATATGAAGCCTAGAGCCTCATTTTGCTCTTATTAGTACTAAAATTACTTTTAATATACCAAAATATTTTTTATGCCTGGTGGGAGGCTTCGGCCGTGGCTAGTTACCACCCGACGTTCCGCCAAGCGATTCCGGTACGATGCCGTGTAGAAACCGAATAGGGGTATGGGTTTAATATAACTGCCATCCCCTAACAGGTTAGCCCGCTATCATCTTAGGCTGCATCATCACTTACCATCAGGTGAGATCGCAGTCAAGGGCTAACTTGTAGTGGATAATTAAAAAAATGAAACCCTTAACCTATCGATCTTGAAAACGAATAATACCTAATTATAAAATTTTAAATGAAAAGTTTGTCGATCTGTTCGTCCGTTTGTCTGTATGTTTCCGATTTAATAACTGAGGTCTACTTTTTTACAGCAAAGTTATAGACAACACAACGACAGAAACAAAAGTTTAGATTTAGATTTAGGTTTCCTATGGGAGAAATTAAGGAGAAATTTTCGATTGATCCGATTGACCTAAAATTTGCATACACGTTTATTTTGGATGACAATGGTGCTGATTCTGTAGTGCACAATCTATAAACTAAAATGACAACATTAAAAATATTGCTAACCCTTATTACTCTCTGCCGAAAGAGAACTAGATTTGAAGCTGTCATTTTAGTTCACAGATTGTGAACAGAATTGGCCACAATGTACGAGTATGGTTTGCTAATGATATTGACGTCGTTCTAAATCCAATATGGCGGACTCCCAAAGATGGCTGACTAGTTAATTTTTACGCATCCCCATGATATGGGTATTAATTAAAAGGGTTTGCTGAGAGAAGCATACGTTTAACATAAAAGACATGCACATATTATCTCATTAATTAAAAACTTTTATTTGCAATTTTGTAAAAGAAACAGAAAATTTGTACCATAAAAAGTTAAAAAAGCACTTGTAGGTCGCATTTTTTCCAAAAAACGAAAACATGAAATCTAGACGCCTCTCAAATTGGATCCTGAATGGAATAAAAGCGTAGAACTAGGAGTGCAGAAACGAGATAGCGCGGCCGTTCAGTTTTAAAAAAGAAAAGTGAGCAAATTATAAAAGCATGGAGCGAAAGCTTTTGTCTACGGACTGGTAGAGTTTGTTACTGTCTACAAAAAATTATAAAGACTATTGATAGTGATAGAATTGCTTTTGAGTCGGATTTTTGAAGTGAAAACTTCTTTAGCCGCGTTGAGCACTTTTTGGGAGGGGGTAAACTTGTGGATTCGCGTCACCGACATGCGTCACCGACATGCTCCGCGCCGACATGCTCGTGTTGTTACGAATACAAAAGGTCTTAAATATAAATATACCACATTCGTAATTAAACTTTAATGTCTTAGTTTTAAGGTTAATATTTTAATTTTTAATTTTGGTTTTTTTAAACGAAAAAAAACTATTGTTTTTTTGTTAATAAAGATTTAAATCGGTATTCGTTTTCACTTCTATCAGCAGTCCCTATGACTGCCATTTTTTTTTGTGTATTCCACTACAATTTAGCCCTTGACTGCAATCTTACCTGTTGGTATATTGTGTCACCATACATTTGCTCTGCATTCAACACGTGCGCAAACTATACGTGATACCGTAGGCCAAGTGAAGGGTCAGCTACTGTTTGATACATTCACGTCGCGTTGTCGCGTTTGTCGCTCACCTATGACAAAGGGTCACCTGTTAGGGGTATGACAAAATATCTATAAGGCTACGAAAAATAATTAATAATATAATTAATTAGGCTTAATTTTTTAATACTTTCATGTCAGGACCAAACTGAAAATCAGCGCTGGGTGTTGGTAGCCAATGCCTAGCCCTAGGCTGAGTTTGCGACCTATTGTATTGTTGCTAGTACTTTTCGTAGTTTTTTTTATTTATTTTCTTTTTAAGTCTTATTTAAAATGCAGCAATGTAACGCAATACAGGATTTATTTATTTAAAAAGTACTCACGGGGCTTAAAAAAACATACGAAGTTTTGGGGGTTTCATCTGCTCTGAGAGTTTTCCGTTTTAACTGATTATACGTCAAAACATAAGGATGGCATTGCATTTTTTTTCAATTACTTTGCAAGTTGTAACGTTGGCAGCGATGGATCTCGGGAATGGGACGAATCATTGGTATCGGGTATTCGGTACGCTGAGCATTTCACGCCTCGCCTCGCGCACCCAGTAAGTACCCTTACTCTGAGATTGATCGAGTTTAAAATACGGTCTCACTAAGTGAGGTGAATCACATTTGAGTCAAACTAAAATGGACCCAAAAACTCTTGATTTAAAGCCACAAATTCAGTGCAACCGATTCAAATTTCGAAACGTATCGTTTGGAGCGCTAGCTGTGAATGCATACACGAAATTGAGCTCTAAATTAATAAGATTAAGATTCATTTTAGTTTGATGCATATGTAATTCACCTCACTTAGTGAGACCGTATTTTAAATTCGATCAATCTCAGAGTAAGGGTACAGATAGCTGTTTGAACGAATTCAAGGGTGTATGTGCTGACGAATTTCATTTCAAAAGGTACCTTACTCAAACTCAAACTCAAATCATCTTTATTCAAAATTGGTACCTACGAAGTACACCTTCTGAACGTCATGTTTACAAAGTATAAGAGTAATGGTGATAATTAACAACGGTATCGTAAGACTAAAGCTACGAGGGTTCCAAACGCGCCCTGGTCTGAGAAGAGCCCACAACAAACTCAGCCGGGTTTTTATTATTATCACCATCTTACAAATATTATAGGAAATTACTAAATTATATTTATAATAATATAACTTAATTAGCCGCTGGAACAATTCATACCCATAGGGCATAGATTATACCCACGTAGAGAATAGGGATAATGCCGTCAAAAATTGTTTTCTTACTGATTAAATTATTAGACAGAGGGTTTTCCAAAAGACCATAAATCACACCCTCGGTTAGTTTTAAGTTTGTTAACCATTTTAAACTATAGATTAAAAAGAAAATTTTGCGTTGAAATATGACTGCGTTGAATTTTGCGTTGAATTTACAAATGCGAAAGTTTGGATGGATGGATGTCTGTTTGTTACTCCACGCCAGAACGGCTGAACGAATCTGGATGAAATTTGACACAGAGATAGATTTTATAGTCTGGAATAACACATAGGCATAATAAAGAGTTCCCGTGGGAACCAAAAAACCTCAATCCACGTGGGCGAAGTCGCGGGCATCCGCTAGTACATAATGTCCACCACCACCACCACTACAGCCCATTAACGTCCCACTGCTGGGCACAGGCCTCCACTCTCATAGGAGAGACTTAGAGCTTAAACCCACGCTGCTCCAATGCGGGTTGGCGAACTTTGACAACCATCATCATGTTAGTGATAATAACCGGGACCGACGGCTTAACGTGCTCTCCGAGGCACGGGGGTGAAACACCGCCAACTTCCTAACTCCGGGCTAGTACTAAGAATTTCTAGTCAGAAAAACCCAACACTTAATTAAGTCCCGACCCGGGACTCGGACCCAGGATCACATACATAATATAAGGGAACAGAAATCTTGTCCAGTACTCAGGCAACCTTATGTACCTGTGTACTGATACACAGGCAATCAGCAGCATTTGCGACTCGCGCCGAGCAAACATCTCGTCCGCTCCGTCGAAGTGTTTACTTGTATTTCCGACTTTCCCCATAAGTTTACTACTCACTCGACTTGTGTTTGTTGATACATTTTTCCTACTTCAGTAGCTGTGTAGTGTGTACACAATAATTCCTTTTCGAGGGGCTGTGAGGCGCAATATTTTGTTAGCGGAATAACTATTCAAACAAAAAAATTGGCAAGGGACTGACGATAGAAGTGAAAACGAACATTTTAATTTTTTTTAATTTGTTTACTAATATTATAAATGCGAAAGTGTGTCTGTCTGTCTGTCTTGTTACGCTTTCGCGGTCCATCTTTTCAACCAATTTTGCTGAAATTTGGTATAGAGGTAGGTAGGTCTCGGGAAGGATATAGGCTACTTTTTAACCCGGAAAATTAAGGAGTTCCCGCGGAAATCAAAAAACTTGATCCACGCGGACGAAGTCGCGGGCATCATCTAGTAATTTAATAAATTTAAAATAAAAACCTTACAACCGGACCGGAGAGAGATCAGGCGCAGGACCGACGGCTTTACGTGCCGAAGGACGGGTTCACCACCGCCAACTTCCTTACTCCGGGCTAGTACATACTGAGAATTTCTTTTCAGAAAAACCCAATACTTGTTGACCCGACCCGGGAAACGAACCCGGGACTTTTTATTTTATTTATTTGAATGAATTTTTAATTGGTGAAGAGTAAATTTATATACATAACTAGCTTTTTTCCGGCGGCTTCATTTTATCGGCTTATACAGCTTCAATTTTGTCAGTCAGGCACTAAAAAAGGATGCCGCGAAAACCCGGGGCGGGTCTGCTACTGCTGGTAAGAAAATAGTACCTCACTACAGCCCATTAACGTCCCACAGCTGGGCACAGACTCACTCCACTCCACTCCACTCATAAGAGAGACTTACTCTCCTATGGGAGCGAGGGAATTAGAGTTTAGAACCACCACGCTGCTCCAATGCGGGTTGGCGGGCAAAACCCAATACTTAATTTATGGCCCGACCCGGGACTCGAACCCAGGACCTCGTCGGCCGCAGTCGAACATGTCAACCACTAGACCAACGAGGCAGTCACCTACAGAGAGAAAATTCCAACCAACCAACTACCACTAGACTAACGAGGCAGTACTTACAGAGAGAAAATTCTAAACATTAAACGCGGGAACGGCGTTTACATTTTCTTTTATTTCTTGGATCCAGTTGTAACTCTCAGTCTGGAGGTATTCCGTAGGAGCCCGTATCGACAAGCGGCTCAGCTTAAATTGAAACATATTGGCGTAGAAGCTGAATCCTTACCTTGCCCGCACAATTCACCCGCGTACACCCCTGCCCCCTTTATCCGACACATCCGCATAGATCTTATAAAAATGAGGATAGAGGCTAAACTGCTGTGCTAGATTGACACTGAGTGGTTGACTGTATATCTGTTATTGATTCAAGAAATTGGTATCCTAAAATATCTAAGTAAACCTTTTTTTTTATATGGAATACTATTAAATGTAATTACTATTGTACCCAGAGAGATGCAGTTTTCTTAGAGAAAGTCAATAGTCATGCCCCGCAAAAACCTGACTGATTATCAAGATATTTCTCTTTCAGTGGTGCTTTCTTACTTTATATAACTTTTAGAGACCCTTCACACTAGCGTCACTCCAGACACAAAATAGGTAATGTAGGCGATCGTCGATAGTTCAATCCACGAATTATGTACCTAATAACAACCACTATAAACACACGACTTCATAAAAATAATATCGGTAGACCAATTTTCCTGATGAGACAAAAAATAGTAGGGTGGGTTAAAGCGTCATGCACAATTTACAATTATTATTACAATTTTTACGAAATAACTAGTTAAAAGTAACGTGATGCGTCGGCTATGGGTAATTACCCATATACTATAATTATATGGGTATGGGTGGTATAATTTAAATGGATACATGACGCTTCGCCACGCTCTGCTAGCATTACGCCTACACAACACTGGCGCAGTGTTCACGTGTGATTCCGTAATCCCAGGCAGTGACATGGTAGCAAGCAGTAGACAAGAAGACGTTATCAACTGAAATAACTTCCGAAGTCATAGAAGTAAAATTAGATAGAAAACATAGAAACCATTTGTGTCCACGACACAACACGACGTCTACTGCTACTGCCTGCAGAATCACACCTTTCAGGAGTAGGTAAATTTGCAGCGCGAGCGTCGCATTGTCATAGCGTCAGCGCTGCGACGCCGGACCGTCAAACGCGTACGCTGGAAAAACGTTACTGTAAAGGGGCTCAGGTAACAGAAGTTCAAATTCAAATGGTTTGTACTGCAAATGTTTTTTGACACTTTTATTCGCGTTAGTGTATAGGCTCTACTAAGTTTGTACGTAACTCAAAACAAAAAGAATTGTTGTGTCCCTATTATCTTTGCGCACGAAAGCATTAGACCTTACTTGACCTAAATAGCAATAAGAATGTACAGAGCTACAGTAGCTCACATGAAAGCAAATGTAAATGTTGCGTCGTGATTCAAGTAGGTGTAACACAGGAAGGACGGGTCTTTGTTTTATGTATGAAGCGAAGCCCCTTCAATTCATTTGCCGATGTACTGGCCGTCCCTTTGTTCAGATTCAATATACCTAATACCTGTAGCTGAAGGTAAAGAGTTACAAGTCACAATCGGTAGAGTTTGGAGAAAAGTTCTGTATACCTACAGGGTTCATTCAAAAATCGTGCGAAAGTGTGTTTGTTTGTTGGTTTGTCCTTCAATCACGTCGCAACAGAACAACGGAACGACCTGATTTTTTTTATGGATATAGTTGAGGACCTGGAGAGTGACATAGGCTACTTTTAATCCCGGAAATTAAAAACTTATTCCACGCGGACAAAGTCGCGAGCATCAGCTAGTACTTACTAATAACCTCTTAAGGGTAGCTTCTGTACGTAATACTGAACAACTTTTTTACCTCACTAGCTCAAAAAGGACGCTTACAACCAGTGAGCAAAAGTCGTCTTCGCTCACTGGTTTTGGTTGGTTGGTCGAATTTGTTACAATAAGACTTATAGATAGATAGCCTACTTTCATTACCATGATGAAAGTGAAAGTGGTTTACTTAGGATACTTCAGCCGCTTGCCGGTTGCAGACATTAATCTCTATTATTGTTATCTGTTGAGGCTTTGATGCTGTCTCTCTTATATGACTGGGGTCAATGTGGGGTCAAAAGTTCATTTAACGTTTAACATTTAACGTAAAAGTTGCTTTCGGTCCAGCTTTTAGGACGTTGAATTGAAAAAAAACAAAGATCTAAAATCAGTCTCAGATCACGTTCCAGCTTAGATATCAATCGGCGAAATGCGGTCCATTATATTTTTTTTCTTCCAACATATCATTTGCGACTTCAGTAATCAGTTATGTGGATTTTAAAAATACTGTGGCATCTCTTTTAGGCTAGGCCCGCACTGCGAAAAACTTCCGTGCGATTTTTATTCTCGCAATTTATTTTCCGCGTACGGATTTTACCTACCACGCACTGCGAATGCGGTAAGTATCATACAACTCAACGAAACAATAATTTGTATCAAGCCACGGATTTCTTTTCGCGCGAATAATAATTGCAAGTGCGTATACCTCGATATGATTTCTAGTGTTACAGAATTGTAATTATTGTAATTATTGCTGCATCACCACTTGCAAGCAAGTCTGATTGCAGCCAAGCGCTGACCTATATATTTAAAAAAAAAAAAAATGGAAAAAAAAATTCGAGAGGTTGTCTTTCGTAGTGCAGTGTTTTTCGCATGCAGCCTCACGACATAAAAAGTTCGTTCCGAATGCAATCTTAGCGTAAAGCAAAAAGCGAAGTCATAATCAGTCAGTATAAGATATAGATTTTTGGAAGTAAAACATCATTTGATTTAAAGATAAAATTTTACGACAGATCATAAATTTCGCAGGAAGATAATTTCGTTTGATTAAGTACCAATATCTCTTATGCAGGTGATAACATCAAAAATGGCGAAAGTTCTGTGATTTATATCGCGAATTCTTATCTCGCGCTGTGTAAGTCAGAATGCAAAATCAAGTTTTTGAACAATGCTCTCAAATCAAAGTGATTTTGGATCCTAAAGTTTAACAAATCTTTTCTTCTGTAGACCTACTTAAGTAGGTACCTAAAACTTCTACTAATGCTACTTACCTCCTTATTCTTTCTAGAATATTTCCAATATTAAACTTGAACATATCCAATATTTTGAAACGCAGTATTATATTTTCATCCCACCATCTCGGAAAGAGTATTTTTATTCTTCGATATCTGATGGTAAAAGCCCTTATTATCCCTTCCCAAACATCATTAAAACATCATTAATAGTTATTTGTTATACAAGAGTGAAAAGTTGTTTTTTAACCGCGTGCTCAATTTTGATGACCGAGCAAGCGAAGGATTCAAAAATTAGAATCCTGAGCGTCAGCGAGGGAATCAAAAGAGCACGAGGTGAAAAATCTTTTCACTCGAGTGCAACACGTAACTTTTCATCCCACCTCAGCGAGGAAATGACTAAATGCAAAAAAAATCACAAGATTAAATTCAATTCTGTTAATTTCTTCGTCACTAGAATCACTCATTTTAGGTTTTTCACTTATTTTCAATTTTCTTGTTTTTAATCGGTTTTAATTTTAAACAATATGACGTGAAAGAAAATGGTGCGCGCAAAGCAAATTAAAAAAGTACACCAAGAAGGTTACGAGTGTGAGTTTTTAACAAATTAAAAACGATTGTATGGAAATTCGGCACCATAGAGGTACAAGTAAATAGGTTTTAATGATGTTTTGAATTCACAAACTTCATAGACGAGTGATATTTACTAACGTGCACACGATGTTCTAAATTCAATTTACTTTATCCTCTAGAGGATAATAACGGCTTTTACCATCAGATATCGAAGAATAAAAATACTCTTTCCGAGATGGTGGGATGAAAAACCTATTTACTTGTACCTCTATGGTGCCGAATTTCCATACAATCGTTTTTAATTTGTTAAAAACTCACACTCGTAACCTTCTTGGTGTACTTTTTTAATTTGCTTTGCGCGCACCATTTTCTTTCACGTCATATTGTTTAAAATTAAAACCGATTAAAAACAAGAAAATTGAAAATAAGTGAAAAACCTAAAATGAGTGATTCTAGTGACGAAGAAATTAACAGAATTGAATTTAATCTTGTGATTTTTTTTGCATTTAGTCATTTCCTCGCTGAGGTGGGATGAAAAGTTACCTTGTGTTTTTTTTTGCATTTAGTCATTTCCTCGCTGAGGTGGGATGAAAAGTTACGTGTTGCACTCGAGTGAAAAGATTTTTCACCTCGTGCTCTTTTGATTCCCTCGCTGACGCTCAGGATTCTAATTTTTGTATCACTCGCTCCGCTCGTGATTCAATTTTAGAATCCTTCGCTTGCTCGGTCATCAAAATTGAGCACGCGGTTAAAAAACAACTTTTCACTCTTGTATAACAAATAACTATTATTTGCTCTGATTAAAAAAATATTGGACATTTGGCGACATTTAGAACCCACATTATTCAAAGGCTTGGACATAATTTTTCTTTCAGTAGGTACTTTAATTGACCAATATTTTTGATAGAAAGTTGGCCATATAATTTCACATTAAATAACGTTTTGTCTAGGATAAACTCTATTTTAACGTTTAATTTAAATAAACTCTACTTAAAATTTCATTTAAAAATACGATCGTGTTGATAGGTTACCAGAGTTTCCTTAGTCTTTAGAAGTTTAGAGAGTAGCGTTGCAATCCAGAAGTTTCATATAACTTTTGTCTAGACTGCGTCGAAAGCATTTCATTTTAAAATAAAAATAGAGTGGAGCTTTTTGTACGTCATTTATTAAAACTTTATTCAGCTAAATGGAAACTGGCAGAGTGTTTGAGTGCTTCTAGAGATACAATACGATGCGATAAATAATAATATGTAGATGTCTGGGTGATAAGTGTAACTTCATCTGCATTCTAGAATCGGGTCTCAATTCCTTTTGAATTGACTCAATCGTAAGACTTGAGAGTAGACACACCCCGTAAGAACGTAAGTAGGTACGTAACGTTATTTTCGTTATTATAACATCTCCCTGCATCGTTTTCCTCATTGCTCAGGGAGCAAGGGTTAATTTTTTTTTTTTTAATCCACTACAAGTTAGCCCTTGACTGCGATCTCACCTGATGGTAAGTGATGATGCAGTCTAAGATGGTAGCGGGCAATTAAAATATGTAATTAGAAATTTAAGTGTGATTTATCCTGTCATAATTTTTTTTCATATCCACTACAAGTTATTCCTTGACTGCGATCTCACCTGTGGCTAAGTGATGATGCAGTCTAAGATGGTAGCGGGCTAACCTGTTAGGGGCATGGCAGTTACATTAAACCCATACCCATAATCGATTTATAGACGGCACCGTACCGTTAAATCACGTCTTTGAACTTACGTTCTAATTACGTTTTAATAATCTATCTCTGTGCCAAATTTCATCCAAATCCGTTTAGCCGTTCTGTCATTATTGAGTAACAAATATCCATCCATCCATCCATCCAAAATAATATAGATAACAAAACTCATAGAAGTTACCCTATTACTTGTACTTCATAAAATCGTGAAGTAAAAGTTCTACTTATAAATTAGGCTACTACGGAGCCATAGTCATACGTGATGCTTCTTCCCGGCCGCTTTATGACAGTTCTCTTTATCTAAAGCTATAAACCGACAATAAAGCATCGTCGTACCTCGTTTACGAGTTCTTTTGTCATAGCGTCCAACATATATTATGACGGCGCAATGGGAGTAAAACTGAACATTCACTGATGCCATAGACAATTAACAGACGTCGGATAAGAGTGATGTTTTTAGGGTTCAATACCAAAATGGTAAAAATAGAACCCTTATGGTGCGACTTTCTCCAGCCGTCCGTCCGTCCGTCCGTCAGTCACAGTCGATTATTTCAGTAACTATTAAAGCTATCGACATGAAATTTGGAATAGTTGTGTATAATAGTGGCCTAACATCATTAAAATAAAAAAAAATCGAAAATTATTTTTAGTTTCAAAATAATTTTTAGTTTAATTAAAAAAGGGGGAAAATCGGGGGTTTGAAATTTCAAAGTATGATAACTATACTGAGTGGAATATCATATGAAAGGGCTATACTTCTACATTCTAAAACAGATTTTTATTTATTTTTATGCATAATAGTTTTTGATTTATCGGGCAAAATGTCGAAAAAAATACCGTCCCCCCCCCCTTCCCCCCCTTATCTCCGAAGTTTACCAATTGAAAAATCTGAAATAATTATGGTCAATAGAAGCTTATGTATATTTTACAGGAAAAATAAAACCAACGCTCTAACTAGCATAGTTTTTTTTATATTAACAATAAACCTCTACAAACAAAGTTAGTTTTGCGGTTCATTAAATTCATTAATCGTAAAGCTTACTACAGGTTTGTACGGAACCCTCGGTGCGCGAGTCCGACTCGCACTTGGCCGGTTTTATTTTAATAAGTTGTCACTCTGGCGGAGCGTCGCATTGGTGGTTGCGTGGCGGGAAAACCCAACTTTTTGCCGCCGGCGCACCGCTTTCACGACGAATCGTATATAACTGTCGCAATTCTAATTCTTTGTTTAATAATTGTAATAATAATAATAGTTGTTTCATAACTCGTGGTTGAATTTAATAGTTTGGGTTTAGTGGATTGGAGCAATGAATACCGACGAGAGCAAACCTGTGCCTACATAATATACATTTACGAATTAAAGCTGGATTCACGCTACACCGTGCTGGAGAAATTTTTGTTGAGGAGGAGGAAAATGCTTATATTTTGCGTTTCCATTTTAACCCTCTGCTATCTTAAGGTATAGGGCCACTTGAGATGCACGGAGCGGCACGGCACGTACCTAGCGGCAAATATTATTTGTATTAGTTTGTACTACATACAAAGAATATTGGATTGGTATACTTATGTGACTTTGTTCACATTTTTTTAAAGTGAAAACTTCTTTTAGCCGCGTTGAGCGCTTTTTGAAGAGGATAAACCTGTGGATTCGTGTTGTTACGAAGACAAAAGGTCTTAAATATAAATATACTACATTCGCAATTAAACTTTAATACCTTACTTTTAAGGTTTATATTTTAATTTTTTAATTTTTTTAAATAGTCGTTTTCACTTCTATCGCAGTCCCTATAACTGCCAATTTTTTTTTAAATTTATTCTTCAAGATAAACATACAAACTAATATTTCAAATATATACACAGCCATCCTCTAAAAACTTTTTTTTTTTTTTAAATTCACTACAAGTTAGCCCTTGACTGCGATCTCACCTGATGGTAAGTGATGATGCAGTCTAAGATGGTAGCGGGCTAATCTCTTAGGGGCATAGCAGTTATATTGATTATGACATGAAAAAAAATCAATTACTTTCCAAAGCAAAAGTTCTACTGTCAAAATCGAACCGGTCTACCCTCGTCTATATGCGGCTTCTGTGAGTTGAAAACAGAGGCCCTTTTAATTAAAAACTTTTCTTTGTTATGCAAATGGGTCTGATCGGCATCTACGGACTTCGAAATTAGTGAAAACAATTTTGTTACGGTACTCAAAAGGATCGCTTTTTAATTTATTATAAAAAATATAGATTTGTATTTTATCTTGCTCGCATATAATGATGTTAATTCTTTATTTTAATAAGTTGGTTTTTATCCTGCCGAGTACCGACTGTAGGTACCACGTGCTTTGCTTTGACTGATGCATTATACAAAAACCGGCCAAGTGCGAGTCGGACTGGCGCACCGAGGGTTCCGTACAAACCTGTAGTAAGTTTTAAATTATTAAATTTGTAATTTATACTAAAGTAGATCCCTATTATTTTTTATTTATTTATTTGTCTTTATTGTATATTATTATTTAGAGTAGTTTAATAAAAAATATATTTATGCCTTCTATGTATTACAGAGCGTTTTCAGTAATTTTGGCACTCTGTAACCGGCCGATCTCCTTCGTGCCTCAACTTACTTGACACTGGCGATGTAGGTACATTGTTTGGCACTACTGAAAGCCAAAAACCCACAGCAAAAACCAAGGAAATAAGAAGAAGAAGAGATTAATTCATCAACCAGTCCACCAACCTCGTGGAATTTATCTCAAAGTTCGTTGCAGTACAAATTACGTCGCCGGCGACAGATCATTCTTAGATTGAATACGTTACTGCAATGAGACGACTGTATTCATGAAAAAGAAATGAGATATCTTTCTTAAACTTGTTCTCAAATGGAAAATGTGAAGCTAGTGAATTTGAACACTATTAGGTACGCGACTGTCCAGAAAAAGAAGAATAATGTTTTCAGGGTTCAAGATTCATGTATTATATGTATGCGAGTTTCTTTATCCATACTAAATGCGAAAGTATGTCTGTCTGTCTGTCTGTTTCACGATCCATCTGTTTAACCGATTTTGATGAAATTTAGTATAGTTTTGATGAAATTTAGTAAATTTAGTATAGTTAACTTTGTATCCCGGGAAAATACTCCCCCCCCGCCCCTCAATTCCGTGTACCCATTCTTATACGTTTAGGTATGTACCCTAAACGTATGAGAATGGATACACGAAATTGAGCTCTAATTTAATGCTGTTATGGTTTATTTTACTTTGACGCCGAACTTTGACGTTTTGATCGGCCATTCTTACATAATCGGGGACTGGTCTGATTGCAATTTGCAACCAAGCCTTTAGTTATAATCGCTATTCCAGTTGGTATAATATCGCTTAGGGGTATTAAACGGTAACATAAAGCATAGTGCATGGTTTACCGTCCGCAGCAGGTGCTTCCCACAGCAACATCCGTCTGCGAGTGGGTTTACGTGTAATCGCTTTAAGCATAGCGTTTACATAGCTCTGCTATCCATATCGACCGATTGCATACAATATTCAATGGTGATCACGACTTTAGGGAGCAAGTAGATCTGCCCCCCTATTCTCTAACTCAGTGGCTATCAAAAAATGAAAGCCACTGACATATATTTTTTATCCATTGAAGGTTTGCTATGAAATGTTATTTTTATTTACATAGCGAAACTTCAATGGATAAAAAATATATGTCAATGGCTTTAATTTTTTCATAGCCACTGAGTTAAATTCAAATTCAAATTCAAATTCAAAAGTTTTTTATTCAAATAGACTTTTTACAAGTGCTTATGAATAGTCGAATGAATCTACCACTGGTTCGGAATGCCATTCCTACCGAGAAGAACCAGCAAGAAACTCGGCGGTTGCTCTTTTGAAAAAAATAAATAAATTACAATTTCATTAATTTGTAATTACATACGTAACCGCTGTCCTTAGCATTGCTGGAGCGATTCAATTCCATGCTCCTTTGTCATTTACGTAATCTTCAACAGTAGGTATAATAAGCTTTTTTCAGAAGCATACTTTTAATGGACTTTTTAAACTTGTGTAAAGGCAAGTTTAAAATAGGTTGTGGAATTTTGTTATAGAATAGAATGCTCATTCCCACGAACGACCTTCGGACTTTCTTGAGGCGGAGCGATGGAGTCACGAGCCTATGGCGGTTTCTAGTTGGCCTATCGTGCAAATCGCATATTCTTTTGTAATTCTGAATATGCTGTTTGACAAAGATTAAATTACTGTAAATATATTGCGAAGCTACTGTAAGAATACCTATTTCCTTGAATTTCTCTCTAAGGGATTCACGTGGTTTTAAATTATATATTGCACGTACTGCCCTTTTTTGTAATACAAAAATTTTTTGAATATCTGCCGCTTTACCCCACAGCAAGATTCCATAAGACATAATACTATGAAAATAAGCAAAATTATTAGAGAATAGGGGTGCTGTCCTCCGATTGTAGGTATAAGAAAATCGTAATCGTAAACGTTTCTCAAACCTTTTTGGCGACCTCCCTGGCGCAGTGTTGAGTGCTGTTGTCTTAACGTGGGAGGTTCCGGGTTCGATCCCCGGCAGGGTCAATTTGGAAATTTATAACTTTTGAATTTACTCTGGTTTGGCCTGGTGGGAGGTTTCGGCCGTGGCTAGTTACCCCCCTACCGGGAAAAATGTATCGCCAAGCGATTGAGCGTTCCGGTACGATGCCGTGTAGAAACCGATTGGGGGTATGGGTATACAACTGCCATGCCCCCAACAGGCTAGCCCTATACCATCTTAGACTATATCATCACTTACCATTAGGTGAGAATGCAGTCAAGGGCTAACTTGTAGTAGCGTAATAAAAAAATCAATATTTAATGAGTTCATAGATGTCATGTGCATGTCTAAAAGCATGTATGAACTCCACAGTTCGAGTAATACCTACGTTTTGAGCTCTCCAATGATTAGGATTTTCTTAGACAATTGGGTCTCTGGGATTGAATTCATATTCATCTATCCATCCTTGTTACGATTATATCACGTGATGAAAAGTTAATCTTACAGAGATAATCAGATTTTTTTAAGAGTTGGTAAGTTCTGACTTCTCTAAATTGAGCAAGCTATATAGGTACGAGTATATACCTAGGTAAGCCACACATATTGATGGAAAAAGTTACATTGAATTTTTTATTCTAAGTACGACTAGGAAAAAGTGTTGAAATGACTTTGTTTCGCGCAGCAGTCGCTAAAACAACTAATAATAATAAAAAGTGTCCAAGTTTACGTCCGCGGTATACGCCGTTTTTACATCCTTTCAAAATAAAAGCTAAACTTTCCGCGAAAAGTTTTGATGCTTTCGCAAAAATGTGACAAAATCTTGAAATGCTAAGGAATAGAAGACTTTTTATTATTGTAGAGAGTAGCTATACACAAATTCCACAACCTATTTTAAACTTGCCTTTACACAAAGAGCAACGGCGAAGTTATTATTGACCACATTTACTCAATCTTGATTGTACACAAGTAAGGTAAAGACGAAAGTAATTTGCTTATTTTTTAAAATTTTATCAAGTATTCACCTTAATTAATTGAACCTAGGTAAAAAAATAAAATAATTAGGGAATCTTTTTTGATTATTTAGTTCCCGTTTCTCAGTTTAGTGTTACCATTTTATGTATATAATCTACCTAGTAGCTAGAATAAATCTGAATTAGTAGATTATTTTGTATCGTTTTAAAAATTGTAATTATTTTGTCTGATTAATGTTTACATAAATAATAGTAATGCTCTTTTTTTTTTAGTGTATTTTATATTATATATGTGAATTTTCTTGCATACATTATTTAATAATCTCTAACAGAATGGTAATAATTGAAAGAATATTATGGAAGCACTGATGCTGATTGTCTGTGGTTGTGCCGAATGTTTTACTGGTCTGTGGTTGTCATCTGTCTTTGTTTTTGTGGCTTTCTTCCGGTTGTCATTTTTAGTAGTGACATTACCACGTAACCTACAAAACTTTAAAACGAAATATCTTTTTTTTCTAGGCTCATAAAAACAAAATTCTAGCTGCTGTGAGCTTCATATTCGACGCTTATAAAAACATATTTTTTTCACACGTGTACATAATTATTTTTTCTCAATAATATTGATGTATGGAAGTTCGCCGTTGCTCTTTAAGAAATCCATTAAAAGTATGCTGAAAAAAGTTTATTATACTGTTGAACAATATGTAAATGATCAAAGAGCATGGATTTGTCTCGCTCCAGCAATGCTAAGGACAGCGGTTACTGATGTATACAAAGAGCAATCACAGAGTTTCTTGCTGGTTCTTCTCGGTAGGAATGGCATTCCGAACCAGTGGTAGATTCACTCGACGATTCAAAAAGACTTTTAATAAGTTTATTTGAATAAAAAAATATGAGTTTGAGTTTGATAGCGACTATGCCTGTCCGGTACCTACAATCGCTCTTAATTTCTACGAAGGTACCTATAATCGCTTTTGTCTGGTGGGAGGCTTCGGCTGTGGCTAGTTACCACCCTACCGGCAAAGACGTGCCGCCAAGCGATTTAGCGTTCCGGTACGATGCCGTGTAGAAACCGAATAGGGGTATGGGTTTAATATAACTGCCATCCCCCAGGTTAGCCCGCTACCATCTTAGACTGCATCATCACTTACCATCAGGTGAGATCGCAGTCAAGGGCTAACTTGTAGTGGATAATAAAAAAAAAACATCCAAAGTTATTAAACCGTTATATAGTTCTAAGGCAGATGTTTTTAATGGCTACTAAATAATAATTAAATTTGCTCAGGAAATACTGGCGCGGCCAACGTGATCTTACTACCGGAGTAATTAACGTTGGCTAATTAAAGTTTTGCTTTGGCAATGCTGTGTTTGTGCTCTCATTACGGTAGAATGAATGAATGAATGAATGAATGAATTTATTTGTCTGAATATGTGTTACAATGATGGTTACAGTATGAAAGTCGCAGCATATCCAGTCAGGCAACCCTGACGTACAAATTATTAGGTAAATATTTAAATAAGTACAAGTATGTTCTAGTATTGATAAAATTTCACAGGAATAACATCTTGATTAAATAAATAATGTCTATAATAATGTAGGAACTTGAAATGATATGATTTTGACGACCTCCACGTCACGTCGTTTTGCGCCACGGCGCAGTGTTGAGCGCTGTTGTCTTAACGTGCGGAGGTCCCGGGTTCGATCCCCGGCAGGGTCAATTTAGGAATTTATAATTTCAGAATTTTGCGGGAGGCTTCGGCCGTGGCTAGTTACCACCCTACCGGCAAAGACGTACCGCCAAGCGATTTAGCGTTCCGGTACGATGCCGTGTAGAAACCGAATAGGGGTATGGGTTTAGTATAACTTCCATGCACCTAACAGGTTAGTCCGCTACCATCTTAAACTGCAACGTCACTTACCATCAGGTGAGATCCAAGGGCTAACTTGTAGTGGATTAAAAAAAAAAAAAAGAAAGATAAATGATTTATTTATTTCACGCAGGACAACTTGTGTGTCACTTACGAGTATGATTCGGCTTGAACATTGATCGACCTATTCGATCGAGATCGATCGATACATTCGTATAGGAGTTCAGGGTACCTATAATAGGTAGTGTTGGTACAACGAGCCCCCCGCTATGGAACTACGCACAGGCCAGAGCGGGGGCTGCGCGGACTGCGCGGGGCTTCAGGGGGCTGCGGAGGCGCCGGGAGATAGAACCACTCTCGCCATCCAACACATCATTAGTGTCCACGTATCTATTTGTTAGCGTATTCTCAATTAAATCTATCAGTGTTAAAAATTTAGTGTTTCAATAATAAACCAGTACCTAGTCTTAACAAGTGTCCACGCTCAAACAGGTAGCAAAGGTTATTATGTCTATTGACAGGTATGGACGGAATTTGCAGCCTATCATCTAATGGACCCCTTTCAGCAAGGACTCTAAATGTCAATACCTGTAGTATACCTAAGAGCCAATGCACACGGCGTATTTTATACGCGAAGACCACGCGCGTTTCAGTTCAACAAGCAGAGCGTAGCATCAGTATCGATAGGTTTTGTGGTCGATGGTATCGATACAAACGCGCCTATAACGCGCATTGACAGCTACGCAATGCGGCTACGCTGCAGATCTAAGTGGGTCAAAAGCATGTCTGTATCGATGTGTCCGCATTTATATCGATACAAACGCGCGTCTGAATATATGGACATGTGTACAGCAGGCTTAGCATGCGCACAACGAGATATCTTGCGACGATAGAGAGAGAGAGAGATTTTTCGTTTACCCTAACATGCACAAAATGCGGTTTAATACAAGTAAAAAATTGTTGGCATGTAGGGGTTCGTAGAGAAAAATATCACAGATAAGAAATATTACTTTTATCTCCACTTTTGATGTAACGAGACAAGTAACTATGTTAGCTTCGGTAGACAAATAGAGATAACAGGTAGATATAATTTTACTCGTTGTGCGCATGCTAGCCCTACTGGTCACTAAGAGCGACTGACCCGCGTATGTTTTGCGTTATAGAATCAGCCCCCCGATTACGTAAGAATTGTCGATCAAACTTTAAAGATTTTCGTCAAAGTAAAATAAACCATGACATCATTGAATTAGAGCTCAATTTCGTCTGCCCATTCTTCTACGTTTAGGGTATCGTACATACCTAAACGTATAAGAATGGGCGGACGAAATTGAGCTCTAATTCAATGCAATTATGGTTTATTTTACTTTGACGAAAATCTTTAACGTTTGATCGGCCATTCTTACATGATTGGGGCTCATGTTCGTATCGCGTAGTCTGCGCTTGAAAAACACGCCGTGTGCATAGGCTCTTAACTACGAAAAGCTAGTTGGCACGTGTACCAATAAACACGATCAATATGGGCCTCTGATGCGCCGCCGGCATGGAGCAAGGCTAATTCTAAATCACTACCAGCTTTCATTGAACCGCTCAAAGTCCCCCTGGATTCACATTTACTTACTGTCACGTTGATTTTGTGTAGTTTCCACAACATTCTGGAATCTAGAGCGATAAATCAGCCTTAGCTTGTCATCAGAAAATTCGCCCGTTTTGTAAATAGGAAGGTTTCCATTTGTGGTTTTATAGTGGGAGGTCCCGGGTTCGATTCCTGGCAGGGTCAATTGGAAATTTTCTCCAGTCTGGCCTGGTGGGAGGCTGCGGCCGTGGCTAGTTGCCACCATACCGGTAGTGGCACGGTAAGTGTTTAGCGTTCCGGTATGTTGCCGTGTAAAAGCTGATTAGGGGTACGAGTTTAATATAACTACCGTACCCCTAACAGGTTAGCCCGCTACCATCTTAGACCCATCACTTACCATTATACTACAACGGCTATTAGTTAGGAAAGTTAGTAAAATAACTAAAAAGAGATGGCCGGTTTTGCCCCAGGCTGTCTAAACATACGAGCGTATTAAATAATTTAATTAAAATAAACAATGAATTTTAAATAAATAATTATGTTTATTTAAACAATTTATTTCATAGCAGTCGCTGAAAAAAAAATTGAAAATCGAATACTTTCAATCGATTTTTAATGTTAAAAATCACGTGATCCTTGTCTTACGTCGAATTAACGTCAGACGTTAATTCGACATATTTCTACTGTCTATGATTAAATTTATGCCCATGGATGTATCTAAAATATGTATTTGGATAGGTTTATTAAGAACCCAAGGACGGAACACAGTAATATGGCTGCATTAAATTGATATACTCGTAGGTATGCTTTTGTGTACAATTGAGAAATAGCGTGTCGTTTGTTGACCGAGCGAAGCGAAGGTCTCCGAGTCTACTTGAGTGAATTGGCACTTGTCCGTCCGTCCGTCTGTCCGTCCGTCCGTCCGTCCGTCCGTCTGTCAGAGCCTTATAACTTCTGAATTACTGAACGTTATTACTTCAAATTTAAATATAATATGTAAACCGATGGCCTCTAGCCGAATAGGTATGGCTTAAAAAGTTATAAAAATCTTTATTTCAGGGGGGCTCTCATAGAAGCGAATGCGAAGTAAAATATTTTTTATAGCGTTACATAGGGTTGCGGTATATCATTTTAAAGGAATAAAGTCCAAAAATATTATTTTTTTAATATTTCCCTTAAAATTGACGAAATGGGGGGCTTTCAAAGTGGAGATTTTCTAACGTCCAAAGTTGACCTCGGAACTCTCAATTTTCTGAAAGGCTGAGCCTGAAACTTATCAATTATTTGAATTATATCCTGTACTTGAACAACAAATACTAAAATTAGATAAATATTATAAGGAAACGAAATTATTTAATTTTTAATGAGCTTTATTATTTTTAACAGAACTTCACAATTAGGTATGTCACTAGATGACGCTCTGTGATACCGCGAGGTCTCCGTTCCGGGCGAACCACTACTTAGTATTTTATAAATAAGATAAATGGAATAAGTAATAGATTAAAGTTTCTAGTTTAAAGTTGGTAGAATGAACTATAAAATAGTTGTCACGTACGGAAGTTTTACTCATGAAAATAGTTAGGTGTAATACCTAACTATTTTCAACAGTCGAGCTCGTCTAGAAATAGTTATTACGCGGAAAATCGTGTGCGAACCAACCAACCAACACTTCCACGTAGATACTAATGGAATTGAAGATGAGGATTGGGAATTCGTATTTTTAACCCCTAAGTCCTTATAGTTTAGAGTAAGTTTGGAATTGAAAAGAAAGAATAAGTTTGATCTGGGGGCTTACTATAATCGCTTAAAACAATATTATTTTAATCTTGTTGATACTCTTGCTTCAGAATTATAATTCTTATTTTAAGGGCCTCAAGGTACGCCATATAAAACGTCAATTTTAAAATAATACTGCTTTAAGCGATGATGGTAAGCCTGCTGACCACTGAGTCACGGTATACATAATATTACCATATATTACCGTGACTGAGTATAATGTGCCTCACTACCTGTACATATACATATACATAATAGAGAATAATATTAAATTATGTGTCTTTTTTTTTGAAAGCCCCATATTATAATCATTAGGGAACACAGAAGATGGAAGCTGGTTCCACAATTTGCTGGTTCCATAATCTTCTAGGCAAGCACGCTCCAACCTAGACCTTATCATGACCATTAATGACCATTTCGCTACTATTGGAAAATCGCTGGCCAATAAAAATGCACATAGTATACCTAAAAGTCCTCCATTCGACTATAGTTTGCCGTCATGTATTAATTCCTTTGCTCTTTTGGATACCGACCAAACTGAAGTTGGAAACCAGATTGACCGACTAAAAACTGACAGTGCAGTTGGCTGGGACAATATTCCAGCCAATCTAGTTAAAATGAATAAACATATTTTAATTTCCCCGATAACATACATCTGCAATCTAAGTTTAAATAGTGGTAGGTTTCCAAACATATTTAAAAAGGCAATCGTAATACCTGTTCATAAAAATGGAGACAAACTTGACTTAAACAATTATCGCCCAATATCAATCCTACCTACAATGTCAAAAATTTTGGAACGAATAATAAACAATAAACTGGTCAAGTATTTGGAATCAAAAAAACTTCTATCTAGCAATCAATTTGGTTTCCGCCAGGGAAGGTCAACATCAGATGCAGTCGGTGAACTAACTGACTATATAGTCAATGCTTTGGATAAAAAGAATAAGGTTATAGCCATCTTCCTAGACTTAGCTAAGGCATTTGACACGGTTTCTGGAGACATACTTCTGCTTAAATTAGAAAGACTTGGCATCCGTGGAAATCAACTGGAACTTTTCCGTGACTATCTGACTAATAGGAAACAGTGTGTTAAAATAGGTAATATAATGAGTAACGATACAAATATTGATTTCGGAGTCCCTCAGGGTAGCATTCTTGGCCCGACACTGTTTTTGACGTTTATTAACGACTTATGCAGTCTGGAATTAGAGAACGGGAAACTAATCACTTTTGCTGATGATACAGTCATTGTTTTCAAAGCGAACAGCTGGAACAAGGTATTTGAAGCCGCTCAAACTGGTATAAATAGAGTTAATCAATGGCTGTTCGCAAATACATTGACATTAAACTCAGTGAAAACAAAATACATCACCTTTTCAATACGAAACGACTCAAAAATTGAAACTGATCGATTTCAAGTAATTGCCCACACAGCCCCGTGTCTAATTTCTGACAGCAATCAGTGTTGTTGTACCCCTTTAGAGAGAGTTCAAACAATAAAGTATTTAGGAATAATTATAGATGAGAAACTATCATTTAAACCACATATAAATGCTATCACAAAACGTGTTCGTAAACTGTCAGCCATTTTTAAAAATATCAGACACATAGTAGATTCGAAAACGCTTAAAAATGTTTATAGTGCCCTCTGTGAATCTATTATATCATACTGTATTACGGCATGGGGAGGAGCATGTGCTTCACACATGCTTCCACTGGAACGAGCACAGCGACTGGTACTAAAAGTTGCTACCTGCAGGCCTTTTGACCATCCAACTCGCGACCTATATCAAAAATGTCAGGTTTTGACGGTTAGGCAGTTGTTTATCTACAAAACTATAATGCTACAACATGCTAAAAATAAATTTAAGGATAACTATCTCCAAAAGCGAAGACAAGATAAAATCTGTGGTGTTACAAGCCTGAGAACCCGTTTTGCACAGAAACATCAATGTTTCCTGGGGCAGTATCTTTATGATATAGCTAGCAAGGAAATTAAAATTCATTCTTTATCAAATTATAATTGTAAATCTAAGATAAAGACTTGGCTTCAGACTCTTGACTATGAAACTACTGAAAAATTACTTAAAATTTTAAAATAAATTTCATAAATAATGAATTATTCCATCAAAAATAATTCATAAATTTCTGTAATTGTGCCCTTAATTTATCTACTTACAAGCACGCACTTTTCATAAAGCACACACAAACACAAACATACACACACACACACACACACCACAATATACACACAACACACATACACACACACACACACACACACACACACACACACACACAAACTAAAATACCTTCATAAATATTACAATGTAACATAATTTATGTAAGAAAATAATAGAACTTTAAATTAATAATTATACTTATTTCTAAATTCTAATGTTCAATATACCTACTATGAAAACTAAATATCTAAGCTACCTAAATGTTATCAAAATGTAGGCATTTACTCACAAACTTGAATTTCAAACTTCCTCCAATGTAATTATAGTGTAAAAAAAAATTTAATTGCTAAAAATATAAGAATAAAAATGTAGTAAAAATAGAAATGAATCTTCAGCCACGCAGAGAACTGATCCGGCAGCTTTAATACAGAATCGCAAGATTCTAGCTAAGCTGTTGGCTCAATCCATTTTTATACGAGATATACCTACCTACTATAACTGAGGACTATAACATTGTACAATGCTGTTTTTGGAAATTTTTGTAATTTTGTATTTAAAATTGGTAATTGTAAAAATTTTTTTTGGAATAAATGAATTTGTAATTTGTAATAATTTGTAATTTATCATTGCTATGTATTAAGCACTAGCTGAACCCGCAGTGGAGCAGCGTGGTGGGTCTAAGCTGTAATTCCCTCTCTCCTATGAGAGTGGAGGCCTGTGCCCAGCAGTGGGACGTTAATGGGCTGTAGTGGTAAGCACTAGCTGATGCCCACGACTTTGTCGGCGTGGATTGAGGTTTTAAGGTTTCCGCGGGAACTCTTTAATCTTCCGGGATAAAAAGTAGCCTTTGTACTATTCCTGTGTAAAACCCTTTCTAAGACACTCGTTGGTAACTACAGTTCCGCGCATTGCTGAAGCGAGTTAAATGCACGCTCATACCTATACCTACCCATATGTAGTTACCTAGGTCCATGGACCATACCTATACCGACATAAAAGGGGTTGTTTCATCTTGGGCCAGGTACTTGTACAGTATTCCAAAAAATAGTATAAAATCATAGAAAACAAAATAAAATATGCTTTTATGCAGTTTTACAGTGAATAAGAGGTACAAAAATAAAATGTTTAATTGGATACATTTGTAGAATAGCAACTCTCGCAGCGCATCCAACCATTCATCTACTGCTGTTGGATATTTTAGGGATAATTCTCATTTCTCAGGTTATTGTTATATCAAATGTCATCATGACACGTGTAATATACGTCAATGTCAAAATGGACGCATGTTGTTGCGCTTTTATTTTGCAAATTAATTTCGCATTGTACCTCGTAAATTGAACTTTTTAGTAAGAAATAAAGAAAAAAATGTTACTATTTTATGACCCCGAACATTTTAAAATACCGTACAAATACCTGGCCCAGGCTCCATATAAATTTGAAACAACTCCTTTGACAGTACTTAATGCTTTTCTCAACGGTGTGGGTGGATTTAGTCAGAGACCCAACTGTCTAAGAAAATCGCGAAATCATATGAGAGCTTAAATCGTATTACTCGAACTGTTTATGGAGTTCATACATGTTTTTAACCGACTTCCAAAAAAGGAGGAGGTTCTCAATTCGGCGCGTATGTTTTTTTTTTTTTTTTTTTTTTTTTTTTAATGTATGTCGGTGCATATCTCCGTGGTTTCTTAACCGATTTGAAAAAATTTTTTTTCATTGGGTAGAGGAAGCTCCCGAGGTGGTCCCATAAAAAATTCTGACTCCAAATCCTCAATCCTGATGCTGTAGGTGTACCATACTACATGAAATCCTCAAAACTAGGGAGTTAGGAAATTTCGATGGTGAATTCATATAGCAAGTATCAAGTCACGTGTATACGATTCAACTCTGAGTCCCAACTCCTCAACCCTGATGCTTCAGGGTATAGAACTCCTGAAAAATAGCGATTTAGGATTTTTTATGTTGAATTCATATTGTAGGTGTCAAGCAACGACTTCATACTTAAACCCAAGTCCCAACTCCTCAACTCTGATGCTGCAGGGTATTGCACTCCTAAGCCGTGCGGATTTAAAGTACACTAAAAAGTTAAAAATAAAAATTCTTTCCAAAAAACCGACTTCCAAAGCCACTGTAAAGTAAAAAATAATTTTGATTTCTACACACTATGTTGAAGTCGGGCGAGTATAACAAAGATAGGCAAAGTTGACGCGTCAGGCTCGCCCGACTTCAACATAGTGTGTAGAAATCAAAATTATTTTTTACTTTACAGTGGCTTTGGAAGTCGGTTTTTTGGAAAGAATTTTTATATGACATGCAGGCATCTGTGAACTCCTTAAACAGATCGAATTGTATCCATACTAATCCATACTAATATTATAAATGCGAAAGTGTGTCTGTCTGTCTGTCTGCTACGCTTTCACGGCCCAGCTGTTCAACCGATTTTGAAGAAATTTGGTATGGGGATAGTTTGTATCCCGGAAACGAAAGAGTTCCCGCGGGAATCAAAAAGTTATAACATAATCTACGCGGACGAAGTCGCGGGCATCATCTAGTGTTTGATAAACGTTTACGAATTCGATTACGATTTACTTTCACTGATTTCACTGATTTCAGAAAAAGGGTCATATTAAGAAATAAAAAATAAAAATAAAATATATACATATTTATTGACAACAAAGGTTTACAGTAATTTTTCCTTAACTTTGGTCTCCACACTAGGGAACCTGTATCGCGGAGACCATGTTATGATTACCTAAGAGGACTAACTAGGTGAGATCAGTTTGAATTATGAATTCTACATGAAAGTATTACGTTTTTTTCGCTGACAAGGTCGTAGGTATTTACTCAAAAAGCGAAAGGCTTTCAAAGTGTTGACACAAAATATTACAGCACTGACTTTATTACTAAGTTCACATTAACTTTATTACTTTCCGTCCTGGCCTCGGAGCTTTTACGAAATTTTCATATTTTACTTTTAAAACTAAAATGCGGAGCGCGACTCAATTTCATCCGGGGTAATTATGCGATGGCCCAAGTTATTTTATTAGTGATGGACCTCTTATTCTCAAGTTTTATGTAAAATGAAATTTGGGTTGGTCTGGTGGAAGGCTTTTTCCGAGGCTAGTTATAAATCTTATGGCGGTAAGGCTTTGTTGGTATTTTTTTTTATTTCACTACAAGATAACCCTTGAATGCGATCTCACCTCATGGTTTAAGTGATGATGTAATCATACTAATATTATAAATGCGGAAGTGTGTTTGTTTGTTGGTTTATTTGTTTGTTGGTTTGTCCTTCAATCACGCCGCAACGGAGCAACGGATCGACGTGATTTTTGGCATGGGTATAGTTGAGGACCTGGAGAGTGACATAGGCTACTTTTTATCCCGAAAAATTAGGGAGTTCCCGAGGGAATCAAAAAAACTTAAACCACGCGGACGAAGTCGCGGGCATCAGCTAGTAGGTCATAAATGGTAGCGGGCTAACTTGTTAGGGGTACGGCAATCGTGTGTCGCGTGTCCTTCAATCACGCCGCAAAAGAGCAACGGATCGAAATGATTTTTTGCATGGGTATGGTTGAGGAGTTGGAGAGTAACAAAGGCAACTTACCTACTTTTTATTCCGGAAAATTTCGGAGTTCTCGCGGGAATTAAAAAAAACTTAAACCACGTGGACGAAGTCGCGGGCATCAGCTAGTTTACAATACCTATTAGTATGATTAGTGTTCATGCAAAAGCACTGGCTTTGCCTGAAAGTGCTTATTTTACTAGAAACTTCGCTTACAAAATACCGATATAACGTAATAAGCATTGCCCACGGAAGAGGAAATTCACTGAAATAAATCGAATCCACCGACACGGTTACATCTATCACCGAACTTTATTAGGTTTGAGAGAATCCATTTCAATGTAAGAAAATAAATACTTATTGTCCTCCCGACCGATTTTCGGCCACGGCGGTCAATCTCCATTGAGATTAGCCATCTGCGCGGGAGATATTATAGTGCACCAGTGTGTGCGCATCACAGGTGCACTCTCTGTCCCTTTACTCTCATAGTCCGATGGGATAGAAAATCCGACACGACCGGAGAGAGATCAGGCGCAGGGCCGACGGCTTTACGTACTCTCCGGGCACGGGGGCGAGACACCGCCACCATCCTAACAAATATCGAGAATTTCTTATCAGTAAATAAATAATTTATCAGGCATTTATTGATGGATTTTAAAAAAAACCACTGATTTATTACTTTTGATCTATATTTTAATTCCATTGCATTAACTATATGATACTAATTACCGACATTATGAAACTCCATTGAAATTGTTGCAATGTCTGATGCAGGTCTTCCGCAATACGGATTCCTTTGAAGCTCTTAATAATTAATTAACTATAGAAAGTTAAAATTGATTAAGAAATTTAAATGTCACATTTAATATTAAAGCCGTGGTCTTCCGGACCCCGGTACTCCAGACCAAGATGAACTTTCCGATTCATTATTCAACGGACAAATTTGTCGGAATTTTAGATAGATTACAAGGTTTTTGAAGGCTGTTCTTTTTTACACAACAAAACTGATTTTTAGACCAGGGTAGAAGCCTTTAAAAATAATAAAAAGTGAAAAAAAATAATAGTAGGATGAAACCCATTACAAAAGGAGGGGAATATTATAAAAATGAAAGGAAAAATAATTTACGGGCGATCTGAGGTCGGGAAGGGGATGGGGGGGGGGGGGGGTTTTAAGGGTAAAAAACGGTTTTTCTCGATTTCCGGCAAAACTAAAAGTCCTATCGAAAAAAGTCAAATGGCAAAGTTGTAGGTAATAAAAAGATCTAAAACTTTTGTATTTACACTTTTTTCACATAACCTCAAAATTTATGTGAAAAATTCAAAAAACCAAGTTTTTGATTTTTTATTTTTATCTTTTACAAATAATTTTTTTTTTTAACGAAATTTGGTGAAAACTTACCTTTTTATGTCCCAAATACGCTGTAATTTATTTGAGTAAAAATATTTATTTTTTCACCTTATTTTGAATTAATATCGAAAAAGCACCCTAATTTTCAATCGAAAATTCACCCGTCAAAATATCAGCTTTTTTCAAAAAGTTGGTATGTTTTCTGTTCGTTGAAATCTCTTCTTTCCGATGGTGAAAAAAAATATATATGTTACTATAGTAAATCTTCTCAGAAAATGCAAAAATCGAAAATCGAAAACTCGAATTCGATTTTTTTTTTAATTATTATAAATCATTTTGAGCTATTTATTAAAATTTACACTTTAATTACTCGAAAAACGTTAGATTATATGTTAAATTGATAAAAAAAAAATTGCTAATCAAAATATACTACTGTAATTAACAAACAAATAAGTTAATAAAATTAATATTTATGTCCTTCCTTGCGAATAAAAAAGTTTTCAGGGCTATATTTTTCTAAAACACAGAAAGATTAATGTCTCGACGTTTTCTCGCTGCAGAACGATATTCATACTTGTGTATTTTGTGTGATGGATTGAAAACGTAGATTTCGTTATGAGGCGTGAATATTAATGCATTTCGTTTCATCGGGATATCGTGTATATGCTGCAGTCAGTGTTAAATCTAACAATAGCGACTAGACTAGACTATATGACTAGATTATCATATTACTAGTTTTTTTTTAATGTGTTCCTCCCTTTTTTCTTCCGACATGGCGATCGGAGACTGTTCTAGGTCGGTATTATGAATGGCATTTTTTAAAACTTTTTTTACCTTTTTCTTTTTGTTGTAAAATGTTGTTACTGCACAAGTGCGTACAGTTCGTTATGGACACTTATCTAAACATACATTACATGAATAAAAGATACATCTTAAGCATCTTCTTGGATACAATTATTTCTCATATTTCTCATTATTTTCCATTATTTCTCATTATTACTAGTTAATGCCCGCGAGTTCGTCCGAGTGGATTGAGGTTTTTTGGTTCCCGCGGGAACTCTTTACTTTTCCGGTATTTTTATACCACACACTTAATAGCCTATGTGTTATTCCAGACTATAATCTATCTCTGACATGAGGTAAATGTATTTTATTCAGAAAATACCTAACCATCAGCTAACCTAACCCAAGATTGACCACCAGGAATCGCCACTGATCTCTGTGCCAAATTCATTCAGATCTGTTCAGCCGTTCTGGCGTGATTGAGTAAATAACATCCATCCATCCCTACATCCATCCATACATATAAACTTCCGCATTTATAATAATTTTCACACCTTAATACGGGTGTATGACATAAAATACATCATCATCATCATCTATCATACTAATATTATAAATGCGAAAGTGTATTTGTTTGTTGGTTTGTTGGTTTGTCCTTCAATCACGCCGCAACGGAGCAACGGATTGACGTGATTTTTGGCATGGTTATAGTTGAGGACCTGGAGAGTGACATAGGCTACTTTTTATCCCGGAAAACTAAGGAGTTCCCGCGGGAACCAAAAAACCTCAATCCACGCGGACGAAGTCGCGAGCATCAGCTAGTCTACTATAATTTACTATCAGACTAATTTTGGATCCACCACCACTACAGCCCATTAACGTCCCACTGCTGGGCACAGGCCTCCACTCTCATAGGAGAGAGGGAATTAGAGCTTAGACCCACCACGCTGCTCCAATACGGGTTGGCGGGTTAATTTTGGATGTATATGAATATAATACGGGTAGATGGAAAGATGTAAGATTTACCACACTAGCTGCAGCATATCGCGTCGTCAACAGTCCCCAAAGCCCCAGCGACGCGCCATCCATCACACAGACATCTCGTCGCCTGCAGATGAATGATCCATATGAATGTAGATGTACCAACCATATTCATATGCATGCTTAAGGCTTTTTGCATTTTTTTGTCATTGATGAGTCTAGATGCTCGCGCATGCTTCAGCTGCCTCGTTGATCTAGTGGTTTGCATGTTCGACTGCGGTCCCGGGTTCGAATCCCGGGTCGGGCCATAATTAAGTGTTGGGTTTTTCTGACTAGAAATTCTCAGTACTAGCCCGGAGTTAGGAAGTTGGCGGTGTTCACCCCCGTGTCTCGGAGAGCACGTTAAGCTGTCGGTCCCGGTTATTATCACTAACATGATAATAGTCGTCAAAGCCAGCCAACCCGCATTGGAGCAGCGTGGTGGGTCTAAGCTCTAATTCCTTCTCTCCTATGAGAGTGGAGACCTGTGCCCAGCAGTGGGACGTTAATGGGCTGTTAGTGGTGGTTTGTGGAGTCTAGATGATATAAGTAATGAATGGCAAGGCATTTGCACCGGTTGACAGTGATGAAAAAACACATCTGCAGGGCTAGAGCATGGGCCGGAGATAAATAGTATATTTCATTACAAGTGTGGAAAGGCTGTCATTGCAAAGAGTTCCGACAAATGTCTACCCGAGCCGAGGCGCAGCCGAAAGCGAGGGTTGACAGTCGGAACAAGTTGCAATGACGGTTCCGCACGTGTACTGAACGACTATTTTTAATACAGTTGCGAAAAAATGAAGCAATTTAATAAAATAATAAAAACACAATAAACTCAACTAACTTAACATTTATTTCTTGTAAAAGTTATAATTCACATATTACATTGAAATTGGTACAGTTTTTTATACTACTAACTGGGGAAGTTTTAGGTTGCATATTTACTGTTTGAGACAAACTATTATTAATTTCGTATGATTGTTCATGTATATTTGTCATACAATGGCGTTTGCTAGTTGATGGAGTTGGATCTGATGAATTATCATTATCAACGAAGGTAGATGGACGAACGTTCTCTGCAACATGTGAAGGAGACGGATTGGACCTTAAATTAATGGTGTGTGGATTTTTTTCCCAGTTTCTAGTTTGTTGCATTTTCAGCATACTTTTTATCATCGAAAACCTCGACCATAACGTAGAAGGTTTTAATTTTGCTGAGAGTTCGGAGAAGTATGCCAACATAACATTTTCTGAAAAACTATTTGCTTTTTTCTCTTCTCTCCACGCAATAAATTCGTCGTATGTTGACATGTAGCGACTTTTTGACTTTTCCGGTAAAATGTTCTCCGAAGCATTTTGTGCAATTATACTGAGTTCCGGTGGTGTTAATTCAAAAAAACTAGGGTCGAAATTACTCATTTTGTGCAACAAACAACTAAACTCGCAAAGAAAATTTCTGAAAAATGGCGCCAACCGTAGAATATAAGCAGAGTTTTTTTTTTCTTCACCCATTCTGGTAGGCAAAGGGAACTATGCCCATACAGCCAAGTCAAGTCTTCGGTAGAGTTTTTTTTTATTGATATGAAATGAAAATGAAATTTAATGAGATGAAATGAAATGAAACCTAACCAAACTCATTCAATCAAATCATTAAATCTGATATTGAAACAAATTATTAGCTTATTTTTAGAAATATACGTATTTGCATGAATCATAAAAACTTCTATGAATTTTTTTAGTAAAAACTTCATGGTTGGTTTTTCTTTTTAATAGACAATATTTTGACAGTTGGGAAAGAGAACGCACGAGTTCGGGAAAGGTAAAAAAAAAGCACGAGTATGTAATAGCCCACATCCCGAACGCTATACGTCCCTGCAATACGCCACTTTTTGAGCAACTGTATTAAAAAATTTTATCCCCCGATTTTATCCACTGACAAGAGATAAAATTAACTTATCCACTTCTCAGAGCACGGGAACAGGAGAGAGGAGAAGTTTATCTCCGTTTGACATATCACGGGGACTCGGCGGACTATTTATCCACCGTTATTTAGCGTTTTTATTTATTTATTTAGGAATAAAAAAATTATCCTTTCCTCGGGGAGAAAATTGTCTCGGCCCATGCTAGGGGGGCAGGAACGTTATAAAAATGCATCTCCTCTCCTCTCCGACAGTGGGGCTGATTCTGTAGTGCACAATCACTAAACTAAACTAAAATTAGAGCATTACAAATATTGCTAACCCTTTCATAATACTCCCTACGGAAAGGGACGGAACTAGATTTAAAGCTGCCATTTTAGTTAAGTTTAGAGATTGTGTTATACAGAATCAGCCCCAATACCTATTCGTGTAGATCGAATTTCTAAGAGATATTCAATCGTTGTCATCACTAGAAATACCAATACAGACACTTTGTGTAAAAAAGTATAAATTCTCGATTAGCCCCTCAAATCGAAACCCAGGATCTCCCACTTGTAAAATGTTCTTGTTTTATGGCTTTTACTGATATAAATTAAACTATTTAGAACAAGTCTTTTTTCTTTCCCCGAAGAATACGTTATTAAAAAATTTTAACAGCAATCAACGGGACGACATAATAATTATTGCTAATATTTTTTTACAGGAACGCATAGTAAGTATAGCTTATAACGTCTTTGAGAGTTGATATCTAGTGAAAGGTCCAACCACATGTGTCAGTTTTTATGCTGTTTACATAGGTACTGCGCAGACTTTAATACTGTACAAGAATCGGCTTTTCTAATTATCGTTCATTTTTGGTAACAATAAACCGTCTTTGAGCGGCCATTTCTAGCGAAAGGCCTATCGGCATGCGGACAGACTGGCAGATTTCCCACCAGTGGAGAGCCTAGGACCCACCAAATACGAAATCAGCCTTTCTAGCGATAGATACCAAAATTGCAGTTATCTCCTATAATAAAAGGAACGGCTTCGCAGTGTACTAAATTGACGTCACACCTTACAGTGCTCGCATTGTATTTCGGAACATACCCTATATTATACTACGCGCGAAAATATACTATTACTATTGCTAGACTATTTGATTGGCGCCGGCTATACAACTCGTTAGATCACAATAATGGTATGTCGTCAATTCATCCGTACACGAATGCAAATCGATAGATAGATAAATAGATAGCTCAATTTACAGTCGAGCGATTGCGAATCGAAAACAATGACAATTGTCAATAGAGGTGCTCGTGACACGAACATAGATACTTTATAAATGCCTCTGCTCTCCTCTGCGACAATACTCGTATAGATCGAATTTCTAAGGGATATTCGATCGTTGTCATCACTAGAGAATACCAGGGGGCATACTCCCATCTTATACAACCGTACTTAACCGTACGTATACGTTCGTGTTTTAGAATTATAATCCTTATTTCAGGGACGTCAAGGTGCGTTACATAAAGCTGTGTATATATTTGCTTAATTTGACGTAAAGGCCTCATTATGACTTCTTTGTTATCTGTAATAATCAAGAAAGAAGAAGAAAGAAGAAGAAAGAAAAATCCTTTATTCATCTTGTGCCTCGTACATAAAATCAAACTTTAAAATTAAGCTATGGCTTTTGCACCCACATGGCACAAGATAAAAAGGCCCCGACTCAGCATTAATGCTGCAGGTTTTGAAAGCAAAACCTGAGCGCTGGTATTCTGCCGGAACCCAAACGAGTGACACGCACGAGCTCGACAGTCTTCGCAGCCGTCCGCAGCAATAGGATGAGTGAGATAAAATGGAGTAAAATAAAATATATAATTTGCGCAGTGAGTGTACTTAGTGTGTATAACTAAATATAACAAATAGCGATTTAAAAGATAATAATAGAAGAATGAAATCAAATAAATATTATAAATGCGAAAGTTTGGATGGATGTCCCATACATCATCCATAAACATAAACATCCATCCATACATATGGATGGATACATCCATATGTATGGATGGATGTTTGTTACTCAATCACGCCCAACGGCTGAACGGATCTGGATGAAATTTGGCACAGAGATAGATTATAGTCTGGAATAACACATAGGCTACTTTTTATCCCGGAAAATTAAGGAGTTCCCGCGGGAAACGAAAAACCTCAATCCACGCGGACGAAGTCGCGGGCATCAGCTAGTAGATTAATATGTATAATAAAATATAATAGGCATATTATGTGAGTACATATAGCAGCTTCAAACAACCAAGCTAAATAACCTGGACCTAGTTAAAGTTTGTTGTTTTTGATCGTTTAAAAGTGGAACTGAGCTTAGATTCCTCAGCGGAGGAGGAATATTATTCCAGCATTTAGTAGCCAGATATCGAAAACTTCCACAAAAAGCTGCTGATTTATGACGTGGACATGAACAAGACATATTGTTATTACTTAATCTAAGCTTATTCGAACTTCCCTCAGACTCCAAAGCGGCATTTCCAGATGAAGGTATTTGCGGTGTGTTAAATAATTAAATGAGGTAATAAAGTTGTTATAAAACTGTGTCGCATCTCATTATCAATTTTATTGCATAGCGTCTTATGATTTAACTAAGTAGGATAATATGTTAATAATTTTAATTTTATGAAATTAATATATTTGTACACCACACTGTAGTAGAATAGGAGCACTTTTATACTGTATTCCACCTCAATTGTACTTTATTCACAAATAAATAAATTGATTGATTGATTGATTGTCATTTTGAAATAATACTGCTTTATGCGATGGTAGTAACACTCCAGTACAGATCCTGTGATATCTTTGTCTGTCCTTTGATATATCATAGCTGGGGCTAGTTGTATCAATTCCCAAATAGACCCTGCTGGGGATCGTACCCAGGGCCTCAACAGCAGCGCTCACCACTGCGCCAGGTCTTCAATGGAGGAAACGCCAAGCTTTGACAACTAGTGGTATCCGCAATCTGCGCAAATAATATGCACAGGATTCCACGCGAATTTTTTCGCTAGCAGGTTTTTTTAAAATTTAATAAGTGGGTTCATTATTTCCCCTGATTTTCCCTCATAAATAAATACATATTTTGCCCTCAAAATTCCATTTGTGGCGGATAGTGGATACCACATCCACAATCTGCGCAAATAATGTATGCACAGAATTCCACGCGAATTTTTTCGCTAGCAGGTTTTCTTTAAAATTTTATTTAAAGTGGGGTTCATTATTTCCCCTGATTTTCCCTTATAAATCAAATAAATATTATAAATGCGAAAGTTTGGATGGATGGATGTATGGATGTATGTTTGTTACTCAATCACGCTCCAACGGATGAACGGATCTGGATGAAATTTGGCACAGAGATAGATTATAGTCTGGAATAGCACATAGGCTACTTTTTATCCCGGAAAATTAAAGAGTTCCCGCGGGAACCGAAAAACCTCAATCCACGCGGACGAAGTCGCGGGCATCAGCTAGTAAATATTATAAATGCGAAAGTTTGGATGGATGTATGGATGGATGTTTGTTACTCAATCACGCCCCAACGGCTGAACGGATCTGGATGAAATCTGGCACAGAGATAGATTATAGTCTGGAATAACAACACATAGGCTACTTTTTATCCCGGAAAATTAAGGAGTTCCCGCGGGAAACGAAAAACCTCGATCCACGCGGACGAAGTCGCGGGCATCAGCTAGTAAATACATATTTTGCCTTCAAAATTCTATTTGTGGCACGTATAAAATGAACTAGGATTTCAAAAGAGTTACCTTTATATAGATCGTATTGAAGGGAATTCCCTGGTGTTCGATATCGGATATCCTTTTGAGATTGGCGCGTATTGTTATGGGTTTCTACATTTTCATTTTTTTTTTTTTTTTATTGTGAGATAGGCTTGCGCTTGACGACAATCATGCTTAGTGTAAAGCAATGATGAGGTCTAGGCTGGAGCGCGCTTGCCTCCATTTATGTGTAGAAAATTTTATTTTTAGTAAGAAATCATTCGACTACTCGCGCAAATTATGCCCCCGACTTTATCCGCGTAACCGTAGATTTAGATTTTATGTAAATTAATCAAAAGTAATCACTACAAGGTTGTATTTATATTATGATTTTAATTTTCAGTAATGTGTAAGTTATTGTTAGATAACCTATTATAAATAAAATAAAATAAATTTGTCCCTTCCTGACTCTTTGAGCTCAAGATATAATTACCTGTTATAAATTGCTCATTAACACACGTTTTTATTTGAAATGAAATGATTTATTTTACGTATTGTGCCACGTATGAAATGCCATGACTATACCACCGGTTCGGAACTGCCCCCCAATCATGTAAGAATGGCCGATCAAACGTTACAGATTTTCGTCAAAGTAAAATAAACCATAACTGCATTGAGTTAGAGCTCAATTTCGTCTGCCCATTCTTACACGTTTAGGTATGTACGATACCCTAAACGTATAAGAATGGGCAGACGAAATTGAGCTCTAATTCAATGCTGTCATGATTTACTGAGAAGAACCGGCAAGAAACTCGGCAGTTGCTCCTTTTTTCCTTTTTTTAAAATAATGTTATAAATAATTATAATATGTAGCTAATACACAGTACATAGTACTAGTATAGTAGTGGTAATGTAACAAGAATTTCACTGTCTTGTGGGCTGCCGAATGCAAAGCCAATTTCTTCCATGCAACTTTGTCATTGAAAATGAAAATGAAAATGATTTATTTCATGTCGGACAACTTGTGCCACTTATGATAAGTCGTAAGAATCTACCACCGGATTAAGAAATAGAAATAAGACCGCCTTTGCACCCTGCTCTTATAGTACATTCAATATTAGCTGGCGTCTTTCCACTTGAACCTAAACAATAGGGGTAATAAACCAAACACTCATAGAGTCCATTCATTTTTAAAGAAGCCGTTTCGGCCTTATCTATTTTGTTGCAAACCAACCAGTGTTGATACTTTTGAATAATCATAGAATAATTTTAAAAAATTACGTACTTACAGGTATTTATTGTTAAATAAAATACAATTACAAAAATTATTTATTTATTCTAAAGTAATAAATCAAAACATGTGGTTTTTAAATTAGATATGACGACTCACTGATTTCTTCTGATTCCGAATTATTTTATAAAGTAAGTGCATGGTGTTTTTAAAAATCCTTGTTCAATTTTCTTACAGTGATTGTAAGAATTCTTCCACAGAATCGGATCCGAATAATGAAAGGAAGTTAACATAGGGAAAGTATCAAAAACGTTTGAAACACCGTTTGAACGCCGCACGTGTTTTGCAATACAAAGAATTCACCCGCCACGACTTAATCCTATTGTTATTGCTAATGACGGTCTCAAGTGGAAAGACGCCAGCTAATATTGAATGTACTATATCTTTTTACCATTTTGTTTATTGTTTTTGTTTCAAGTGTGTGCAATAATAGCCGCGGCTTAACAAATGATGCTTTAGGTATACAAAGCCTTACGTAGATCATTACTAAACCTATAATTAATTACCATAATTAGTCAATCAGAACGGTGTAACCACAAATCTAGACGATAAGATTATCTGGGCGATCTAGCGTGTTGTTAATGATAATGATGTAAGTAGGTACACGTATTAGTCCCCACAAATTTATCTGATCCAGTGGACAGACTTGGAACTAATTTTTATGCCTGTTTAGTTTTTGAAGTGAAAGGTCTTTAGCCGCGTTGAGCACTTTTTGGTAGGGGGTAAACTTGTGGATTCGCGTCACCGACATGCTCGCGTTGTTACGAAGACAAAAGGTCTTATATATAAATGTACTACATTCGTAATTAAACTTTAATCCTTTATATTTCAATTACTTGTTTTAATTTTTTTTTTTTTAATTATTTTAAATATTTGTTTTCACTTCTATCGGCAGTCCCTATGACTGCCAATTTTTTTATTTTTAAACTAGATGATGCCCGCGACTTCGTCCGCGTGGTTTCAGGATTTTTGATTCCCGCGGGAACTCCTTAATTTTCCGGGATAAAAAGTAGCCTATGTCCTTCCCCGGGATATAATCTACCTCTATACCAAATTTCAGCAAAATCGGTTGAAAAGATGGGCCGGGAAAGCGTAGCAGACAGACAGACAGACAGACAGACAGACAGACACACTTTCACATTTATAATATTAGTATGGATATAATATACTAGCGACGCTGTCGCCGGGTTATATAAGTTTATGGACTATAGCTCGATGTTGTGATTGTCATTTGAATTCTCGAAAAGAGCGTTTTTTCTGGAGGAAGGTTTCGCCCGTGGCTAGTTACCACTCTTCCGGTAAAGACATGCCGCCAAACGATTGAGCGTTTCGCTACAATGCCGTGAAGAAACCGATGAGATGTAAGTATGAGTTTAATATAACTGCCAACTCCTAGCAAGTTAGCCTGCTACCACCTTAAACTGCGATTTCGCAGTCAAGGGTTAATTTGTAATAGATAAAAAAAAAAAAACTCCCTGAAAATAAGGTGAGAATATCGGTATGATAAGGTGGTAAAATAAGGTAGTATATAGTACCAACACTCACCTGTCAACACTGATCATAAAATTAATTAAAAATACATCCCATCTTACGAGGTGACCTGTGATGAGGAAGCAAGCAAAATGTTGAGATGTTGATGACGATATACCCAACTAGCACGTAGGCTGGTTAAGAGGGTCTAGTACAGCTAAACGGCTGTAAATCAGCTATTAAAGTGCTTATTAGCCATATTAGAGCTGCTTAACAGCGTTTAGCTTTACTTGACTTTCTTAACCAGCTTTTGAGTTAGTTGGACAATTCTGGAAACGTAAGCGTGGATATACGATACAAGCATAAATTTAAAATACCATAAAAATCCCACTTTTTCATTCTACAAAAATTGTCCTGTAACAAAGTTATTTCTTCAAAGTTACCATATTTTTCTTGTGTAAAGTTTCATTGCGGGGCCACGCAAACTTTCGCGCCGGTTGTCCATAGTCCGCAATGTGACGGTGGCGCCCACATAAATCCCCAATTTATCGCCAACCTGCCAAACTTTCCGGTAGATAAGGAAGTTCGCGAGTGAAGGATGAAATTGAACTACAGTGCTATATTCACAGATCACTTATTATACACCTATTTTCCGTGTAGTTGCTTGCCAAGCGATTCATCGCATCAGTCGAAAACAATAATAAAAATAGTAATGGACAAAATGGATAATGGTGGTGACAAAATGACAGCTACAGTTTATTGTTGTAATCACCTCTGATTGGCTTAGACTCTTTATAGCTATTGGCCTTAGTTCCTAGCGAGCCGATGCTGAAAAAGTAGATACTTACCTAGTATTTTTTTATTTAAATAAACTTTAATACTTTCAAAGCAGTGTTAAGGTTAATAATATTTTTATTTGTTGCACAAAGCATTGCAAAAGCTCTGAAAGAGATTATGTAGCTTTGTCAATAAAAGTGATTGCTTTTTCAATGAATAGCTATGACAAATAGTTATCGAACTGGTTGGGCTATTGCTTAATATACTACCTATCTAATCTACCAAATGATGACCGCGACTTTGTCCGTATGGATTTAGGTTTTTTGAAAATCCTGTAGGAACTTTGATTTTCCGTGATTTAAAGTAACCTATGCCCTTCTCCGGTATGTAATGATTCTCTGTATCAAATTTCGTTGAAATGTGTTAAATAGATGGGCCGTGAATGTGTAGCAAACAAACAGACAGATAGACGGAGATACGGACAGACGGATCGTTGGATAAACGGACAGACAGACAAACTTTCTCATTTATAATATTTCATAATATTATATATTTATATATTTCATAATTTATTATCTTTCATAATATTCTCTCTATCTCTGCGTCGTATTCCTCATTGCTGAGGGTCGTGACCCCTTTCCATAAATGGTAGGAGTTATCTGTAATATTAGTAAATTTTATTAAACTTAAATCTGATTCGTATCTTATGACCTTTTGACTCAAAGATCCGAATCACTTTTTCTTTCTCAATGAATCATTTTGTCCACCCCTATCACCTTTCGCTGCCAAACTTTCCCGCTCACCTCTCATCCCGCGGTACCCTATTTTATTTAACTACTTTATTCCGCTCAACGGCTTTGGGACATCCCGTACCACTAAAACTTAATTATACATGACATTACCGAGAACGATAGCAATTTTCGATGCTTTACTGTTATTGCTCTCCTGGGCGATAAGTACAATACCTATTATAGGCTTTTTTTTCTTTTACGATATTGCCTGATGGTAAATGATGGTTTAAGGTGGAAACGCGCTGGGCTCTTCACTAAATGCAAAAAAAAGATTCAAAATTCAAAATTCAAATGGTTTTTATTCAAATAAACTTTTACAAGTAAAGTAAGATTAAAAGTAAAGTGTTGATGGCCCAGTGCTTTGGACACCTTAAATCGCTTAAAGCAGTGTTATTTCAAAATGACATTTGATGTCACGTACCTTGACGTTTCTAAAATAAGGATTATAATTGTAAAACACGAAAGTCAACAATAATAAAACAATATTACTTTAAGCGTTGGCAGTACGGCCCCTGTAATTTCTAAACTTGTGCTGCTGAGTTAGGTAACGTTTTAGCTGTCACTACAGCTACTAAAGTATTGGAAACTAATATCCAAACAAGTTTTTTAATCTTCTTAAAAGGGGTTGTTTCAAATTTATATGGAGCCTGGGCCAGGTATTTGTACGGTATTTCAAAATGTTCGGGGTCATAAAATAGTAACATTTTTTTCTTTATTTCTTACTAAAAAGTTCAATTTACGAGGTACAATGCGAAATTATTTTGCAAATTAAAAGCGCAACAACATGCGTCCATTTTGACATTGACGTATATTACACGTGTCATGATGACATTTGACATAAAATTACCTGGGAAATGTGAATTAACCATAAAATAACCAACAGCAGTCAGATTAATGGATGGATGCGCTGCGAGAGTTGCTATTCTACAAATGTACCTAATTAAACATTTTATTTTTGTACCTCTTATTCACTGTAAAACTGCCAAAAAGCATATTTTATTTTGTTTTCTATGATTTTATACTATTTTTTGGAATACTGTACAAGTACCTGGCCCAAGATGAAACAACCCCTTTGGTGCTTAAAAAACCATGGAGATCTCTTTGATTCACCTGTTTGCCAGAATAATATCTCAACCAATGTGCGCAAAATCGGACAAGTGGTTTAAAAAGATACATATAGGCAAACAGACAAATTTCAAAGTCAAATCCATTCTAATATTATAAATGCGAAAGTGTCTGTCCATCTGTTCAACCGATTTTGATTGGTACAAGGATAGGTTACCACCCCGGGGAAGGACATAAGCTACTTTTTATCACGGAAAATTAACGAGTTCCCGCGGGTTTTAAAAAAACTTAATTCAGGCGGATGAAGTCGCGGGCATCATCTAGTTTCACAATGTACCGAGCTAGGAATCGAACCCTGTATATGTCGTTGAAGCCAGCTTCAAACCCTGTGCACGCCACTGTCTACACAGCAATCCAATGCCTAATGCCTACCCCAGGGCAGGCATTAGTTGGTCAGAATACCTGTAGATCGCGCGCGAGTTGAATGCAGAGCTTATGTATGTGACACCATACATAAGCTCTGCATTCAACTCGCGCGCGAACTATATTTACTAACTGTTCTGATGAAAATTGAGCATCGACGTTTTTTCATTTGGGTAAGCTTTTGTGCCTCTATGGACTACACGCCACTGTGTGTAGTCATAATTTGGCGCGGTAAACGAAAGCGCCTTACTTGATTCCCAAAAAATATTTTTTGGACCAAGATCTCCTAAAGGAAAATGTTTTCAGTACAAACATTGTTTTGAATTACATAAGAAATGGGACAAACAAGACTAAACGGAAAACAGGTTTCCATAATCAAGTTTATTATTTTATTTCCCGTGTTTTTGCGGAAACATTGTTTCCTGTGTACAGGTTGCGAGAATGTCGAAAATGTTAAAAGATTGTAAACATAATCGAATCTACCTCAGTGTTTCTTTTTTTATTAGGGTTCCGTAGCCAAATTTGGCAAAAACGGAACCCACGTTGTCCATTGTCAGACACCTAGTACGATTGCAAACCCCTGTCAGACACCCTGTTGTTTTATAATTTACTAGCTGATGCCCGCGACTTCGTCCGCGTGGATATACCAAGTTTCATCGAAATAACTTGAGAAATGACGGACTTTTATACAAACTTTCAACCCCTATTTCACCCCTTTGGGGGTGGAATTTTGAAAAACTGTGAAACACGTATGTTTTCATTTTAAACCCGCAGCTCATATACCAAGTTTCATGGATATAACTTGAGAAATTAAGGACTTTCATTCATTTTTAACCGGTAGCTTGTATACCAAGTTTCATCGATATAACTTGAGAAATGAAGGACTTTCATACAAACTTTCAACCCCTATTTCACCCCTTTGAGGGTGAAATTTTGAAAAACTGTGAAACACGTATGTCTTCATTTTTAACCCGCAGCTCATATACCAAGTTTCATGGCTATAACTTGAGAAATGAAGGACTTTCATACAAACTTTCAACCCTTATTTCACCCTTTTGGGGGTCGAATTTTCAAAAACTGTGAAACACGTATGTCTCCATTTTCAACCCGCAGCTCATATATCAAGTTTCATGGCTATAACTTGAGAAATTAAGGACTTTCATACAAACTTTCAACCCCTATTTCACCCCTTCGGGGGTAGAATTTCGGAATAAAAAGTATCCTATGTCCTACCTCGTAGTATGGGCTCAAATCGTGCCAAGTTTCGTTTGAATTCATTCAGTAGTTTCGGCGTGATGCGCGGCCAAGATACAGACAGACAGACAGACAGACAAAAATGAAAAAAATTACAGATTTGGCTTCAGTATCGAATAATGAGTGCCCTCCAAAAAAAATTTTCAAAATATCTTCAATGTACAGAATTGGACCTGTTACAGTTTTATTATAAGTATAGAAGAGTGTCTGACAAGGTTTGCTCTTCTCAGAAGCTATACATGTCAAATGCAAAAAACCGCATTATAATCGGTCCAATAGTTTTCCAGGAAAATGGTAACAAAAAAGGGCACAAACAAACAAACGCACAACCTCTTAGGGCAAACACATTTATACCGTCTCCGTTCTGTCGTGGGTAATTACAAATTCACGAATTTTTTGAGAGGATTCGAACCTGCGACATCTTACGAAATTCTACTCCTAAAGGTGGAACTTCTACCGAATGAGCTACTAAAGGCCTATTTGGACCAAGTGGAATATAGAAACTCACATACATAGGTACATGAACCTTGGAAACATTACACTCCTTTTTTGGGAGGTCGAGTAAAATAAATAAACGACAGTCGCCGATGCTAAAAGTATCGTATCTGCTTCGGCCCTTAGACGTAAATTGTACTCCAAACATACTCCAAGAAACTTGTTACATTAAATTGAAATCAGGAGCCTTTTTATTAATTCACAAAAACTTAGCCTTGTTCGCAGGAAAATTGGAAAAACTTGTCTCCTATTTGAATCATGGTTATTTCTATTCTTATAATTGAAAAAATCAAACTAAAATAGAAATGACTTTCTATCCTTCATGTATAAGTCCCATCAACTTACACTGAGAAAAAAGACCTTCCGAAATACGGAAGGTATTACCGTCCCTTTTGACTCAGTAGGAAATTTACCTTTCAACTTGGGAGGATATTATTACCGTCCAAACTTTCCTTCCAAACAATGTCTGCCTTCTATTTTGGTGGGTAATACGTACCTTCCAAATTTCGGTCGGAAATTCCTACTGAGTCAAAAGGGAAGGTTATTTTTGGAAGGAAAATAAATCACGGTAAATTTTCGAAGGGTAATGAGGTTAATTTCCTTCTAAATGTGGACTACATATTTGGTCGGTAAATATAAATAACCTTCCAAATCTAGAAGGTAAGGGTGGAAGCAGGGGTCCGTATACCACCTATGATTTATGCTCTGCTATGTGCTTTCAATGAATGTCCCAACTAGGTGGAAGCACCATTTGCCACGATGCAGGTACCGATACAAGCGGACTTGGCGATATATATGTGTTTGACCGGCGCCACCCTATACCGCGAGCCAATATACGCGTAGCGACATCTAGTGGTCGGGTCGGGTACTACATTCGGTGTTACAATTTCTATTTAATAAAACTTATTCGTTTTCCTTCCGATACCGAAATATTCCAATTTGTTTGGAGAGATATTATCATCTAATTTAGAAGGATATTCCTTGTGTTATTCCCTCCAAATGTGATCCATCTAATTTGGATGGTAGTTCCTTCCAGCGAGCCTTTCTAATCCTTAATTTTTTGATGGAATAGTAATGTCAATTTATTTCCCACTAGTTAAGAGGGTAAATATCCTTCAATATCAGAAGGTTAGCTGCGTTTTCCTTCCAACAACTTTGGATTTGAATTCAGAAGGACATTAACATCTAATTTGGAAGGATAAATTTGGGAGGAATTATTATAATGCATCCTTATTTAGTAGGAATATTTAGCTGGAAGGAAATTCCTTCTTGGTTAATTCCTTCCAACAAATTTCCTTCCTTTATGTTCTTCCGTATTAGACGGATAAAATTCATTACCTTCTAAATATCGGTAGGAATTTGGCAGTTCCCCGATTCAGAAGGTAATCGGTGGAAGGAAAAGACCCAATTTTGGAAGGAATCGGTTTTAGAAGGTAAAAATCGGAAGGTAAACAAGGAAATTTTTCTCAGTGTATTTGGCCCGGTGGCCAAAATTGGAACAAAGTTTTTAGCCCGTTTAGTTTTAGTTTTTATTTTATTTTTCATATAAACTAGCGACGCTGTCAACGGGTCAGATAAGATAGTGGGACGTGATACTCATGCAATACAACACAGGTGCAATCTCTATTTCCTTACTTTCATAGCCTGATGGGACGGAAAATCCGATACAATTGGAGAGAGATCAGAAGCAAGACCGACGGATTTAAATGTTGAATCAAACAATGCAAATTTCCTAACTCCGAGCTAGTACTGAGAACTTATTGTCAGAAAAACCAAATATTTACTACTAGTTGTTGCCCGCGTTAATTGAAGTTTATTTAGTTCCCAAGGGAATTCTTTAATTTTCCGGGATTTCCTATGCCCGTCCCAATCCATCTCTGTACCAAATCAAAATTCATCGAAATCGGTTGAAAAAATTAGCCGGGAAAGCGTAGCAGACAGACACACAGACAGACTGACAGAATTCCGCATTTATAATATTAGTAGGTATGGATTAGTAAGGATAACAAGAAAGAACGTATCTCCTTAGACTGGGTAAAACCAATCCTATTATAGGTACACAGTTACAAGTACATCGTAGATATTATTTTGTTGAAAGAAATTGCGTACCCTATATTATTGGGACGATGTAGTCATAGAAAAGGCCGCATAAAGGGACAGAGGAGCGTATGTAAGAAATGTGTACGTGGCACTCCTTCAAAGGGCATTATATTTCTTGTCACGGACAGACCTCGGACTCAAACCTTGGCCTTTATTCGATTTGACATTCTTAACTTAACCACGTGTAAAACCCTGATGTCGATAAAATGAAAATGAAAGTACCTAGTGTTGTTTACAACATGTTACAACTGAAATCAACATCTCCACCAAGCTTAATTGGATCACCCCTCAGAATGTAAATGGTTTTGACAATAATTTATATTAAACCATACTAATATAATAAATGCGAAAGTGTGTTTGTCTGAACCTGGCCCTCGATTGTGTAAGGAAATCGTAATTGTTTGTCAAACGTATGTTGTCATTCGACCTGTTTAAGAAGTTCACCACTGGAGATTGATATAGACCTACATGCGTGTGGTGATGGATAGGGTTTTAAGATGCAAACTAACTAATAACTACTAAACAGACTCGATCATTTATTAAGGAAGAAACACAATAACATATAAGATATATTAAATTGTCTGTCCGTCTATCTGCTAAGCTTTCACGGCTCATCTATTCAAATTAAATTTGAAATTATAATAATATGATTACAGGGTTAGATTGTATCGGGGCAGACATAGGCTACTTTTTATACCGGGGTATTAAAGAGTTCCCACAAAAATCGAAAATACCTTAAACAACGCAGACGAAGTCACGGGCATCAGATACTAATTAATGTTTGGACCCACCCTAAGGATTGTACTCATAGCCCACATAACAAAATATCTCTTACTCGATGCAGCGTAGCAAATTGGCTTAGCTGTGGGGAGGTGTGCATTCAAATGCTTTAGGTATTAGGTAAGACAGGTGCGAGACGCTGATAGCGCGATGTTTGTACATCATCGGCTTCTGAGCTTCTTTGTCATTGTTTGGCTTAGAGCAGAGATCGTGACGGTGAAATACCGATAAAAAGATAGGAAAAGAACTTTGATGACCTCCTTGGCAAATTGGTAAACGTAGATTATAGGGCACTTCTCTCAATTGTTGGCAAAGGCTTGTCCCAAGCTGGAGAACGTAGTTTAAATCTCTTTTTTGGAGACACTAGATAGTACCATCTATTGAGTATAGATACCTTCCATCAAGAAAAAGAAGATAAAAAGAAGCCTTCAACCTTCCCTTGAACAGGTGAGCCCTGAAAATGTAGGAGACAGTCAGGAAGACAGACGGGTGAACAGACATAAACACTTTCGCATTTTATAGTGTAAACTTGTAAGTATGTATTTGGGATATGTCTGAGGATTTTACTCAAAATATCTTTTGCTCGCTGCAGCGTAGCAAATCGGCTTAGCTGTGCATTCAAATGCTTTAGGTATTAGGTAAGACAGGTGTGAGACGCTGATAGTGCGATGTTTGTACATCATCGGCTTCTGAACGTCTTTGTCATTGTTTACACTGGCTTAGAGCAGATTGTGACGGTGAAATACTGATACAAAGATAGAGGTTTGAACTTTGACGACCTTCTTGGCACAGTTGTGACTTAATTGTGAGCTCAGGTAGACGTCTTCAATTCCTGCCAGGGTTTATTTGTTAATTTTAAATTCTTGCAAGAAAAAGAAATAACTGGCTGACTCATCAAAGCACAAACCCAAAACTTGGACTTAAAGAGCTAAAATTTCGCACAGAGGTTCTCTTAAAATGATGACAAGGAATGAGGAGATTTTTTCCTTGGAAGCGAAACGTAACCGTAAACGTTTGTCAAACGTATAATTCGAACTAAGATGGCTGCTTGTCAAAAAGCATTTATGAACTCCTTAAACAGTTTGAGTAAGTTACTTAAACAATTTACCTAAACTTTCTACTTAACTTAAATCATTTGAGAGCTCTCAAACCGTGTCTCAAATGATTACGATTTTCTTAGACACTTGGGCCTCTGGACCTGACAATACCTTAAACAAAAATTGTGTTAGCAAAAAAGGGTCATATAACGTTTTGCAAGCTGGAATCGTTTTCCTCAGCGAGTAGGTTCGCGGCGGAACAAATGGAAGTATTACCAGAGACAATCTACATTTAAATGGATTTCGCCCTCAAACCTCCGCGAGTTGGTGATAGGTATCGCTTCCTTCGATTTATTTAGCTGAATTTACGGTTTTTTGTGCCGAGGGATTACCCGAACCCGCTGTTTGTTAGGGAGCTCTATTTCCTTGATTCAGACGTAGCTAAAGCCTTCTAAATGATGTTGTGTAAACTACTTTACTTGATTAGATATGTTCTAAATTTACAGGGCTGCAATTTAGTCCATGACTGCAAAATTACCTTGTGATGGCCCCTTGGCGGCACGTTTTTACTGGTGACTTGCCACGGCCAAAGCCTCCCACCAGAGCGGACTAGAGAAAATTCTATTCTAATTATATTTTAATAAAACCACTAACAGGTTACCATGTTAGACTGCATCAACTTACTACGTTAGGTAGTAGATTCGGTAAGGTAGGTAAGATCGCGGCCAAGGGCTTACCTATAGTGGAATTTAAAAACATAACTTTTTTTCTTCATTAATCGTGAAGGTCGCGATGAGTGATGGCCCTGACAAAGGCGTACCCCCGAGAAGACATAATTATCTCCACGGTTAATGCCTTTTGTGCGCATTCTATTCATTGCCGAGTAATTAATATGAGCGATTGCGCTGCTGGCAACTGCCGGTTCCAAACCTACGTCATTATCTATACTAGAGAATTAAGAACACAGATGACTACCCTTTGAGCGCTGTGGTTTTATAGGTGGGAGGTCCTGGGTTTTATCCCCAGCAGGGTCAATTTGATATGTTACAATTTCTGGATTTTTTCTGTTCTGGTCTGGTAGGTATATTAAAGATTATACGTGTACATATCTGTATAATTTGCACACTACCACTAGCAGTAAATTGCGGACAAAACAACTGTTGATTGAAACCCACAATTTGACATAAAAATTTATCTTATCTAGTAAGATACCAACCGAAAGAGTACTTTCGGATGGAGGCTAGTCAATTTGGGACTTCATAATTTCTGAATTTAACAGTCCGTAAACCCGTAAACCGACATTTTAAGAACTTTTGATGAGCTTTGTGCATGAGATATTAGTATTATAACAAAAAGAAAATTAATACATTAAAGATTAATCCCTCCTTAGTAGACTGTTGCAAATAAAATTTTAATTTTATTGAAATATAATAGTGAAATTCTCATTCTTGCAGAATACGTTTACCATTTTTGCACTTTTGGGTGACACTTTTCACCCATATAAATCCACGAAAAATTATAATAAATGACTTATAAAAAATACTAATATGATAAACACGCTCTTAAAATTGGACTGTTGCAATTCGTTTTTATACGTTCTATACAAAATTAGTTAATAAAAAAATCAAATCAATGTGCACGATTTATCAAAATTTACGCGTCACAATAACCTGTATTTCTTAAAAGTTTGACGAAATTACTGATAAAATAAAATTTACCATGAATGTTTAGTATTTATATAACACAAATTGTGTAAAAATAAAGTTCTATAAAATACCTATATGACCAAAAAATATTATCAAAGTCTGATCAAATTCACGTGTAAAATGGTACTGCAGATCGTACGACCGCACGTACGTACGAACTTGACTACGCAAAGTATCAAAGTATCTTTACTGGCCTATGTCGTCTATGTATGAGTGCAGCCTAACGGTCTACTGTGCGGTATACCTACAAATTCCAAAATTGACCGATGGCGAGTATACGGCCTCTTAATCTGGTCTGGTCTGGTAAGAGGCTTCGGCCGTGGCTTACAAGTTACAACCTTTTACAACCCTATCAGCAAAGACTAAAAAAAATAGACGTGTGTGAGAATTAGGGTGCATTTCCATCAGAGATATAATGATACGTTGCTAAGCTACGGATGTCAAACCAATAGGAAACCAATAGGAATGCGTAATTTTCATAGCCTAGGTCGCTAGATCTTAGATTACGCGCTCCGATTGGTGGATTTGACACACATCCGTAGTCAATAGTCTAGTAACGTAGCACATAATTATCAGGTGGAAATGCACCCTTAAGAACCTAGGTACGTTTATTCTGTGACTTAGGGAGCCCAAAGGTAAATATCTACTTGTCAGTATCTTTGTGTCCACAATCATTAATTAATCAACAATTTTGAACATTTACAGTTGTTCAATGGTACAGGTTTAACTCTAAATTGTATCTACTAGAGTGAAACGCCAACTAATGAAATCTAATTTGAATAGAGCATTTACATATAAAACGTTTTATATAAAACAGACGAAGAGCCGGTGAATGCATTTCGGCAGGCATTTTACACCGTTAGTTTTTTATCTAAATAAATATAAAAGGAAAAGGTGACTGACTGAGTGACTGATCAACGCACAGCTCAGACCATTTGACGGATCAGGCTGAAATTTGGCATACCGCTAGCTATTATCATATGCTGAGAAAGGATTTTTCAAAATTCAATCCCCATAGGAGTTAAAACTTAATGTTAGTGAAGCCACGGGCAAAAGTTAGCTGCAGTATAAAACACAGGACCTTGAGCCAGCAAAACTGTATGTGACAGAAAAGCGTTAGTATCTATCTCTCTCCCTCTAGTATAGATGGTTAGAGACAGAGTGCCTAACTACATTATTTTGTCATTATGTAGTTTTACCTCGGTTTTACTTTATTTAATCTGGTCTTTTAAATACTACTGGAATTCTGAACTAGTAATAGATTCACTCGATGATTCAAAAGCACTTATCAAAGTCTACTTAGATAGATTTGAATTTTGATTTGAATTTTGAATTAAAATTCAATTTTGCTGTATAGTATCGCTCAGTATGCAGACCTGTTGTTGGTATGTATGTATGTATGGTTTGTTGGTTTATTGGTGTGTTGGTTTGTTGGTTTTTCTTCAATCACGCCGCAATGGAGCAACGAATCGAAGTGATTTTTGGTATGGGTATAGTTGAGGACCTGGAAAGTGACATATGCTACTTTAAATCCCGGAAAATTAAGGAATTCCCGCGGGAATCAAACAACTTAAACTACGCGGACGAAGTCGCGGGCATCAGCTGCTATCATATAAATATACATATTTATATATACAGGATAAACACAATTTAATAACATACCTACGAAATAAAATACTAATATACATAGTACATACAGAACTTGTTTCATATGAGACAAAATCTTCTAAAGCGTTAGGTTTCCGATATGTAAGCTATCAAAGTTATAGCCTATTCCATGAATGCCCTACTAATACAGCTTTGATAGTTTCTATCTCAGTAACCTGACAACTTAGAAGATTTTGTCGATTATAATTGCTTGTATTAATACAAGTATTAATTAATACAGTGTATTATGAGTGGCCGTAAATTCGAATAAAAAAATAAAATGGAACAGTATACGTATGCCAGGCTCCATACTAAAATATTCAAATCCCTCTAATGTTCCCGGCAGCTCTTAGTCTATCGCTTATTCAGACTCCGCACCTGTTGCCTCCCTGTCAGCAATTAGCCATTAGGTACCTACTGACATTATTTTGTCATTACACAGTTTTATATGTACCACGGTTTTAGGCCCACTTGCACAAGGCCTCTTAAATTGATTTAGTTACATAGGTATTTGAATGCTGTCCCTTTTTGGCAACTACAATATTATACATTTGCCAAAAAGGGACAGCATTACAAAATTTAATTAAATCAGTTTAAATGTCCTTGTGCAAGTGGCCCTAAATCATTTATGTTTCACAAAATAAAAAATTGGCAGTCATAGAGACTGCCGACAGAAGTGAAAACGAATATTTAAAATAATTAAAAAAAAAAAATATAAACCTTAAAACTAAAAAACATTAACGTTTAATTACGAATGTAATTTATATTTATGTTTAAGACCTTCTGTCTTCGTAACAACGCGAGCATGGGGCAGCGAGGTGTCGGTGACGGTGTTGGTGACGCGAATCCACAAGTTTACCCCCATACCAAAAAGTTAATTTGCCCATAATGTGAATAATGTTCTCAAAAGTGTGCGAAATCCTCCAATATGTACTTGACCAGCGTGGTGTACTATGGCTGAACCGTCAGACTCTGTCTGCGCCAACGTATATCGGTTTTGCGACTTTTGACCACTGATTTCAGCTTGAAACCGATTTAGTTTGTTGTCGGCCCCTAATCGGTTGAAGAAACCGATTGGGGTATGGGTTAAATAATAACTACCATGCCCCTAACAGCTTAGACTGCATCATCACTTACTATCAGGTGTGATCGCAGTCAATGGCTAACTTGTAGTGGATAAAAAAAAACTTGATAGTGGAATCATATCTACTAATCATATCTTATCACATCATACCTACTAATATTATACCTACATGCGAAAGTGTGTTTGTTTGTTGGCTTATTGGTTTGTTGGTTTCTTGGTTTGTCCTTCAATCACGCCGCAATGGAGCAACGGATCAACGTGATTTTTGGCATGGGTATAGTTGAGGACCTGGAAATTGACATAGGATACTTTTTATCCCGGAAAATTAAGGAGTTCCCGCGGGAATCAAATAAACTTAAACAACGCGGACATCAGGTAGTTAAAAAATATATGCCTTTATAGCCTCACTAGTATAGAGGCAGTAAACAAACACCGTTTATGGCCCAGTTAATCTTTTAAAAGTCCTCCAAGCTCGAACTTAGCGCTTCATAATGAGGTCCCCCGGGCTGCTAACGTGTCCTCACTAGCCGAGCGTTATATATGCGAGGCCAGATGACCTCTGTGATAGAACAATTTTAAAAGAACAATCTACACAGACTATTTAACCCCAGCCATTATTTTAATCCCGGCCCAATACTGTCGGCCCAAACTCCGGTTGAGTTTGTTGTGGGTTCTTCTCAGACCAGGGTGCTTTTGGAACCCTCGTAGCTTTAGTTTTAAGATATCGTCGTTAATTATCACCATCACGTCTTAATACCTTGTAAAACCACCATACTTTGTAAAATCGACGTTCATAAATTGTAAGTACCAATTTTTATACGACTGCCTGAAAAAAGGAGTAAGTAAGTATATTGTTTTCAGGGTTCATGTATGTATGTAATGTATGTATGTAAGTTTGTATATTCCACCATAACTTCTATACACCTGAACGGATTTTGATGAATGAGGTACCTATCGTTAGAATCCTTAGCTTATTCCGGGTGACTTATAATCTAGTAAAATTTAAAAGAAAATTGATAGGGTGACCATGGTCCCGCATCAATTTTTTTTTTACCACTACAAGTTAGCACTTGACTGCGATCTCACCTGATGGTAAGTGATGATGCAGTCTAAGATGGTAACGGGCTAACCTGTTAGGGGCATGGCAGTTATATTAAACCCATACCCCTATTCGGTTTCTACACGGCATAAATCGCTTAGCGGCACGTCTTTGCCGGTAGGGTGGTAACTAGCCACGGCCGAAGCCTCCCACCAGGCCAGACCAGGGAAATTCAGAAATTATAAATTTCCAAACCCTGCCGGGGATCGAACCCGGGACCTCCGCACGTTAAGGCGACAGCGCTCAACACTGCGCCACGGAGGTCGTCAAATCAAAGACTAAGGTTGAATTTTTTTTTTTCCAAAATGTGATTAACTATATCATCATCAAGAAAATGATGAGTAGATTCCAAAAATATATAAGACTATACTCGTATTTCAATATCCCGTGATTCACAAAAACATATCATTTAACTATGGCAGTCGTATTTTTTAATTCTTTGAGTTGTAAATAAATAAATAAACTTTGACTTTGAACCTAATCAAGACATAATCAGTCTTTAACACTGCACTCAATAAAATCCCTACAAACAAAGTCATTTTAAAACCTCTTTATACGCAGATAAAACTGTTAACAATCCACATTTTCCTTTGTCTTTCCCACACTGGTGCCCCAATTTTTGTAGGGTCGTAAACCGTAAGATTTACTGGACGGTCGGTTTAACGACGCCCCCCCCCCCCCCCCTTTACCCTCTACAGAACAGAAGCATAATTTATGAGAATCGTAAGTGAACTATTAAGCAATTTCCACTCGCACCTGCAACAATGTTGCCACTTATTTTATGGGATTGCTATTAGTCAAGTGCGGGATGAATGCTCCAACATTGCTTAGGACTGCGGTTACTTACGTATCTAGAGTCTAGATACATAAGTAGCCGTAGATTCAAGACATTGATGTAATTGTAAATTATTTTTGAAGTGAAAACTTCTTTAGCCGCGTTGAGCACTTTTTGGTAGGGGGTAAACTTGTGGATTCGCGTCACCGTCACCGTCACCGACACCGTCACCGACACCTCGCTGCCCCATGCTCGCGTTGTTACGAAGACAAAAGGTCTTAAATATAAATATACTACATTCGTAATTAAACTTTAATGCCTTAGTGTTATAGTAGTTTATGCAACTGTCATATAATGAAGGGTATTAAAACACGAGTGTGAGTTTATGAAACGAGCGCAGCGAGTTTCATAATAGTAACGAGTGTTTTAATACCCGTGTTATATGCAGTTGCATACACTACTTTATCTTCACTAATGCAATTTATCAAACAACAAGAGTAAAAGCTGACAATAGTTTATCGCGTACGTGTATTGTCACAGTGAACTTGCCGCCATTAAAATCTAACCAATGAGAGCGCAGCTGCGCGCGCAGGGCCAATCAGGAGCGAGCGCGCGCTGTTCGTTTTTTATTTAATTGGCACAAGATCTTACCAAAGAGTTTTGTGTATGTAAGTTTAGTAGTTTCGACGAAGTTTTCACGTATAACCCAACTATTTCAAAAGCCAGCCTAATATCAAAATTTTATACAACTTGTATGAGGATTTTGACATAAGGCTCGCCAGGTTAATTGGTCGCGTTTTATTGATGTTATAATGAGATTTTACGATATCGATGTGGATATTATACCATCATGTGAAATTGCTTAAATTGAGTGTTTTGTTATCTGCGCTATAACAGTAGTAATTATAAGTCAAGTATTGGAAACATAAGTAGAATGTTATAACATTAGTGTAGATAAAAGTTTATATGACACCGTCACCGACACCGTCACCGACACCGACACAATGTTTCCTGTTGTGCCACTTCTTTAAATCCTTATGAATTCCCTCGTCCACGTTTCTTTTCCAGGTCCTAACCACTCTTTCTCCCGCTGTTGCCGCTTATTTTATGGGATTGCTATTATTGCGAGACAAGTGTTCCAGCAATGCTTTATACTGCGGTTACTTATGTATCTACACATTGATGTTATCCATACCAATATTGTAAATGCGAAAGTGTGTCTGTCTGGTTCTTCTCGGTAGGAACGGCATTCCGAACCAGCGGTAGATTCACTCGACGATTCAAAACCACTTGTCACAGTCTACTTGAATAAAAAAGAGATGCTTCATTGGCCTAGTTGCGATAACGCATATCAGCCGATTGCGATTGCCCAGTCGGTATCTACAGTTCGCGCGCGAGTTGAATGCAGAGTAAATGTATTTGTCACCATACATTTACTCTGCATTCAACTCGCGCGCGAGCTATAGATGGGTGACCGAATTAAGAATTCTAAATTTGGCTTTTTCGTTACCTCCGTGCCTCGGGAGCACGTTAAGCCGTCAGTTCCAGTCCACCAACATCTTTTAATAATCGTTAGTAACCTAAGAGTTGAAACTCTTAAGTTACTAACGATTCTATACGAGTTACGAACGACTACTATACGAGTAGTACTCTTAGTCGAGTCGTATGCGGCAGTACCTGGGAAACCACCGCACTACTATCCCAAGAAAACCTTTACTATTATGTGTAAAGTCGCGGGCATCTTCTAGTCAATATCAAATCTAACTAATATTATAAATGCGAAAGTTTGGATGGATGTATGGATGTATGTTTGTTACTCAATCACGCCCCAGCGGCTGAACGGATCTGGATGAGATTTGGCACGGAGATAGATATAATATATATATTGTCTGGAATAACACATAGGCTACTTTTTATCCCGGAAAATTAAGGAGTTCCCGCGGGAACCGAAAAACCTCGATCCACGCGGACGAAGTCGCGGGCATCAGCTAGTACTAGATAAATAAAACAACTAGATAAATAAAATCGCAAAACTCAAAGGTAGTTAATACGATAAAGTTTACGTCTCGCGTCTTACCGCCGGCGTCACATATATCAGATGAAAGATAAATAATAGCTTCCATTCCCAAATATTTTGCAGACGAGTTTTATTGGCTTGTTTGCGCGCTAACTTCGCTCTGTTACCTGTCTCCCCTCACCCTAACAGTTATCTGCAGATTCGTAACGGACAATAGTCTTTAACTATCAATACAGAACATATATGGATTATGGATCCCTTAATGCAACAGATAAATACACGAAAATGCCGATTTTTTAAAGTGAAAGCTGTTTACCCTGTCATTATATTTATTTATTTTTATTAATTTTATATAAAAAATTAACAGAAAATAAGTGGATATATATGGATCTCTCGTATATAAATTTCTTCCAGTTTTGCTTGAAAGTGAGTAAGTTGAAATTGTTATGAGATCTAGGTAAAAAACAATTATTTTAGTGAAATATAATCAGCATTATAGCACGTTTAGTACTAAAATGATAGCAAAATACAACGTAAAAGGCATATCGCGTACTTGTTATAGGTCCATGTTCGCTTATTTAACGCTATTATAGTATAATTACTAGTTGATACCTGCGACTTCGTCCGCGTTTTTTTTATTACTGGTGGATTTTCTAGGATAAAAAGTAGCCTATGTCCCCGGGATATGTTTTGATAGTGGAATCATTATCAAATCGGTCAGAATCACCATAGTCTACGGCGTAGAGCTCTACGGCTTTATAAAGCTCTACGACGTAGCTGATAGTTAATTTATCATAATTAATGATATTATAAAATATGGGATTGTGTGTTTGTTAATTTTTTACGGCTTACATTTTCAACCGATTTTAGTGAACTTTGGACTTATGTTGTGTTCCTGAGTCACTTTTGAAATGAAAAAGTTAAACCATGCAGGCGAGGTCACGGGCATCAGCTAATACTGAGAAAAAATTGCGAATGCGTTTGTCTGCCTCTTTGTTACCTCTTTTCACACTTCAATTCAATTGACTTTCCCGATTCCAATTCATTTCATGTAGTTTTTAGAATGTTGTATCAAATTAATTATTTGAGAGGTAACTTATAATATTCTCTCCTTTAAAAATAGCCGTTGTTTTAAATTAAAATAACCTTATTTGAGAGTCTGCGGTCTAGTCTGTTTAATTAAAGTAGTAAGTAACTCAAACCTTGTGCCCCAAAAAACCTTTAATTAAAATCTACTTAGCTTCTCAGAAATTAATTTTCAAAACCCGAGTCTTGTTCATAAAATATACGTATGCCCTATTTTTATGAAACGTAATATTATGGACTACTTTTAGAAGAAAACATCTTTTATCAAGTCAAATACATTACTAACATGCAAAAAAACGAGTTATGTCCGCTATACACGTTACGGTGCGCACCTATAATTGCAATATACGAGATGAAAACAATTTTAAAAAAAAATCGACGCCATGCTATCTAGACCATTTATTAAACCGGCTTCAAAAAGGAGGAGATTCTCAACTCTCGTATTTTTTTCTTTATTCGCCGATTTCTCCGAATTTTCCCGACCGATTTGCCTTTTTTAAGGCAAAATTCTCGAAGTGGTTTCGTGAACATTTCTGAATAAACCTTCTTATTCCTGATGCTGGAGGGTTACGGAGATTCAAGAACTATTCGTAGCGAACTATGTAGGTACCAAGCAACGACTTTACAGTTGAACTTTGGAGTTCAAAGTACTCAAACCTGATGCTGCACCCCACAACCTTGTGTGCCAAACCGGGTGGTGCTTTATTTCACGTCGCGCATTCGCTAGACGCTCGCCTTAGTATCACTGAAGCTTTAAACGCCCATTGTTATCCGAACTGATGCCGAAGTAAGATACCGTAACGTGTGAGTCGTACATTAGCAGCCAGTTTAAGTAAAAATAAACAAACTCTATCTGCGATGAAACACAATATTTGTGCGTAGGTACTCGTTTAAGCAAGAAAATATGCACGCTGAAAGAAATATTGTTATTATGTGATGATCGAATTGAAGATGTATAATGCGTTTGCGGTTTTTATGATGGATGACGCATTATCAGACGTTTTCCTAATGCACTTATATTTATGCCGAATCATTCTCAGCTAAACAGAAAAGGGAAGAGAACCGTGATGAGGCTGGGTTGTGATGGTATTTTTTTTACTTCCACTACAAGTTAGCCATTGGTTGCGAATTCACCTGTTGTTAAGCAATGATGCAGTCTCGGATGGTAGAAGGCTAATAATTATTATAGATAAGTAAATCTCTATATTTTTGTTTCTAAATTTATTTGTTAGATATATTAGAAAAAATTGTGAATATGTTTAACTAAATATTAATAATTTAGTTTAGATTTTGTAACCATTGTTTAAGATGAAACACTGTACAATGTTTGAGGAGGGCGATCATCACTGTAACGCAGTTTTATACTTTTGCGGGATGATCGTTCAAATATGTTTTTTAAGTCCTAGGTTAATGGTTCAAAATAAAGTTTTTATTTTTTTATTTATTTAAACCTGTTTCAGCTATGGTAGATATACCCCTAATCGGGTTTTATTCAGATCGCACTGGGACGCTCAAACGCTTGGAGGCACGTCGATGCCGTGGTATCGAGCCACGGCCAGAGCCACCATAGATAAGACAGGACAGGTAGCAGGTATTTAGGATGTAGTAGGTATTAGTAGTGACAAAATATGGATAGAGCGGTAGTCGCGGCGCTAGTGACAAATGCGTCTGACGCGTTGACACATGCGCCGCGATATTACGCCGCTCCCTGCAAGCTGTGACGCCGCTAAGCCTGAATTATTTTGCTGCGTGTGTCGGGGATAAACACATCTACTCGCTGGACATTACGTGTTGCGGATTTGGAATGTTCTTTTATAGGGTTCCATACAAAAATGGTAAAAACGACCTTTTATGATTAGGCGTCTGTGTGTCACACTTACATATTTCAGTAACTTATGATGCTATTAGGAATTATAAGGTGTATGCAAACATTACGGGTAAAATAAAATGAATTATTACTTTTCTTAGAAATCAGCAATAAACCGTTACTGAAAAAACAGTTTTGCAGTCCCAAATCAGACTAGGATTTCCTAGGTCTGAATGTAGGTAAATCCATACGTATTACTCATTTAAAATGTGTCTGTTTGCCCGTCTGCTACGTTTTCACGGCCCATCTATTCAACCTATGTTGATAAAGGTACTTACAGAGATTGATTGCATTGCGAGGAAGGAAGTAGGCTACTTTTTATGCCGCAAAATTAAAGAGTTCCCACGGGACCAAAACATCTAAATCCATTTGGATTAAGTCGCAGGCATCATCTATTTATTTATATTTATGTATACAAGTAGAGTATGGGCACATCCAGAGGCGTGCTGGGCAATTGAAAAAAAACTATTAATCTATTTCAGGATTTAACCTGAGACCTCATGACAATACAAAATAATACAGCCCCTGACCCGGAATGGCCCGGAAAGGACAGGGGTCTGTGAACACGGTACAAATGAATTGAAAGGGCCTCATACATAAACAACGCCGCTTCCGCCCGAATAACATTAGAGGTATTACGCGAATCACGTCTCAACATTTACGTTATCTTCTACGTAGGTAACCACTACTGTTTTCTAATAATAAATAACAGAGATATGGAGCTCCGTAACCTTAACCGAAAGTATTGGATATCCGAAATAAATATCTATCTGTAACCGTAATCGAATCCGATACAAAAGTTTCGAATACGAGCAACCGCCGAGTTTCTTGCTGGCTCTTCTTGGTAATGGCATTCCGAACTAGCGGTAGATTCACTCGGCGTTTTAAAAACACTTGTAAAAGTCTACTGGAATAAAGAAACATTGAAGTTTGACTCTCACTGCCTGAGTTGAAATGGTTTGCTGGCGAGTAATCAAAATAATTATTAATTTCTAAAGTAACCCAAATATTAGTTTACTCTGCTTCTTCTCTTGTATTAACTCGTCTTCCATTCATAAGCTTTTAATATTTTAATTATGTACTTCCTATGTAGCATATATATTAATACTAGATGATTCCCGCAACTTCGTCCGCGTGGATTAAGGTTTTTATGATTCCCGCGGGAACTCCTTAATTTTCCGGGATAAAAAGTAGCCTATGTCCTTCCCCGGGATATAACCTGCCTACCTCTATACCAAATTTCAGAAAAATCGGTTGAATAGATGGGCCGGGAAAGCGTAGCAGACAGACAGACAGACAGACAGACAGACAGACACACTTTCGCATTTATAATATTAGTATGGATTTACTTTTTCCACCTTTGCGAGCTATTTCTATCTCACGTAAATTCTATCTGTGAAAACTTGTAATTGGCGTTATACATATTCTTTATTTATCTATCCACTTTTGTTGTAGCTGTAAGTTTTCTGTACAAAATAAAATAAAATAAAATATATAAATAAAATAATTTCGGATAGGGGCGGAATCTATAAGACATAATAATATGTATATGGAAGGTTAATGTGTTTGCGCTGCCGAGCCGACACAATAGCCGCGCGCCAAATTAAAAAAATCTAATATCCGTAACCGAAACTATCCGAAACCAACGGATAATCCGAATAATTGGGTATTTGACAACTATTCAAATAAATTATTTTTTAGGTATTTTTAAACAGAGGAAGTTCTCCCAAAAGTCGTAATATCCACGTCCCCTGTTAATTTTATGTTGAATAACTATTTAAACTATCGACTAAAGTAAAAAAGTGCGTCGATCTTTGATGACGTCACTATTCAATATTTCATACAAAATCCCATACTATAATGAGCACGCGATTTGACGTTTGAAAAAAGTTGCTGACCAACCAATCTGACCAAATCGCGGGCGTAAATAATCAGCTAACAAGTGCTTAAGTAAATAAATTTCAGCATTTTGATTTCATTCAGTACACCATTTCAAATTTCACTCGTAATTATTTATTTAGTGTATTTACCACAACCTAACCAAACATAATAATATTAAACTTATTATCTCGTAATTAGTTGGAAAGTTAATTAATCTGATTTAATTACTTACAATAATATTATGTTAAAACAATACCATTCATACTGAGCACACACGCTAGTCGAGGTTCAAATTCATCAATTTACTCTATACCTAATATTATAAATACGAAAGTTTGGATGGATAGATGGATGTATGGATGGCTGGATGTATGGATGGATGTTTGTAACTCAATCACGCCAGAACGGTTGAACGGATCTGGATGAAATTAGGCACATAAATAGATTATAGCCTGGAATAACACATATTATGCTACTTTTTATCCCGGAAAATTAAGGAGTTCCCACGGAGAGAAAGAGAACCAAAAAACCTCAATCCACGCGGACGAAGTCGCGGGCATCAGCTAGTATTATTTAAATCCTAATTAGCAAGTGCTATGAAGCAGTGATAGCCTAATAGTTTAGACACCTGGATCTCCTAATCTTCCTATACGGGGTTGCGGGTTCGATCCCCGGGCACCTCTGACTTTTCGGAGTTATGTACGTTATAAGGAATTAAATGTCACTTGGTATAACGGTGAAGGAAAACATCGTGAGGAAATTAGAGAATTCTCCATAATGTTCTCAAGGATGTGTGAAGTCTGTCGATCAGCACTTGGCCAACGTGTTGAACCATAGTCCTCTCAGAATGGGCGTTTATTCATTGCACGGCCCGGCACCGGCACCGACACCGACAGTATTCAACGACACGACACCGGCACCTACATTCTTCATTGACCGACACCGACACCGACAAGCTGCGAACCGCGTGAGCAAGAGCGATGGCAGCGTATAACAAATTGACGACCTCCGTGGCGCAGTGTGTAGCGCTTTTGTCTTAACGTGCGGAGGTCCCGGGTTCGATCCCCGACAGGGTCAATTTGGGAATTTATAATTTCTGAATTTTCCCTGGTTTGGCCTGGTGGGACTGGGAGGCTTTGCCGTGGCTAGTTACCATCCTACCGGCAAAGACGTGCCGCCAAGCGATTTAGCGTTCCGGTACGATGCCGTGTAGAATCCGAATAGGGGTATGGGTTTTAATAATAACTGCGTGGCCCTAACAGGTTAGCCCGCTACCATCTAGACTGCATCGTCACTTACCATCAGGTGAGATCGCAGTCAAGGGCTAACTTGTAGTGGATTAAAAAAAATTATATTTCTTGTATTTATTATATTTGAGACGCAAAAAAAGAACTACCTATCAGTAAACGGTTTCGGGCGCATCCAATTATAAAAGTAAGATATTTAGACGGCGTGTATTACAATTGAAAAACTAACCAATAACCCGGATAAGTTTTTCAATTATTTCCGTATGAGTAAAGCAGCTTTGAAATTATTTACTAATGAACTTGATCGAAAATTGCAAATGAATTGAATGTGTACTAGAGCGACGGGGGCGCGGGGCGGGGTCACTGATCACGCCACTCGCACGCCCACATGGACGTTTGTATGCGTACACAACACATGCACAACGATGCCGGCCCGACACCAGTGGGAGACTTGCTGCCGACGACATGTCGGCGCCGGCGCCGACATGTCGGTGCCGGGCCGGCCCAGTGAGACAGCGTGCCATACAACTTCATACAATTATGCGTCCACTAATGTCGGTGTCGGTGCCGGGCCGGGGCGGGCCGTGCAATGAAGAAGCGCCCAATGGATGGATGGTTAGGCCATAGCCTATCCATTCTGAGAGGAGACTCGTGCTGCGGCGATGGGTTAACATAATGAATCGTCATTAATTCAAATTCAATGGTTTTTTAAATTCAAATCCACCACTGGTTCGGAATGACATTCCTACCGAGAAGAGCCAGAAGGTACTTGGCGATTGCTCTTTAAAAAAATACAATCATAGTTAAAGTGTATATACATATGTTACCGAAATCCCAAGCATTCAAATCCCCCGCTCTTTTATCATTTACATTATCGTCGACATAAGCTTTCTTCAGGAGCATACTTTTGCAAAACCTTTGAACCTAATTTTTTTATGCCACTACAAGTTAGCCGTTGACTGCAATCTCACCTGATGGTAAGTGATAATGCAGTCTAAGATGGTAGCGGGCTAACCTGTTAGGGGTACCTACGGCAGTTATAATATACTAGCTTATACCCGCGACTTCGTCCGCGTGGTTTAAGTTTTTTTTCCCCACAGGCACTCCATAATTTTCCGGGAAAAGTAGTCTATGAAAAAAGTAAAAAGTAGTTGATTTCTCCAGGTACCTCAAAAAATCTCAAAGTACCCATGCAAAAAATCACGATGATCCGGTGCTGCAGTGTGATTGAAGGACAAACTCTATTTAACGGCCTTGGGGGTCGAATTTTTAAAAATGGTGAATTACGTAGACCGTACTTCTTCATATTTAAGTGGAAGTCCAAGTGCTAAGTTTCACGGCTATAACTTAACTTTCATACAAACTTTCAACCCTTATTTTAACCCTTTGGGGGTAGAATTTTGAAAAACTGTGACACACGATCTTCTTTATTTTTTAACGAAAGCCAAAATACCAAGTTTCGTTGATATAATTTGAAAAACGTTCCTACAAACTTTCATCCCCTATTTCACCCCTTTGGGAATTTTCAAAAATGTTGAAACACGTACTTCTTCATATTTAACCAAAAGCCCAAATGCTAAGTTTCATGGCTTTAGCTTGAGAAATGAAGGACTTTCATACAAACTTTCAACCCCTGTTTTACCCCTTTGGGGGTGGAATTTTGAAAAACTGTGACACACGTACTTCTTTATTTTTTACTGGTAGCTCATATACCAAGTTTCATGGATATAACTTGAGAAATGACGGACTTTCATACAAACTTTAACCCTCTATTTCACCCCTTTAGGGGTGGAATTTTGAAAAATCCTTCCTTAGTGAGCGCCTACGTCACTAAAGGAACCTACTGTCAAAATTTCAAGTTTTTAACCCCAGCGGTTTAGTCTGTGCGTTGATATATAAGTCAGTCAGTCAGGACTTTGAATTTTATATATATAGATTAAACCCATACCCCTAATCGGTTTTTACACGGCATTGTACCGGACCGCTAACTTGGCGGTAGGTACATCTTTGCCGTGGTGGCCTTAGGGCGGTAACTTTGAGATTGACTATGTATCAAGTAATAGCACGCCTTAGTTTTCCTTGGCAAAACATGTTTGGTATTTTTAAATATGATTGTAAGCTATCTGTAACGTAACCCATGTTTAAAGTAAATAAATGAGTTTATTGTTATTATTATAACTAGCCACGGCCGAAGCCTCAAATTATTTTCAGACCAGACCAGAGAGAAAGCAGAAATTATAAATTTCCAAATTGTTGTTCCAAAGCGGGAATGGAACTCGGGACCTCCCACTATAAGACCGCAGCCACACCAAATGGGGTGTCACGTTTATTAGATGGAAAATAAATTATTGTTTTCTTCCCCAAATTCTTCCGTAGACGAGTTTTATTGGTTTGTTTGTGTGCAAACTTGGCGCCCATACCTGTCTCCCCTTTCCTCAAATTGCATTATAGTTAGAAAACTATACGTTACTGTCTACAAAGTGCTATGTGGATCGTGAAATATGGGCTATAAAATTGCATGTTGTTTGTGAATCTGGCTCACAAATATAGAGGATACTGGAATAAAAAAATATGAGGAATATTGATATAGTTCTATTTGCTCAGGAAACATTTACAATTTTTGCTCACAAAAAAGTTACTTACTATTACTTACGGCTTATATTAAGTACCTACTTACAGTTACTTACTAACTTAACGTACTTACCAAACGCACAAAACCAACGTATCAAATTTCATCAAAATCGGCCATTAAAGCGTAACAGACAGACAGACAGACACACTTTCGCATTTATAATTAATTAGTATGGATTCAGGAATAAAAATATATGATGAAAATTGGTAGGTATAGTTTTATTTGCTCACGAAACATTTACAATTTTTGCTTACAAAGGTACCTAAGTAAATCTATTTACTATTTAAATTAATCGTAGAAATAATGCCGAGGATTCTTGTTTTATTTTAACTAGATGGTGCCTGCGACTTCGTCCGCGTAGATTAAGTTTTTTGGATTCCCGCGTGAACTGCTTAATTTTCTGGGTTAAAAAGTAGCCTTTGTCCTTACTCTGTTGTTAAAGTGTTTTTTAATCTAACTCTGTATCAAATTTCATCAAAATCGGTTCATAAGGTGGACCGCGTGATGGAAAGCGTAGCAGACAGACAGACACACACATTCGCATTTATAATATTAGTATGGAATTAGTATGGATTATTAGTATCGTAGCATGCCCTCCTCCTAAAATGTAGCATATAAAATGATCTATTGTTAATTAAGCCTGTAATTAATACCTACTCTAAAACATCGCTTCGAAACGCAAACTTATTTTTCAGAAATACACATGGATCAAAAGAGAAATAAATAAACCAGCCAAGTGCGAGTCGGACTCGCGCACCGAGGGTTCCGTACAAACCTGTAGTAAGTTTTACGATTTATGAAGTATTAAAAACAAGACGAAATGAACCGTAAAACTAACTTTGTTTGTAGAGGTTTATTGTTAATATCAAAAAAACAATTCTAGTTAGAGCGTTGGTTTTATTTTTCCTGTAAAATATACATAAGCTTCTATTGACCATAATTATTACAGATTTTTCAATTGGTAAACTTCGGAGATAAGGGGGGGGGGAACGGTATTTTTTTCGACATTTTGCCCGATAAATCAAAAACTATTATGCATAAAAATAAATAAAAATCTGTTTTAGAATGTAGAAGTATAGCCCTTTCATATGATATCCCACTCAGTATAGTTATCATACTTTGAAATTTCAAACCCCCGATTTTCCCCCTTTTTTAATTAAACTAAAAATAATTTTCGATTTTTTTTCATTTTAATGATGTAAGGCCACTATTATACACAACTATTCCAAATTTCATGTCGATAGCTTTAATAGTTATTGACATAATCGACTGTGACAGACGGACGGACGGACGGACGGACGGACGGACGGACGGACGGACGGACGGAGAAAGTCGCGCCATAGGGGTTCCATTTTTACCATTTTGGTACGGAACCCTAAAAACGGATAAAAAGCACCCCATTATAAATGGGAACTGAAACAAAAATTAACCCAATTTAGAAACAATTCCGTCCCGAAATGGCGCAGCCGGTAAACTCGTTTTTAAACATTTAATTTACTGTCAAAAGAATGTTTTCAAAATGCAATTTGCATATAATTTATTGTATCATACTTATTAACGTCAAGGAAAAAGAAAACGAGAGTTTAAGACAAAAGGAAAAGGCATGACATTGCTTTATTGCAAGGTTCATTTCTACAAATAAAGACAGGGGTCATAAAGAGGCGAAAGGGGCGCCGACTGCGCCAATTTTATGAGAGGGGCTTTTTTTCATAAAACATCATGAAGCACCCTATTTACCGTCGGGTTGTGAAAAAATGTTATTTACTGTGTTATTTGACTTTGCAGTAGAGATGTGCTGATATAAATTGAGTTCACACTTCACATCCCTTCCTTACATAATAATATTATTAATCTAAACTTACTTATATACATATCAAAAATTTTCGGAACTGGCAGGATTTGAACTTGCGTCTCAATGGAAACGCGCCCTGAGCGCCTGGACCACTCGGCCATGGTTCACTTACCTGCCAGTGACGAAATTTGAGATATGCATCTTTAATCCAGTCTTTTTACGCGACTGCAAATTTTTGATATGTATTTAAGTAAGTTTAGAAACTTTCCTCGTGTGTGAAGCACTGTAATAAAATTATAAAATATTAATAATCCTTACTAATAATATTATAATTAGTAGATTGTAGATATAAATATTACATAACCATCGACCGTGACTGTAACCTATACATGGTCGATGTCCATAACAGATGTTGTGTCTATGAACTCCTATTTTCCGAGATAAAAAGAAGTCTATGTCCTTCTCCGGGATACAATTTATCACTGTACCAAATTTCATCAAAATCCGTTTAACCGATGGGCCGTAAAAGCGTAACAGACAGACAACCAGACGGACGGACAGATAGACACACTTTCGCATTAATGAAATCATACTAATATTATAAATGCGAAAGTGTGTTTGTTTGTTGGTTTGTTGGTTTTTCCTTCAATCATGCCGCAACGGAGCAACGGATCGACGTGATTTTTTGCATGGGTATAGTTCAGGTCCTGGCGAGTGACTTAAGCCATTTACTATCCAGAAAAATAAAGGAGTTTCCGCAGGAATTGAAAAAAACTTATTCCACGCGGAATATGAAGTCGCAGGCATCAGCTAGTATTATAATATACTAGGATAACAGGACAGCACGATTAACGCTAGCCGATCTGATTGTATGAAATATTCATTAGCAACCCGATCTGCAATATTGATCGTAATATAGCTTGATGTTCAAGCTAAGTAACAATACAATATTGCCATTGCTGCTGAATATTGATATTGCTAATTGCAATGTTGAGATGCTTGACGACCGCATTGGCTTAGAGGTGGGCTCTGTGGTCTTATAAGTGGGAGGTCTCGGGTTCGATTCCCGGGTAAGTCAATTAAGAATCTTATCTTAAATATAAATACTAGTGGTTCGCCCCGAACTGAGACCTCGCGGTATCACAGAGCGCCATCTATCGACATCATTGTGAAGTTCTGTTAAAAGTACTGAGGCTCATTAAAAATTAAATAATTTCGTTTCCTTATTATATTTATCTAATTTTAGTATTTGTTGTTCAAGTACAGGATATAATTCAAATAATAATTGATCAAGTTAGACCGAATAGGGGTATGGGTTTAATATAACTGCCATGCCCCTTACAGGTTAGCCCGCTACCATCTTAGACTGCATCATCACTTACCATCAGGTGAGATCGCAGTCAAGGGCTAACTAGCAGTGGATAAAAAAAAAAAAAAAGTTTCAGGCTCAGCCTTTCAGAAAATTGAGAGTTCTGAGGTCAACTGTGGACGTTAGAAAATCTCCACTTTGAAAACCCCCATTTCGTCAATTTTAGGGGAAAAATTAAAAAAAATATATTTTTGGACTCTATTCCTAATTATCTTTAAAATGATATACCGCAACCCTATGTAACGCTATAAAAAATATTTTACTTCGCATTCGCTTCTATGAGAGCCCCCCTGAAATAAAGATTTTTATAACTTTTAAGGCATATTCGGCGGGAAGCCATCGGGACATTATATTTTTATTATTATTGTTAAATAACAGCCCGCGTTTCGTCTTATTAAATCCCAAACGATGATATCATTTAATTATGCATGAATGCGCCCGCATTAGATGTACGAAGCCGTAACAGAATACATACAATTATATACATGAATCGTCGTCTAATGAATCCTGACTTGAATGGAACATTTACATACAAAACGTTTTATAAATTGAATGAGAGCCGGCGGATAAATTTTTTCTTTACTAATATTATAAATGCGAAAGTTTTGTAGCGACCCTTCATTTTATTACAAAAAATAGTAGGTACGTACTAATCGACGACGACGCACGATGCAGTTAATAGAGACGCGAGGTAATAAAAAATTTTCAAAAAAAATATAAAAACCGACTTCAAAAACCACAAACACTAAAAAGTAAAAAATAATTTAATTTATTATGTATACAAGAGTTAATTTAGTTCTATAATAACATTTTTTGGAGTCGGTTTTTATTTTTTTTTGAAAATTTTTTATATCACCATTTTTAGTGGCCTGTTTTAAAATACAGGATGTAACCAGAACGAGATATGCTATGCATGGTTAAAACATACTGTTTACAAGACTATCACACTGATCGCGAGCAATTTACTCTTATCCATGAGGAGTTCCGTTCTCCATCTCCGGAGATATTCATCAGATCTTCACCAAATTGAATTGGGACCACACGGGAAGCACCAGCTTTCAAATAAAAAAAGAATCATCCAAATCGGTCCACCCAGTCAAAAGTTCTGAGGTAACAAACATAAAAAAAAAAAAAATACAGTCGAATTGAGAACCTCCTCCTTTTTTTGTAGTCGGTTAAAAAGAGTGTTCCCTTCGGACATCATCGCCAGTCCTCGGCTAACCGTCGTCCTTGAAGCTCTACGGAACCGGCGCTCACGCACGTGGCGCGTATCACGTATATACCTACATACTATTTGATAGTTACGTCTCAAGCGAATATCTCTAAGTAGGTACCTTTTAACTTTGTCATTATTATTATTGTGTTTTCTGTGGTGTTAAATATTAAAGTTTTATTCTTTTCTATCAATATTCAATAAACTCTTTCATTCCTAAAACTCACCCACAGTTTAGATGTTTGTTAGTCAATCACGCCAGAATGGCTGGATGGGTCTGGATGAGGCACAGATATAGATTATAGTCTGGAATAACGCATAGGCTACTTATTATCCCGGAAAATTAAAGAGTTCCCACGGGAGCCAAAAAAACCTCAATCCACGCGGGCAAAGTCGCGGGCATCAGCTAGTCTTGCATATGCGGTAGCATATCTAGATAGATATAGAAATCTCTGGTCTTATAAATGGGAGGTCCCAGGTTCGAACCGCGGCAGCGTCAATATAGGAATGCACAATTTATGGATTTTCACTTGTCTGGTTTGGTGAGAGGCTTAGGCCGTGGCTAGTTACTACCCTACCGGCAAAGACGTGCCGCCAAGCGATTAGGCGTTCCGGTACAATGCCCGGTAGAAATCGAATAGGGGTGTGCGTTTAATGAAACTGACATACGCATAAACTATGGGTTACTCCTCAGTCTCTCCCGTCATCTCCTAGCCTATAACTCAGCATTCAATCCCCGCTCGCACCTGTTGCCTACACTGTCGTCATTGGGATTATTTTGACATTACCTCAAACAATATCGCCTGATTCCGTATTATACGTGCCCCGTTTGTATAGAGATACCTTAACGAAGCATCTTGTAAGGTAGGTAGGTACAACCCTAATTACCAGGACACGTCTTAGTCTAAGTTTTTACATCGAAAACTCGATTGATAGTATTGAGCGTTTGATCACATTAGCATCAAAGCAAAAGGGATCCAAATGCACTTGATTTAAAGTCACAAATTAAGTACAACCGATTTTAATTTCAAAACGTATCGTTTGGAGCGCTGGCTGTGAATGCATACACGAAATTGAGCTCTTAATCAATACTATTAAGCTTAATTTTACATTGACGCTAACGTAATCGAACGCTCTATACTAGTCTATACGATCAATAGAATTTACAATGTAAGAACTTAAACTAAACGTACTGTACCCTGGAAGGTACTATTTAAGTATTCTGTGTGACTACGTGACCAAATCAGATAAAATGACGAGATCCACAGAACTAAAGTAACCGTTAACTCGACGAGTCACAAAACTGAAGATTGGCAGGCTGAGACGTAGTTCTAATAACCGATTTGCGTTATGATCTCAAATACCTGTCTTGACGTCGTATTCCTCATTGCTGAGGGTCGTGACCCCTTTCCATTAATCACACTATAATGACAGGAGTTTTCTTGGGATAATAATGCGGTGGATTCCCAGGCCCTTCCGCATACGACTCGACTGAGAGTACTATTTCAACTCTTAGGTTAATAACGATTATTATCAGATGTTAGTGATAATAACCGGGACCGACGGCTTAACGTGCTCTCCGAGGCACGGGGGATACTAAAAGGCCTAATTCGGACTACCAAATTCGATCACCCATCCAGTTACCGACTTGGGTCACCGTTGTTGACAATCGCAATCGACTGATATGCGTTGTCGCAACTAGGACACTCGTCCCTCCCAAGTCCCAATCCCTTCGCCAAATATCCCGAAGATTCCAAATATCGGTCATATAATCGGTTGAGAAGGTAGGCCGTGAAAGCATTAAAAACAAACAAACTCACTTTCGCATTTATAATATTAATTTAGGTAGAAAAGATTTTTGTTCTTAATTTAATTTATTATAAGATTAATACTTATATTAAACTAACTATAAAATAAATTTAAAACAAATCCTTATATAATACCTACTAACAATAAAATAAAAATAAAAATATAAAATAAATTTTTGTTCTTGTGACTCGGAATTGTTTGTCCTTCGATCGTAGTGCGTTTCCGCCCTAAGTAGAACTAGTGACGTATTTCCTTTGTGCCAAAGAGGTAGGAAAATTAAAATACTTCCAATTTCCTGTCCAAGGGAAAAATGAATAGTCAGATCGAACTAATCTACCCTCATCTATATGCGGATAGACTTCAAAATTGCTACCTAATTAAAAGGCGCCCTTTGTTATGCAGATCCACCGAATAATCGGGATCCCACGACTTCATGAAGCCTTCCAAATGAAAATCGTTGTTTTTTCTTTCTTAACTTTTTAAATTCCTGGAAGGGTTTGGTTTATTTTGTAGGACTTTGTACTGAGGACAAAGTGAACAAACTCCTATAAAATAAATCAAAAGGTAGGGTAGGGTTTTGATTAGTTAAAAATCTATAGGTACCTAGTTATAATTTTATGCAAAAGTGAGCACTGTGGTGGCTAAGATGGGATTCCATCCTCGGATAAAAAAAAAAAAAAAAAACTAATAAGCAGACTAATAGACAGACTTTTTCGATATTCCGCCTTTCTTTATCTATGCAACACTCAGCCAGATAAATAAAAATGTCGCTCTACAAATAAGCAATCAGTACTGAGCATTCGCAAGCTTGGCTTCGTAAACACTCGTGTTGCTTTGCGCGAGTGATTGTCAAACACTGCGCCAATACTCTCCAACATTCAAATGGCAACAAACATTCTTATAAAAATGTTGCTACAGAATTTAAAAAAGGTAGTAATAATAAGAGTCATTTTTAAAAACAAGCCTTTATGTGCCTTTATCGTCCGCCATATTGTGTATTTAGTGTGACGTCATATTATATTTATTAACGTACATTTAAGACGGAAAATTAAAGAGTTTCCACGGCTATTTCAAAAAACCGGCCAAGTGCGAGTCGGACTCGCGCACCGAGGGTTCCGTACAAACCTGTAGTAAGTTTTACGATTTATGACGTACTAGCTGATGCCCGCGACTTCGTCCGCGTGGATTGAGGTTTTTCGGTTCCCGCGGGAACTCCTTAATTTTCCGGGATAAAAAGTAGCCTATGTGCTATTCCACACTATAATCTATCTCTGTGCCAAATTTCATCCAGATCCGTTCATCCGTTGGAGCGTGATTGAGTAACAAACATACATCCATACATACATACATCCATCCATCCAAACTTTCGCATTTATAATATTTATATGGATTAAAAATAAAAATTACGTTTGTTGTATGGGGACCCCCCTTAATATATATATTTTTTTAATTTTTAGTATTTGTTGTTATAGCGGCAACGGAAATACATCATTTGTGAAAATTTCAGCTTTCTAGCTATCACGGTTTATGAGATACAGCCTGGAGACAGACAGACAGCGGAGTCTTAGTAATAGGGTCCCGTTTTTACCCTTTGGGTACGGAACCCTAAAAACAATCCCCGCGGACGAAGTCGCGGGCATCATCAAGTAGCTTGATAAAATGCATATTTTATGAGTGATTTAGTAGGTATGTAAGGTAAGCTTACCCATACAAAGCCAGGGCGGGTCAACTAGTCCATAGTCGTCGTCTCAACCTATAGACGTCCACTGCTGGACGAAGGTCTCTTGCATGGATCGCCACAGAGCAAGGTCTTGTGCCGCTTGTTTCCAGCGGCTCCCAGCTGCACGCTTGAGATCGTCCGTCCACCTAGTAGGGGGTCGTCCAACGCTGCTATAATATTAATCCATACTAATATTATAAATGCGAAAGTGTGTCTGTCTGTCTGTCTGCTACGCTTTAATGGCCCATCTTTGTTAAGCGTTTTTCACGAAATTTGGTTTAGAAGTAAGAAGGTTACATCCCGGGGAAGGACATAGTCTACTTTTATCACGGAAAATGAGTTCCCCCGGAAATTAAAAATAATCAATCCACCCGGATGAAGTAGCGGGCATCATCTAGTATATTATATTTTCATTTGCGAGCTACAAATTATGCAAATAAAGGGGAATTTTCACGTCCGACGTTCGATCATTTTGTATCCAAATATAACAGCTCATTTTGCTGCGAATGGTCATTATGTACCTACTGCTGTTTGCTTAGTTATGTATTACCTGAATTTATAATATCGCATTATTGTAAGACCATTACAATTTCACCAGATTTTTTTGTTTTATTCAAAAAAGCAATAAACACACAATAACAATTATTGTGTGCTTATTGCTTCCCTAATCCCTTGCTATCTTTTCCAATTAACCCCCTATTCTCCACATCATATGATGCTGGTTTACAATCCTCCCGTAGTCACTGATCTTGGTCTGGTCAAGGGAGCTCCTGATAATCATTCAAAATTTAAATTTGAGACAGTTGTGTTGGTGCAGCTTGCTGAGTTCCCAGGTTTAAAATTATCCTACAATTTAATTGCCCTCCTGAGTCTTCGGTGTTTACAGGGGAGGCCATTGCCTTTAGAAGCAGTCCTGTTTACCGGGTCCTATAACTTAAAACAAACTGTTATTTTTACTGACTCACTTAGCTGCTTACTATCCATCAAAGATAACCCATTCTGGAGTAAGTCAAGATTTCCCATCATTCTAGAGATTAGGGAGACTCCTGTTCTCCTCTCATCAAAATGGTTTAGCCTTAACCTTGGTATGGATCCCAAGTCATTCTGGCATTGCAAGCAATGAAACAGTTGATTCATGTGCTAAGGCTGCTATACAAATGGGTTCCCATGAGCATTTTAAGAATAGCACCCAAGATCTAAGCGCTCTATCTAAAACTTATCTGGACAAGTCCTGGAACACATTCTGGCACGAATCAAAAACACTTAAGTAAATTCTATGACTCAATTCAACCTGATATACCAAGGCGTCCATGGTTTTCCTTTTACAATTAATATGCAGATCGGTGGGTAACCTCTACGTCTACAATATGACGCTTCCGCCTTGGTCACTCCTGCACATCTGTCCACCTGCACAATAGAGATCACTGATCACTCCCTGTGTGAATGTGGCTTACAGAGAGAATGTAATCACTACGTTGTGGCTTAGACGAAGGTAGGTACTGTCTCCCATATTCTGTTTTCTTGTCTCAAACTTCTTCATCTCCTCTATGATGTCCTTCTATCTCAAATTCCTCGCCCAATAAATGTTCAGTGTTTGATAGTGTCCTTATTGTAAATTTCTAATTGTAAATAAATAATATTTATTATTTATTTACGTTCTTTGCTTGTCATTTGTCAATTTGACAATTGACAATTGATATATAAAATAACCGTTTCGTTTTACACAACGGTAAGGAAACAGGTTCGAGTTAATTTTTAACCTCTTAAAAAAAGAGCAAACAAACAATTATTAGATTATTTAAATTATTAGATAACATTATAAAACTTTTTGTTAATTATTGCATTTTATAAAGGTGTAATAACTTTGTTAAGTTATAATATTTAATTAAAAATGTATCAACACTGCGTTATATATGCATGAAATGAAACGCGATGCAATTGAGATAGCGCTATATAAAAAATATAGCTACATCTCGCTTACTCTGAAAGCAATGAAAAGACAATTGTAGAGTATCATTCGTTCTTGCCATCATGTTTAGAAGAGTAAAACCATATTACTTTTGTGCTGTCGTGGTAGCTTTCTCAGTAATATTACAAAGAGATTGAAACAAGATGTTCCTGTATCATAATGGTTTTCTAAATGTTGATAGTAACCCCCCAGGTAGGTTTAAAATTTTGCTAGGTTTTATTATTTGCTTACTAGATGATGAAAACATTTTTAGGGATAATTTTATAGAAATTAGTATACAAATGAAATAAGAGAAGAAATAGTACATTGTTACCCTAGGGATGAAAGTAACTTATTTAGTCCCGAGACGGGGTTTGGCGCCCGAGCGTAGCGAGGGGGCCTATAGTTCGAGGGACTAAATAAGTCTTTCATCCCGAGGTAAACACTGTGCTTTTCATTACGAATATAAGGAAAGTCAAAATAAAAAGTCTATGAATCAGTTGTCTTTACTTTATGAATAAAGTCTATCTTTCTTCTTGTCTATGGATGCACTCGGGTATATATATAAAAAAAAAAAAAAAAAAAAAAAAAAAAAAGTCGTGTTTCATTTGAACTCCAATAAAAATTCAGTTGAAAACGATTCTCCCTAGGGCTGAAAAGTATTACTTTCAACCCGCTTCTCAGGCAACTTCAAACCTACTTTCCGTGTATGAGTAATGAAAATTATAATTAATAGTAGAAAATGCACGAACCTCTATGCCTGGATATAGTAGACTCTCATAGTCGTAAATAGAGAATTTACTCCCAAACATAACAATGTTATATATATATATATTATGCGCGCAGTGTACAATACAATTAATAGGCATCGTGCAAATTAGGTTATTGAGGACACAAGCATCCAGCTGAATTATGCTTCCACATAATAATGGCCGCCGTTTATGAATATACTTCCTTGTTAAAAATAATTAATTCAATGTGTTAAACAGGTCTTGTATATAGAGTGCTATGTCTTGATTTAGGCACTTGACTTCAAATCCATTTATTATGATCATACAGTGGGTCGAAGCCACATATCACGGAATCAAGGGTCGAAGCCCATAAAACTATAGTCCGCGCGCCAGCTCTGAGGAATCGGGGGAGCGCCCGCCCGCTGCCTCAGCTAAACGTTTAGCTAGCCACGGCCGAAGCCTCCCACCAGGCCAGACCAGGAAAAATTCAGAAATTATGAATTCCCAAATTGACCCTGCCGAGGATCGAACTCGGGACCTCAGCACGTTAAGGCAACAGCTGCGCTCAACACTTCGCCACGGAGGTTAGTGAATCACGAAACATCGCAATGTTTCTTTGTGATTGCGGTTGTCAAGCACTGTTGACCCATGTCGGTAACGTGTAGTACCTTGATTTCCCGCCTTTGCCTCCAGATCCTCATATACCCATGTAAAAATCATATTGTCGATCCGTAGTTCTGTTGCGGCGTGATTGAAGGACAAGCCAAAAAACGAAAACTTTGCATTTATACCGAATCTCTCTGCGCCGTATTCCTCATTATTGAGGGTTGTAACCCCTTTCCATTAAATATTGGATAGAATCAGGCCTTACTTTGCGGAAGTTCATGATTAAGCAAGAAAAAAAATTTACAATTATTTTGCTTTAATCCGCCAACAGAAAAAATCTGTATGGTCAAATATGCAGTTACAAGCGAAGCACCGCTTACCTTAGTTAGAATACAACGCAACAGAGAGAGAAAGAGATTATCAAAGTGACATCTCATCTGTTTGAATAAACCAAGTAAATAGGTTTCATTGGCAGTAAATTAATGACGTAAAACACCGTATTGCATTCATGAAAATGCGCCGCTTTAAAGGGAATCATTATAACAACGAAATGAGCTGCAATTTGGTTACAAATAGCTCGGTCGATGTACTCGCGAAATTGTCTTAATTTGCATTATTCGAAGTCACGGAATGTAATGCAATGATAGTTCATTTTGTTGGTTCTCTGGTTTTTAAGGAATGCATCGTTAATGCTGTGATATTTTGTTTTTGTTTGTTGTATTTATCTTACAACTATCTACTAGTAAGGGCAAATGTTACCAAAAAACGAATAGTATAACGTCTATAGGAAAACACGTTTAGTCATGTCGCGCTAGTCTGTGCAGCTCCATTTAAAACTGCGTGCGCAGAGGTTTTGTCAACAATACACGTTTTTACAACATACAACGGACAAAGCTTGTCTTGTTGACAAAATTTACAGACAAGTTAAAGGGTAAGACTCAGGCGCCGCGCCGTATCGAAGCACGTATCATCCTGTCGCGCTATTCTGTGCAGCCCCATAACATAAGCGCGCTCAAACTTTTCTCAGCCAAAATAAAGCTATGACTATAACTTACTCGTAGCTAATAAGACGACATTTTGGGTGACATTTGTAGATATTCGCCTATTTCGTAAACTTAATTGCGTATAACGAACATCGAAAGTCGATGTAGTTGATGTTGCGGACATCGATTTACCAACTAAGGATACAACATCACCTACAAATTGATACTCAAAAAGCGTCCACAATCACATATACAAACACAGCTATAGATAATATAGTATGAGACACCCAACGGTTCACAAAAACCAACCATATAGCTTTACATTTAGGGTTCAATTTTGTAATAACAATTCGACACATACGACATTTTGTCGCCTAGTGTACTCATGTGCGACTGAGGCGAAAATTGTTCACAATGTCTATTTGTGCACAATTTGACCGTGCCGTTTTTTGCGTTTCGATGGTGCGTCTACGGTATTGGTAAGTCAATGGTTGCGGACGCGATTCGGGCCAGTGGCTAATGTAAACGGGACGGGAACTCTATCCTAAGCACTCAAATCCTAAACAAACACTTCTCAAATCGAAAGAGCTATATTTGTCAAGTATGTCGATCGCAGTTCTCAATGTACCAATAGATAAAGATTCCCTTTAAAGTTGGAACTATATTCCTCATCCCATCCCATCGCGGGCTCACTACTTTTTTTTTTTTTTTTTTTTTTTTTTTCTTACCATAAAGTCCCATTACAATATTATAATGGCAACTTTATTGTGTACTACCATCTAGCCTATGGGCTAATAATTAATATTAATTTAGCTCAAACTTCTACTTATATCTAATTAATTTCTACATCTAATTTACAGTCCAATAACTGTCCTTAGTTTATTCTAATGTACTTAGTGTTCACTACGTTTTTGTGACCTACTTAGCAATACTGAGCACAAGTATTACGGAGATCGAACCCGAGACCCCCTACAGGAGGTCTTGGGTCTTAACCGATAACTAGGCTATCACAATATCTATACTTAATATAATATTATAAATGCGAAAGTTTGGATGGATGGATGTATGGATGGATGGATGTTTGTTACTCAATCACGCCATAACGGCTGAACGGATCTAGATGAAATTTGGCACAGACATAGAATAGCCTGGAATAGCACATAGGCTACTTTTTATCCCGAAAAATTAAACATTTCCACGGGAACCAAAAAACCTAAATCCACGCGGACCAAGTCGCGGGCATCAGCTAGTCATAAAATATATCACAGCTTATCTAATAATTTTATTTAGATCTAGCTTATCATTAGATGAGCGGTGATATTTATGAATTATACAAGTTGATCGTTTTAAAAAAAATCTTAAGGCGAATTAAGCCTTTTCGCCGCATTCACAGGTCAGTAGGTAGGTATTAATCTGATGTGTTGAAAATACGAAATGAACAAAATGGCCGCTCACATGTTTGTTTTGCCGCGTGTGTAAATACAATCCCCCATAATTATTTTTCGACCGTGCAATTAACATTTGGGGCCGCGTTGGAGCGATGGTGATGATTTGATTTGCGACCATCAAACGCAGGAACCTACTGACGTACAAATTAGGTATCTCTATACCTATAGGTAGGTATATGGAGGAGAAATTATCTGTGTACTAAATGATTGCCGCGACTTCGTCCGCGTGGATTAGGATTTTTTGATTCCCGCGAGAACTCTTTAATTTTCCGGGATATAAGGAACGACCCCCGGGACCTTCCCCTGTACCAAATTTCATCGAAATCGGTTGAACGGATGAGCCGTGAAAGCGTAGCAGACAGACAGATAGAAAGACAGACAGATAGACAGACAGACACACTTTCGCATTTATAATATAAGAATGGATTATTGTCTACTAGCTGATGCCCGCGACTTCGTCCGCATGAGAATAAGATTTTTTTGTTACCTCGGAAACTCCTTAATTTTCTGGGTTGAAAAAGTGTTCATGTCACTCTCCAGGTCTTCAACTATACTCATGAAAAAAATCTCGTAGATCTGTTGCTCTGTTACAGCGTTACTACAAAATACACCAACAAAAACACAATTTTGCATTTATGTGTAGGAAGTACAGTCCCACCCACTTATTTCGCCCGGTGGCCAAAATTGGATCAAATTTTTACTATGTTTTTGTTAAAAGAAACATTATGTGATATCAGCGACGCTGTCACCGGGTCAGATAAGTTTGACGTACTATAGGATGACATAGTATTATAAGCTAAAAACTTGGACGTAATAACCACGGGACGCGTGATATCGGCCATATTCGCCTTAAATCCCTATTCCCTTAATCCTAGCCACCAACTGTGCAGTATCGCCACTGTGCCATTCGCATATGATATTGTGTTGTCATAGTGATCGACTTTTTCATACACTAGTGTCAATAATTGGACAAAAAAATAACAAGGCACTCTCCCCTCGCCCCGCAAAAGTTAGTCGAACGTGATTTGATATATTTTCTTATGTTTCCTATCCCGTGTTTATTTCATCCAAGGCTAAAAAGTACGAAAATAGGACAACATGTAATGACAAGGTAAAAAATGATACATAATATTGTAGTCAGTTAAGCTATACCATTTATCGCACTTACCCTTCCCGCTGCGAGTTCGTTAGCCACCGCTCCGGCACAATCAATGCCGCAACCACCCTTTGTCTCGCCACCTTCATTCATTGCGCCGATTAATGGCTTTTTAACTGAAAACTAATGAGCGGCAGCTTAATAGATATGACTATTACCTATTTGAAATTTAAAATTGTTACTTAAATGACTACTCAATTAACACTATAGTAGACTAAATTATAAATTACAAAATTCAAATATTTTTTTAGTTAAATAAACTTTTACAAGTGCTTTTGAATCGTCGAGTGCATCTTCAACTGGTTCGGAATGCCATTCTTCCGAAAAGAACCAGCAAGAACGGTACACCCGCGATTCCATCCGCATGGATTTTAGTTTTATTAAAATGCCGTGGGAACTTTTTTATTATCCGGGATAATATTGCCTGTGTTACTCTCCAGGTATCAAACTAAACACAAATTCGCGTCGATCTGTTGCTTTGTTACAGAGTGATTAAAGGACAAACCAACAAATAAACACATTTTCACATTTTTATGATATTAGCAGTAAGGAGAATGAATTAGTATTATAAGCCAAAAAGTACATATTTATTATGTAACGATAAGGTAAAAAATGTTCTATATTGTAAAGCCCTTAGTCAGTCAAATACCATTTATCGCACTCACCCTTTCCGCTGCAAGTTCGTTAGCCACCGCTCCGGCACAATCAATGCCGCAACCACCCTTTGTCTCGCCACCTTCATTCATTGCGCCGATTAATGGGTTTTTAACTGAAAACTAATGAGCGGGAGCTTAATAGATATGACTATTACCTATTGTAATATAAATGACTTGTTCCTGACTTTTTTATATCTATACTTCTATACTAATATTATAAATGCTTAAAGTTTGGATAGATGGATGAGTATATAACGTCCTGCCATTTCGTTATCTCTACCTTTTAATATATTTTTTAATTCCACTACAAGTTAGCCCTTGACTGCGATCTCAACTTGATGGTAAGTGATGATGCAGTCTAAGATGGTAGCGGGCTAACTTGTCAGGGGTACAGCAGTTACATTAAACGTATACCGCTAATAGGTTTCTACACGGCATCCTACCGGAACTCTAAATCGCTTGGCGGTACGTCTTTGCCGGTAGGGTGGTAACTAGCCACGGCCGAAGCCTCCCACCAGACCAAACGTGAGAAAATTCAGAAATTATAAATTCCCAAATTGAGCCTGCCGGGAGTTGAGCCCGGGCCCTCCCACGTTAAGACAACAGCGCTCAACACTACGCCAGGGAGTCGTAAAGGTATAGTAAAAACCTATCATTTAGGTAAATCAGTAAGTAAGTACGTAACGTCTTGCTATTTCATTTGCCACTTGAAAATCCTTATTTAGAAAAGAAAATTCAAAGGATTTGTATAAATTGAGTGAGATAACGGTATAGGAGGCCCGCAACTGATGATTCAGCGATACGGCGATACCTATCAGTGAGCTCGCAAAAGGGAAGAGATATCCTAAAACGCAGATGTCTTTGATAACCTTTCCGTTTCATTTCGGCAAACCAACAGCTTAGTTAGGAAATAAGTTTTTTGTACAATATATTATATACTATCTGATGCCCGCGACTTCGTCCGCGTGGATTGAGGTTTTTCGGTTCCCGCGGGAACTCTTTAATTTTCCGGGATAAAAAGTAGCCTATGTGCTATTCCAGACTATAATCCATCTCTGTGCCAAATTTCATCCAGATCCGTTCAGCCGTTGGAGCGTGATTGAGTAACAAACATCCATACATCCACACATCCATACATCCATACATCCATCCAAACTTTCGCATTTATAATATTTATTTGATATATTTTTCTATTGTACGCAAAGCACTAATAAAACCTATTATATGTTTCGATACGATGCCGTGTAGAAACTGTTTAGTAAACAATACCAACAATAAGACATACATATTATAGCGTGCCAACCCGCATTGGAGCAGCGTGGTGGGTCTAAGCTCTAATTCCCTCTCTCCTATGAGAGCGGAGGCCTGTGCCCAGCAGTGGGACGTTAATGGGCTGGGCTGATGTGAAACAACAATAAGTTAATGATTTGAGACTTATTTCGTGGTTTGAAAACATATTATTATGTATTAAAACGGGTACATACCACGATGTAAAACAATGATTTTATTTGTCGATATTTCGATTGAAATTCGCAAACACCATAATTTCAATCGTGAGGATGGTTTTAAGCTAGCCGGTATGTGGAATCCAGTGGTAGAATTATGCAAACCGGGACAGAGTCGTACGAAATCTAAAGTGAAAAGTGACGTTGTGAGTGTATTTTGCCGAAATTTGTAGAAGTTCCTGTAAAAAGAACGAGAAGGAGGGTAGTTCGCTACTGCCCGTGACAGCTCCAGCTACACACCTCGCAGCACCGCAGTCCCGTCGTGACCACGATCCATGTAACTGGGTCGAAATATCGACAAATAAAATCATTGTTTTACATCGTGGTATGTACCCGTTTTAATATATAATAAACAATAAGTTATCTGATCCTATTAGAACTGCCCTATTTCTGCCCACTTTTTCAATTCAGACTACTTAGTTAAGAAATCAAGGGACCTCTGATATCTTACTTATTATGATTAAGTTTTTTTTTTGTTTGAAGTAAATATCAAGTGTAATAATTAATAATAAGATAATTTATTTTCCTCGAAAATCTAAATTCTAAATATACTAAAATAAATTTAAAATAAATCCTTATATACCTACCTACTAACAAAAAATAAAAATAAAACCCTAATCACCCCTGGTTGCCCCTGGGCCAAAGGTACCCATCAAACTGAATGGCGAAGGCAGATGGCATGGCGATGGCAGCATTGCCACGCTGAATGGCGATGGATAACCTTTGAACCAGCCCCCCTAGCATGGGCCGAGACAATTTTCTCCCCGAGGAAAGGATAAAATTTTAATTCCTACATCTTCTCTTATATATAAAAATGAATTGCTGTTCGTTTGTCTGGCTAAAACTCGAGAACGGCTGGGCCGATTTAGCTGATTTTGGTTTTGAAATGTTTGTCGTGGTCCAGGGAAGGTTTAAACGTTGAGAAAATATGGAAAACTTGCGAGAAAGATAGTAAAAAACAACAATTTCATTTTCCCATATAAACTGTTCTACCTACTTTCCTGTCAAACATTTGACGTTCGTCCCTTCGTCGGTACGGTAGACTTGGGTCCACCACTACTCGAATTGAAGCACGTATTAAATTAAGGGTTTTGAATCGACAACATATATCCACATTACTCGGATTATCCGGATTATCGCCTATTTAAATTTTAATATTTTGATGATTGTTATTGTATTGACATAATTTGATGGTTGTCATTGTTTGGAACGCAAATATTGGGTGTGTTCCGAAATACACTGCGAGCACTGTAAGTCCCCAGTAAAGAGCACTGACAGTGCTCGCAGTGCTTATATCGGAACACCCACAAAAATAAGTCTTTATTGTGCTATTTCACCCTCACAACATCTGTTTTGTTGGAATGCAAAAAAAAAATCTGATTTTCAGTTGGTTGTCGAATGTTTATATTTCATGGTAGCGGTAACACCGAAACGGCTTTTCGAGCACATCCAACAAGCGATCGACTATGTGCTCGAGCAAATTCCCTCCAGTTTCTTTACGACTTGCCGAAGCAATCCGTTCGCACGAACGTTGCTTTACTCGGAGATGCCACGTTATTACACTTGGAACGCTTCATCGAAGAAATTTCTACGTCGGAGGCAAGGCGATGCGGTTCCTGATCATTCGGATATGCGTTCTACTGATGCTCTTGGTCGTATTTACACAGTTCATCCAAAGAATGATGGATGTTTCTATTTGCGGTTGTTGCTGGTAAATGTTCGTGGGCCAACATCATTTAAATCACTACGAACTGTTAATGGTATAGTGTGCCACAGGTCCATGAGTGTGCCTAACATTTCGTGCAGCATGTCAAGAGCTCAATTTGCTTGAAAACGATACTCATTGGGACACGACAATCGCTGAAGCAATTATTTCTGCATCTCCAAGTCAGATACGCACATTATTTGCGATCATCATTTCTACATGTTTCCCCTCTAATCCACGTGACCTGTGGAACAAATACAAAGATAACATGGCAGAAGACATTTTACATCAAATTCGTGTCAGTTCAAGACATCCTGATCTTGAGGCGAATGAGGAGATGCATAACCAGGCTTAGCTCTTGATCGAAGATATGTGTTACCTCATGTGCAGCAGTTTGTTAGTCAAGTTAGGAATGCCAGCGCCAGATCGCGGAGTGAATGACGCATTTAATAGAGAATTTAATGAAAGTGAATATGATCGATATGGATTAGACCAATCAGTTCAAACGAATGTACCCTGTTAAACCCGAAACAGAAGGAAGTCCATGATACATTAATTAATGCAATTGATGATGGAAATGGTGGCTTATTTTTCCTGGACTGGTGGAACTGGAAAGACATTCCTCATGTCATTGATTTTGGCCACTGTTCGTGCGAGATCCGAAATTGCGGTACTAGAGCAGTTGCTTCTTCTGTAATAGCGGCCACGTTGATAGAAGGATACCGTACGGCTCATTCAGCGTTAAAATTGCCATTAAATCTTCAAACTACTGAACAACCGACATGTAACATTGCAAAACACTCTGCAATGGCAAAAGTTTTAGTAGCCGCAAAAATCATCATCTGGGACGAATGCACAATGGCGCACAAACGCGCATTGGAAGCTCTTGATCGAACCTTAAAAGATCTGCGCAATGACTGTAGAATTTTTGGTGGCGCAATGATTTTACTATCTGGCGATTTCCGTCAAACACTGCCAGTCATTCCAAGATCGACTGCTACCGATGAAATAAACGCTTGCCTCAAATCATCAAATCTGTGGTGCTATGTGAAGAAACTTCAACTGGCAGCAAACAGGAGAGTTGCATTGTTGAACGACCCATCTGCTGAAGATTTCTCCAAGTAATTAATTGCTGACTATCGGTAATGGCCGTGTTCCTGTCGACGATCGAGCGGATTAATTTCATTTCCACCGAATTTTTGCAATTTCTTCTCATCGAAAGACGAGCTCATCAGCAAAGTATTTCCGAACATCATTGCTAACCACAAAAATAACAAATGGTCCAGCGAGCGAGCAATTTTGGCGGCTCAGAAAAAAGATGTGAATGACTTAAACTTTATATATAAGACGTCGTATATCACAAGGTGCTTCAATGAAGAGAATTAAACCGAGTGCATCCCATGCTGCGCAATATGTACCTACATAGGTAGTTTAATTCAATCATGTCTTGCTGACACACGCGATTGATATACTTAATTTTTGTACATTTTTATTTCTTTTTGTGTTATTATCTTAATAAAGAGCTGAACTTAATATTTATTTTGTATTAATTGTATTACTTTCATAAAATAAGTTCAGCTAATCTGTAACACGGCATTCATTGACTGTTAGGCGGTACGAAGTTCGCCGGGTCAGCTAGTCTTATATATAAAAATGAATTGCTGTTCGTTTGTCTGGCTAAAACTCGAGATTGGCTGGGCCGATTTAGCTGATTTTGGTTTTGAAATGTTTGTCGTGGTCCAGGGAAGGTTTAAACGTTGAGAAAATATGGAAAACTTGCGAGAAAGATAGTAAAAAACAACAATTTCATTTTCCCATATAAACTGTTCTACCTACTTTCCTGTCAAACATTTGACGTTCGTCCCTTCGTCGGTACGGTAGACTTGGGTCCACCACCACTCGAATTGAAGCACGTATTAAATTAAGGGTTTTGAATCGACAACATATATCCACATTACTCGGATTATCCGGATTATCGCCTATTTAAATTTTAATATTTTGATGATTGTTATTGTATTGACATAATTTGATGGTTGTCATTGTTTGGAATGCAAATATTGGGTGTGTTCCGAAATACACTGCGAGCACTGTAAGTCCCCAGTAAAGAGCACTGACAGTGCTCGCAGTGCTTATATCGGAAAACCCACAAAAATAGTCTTTATTGTGCTATTTCACCCTCACAACATCTGTTTTGTTGATATGCAAAAAAAAAATCTGATTTTCAGTTGGTTGTCGAATGTTTATATTTCATGGTAGCGGTAACACCGAAACGGCTTTTCGAGCACATCCAACAAGCGATCGACTATGTGCCCGAGCAAATTCCCTCCAGTTTCTTTACGACTTGCCGAAGCAATCCGTTCGCACGAACGTTGCTTTACTCGGAGATGCCACGTTATTACACTTGGAACGCTTCGTCGAAGAAATTTCTAAGTCGGAGGCAAGGCGATGCGGTTCCTGATCATTCGGATATGCGTTCTACTGATGCTCTTGGTCGTATTTACACAGTTCATCCAAAGCACAGATCCAAAGAATGATGGATGTTTCTATTTGCGGTTGTTGCTGGTAAATGTTCGTGGGCCAACATCATTTAAATCACTACGAACTGTTAATGGTATAGTGTGCCACAGGTCCATGAGTGTGCCTAACATTTCGTGCAGCATGTCAAGAGCTCAATTTGCTTGAAAACGATACTCATTGGGACACGACATTCGCTGAAGCAATTATTTCTGCATCTCCAAGTCAGATACGCACATTATTTGCGATCATCATTTCTACATGTTTCCCCTCTAATCCACGTGACCTGTGGAACAAATACAAAGATAACATGGCAGAAGACATTTTACATCAAATTCGTGTCAGTTCAAGACATCCTGATCTTGAGGCGAATGAGGAGATGCATAACCAGGCTTAGCTCTTGATCGAAGATATGTGTTACCTCATGTGCAGCAGTTTGTTAGTCAAGTTAGGAATGCCAGCGCCAGATTGCGGAGTGAATGACGCATTTAATAGAGAATTTAATGAAAGTGAATATGATCGATATGAATTAGACCAATCAGTTCAAACGAATGTACCCTGTTAAACCCAAAACAGAAGGAAGTCCATGATACATTAATTAATGCAATTGATGATGGAAATGGTGGCTTATTTTTCCTGGATGCCCCTGGTGGAACTGGAAAGACATTCCTCATGTCATTGATTTTGGCCACTGTTCGTGCGAGATCCGAAATTGCGGTACTAGAGCAGTTGCTTCTTCTGGAATAGCGGCCACGTTGTTAGAAGGATGCCGTACGGCTCATTCTGCTTTAAAATTGCCATTAAACTTCAAACTACTGAACAACCGACATGTAACATTGCAAAACACTCTGAAATGGCAAAAGTTTAGTTGCCGCAAAAATCATCATCTGGGACGAAGGCACAATGGTGCACAAACACGCCAGTCATTCCAAGATCGACTGCTGCCGATGAAATAAACGCTTGCCTCAAATCATCAAATCTGTGGTGCTTTGTGAAGAAACTTCAACTGGCAGCAAACATGAGAGTCGCATTGTTGAACGACCCATCTGCTGAAGATTTCTCCAAGCAATTGCTGACTATCGGTAATGGCCGTGTTCCTGTCGACGAATCGAGCGGATTGATTTCATTTCCACCGAATTTTTGCAATTTCGTCTCATCGAAAGACAAGCTCATCAGCAAAGTATTTCCGAACATCATTGCTAACCACAAAAATAACAAATGGTTAAGTGCGCGAGCAATTTTGCCGGCTAAGAAAAAAGACGTGAATGATTTAAACTTTATATTATATAAGTCGTATTTTATCACAAGGTGCTTCAACGAAGAGAATTAAACCGAGTGCATCCCATGCTGCACAATATGTACATAGTAAAATTCAATCATGTCTTGCTGACACGCGATTGATATAGGTACTTAATGTTTGTACTTTTTTATTTCTTTTTGTGTTATTATCTTAATAAAGAACTGAACTTAATATTAATTTTGTATTCATTGTATACCTATTACTTTCATAAAATAAGTGCAGCTAATCTGTAACACGACATTCATTGACTGTTAGGCGGTACGAAGTTCGCCGGGTCAGCTAGTAAATAAATAAAAACGCTAAATAACGGTGGATAAATAGTCCCCCGAGTCCCCGTGAAATGTCAAACGGGGATAAACTTCTCCTCTCCCCTGTTGCCGTGCTCTGAGAGGTGGATAGGTTAATTTTATCTCTTGTCAGTGGATAAAATCGGGGGATAAATTTTTTATCTCCGGCCCCCCCCCCCCCCCCCCCCCCCCCCCCCCCCCAAACGTTTACGAAATTAGACAATTTAGGTCTTGTTAGATTCAGTACACCTTAATCTAGGCTCGTACGTTTTATTTTTTTAGTATTTTACTTTAACGTACGAACATAGTTCTTCATTGTTGTATCTGTAACATTTCTAAAAACTATGAATATTGGACAACATTTACGGGAAGAAAAACGTTATCGCTTTTTGCATGAAAATTTACAACTAGACGATCCTCTTAAGTTAATCAAATAAATCAAATAAATATTAAATAAATGCGAAAGTTTGGATGGATGTATGGATGTATGGATGGATGTTTGTTACCTACTCAATCACGGCGGAACGGTTGAACGGATCTGGATGAAATTTGGCAAAGAGATAGATTATAGTCTGGAATAGCACATAGGCTACTTTTTATCCCGGAAAATTAAAGAGTTCCCACGGGAACCAAAAACCTCAATCCACGCGTACGAAGTCGCGAGCATCAGCTAGTACTTTATTATTAAGTTAATACTTTCAAAGTTTCACAAAACAGCAAAATTAAAGAAAAAATATTCATGTAAAACCAGCCACTGGGGTTAAGATAGTTCGAAAGCCACGGGTCGACATCCAGTGCGGGGTCAAAACATAAACTTATTTATATTTTAAAATGCAAATTAAATATTTTCTAGATGCTCTCGAAAACTTTGTCTGGTTTCCCAAGTAACACCGCAATGGATTTTATAAAGTCGTTAATCCTGTTACGAACATCCATGGGGCATACTACCATCGTTTAAAACAGTATTGTTTTAATATTGTTGAAGCTTGTGTTCAAGACCTCCTCCGATGACCTCCGTGGCGCAGTGTGTGGCGCTGTTGTCTTAACGTGCGGAGGTCCCGGGTTCGATCCCCGGCAGGGTCAATTTGGAAATTTATAATTTCTGAATTTTCCCTGGTCTGGCCTGGTGGGAGGCTTCGGCCGTGACTAGTTACCACCCTACCGGCAAAGACGTGCCGCCAAGCGATTTAGCGTTCCGGTACGATGCCGTGTAGAAACCGAATAGGGGTATATGGGTTTAATATAACTGCCATGTCCCTAACAGGTTAGCCCGCTACCATCTTAGACTTCATCATCACTTACCATCAGGTGAGATCGCAGTCAAGGGCTACCTTGTGATGGATAAAAAAAAAAAGAATAATAATAATATAACCCTTACTAAATGATGCCGGCGATTTTGTCCGCGTGGATTAAGGATTTTTGATTCCCGCGGCTCCTTAGTTTTCCGGGATAAAAAGTAGCCTAGTAGTATCCTTCCCCGGGATATAAACTACCGCTTGTTTTTTTATCCACTACAAGTTAGCCCTTGACTGCCATCTCACCTGATGGTAGTGGACAGTCTAAGATGGTAGCGGGCGATCTCACCTGATGGTAAGTGATAATGCAGTATAAGATGGTAGCGAGCTAACCTGTTAGGGGCATGGCAGTTATATTAAACCCATACCCCTATTCGGTTTCTACACGGCATCGTACCGGAACGCTAAATCGCTTGGCGGCACGTCTTTGCTGGTCTATATCAAATTTCAGCAAAATCGGTTGAAAATATGGGCCGACAGACAGACAAACACACTTTCGCATTTATAATATTATTAGTATGGATTTTAGAGACTTCAAGGTACATGTCATAAAATTAAGTCATTTTGAAATAATATTGCTTTAAAAGACAGTAGTAAACCCCCAGTTGGGAAGTTTTTGCATTGCAGTCTAACTTGAGTGTTGCTTTCAAAGAAAATGTAATTAATAGTTGCAGTTTTGTGGAAACCGTCAAGAAGTTCGGGAACTCTATTATACAAGATGGAGCGTGGAAACAAACAAAGTTTCTTTTTTGATAAAATGTTATGGACAAACCCTTTGTGGTACGGTTTATAAAATAAACAAAGTTAGTTCATTTAATATAATTTTATTAAAATGTTTTATTATTAAACTCAAACTCATATTTTTTATGCAAGTAAACTTATTCAAAAGCACTTTTGCTTTTGAATCGTCGAGTGAATCTACCACTGGTTCGGAATGACATTCCTACGGAGAAGAACCGGCAAGAAAGTCGGTAAAATAAATAAAAAATATGAATTCATAGTCGCTTATAGGGGCTTCTCTGCGAGACGATTCATGCGATGTGACGAATCCAACCTTTATGCGTTTCATAGTCAAAAGAAACCCTCAGTTTGGCAGCTAAGTAACAGAGGCTGCATACCGAAGCTTTGGACGTGGCAAGTTACCACCCTACCGGCGAAGACATGCCGGCAAGCAATTTAGCGTTACGGTAATACTTTAGAAATATTACTTAAAATGACAGTTTGATATTGCGTACCTTGACGTTCCTAAAATAAGGATTATAATTCTAAAACACGAAAGTCAACAATATTGAAGCAATATGGCTTTTAGCGTTGGTTGGTTGGTTAAGGGCTGACCCCAGATGGTCATATGAGTCACTTGAACTGTGAGAATAAAGATATCAAAATTTTCGGTACCGGCATATCTACACACACTGTGATCTAATAAGACTAAAGGAGGCTGCAATACTCAGATAGATGCAGTTTCAATACCTGCCGGTTGCGCAATGTTTGATAAATGTATTAAAAATGTAATATATAAATACTTCTTTAATAAAAAGGCACATAAACTACGATAAAGAGTTTAAAAATATACTTAATACGCACTAATCTTGCCCACATTTTGAAACACAGCTGGCATACCAGTGGAGATTTTTATTAAAATTGTTGTAAGAGCTCCCCCATTCAAGTCCATGCAAACAAATTAGCATTATGAAAACTCACAGAGAACCACGGCACGGCAAAGGTTTAAATGAAAAAGCTGAAATTAACAGTTTCAATTTAGACAACAGAAAGTTTAGTATGAGATTCATGTCACCAACGCGCGACGTTGATAGAATTCGAGCATCAGTACGCTAACGTCAAAGAAAAGTGCCATGACTTAAAGCTAGAATTCGTCCATACGTCTCCACCTAGCGGGAGACTTGCGGAATAACTGGTCAAGGCCGTCAAAACACGCATAAGATAGAATATCGTAGCTATGCTATTTGTCAAAAATTTTGCCTGTCATTATTTCGTAAGCCGTAGTCTTTCCAAATATTGTCTCGGAAACCTCACAATTAATTTTAAAAATATCCATCTTCAGATGGGTACATGTACCCTGAAAAAATACCCTTTTTTAAAAATTTCATGCCTGTGTAGCGGCAAAAGGTCTCTATACTATTCAAATGTTAAGCTCTTATAGTTGATTTCAAAAATGCCTGTGGCACCATGTCAGACAGGCGGACACTTGAAATGGATAAAACTGTAAAATTTTCTTGTTTTTCTATTGCACACTAAATCGGTTTGAACTGAATGCGGCTCTCACATCAAGGACAAGGATGACATCAAGAATGTTTAGATTTCTCAAACGTTTAAATATTAGGTAGGTATGTTTCGACGCTCGATTTCTATCACTTTAAACGAGATGTAAAACATACTAACCCTATAGTGTATCTTATTAGTTATTTTATTTACTTTTAAAAATAATTTAGTAGGCAAGTATCCGAGATTGAAAACGTAGAGGTTTATTAGTGTCGAAAGGAACATTCGCACTTATTATAATGTGGTCTCACTCGCAACATAATATGTCAGGGGCAACACTTAAAGCAACACTTAAGCAATATTGCTCAAAATTACAGTTAGATGCCACGTACCTTGACGTTCCTAAAATAAGGATTATAATTCTAAAACACGAAAGTCAACAATAATGAAACATGTCGGCAGCATGGCCCCAGGGCATTTGTAACGCTTATTACGCCTCGCACTTATCATTGTGCGGACACCATTTGACCGATAGATCGATTCACATATTTTCCGCAACATTTGCTCGGGTCGCGTCACCCTCGGATAATAAAACGCTGTCGCAGAGTGTGTTATAACGACCCCATTACCGCACGCGCCATTGGCTGCCCAGTGTATAACCATTATATCACTGAGACAGTGTTTTCTTATCAAAAATGGGGCAGATACTTGAGAATAGACGTTTTTTAGATCTCTTTCGCACACTTGAAGAAATTTGTACTTATATTGCGTTATGTTTTTCGTATGAACGACCTGGAAACCCATCGCATTATTATCCCAAGAAAACCCCTGCCATTATGTGGTTAATGGAATGGAGTCACGACCCTCAGCAATGAGGAATACGACGTATGAGCGCAACATTTGCTCGGGTCGCGTTACCCTCGGATAATAAGACGCTGTCGCAGAGTGTGTTATAACGACCCCATTACCGCACGCGCCATTGGCTGCCCATCGTATAACCATTATAATATCACTGAGTGTTTTCTTATCAAAAATGGCGCAGATACTTGAGAATAGACGTTTTTTAGATCTCTTTCGCACACTTGAAGAAATTTGTACTTATATTGCGTTAAATTTTTTCGTATAAACGACCTGGGAACCCACCGCATTATTATCCAAAGAAAACCCATGCCATTATGTGATTAAAGGAATGGGGTCACGACTCCCAGCAATGAGGAATACGACGTATGAGGTAGGTATGAGGACTGAGGTAGGTATGAGATATATATCTCATGTAAATAGAGCGATACACTAGGGATCAGCCCCCCGATTACGTAAGAATTGTCGATCAAACGTTAAAGATTTTCGTCAAAGCAAAATAAACCATGACAGCATTGAATTAGAGCTCAATTTCGCCTGCCCATTCTTATACGTTTAGGGTATCGTACATACCTAAACGTATTAGAATGGGCAGACGAAATTGAGCTCTAAATCAATGCAGTTATGGTTTATTTTACTTTGACGAAAATCTTTAACGTTTGATCGGACATTCTTACATGATTGGGGACCAGATAGGGCAAAACGTTAGCAAAAGCAAAAAAGTCCGCATCGAAAGGGAAAAGACGATTTACCTGTCGCGCTAGTGTGCATGCGTCATATAAAAGTAAGTTACGCGGTTACTAATATTATTATAAATGCGTAAATGTGTCAGTCTATCTGTCCCAGGATACATTTTCACATTTATAAACCGACATATATACAGTTATCTGCCGTATTTGCAATGCCATCTGTTTAACAGATTTTTCCACTTAAGACCACCTCCCTGGCGCAGTGGTGAGCGCTGTGGTCTTATAAATGGGAGGTCTTAGGTTCGGTCCCGGGCAAGATCAATTCGGGAATTTATAATTTCTGAATTTGCTCTGGTCTGTCCTTGTGGGAGGCTTCGGCTGTTTAAACCGATTGGGGTTATAACTGTCGTACTCCCAACCGTTAGCTCGCTATCATCTTAGAGAACATTATCACTTACCATCAGGTGAGATTGCAGTCAAGGGATTAGGCTTAAAAAAAGACTCTGCCACCGGTTCGGAAAGTTGATTCTATTGAGAAGAGCACGAGTTTGTGAGATTTTGACGACCTCCCTGGCGCAGTGTTGAGCGCTGTTGTCTTAACCTGCGGAGGTCCCGGGTTCAATCCCCGAATTGATAATTTCTGAATTTTCCCTGGTCTGGTGGGAGCTAGTTACCACCTTACCGGCAAAGACGTGTCGCCAAGCGATTTAGCGTTCCGGTATGATGTCTTGTAGAAACCGATTAGGGGTATGGGGTAACTGTGCCCCTAACAGGTTAGCCCGCTACCATCTGACAGCATCATCACTTACCTGATGGTAAGATCGCAGTGAAGGGCGAACTTGTAGTGGACAAAAAAAAGCAAAGCCTTCCTGCCTACATTGTCAGCGGAAGTCGTTTAATGTGCACCCTTTTTCCGCATCATTGGGTGTCATTCCACGCATTGCTCGCGATCTGTTTGTCACTGAAGGTTGTTAGCGCGGCGCGTGCCGACTTGCACGATTTATCGGAGATAAAACCGCCGACTTCGGAACCCGACACTTTTACTATCTTTTAGATTTTGGATGATTTCTGCGGTTCGTATTACTACTTGACTGTATTACTGCTATTAAGAATTATTATCTAATGTTTTGGCTTTGCATGACGTTCAAAAAGTGTACAATTATTGGATAGAAGCAGGCGTTACTTTGCGGAAGTCCATGATATTGACAACCGTGCACCTTCACAATCGTGCATTGTAGAGTCAACATCTCCTGAAGATGCTCCGGTGTCGGAGTGAAACGTACGTTGAGGTTATTTTGGAAGATTTATGTGGTGTGGAGAATATCGCGGGCTGCCAGTTCAAGATACGCACTGTACCACATAGATTTACCTTCTGTGGCGGATTATAGCGAATAAGTCTTCTAGTTTTTTCAAGTGTACAATTTTTACTTACTTTGAATAAAATATTTGACTTTGTTCTTCTGCTTTTAGGAGGCTATTTTGGCCGTAGAAAAACCTCATATTCTTCATTTCTCACCGAAAGCACAAAAACCAAGTTACATGGATATAACTTAAACCGCCTATTTAACCTCCTTGGGGGTGGAATTTCGAAAACTCCTCCCTTAGTACACCTCTAGGGTGCTCAAGAAATATTCTCTCAAAATGTTAACGTTCAGCCGTTTGGGCTGTAGGTTGTCTGTCAGTCACTCAGGACAAAGCCTTTTATAGTTATCCATATCCATACTAATTCCATACTAATATTATAAATACGAAAGTGTGTCTGTCTGTCTGTCTGTCTGCTACGCTTTCACGGCCCATCTTTTCAACCGATTTTGATGAAATTTAGTATAGCGGTAGGCTACATCCGGGGGACAAAGGCTACGTTTTATCCTGGAAAATTAAAGAGTTCCCGCGGGAACCAGAAAACCACGACAGTTTAAATACTAAAATAACGAATTTATTACATACGGCTACCGGCTACGAGTAAGCTACGTTTGCTCGCGACACTTTACAGATAGAGCGAACCGTTACGTCACAGCAGGTCGTTAGCACCCGCGCGCTGAGGCGTCTGCACCCTTACCATAAGATTTTATCATTTTATCGACGATGACAGCTTTCGAATGCTTCATGTTTAGTTTAATCATGCAAGGTTGTGCATGAATTAACCATCTTATATATTATACACATACTAGCTGATGCCCGCGACTTCGTCCGCGTGGTTTAAGTTTTTTGATTCCCGCGGAACTCCTTAATTTTCCGGGATATAAAGTAGCCTATTTCACTCTCCAGGTTCTCAACTATATCCATGCCGAAAATGACGTCGATCCGTTGCTCCGATTGAAGGACAAACCAACGAACCAACAAACCAATAAACCAACAAACAAACACACTTTTGCATTTATAATAATAAAGTATGATAGTATGATGACAGTTTTCCAGCGTTTGTTTGTTTGTTTTAAAGTCTCTATTGCACATTAATACATTGTACAAAGGCGAACTTATACACCTAGAGGTACTTATTAAACTAGAGGTATTCTCTTCCAGTTAACCTTTGGTAATGGGGACAGGGTTTGATGTTTAATTTAAATTCACTTCAACAGCCTTGTTTTAGAGCTCAAGTTTGTGCATGAATCCACACGTAGCGCTCCAAGCGGAATTAACCATGTACCTACACATATTATGCAAATAAAGTATCTGCATCGTTGAAAACTTAAAATCGGTGGTAGGTACTGAATTTGTGGCTTCAAATCAAGGACATCTAAATGCCCTTGATTTAAACGCCAACATTTAGCGAAACCCACAAAATTCTTTGTCCTATGGAACTTAGTACATTTTAATCTGACGCCAAAGGGTTTCGTCGGTCGAATACGCTCAAAGTTGGAGTGATTTACAATCATGTGGTTAGGGTTATCGTGAACATACATACACACCTAATATCGACGTTAAGCGTATTCACGCGAATTCGGTATAGAGATAGTGTGCATCTCGACATACCTAGACTTTTCTTTACCCGGGGAAATCCAACCCCCGGGATTTTTAAACCTCAATCCAGGCGGATGAAGACGCGGGCAATACCTAGTAAAACAATACAGTGTGCCTCGATGCTCGAATACACTCATCGTTTAAATTATTTAAAAACTCGTGGTAAGGATATTGGAAGCGAAATTGTTGACTCGAAGCGAAATATAAAACTATTTGTTCTGTGACTCGTTACTCGTTAGTGCACATCTTTTGTAGCAGGAGTCCTTATAAAAGTGTGTCGTTTGTACTTAGTGCGCGTAAGAAGTTCTCTTGACAGATCTGTGAAGATTCTTCCGTCAATGACTTGCGTTCATGTACCATTTTTGAGCGAGCGAAGCGAAGGTCTCTGAGTCTACTTGAGTGAATTGGCACTTCTCCGTCCGTCCGTCCGTCCGTCCGTCCGTCCGTCCGTCAGAGCCTTATAACTTCTGAATTACTGAACGTAATTACTTCAAATTTAAATATAACATGTAAACCGATGGCCTCCCGCCGTATATGGCTTAAAAAGTTATAAAAATCTTTATTTCAGGGGGGCTCTCATAGAAGCGAATGCGAAGTAAAATATTTTTTATAGCGTTACATAGGGTTGCGGTATATCATTTTAAAAATAATTAGGAATAGAGTCCAAAAAATTTTTTTTTGTTTTTCCCCTAAATTAACGAAATGGGGGGCTTTCAAAGTGGAGATTTTCTAACGTCCAAAGTTGACCTCAGAACTCTCAATTTTTTGAAAGACTGAGCCGGAAACTTGGTCAATTATTTGAAATATATCCTGTACATGAACAACAAATACTAAAATTAGATAAATATAATAAGGAAACGAAATTATTTAATTTTTAATGAGCCTCAGTACTTTTAACAGAACTTCACAATGATGTCAATAAATGGCACTCTGTGATACCGTGAGGTCTCAGTTCGGGGCGAACCACTAGTGTATTAGGTATAACTTATTTTTTATTGATTTTGTTTTGTTATGTTACTAGTTACTACCCACATCTAAATATATATCTAACAGGAAATACTGACTGGCTGATCTATCAACGCATAGCTCAAACCATACTGTAAGGATTGGGCTGAAATTTGGCATACAGGTGGCTATTATGACATAGGCTTCCGATATGGATTTTCGATAATTCAACTCCTAAAGGGGTAAAATAGGGCTTTTAAATTTGTATGAAAATTGAACCTAACGTTTTATTTTATCCACTACAAGTTAGCCCTTGACTGCGATCTCACCTGATGGTAAGTTATGATGCAGTCTAAGATGGTAGCGGGCTAACCTGTTAGGGGCATGGCAGTTATAATATGAAACCTATACCCCTATTCGGTTTCGACACGGCATCGTACCGGAACGCTAAATCGCTTGGCGGCACGTCTTTGCCGGTAGGGTGGTAACTAGCCATGGCCGAAGCCTCCCACCAGGCCAGATCAGGGAAAATTCAGAAATTATAAATTCCCGAATTGGTCCTGCCGGGGATCGAACCCGGGACCTCCGCACGTTAAGACAACAGCGCAACACAATGCGCAACACAATGCGCCACGGAGGTCGTCAAAAAACGTAAGTGAAGGCGCGGACAAAACCTAGTTTTAGTATAAATCAAAAAATGTGTTTCGTTGTTGGTTTGTCCTTAAATCAAGCTGCAACAGAACAACGGATCTACGTGATTTTTTGCATGGCTTCCTATATAGTTGAAGACTTGAGTGATACAGGCTGTATTTTCTGAAAAATCAAAGAGTTCTCCTTCTCTCGGAATTTCTAAATCTAAAATCTATGTTGTTTCAATTGTATAATGCCAATTCACCCAGTTTGGCCCCTGGGGCCATACTGCCACCTCTTAAAGCCATATTGTTTCATTATTGTTCATTTTCGTGTTTTAGAAATATAATCCTTATTTTAGGAACGTCAAGGTACGTGACATCAAACTGTCATTTTGAGTAATATTGCTTAAGTACCTATTGCTATATGGCTGGAGGCCTGGAGGTGCCATTATTTACAGTAGATTATAACTTTGTATTTTTTTTTATCCACTACAAGTTAGCCCTTGACTGCGATCTCACCTGATGGTATATTATTATATCTTGGAAACCTGACAGTTTAGGCAATTTTGTCTCCTATAATACTTGCTTGTATTGAAGCCAGCTATTGATTATGCAGGTTTTATTAGTGGAGATTATATTTTCGGAAAAAACTCTCTAGGATGAAATGTATAATTAATTCTAAAATGAAAGGCATAAGTAAGGTATAGGTAAATCTATGTGGTACAGTGTGTATCTTGCACTCGTAACTTTGTATTCAAATCAAATCAAATCATCTTTATTCAAAATTGGTACCTACAAAGTACACCTTCTGAACGTCATGTTTATAAAGAATAAGAATAATTGATGGTGATAATTAACAACGGTATCTTAAGACTAAAGCTACGAGGGTTCAAAACGCGCCCTGGTCTGAGAAGAGCCCACAACAAACTGTATTGTATATAGTATTTGTGTGGTGTGGTGAATATCGCAAACTACAATTACCTATTGCAGCGGATTATAGCGAATTAAACTTCTAGTTCTTTAATTATCATGGGATTCCGCAAAGTTGTTGTTGTTCTATCATATCATATCATATCATACTAATATTATAAATGCGAAAGTGTGTTTGTTTGTGGGTTTGTTGGTTTGTCCTTCAATCACGCCGCAACGGAGCAACGGATCGACGTGATTCTTGGCATGGGTATAGTTGAGGACCTGGAGAGTGACATAGGCTACTTTTTATCCAGAAAAATTAAGGAGTTCCCGCGGGAATAATAAAAAACTTAAACCACGCGGAATAAGTCGCGGGCATCAGCTAGTCCAAAAATAAAAACCGGCCAAGTGCGAGTCGGACTCGCGCACCGAGGGTTCCGTACAAACCTGTAGTAAGTTTTAAATTATTAAAAAAAAACTACTTACTAGATCTCGTTCAAACCAATTTTCGGTGGAAGTTTGCATGGTAATGTACATCATATATTTTTTCTAGTTTTATTATTCTCTTATTTTAGAAGTTACGGGGGGGGGACCAACATTTTATCACTTTGGAAGTGTCTCTCGCGCAAGCTATTCAGTTTAGAAAAAAATAATATAAGAAACCTCAATATCATTTTTGAAGACCTATCCATAGATACCCCACACGTATGGGTTTGATGAAAAAAAAATTTTTGAGTTTCAGTTCTAAGTATGTGGACCCCCAAAATTTATTGTTTTTTTTCTATTTTTGTGTGAAAATCTTAATGCGGTTCACAGAATACATCTACTTACCAAGTTTCAACAGTATAGTTCTTATAGTTTCGGAAAAAAGTGGCTGTGACATACGGACGGACAGACAGACAGACAGACAGACAGACAGACAGACAGACAGACAGACATGACGAATCTATAAGGGTTCCGTTTTTGCCAAATTTGGCTACGGAACCCTAAAAATGGCGAAAGGTTGGTAAGCCAAAATATTCATACCCCTTTTGCTTGCTGCAGTGGTTGGATCACCATCGTGTCACATGAGCCAAACTTAATAATGAAGATAATTAAAGTACAGAAACAAGAACACCCGAAGTTTCAGTAAGTTCCCGCCGCTACACAAGACACGTCGGTTTGTTTTGCTCGAGCTGCAGTATGGTCGTGACGTTATCCGAGAACATTCCAGAACAATACAGCATAATATTTCGTCTCGTCGCGTGTCACCAAAACGCTCTCAAATCTATTGAATCGAAGCAGGCGTTATTTTGCGGAAGTCCATGATAATGAATTAACTAGAAGTTTAATTCGCTATAATCCGCCACAGCAGACAAATCTATGTGGTACAGTGCGTGTCTTTCACCACTAGCATGCGAACACCCACCACCCAGAAATTCGCACCGGCACAGCACCACACCACACAAATCCTCCAAATCACTCTCAACGTACGTTTCACTCCGAAACCGGAGCATCCTCAGGAGATATTGACTCGACAATGCACGATTGTAAGTCTTTACAATCGTGCATTGTCGAGTATAGCGAATTATACTTCTAGTTCATTCACTCTCAAATCTAATTAATTATGCACCTTTTCACAGCTGAAGTCAAAAGATGCGAGCGACCATAAGATTTCTCAAAACAAACAAACGTGGCTGTGTCAATAATGAAGATAATTAAAGTACAGAAACAAGAACACCCGAAGTGCCAGCAAGTTCCCGCCACTGCACAAGACACGTCGGTTTGTTTTGCTCGAGCTTCAGTAATGTGGTCGTGACGTTATTCGAGAGCATTCCGGAACAATACAGCCATATTTCGTCTCGTCGCGTGTCACCGAAACGCTCTCAAATCTAATTAATTATGCACCTTTTCACTGCTGAAGTCAAAAGACGCGAGGAAGTATAAGATTTCTCAAAACAATATTCATACTTATATTATAAATGTGAAAGTGCCTGTCCGTCCGGCTGTCTGTCTATCTGTCTGTCTTTCTGTCTGCTAGGCTTTCACGACCCATCTTTTCAACAGATTATTTTATTATTTTTGACGACCTCCGTGGCGCAATGTCACACTTTCCTGCAGGCTTGGAGCCATTTACTTTTCTATGATCCAAAAGAGAGATGAAATGCAGCTACATAAATGTTTTGGGGACCTTTCTTTTCGTCTCATTGGCCAAGTAAAGTGTGAGCTTATCGCTTTAAGAGATCTTTTTCAGGTCGCCTTTCTTTACAGACGACTTCAAAAGCGTGCATAGTTTTTATGTGCAGCTTTAGAAACATGTTTAAAGCAGTGAGAGACCAACTTTTCTGACAGTGACATACACGTTGGAGTGAATCTATAGCGATAATCATGGATGGCGATAGAACACGTGTTTACGTTATAAAATTTGGTACAGACACCTGCTGAACGAATGGCCTAGCTGTGATAACGCATATCAGTCGATACTCGATTGCGATTGTTAAGCAACGTGGACCCAAGTCGGTAAAGGGTGACCGAATTTGGAGGTTCAAATTTGGCCTTTTTGTGTCCTCCGTGCCTCGGAGAGCACGTTAAGCCGTCGGTCCCGGTTATTATCACTAATAGGACCCAAGTCGGTAAAGGGTGACCGAATTTGGAGGTTCAAATTTGGCCTTTTTGTGTCCTCCGTGCCTCGGAGAGCACGTTAAGCCGTCGGTCCCGGTTATTATCATTAATATATGATTTTAATCGTAACTAAGAGTTCAAATACTCTAAGTCGAGTCGTATGCGGAAGGACGTTGGAACTCACCGCATTAATATCCCAAGAAAACTCCTACCATAATGTGATTAATGGAATAGGGCCACGACCCTCAGTAATCATACTAATATTATAAATGCGAAAGTGTGTTTGTTTGTTGGTTTATTGGTTTGTTGGTTTGTCCTTCAATCACACCGCAACGGAGCAACGGATCGACGTGATTTTTGGTATGGGTATAGTTGAGGACCTACAGAGTGACATAGGCTACTTTTTATCCCGGAAAATGTCCCCGCGGGAATTCTAAATACTTAAACCACGCGGACGAAGTCGCGGGCATCAGCTAGTGAGGAATACGACGCAGAGAGACAGATACCTACTGGTACTTAGTAGTTACCAGCTGATATCGTGGTCAAAGAACACGTGTCCCCAATAAAAAGAGCAGTTGAACTCATCCAATAACCGTAAGGATTGCTAACTGATCATTTAAGACGGTTTTATTTTTCTCAACGAGTGCTCTGCGTCGGCCATTTGTGGCGACATTAAGCTTAACTATCCCTCTCCAGCCTGAGGCTGTGAAAGGATAGTAAAATTAAACTAACCCCCAGCTTCTTTCATTAGCTCAAATCTCAATAGTGCAACGGTTGGGGTATGGGCTAAATGTTCGACGGTTCAACCACACAAGCGAATAGCCCGGAGATGAAATTCTGGTGCTGAAACTTCAGTGAGTATTTTAATTCGTTAGCATTGCAGCACTTGATCTCGCTCCGGTCGTGTCGGATTGCCAAAAATCAATAACTATTAAAGTCTTTGTCCTGAGTGACTGACAGACAACCTACAGCCCAAACGGCTGAACTTAGAAATTTGAATTTTTTTGAAAATGTTCCTTGAGCACCCTGGAGGTTAAATATTTGTGCTTTCGGTGAAAAATTAAGAATTTTATGTTTTTCACAGTTTTTTGAGATTTCTTTTTTTAAGAACCAATTTCACGCAGACGAAGTCGCGGGCAAACGCTAGTCGGACTATAAGAGTGAGAAAATGGAGAATGCACCAGTGCTTGCGTACACATCAGCGCACTATCTATACTAATATTATGAATGCGAAAGTTTGGATGGATGGATGGTATATATGGATGGATGGATGTTTGTTACTCAATCACGGCCGAACGGATCAGGTAGAAATTTAGCACAGAGATAGATTAAGTATAGTCTGGAATAACACATCAGCTACTTTATATCCCGCGGGAATCAAAATCCCAAGCCAAGCGGACGAAGTCGCGGGCATCAGCTAGTAATATATTTTGGAGAGGATAAACTCTATTGACTATTGACTAGATTGGCTATTGTGAAGTTAGAAATGACACGGAAACCTAATTCAATTTACCAGCCGTATTTCGCTTCGTTCGAGTAGACTGTAGGTAGGTACAAAGCGAAGGATATAGGTACATTGGAAACATCAGAACAAGGCCCTCCAGTGTCACAAAGCTTTGGTAGCATCTCGACATGTTTGCTTTAAGTTTAAATATGCCGGAAGCTGAGCACAAAGAGATAGGTGTTTGTCTTTTGTCGGCGCGATGGCTTAAAGCGATCAAATATTTGACATCGCGTCATGTTTCTTTGTTACTATACCTAATATTCACAAAAGCACTCAAAAGCACTTGTAAAAGTTTATTTGAATAAAAAAGATTTGAGTTTAAGTTTTCGCGTCATGTTTCTTTGTTAGGTACTTAACCTAACATGATTCACTCGACGATTAAAAAGCACTTGTAAAAGTTTATTTGAATAAAAAACATTTGCATTTTTTGAATTTTTGGTTGTTACTCGTATTTGCAATATTTGTAGGGATTTCCAATTTCTTTTAAAAATAAAATATAGCCTTTGTTACTCGCTGATAAAGTAGCTTTCTAAAGGTGAAAGATTTTTTAAAGTCGGTTGAGTAGTTTTTGAGTTTATCCATTACAAACAATCAAACATTCAAACAACCAAATCTTTCCTCTGTATAATATTAGTTTAGAAGTTTAGAAGAGAAAGAGATGATCATCCTCATACTCCTTCCTACCTCAAACAGCGTTTCTCCTTCCTTGGCTCTAACAACGAACGACAACACCTGAGGTCATGTACCTACGGATAATCGCTTGGCCTAGCAGCCACTCAGGATATTATAATAATTCTTTCACCCGTAAATCCGTAATATTGTGGAACAGCCTTCCAGCAGATATACGACAGTCTAAGTCGCTCTCTATTTTCAGAAGTCGTTTGTATAAATAAACATTTCCTATCTGCAGGTGACAATTAATTAATTTTATGTCCTATATATTGTATTTCATTTGCCACATGATAGGAATTTTACTCAGATATCACACATCATAATTAGATCAGAATAAAGAATTATTTAGTATTTATGTATATGTCTGTATGTATGTATTTTTGTATGTATATTTATTATATATTTTAGACGTTGCACTATCCCGCGCTCTTGTTTGTTAATCTCGTCTCCCCAAAGGTTGTCTGGAAGAGATTGCTTTAGCAATAAGACCGCCATTGCACCCTTCTGTTGTATCTTTTAATCTTTCTGTTTATTGTCCTTGTTCTAAGTGTGTGCAATAAAGAGTTTATCTATCTATCATCGTATTCTACCCATTTCAAGCTAAGCAAATACCGAAAATGTTGTTATTTCGTTAAGTATTTAAAGCAAGTTCGTGATGGATTTTACAAAGCCGTTAAGCCAGTTACAGTTTCGACTTGCCAAAGTAAGTGGCAAGTTTTGTGTTGAGGACTATGTCTTGCTTTGGAAAGAAAATCCAATTAATAGTTGCGGGGGCGCCATTAACAACTTTAACAACTCTATTACGTTAGACAAGTGTCTATTCCGAACTACTGAGGAGGCCATTGAAGCGGTAATAACCTAGTGGTGAAGACTTCGGCCTTAATATTCAGGGGTCCGGGATTCCAAGTTACGTACTTTTCGTGTCTATTATCTTTCTATAATCGTTAACGCTTTAGCGAAAGCGATTAAACGCTAAACATAGACTATCCACTTATTTTTTTATCTCCGCTAAATAGTCAACGATTATAGAAAGAGAATATTAACGAAACGTATGTAACTTGGCTAGGGGGGGCAGTTTACTAACTTTTCGAATTTGCAATTTAAAAAATCACTTGCTTTGCTGGCTGACACGGGTGGTTTTACGCAGACATTTCCTATCCAATGCGATCCCTAGTCCTCCCCCTGTCCTTCCTGTCCCTCATCTATACTTCTATACTTAATATTATAAATGGGAAATTTTAGATGGATGGATGCATGTTTGTTACTCAATCACGGAAGAACGGCTAAACGGATATGCATGAAATTTGACACAGAGGTAAATTATTATAGTCATAGCACATAGGCTACTTTCTATACTGGAAAATTAAAGAGTTTCTGCGGGAACCAAAATACCTCAATCCACGCGGACATCAGCTAGTATTTATTATTGAACTCCTTGTATGTAAGCGCCCTTAATCGCCCTTTCTTTAAAAGTATTAGCCAAGTAAGAGCGCAATGCGAAACTTCCCACTTCGGATAAAACTGTAACTCGATTAGCGGTTTTCGGGAATTTGAAGAAGGACGCGCCTTACTTCAGATTTTCGGAGAAGTTTTCCACAGAACCCATTGTGAAATATTTAATTTTACATTTCGGAATGAGCGCAACACATTTCAGCTTTGTATTTAACTGTACTTTACTTTTTTGAAGTGAAAACTTCTTTAGCCGCGTTGAGCACTTTTTGGTAGGGGGTAAACTTGTGGATTCGCGACACCTCGCTCCGACATGCTCGCGTTGTTACGAAGACAAAGGGTCTTAAATATAAATATACTAAGTACATTCTTAAACTTTAACGCCTTAGTTTTAAGGTTTTTTTTTTAATTTTTTTTATATACTTTTTATTCCTGAAAATTAAGGAGTTCCGGGAATCCAAAAAAACTTAAACCACGCGGACGAAGTCGCGGGCATCATCTAGTGTTGAAATAAATTGAGGAATCGGTTGAACAGATGGGCCGTGAAATCATTGCAGACATTTACTCACTATCGCATTTATAATATTAGTATGGATAACACTACGATATTTTCAACCGATGGCATTTCGTTTATTTAAAAACAAAATATTTTCATAACGGCTGAAGCGATCTTTCATTGAAACAATCCGCCCTTGTCCTAACATCAACTACACCTAACATCAACTACAACAGACCTGTTTTACAATCCAACTTTCCTTTGTTCGCAAATATTCGCAGCTTCATAGGGAAGTGCGCAGAGGTAGCGCGGAGAAGTTAAAGCGTCCTTACCAGCGCTGCGCCATTGTTTGCAGACCTTACCCGCTCTTTACATGTCTTGTAAACTAATGTTTAGCGCACTAGGGAAGTTAATTCGGTGGATTCTCACTAATTTGCCTGTTTATTATTAACTTTATTTAATGAAGTACGTAGGTACTTCTGCAACTTATCTGTGACAAAAGGCAACACCGTGCATTAGACTTCTAAGAAATTGAACAATGAAAGAGCTTGCTCGTAATATGAATTCCTAGTACATAAATGACATATTTATTAGAGAAGAATATACGCAAAATGTAACTGGACGGATAATATAGTTGCACCACAAGGGTTGCAGACCTACCTTTTATGTGCTTTTAAGTATGCCTACCTTACCAGTACCACTAAAAGTCTAAAACCCTAACCCTAAAAAGACTTTAAATATAGATATTTGGTAGTTATTTGTAGGTCGTCAAACTGAACTTGTCTTTTGCACAAATTCCTTCCGCTGATCTAACCCGTTGAACAGAGTTAAAAAAGTCCAAGTCCTTTTTATGTTAACTAATGCTCACGTAAATAAACGCTTCTAAGGAAAGAGCTTGCTACATATACTACTATGAATTCCTAGTTCTTATAATAAAAAGGCAATATGATGATATGTACGTATTGGAGTAGAATAAAACACACCTCCTTTGTACAATTTCCTCTAACCGCTGATCCCCGTTGGCTTTCGAACCCTATGGTCCATCGAGCGCCCTCGCAGCCTGTAATGGCCGACACTAATTGATAAATACACCTCGTTATTAATCTGTTGTCTCGATATCGCCGTGATAAAACCCATTTAAGAGGAGTTAGAAGGTATCTTTAAGTATTCATAATTCATTTTTGATCAGGACATCATTTTACATTATAATATAGTTAGTTACATATTATCAATTATGTATTTCATAATTATTATCTCCAAACTGCGCTTCTTACGTTATATAATGCCCTGGTAATATACACTTCTAAAGGAATGGAAACTGAAACAGATCGCTCATAATATTATATGAAATCCTAGTACTTAAAAGAAAGAATAATATGAATTCCTAGTACTTAAAAGGACGAATTATTTAACTCATCCAACTAAACATGTCTTTTGCACAATTTCCTTTAACCGCTGATCCCGGATGGCTTTCGACCCTTATGTTCGATCGAGCGCGCTCGCTGCCTGTAATGGCCGACATTAGGAACATCAATTCGTTGAACCGTGTCGTAACACTTGTCCCGCTACTTGCTACATGCTCTGTTTGCCACGTGTGATAATTTTCAACGCCATGGAACAAAAATGTGAGTACACCTTTAGGTTTTCTTTGAATAGCAAACCTACGTTTCCTACCTAGGTACATAAAACGTTTCGGCTAAAACTAAGTATTACTGGGGTACCTTCAATGCAAGAGTAAATAGGCGTTTTCTAGGCAAGCGCGCTCCTAGACCTCACCATTGCCTTTCATAAGCATCATTGCCGTCAAGCGCAAGCCTATCTAGCAATAAAAAAAAACAAATTTCAATTTATCCCGTAGGCAATGTTCACCATATTGCCTACAGGATAAATTCAGCTTGGTTCTCAGTTCAGGATGACGTTCGGATGGGTGGTTGGTGGGCCACTGGTAGGGTTTTTAACCATTGAAAGAAAATTATTTCAATGAATCAACTCAACGTTTTAAACGATGATGTATAGACGTATATGTATGATGTATAGATGATGTATAGATGATGCTCACGACTTTGTTAATTTAGGTTTTTGAGAAAATCCCACTAGACTAGATAGTGCTAAAGATCATGCTTCGTGTTTCACAGAATTATCGATAAATAATTTGAAATATCGATGCGAGCTGGCACATCCTTGAGTGTAGGTTATTCGCCAGCTACACGCGATTTGTGCATTAGAAGCGATTGTTGTACTAAACTTTATTGTTAGCACCGTTTCTATTATCGACATTGTGGATAAATACAATTTTTATTTTATTTATTTTTAGCCTGCTTTTGAAACTACCTACTTTTACACTAAAGTTTATTGTTAGCAAGCTTTAATCACGTTGCAAAAGAGCAATGGATCGACGCGATTTTTTTCATCAAATAAATATTATAAATGCGAAAGTTTGGATGGATGTATGGATGTATGTTTGTTACTCAATCACGCTCCAACGGCTGAATGGATCTGGATGAAATTTGGCACAGAGATAGATTATAGTCTGGAATAGCACATAGGCTACTTTTTATCCCGGAAAATTAAAGAGTTCCCGCGGGAACCAAAAAACCTCAAACCACGCGGACGAAGTCGCGGGCATCAGCTAGTATAGCGATATAGGCTGTTTTTCAATCAAAGAGTCTGAATCAAAGCTCGTATAATCAAAGTGTTCCCCTAGGAATTGAAAAAACTTAAACCACGCGGACGAAGTCGCGGTGACGCCCGCTAGTTCAGGAATATTTTAATACTAAAAATGAAACATTTAAAAAGAAGCACCATCGCTAATGCTTTCGTTTTGGCATAATTCAATATTTTAAATGGTCATCATCGAAATTTTCCCGTTTCGAATTTAACTTTGAGCCAATTTAGATGTCACTGGAATGTACCAAAACCGCATTTGGTCAAGCAATCCATTAACTTTTGCTAGTAGGGCGCCGTTATCGAGTGTCCGACTTCTGCCGCAAAATCAATTAGTTTTGGACTAATCACCCGGAAGCAGGGGTCAGAAATTGCAGGTCGCATGAATAATTTGCTAAAGGACCACTTTGAACCTTTTGCGGGGATCGCAAACATTCGGACGCTCGTTTCGTATAAGTTTTCGGCATTTCCCGGTAGGTTCGATTCAATTAATTACATAATTTTGGTACAATTGAGCAACGGTTTTATTTGAAATCTACGAGGTATTCCTTAGGTAAAGTACAGCCTGAAATCTGACGGATTTTGATGTTTTGAAAGACGTATTTATAGGAATTCTGACAAAACTTTTTAGCCATTATGAAACAGGTCCTTAAGTCGTTTCGGTCCTAGCGTTTTCTAAAATTATTCCGGGCAAAGGAAAACAAAGAATGTTCTCGAATTTATTTTTTGACTAGATGATTCCCGCGACTTCGTCCGCGTGGATTAAGGTTTTTTGATTCCCGCGGGAACTCCTTAATTTTCCGGGATAAAAAGTAGCCTATGTCCTTCCCCGGGGTATAACCTACCTCTATACCAAATTTCAGCAAAATCAGTTGAAAAGATGGGCCGGGAAAGCGTAGCCGACAGACAGACAGACAAACACACTTTCGCATTTATAATATTAGTATGTATTAGTATGTATAATCTATACTAATATTAACAATGCGAAAGTTTGGATGAATGGATGGATGGAGGTGTGGATGGATGGATATTTGTTACTCAATCACGCCAGAACGGTTTAACGGAATTGGGTGAAATTTGGCACAGAGATAGATTACAGTCTGGAATAACACATAGGCTACTATTCATCCCGGAAAATTAAAGCGTTCCTGCGGGAACTACAAAGCCTTATTCCACGCGGACGAAGTTGCGGGCATCAGCTGGTAAATTATAAAGGTTTCAAGCCCAGTTTCTGCAGTGCAAAATCAATTAGTTTTGGGCTAATCACCGGGAAGCAGGGGTCACGAACATCGCAGGTCGCATAAATAATTTGCTAAAGGACTACTTTGAAGTCGAACCTTTTGCTGGGATCGCAAACATTCGGTTAGGATGCTCATTTCGCTAAAGATTTTAAATACAGTATTTTTTCAACCCAACATTTTCCAGTTTTCTATTAGGTACTATTGGCTTCTTTGAATCTAACTTATGAGAAAGTTTGGATATTTGTAAGTTTGAATGTTTATACGTTTTTATGTTTGGATGTTTGTTACTCTTTCACACCACAATGAAGCCAATTAAGCTGAAATTTGAAATAGAGATAGAGACCCTGAATAATTAGGACACATTGTATCCTGAAAAGTAGACTCGTAGTAGTTAGTAGTTATGCGGAAGGACGTGAGAATACTGCTACCATTTTGTGATTAATGTAAAGGGGTGCCGACCGTCAGTAATGAGGAATACGACGCAAAGAGACTTAGTAGTGAGGCGGCCATGGGTTGATGATCATTAGCAGTAGATCTGAGACCCAATTGTCTAAGCAAATCGTAATCATTTGACAGTTTACAACGTATTACTAGAACTGTTTAAGGAGTTCATACATGCTTTTTAACGTGCAGGCATCTATGAACTCCTTAAACAGGTCGAATTATCCGTTTTAGTAGGGGAGGTAATGATGCTAAATCGTGGAGACCTAATGGATTTAGAAGATTAGATGGTAGAAAGAAAAAAAGGTTATATGATGTAGGTATGGTGGGGGGAGCGTCTACAGGTTTTTTTTTTCAAATCATCAGATTAAGAAAATTAGCTAATCGTCAGATTATGGGTCAGCACGTTTGGGAGTTTGGGACATTAGCCCTGTATGATAATCTGACGCGCTCGAGTATTTCAAAATGGCAATCTTTTTTGCATTTTCAAAAATCTGCAGTGACTTTGCGTTACGTCGGAATCGTCAGTCTATTGAATAGGAGCTTCTTTTGGGTCCACTTAACATCTTTGAATATCTGACGCGCTCGTTCTTTTTTTATTAATCAATTATTTTACCTCCGTACGGCCAACTCCACCATGCAAACCGGCACATTAACATACATCCGATAACAAAAACACGTGGGGCGTATACAGTATCAATATCTGACGCGCTGCAGGGCTAACATGTCATCATCATCATCATCATTTTAGCCTGCGGACGTCCACTGCTGAACATAGGCCTTTCCCAGAGAACGCCACCACACGGGGGGGAAGGGAGTGCACCACCACCTTAGCGCTCCAAATGCCCACCTCACCTGCCCGTGGTACCCCCTGCTGATCAACGAACGAGGCTCTGGCGACCGATTAATGGCGGTATAACCATTCAAACCAGCTAGACTGGAGTAAATGGCACAGACTGGTGTTGGGCAGCAGCCACACTGGTGCAAGCAGTCTAGCCCTGCGATGGCCAACACGCCTGCCCAGCGTGGCCATTATGGGCATATCTTCCCATGATTAGCTAGCATGTGCCGGAGATAAAAAATTTATCCCCCGATTTTATCCACTGAAAAGAGATAAAATTAACTTATCCACTTCTCAGAGCACGGCAACAGGGGAGAGGAGAAGTTTATCCCCGTTTGACATTTCACGGGGACTCGGGGGACTATTTATCCACCGTTATTTAGCGTTTTTATTTATTTATTTAGGAATAAAACAATTTCCTTTCCTCGGGGAAAAAATTGTCTCGGCCCATGCTAGGGGGGCTGGAGTTAATCCAAAAAATCCCCTCTTGGGCTCCCCTACTAGACAAACGATTACGATTACGATTTCCTTACACAATCGGGGGGCTGAGTACCACTTTAGTCTCTAGTGGGAAAATTGTAATTTTTAGTGCGGCGCAATCGTTTCCACTGACGCGACGCAGAGAGTTGGTAAACTAACTCCAACTTGCGGTTTCTGTTGAGGAAGCTTGTTAGTCCAACTTTTGCGGCCCGTGCTACAATAGCATTGTGTATGATTTGGACTCTTATTGTAGAGCAGAGTTATCTTGAAAAATTTCTATAAAACATACTTATATTATAAACTAACTCATGCCAGAGACTTTGTCCGCGCGAATTAAGGTTTCTTGATTCCCGTAGGAGCTGTTTAACTATGTTACTTTTTATTCTGGAAAATTTTAATATATACATGCCATTCCCTAAGTCCATCACTTACCATCAGGTGAGATCGCAGTCAAGGGTTAACTTGTAGTAGATTAAAAAAAAAAAAAAGTCCTCAACTAGATATACCCATGCAAAAAGGGTCGTGACCTTATTCCATTAATCACATAATAGTAGGAGTTTCCTAGTCCTTTCGCATACACCTCGACTAAGAGCATTTAAACTCTTAGGTTTGTTACGATTAATATCAGATATTAGAGGTAATAACCGGCACCGACGCGACGGCTTAACGTGCTCCGACGCACGGAGGAAACGAAAAGGCCAAATTTGAACCTCCAAATTCGGACATCCATCCAGTTACCGACTTGGCTCAACGTTGGTTAACAATCGCGATCGACTCATAAGCGTTGTCACAGCTAGGCCATTCGTCCTCGTTTATAACTATATCTAGTGCTTTTTAATATAACATAAACTAGATGAAGCCCGCGACTCCGTCCACGTGTTTTAAGTTTTTTTGATTCCCTCGGGAACTCCATAATTTTCCGGGATAAAAAGTAGCCTATGTCACTCTCGGTCCTCAACTATACCCATACCAAAAATCACGTCGACCCGTTGCTCTGTTGCGGCGTGATTGAAGGACAAATCAACAAACCAACAAACAAACACACTTTCGCATTTATAATATTAAGTATGGATAAGACTACGAAAGGCTTGCACGGAGTAGGTATAATATGTTTGGGCATTCTTCATTACTCCATATTATTATCAAGTTAAAGTGTACCTTTCCGGGCACATTCATTAATATTCCAAGTTTGCATTCAGTCTTCTGCCCCATTTCTTTTACCTGAATATGATAATTTATGGCCGTATTCATGTTATTCGCTTTCGCATTGAAAAAATGAGACGAAAATTTGACTATGTAATGAAGGCTGCGTTGTAGCTGTAATAAGGCGTCCGTAAAGGTCTAGTCCCACTTGAGATGCACGGAGCGGCGCGGCACGTAGCTGCAAATATTATTTGTATGACTTTGTATGGAGCTGCGTCGCGCAGTATGTCCCCGTGCCGCGTTGTTAAGTGGGCCCAGTTCCATACAACTTCATACAAATAATACTTGCCGCTACGTGCCGTGTCGCGCCTCTGTAGTGGGGATAGACCTTAAAGCGTCCATACGGCGTGATAAGGGCCAGCGCAGACTGTGCACGACGAGTGAAGTCGAGGCGCGGAGTGGTGGCTTATAATAAACAACAACGCATCAAATTTTTGGGAATTTTTAATTTCTGAATTTTCTCTGGTCTGGTTTGGTTGGTGGCTTCGGCCGTGGCCAGTTACCACCCTATCGTAGCATATAGTAATATTACAAATGCGAAAGTGTGTTTGTTTGTTGGTTTGTCCTTCAATTACGTCGCCACAGAGCAATGGATCGATGTGATTTTTTGCTCAGGACCTGGGACCCGGAGAGTGACATAGGCAAATTTATCCCGGAAAATAAAGAAGTTTTCGTGGGAATTAAAAAACTTATTCCACCCGGATGAAATCGCGGGCATCAGCTAGTCATAATATACAATATCAAATAAAAAAAATAAAAAAAATGGAATCCTACACTTCTTCCATATCTACTCATTCTCAGTATAGCGAGCGTGATATTTTGTTCCTTTAAATCTTTCAGAACTTCTCATCATGTAAATAAAGAAACTCCTTTCCCGCTATTTTCGAGATGCGAATAGCAATCCAGACAAATGTGGGCGTATTGACAGACCCGCAGGTAAACTTTGCCTCACAGTTGTGAGCAAAATCGGGAACATTTTACAGCTCATTAGATAGCTTAAACAGAAAAACCGTTCCGCGAATCTCTTGTGTCTTCAGTTTATACTCGTACTAGAGGACGCCCGCGACTTTTTTCGCGTGGCTTAAGTTTTTTAATTCCCACAGGCACGCCTTAATTTTCGTAGATTTAACTTGAAAAATATCTTGTTAAATAAAGGACTACCCTATTTCAACCCTTTGGGGGTAGAATTTTAAAAAATGGCGAAACACGTATTTCTTTATTTTTTACCGTAAGTCAAAATACCAAGTTTCGTTGATATAACTTGAAAAATATCTTGAGAAAAGAAGGCCTTTCATACCAACTTTCATCCAGTATTTCACCCCTCTGGGGGTTGAATTTTCAAAAACTGTGAAACACGTATTTCTTCATTTTTAACCCGCAGCTCATATACCAAGTTTCATGGCTATAGCTTGAAAAACGACGGACTTCCATACAAACTTTCAACCCCTATTTTACCCCTTTGGGGGTGGAATTTCTAAAAACCCTTTCTTAGTCGATACCTAGTCTTCACAAAGAACACACCCTCCAAATTTCATGTCTCTAGAACCAGCGGTTTAGGCTGTGCGTTGATATATAAGTCAGTCAGTCAGGACTTTGAATTTTATATATTTAGATGTAAGTAACAAGGCTCACAGATGGTGTAGAGAAGTGCTTAGAGGCACGGATTATAATCAACTCAAATCCAGCTTATTTATTTTGCTATGCACCTGAAATCAAAATCAAATCAAATATTTTTTTATTCAAGAAGACTTTTTACAAGTGCTTTTGAATAGTCGAATGAATCCACTGGTTCGAAATGCCGTTCCTACCGAGAAGAACCAGCAAGAAACTCGGTGGTTGCTCTTTTGAAAAAAAAAATGTACAACCGAAAATATATTTTTACCACGTAAATCCGAACTAATATCATTAGTGCTAAATTGTGTTTGCTAAAAGTTAACCATTGACTGCAACAATCTCACCTGATGGTATGTGATTATGCAATCTAAAAATTTTCAAAAAAAAAATAAAAACCAACTTCTAAAAACCACAAACACTAAAAAGTAAAAAATAATTTAATGTATACAAGAGTTAATGTATTTCTATAATAACATTTTTTGGAGTCACTTGGAGGCACGTCTTTGTCGGTAGGGTGGTAACTAGCCACGGCCGAAGCCTCCCAGACCAGACCAGGGAAAATTCAGAAATTATAAATTCCCAAATTGACCCTGCCGGGAATCGAACCCGGGACCTCCCACTTATAAGACCACTGCGCCCACTACTATGCCAGGGAGGTCGTATTAAATAGAGAAACCATTCCAAAATATTCTCATGCTATATAAATAAGGTTTTTATTCCTTCTTTACTAGAACGAGGAAGTGTCAAATACACACCCTATTTAGGGAGTATTCGAAAGTTGGACCCGAGCAGTTGCGGCGTGAAAGTTTTAATTGTTTCACCATTTCATAAGATGTAGGTCACTTAATGAAATCTTCATGAATTTAATCTTCCTTTTGGTAATAACACATTAAACTTGTAAAGTGCTAGAATCATACTAATGTTATAAGTGTTTGTTTGTTGGTTTGTCCTTCAATCACGCCATAACGGAGCAACGGATCGACGTGATTTTTGGCATGGGTATAGTTGAGGACCTGGAGAGTGACCTTCCGTAGGTCTATGCCTAAGGATTGAAACTGTAACCTGCTTCGTGTACGGGCACGAAACTAGCGGTAGCGGGGCGACGGCGGTAGCGGGGCGATGCGACTAGTCTGAGAGCTGGCGACGAATTTCGGAAACAATTTGAAAGAGGTCTGGTAATACTTTATAACCGACAAAAACGTCTGGGATTTATTTTTTCGAATTCTTTAAGTATAAAATATAAAGATAAAATAATCAAGTTGCCAAAAAAATGTTTTTTCGGTTTTTTTTTTTAATTTTATATGCTGCGCAGTAGCGAAATAACCGCAAACGCTCTACCAGCCCCCTTATCATGTAAGAATGTCCGATCAAAACGTTAAAGTTCGCCGTCAAAGTTTATAAACCATAACAGCATAAAATTAGAGCTCAATTTCGTGTATCCATTCTTATACGTTCGAGTATCGTTCATACCTAAACGTATAAGAATGGGCAGAGGAAATTGAGCTCTAATTCAATGCAGTTATGGTTTATTTTACTTTGACAAAAATCTTTAACGTTTGATGAACAATTCTTACGTAATCGGGGGGCTGACTGGCAGAACTGGATTCGCCAATGAACGAAATTATATTTTTCCACAATTTCAGATTGCCTAAAAAGACCTTCCCGAAATTCGTCGCCAGCTCTCGAATTCCATCACCCCGCTGTCGCCGTCGCTCGGCCGTCGCTCATTTCGTGCCCGCACACGAATAAGTGTTTTATATTTTATTTTTAATATTATATACTAGCGACGTTGTCCCCGGGTCAGATAAGTTTCTGGGTCTGTACCTACTTGTCTTTTTAGGACATTATTCAAGATCCATACCTCAGTAGAATTATTATGCAAATACATTTCAAATGCTACACAGGGTAACATCAATATCGACTAATTACGGTATGAGTGACATAATTGCACTGTCATTTCTCATAGATATACGCCGAGGAGATTGATTTAAAGCATAGAGCGGCTATCGGGAACTCTTTAATCACAAAACAAACATTTTCTTAAATCAACACAATAAATAAATATACTTTATCAAGACTTTATGTTAACTTTAGAAGTACCTATCAAATAAATATTATAAATGCGAAAGTTTGGATGGATGTATGGATGTGTGGATGTATGGATGTATGGATGTTTGTTACTCAATCACGCTCCAACGGCTGAACGGATCTGGATGAAATTTGGCACAGAGATAGATTATAGTCTGGAATAGCACATAGGCTACTTTTTATCCCGAATTTGAACCGAAAAACCTCAATCCACGCGGACGAAGTCGCGGGCATCAGCTAGTTGAATTATAAATTGGCTGCACTTTGGTCAGTAGCCAAATTATCCACTTATTATTGTCGTTCTATTTTTAATTATTATTTTTGGTTACTGTGAATTAACTTTAGAAGATACAATTTGTTGCAAACTTTTTTGTGGACTGCTCACAATACATTTTTTTCATGTGACAAACGCTCGTGATAGTTTTTTTTTTTTTTATGGGGGGCTTTTGATGACTGGTGATGGCGATTGAAAGATCCATAGTATCGCATTGGTATTAACAGGTTACTTAGACAAAATGCGAATTTTTAAATAATATTTTGTAACTTGTATATTGACAACAGCTATAAGCAAAAAAATAAACTATTGCAGTTTTCTCTACACTAAATTTTTGTGGCCCATCTATCACTTATATTTTTTAACTAAATATCTGCGTCATAATATAGGTAATGTATCTCATTGTGCGAGATAATGCAAGTCGCACACTATCAGTTGACTAATCAAAGCAACTGATTGCGAGACTCAGTCACACATGAAGCTCTGCAGGTGTGCACTTAGCTGTAATTAAACTCATATCATTTTGAGCAGTGCATTGCTGCTGAGTGCTTTTGATCAATTACTTTGCAGCCTAGCAGTTTCACAGTCAAAGAGAATATCTAGGTTTATCCTTACTCCTTACTATAATTGACGACCTCCGTGGCGCAGTGTTGAGCGCTGTTGCCTTAACGTGCGGAGGTCCCGGGTTCGATCCCCGGCAGGGTTTGGAAATTTATAATTTCTGAATTTTCCCTGGTCTGGTCTGGTGGGAGGCTTCGGCCGTGGCTAGTTACCACCCTACCGGTAAAGACGTGCCGCCAAGCGATTTAGCGTTCCGGTACGATGCCGTGTAGAAACCGAATAGGGGTATGGGTTTAATATAACTGCCATGCCCCTAACAGGTTAGCCCGCTACCACCTTAGACTGTATCATCACTTACCATCAGGTGAGATCGCAGTCAAGGGCTAACTTGTAGTGGATAAAAAAAAATTATTAATATTATAAACGCGAAAGTTTGTTCATGTATGGATGTATGTATGTTTGTTACTCTTTCACGCCAGAACGGCTGAACGGCTCAGAGATAGGTTATAGTCTGCAATAACACATAGGCTACTGTTTATCCCGAAAAACTGAAGAGATCGCGCGGGAACCTAAAAAAACCTCAATCCACGCGGACGAAGTCGCGGGCATCAGCTAGTCTCTAATTTAAGACTAAGTTATGTGATAAGTGGAAAGTGTTCACAATCCTAATTCATGAGGAGTAAGTACGACGCAAAGAGAGAGGTACAAAACATTTATCCAAAACAGAAATATAATCCGAAATATTTCATCTCGGTTAATTACCTCATCTGGTGACAGAAGGGCTGACTCATTTTTTGCGCAAAGGATCAGCCTGGCTGTCCAGCGCAGTATTGAGTCAGCATTATTGCCACCATTCCACGCGGGCATGATTTATAAATACTAATATATTAGTAATTAGGTAAGGCTAGCTAGCTTTAAGTTCTATTGTATTGTTTTCAATAAAAAAAGCAAATACATTTTGTCTTCTGAAGAACAATAATTTAAACTTAAATTTTCCTAATCGTTCGAAAACAAGATAATGCAATATAACTTCTAGCTGGGCTCTGATTGATGGCATTAAATGTTTTAATTAACTTTCTGCTCTTTGATGTTGTTTCATGGGATTAAACTTTTGAATTCGCCTGAACCTAAAAACAACGATTAACTCAAAATTTGCATCTTAAGTCCTAACATATATTAAACAAAAAGAAAATGTATCATTTATTGTATTCTAGATTCTAATAGATGCCCGCGGCATCGGCGTGAATTTAGGTTTTTGAAGATTCCTGTGGGAACTCTAGAAAAATCTAGAAAATAATATGTAGTAGATAATATTCATAGCTTCGTACACTTCCAAGAGTCAGGCTTCCGGACAGAAAGAGCAACGCTTCGGGGCGACAATAATTGACAGGGCCTTTCACGGAGGAAACTGGCAGAAGTTTCAATACAAAATTCATTCTCTCTAATGTCAAATTTGTGTGCAGTTTCCTCATGGAGGAAGGAATTACGACTGCCGTCTAAGGAGGTAGGACTAAAATAAAAACTAAGAATACTATATTTTATCCAATTTCTGTTTATTACCATCACGTAAGTGTGAGTGAAACAAAATATCGCTGTTTGTGTCTATTCGATTAGCAACTGGTCACAAGGTTCAGATTGTCAAATTATATCTTTTATCTTTTAATACTGTCAAATTCAAAATACCCTATTCTTGTACGAATAATACGGGTCGTTAACTGTACACATAATTTTGTTGCTTAGTATTTGTTTGTTTACATTCGAGGTTACAGAAAAGATTTTTAAGAATTTCTTTATTTAAAGTAAATTTCTAAGGTGCATAAAGCTCTAAAATCAAAGCCAAGTGTCCACAAAAAATGTATTGTGCCTTTGAGGGACGTAAATCCAATAGTTTAAGAAAATAAAATGATACAGAATCTGTCGGGTTTCATCGGTGAGTTTTGGCAATGGTTCTTGTTTAAGACTAAGGATTTTACTAGTAAATAGGTAAGCAAAGGTAAGAAAAAGTAAATAAATATGTTTAAGTACTCAATTACATACTTATTTAATAATAATAATGATATTTCGCCAAAACGCTTTTAGGTTACTAGTGCTGTGAAATAGATTATTGATAATTATTGCACTAGTACGTACATACGAGTATTATGTACTCTCTAATCTCTATGTTGTAGATTTCCTTAAAAATGAACTAATAAAAAGGAAATGGATAGAAATGATAAAAATACCTAATAGGATACCGCGGCATAACAGTCGTATTTGCTCAAAACATTTCACAGAAGACTCATTTTTGCCAAACGAATACACCAAATGTAGGCGACTGAAATCAAATGCTATACCCACTATAAATTTACCCCAAGAAATAGGCGTTATCACGACAAGAAAGTTTAATATTTATAAATTAACTAGCTGACCCGGTGAACTTCGTACCGCCAACTTATCTATAAGAATAAAACAAATAAACTATCCTATCTTTTAAGTTAGACCAAATTACAGATAGTTACGAAGTTTGATCAAAATCGGTTCAGTAGTTTCAGGGTTTATCCCGAACATACCTACATCGTGACACGAGATTTTTATATACTTATATAAGATCGGATATTATATTGTACCAATTTTTACCCGACTACGACAAAGCCCAAAGGAAGGGTTCTGGAGTATGATTTTAGCTGTCAATGGTATTTAGCTATTTACGAATGTTCCTCCGTTACACCTTCATGAAGCAATCATAATCAAATAATTACGAAAGTTGGTGGTATTCTCTAAAATTGATTTGGTGTAACGATCGCAATGGCTTCCACTCTCCCGCTAAAGGTTAAAATGCATTAATACACCAAGAACGCCGTAAGTGCAGCCAATCAGAGGTCATCACGATTGTTACACTGATGCAATAGTTTTTAGATAATACGAGTTATTCTAATTAGAATTCTTTTTCTAATTTTTTTCTAAAACATTAGATATTTGCGGTATTATACTGTCATCATTTCATTTTGAAATGGGATATTTGGAAGACGATATTTTGGGCAAATTATATTCTTTGTACATGTAGTATGTAAATAAAATAAAATATATTGAAACTTACTAACAAAACTGCATTTTAATCAATAACCCCGTGCGTAATTAGTATAAGGAGTGTGGTGCCAACCACGTAAAGATTTTTTTTAGTTTTAATTAATTTAGTAACTAGTAATATAGTTAAAATTTTACCTTCTTTTATAAATTATTTAGTTGCTATTTGGGTTTAAATAAGGTTATTTATTATTATTTTTAGTATTAAATAAATAAATAACAAGAAATTTGTAATCAATAAATGTACTACTTTGATTTCAGTAAAGTAGTTAATTATTAAAACTAATCTGTCGTACTATGCGGGCTAGTTCGGGTTGCTAGATTCAAGAAAATTTTGCGACAGTGGCGCCCCTATTTATTTCACGACTTTTTTGCCAAGCTATAGTACCTATGGCTTGTATATTTTTATAATTATTGTTAAAATCTGTCATCACCTATCCCAAAGGAACCCTATAATTTTTGGGATAAAAATATTCTCTAAGTTAGGTCAGAAAGTATGATCCCAGGGCAGAAAGTATGTCAAGTTGCAATCAATCCATATTGCAACTTGATAGTAAGTATTCACTGGTTTGAACGTGATCGGTTAACAGGCAGCCAAAAATAAAAAATAAACTGTTGGTAACTGTAAACTTTTAGGTTCTTTATGGATACTAAAGCATCCTCTATTAAATGATTTTTTATACAAAAATCATCCCTTTATATTTGATAGATTACGACAATAATATACATAATCAACAAATATCCAACCCATCACTAGGAAAATCCTACCTAGTGACAAATTAAAAACACAATCTTACTTCTATAGTCTTCATATTTCTATGAGTTTCCTACACCTTTCAATCATAGGTGAGAGTACTGTATAGGAGCTACAACTGTCATAGTAGCCGGGTCTGTCATTTGTATGGGCGTCGACCCACTGTATGAATATACTTACTACTCTATAAACTGTAAATATTCACCGAGTTTCTTGCTGGTTATTCTTGGTAGGAATAGCATTTCGAACCAGTGCAGTGGTAGATTCACTCGACAATTCAAAATCACTTGTAATATTATGTTTAATTGAATAAAAAAATATGAGTTAGAGTTTGAGTATACTTACAATGTGCTTGTAGTATGTATAATATTCCATGAGGACCAACAATCTGAATTCAAACTGTTACATATTTAAGAAACTTTTATAAGTTTCTCAAGCCTTTCTCATTCGCGGCGCCGTCAAAGTTTTAATTGTTCTGCCATTCCATGAGACGGGATAAGAGCCCGTGGGATATTATGAGGAGGTGCTTGATAAAGGCTGATAGTTCTCTAGATTACAACAGTGAACAGTGTTTTTTAAATGAAGAAAAGAATAATGTAAACGGTCAATGAGTTCATTAAAGCTAAAATTAATTTTTAAACTAACTGTTGCTAATGGATGCATCCGCATCGATTTTAATCCATTTTATCAACGTAGATTTTTTTCTTTTCACATATCTGATTTTTGGGGATAAAATTCTTTCCCAAGGACTGTTTCCGTGAAAAATGTAAGTAGGAACATTATGTATTTTGGTCAATATTAACAAGATACTTTTTAAAGGATTAACATGGTACAAATACAAAAGTATTGAGTCATCGTATGAAATTTTAGTGCATAGTTCCATGTCCGTGCTATAAAATAGAATATCAAACTAAAAACAATACAAATTGTGTGTTTGCTTCCTTCGAACCAGTTTGATTTTGCCAAGTACCCCCAGAATTGCCCACCGGCTCTCGAGCCAAGGCGGCGGGCCGGTAAAGTTTATAGTCATGAATTTATTTCCCCACGCCCATACTACTAATTTTACAAGCTATGAAAATTAGTTAGCATTCTGAACAAACATCTTTATGCCGAAGGAAAGTGTTATTTTATGCTTCCAAGTTTGACTCGCCAATTAAATCAATTGTGAATTCGTTTTCATATTATCCGAACCGATATTGTCATGATACGATAAAGAAGAGTTGTCACATTGGAGATTCATCTAGCCTCTATTTCTTGAATTGGTAAATTCAGTCTTAAATCTGAAGTTTGGATGACGAAAAATTTAAATAATAATATAATATAACACACACTATTCCGTTTTTCTCTAGATACACATATATAATCTCTTAGAGTGAAAACGATTTTTCTAGGTGCGCTCCATTTTAGACTGACATACACTTATAAGCCAGTTTTAATAAAATTGCAGTTAAGCGTTGGTCTAGACTATAGAATACAAAACACATTTAATTTAATGGGCCTACTTTTACTAACAATACAATTATTATTATGCAACTGGAAAAAAAAATCTTTAAAATCGTTTTTCAGTTACCTTCTGTCTCATATTTTAAAAATGGCGTTTTATCGAAAGAGCTAATTATGTAGGTTTTAGGCCAGGGGTGGGGTAACCTTACCGCTCCTGGATGAATAGAGCATAATATAGAAGTATACGTTTTGCAGTTAAGCGCTGGTCTATAAATTTAGAAAAAAAACCTAGATCGAATTCTATGGGCCTACTAACAATCATGCAACTCTGAAAACATTTATCTCGTCCTAATTTTAAACATTTTTCACTGGTACCTTTGTCGTTTTAGCTCATTTCTAAATGAGTCTCATTTAAAAATGGGGCTAAAATGAACGAGGTAATTATGTAGGTGTGAGGCACGGGTCGGGGTAAGCTCGCCGCTCCTGCATGAATAGAGCATTTAGAAGTTTACTGAGCGCCTATTAGCGCGTGTGTTTAACACAATCTCATTAAAATGTAAACGTAAACAGTTTAATGGGCTTGTTGGGAGATGCTCTGAGACTGTTATGGACTATTTAAGTGCCTTTTGTTAGTACAGCACAAAATAATATGGCGTTTTGGACTGACGCGGACGCTTGGTATTTTTATACCGTTTATAAATAAGCTTGAGAATTGTCAACATCAAAGTTTATTTATAGGGCTACATTTATATACTAACTAGATGATGCCAGCGACTTGGCCAGCGATGGATTAAGATTTTTTGATTCCCGCGGGAACTCTTGAATTTTCTCTTCGAAATCTGTATATTAACATAAATCATATTGCGTCTGGTAGTCTGTCTTCCTAAAGTTTTTAGGTTTAGAAAATAGACTTTAAAATCAATTCTTACCTTAAACGGTACCTGGTTATTGAATATTAAATTTTCATTAGAGACACTTTCATTATGAATTCAGCTCTCAGCTCGAAGGCTTTTAGGTTACCGATTTAGGTAACATAATTATCGAATAATTGCAGCGTGCGCGGCTAAGCGCATATTAATTAGGTTATCACAAGGTACCTACTTAATATTGTTATTGTAGCAAAGTTGTTACGTGCATAAATTATAAATTATCTCGGTTGATTACCATAACACACCTGTTTCTAGGTCATTAATTTTATAAGTATTCCAAAAGTATTGGCACACAAATACTCGTAAGTATATAGCTATGCTATCTAGTACAGCTAGCTATTATTTTATTGATAATATAGGCAATAATATTAAATATGTAATCGGTAATAATTATGACATTTGATGATGTAGACGTAAGTACTTGACATACTTGGAGATTATGTGTGTGTTCCGTTATAAGCACTGCGAGCACTGGCAGTGCTCTTTACTGGGGACTTCCAGTGCTCTCAGTGTATTTCGGAACGCACCCTATGACACATGCCTATCTACATATTTACAAAGGCCTCACTATGTTTTCCTTCAAACTATCACTTATGAAAGGGGGACCTATTTCTTTGAAACAATCGCATTTGGCTCAGTTTATAGTTAAGTAAGTTAGTACATTACATCACATATTTGTACACCACACTGTGGTAGAATACTAGGATCCTCTATTTTTATTAAGAACATCTTTGTGCCACTGTATTCAACAAATAAACAATTTTAAATTTGAAAAAAAAAATTGCGTTTTTATAGCTATAAAACCGCAATGAGCACATTTTTTTAAATTTTACCATTATGTGCAGATAATAATATAATTGTTATTAACTGTGGGCTTACTACCATCGCTAAAATACAGTGTTATTTTAAAATGTCAGTATTATATTATATGATGTACCTTGATGGCCCTATAATAAGGATTATAATTCTGAAACACGAGATTCAACGATTAAAATAATACTGATTTAAGCGATGTCAGTAAAGCCCTAGAGGCGTAACCTGCCATTGCAACGTCTTAACTTGGTAAGGATATTTCTGTACGTATTACGGAGGTATAGTCCCACAAACAAGTCTGAGCCGGTGACAGCGTCACTAGTAGATATGAAAAATAAAATTTAAAAAAAAACTTCAGCAGCAGCAGGGGTCTTCTCCGGTTGGTCCGTGAGGGCCAAGCGGGGGTACGGGCTTCGAGGCCTGGCCTCATTACCCGGGCGGGGCACGGGGTAACATTGTACCCCGGTGGTCTTTAAGCCGTGTGTCGCACAGCTGTTGGCTAGGGCCTGCCTTGAAAGCTAAGGTACGGAAAAAAACTTGAAATGCGTATTTTGGCCACCGGTTTAGATAAGTTTGACTGAATGTACTCGTATTATGTTGCGCTCATGTTATGTCATTATTAACAAGCAGTACTAAAATTTATACATCGCATCGTAAAGTTCCGCTCTTGTTCCTTTTAAAAGGCCATCTCTCATTAATACCGCCATAAAATGTAACAATTCTGCGCCAAAAGAGATTGTTGAGACATAACAGCGGCTGTTATCTGAACGAGCTATCACTCGGATGGGAAACTGTTACGTTACTTTATGTTATGTTTAATGAAATGAAATGATGATTTATTTCATGTAGGACAACCTGTGCCACTTATGATAAGTCGTAAGGATCTACCACCGGTTCGGAAAGCTGATTCTACTGAGAAGAACCGGCAAGAAACTCAGCAGTTGCTCTTTTCAAAACAGAAAAATGTGACAATTTGTATATAATATAAAATACATACGCTACGTAACAAGTAGGTATTACACTGACTTGTGGGTTGCTGGATGCGAAGCCGGTTGCTTCCATGCAACTTTGTCAGCGAGAAAATCATCTATACTATAATAAGCTCGACTTAACAGATGCTGTTTAACACAGTCTTTAAATTTATGTAATGGCAACTCCAGAAACTCTTTTGGTACCATGTTATAAAAGCGTATACTCGACCCCACAAAAGATTTCTGCACCTTGCGCACTCTATATGACGTTATAATGATTCTTTGAAGCGCTGTAACTTTGGCCCCGAAGACCTATACTAATATTATAAATGTGAAAGTTTGGATGGATGGATGTTTGTTACTCAATCACGCCAGAAAGGCTGAACGGATCTGGATGAAATTTAGTACAGAGATAGTTTATAGTCTGGAATAGCACATAGGCTAGTTTTTATCTCGGAAAAACCTCAATCCACGCGGACGAACTCGCGGGTATTAGCTAGTAATTCATATAGGGACAAAAGCTGAATCAAATATTTAGTCCCTCAGACTAAGAACGCATCTCCTTAGACTTTGCATAAAAGACCAATCTTCTTCTTCTTGAAGAAGCGGCTATGTAAGGTTCCTAGAGAACCAGGGGCCATACTGCCAACGCTTAAAGCAATATTACTCAAAAAGACAGTTTGATGTCACGTACCTTGACGTTCCAAAACCAAGGATTATTATAATTTCTTAAGTACGAAAGTCAACAATAATGAAACAATAATATGTCTTTTAGGGGGCGCGCACGAAACGAGCGACGGCCGAGCGACGGCGACAGCGGGGCGATAGAAACCGAGAGCTGGTGACAAATTTCGGGAAGGTCCTTTAGGCGAGCTGAAATTGTGGAAAAATATAATTTCGTTCATTGGCGAATCCAGTTCTGCCAGTCTGGTAGAGCGTTTCCTATTATTTCACTACTTTGCAAAAAAAAAAAAACGGAAAAAACATTTTTGTGGCAACTTGATTTTTTATATTTAAATTTTATACTTAAAGAAATCGAAAAAATAAATCCCAGACGTTTTTGTCGGTTAAAAAGTATCACCAGACCTCTTTCAAATTGTTCCCGATATTCGTCGCCAGCTCTCAGACTAGTCGCATCGGCCCGCTACCGCCGTCGCTCCGCTACCGCTAGTTTCGTGCGCGTACACTAAGAAACGTGGACACTGACGGTGGGCCTCGTCCACAAATTAAAAGTCGCTCAGCGTGCTATGGAGCGTGATATGTTGGGAATCTCTCTCAGGGATAAAATACGGAACGAGGAAATTCGTAGAATATCTAAAGTGACCGACATAGCTCTGAGGATTAGCAAACTGAAGTGGCAGTGGGCAGGTCATATCTGTCGCAGAACCGACACCGTCGTTGGGGCAGACGCACAGATCAGAGAACCTTGATTCTCTGATCTGTGGGCAGACGTGTTCTGGAGTGGAGACCGCGTACCGGTAAGCGCAGTGTAGGACGACCTCCAGCTCGCTGGTCCGGTGACGTAAATAAGGTGGCGGGAAGCAGTGGATGCATACAGGCTGATGGATGGATGGATGGATGGATGTCTTTAAGCGTTGGCAGTATGACACCACACGACTTGTTCCATTAAACTAATGCATATTAGTATGTGTAGGACGGGTGAGACATCATGTAGCGTTATGTTACGTTTAATGATTGTTTGAAGCGCGCTATAACTCTGCGCCGTTTCGTAATTCCCGTCTGGTCGTTAGGGACCTGCCCCCCTATTACGTAAGAATTGTCCATCAAACGTTAAAGATTTTCGTCAAAGTAAAATAAACAATGACAGCATTGAATTAGAGCTCAATTTCGTCTGCCCATTCTTATACGTTTAGGGTATCGTACATACCTAAACGTATAAGAATGGGCAGACGAAATTGAGCTCTAATTCAATGCAGTTATGGTTTATTTTACTTTGACAAAAATCTTAAACGATTGATCGGACATTCTTACATGATTGGGGCCCTGATGTAATGGGTAATTGTTTAGTTTTATTTTTGTGTTTGTATCTTCTTATTTTATGTGCTCTAGTAAGCTGATGCCCGCGATTTCGTCCGCGTGGATTGAGGTTTTTTTTGGTTCCCACGGGAACTCTTTAATTCTCCGGGATAAAAATCAGCCTATGTGTTATTCCAGACTATAATCTATCTCGGTGCCAAATTTCATCCAGATCTGTTCAGCCGTTCTGCCGTGATTGAGTTACAAACATCCATCCATTCATCCAAACTTTTGTATTTATAACATTAGTATAGAAGTATAGATATACATACTTCAACAGCTGATAGTTAATTACTCTTTACTACCACAGCGGTTGCCTGGTAGAGATTGCTCAGTAACCAATAAGGCCGCCTTTGCATACCTACTTTTTAGTAAACTTTACTTTGTATTCTTTTATGTGTGCAATAAAGTATTCATCTATCTATCTATCTATCTATCTAATAATTATGTCGCAGTTCACCTCCGTGTCGCGTTGCTTAAGTGGGCCTAGCTCCGTACCAACTCATACTAAGAATATTTAACGATACGTGCGCGCCGTACATCTGTCGTCGTCGTCGTCGTCGTCGTCGCAACCTATAGACGTCCACTGCTGGACGAAGGTCTCCTGCATGGATCACCACAGAGTACGGTCTCGTGCCGCTTGTTTCCAGCGGCTCCCAGCTGCACGTTTAAGATCGTCCGTCCACCTAGTGGGGGGTCATCCAACGCTGCGGTTCCCGGTGCGAGGCCGCCATTCGAGCACTTTGGGACCCCAACGCCTATCGGTTCTACCACAGGGTTCTACGAACTATGTGCCCCGCCCACTGCCACTTGAGCTTGAGCGTACATCTGTAGTGAGGCTAAACCTTGATGCTCCATTCGAACCGGCGAGCACTTTTGTGTAGACCGCTTCGCAACTTCGTGTGGCAGTTTAAAGATTTAACTGCCGCAAACCTCACAATTGGAAAATTTAAAGCACGTGTGCCATAGAGCATACAATCCATAAACATTTGAATTCTTCCGTTACTTTTTGGTGTACTTACCTACTTAATGGGTGATTTTTAGCTCAGTATCAGTATCAGAATCAGAAATTATTTATTGCATGATACAGCTACTTTTTATCCCGGAAAATTAAAGAGTTCCCACGAGAACCAAAATCCTCAATCCACGCGGACGATTACGCGGGCATCGGGTAGTAACTCCGTAGATAAGTTGAAATTCACAGGGCTTAATATCTATCGCTTTTGCATGTCGTTGCTATCCTTTTAGGTGCTAGGTCTTATGGTGCAATTCCACACTGTTCTCAGCTTTTTTTTCTCGATATGAAAATTTCATGCACTCAAAGGTGGAGTCGCACCATTCGATAGCACCTTGTTATTCAATTTTTGTATACATTTCCCCCTCTATTACTTGCTCTCTCAATGGCCTTAGCAAGCGCTGGTGCAATTCTGTCGCACTGGCAAGATACCGCGCTATTTATTGGCACGCGGCATTGTGCGGGGTGAAATAAAACGGTCCGCGGAGAAATCCACCGCCGCGTCACGGTAAACGCGGGATTTATGCCGTGTATTCAATTTGTGTGAGAGTTATCGGTTTCTATCGGGCGATACTTAAATGCGACAGTCTCATCCGCGAGCTGTTTCAAATCTCCTGCATCGTTGTGTTAATTAAGGAGAACGAATTTTTCTTCATTTAAAAACTTACTCTCAAACCTGTAGACCATAATCCGAATTTTCTTTAAAAAGCTTAGTACATTATTATTAGGATATTATTTTTGTCCACCTATATTTGGTATCTGCTCTCTCTTGCCTTAGCAAGCGCTGGTGCAATTCTGTCGCACTGGAAAGATACCGCGCTATTTATTGGCACGCGGCATTGTGCGGGGTGAAATAAAACGGTCCGCAGAGAAATCCACCGCCGCGTCACGGTAAACGCGGGATTTATGCCGTGTATTCAATTTGTGTGAGAGCTATCGGTCCCTAACGGGATTATATTGCAATTTCAAGCTCTAAACAAATTATTATTTTTATTTTCCTCTATACCACTAAAAATTATTCTATGTTTTATAGCGTGTCGGGCGGCGCACTCAATTTTTTTTATAAACTTTCATGTCAGGAGCAAACTGAAAATCAGCGCTGGGTATTGGTAGCCAATGCCCAGCACTAGGCTGAGTTTGCGACCTATTGTGTTGTTGCCTTTTCGTAGTTTTTATTTATTTATTTTCTTTATTATTGGATTTATTACAATACAAGTACGTGTAGAATAAAGGATTTATCAATTTATTTAATTACTAAGACTAGCTGATGCCCGCGATCGTCCGCGTTGTTCAAGTTTTGTTTTCAAATCCCGCGAGTAGTCCTTTTTTTTTAAGAATATTTTTTTTACGGAAGAAATAAAACGGTCCGTGGAGAAATCCACTGCCGCGTCACGGAAAACGCGGGATTTATATTGTGTATTCAATTTGTGTGAGAGCTTCCTGAGAGAGATCGGTCCCTTACGGCGATACATTATGCGATCTAGAGATATTGAATAGTTACGCTTGTTTGTTTGTTTAATTTGTTGTCTATAATGATTGATATACTAACCTAAAAAATATTAATATTATAAATGCGAAAGGGTGTCTGTCCTTCTGCTATACTTTAAGTACCCAGCATTTCAACAGATTTTGATGAAATTCGGTAAAGAGGTACGTTAGATTCCCGGAAAAGACATAATGCTACTTTTTATCCCGGAAAATTACTAGTTCATACGGGAATTTCAAAACCTAAGCCCACGCGGAGTGGTGAGCTTGCTTTGCTAAATAAATAAATATTTATTTGAAACTATCAAGGACACAGTTACAGTACAATACAAAGCACAAAATGACTAGGACACAACTTAGGAACTACACTGTGACAAAAATAATTCCAATAAAAAAAAACCGGCCAAGTGCGAGTCGGACTCGCGCACCGAGGGTTCCGTACAAACCTGTAGTAAGTTTTAAATTATTAAAAAAAAACTACTTACTAGATCTCGTTCAAACCAATTTTCGGTGGAAGTTTGCATGGTAATGTACATCATATATTTTTTTTAGTTTTATCATTCTCTTATTTTAGAAGTTACGGGGGGGGGGGGGGGACCAACATTTTACCACTTTGGAAGTGTCTCTCGCGCAAACTATTCAGTTTAGAAAAAAATGATATTAGAAACCTCAATATCATTTTTAAAGACCTATCCATAGATACCCCACACGTATGGGTTTGATGAAAAAAAAATTTTTGAGTTTCAGTTCTAAGTATGGGGACCCCCAAAATTTATTGTTTTTTTTCTATTTTTGTGTGAAAATCTTAATGCGGTTCACAGAATACATCTACTTACCAAGTTTCAACAGTATAGTTCTTATAGTTTCGGAAAAAAGTGGCTGTGACATACGGACGGACAGACAGACAGACAGACATGACGAATCTATAAGGGTTCCGTTTTTGCCAAATTTGGCTACGGAACCCTAAAAAGGGCATCGCCTCAGCGTTTTGCTGTTATGGTGTACGTATATACCCCTATGATGTATGGTGTAGATACCCCGATGGTGATAGATCTTCAGGCGACCCCTTAAAATCTTGCTAGTGGCAAGTTGGTTCACTGTAAATGACGTGGCCCTGGGTTCGACTTCCAGATCGGGTTATAGGTATTTAAGTACGATGTTTGTCTAAGAAAATATTTTTAGAAAAACCTAGGTAGATACTTGCCCGGAGATTGCCGGTGTTTCACCACATAAGCCGTCGATCCTGCAGTTTAGAAATGGCGACTACCATGTCCATACTTTTATATATAATCCTGCACATAACGACTTCGTGACGACGTTTGACGACCTCCGTGGCGCAGTGTGTAGCGCTGTTGTCTTAACGTGCGGAGGTCCCGGGTTCGATCTCCGGCAGGGTGAATTTGGGAATTTATAATTTGATCTGGCCTGGTGGGGGCTTCGGCCGTGGCTAGTTACCACCCTACCGGCAAAGACGTGCCGCCAAGCGATTTAGCGTTCCGGTACGATGCCGTGTAGAAACCGAATAGGTGTATGGGTTTCATATAACTGCCATGCCCCTAATAGGTTAGCCCGCTACCATCTTAGACTGCGTCATCACTTACCATCAGGTGAGATCGCAGTCAAGGGCTAACTTGTAGTGGATAAAAAAAAACATCCTAGCGCGACAAGATAACGTCGATCCACTTTGACGCGGACTGTTCGCGCAGTAATTTTGTCCTGTCCGGTCTCTAGTGTGTTTTAGCCCTTAAGCCTGCTTTGATATGGGCCGACAAGTCTAAACCACAAGCGGCAAGTGATCCGTCAATAGCCGGACCGGTGTCGAACAAAACGGTTTTCAACGCTGTCGTACAATCAATTAGTTTTGAGTTAATCTCCTCAAATGGAGGGTCAAATATCTAATCTAGGCTCTATTAATAGTATTTTTGCCAACCGATTTACGATTTAGGCCGAAAACGTACTACGGGCAATTATTGTAGTCCGGGTGACAATAAGTCCGCACGCGCACTCACAGTGAAGTGAAGTGATGTGAAGTGAAGTTTCACATACTAACATTCCCCATCGACACGGACGTTTTGTGCAGTCGTTTTGTTCTATTAGTACCTAGTGTGTCTTAGCTCTTAACACCTCCTTTGATATGGGCCGACAAGTCTAAACCACAAGCGGCAAGTTAGGGAACAAAACGGATTTCAACGCTGTCGTACAATCAATTAGTTTTGAGCTTAGATTTCTAAACGGCGCGGAGGGTCAAATACTTTAATAATGGTATTTTTGTCAACCGATTAATGCTAAGGCTAAGGCCGAAAACACGCTATGGGTAAGTGGAAAAGGTAATTCAAATGAATATTTTTTTTTACTCAAACAAACTAATAAAAGGCGCTTTTGAATCGTCGAGTGAATATACTCGTACCACCGGTTCAGAATGCCATTCTTATAGAGAAGAACCAGCAAGAAACTTGGTGGTTGCGCTTTTTAAATCATTTACAATTACATCAATGTCTAGATACATAAGTAATCGCAGTCCTAAGCATTGCTGGAGCGAGTCAAATCCATGCCCTTTTATCATTTAGATAATCTTCAACAGTATAAAAAGCTTTTTTTTAGGATCATACTTTTAATGATTTTTTTAAATTTGAGAAAAGGCAGTCTAAGGTGGTATCGGGCTAAGTCTAACTTTGTAGGGGTTATTTTCTCATAAAAAATAAAAAATTGCCCTTGACTGCGATCTCGTTGATAGTGGAAGTTAAGTCAAGAAGAAAATATGAAAGACAATCACTCATCACATTAGACGGTACGGAAAATTGGATTTCCATGTACCCTTTTACGATTAAGCTCTATTAGAGTGTAATATGCAATTTACCTTAACAGTCCGTAAACCAGTAAACCGACATTTTAAGAACTTTTGATGAGCTTTGTGTATGATATATTAGTATAATAACAAAAAGAAAATTAAAACATTAAAGATTAATCCCTCCTTAGTAGACTGTTGCAAATAAAAATTTAATTTTATTGAAATATAATAGTGAAATTCTCATTCTTGCAGAATACGTTTACCATTTTTGCACTTTTGGGTGACACTTTTCACCCATATAAATCCACGAAAAATTATAATAAATGACTTATAAAAAATACAAATATGATAAACACGCTCTTAAAATTGGACTGATGCAATTCGTTTTTATACGTTCTATACAAAATTAGTTAATAAAAAAATCAAATAAATGTGCACGATTTATCAAAATTTACGCGTCACAATAACCTGTATTTCTTAAAAGTTTGACGAAATTACTGATAAAATAAAATTTACCATGAATGTTTAGTATTTATATAATACAAATTGTGTAAAAATAAAGTTCTATAAAATACCTATATGACCAAAAAATATTATCAAAGTCTGATCAAATTCACGTGTAAAATGGTACTGCAGATCGTACGACCGCACGTACGTACGAACTTGACTACGCAAAGTATCAAAGTATCTTTACTGGCCTATGTCGTCTATGTATGAGTGCAGCCTAACGGTCTACTGTGCGGTATACCTACAGATTCCAAAATTGACCGATGGCGAGTATACGGCATCTTAAAACCATTTTTAAGGTTATTGCTTAACACTTACCAAACCCTAGATGTAAAGGTCAGAAAATCATATTTAATTTAAGTTTAACAACGATGAGGCATAAATGTTTGAGGTTTGGAAAACCACGTTTATTTGTTGGCAAAAGTTAATGTTACTACCATATTAAGCTCTGTAAGAGTGTTTTAAATATGCAATTTACCTTAAAATAAACCCTAAAACCTATAAGGTTTTAGGGTTTAAGGGTGGGTGGGGTGGTAACTAGCCACGGCCGAAGCAGTTACCACCCTACCGGCAAAGACGTGCCGCCAAGCGATTTAGCGTTCCGGTACGATGCCGTGTAGAAACCGAATAGGGGTATGGGTTTAATATAACTACCATGCCCCTAACAGGTTAGCGCGATACCATTTCAGACTGCATCATCACTTACCATCAGATGAGATCGCAGTCAAGGGCTAACTTGAAGTATATAAAAAAATTTAAAAAAATATTGAAATTGAAATTGAAAAGATTAAGGCTCTTCTTGTAGGTAACGCTAAAATATCTAGATATCCGTTTCGACACAGCTCGCAAGCTTGCTAGCCGTCCAGGGTACGTAATCAGCAATAAAATTCCCCCAAAACTCCTTTTTAACTGCAGCGAGGTTTACCTGCGGGTCGGTAAATACATGCCACACTCGCTCGCTTACAGCATAGTGAATCTCGTTTACCGGAAATAAAAGAAAATCCCTATAATGCTCGCTCGATTTAATTTAATTCGAGTGTGTCCTGTAATTATTTTGTTGTTGAGTTTTGAATTGATGCCGAAAATAAATAGATTCCCTTTAAAAAGACGATGTTTCTAAAACTCGAAAAAGTTAAATATCGCTTACATGGCATATAAGGCTTATATTATATTATGGCATCTTCTAAGCAAGTGCGTTCCAACCTAGACCTCATCATTGCTTTAAGCATGATTGTCGTCAAGCGCATGCCTATTTCACTATAGAAAATATCTACTATATAAACTACTATTATAAATGCGGAAGTTTGGATGGATGTTTGTTACGCCTGAACGGCTGAACGAATCTGGATGAAATTTGACACAGAGATAAATTATAGTCTGGAATAAGACATAGTCTTTTAATCTCGAAAAATTAAAGAGTTCCAGAAACCAAAAAAACCTCAATCCACGCGTACGAAGTCGACGGCATCAGCTAGTAATTTATGCCAGAGGACTTGTATCGCTTGCATAATTTATATCAGAGAAAAATTTGTATCAAATAAGACCGGCCATACACGGACAGCTTGAAGCAGTCAGGATGGGCTGCTTCAAGCTGCGACTGCTTAGTGAACTTAACAGTCATCTACGTACACACATACATGGAACCGCTCGAGCAGGTGCGACTGCTTCGGGCAGTTGGCAGCAGTTATCAATGGTAGCTTCAAGCTGTTGATTGTGACTGCAAGAGCAGCCTGTGTATGGCCGGCGAAACTTTATATTATTACTAGCTGATGCCCGCGACTTCGTCCGCGTGCTTTAAGTTTTTTTATTCCCGCGGGAACTCCTTAATTTTCCGGGATAAAAAGTAGCCTATGTCACTCTCCAGGTCGTCAGCTATACCCATGCCAAAAATCACGTCCATCCCAATTCGTTCGTTGACGTTCGTGTATCACGAACTTTTATACAAACTTTCAACCCCCATTTAACCCTTTTGAGGTTGGAATTTTCAAAAATCCTTTCTTAGCGGATGCCTACGTTATAATAGCTATCTGAGTGCAAAATTTCAGCCCGATCCGACCAGTGGTTAGAGCTGTGCGTTGATAGATCAGTCAGTCAGTCAGTCACTTTGTCTTTTATATATTTAGACTAGTCGCCATCGATTTACCAACTAAGGATACAACATTACCTACAAATTAATACTCAAAAAGTGTCCACAATCGCTTATACAAACACAACTATAGATAATATAGAATGAGCCACCAAACGGTTCACAAAAACCAACCATATAGCTTATATTTAGGGTTCAATTTTGTAATAACAATTCGACACATACGACATTTTGTCGCCTAGTGTACTCATGCACGACTGAGGCGAAAATTATTCACAATACCTATTTGTGCACAATTTGACCGTGCCGTTTTTTGCGTTTCGATGGTGCGTCTAATGTATTGGTAAGTCAATGTTAGTCGCTAATAAACGCTAATTCTTTCTATTCTATTTTCAATTTTCAATTTATATCTATTTTCAATTGTAACTACTAACGAGTAGTTATAAACAAAATCACCAGCTATTTGTAGGGCTACGAATTTAAAAAGGCATCGAAATAGAATTTTACAAAAAAAGCAGTATTTTCTAAAGAGAGAACAATTGAACTGAACTCAATAAGGTCTGTCCTAAAATAAAAACCAGTTATATAAACATATTTTTTTTGATAGTACAAACACTTGAAGAACTTTGTACCATTAAAGGTATAAAAGCGTCTGATGTTCTATCACAAAAGAAACATTTATTTCCTTTGATGTCCCTGAAAATTGTTATAGTCGAGCATGTAAAAGAAATAAAGTAGTGGGGACAAGTATCGGGTCACGCTTGAGCAAATTGATGTCCCTAACATCGGCCATTAGAGCCGTTGTGTCCGCTCCAATGGGTACATCACGCGGGGAAACCTGCCGCCCGATTGTGTAAGGAAATCGTTATCGTAATCGTTTGTTAAACGTATAATTAGACCTGTTTAAGGAGTTCATAGATGCCTGCACGTCAAAAAGCATGTATGAACTCCTAAAACTGATCGAGTCATATGTACGTTTTAAGCTGTCAAAAGATTACGATTTAGACAATAATTGGGCTTCTGGATCTCTACCCATAGTATGAGTTTTGATCATCTCGATAGCGTTCATAGATGACAATGACCTCATAGGCCAAAGTCCATTGTTGAAGCTAGAATAGCAAAAATTCTGCTGCCATACTCTTTATATACATTTCTAAGACGTCATCACTGACCCATTGTCCTAAAATGACAAACTTATCTACGCGACAACGTAGGCCACGTGAATGTCTGACCATTCACTGTTTGTTCCTGTCGCGTCGCGTCGCATTACCGCGTTTGTCGTTCACCTAGGACAACGGGATAAGTACTTACTTACCACTAGCTAAGTATAGTGTAATGCGGCTTCGCATCCAGCAACCCACAAGTCAGTGTAATACCTACTTGTTACGTAATGTATGCATTGTTTAATATTTATAAAGTGCAGCATTTTTCTGTTTATAAAAAGAGCATCTGTTGAGTTTCATGCCGATTCTTCTCAGTAGAATCAGTTTTCCGAACTGGTGGTAGATTCTTACGACTTATCGTAAATGGCACAAGTTCAATAGAATAAATAAAATGGGCATTGACTAAGCAGCACACAGACCAAGTAGATAATTTTGGCTATAGATATTTTTTCCGCCTCAAATCGATGATCCCATATCAGTTAAGAGTCCGCACACGTCTCATTATAATTCAGCGCAGGCACGCATTTGTGCGAACGCTCCATTTCCTTCACCTGAATATGATAATTTCTGCTAAAACGTATTCACAGGGAACGCTTCACACTTGAAAAATGACTTTACTGCCGATAAAAACGCCAATGAGTTGGTCATAATATGTAAGGGCAGTATAAAATGGTTTATTATCTATACTTCCATACAAGATAATATTATAAACGCGATAGTGTGTCTGTCTTTCTGCCTGTCTGTCTATCTGCTACACATTCACGGCCCATTTTTTTAACCGATTTGGCGAAATTTAGTACAGAGACAGGTTGCTTTCCTAGAAAGGACATGGCTACTTTTTATCCTGGAGTTCCTGCAGGAAAAGAAAATCTTAATCCACGCAGACAAAGTCGCGGACTGATCTACGCTAGAAAATCGCTACCATTATGAGAACAATTTTAGTCAGTCAAAGTAAAAATATGTTTATCCAACATTGGTACTTACCTACACATTACAACGAACGTCAAGTTCATTGATGGTGATAAATAACGGAGGTATCTTAAAACTAAAGCTACGAGAGTTTCAAATCTACCCTGGTGTTTATGATCCTAGGATAATAGAAAAACGTTGCAAAAAAGGAAATAAATTAAAACCTAGTAGGTAAAGTTTAAGCTACGTACACAAATAGACAATGCAAAACTAAAACCGAAATATGTACAAAGCATAGATCCCTGCCAATTTAGCAAGAGCAAACAGCTGCCATTTGTGAGCCGTCAGTCGGAGTCGTCCTAATTATCACTAACAAGCGGAGCATTGAGCAAGCTCAGCGTGAATATTACTCAACGTCAAAGCGTTGCTTGGAGCGCGGGTCATGAGCGTGGTTGTACTATTGACTATTTTATTTACACGCCATTTTTTGCAAAATATCTTGAGTGATGTTAAAAATTACCCTCTCTCTCTCTGTGTCGCATTCCTCATTGCTGAGGTTTGTGATCTCATTCCAGTAATCACATAATGGCAGGGGTTTTCATGGGATGATAATGCGGTGGGTTCTCACGTCCTTCCGAATAAGACTCGACCAAGAGTTTTTTTTAACGTTTCGCACTCAAAGTGTTATCCTCGAACAAGGTGTCAGAGACCTTGTTGCTGCAAGTTTTGCTCTGAAAGAAGGTGCCAACTCACGATGGTCGTGAAGTAGCTCTCGACTAAGAGTACTATTTCAACTCTTCGGACTAACGATTATTATCATTATTTTATCGATTGTAAAATGGAAATACGTTGCGAAAAGAAATAAATGAAAACCTAGTTAGTTAGTTGTGTACGTATTGTACACAAGTAGACAATGCAAAACTAAAACCGAAATATGTACAAAGCATAGATCCCTGCCAATTAGGAAGAGCAAACAGCTGCCATTTGTGAGCCGTCAGCCGGAGCCGTCCTAATTATCACTAACAAGCGGAGCATTGAGCAAGCTCAGCGTGAATATCACTCAACGTCAAAGCGTTGCTTGGAGCGCGGGTCATGAGCGTGGTTGTGCTATTGACCATTTTATTCACACGCCATTTTTTTGCAAAATATCTTGAGTCATGTTAAAAATTACCCTCTCTCTCTCTCTGTCGCATTCCTCATTGCTGAGGTTTGTGATCTCATTCCAGTAATCACATAATGGCAGGGGTTTTCATGGGATGATAATGCGGTGGGTTCTCACGTCCTTCCGAATAAGACTCGACCAAGAGTTTTTTTTTAATGTTTCGCACTCAAAGTGATAACCTTGGACAAGGTGTCAGAGACCTTGTTGTTGCGAGTTTTGCTCTGAAAGAAGGTGCCAACTCACGATGGTCGTGAAGTAGCTCTCGACTAAGAATACTATATCAACTCTTCGGTTACTAACGATTATTATCATTGTTTTATCGATTGTAAAATCGAAATACGATGCGAAAAGAAATAAATGAAAACCTAGTTAGTTAGTTGTGTACGTATTGTACACAAGTAGACAATGCAAAACTAAAACCGAAATATGTACAAAACATAGATCCCTGCCAATTTAGCAAGAGCAAACAGCTGCCATTTGTGAGCCGTCAGCCGGAGCCGTCCTAATCATCACTAACAAGCAGAGCATTGAGCAAGCTCAGCGTGAATATCACTCAACGTCAAAGCGTTACTTGGAGCGCGGGTCATGAGCGTGGTTGTGCTATTGACTATTTTATTTACACGCCATTTTTTGCAAAATATGGCAAGGTTTTGACGACCTCCCTGGCGCAGTGTTGAGCGTTGTTGCCTTAACGTGGGAGGTCCCGTTCGATTCCCGGCAGAGTCAATTTAGGCATTTATAATTTCTGAATTTTCTTTGGTCTGGTCTGGTGGGAGGCTTGGGCCGTGACCCCATTCCGTTACTCACATAATGGCAGGGGTTTTCTTGGGATATTAATGCGGTGGATTCCCATGTCTTTTTGCTTACGACTCGACTAAAGAGTACTATTTTAACTCTTCGGTTACTAACGATTATTATCAGTTAGTGAACCGGGACCGACGGCTTAACGTGCGCTCCGAGTCACGGAGGAATCGAAATGCCAAATTCGGACTTCCAAATTCGGTCACCTATTCGGTTACCGACTTGGGTCAACGTTGCTTAACAATTTCAATCGACTGATATGCGTTGCCGCAAGTTAGCAACTAAGCCACCGTCCCTTTTAAAAATTACAATAAAAAGCATTAAAATATAATTATATTTTTATGTTTTGTAATAATAACTGTACTTGATTCAAATTGTGTGGTTTTCAACCTTTTAATTATAATTGACCGAGCGAAGCGAAGGTCTCTGAGTCTACTTGAGTGAATTTGCACTTGTCCGTCCGTCCGTCCGTCCGTCCGTCCGTCCGTCCGTCCATCCGTCCGTCCGTCCGCCCGTCCGTCCGTCCGTCCGTCTGTCAGAGCCTTATAACTTCTAAATTACTGAATGTAATTACTTCAAATTTAAATATAACATGTAAACCGATGGCCTCCAGCCGAATATGGCTTAAAAAGTTACAAAAATCTTTATTTCAGGGGGGCTCTTATAGAAGCGAATGCGAAGTAAAATATTTTTTATAGCGTTACATAGAGTTGCGGTATATCATTTTAAAGAGTCCAGAATAAAGTCCAAAAATAGTCCATAGTAGAATAGAGTCTAGAGTCTAAAAATTTTTTTTTTAATTTTTCCCCTAAAATTGACGAAATGGCTTTCAAAGTGGCGATTTTCTAACGTCCAAAATTGACCTCAGAACTCTCAATTTTCTAAAAAGATGAGCCTGAAACTTAATCAATTATTTGAATTATATCCTGTAAATATCGTTTACTTATAAAATTAGATAAATATTATAAGTAAACGAAATTATTTAATTTTTAATGAGCTTTAGTATTTTTAACAGAACTTCACAATGATGTCAATAGATGGCGCTCTGCAAAAGTTTATGGATACCGCGAGGTGTCAGTTCAGGGCGAACCACTAGTTAGGACTATCTCTCCTGAAGATCGCTCATTTCTATCAAGATGACCAAAACTTCGGTTGGGAGGACATTAAATTGTTAAAAAATAAAAAGGAGTATTTCTAAACTTATAAAATGACTAGCTGATGCCCGCGACTTCGTCCGCGTGGATTGAGGTTTTTCGGTTCCCGCGGGAACTCTTTAATTTTCCGGGATAAAAAGTAGCCTATGTGCTATTCCAGACTATAATCTATCTCTGTGCCAAATTTCATCCAGATCCGTTCATCCGTTGGAGCGTGATTGAGTAACAAACATACATCCATACATCCAAACTTTCGCATTTATAATATTAGTAATAGATAATTAAAGAAATATAATACAAGGTGGAAAATACACAACTGTAAAATAATGGAATAAGGCTAGATATAGATTACTGAAAAAATTGTCTTTCAAACGATATCACATTTATTTGAGCATTTATTATTCAGCAAAACCGTGATGTAAGTAATAAAATCAAATCTCGCATGTCTCATAAGTCTACCTATTTGTGTCTTGTAACGAGTTTTAGTATGTCTCGAATCTCGTGTTTGAATATGTTACGTTTAATCAGATTGCTAACTTTGTATTGCCGTGACACAATAAAGTTTTTAGCACTTAACTTTATCGCAGATGAAAATTCAAATCCGTCCCACGCATGAGGTCGTAATCCACTTTTTTGGGGAACATAAACAATAGTAAGTATTATTATATTACTTGCAACTCACACAAACGCCAATCGCTCGCCAATCTCCGCGTGGGGTATATTTCATATTATAATTTATATTAGCTATATCCCATATTTAATTTTATTCCGCTCACTAGACTTTTTTTTATTTAAATTTCATTTCATTTCAATACAGTACCTAAGTGGTACGGGAAGTGGTGATTAATATCAATCTAATTAACTTATAAACCCGCCCTTATGATGCCCGCGACTTCGTCGGTGTGGATTTTAATTCCCGCGGGAACTCTTAATTTTTTTTTCTGTGTATCTGTCTGTCTGTCTGCTACGCTTTAACGGCCCATCTTTTCAACCGATCTAATGAAATTTGATACAGAGGTAGGTTACATCCCGGGGAAGGACATTAGGCTTCTTTTTAATCTGCGAAATTGAGGAGTTTCCGAAGCAATTAAAAAACTTTAAACCACGCGGATGAAGTCGGGGGCTTCAGCCAGTATTATATATTTAAGGAAGTAATAAGTGATAGCAAATTGATAGCTTTCACACACAAAATTGTGAAAACAAATAAATAAAACATACAAATATATTTTAATTATTGTAAAAAATATAGAAGGTGGAAAATACCCAACTGTAAAATAATGAAATAAGGCTAGATAAAGGCGAAAGGCGTCGAGTCGAACATGGCGTCGAACAAAAATTTTATCTCAAGAAGCCTGCCTGAAAGTTCTCAACTGTCTTCAGGTGGGGATGAAGCTCGATAAGGAATAGAAAAAGTAATTGGGGCTTTGAAAGAGCAGTTTGGGGAGGGAGGATAACTTTAATTAACTATTGACGGGGTTGCTGTAGACGCGTATTAGCGTCTACGTGACTGTTTTGTATGGTTGGAATTATAAAAAAACTAGCAGATGCCTATAATATCTATGCGATGAATATATTAGAATAGATATTGCATTCATAATTCGTCCGTGACTTCACCAATTTTAAGGTTTCCACTGAAAACCAGCGCTGCAGCCTGCTGTAGCATGATGCTGAGCTGGAGACCTGTATTTGGTCACACAACTTTGCTGCTATATCTAATTTGATAGTTTCTTTAGTTTAGTGATCAAATAAAAACGTTTTCTTTCTTTCTTTTTTTTCAGGTGCACGCGACTACGTCCACTTGTATTAAGTTTTTCAGTTCCCGCGGGATCTCTTTAATTTTCCGGGATAAAAAATAGCCTATGTGCTATTCCAGACTATGATCTATCTCTGTGCCTTTCCTTTCAGCTGTTCTGGCGTGTTTGAGTAAAAAACACCCATCCATCCAAACTTTCACATAATAATATAATATTAGTATTGATTACTGCACGTATCTTGACGATTATTGTCCTTTGACTGCGAGAAAAAGTTACTAGGAATCAAACGAGCAGGCGGGTCACCTGTTAGTGGTTACCGCCGCCCATGAACATTTGTAGCACCAGAGGAACCGCCAATTCGTTGCCGCTTTTTGAGAGATTTGTTTATCCACCAGATAAAAACCATGAAACAATGCTATCAATATCTGGAGCTCTATTTTAAGGGATTGAATAATTATGTTCTTAACCTCTATGCAACATGTACTGAAAAATGAGAAAACCCTATATGAATGAATAAGTCCCTAATGAATTAAAAGCTTTCCTTCTTCTAATAATTAATCTCCAAATTAATTAATTACTACATATTCCTATTTTATTATGATAGATAAACTGTGGTGATTAATATTCCAAGCCTGTACGCATTTGAGTGTACGCTCCATTGCCTTCACCTCAATATGTTAATTTGTGCTAAAATATTTTCACGTTGCGCCAAGGCGGCCGAGTGCTTATTGCGAAAAGGAGATGGAATGTGACTTCATAAGCGTTGGATACAAATACAAAATACTATGATAGCAATAGTCTTCCGTCATAACCGATAGACGTTAGGGTCCCAAAGTGCTGGAGTTGCGACCACGCACTGGAAAACGCAGCGTTGGCAGACCCCCCTAATCGCATGGACGGACGACAACAGGCGAGTCGCAGGGAGCCGCTGGATCCAGGCGGCGCAAGACCGCGGCGTGTGGAAATCCTTGCAAGAGGCCTATGTCCAGCAGTGGATGTCTATCGGTTGAGGATGATGATGTCAATGAGTCGTTGGTTCATCAACCGATAGTCGTTATTGCTGGACTTAGGTACATTCTAGGCTACGTTGTTTTTAGCCTACACACAGCGTAGGCTGTATGGGTTTGTGTAGCCTACAGTATATAATTATTAATTATATTTATATACAGCTGTTGTTTGACGCCCATACAAAATATGAGCACCAAATGTCAGAGCTGGCTACCATGGAAGTTGAAGCACCTAGAGATACGGTACTCTCACCTATTGTTGAGAGATGTAGGAAACTCCCTACATACGTATCATGTAGTCTGGTCATAATAGACATTTCAAATTACAAAAACCCCTCGAATTCATTTGGTGATTATCCCTTGAGGAGAAGAGTCAATTTCATTTGTGTGCATTTATTATAGAATTTAACATCTTTATCTTGTAGAATCGCGATTTCTTAGGAATGGTGATTGCTAGGGAAACAAGTATAAAAATCTTTTTTGTAGATAATTTTATGATCTACAATTTTTGTCTAAGCTATATCTTCGATAAAACTTACCGTTTTCGAGAAAAATAAAAAAAACGAAAATTTTGACCTAGAATAACTTTTTTAGCACACATGGGATCGATGGGGACTTTTGGAATTTTATTTCCACTGGTGTACCCAAGGTCTCTAGCAAAATTCAGCTCTGTCGGAGTTTTTGTTATTTGATCACTATATTTTTATGTGTAGAACTAGATGATGCCCGCGACTTCGTCCGCATGAATTAAGTTTTTTTATTCCCGCGGGAACTTCTTAATTTTCCAGGATAAAAAGTAGCCTATGTCCTTCCTCGGGATGTTACCTACCTCTGTACCAAATTTCTTCAAAAAGTTGAAAAAATGGCCCGGGAAAGCGAAGCAGAGAGACAGACAGACAGACACACTTTCACATTTATAATATTAGTATGGATTTGACCGGACTAAAGGAAACCTCGAAAACTGCATTTTAATATGACATTAGAGTGACAGATGATTAAGTGATTTAAAATTGAAATTTCTGCTAGTTTCCTTCCTGTCTGCCAGCAGCGTTGCTCAGTCTAGACGAATCCGTCGAAATACTAATAGGAAAGAACGTATATAACCTTCCTAGATTGTGCTAACCTTTGTGCTAACGTTGTATTATTTTGACTTGAAACTGCATCACTTTACATTAGCGGAAGTTAAGCTGCATAGTTTGAATCTTTAACACAATATTGTTAAGCCCTGGAATTTGTGTTAACAAGCTTCCCTGGCACAATGAGCAAGTTCTGGCAAGTCGGGTAAACTTGATAAGTAATGCTAAGAGAACTGGTCTGGGCGGGACTTACCATTTATTGTATGTTTGGACTTAAGTACTTACTAGACTCTGACGATCTCCGTGGCGCAATGTTGAGCGCTGTTGCCTTAACGTGCGGAGGTCCCGGGTTCGATCCCGGCAGGGTTTGGAAAATTATAATTTCTGAATTTCCCTGGTCTGGCTTGGTGGGAGGCTTCGGCCATGGCTAGTTACCACTCTACCCGCAAAGACGTGCCGCCAAGCGATTTAGCGTTCAGGTCCGATGCTAACAAGTTAGCCCACTACCATCTTAGACTGCATCATCACTTACCATCAGGTGAGATCGCAGTCAAGGGCTAACTTGTAGTGGATAAAAAAAAAGACTGGCAAAGTGGTGAGCACGTTGGTCTTACAAGTGGGAGGTTCCGGGTTCGATCCCCGACAGTGCCAATTTGGGAATTTATTTCTGAATTTTCTCTAGTCTCGTTTTTTGGGAGGTTTCGGCTGGCGCTATGTTGTGTAGAAACTGATTACCTAACTTATAGTAGAATTTACAAAAACAGACGGTTGTTTTTTTTTAAACAAAAAGTATGTTACAATAATGTGTTACAAGTAATGTAACACTGTAACACACAATACATAAGAATGCGAAGGAACACTTGTGTCAAAAATCAAAACCACGTCATTATTCATTATGAGGTGAATGTCTTTTATTCCCCTAATAAAAGTAGTCAGTCAATATATTAGATTTTGATGTATGCGAAGAAATCTTGATGAAGTTTTGCATATGGAACGCCTACGCTGCTTTTAAGATAAAACCAGGTCGGTGGAGGCATATTAAGTTATATCGTAGCTTACTACGATATACCTAACTTAATATGCTACCTATAGCTACTATAAAGAAATAGAATGTGGGCACATTGTATTTGGCCCTGGTTATAGTTATTATAATAGGTATTCTAGTATAGTAAGTAGGTATTTACAAATATAACTTTTTTTTAAAGAACCGACTTCAAACACATTAGAAGCATTATAAATAAATTTTTATTTACCTACTCTTAGCCAAAGAACGAAAGAGCAAAAGTAAAACTGTAGGTAGTTTTAGAAGTCGGCGCCAAATTAATGGTTCTTATCCAAAAAAGTTTGTATGATAAAAAATCGGTTTTTTAAGTACTTTAGGTAGGTACCCTACCTAAAGTACTTAAAAAACCATGATAATAATATTATAAGCTTGATAATTTTTACCTAAGTAGGTAGTACTTTTCCATACAGTTTGACACCGCCTTCAAAAACTACCATGAATTTGAGTTTTGCTTTTTTGAAGTCGGTAAAAAGTAAATTAATTTCAACCTGAGCTGGTACCCAGATCGATACAATTTTATCGTTGCGTTACTGAGGCTTCAAAAAATTTCATGTTCAATTTAGAAAAAATGATCGTTATCAAAGTCGACCCGAGGCGACTGGCCAGCAAGTTTGAAATAAAAAAACGGCCTAGTGGGAGTCGGTCTCGCATAGGGTTCCATACCATCGTACAAGTTTTAACACTATGTACTTTTTAAATACTGTAGCAAAAGAAACAATAGGGGCGCCCTTAATTTGTAATTTCATTTTATTTTACTAAGTATTTTTGTTATAATAAATGGTATGATGGTGATAATAAAAAAAACCCGGCTGAGTTTGTTGTGGGCTCTTCTCAGACCAGGGCGCGTTTGGAACCCTCGTAGTTTTAGTTTTAAGATACCGTAACTGATTATCACCATCATGTTTTATAAGTAAGTAATTTTTAACGTCAATAGGTGTACAGTGTACCTATATTGAATAAACTAGTATGGCGCGTGGTTGCGCGGCCCGCTGCAGCGGACCGCGTAGTGGACCGCGTGGTCCACTGTCTACTTACTCGCTGTCCTACTATCCTGCCCCCCGATTATGTAAGAATGGCCGATCAAATCGTCAAAGTTCGGCGTCAAAGTAAAATAAACCACAACAGCATTAAATTAGAGCTCAATTTCGAAACACGAAATTGAGCTCTAATTCAATGCTGTTATGGTTTATTTTACTTTGACGCCGAACTTTTACGATTTCATCGACAATTCTTACATAATCGGGCAGCTGGTTTACTGTCTACGTGTTCTGATCTGAACAACACACTGCTATGCTAGTGAGCACAGTAGAAGCGCCAGAACGCCAAGCGTCCGACGTAAAAGAAAATTCTCATAAAGGAAAAACATAAAACAAAGACCACCAACCCCCCGCCCCTCCCTTTTTGTTTGAGCAGCCCCTAAGTAGGTACCTGTCTTTAATACCCTGACCGTGCTCCTCACCCATCATCCGAACCTTCGATCATCATCTCTCTCCATATTTTTTTCTCCGAACCATTCGTCAAAATGAGATTTCTTCCATAAAAACAAATCTTGAAAAGGAACCGTAGTCTTGCATAGTTCTACACTTGTAGCCTCTTCAATATTCGCCATACATTTTCTATGGAAAAATAAATTCCGCCATCTTGAATTTTTTTCCTGTTCATCAAGTAGACCTTCATGTCCCGATCATCTTTTGCCAAGAAACCACTCTTCCATCTTTTGTACTCTCCGAGATAGACACCGACGAAATTTGTATGGCGGCCATCTTAAATCCGCCATTTTGAATTTTTTTTCAGCTCACTGTCAATTGGATGAAGTTTCGAATGACATTTGGTCGAGCACCCCCCACCTATCTTCGATACCCTGGCTGGTGCTCTTCATCCGTCTTCGAAATCCTCAATCATCAGCTCTCTCCGTATTTTTCCTCCGAATGAATTTTTGCCTTCTATACGAAACGATGAGTAAAAAAAAATTTTTTCATACAAAATTTTACAGGAGAGGTGATCAATGAGTCAGCACGAGCAGCTATATATATATTAACTAGTGTTTCGCTCTGTGCGCGAGCTGCTAAAGCAGCTCGCGGGCCGTGTTGGTCTCAAATTTTGAAGGATGGGTGGTGGTGTTTCAGCTTTATGCAAAAAATATGGGATTAGAAAAGGAAAATTAAAAAAGGGAAGATCACAAACATAAGTTCTTTGAAAGGAGTCGCATGCATGAGCTACTTTATAATATTTTTTTAAAGATATACTATTTTTTAAAGAAACAGTAGGTAGGTATACATTATGTGAAATTAAACAAAAATTGCTATTTTTTTAAATCAGCCACGTATTTGAATATTTATAATTTTAGCCAGGAGTAGAATATTAAAGATAATGTATATTGAAGATTATTAAATGGCAACAAAACGGTTTTTTTTTAGTTCAAGCCTGTATTTAAATTCCTTCTTGTAAATAATTTAAGCTACGTGTAAAATCATTCATTCATTGTTAATTGGAAATTATTTTATCTACTCCAGCATCGAAAAGTTCCAACGAAACCGGTCAATTTCAAAATGACGCTGATTTTATAAAGAGCAACGGCGAAATTATTATTGACCACATTTACTAAATCTTGATTGTACACAAGTAAGGTAAAGACGAAAGTAATTTGTTTATTTTTTTAAATTTTATCAAGTATTCACCTTAATTAATTGAACCTAGGTAAAAAAATAAAATATTTAGGGAATCTTTTTTGATTATTTTGTTCCCGTTTCTCAGTTTAGTGTTACCATTTTATGTATAATCTACCTAGTAGCTAGAATAAATCTGAATTAGTAGATTATTTTGTATCGTTTTAAAAATTGTAATTATTTCGTCTGATTAATGTTTGCATAAATAATAGAATTGCTCTTTTTTTAGTGTATTTTATATTATTTAAGTGAATTTTCTTGCATACATTATTTAATAATCTCTAACAGAATGGTAATAATTGAAAGAATATTATGGCAGCACTGTGCTGATTGTCTGTGGTTTTGCCGAATGTTTTACTGGTCTGTGGTTGTCATCTTTAGTTTCTGATCGGTGGTTGTCATCTGTCTTTGTTTTTGTGGCTTTCTGTCCGGTTTTTTAGAAGTGACATTACCACATAACCTACAAAACTTTAAAATGATATATCTTTTTTTTCTAGGCTCGTAAAAAAAAATTCTAGCTGCTGTGAGCTTCATATTCGACGCTTAAAAAAACATATTTTTTTCACACGTGTACATAATTATTTTTTCTCAATAATATTGATGCATGGAAGTTCGCCGTTGCTCTTTTGGTAACAGTTTCCTGTTTTGTGATATTAGGGATCCTCAGATATCGAATTTGAACGAAATCGCTAAAATAACAAAGAATATCTAAATGGCGCTGATTTAAATTTTGGTAACAGTTTCCTGTATTGAAATCCCAGGGAGTCCTAAATATCGATTTTGAACGAAATAGGTTAATTTTAATAAATACATTTCAAAATGGTGCAGATTTTCTAAAATTTTTGTACCAGTTTCCTGTTTTGTGATATTAGGGATCCTCAGATATCGATTTTGAAAAAATCGGTAAATTAACAAATAATTCCAAAATGGCGCTGATTTTTTAAAATTTTGGTAACAGTTTCCTGTATTGAAATCCTAGGGAGCCCAAAATATCGATTTTGAATGAAATCGGTCAATTAACAAAGAATTTCAGATTGGCGCTGATTTTTTAAAACTTTGGTATCAGTTTCCTGCTTTGTAAACCCAGGGAGCCAACCCTAAATATCGATTTTAAACGAAATCAGTCAATTAACAAAGAATTTCAACATGGCGCTGATTTTTTAAAACTTTTGAATCAGTTTTGTGATCCCAGGGTGCCCTAAATATCGATTTTGAACGAAATCAGTCAATTAACTAAGAATTTCAGCATGGCGCTGATTTTTTAAAACTTTTGTATCAGTTTCCTGTTTTGTGATCCCAGGGAACCCTAAATATCGATTTTGAACGAAATCGGTCAATTAACAAAGAATTTTAAAATGGCGCTGATTTTTTAAAACTTTGGTATCAGTTTCCTGTTTAGTGATCCTAGGGAACCCTAAATATCGATTTGGAACGAAATCGGTCAATTATTAAAGAATTTCAAAATGGCGCTGATTTTTTAAAACTTTTGTATCAGTTTTGTGATCCCAGGGAGCCCTAAATATCGATTTTGATTGAAATCGGTCAATTAACAAAGAATTTCAAAATGGCGCTGATTTTTTAAAATTTTGGTACCAGTTTCCTGTTCTGTAATCCCAGGGAGTCCTAAATATCGATTTTGAACGAAATCGGTTATTAACAAAGAATTTCAAAATGGCGCCGATTTTGTACAGCTTTGGTATCAGATTCAGTTTTGTAATCCCAGGGAACCCTAAATATCGATTTTGAACGAAATCAGTCAATTAACAAAGAATTTCAACATGGCGCTGATTTTTTAAAACTTTTGTATCAGTTTTGTGATCCCAGGGTGCCCTAAATATCGATTTTGAACGAAATCAGTCAATTAACTAATAATTTCAGCATGGCGCTGATTTTTAAAACTTTTGTATCAGTTTCCTGTTTTGTGATCCCAGGGTACCCTAAATATCGATTTTGAACGAAATCAGTCAATTAACAAAGAATTTCAGCATGGCGCTGATTTTTTAAAACTTTTGTATCAGTTTCCTGTTTTGTGATCCCAGGGAACCCTAAATATCGATTTTGAACGAAATCGGTCAATTAACAAAGAATTTTAAAATGGCGCTGATTTTTTAAAACTTTAGTATCAGTTTCCTGTTTAGTGATCCCAGGGAACCCTAAATATCGATTTGGAACGAAATCGGTCAATTATTACAGAATTTCAAAATGGCGCTGATTTTTTAAAACTTTTGTATCAGTTTTGTGATCCCAGGGAGCCCTAAAGATCGATTTTGATTGAAATCGGTCAATTAACAAATAATTTCCAAATGGCGCTGATTTTTTATAACTTTGGTATCAGTTTCCTGTTTTGTAATCACAGGGAGCCCTAAATATTGATTTTGAACGAAATCGGTCAATTAAGCAAGAATTTCAAAATGGCGCTGATTTTTTAAAACTTTGGTACCAGTTTCCTGCTTTGTTATCCCAGGGATCCTCAGATATCGATTTTGAACGAAATCGGTAAATTAACAAATAATTTCAAAAAGGCGCTGATTTTTTAAAATTTTGGTACCATTTTCCTGTTTTGTAATCCCAGGGAGCCCTAAATATCGACTTTGAACGAAATCGGTCAATTGATAAATAATTTCAAAATGGCGCTGATTTTTTAAAATTTTGGTACCAGTTTCCTGTTTTGTAATCCCAGGGATCCTCAGATATCGACTTTGAACGAAATCGGTCAATTGATAAATAATTTCAAAATGGCGCTGATTTTTTAAAATTTTGGTACCAGTTTCCTGTTTTGTAATCCCAGGGAGCCCTAAATATCGGTTTTGAACGAAATCGGTAAATTTACAAATAATTTCAAAATGGCACTGATTTTTTAAAATTCTATTACCAGTTTCCTGTTTTGTAATCCCAGGGAGCCCTAAATATCGATTTTGAACTAAATCGGTCAATAAACAAAGGATTTCAAAATGGCACAGATTTTTTAAAACTTTGGTATCAGTTTCCTGTTTTGTAATCCCAGGAGCCCTAAATGTCGATTTTGAACGAAATCGGTCAATTAGTAAGAATTTAAAAATGGCGCTGATTTTTTAAAACTTTGGTACCAGTTTCCTGTTTTGTTATCCCAGGGATCCTCAGATATCTATTTTGAACGAAATCGGTAAATTAACAAAAACTTTCAAAAAGGCGCTGATTTTTTAAAATTTTGGTACCATTTTCCTGTTTTGTGATCCCAGGGAGCCCTAAATATCGATTTTGAACGAAATCGGTCAATTAACAAAGAATTACAAAATGGCGCTGATTTTTTAAAACTTTGGTATCAGTTTCCTGTTTTGTAATATCAAGGAACCCCGTCGTGGGTAAAACGGAACCGTATCAAAATCTTGCATAGAGAAACACTTGGAGTCTCTTCAAAATTCGCTATATATTTTCTATGGAAAAATAAATTCCGCCATCTTGAATTTTTTTCCTGTTCATCAATTAGACCTTCAGGTCCAGCCCCCAATCATGTAAGAATGGCCGATGAAATCGTTAAAGTTCTGCGGCAAAGTAAATAAACCATAACCGCATTAAATTAGAGCTCAATTTCGTGTACCCATTCTTATACGTTTAGGTAGGTATATCCGTACATCTCAAACTTATAAGAATGGATAGACGAAATTGAGCTCTAATTCAATGCTGTTATGGTTTATATAACTTTGACGCTGAACCTTTACCATTTGATCGAACATTCTTACATAATCGGGGGGCTGATCATCTTTTGACAAGAAACCACTCATCCATCTTACTTTCTGAGATAGACAGACACCAAAATATAAATTTGTATGGCAGCCATCTTAAACCCGCCATTTTTAATTTTTTTTTCAGCTCATTGTCTATTGGATGAAGTTTCGAATGACATTTGGTCGAGCACCCCCCCACCTATCTTCAATGCTTCGATAGGTTCATTTCGGCATATCGGCCGCCATCTTGTTTTTCCGAAATGTCATAATTTTTCCCTACTTGAATCCCGCACCCAAACACATTTGCCTCACATCATTGTATCGTTTTCTGGCTCTTTCTAGGAGAACAATAAATTATGTCATTGAGTCCTAATCGCCATAATATTATAATTTGGTATGAAAAAAAATATTCCGCCATCTTGAAATTGTTTTCATTTCGCTAAATAGACCTCCTCGTCCTGATCATCTTTTGCCAAGAAACCACTCTTCCACCTTTTATACTTTCGGAGTAAGTACACCAAATAAATTTGTATGGCAGCCATCATAAATCCGCCATTTTGAACTTTTTTTCAGCTCATTGTCTATAGGATTAAGTTTCGAAAGACATTTGTTCGAGCACCCCCGCCTATCTTCAATGCTTCGACCGGTTCATTTCGGCAAATCAGCCGCCATCTTGATTTTCTCACATGTCATAATTTTTCCCTACTCCCATCCCGCACCCGAACATATCTCCTATACATGAACTACCCCGTTTCGGATCTGTGGTGCCGCGGGTCGGGGTCGAAGAATCAAAAATTTTAAAACACTACAGCTCGGCCGCCATCTTGTTTTTCCAATTTTTCCACTTTTTCTATTGATCGTTTCCTAATTTCTTCAATAATTGCGATTTGTAACGAAATCGGTCGGAAAACAAAAGAGTTGCAAGAATCACGTCGGCCGACATCTTGTTTTTCCGAAATGTCATAATTTTTCCCTACTCGAATCCTGCACCCGAAAACATCTCCCGTACATCATTGTATCGTTTTCTGTCTCTTTCTCGGAGAACAATAAATTATGTCAATGAGTCCTAATCGCCATAATATAATTTTGTATGAAAAAAAATATTCCGCCATCTTGATTTTTTTTTTTTCGCTAAATATACCTCCTCGTTCTGATCATCTTTAGCCAAGAAATCACTCGTCCATCTTTTATACTTTCTGAGATAGGTACACCAAATAAATTTGTATGGCAGCCATCTGAAATCCGCCATTTTGAATTTTTTTTCAGCCCATTGTCTATTGGATGAAGTTTCGAATGACATTTGGTCTAGCACCCCCCGCCTATCTTCAATGCTTCGACCGGTCTATTTCGGCAAATCGGCCGACAACTTGATTTTCCGAAATGTCATAATTTTTCCCTACTCCCATCCCGCACCCGAACATATCTCTTATACATGAACTTCTCCGTTTCGGTTCTGTGGCGCCGCGGTTCGGGGTCCAAAAATCAAAAATTTGAAAAGAGACAGTTCGGCCGCCATCTTGTTTTTCGAATTTTTTCCACTTTTTCTATTAATCGTTTCCTAATTTCTTCAATCGTTGCGAGTTTTAACGAAATCGGTTGGAAAACAAAAGAGTTACAAGAATCACGTCAGCCGCCATCTTGTTTTTCAGAAATGTCATAATTTTTCCCTACTTCCATCCCGCACCCAAACACATCTCCCGTACATCATTGTATCGTTTTCTGTCTCTTTCTTGGAGTACAATAAATTATGTCAATGAGTCCTAATCGCCATATAATTTGGTATGAAAAATAAAATTCCGCCATCTTGAATTTTTTTCGTTTCGCTGAATAGACCTCCTCGTCCTGATTATCTCTTGCCAAGAAACCACACTTCCATCTCTTATACTCCCCGAGATAGAGACCAAATAAATTTGTATGGCGGCCATCTTAAATCTGCCATTTTGAATTTTTTTCAGCTCATTGTCTTTTGGATGAAGTTTCGAATGACATTTGGTGGAGCACCCCCCACCTATCTTCAATACCTCGGCCGTGCTCTTTACCCGTCTCCGAAATCCTCAATCATCAGCTGTCTCCATATTTTTGTTCAAGTTTAATTTTCTGACGTGTATACGAAGCCATCAGTGAAAAAAAAAATTTTCATACAAAATTTTACAGGAGGACATTTTTGGGAAAATCTCGAAAACTACCCCAAATGTGGCAACACTGTTTAGATATCTCGATACCGCTGGTTGAGTTACACAGTCGATCAATACATGTCAACTTTCCCAAATGTTGCCAACTGCCTCAAAAACGTGATCGAAATTTTGAAAAACACAAAAAGAATACAAAATGGCCGCTACCTCGTTTCACAGAAACATTTTACATAGTTTCATAATTTTCCCGTAAACTACAGGATATACCGCTCCTGATGACGTTTAAATTTTTCATCTCGCTCGCACCCAGCCGAAATGATCGCCCCTGAAAAAAGACCATGTCGAAAATCACTTTTACTTTAATAAATTCCGGTGTTGCCAGACCTCGGCGACGAAAATACCCAAATGTCATTCGCACAAGTGAGACACGTGGTTGCTCATACTCAAATTTTGCAAAAAGTCCGTATTTCGATTTTTTTATTTTTGGGGTAAATCTTGAAAATTTCCCGAGAAATGGGGTAATTTTTTTTCCCCAATCCATACCTCGAGTCTGTACACACAATCGCCCCCTAGAAGTCAAAACGCTCCGACGTTGCCAACTGTGAGAAATTTGAATTTTAAAATTGCGTTTTTTCGTACCTCAAACAAAAAGGCCGCCGCGACAGCCGCCATCTTGAATTTTTAAAAACCACTCCCGTTCTGTCAAAATACAGGATAATTGTAGGCGAGAGTAGAAAAAATTATTATGCTAGACTACGCCGTTTCGGATCTGTGGCGCCGCGGTTGGGGGTCGAAGAATCAAAAATTTTAAAACACTACAGCTCGGCCGCCATCTTGTTTTTCCAATTTTTTCCACTTTTTCTATTGATCGTTTACTAATTTCTTCAATCACTGCGAGTTTGAACGAAATCGGTTGGAAAACAAAAGAGTTGCAAGAATCACGTCGACCGCCATCTTGTTTTTCCGAAATGTCATAATTTTTCCCTATTCCCATCCCGCACCCGAACACATCTCCCATACATCATTGTATCGTTTTCTGTCTCTTTCTTGGAGAACAATAAATTATGCTAATGAGTCCTAATCGCCATATAATTTGGTATGAAAAAAAATATTCCGCCATCTTGAAATTTTTTTCATTTCGCTACATAGACCTCCTCGTCCTGATCATCTCTTGCCAAGAAACCACACTTCCATCTCTTATACTTTCTGAGATGGACACCAAATAAATTTGTATGGCGGCCATCTTAAATCCGCCATTTTGAATTTTTTTTCAGCTCATTGTCTTTTGGATGAAGTTTCGAATGACATTTGGTCGAGCACCCCCCACCTATCTTCAATACCTCGGCCATGCTCTTTACCCGTCTCCGAAATCCTCAATCATCAGTTGTCTCCATATTTTTGTTCAAGTTTAATTTTCTGAGGTGTATACGAAGCCATCAGCGAAAAAAAAATTTTTCATACAAAATTTTACATGAGGAGTTTTTGGGGAAAATCTCGAAAACTACCCCAAATGTGGCAACACTGTTTAGATATGTCGATACTGCCGGTCGAGTTACACAATCGATCCATACATGTCAACTTTCCCAAATATTGCCAACTGCCTCAAAAACGTGATCGAAATTCTGAAAAACACAAAAAGAATACAAAATGGCCGCCACCTCGTTCCACAGAAACATTTTACATAGTTTTATTATTTTCCCGTAAACTACAGGATATACCGCTCCTGATGACGTTTAAATTTTTTATCTCGCTCGCACCCAGCCGAAATGATCGCCCCTGAAAAAAGACCATGTCGAAAATCACTTTTACTTTGATAAGTTCCAGTGTTGCCAGACCTCGGCGACGAAAATACCCAAATGTCATTTGTACAAGTAGGACACGTGGTTGCTCGTACTCGAATTTTGCAAAAAGTCCGTATTTCGATTTTTTTATTTTTGGGGTAAATCTTGAAAATTTCCCGAGAAATGGGGTAATTTTTTTTCCCCAATCCATACCTCGAGTCTGTACACACAATCGCCCCATAGAAGTCGAAACGCTCCGATGTTGCCAACTGTGAGAAATTTGAATTTTAAAATTGCGTTTTTTCGTACCTCAAACAAAAAGGCCGCCGCGACAGCCGCCATCTTGAATTTTTAAAAACCACTCCCATTCTGTCAAAATACAGGATAATTGTAGTCGAAAAAAGAAAAAATTATCATGCTCGACCACGCCGTTTCGGATCTGTGGTGCCGCGGTTCGGGGTCGAAAAATCAAAATTTTCAAAACACTACAGCTCGGCCGCCATCTTGTTTTTCCAATTTTTTCCACTTTTTCTATAAATCGTTTCCTAATTTTTTCAATCGTTGCGAGTTTTAATGAAATCGGTTGGAAAACAAAAGAGTTACAAGAATCACGTCAGCCGCCATCTTGTTTTTCCGAAATGTCATAATTTTTCCCCAGTCGAATCCCGCACCCGAACACATCTCCCCTACATCATTAAATCGTTTTCTGTCTCTTTCTAGGAGAACAATTATGTCAATGAGTGAGTCAGTCAGTGAGTGGTAATCGAGCTATATATAGTATAACTAGTATGGCGCGTGGGTGCGCGGCCCGCTAAAGCGGACCACGTAGTGGACCGCGTGGTCCACTGTCTACTTACTCGCTGTCCTACTATTCTGTAAGAATGGCCGATCAAATCGTCAAAGTTCGGCGTCTGGTAATCGGGGGCTGGTTTACTGTCTACGTTTTCTGAACTGACTTCGGCAACTTGGCTTTCCTAATGGCAAACAGACAATAATTCTTCCAAAAAGAACAAACCTTGTAAAAAAAACCATATCAAAATCATGCATATTTCCTAACTTCTTCTATTCTCTTCAATGTTTGTAGATTCTGCCATCTTAATTTTTACTGCTCATAAAGTAGGCAGACTTTCAGGCCCTGATAATTTTCTACCCAAAAACCACTCTTCCATCTTTGAAATACTGTCTGAGATAGCCGCCATCTTGAATCCGCTATTTTGAATTTTTTTTCAGCTCACTGCCAATTGAATGAAGTTTCGAGTATTTTTTGTTTGAGGCGCCCCCACCTATCTTTAATACCCTGGCCGTGCTCCTCACCCATCTTTCAAACCCTCGATCATCATCGCTCCCCATATAATTTCTTCTTTAAAAACAATTTTTGAAAAGGAACCGCATCAAAGTCTTGCATAGTTCTACACTTGTAGCCTCTTCAATATTCGCCATACATTTTCTATGGAAAAATAAATTCCGCCATCTTGAATTTTTTTCCTGTTCATCCAGTAGACCTTCATGTCCTGATCATCTTTTGCCAAGAAACCACTCTTCCATCTTTTATACTCTCCGAGATAGACACCGACGAAACTTGTATGGCGGCCATCTTAAATCCGCCATTTTGAATTTTTTTTCAGCTCACTGTCAATTGGATGAAGTTTCGAGTGACATTTGGTCGAGCACCCCCCACCTATCTTCGATACCCTGGCTGGTGCTCTTCATCCGTCTTCGAAATCCTCAATCATCAGCTCTCTCCGTATTTTTCCTCTTAATGAATTTTTGTCTTCTATACGAAACGATGAGTGAAAAAAAAAATGTTCATACATAATTTTACAGGAGAGGTGATCAATGAGTCAGTCAGTCAGCACGAGCAGCTATATATATATAAACTAGTGTTTCGCCTTGTGCGCGAGCTGCTAAAGCAGCTCACGAGATGTGGTTAGCCCTAAATATCGATTTTGAACGAAATCGGTCAATTAACAAAGAATTTCAAAATGGCGCTGATTTTTCAAACTTTGGTATCAGTTTCGTTTTTTAATCCCAGGTAGCCCTAAATATCGATTTTGAACGAAATCGGTAAATTAACCAAGAATTTCAAAATGGCGCAGACTTTTTAAAACTTTAATTGGTATCAGTTTCCTGTTTTGTGATCCCAGGGAGTCCTCAATATCGCTTTTGAACGAAATCGGTAAATTAACCAAGAATTTCAAAATGGCGCTGATTTTTTAAAACTTTGCTATCAGGTTCCTGTTTTGTGATCCCAGGGAGTCCTAAATATCGATTTTGAACGAAATCGGTCAATTAACAAATAATTTCAAAATGGCGCTGATTTTTTATAATTCTGGTATCAGTTTCCTGTTTTGTTATCCCAGGGATCCTCAGAAATCGATTTTGAACGAAATCGGTAAATTAACAAATAATTTCAAAAAGGCGCTGATTTTTTAAAATTTTGGTGCCATTTTCCTGTTTTGTAATCCCAGGGAGCCCTAAATATCGACTTTGAACGAAATCGGTCAATTGATAAATAATTTCAAAATGGCGCTGATTTTTTAAAACTTTGGTATCAGTTTCCTGTATCGTGATCCAAGAAAGCCCTAAATATCGATTTTGAACGAAATCGGACAATTAACAAAGAATTTCAAAATGGCGCTGATTTTTTAAAATTTAGGTACCAGTTTCCTGTTTTGTAATACCAGGGATCCTCAGATATCGGTTTTGAAAGAAATCGGTAAATTAACAAATAATTTCAAAATGGCGCTGATTTTTTAAAGCTTCGGTATCAGTTTCCTGTTTTGTAATCTCATGGAGCCCCGTCGTGGGTAAAACGGAACCGTATCAAAATCTTGAAAAATCTTGGAAAAATAAATTCCGCCATCTTGAATTTTTTTCCTGTTTATCAATTAGACCTTCAGGTCCAGCCCGCAATCATGTAAAAATTGCCGATGAAATCGTTAAAGTTCTGCGACAAAGTAAATAAACCATAACCGCATTAAATTAGAGCTCAATTTCGTGTACCCATTCTTATACGTTTAGGTATGTACGATACTCAAACGTATAAGAATGGATAGACGAAATTGAGCTCTAATTCAATGTAGTTATGGTTTATATTACTTTGACGCTGAACCTTTACCATATGATCGAATATTCTTAAATAATCGGGGGGCTGATCATCTTTTGCCAAGAAACCACTCATCCATCTTACTTTCTGAGATAGACAGACACCAAAATGTAAATTTGTATGGCAGCCTGAACATGAACTACACCGTTTCGGATCTGTGGCGCCGCGATTTGGGGTCGAAAAATCAAAAATTTGAAAACACTTCAGCTCGGCCGCCATCTTTTGAATTTTTTTCAGCTCATTGTCTATTGGATGAAGTTTCGAATGACATTTGGTCGAGCACCCTCTACCTATCTTCAATACCTCGGCCGTGCTCTTTACCCGTCTCCGAAATCCTCAATCATCAGCTGTCTCCACATTTTTCTTCAAGTTTAATTTTCTGGCATGTAAACGAAGCCATCAGTGAAAAAAATATTTTTCATACAAAATTTTACATGAGGAAATTTTGGGGAAAATCTCGAAAACTACCCCAAATGTGGCAACACTGTTTAGATATCTCGATACTGCCGGTCGAGTTACACAATCGATCCATACATGGCAACTTTCCCAAATGTTGCCAACTGACTCAAAAACGTGATCGAAATTTTCAAAAACACAAAAATAATACAAAATGGCCGCCACCTCGTTCCACAGAATCATTTATAATGTATTAACATAGTTTTATAATTTTCCCGTAAACTACAGGATATACCACTCCTGATGACGTTTCAATTTTTCATCTCGCTCGCACCCAGCCGAAATGATCGCCCCTGAAAAAAGACCATGTCGAAAATCACTTTTACTTTGATGAATTCCAGTGTTGCCAGACCTTGGCGACCAAAACACCCAAATTTCATTCGTACAAGTGAGACACGTGGTTGCTCGTACTCGAATTTTTCAAAAAGCCCGTATTTCGATTTTTTAATTTTTGGGGTAAATCTTGAAAATTTCCCGAGAAATGGGGTAATTTTTTTTCTCCAATCCATACCTCGAGTCTGTACACACAATCGCCCCGTAGAAGTCGAAACGCTCCGACGTTGCCAACTGTGAGAAATTTGAATTTTAAAATTGCGTTTTTTCGTACCTCAAACAAAAAGGCAGCCGCGACAGCCGCTATCTTGAATTTTTAAAAACCACTCCCGTTCTGTCAAAATACAGGATAATTGTAGGCGAAAAAAGATAAAATTGCTATGCTCGACCACGCCGTTTCGGATCTGCGGCGCCGCGGTTGGGGGTCGAAAAATCAAAAACTTGAAAACACTACAGCTCGGCCGCCATCTTGTTTTTCCAATTTTTCCACTTTTTCTGTTGATCGTTTACTAATTTCTTCAATAATTGCGAGTTGTAACGAAATCGGTTGGAAAACAAAAGAGTTGCAAGAGTCACGTCAGCCGCCATCTTGTTTTACTGAAATGTCATAATTTTTTCCTACTCCCATCCCGCACCCGAACACATCTTCTATACATCATTGTATCATTTTCTGTCTCTTTCTAGGAGAACAATAAATTATGTCAATGAGTCCTAATTGCCATTTAATTTGGTATGAAAAAAAATATTCCGCCATCTTGAATTTTTTTTCATTTCGCTACATAGACCTCCTCGTTTTGATCATTTTTGCCACGAAACCACTCTTCCATCTTTTATACTTTCTGAGATAGACACCAAATAAATTTGTATGGCGGCCATCTTAAATCCGCCATTTTGAAATTTTTTTCAGCTCACTGTCAATTGGATGAAGTTTCGAATGACATTTGGTCGAGCACCCCCCACTTATCTTCAATACCTTGGTAGTGATCTTTACCCGTCTCCGAAATCCTCAATTATCAGCTGTCTCTATATTTTTGTTCAAGTGTAATTTTCTGACGTGTATGCGAAGCCATCAGTGAAAAAAAAAATTTTCATACAAAATTTTACAGGAGGATATTTTTGGGAAAATCTCGAAAACTACCCCAAATGTGGCAACACTGTTAAGATATATCGATACTGCCGGTCGAGTTACACAATCGATCGATACATGTCAATTTTCCCAAATGTTTCCAACTGCCTCAAAAACGTGATCGAAATTTTGAAAAACACAAAAAGAATCCAAAATGGCCGCCACCTCGTTTCACAGAAACATTTTACATAGTTTTATAATTGTCCCGTGAACTACAGGATATACCGCTCCCGATGACGTTTAAATTTTTCATCTCGCTCGCACCCAGCCGAAATGATCGCCCCTGAAAAAAGACCATGTCGAAAATCACTTTTACTTTGATTTATTCCAGTGTTGCCAGACCTCGGCCATAAAAATACCCAAATGTCATTCGTACAAGTGGGACACGTGGTTGCTCGTACTCGAATTTTGCAAAAAGTCCGTATTTCGATTTTTTTATTTTTGGGGTAAATCTTCAAAATTTCCCGAGAAATGGGGTAATTTTTTTCCCCCAATCCATACCTCGAGTCTGTACGCACAATCGCCCCGTAGAAGTCGAAACGCTCCGACGTTGCGAACTGTGAGAAATTTGAATTTTAAAATTGCGTTTTTTCGTACCTCAAACCGAACGGCCGCCGCGACAGCCGCCATCTTGAATTTTTAAAAACCACTTCCATTCTGTCAAAATACAGGATAATTGTAGGTGAAAAAGAAAAAAATATCATGCTCGACCACGCCGTTTCGGATCTGCGGCGCCGCGGTTCGGGGTCGAAAAATCAAAAATTTGAAAATACTACAGCTCGGCCGTTATCTTGGGTTTCCAATTTTTTCCACTTTTTCTATTGATCGTTTCCTAATTTCTTCAATAATTGTGAGTTGTAACTAAATCGGTTGGAAAACAAAAAAGTTACAAAAAGCACTACGGCCGCCATCTTGTTTTTCCGAAATGTCATAATTTTTCCCTACTCAAATCCCACACCAAAACACATCTCCCATACATCACTGTATCGTTTTCTGTCTCTTTCTTGGTGAACAATAAATTATGCTAATGAGTCCTAATCGCCATATAATTTGGTATGAAAAAAATATTCCGCCATCTTGAATTTTTTTTCATTTCACTGAATAAAACGCCTCGTCGTGATCATCTCTTGCCTAGAAACTACACTTCCATCTCTTTTACTCTCCGAGATAGAGATCAAATAAATTTGTATGGCGGCCATCTTAAATTCGCCATTTTGAATTTTTTTTCAGCTCATTGTCAACTGGATGAAGTTTCGAATGACATTTGGTCGAGCACCCCCCTCCTATCTTCAATACCTTGGCCGTGCTCTTTACCCGTCTCCGAAATCCTCACTCATCAGCTGTCTCCATATTTTTCTTCAAGTTTAATTTTCTGACATGTATACGAAGCCATCAGTAAAAAAAAATTTTTTCATACAAAATTTTACAGGAGGAAATTTTGGGGAAAATCTCGAAAACTACCTCAAATATGGCAACACTGTTAAGATATATCGATACTGCCGGTCGAGTTACACAATCGATCCATACATGTCAACTTTCCCAAATGTTGCAAACTGCCTCAAAAACGTGATCGAAATTTTGAAAAACACAAAAAGAATACAAAATGGCCGCCACCTCGTTCCACAGAAACATTTTACATAGTTTCATACTTTTCCCGTAAACTACAGGATATACCGCTCTTGATGACGTTTCAATTTTTCATTTCGCTTGCACCCAGCCGAAATGATCGCCCCTGAAAAAAGACCATGTCGAAAACCACTTTTACTTTGATAAATTCCAGTGTTGCCAGACCTTGACGACGAAAATACCCAAATATCATTTGTACAAGTACGACACGTGGTTGCTCGTACTCGAATTTTGCAAAAAGTCCGTATTTCGATTTTTTTATTTTTGGGGTAAATCTTGAAAATTTCCCGAGAAATGGGGTAATTTTTTTTCCCCAATCCATACCTCGAGTCTGTACACACAATCGCCCCCTAGAAGTCGAAACGCTCCGACGTTGCCAAGTGTGAGAAATTTGAATTTTAAAATTGTGTTTTTTCGTACCTCAAACAAAAAGGCCGCCGCGACAGCCGCCATCTTGAATTTTTAAAAACCACTCCCATTCTGTCAAAATACAGGATAATTGCAGGCGAAAAAAGAAAAAAATATCATGCTCGACCACGCCGTTTCGGATATGTGGCGCCGCGGTTCGGGGTCGAAAAATCGAAAATTTGAAAACACTACAGCTCGGCAGCCATCTTGTTTTTCCAATTTTTTCCACTTTTTCTATTGATCGTTTCCTAATTTCTTCAATAATTGCGAGTTGTAACGAAATCGGTTGGAAAACAAAAGAGTTGCGAGAATCACGTCGGCCGCCATCTTGTTTTTCCGAAATGTCATAATTTTTCCCCACTCGAATCCCGCACCCGAACACATCTCCCCTACATCATTATATCGTTTTCTGTCTCTTTCTAGGAGAACAATTATGTCAATGAGTGAGTCAGTCAGTGAGTGAGTGGTAATCGAGCTATATATAGTATAACTAGTATGGCGCGTGGCTGCGCGGCCCGCTAAAGCGGACCGCGTATAGGGGCGCGTGGTCCACTGTCTACTTACTCGCTGTCCCACTATCCTGCCCCCCGATTATGTAAGAATGGCCGATCAAATCGTCAAAGTTCGGCGTCAAAGTAAAATAAACCATAACAGCATTAAATTAGAGCTCAATTTCGAAACACGAAATTGAGCTCTAATTCAATGCTGTTATGGTTTATTTTACTTAGACGCCGAACTTTTACGATTTGATCGACAATTCTTACATAATCGGGCAGCTGGTTTACTGTCTACGTGTTCTGATCTGAACAACACACTGCTATGCTAGTGAGCACAGTGGAAGCGCCAGCACGCCAAGCGTCCGACGTAAAAGAAAATTCTCATAAAGGAAAAACATAAAACAAAGACCACCAACCCCCCGCCCCGCCCTTTTTGTTTGAGCAGCCCCTACCTATCTTTAATACCCTGAGTGTGCTCCTCAACCATCATCCGAACCTTCGATCATCATCTCTCTCCATATTTTTTCTCCGGACCATTCGTCAAAATGAGAATTCTTCCATAAAAACAAATCTTGAAAAGGAACCGTAGTCTTGCATTGTTCTACATGTGTAGCCTCTTCAATATTCGCCATACATTTTCTATGGAAAAATAAATTCCGCCATCTTGAATTTTTTTCCTGTTCATCAAGTAGACCTTCATGTCCCGATCATCTTTTGCCAAGAAACCACTCTTCCATCTTTTATACTCTCCGTAATAGACACCGACGAAATTTGTATGGCGGCCATCTTAAATCCGCCATTTTGAAAATTTTTTCAGCTCACTTTTAATTGGATGAAGTTTCGAGTGACATTTGGTCGAGCACCCCCACCTATCTTCAATACCCTTTTCTATGGAAAAATAAATTCCGCCATCTTGAATTTTTTTCCTGTTCATCAAGTAGACCCTCATGTCCTGATCATCTTTTGCCAAAAAACCACTCTTCCATCTTTTATAGTCTCCGAGATAGACACCGTTGAAATTTGTATGGCGGCCATCTTAAATCCGCCATTTTGAATTTTTTTTCAGTTTACTGTCAATTGGATGAAGTTTCGAGTGACATTTGGTCGAGCACCCCCCGCCTATCTTCGATACCCTGGCTGGTGCTCTTCATCCGTCTTCGAAATCCTCAATCATCAGCTCTCTCTGTATTTTTCCTCTTAATGAATTTTTGTCTTCTATACGAAACGAAGAGTGAAAAAAAAAATGTTCATACAAAATTTTACAGGAGAGGTGATCAATGAGTCAGTCAGCACGAGCAGCTATATATATATTAATGAATTGAATCTTGAATCTTGAATCTATAGCAGCAATAGCAAAATTCCCAATTTGCAAAAATTTTACCTGTCTACCTATTACGGTTCATGAGATACAGCTAATCAGACGCATGGCCAGACGGTCGACGGACAGAAGGACGCCGCGCCGGACAGATAGCGGAGGCTTATTAATAAGCCCCTTTGGCGTTGGCACCCTTTGATTACGGAACTCTAAAAACCGACAAAAGATAATGTGGACGAAGCAAACAGCGCTAATTTAACTTTGTCGAGTGTCATCGCAGTGCGGAGTGTCGCGGGACATAAAACGAATACACAAAGAGTCCGCGGGTGCAAATATACACCTACCTACATAAAAAAAAATCACAGATTTCGCAGTCCCCGCAAGAATCGGAGCATTGAAAGTGAATACAAAACACCAACTCGAATGCACTTCTCGCCTGCATCCGTATCTTTTAACACCATTACCATGTCAATCGGTAATGGTGCTAAAATAATGGTAATGGTGCTAAAATAATACCCTAGGACTTTTTTTATCATTTTTTCTTAAGTCGTTTTTTTCCCGAAATGTTTACAATTTAGTAAACAAACACCCCCCAAAAAACCCGACTATTTAACATTTTTTAAAATTCCAAAAAATGTTACCAACCGATTTTCAAAATTCAAACGCTCACACATGTATCGATAAATTCCTCAACTCTTCGTACTATTCCCATCTCGATCATCCCAAAACAATCGGAGCTATGGCCAATAATACGTCTCAGGCTATTTGCATCTGATAACCATTTTCAATGGTAAAACTTATGGCATTCGCGCCTGGAATTATCTGTTTCCTTTTTAACTTAACGAATTGCTTATGAACATCCGAAATCAAAATGTACAAATGGTTATAAAAACACCAAAGAAGTACTATGATAATTTAAAAATTTATATTTATCTTTTACCTATCTTACGAGTAGGTACATGACACTTTTTTATATATTATTGAATAATAAAAACTGACACTCTTTTATATATTGAATAAAAAAAAACTAAAAACAAATTAAAGTTTTTGTGACAATGCCGTCTTGTCAAACATCTCCTGAGGTCGCTCCGGTGTCGGAGTGAAAACATTTGTGTGCAGTGTTGCGGCGATGCGTACCTATTGCTTGTTCAGTTGCTTGTTTGTCCTGTATGTTTAAAAGCTGGGAGGGTGGGTGGTACATATCGCATGCTACACGTTGTACCACATAGATTTGTCTTATAGCGCCTGCTTGTATCCAATATATTGAAGGCTTAGTTAATAAAGTTATTCTGACGACCGCGAGCTCTCAGTCTATACGAAAGCCTTATTTAGCGCGGAGTCGACAGATAAAAGTTATCTTAACAAGCGCAGTAATAACTAGATTCAGACACGAGTGGCGAAAACAGGATTAAAACACGCCGAAAAGCAGCTTCATGTTGTATTGTAGGGTTCTTAAATGTTACGTTTTTTGCTTTCAATTTCGAGATTACAATGTAAGTAATTAGATACGTTTTGATAGTAAGATACCAAGTTTAGGTAGTTTTAGTTTTTCCTCAATGCTCTCCTCAATGTATTTATTTTACGTAAGACAACCACTGGTTCGGAAAGCAGATTCTACTGAGAAGAACTGGCTAGAAACTCAGCAGTTGTTCTTTTATAACAAAGAAAAAAGAATGTTACAATATGTAGCCATACACAATACATACGTAATGTAACAAGAATTACACTATATTATGATCCTTACTACTACAATTACATTAAATAGTTATCTAGACTATTCTGGATTCAAATCTTGTGCAACCTATTGGTTATGTTTGAAGGGCTTTCTTCACTCAACGGTCTTCTGCCATCCGTGAAGTAGGCACAGACTGAAAAAAATTCGCATCCACTTTATATTATTATAAGTCAAGTTCAGTTGAGGTGCTGAGCCTAAAAATTTAAAAAACAAAACAAACAGACTGAGTGTGTGTTCCGTTATAAGCACTGCGAGCACTGGCAGTGCTCTTTACTGGGGACTTCCAGTGCTCTCAGTGTATTTCGGAACGCACCCTACATATATATTAGAAAGAAGAATTATACAATGACAGTTCTAATGTCAGATTTGTTGACAGTGACAGCGAACACAGAGTAATAGACAAATATGGTTGCATTCGAATTATTACAACAAAGACAGACACTTCCGCGCAAACATTAGTATGGATTTAGATTTAATTACGCCCCAATATGACGCAGTATGATTTAATATAACATTACAGTTAGGGAACTCGGCTCGAGTGACGTTAATATGACAAATACGACGCCCCACCTCCGGTTGGAACATGTTGAATATGGTAATAATTTCCCTAGCGTTTGCCTCCAGCCTATCTAAGTGTCACTTTAACTTTTAGAGATACGAATTGTTGTTATTGAAGTGAAACTTTGATAGTACTTATGATATTAACTCACGAGAAAGTCATTTACACTTTTGCTTTCATAATATTTTCATGGATTTTGTCGCCAATTTTGTCGCGGCAGCCAATCGTTACAGAGAGTAGCCATCGGCACGGGAGATCAATAGAGTACAAATGTGTGCACAATTAATTAATTAGATGTAGAAATTACTTACAAGTAGAAGTTTAAGTTAACGTAATAATATTTATTAGCCCAAAGGCTAGATCGTAGTAGAAAATAAAGCTGCCATGCTATTTAACGGTGCTTTAAAAAACTTTTGTCTAATTTTCTATTTAAGTACTAAATCTCATAGTTCGATGGGATGGGAGAGAATCGACTCATACATACTCATAATCGACGGTTTTACGTTCTCTCTGAGGCATGGGGGTAACTGGTGGTGTTTCCCCATGCCCTTCCTAACTCCGAAGTAGTTTTTAGAACTTCTAGACCTAAAACCCCGAAATAGAATGCAAGACATTGTCATCCGTACTCACATAAGACAACAGGGGGCATACTACCACATCGCTTAAATCCGTTTTATTCGTTTAAATTGTTTTAATGTTGTTGACGTTTGTGTCCTTGAATTATAATCCTTATAATAGGGTCGTCAAGGTACGCGACTTAAAATTGACATTTTGAAATAATACTGCTTTACTGGCGAAGTGCATTGTGCTGTTTTGGCACTAATAAAAGCCAAAAACCAAGAAAAAAAAGAAGAAGAAGCGATTGTAGTAGACGCCCAGCGCTCAACACTGCGCGGAAAGAGCAAAACACGTCGTCAAGGTACAACGTAAGTATATGAATTCTGGATTCTATGTCCTTTCCCACGATGCAACCTATCTTTATACCAAATTTCATCAAAATTGGTTGAAAAGATGGGCCTTAACAGCGCAAGACAGACAGATGGACAGGCAGACACACTTTCGCATTTATATCTAACATTAGTATGGATATTTGTATGGTTTTTTTGTTTTATCCACTACTTGTTAGCCCTTGACTGCGATCTCACCTGATGGTAAGTGATGATGCAGTCTAAGATGGTAGCGGGCTAACCTGTTAGGGGCATGGCAGTTAAACCCATACCCCTATATTCGGTTTCTACACGGCATCGTACCGGAACGCATAATCGCTTGGCGGTACGTCTTTGCCGGTAGGGTGGTAACTAGCCACGGCCGAAGCCTCCCACCAGGCCAGGCCAGGGAAAATTCAGAAATTATAAATTCCCAAATTGACCCTGCCGGGGATCGAACCCGGGACCTCCGCACGTTAAGACAACAGCGCTACACACTGCGCCACGGAGGTCGTCAAATTGTATGAACTTTCTCGCCAACGAAACAAACTCACTGTCGCCGAAAGAACAAAACGCGACAAGATACAACGTATTTTTCCAGGATAATTAAACCGCAAAGCCGAGCAGAAACCACGGGTTCAACAAATCAATTTCGCGTCGTGAAATTACTTTGTAAAGCTGAAAAGGGCTGCGCGGAACGGTAACAAATTGAAATCCTTTTGTGCCGCGCCTTCGCAGCCGTGTCCGGGCTGATGGCTGGACACGAATCATGGAACAAATAATTTTATGTTCTGTTTAAATGCGTATTACAATTTATTATTAAAATAAACAAATTTTATACATTAATATACTAAAATCTAAATATTAAACTAACTATAAAGTAATTCCTTATATACCTACTGACAAAAAAAAATCCCTAATTAAAAAGACCACTCCTGGTTGCCCCCGCGGCCAAAAGTACCCATCAAGCTTGCAGCATTACCACGCTGAATGGCGATGGATAACCTTTGAACCAAGTAGGAACCTTTTTAAACTGTGTCAAATCAAGTATAAGAACTGAAAAATTGAGCTTGAAATTAAGTACAGTACAGTATTATTGCTACCACTACATAACGACATATTAAAATAAAGATAAATTAACAAATTTTTGCTTTGGGTAATCACTTTGTAAAGCTGAAAAGGGCTGCGCGTTTTTTATTCAAATAGACTTTTTACAAGCCTTTGTATCCGTATATTATAGCCATAGCCCTATCGTGCAGATCGCATATTCTTTTGTAATTTCTGAACGTACTGTTTTACGAAGATTAAAATATTACAGTAATATTGCGAAGCTACTGTAAGAATACCTATTTCCTTGAATTTTTCTCTAAGGGATTCACGTGGTTTTAAATTATATATCGCACGTACTCGTATTGCCCATTTTTGTAATACAAATTTTTTTTGAATATCTGCCGCTTTACCGATTATACGCAGCAAGATTCCATAAGACATAATACTATGAAAATAAGCAAAATATACAATCTTTGCAGTTTCAACGTCTGTTAACTGCCGAATCTTTCAAAATCTGGTATTAGAGCTGTAGGTACAGTTGAAATAAAGTTTAGGTATTATTAAAATAAGGCATATTAAAATTAAAATAAATACAGAATATTAAAAGAGGTTAACAGATTTTTGCTTCGGGAAATCACTTTGTAAAGCTGAAAAGGGCTGTGCGAAATGGTAACAAATTGAAATCCTTTTGTGCCGAGCCTTCAGAAGTCATAACCATGTCCGGACTGATGGCCAGCTGGGATGTTTTTATTATAAATAAATAATATTTTTTTTGGGATTTCAAATAACACAGAAAACAAACAAAATAACAAGATACAGAAAAAACTTATAGACTAAACTCTGATACTACAAACACTAATGACTACCTAGTACCTATCTTCAGTAATTAGTTTTGGATTATGTGATCCGATATCTTTGGTTGATTAATATTTAATCTACCTATTCAAGATAATCTTATAATTGTTACAAGGGATGTTATTAATTAATATACCTATATTAGATATGTCGCAGCCGAAAAGACGTATTATTTTAATATTGTTGACGTTCGTGTTTTAGAATTATAATCCTTATTTTAGGGCCGTCAAGATACGTGACAAAGCTGTCATTTTGAAATAATACTGCTTTTTAAGCCATGGTAGTAACCCCCAAGCCGTAGTACTTATATTAAAAAGGCAGGTAGGGCAGACAAGACTATGTGGGGTTTTGGTTCTCGCGGGATCTCTTTAATTTCCGGAATAAAAGCCTATGCCTAAGCCTATGTCCTTCCCCGGGATGTAACCTACCACTGTACCGAATTTCATCAAAATCGGTTGAAAAGATGGGCTGTTAAAGCGTAGCACACACTTTCGCATTTATAATATTAATAGGGAATTATGGATTAAATCTTAGGACCGCTTGCACAAGGACATTTAAACTAATTTTAATTTAGTTAAATGTTAATGCTGTCTCTTTTTGGCAAATGCATATTGTAGTTGCCAAAAGACAGCATTAAAATATTTAAGTAAATCAATTTAAGAGTCCTCGTGCAAGTGGGCCTAGTCTTTGCCTTAGTCTTTGTGAAGTGTGTCATAACAAGCGCGTATTCGTCGCAAGGCGGGCTTGGATAGAGCGCCTTAGCAAACTGGCGCTTTCAAAGGCTGTTCTCAAAACAAACTTGACCCGAGTCTAGTGTTGGCGCGAACTGGGACCACGTACATGCAGCGAGTTGAGAGTTTATTGTACGAGAAACTGGATAAATAATTATAATACTTTGTTGCATAATCTATACTTAATATTAGTAGGGAAGTATGGATTAATTCTTAGTGTTAGCTTTGTGCTGTGAAGTGAGTCATAACAAGCGCGTATTCGTCGCAAGGCGGGCTTGGTTAGAGCGCCTTAGCAAACTGGCGCTTTCAAAGGCTGTTCTCAAAACAAACTTGACCCGAGTCTAGTGTTGGCGCGAACTGGGACCGCGTACATGCAGCGAGTTGAGAGTTTATTGTACGAGAAACTGGATAAATTATAATACTCTGTTGCATAATCTATACTTAATATTAGTAGGGAAGTATGGATTAATTCTTAGTGTTAGCTTTGTGCTGTGAAGTGAGTCATAACAAGCGCGTATTCGTCGCAAGGCGGGCTTGGTTAGAGCGCCTTAGCAAACTGGCGCTTTCAAAGGCTGTTCTCAAAACAAACTTGACCCGAGTCTAGTGTTGGCGCGAACTGGGACCGCGTACATGCAGCGAGTTGAGAGTTTATTGTACGAGAAACTGGATAAATTATATCACTCTGTGGCATAATCTATACTTATCGTACTAATATTATAAATGCGAAACTGTGTTTGTTTGTTGGTTTGTTGGTTTATTGGTTTGTTGGTTTGTCCTTCAATCACGCCACAACGGAGCAACGGATTGACGTGATTTTTGGCATGGGTATAGTTGAGAACCTGGAGAGTGACATAGGCTACTTTTTATCTCGGAAAATTAAGGAGTTCCCGAGGGAATCAAAAAAACTTAAACCACGCGGACGAAGTCGCGGGCATCAGCTAGTAATATTATTATAAATGCGAAAATTTGGCTGGATGTTTGTTACTCAATCACGCCAGAACGGCTGAACGGATCTGTATGTTTACTACAGAGATAGATTATGGTCTGGAATAACACATACTTATTATCAAGGAAAATTAAAGAGTTCCCGCGGAAACCGAAAAACCTCAATCCACGTGGACGAAGTCGCGGGCATCAGCTAGTAATTAGATAAATTACGATCATCCTGTCAATTTTATATAATATGTGAGTGTTCCTTCAATTACGCCGCAACGGAGCAACGGATCGACGTGAATTTGTATGTATTTAAATTAGTAGGTAGGTATGTTTGAATTTGAAATGAATAATGAAAAAAATAAAAAACCCCAGCTGAGTTTGTTGTGGGCTCTTCTCAGACCTGGGCGCGTTTGGAGCCCTCGTAGCTTTAGTTTTAAGATACCGTAACAGATTATCACCATCATATTTTTATGTAACTGGACATCAATAAGTGTAGTGTCTTACCTAAATTGAATAAATATTTATGACTTATAACTTATGACGTTTGATAGTCGGCTCAGGCATAGCTTACTTTTTCTCAAAGGAAAATCAACGATATTCAAATCCATGTATCGCAATCTTGGACAAGAACGTATCTATGTAACAATACTAGCTCTAAATCGATAGGTTTCATGTATCTCAGACAAACGACAACCGACTCGAGCTTAGAGACATCATGTTAGATTGCAGCCTTCCCCGATACCGGAGCTTAACAGCCTGATCCGAGCTTCCGTAACCTCAATATCGACACAATTGGGTATGGCACTACTAGTGAAATAAATAATTTTTTAGTGATTCTCAAATAAAGGATCTCCCAAAAGTCGTAATATCCGCGTCCCCTGCTAGTTTTGTGTTGAATAACCATTTTAAACTATCGTAATTAAAGAAAAAAAGTGCGTCGAACTTTGATGGCGTCACAATTCAAAATATCATACAAAATCCCATACTAAGCACGCATTTTAACGTTTGAAAAAAAGTTGCTGATTTGACTAGTTGTCAAATACCCAATTGCCTGAATATTTCGGTCGGGTTACTCTCAGTGACTTATCAGATGTTAGTGATAATAACCGGGACAGACTGCTTAACGTGCTCTCCGAGGCAGGGAGGAACCGAAAAGGTCAAATTCGGACTAACAAATTCGGTCACCCATCCAGGGAATGACTTGGGTCAACTTTGTTTAACCATCGCAATCGACTGATATGCGTTGTCGCAACTGGGCCACTCGTCCCTCGTCCTTTGAGTTGGTCAGACATTTATATTTTATATCGATTAAACGTGCGTTTTGCCGTGCAAAATAACAACGAACGTTTTGAAAACAAAAATCCTTTTGATTCCTGCGGGAACTTCTTAATTTTCCAGAATATAAAGTAGCCTATATGTCACTCTCCAGGTCCTCAAACCTAACCAAAAATCACGTCGATCCGTTGCTCCGTTGCGGCGTGATTAAAGGACAAACCAACAAACAGACATACTTCCGCGTTTAAAATATTAGTATGATAGATCAAATAAATATTATAAATGCGAAAGTTTGGATGGATGGATGTATGTATGGATGTATGTTTGTTACTCAATCACGCTCCAACGGATGAACGGATCTGGATGAAATTTGGCACAGAGATAGATTATAGTCTGGAATAGCACATAGGCTACTTTTTATCCCGGAAAATTAAAGAGTTCCCGCGGGAACCGAAAAACCTCAATCCACGCGGACGAAGTCGCGGGCATCAGCTAGTAGAACAATAAATTAGATATTGTAGACACGATGATTAGAGAGATTCCTATAAGATGGGTAACCACGTATTCAATATCAATCAATTCGCAGTTACGCACATCGTCTCGAATTTCAATATTAATCATAAACTAATCACTCATGGTTAATATTCCATCAGGCGACAATCATGAGAAACTGTATTAACACACGAGTTATATTAAGACGTCGTTAGCCTAGTATTAACTACGTGATTTTTCCTTTAAATTTATCCTGAAAAGTACACACTTTACACAAAATTCGAAGTTCTATAAAAATTCGTTTAGTGTTCGAGCTGTTCAGCTATGGAATGCACTTCCACTGACCATACGCCAATCTAAGTCTCTGGACATATTCAAAATTGCTGTTAAGAATCATTATCTTGCAAACTAAAGACGACAACAAAAATTTATTCTCTAAGCTGAATCGAAATATATTATATAATATTATAATACATTATGTATTATAATATTATATAATAATATTATTATATAATATTTTATAATTAGCTATATTATATATAATTTATATTTTATAATTATATATTATATAATTTATAATTTATATTTTACTTAGTTTTAATTTCATAGTGTTTGTAATATTAGTTTTAATTTAGATTTCATTTATAGTTTGTTTATTTCCTAGTTGTAATTAAATAAAATGATTATTAAAAATTTATATTTTGATTATATGTGTATTATTGGTTTATGTATTAGTATGTAGTTATTTGAATGTAAGTATATTATAAAGCCACCTGCAGTCTATTTTCCTTTATTTTCTCCTTTTCCTAAGGTTGCCTGGTAGAGATCGCTACCTAAGCGATAAGGCCGCCTTTTGTATCCTACTTCTGTCTGTGTTTATTTTATTTCCAATTTTTATTTTTGTTATTTTTACTTGTTGTGGTGGTACAAATAATGTGTATAATAATAATAATAATAAATTTTTGACGACGTAAATAGTGCCATTTCTCAGTTCACTCACTGGTTTACTGTAAACAACTTACTTTTAAATGCAAAAAAAACTAAGTCTATTGAGTTCGCACTGCCCAATACCAAGAACACACGTAACATTAATATCTAGTGGTAAACAATTATAGGTTAAAAATAGAAGAGGCCGCCGTGTTCTTGGGAGTGACCTTAGATGCTAAGCTTCAATGGGGACCCATATATCAAATCTAGCTGGTAAACTCAGTTCTGCTGCTTACGCTGTCAGAAAGATTCGGCAGTTAACAGACGTTGAAACTGCAAAGATTGTATATTTTGCTTATTTTCATAGTATTATGTCTTCTGGAATCTTGCTGTGGGGTAAAGCGGCAGATATTTAAAAAAAAATTGTATTACAAAAAAGGGCAGTACGTGCAATATGTAATTTAAAACCACGTGAATCCCTTAGAGAGAAATTCAAGGAAATAGGTATTCTTACAGTAGCTTCGCAATATATTTACAGTAATTTAATCCTTGTAAAACAGCACGTTCAGAATTACAAAAGAATATGCGATTTGCACGATAGGCCAACTAGAAACCGCCATAGGCTCGTGACTCCATCGCTCCGCCTCAAGAAAGTCCGGAGGTCGTTCGTGGGAATGAGCATTCTATTCTATGACAAAATTCCCCAACCTATTTTAAACTTGCCTTTACACAAGTTTAAAAAGTCCATTAAAAGTATGCTTCTGTAAAAAGCTTATTATACTGTTGAAGATTACGTAAATGACAAAGGAGCATGGATTTGAATCGCTCTATCAATGCTAAGGACAGCGGTTACGTATGTAATTACAAATTAATGAAGTTGTAAATTGTTTTTTTTTTTAAAAGAGCAACCGCCGAGTTTCTTGCTGGTTCTTCTCGGTAGGAACGGCGTTCCGAACCAGTGGTAGATTCATTTGACTATTCATAAGCACTTGTAAAAAGTCTATTTGAATAAAACACTTTTGAATATTTTTTTTTTAAAACGAGGATCAAACGGTATCATCATAACTTGTTAAGGTGACCACAAATTATTAAAAATTAAAAGAAAATCCGACACAATGACTTAAATAATAAATAATGTGCTCCCGACCGAATTGCGGCCACGGCGGCCCATCTCCAGAGAGATTAGCCATCTGCGCGGGATATATTATAGTGCACAAGTGTTTAACAATGAAGTAATAGGATACCAATAATGTTGGTAATAATAATACTTATCTATATATATATAAATCTCGTGTCACAATGTTTGTCCTCAATGGACTTCTAAACCACTTAACCGATTATAATAAAATTCGCACACCATGTGCAGTTCGATCTAACTTGAGAGATAGGATAGTTTATATTATATAGATTAGGATTATTAGTGCTACCCGTGCGAAGCCGGGGCGGATCGCTAGTAATATTATAAAGAGGTAAAATTTGTGAGTTTGTGAGATTGTAGGGGGTAATCTCTGGATCTACTGAACCGATTTAGAAAATTCTGGTACCAATAGAAAGCCACATTATTTATGAGTGTCATAGGCTACCTATATATTAATCCGAAAAATTCGTGAGTTCCCGTGGGAATTTAAAAAAAATATTTCACGCGGACGAAGTCGCGGGCATCTGCTAGTAGCTAAATAAGTAGCGGATGTACTAGTTAATATTAAACATCGTATGTCACATACATTCTTAACTTGCAATGACGTGAATCCTCGGGCACGAGCGCAGGGAAATCATTGTAATATTCACCGCGACCAGAGAGTAGATATACCAGGGTAGAGAGTCAACTCCATACTTAAGCAAAAAGTATTCAAAAAATCTGCTTATCATAACTGGTATGCCATCTTGACGACCTCCGTGGCGCAGTGTTGAGCGCTGTTGTCTTAACGTGCGGAGGTCCCGGGTTCGATCCCCGGCAGGGTCAATTTGGGAATTTATAATTTCTGAATTTTCCCTGGTCTGGCCTGGTGGGAGGCTTTGGCCGTGGCTAGTTACCACCCTACCGGCAAAGACGTGCCGCCAAGCGATTTAGCGTTCCGGTACGATGCCGTGTAGAAACCGAATAGGGGTATGGCTTTAATATAACTGCCATACCCCTAACAGGTTAGCCCGCTACCATCTTAGACTGCATCATCACTTACCATCAGGTGAGATCGCAGTCAAGGGCTAACTTGTAGTGGATAAAAAAAAAAAAAAAATCAAAAACAATAAACAAGAACTACAGAGTACCAGCGATGATAAGCAGATTTTTACACAAACCTTTCGTTTTAACGCCATCAAGAACAATAAACAAGAACTACAGCGATGATAAGCAGATGTTTTGAATGCTTTTTGCTTAAGTATGGAGTTGACTCTCTACCCTGGTATATCTACTCTCTGCCGCGACGGAGCTACGGAAAATTGTTTGTCACATTAACGTCACAAGTGCAAATTTTACAAATTGTTTGCAGAATTATTATGGGCGGAGAAGGCTTTCATCCAGTTTCTAAATACGCAAATGTGAGTAAGTGTAAAAGTACTCGCTGATTTTGTGATTCACCAATAATATTTAGGATTTTTTAAATTTAATATTTCGGAACAGCAACAGGTTCCAATACATGATAAAGGTTCCAAGGCATGATAGCAAACAAAAAACAAACAAATCAATAAAGGTGAAAGTTTGGATGGATGTATGGATGAACTAGCTGATGCCCGCGACTTCGTCCGCGTGGATCGAGGTTTTTCGGTTCCCGCGAGAACTCCTTAATTTTCCGGGATAAAAAGTAGCCTATGAGTTATTCTAGACTATAATCTATCTCTGTGCCAAATTTCATACAGATTCGTTCAGCCGTTGGGGCGTGATTGACTAACAAACATCCATACATCCATACATCCACACATCCATACATCCATACATCCATACATCCATACATCCATCCAAACTTTCGCATTTATAATATTTATTTGAATTTGATATTTGATAGATGGATGTTTGTTACTCAATCACGCCAGAACGGCTGAACGGATCTGTATGAAATTTGACACAGAGATAGATTATAGTCTGGAATAACTCATAGGCTACTTTTTAACCCGGATAAATAAAGAGTTCCCGCGGGTACCAAAAAAACTTCAATCCACGCGGACGAAGTCGCGGGCAACAGCTAGTTAAATATAACCTAACACAAGGAAAAACTATAACCTAACAAAACATAACGAAAAGGGCGCAACGCCATTTTGTATGATCGAATATAACCGGAGCGAACTGAAAACCAGCGCTGATCATTGATAACAATGCTCAGTAATGCTGAGTTTGCCACCTTTTACTCGTATTTATATATTTTTTTTATTTAGTCATAGGAAAAGTGTTTGGTGTACATCTATCTAGCAATAAGAAAACAATAAAGCTTTTATTTATTTGTTTATTAGCTGATGCCCGCGACTTTGTCCGCGTGGTTTTAGTTTTTTTGATTTCCTTGGGAACTCCTTAATTTTTCGGGATAAAAAGTAGCCTATGTCACTCTCCAGGTCCTCAACTATACGCATGCAAAAAATCACGTCTATCCGTTGCTCCGTTGCGGCGTGATTGAAGGACAAACCAACAAACAAACACACTTTCGCATTTATAATATTAGTATGATAGTTTTAGCAATTTCCGAGTAGGTAAGTAAGTGAAAATATTTTTCTTATTCTAATTTGTATTTTGTACCCATGAATCCCTAAACTATTACGCAGAAGCATGCATTTGGAGGCAGCCTCAGTAGTGTAGGGTCTATTAATCTCCCTTTAGGGCCCGTCTGGTGTTTCAGAGACGTGCGCTAACCAGCCGTTAGGTTAAAGATGTCTTTAACAAACAAGGAAACCATAACCGTGTAATGGTTAGTTAAGTTACTGCAGAAACCGCAAAAACAAGCTCGTTTATCCTTAAAGATATCTCAGTTGGTAATGAAATTGAATTTACGCAATAGACACGTCTACTGGGATATATAAAGGATATTTTCTATCCCGATTATATGATCAGATAACTACATCTTAATATGTATACTAATATTATAAATGCGAAAGTTTGGATGGATGTATTGATGGATGGATGTTTGTTATTCAATCACGCCAGAACGGCTGAACGGATCTGGATGTAATTTGGCACAGAGATCATACTAATATTATAAATGCGAAAGTGTGTTTGTTTGTTGGTTTATTGGTTTGTTGGTAAGTTGGTTTGTCCTTCAATCACGCCGCAACAGAGCAAGGGATCATCCTGATTTTTGGCATGGGTATAGTTGAGAACCTGGAGAGTGACATAGGCTACTTTCTATCCCGGAAAATTAGGGAGTTCCCGAGGGAATCAAAAAAATTAAACCACGCGGACGAAGTCGCGGGCATCAGCTAGTAGATTATAGTCTGGAATAACACATAGGCTACTTTTTATCGCGGAAAATTACAAAGTTCCCGCGGGAACCAATAAACCTCAATCCACGCGGAAAAAATCGCGGGCATGCGCTAGTTAAACATAAATCATTATTATCCTAATGAATAGAACCGAGTACGAGTAGAAGCTTCTAAGACAGTAATAAATTGCCAGTGCCCTGGTTCATAGTGCTGCAGAGTTCAAAGATAAACGTCCCGCGTTTGCTCCCGTCTCGTTCCGTTCAGCTGTTTTTAAAACAAATTGACCGTTACGCTGATACAACACAGAGTATGAAGGAACTAGAAATTTAATTTGCTATAATCCGCAACAGTAGGCAAATAATTATATGTGGAGTGCAAAATAAGCTGCAAGTGCAAGATAAGCTGCAAGTGCAAGATATACTGTACCATATCTTTCTAATTATCTTTAAAATGATATACCGCAACCCTATATAGGAATAGAGTCCAAAAATATTTTTTTTTAATTTTTCCTCTAAAATTGACGACATGGGGGGCTTTCAAAGTGGAGATTTTCTAACGTCCAAAGTTGACCTCATAATTTTCTGAAAGGCTGAGCCGGAAACTTGATAAATTATTTGAATTATATCCTGTACTTGAACAACAAATACTACAATTAGATAAATAGTATAAGGAAACGAAGTTATTTAATTTTTAATGAGCTTCAGTATTTTTAACAGAACTTCACAATTATGTCAATAGATGGCGCTCTGTACAAGTTTATGGATACCGCGAGGTCTCAGTTGTTGGTGGTAGATTCTTCGAGTCATCATAAGTGGCACAAGTTGTCCGTGAAACAAATCTTTTCATTTTTATTTTCAAGAGTTTGCGGGCAGAGAACATTTTTTTTTATTTTTTATCCACTACAAGTTAGCCCTTGACTGCGATCTCACCTGATGGTAAGTGATGATGCAGTCTAAGATGGTAGCGGGCTAACCTGTTAGGGGCATGGCAGTTATATTAACCCCCTATTCGGTTTCTACACGGCATCGTACCGGAACGCTAAATCGCTTGGCACGTCTTTGCCGGTAGGGTGGTAACTAGCCACAGCCGAAGCCTCCCACCAGGCCAAAACATACTCGTAGATAGTTGTCGGGAATCGAACCCGAAGCATCCCATTTGAGGGGCCAAGCGCTGATCACTCGGTTTCTAAGCACTCGTGCCGTAGACCACTCGACAGTCGGACGATAACATGAGATTAATAGACCTCCCTCCGGAGCCCACGAAAACATCTATAAATTACTTTGCTACTGGCAGACTATAGGTAGAAAATAGAATTACTGAATTGATTTCATGCATGGAGCGGTTATATGTCTTTTAGTTTATACACACAAAGGCAAAACTGATAATCTAAGATTAATGTCATAAAATCCACGTACGTACAGCTTTAACTAATCTTTCAGGTCTATAGAAACGAGATTTTGCATATTATAGATACTTATCATAAATGTGAAAGTGTGAATGTTTGTTGGTTTGTCCTTCAATCACATCGCAACAGAGCAACTGATTGCCGTGATTTATTGCATGGGTAGGTATAGTTGTCTGTAAAGTGAAGTTTAACTGTAAAGGCTATTTATCCCGCGTGGGAATTAAAAAAAACTTATTCCACCGGCATCAGATAGTTGTAAATATATATATATATTAATGCGAAAGTGAGTTTGTCTATCTCCTACAATTTCACAGCACATCTTTTCAATTGATTTTGATGAAATAAGATACAGACATAGGTTGTATTCCGGAGAAAATCAAAGAGCTCCCACGGGAAATTCCTTCGATGATGATTAACCTCTGTTAAAGTGATAAGAAACATTTATTGTAACTATGTAATTGTGAGTCACAAAAACTCTCAAACTGCATCTTAAAATCCTAGACTGCATCATCACTTACCATTAAGTGAGATTGCAGTCAAGGGCTAACTTGTACCTACTGGAGTAATTAAAAAAATTGATTCTAATTCGAACCGCTAGTATGGAATGGCTTGCGTTTTATCCTACGCTTTTTGTATGGGTATCTTCAAATAATTAAGAGTGAATAATCTTCTAAGCCATTGTAAGGCAGTATCACCATTCATACGGCAAGGCAGTCTTGTAGTGGAATAAAAAAAAAGTGTCGCATTACAAGGGAAAGATGGTACAGTCGAGTCAATAATTGGAAAATATTGCCGTCGTATAAGAGCACCCTGCTGCGGGGCTGAGTTGCCAATATACACGACTTTCCCACGCCACGTAATAATGACACTAATGTATTTAATAAGTACTTCGTATTCTTCTGCTTTATTAATATGGAGTTAGGGGAAATTAATTGTGTCTCTATTAATATAGGATGTATTTATTAATTAATTAATATTAATCTATACTAATATTATAAATGCGAGTGGATGTATGGATGGATGGATGTTTGTTACTCAATCACGCCAGAACGGCTGAACGGATCTGGATGAAATTTGACAAAGAGATTAGAATTATAGTCAGGAATAAAACATAGGCTACCGGCGGGTATCAGCTAGTTTATTAATAATAATTAATTAACTGTGAGTGATCTTTTTCCACGAGTAAGTATGTGTCCACGTTGGGGTGGGATGACGTTTTGACCTGTCACGCTAGTTTGAACACATGAAAGTGAGTTACGCCAACTTTTTGTCAACAAGGCAAACAATTGGTATGCTCTACGAAAACACTACGAACAGACCAAAATCCACTCGGTACGCCCGCGTCTTATAGTACCTAAATACGTTTCGTCCTGTCACGGTACTCTGTTCAGCTCTATATAAAATAGTACGCACGGACTTTTTGTGCGCCAGACAAAATTTTCTGTCCGCAGTATGTTTTTGCCCTAGAAATAGAAATAGAAATAGAAATGATTTATTTCATGTAGGACAACTTGTGCCACTTATGATAAGTCGTAAGAATCTACCACCGGCTCGGAAAGCTAATTCTACTGAGAAGAACGGGCAAGAAACTCAGCAGTTGCTCTTTTCAAAAACAGAAAAATGTTACAATTTGTATATAATATAAAATGCGCTACGTAACAAGTAGGTGACCCCACTGACTTGTGGGTTGCTGGATGCGAAGCCGGTTGGTTCCATGCAACTTTGTCATCGAGAAAATCATCTATACTATAATACCCTCGACTTAACAGATGCTGTTTAACACAGTCTTTAAATTTATGTAATGGCAACTCCAGAAACTCTTTTGGTACCTAAGATAGGAGAGTAACATTTTGCATGCAGTAAAATTAATTCACAGGAATTAAGAAACGGGACACGGATTAAACAATTTCACTACCAAATTGTATCTTAGTCGCCAAAGTGTTGAAATATTCATAGCTAAGAAGCTAAAGGCATGGACAGACACTAAACGTGACGGCAGCGGCACTGTACTATTACCAAAGAGAACTCGGAAAAGACTATATTCCATTCTTCTTCATCAGCTTGCACCCAGTCTTGTCCCTTAAAGATTGAAACAAGCACACCGCGGAACGCCAGTGGTGTGCGAATGTGGTGTGGTTCTCATCCATCCATCCATCCATCAGCCTGTATGTATCCACTGCTGGACATAGGCCTTTTCGAGAGCGCGCCACCAAACACGGTCCTCTGCCTTCCTCATCCACCCGATTCCCGCCACCTTCTTTAGGTCATCGGACCAGCGAGCTGGAGGTCGTCCTACACTGCGCTTGCCGGTACGCGGTCTCCACTTCAGAACACGTCTGCCCCAACGGCCATCGGTTCTCGGATGTTTTGTGAGATCCCGGCTGAGTTTACTGTCTCTTCTCAGAACAGGGCGCGTTTGGAACCCACGTTATAGCTTTAGTTTTATCACCGTTTCATACTTTTATTTTGACCTTAAATGTATGCTGTGTAGGTACAGTTTTTGAATAACTTTGAACTTTGTGTTCAATGCGCGAGATTGGAATGTCACAAAAAAACTGTATAAAGGCGTTCACACAGTAAACGCGGTATAAAGGCTCTGTCAATGGTTCAGCAAAAAGGGGGGTTTCAAAGCAGATAAGATGAATGCTTGAAAATACCACTGACCGATTTCAAAATACAATTAAAAAAAATCGATGCATTAAAAATCTTTAAACATATCCCCGATATCGGGATATCTCCCGAGCAGACAGATAATCTTTGTGGAGATTGGCAGCCGAGGACGAAATTCGGTCGGGAAGACATAATTAATTAACTATCATAATTTATTATTTATTAATTAACTATCACAATAATATTTCCGTGTGTTCTATAATTATTATTATGTCATATCTACTGCTGGAACTCTGTGACACCTCATTCTCGACGCGGACTGTGCCGCTGGTTTTTTAGTAGGTATTCTGGAGTGAGTCCCACTTACCCGCATAGTGTCAGATGCATACATACATTTTTACAGCGATAGCAATATGCTATCGCGCCGCGCTGTATTGCGCGTTGGTGTGCTGCAGGCTTTAGAATTAAGCTCGCAAGCTGCATCGTTCCCTATTTTGAACTGCTAAAACAAACGTGATAGTGACCCGAGAGATGCAGTTTTGAGTTTCATAACATTTGCCGTCGCAGTAGATATAAATCTGATAAGCTAAAATAAACTCCAGTGTATGTAACGTAAGATATATTTTTGTACAGGGATGATAATATGAGGATAGTTTCTTGAAAGCTAGATCATCTGTTCTAAGGATATTATTTTTAGTGTTATTGAAAGAAACAAAATATTAGTTTTTTAGAAGAATATAGAAACCTCTTAGTATTAAGTTCTTTGTACATAGGTAGTATTTTATGTGTAATAAAGACTTTAAAAAAAATTGGCAGTCATAGGGACTACTGATATAAGTGAAAAAGAATATTTAAAATAATTAAAAAAAAATATATTAAAAAAATAAAATATAAACCTTAAAACTAAGAACCTTTTGTCTTACAACAATGCGAGCATGTCGATGACGCGGAGCATGTCGGTGACGCGGAGCATGTCGGTGTCGGTGACGCGAATCCACAAGTTTACCCCCTACCAAAAAGTGCTCAACGCGGCTAATAAGAAGTTTTCACTTCAACAAACAAAGTTCTAAGAACCGGTAGAGTAGGTAGAAAAGGCATCCAGCAGTGAACGTCTATCGGTTGATTAAGATTTATTTACTTATTATAAAATACTTTATTGCACACAAAAACAGAAAATGGGTGACACGAAATAAACTCTCTCACAGACAACCACAGACAGCTTTGGATTTATTGTTTTCTTAACATAAAAAGACCATCTAAATAATCATATTCATGATGCTATTAGGATGTCAGTTAGCATTCTATCCTTTTCTCTCGAATGACTCCAGTCATAAGAGAAAAAGTGATAAGTCTATTTTAATTATCTGAATAGAATCTGGATTAGGTTAGGTATCAAATATACAAATATTATATAAATGCGAAAGTTTAGATGGATGTATGGATGTATGGATGTATGGATGTATGGATGTATGGATGTATGGATGTATGGATGTGTGGATGTTTGTTACTCAATCACGCCCCAACGGCTGAACGGATATGAATGAAATTTGGCACAGAGATAGATTATAGTCTGGAATAGCACATAGGCTTCTTTTTATCCCGGAAAATTAAGGAGTTCCCGCGGGAACCGAAAAACCTCGATCCACGCGGACGAAGTCGTGGGCATCAGCTAGTACATAATATAATATGTACTAGGATACCGGATGAAAGCATTTTCCGTTGCAATCTGGGAAAATTCGGTTATGTCATTACGAAAGTAATAAATTCCGCTCGCTAATCTTGGAGGGAGAGATAAGGGAATAGGATATTAAGAAAGGCCCTTTCGGACGTGATTTTCATGCGTCCAACGTAACCCCGTTGTCCCGGTATAAAGTACTTTCATATTTGCTTAAAAATGAATTTGTTCTAAATTAGGTACTTACATACCATACATTTTTATCACCGGTTTCCGTAATTTAATGTGATCATAATTATCATTTAAGGTTTCATTCGTTTAGGGAGAAACTACAGCCGTAGCTAGTTAAAAAATACAAACCTGTAGTAAGTTTTACGATTTATGACGTATTAAAAATAAAAATTACGTTTGTTGTATGGGAGCCCCCCTTTAATATTTACTTTATTGATATTTAATTATTTATTTTGAAAGGTAATATACAAGTTAATATTCTGTGAAAATTTGAACCATCTACCTGTTACCGTTTTTAATATTGAGCTAAAAAATACGAAAAAAACACGTTTATTGAATGGGGACCCCCCTTAATATATATTTTTTTTAAATTTTTAGTATTTGTTGTTAAAGCGGCAACGGAAATACATCATTTGTGGAAATTTCAGCTTTCTAGCTATCACGGTTTATGAGATACAGCCTGGAGACAGACAGACAGACAGACAGACAGACAGACAGACAGCGGAGTCTTAGTAATAGGGTCCCGTTTTTACCCTTTGGGTACGGAACCCTAAAAAGACGTGCAGCAAACCGATTTGGCGTTCCGGTATGTTGCCGTGTAGAAACAGATCTAAGGGTTATGGGTGGTATAACTGGAGTAGATATAAAAAAGATATATGAAACTAGTATGAAATAAAATAGTGTATGAAATTCCACATAATTTAAAACACTCGTGTGATATTATCAAAATTATATTATTATGTTTATCAAAATATAATTTTGATAAAAATATAACTCGTATAATTCGTATCACACGTATATTAAGCAACAGTTTCTTAATACTCCCTTCGAAAAGGGACAGAACTAGATTTAAAGCTGCCAATTTTAGTTTAGCTTAGAGATTGTGTTAAACAGAATTGGCCATATTATATATGTTTTTCTTCTTTGTAACCATTTGGCGTGCAGCGTAAAGCTTTTCATTCATTCATTTATTTACAAATGTACCAATGCCTACCTAGTACTCATGTTTCCTATACTTAGAAAACAATTTTCTGCTGAAAGCTGAAATGTGTGCTAAATGCGTACATTTGCAGATTTTTGTAGTAGAGACTATATTTTACAGTAGAGATCGTAATATGATTGAAATATTATAATCTCCTTAACCTACCCATTACTTAGCTCAGAGACCACGTCTTCAGTTTGCAGCACTCAGGCTTCCTCGAGTGGTCTAGTGTTTTGTCAGGCGTCTAGTGCGGTAACTTTGCCTTTCAAAGCTTTCTCTCTTGGTCCACTGTTGACCTGAAACTGTTGATCAAATCCTAAAGCAATATAAGCTAAGAAGCTCTTTTAAATGAGTTGCAATTAATTATTAATTATTGCATTTTAGCTAGAAGCAATTCTTCCTATCCACCATATTCTAAAGGTATCACCCCACTACAGAGGCGCGGCACGTAACAGCAAGTACTTTGAATGAGGTTGTATGGAGCTGGGCCCCCTTAAGTGACGCGGCACGGAGAAGCACTGCGCGACGCGGCCCTTACAATACTCATACAAATAATAATTGCCGCTACATGCCGCGCAGTTTCTTGCATCTCAAGTGAGGCTAGTTAAACTCCGAGCGGTGTGCGATCAGAGCGGCGCAAACGAAGACAGTGGTGTTGGGTGCTTCAAACATTTATCTTGGCGCTCTTCGTATCGAACGCCGTAATACAAGTTCATAGGTTGGGGGCATGCCATAGTTTCATAGTAATTGTCTACAAGCAGAAACTAACATAATCTTCAGTACCATACGTACATTCTAACCTAAAACTGCCGAGAAAGTATGGAGAGAACAGTCATTATCTAATTAAACCTACTCATTTTTTAAAGACCACGTCCTCTAAGACCGCGTCGCACTGAGCTTTTGCAGTTATCTAGTGCCAGTTTACCTTTCAAAAGGTGAAGTTTTGACCTGAAAAATCGATGTCTGAAATTGTTAATCAAACCGATCCATTAAAAAATATGTCACGCAGATTGTTTTATTTTTGTTCCCAGTGTGTATTCGCGCTTATTGCGAGGAGACACACAGAATTAGACAAACATCAGTATGCGCTTAAGGGTGGGACACTCACACACATAATACATTAGACTCATTCTTTGGTTACACAGCGCGTTGAAAAATAAATCCCTTAAAAGGCCATAACTAAAGATTAGACCAATTTAGGGTGATACTCAGCCCGTGCGAGTCCCATTTGGAGGGCGGGCGGCAAATGGGTTTCTTGACGCCTAATACGAGTTTCTATATCTTGAAAATATACTTGGTTTCTCTGAATTTCCATATTATAGTAAAAAATAACATAAAATATAGAAATTGTGTGTAAAATGCCGGCTACTCGCTTCGTATTGCAAATAATTTAAAATTTTTATGTAATTTAAATAAATAACTACTAAAAATATCAAATTAATAATAACATAAATAACTAAATAAATAAATAATAAATTAATAATAAAATAAATAACTACTAAAAATATCAAACTACGGTATACATTAAAATCTAAAATATAAACTAAAATATATTATTAAAAGGTGTCCCTTTAGGCAAGGTTCCGAAGATCAGCAGGCAGCGTTCCCCCTTTTAATAGCTAGACTAATTCTTTGTCCTAGGTAGCTGCCTAGCTAGTAATATAGCTGCTTTGTAATATGTACAGGTGAATAACTACTTAATACTAATAATATTAAATTTGAAAATATTAATATTATGTGTATTGCTCAGATTTGTTGAAGGCCGTGACTGCATCCACAAGATGTTTTATAATAATTTGTACGCGTACGGGTATACGCGTTTGTACGCGTTGTTCGACTCACAGACGAGTCACAGAAAAAAAATTAAAACATCAAAACTGAGTCACTCATCAAGTTAATGACTTGGATCAACGTCTCCTTAACCAGCATAATGATGATTTGGTCCGCAACCGCAAGGCTAAACCATCTAACAAATCTATCGACGATCGCTTTTAGAAAACAATTTTCATATTATCGTTAGTTATAAACAAATGTATAGAGCAATTCGATGACCGATTTCGTTTTCGAAAACTATATTATAAATTCGTACTAGGGGTACTGAACATAACTGCGGTCCGGGGAACCTTTATTACTGGGGTTGATTTGAAAACAATGCTGCCACTCTCGTAGTATGGAATCTTCTTGTCCTTTTGTTGAGACAAAAATATTTATATGAGAAAAAAATATTATACTGTACTAGATTTTGCCCGCGACTTCCCTCAATCAACTTCATAAGTTTGATTTTGATAAAATATTATAAATGAGAGAAAATAGTATACTGTACTAGCTTTTGCCTGCGGCGTTACTCAAATAATACACATTTTATAGTATTTCAAACCCCTATTTTACATCTTACAGTTTTTTTTCTTTTTCCTTCCGGCCAGGTTTCTGCAATTAAACGCCGGACCGTTGGACGGTATGTCTTTCTTTCTGTCTGCTTTGTTTTTACGGCCCATTAATTTAACTGATTTTGACGAAATTTGCTGCAGAGATAGATTCTATCCAAGCAAGGACAATAATATTATAGCTACTTTTTATTTCCAAAAAACAAATAATTTCTACTATATTTGCGGAAAAACAAAATCCAACAGTCACGGCGACATCCTAGCATCAAAACATTTCAAAAAGCAATTTAACCCAACTTCCCAGTCAATCTCAGGAAGGAATACAGGTCTACCCCCACTACAGATCCAAGGCACGGCGCGGCACGTAGCCGCACTGTATATTCTTTGTATGAGTTTGTATGGAGCTGGGTCCACTTAAGCTACGCGGCACGGAGATGCACTGCGACATAATAATTGTAGACTACACAATAACATAGAATACTTGCCGCTACGTGCCGCGCCGCGCCACGTACCTTTATAAGCTTGAGAAGAAATTAATAAAACTTGAGACGAAAAGATAAAATCTAGAAATGAAATTGAATTAAAGCTCCTCATTTTGGCGCGTGTGTAATTGAACCAATTGAATTGAATCGTACACGAAGTGGCACCCGCAAAAGTTTCAATTGGGCTGGCTTTAAGTAGAATTGGTTCGAAGTTTGCCTTTCACCGAGCTTTAAATCGAAGATCGACTAACTAATATTATGTCGTCGAAAAGTTCGTCTTGTTCTTTCATCCGTCGTAGAGTTCTGTCCTCCCAACAAAATTTCGGCCACGGCGGCCAATCTCCATAGATATAAGCCATCTTTGCGGGAGATTTTAATTACTTGATGCCCGCGACTTTGTCCGCGTGGTTTAAGGTTTTTTTTAATATGCTGCCTAAGGTGGAGCGCGCTTGCCTAGAAGATGCCTATCACTCTTGATTTAAAGGTACCTATTTTAAAAGAAGAGGCAAAAACGGAAGCTGGAAGGGCATTCCATATCCTAGCGGTTCAAATTAGAAACGAGGAAGCAAATCGCTTCGTACGAGCCCGAGGAATTTCGACTGCGTAAGGGTGCAGACCTTGGTTTTGTTGTTTGGTTGAAGGTTTTTTGATTCTCGCGGGAACTCTTTAATTTCCCGGGATAAAAAGTAGCTTATGTATTATTCCAGACTATAAACTATATTTGTGCCAAATTTCATCCAGATCCGTCCATTTCTGGCGTGATTGAGTAACAAACATCCATCCACCCAAACTTTCGCATTTATAATATACTAGCTGATGCCCGCGACTTCGTCCGAATGGTTTAAGTTTTTTTTATTCCCGCGGGAATTTCCTAATTTTCCGAGATAAAAATTAGCCTATGTCACTCTCTAGGTCCTCAATTAAACCCATGCCAAAAATCATGTCGATCTGTTGCTCTGTTGCGGCGTGATTAACGGACAAACCAACAAACAAACACACTTTCGCTTTTATAGTAAGTACGAAGTATGATGATACTTAGTGCACAAGTGTGTGCGCAAATACAGGTTTATTTATCGTATGAGAAAATAAATATGTATCACTACCAGTCCACTGTCCAGTTTACATTAGAAGGAATATAATTGCATTTTACTCAAAGCTATGTTAGCTTTGAGTAAAAAAAAATACTAGTCAAACAAAAATATTACAGGTTTATTTTATATTATTTACTCACTTTCTTTCTGTTTGAATAGTACGTTAATAGCTTCGAGCTATTCAAATATTGATTCAGCTCGCGTAAAAGCCAGTCTGAGATATTTCTCAATTTAAAAGAACGCCTGATGTTGGAATGTATTATTTACTAAAGAAGGATAAATAATTTTCATATTCATAATTATTATACCAGATGATGCACGCGACTTTGCCTGTGCTGATTAAGGTTCTTTGAAAATTCCATGGGAAAAATTTCTAAGATAAAAATTTACCAGGAAAAGAAACGAAGCAGAGGCCGTGGCTGAAAGGGGGAGGGACACTAGCAAAAATTACTTAGCACTTTAGAGAGCTTAATAATTCGCAAACGGATGCGTGAATCGAAATAATATTTAAAAAAGATGAAAAAATAAATGATTTATTTCACGTAGGACAACTTGTGCAGTTTATGAAATGTCGTAAGAATCTACCACCGGTTCGGAAAGATCCTTCTACTGAGAAGAACCGGTAAGAAACTCAACAGCTGTTGCTCTATACTTAGTTTTCCCATACCCACACTATTTTTAACGACCTATCCAACGACACCCCACACCATGGAATAGACGAGAAGAAAAAATTCATCCCCTCTTTACGTGCAGGGGAAAAAAATTGCTGTGTACTAAAATATTTTTTTTATGTTACTAGATGATGCCCGCGACTTCGTCCGCGTGGATTAGGGTTTTTTGATTCCCGCGGGAACTCCTTAATTTTTCGGGATAAAAAGTAGCCCTATGTCCTTCCCCGGGACATAACCTACCTCTATACCAAATTTCAGCCAAATCGGTTGAAAAGATGGGCAGGGAAAGCGTAGCAGACATACAGACAGACAGACACACTTTCGCATTTATAATATTAGTATGGAATTAGTATGGAAGTATGGATACCGATGCCAAATTACAGCTTTCTAGTACTAATAGAGTTGTATTATTACCAATTATGTGCTAATAGTCTCTGAGCTAAGTCACGGACGGACGGACAGAGAGGCCAAATTTTAATGTTAAGGTTCTAACTACAGATTATCCCTAAAAAGGTGGCCAATGGACGTTCAGAATGTTATAAAAATTACTTTGTTTGGATTGAAATTAGCTAGGTATGTTGGATTTCCTAGAATGTAATCTTTTAATTTACTTGTAGCACGTAATTTGAACAGTATAATTGTTATTGGTCCATGTAGGTACATTGTACCTACACGTGCCGCCGCAGCCATGTTTGTTAATTAAACTCAGATTTTATAAGCTCTGTTTACTTTGAATTAATCAATTGAGGTTCTGGAACATACCGGCTATTATCGTTACAATAAAATTGGAAATAATATTATTTATGCAATATTTAAATTGGAAATTGGATACCGCTATTTGTTAGGTCTCTACCCAGTACCCACAGTTTCAAATTGATTCAGAAATGAAATGAAAAATGTTTTTTATTTCATGTACCTAAGTACCAATATTATATAAAATATTGCTGATCATACATACAATAATATGAGGAACAAGTGGCCCAGTTGTGACAACGCATATTATATCAGTCAATTGCGATTGTCAAGCAAGACCCGAGTTGGTAACTGGATGGGTGATCGAATTCGGAGGTTCACATTTGGCCTTTCCTCCGTGCCTCGGAGAGCACTTCAAGCACGCGTCGCGTCGGTCCCGGTTATTATTACTAACATCTGATAATAATCGTTACAAAATCGTTACATCGTTATAAAAATAGGCACTCTTAGTAGAGTCGTATGCGGAAGGAAGTGGGAACCCACCGCATTATTATCCCAAGAGAACTTCCACCATTATTTGATTAATGGAAAGGGGTCGCGACCCTCAGTAATGAGGAATACGACGCAGAGAGAGAGAGAGAGAGACTGACATCTATACTAATATTATAAATGCGAAAGTTTGGATGTGTGTATGGGTGTTTGTTACTCAATCACGCCAGAACGGCTGAATGGATCTGGATGAAATTTGGCAGAGAGATAGATTATAGTCTGGAATAACACACAGGCTACTTTTTATCCCGGAAAATTAAAGAGTTCCCGCGGGAACCGAAAAACCTCAATCCACGCGGACGAAGTCGCGGGCATCAGCTAGTAAATATTATAAATGCGAAAGTTTGGATGGATGGATGTATGGATGTATGTTTGTTACTCAATCACGCTCCAACGGATGAACGGATCTGGATGAAATTTGGCACAGAGATAGATTATAGTCTGAAATAGAACATAGGCTACTTTTTATCCCGGAAAATTAAAGAGTTCCCGCGGGAACCGAAAAACCTCAATCCACGCGGACGAAGTCGCGGGCATCAGCTAGTAATTTATAAAGGTACATTTTAGTACGAGATTATAATTTATACCATAAAAAAGTACTTTCATAATTTTCTATTCTTTGAAAAGTCAGGCCACTCGCTTCTGTCCGAAGCTTAACTTGACAGAGGCGGGACTGTAATCGGATTAGTAGGCCACGTCACAGTCAAAGACCCTTAGCAAAGTCTAGACTTTTTAAAGAACTAGTTTTATTTATTGCTTTATTTGCACTTTATATTGCTGTAATCCCTTGGCTTGTCTCGAAGGCTAATATTATGAATTATGTTTTTTATTCGACGTCTGAAATGTTTTCTTGTAAGTGGATTAGTTTTTAATCTTATACGTATTTTATTTATCGAGGCAAACGTTGATATTATATTTAAAGGTGTGTTGTATTATTTACTATCGTTTCTCTTATCTCTATAGTATTTATTGTTTAACAGGTTAAAATACCTACCTAACTCACGTATAATGCAAAAACGAGCCATATTTGACCGAGCGAAGCGAAGGTCTCTGAGTCTACTTGAGTGAATTGGCACTTGTCCGTCCGTCCGTCCGTCCGTCTGTCAGAGCCTTATAACTTCTGAATTACTGAACGTAATTACTTCAAATTTAAATATACTATGTAAACCGATGGCCTCCCGCCGAATATGGCTTAAAAAGTTATAAAAATCTTTATTTCAGGGGGGCTCTCATAGAAGCGAATGCGAAGTAAAATATTTTTTATACCATTACATAGGGTTGCGGTATATCATTTTAAAGATAATGAGGAACGGAGTCCAAAAATATTTTTTTTTTAATTTTTCCCCTAAAATTGACGAAATGGGGGGCTTTCAAAGTGGTGATTTTCTGACGTCCAAAGATGACCTCAGAACTCCCAATTTTCTGAAAGGCTGAGCCTGAAACTTGATTAATTATTTGAATTATATCCTGTACTTGAACAACAAATACTAAAAGTAGATAAATATTATAAGGAAACGAAATTATTTAATTTTTAATGAGCTGCCGTATTTTTAACAAACTTCACAATGTTGTCAATAGATGGCGCTCTGTACAAGTTTATTCGTTTGTGCTTAAAAAGAAAAGGCTGAGCCTGTTACTTGATCACTTATTTGAATTATATCCTGTACTTGAACAACAAATACTAAAATTAGATAAATATTCTAATGAAACGAAATTATTTAATTTTTAATGAGCTTAACTATTTTTAACAAAACTTCACAAAGATGGCGCTCTGTAAGTTTATGGATACCGCGAGGTCTCAGTTCGGGGCGAACCACTAGTATTTTAAACTGGCGTAGTGATGATCTGGAATACGCTTTAAGCGAGGGGTGATGCATTAATTATCACAGAATACTTAATAGTACCTTTCAGGTAGTATCAGAGGCGCAATTGTCTAAGCAAATCGTAATCATTTGTCAGCTTGAAACGTATTACTCAAACTGTTTAAGGAGTTCATACATGTTTTTTGACGTGCAGGCATCTATGAACTCCTTATGGTCGAATTATTCGTTTGGCAAACGATTACGATTACGATTTCCTTACGCAATCGGGAGGGCAGACCGAGCTTGAAGAAATCACTTACGAAGTATAACCCGTTGTCCTAGGTGAGAGACTGAAGTGACGCCACGCAACGCGACCGCGAATGACAGACGTATCTACGCGACAACGTAGATGCAACGTCATTTTCTATGGCAGCGCGTCGCGACACGTCGCTTCTGTCACTCGACAACGGATTAACCTTATATCAATGTGAATAAATCTGATTTTAATTTATCAAAAAGTTTTTTTTATCCACTACAAGTTGGCCCTTGAATGCGATCTCACTTCATGGTAAGTGATGATGCAGTCTAAGATGGTAGCGGGCTAGCCTGTTAGGGGCATGGCAGTTATATTTACCCCATACACCATCGCGGTTTCTACACGGCATCGTACCGGAACGCTAAATCGCTTGGCGGCACGTCTTTGCCGGTAGGGTGGTAACTAGTAACTACCAGCCAACCTAACCAGCCAGCTTGCTGCGCTTCGGCCTTACCTAACACCGTATTCTGTAGGCACGGAATACTTGCTATTACTATGTACTTACCGTAGGCCTGTAGAATATTATTTTGAACCAGTAACATAATATATTATGTGAACGTATTAAGCATTGGGATCTCCGGCTATTGTATTTTTTAGGATACAAAATAAAAAGCAGCTTTCATATAAATTTTCATTTATTTAATATAAAATCATCATTATCAGAACGTTAGGACCGCGGAAATTCATACTGGTAGCTACAACAAGTATACTCGACATTATATTTTAATACAAGGCATATTATAATAATAATTAGCGATTTTCGAGACTTAAGTATCTACACAGCGGCAATTTCGTCGCGAAAATCGTTTTTCTGAATCATAGTCAAAATATACAATACCATTAACTTATAGTTCTTGCAATTCACGAGCGCGCGTGGATCACGGTTGTGTTGAGGCCCTATCTGTACCCTTACTCTGAGATTGATCGAATTTAAAATACGGTCTCACTAAGTGAGGTGAATCACATTTGAGTCAAACTAAAATGGACCCAAAAACTCTTGATTTAAAGCCACAAATTCAGTGCAACCGATTCAAACTTCGAAACGTATCGTTTGGAGCGCTAGCTGTGAATGCATACACGAAATTGAGCTCTAAATTAATAAGATTAAGATTCATTTTAGTTTGATGCATATGTAATTCACCTCACTTAGTGAGACCGTATTTTAAATTCGATCAATCTCAGAGTAAGGGTACTGTATACATTTGTATACGTGTAAATGTATGCGCGTACGACTGATCGCTCCGAGAGGCACGCACACTAACGCAATGCGCATAACTACAAGTAAAGTTCACGCGCGCTCGCTGCAAGAACTATACCACAAATTGCCAGTTAACTATAAAGTATACGAGTACAACTGAGACAGAATGAAACAGTAAAATCATTATTAGTAGGTAACCAAAATGCTACGTGTTTTTTTAATATAGTTCGCTCTTCTTGAACTTAGTTTGGATTCACTTGGAACAAGTATTCCATCCTTTACTTATCACCGGTCTACTGCTGGGGGCTTACTGTCATCGCTTTAAAAGCAGTATTATTTTAATATTGTTGACGCTCTTGTTTCAGAAATATAAACCTTATTTTAGGGACGTCAAGGTCGTATAAAATGACTGTTTGAGTGACTGTGATCTTAAAATAGTACAATAGTAGTAGTGCTACAAGCGATGGAAGCACCTGAGCACGAATATTTTGTCAAAATGAGACGAAAAGTTAGAGATGCCGAAGTACAAAACCTACGAATAGGAGACCGAGGTGGATATCTCATTCATGTCACGACTCACGAGTTCTTATCGTTGTAAGTATGTGTAAATCTAAGTTTGTTAAGAGACCGCCGTAACCATACCGCAATGGTAATCGCGCCTTACTTCCATTTCCATTTAAAGCGCCTCACCCCAAGCCGGCACCCTTTAGGGGCTACGCCTACGACAGGCAATCGGTGACCGATAACAATTAACAAAGTGACGGACGTATGCGTTGAGTCTGTCAACAAAATACATACTAATATTATAAATGCGAAAGTGTGTCTGTCTGTCCGTCTGTTACACTTTGACGGCCCATCCTTTCAATCGATTTTGATGAAATTTGGTGTAGGGGTAGATTACATACCGGGGAAGGACATAGGTTTCTTTTTATCCCGGAAAATTAAGGCGTTCCCGCGGGAACCAAAAAACTTAATCCACGCGGATGAAGTCGCGGCATCATCTAGTCGGTTAAAAAAGTCGGCCCGATTAATGGGACATACAAAAAGTCTGCAAGGGATGAACCCCTTAAACGTTTCCTTCTTTCTTTCTTTCCTATTTAATATTTGCTTTCCTTAAAAAGTATTAATTTATAGAGCAGCATGTATATTTTGAATATTTAACTTGGCCTCTTTTAAACTCTGAACAATAAAATCAACACAAAATGGGAACATTCAGGCAGTTATTATCATTATAAAATGGCACTACCTAATTTAGGTAACAAATATTTACATTTCATAAAGAAATTCACAACAAAAGCCATTTTATTCTTACTTTACACCTTACAATAATATTATTTTTACTTTGAATCAATTTCCAACTTCATTCAGTACAAGAATTTTATTTTTTATTATTCTATCATAGTATTAAATAATATAATTATTCAATTATTGTTTATGAGGCCGACTAAATAAATTAGAAATAGTTAGGTACTTATATTTCGAATCTAAGCAAAAGTTTTCCTGAAATTGATCAAAACAATTTAAAAAAATATTTTTACCTCAAATGAAAAAATACGGCTTAATACGAGTCTAAATCGCACAAAAATCATATTATTTATTATACATAAGTATTATTTAATTATTTAGAGTTTACTATATTAATTTGTCTTCACACAAACAAGCATAATTTGTTATAAAATATCAAAGTACCTAATACCTACTCTAACAAATAAAATAATCTTCAAACTATAGGTAGAAAAAAGTTTTTAACCATAAATTCTCAGTAGGTACAACTAATACATAGGTATATCTTAATTCTATATACAATTTTATACAGTCTTGAAAATAGGTAGTATTTTGTCATATTATAATAATAATTATAAGTACATCTATAACAATTGAAAAACTTCATTGAGCAAAAAAATATTCAAATAAAAACTGAGTACATGATCTAATTGCATGCTTTGTAAATTTAAAAATTAAACTGACTTATTTGTTAAAATATCACAAACTTAGCCCTAAAAGATTTTCAGGTTTACAGCGGACACTAAAGAAATTGAATTATAAAGATTTGTCTTATTAAGATTCTAACATACCTAATATTTTATTTTATTTCAGAATAATAATAATTTTTTCAATTATTATTCAGCTTTATTTGAAATAAATAATTTTTAATATATTCGAAGATGATATAATTATAATGTCTAGAAACTCTATAAAATAAATTTAAAACAAATCCTTATATACCTACTAACAATAAAAATAAAAATAAACCCCTAATCAAAAAGACCACCCCTGGTAGCCCCTGGGCCAAAGGTATATTTTTAATTATAATATATCTATTTATTATTTCGACGTCTTAACAAGTGCATTAAAGGAACCTAAGCATACCTAACTTAAATTATAACATTATAATAATGTTTTTTTTTTAAACTGATACATATTTTATATCATGTACTCAGTCAAAATAATGATTTTATTTACATAATTAGGAAAACAAGTATTGTCACAGTTTTTTTATTTATACAAATCAAATATTAAAACGATACGCAACAGTTAGAATAGAGACCAGATATTTTATATTTTTTCAAGCATATTACTCGTATAATAGCTTTAAGAAGACGCTAAAGCTTTAATTATTCACTAGAGGACAAAATAGGTCCCACAAGGTACTGCTAGAGATGTCGGGTGATATTGGGTTGACTCACGTCGCGTCGTTAGATATCGCCTATTGTTGCCTGTTACCAGACTTGTCGTGTGATGTCGAGTGAGGTCGAGCGACGTCGCCCGACTACTCTAGCAACACGTGTCACGGGACATAATATTTTGTCCCCTAGTGAATACGACGCTTTAAGCTCTTGTGTTTAGTTTTAGAGCCTTTTCACACGACGTATTTTATACACGCAGACAACGCGCGTTTCACTAATAGTTTCACGTTTGCGCGTTTTCATGTCAAAAAGCAGATTGTATCATTTGTATCGATACAAACGCGCTGATAACGTGCATTTACAGCGCGATACATGGTTCAAACGTGCGTTCACAGCGCGTCTGTAGCGACGTATCTGCGCGTTTGTATCGATAAAAACGCGCGTTTATTTTGTGGACGTCTGCAAAGGTCTGGCTGCACCTGGCGCGCGTATTGAATCGCGTCACAATCGTGCTATTGTCGCGTCATCCGCGCATAATATTAAATAAGCCGTGTGCATTGGCTCTTAGTTAAGAGTAAAAACTCTAATAGTAACAAGCCAATTAACTGAATAGTATGCAATTTTCAACTCAGGGGATATCGACTAGTTCTTAACTCAAAAGTATTTAAATTTAAAATTTCCTTAGCCCACTGTTTAATTTCACTCTGCATACAAATTCTAGAAAGGTACAAACTAAGTCTCAGTTTTAGTCTATTGGCTAGTAGAAAGTTATTGTGAAAAGCTGGTTGCTCATTAAGGGCGGCAGCCTCGGAAGGCAATGCGTTGTGCGATAGGAGCAGCTCGGTCGAGGCAAAATTCTTCGGCCGAGATAGCATGGCTGCAAGTCTGGACTCGCAACCATGGCGGCCAAGCCCGGTTTTTACCGCAAAAGGGTAATGAGCAGGAATTTTTGACCTCATGCAGTTTCTACGAGTTAAACGAAGTTCTTAGGGAGCTCGCTCCGCTCGTGGCGGAAACGCGATGTAAAAACATACCTCGTGAGGTTGCCGCGCTAAGTGGGTACCCTGCTAAAGATTTAATTTAAAGCGTTAAAAAGGTACCGATCCAATAGTCAAACACTTTCGATAAATCTTTCTCAAACCTTAATATTACAAACGACAGGTTTACACGCAGCTTTCGGGACCAGGCAAATTTTCCGCCAATACATGCTCCCGTCTCCTCACATTTCCTTTCCCTTTTCTATGTAAAGTAGAAGTTGCCAAGCTGTTGGAACTCAAAGTTGGTCCACTTAGAGCAAGGGTTTGACTTCCGAACGGCGATCCCACGTTGCCATTGGGACAGACGAAGTTTGGACTCCCTAAAGTCGGGCTATTAGTCACTACGAAGTTCGGGCGAAAGTTGTTCGTTAAATTTTGGTTAATAACGTCTTCTTGTCTACTGCTCTGTACCATGTCACTGCCTGGAGTTAGCTAGTGGAAAAATTTGATAATTTTTTTTTATCAAAACTGTATTCAAAAGTAATAAAAATAAATAATAGTGCGATTCCCATATAATAATGTTGATGTTTACGATAATAGTCAGTTACTTAAACAATTTGTTATACTTACGCTGAGTTGCACGAAACAAATACAAAAATTTAAAGACTAATTTAATTATTAGTTTAATCAACACTTAAATTTTTAAAATAGTTTCGTGCAACTCAGCGTTAGTTTTATTTTATGTCAGTCTTCATTTATATGAAAGTTCTGTTAACCTCCTTGTTTAAAGAGGCCTTTGCAACGTTCACATAAACTCTTGTGAGTTTCAGGACGTGAAGCTGCATTAATAGTATGTAAACGTATTTATGTAAAAATAAAAAGTAAGATTTAAATTAATGTTGATTGAAAACGACTAGAGGTGAAATCTAGGAATGTAACTGCTATTTTTTGATATACTATCATAGCTTAAATAAGTACCTGTTGTAGACGTCCAGTGGAGTCTAAGAGAGCAAGATCTTCCGCAGAGAACACTGCTCCAGTTTTACTCCAATCACCTGTGAAAACAACAAAAAACATTTAAAAATATTGATGACAATGTGTAATAAAACTGCGATCCATTGAAAAAACAATTTTTATTTGAGCTTTTGTTACTCGCTACGCATGCAAAGGCTAACCACCGTTAGTAATTTTTTTTTAGGACAAATCGGTCTAGAAATCTTGGTAATAGCAAATATAACGCAACTATACCTTCTCCTTTCTTTGAAGTACATAAAAATTATATCATCAAGTACCTCTTAACTCCTTTATGCTAGGCCACTCCTCTGCTCCGCTCGTGGCTGGCGGTAATTTTTGATTCTCCCCATCTGTATGAAATAAAATAAAATGTGGTGCCTTTTAAATAGCTGTTTAGTTTAAGAGTAGGTACGCATAATGCTAAAAGTTTTAACTTTAATGATATAAAATACTAGCTGATGCCCGCGACTTCGTTCGCGTGGTTTAAGGTTTTTTGACTCCCGCGGGAACTATAAGTAGCCTATGTCACTCTCCAGGTTCTCAACTATACTTACCCATGCCAAAAATCATCGAACGGATCGTCGATCCGTTGCTCCGTTGCGGCGTGATTGAAGGACAAACCAACAAACCAAGAAACAAACACACTTTCGCATTTATAATATGAGTATGATATTAGTATGATTTTCTTATAAAGCTCGTGGGTTAGTCAGTAGTACGTAGTCGAGCTTATAATCGCGTCAACGCTCGTAGAGTTGCGCGTGTGGCAAAGGGCGCTCATATTCGTGCCTACTCTCTCTTCTCATTCGTTCACTCTTGGCAGAGTGGTCGTGGTTATGATTTGGCACAGCAGCTCTTTCGATCTCCCTCCAGCGGCTTCTGTTGGCGGCATCACAGGAACGCTTGGAGACGAATACATTCGTGGCACAACTGAGGCCCAATTGTCTAAGCAAATCGTAATCATTTGACAGCTTAAAACGTATAACTCGAACTGTTTAAGGAGTTCATGCATGCTTTTTGACGTGCAAGCATCTATGAACTCCTTAAATGGGTCGAATTACACGTTTGACAAATGATAACGATTACGATTTCCTTACACAATCGGGGCCAGATCGAATCCGTCCACCTAATAGGGGAACGACCACGTGGACGTGTGCCCTCAACTCGACCTACGGCGAGATGTTCTATGGTACCAGTCTTCCTAGTGATATGCCCAAAGAACTTAAAGATTCGCAGTTGTACAAACGACGAAAGCCTTTGACTACGCGCCTACACGCGCTTCCAAAAACGAGCTTATATAATAGGCGCCGAAAAAACTCTAATCTGAAACTGCCCTAAAACTTTGAGTAGTAGATCTTTCTTCTGAGTTCTTTCGTATATCAGATAACCGAATACCTAAGAAGAATTTCAATTTCTTTATTTATTGCAATTCCATATGTACACTTATTCCTTAAAATACTTATAACATTTACGCTGAGTTGCACAAAACAAATACAAAAATTTAAGTGGTACTTAGACTAATTTAATCGCAAGAATCGTATGGAGTCTTGTGATTAAATTAGTTTAATCAACACTTAAATTTTTAAAATAGTTTCGTGCAACACAGCGTTAGTCAATAATAGGTAAGGTAGGCTATGGATACCCAGTTTGGGTGTAGCAACAGCTGTGCATTGTAGTAGGGAGACCGATTTTATTTTAGTTATGTGGCTAAACCTAAATTAATTGATGTGATAGGACAGTCAAAAGTTGTATATCAATACAAACTAGTTTAAAATTACATTGTCATTTACTCACTAACCAACGGTTATAAGTAACACCGTTTAGGTTTATTGATTCACCGTTTGACACTAACAAAATTGCGGCTTCCGGACCTAGTAATAAAAAAAAAGAAATTTGATTTTTCCCGGATAAACAAAGTAGGCGCGATAATGCAAAATGCTTTGAAAAAGGCAAATATAAAGGGACGGTAAACCGCCGCCCGCTTCCACTAAGTATTTTCCCCTGGGTTTGTTTTTCAACGTTCGCACGAAATTTTCCTACTTAAGATAAAAAGTCCATTTGGCCCGCCGAAAAACAAAAACTCCTTTTATTTTGGCCACATGAATTGACCGCAATAATGTTTTCAAAGCTTAATTAGGTTTCGTGTTGAATTTTTTTTTCACTTTTGAGGAAGGAAAAGTAAGTTTTTCTCCGAAATTATAATTTTATTCGTAAGTCGGGTTATTGTAATTAATTTTATTTAACTTAGCTATTGCTCGTCCCGAGAGCTCCTTTTCATCTTATTAAAATAAAATTATGTCGGGCAGTGATTTTGCACTTTGACTCTGGTGATGGTTTGATAATAAAACATATCGTCTACAGTGTGTATTGTCGAGCTATATGATATGACATTATATTATATTAGATGATGCCCGCGGGAACTCTATCCGGGATAAAAAGTAGCCTATGTCCTTTCCCGGGATATTACCTATACCTGTACCAAATTTCATCAAAAGCGGTCGAACAGATGGACCGTGAAAGCATAGTAAACAGACAGACAGACGTACACTTGCGCATTTATAATATTAGTATTGACATGGACTATATTATATTATGTAAGTATTTTAAGCTTGAAATGGCCTTCTAAGCCTTTATAAATATATATACAAAATATTTTATAATTATAAAGTACTAGATGATGCTCGGGACTTCGTCCGCATGGAATTTTTCGATTCCCGCGGGAAATCCTTAATTTTCTGTGGGATAAAAAGTAGCCTATGTCCTTCCCCGGGATACAACCTATCTCTATACCAAATTTCATCAAAATCGGATAAACAGGTGGGCCGTGAAAGCATAGCAAACAGACGGACAGACAGACGGACAGACACACTTTCCCATATTTTATAATATTAGTATGGATAGTATGAATTAACCTGGAGCATTTAGTATATCTGGCTGTGGATCCGGCGTCTTCGACTCCGGCGAGGGTTTGATGGTATACGCGACCACGTATCGTCTGCATCCATCGCTTAGCTCCAGCATATCTCCCGGTGGATGCTTGTGGTTGGGAAGCGATCTTTTCCGCCTTGCGCATAATGCTGCCATGGCAATACCGCCCAATGCAAGCGTTGCTCCTAACGCCACGGCGACTACTACGCCTAGGGTAATTCCGCCCATTGAAGTCTTGCCATCTGTTTAATAGAAAAATTACATCATCATCTCACCAGCCGGCCCATTTTTTATCATTAAATTGTTATAGTTGCTTATCTATGTCGCAATTATTAGACTACTTGTTATAAAAAAGTGTACCTTTTACTATTTTATTCAAATAAAACCTATACTGCCTGCAACTGAAGCAATGTGTATACAAATGATTTTGTCTCGGTACTACAATCGATTTTTTACAACAAAAAATAAGAATCAATATATTAGGGCATATTTACAATCGATTAAAACCAAACTGGACAGTGACCTTGATATTTTGGATCAATCTACTTTGTTAATTTTTTTTTCTGTTACAAGCGTTGGTAAAATTTATTAAAAAATTATAATATTTTTTTAAATTTTTAGCAAAACAGATTTTGCCAAAATTTTTGCTGAAATCGACGCCATTAAGTGACAGTTTTCACCCTTAAGGAGCTTAGGTGGTAAAAATTCGGTGAAAACAAGCAATAACCCCTATTCGAATAAAATAAACTAAACAAACTAACTCAACACGAATTCACCGATCATCACAATACATATTTAAATAAGGACAAGGGTTACCAGTCCTCCGGGCTGCGTCGTTGAAAGCAATGTTTTCGAGTAAGGTTTTCTCGGAGTCTCCCTTGAGGTTCCTCGCATAGATGAGCAGATTAAACGTGGCTCCCTCCGCGCTGCCCGCCGACAGATGAGAGAGGTCTAGCCTGAAGGTCGCCAAGCCGTCTGGAACAAATTTATTTTATTGCCGTGCTGCAAAAAATCCATACTATCAGTGCTTATTACTAATATTATAAATGCGAAAGTGTGTTTGATTTTTGGTTTGTTGGTTTGTCCGTCAATCACGCTGCAACGGAGCAACGGATCAACGTGATTTTTGGCATGGGTATAATTTGAGGATCTGGAGAGTGTCATAGGCCTGGAGAGTGACGGAGAATCCCCGCGGGAATCATAAAAAACTTGAACCACGCGGACGAAGTCGCGGGCATTAGCTAGTTACTTATAAATGCCAAAGGTTGTGTAAAGGGCGGTTTTATAAAACCTAAATCCGGGAGGTGAAAGTGTCTGTCTGTCTGTACCCTTATTCTATGACGTTAAGGTTCATTTTACTTTAACGCTAATGTCATCGAATGCTTATTTAATTCGATCGATCGAATCAAAACTTAGAATTAGGGAATTGTTATATTTGCCGTTACTGTAGGAGGGCCGAGGAAAGGGGGTAATGGCGTTCGTAGGGAAAAGCCTTTGTTCGCATGCTGAAATGACGACCATGATGAAGTCGCGGGAAAAAAACCAAAAATGACTTCCCATCACCTGAATAAAGCTTTCCCATCACGTTATTTCAGCTCTTTTTAATCAACAACAATAATCTAATCACGTTATTTCAGCTCTTTTTAATCTACAACAATAAACTAATCACGTTATTTCAGCTCTTTTTAATCTACAACAATAATCTAATCACTTTAATTCAGCTCTTTTTAATGGACAATTGTAGCAATAAACATTACCGCTCGAGCAAAAACGGGGCAAGTTAGAAAAGTATCTAAAAATGAAACGGGTTCATTAAATAAACAATAGGACGTCCGCCGGGCACGCGGGGATCTGAGATCATGAATTGCATTTAAAATGCAAACTTCAGCGTCTGCCAACAATGAATATTCCCATTTCCAAGAGCGTTAGGACGCTTCTTTCTTTGGAATGTAATTAATTAATACAAGCCCTTTTCAGTTGATACTTCAGTGAAAATTTTATTCAATCCGTTTAAAAGATTTGCCAGAAGTTGTTTTCGTGGCTTCATTTTGAATTTACCAGCTACTAAAGCAGCTATGTTGTTCGTTTGGAAATATGAGACATGAGGTTTCCTTGTGAGTTTCCCACTAGGTTTCCCATGTAAGACCCTAGCTCTATTTAATAATCAGTTAGAAATAATTCATGACATAGGCATTATGCGGAGTCAAAAAAGAATGAAACGTCAGTTTTAATTTAGATTTTATTTTTAGTTTATTAGTAATAAGTATTCTTTAAATGATTATAACTAAAGACAGAATAAACTTGTATCCACATTAGGATCCAGAAGCTACCTGCAAAAACCTGTTATTTTCATAAGTCATAAGTCATAAGTCATAAATATTTATTCAATTTAGGTAGACACACTACACTTATTGACGTCCAGTTACATAAAAATATGATGGTGATAATCTGTTACGGTATCTTAAAACTAAAGCTACGAGGCTTCCAAACGCGCCCAGGTCTGAGAAGAGCCCACAACAAACTCAGCTGGGGTTTTTTATTTTTTTCATTATCACCATCTCACAAATCATCTTAACTAAGGAACTATCAGAGCCATTAGAGCAAATTATTGCCAAGCTTCCTTGTCACCTTGGCAACCTTGGTTTTCCTTGTTTCCTACACAGATTACCAGTAAAGTTAAAATGTACCTACAAAGCTAGGATCTAATAATATACTAGAGAGAGTTTGGATGGATGATTGGATGTTTGTTACTTAATCACGCCAAAACGGCTAAACGGATCTGGATGAAATTTGGCACAGAGATAGATTATAGTCTGAAATAACACAAAGGCTACTTTTTATCCCGGAAAATGAAAGAGATCCCGCGGGAACCAAAAATCCTCAATGCACGCGGGCGAAGTCGCGGGCATCAGCTAGTTAACGTACAAACTTAGAATTTACCAGTCTCATTGACGCTGCTATTGAACTTCGTCTTCCCGGTGATGGGGTCCAATGCTTCGAGGACGAAGGTCTGTGGGAGTCCACCGTCGTATCCTGCCACGCAGCGCACGATGAGCCAACTGACCCCCTCAGTGGTGTTGGTGCCAGCATGGAGGGAGCAGTTGCGAGGGGGGGCAGGCCGGGCTGTGGAAGAAACATTTTTGTTAGCCAAATGAGAAAAGATGTAAGTGTTAGAATAAAATGTTACAGTACCTACCAAGAGAAAATCCATATCCATACTAATATTATAAATGCGAAAGTGTGTCTGACTGTCGGCTATGCTTTCAGGGTCCATCTGTTCAACCGATAGTGTGTATCACAAGAAAGACATAGGCTACTTTTTATCCCTGTAAATTTGACAGTTCCCGCAGGAATCAAAAAAACTTAATCCACGCGGGTGAAGTCGCAGGCATCGTCTAGTATAATATAAAGAAGTCTATGGTACCTACGCGCACGGATAGGGATGATGCCTAAATTAAAATATTTCTCTGATTATTAAGTAGAGGGTCTGCCAAAAGAACTAAAATTCATATCCTCGGTTAGTTTTAAGTTTAATAACCATTTTAAACTACTTATAGATAAAAGAAAAAGTGCGTTGTTTGAACAGCTATGTACCGTACATATTTCATACAAAGTTCCATACTAGAAACGCTTTTTTCAGTTTGTTGAAAAGTTCTTGATTTGATTGAGTTGTCAAGGAACAAAAAGCTTCCAACCTACATACATCCATCCAAACTTTCGGATTTATTATTAGGTATTATTGACCGAGCGAAGCAAAGGTCTCTGAGTCTACTTGAGTGAATTGGCACTTGTCTGCCCGTCCGTCCGTCTGTCCGTCCGTCTGTCAGAGCCTTATAACTTCTGAATGATAGAACGTAATTACTTCAAATTTAAATATAACTAGTGGTTCGCCCCGAACTGAGACCTCGCGGTTTCACAGAGCGCCATCTATTGACATCTGTGTGAAGTTCTGTTAAAAATATCATCATTAAAAATTAAATAATTTCGTTTCCTTATAATATTTATCTAATTTTAGTATTTGTTGTTCAAGTACAGGATATAATTCAAATAATTGATCAAGTTTCAGGCTTGAGAGTTCAGAAAATTGAGAGTTCTGAGGTCAACTTTGGACGTTAGAAAATCGCCACTTTGAAAGCCCCCCATTTCGTCAATTTTAGGGGAAAAATTAAAAAAAAATATTTTTGGACTCTATTCCTAATTACCTTTAAAATGATATACCGCAACCCTATGTAACGCTATAAAAAATATTTTACTTCGCATTCGCTTCTATCAGAGCCCCTCTGAAATAAAGATTTTTATAACTTTTTAAGCCATATTCGGCGGGAGGCCATCGGTTTACATATTATATTGAAATTTGAAGTAATTACGTTCAGCAATTCAGAAGTTATAAGGCTCTGACAGACGGACAGACGGACGGACGGACAAGTGCCAATTCACCCAAGTAGACTCAGAGACCTTCGCTTCGCTCGGTCAATAATTAATATGTAAACCGATGGCCTCCTGCCGAATATGGCTTAAAAAGTTATAAAAATCACAGGGGGGCTCTCATAGAAGCGAATATTTTTTATAGCGTTACATAGGGTTGCGGTATATCATTTTATTATAATTAGGAATAGAGTCCAAAAATTTTTTTTTTTTAATTTTTCCCCTAAAATTGACGAAATGGGGCAAGCTTTCAAAGTGGAGATTTTCTAACGTCAAAAGATGACCTCAGAACTCTCAATTTTCTGAAAGGCTGAGCCTGAAACTTAATCAATTATTTGAATTATATCCTGTACTTGAACAACAAATACTAAAATTAGATAAATATAATAAGGAAACGAAATTATTTAATTTTTAATGAGCCTCAGTACTTTTAACACAACTTCACAATGATGTCTTCACAATGATATAATATTTGTATAGCTTTGAATTTTATTTTCCACAATAAAAATAGCTTGATGTTTTTATATGTACTTATAGAAGTCTTCGTAACCTTAATCTAAGTGGTAATTTGTAATTACAATCCGACCATGTAAACAAAATGTTACGCGAATGAACCAACACGTGAGTATAATTAAAGTCCCGCGTAATCCCTAATCTCGCATAAGCTAACGACGCACAAGGTTTCCCGCCAACTGAGGCTTCAATTAAACAATCTCCAAAATTAGTCTCGTGATGCCTTATAATTTAATAACCGTACGCCATGTAACACGTGGGCGGATCGCTTCAAGCTTTATGGTGATTTTCTAGAAATTTCGACAGGTTTTCAGTGAATTTCCAGAGATTTTGACGAGTTCTCTTTATTTTTGGAATTAATTTTACTCTACTAATATTAAAAACGTAAACTCAAACTCAAATGTTTTTTTATTCAAATAAACTTTTCAAATTTACCACTGGTTCGGATCCTACCGAGAAGAACCAGCAAGAAACTCGGTGGTTGCTCTTTGGAATAAATAATTTACAATTTCATCAATGTGTAGATACATAGGTAACCACTGTCCTTAGAATTGCTGGAGCGAGTCAAATCCGTACTCTTTTATCCGTGTTCCGAAAGTGCGTTTGTTTGTTAGTTTCAATCAAACCTACACAATAGGTAATCAGGTAATCAATAGGTAGGTTAGGTTAGGTTTCATTTTTGGTCCACTACAAGTTAGTCCTTGACTGCTATTATTACCTGGTAGTAACTGATGATGCAGTCTAAGACGAAATATAAATAGAAATAGAAATGATTTATTTCATGTAGGACAACTTGTGCCACTTATGATAAGTCGTAAGAATCTACCACCGGTTCGGAAAGGTGTTTCTACTGAGAAGAACCGGCAAGAAACTCGGCAGTTGCTCTTTTCAAAAACAGAAAAATGTTACAGTTTGTATATAATATTATAAAATGCATACGCTACCTACGTAACAAGTAGGTATTACACTGACTTGTGGGTTGCTGGATGCGAAGCCGGTGGCTTCCAGGCAACTTTGTCATCGAGAAAATCATCTATACTATAATACCTTCGACTTAACAGATGCTGTTTAACACAGTCTTTAAATTTATGTAATGGCAACTCCAGAAACTCCTTTGGTACCATGTTATAAAAGCGTATACTCGACCCCACAAAGGATTTCTGCACCTTGCGCACACGATATGACGCTGTTACAAGTTTATGGCGGTTTCTAGTACATAGATTGATGGTAGCGGGCTTACCTGTTAGGGGTATGGCAGTCATATTAAACATGGGTTTAATATTATAATTTAACTGCGATATCCCCTAATCGGTTTCTACACGGCATCGTATGTACTGGAACGCTAAATCGCTTGGCAATACGTCTTTGCCGGTAGGGTGGTAACTAGCCACGGCCAAAGGCTACGTCCAGACCAAGCTTACTATGACTTTACAACAAAATTATTGTTCGAAATAATAATTACAATATCGCACAAAGTTATAATTAAGTAAAAGCGGGCTTTCAAACTCAGTCACACTTACGGAAAAGTAATTAAAATAAGTTATTCAAATGTAATCTGTTTCCATTTTCCATTTTAACTAATGAATTCTTGTCACAAAGCTGAGTTTTATCCAAAAATTAATAATTAAACAGACTAGGGATATGGTTTTAATACAACTGCTATACCCCCTAAAAGGTTCGTCCGCTACCATCTTAGATTGTATCATTACTCACCACGAGGTGAGAGTAGTCAAGGGCTTGTAGTGGAGTAAAAAGAATTATTTTGCAAAATTCGTCTCAACAGATTAGGAACGTTAGAGGTTGGCTCTCAGACTATCAGTCAGCTCATATTTCTTATGCAGCTGTGGCACAGCAATATTTTCTGCGGTATGTACATTCGTGCGGTAGTGTCCTGTGTACACGCTTATGACTTCCTAGTAGAAATTATTCTAATAAAAAATACTTGCTTACTCCATGAAATTAAGGATGAAATATTGGCCTTGTATACATTTCCTAGAAAATGTAAACTGCCAAAAATGGTTAGGAAATGTGTGAAATCTTTTTTAACACATATTTAAAATGTGTATGTCACCGAAAATATAATATGAAAACTAGGATCTGTATAGATACTATTACTAGGGAAAAATAACCACGAATACAGGCATTCCTTCTTACGTATAACCCTATTATAAGGATATCTGGATCAAATCTTATAATATGTATACTTCCTAGAAAGATAATTAAATTACTTTACCTATCTATAATGTTGGCATTGTACCTTTTCTAGTGACTCTTTACGTTTATTGTCTCATCAACGGCCGTCATAAACCCTATAGCTTGATTTAAAAATTTTCACGAAGGTTTCCTATAATATTATGGACAAGGGAAAATGCTGGATTTTTCAAAATTCTTACGGTTGTTTTCCGTCTCTTCCTATCAATACTAATAATTGTTAGATTCAGGCAATGTCATCGTTAAAAATATTTAAATTTTAACCTAGACCACGCGTTAATTTGCCATTCCGATTTGAATTACTTCACAAAAGTTTCCTACACCAATAACAATAACTTACACCCTAACATAAAACTATCTGAAAAATGACCCCAATAAAACAGAAAGTAGGAGGTAGGGTAAAAGGTATACAAAAGTTTACTAATAGACTTTCGCAAGTTATTGGAAACGATAAAATCCTAAACTGCTTGTCTACATTGTGCCAGTCAGCGTGCTAGTAACTGCCCATCTAGTTCAGTTCGTCCATCACTAGTTCAGAGCAATTACTTACTTAGTGTAATGACACTATGCGATTGTTTAATTATTTTTAGCGGCATATTTTCAACAATCAACCATATTATAGTTTGTTATGGGTCAATATTCAGACCACGGTGAATTTTCGTATTAAACTCAACAAATAATATGCAATTAAGCACAATTATTAATTATCATAATAATATAATCCACACTGATATAATAAATAGCCCGCCAACCAGCATTGGAGCCGCGTGGTGGGTCTTAGCTCTAATTCCCTCTCCTATGAGAGTGGAGGCCCGTACCCAGCAGTGGGACGTTAATGTTCTGTAGTGGTGGTGGTGGATAAAATAAATGCAAAAGCATGCTTAATATTGATTTTAACCAAATTTAGTTTGAATAAAGGTTACTATTCCGCAGATGAACGTGAGTTACATTTTATTATGGGAAATCAAAGAAAATTCATTTCATAATTCATTACACGAAACACTCTTTTACTTTGGCTGGTAAGTACATCGATTTACCAACTAAGGATATAACATTACCTACAAATTAATACTCAAAAAGCGTCCACAATCGCTTATACAACCACAGCTATAGATAATAGACAAAGAGACACCAAACTGGAATATCATTTGAAACTTTGCAACTGCAATTATTTCTGCAATAGAATGGTTCCATAATAGAGCTGTTAAAGAAATGACGCTGATCTAAAAAAAATTATTTGTGTCAGCACAAAATGTATTAAACTAGAGATGGATAACAAGTATGCCTTTCCCCGGTGCATCGTATTTCTTGTCTAAATTGTTGAAAATAGTGAAAGCGTAGCAGACAGACAGACGGACAACCTTTTGCATTTATAATATTAGTATGGATGTTTCAAAGTCATAGTATTTTGAGTAGTATTAGTTAGCTAAGCGTGCTGTAGTCACGATCACTTTGCAAGCTAGCTTAGCTCAAATATGAAATCTCAGACTCACATGCGGGGACGATCTGAAATACACATGTCTCAAGTTGTCGTCCAACGGAGTATGCGCCGCGACAGCTAAGCGCGCCGTAGTCTCGATCACTTTTTAGCTAGCTTAGCTCAAATAGGATATCATATTAGACTTACATGCGGGCACGATTTGGAAGACGCAAGGCTCAAGTTGTCGTCCAACGGAGTTTGCGCCGCGACAGCTTAGCGCGCCGTAGTCTCGCTCACTTTGCGGTTTGTAGCTTAGCTCACTTGTGCTGCCGTTGGCTGTACCTGGGCGGAAATATAGGTGATATAACTCATGTGTAGCTTTAAGTTCTACAGTATTGTTTTCAATTAAGGTTATTAAGAATATTTCGTGTGGGACTTCCACGGCCGGTAATATGGGTGCCGATGAATTTCTCAAACAAAAACATTACACTTGCTTTCATAATAATAATATACTTACTATTTTATTACAAGCCGATTCAATCTAAAGGTGGGCATTAAGATATTGTGGAAATTAGTTATAAGATACCTATTTTTAATACCAGGCTAACAAAGAGTATTAAAAACCTTTGATCACGTCTTTGAAGTCGCGGGCAAGAGCTTGTTTCTTTTATAAAAAGAAAACTATTCCGAGTCAATGAAAAAAAGGCTCTGGAATTTGGATTTATTATTTATTTATCAATTATTTTCAAATTTTAGTCGAATGTATTTCGCGAAAAATAAAATGTAATTTCTCGATTTCATAATGCTCTTTCCATTCCGCAGTAAATAAGAGCCGCATTTAAACTGTAATGCATTTCGTTGAAAATAATTTATGACTATCGCAAGAACCGTCTTGGCACGGTATCAAAAAACCGCCCGCTGCAACCGCAACATACGATTGGACTGTGGACCACTGCTATGCGAGATATGGATGAGATCTGAGGCCCAATTGTCAAAGCAAATCGTAATCGACAGCCTAAAATGTATTACTCGAACTATTTAAGGAGTTCATACATGATTGTTGACGTCCAGGCATCTATGAACTCTTTAAACAGGTCAATTTATCCGTTTGGCAAACGATTACGATTTCCTTACAAAATCGGGGAGTAGACATGGAACTCTTAATAATAACTAGCTGATGCCCGCGACTGGAGTTTCGTTTTAATTTCCAGGGGAACTCCTTAATTTTCCGGTATAAAAAGTAGCTTATATATCCTTCCCCAGGACATATCCACATCTATATCTATGTCCACATCAAATTTCATTAAAATTAGTTGAAAACAAGGGCCGTGAAACAAACAAACTCACATTTGCATTTATCTACTGACGATGCCCGCAAATCCGCGTGATTTAAGGATTTTTTGATTCATTTGGGAACTCTTTTAATTTTCCGGGATAAAAAGTAGCCTATCCACTTCGCCGAGACGCAACCTATCACCATACCGCATTTAATGAAATGGTTGTAAGAGCGTAGCAGACAGTCAGACAGAGAGGAGTTCACGCGGGAATAAAAAGAACTTTAAATTCACGCGGACGAAGTCGCGGGCGTCATCTAGTAGTAAATAACTCTATTTGATACTACCTCTATGGCTCTAGCAGTTTGGTGCAAGAAGGCCTAAGGCAGTCTCAAACATTTAACGGATTGATGCAAGCAGACCAAACACAAAACTCAAACAGAAAACCGTTGGCACAGATTCAAAAAGCTGGTATATGAAATAGCAACAAAAGTTGAAACAAGTTTGCGCAAGTTTTGGCCTCTGACGCAACCGTACGAACTTATTAATCTGGAATTCTTCCCTTCTAATACAAGTTCAGACTTCAGAGAACGTGTGACGCTTTCTGAATACCGAGTGAACGTCTTTGGAACAACTTGATTTGCTTAGAGTTTGTATTCTTGGCTCTGATTTTGTGCTTGTGTTACATGAACGACTCAATCCATATCCATACTAATATTATAAATGCGAAAGTGTGTCTGTCTGTCTGTCTGCTACGCTTTCCCGGCCCATCTTTTCAACCGATTTTGCTGAAATTTGGTGTAGAGGTAGGTTATATCCCGGGGAAGGATATAGGCTACTTTTTATCCCGGAAAATTGAAGAGTTCCCGCGGGAATCAAAAAACACCAATTCACGCGGACGAAGTCGCGGGCATCATCTAGTGTTCTATATTTCCGAATGTTTTAAATTAGGATAAATCGAGCACCGGTTTTCTCACAGAACCACGGAATAGGTATCTCTGCGTCGTATTCCACATTACGGAGGGTCGTGACCCCTTTCCATTAATCAAATAATGGTAGGAGTTTTCTTGGGATAATAATGCGGTGGGTTCGACTAAGTATTAGTATTTAAACTTTAAGGGGTTTTTGTAACGATTATTATCAGACGTTTATTATTATCAGAATTAGAGCTTAGACCCACCACGCTGCCCCAATGCGGGTTGGCGGCCTTTAACGACTATTATTATGTTAGTGATAATAACCGGGACCGACGGCTTAACGTGCTCTCCGTGGCACGGGGGTGGAACACCGTCATCTTTCAGTACTGAGAATTTCTAGTCAGAAAAACCTAAAACTCAATTATGGCCTGACCCGGGACTCGAACCCGGAATCGTTCAAAATGCCAACCACTAGACCAACGAGGCAGTTACTTAATAATTTTACCAAATTTCGCAGGCGAGACTTCCAAGCTTTCGCCGCTGTTGTTGAACTGCCAGAAGAACGTGACGTCAGGTGGATTGGCGGTCACTGAACATCGAACTTGCAACACCTCGTCCAACTGCGCTCCTAGTACTTGCGGGGACGTATGCGTACATACTGGTGCATCTGAGGACAAAGTATGGGGTTAAAGATCACGAATTGGGTATTTGACGACCTTCTGGCACAGAGGAGAGTGCTGTGATCTTGGGTATGTTCCGACTTCCGATATACACTGCGAACACTGTTCAGTTCCCTTACTGGGAAGAAATTTGTTCCGTAATGGACTGACAGTATACTGCCGCAGTATCCTAGGGAAATATATATGACGTCATAAATCGTCGCCATTTTTGTACTGTGAGCACTGGCGTTTTCGAGGTATGGTGGCTCTCAGTGCTGACTGCGTTCCGTTTTAAACAGTAACCAGTAGCTATACTATATAGTTAGCTATTATAAAGCCGTTCCTTTATAGTTTATAGCTATAACTATAAAGGAACGGCTTCGCAGTATACTAAATTGACGTCACACCTTACAGTGCTCGCAGTGTATATCGGAACATACCCTTTATAATGGGAGGTCTCGGGTTTGATCCCCGGCAAGGTCAATTTGGGAATTTATAACTTTTGAATTTTCTCTAGTCTGGTGGGAGACTTCGGCCGCTACTAGAAAGTGACTAGTTACAACCCTATCGGCAAAGACGTACCGCCAAGCGATATAGCGGCCAAGTACAACGCCATGTAGAAACCGATAAAGGGTATGGGCAGGCCGGGCTTGTCACGTGACCTGAGATATTTAACTACTGCTGCGTGGACCGTAGACGGCACTCGTATCAGTTGAGTGTCAGTAAGATCAGTAAACGATCGGCCATAACACGAGCGCAGGGTCTTTGAGAGCGTCGGCATCGACGCATCTTTGGAGGTGTCGCATTAGAGGGCGCTCGGCGCCCCCTTAGACCCGGCGCCCGTGTGCGCCGCACACCCTGCACCATAGGTAAAGACGCCTCTGGCCACACAAGTTCTTATAAGTAATTAAGACCCAGGTAAAGGATATTTGGTAAAAGAAAATGATTTCAATTGGCACAGGGTTAAAAATTATAGTGGAAAGTAAGCTTAGTCAAAACGAAAACGAAATTTAAATAAAAAAATAATCAGACACGGGGAATTCAATTGCGGGGAAATATAAAATAAAGCTCTCTGCATAATTTTAATCGAGATTTTAATCGACTTCAAAATAAAACTCCCTTTTCTCAATTCAACGCGTATTTTTCTCTTCAGCAAAAGCAATTAAATCATACAATACGGATATGCAATTTCCCCATCTAGAATGTTCTAACAATTCCGCATACAGAAAGTGCTGATGATTTAAGAGTTCATTTAAAACACGAACCGGGGCTTCGTAGGCAAACTAAGAGCAAGTTTCCACTATATTGCTGGCAAGTTGTTTAGACGGGACCACGGGATCGGCAAAAATAATATACTTCATTTTTTTTAAATTTACCATCCTGTAATTTTTGTTGGCGCTTAGCTAAAATCAGACCTGTTTCCAAGTGATGATGCAGCCGATGGTGGAGCTTGCTTCACTTAAAGTGGCCTATTCACACTTAATTTTAAGGTAAATATAGGAATTTATAAACGAGGAAGAAAGTCGCTTCGTACGTGTCCTTGGTAAAAAGTGTGTTTTCTATTAAAATTACTTCATGCGTGAATTTTGGGATGACTTTTATATCGATTACGTATGGATGCAGTCTTTGACGATGCCTTGCTGCACGATAATAAAAAACTGAAGGAGGATCGTCACTTTTACGTATGAAAAATAGGCAGACTAGAATTAAAATTATTCTTATCTGCATTATATTTAGCAGAATAGATTTAAACAATCTACATTTCGTTATTTCGCTGTCTGGTTATATTTATAAGTAAAGGATATGTTATTAATTATGTGGGGAAAATTTTGCACATTATTATGCAGTCATTAAAATGTAATAATATTAATTTGTGGACTGCCATACGGACGGAACGAAAAATCACACGGATCGGCATAATGGAAACTAGCTCTTTTAACTTGTATAACCTGCCACTTTAAAGTGTGCTTTGATATATTATAATGAAACAGGCATGTGAAAATAAATTGGACTTAAATCAACAATGTTTTAGCTTAATGTAACAATGTGTATTTTATAGACTTGTCTGCAATCAAACTTGCTTGCAATCGTTGTTGGTGGATGGTCCATACCTAGAAGATACCTAGAGATTCACTCTTGATTGGAAGAAAGCAATATTAAAGCGGTGGGGTAAACGGAAGCCGAAAGGGCATTCCATATTTTAGCGACTAGCACACAACTGTACACACAAATGTGTGGACATTATGGAATGACGTATTTTATCGAGGTTAAAAACTGGGAAATTGATGAAATCCTTAATTAGAAGACCTTTTTGGCGCTGTGGAGCGCTGTCGTCTTGTAAGTGAGACCCAGGTTCGATCCCCAGCAGGGTAACCTAACTTAGTATCTTCTAAATATATAAAAGGAAAAGGCGACTGACTGACTGACTGATCTATCGATGCACAGCTCAAACGACTGGACGGATCGGGCTGAAATTTTGCATGCAAATAGCTATTGTGACGTAGATATCCGCTAAGAAAGGATTTTTGAAAATTCTACTCCTAAGGGGGTGAAATAGGTGTTCGAAATTTGTGTAGTCCACGCGAACGAAAGTCGCGGGCTTATGCTAGTTTTAGATAAAATTAGTGGATCACCATAAAGTCCGTCAAACTATCTGACCCGGGGACAGCGTCGCATAAATATATTAAAAGTAAAATAAAAACAAAAACTTAACAGGCATAAAAATAAGTTCCAATTTTGGCCACCGGGTCAAATAAGTTTGAAGGACTGTACTTCTATTTCAATCAATAAACAAACACACGTGCTCTATTTTTATAAATTTAGTTTGTATCGTTACGTGGAATCCCGGAAGAGAATGTTTACCGTTCGTTAGGCGGTAATCGATGGGATTTTGATGGCTTTTATCCAACTCCGGCGGTTTGGAAGTTAATCGATTTATAATTAGCAGCGTAATTAGAACATCCTGTAATATATACTATGGAGCCAATGATCGTCTAGGGACTCGAGAAGGCCTCATGATTAAAGGACATAATTCTTTACGGAGGTATCGCATGCTCAAAGCCATATTATAGTACTCGGGTTCAGACTGAGATTTCTTACCTTGAAACTGTATCCATTTACGTATAAAATCCGTACTAATATTATAAATGCGAAAATATGTCTGTCTGTTTGTCTGTCCACTACGCTTTTTCGGTCCATCTGTTCAGCCGATTTTGATGAAATTTGGTACAGAGATAAGATTCTCGAGAAGGATAAAGGCATTTGAATTTTAAAATTTTAATCCCGGAAAATTGAAGAAAATCAAAACCCTTATCCACCAAGACAAATTCGCGGGCATCGTCTAGTACCTAGGTATAAAATAAAATATTTAAAATGTTCCCAAAATTCTCAAACAATATCAGCAGTTTTTTTCAATAGAGCAACCACCCATTTTCCTGCTCGTTCTTCTCGGTAGGAACGGTATTCGATTTCCGAACCAGTGGTAGATTTATTCGACTATTCAAAAGCACTTGTTATAACTCTACTTGAATAAAAAAAAATTGATTTGATTTGGAATGATTATGCAGTCGTTGTTCAAATACACAGGAAATGCTATGACAAACGAAATTTGGATGGAGTTACTCATTTTATTTATTCTCATAATCTCAATCTCTCGAAGGGCGTCGAACAAATATTGGAGTCCTTAATGAAAATGTAAAGCAGAACCGAAAAGCGCAATTTTATAAGCACCTTAATGAATCCCAGCACTGCGCCCGTCCGAGGGGAACATTTCAACAGGGCCGTAGCTAGATGAAATGAAAATAATATATTTATTTCATGTAGGACCACAGTCTTGTGCCACATTATGAGATGTTAGAACTCTACCAACGGCTACCACTTAGTTATGAATATCGAGGAGAGTCGGTTAAAAATTGATGACATTACTAGATAATTCCCGTGACTTCTTTGGCGTGGATTCAGATCTGATTGGTTTTTAAGATTACTTTAATTTTCCGATATAAAAAGCCTATACCCGTCTACGGGGTGCCAGCTGTGTCAAAAGCGGTTTAGCGGATGGGATGTAAATTGGTAATAGACGGACACATTTCCACATTTGTAATAAAACTAGAAAAAACATTTCCAAATTAGCATAGACTTGACGGGCACGCTCCATCGATAATGTAGGTATTAGATGGGCCCTTTCATAGAATAAAAATGGGCGTCCGACTTGTAGGGCGTGCCCCTCACCTGTATAAGTATGTCCTTGTCCCCGCCATAGAGCTGTCCCGCTTCTATGACTAGATGGCATTAGTGAAAATAAGTCCAAATTCTTTGATTGACGGGGCCCATCTATGTAAATTGAGGTCGTTAGCACACTCTGACTTAGCAAACGTGAGTACAAGCCGCTCTATTATTTGCAATGATTATCTAGACGTTATACTACGTCGTTAAACCACGAAATAAACCTTAAATAATAAATACCCAAAAATGTCTAATATTTTAACATCGATTGTTGTTTTGCATAAAACGAACTTATAAACAAACATAAAATAAAAAATCACCTCAGATAAAGAATTTTGACAAAATTTTGAGTTTAGATTTGGCGTCACCCCAAGTACGGCCCTGAATTTCGCAATACAATTTATATGATGCTCGACTTCGGTTATGATTTAACGAACCGAATTCAACGTTTCGCTTTTAGCTTTCCAAGTTAATTATAACACTTTTTTTTATTATTTTGATATTATAGGCCAGGAGAACATAAATTTCTATAATTTATATTTATATAATATGTAGACCTTACAATACCCGCACAAATTGAATGCGATTTTCATACTAATTTCAAACCCCCTTAAGGGTTGAATTTTTTAAAATCCTTTCTCAGCGGATGCTTACGTCATGTCTTAGCTATCAGTCAGACAGTCACTTTTTCCTTTTATATATTTTGATAAAATAAGATAAGAAGAAGATTTCGTCTTTGCGGTTCTAGATAAGAGCGCCTTGTCAAATATATAAAATCAAATAAATAAGCTAAATAACGCAGGAAATTGCCTTTCGAATCTAAATTGGAAACCATTTTTTTTTACAAGAAAAGGTTCTTAAATTATGTTTCATATTGGAACGGAAACCTGCCCACTGAATACTAAATTATTTTTTCAAAAATCGTGACGGATTTTCATTGTTCACTGGAATTGTTTTTTCCCCTACTTGAGCAATGATTTGCTTGGTAATGACTTTTTATGGTCAGTTTCTTCGTTAAATTATTGATGGTATCATGGTTAATTGATTAAACTAGCTGACATCCGCGTGAAATAAGAATTTTTAATTCCCATGGGAACTCCTCAATTTTTCAGGATAAAAAATAGCTCCACGTCCTTAATTATGCCCATGCAAAAAATCACGTCGATCCGTTGCTCTGTTGCGACGTGATTGAAGGGAAAACCAACAAACAAACACACTCACGCATTATTAATATTATTAGTAGGTACAACTTTAAATGTGATAAAAGCGACGTTGTCACTTCCGGGTCAAATAAATTTGTGCGACTTGGATGTTTATTCAAAATTGGTAACAGTAAGTACACTTTTTCAAAACAAACAAGTCAATTATACATTGTATAAGATGTCATGGTGATAATTGACTACGGCATCTTAAAACTAAAACTACGAGCGATCAAACGCGCCCCTGGTCTGAGACACTACAGTATGATAAATTACTTTGAGTATATTAGTTCGGACTTACTTTCGAAAATTTTCTATTAGTTGGTATAGGTACGTGCTAGGACTGAAATATCATTCCCGTTTCCCCAATGGGCAAACGATACCATGATTGATTAGATACTCGTATGTCAAAATTCACACCCCATAGACTGTGCCACGCCACCCCATTGCTATATAGATTATTTATTAGCGGCATTGAGTTATAAACCACTATAGAGCCTTACTACATCGGGTGTTAAGAAACGCTCTCACCAAATCATACGAAAAGTATGTAATATTTATTCAGATAAGCGCAACATTACTGATTGGCTTGTCGTGTTACTGAAGCTTTAAACTTGCTAAGTTGCTTGTCTTAGAGTTCACTAATGTTTTTAAAGGCGTGGGAAATCTGACAGTCTGAAACCCTTCGTATTCTTCGAAAATACTCGTGCTCAGTAACGATTATAATTCATGATATAATTCAGAAATTATAAATTCCCAAATTAACCCTGCCGGGGATCAAATCCGGTGCATCCCACGATAAGACAACAGCGCTCATCACTGCGCCGCGCCAGGGATGTCGTCAAATGAATGAATCGCTAAAGGTGCTGATGAATGTTTTCGTGCATCAGTCGGTTTGGCGCTGTTTTATGGATTATCTCCACTTCTAGTAGGTATATGGCAGCTCTCTGACTATTGGGGTAAATAAATCGTGATAGATAATTTTTATTCGATATTGGGTTAACAGTGATCGATGTGGTTTTGATTGCTAATTCTCGAATAGATAGGTACCGTTATACATAGCCCAATGTTTGTAAGTTATTCGAATAATAATGACATAACATAGCCATTTACTAGTATTTTCTAGTCTAGAAAAAAAAAATTCTATGGAACGTAATAATACAACGTACATAGTGATCAATATTATTTCTCACAATCTACTTTCGGTTTAAGATATAAGTAGATAATTTAATAGATGGTAGCAGCGATTTACTTTCTTGTTTAGGGGTATAATGGGTTTAATATAACTTCCGTACCCCTAACAGGTTAGCCCACTACTATCATCACTTACCAGCTGGTAAGATCGCAGTCAAAGGCTAAAGTGGAATTAAAAAAAGCGTGTGTGTGCAATTCACACACGGCAGAAGTGAAACTTCAGACAAGTAGCCTACGAGGTAGTGAGATAAATATAACTTGTATTCTATCTCATTTTCTCGCAGGCTAAATCCTGTTTATGAATATGTTTGTCTCTTTTTGGTGTCGCTTTTTCGTTTAATTTTTTCGTTTCGTTGAATTTTCAAATCACAACGATTCTAAAGAAGTTACACAAAATATTTTCTACTTCGAAACGCTACTGAATCCCACGCTTTTATGTGTATCTTCAAATTAACACTTAAGATTAATCTTCTGGTTAGCGCGCCCTTTGTGAGGCAGTGTCACCACTTGCCTGGAACTATAATTGCAGCCAAACGCTAGTCTACAAAACTAATTTTTTTATACGACTGCCTGAAAAAAGGAGTATATTGTTTTCAGGGTTCATGTATGTATATATGTATGTGAGTTTGTATATTCCACCATAACTTCTATACGGATTTTGATGAATGAGGTATCGTTAGAATCCTTAGCTTATTCCTGGTGACATAGGTTAGTAAAAATTGATAGGGTGACCATGGTGCCGCATCAAAGACTAAAGTTGATATTTTTTTTCCAAAATGAGATTAACTATATTGTCATCAACAAGAAAATGATGAGTAGATTCCAAAAATATATAAGACTATATTTCAATATCCAGTGATTTACAAAAAAATATGATTTAACTATGGCAGTCGTATTTTTTAATTCTTTGAGTTATATTCACTTGTTTTGTTAGGTAACAAATAGCAACACGGCTTATTTTAATTTGATTTGCTTCGTCATTTCTAATTCGAACCGCTAGGATATAGAACGCCCTTCCGACTTCCGTTTTTCACTTCGCTTATAATATTGTTATCTTTGAATCAATAGTGAATAGGCATTAGACAAGCACGCCCATTAGGCTGCATCACAACTTGCCAGCAAGTCAGATAGCAAATGAAGGAGCTAGAAGTTTAATTCGCTATAACCCGCGATAATAGGTAAATCTATGTGGTAGTGTGCGATATTCACCAATACGATAGCCTGCTTGCAAGCGCTGTCTATAAATTGAAAAAAAAACAACGAAAAGTGCGATAAAATTCAAAATTCAAAATTCAAATGTTTTTTATTCAAATAAACTTTTACAAGTACTTTTGAATAGTCGAGTGAATCTACCATTGATATTTGTGATAGCAGTGATATTTTTTATTTCTTCCTTATAGGTGATAAACAAAAAAAAAGCAATTTGATCAAGCGTCGGATAGCTTACCTCGCGTTTTCAACTGTAACAAATCTACATCGCGATCTTCGGGGAGAGACTGGGAAAATGATTGATATTCCCAAATTGATTATAGATTCCCGCTCCGAAAGCGCTTCGTTGGTAATTGAGAAAAAATTATTTTCATTTTTTTTTGCTTGGTTTCTAGCCACGCCGCGCCGCTCGAGTTTTGAAAAAGTATATAACTAACTAATGCCCGAGGCTTCATCTGCTTGGATTGGGGTATTTTGGTTCCCGCGGGTAATTTAGGTTATTTTACGGGATAAAATAATAATAATAAAAATCTTTATTTATTCAAATTTGCGTTTTTAATATTAGTATAGAAGTATAAATATGTATATTTGGAATAAACCACACGCAATATTTTGCGACACTTTTGATACTCGATGCATATCCATGGATATGGGTGAATGAGAGAAAAATCGTCACCTCTTTGCTTGCGCGTCACTAGTATGATAATTAATGAGTGTTAGTTTGTGACACCATCATTGAATAAATATATTTTCTTTTCTTTCTTTCTTTCTTTCTTTTCACCAGTCGCACTGGCGACTTGATGACTCTATATTTATGACCTACAAAGACCTACATTTATGACAACAATAGCTAAACTTACATTGTATCCTAAGATGTGTCGCCTGACTGGCGGTCTCGCCGAGCGAGTTGGTCGCGCGACACGAGTAGTCGCCGCTGTAGTCGCGCGTCACCTTCTGCAGCACAAGCGACTTTGTGCTGACTATCACGCCCGATACCACGTTGTGAAGCACTGGTTTATCCTATTAAAAAAACATTAGGTTTACATAATATTAAATATCAAGAAAGCACTTATACGGGTGATAAGAGGACCTGCCAAAAGAAGTAATATCCTCGTCCCCTGTTAATTTTATATTTGATTACTATAAACTATCGATTAAAGTAAAAAAGTGCGTTGAAACTCGATCGTGTGAAAAAAAAGTGTGTGAGTGAATTTCACATACGACAGAAGTGAAACTTCAGAAAATTAGCCCACAAGAGAATGAAATAAGTATAACTTGTATTGTATGTAAATATGTCTTGTATTCTATCTCATTCCCTCGAAGACAAACAAATTCATAATAGGATTTCTATTATGAATTTGTTTGTCTCTTTTTAGTGTCACTTTTTCGTTTCATCGAATTTTCAAATCGCAACGGATTCTAAAGAAGTTTCGCTTCTTTTTTTTTTAAATTTTAATCCACTACCAGTTAGCCCTTGACTGCGATCTCACCTGATGGTAAGAGATGATGCAGTCTAAGATGGTAGCGGGCTAACCTGTTAGGGGCATGGCAGTTATATTAAACCCATACCCCTATTCGGTTTCTACACAGCATCGTACCGGAACGCTAAATCGCTTGGCGGCACGTCTTTGCCGGTAGGGTGGTAACTAGCCACGGCCGAAGCCTCCCACCAGGCCAGACCAGGGAAAATTGAGAAATTATAAATTCAAAAATTGACCCTGCCGGGGATCGAGTCCGGGACCTCCGCACTTTAAGACAACAGTGCTACACACTGCGCCACGGAGGTCGTTAAAGCTGAAGGTCGGCTTCAAAAGTTGCTTAAGTTAACCCAGAATGTTAGGGTAAAGTGTTAGTTGTTTCTAGGTATACCTACAGGATTCTTGGTTGTATTTATTACGAAGCCGAAATATCGAAATTTCGCATTCCACTAAATCCGTGAATATCCAAGTGTAATAAGTTGATTTGCGAAATATGTCTCAAACGGTCCGCGAAATTACAATCCCAATACGGCATTTGGGCGATTGCAAAATGAAAGAAGTGGAAAAACATTTTGTCGCTATAAAGCAAATTTGTTTCATCAAGTTCGATAACCCCGTGATCAAAGGATATTGGCGTAAGTCATTGAAAATGGAATAAATATAGTATGTTTTGTGTGAGCTACCAAAAAAGTACTTAATTTGAAAAATCTTTCCCTTTTATTTGATCAATAGTATTTTTAACTAGCTGATGCCCGCGACTTCGCCCGCGTGGTTTTTTCAGTTTTTTTTTATTCCCGCTGGAACTTGTTAATTTTCCGGAATAAAAATTAGCCTATGTCTCTCTCGGCCTTCAACTATGACCATGCAAAAAATCACGTCGATCCGTTGCTCTGTTACGACGTGATTGAAGGACAAACCAACAAACAAACACACTTTCGCATTTATAATCTATATATATAAAATTCAAAGTCCTGACTGACTGACTGACTGACTGACTGACTGACTGACTTATATATCAACGCACAGTCTAAACCGCTGTGGCTAGAAACTTGAAATTTTGACAGTAGGTTACTTTTGTGACGTAGGCGCTCACTAAGGAAGGATTTTTCAAAATTCCACCTTTAAGGGGGTGAAATAGGGGTTTGAAGTTTGTATGAAAGTCCGTCATTTCTCAAGTTATATCAACGAAACTTGGTATTTTGGCTTTCGGTAAAGAATAAAGAAATACGTATTTCACAGTTTTTCGAAATTCCACCCCCGAAGGGGTAAATTGGGGTTGAAAGTTTGTATGAAAGTCCTTCATTTCTCAAGTTAAAGCCCTGAAACTTAGCATTTGGGCTTTCAGTTAGATAGGAAGAAGTAAGTACTTAACCATTTTTGAAATTTCAACCCCCAAAGGAATGGAATAGGGGATGAAAGTTTGTAAAAAAGTCCTTCATTTCTCAAGATATTTCTCAAGTTATATGAACGAACCTTGGTATTTTGGCTATCGGTTTAAAAATAAAGAAGTTACGTGTGTCAAAATATTTGCAAATTTCACCACCAAAGGGGTTAAATAGGGGTTGAAAATTTGAATGAAAGTCCGTCGTTTTTCAAGTTATCGCCCTGAAACTTGGTATTTGGGCTTCCGATTTAAATTTATGAAATATGTATTCCACAGTCTTGAAATTTCTATCCCCAAGGACGTTAAATAGAGAGTTTATCCTTCAATCACGCCGCAACAGAGCAACGGATCGATGTGATTTTTTGCATGGGTAGGTATAGTTGAGGATCTGGAGAGTGACATAGGCTTCTTTTTATCCCGGAAATGAAGGAGTGCCTGTGGGAATTAAAAAAACTTATGCCACGCGAACGAAGTCGCGGGCGTCCTCTAGTCTATATATATAAAATTCAAAGTCCTGACTGACTGACTGACTGACTTATATATCAACGCACAGCCTAAACCGCTGGGGTTAGAAACTTGAAATTTTGACAGTAGGTTCCTTTAGTGACGTAGGCGCTCACTAAGGAAGGATTTTTCAAAACTCCACCCCTAAAGGGGTGAAATAGGGGGTTAAAGTTTGTATGAAAGTCCGTCATTTCTCAAGTTATATCCATGAAACTTGGTATATGAGCTACCAGTAAAAAATAAAGAAGTACGTGTGTCACAGTTTTTCTAAATTCTATCCCCAAAGTGGTAAAACAGGGGTTGAAATTTTGTATGAAAATCCTTCATTTCTCAAGTTATAGCCATGAAACTTAGCATTTGGGCTTTTGGTTAAATATGGAGAAGTACGTGTTTCAACATTTTTGAAAATTCCCAAAGGGGTGAAATAGGGGATGAAAGTTTGTAGGAACGTTTTTCAAATTATATCAACGAAACTTGTTTTGGCTTTCGTTAAAAAATAAAGAAGATCATATTCTACCCCCAAAGGGTTACAATAAGGGTTGAAAGTTTGTATGAAAGTTAAGTTATAGCCGTGAAACTTAGCACTTGGACTTCCAGTTAAAAATGAAGTAATTCACCATTTTTAAAAATTCGACCCCCAAGGCCGTTAAATAGAGTTTGTCCTTCAATCACACTGCAGCAACGGATCAACGTGATTTTTTGCATGGGTATAGTTGAGGTACCTGGAGAGTGACATAGACTACTTTTTATCCCGGAAAATTATGGAGTGCCTGTGGGGAAAAAAACTTGAACCACGCAGACGAAGTCGCGGGCATAAGCTAGTATTAGTATGATTGATCTGTAAATACTTAAATAACATTAATTACATAGGTATAAATTAAATAAACTCAAATCTAAATTTCTTGTTTAACAGACTCCTCAACGGGTTAAAAAATTCAATCTTAAGGTAGTGTACCTACTAGCTGAAAAAAGGTAGATTTTTATCTACCTAGAGTTATTTTCGTGCCGCCAAGCGATTTAGCGTTCCGGTACGATGCCGTGTAGAAACCGAATAGGGTTTAATATAACTGCCATGCCCCTAACAGGTTAGCCCGCTGCCATCTTAGACTGCATCATCACTTACCATCAGGTGAGATCGCAATCAAGGGCTAACCTTGGATAAAAAAAAATACTTTGACGTTGACTATAATGTAAACTCACCGTGGCGAGTTATTGATATTATAATCGCACTTACATTGTGGTACCATGAAATCCGATGCTCTTTAGGATTAGCTTTAACCGAACATTCGAAATAGACGTCGTCTCCCTCTTTGATGTCGTGAGGGTTCAACGTGCTGCCGAGAGACAGGGATACGACTGGCGGATCTGAAACAAAGACAGGTTTGGAGTTAATATTATAAGAGACTAGCTATTACCCGCGGCTTCGCTCGCGTGGCTCAAGGGAACAATAACTGAGTTTTATGTGAAAAGTTGCGCCGTTGAGGCGTGATTGAAAAACAAATGCGAGAAAAAGAGCATACTACCCCACAGGAACTGTTAGTTTTTTCGGGACAAAAAGTGGCCTATGTCACTCTCCAGGTCCTCAAATATACCCATGCAAAAAATCACGTCGATCCGTTGCGCCGTTGAAGCGTGATTAAAGGACAAACCAAAAAACAAACTGGCTTTCGCATTTATTATATTAGTATGGATAGCCGTACTTTTGGTAACTATCGCTAGGAAGGCTGATTTAGTATTTGGTGGGTGTACGGCTCTCCTCTGGTGAGACAAGTGATGGTCTGCCTCACAGATAACGGATTCTCTGATCTGTGGTCTGCCTGCATGCGGCTGGCCAACTGACTTCTTATAGTCGCTCAAAGACGAGGTATGGTTACCAAAAATGAACAATAACTAGGAAGGCTGATACTAGTATCGCGTTATGATAAGAGTAATACTTGTGTGAACAGTATAAAAACTGACGATATTCATCGGCTGGTTCACTAGATACCGCCGCTCAAATACGTGATAAACTTACAAAAAATGAACGATCATTAGCTCAAGCGTCGTCGCGTTGGTGTACTAATAAATATTATGAAGGCGTAAAATTAATTGTTATCCTATTGTTATTAACATTGCTTAATTATGCCAAATTTAGTTTTCCTATTTTATGTTAGTGTTTGTTTTGTTGTTGTTGTTGTGTTGTGTGTTGTGTATTTAAATATCCCCTTACTACTAATATTTCCTGTTACAGATTGAATTTACGATTTTAGTATTATAACAGGCGATCTAAAAGGTGATATACTCGTATGTTATTTTGAATTCAGTACAGTTAAAAGTATCAAAAGTACAGCTATCTCTTAGTACTTCTACTCTTTAAGTAGATTGCCATTTCTGTGGGAGTGACATCCCTAAACATGATCCAAACTCAAGGTTGCATATTGCATAAACATAGTGCTTGTTGTGGTACTCGTAACAGCCGTTTACACATTGTATTCACATAGTGTTTTTTGTGGTAACAGTCACTCCACTTTAATCCGGTGACAGTGACGTTAGAGTGAGAGTGAGTGAGTGAATTCATCTATACTTATATTATGAACTAGATGGGATGATGATTTTTGAGCGCGCGGGAACGTCCTCTGCGGGAACCTTATATCTGTACCTACCAAATTTTGTCATAATCGGTAAAACGGATGGACCGTGAAAGCATAGTAGACTGACAGAAAGATAGATAGACAGACGGATAGACAGACACTTTCGACACACGAAATTAGCATAAATGTATGTGTATGTGTGTCTGTAGGTATGTATGTGTGTGTGTATGTATGTTTGACGACCTCCGTGGTGCAGTGTGTAGCGCTGTTGTCTTATCGTGCGGAGGTCCCGGGTTCGATCCCCGGCAGGGTCAATTTGGGAATTTATAATTTCTGAAATCTTCCTGCTCTGGCCTGGCTTCGGCCGTGGCTAGTTACCACCCTACCGGCAAAGACGTGCCGCCAAGCGATTAAGCGTTCCGGTACGATGCCGTGTAGAAACCGAATATAGGGGTATGGGTTTAATATAACTGCCATGCCCCTAACAGGTTAGCCCGCTACCATCTTAGACTGCATCATCACTTACCATCAGGTTGGATCGCAGTCAAGGGCTAACTAGCCGTTAAAAGGTTTTTTTTTAACCACTACAGTGGTTAAAAAAAACCTTTTACATCTCTCATATTCGGTAAGTAGGTCCTTATTACCCCCAAATGGAGCTTGTAGGTGACCAATTAGCGCTCTAGGGTAATAATGTAGCTAGAAAAGCCCTAGGGCGGTAAGTAATTAAAAAAAGTAGGTATGATGGTTAGATGTACGCGAACTTTTTGAAAGAGTGAAGAGTTTTTTTTTTAAATTACTTACCGCCCTAGGGCTTTTCTAGCTCTACATTATTACCCTCGAGCGCTAATTGGTCACCTACAAGCTCCATTTGGGGGTAATAAGGACCTACTTTACCTCACAATCGAGATGTAAAGCAGAGTAGTTAGCTCGGGTGTAAGCATCAATTGCACCCTCGAACTATAGGCGCCCTCCCTGCGCTCGTGCGCCTAAATATCTCGGGCTGCAATTGATGCCTTACAACCCTTGGCTACTAATCTACTATTAACGGCGCGCACGCTTAATCGATTCCGATGAAAGTTGGTAAAGAATTAGCCTATATTAACGGTTATAGGCTTAGTTCTATCCCGGAAAATTAAAGAGTTGCCACAAGATAAGAAAAACTAAATCCGCGCGTACGAACATTGGGCATCATTTGATAGTCGATGATAAAAGCCTGTATACTTACTTTTGAAATATGAAACTACTAGCTGATGCCCGCGACTTTGTCCGCGTGGATTGAGGTTTTGCGGTTCCCGCGGGAACTCTTTAATTTTCCGGGATACAAAGTAGCCTATGTGCTATTCCAGACTATAATCTATCTCTGTGCCAAATTTCATCCAGATCCGTTCAGCCGTTGGAGCGTGATTGAGTAACAAACATCCATACATCCATACATTCATACATCCATACATCCATACATCCATACATCCATACATCCATACATCCATCCAAACTTTCGCATTTATAATATTTATTTGATATTTGATTATAGGATTATTTTCATAGGTTGACGAGTATTCACTAATCACTTCTTTACTTCACCATCAAGCCATAAAATCAAGAACCAATCCATCAAAGTTAAAGACAAGATTATTAATAAGATAAGTAATCACTTTATTGAACGTCAAACAAGTTTATTAATAATATTTCCAAAATGTCAATAAGGTAATCCCATTCAAGATTGTACTTAAGCCCTTAAAACTTGAAGGGTGCTCCCCTTTCAGGGGAACTTACGACTTGGTTGAAATTCCATTATATTGAAATTACTTAGTGAAATTACGGTTTGGGTGTTCTGAGAATCTAGTCCAATAACCGATAGTAGAGACTGACGTTCTAAATTAAAGTTTTTATTATTAATCAAAAAATAAGGAGGAAAATACGAAAGGAAGACAAAGGATGATGATGGAGGGATGATTTTGTGAAATTGATGGGAGCATCAATGCAAAGACCATGGCAAGATAGAAATGGAGGAGGCCTTCGCCCAAAGGGCGTACTTAAAATGATTATTATTATAATCAATAAATATTATAAATGCGAAAGTTTGGATGGATGTATGGATGTATGAATGTATGGATGTTTGTTACTCAATCACGCCCGAACGGCTGACCGGATCTGGATGAAATTTAGCACAGAGATAGATTATAGTCTGGAATAACACATAGGCTACTTTTTATTCCGGAAAACTAAGTTCTGCGAGAACCAAAGAACCTCTATCCACGCGGACGAAGTCGCGGGCATCAGCTAGTTAGGTATAATATAAAATAACACTGCTTAGGTTGCACAACAATGCTTAAACTTATTTAGTTTAATTTTGTTTTGTTGTCACTTTTTGATTAGTCAATCCTGGGGTTGACATGAAAAGGACAGGTATAGAAAATTTAACTTACAGTCCTGCCAACTTATCTGACCTTTTCGGTTAAAATCATATTAATTGTAAAGTAGAATAGGTAAGTGTAGGTAATAATTCAGCATATAAATCACCTAGGATCATTTAATATATCTTTGCCAGTATGGTGGTAACTCAAGAGACGGTCAGAGCCTTCCGCTAAAGTAAAAAAATTGAAGAAAATAACCCTTATTTATAAGACAGCAAGATTTATGCCTGAACTGGACAAACAGTTCAACAAAATGGAATGAATATATTCTATGTATACAGTAGTGTATAGGTACTATAGGCACGCCTACACTATACAAACGTTATGAAATTACCCTGAAATATCCACTGATTTTCAACAAATCTGCATACTAGAAGCAAAGCGAAATTTCGCTATATACGCGGTTTCGAAATCATTTCCATATTTGAGTTGGATTGTTCGAAATGTTCATTAAAATTCATCTGAGAATTCAGAACGGTCAGATTATGACGATTTTGCCATTATCCGTCGTATATCTGAAAATCTATACTTCGAAAAGCTTGTTAGGTCCACGCTGTTCCAGATAATATCAGTAACATCTGGCAATAAACGTTACCGTTAGGTAGTAAATTATTCTAACCTAGGTAGTTATGTAGATAGGATAGGGCCAGATTAACTATTTACAGAGGCGGTAACTTGGCAAAGAGGGGTTGTGAGTTTTAACAATGACGGATAGTTATCACAATCGTCACTTTATCCCGTTGCCGGGTCACTGCTAAGCACAAATCTCCTTTCAGAATGAAAAGGGTTTAGCCATAGTCCACCACGCTAGCCAAGTGCAGATTGGCAGCTTCACAGACCTTTAGGAACATTATTATCGGGCATGCAGGTATCCAAGGCATTTTAATTTCTTAAAAAACACTTTCCATTCGAAATGTTAGAGGCGAGTGCCCGGGGATTAAATCACGTGTTGGATAAATAGAACGCATCCCTATTTCATAGCATAGACTTTTGACAATCTGTCATCTATGGTCGGTCTATACTTACTTCTTTTTCCTTTTGTCTCCGATCTCCGCCACGTTTGTTATAAGGTTTTTTGTAAAAAAGTGTATAATAAAAATAAGAGTCAAGCAAATCCGCGTTTTATTTCATGATCACGGACCACCCGAAGAGGAGAACCGGGCATTTTAATCACTAGACTATAAACGCTTCATTACAGTATGGGGTCACAAAGTACAATGAGCGCTTACATACCTGCGTCATAGGAGAAGTCCCTTTAGATAGTACCTCATACAAAACTATTTTTAACCGACTTCCAAAAAAGGAGGAGGTTCTCAATTCGGCGCGTATGTTTTTTTTTTTTTTTTTTTTTTTTTTTAATGTATGTCGGTGCATATCTCCGTGGTTTCTTAACCGATTTGAAAAATTTTTTTTTAAAACACAAATCATGTCACCCTACTCTAGCTAATATTAATTGCTATGCCTGGCTTCCCAGTCAGCATCTGGTTTGTTAAGATGTAGGGTGGCACCCATTTAGAGTGTCTTCGTTTTACTGTCCATTAAACACCAATACGATGTCTCCCCCAGCGCGGCGGCGAGAATCTTCCTCAAACTAAACATTAACGATTTTTTATACACCACTACTTACTACCTAAGAATGAAAAAACCGGCCAAGTGCGAGTCGGACTCGCGCACCGAGGGTTCCGTACAAACCTGTAGTAAGTTTTACGATTTATGACGTATTAAAAATAAAAATTACGTTTGTTGTATGGGAGCCCCCCTTTAATATTTACTTTATTGATATTTAATTATTTATTTTGGAAGGTAATATACAAGTTAATATTCTGTGAAAATTTGAACCGTCTACCTGTTACCGTTTTTAATATTGAGCAAAAAAATACGAAAAAAACACGTTTATTGTATGGGGACCCCCCCTTAATATATATATTTTTTTAACTTTTAGTATTTGTTGTTATAGCGGCAACGGAAATACATCATTTGTGAAAATTTCAGCTTTCTAGCTATCACGGTTTATGAGATACAGCCTGGAGACAGACAGACAGACAGACAGACAGCGGAGTCTTAGTAATAGGGTCCCGTTTTTACCCTTTGGGTACGGAACCCTAAAAAAAGTGTGACCCTGCTCTAGATAATATTAATATTTTTTATAACCTATAGCATGTGTAACCTACACGTTAATAAACACCATAACGACGTCGCCCAGTGGCGCAAATCCTAGCATCATAAACGAAATATTCACGATATCTGCTACCATAGATACAACTACTTTTTAATGAAAAATTGTGACTCTACTATAGTGAATAATAATTATTTTTCATTACAGGCAACCCTGTCAGCATCTGGTTTGTTAAGGTGTAGGGTGGCACCCTGAACCGCGTCTCGGTTTTACTGCCCAATAAACACCCATAACGACGCAACCACTGGCGAGAATGGTTCTCGAATAAAACGTTTACGGTTTTTCAATACACCTATTCCGTCTACTTCCTAATACACCTTTACATTTTAATGTGAAAATGTAACCCTGTTCTGCCAAATTATATTTTTTCTATTACAGGCCGCCCAATAAACATCTGGTTTCTATCAAAGGTATAGAAAGGTGGCTTCTCGTATTGATTTTAGGCAAATAAATTTGATGCCATATCATACAACCATTAATTAAGAATTTTAAATTCGATACACAAAATCCAGCTTTGCAAATGGCTGAACAAAAATATTTCTTCAATCATATCTAAGACGACTCTCGAAAAAGTCACCTTAAATAAAAATTAAAATGGACTCACGTTAGACGATAGATACACACGTTTTTCTTTTACATTCGTTCTGTCTGTTTGCGTCGGGTGTTAAAAAAAATTCCTTTTCTATACTATTAATACAAATGCTTTTGTTGTTTGTAAAAGTTTGCATGGATGGATGTTTATTACTCAATCACGCCAAAACGGCAGAACGAATCCAAATGAAATTTGACACAGAGATAGATTATAGAGTTTGCGCGGAATAAAAGAGTATGCGCGGGAACCAAATATCCTCAATCCACGCAGACGAAGTCGTGGGCATCAGCTAGTATCTAATATTATAAACTAGGAATCTGGCTGGATTTTTCGAAATTCCCACAGGATCTAAGCAACGGGCGGTCGCTAGACGTGTATAATAAAAAAAAGTAGAATAATAAAAGAGTGAACCACTATTCATCTTAAAATAACACGATTTCTGAGTTACATTGTAGAATAATGGTTCGAGATGAAAGCGGCGCAAAACCTCCGAGCTCGAAATAAGGTACGGTTCGTTAAACAGGGATAAATATAACTTACTTATTATTTATATTTGGAAATTAATTTCCTCTCTCATAATAGAGTTAGTGAGTTCCCTTGCTCGTTTTAATTAATACTGCTTTATGGAATTCATCAGTTTTCTTATTACTTCTTCATATAAATATAATATACTAGACTAGAAATTACTACTACTAGCCCGCGACTTCGAAATTGGTACTGGTAATTACTAGATGAGTATACGAGTTACGAAATATCGGATAAAAGGAAACGTCGCTTCACTATTGTAAAAAAAAAATTACATCTATTAAGTATTGCCGTTTTTGTCGATGGTTGCCTGTCATTATAATTATGATCGAGTCTTTGCGTCGCCCATACCGCAGTGCCTGAAGACTGAAGACCGATGCGTCCTACCAGTTATGACCTACGGTGCCGAAACGTGGACACTGACAGCGAGACTAGTACACCGACTACAGGTCGCTCTGCAGCGTGCTATGGAAAGAGCTATGTTCGGAATTTCTTTGAGATATAAACGGAACGAAGTGATTCGCCAAAGAACTAAAGTGACCGACATAGCTCTTAGGGCCGGCACGCTGAAGTGGCAGTGAGCTGGTCACGTGTGTCGGAGGACCGATGGACGTTGGAGTCGAAAGGTCCTCGAGTGGAGACCGCGTCTTGGTAAGCGGAGCGTAGGGCGCCCCCCAGCAAGGTGGAGCGATCATATCTGGAGGGTGGCTGGCATAGATTGGATGAGGAAAGCCGAGGAAAGAGCACGTTGGCGCTAGGTACTTGAAAGAGGCCTATGTCCAACAGTGGATGCACAACGGCTGATGATGAGACAGTATTACTAGTGGTTTGAAGACGATGAGACCTAATTTTCGGTTTAATGAAGAACATTGTTAGCAAACGGCCTGTTGATATAAATACCGGCAGCACACTGGGGCGGCGCTAGTTTATGTGTCATTAAAGAGTCGCCCTGCGGCGCGAATCGTCCCCAATATAAACATTTACGATTTCCCCGTTAAATTGTTACACTAACGATTCAAGATGGGGGTGGTTTTTTCCCCTCTGTTAATAAGATAATATGCGGTAAGTAGGAATAAAACTAAATTATTTATTTGTTTCAAAATTAAGTTATGTCTTTGTCGCTAGAGTCAGCGATTTTTAAAAGGAAAGGGACTGACTCACTTATCTATCACTGGCTGCACAGCTTAAACTACTGGACGAATTGAGCTGAAATTTAGCGTAAGTACAGGTTTATGATGTAGGCATCCACTAAGAAAGGGTTTTGGAAAATTTAACGCCTATGAGGGTAAAATAGGGTTTTGAACTTACTGCGAGCAATGCCGCGGGCAAAAACTAGTCATTTAAAAAAGACTTGGATGCAACATTATCCGCACTAGCTAGAACAGTGAAATTATATTATTTATTTCACGTAAGACTAACTAAAGTTGTGCCACATAATGATAATATCAAGATCTAACCGGTGGTAGAGTCTTGATATATATTATCAAGACTCTACCACCGGTTCAGTCTTCGATTAGATATAATATATTCCAGTTTGGAAAGAAATCCTGAGGTAATGATGATGGTGATGAATATAATAAGTGATTTTCTGAAATAATTTTGATGAATATTGAATAATATTATCAAGTTAAAATTATAATTATTATAATATTATACTTGTATTAAATCTAATATTAATATGGAAATTTTTACAGCTGTATGTATTTAAAATAGCTCAATAAAGTCTAAAACGGTCGAAGGTTTCAAGTTTTCTTAATTAATATAATTTATAACACATTAACAGTTTTCTTAATTTATAACACAAACATAGAAACATTGTACAACCAACTGCAAATTAACGTCGTTTCTAATTTTATTTCGTAGAAATGTGTTTACGAAAATCACTTTTTGTTTCGCATACAAAATAAGCAAAAATATTTCTGATTTCTTTTTTAAATCATTTAAATGTAGCAAACATCTGGCTTGTTCAGCTCGCGCAAAAGTAAAGCGTTGACATTTTGTCGGCCATTAAATGTCCATAACGATGTTGCCCCACGGGGAGAGTTGTCCCCAAAATGAAGCCTTGGTTAGACATGCCGCGTAACGACAGCAACGCTTTATAACTTGCTCATCTCAATCACTTATCCGGTAGGTCCGGGACGTCGGGTATCTAGGTCTTGTACGTCGGAAACTATTAGGGGTCGCCGGAAGAACAGCGCTGGAGTGGTGCTCAAACACCACTTTAAGCATTACGCTGAGGCGATGCCCTTTTTGGGATTATTTGTGGCACAGTTTAAAAAGTTAAGTTAGATTAGTTCTAGTTTTAATTTTATTTTTTTTGAAATTTCTGTTTGTTCTTTGTTTTTGTGTTCAAATCCCAATTATAGACTTTATTTATGTATTTATTTATCAGAAGCTCAAATAACCTTTCAAGCTAATGTTAACTTTAAGTAAGTTTGTCATTAAGGTCAAATTGCCAGGAGGCGGTAAAAATACCCGTTGCAGTTACCGTTGAACTCTGATCACCAATAAAAATCTAAATGTGTTCCACAGGTTAGTATGATCCATGATTATGGGTAGTTTCGAACAAACAAGCCCTGACTTATTCAACCAACTTTGCTGTTATTAGTGGTCAAATTTTAAAGGTAACCGTACCGTCATTTTAACCACCTGCTATAATATTGTTTCTCGTAGCGGCGCGTTGCTATGCAATATAAATAATGGCACGCATTCTCTTTTATTGCAATACTAGCTCATGTCCGCAAAGTAGCCTATATCACTGTCAAGGTCCTCAACTAAACCCGTGCAAAAGATCATGTTGATCCGTTGCTTTTTTGCGGCGTGATTAAAGGACAAACCAATAAACCAACAAACCAACAAACCAACAAACCAACAAACAAACTCATTTTCGCATTTATAATATTAGTAGGATTTAAAATATCGCTCTACATCTGCTGCCGTCAGGTTTTTTGTGTGACCAGGGCTCAAAAATTTACGATTTCTTCATTTAATTATTTCAAACAAAAATCCGAGTAAGAATCGGGGAAAATCTCTTCGTCCCCAATGCTTTATGGTTCGGCAAGTAGCAAAATTTATTCTGAATTCGTAACTTTATTTCCCTTTATCATAATGGAGTCAGAGCGTTCCTTTCCTTATTTTAATGAAGATGTTATTAAGAATTTTCCAATTTAATACCTACAGTTCGGCAAAATCGTGCCTCCCCAAGCGATTTAGCTTTTTGGTATGATGCCGCGTAGAAACAAAGGGATATGTTTTTAATTAAACTGTCATCTTCCATATTAGGCCATTTTCATCTTAGAGTTAGACTGCATCATTTTCACCGTATTATTCTTCTCTTCTCTCAAAGCTCTTTACCGCTGCGTTGGAAGACGTCTTTATAAGCTTCTGGATTGGAACGAATTTGGCATCAACGTCAATGGCGAGTACATCACTCACCTTCGGTTTGCCGATGATATAGTCATCATGGCAGAGACTCTGGGTGACCTTAATGCAATGCTCAATGACCTCAGCAGAGTTTCCCAACAGGTGGGCCTTAAAATGAACATGAGTAAGACGAAAATCATGTCTAATGCTCATGTTCCGCTCCACCCAGTAATCGTTGGGAGCTCTGCACTCGAAATTGTAGACGAGTATATATACCTGGGACACATGGTCCAGCTAGGTAGGTCCAATTTCGAGAAAGAGGTGAGCCGCCGAATTCAACTCGGCTGGGCAGCGTTCGGGAAGCTTCGAGATGTCTTCTCGTCCAAGATTCCTCAGTGCCTGAAGACCAAAGTCTTCGAACAGTGCGTGTTGCCAGTGATGACATACGGTTGCGAGACTTGGTTGCTAACTATGGGCCTCATAAGAAAGCTCAGGGTCACTCAGCGGGCGATGGAGAGAGCAATGCTCGGGGTTTCTTTGCGCGATCAAATCAGAAATTAGGAGATCCGCAGAAGAACTAAAGTAACCGACATTGCTCGACGTGTTGCGAAGCTGAAGTGGCAATGGGCGGGGCACATAGTTAGAAGAACCGATAGACGTTGGGGTCCCAAAGTGCTGGAGTGGCGACCACGCACTGGAAAGCGCAGCGTTGGCAGACCCCCTACTCGCTGGACGGACGACATCAGGAGAGTCGCAGGGAGCCGCTGGATCCAGGCGGCGCAAGACCGCGGCGTGTGGAAATCCCTGCAAGAGACCTATGTCCAGCAGTGGATGTCTATCGGTTGAGGATAATGATGATGATTCTTCTCTTATTTTCACGTGGGGCTGCTTAGCGAAACTAATTGAAGTAGAGTTGTAATAAGACATTGTTTGGAGTAATTTAATGCTGGACCGAGCTAGAGTTTGGCCTAAATCATGCCTGAGTAGACTATAGGTAAAACTGAGTGAAAGAAAAATAAAGAAAAAGAAGTAACATACGACATAACGGGCTATATAACCTTTTAGCTAACTAAAAAGTTTCCTTAAAATCAACTGTAAAACCAATTCAATTGAACCAAATTGAATATTGATTGTACAAAAACACGGTCAACCAAGAAAAAAAATCACTGGCAGGTAAGTGAACCAGCCGAGTGGTCCAGGCGCTCAGGGCGCGATTCCCAGAGAAACGCAGGTTCAAATCCTGCCGGTTCCGAAAATTTTTGATATGTATGTAAGTTTAGAAACTTTCCTCGTGTGTGAAGCACTGTAATAAAATTATAAAACAAGAAAAAAAATGTTACTTTATATAAAGTCATATATAAACGGTCTAATAACCAACTACTATGATGACTAACACCTAATAAATGGTATCAAAAGTAATATCTTTAAATCAAGTGTACAAAAACACACCTAACCAACTAGGCTTTACCGCTAAAAGGCTGTTAAACATTTTTTTTTGTCCACTACAAGTTAGCCCTTGACTGCGATCTCACCTGATGGTAGGTGATAATGCAGTCTTAGATAGTTAGGGTTCTGTTAGGGGCATGGCAGTTATATTAAACCCATACCACTATTCGGTTTCTACACGGCATCGTACTGGAAAGCTAAATCGCTTGGCGGCACGTCTTTGCCGGTAGGGTGGTAACTAGCCACGGCCGAAGCCTCCCACCATGCAAATTAAAAACATTTGAATTTGAATAAATTGAATAATAATTAATTGAATAATAATTTAATAATAATAATTTGATAATAATATTAATAAATTGAAACAGCCTTGAATTTCAATCTTTTTAATCCCTCGCGCTTTAAAGCTAGCCTTACACGAAGCAAACGTCCTGCAAAGTGTGGCTTAATCCCGGGAATGTCACTTCAAACCTGGAACAGGACAAATGTAAGCGCACCGAATTAGTTTTTAGTCAGGCTCCGACCCAAAAACACTAACAAGGCTTTAATTACAGTGCGGTGGATTACGACGGCCGACTAGGCTTAGTGCAAGTTTGAATATCTCGACAATGAGGCCAATTCTATTGTACATATCTCGAAACTAAACTAAAATGACAGCTCTATTTATATTGATACTAGCTGATGCCCGCGACTTCGTCTGCATGGAATAAGTTTTTTTTGATTCCCACGGGAACTCCTTAATTTTCAGGGATAGGAGCCTTATAGCCTATGTCACTCTCCAGGTCCTCAACTATACCCATGCAAAAAATCACGACAATCTGTTGCTCTGTTGCAGCGTGATTGAAGGACAAACCAACAAACCAACAAACAAAAACACTTTCGCATTAGTTAATATTAGTTTGATCCCTTTCATAATACTCCCTGCGAAAAGGGGCACTAGATTTAGAGCTGTCCTTTTAGTTTAGTTTGGAGATTGTGTTAGCAGAATTGGCCAACATTTTGGTATATATCGAGTATGGCCCAGCGTGTGGGGACATAATGTGCTTACGAAGCACTGAGCACCACCTACGTATGGTCGCCTGCGTGCGACCGACGGGCAGTGCTGTTGTATCCGCCATTGTGCAAAGTTGTGTATTGACTTTTAAATAATATATATATTATCGGACAAGTGACTACGACTTTGATTCCAGCACTCCACGAGTCCTTTATAAAGTTGTGGTGTAGAGGTGCCGCAACAATTGGTGACCCCGGACGTCAAAAAACACGGCGGATTTCATATAGCCGGACGTTGTAATTAATATACGGTGAATCTGAAAACAGGACTTGAAAACAAAAATATGGCGGAAGAAAAATCCGAACTTTCCGGCGTGTCCGTGGCTGCGCGCATACCAGAGTTTTGGAAGGATCTGCCAAGACACTGGTTTATCCAGGCGGAGGCTGTCCTATATCCGCAGAAGATGGCGGATGACGCGAAATTCCAATTTATTATTTCGAAACTAGGAAAGGACGCCATACAACAGGTCACGGACCTGCTCGTGAACCCACCGGAAAAAGGCCGTTATGAAGCACTAAAAGCACGACTTTTAACGGTTTACGAAGAGTCGGAGACGCGGAAGGTCCAAAAGTTGATTAGTGAATTGGAGTTGGGAGAGCAAAAACCCTCCCAATTGCTACGACGAATGCAAGACCTTGCAACCGGGAAGGTCTCCGATGAAACCCTGGCCATACTTTGGCAAAATCATTTGCCGGATTGGGTCAGAGGAATTTTGGCAGTGACGGAAACTAAGGATTTGGGAGGTCTAGCATTGTTAGCGGACAAGGTCACAGAAAATGCACGCCCCATCCAAAACGTGGCTACGGTAACACCAGGCGATGGCGACTCTCCGAGTATTATTGCGGAGATAAGCAAACTAAGCGATCGGATGAGTAGGCTGGAAAATTTCCAGAGAAAACCCGGAAAATTTCACCGTCGCCCAAGAACTCCATCGAGAGCAGCTTCAAGGCCTCGCAACTCGAGTACCAGCAGGAGGAAGTCGGATCCAGATTGGTTGTGCTATTTCCACTATCGTTTCCGGAAAAATGCAAATCGATGCGTAAAACCGTGCAACTGGAAGGATAATGCGCAATCGGAAAACTAAATACGGTCCAATCAGCGACGGGAGGTTGTGACCCGTTGAAGAATTACCGTCTTTGTGTCACGGACGTGAGTTCTAGGCTTAAGTTTCTAGTAGATACCGGCGCAAATGTATCGGTGGTTCCAGTTTCCAGCAAATGTTTTACTAAGTGTTCTGACTATAAGTTATTTGCCGCAAACGGAACTGAGATCAAAACGTATGGTGTTAAGTGTATGGTGTTAGATTTAGGATTACGTCGACCTTACCGATGGAACTTTATCATTGCAGACGTAAGGCAACCTATTTTAGGTGCGGACTTTTTAAGTTACTATGGACTTCTAGTTGACATTAAGGCACGTAAGTTAATGGATCAAGTAACAAATCTTAATGTGGTAGCATGCATATCAGGGTCGAACGAAAGTTCTATTAAAACTGTTGATTTTAATCACCCTCATTACGACTTGTTATCAAAGTATCCGGAACTTACAAAACCAGTATCATTTAAGGAGGTTCCTAAACATAATGTTTGTCATTTTATAGAAACAGATGGTCCACCGGTTCACTGCCGGGCGCGACCCCTACCTCCAGATAAGTATAGTAAAGCTAAGGCGGAATTTAAGATAATGTGTGACATGGGAATTTGCAGGCCCAGTAAGAGCGCTTGGGCCAGTCCTTTGCATATAGTTCCTAAAAAGAACGGCCAGATAAGGCCTTGTGGTGATTATAGGCGATTAAACGCAGTCACTAAGCCTGATAAATATCCCGTTCCTAGGTTACGCGATTTTACTTACTTGCTTGCAGGGAAAAAGGTATACTCTCGATTAGACATAATTAGAGCTTATAATTGTATACCTGTTAACGAAAGTGATATTGAAAAAACAGCCGTAATAACACCCTTCGGTTTGTTTGAATTTCCTCGCATGCCATTTGGGTTGCGAAATGCAGCACAAAGTTTTCAACGTTTTATGTGTCATAGTGTTTTTCCAGATTTAGATTATTTATTCGTATATATTGACGATATCATTATCGCCAGTGATAATATCCAGGAGCATAGGAAACACCTGGAGGAAGTATTCAATAGGTTGGAAAAATTCGGTATTACTATTAATATTTCAAAGTGCTGTTTCGAACAAACGAAACTAGAGTTTTTAGGTCATGAAGTGTCGACGGAAGGCATACGTCCACTCGACGAGAAGGTCAAAGCCATCGTCGAGTTTCCGAGGCCAGCCACACGAGACCAACTCAGAAGATTTCTAGGTATGTTAAATTTTTATAGACCTCACATACCAGGCGCAGCTAAGCAGCAGTCTGAGCTGGATCGCTACTTGATAAATACCAAGAAAAATGATAAATCGAAAATTTCTTGGACGGACGCCGCAATTGCTCAATTCGAGCAGTGCAAGCAGAGTCTAAGTCAAGCTGCAACCTTGTCGCATCCGTCAGCCGACAAACCTATAGCGCTTATGACCGACGCGTCAGATTCATGTCTAGGTGCTGTTCTTCAACAAAAAGAAGGTAATGTATGGAAACCTATTGCTTATTATTCTAAGAAACTATCGGAAGCGCAAAAGAAATATAGTACTTATGATAGGGAGCTTTTAGCTGTATATTCGGCAATAGCTCACTTTCGATACTTAGTAGAAGGCCGCGATTTAATTGTGTATACTGATCACAAACCGCTCACTTTCGCATTCAGCAAAATGGGATGTGAAAAAGAGTTACCTAGAAGGGCTAGACAGATCATGTTTATTAGCGAATTCACGACGGACATACGCCATATTAGCGGGAATGATAACGTCGTCGCTGATACTTTATCCCGGGTAGAGGAGATAATGTGTCCCACGTCTATAGATTTCGCAGAACTTGCACGTGCGCAAAGTGATGACCCGGAATTACACGAGTTGAAGCGCAATATGCAATTCACAAGTATCATGTTGCCAGGTACTGAGTATCACATTGATTGCGAAACGTCAACAAGTAGGGCACGACCATACCTACCGCAAAGTTTCAGACGCATCGCTTTTAACGCTATTCACAACCTAAGTCACCCGGGTATCCGCACCACTAATAAAATGGTTGGTGATAGATACTTCTGGGTTGGAATGAATAAAGACATACGGAGATGGGCTAAGACGTGCGTCGCTTGTCAACGCGCTAAGATTCAACGGCATACTGTTTCGGATTTAGGTACTTACGAGACAGCTGGTCGGTTCGAGCACGTTCATATAGACATTATAGGTCCTCTTAGTACATCGTCCGATGGTTATAGATATTGCGTGACAATGATAGATAGGTTTACACGGTGGCCAGAGATTTTCCCAATTAAAGAAATGACAGCAGAAGTAGTCGCAAAGGTATTTAACGAAGGTTGGATAACCCGCTTTGGATCGCCGCTTCGATTAACAAGTGACCAAGCTAAAAATTTTCAAAGTAACCTATTTTCACACCTCATGTTGCTTTTAGGTATAAGGAAGTTACGTACTACTGCTTATCACCCACAAAGCAACGGTGCTGTAGAAAGATGGCATAGGTCTTTAAAGTCGGCATTGTCTGCGCGACTATTAACTTCAAATTCATGGGTAGAAGAATTACCTACTGTATTGTTAGGGCTTAGAGCCGCAGTTAGGGTTGACACAAACGTTAGTAGTGCAGAAATGGTATATGGTACTAATATACGTTTGCCATGCGAATTTTATGAAAAGAGTAAAGATTTTAGCTTAGATAGCGAGAGTTACGTGAACAAGCTACAATCAATTATTAGGAATTTGAAACCGGTTAGCAGGGAAAATAAGGATTCACGAAAATTTTTCGTACATCAAGATTTACTCACTTGTGATAAAGTTTTCGTTAGGAACGACGCAGTCCGTAAACCTCTACTACCTCCGTATGATGGCCCATATAAGGTCATAAGTAGGCGAGAGAAAGTTTACAAAATTCAATTACCAGAGCGTCAAGCGTATATTTCAATCGATCGTTTGAAACCAGCGTATATCTTAGAAGAAAATACTCCTGTTAATAGTTCAGTTTCAGTTAATTTTTCTGAGACTAAAAAGAAAAAGAAAGTCAGTGTGAGTGACAACCCTATTGTGTTACCACCCATGCAAAACAAAGTAACGCGGAGTGGCAGAATTAGCAAATTGCCATCACGATACAATTAGCTTGTTAATTAAGCATTATTTTATCCTAATATACAAAAATTTTTTTACTCATTTATATTTTTATGTTATAACCCAATTAATTAATCGATTAAGTTAGGTAATTATTGATGATTTATATTGCATTAGGTAGTTAGAATTTTCATTATATTACGAACTGTCCAGAAGTACTTATCGAAGTTTATATACTTCATTTCTCAGAAAGTTTATAACATTGATTGTTTAGTGCATCAATTAATGATGGGCAACCAGCAGACGAAAGAGAAAAATGTGGTAATAACTCAACCTGCTACCGACAACGATAGCAAGTATAACGAGTTTGAAATACTTTTAATCATGATTGTGGTACTAATAGCAATCGTCGTCTGCTACGGATTCAGAATGCGATGCAGAAGGCATCTCAAACGATGGTTTAGGAAACAGATTGACACCAAGGGCAATACAATCCCAGTTATTAAGGTGGAAGGCGTACCACCTTCAGGACAGACGCCAACTACCCCGAAAGTAGTGTTAACTTAAATATAGGAACTTGTGGAATAAAACTATAAGGTATAAAAGTTATTATACATTTTATTTTTACAATTTTTTTTATACATGTAATTTACCTTATAACTATATACTTACACATAACTTTTTGTACTTTTACATTTATCTTTCTACCTAATTGCATTTCGTTATTGTAATTCCAGTGTTCGTACCTACTAATCTTTGTCGCGTTAGCGTATTTTGTAATTGTTATGACAATGGAACTCGACCGAGATTCTTTTGTCAAAACAAATGTATCATGTTACATTATGTTAACATAGACGTATTATTGTATTTTCAAGTTAGAGTACCTAACTTGCGTATGAATTATTTTATAATGAACCGTTTTCGATGTAACTTTTTAAAAAAAAAATGTATGTAATATCCATTTTTTTTTTGTAAAAGGGGGGAATATTGTGGGGACATAATGTGCTTACGAAGCACTGAGCACCACCTACGTATGGTCGCCTGCGTGCGACCGACGGGCAGTGCTGTTGTATCCGCCATTGTGCAAAGTTGTGTATTGACTTTTAAATAATATATATATTATCGGACAAGTGACTACGACTTTGATTCCAGCACTCCACGAGTCCTTTATAAAGTTGTGGTGTAGAGGTGCCGCAATATTGTGGGGACATAATGTGCTTACGAAGCACTGAGCACCACCTACGTATGGTCGCCTGCGTGCGACCGACGGGCAGTGCTGTTGTATCCGCCATTGTGCAAAGTTGTGTTTTGACTTTTAAATAATATATATATTATCGGACAAGTGACTACGACTTTGATTCCAGCACTCCACGAGTCCTTTATAAAGTTGTGGTGTAGAGGTGCCGCAACAATTGGTGACCCCGGACGTCAAAAAACACGGCGGATTTCATATAGCCGGACGTTGTAATTAATATACGGTGAATCTGAAAACAGGACTTGAAAACAAAAATATGGCGGAAGAAAAATCCGAACTTTCTGGCGTGTCCGTGGCTGCGCGCATACCAGAGTTTTGGAAGGATCTGCCAAGACACTGGTTTATCCAGGCGGAGGCTGTCCTATATCCGCAGAAGATGGCGGATGACGCGAAATTCCAATTTATTATTTCGAAACTAGGAAAGGACGCCATACAACAGGTCACGGACCTGCTCGTGAACCCACCGGAAAAAGGCCGTTATGAAGCACTAAAAGCACGACTTTTAACGGTTTACGAAGAGTCGGAGACGCGGAAGGTCCAAAAGTTGATTAGTGAATTGGAGTTGGGAGAGCAAAAACCCTCCCAATTGCTACGACGAATGCAAGACCTTGCAACCGGGAAGGTCTCCGATGAAACCCTGGCCATACTTTGGCAAAATCATTTGCCGGATTGGGTCAGAGGAATTTTGGCAGTGACGGAAACTAAGGATTTGGGAGGTCTAGCATTGTTAGCGGACAAGGTCACAGAAAATGCACGCCCCATCCAAAACGTGGCTACGGTAACACCAGGCGATGGCGACTCTCCGAGTATTATTGCGGAGATAAGCAAACTAAGCGATCGGATGAGTAGGCTGGAAAATTTCCAGAGAAAACCCGGAAAATTTCACCGTCGCCCAAGAACTCCATCGAGAGCAGCTTCAAGGCCTCGCAACTCGAGTACCAGCAGGAGGAAGTCGGATCCAGATTGGTTGTGCTATTTCCACTATCGTTTCCGGAAAAATGCAAATCGATGCGTAAAACCGTGCAACTGGAAGGATAATGCGCAATCGGAAAACTAAATACGGTCCAATCAGCGACGGGAGGTTGTGACCCGTTGAAGAATTACCGTCTTTGTGTCACGGACGTGAGTTCTAGGCTTAAGTTTCTAGTAGATACCGGCGCAAATGTATCGGTGGTTCCAGTTTCCAGCAAATGTTTTACTAAGTGTTCTGACTATAAGTTATTTGCCGCAAACGGAACTAAGATCAAAACGTATGGTGTTAAGTGTATGGTGTTAGATTTAGGATTACGTCGACCTTACCGATGGAACTTTATCATTGCAGACGTAAGGCAACCTATTTTAGGTGCGGACTTTTTAAGTTACTATGGACTTCTAGTTGACATTAAGGCACGTAAGTTAATGGATCAAGTAACAAATCTTAATGTGGTAGCATGCATATCAGGGTCGAACGAAAGTTCTATTAAAACTGTTGATTTTAATCACCCTCATTACGACTTGTTATCAAAGTATCCGGAACTTACAAAACCAGTATCATTTAAGGAGGTTCCTAAACATAATGTTTGTCATTTTATAGAAACAGATGGTCCACCGGTTCACTGCCGGGCGCGACCCCTACCTCCAGATAAGTATAGTAAAGCTAAGGCGGAATTTAAGATAATGTGTGACATGGGAATTTGCAGGCCCAGTAAGAGCGCTTGGGCCAGTCCTTTGCATATAGTTCCTAAAAAGAACGGCCAGATAAGGCCTTGTGGTGATTATAGGCGATTAAACGCAGTCACTAAGCCTGATAAATATCCCGTTCCTAGGTTACGCGATTTTACTTACTTGCTTGCAGGGAAAAAGGTATACTCTCGATTAGACATAATTAGAGCTTATAATTGTATACCTGTTAACGAAAGTGATATTGAAAAAACAGCCGTAATAACACCCTTCGGTTTGTTTGAATTTCCTCGCATGCCATTTGGGTTGCGAAATGCAGCACAAAGTTTTCAACGTTTTATGTGTCATAGTGTTTTTCCAGATTTAGATTATTTATTCGTATATATTGACGATATCATTATCGCCAGTGATAATATCCAGGAGCATAGGAAACACCTGGAGGAAGTATTCAATAGGTTGGAAAAATTCGGTATTACTATTAATATTTCAAAGTGCTGTTTCGAACAAACGAAACTAGAGTTTTTAGGTCATGAAGTGTCGACGGAAGGCATACGTCCACTCGACGAGAAGGTCAAAGCCATCGTCGAGTTTCCGAGGCCAGCCACACGAGACCAACTCAGAAGATTTCTAGGTATGTTAAATTTTTATAGACCTCACATACCAGGCGCAGCTAAGCAGCAGTCTGAGCTGGATCGCTACTTGATAAATACCAAGAAAAATGATAAATCGAAAATTTCTTGGACGGACGCCGCAATTGCTCAATTCGAGCAGTGCAAGCAGAGTCTAAGTCAAGCTGCAACCTTGTCGCATCCGTCAGCCGACAAACCTATAGCGCTTATGACCGACGCGTCAGATTCATGTCTAGGTGCTGTTCTTCAACAAAAAGAAGGTAATGTATGGAAACCTATTGCTTATTATTCTAAGAAACTATCGGAAGCGCAAAAGAAATATAGTACTTATGATAGGGAGCTTTTAGCTGTATATTCGGCAATAGCTCACTTTCGATACTTAGTAGAAGGCCGCGATTTAATTGTGTATACTGATCACAAACCGCTCACTTTCGCATTCAGCAAAATGGGATGTGAAAAAGAGTTACCTAGAAGGGCTAGACAGATCATGTTTATTAGCGAATTCACGACGGACATACGCCATATTAGCGGGAATGATAACGTCGTCGCTGATACTTTATCCCGGGTAGAGGAGATAATGTGTCCCACGTCTATAGATTTCGCAGAACTTGCACGTGCGCAAAGTGATGACCCGGAATTACACGAGTTGAAGCGCAATATGCAATTCACAAGTATCATGTTGCCAGGTACTGAGTATCACATTGATTGCGAAACGTCAACAAGTAGGGCACGACCATACCTACCGCAAAGTTTCAGACGCATCGCTTTTAACGCTATTCACAACCTAAGTCACCCGGGTATCCGCACCACTAATAAAATGGTTGGTGATAGATACTTCTGGGTTGGAATGAATAAAGACATACGGAGATAGGCTAAGACGTGCGTCGCTTGTCAACGCGCTAAGATTCAACGGCATACTGTTTCGGATTTAGGTACTTACGAGACAGCTGGTCGGTTCGAGCACGTTCACATAGACATTATAGGTCCTCTTAGTACATCGTCCGATGGTTATAGATATTGCGTGACAATGATAGATAGGTTTACACGGTGGCCAGAGATTTTCCCAATTAAAGAAATGACAGCAGAAGTAGTCGCAAAGGTATTTTACGAAGGTTGGATAACCCGCTTTGGATCGCCGCTTCGATTAACAAGTGACCAAGCTAAAAATTTTCAAAGTAACCTATTTTCACACCTCATGTTGCTTTTAGGTATAAGGAAGTTACGTACTACTGCTTATCACCCACAAAGCAACGGTGCTGTAGAAAGATGGCATAGGTCTTTAAAGTCGGCATTGTCTGCGCGACTATTAACTTCAAATTCATGGGTAGAAGAATTACCTACTGTATTGTTAGGGCTTAGAGCCGCAGTTAGGGTTGACACAAACGTTAGTAGTGCAGAAATGGTATATGGTACTAATATACGTTTGCCATGCGAATTTTATGAAAAGAGTAAAGATTTTAGCTTAGATAGCGAGAGTTACGTGAACAAGCTACAATCAATTATTAGGAATTTGAAACCGGTTAGCAGGGAAAATAAGGATTCACGAAAATTTTTCGTACATCAAGATTTACTCACTTGTGATAAAGTTTTCGTTAGGAACGACGCAGTCCGTAAACCTCTACTACCTCCGTATGATGGCCCATATAAGGTCATAAGTAGGCGAGAGAAAGTTTACAAAATTCAATTACCAGAGCGTCAAGCGTATATTTCAATCGATCGTTTGAAACCAGCGTATATCTTAGAAGAAAATACTCCTGTTAATAGTTCAGTTTCAGTTAATTTTTCTGAGACTAAAAAGAAAAAGAAAGTCAGTGTGAGTGACAACCCTATTGTGTTACCACCCATGCAAAACAAAGTAACGCGGAGTGGCAGAATTAGCAAATTGCCATCACGATACAATTAGCTTGTTAATTAAGCATTATTTTATCCTAATATACAAAAATTTTTTTACTCAATTATATTTTTATGTTATTTAACCCAATTAATTAATCGATTAAGTTAGGTAATTATTGATGATTTATATTGCATTAGGTAGTTAGAATTTTCATTATATTACGAACTGTCCAGAAGTACTTATCGAAGTTTATATACTTCATTTCTCAGAAAGTTTATAACATTGATTGTTTAGTGCATCAATTAATGATGGGCAACCAGCAGACGAAAGAGAAAAATGTGGTAATAACTCAACCTGCTACCGACAACGATAGCAAGTATAACGAGTTTGAAATACTTTTAATCATGATTGTGGTACTAATAGCAATCGTCGTCTGCTACGGATTCAGAATGCGATGCAGAAGGCATCTCAAACGATGGTTTAGGAAACAGATTGACACCAAGGGCAATACAATCCCAGTTATTAAGGTGGAAGGCGTACCACCTTCAGGACAGACGCCAACTACCCCGAAAGTAGTGTTAACTTAAATATAGGAACTTGTGGAATAAAACTATAAGGTATAAAAGTTATTATACATTTTATTTTTACAATTTTTTTTATACATGTAATTTACCTTATAACTATATACTTACACATAACTTTTTGTACTTTTACATTTATCTTTCTACCTAATTGCATTTCGTTATTGTAATTCCAGTGTTCGTACCTACTAATCTTTGTCGCGTTAGCGTATTTTGTAATTGTTATGACAATGGAACTCGACCGAGATTCTTTTGTCAACAAATGTATCATGTTACATTATGTTAACATAGACGTATTATTGTATTTTCAAGTTAGAGTACCTAACTTGCGTATGAATTATTTTATAATGAACCGTTTTCGATGTAACTTTTTAAAAAAAAAATGTATGTAATATCCATTTTTTTTTTGTAAAAGGGGGGAATATTGTGGGGACATAATGTGCTTACGAAGCACTGAGCACCACCTACGTATGGTCGCCTGCGTGCGACCGACGGGCAGTGCTGTTGTATCCGCCATTGTGCAAAGTTGTGTATTGACTTTTAAATAATATATATATTATCGGACAAGTGACTACGACTTTGATTCCAGCACTCCACGAGTCCTTTATAAAGTTGTGGTGTAGAGGTGCCGCAACAAGCGCAAGCCGAGCGCAGCGAGTAGCTGTGATTAGAGTTTGAGGCCTTGTCCTACGACAAAGCGACTCGATACAACGTGACGTAACTGTATCAAACAGCCCCCCTAGCATGGGCCGAGACAATTTTCTCCCCGAGAAAAGGATAAAATTTTTATTCCTAAATAAATAAATAAAAACGCTAAATAACGGTGGATAAATAGTCCCCCGAGTCCCCGTGAAAAGTCAAACGGGGATAAACTTCTCCTCTCCCCTGTTGCCGTGCTCTGAGAAGTGGATAAGTTAATTTTATCTCTTGTCAGTGGATAAAATCGGGGGATAAATTTTTTATCTCCGGCCCATGCTAGCCCTGCTGTAGCTGAACTTTAACATGGCCTACGTTGTTGCGTAGATAAGTTTGTCATTTTATATGGTACTCCATATGCAACGAGACGGGATACTACTGTATCTTCCGTCTCGTCGCTTTCGTCGCTTGCGAGGAGAGTGGCGGCGAGCAGGTTTTTCTGCAAGTTAGCCCTTAATTAATATACATACATGTAACACTATATCTGTCAATTAATAGTAATGAGTCCATCATTCAGCTGTACATCAATCGACAGCATGTCAGACGAAAACATTCTAAAATAAAAAACGGTAGTGCTAACAAACGTCTTGTAAAAATCACCTTTACGTCAATTACAATTACTTAAGACTACAATGTTTCGACGTTCGATATCGTTGTCCGTATATGCAAAGCTATACTAAGCCCGGCTCACATATCATGTAACTCTGATGCTGCTGTATCAACTTGTTTGTTTCGAGTTGCTTGTGTTGTTTCGAGAATCAGTTTATTGTTAAATTGCTTTTAGGACTTTGGATTTTGATAAAGGTCTAGACCACAATTTAACCTACGTCAATTAGGTACCGTGTATTAATCCATATCCATACTTATAATCAATACTATTCCATACTAATATTTTATTTTATTTTTATTTATTCGGGTTAGCAAACAGTAGAACACAGTGCATTAAACAAACAGTATATAGTTATACAGTAAATATTTGGTAAACATGCTACCAACAGCGTTAACCACAGATTACTTAATTATTATTAAATACTAGAGGACGCCCGCGACTTCGTTCGCGTGGCTTAAGTTTTTTAATTCCCACAGGCACGCCTTAATTTTCCGGGCTAAAAAGAAGCCTGTATCACTCGCCAAGTACCCAACTATACCCATGCAAAAAATCACGTCGATCCGTTACTCTGTTGCGGCGTGATTGAAGAACAAACTCTCTGTTTGACGTCCTTGGGGATAGAAATTTCAAAAACTTTAAAATCCGTATTTCATCATTATTGGAAGCCCAAATACCAAGTTTCATGGCTATAGCAGTTTGAAAAACGACGGACTTTCATACAAACTTTCAAGCCCTATTTAACCCCATTGAGGGTGGAATTTTTAAAAATGTGACACACATCCTTCTGTATTTTTACCAAAATCCAAAATACCAAGTTTCGTAGATTTAACTTGAAAAATATCTTGTTAAATAAAGGACTACCCTATTTCAACCCTTTAGGGGTAAAATTTTGCCAAACTGTGACACACCTATTTCTTTATTTTTTATCGAAAGTCAAAATACCAAGTTTCGTTGATATAACTTGAAAAATATCTTGAGAAAAGAAGGCCTTTCATACCAACTTTCATCCCCTATTTCATCCCTCTGGGGGTTGAATTTTCAAAAACTGTGAAACACGTCTTTCTTCATTTTTAACCCGCAGCTCATATACCAAGTTTCATGGCTATAACTTGAAAAACGACGGACTTTCATACAAACTTCAAACCCCTATTTTACCCCTTTGGGGGTGGAATTTCCAAAAACCCTTTCTTAGTGGATACCTAGTCTTCACAAAGAACACACTCTCCAAATTTCATGTCTCTAGGACCAGCGGTTTAGGCTGTACGTTGATATATAAGTCAGTCAGTCAGTCAGTCAGTCAGGACTTTGAATTTTATATATATAGATAATTAAAGTTACAAGTTATAAATGCGAAAGTGTGTCTGTCTGTCTGCTACACTTTCACGGCTCATCCATCTAAACAGATTTATTATTATGGTCCGGTATGGGTGGTATGGTATGATGAAATTTGGTACAGGGGTAAGTTGTATCCAGGGGAAGGACATAGGCTACTTTTTATCTCGGAAAATTAAAGAGTTCCCGCAAAAATCAAAAAAACTATCTAAAAAAAAATCGAAAAGTTGCAGGAATCGTCTAGTAATGTTATAAATGCTAAAGTGTGTCTGTCTCTCCGTCTGTCTGTCTGCTACGCTTTAATGGCCCACCTGTTCAAACGATTTGATGAAATTTGGTACAGGGATAGGTTGTATCCCGGTGAAGGACATAGGCCGAAAATTAAGGAGTTCTTTTTTTTATCCACTACAAGTTAGCCCTTGACTGCGATCTCACCTGATGGTAAGTGGTGATGCAGATGGTAGCGGGCTAACCTGTTAGGGCCATGGCAGTTATATTAAACCCATACCCCTGTTCGGTTTCTACACGGCATCGTACCGGAACGCTAAATCGCTTGGCGGCACATTTTTGCCGGTAGGGTGGTAACTAGCCACGGCCGAAGCCTCCCACCAGGACTTTCCACGGGTATTGAAATATCTTAACCCACGCGGACGAAGTCACGGGCATCATCTAGTTTTAAAATACGGATATTTTTGATGTTTTCGTTTGTGTTATTCCCTTTCTAACTTTCAAACAACAAACTTCACTTTTTTAGAGCATTCGGTAATGTGATTTTTATCAAATAATATCATCTCTAGAACCCTGTTTACTCCAGGCCTCGTTGGCTCCATTTTATTTCATTGCCCGCGTTTAGTTTTTCCTCCCTCTAATTTCCTTTTATTGGGCTGTTGGGTCTGAGTATTATCTTCTAACAAGCCTTTTGGTTGTTTTATAGCCTTTAAGTTAGTAAAAGACGCACTGTTTGGACTGTCGTAGTAAAGTTGGTCATAAAAAACTCTTAATTTTTTGTTTAAACTGATCCACAACAACTTAATTACTAACATAAACCATCCCGCGCTCAGGTTTATTTATCCTTTCACCAAAAGGTTGTCTGTAAGAGATTGCTTTAGCAATAAGACCGCCTTTGCACATTTCTATGTATTCTTACTACTGTTTTTTAACTGTATACTGTATATTTTGTGTGTGCAATAAAGATATCTAAATAAATAAATAAATAAAATTAAAAAAGTACGTAATGTTAATTTAAATAACGGATACGGATAGGATTCCTGTATGTTTAAAATACTAATAGATAAATACTAAATTGTTTAAATATTTATGAGAACCTACTCATTAAAAAACTGTAACCCGACTAAGTACGGAAAAAAATTACAAAGAGCCCCAATTTGTTGGATGTAACATCAGTCACATATGCTTCTATTCGTGCAAAAATGTAGCTTATGCTACCCGGACCATAATAATGAATCGATTGACGTATCATTCATCAAAATCAGCTCAGTAGTTTAGGAGCTACGGAGGAATATACATAAATACAATACAAACATACATACATAGACTGCTAAAATCATAACCCTTCCTATATTGAATCGAAGCAGGCGTTACTTTGCGGAAGTCCATGATAATGAATGAACCAGAAGCTTAATTCGCTATAATCCGCCACAGTAGATAAATCTATGTGCGTGTCTTCCACCGACAACATGCGAACACTTGACTCGACAATGCACGATTGTGAAGATCTTCACAATCGTGCAGCATTGTCGAGTCAACATCTCCTGAGGATGCTCCGGTTTCGGAGTGAAACGTACGTAGAGAGTGATTTGGAGGATTTGTGTAGTGTAGTGCTGTGCCGGTGCGAATTGCTGGGTGGTGGGTGTTCGCATGTTGTCGGTGGAAGACACGCACTACACCACATAGATTTATCTACTGTGGCGGATTATTGCGAATTAAGCTTCTGGTTCATTCATAACCCTTCCTTTTGACTTTATCGTACTCGAGTAAAAAGGTGACTGACCGATCTATTTTGAGCACAGCTCAAACCACTAGACGGATCGGGCTGAAATTTGGTATTCAGATAGAGCTATTTATTATATTATAGGATAAGAATGGATTTTTAAAGGGAATGATGTTGATTGAAATTTGTATGGAAATCCAACTTAACCTGAGCATAGATTCAAGATTCAATTCATTTATTCAATGTAGGTACACTGTGGGTACACTTATTGACGTTGTACGGGAGCAGGTGATATGACTCGACCGTAACAATAGGATGATCATCCTCCGAGCGGGTGTTGTGCTCGGGGACCACTGGTCCGACCGTTCATCTTTGGAGGTCGTATATATAGCGTAATTCTGAGAAAACTTCGTAAGCGTGAGTTGGGCGCTTCGTGTTCGCGTCCATCGTACTAGTAGTGCCATCTATTGGAATATGTGCGGACTGCGAAGACCGCCACAACGTTAAAAATTACTTACTTATAAAACATGATGGTGATAATCAGTCAGTATCTTAAAACTAAAGCTACGAGGGTTCCAAACGCGTCCTGGTATGAGAAGAGCCTACAACAAACTCAGCCGGGGTAAATAAGCTACATACATTCATAAGCTATGTATATGCGAGGTCTAGCGCGTATGCACTCTGCATACTGTACAGCTAATTGGATTTGAAAACGTGTACAGTGCAGTATGGAAATCCCTAAACAGTTTATACTGGATAAACGGTCACCACAGCGGAGTTGGAACAAGTTTGGTCTAATTTGGTACTGGCTGGCTCGATGCACTATTTATACGGACACGACAATGCACTAAGTCTAGCTACTCTAGCTTCTAGCTGGTGTTAGGTCAGTTTTAGGCTAGGTTGATTTTGTAACCTTTTTTTAAGTCATCTGCGATTTTCATTAAGTCTGACGACCTCCGTGGCGTAGTATTGAGCGCTGTTGTCTTAACGTACGGAGGTCACGGGTTCGATCCCCGGCAGGGTCAATTTGGGAACTTATAATTTATGAATTCTCCTGTTCTGGCCTGGTGGGAGGCTTCGGCCGTGGCTAGCTACCACCCTACCGGCAAAGACGTGCCGCCAAGCGATTTAGCGTTCCGGTACGATTCCATGTAGAAACCAAACAGGGGTATGGGTTTAATATTACTGTCATCCCCTAACAGGTTAGCCCGCTACCATCTTAGACTGCATCATCACTTACCATCAGATGAGATCGCAGTCAAGGGCTAACTTGTAGTGGATAAAAAAAAATGTAACCCGGCAGAGTTTGTTGTGGGCTGGGAGACCATAGGCGCGTTCGGGACCCTCGTTGCTTTAGTTTTAAGACACGTCTTATACTTTGTATAATAGATGTTCAAAACTGTATGGTGTAGGAACTTATTTTGAATAAATATACTTTGATTTGATTTGATAACTTGTGCTGTAAACTGTTCCAGTTAAAATCGGCCAAGTGTGTGTCGAGACGCGCGCAGTGTAGGGTTCCGTAGTTGTCCCGTGTCCGTTACAATATGCAGACATTTTATAAGGGTGGTCGACCCCAATACACCATTACACCACACTTATATTATTTTATATAACACAATATATTATTTTGATATACTTTTTTTTTTAGAAATACTAAGTAAACACTATAATAAAAATTCTAAAGCATCTATTTTACTTATTCCATTTCTTCCGTATCTACAATTGCGTGGAGGCAACATTATCCATATTTTACACACATAGTTTTAAACACCAGCCAACTAACTCAATAATTCTTCATTTCTCAAGTGAAATAGTATCGTTTGCGAACTTTATTATGCAAGAATAAACAAGCAGTAAATCGTTTCGAAGTAGTCTTCTGGGGGTATGTGCTGAGGAAGTTTCTAAATAGTTTATCCAGTGCATTTCAGGGATGTTTTTGACGATCTCCGTGGCGCAGCGCGGTCTCGGGTCCGATCCCCGGCAGGGTCAATTTGGGAATTTATAATTTCAGAATTTTCCCTGGTCTGGCCTGGTGGGACGCTTCGGCCGTGGCTAGTTACCACCCTACCGGCAAAGACGTGCCGCCAAGCGATTTAGCGTTCCGGTACGATGCCGTGTAGAAACCGAATGGGGGTATGGGTTTAATATCTCTGTCATGCCCCTAACAGGTTAGCCCGCTACCATCTTAGACTGCATCATCATTTACCATCAGGTGAGATCGCAGTCAAGGGCTATACTTGTAGTGGATAAAAAAAAAATGTAGTACCCCCCTTTTATGGGTGTAACATTCATCATATCGACTTGGTTGGAGTCAAATGTAGCCTGTGTCGCTCAGGCCATTATAACGAAACGAGTGACAATTCATGCATCAAAATCGGCTCACTCATCAAAATCAGTAAGTATACCCGTATATATACTCGTATGTTCTCGTATAAAGTGTTTATACGCGCCGTGTGCATAGGCTCTAATAGAAAAGAAAGTAATATCTCTTTAGACTTTGATAATGAGTCAGTTTTATTCTTTTATTATAATAGATTTAGTACTTTATAAAGAGCCCTTTGTAAAGGTAAAGTTTTATAAAAAAAGTTTTAATGGAGTTAGTATAAAGTGGTGTTGTGATAAAAGTATTTTTTCACTAAAACAAAAAGCATCAAAGCTAAGTGTCTAAGCTTGTTATCTATTACTACAAACTTACTTTTTCATAATACTTGTAGGCACAAAATTTAAAGAAAAATATGAAACTGCCTCGTTGGTCTAGTGGTTAGCATGTTTGACTGCGGCCGACGAGGTCCTGAGTTTGAGTCCCGGGTCGGCCCTCAATTAAGTATTGGGGTTTCCCGACTAGAAATTCTCAATACTAGCCCGGAGTTAGGAAGTTGGCGGTGTTTTACCCCCGGGCCTCGGAGAGCACGTTAAGCCGTCGGTCCCGGTTAATATCACTAACATTATAATAGTCGTCAAAGTAAATAGTGCGCCAACCCGCATTGTAGCAGCGTGGTGGGTGTAAGATCTAATTCCCTCTCTCCTATGAGAGTGGAGGCCTGTGCCCAGCCGTGGGACGATAATGGGCTGTAGTGGATGAAACTTATATTTTGATTATTTTTATTACTTTTCAAATTACGTATGCAAGCCATCGCCGTCTATCTACTGAACACAAGCTTTCTCTCAGAATGAGAAGGGCTTAGGACATACTCCACCTCGCTGGCCGTGCGAAGTGCGGATTGACAGATTTCACATACCTTTGAGAATATTATGGAAAACTCTCAGGTTTACTCGCAATGACTTCCTTCGCCAGTAAAATATATTGTAGACGTAGAACTTAATTTTAAGTAGAAGTTTAAGCTACATTTATGTTACTTATTAGCCCATAGGCTCGATGGTAGCACACAATAAAGTTGCCATTATAATATTGTAATGGGACCTTATGGTAAGAAGAAAAAAAAAAGAAAAATTGCGAGATAGGCTTGCGTTCACGACAATCATACTTAGTGCAAAGCAATGATGAGATCTAGGTTGGAATGCGCTTGCCTAGAAGAACTGCTTTAAATGCGTACGTAACTCTGAAAAGTTAAAGGTGCATCCCCGAGATTCGAATCCCGGTATGCCGAATAGGAAATTAACAAATAAGCCATCACCGCTAAACTTGGCAACTGCTAATTAAAATCACCACCACCACCACTACAGTCAATTAACGTCCCACCGCTGGACACAGGTCTCCACTCTCTTAAGAGAGAGGTAATTGGAGCTTAGACCCACCACGCTGTTTCGCGGGTTAGCCCGCCAACCCAATTACAATCATATGCCCGTAATATTTGAGTATAATTTTAATTAGCAAGCATAATATCCAAGATGTTCACAATTGCCGTATTCTCAAATTGCTTCAAGTTAGCTTATAAAGATCACGGAATGTCGCGCGCATACTCGTTAAAATACGTGCTGAGTTCATAAGTGGCAATGATAATTAAAATTTACATTGTCACGAGTGCAAATTGCGGGACGCTCCTTTATTGCTTATTTTGTGACAGTATTCGTTAAAGCGAGCGTCTTGTAGAACTAATTGCAAGTTATATTTATAGTGGGCAAATTTTTCTAAAACTGAGGGACGTTTTGTCTATTTTTCCTTAACTTCTGACGATCCCTGGCTCAGTGTTGAGCGCTGTTGTCTTATCGTCTTTGGCAGGTCCTGGGCTCGATTCCCAGCAGGGTCAATTTGGGAATTTATAATTTCTGAATTTTCTCTCTGGTCGGGCCTGGTACCGGCAAAGACGAACCGCCAAGCGATTTTAGCGTTCCGATACCGTGTAAAAACCGACTTTGATTTTAATATTCTGACAGGGTATAATATAACCGACTTCCGCAAACTAACGCCTGCTTCTATCTCACAGTAGTGGTATCAACAGGTTAGCCCGCTACCATCTTAGACGGCAGCATCGCTTACCATCAGGCGAGATCGCAGTCGAGGGCTAAATTGTAGTGGAAAAAAAGAGATAAAAGGACAAGACGTAACCCGTTGTCCTAGGTGACAGAAGCGACGCGACGCGATACGACGCCATAGAAAATGACACAGTTAACTTGTCTACGCGACAACGTAGGCCATGTAAAGGGTCAGCTATTGTTTAATACTGTGACGAAAAAAATGAGTTTCCATGGGAATTTTCAAAAACTAGAATTCCACGCGGACTCATTATATTACTACTCTTACTATTTTACTCATTAGCTTCTTTGTAAATATAAAATTATCTTTGCACTTCTCTTGTTTTTCGCAGATTATGGCCGACCAGTTTCTAATTTTTTTTTTTTTTTTTTTTTTTTTTTTTTTTTTTTTTTTTTTTTTTTTTTTTTTTTTTTTTTTTTTTCCTTGCCATAAAGTTCCATTACAATTTCATATAATGGCAACTTTATTGACTACTACCATCTAGCCTATGGGCTAATAAGTAATTTTAATTTAGCTTAAACTTCTACTTATAATTAATTTCTACGTCTAATTTACAGTTCATCAACTGTCCTTAGTTTGTTCTAATAATACTTAGTGTTCACTACGTTTTTGTGACCTAGATAAGTAGCACAAGCACTGATTCACTGACACAGCACTTATACACTTTTTACACTAGTTCGAACGGTTTCGTTCTTTTAAGTCTCCTTTTGATGTTCGTGTTATCCAAAAGCTTTACAGCCTCCAGATTCACATGTTGACGAAGTCGATGTTGGTGAGCTTCTGCGTATTTTTGTATGGTTTTGGCTACGAACTCTATCTTTAGGTCCCTGTGGAGATCGTGATTTCTTACGTACCAGGGTGCATTGGCTATTTCCCTGAGTACTTTGTTTTGAAATCTCTGTATCACTTGGATATTGCTCGGTTTAGTACACCCCCAGAGTTGTATACCATACGTCCATACAGACATCAGAACTTGCTTGTATAGCATTAGTTTATTATGTATTGAAAGTGTTGAATGCCGTCCAAGCAGCCAATACATTTTTTTGTGGCGTAATTCTAACTCCTCGCGTTTCTTTTTAACGTGAGCTTTCCATCTAAGCTTTGTGTCTAGCGTCATACCCAAGTACTTCGCTGTATTTACGTAAGGAATAAGTTTCCCATTTAGGTAAATAGTCCCATTAAGACCAGTTTCTAATGCCTCCGGGATATATTATTCATGAACCATGTTACCTATTTTTATGATTTATATTTTATAATCCATCCTTCCATAGCCATACTCCATTCTAATATTATAATTTATGCGAAAGTGTGTCTATCTGTCGATCTGTCTGCTATGCTTTCACGGCCCATCTGTTCAACCGATTTTGAAAAAAAATTTGTTAGGTTGTATCTCCGGGAAGGACATAGACTAGTTTTTATTCCAGAAAAGTACCTACCTAAAGAGTTCCCACGGGAGTCAAAAATCCACGCGGACGAAGTCGCGGACATTAACTAGTTATATACAATTTTCAAAATTCGAGCGTAGAAAGGAACCAGGCAAAGAGTTAAAAAAAATGAAAATCAGTTTTTTTCAATTACCAACTAAGCTTTCTAAGTGCCATGAAAAGTAGGATAGGTGTTATTCCAGACTAAAATATTTCTCTGTGCCTCTGTGCCTTTCATCCAGATCCGTTGAGCCGTGCTGGGGTGATTGAGTAACAAACAACCATCAATCCATCCATCCAAACTTTCGCATTTATAATTATAATATTAGTATTTTATGTTTATCATTCATATTTTGTCACTTTCTCATACCTATCCGTTATTCAGGAGAATAACCGTGAATCCCTAACGTTTGACTACCCTATTCGTCGCTAACGTTAGTGAACGGGCACGAAACTAGCGGTAGCGGGGCGGCGGCGGTAGCGGGGCGATGCGATTAGTCGGAGAGCTGGCGACGAATTTCGGGAACAATTTGAAAGAGGTCTGGTAATACTTTATAACTGACAAAAACGTCTGGGATTTATTTTGTCGAATTCTATAAGTATAAAATTTAAAGATAAAAAAATCAAGTTGCCAAAAAAATGATTTTTCAGTTTTTTTTTGCAAATGTTATATGCTGCGCAGTAGCGAAATAACCGCAAACGCTCTACCAGATTGGCAGAACTGGATTCGCCAATGAACGAAATTACATTTTTCCACAATTTCAGATTGCCTAAAAACACCTTCCCGAAATTCGGCGCCAGCTCCCGAAATCCATCGCCTCGCTGTCGCTGTCGCTCGGCCGTCGCTAGTTTCGTGCGCGCCCCCTAAGTCTTGTAAACAGATGGGGTGAACAAATTGGGTCGACGCTCAAGTTCCGTATTTTTGGAGGGAATTGTTTATGACTTTTCATATTTTGGATGATGTGTAAGAAAATATACGACTTACGTCGGCTTACCGGCTCCTACACTGAATTGACGGTAATATAGTGTGGCATAACGCTTTGATGTTTATTTTAGGCTGCCTAATGTATGTCATTTATTTGACACACAAAAAAGTGGCCGAAATTCGGTCAGGAGGATGTTATACTTAATTATAATTATAATAGGAAAGTCGAGTAGTTTATATTTGTTTCCTCAACAAAATAATTTATTCATTTCTTTACTAGATGATGCCTGCAACTTCGTCTGCGTAGATTAAGGTTTTTGATTCCCGCGAGAACTCTTTAATTTTCCGGGATAAAAAGCCTATGTCCTTCCCCGGGATGTAATCTACCTCTATAGGTACTTACCAAATTCCATCAAAATCAGTTGAAAAGATGGGCCATTAAAGGGCAGTAGACAGACAGATAGACACCTTTTAGCATATTTTATAATATTAAAGTTCCCCCGGGATTTTTAATAGCCTAAATCCACACGAAGTCGCGGGCATCATCTAGTTTTATATACATTTTTTAGTATTATGGCCTTATTTTTTAAATTGCTTAATTTTTTTTTATTGCAAGATAGGCTTGCGCTTGACGACAATCAGGCAAAAGCAATGATGAGGTCTAGGTTGGAGCGCGCTTGCCTAGAAAATGCCTATTCACTCTTGCCTTGAAGGAACTCAATTCATAATTGGCATACACGGTCGCCGGAAGGGCATTCCAAACCTTACCTTATTTTAAAGGTACTTACATACAACATCCAATTTGAAAGAGTCCTCTATACTCTGTCCCGGCAACGCGTTGTTGTCAGCTTGGCACTTGATCAGAACCCCGTCGTCTTCTGGTAGAGGCGTGAACTGGAGCGTACTGCTTACCCACGTGTCGTTCATGGCATCTGTGATCTGTGAAAAAAACAACCGATGTGATATACAGAAAAACCAGCCAAGTGCATGTCGGGCCACGCGCAGAGTAGAGTTCCGTAGCTGTCCCTCACAATATGCGGACATTTTATACGTTGGTTTAGTATTACTAGTAAACTTGTATAGTCTTCTTAGCTGTGATAGTTTTCATTTTATCTTCGCTTTAAATACTTCTTACATATTTTTTTTAACACATATCCAAAAACAACTGTTTAGCTGGCAGTGAGGGGGGGAGGGGATACTGGACAAAAGTTAGCACTTTATTTAAATCAACCCCACTTTACATGTAGGGGAGTTACAACAATTTTTTCAATACACTTGCTCGCAAAATGCACTTACAGAGGCAGTAAACAGGGCTTGTAAGTTAAATTTACTGCCCTCGTGCTTTTTTTTGCAGAATTTACTGCCCTCGTGCTATTTTTTTGCAGATTTTTTTTAATTTTTGTAAGGCCACTTTACTTCTAAATAAAAAGTTTTCTTGAAAGAAGGTTCATAATGATATTGACTTTGTATGTAGAAAACTTAAAAAATAATAACATTTAAATGTGGATTGATGAAATTAATTCATGAAATTCAGAATTGTATTTAATTTAGTTAATTAAAATTGTTTTAAGTTTTATAAATCAAAAAAGTAAAGGCTGAATAGTCCAGGCGGATAGTTAAGAGCTAGAACCTAGAGCCATGAAGCCAATTAAAAAAACGCAATTACAACAACGCGCTATAGATAGGTACTACTAAAATCTTGAATCTGTGCGCGCTATTTTTAAAAGTTTCATTGAGTTTTTCTTATAAATTATTAAATAATAAGATGAGTGGTCTAAGTGATGTGTAATAATAAAATTAAATCAACAATAAGGTATTTTAGCTGTGAGAAAAAAGTCGCGCTTGTAATAGCCGCCGAAAATCTCGACTAAGTATGGGCGTGAGAAGCCATTTTCTAGTGAGTACCTAGTTCCTACCTACTCGACTTTTAATTTCAAGTTTTCTCACAAATGTATTGAAAAATATCGTGTGATACACGGGCGTTAAGGTTTTAACAAACTCGTGACGATGGTCAGCCCTCGACTGGCGTCATCGGGCTGACATTAGTCAACTCGTATGTAAAAACCTATTTACCGCCCTTATATCACAAACTACTATTTATTAATAATATTAGTATTAGATAATTCATGCAGCCTATAAAGACGAGCGATGCCTTGAAGCGATGCTGTCAAAGAGAGCTTTTTCAATAGTCACTGCGTGAAAAGTTAGTATAAGACCTAAAGAACATGAAAGCAGTAAGCACATAAAAGCGCCTAATTTCATACAAACGTATTTCAATTTCTTTACGGGAAACGTCCCACGAAGATTACGGTCCGGGACTTAATTATAGTTCCCAAAAGCTTTGCCGTTTATACGAAAATACGTTCCTTTTCATTTCCTTTGGCGATTCACTAAATGAATCTATATAATATAAACGGAGTTAATATACCTTATTAATATTGCGTATAGGTATAATTGTGTTATGACGCACTTTAGGGCTATGCGACTACAATTTGATAAATAATTATTAGGGATTGATAAGGGAAAATAATTTTGTTTGTTTCGATGTTAAAGTCTTCTTACTTACTTATTTACCCTAAAATTTGGAATAAGTCATTATTTTAGCAAATCTCTGGAAAATTTGCACAGACTAACGCGATAGGATAATTCGTGTTTCACAAAAACGACGTCCTGTCCTTCTTTTAAAAAGGTAACTGCTCAGTTTCTCATAAAAATAATCTTCAGCCAAATCGGTTCAGTCACTATGATGACAACCGATATGGAGATAGCTAATAACCTCAATTAATACATAGACCATAATGTTATTTTATCCCGGAAAATTTGAGTTCTTCCAAGTAAATCAAAAACCATTATTCACTCAGGCGAAGTCACGGGCATCATCTAGTAAAAAATAAACAGTAAATATTAAAATGCAAACAGTAAAAATGTGATACAAACTTTTCCCCGTTTAAATTTCCTATTGTCCTTGAACCAGGTCAGCTGAGCGGGTGGGCGGCTCCCCTCCGACACGCACGATAAGCTGACGTAGCGTTCCGATGATAACGTCGCAGGCTTGCTCTGTATCTGCACTAGCGTCGGCTTCACTGTAACAAATGGGTTTCATTTTGGTACCATGGCTGTATTTTGGGTAGCTTGTATGGGAATAGTGTGGAATGAACTTTACTATTTATGATTATAAACAGTGTTTAAAGTGGTAAGTTAGGTAAATATATTAACTGTTACCACAGTCTAAGGTACCAAGCTTTCTTACCTACCAGTCGTTTGACGAAAGCGTCTAGACAAAGCAACGCTGCGGGGTAACTGCGACGGAGGAATCTGGCAGAATTTTCATTACAAAATTCTGTCACTCTTATGTGTGCAGTTCGTTGCTTCTCTCAAACTCAGGTGAGAGTACCGTACCTATAGATGCTACAATTGTCATGGTAGTGTTGGAACTGGCTTTAAACTAAATTGTTTATTTTTTAAATATGTTCTTTAATTCGAATTTCAAAGTTTATAGCTTTACATTCAATGACTTTTATACTTACTTCAAATAAAATATCTCACACAGGACGTCCAATATTTTTCCTTATTTTAATATATTACTCCTTTAATTTTCAATATCCCAACACGTTATGGTCTGCCATTTGTTTGGGCGTCAACCCACTGTATGAATATGTGCTATTGGCGAGGTTCGCAAATTAGCTTAAAAATACAGAATAAAGGAATGACAACTGTTTATAATTGTACTAATAAGATAACATTACGACGATAACGTACCGGGCTTGCTCTGTATCTGCACTAGCGTCGTAACAAATGGGTTTAATTTTGGTACCATGACTGTATTTTGGTTAATGAACGATAATAACAACTACTATGATTATAGTGAGTATTGTGTATAATGGAAGATTTACAGGTATGCTAGATTTATCTTATTATTATCTAAGTAAAACTTTCAAGGAAAAGCTACAGATGCAAATATGTACAGAAAACGTCGCGGTCTTGCTCTGTATCAGCACTAACGTCGGCTTCACTGTAACAAATGGGTTTCATTTTGGTACCATGGCTGTATTTTGGTTAGTGTACGCCGTACGGGAATAGCAACTGTTTATGATTATGATTATACGTAGTCAGTATATTATAATATACTGACTACGTACGTACGTACGTATAAAAAACAATTGTTTTTTAATTTTAATTGTTTAAATTTGTAAATTTTGTAAATGTTTGTTTTAATTGTTTTTGTAATTTTTTTGTTTTTTAATTTTTAATTGTTTTTTCAATGCAATTGTTTTTTATGTTATAGAAGATACACAGGTAAGCTAGGTTTATGTCAATACTAGTTTATGCCCGCGGCTTCGCTCATGTTAAGTACGATTTTCAAATGAATTTCAAACCCCGATTTTAATCCCTTAGGGGCTGAATTTTCAAAAATCCTTCCTCAGCGGAGGCCTACGTCATAACAGCTATCTGTAGGTCACCTTTTTCCTTATTATAGACTAGCTGATGCCCGCGACTTCGTCCGCGAGGATTGAGGTTTTTCGGTTCCCGCGGGAACTCTTTAATTTTCCGGGATAAAAAGTAGCCTATGTGCTATTCCAGACTATAATCTATCTCTGTGCCAAATTTCATCCAGATCCGTTCAGCCGTTGGAGCGTGATTGAGTAACAAACATCCATACATCCATACATCAATAAATTCATCCAAACTTTCGCATTTATAATATTTATTTGATTATTTGATTATGTAGGTAAGTAAATTTTCAAGGAACAGTTACAACTGCAAGTAGGATCCCTCTATACGCTCTGCAAAGAGGAATGCTCATTTAGAGAGAGAAAGTAGCATTAGCAAGTCAGCCAAAAAGAAAACAGATAAACCTATGTTACGGTATGGACCAAAAAAGGTCATGTTAAACTCTATGACATTTTTGCGTCAACGACGTCCCTGGGGGTGAAAATAAACTAGGGTTGAGGAAAGTGGTTGGATAAGGAAAGCAGAATACATTTTTAGTTTCATGTTCTCGAAATAATAATAGCTTATTCTTATCTAGCAGTAAACGATGAAACGAGTTCTTAAAAAATGGCATACGCGTTTGGGTAAGGAAACCTAGTTAAACAGAAGGGAAATGTCTCCTTCGTCAACCGATAGACGTCCACTGCTGGACATAGGTCTCTTGTAGCGTCCTCCACAAGACACGGTTCAGCGCCGCCTGTACTTTCTATTAAATTTCGAGCTCAATTTCGTGCATGCATTCAAATACGTTTACGTATACGATACGTTTCCAAATTAAAATCCGTTGTACCGAATTTGTGACTTTAAGTCAATGCTTTTAAGGTTCATTTTACTTTGACGCTTATGTCATCGAACGCTTAAACGATCAATCGAATTAAAGCTCAGAATAAGAGTACTGGATCCAGCCACTCCCTGCGACTCGTTTGAGGTCGTCCATCCACCGTGAGGGGGTCTGCCAGTGAACGGACGACATCAAGCGTGTAAAAAGCGAGTAAAGAGAGCAAGGGGAAAATAGATAGATAATAATACATACGTACAATTCATTTCCAGTCTAACGGTCTTTTCTTGCGGGCTGACGAGGTTGGTGTTGGAGGCTCGGCACTTGAAGGTGGTGTTGAGATGGCTCCTCTTGACGTGGGGTATGTCCAGCTTGTTGACTACCACGTGCGTGTCTGTCTTCTCTCCTATATACTGAGGAGCGGGAGTGCCATCTATCAGCCACACAACTGTTGGCGCTGGACGTCCTGGAACAAGAATAAGGCTATAGTTTTAAAACTTTCTTTTAATCTATCTTAACTCTCGACTTCGATCTCACTTGGTAAGTTGACGCAAGCGAAAGATGGTAGTGGGCTTTGCTGTTACGGGTTTGGGAGTTTCATTAAACCCATACCTAAGGTACGTCGCACGCACGTACACGCATTTTCTGGAAAGCTATATCGCTTGGCAGATCGCGGTAATTAGCTACGACCGAAGCCTCTCACCAGACCAGACAAGAGAAAATTCAGAATCAGCACCCTGCACAAAACGTGCATATGCAAGTTTTTTAATGTAAGGCAAAAGGCTAAGCTGTACATCCATTCTGGGTGGTGTCACAGACAAGCATATTATTAGGTACGATAGTATGATAAATGATTGTTTGTTTGTGATACCATTTTCTGATTGTGATTTTTTTTTTTTTTTCAGAGATTATAAGTTACCAAATCCTAAACTGCAGCATAACTTAGCAGTCAAGAGCTAACTTGTAGCGGCATAAAACACCAAAGAAAAAAAATTTAACTTAACACCATACTGTGCACTAGGAAGTATCATAAATCAGGAGTCATAAATTGCAAACTGTTTGATCAAATCTCGCCAATATGAGGGCCGCGAAAGTTGGCAGAGATTCCCGCAAACTTCGGAGGACTTAATAGCCGCTTTCCTCTTCCGCACTTCTTAGTTTACTGTTGGAATTTGCCAGCAGACCGAAGTTATTTTCAGTGCTGACTTTTGTTTCAGTATAACCCGTTGTTATTGTTAACAAAGTTACATCTCCGCGACAACGTAGGCCACGTGAAGGATCAGTTTGATACTGTCGCGTCGCGTCACATTGTCTCGTTTGTCACCCGCTGTCCTACGTGACGACAAATGCGACACCGCGACTCGATACGTCGCGACGCGACATTATATAAAGATAGAAGAAAAAATAGAAGCTGACCCTTCACGTGGCTTACGTTGTCGCGTAGATAAGTTTGTTATTTTCTGTGGCGTCGCATTGCGTCGCGTCGCTTCTGTCGCTCACCTAGGACAATGCCTAGGGGCAAAAAAACTAAAGGACAGGATAACATGTTTTGTTCTGTCGTGGTAATTCTTGCAGTTCCACATAAAAGTGCGAGCGCGGACTTTTAATCCATCAGACAATTTTTTTAGTTCGTATAGAGTGTTTTTGCTCTAAAATATTTTTTCTTATTTAAAATCTTATTAAAATACACTAAATGACGCTTGTGACTACATCCGCTCGGATTTGGGGTTTGAGAAAATCTTATACTCTTATTTGCAAATCAATACCTACTACAATCGGACCTGCTTGCCAGTGACAATGCAATCGATAGAAGATTCCTTTCGGTTTTCTTCTCAATTTTAAGACTTAGCGCTTGGCTGCAATCAGCAATCAGTCTTGTTGGCCAGTAGTGATGCAGCCTAAGGTGGAGCGCGCTTGCCTAAAATTCACTCTTGATTTGAAGACACCAATGTTGTAAGCGGAGGAGAAAACGGAAGCCGAAAGGGCGTTTCCATATCCATATCGTTCGAACCACACATCAGAGACTTGATTCTCTGATCTGTGGTTCGAACAGAACTTTTTTATTTTCCGGTGATAAAAATTTAACAGATTTGCTGTAATAGCAAACGCCAGAAAGGCGGATGTAGACACAATTTCGCATTTATAATATGAACAAGGAAGTAAACTTTTACGCTTAATTCTGGGAAAATTAATAAAAGTTAAATAATTGTATCCGTGAAAGCAGTTCTAATGATCTACAATCTTAATTTAGGCAGTTCTCGAGATTTCCCTTAAGGACGACATTTTGAATGACAATTAGGGCAACAATCTTAAAGAAACTCTCGGAAATTCTCTAGAGGGTATTATTATATAAAATGAAGTCACCAAAAGCCAAGAACGGAAAGCTTCTTATTCTTTACTACCTATGTAGCTAACAATATCATGTTCGACTGAGAATAACAACATCATGGGTTCTATACCCGGGTGGGACCATAAAAAAGTATTGCAAAGTTCGTCTGGAATAGGTTTTTTTTAATTCCCAAGGAAACTCCTTAGTTTTCTGGGGTAAAAGCTTATGTCACTCTCCAGATCCTCAACTATACCTTTGCAAAAAATCACATCGATCCGTTGCTCTGTTGCCACCTGATTGAAGGACAAACCAGCAAACAAACACACTTTCGCATTTGTAATATTAGTATGAGTAGCTTTTGCCCGCAGCCTCGCTCACGTTTAATTCGATTTTGATACTTACAAATTTCAAACTCATATTTTTCACTATAACGGGTATTGAATTTTCAGAAATCCTTTCTTAGAAAGCCTACGTCATAAAAGCTATCTGTATGTCAAATTTCAGCCTAATCCGTCCAGATGTTTTTATTTTTTTATCCACTACAAATTAGCCCTTGACTGCGATCTCACCTGATTGTAAGTGACGATGCAGTCTAAGATGGTAGCGGGCTAACCTGTTAGGGGCATGGTAGTTATATTAAACCCATACCCCTATACGGTTTCTACACGGAATCGTAGCGGAACGCTAAATCACTTGGCGGCACGTCTTTGCCGGTAGGGTGGTAACTAGCCACGGCCGAAGCCTCGCACTAGGCAACTTTTCCTTTAATACATTATTTTAGAAGAAGAAGATTCAAGACCGATGGTTCAATTTACGATTGTTTATTTCCCCACGTGGTTGTCATTATCTCCCGCGCGTTGGCCTAGCGCCAATCGCCTGGTGAAGTACTCTATAGTGTACTCCAGAACATATTATTAGCAAGTGTTGCCAGCTGATCACACTTGGCAACTGAATATTGTGTTTTGAATTCCGAGAAAGAAATATTTATCTGTGTACGGCAACTAATTATTAAGAAAGCATTTTGTACGTCTATAATTACTGTAGTAAAAGTAAAGTAAAGTAAAATATACTTTATTGTACACCTTAAAAATAAATACAACAATAATAATTATATAATGGACATGGCACAACAGGCGGCCTTATCGCTTAAATAGCGATCTCTTCCAGGCAACCTGTAGGTTGTCGATGAAAGGTTATGTTGAGTGTCTCGCCTGGTGGGAGGCTTCGGCCGTGGCTAGTTACCATCCTACCGGCAAAGACGTGCCGCCAAGCGATTTTGCGTTCCGGTACGATGCCGTGTAGATACCGAATAGGGGTATGGGTTTAATATAACTGCCATGCCCCTAACAGGTTAGCCCGCTACCATCTTAGACTGCATCATCACTTACCATCACGTGAGATCGCAGTCAAGGGCTAACTGACTTGATAACTACTATATGAATTCACCATCGAAATTTCCTAACTCCCTAGTTTTGAGGATTTCATGTAGTATGGTACACCTACAGCATCAGGATTGAGGATTTGGAGTCAGAATTTTTTATGGGACCACCTCGGGAGCTTCCTCTAACCAATGAAAAAAAAAAAACGTACGCGCCGAATTGAGAACCTCCTCCTTTTTTGGAAGTCGGTTAAAAAATAAAGTTGGTATTGCGAATTGCCGCGAAATCTCTAGAATTTGTATTGTAATTAGTTAATACATTTATTTAAAGGGATGTTTATTTAATCCATTTCGGATTTCGATGCACAATACGTATAATACAAGGTGAAGGCATAGGGTAAAGTGAACGTGACTATTTATTTGTTAATATCATCAAGTGAAAATAAATATCTATCCTACTATTAAAATGTAACAACAGAATGGCAAAGAAATAATTAAAAATCGTTAATTATTTTATTTTCTCGCAATCGAAGTGAAAAGTAGAGTGTTTACCACGGGACTAAAAGCCATTCTACTCGATTCTATAGCATACCTCGCTACGCTCGGTAAGCTAAATATCTCGTATGAAATGGCTCATTTTAGTCCCTTGATGAACAATCTACTATTAAACATGCACCTGTCGGTCGCTGCAGTAGGTGGTTACTAGATATTATTACGAGAGATAGACAGAGAGGTAGAAAAACTTTTTTAATATTTTTGATAAATGCCACTTAACAAATGCAATGATGCTAATGTGCGAAACTAAGAATTAAGAAATAAATTTTATTATAAACGAGCCGATGCCCGCCGCATCTTGCTGCTTGAACTAAGTTATTTTAAAAATCCAGTGGGATTCACTATGATTTTCCGGGATAAAAAATTTATGTCTATAATAAGTATGAATAACTAAAAATATACCTAGTAAAAGATAATGATTAAGTCTTTAATAAGTAAAAGTAAGAATGATAAAAAAGTCATTAACTATTGATTCATGCCTGGCATTTCAGACCTGACTGATACGTTAAGATATCATTGTTATAATGAATACAATATGACTTGAATACAATAACATTTTCAGACCACGACTGTACCTACATCAGAGTTTTTCCCTTAATGATTACAAAGACCTATTACAGCTGTTAATTAAGCTACCATTATAATTAAGCTACCATTATAACAAACTGTCCGAGTGAAATGCCCTCCGAATTTACTAGGGCTAATTAACACCTTGTCTGCCCGTCCGTCTGTCATGGACTTGTGAACTTCTGATATTATGGACATAATTTTACTTTTTTTTACTAGTGGGTTTGGCAGACGATGTCCTGCTCTGAACCTAGATTCTGGTTGCAGCGCCCCCTACTGGGTCCCATTGTGAATATTTGACAAGCCTAAGTATATAGATAATCTCTGAAATATAAATTGACGATTGTTTCATGCCTATTAATTTATTTATGACATTTTGTATTATAAATTATTATTTTGACCCTTTGCTTTTTTTTAATTTACCTATAGTTTTTTAATTTTTTAATTTTTAAATGTAATTTAAGTTGTTATTTAATAATATTATTGACATTCGTAAGAGCTTTAAGCAAGCCAAAATCGAAAATAAATGAATTAAATGATGAACTCAAGTCCCAAACACAAAAAAAACATCAAATGACGATAGAGGGATAAGGTGGTAGGAGTATGGCAGTTCAAGTATTAAAAACCCAAACCCGGGACATTCCACTTATAGAGAGATGCAGTGCTCAACACCACTACTCCAAATAGGCTAACAAAATACTACTAACGAGTTCAAAGTATTATTCCAAACTTATAAAAATTAACAACCTTCAAGGTTAACCTATATTTAATCAGTCTAATCTATTAATAACAAAAGTTAGTATCAAGGGAATTCAGAAAACAAAGTCTTGTAAGGTATTAATATTGAATAGAGCCGACCTTCAAGAACTTGGAAATTTCCTCCCTAACCTCAGATATATTTTCGTACCCGGTTATTATTAATTTATTATTACTAGTTGCTGCTCGCAACTACGTCCGCGTGGATTGAGTTCTTTTTAATTCGCGCAGGATCTTCTTACTTTTCCGGCATAAAGCGTACGCCTATGTCCCCGGGATACAACCTATCTCTGTGCCAAATTTCTTCAAAATCAATTGAAAAGATGGGCCGTTAACGAGTATCAGAGAGACCGATAGACAAATAGACACACTTTCAATTACTACAAATTCAAATTCAATTTCAAATTCAAATGTTTTTTATTCAAATAAACTTTTACAAGTACTTTTGAATCGTCAAGTGAATCTACCACTGGTTCGGAATGCCATTCCTACCGAGAAGAACCAGCAAGAAACTCGGTGGTTGCTCTTTTTAGATACAATATTAGTATGGGCCAGATGATACTCAGTAGACTTTGTCAGTGTGGATTTAGGATCGCCAAAGGAACGGGGCACTACCTACCTTTTCTGGAAGCGTTTCGTCGTATTTTCGAATTAAAAATATCCGGGGGAACTTCAATTTTGCGATATAAAAAGTAGTCCATATTTGTAGCTCCGGTTCTAAATTATAATAAAAAATCACGTTAAACCATTGCGATATAGTCGCTCGATTCTAAGAGAGGCCAACAATGAAACACACTTTCACATTCATAATATCAGTAGGTGGATTTAAATGTACCGACTATATTTTTTCTTTGATGTTGTTGCTAAGCAAAAGCGGATTCTCTTGACACAACGGTGTAATCCTATTACTCCTATAGGAGGTTCCAACCTCGTAGTCTAACAGTGAAAATAAGTTATTGGAACGGCATGAAATATTGTTTTTAAAACCAAAACTGTACTAACTTCACTGTATACTTCTTACCACTACTTGGTGCTACTAGAAAAAGTCCCACAAAACATAACAGACCCGGTGGCCAAAATTGGAACTAATATTTTTGCCTGTTAAGTTTTTGTTTTAAATTTATTTTTCATAGATACTAGCGACGCTGTCACGGGGTCAGATAAGTTTGTCGGACTATACCTATTTCAACAAATAAATTAATTTTGATTTGATTGATATAAAGTCTGCTGCCCAAATGGTTAAGAAACTTTGTTAATATCATGAAGTAACGCCTGCTTCTATCAATCACAAATAAAGTTATTCTAATCTCCTTAAAAGATTTGAACTAAGGGAATTAGTAAAACAAAGTCCCAAGAGTAAAAGTATCTAACATTTAAAAGCTATAGTAATTATTGTACAGAACTTCAGACGAAATACGAAAAGAAACACAATTTGAATAACACGTAGCGCTCTAGTGTAACTTATAAAGTTAATGATTTACTTAATCATTAAAATTACATATGACTGCGGGAAGCGGAGAAATAAAATATAACAGAAACTGACAAAATAATGGTTAATATCCATTGGTTTTTGTAAATATCTAATTATTACGTATATACGTATAGATGTACATAAAAGCTGGTTTAACATTGTACTATTACCTACCTTTTCTGTGGTATAAGAATGATTAAAATCCCAAAGTAAGACAACAGAATATCAAGCAAATAACATTCAAAACTTATATTTAAAGTGTATTGTGTATTCATATAATATTATTATACATGCGAAAGTCAGTGTATCTGTCTGCTACGCTTTAGCTTATCTATCTTTTCAACCCGGGGAACACATATGCTAGTTTTTTATCGAGGACAATTAAGGAGTTCCCACGGGAATAAGAAAAACTAATTCCACTTATTAACACTTATAAATATACTATAGAGAGTTGCCTCACGAAGGACAGACATATTACAAGGATATACCTATTGCAAGAAACACCTGACATAATTTTTAAGTGGTTTGGTGTATGGTGGTAGGCAGGCACGCTATGTTTATTAAGAAAATACTGGCTACAAAATGGTTTTAAACATTCGCAATTGGAAAAGATGCAGATAGATTTTCATCTGATTATTATACCTACTCGTAATTATGTGCGTGGATTGGAGAAATTAGTATTGTGTTATTAACCTAGCGATATTCGAATGATCCTTGTATCGGTGATAACTATAATTCATATACTTGACCGGATGGGCAAGCACTGAGGCACAACAAAAACTTTACGCATAGCGGCTCTCTTAGCGGAGTGAATTTGATTTTCGGGGGAAACAAGTAAGTTTGTTTGTAATAAGTGACGTGGAATGATCAATACGGGCGGGGGCGGTGCGATAACGTAATTACGAGGCTCGAGAACGCCCCGAGACCTCCAAACTTGCTTGTTCTATAGCTCTATGAAATTACACAAATTTAACTTGACCGAAGTATAAATTGTGTAAGATATTGAACGGTAAGGTGGGAGTTAGTTGGATTAAAATGTATCAGGTCAATGGTTTTACCTTTAGAAGCGAAATATACACAAATGATAAATTATTTATTTATTTCACGTGGGACAACTTGTATCAGATATAACTCTAGGCTCTACCAACGGTTCGGAAAGCTGATTCTTCTGAAAAGAGCCGGCAAGAAACTCAGCAGTTGCTCTTGAAAAACTAAAATCCGTATTGTTTTAATATTGGCGACGTTTATGTTTTAGAAATATATCATTTTAGGAATGTCAGTTTGATGTCACGTACCTTAAGTGACATCAAACTGTCATTTCGAGTAATATTGCTTAGGTATTACTTAAAGCGTTAGAAGTATAACCCCTAAGCATTTAAAATTGCTTACCAGCATTTGAAGGTGACTGACTTACTGACTGATAGACGACTGAACGAATCGGGCTGAAATTTGGCATGCAGATAGTTATTGCGACGTTAACATCCGAAACACATTTTTGAAAATTCAACCCCTAAGGGGGTAAAATTGGGGTTTAAAATATGGGTAGTCCACGCGGACGAAGTCGCGAAAAATGGCTAGTTTTGAAATAATACTGCTTTAAGCGATGTAATCCCCAAGCCCTTCTTCTGTCTGCCTATTAACTGTTCACGACCTAAAACTTAACCTATCATACTATGTATTATATTAAACAGTCTTGTTTGAAACTTGAATTACAAAAACTACTTTTTATCCCGAAAATCAAAGAAATTGAAGTCGCGAACATCATCCTAGTATCATAGAATAGCTAATGCTACTAGCTTATATTTTTGAAGAGTAAGAACTTTTTTGGGAGCGCCTTTTTTCGAATTATAATATCTTGCGTAAAAACAGAATGGCACCTTTGTTTAACTTTTGAATAACTAATTTTCAATCTATCATGTGATGCTGTCCCGAAAATAGATTAAACGCAAACATTGTTCATTGTACAATGTACAGTCGACTGCAAAAGTCCATACATAGCTCTAAGGCTAAAACCGCTTGCAAGCAATGCTGTGAATCTCACGTGCTCACTCACACTGATAAACATAAACTGTCAATAATATTATCAACCTTAAATCAACACCGTAAGGTTCAAACGATTTCAGTTCAATACTACCTGCATTACCATAAACTGTCAACAATATCAACCTTATGTCATTAGCATTAGGTTCTAAATATTCCTATTCAATCACCTTGTCTATTCTGATTGTTTATTTCATCACTTTACAGTAACCACTCCCAGTGTCGTGATAATATAGTTGGTATACGAGTTACGAAGCATCATATGACCTAGGTTCGAATCTCTTACAGCAGTTTTTATTTTGTTTTGAATACAAACAAAATTTATGTTTTGTTTATGTGTTTTGTGTCTGTTTGTTATTCTTTATTATAATATATCTTTATTTCCATTTATAAACGCAAACATTAATTATAACAAGATAATACTTAAGGACAAAGTTAGTTATTTTGGGAGGAAAGCTATAACTATGTTAGTGGTGTCAATTATTGCTTATTATGAGTCAATAAGTAATAAAACAAACAAAATAAATTGGAAGAAACACTTTTTATTAGATAATCGACTTTATTTTCATTTATTTTCATTGTTATCATGTTACATTTTCTCAAAAGTAATAAATAACTTCAGCTACTTTTTCTATAATTTTTTAAGGTTATAGCTTAAGTAATCGTTTTCATAAAGAAAAGAAAATTGAAGCTAAACCTTAAAAATCTAGTAAACAAAGGGCGGCGCTGCTTTTTTGTCTGTTAATTTTGATAAGATATACTAATAATAATTATTACAAGTTAGGAAAAGAATAAACGTTATGTTTCATATTTAAAGCCTTAAAAATTAAATTTTATATAGCTTTAAAAGTATTACTATTCAATAAAACCTCCACTTTTTTCAATAACATCAAGCAAGCGCCGCCGGGTGAATCCGTTTGTAATATTAGGATAGATATCCGTTATTCTAAATATATTCTCCCATAATTCCATACAGTGAGCCTCCGTTTCCTCTGCAGTCTTTTCATTTCACATAACCCACCAGTTTGCACCATCAAACCTCATAATATTCTCTATGATTTAAGTTTGGTGATCTTACTGGCCAGGGAATAACTGTTGTCTGGGTTTTGATTAAACCAATTACGCACTATATGTGATCGATGCACAGGACAACAATTATCATGCACAAATGATAGTTGTGGCACATCAACAGCTGGACATCACTTCCATGTGTTATAATGTGCAGCTTTGGCGCTGGTGTTTAAGTATCGAACATGTTCGCGAACTCGACAGTTGGTATGCAGATATTGTTCTCATATTGTTCATCTATAATATTATGTCTTCGTTGTGAAGCATTACTCTCTTCGTCAGGATGCGACACCCAACACTTGGTTGTCCACTAAAAACCAAACAGCGAGATTAAAATAAACACTTTTGAAACTACTAAGTATCTTGTCTAGATATTTACTAATAAAACGTTATGTAACTAATCCTAAGTTTATGAACACACATTTTTTAACAATAAAAACAATACTCACAGTGAAACCAGTTTCATTGCAAATTTGAGCTAAGTATATTGTATCCGATATTATTTAGCTCAATAATATGCATCCTCTTCTGCATATTAATATAAGCCTGCATTATTGTTGAAGATAAGAAACAGCAAAACTTAGTAAATTATAATAATTTTGTAGTATTTGCTAATAACGACTAACGAGTGTCAAATCTTCCGTCTCCGTCAGTACTCAGTGGCCATATCTGTTCAGAGATTTTTTAAACTACCCGCATATGCTATTGCTGGTATAAAAATATCAGTCATCAAATAAAAAAAGTAAAAAAAACTTACACGGGGTCGAGATTTGAACCAGCAACAGTTGCGGTGTGCAATCCAAGTAGTTCCACACCTCGCCATTGAGCTCACTTACTTGAGGTGTGAAATTATCGATATTACTCGGCTATTACAATACCTACAAGCTGAACGACTTATATTATACTACTGCAAGTGTGTGGGTGTCCGACCGCATGCAAAGCAACTTATTTGCTTATTCTATATGCAATTTTGACGTCGACTGTACATAGAGTTAGCTTTAATCAATCTTTTCTAACCTTTATTTTACTGATTTCACGTACAGTGGATGATACCTAAAACATAATATTGAGAGGTGATATCATATTGTCTTCACTCTTTCGTATTACTCATTACTAAGGGTCATAACCCCTGTTCCGTTAATCACATAACGGTGGGGGTTTCTTGGGATAATAATGCGATTGGTTCCCAGATCGCCCTGATAGGGATTTTAAAACAGTAAAACAGCTATCCTCGACCGATTGAGCTGAAATTTTGCATGTAACAGGTTTAGTTTGGAAGACAATGGGGCTAATTCTGTAGCGCACAATCTCTAAACTAAACTAAAATGGCAGCATTAAAAATATTGCTAAACCCTTAATAATACTCCCTGCGGCAAGAGACAGAACTAGAATCGAAGCTGTCATAGGGACCGATGACTTAGGCCCCTCACCAAATCTATCGTCCCGGAACCAGTTTGAGGCGGTTAGAAAAAGCTATTAAAAGACGTTGACGCGAAGCAATGGCTACCGACGCGGAATCGGCGATTGGCTACAGTTGGTATGTAGCTACAGCCAAAGCCTCCCACCAGACTACACTAATATTATAGGAGTTAACTGCACTTTTGGTAACCATCGCCAGAAAAGCTGATTCAGTGTTAGGTGGATGTAGAGCTCTCCACTGATCACAAAAGTTGCAGTCTGCCTGCATTTAGATGGCCCTTTCGCTAAATATGGCCGTTCAAAGACGGTTTATTGTTACCAAAAATGAACGATAATTAGAAAAGCTGATTCTTGTACAGTATTAAAGTATGCGCAGTACCTATGTAAACAGCGTAAAAACTGACATATTATTATGTCGTCCCGTTGATTGCTGTTAATAATTTTTAACAGCGATCAACGGCGACAAAGTTATTGCTAATATTATTTACAGGAACGCATAGTAAGTATAGGTTATAACGTCTTTGAAAGCTGATATCTAGAAAAAGTCCCATCCAAATGCGTCAGTTTTTACGCTGTTTACATAGGTACTGCGCATACTTTAATACTGTACAAGAATCAGCTTTTCTAATTATCGTTCATTTTTGGTAACAATAAACCGTCTTTGAACGGCCATATTTAGCGAAAGGGCCATCCAAATGCAGGCAGACTGCCACTTTTGAGATCAGTGGAGAGCTCTACATCCATCTAACACTGAATCAGCCTTTCTGGCGATGGTTACCAAAATTGCAGTTATCTCTTAGTCTATAAAGACAATTTAAAAATTATGTCCCTTCAGGTCAATCAAACCCAGGCCCTCTTATAAGAACTCACGCAACATTTAATTTATTTCAGCAATTTATAGTAGTCTCTCTTGTTTATATTGAGTTAACAAATAGTTAACAGTGAAGCGTATAATTTGTCTATTAACCTATATCACGAGGAGGATCCGGCGAATTCGACCGCAAAGCGGTTCGGGATGACAACCCTCTAATCCCTAAGGCTATGCATAATTCCGACACGGAACCTTATAGTGCGAGAGACGTCTGCTACATTCTATAGAATTGGATACATTTTGTTTTATACTTTATCTTTTTTATTTCACTATAAGTTAGCCCCATGACTCTTGATTTACCAGACTTTAAAGTGTATAGTATGGTGCTAAGTAAAATCGTGTTTTTAATGATTCCCTAGTAAATGAGGAACCCTTTTTATTCCACTTCAAGTTAGCCCTTGACTCCCTAACCTGGCAGTAGTAACGATGCAATCTAAGATGCTAGCAGGCTAATCGGGGTAGTGGTATAGCAGTTTTATTAAACCGGTATAGTATCTGAATGCTAATCTGTAAGCGGTACATCTTTGGCATTAGGTGGCAACTTATTACAGCCGATGTCTCCCACCAGACCAGACCAGAGAAAATTCTGAAATTATAAAAACCCACATGGACCTGGCAGGGAAGTAATCAATATTTTGAGGTTACAAGCGTGGAAAGATTAAGTTTGTATATCTGTCTGTAACATTTAAATGGCTAAATCGTTGCATTAAAAAAAAATTATCAAATTGATAAAACTGGGCTTTGTATTGACTCATCCTTCATTACAGTAATTAAAACACTATTTTGCAAAGATTTAAGGTAATAAACAAACCAAAAACCTCTAACTTCATAGGGGGATAGGGGACATATTTTAGACTAGATGATGCCCGCGACTTCTGCCGCATGGATTAAGGTTTTTTGATGTCCACGGGAACTCTTCAATTTTCCGGGATAAAAAAGCAACCACTTATCCCTGTATCAATTTTTGCCAAAATCGGCTGAGAATATGGGTTGTGAAAGCGTAGCAGACAGACAGATAGACACATTATCGCATTTATAATGTTAAGGGCTAATTTTTCAATCGTCAGATAAATTTTATCGGAGGAATAAATTTGACGTTTTGGCAGATTTTCAATACAAAACCTGTCAAAACATCAAATTTATTCCTCCGATAAACTTTATCTGACGATTGAAAAATCAGCCCTGAGTATGGATTTCCAATCTTGTAACAACTTTTCGTTGTCTCTTGCACTATGAAAAGCTCCTTTGGCTTATAATATTATTATCAACAGTGTTTACACAAGATTCTAAGCTTGGCGTTATGTTATGGTTTTTAATGAAACATGACATGCAAATTAAGAATCCATTACTAATAACACAGTCTGAGGATACGTTCTTTCCTACCAGTCGTTCAACGGCGGCGTCTAGACAGAGCAACGCTGCGGGGTGACATAGGAAACTGGCAGAATTTTCAATACAAAATTCTGTCACTTTAATGTCAAGTATGCAGTTTCCTACCTCACTCGGTAAGATTACCTTATCTCTAGGTGCTACAACTATTAGCGGGGTCTGTCATTTGTATAGGCGTCGACCCACTGTATGAATGCATAATTACGCTGTGCTAATAGTATAGGTATTATAGATGCGTTTCTCTGTCTATTTGTCTAATGCGTTTTCAAGGCTCATCTGTTCAGCCAGTTTTGAGATATTATAGGTTGCATCCTGGAGAAAGGTATAGGCTACTTTTTATCCCGGAAAATATCAAAGAGTTCCCATGGCATTTTTAAGATCTTTAGTCCACACATCAATCAACAAGTTATAAATAAAATAAAGAAAATGTTAAATTATGATAAAATAAAGTTATTTTCAGTACAAAACATTATTATAACCAACAGTGAAGCATCTATCCAAGCATTCCATTACTCTCCATCAAGACATTATCACTCAAGGAATAATCATAAATTCCTCACCCAAGTGGGAGATGAGAAATTAAACCGATTACTTTGATATATCGCGCTCAAACTCACCGATAAGTCACTCTCTCACTGGGTGATCGCCTCCAAGCGGTCCCCTGAAGTTATCTATCGCTGGGGGGTGGACGGGGGAATCGCATTTAATAATATTGAACGCGCGGATACGATGTTTCTTATGTTTTTACCGTTTTTAAAGAAGAAGGATGTTCCCAATACTTTAAGATTTTATTGAGTTACCTTGGTCTTTTTTTAATGAAGATCGACAACATTTTGTTATTTGTTCTAACCATATAACGTTTTTTAACTTACAGTCAGTAAATTAGCAATCCTAAATCATACTTTATTCTGGGTCTGGTGGGGTTTGGTAACGTTTTTATAGTACAAAACTTTTTAACCAACAAAGAAGCATATTTATCACTGAAATAAAAATCATGAATTCCTCCCCCAAGTAGGGGATGAGAAACTAATCCGATTATTTTGATATATCGCGCTCAAACTCGAAAATTAGTCGCTCTCTCATTGGGTGATCGCCTCCAAGCGGTCCCCTGAAGTTATCTATCGCCGGGGGGTGAACGAATCGTATCATTTTAACATTTAAATTATCGTGAGTCAGTGATTAGTCGTCACCCTAATTTTAACCGTGATGGTGGTTGGATGCTGCCCCCAGCGTGGAAACCGCTCTTTAACACTAGTACGGTACATTCCACAAATTTGGAACCGGACACGGTCAGCTCGGCTTGCCTACAGCACGATGACGACGCCAGTGAAGACGATCAGCAGGAGTCGTCGGGAGAAGACACATTACCACCTCCCCCCCCACCTCAACCATCGCACCGAGCTGCTCGACATGCGAAACGCAGCAGTCGAGTAGCGGCCGCGTCGCGCGAACAGGCTCATGAATAAGGGCCCCGAACGGGTTCGAAACTAGTCGGGCATTTTTCCGACAGAACACGTGAGTTTATCCGGATATTATGTATAGTTATAATGAATCGTATCATATCATATTATACTAATATAATAAATGCGAAAGTGTGTTTGTTTGTTGCTTTGTCCTTCAATCACGCCGCAACGGAGCAACGGATCGACGTGATTTTTGGCATGGGTATAGTTGAGGACCTGGAGCACTCTCCAGGTATGTATTTGGTAGGTTGGTTTTGTATGGTAGGTAGGTATTTTCCGGGATAAAAAGTAGCCTATGTCACTATATAGGCTACTTTTTATCCCGGAAAATAAAGGAGTTCCCGCGAGAATTAAAAAAAACTTAATCCAAGCGGACGAAGTCGCGGGCATCATCTAGTAAAATACAAATAAGCGGAAACAGTGTTTGGCCAAAATGTCAATATTACTCTATTTAAAGAACCAGCAAGCATAGCCACTGTAAGTATAGTAAACAATATAATTTTGGTTTCTATAATACCACAGAATACATAATAGAATATGGTCACCCACGCAGGGAAGTCATGGATAATAAATTATTATTATTAAACTAACTAAAACGATTTCCTCCAACAGCGCTCCAACAATACCGAAGCCTAAATAAAGACGCTATAACTCTTCATCAAGACATTATCACTCAGGGAATAAGCATAAATTTCCCACCCAAGTGCAAGATGAGAAATTAAACAGATTACTTTGATATATCGCTCTCAGACTTGCCGATAAGTCATTGCGGGATGCCTCTTAAACAGCACCCGTTTCGAATTATCTATTTCCTGAAAGTGTCAGAAGTGCTTTCTAAGGCAAAGATACAGTATCAAATATCAAATAAATATTATAAATGCGAAAGTTTGGATGAATGTATGGATGGATGTTTGTTACTCAATCACGCCCCAACGGCTGAATGGATCTGGATGAAATTTGGCACAGACATAGATTATAGTCTGGAATAGCACATAGGCTACTTTTATTCCGGAAAATTTAAGAGTTCCCGCGGGAACCGAAAAACATCAATCCACGCGGACGAAGTCGCGGGCATCAGCTAGTCAAATAAATATTATAAATGCGAAAGTTTGGATGGATGGATGTATGTATGGATGTATGTTTGTTACTCAATCACGCTCCAACGGATGAACGGATCTGGATGAAATTTGGCACAGAGATAGATTATGGTCTGGAATAGCACATAGGCTACTTTTTATCCCGGAAAATTAAAGAGTTCCCGCGGGAACCGAAAAACCTCAATCCACGCGGACGAAGTCGCGGGCATCAGCTAGTAATAAATATTATAAATGCGAAAGTTTTGATGGATGGATGTTTGTTACTCAATCACGCCCCAACGGCTGAACGGATCTGGATGAAATTTGGCACAGACATAGATTATAGTCTGGAATAACACATAGGCTGCTTTTTATCCCGGAAAATTATAGAGTTCCCGCGGGAACCGAAAAATCTCAAACCAAGCGGACGAAGTCACGGGCATCAGCTAGTAGAAACAATATATCCCACTTTTACTAAGAGTGAACTAGGATAGCTAACTTTCCTAACGTAAAAATGAAGTTAGTATGGTTTTTTTATCCACTACAAGTTAGCCCTTGACTGCGATCTCACCTGATGGTACGTGATGATGAAATCTAAGATGGTTGCGGGCTTACCTGTTAGGGGCATGGCAGTCATATTAAACCCATACCCCCATTCGGTTTCTACACGGCGTAGTACTGGAACGCTAAATCGCTTGGCGGCACGTCTTTGCCGGTAGGGTGGTAACTAGCCACGGCCAGACCAGGGAAAATTCAGACATGATAAATTCCCAAAATTGACCCTGCCGGGGATCGAACCCGAGACCTCCTCAAGTTAAGTCAACAGCGCTCAACACTGCGCCAGGGAGGTCGTCAAGACGGTATGTCTTGAAATTAATAATATTTACATAAACAATAAATTGTATTCTAATAATCGAGTTTTTGTAGAAGATTATTGAAAAATCCTATTACCATGTGAAAGATTACTTAAATGACAAGGAAGCTTGGCAATAATTTGCTCTTATGGCTCTGATAGTTCCTTAGTTATGATGATTTGCGAGATGGTGATAATGAAAAAAAAACCCAGCTGAGTTTGTTGTGGGCTCTTCTCAGACCAGGGCGTGTTTGGAACCCTCGTAGCTTTAGTTTTAAGATACCGTAACAGATTATCACCATCATATTTTTATGTAACTGGACGTCAATAAGTATAGTGTATCTACCTAAATTGATTAAATATTTATGACTATTTAAATTTTATCTTCTCCAAAAAATAGAAATCTCATTGAACAGCTGCTTTGTAAGTGTATCCCGCAACGCACACCAGAGATTTATAATTAAAAATATCGAAACAAAGGACTTTTTAAAGCCCACAAAATTCTATTCAACACAGATTTCAAAGTGAAAAATGCAGGAAATCATTTATTTATACCTAGCAAGCCAATGAAAAAACCATTGGATGTAATCTAAAATGTAGAATATTTGATTTTTATATTGAAAAACATTTTTACACTGCCATGCGCGCGCGAATAAATTTTCATCGTTCACAGAAACGTGCGAATGCATGCAAAAAATTAAAAAAAAAATTGTGCAGGTTCAACACAATGCAATCGTTGTCCATTTTTTGACTGGTGTCAAAGAAATTGCAACGCATTGCATTCCCGTGTGCAACGAGAAAACTTTTTCCTCGCACATTTTTTTCAAATAAAAGAAAAATGAAAATAGGTGCGCATCCTTACTATCCGTACTCCATACTCATATTATAAATGCGAAAGTGTGTCTGTCTTTCTGTCTGTCTGCTACGCTTTCACGGCTTATCTTTGCAACCGATTTTGATGAAATTTAGTACAGAGATTAAATTCCGGGGATATCTCTCTCTCTCTCTCTCTCTGAGTCGTATTTCTCATTACTGAGGGTCGTGACCCCTTTACATTAATCACATATTGGTAGGAGTTCTCTTGGGATAATAATAAAGGACAGGAAAAATAAAAGAGTTTCCGCGTGAATAAAAAAAACTTAATCCACGCGAACGAAGTCGCGGGCTTCGTCTAGTTTCTAATGTATCCCACAGTCGTTCACCCTGCTATATTTTGAGAAAGAGTAATCTACGATAGGTTTAAAGTGTTCGATTCAGCTCATAGACATTATAACACAAGGAATGTTCGCCATGATATTATCATTTTCACAGTCATCATTATCACTCCATCGTCGTGTCAATCCACACTTAGCCAGCTTGGTGGACTATAGCCTAAACTAATAGTAAGACGGCGATGAGTTGATGTTGGTTGATAACTACCTCGTTGGTGTAGTGGGTCACACGCTCAGCTGTGGCCGACGAGGTCCCGGGTTCGAGTCCCGGGTCGGGCCATAATTAAGTATTGAGTTTTTCTGACCAGAAATTCTCAGTACTAGCCCGGAGTTAGGAAGTTGGCGGTGTTCCAACCCCTTGCCTCGCAGAGCACGTTAAGCCGTCGGTACCAGTTATTATCACTAGTGATAATAGTCGTTAAAGCCCGCCAACCCGCATTGGAGCAGCGTGGTGGGTCTAAGCTCTAATTCCCTATTTCTTATAATGAGAGTGGAGGCCTGTGCCTGTGTAGGCATGTACTATTACCTATTCTGTGGTGGAAGACCTTACTTCATAGGATTATTTCTATAGTAAGCTCTTCGCGAGACATACACAAAATGTGACATACCTATTCTGTGGTATAGACCATGATAATATTATGATTTTCACAATCATCATTATCACTCCATCGTGGCACCCCACTTGGCCAGCTAAGTGTACTATAGTCTTAACTCATGGCCAATCACGGGAACATAATATATTATGTTTTAACTCATTAGAGATTTCCAATTTAAATTAATTAGCAGTAATTCTCGAAAGGAATTATTTTTATCGGATCACATATATTAAGTCTCAAAGGCAGTCGATATCCATGAAACTACTCGTAGCAATAAAATAAATCCCGGATAATCTTTTAAGTAAGCCAACTGATCGCCCGAAGTGCCCCGGGAGACCGAACCGATTACAAGCACATGTGGCACATTTTATACGCATTAGATGTTCATATAGCTCCACTTTATTAGGATACTGAACTACTCCACTATGTAACGCCATATAGCCGCACTAGCTGATGCCCGCGACTTCGTCCGCGTGGTTAAAGTTTTTTTGATTCCCGCGGGAACTCCTTAATTTTCCGAGATTTAAAGTAGCCTATGTCACTCTCCAGGTCCTCAACTATACCCATGCCAAAAATCAAGTCAATCTGTTGCTCCGTTGCGGCGTGATTGAAGGACAAACCAACAAACGAACTAACAAACATACTTTCGCATTTGTAATATTAAGTATTACTAGTCCACTATGTAACGCCATATAGCCGCATTGTAAAAGCTAGGTAAAAGCTTAGCTATGAAGAACTAATAATAGTATAAAATAGTTAAATAGTATAACTAGTTGAAGGCGATTAGTACTGAACTAGTCCACTATGTTACGTCATAATATATCAAAAGCATATTAACTTAGTACAGTTCGCGTGCGAGTTGAATGCAGAAAATGTATGTGTCACCATTTGTGACGACCTCACCGTGCCTTAACGTGCGGAGGTCCCGGGTTCGATCCCTGGCAGGGTTTGGAAATTTATAATTTCTGAATTTCCCTGGTCTGGCCTGGTGGGAGGCTTCGGCCGTGGCTAGTTACCACCCTACCGGTAAAGACGTGCCGCCAATCGATTTAGCGTTCCGGTACGATGCCGTGTAGAAACCGAATAGGGGTATAAGGGTTTAATATAACTGCCATGCCCCTAACAGGTTAGCCCGCTACCATCTTAGATTGCATCATCACTTACCATCAGGTGAGATCGCAGTCAAGGGCTAACTTGTAGTGGATAAAAAAAAAAAAAAAAACGTCATTTGCTCTGCATCAACTCGCGCGCGGATTACAACTTATCATAATTGATTTCAATACATTGCTGAGTCACTACTGAGCATGATGCTCCTCTTGGAATGAGAAGGGTTTGGCCATAGTCCACCAGGCTGGTCATTAAATATGCGGCATACTTTATACGCATTAGTAATTGTTCATATTGCCCAATCTATATAACACTAAACTTGTCCACTATGTTATGTAATATAGCCACATTGTACAAACTTAGTAGCCTAAGAGTTCGGAACTACGATAGCGGCCCTTGAATTTGAGGTTATTACAAACAGGACTGAGCTTTATGGACAGACAAACACACTTTCGCATTTATATCATAGTAATAGATAGAAGTAAAGAAGAGTAATTATGTAATACTAGCTGATGCCCGCAACTTCGTCCGTGTGGATTGAGGTTTTTTGGTTCCCGCGGCAACTCCGGTATAAAAAGTAGCCTAACTATTATGTTATTCCATAATAAATCGGTCTCTGTGGCAAATTTCATCCAGATCCGTTCAGCCGTTCAGGTGTGATGAGTAACAAACATCCAACCATCCATCCATCCATACATACATCCATCCAAACTTTCGCATTTATAATATTAAGAATAGTATAGATTAAAATATAAACCCAGATTATTCTACCGTACCTACTCGTAGGTATAATTACTAATCCAAAAGCCTAAGTGGTCCGGGACGTCACAGCTATTAAACACAGATGGGGCGCGTTGAAAACGCATTAGATGTTCATTTGGGCTCTGTATCTCAGCTATAGCCAGCAGCCTAAGCATAACCAGCGCGACATATGCATTTTTTTTTTTTTAATCCACTATAAGTTAGCCCTTGACTGCGATCTCACCTGATGGTAAGTGATGATGCAGTCTAAGATGGTAGCGGGCTAACCTGTTAGAGGCATGGCAGTTAATTAAACCCATACCCCCATTTGGTTTCTACACGGCATCGTACCGGAACGCTAAATCGCTTGGCAGCACGTCTTTGCCGGTAGGGTGGTAACTAGCCACAGCCGAAGCCTCCCACCAGGCAAAGATTATCGAGAAAGATTTATCGATAAAGTACCTATGGTATGACTTTACCCGTGTTGTTTATTTTGCTACTCTTGGCGGAGGCATCGCCGTGCCCCCCAATTGTTGCCCCCCCCAAACTCAAATGTTTACGAGTATTTTTAAATCGTCAAGTGAATCTACAACTGGTTCAGAATGACATTCCTAACGAGAAGAAACCAGGGCAATATTCCTTTTTTAAAAAAATAGCTTTGTTTGTTATTTCATCCGCTCTACAGCTAATTTCTAACCTTTTCCTACCGAGAAGAACTAGCAAGAAATTCGGCGGTTGCTATTTTTAAAATATAAGAAACTAGCTGATGCCCGCGACTTCGTCCGCGTGGATTGAGGTTTTTCGGTTCCCGCGGGAACTCTTTAATTTTCCGGGATAAAAAGTAGCCTATGTGCTATTCCAGACTATAATCTATCTCTGTGCCAAATTTCATCCAGATCCGTTCATCCGTTGGAGCGTGATTGAGTAACAAACATACATCCATACATCCAAACTTTCGCATTTATAATATTATATTATTTGATTACAATTATTATAATTATTGATATTCAGTAACTGCAGTCCTAAGCATAGCTGGATATAAGCTGGTGCGAGTCAAATCCACGCTCTTTTACTTAATTTTCAATACAGTATACTAAACTTTTTGAGGAGCTAGAGCTTTTTTAGATACTTTTACTATCACTTCAGTGATAAGACCTCCTTTGAACTCCAGCAAAATTTCCATTTTCACATTTGTCGGTATGATTGTGCTGTGTTTACTACTATTCAGAATTACAAAAGAATATGCGATTTGCACGATAGGCCAACTAGAAACCGCCATAGGCTCGTGACTCCATCGCTCCGCCTCAAGAAAGTCCGAAGGTTCGTGGGAATGAGCATTCTATTCTATAACAAAATTCCACAACCTATTTTAAACTTGCCTTTACACAAGTTTAAAAAGTCCATTAAAAGTATGCTTCTGAAAAAAGCTTATTATACTGTTGAAGATTACGTAAATGACAAAGGAGCATGGAATTGAATCGCTCCAGCAATGCTAAGGACAGCGGTTACGTATGTAAATTACAAATCAATGAAATTGTAAATTTTTTTTTTTCACAAGAGCAACCGCCGAGTTTCTTGCTGGTTCTTCTCGGTAGGAATGGCATTCCGAACCAGTGGTAGATTCATTCGACTATTCATAAGCACTTGTAAAAAGTCTATTTGAATAAAAAACTTTTGAATTTGAATTTGAATTATTTAGAGAAAGGAAGACCGTTATTTAAAGGCTTACCTCCCCTGACCTCGCAGACAAGCACTAGTTCATTTCCCTCCTCCATAGGGCCGACGACACCCGACACGTCCCGCCCCGACTTGTCATACAGGATCAACTGGTGTGGTGGTACTGCAACAAAAAGTGGCCTGTCAGCGCAAACCTTGGAGGAAATATATTGGGAGTGCTTATACTATGGTTTAAATAGTAACTAAAACAAACTTTATTAGTCTGATATAAGGTTCCTTTTGCATTACTAATAGATTTACGAAAAAACTCTCTCTAGGCTCTTTAGGCTCTTCTCAGTAAAATCTCTGCTTTCCGACCGGTGCAATGGTAGAGTCAAAATATGATCTATTGTAAAGGCGAAAGTTTGGATTGATGGATGTTTCTTTTCTGATTCGAACCGCTAGGATATGAAATGCCCTTCCGGCTTCCGTTTTCCCCTCCTCTTTTAATATAGGTACCTTCAATTCAAGAGTGAATAGGCATCTTCTAGGCAAGCGCGCTCCACCTTAGGCTGTATCACCACTTGCAAGCAAGTCTGATTGCAGCCAAGCGCTAGCCTATATATTAAAAAAAATAATTTAATCCATACTTTAGGAACGTCAAGGTACGTGACATCAAACTGTCATTTTGAGTAAAATTGCTTAGGTATTACATTATGCGGTAGCAGTATGATCTTTTAGCATTTAAAATTGCTTACCAGTATTGGAAGGTCACCATCAAATAGCCTTTTAACCAATTTCAATACCATTTGATAAACAAAACAGCAGTAACAACGTATAAACAAAAGGACAGCCCGCAAAACCGAATTACTGGACTCGGGCCCTTCTGTATTAAATGAACGATCACGGTTCAATACAATCGACTCGGGCAGGTACCCCTTGCGGAGCGGGCAGTTTAGTAGGTCATGATTCGCTTTTTAGAACCATGATAATCTTTTTTGTCTAGAATTAGATGTTTATTTTGAGCAAATCATCCTAATATAGTAAACTAGATGATCACCGTGACTCCGACTACGTGGATTGAGGTTTTGAGGACCTGGAGGGCAAAGGCTACTTTTTATCCCGGAAAATTTTGGAGTTCCCGCGGCAGTTGAAAAGCCTCAATCCACGCGGACGAAGTCGCGGGCATCAGCTAGTAACTTCGTAAAGTTAGAACGTGCGTGCGAGAGAATCGACCTCCTTTGATTTGATTTGACGACCTCCGTGGATTTTTCCTAGCCTGGCCTGGTGGGAGGCTTCGGCTGTGGCTAGTTACCACCTTACCTTACCTTACCTAAGACGTGCCGCCAAGGGATTTAGCGTTCCGTTATACGATGCCGTGTAGAAACCGAATAGGGGATGGGTTTAATAACTGCCATACCCCTAACAGGTTAGCTCGCTACCATCTTAGACCGCATCACCACTAACCATCAGGTCAAGGGCTAACTTGTAGTGGATTAAAAATAAATCTTCTGACTGCCCGAATAGGAGGCTGACGTAATTACAACTGGGCCATCGCCGCTTACAGAAAGGTGAAGGCTAGACGTTCAGTAAATACTGTAGTCCATCAGTATTTACCAAATACTGAGGGTATTTATTGATCGTGTAATCTACTCGTAGTGCATTTTTTGTGTATTCCTTCAACGTAATGTGATCATTCAGTATTTATCATACTGATGGTTTCTGAGACCAAATTGTCTAAGCAAATCGTTATCATTTGACAGCTTAAAACGTATTGAATCGAAGCAGGCGTTACTTTGCGAAAGTCCATGACAATGAATGAACGAGAAGTTTAATTCGCTATAATCCGCCACAGCAGACAAATCTATGTGGTACAGTGTCCTACACCAGGTGAAACGTACGTTGAGAGTGATTTGGAGGATTTGTGTGGTGTGGTGCTGTGCCGGTGCGAATTGATGGGTGGTGGGTGTTCGCATGCTATTGGTGAAGGACACGCACTGTACCACGTATATTTGTCTACTGTGGCGGATTATAGCGAATTAAAATTCTCGTTCATTCATTAGCTTAAAAGGTATTACTCGAACTGTTTATGGAGTATGGAGTTCATACATGCTTTTTGACGAGCAGGCATCTATGACCTAAATAAACAGGTCGAATTACCCGTTTCACAAACGATTTCCTAACACAAGTCTTGTAGAGATAAGGAAATATAAATGATGAAATTAAATAGACGCGATGAAATTACGTTCATTACTAACGGCCACTTAGTGGAAGATGAAAACGTTAGCGTTCATTATTTCCCTCCCCCGTCCTCATACGTTATCATTTGCGCAATCTCATACTATTACACCCACGGCTCATTATTATAAATAGCATGAAAGACGGCATGAGTTAATAATAGGTTGAGATAATTAAATCTATACTTCAAATAAATATTATAAATGCGAAAGTTTGGATGGATGTATGGATGGATGTTTGTTACTCAATCACGCCCCAACGGCTGAACGGATCTGGATGAAATTTGGCACAGAGATAGATTATAGTCTGGAATAACACATAGGCTACTTTTTATCCTGGAAAAATAAGGAGTTCCCGCGGGAAACGAAAAACCTCGATCCACGCGGACGAAGTCGCGGGCATCAGCTAGTAATTTATAAATGCGAAAATTTGGATGGATGGGTGGATGGATGGATGGGTTAGTTTAGTTCTCAATCACAGCAGAACGGCTAAACGGATCTGGATGGCACAAATATAAATTAAGTCTGTCTTTGTCTGGAATAAAACATAGGCTACTTTTTACCCCAGAAAGTTAAAGAGTTCCCGCGGCAACCAAAAAACCTCAATCCACGCGGACGAAGTCGCGGGCATCATCCAGTTAGCTATAATTGCTATAAATTACCCCTACTCTACCTATATGAACAACCTAAGGTGACATAATAGCTGTAGTTATGTCTATTGTATTATTAAACTGTAAACTGTGTACAGCTATTGAAATTGCATACAATAAACCTAGCGTGATTTCATGCACACGGCGGAAATATAAATAATATGACCGACTTCAATGCAGCTATGTTCAATAAAACAATACAAGAACAATACTGTTCATGGTAGCTATATTCTAGATTCTAGAAGTATCAACACTAGCAACAAACTAGAAATTCACCGAGACAAATTGTTTAGGGTAAGTATAGAACTACGGAAAACATTATTAAATGGAGAGATGAATTCTGTGAAACAATAATCAAATGATAATCACAGGTTTTATTGACAAAGTTGCATGGAAGCAACTGGCCTCGCATCCAGTAACCACAAGTCAGTGTACCTAATACTTGTAACGTGTGTTGTATTGTCTTCTAATTGTTACCTTTTCTTTTTTTAAGAAAAGAGCAACTGCTGAATTTCTTGCCGGCTCTTCTCAGTAGGACACCTTTCCGAACCGGTGGTAGAGTCTTAATGTTTAATAAGTGACACAAGTTGTCCTACGTGAAATAAATAAATCATCAAATATAAATATTATAAATGCGAAAGTTTGGATGGATGTATGGATGTATGGATGTTTGTTACTCAATCACGCCCGAACGGCAGAACGGATCTGGATGAAATTTGGCACAGAGATAGATTATAGTCTGGAATAACACATAGGCTACTTTATATCCCGGAAAACGAAGGAGCTCCCGCGGGAACCAAAAAACCTCAATCCACGCGGACGAAGTCGCGGGCATCAGCTAGTTTATCATATTTCATACTAGCTGATGCCCGCGACTTCGTCCGCGTGGATTGAGGTTTTTCGGTTCCCGCCGGGAAAAAAAGTAGCCTATGCGCTATTCCAGACTATAATCTATCACTGTGCCAAATTTCATCCAGATCCGTTCAGCCGTTGGAGCGTGATTGAGTAACAAACATCCATACATCCATACATCCATCCAAACTTTCGCATTTATAATATTTATATTTCATATTTTCATATTTATTTATTTGTATTTCAGCCCCGTTAGGGCAAAGCAAGTATATTTCGTAGCCAAGCAAGTAGCCGTTCCAAGCAGTATCATTTAGTTTGATTTGACTATTTCATCATTTAAAAATAAATGCAATGGTTGGCCTCATCATTTCGGGTTAAGGTACTACACAAAGCTTATAAAGGTAGTTATAAATCCTTAACTATAAACGTTGGAGCTTAAAAGATCTAGAATAGGGACCGCGTATAAGCGAGCGTTATAGTGTGGGGCGTCCTCCAGTAGGATCGGCCGACGACATAAAGAGGGTGGTGGGAAGTGGCTGGATGAGCTAGACTTAGGACCGAGTGTAGTGGAACTCTTTGGTAGAGGCCTATGTTCAGCAATGGACGTCCGCAGGCTGAATTGGTGATAATGATGACGAAATTAAACCTAAAAAATAAATAAAAAAATAAATAAATTAATTAATTTATTTAATTTATTTTACTTAGTTTTAATTTCATAGTGTTTGTAATATTAGTTTTAATTTAGATTTCATTTATAGTTTGTTTATTTCCTAGTTGTAATTAAATAAAATATTAATCATAAATTAAACCTATTTCTGACTTATTTATAGTCTTATCTACCTTAGCTAATCAAACCGACTTTATATCACTTTATACATAGGAATCTATTCCTAGATATACATATTATTATTTGTATACATAATTTTTTTTCTCTTAATAGCCTTAATAATTCAAAATTCAAAATTCAAATGTTTTTTATTCAAATAAGCTTTTACAAGCGCTTTTGAATCGTTATAATATGAATCTACCGCTGGTTCGGAATGCCATTCCTACCGAGAAGAGCCAGCAAGAAACTCGGTGGTTGCTCTTTTCCATCAAAACTTACAATCATCATAATGATACAAGTAACTGCAGTCCCACGCATAGCTGGAGCGAATCAAATCCACGCTTAATAAATACTAGATTATACCACAGATTATACCCGCGATTTCTTCGTGGATTGTTTTTTTTATTCCTGCTTAATTTTCCAGGATTAAATATAGTCATGTCCTTCCCCGGAATGAAACCTCTAAATATACCAAATTTCATCAAAATCGGTTTCATTAGTATGTTTTTAAACTGATCAATTAATTTAAAACAAATGTTTATACTAAAGTGTTTGACTTCAATAAAGCAATACTAGTTACCTAGTAGTTAGTGGCAACAGCAAATAATAAGCTGCAATTATGAAATAGCGTTGCAATTGGAGCAAACATTTCTAGCGTGCATGCAAATATTCTTCTAGAGGGGAAACCGGAATGGCGGCCCCTTTTCTAGGGGCTAGCATTTAATAGCAGCGGAACATGTAGGTTTTATAGTCTCAGTGATAATACCAATAAAATTGTTTACGTGAATATACCTATTATCTATGCTATTATTATAAATCCGTATGTGGGTCCATCTTTTGATGAAAATCAAAAATAAGTCCACAAATTTTGTTGAAATTTTGTACAGAGATAGGTTGCATATCGTTGAAGAACATAGGCTAATAAGACGGATTCCAGCATAGGCTGCTAAATTGAATAGTACTCTCGGGATTGAAAATACCTCAATCGCAGACGAAGTCGCGGGCATCATATTATGGTATGATTATAAAAAAGTGCTAAAGTATCATCATTTTTTTTTTTTTTTTCATAGTTAAGTAGTAAGACTTAATCATCATCATCATGACTTCACTTTGCGGCCTACTACTGAACACGAGTACCGAACCACCGTGCACCAAATTTCGTCACAATCGGTTGAATGGACGGGCCGTGTAAGCAGACAGACAGGCAGACAAACAGGCCTGCACAGGATCTGCATGAAATTTGGCACAGAGATAGATTATAGACTAGATTTAAAATAACTATAGGCTACTTTTTCTCCCTCCCTCTCTAAAATTAGAGAGTTCCCGCGTGTTGTAAATTCATAGACATCCACTGTTAGACATAGCTGTCTCTTGCAAGGATTTCCACATGCAGTGGTCTTGTGTCGCCTGGATCCAGCGGTTCCCCTAGGACTCACTTGATGTCGTCCATCCACTTAGTGAGGGGGGGTCTGTCAACACTGTGCTATCCAGTGCGAGGTCACCATTCCAGCCCTTTGGGACCCCAATGCCTATCCGTTCTTCGAACTATGTCTCATAGGTACTTTTAAACGCCTAGTTATTAAATAAACTGTTCCCATTTATATAACCACCGTTTACGTTGAAATGAAAACGTTAGCTATCATTATTTACCCTCCCCTACGCTCATAGCATGTTATCACTTACGCTATCTTATACAATTACTAGTATGTTACGTATATTTGATGGTGAAATGTGAAACAGTAGAGCGGTGGTATAACTCCAAAAATGACAATATTACGTTTTACAGTCCATAAGTGAGTAGGTATGCATAGTATTCATCGATTTCCAGTTGCATTTTTTTATACTTAATATTATTTTAATTTATGTGAATCCTTCTACCTAAGAGTACAGTTTTGTAAACGTTTTTTAAATCTATTTGAAAGGAGCATTTCCACAGTATATAGTATTGTAAAATGTCAAAGTTCAAACGCGTTTGCCAATAAAGGTCAAAACACAACGGGAGCGGGCGCGGGTCGGGCGCGGGCCGGGTCGGGTGCGCGGCGGGTTGAATTCCTTGTATTTAAATGGACGACATCACACAGCGTCACCCGCTACGCGCCCGACCCACGCCCGCATTCTGTGTGATGTCGTCCATGTAAACACAATAAATTCAAACCGCCGCGCACCCGACCCGGCCCGCGCCCGACCCGCGCCCGCTCCCTGTGTGTTTTGGCCTTAAAGCTCTCAAGTAGTGCAATTGTTTTTCATAATAATAAAGTTCCCTCTGCTCAAAGCTCAATTAAGGAACGCGGGAACCTGAAACACCGTATTTCCAAGCGTTACTCCATTTTAATAAATTGTGGGTTAGGCCTCTTTGCAACAGTCGATCTGTGTGTAGTACTGAGACTAGGCTCGTAATTATGGCGTCTGAATTATGTATGAACTGGTGGCTTCAATATGGCAGTGTACTTAGGTAAGCTATTACAGCTCATGAATATGTCAAAAAAAAAATTGGGTTACTGCTTTCGTATTTTTATTGTGTACCTACCTACCTACTAGGTAGTGCTCGTAATTTCTTCCGCGTAGATTCAGGTCCTGAATTACCTCGTGGTAACGCCTTAATGTCCTTTCATCACTCACTGACCGCTGATCGGACGGTTGTAAACCCCTCCCTAGTGGAAAGTGCTTGCTTGAACGCGCATACTGTTTGTTTTAAGTTCCATTTAAGTCTGTTTCATACTCAACAATTTTTTTTTATTTTTTTTACCTAGAAATATGCAACAATGCACAAACAAAAAAAAAACTCTTCAATCTTGTGGGCGGAATTTGAAATTCTCACGGGAGCGAAGCTTGCGGGTAATCATTATTAATGAATAAGAATCATACTAATATTATAAATGCGAAAGTGTGTTTGTTTGTTGGTTTGTCCTTCAATCACGCCGCAACGGAGCAACGGATTGACGTGATTTTTGGCATGGGTATAGTTGAGGACCTGGAGAGTGACATAGGCTACTTTTTATCCCGGAAAATTAAGGAGTTCGCGCGGGAATCAACAAAACTTAAACCACGCGGACGAAGTCGCGGGCATCAGCTAGTGGATTTATAATTTTTTTTTTTTTTTTTACTATCAAAATAAAAATCGATACAGCTTTGGTGGGTAGCACTGCGAAAAACCACGTAGGTTTAAATTGCGTGCTAAATGTACAAAGAACGTGATAAAGACACGAATCTCGCCAAATGATATTTCAATGCTCCCGAAAAACTGTAAATCAGCACCTCAGTAAAACAGTCTGAAAAGCTTAAATACAAAATGAAGAATATAAAAAGCACCCGCGCGGCAAACTCAACGCTCGCTTGAATTAATAAGTACAACACTAAATTTGAATTTAATGAAACAAGTTAGCAGAACAGCTGAGCGGGTTTCGATCTTCAGTGAGAAATATTTAAAGTTGCTTCGGTTAATGATTCCCTATTCTGGTGAGGTTTCTCTATAAGCGTTAAAAATTATTTTGGCAAAAATATATTACAGCCATTACAAGAAAATTTCCACACAGCCATGTGGGCATGACTTACATACATTAGGTATAAGTAACAATCATTTTTGAAAAAACATAATATTTATATTTGTTTGTGCCATAAAATAATTAATTAAAAAAAAGTAACAAAAACGGTTTATAATTATATTGTAAGCTTTATGAGAGTGTAACATTTGAGTGTACTAGTACGAAACTAGCGGTAGCGGGGCGACGGCAGTAGCGGGTGGTAGCGGCACAGAATAGGTAATAGTAGGTAGCGGGGCGATGCGATTAGTCGGAGAGCTGGCGACGAATTTCGGAAACAATTTGAAAGAGCTCTGGTATTACTTTATAACCAACAAAAACATCTGGGATTTATTTTTTCGAATTCTATAAAAATAAAAATTTAAATACTTAATATAAAAATTTAAAATTAAAAAAAGTTTTTTTTGTAAATGGTATATGCTACGCAGTAGCGAAATAACCGCAAACGCTCTACCAGACTGGCAGGACTGGATTCGCCAATGAACGAAATTATATTTTTCCACAATTTCAGCTTGCCTAAAGGACCTTCACGAAATTCGTTGCCAGCTCTCGGAGTCCATCGCCCCGCTGTCACCGTCGCTCGGCCGTCGCTAGTTTCGTGTCTGACGCCTAAAATACCTAAAACAAGCTGATGCCCGCGACTTCGTTGTCGAACAGAAACTGTCGATACCAGTACAAGTGATATCGTAACTCTTATCGTTAAAAATAAACATCTCGCCTTCATACATAAAAAAGTGAACTTTACAGTTTCATTGCAATCTAAGTAAGTATCACATTAAAAAAAACCGGTCAAGTGCGAGTTAAACTCGCGCACAAAGGGTACCGTACCACCACACAATGTAAATTCTTTTAGTAGATACAAGAAAGATAGACAAGAAAGATGACGTAATAACAACACGTAACAGCTGTGAAATAACTGGCTTACGTATGGCGCTATACGGGTAGCGCCTGACAAACAATTTGACACCCTATGAATACGGAACTCTAATTATGGATTTTTTCAGTAACTGTTCATTTCGACTTGATACCTATGCGTTCCCGAGAAAAAGTGCGTTGACAGATAGACAGACAGACGGACAACGAAGTATTCCCCTAAGGGTTCCTTTTTCCTTTGAGGAACGGAACCCTTAAAACGTGCTAATTACAACTATCAACAACGATACATTCTTGACTTTTCGCAAAAAGAACTTTACCCAATAAATGCAAGAGCGACACGAATATTAAAAGCACCCGCGTATTCGGCTCACGAGGTGAAGGAAACGCTCGCTGGAATTAATAAGTACAACACTAAATTTGAATATAATGAAACAAGTTCGTGGAGCAGCTGATATCGATTTGCTTCTGAGAGAAAATGAAGCGATTTGAAGCGTCGATTGTATCGAATAAGCCTTAGGAAGCGATGATGGGTATTCGAAAACTCTTTGAGTTTATACGAGGATGTTTCAATTCATTATTCAAAGGGATGAATGCAGTTCAATTGATGTGTTCCTTTCAAATGATAAAATGAAATAAATTATTTATGAACAAAGATTTTATTTTATTGGAGAAGGCTTACTTAAATAATAAATTAAATAGCCTTATACTTTCGACCCAGGTCGAACCACCGACCAGAAACCAGAACCAGAAGGTATCAGGTCAGGTCAGGTATTACATACAAAATTCCTTATATGTAATTTATAAATTAAGTATTTTTTGATTCCCACGGGAACTCCTCAATTTTCCGGGATAAACTTCATTGTCCTTCCCCGGGATTCAACTTATCTCGCCAGAGTCGGTTGGAAAGGTAGGCAGTGAAAGTGTAGGAAACAGACTAACAGAATATTAGTAAGTATGGATTTGCAAGATAGAATTTTCTTACAATAAAAATACAGCATAAAAAATAGTACGTGAAATCTCAACCCATTTTGAGCAGTAACCTATTTACCGTTACAAAAAGCAAAATTTCGCAAATTAATTCACGGCGGGAGAGCGTGTACTCCAAATTTGATATCGTCGTACATTATTGCGATAAGAGCACTCCGGGGTTTCTTTGACGGCGCGTCGCATGTAACCTCTCATTCTCCTCCCGAAACTCAAAGGAGTTATAACAAAGCTTTGTTTTGCATCGCCGCTTGAGAAAGCCCCTGAAAGGCTGGCTTTTAGATAAGGCTTCTATATTATATTCCTGGCATACGCTAACACATTCCGAGTTGGTTTTTCCGTGGGAATGTGTACAGCTGACGTAATTCCATTCTAGTTTTCGGGTGTTTCATCCGTTTTCGTTTTATTAGATAGAAAGGAGATCGCTTTGTGCGACCTTTCTACTTGCAATTCCGTATATATCAGACGTTGACATTTTAACCTCTGATGCAAAGAGAGTGTCATAAGTTTAAAGTGTGTATCGGTCTGTGGCATCGTAGCTCCGAAAAGGATGAACCGATTTTGTTTTAGTTTGAAAGGTGAGTTATTCAAGAGTGTTCTCAGCTGTAATTCTAGAAAATCTGTACAGTCGTTTCAAGATCATTAGCTCTAGATTTAAGAGTTCGTTTTAATTAATGTGTCGAGGGGTTTATTTTTAAATGCTTAGTTTATAATATGTTCAAGAAGTTTATAACTATAGGGACCCAAAGATGCCATGCCGAATGCAGTCAGTCACCTTTTCCTTTTATATATTTATTCAGAAGTTAGATACCTACAAGTTAGCCCTTGACTGTGATCTGAGATTAAAAGTACTTTTTTATGGTTCCCAAAATTTTCTTCGAAATCTTAAATCAACGCAGAAAAAAAAAACCGGCCAAGTGCGAGTCGGACTCGCGCACCGAGGGTTCTGTACAAACCTGTAGTAAGTTTTAAATTATTAAAAAAAAACTACTTACTAGATCTCGTTCAAACCAATTTTCGGTGGAAGTTTGCATGATAATGTACATCATATATTTTTTTTTAGTTTTATCATTCTCTTATTTTAGAAGTTACAGGGGGGGGGGGACACACATTTTACCACTTTGGAAGTGTCTCTCGTGCAGACTATTCAGTTTAGAAAAAAAATGATATTAAAAACCTCAATATCATTTTTGAAGGCCTATCCATAGATACCCCACACATATGGGTTTGATGAAAAAAAATTTTTTGAGTTTCACTTCTAAGTATGGGGACGCCCAAAATTTATTGTTTTTTTTTTAGTTTTGTGTGAAAATCATAATGCGGTTCACAGAATACATCTACTTACCAAGTTTCAACAGTATAGTTCTTATAGTTTCGGAAAAAAGTGTCTGTGACATACGGACGGACACACAGACAGACAGACAGACAGACAGACAGACATAACGAATCTATAAGGGTTCCGTTTTTGCCAAATTTGGCTACGGAACCCTAAAAAGGTCGCGAGCATCGTCTAGTATCGCATAAATCAATTAATCAATAATGTGATTATGTCGTTTATAACGTAATTGGAGCAACCAATTAGGGTACAATTACAATAAAGATCATTATTTTGTTGTGTATATTTGATACATGAAATATTGTGTGTGTCCTCTGTGTTATTTGATTTTGATATGATAAGAATAATGATGACACAACATAATAATATATTGAAAAATAGTTATGTAGTATACAATAATATTTGATATTATTATTTATTAATAGATTTTGATATTATCTTACTTGTTTATTATAAAATAGCTGATGCCCGCGACTACGTCCGCGTGGATTGAGGTTTATTGTTTCCCGCGGGAACGCTTTAATTTTCCAGGACAAAAAGTAGCCTCTGTTATTTCAGACTATAATCTAAGTCAGTGCCAAATTTCATCCAGATCCGTTCAGCTGTGATTGAATAACAAACATGCATCCATCCATCCGAACTTTCGCATTTATGATATTAGTATAGATGTAAAAGTTTGGATTATTTCTACGTACAAACTTGCAAACATACACATGTTTGCAAGTTTGTACGTAGAAATACTCAGAAGATATTATAACCTTGCTGAAACTTGGAGTGGAGATAGTTAATACCCTGAATTAATACATATATAGGCATTTTATCGAATCGAAAAACCTTAATCCTGTTCGAATGAAGTCGCGGGCATCATCTACTTATCTGATTAAAAGCTTTCAGTATTGCCTTATTAATCAGAACTGTCGATAAATACTAGATAGAGTTCGTATCTTGAAGATTGATGTGTCTTCTGATAGGAACCTAATTTTCTCTAGAAGTTATCTATACTACAATAAAACGTAATACGGCGTTGGAAAAGATCGATATCTCGGTCCCTTTTGTTTTATTTTTCTACAAGATAGCGAAGGATCTGGGAGCACCGAATTACTTTACCAAGAAATCTCCTAATATTGTGAACACACACACTGAAGGAATTGAAAAGGCAAGATGTATTCGTGAAATGCCACGTCTTCAAATTAAATCTTTCCATCAGTGACAGCCTAATGGTTAAGACCCTGGCCTCCTATCACAGAATAGGTAATAGTAGTAACTCCTATACGGAGTGGAATAATAATACAGTCGGTTCCCAGGTCTTTCCGCATACGACTCGACAGAGTTATATCAGTCTTAGGTTATTAACGATATTATCAGATGAGTGATAATAACCGTGACCGACGGCATAACGTGCCCTCTGAGTCACGCGAAAACGAAAAGACCAATATCGGCTATCCAAATTCGGTCACTCATCCGTTGACTTGGGTCAACTTTGCTTATCAATCGCAATTGCGTTACTAGTCCACCCGTCTCTCAACTATAAAGTAGACTTGGGTCAACGTCGCGATATGCGTTGTCGCAACTAAGCCACTTGTCCCTCAACTATACAGTGCAACATGCTATACTCAAACTATAGCACAATGCACTAGTAAATTGGCAGCACGTATAAATTACGTTAGACTCAACGGGCTTCTAATAAACTAAGTTTCTATGCATATAAATGAGCTTTGTTTTGGTTCGTGTGCTGTATAAATTACCTAAGCGACATAGGTACGCTAGCAAACTGCAAGCAGGGGCGGCCTTAGCCATTGCGGGGCTCTGGGCGATAGAAATTTGCGAGGCTTTGTGGAATTTGTGTGAATTGAAAGTATTTTTATTCGTGACGCTTGACGAGAAATGCAATAGTTAAAAATAAAAATAAATTTAGAGTTTTAATATTGTATATTGGAAATTAAAAAAAGTTAACAAGCAAGTTAATACGGCAAATTATTTATTGATACGATGATAAACTAACATAGGAAAGGTTTAGCGATAAAGATTTTATATCTTAGGTAGGTAGTAAGTAGCTATGTACCTATTAAATAAGCAGGATCTAACATCAAAGATTAGTTACTAATGTAAACAAATACACATTAGTACCTAATGACTTCTTCTGCGAGGGGGCGAGGGTGGTAAGATTGAGGCCCCGGGCGGCGGCCCTGCTTGCCACCCCCTAAAACTGCCAGTGACCGCAAGTTAACAAATTACCCATTGCCTGATGCAATCCATGTATAAAACTAGTGTGGAATATTTGACTTACAGTATGTGGGATTGTTAGATATTTTCTGTTTGTCTAACAGTCAAACTTTCACATTTAAACTGTTAGTATGGAACTATGAATGGTTTAATGTTAATCCTAATATAATTTGCTAACTATACCTGCTCGTAGTTAAAACAATATTATTAAAATGTTATTGTTAAAACTAGATGATACTCGCGACTTCGTCCGCGTGGTTTTTGAAAAGTCCCATGGGAACTCGTGATTTTCCAAGATGAAATATCTCTTTCTCTATATCTCTTTATCTCTATATCTCTTTATCTCTATATCTCTTTATCATTTTTCGTCGAAATCGGTTGAACAGGTGGACCGTGAACGCATACCATTCTGACGGACAAACTGTTGCATTTATAGTAAGTATCTAAGCATTTATAAATAAATAAAAAAATGTAGATTTTGTATTTAAACAAGACTCATTTACAATTTAAAACCACGACAAACATAATATTATAATAATATGTAGATGGGGCGAGATAATACATTTTATCGACTTTGCGGACCGAGCTGGCTTCCCGGAGTAATAAAATTACATGCTCAGGTAATGTAACTCAATTTTGTTCAAGTCAGGTTAGGCTAGGAAACACCTGATATTAATATCAAAACCTTGAACATATAAATGTAACATATAATAATGTATGTAGGTAATTATTCATATTGTAATCAAATCAGAATCCATATTATTATTATAAATGCGAAAGTGTGTCCATCTGTCTGTCTGTTACGCTTTCACGGCCCATACTATGTTCTACCGATTTTATGAAATTTGGTACAAAGATAGGCTGTATCCCCGGGAAGGACACAGGCTACTTTTTATCCCGGATATCCCGCGGGATTCAAAAAAACCTTTATCCACGCGGACGAAGTCACGGGCATCTTATTTTTCTGGATATTTTTTGGCGATTAGCCGAGTATAGCTCCAACGACCGATTTATGTTGGGCCCCATGGTAATAAATGATTTCATTCGTTGAAAACTGGATGATGCCTTGAGTTCGTATTATTCTAGGTTTTTGTAAAAATACGCGGTAGCTCTCCGATTTTCCGAGATAAAAGCCTATGTTTACCCGGGTATCTTTCTCTGTAACAATAACATCAACACAGATAGACGGGCAGCTGATATTTAACATTTTCGCATTTATAATATTGGTATAGATTAGTTAGAAATTAGTTGACCTTGACTATAATGACCTAAGTTTGATTTGTCTAAAATTAGAACCCATAAGTAAACAACGTTTTAATAGTTACCTATATATCGGGGGAGAAGCCAGCAGGGCTTCGACCCTGCAACCCGACCTGAGGAATCTTTTCATAATATTAGCGATTTATTACTTACTAGCTATTACCCGCGGCTTCGCTCGCGTGGCTCAAGGGAACAATAACTGAGTTTAATGTGAAAAATTTACAATTATCAACTTAGCTGTGACTGCCTGTTTGAGACATTTCACTCCGCGCTCTGAACTCTGCACTCTGCACTCTGAACTCTGCACTCTGAACTCTGCACTCTGAACTCTGAACTCTGCACTCTGAACTCTGCACTCTGAACTAAGCACTCTGAACTCTGCACTCTGAACTCTGAACTCAGACTCTGGACTCTGCACTCTGAACTCTGCAGTCTGAACTCTGCACTCTGAACTCTGCACTCTGAACTCTGCACTCTGAACTCTGACCTCTGCATTCTGTCCTCTGAACTCTGCACTCTGAACTCTGCACTCTGAACTCTGATCTCTGCACTCTGAACTCTGAACTCTGCACTCTGAACTATGCACTCTGAAGTCTGAACTCTGCACTCTGAACTCTGAACTCTGAACTTTGCACTCTGAACTCTGACCTCTGCACTCTGACCTCTGAACTCTGCACTCTGAACTTTGAACTCTGACCTCTGCACTCTGACCTCTGAACTCTGAACTCTGCACTCTGAACTCTGAACTCTGAACTTTGAACTCTGCACTCTGATCTCTGACCTCTGTACTCTGATCTCTGAACTCTGAACTCTGAAGTCTAAACTCTGAACTCTGCACTCTGCACTCTGAACTCTGCACTCTAAACTCTGAACTCTGAACTCTGCACTCTGACCTCTGCACTCTGACCTCTGCACTCTGAACTCTGTAGTCTGAACTTTGCACTCTGATTTTTTTTCTATTTTTTAGTCATTCTTATACTTACTATTTACCCCCCAAAAAGAAAAAAAAGATAATTTTTGATTTTTTAAAGATTTTTGACTACAGGGTTAATGCCTTTGTTTTAAGGTTCGCGTTGTTATGAAGACAAAAGTTCTTTAATATAAATATAGTACATTCGTAATCAAACGGTAATGCCTTAGTTTTACGGTTTATATTTTAATGTTCGTTTTCACTTCTATCGGCAGTCCCTATGACTGCCAATTTTTTTTACTTTAATGAGAACAACTTCCAAGAACACTTTCGCATTTATAAAATATATTAGGATATTAGGATTATAGGATGTTACTAAGGTAGCACATGTTACTTTCCTGGTCCAAAAATAAATCTGAATGTCGGCTAACCTGAACGTGGGCTAACCTGAACGTGGGCTAACTTGGACGTCGGATAACTTGAACGTCGGCTAACTTAAACGACGGCGTATCTGAACGTCGGCTAACCTGAACGTCGGCTAACCTGAACGTCGGCTAACTTGAACTTCGGCTAACCTAAACGTCGGCTGACCTGAACGTGGGCTAACCGGACGGTTATGATAACCTGAACGTGGGCTAACCTGAACGTGGGAACGGTGAAACAAATAAGAGAAAAAGAGCATACTATCCCACAGGAACTGTTGGTTACGGGATAAAAAGTTACAATCACTTTCCAGCTATTCAACTATACCTGTGCAAAAAATCACGTCAATCTGTAACTCCGTTGCCGCCTAATTAAAGAACAAATGCGAGAAAAAGAGCATTATATCCCACAGGAACTGTTAGTTTTTCCGGGATAAAAAGTGGCCTATGTCACTCTGCGGGTCCTCAAATATACCCATGCAAAAAATCACGTCAATCCGTTGCGCCATTGCCGCCTAATTGACAAAAAATGCGAAAAAAAGAGCATTATATCCCACAGGAACTGTTAGTTTTTCCGGGATAAAAAGTGGCCTATGTCACTCTGCGGGTCCTCAAATATACCCATGCAAAAAATCACGTCAATCCGTTGCGCCATTGCCGCCTAATTGACAAAAAATGCGAAAAAAAGAGCATGCTATCCCACAGGAACTGTTTATTTTTCCGGGATAAAAAGTAGCCTATGTCACTCTCCAGGTCCTCAAATATACCCATGCAAAAAATCACGTCGATCCGTTAAGCCGTTGAAGCGTGATTGAAGGACAAACCAACAAACCAACAAACCAACAAACCAACAAACCAACAAACAAACTGACTTTCGCATTTATAATATTAGTATGGATATTAGGATATTAGGATTATAGGATGTTACTAAGGTAGCACATGTTACTTTCCTGGTCCAAAAATAAATCTGAATGTCGGCTAACCTGAACGTGGGCTAACCTGAACGTGGGCTAACTTGGACGTCGGATAACTTGAACGTCGGCTAACTTAAACGACGGCGTATCTGAACGTCGGCTAACCTGAACGTCGGCTAACCTGAACGTCGGCTAACTTGAACTTCGGCTAACCTAAACGTCGGCTGACCTGAACGTGGGCTAACCGGACGGTTATGATAACCTGAACGTGGGCTAACCTGAACGTGGGAACGGTGAAACAAATAAGAGAAAAAGAGCATACTATCCCACAGGAACTGTTGGTTACGGGATAAAAAGTTACAATCACTTTCCAGCTATTCAACTATACCTGTGCAAAAAATCACGTCAATCTGTAACTCCGTTGCCGCCTAATTAAAGAACAAATGCGAGAAAAAGAGCATTATATCCCACAGGAACTGTTAGTTTTTCCGGGATAAAAAGTGGCCTATGTCACTCTGCGGGTCCTCAAATATACCCATGCAAAAAATCACGTCAATCCGTTGCGCCATTGCCGCCTAATTGGCAAAAAATGCGAAAAAAAGAGCATTATATCCCACAGGAACTGTTAGTTTTTCCGGGATAAAAAGTGGCCTATGTCACTCTGCGGGTCCTCAAATATACCCATGCAAAAAATCACGTCAATCCGTTGCGCCATTGCCGCCTAATTGACAAAAAATGCGAAAAAAAGAGCATGCTATCCCACAGGAACTGTTTATTTTTCCGGGATAAAAAGTAGCCTATGTCACTCTCCAGGTCCTCAAATATACCCATGCAAAAAATCACGTCGATCCGTTAAGCCGTTGAAGCGTGATTGAAGGACAAACCAACAAACCAACAAACCAACAAACCAACAAACCAACAAACAAACTGACTTTCGCATTTATAATATTAGTATGGATATTAGGATATTAGGATTATAGGATGTTACTAAGGTAGCACATGTTACTTTCCTGGTCCAAAAATAAATCTGAATGTCGGCTAACCTGAACGTGGGCTAACCTGAACGTGGGCTAACTTGGACGTCGGATAACTTGAACGTCGGCTAACTTAAACGACGGCGTATCTGAACGTCGGCTAACCTGAACGTCGGCTAACCTGAACGTCGGCTAACTTGAACTTCGGCTAACCTAAACGTCGGCTGACCTGAACGTGGGCTAACCGGACAGTTATGATAACCTGAACGTGGGCTAACCTGAACGTGGGAACGGTGAAACAAATAAGAGAAAAAGAGCATACTATCCCACAGGAACTGTTGGTTACGGGATAAAAAGTTACAATCACTTTCCAGCTATTCAACTATACCTGTGCAAAAAATCACGTCAATCTGTAACTCCGTTGCCGCCTAATTAAAGAACAAATGCGAGAAAAAGAGCATTATATCCCACAGGAACTGTTAGTTTTTCCGGGATAAAAAGTGGCCTATGTCACTCTGCGGGTCCTCAAATATACCCATGCAAAAAATCACGTCAATCCGTTGCGCCATTGCCGCCTAATTGACAAAAAATGCGAAAAAAAGAGCATTATATCCCACAGGAACTGTTAGTTTTTCCGGGATAAAAAGTGGCCTATGTCACTCTGCGGGTCCTCAAATATACCCATGCAAAAAATCACGTCAATCCGTTGCGCCATTGCCGCCTAATTGACAAAAAATGCGAAAAAAAGAGCATGCTATCCCACAGGAACTGTTTATTTTTCCGGGATAAAAAGTAGCCTATGTCACTCTCCAGGTCCTCAAATATACCCATGCAAAAAATCACGTCGATCCGTTAAGCCGTTGAAGCGTGATTGAAGGACAAACCAACAAACCAACAAACCAACAAACCAACAAACCAACAAACAAACTGACTTTCGCATTTATAATATTAGTATGGATAAGTATGGATATTAGGATATTAGGATTATAGGATGTTACTAAGGTAGCACATGTTACTTTCCTGGTCCAAAAATAAATCTGAATGTCGGCTAACCTGAACGTGGGCTAACCTGAACGTGGGCTAACTTGGACGTCGGATAACTTGAACGTCGGCTAACTTAAACGACGGCGTATCTGAACGTCGGCTAACCTGAACGTCGGCTAACCTGAACGTCGGCTAACTTGAACTTCGGCTAACCTAAACGTCGGCTGACCTGAACGTGGGCTAACCGGACGGTTATGATAACCTGAACGTGGGCTAACCTGAACGTGGGAACGGTGAAACAAATAAGAGAAAAAGAGCATACTATCCCACAGGAACTGTTGGTTACGGGATAAAAAGTTACAATCACTTTCCAGCTATTCAACTATACCTGTGCAAAAAATCACGTCAATCTGTAACTCCGTTGCCGCCTAATTAAAGAACAAATGCGAGAAAAAGAGCATTATATCCCACAGGAACTGTTAGTTTTTCCGGGATAAAAAGTGGCCTATGTCACTCTGCGGGTCCTCAAATATACCCATGCAAAAAATCACGTCAATCCGTTGCGCCATTGCCGCCTAATTGACAAAAAATGCGAAAAAAAGAGCATTATATCCCACAGGAACTGTTAGTTTTTCCGGGATAAAAAGTGGCCTATGTCACTCTGCGGGTCCTCAAATATACCCATGCAAAAAATCACGTCAATCCGTTGCGCCATTGCCGCCTAATTGACAAAAAATGCGAAAAAAAGAGCATGCTATCCCACAGGAACTGTTTATTTTTCCGGGATAAAAAGTAGCCTATGTCACTCTCCAGGTCCTCAAATATACCCATGCAAAAAATCACGTCGATCCGTTAAGCCGTTGAAGCGTGATTGAAGGACAAACCAACAAACCAACAAACCAACAAACCAACAAACCAACAAACAAACTGACTTTCGCATTTATAATATTAGTATGGATGTTACTACTATCCCAACATTTAGATAACTGTTTATTGATTTAAAAGGCTAGTCTAGGCCGCAAGTACTTACTTGTCGGTTCACTATTTATTGTCTGTTTAAATTGCTCATAAATTGTTTTAATGATTTTAGAAGCTAGCTAAGCTTATTTACGCTGTAGCTAACTGATTTGTTAATAATAAGAGTTTCAATTGTTTACCCGCCATATCGTTCCGCCAATCGGAGCGAGTCGGCTGTTGTTATGCCGCGAGCTGCTGACTGGGGGCGCGACTGTGCTATTGTCTTGTTTATTTATTGATGCTAACCTAATAGTCTTGGCCGCAAGTACATACTTGTCGGTTCACTATTTATTGCGTGTTTAAATTGCTCATAAATTGTTTTAATGATTTTTAGAAGCTAGCTAAGCTTATTTATGCTGTAGTTAAGTGATTTGTTAATAATAAGAGTTTGTATTGTTCACTCGCCATATCGTTCCACCAATCGGAGCGAGTCGGCCGTTGTTACGCCGCGAGCTGCCGACTGGGGGCGCGACTGTGCGCCTAGGCATTGTAATTTGGAATGGCGGATTATTAGATTATTATTCTGCGAGCTCGGTAAGAGAATGGTCATAAGACCAACTTCTACTTGATTTTCCACCTAAAATTGTGTGCCTAGGTTTCGCTAGGTTTTAGTTTGATTCTAGACTAATTCAAATAATGTTCCAGTAGTGATAAATATTTGTGAATAGGTTTCGATCTTGAATATCGTAAACTAAGTTAATATTGTAATAACATTGTTTTAAAAAGAGCTACCGTTGAGTTTCTTGCCAGCTCTTCTCAGCGTGAGAGGCCATTTCCGAGCTGGTGGTAGATTCACTTGTTCATTTCATAATTGCAATAAAAACAATTTGAGTTTAAACATTTAATTCGGTGTTTCTTTAAAGTAATCAAAGATTAGAAACTGTGAGGTTAAATAATTATTATTAAACTACCTACGTGGGCGTACCTACCCACGTAATACTCGTAGTATTTCATTTGATTTCCTTTGCTATTAGTGATTTCCTTAATTGTGACGGTAGTAAGGCTTTTGCAAGCCAGTGATAGATAAACTATTAGAAGCAATAATTACAATTACTGTGTAGGGTTTTTATGAATTGCATTTGTAGGTAGTCTATTTATTTAGTGATTGCAGTGCCAGTGATAGACTAGGCAACTATTAAAATCAGTGTTAAAGCCATTTATTTAAATAGTAACCTTCAGTTACAATCTGTGACGTATCCGCATTGGCGGTGACCATTTTATCAAGATCATTCATCACGGGAGTTCGCGATGTATGTTAATCTAGTTTGCTTTTCGATAATTAACTTCAGTACCTCATCTGGATAAGCAAATATCAGTTCTAGTGCAGTAGATAGTGACAGCAGAGACGGTGACCTACTAAAGGTCAGCGGTTCTGCTGATTTAAAAAGAAAAATGAGACGCGCTTTCCCGACGCGTCACCAGTCTTTTCCAACATAGGCCACCGTTAATGCGACATCAGAAGTGGGATTGCTCCAAGCGATCCCTTTCTGCCGCTCTGTGTGTTTCAGATCCTGATTCAAATGGTGTGAACCCCGTGGCGCTACCTGTAAGCGCGCCTAGACCAAGTACACCTATGTTGACTATGCAGTGCACGAGCCCTGATGGTTGTATTCTACCTACTTACGACTTGGTCTGTATAGATCGGATTTTGTGAGTGTTTAAACTTATAATTATTTGATTTACTTATGTTGTTATGACTTCTGTCATAGCAATTCATTTATTTGTTACAATGCATATCCAAGTGATACAACTTAAAACTACAACATAGTCATAAAGACTATACTAATTAAAACTTCAACATAGCTACAAAGACTATTATGAGATTATTCATACAAACGCCTTTACGTTTTTCATGTGCATGTGTGTATTTTTCCATGTGCTTCTGTGTATATTTTAGAGCCACTGGGGACCACGGTCATAAAAATAAGGCCCAGACCCCAGCATCAACCTTTCTTATTCCTTTATCCCCTGGGGACCACGGTCATAAAAATAAGGCCTAGACCCCAGCATCAACCTTTCTTCCTTTAATCAAAGACTATTATAATAAGATTATTCATATAAACGCCTATACGTTTTCCATGTGCGCATGTGTGTATATTCTAGAGCCACTGGGGACCACGGTCATAAAAATAAGGCCCAGACCCCAGCATCAACCTTTCATATTCCTTTATCCCCTGGGGACCACGGTCATAAAAATAAGGCCTAGACCCCAGCATCAACCTTTCTTCCTTTTATAAAATGTTGTTGACGTAGCGAGGCGTTCAGTGACATAAAAACAAAATAAAAATTGATTGTGCTGCTGACGTATTTAGACGAACAGTAGTACAAGTACAATTCCTAACATTGTTGTTGGCGTAGTGAGACGTTCAGTGACATAAAAACAAAATACAAATTAACTATACTGCTGACGTAGTTAGACGATCAGTAGTACCTACAAGTACAATTCCTAACATAGTTGTTGGCGTAGTTAGACGTTCAATGACATAAAAACAAATAACAAATAACTATACTGCTGACTTAGTTAGACGATCAGTAGTAGGTACCTACAAATAAAATTCCTATTATTATTAAGCGTTCCAAACAACCGTACAGCATAGGATTGACCGATGCGGTTAGATAAAATTTAAAAACTTTTATTTCTCTAATGCAGACTATCAACTACGAAGAAGCGGCAGCCCTCCCGACGGCTGTGGTGCCCCGAGATCTGGGTCTTCCGACTTCTCTGCAGCCAGCTGCTGTTGAGCAGACTACCTACTCCGACTGATGGAAAAAAAAGCGTGCTTGGATCTTACACCCGGTGATCGTTTAATTTACTATCTCTTTCTAATTACTCTTTATTAAGTAACGTAACGTAAAGTTTGAAAAACACTAGTTGTCCTACCCGCATGAAATAAAACACATTCATTTTATTCTCTTGCTCATATTATCACATGACAAAATATAAAGAAAATAACAGTAAAACAAAACATCAATTTTGTGGATTTCATTATTGTTTAATTAACGTTCCACTGAGACTTTGACTATTAATGACAGAAAAATTATAAGCAGATAACTGAACTCATATAAAAATTATGGGCAGTATCATGCAAAAATAAAAGCTGTAGGCTTGTGGAAAGTGCAGCTCAACATAAAATGACAAATTTGACTGGCATGTGGAATGCTTAGTTGAACAATGAATATGAGATTTACTTTACTGCTTTCACGTGTAGTGAACGGTTTATCATATTATGGAATTTACAAATTAAATTAAATTACTGTTCTAGTGAATGAATAGTATCATAATAACTTGATATGAACACAAATTGTTTACTCAAGTTTTGTCACGTGGTATGTGAGAATAATAATTTGTTTACTTAAAACTGTTGCCATTAGTATTGGACAGTTCAGCTTGATTCACCCATTTATTTTTACCTGCCTTTTCGTGGAGCGAAGCAGAGAACACTTCAGTTTATTTAACTACTTGTTTTTACCTGCCTTTTGTTGAGCAAATCGGAGAACTTACTTCTCTTATGGTAGACCAAGAACTATTTCAACTCGTAAGGTTTACCTTAGCTTAAGGAAATCTTACTTTGCAAAAATCTTGCCTGATTAATAAAAATAAAAAGAAAGAACCTGTAGGTTTAGGTTCACTGTGGAAGTGCCTAGCCAGTAGCCTCAAAGCTGTTTTTTTTTGTCAACAGAATTGCGTCGGCAATGCAGAGCACGCATTACCCGCCAGGATCGCCGTATCGGGGGAGAAGCCAGCAGGGCTTCGACCCTGCAACCCGACCTGAGGAATCTTGTCATAATATTAGCGATTTATTACTTATTGTTACTACTATCCCAACATTTAGATAACTGTTTATTGATTTAAAAGGCTAGTCTAGGCCGCAAGTACTTACTTGTCGGTTCACTATTTATTGTCTGTTTAAATTGCTCATAAATTGTTTTAATGATTTTAGAAGCTAGCTAAGCTTATTTACGCTGTAGCTAACTGATTTGTTAATAATAAGAGTTTCAATTGTTTACCCGCCATATCGTTCCGCCAATCGGAGCGAGTCGGCTGTTGTTATGCCGCGAGCTGCTGACTGGGGGCGCGACTGTGCTATTGTCTTGTTTATTTATTGATGCTAACCTAATAGTCTTGGCCGCAAGTACATACTTGTCGGTTCACTATTTATTGCGTGTTTAAATTGCTCATAAATTGTTTTAATGATTTTTAGAAGCTAGCTAAGCTTATTTACGCTGTAGTTAATTGATTTGTTAATAATAAGAGTTTGTATTGTTCACTCGCCATATCGTTCCACCAATCGGAGCGAGTCGGCCGTTGTTACGCCGCGAGCTGCCGACTGGGGGCGCGACTGTGCGCCTAAGCATTGTAATTTGGAATGGCGGATTATTAGATTATTATTCTGCGAGCTCGGTAAGAGAATGGTCATAAGACCAACTTCTACTTGATTTTCCACCTAAAATTGTGTGCCTAGGTTTCGCTAGGTTTTAGTTTGATTCTAGACTAATTCAAATAATGTTCCAGTAGTGATAAATATTTGTGAATAGGTTTCGATCTTGAATATCGTAAACTAAGTTAATATTGTAATAACATTGTTTTAAAAAGAGCTACCGTTGAGTTTCTTGCCAGCTCTTCTCAGCGTGAGAGGCCATTTCCGAGCTGGTGGTAGATTCACTTGTTCATTTCATAATTGGGTATTTGACAAATAGTCAAATCCAGGTCAAATCAGCAACTTTTTTTCAAATGTCAAAACGCGTCCTATGTATGGAATTTATATGAAATTTTAAAACGTGACGTCACGTAAAGTTCGACGAACTTTAATCTTTAATCGATTGTTTAAAATGGTTATTCAACATAAAACTTTTATTGTACGTGGATATTACGACTTTTGGGTGATCATCTATTTAATAATCACTAAAAAATAATTTATTTTAATAGTAGTCAAATACCCAATTGCAATAAAAACAATTTGAGTTTAAACATTTAATTCGGTGTTTCTTTAAAGTAATCAAAGATTAGAAACTGTGAGGTTAAATAATTATTATTAAACTACCTACGTGGGCGTACCTACCCACGTAATACTCGTAGTATTTCATTTGATTTCCTTTGCTATTAGTGATTTCCTTAATTGTGACGGTAGTAAGGCTTTTGCAAGCCAGTGATAGATAAACTATTAGAAGCAATAATTACAATTACTGTGTAGGGTTTTTATGAATTGCATTTGTAGGTAGTCTATTTATTTAGTGATTGCAGTGCCAGTGATAGACTAGGCAACTATTAAAATCAGTGTTAAAGCCATTTATTTAAATAGTAACCTTCAGTTACAATCTGTGACGTATCCGCATTGGCGGTGACCATTTTATCAAGATCATTCATCACGGGAGTTCGCGATGTATGTTAATCTAGTTTGCTTTTCGATAATTAACTTCAGTACCTCATCTGGATAAGCAAATATCAGTTCTAGTGCAGTAGATAGTGACAGCAGAGACGGTGACCTACTAAAGGTCAGCGGTTCTGCTGATTTAAAAAGAAAAATGAGACGCGCTTTCCCGACGCGTCACCCGTCTTTTCCAACATAGGCCACCGTTAATTTTTCTTTCTTTCTTTTACATACAGCTTACCTGCCTGGTGGGAGGCTTCGGCCGTGGCTAGTTACCACTCATCCGGCAAAGACGTGCCGCCAAGCGATTTAGCGTTCCGGTACGATGTCGTGTAGAAACCGAATAGGGGTATGGGTTTATATAACTGCCATGCCCCTAACAGGTTAGCCCGGTACCATCTTAAACTGCATCATCACTTACCATCAGGTGAGATCGCCTAAAGTTGAATTTTTTTTTCCAAAATGAGATTAACTACTTACCTATATTTTCATAATCAAGAAAATGATGAGTAGATTCCAAAAATATATAAGACTATATTTCAATATCCAGTGATTCACACAAAAATATCATTTAACTATGGCAGTCGTATTTTATAATTCTTTGAGTTACATTCACTTATATGAAGATATACGCAGATTTAAACCGAAGACTAGGATGAAATTGCATCAGTTGGTCATATTCCCACGGCAAAACCAACTCAAATGTCCGCAAGCACAAATGCTTTTAAGCCTTCAAAGTAAGAATTAAATAAAAATCCTGCTTTTGGAACGATGCTCTTGTATAAGATAGATAATATAATATCTGTATAGATGTTATGATGATCCTTTTTTTCTTAAAAACAATTATTAATCCTTTCATTTATATTCGCGTCTCACAGGCTGAAGGTCCGCACATACAGACTCGACACCGACTGCACTCCGACTCAATTCACAGTAAAGCATGGAAATTTAAGCTTTATAACGAGTTCCTTATGGTTGAATTTTTAATATTATAAAAGGTCGGAGATGGTCAGAGTAGGTACGACGTATACCACGCATAGTCCACTTCTTTCAAAATTTAAATGTTGAAGACTCCATCGTAAGGTACTCGGTATAAAGCTCACATTTCCATGCTTGACAGTGAGTTGGGTCTTCGACTCACAGTAAAGCATACAAGCAAGCAAATAGAGAGACGGTATCGCATCTGTGTAAAGTGCGAAGATCCTAATAAAACGTAGGCACTCAAAAACTAGCACTCTAATTAGGTCGCACAAAGTGATCTCTTCTATCTATTAAAACGAAAATGTATGAGACGCCCGAAGACTAGAATGGAATTACGTCAGTACCCTTACTCTGAGATTGATCGAATTTAAAATACGGTCTCACTAAGTGAGGTGAATTACATATGCATCAAACTAAAATGAATCTTAATCTTATTAATTTAGAGCTCAATTTCGTGTATGCATTCACAGCTAGCGCTCCAAACGATACGTTTCGAAATTTGAATCGGTTGCACTGAATTTGTGGCTTTAAATCAAGAGTTTTTGGGTCCATTTTAGTTTGACTCAAATGTGATTCACCTCACTTAGTGAGACCGTATTTTAAATTCGATCAATCTCAGAGTAAGGGTACAGCTGTACACATTCCCACGGAAAAACCAACTCGGCATGTGTTAGCGTATGTGAGGAATATAATATAGAAGCCTTATCTAAAAGCCAGCCTTTCAGGGGCTTTCTCAAGCGGCGATGCAAAACAAAGCTTTGTTATAACTCCTTTGAGTTTCGGGAGGAGAATGAGAGGTTACATGCGACGCGCCGTCAAAGAAACCCCGGAGTGCTCTTATCGCAATAATGTACGACGATATCAAATTTGGAGTACTCGCTCTCCCGACGTGAATTAATTTGCGAAATTTTGCTTTTGGTAACGGTAAATAGGTTACTGTTCAAAATGGGTCGAGACTTTGCATACTATTTTTAATGTAGGATTTATAATATATATTTTTTTTTAATCCCCTATAAGTTAGCCCCTGACTTCGATCTCACCTGATGGTAAGTGATGATGCAGTCTAAGATGGTAGCGGGCTGACCTGTTAGGGGCATGGCAGTTATATTAAACCCATGCCCCTATTCGGTTTCTACACGGCATCGTACCGGAACGCTAAATCGCTTGGCGGCACGTCTTTGCCGGTAGGGTGGTAACTAGCCACGGCCGAAGCCTCCCACCAGGCCAGACCAGGGAAAATTCGGAAATTATAAATTCCCAAATTGACCCTGCCGGGGATCGAACCCGGGACCTCCGCACGTTAAGACAACAGCGCTCAACACTGCGCCACGGAGGTTTTCTGTCAATCATAATTTTGCAATAAAGTCTCTGGTGCTGGAATGGCAACTTCGCATTGGAAAGCGCAGTGTTGGCAGACCGCCCACTCGGTGGATGGACGATATCGAACGAGTCGCAGGGAGGCACTGGATCCAGGCGCGCGGTGCAAGACCGCGGCGTGTGGAAATTGTTGCAAGAGATCTATATGACGATTGACGTCTATCGGTTGACGATGACGACGAAGGGCCTGAGCCCACAGACAGCACGGCACGGCACGGGATTTCAATGTTCATCATTGTAGGTACAAAAACACCTTATAGGTACTAGCGGTATGCTTTATAGGCATTAAAATTTCAATTTTATTGTCATGCTACCGTGACGTCTGAACGACTAATGAGTATTTCTGTACATAAACCTACTTTGCATGTAAACGCAAACACATAGTAGGCGCGTTCAGTATTAAATTAGATGATCTCTACACGTCACTAGATTTAATCAGTCAGAAATCGAACGCATTTTTTGTCGGCTATAAGAACTAAATCGAATGTGTTATAACAAAATCGTAGTCACAGAAATCATCGCGTGTACCGTATTGCGTAATACACAAAATCTAAAATTAGTATGTAATAGTAACAGTAACCCTAATATAAAACTTGCCCTGCTACCAAATTGGTCGTAAGCAGTTTTACTGTTTAATAATGACTTCAATTTGGTACTACAATAAAAATTAATCAATTTTCCTAAGATCTAGATTTGGGTGAACGTGAACTGTTTTCTTATATCCAGTGACCCAGTATCATTTGGGCGAAATCCATACTAATATAATATTATAAAAGCGAAAGTGCGTCTGTATAATATTATCTATCTGTCTGCTACGGCTTACCGGATAATTTTTTACCCGAATTTGATAAAATTTGGTTTATAGATAGGTTGTATCCTGGGAATTGGATTTTTATTAGGAAAATAAAGATGTTCTCGCAGGAAGAAAATAACATCAATCCACGCGGGCGAAGTCGCGGGCAACTGACTCACTGATAGTTAGCATGTTTGACAGCGTATGACAAGACAATAATTAAATTATGTTAAATTCGGTATACTCTGAATTTGGGAAATCTAGAAACCGCATCGAACGTCTAAATCTCTAGGCTATCACAGATCACCTTCTACAGGTTTCTTTTTAATGGGGGGGGGGAAATCTTTATACCCCCCGATCTCCTGGGGGAGAAAACGGTTTATGTGGGATTTCTGCACACTAAAACCCCCTCGGTGGCCATCCTCTGAGCATAATGGGAAGCTCCGGGAACTCTCAGAGAATATGCGCCAGGTTCCTCCTCAGGTTCCTAGTAAGTTTATTAGTAAGATATCATACAATTTCAGGAATAATATGGCCACAACAAACACTATACGCCAACGAGGTTACTTTCTAGTTTCAAACTAATCAAAATCGTTCACTAAAGTTTCATAGAACCTACTAATTAAGTGGCATCCATAGAGAACATCATTGCTATTAATGATGGATTAATTAAGAATTTACCAATTAAGTCCTGGGGGAGTAATTCCACCCTGAATCCCGCCCACTTGAAGATACTGGGGTGTATAATTAAGCATTAGCGTTACAATTAGGCATTTTGCTTAATTATTCTATGATCCGTGATACTGATATAAATAGTTAATGGCTTCTTTGATATAATTAAGTAAATACATTTAGATTGTAAGAGGAGTTGACGAAATTTCTGTTGGATAGTAAAACAAGGAACTGATCTATACTAGCTAAATATCATAAATGGGAAAGTTTGGATGAATAGGATAGGATAACCCATAGACTACTAGGTTAGGGCCCGAAGTACGCCCGAGGTCGGAACATATTTGGTCAGACCACTGGGGTGCTTTGTTGAAGGACATTTCCTGGCCCAGTTATTATTGGAAAATAACGTGACGATGCAGTTTCAGACGGCATTGGCCTAGCTTAGGAAGTCTATTTTTCGATTCGATTTTACCATCCCTAAATAACTATATAAATAAGTAATCACCAACAAATAACTACTAGGTGAGGTGAGTACCCATTATTTAGTATTTACATCTCTCATATTCGGTAAGTAGGTCCTTATTACCCCCAAATGGAGCTTGTAGGTGACCAATTAGCGCTCTAGGGTAATAATGTAGCTAGAAAAGCCCTAGGGCGGTAAGTAATTAAAAAAAGTATGATGGTTAGATGTACGCGAACTTTTTGAAAGAGTGAAGAGTTTTTTTTTTTAATTACTTACCGCCCTTGGGCTTTTCTAGCTACATTATTACCCTAGAGCGCTAATTGGTCACCTACAAGCTCCATTTGGGGGTAATTTAGACCTACTTTACCTCACAATCGAGATGTAAAGCAGAGTAGTTAGCTCGGGTGTAAGCATCAATTGCACCCTCGAACTATAGGCGCCCTCCCTGCGCTCGTGCGCCTAAATATCTCGGGCTGCAATTGATGCCTTACAGCCCTTGGCTACTAATCTACTATTAATCACCAATAATCGAGAGTCGAATTCGGAAATAATAAATATTAGTAATCACCAATACATAAATGTTACAATCCCTAAATAAGTTGGTAATTAAATAAGTACTCACCAATAACCGAAAGTCGAAATTGAAAATTTCGCTTGGGTGAGTTTTTGAAGTCGCGAAGTACACGAGGCCCAAACACATTCGGGTCAAACCACTGGAGTGTTTTGTTGAAGGACCATTTCCTTGCCCAGTTGTCATTATTGGATAGTAAAATGACGATACAGTTTAGGTAGACAAGTACTTACCAATAACCGAGAGTCGAATTTGGAAATTCCGTGTGGGTGAATTCTTGAAGTCGACTCTACACCGATACACGCCCTCGTCGTCAAGCTGAACCGTGTCAAGGGTGAGCGTGGCAGGACGGGCCACCGTCGCGAAGTACGCCCGAGGCCCGAACACATTCGGGTCAGACCACTGGAGGGCCTTGTTGAAGGATCGCCCGCGGACGTCAAAACTGGAACAATGTTATTATTTCATTTCTACTTGTCTTATGGCAATCATACTAATTTAGATGGCAAAGTTTGTTGGTTTCTCTTTCAATCACGTCGCAATAGAACAACGGATCGATTTTTTTCATGGGTATATTTGGGGACCTGAAAAGTGACATAGGCTACTTTTTATCCCGGAAAAATAAGAAGTTCCCATGGGAATTAAAAAACGTATTCTACGAAGATGAAGTCGCGGGCAACAGCCATTAATAGAGAAATAGTCTTATTTTCGATAGCTATCAATCTTCAAAATAGAGATAAATATTAGTAGAGATGCTCAGAGAGGTATGTACCTATATCAAGATTGCATTTCGATCGTTTATGAGAAATCTGAATAACATGTAGGTTTTTTCCAGTACTATACTTGCTAAGAGTCTGCTATCATAAAAATGATCGGCTGGCAACAAAATATCATTACAAAATCATATTAAAACATTGTAACATGATAATTAACGAAGATAATTTAATAATTTTTCATTAATTGCTACATGCGAACGTAATAAAATAAATTTACAACAATTTTCTGTGTAGGAACATCAATTAAAAATTCAGGGGCACGCTCGCTGAGAATCGTTGAGTGGTTTTGAACGACTGTTCGTAATGTATAATAATTTTTAATTACCCTCATTTTACGAGTGGGCAAACGTGACTTGTTATTATATTTCCCTTTTCTTGTTTTTTGTTTATTATTGTCTAGCTCATTTTCCCCGACTTCGCTTGGACGGAATTCCTGAGTCTGTACTAAATGGAGGTCTTTTTAGGGTTCCGTAGCATTAATATTTTCACCCAAAAAAAAAAAAAAATCAATAAAGGATAATGCCGGTTTTTGTTAGAGATTTCGGCCCCACTTGCGTCTGGATCGAATTAACGGTAAAACGTAGGAAATATACTCAGGATTATATAATAAAAAAATCATTAAGATATTATGTGGGAGTTTGGAGTAATCTCACTTTTAATTTTGAAGCTAGAGTACAAGTGGTGCCATCTAGGTAGCACAAAGTAAACTAAATTAACTTATACGCAAACAATTATTTTAATTAAAGCTAAGAATAAAATAATTATCTATATTATATATATTTATTTACGTATTTCGGAACCCTGCATGTCGATAAATATATTATACATTAAGTTAATTTAGTTTACTTCGTGCCACATAGATGGCACCACTTGTACTCTAGCTCGCGAATGACTCGCGTAGCGCGAGCCAGAGTACAAGTGGTGCCATCTAGGTAACACAAGGTAAACTAAATCAACTTATACGCAAACCATTATTTTAATTAAAGCTAAGAATAAAATAATTATCTATATTATATATATTTATTTAAGTATTTCGGAACCCTGCATGTCAATAAATATATTATATATTAGGTTAATTTAGTTTACTTTGTGCCAAATAGATGGCACCACTTGTACTCTAGCTTCAAAACTTAAAAGTGAGATTACTCCAAACTCCCACATAATATCTTAATGATTTTTTTATTATATATTCCTGAGTATATTTCCTACGTTTTACAGTTAATTTCATTAAGACGCAAGAAGGGCCCACTTTCCGTCATCATCCTTTTGGGGGTTCCCCATACTTAGAACTGAAACTCAAAAATTGGTTTGAACGAGATCTAGTAAGTAGTTTTTTTTAATAATTTAAAACTTACTACAGGTTTGTACGGGACCCTCGGTGCGCGAGTCCGACTCGCACTTGGCCGATTTTTTTTTATTCCATTACAAGTTAGCCCTTGACTGCGATCTCACCTTGTGGTAAGTGACGATGCGGTCTAAGATGCTAGCGGGCAAACCTGTTAGGGGTAAGGCAGTTATATTAAACCCGGGGTATGGGTTTAATAGTCGGTTTCCACACGGCATCGTACCGGAACGCTAAATCGCTTGGCGGCACGTCTTTGCCGGTAGGGTGGTAACTAGGCACGGTCGAAGCCTCCCACCAGGCCAGAACAGGGACATTCAGAAATTATAAATTTCCAAACCCTGCCGGGGATCGAACCCGGGACCTCCGTACGTTAAGGCAACAGCGCTCAACACTGCGCCACGGAGGTCGTCAAATAACGAACGTCGTCAACTGTTTTTGATATAATTTGGCATAGGAGTAAGTTACATCCCGGGGAAGGACATAAGCTACTTTATCTTGGAAAATTAAAGAGTTCCCGCAGGAAACAAAAAAACTTAAACCACGTGGACGAATTCACGGACATCGTCTAGTTATAAGTAATTTTACCCTGATTGGTTTTATAAATGCGTTTTGCTCATCCATGGAAGCTTTTTGACGACCTCCGTGGCGTAGTGTTGAGGGCTGTTGCCTTAACGTGCGGAGGTCCCGGGTTCGATCCCCGGCAGCGTTTGGAAATTTATAATTTCTGAAATTTCTCTGGTCTGGCCTGGTGGGAGGCTTCGGCCGTGGCTAGTTACCACCCTACCGGCAAAGACGTGCCGCCAAGCGATTTAGCGTTCCGGTACGATGCCGTGTAGTAACCAAATAGGGGGATGGGTTTAATATAACTGCCATGCCCTAACAGGTTAGCCCGCTACCATCTTAGACTGCATCATCACTTACCATCAGGTGAGATCGCAGTCAAGGGCTAACTTGTAGTGGATAAAAAAAAATGTCATTTTTTTTTATTTTTTTTGACATGGCAGTTATATTAAACCCATCCCCCTATTCGGTTTCTACACGGCATTGTACCGGAACGCTAAATCGCTTGGCGGCACGTCTTTGCCGGTAGGGTGGTAACTAGCCACGGCCAAAGCCTCCCACCAGGCAAATGGCAGGCAAATTAGATGACCACAATGAGTACGATAGGCATGATGCCTATATCAAAAATAAATTCTTTATAACTGATTATTAAATAGAGGGTCTTTTGGAAGACCTAAAATTCACATCCTCTGTTAGTTTTAACTTTTAAGTTTGAAAACCATTTTAAAATATAGATTAAAGAAAAAAACCGGCCAAGTGCGAGTCGGACTCGCGCACCGAGGGTTCCGTACAAACCTGTAGTAAGTTTTACGATTTATGACGTATTAAAAATAAAAATTACGTTTGTTGTATGGGAGCCCCCCTTTAATATTTACTTTATTGATATTTAATTATTTATTTTGAAAGGTAATATACAAGTTAATATTCTGTGAAAATTTGAACCGGCTACCTGTTACCGTTTTTAATATTGAGCAAAAAAATACGAAAAAAACACGTTTATTGTATGGGGACCCCCCTTAATATATATATTTTTTTAATTTTTAGTATTTGTTGTTATAGCGGCAACGGAAATACATCATTTCTGAAAATTTCAGCTTTCTAGCTATCACGGTTTATGAGATACAGCCTGGAGACAGACAGACAGACAGACAGACAGACAGACAGACAGACAGACAGACAGACAGACAGACAGAGAGACAGACAGACAGCGGAGTCTTAGTAATAGGGTCCCGTTTTTACCCTTTGGCTACGGAACCCTAAAAAGTGCGTTGAAATTTGATGACGTCACAACTGTGAATTTTTTTTTTTTTTTTGTTCACTACAAGTTAGCCCTTGACTGCGATCTCACCTGATGGTAAGTGATGATACAGTCTAAGATGGTAGCGGGCTAACCTGTTAGGAGCATGGCAGTTATATTAAACCCATACCCCTATTCGGTTTCTATACTACGTAATTTCATACAACTTCCATACTAGAAGCACCTAGAAGTGAGTTTTTAAGTTTGATAAAGAGTTGCTGATTTGATTGAGTTGTCATCATTCCTATTAATGCCTGACACCGTCAACCATAACTAACGGTATTCGATTAAAGGTGAAGTTTAATTAGCGCTGCTTGTTAAGACTTCCGCCATATTTTACGTTGGTTAGCAATACGGCCCGCCAGGGAGATACGGGTGGTTTGCGATAACTGTTTAGTTTAGACTAAGACATGGCAATGAAATACATTATGTATGAAATAAAAGAGATTCTGAGGAATGTACTAATATATTTTTTACTAGCTGATGCCCGCGACTTCGTCCGCGTGGATCGAGGTTTTTCGGTTCCCGCGGGAACTCCTTAATTTTCGGGGATAAAAAGTAGCCTATGTGTTATTCCAGACTATAACCTATCTCTGTGCCAAATTTCATCCAGATCCGTTCAGCCGTTGGGGCGTGATTGAGTAACAAACATCCATACATCCACACATCCATACATCCATCCAAACTTTCGCATTTATAATATTTATTTGATTCCACTGCAAGTTAACCCTTGAATGCGATCTCACTTGGTATAGTTTATTATGAATAATAGAAGTAAATGAGAAATAGGAAATTACGAAGTAGACAATGTCAACCAAAACAAGTATCTAGCACCCAAAATGATTTGGATATTATTAATAAGAGAGTAAAATTCCTATATTTGTGAGATGGTGATAATTTAAAAAAAAAAACCCGACTGAGTTTTTTGTGGGCTCTTCTCAGACCAGGGCGCGTTTAGAACCCTCGTGATACCGTTGTCAATAATTATCACCGTCATATCACCGTCAGTCTTATTCTTTGTAAACGTGACGTTCAGAAGGTGCACTTTGCAGGTACCTATTTTGAATAAAGATGATTTGATTTGAGTTTGAGTTTGAAATATGTCCGCATGGAATTTTTTATTTCCGCGAGAACTCTTTATAGGGGTTGTATCAAATTTATATGGAGCCTGGGCCAGGTATTTGTACGGTATTTCAAAATGTTCGGGGTCATAAAATAGTAACATTTTTTTCTTTATTTCTTACTAAAAAGTTCAATTTACGAGGTACAATGCGAAATTATTTTGCAAAATAAAAGCGCAACAACATGCGTCCATTTTGACATTGACGTATAATACACGTGTCATGATGACATTTGACATAAAATTACCTGGGAAATGTGAATTAACCTTAAAATATCCAACAGCAGTCAGATTGATGGATGGATGCGCTGCGAGAGTTGCTATTCTACAAATGTACCTAATTAAACATTTTATTTTTGTACCTCTTAATCACTGTAAAACTGCCAAAAAGCATATTTTATTTTGTTTTCTATGATTTTATACTATTTTTTGGAAAACCGTACAAGTACCTGGCCCAAGATGAAACAACCCCGAAACAAGATGAAACTTTTTTCGGGATGAAAAAAGTTAGTCAAACCTATGTCCTACCCGGGGATTCAACCTCTCTATCAATTCAATCTCTATAACAAATTTCGTCCTCTCAATCAATAGACGTCCACAGCTGGACAAATCTCCACTTAGCACGGTCTTGTGCCGTTTACTTCCTGCGGCTCCCAGCTACTCTCTTGAGTTTTTTTTTTAATTTATAGACTAGCGCTTGGCTGCAAACAGACTTGCTGGCAACTATTGATGCAGCCTGAGGTGGAGCGCGCTTGCTTAGCAGATGCCTATTCAGAGTGAATAGATACCTACTAATATTATAAGTGGAGGGAAAAACGGAAGCCGGAAGGGAGTTCCATTTCCTAGCAGGTCAAATTAGAAACGAGGACGTAAATCGCTTCCTCGTTTCAAAGCAAAGCGAAGTAAAGCGCAGCCTTGGATGAGATCGTCCAACGCTGCGCTTTCCTATGCATGCGTACATAGTTAAACCACGTTAAACTTTAATTTAACTAAAGCACCTCGCCCGGTAACCTCAAAGCTTCCTCACGAGAGCCATACAACTAACCGTATGTAATGCGCTGTACGACTTAATATATGTCGTAAAACTTGAGCCGTACATGCTACAAAGTACAATTTAGATCAAGTGTACACTCGCATAAAGCGGCGTTTTCTCGTGTTTAATACAACGTTGTGACGATATAATCACAGAATGCTAAATAACGTAATAGAAACATCAACTGTTTTTTTACCAAGATAGAGTGACGTGAACTTTTGGCTACTCATTACAGAAATAGATTGTTCCCGTGATTTCTACGAGTCTGCGTGGATTTAGGTTTTAATCCTTTAATTATTTAATATTCGATATAAATATAGCGGCGATAGCAGCGGTAGGGATGATAGATTCACTTAACGATTTAAAAGCACTTGTAAAAGTTTATTTGGATTAAAAACTTTTGAATTTTGAGCTTTGAACATTTTAATATTTGTCTCTGAGATGCAAGCTGCATTATTTGCAGCTACTAAGCTGCAAGAAATTTATTACAAAGAGTAATAAATGTCTACAAAATTAATTAGGAAGATGGGCGCAAGATAGGTTACAGACAATGAGAGACTTTTTTTATTTTTAATATTAGAATGACGGATCAGAAAAGGGAATTTAATATAATTCACGATCCATAATATCAAAATAAATTATGTTTTCTGAATTCCAAAAGGTACGGTAATCTACATACGGAGTTTATGTTACTAGTTATTTGAAGTTAATATATTTTAATATAATTTTATCATAATAATATTATAATTTTTAGGAGATATGGGCCTCCTCCAACCTCTTCCATTTTTCTGTATATTTTTCTAGTTTCCTCTAAACTTGGACGCAAGTTAAATAAAAGCTTGGAAAATCGAGGTGAGTGAAGCCGTAGACAAAAGTTAGTATAATATAAATATGGATACGCAACTAGGATAATACAAAAACCATCAACATTTTTGTTGTTACACCACTAGCCGCAGGACCCACGAAATGTTTGTTGTACAAAACAAATAAATTAAAACACCATCGTAAATGTCGTACAAAATCATTAATGAAAACAATAATTCGCCTCAACAATTGAATTAAAGCTAAATACAATAATAATATTAATTAAATTTCGCGAACATCCTGCAAATTAGTTTTTGTACTCTGTTTTTGGCGGCACGCCGTAATTACTTATTGAAACGAGCCATTCGTGTATGAAAAGCTTTTATTTTGTACGATTTTTCCTGACAATAAATTCCCAATTCTAGCCAAATAGAGCCCTTCAAACTTTTCGGAGTTATATATTTTAAGAAAATAAAATTAAAAATTCAAAATTCAAACGTTTTTTATTCAAATAAACTTTTACAAGTGCTTTCGATTCGTCAAATGAATCTACCACTGGTTCGGAATGCCATTCCTACCGAGAAGAACCAGCAAGAAACTCAGCGGTTGCTCTTTTGAAATAAAATCATTTACAATTTAAAATATTGGATAGAATCAGGCGTTACTTTGCGGAAGTTCATGATTTAGCAAGAAAAGATTACAATTATTTTGCTTGTTACGATGTCACTTTGTCGCGGTTCATCACGCATTTGACACGAACTTCACTAGACAATCTTGCATTGTAAAGTCGACATCTCCTGAAGATGCTCCGGTATCGGAGCGAAACGTGCGTTGAGAGTAGTTTATAAGTCTTGTGTGGTGGTGCATGTGAGTGTTGGTGGCATTGCTTGCTTGGGAACTTGGCTTTCTTGCTTGGGAAGGTAAGCGGTGCTTCGCTTGTAACTGCATTTTTGACCATACAGATTTTTTCTGTTGGCGGATTATAGCAAAATAATTGTGATTTTCTTGCTTTACAATTTAATTAATGTGTACTATACATAAATAACCGCTGTCCTTAGCATTGCTGGAGCGAGTCAAATGCTCTTTTGTCATTTACGTAATCTTCCACAGTTTAATAAGTTTTTTTCAAAAAATATTAAATATTAATTATCACTTACTTTAACAGCTGTGAAGGAAAAAAATCGAGAGAAAACCTGCTGGAGAGTTCTGCATAATGTTAACAAAGGTGTGTGTCTAAACTGATATTATAAAGAGGAAATTTTTTTTTTTTTGAATTTGTTTGTTTGTTTGTATTAAGATATAAAAAAATCGTAACTTCCGTAGGGCTAGCATGCGCACAACGAGTAAAATTATGTCTACCCGTTATCTCTATTTGTCTACCGAAGCTAACATGGTTGCTTGTCTCGTTACGTCAAAAGAAGAGATAAAAGTAATAATATTTATTATCTGTGGTATTTTTCTCTACGAACCTTGCATGCCGACTATTTTTTTCTTGTAATATACCGCATTTTGTGCATGTTAGGGACTCGAACCCGGGACTTCGTCGGCCACAGTCGAACGTGCTAACCACTAGACCAATGAGGCAGATTCAGGCAGGCAGGCTCAAATGGACATAGGTGCGAAACGTAAAAATTGCCGGGATCGAACCCAGGACTGCTCGAATATCGAATCAAAGTCTTAACTAGGCTATCACGGCCATTCTTTACATAAGCTTCTTTAATTTGAACAAAAGCATTATCAGTGGTAGGGCTACAAAATATAGGTTTAAGGGGGCATCGACACTCAGCGGTTGGCCCGTGATTAATGACCGTGACGCGGCGTTTGGTGCGACCCTAATGTACTTCCCCCAAGATTGAATCTTCGTAAAAGCCTTTGTTGTATTGTTAACTTGCTTCCGAGAGAGATGTCAAATTATTCTTCTTATCTAATAATTGGTACAAAATTATAATAATTTGCCTGGTGGGAGGCTTCGGTTTTTTTTCCACTACAAGTTAGCCCTTGACAGCGATCTCACCTGATGGTAAGTGATGATACAGTCTAAGATAGTAGCGGGCTAACCTGTCAGGCAGTTTTATTAGCTCGTAGCTTTAGTTTTAAGATACCGTAGTTAATTATCACCATCACGTCTTCTACTTTGTAACCATGACTTTCAGAAGGTGTACTTTGTAGGTACCTACTTTGAATAGGTACATGTTTATTTTAAATTATTTTGAATTGAATTGAATTAAGCCCACACCCCTAATCGGTTTCTACACGGCATCGTACCGGAACGCTAAATTGTTCAGCGGTACGTCTGCTGGTAGAATACTAACTAGCCACAACCGAAGCCTCCCACAAGGGAAACGTGTTGACAGGCTACTTTTCATTTCGGAAAATTAAAGGATTCCAACGGGATTAATAAAACGAAGGTCATGCAAAGGAAAGGAATGAAAGAAAAATTTGATGTCCCTTCCGCTTTTAATATCGGTATTTTAATCAAGAGTAAATATAGGAATCTTAAGAGTAGGTAAATCTCATTAGGCAAGCGCGCTGTACCTTATGCAGCATCACCTCTTGAAAGCAAGTTTGACGGCAGCCAAGCATAAATCTTAGGTATATTTAAAAACGGGTATTCATCTTGAAAAAATAAGTTCACATTTGCCATAGATTAAAAATAAATCAGAAGGTAACAGTAACCTCAATAAAATAAATAGTAATAAACGACATCAAGTGATTAATGACACAACGTTTAGGTCGCCCCTAATGTTCCTTCTTCGTGATTGAATCTTACTAAATGCCTTTGCGTGGAGTTCGTCAACTGGGTTCCAAAAGAGACGTCAAATTAATCGCTCAGTAATTTGTCAACTATCGGTCGTTATGAATTTGTCTTTCGAATTTATAGGACCAAAAATATATTTTATTATATCTTCCATTTATTAATAATATGTCCGTCCCGTTTAAATTAATATAATCTATTCATATCAATCATAATAATCTTACTCGACTGGGCAGGGTACAGGAAGGTTCCACACAATATCTTCTCGTCAAAAATCCTTCATTGACCATAGTTTTCGAACAGTGCGTGTTGCCAGTGAATATGACATACGGACATCGTCGCTTACTAACCCTGAGCCTAATAAGAAGGCTTAGGGTTACTCAGCGGGCGATGGAGAGACTGATTATGAATGAGGAGATGAACCAGAGTCACCGACTTGGCACGACGACTCGAAGTGGCAATTCGCGGGCCCCATATATCTAAGAACTGATAGACGTTGGGGCCTCAAGGTACTGGAGAGTAGGTACTAGCAGGTATAGTTTCGTCCAGTCTGTCTGTTCTTTTATCTGCCTGTGTATCTTTAAGTGCAGGCTTTTTTGATCTCAAAATTAAAACTCAAGGTTAGGTACTTTGACATTTATCACGAATAGTTCCTGTAAATTCATTGCAATATGACGGTTAAGCATTCAGTTTTTGGAAAAAAATACCATTTAATAAATAATGACCTCAAAATATTTTGACAGCTAGCGTAAACTTACGCGTATTCTGAGACGCACTTCACCAGTTTTTTTAAACAGTTAAACTAGGCAGATAAATAAGTATCATAGTAGGTACGGTACATGTACGACTTTTCTGTGACTTGATAAATAAATAGTTATGTTCACACTTCTATTGTGTGACATAAAATGCGAGAAAATAAAATTCACGCCATAAAATATCTGATCTACACATAACGCATAATTGATTCCGACGATAATCGTAAAAACATATCCCCATCCTAACAAGCCATACAAAATGCCCGGAGTTTATGATGATATAACAATTTTCATCGCTCCACTATCGCTGATCTTATTTTATGGCACGCATCTCCGGAAATCATGAGCTATTCAACTGATAAAGAGGGAAAAGTAGCGTTATATTTGAGATATGTTTGCGCGTAGTGAATGGGTAAAATATCTAACACAGTAACTTGTTACAGATCTTTTCAGCACAGAAAATCGAATAACTAGTCAGGTTCGTATCTGAACACACATATCTTCTAGGGTCCCGTTACCATGCTAGTTGAGCTTTTTGTAACTATAGCTCGGCAAACTTATCTAGCGTCGCTAGTATTATTATTTACTATTATTACTAGTGGTTCGCTCCGAACTGAGACCTCGCGGATAAACTTTTACAGAGCGCCATCTATTGACATCATTGTGAAGTTCTGTTAAAAATACTGAAGCTCATTAAAAATTAAATAATTTCATTTCCCTTATATTATTTATCTAATGTTAGTATTTGTTGTTCAAGTACAGGATATAATTCAAGTTATTAATCAAGTTTCAGGCTCAGCCTTTCAGAAAATTGAGAGTTCTGAGGTCAACTGAACGTTAGAAAATCTCCACTTTGATAGCCCCCCATTTCGTAAATTTTAGGGGAAAAATTAAAAAAATATATATTTTTGGACTCTATTCCTAATTATCTTTAAAACTATATACCGCAACCCTATGTAACGCTATAAAAAATATTTTACTTCGCATTCGCTTCTATGAGAGCCCCCTGAAATAAAGATTTTTATAACTTTTTAAGCCATATTCGGCTGGAGGCCATCGGTTTACATATTTGAAGTAATTACGTTTAGTAATTCAGAAGTTACAGGGCTCTGACAGACGGACGGACGGCCGGACAGACGGACGGACAAGTGCAAATTCACTCAAGTAGACTCAGAGCTACCTTCGCTTCGCTCGGCCAATTATTTATTTACTCTCATTTCTTTGTAAAGATTTATATAAAATTATTTCTAAACACGATTTACATAAATATTATATAAGAATACTATACAAGATGCTTATTAATTATATTATTATTTATTTATTTATAGTATCTATCCTTACTAATATTATAAACGCGAAAGTTTGTATGTATGGATGTATGGATGTTTGTAACTCTTTCACGCCAGAACGGCTGAACGGATCTGGATGAAATTTGGCACAGAGAAAGATAACACATAGGCTCCTTTTTGTCTGGAATAACACATAGGCTTCTTTCTATCCCGAAAAATAAAAGAGTTCCCGCGGGAACCAAAAAATCTCAAATGCATGTTTGTTATTCAATCACGCCAGAACGGCTGAACGGATCTGGATGAAATTTGGCACAGATAACATAAACAGGCATAAAAATTAGTTCTAATTTTAGCCACCGCGGGTCATATAAGTTTGTGGGACTATACATTAATTGAATTTCTGCTTGTGTATTTGTGTAGTATGGATGGATTCTGGGTCTAAATGGACTCACAACTAGAATATACTCAAAATTGGTACACTGTACAATTTTTGGACGTCAATAATACAAAGTATAAGACGTGACCTTTGACGTACCTTTTTTTTTTTTAACACTAATATAGTCGAAACAATGACACACAATAAGATGGCGCCCACATGGTTCCGCCCTTTTCCTAAAGACAATGACATTAGTCTAAATTAAACTGTAGGTTAGTTCATAAAATCCTTTACTATAACGAAACTACATTTTAAGGTTTAGCCCCACTACAGATCGACATTAGTGACAAGTATTCTATGTAGAATTATGTCGCAGTGCATCTTCGTGTTCGTGCCGCGTCGCTTAAGTGGCTCCAGATCCATACAAATTCTTACAAAGATCAGATCCATACCAACTCTTACTCATAATATGGTCTCCGCGATACAGGTTCCCTAGTGTGGAGACCAAATTTAAAAAAATCTTACTGACTGACTGTCAATCTTATTGACATATATATTTTACTAAATGATGCCCACGACTTCATCCGCGTGGATTAGATTTCCTTCGAATTTATAGGACCAAAAATATATTTTATTATATCTTCCATTTATTAATAATATGTCCGTCCCGTTTAAATTAATATAATCTATTCATATCAATCATAATAATCTTACTCGACTGGGCAGGGTACAGGAAGGTTCCACACAATATCTTCTCGTCAAAAATCCTTCATTGACCATAGTTTTCGAACAGTGCGTGTTGCCAGTGAATATGACATACGGACATCGTCGCTTACTAACCCTGAGCCTAATAAGAAGGCTTAGGGTTACTCAGCGGGCGATGGAGAGACTGATTATGAATGAGGAGATGAACCAGAGTCACCGACTTGGCACGACGACTCGAAGTGGCAATTCGCGGGCCCCATATATCTAAGAACTGATAGACGTTGGGGCCTCAAGGTACTGGAGAGTAGGTACTAGCAGGTATAGTTTCGTCCAGTCTGTCTGTTCTTTTATCTGCCTGTGTATCTTTAAGTGCAGGCTTTTTTGATCTCAAAATTAAAACTCAAGGTTAGGTACTTTGACATTTATCACGAATAGTTCCTGTAAATTCATTGCAATATGACGGTTAAGCATTCAGTTTTTGGAAAAAAATACCATTTAATAAATAATGACCTCAAAATATTTTGACAGCTAGCGTAAACTTACGCGTATTCTGAGACGCACTTCACCAGTTTTTTTAAACAGTTAAACTAGGCAGATAAATAAGTATCATAGTAGGTACGGTACATGTACGACTTTTCTGTGACTTGATAAATAAATAGTTATGTTCACACTTCTATTGTGTGACATAAAATGCGAGAAAATAAAATTCACGCCATAAAATATCTGATCTACACATAACGCATAATTGATTCCGACGATAATCGTAAAAACATATCCCCATCCTAACAAGCCATACAAAATGCCCGGAGTTTATGATGATATAACAATTTTCATCGCTCCACTATCGCTGATCTTATTTTATGGCACGCATCTCCGGAAATCATGAGCTATTCAACTGATAAAGAGGGAAAAGTAGCGTTATATTTGAGATATGTTTGCGCGTAGTGAATGGGTAAAATATCTAACACAGTAACTTGTTACAGATCTTTTCAGCACAGAAAATCGAATAACTAGTCAGGTTCGTATCTGAACACACATATCTTGTAGGGTCCCGTTACCATGCTAGTTGAGCTTTTTGTAACTATAGCTCGGCAAACTTATCTAGCGTCGCTAGTATTATTATTTACTATTATTACTAGTGGTTCGCTCCGAACTGAGACCTCGCGGATAAACTTTTACAGAGCGCCATCTATTGACATCATTGTGAAGTTCTGTTAAAAATACTGAAGCTCATTAAAAATTAAATAATTTCATTTCCCTTATATTATTTATCTAATGTTAGTATTTGTTGTTCAAGTACAGGATATAATTCAAGTTATTAATCAAGTTTCAGGCTCAGCCTTTCAGAAAATTGAGAGTTCTGAGGTCAACTGAACGTTAGAAAATCTCCACTTTGATAGCCCCCCATTTCGTAAATTTTAGGGGAAAAATTAAAAAAATATATATTTTTGGACTCTATTCCTAATTATCTTTAAAACTATATACCGCAACCCTATGTAACGCTATAAAAAATATTTTACTTCGCATTCGCTTCTATGAGAGCCCCCTGAAATAAAGATTTTTATAACTTTTTAAGCCATATTCGGCTGGAGGCCATCGGTTTACATATTTGAAGTAATTACGTTTAGTAATTCAGAAGTTACAGGGCTCTGACAGACGGACGGACGGCCGGACAGACGGACGGACAAGTGCAAATTCACTCAAGTAGACTCAGAGCTACCTTCGCTTCGCTCGGCCAATTATTTATTTACTCTCATTTCTTTGTAAAGATTTATATAAAATTATTTCTAAACACGATTTACATAAATATTATATAAGAATACTATACAAGATGCTTATTAATTATATTATTTATTTATTTATAGTATCTATCCTTACTAATATTATAAACGCGAAAGTTTGTATGTATGGATGTATGGATGTTTGTAACTCTTTCACGCCAGAACGGCTGAACGGATCTGGATGAAATTTGGCACAGAGAAAGATAACACATAGGCTCCTTTTTGTCTGGAATAACACATAGGCTTCTTTCTATCCCGAAAAATAAAAGAGTTCCCGCGGGAACCAAAAAATCTCAAATGCATGTTTGTTATTCAATCACGCCAGAACGGCTGAACGGATCTGGATGAAATTTGGCACAGATAACATAAACAGGCATAAAAATTAGTTCTAATTTTAGCCACCGCGGGTCATATAAGTTTGTGGGACTATACATTAATTGAATTTCTGCTTGTGTATTTGTGTAGTATGGATGGATTCTGGGTCTAAATGGACTCACAACTAGAATATACTCAAAATTGGTACACTGTACAATTTTTGGACGTCAATAATACAAAGTATAAGACGTGACCTTTGACGTACCTTTTTTTTTTTTAACACTAATATAGTCGAAACAATGACACACAATAAGATGGCGCCCACATGGTTCCGCCCTTTTCCTAAAGACAATGACATTAGTCTAAATTAAACTGTAGGTTAGTTCATAAAATCCTTTACTATAACGAAACTACATTTTAAGGTTTAGCCCCACTACAGATCGACATTAGTGACAAGTATTCTATGTAGAATTATGTCGCAGTGCATCTTCGTGTTCGTGCCGCGTCGCTTAAGTGGCTCCAGATCCATACAAATTCTTACAAAGATCAGATCCATACAAACTCTTACTCATAATATGGTCTCCGCGATACAGGTTCCCTAGTGTGGAGACCAAATTTAAAAAAATCTTACTGACTGACTGTCAATCTTATTGACATATATATTTTACTAAATGATGCCCACGACTTCATCCGCGTGGATTAGAGTTTTTGATTCCCGCGAGAACTCCTTAATTTTCCGGGATAAAAGTATCCTACGTCCTTCCCCGGGATATAACCTACCTCTATACCAAATTTCAGCAAAATCGGTTGAAACGATGGGCCAGTAAAGTGTAGCAGACAGACAGACAGACAGATAGACTAACAGACAGACAGACACACTTTCGCATTTATAATATTAGTATGGATTTTTATTTTATTTTAAAGAATATTTGCCGCTACGCGCCGCGCCGCACCGTGCATCTGTGGTGGGACTAGATCTTTAGAAGGCAGTAAAAGGTTTCATCGGCCCGCTATCCTATCAGATCTTACAAGTAAGTACGTATTTCACAGCGAACGTGAAACTCAAGCCCGGCCATTTTACGGTTACCACCCTTGCCGTGAGGTTATAGCAATTAACTGTTAATTAAAATTTAAGGTAACTACATTGCATATTATTATTATAACTAGCGTTTGCCAGCGACTTCGTCCGCGTGGAATGGAGAAGTTTCATGATGTTGTGAATATCATATTTAACGCAACGGAAGTAAAATATAGATTAAAACTAATAAATCAGTGGTTTTTTTAAAATCCATCAATAAATGACTGAGAAATTAATTATTTAACGTACACCGATTGTTGTATCCTTACTCTTCTACGCTTACGCTTCTAGTATGGAAGTTTGTATGAAGTACATCCGTCCGTCCGTCCGTCTGTCCGTCTGTCAGAGCCTTATAACTTCTGAATTACTAAACGTAATAACTTCAAATTTAAATATAATATGTAAACCGATGACCTCCCGCCGAATATGGCTTAAAAGTTATAAAAATCTTTATTTCAGGGGGGCTCTCATAGAAGCGAATCTGAAGTAAAATATTTTTTATAGCGTTACATAGGGTTGCGGTATATCATTTTAAAGATAATTAGGAATAGAGTCAAAAACATTTTTTTTTAATTTTTCCCCTAAAATTGACGAAATGGGGGGCTTTCAAAGTGGAGATTTTCTAACGTCCAAAGTTGACCTCGGAACTCTCAATTTTCTGAAAGGCTGAGCTTAAAAATTGATCAATTATTTGAATTATATAATGAACTTGAACAACAAATCCTAAAATTAGATAAATATATTAAGGAAACGAAATTATTTAATTTTTAAAGAGCTTTGCAGTACTTTTAACAGAATGTCACAATGATGTCAATAGATGGAGCTCTGTGATACCGCGAGGTCTCAGTTCGGTGCGAACCACTAGTTTATTTTTTACATATTATTATGTATCATCAGTTTTGTTGTTGGCCCAGGCCTTAAATCAATCCAAGACTTTTAGTCACAAAACGGTAGCCTACGAATATCCGGAGGTCGGCTTCCATAAAGCATCGATAAACAACCACCGCGAGAATTTATTCATCAATCGAATATATACTTTAACGTAAAGCACATTAAGTTGAAATTTGTATGAAATGTATAAAAATTGATATCGAACCGGAACTTTGAAAGTCATCATAAAAACGGTTTTAGTATTTTGTATCAGCTTTGCGTTTATTTGATTGATACGCTAGCTTTTACGGATATTATATACGGGTGTTATAGCTAAATCGGGCTTAGTGGATTAAGAATAAACCGATTTAGGGTTGAAAGTTCGATTTTAACTTTTAAGCTGAAACTATTCACTATATTCTATTTATTAGCACTTTACGATTTTGTATAGGTACCTAACGAACTAATATAAATCACAGTTTAAAGAGATACGTTCCTTCTTACCAGGTTTTACCAGTTCTAACTCCAGGGGAGGAAACTGGGAGAATTCTGACGACCTCCGTGGCGCATCCGAAGGTCCCGGATTCGATTCCCGGCAGGGTCAATTTGGTACACGTTAAGCTGTCGGTCCCGGTTATCATCACTAACATGATATTAGTCGTTATAGCCTGCAAACCCGCATTGGAGCAACGTGGTGGGTCTAAGCTCTAATTTCCTCTCTCCTCTGAGAGTGGAGACCTGTGCCCAGCTGTGGGACGTTAATGGGCTGCAATGGTGGGGCCGCGCCGAGCCGTTCATCTGTAGTGTCATCCGTGTAGCCGTTCATCTGTCTGGAGTTGTTACGTTCCCTCAAATATGGTTGAGCGAAGCAATGGCTGGATCATGCATCATGCTCGTGAACGGGTGCCACCGTCGGAAATGGGGCTGCCTCTGTCTGCTAGTCTTGGCGTGTATTGAATGTTGTATGCTCGTAATCGAAGATTACGTAAATGATAAAAAAAAAAAGCGTGGATTTGATTCGCTCCAGCTATGCGTGGGACTGCAGTTACTTGTATCATTATGATGATTGTAAGTTTTGATGGAAAAGAGCAACCACCGAGTTTCTTGCTGGCTCTTCTCGGTAGGAATGGCATTCCGAACCAGCGGTAGATTCATATTATAACGATTCAAAAGCGCTTGTAAAAGCTTATTTGAATAAAAAACATTTTGAATTTTGAATTTTTTTTTGAGTGGGGTTACACCTTAAAGCTACGAGGGCTCAAACCACTCTGGTAGTAACTGGCGGGCCAATAAAAAAAAAGTTACGTCCTAATAAAATAAAAGTATATCAGTCAATATGAGAGCGCTATTTGTAAAGGCCCGACGCTTCGACATTTTAAATTGCAAACGATTGTCCATTCGACGACTTTTTCGTTGATTTTTACCTTTTCCCGTGCAAATATAAAAATGCTACATCCAACACGCGTATCGTAGCAAATTTTCAGTTGTGATTGTTTTTCAAGTCAGAGCCAGGACACAGTACATTGTACTATATTTTTAAGCTTTTATACAATTATTTTACCTTTTAATACATTTTAGGTACTATATTTAACTTGCCATGTTAGTATGTGGTCAAATCTAGCAACTGAATTTGAGATGCCGTGTAGAAATCGATTAGACTACAGTAGAGGAATGGGTTTAATATAACAGCCTCTTACAGGTTAGCCCGCTACCATCTTAGACTGCATCATCATTAACCATCAGGTGAGATCGCAGTCAAGGGCTAACTTGTAGTGGAATATAATATAAATAAAGAATAAACTGGCATGATTGTATACCAACCACCTACCAAGAAAAGAAATTAGCTTGGCGGCACGTCTTAGGAAGAAGGTTGATGACTAGCCACGGCTGAAGCCTTCCACCAGACCGGACCAGAGACCATTCAGAAATTATGAATTAGAGTTCATCTTTAAATTAGACGATCTCTTCACTCGCAATCTGCAATGGGTGACCTTCCTCGCCTTCTGGTACCCTTCACTTAACCCGGCATGTGATGGAGTCACGAGCTCACGACGGGAGACGTGCCCCAAGAGCTTTAATGTATTTTCCACTAGATGATGTCCGTGACTTCGACCGCGTGGGTGTAGGTTTTTGGTAAATGGGATGTTTGCCCACGAGAGTGGGAAATCGTTGATTTTCCGGGATTAAAAGTACGCTTAGTCCTTCCCCGGAATACTTACAACCTATCTCTGGAAAGTTAGTGAAATCGATTGAAAAGATGGGCCGTGAAACCGTAGCAGACAGATAACCGTAACAGATAAACTTTCACATTACAATTAATTAGAATGGACTAGTTGCTACTACTCACGACTCTTTTCGCGTGAATTGAGTTTTTTTAAAACGTGGGAATTATTTAATTTTTCAGAACTAGGTAAGTATGTCCTTTTCTGAAATAAAAAGCTATCGGTTAAACTTCCTAGGCCCTTAAAGATCCTCGTCTTCATCATTTTATCCCGGAAAATCAAAGTGAAAAAAAACTCTATTCTTGCGGGCGAAGTCGCGGTCATCATTTAGTTGGCTATGCAAGGCAACAAACGTGACAACGTGACGCGATAGTATCATACAGCTGTAGCTGCCCTTTCACGTGGCCTACACTGTGCGGGTACAAAGGAAGATACAATTTCCATTCTACTACCTCTACCCAAAGGGGTATGGGTTTAATATAACTGCCATACCCCTGACAGGTTAGCCCGCTACCGTCTTAGACTGCATCATCACTTACCATCAGGTGAGATCGCAGTCAAGGGCTAACTTGTAGTGGATAAAAAAAAACTGTCGCGTAGATAAGTTTGTCTAAGGAGCCATATCGCATTGCGTCGTTTTCGTCGCTCAACTTACACGGGTAAGTAAGGTAATAACAGTTTATATTTCTCCAAAACACACATAGTGAGAGAACCTACAATTCAGCAAGGCGAAACGTTAAATCAAATCAAGAGTGACATCAATCAAACGTGTTATGTGTATGAAAAAATACACGCGCGGCATTTCACAACTGACGTTTTCAAATGCCAGGGGTTTTGAAACGCTGACGTTCTCGCTTCTGCAATCAATTACAGGGGATTACTACCATCGCTTCAAGCAGTAGGTATTATTTGAAAACGACAGTTTTATGCCACGTACCTTGATGTCCTATATATAAGGATTATAATTCTAAAAGACGAACGTCAACAATTTTAAAACAATAAAGATTTAAAAGCTATGGTAGAGCCCCTAACCTTTCAACCACTGTGACACGCTTTAATTACGAGTTACGATATAAATGACACCCGTGAAGTTACGAAGCATACAAAAGGTAAAAAAAGTGACTGATCTATCTTGAAAGCACAGCTCATTTTATAATTTTATTACAGTGCTTCACACACGAGGAAAGTTTCTAAACTTACATACATATCTAAAATTTTCGGAACCGGCAGGATTTGAACCTGCGTCTCTCTGGCGTTAAAAGACTGGATTAAAGATGCATATCTCAAATTTCGTCACTGGCAGGTAAGTGAACCGTGGCCGAGTGGTCCAGGCGCTCAGGGCGCGATTCCCAGAGAGACGCAGGTTCAAATCCTGCCGGTTCCGAAAATTTTAGATATGTATGTAAGTTTAGAAAGCACAGCTCAGACTACTGGACGGATCGAGCTGAAATTTTGCTTACAGGTAGCTATTATGGCGTAGGCATTTTTTCATCGTCATTTCATTTAATTAATCAAAAACATACAATCTACATGATGCACAGTTAAAAAAAAGTAATACAATAATCATACTAATATTATAAATGCGAAAGTGTGTTTGTTTGTTGGTTTGTTAGTTTCTCCTTCAATCACGCCGCAACGGAACAATGGATCGACGTGATTTTTGGCATGGGTATAGATGAGGACCTGGAGAGTGACATAGGGTACTTTTTATCCCGGAAAATTAAGGAGTTAAGGAGATGCCGTGTAGAAACTGAATAGAGGTATGGGTTTAATTAACTGCCATGCCTCTAACAGGTTAGCCCGCTACCATCTTAGACTGAATCATCACTTATCATCAGGTGAGATCGCAGTCAAGGGCTAACTTGTAGTGGAAAAAAAAAGTTCCCGCAGGAATCAAAAAAAACTTAAACCACGCGGACGAAGTCGCGGGCATCAGCTAGTGTTTTATATATCAACTCAAAGTTTTTCATTAATACAACACTTAATTTAGTCTATACATCATTTAACACAAAGCTTTTGTCACTGCTGCACTAGGGAACCTGTATGACTGATGACAGCAGTAACTACAGTAACAGTAACAGCATGAAGGCATCCACAGACAGGTATGATGACTGCGGCTGGCGAGGTTCCGGGTTCGAGTCCCGGGTCGGATCACAACAAGTACTGGGTTTTTCTGACAAGAAATTCTCAGTACTAGCCCGGAGTTAGGAAGTTGGCGGTGTTTCACCCCCGTGCCTCGGAGAGCACGTTAAGCCGTCGGTCCTGCGCCTGATCTCTCTCCGGTCGTGTCGGATTTTCCGTCCCATCAGGCTATGAGAGTAAAGGAACAGAGAGTGCACCTGGGTTTGCGTACACACTTGTGCACTATAATATATCCCGCGCAGATGGCTATAATCTCAATGGAGATTGGCCGCCGTGGCCGAAATTCGGTCGGGAGGACATTATTATGAAGGCATCTCTTTAGGTGGTAAAACACGGCTTAGAAATTTGTATGAAAGTCTAAATAATTCTTTACATTGTAATAGGATTTTTCAATAAGTTTGCGTAATGCTAGCCTGTCAGGGTTATATGGCAGTTATATTACACCAATACCCCTAATCGATGTCTACACGGAATGTTCAAACGTTATAATTATAATTGGTTTAAAGTACCAACCTGTATATAGGTTTCCCACCAGTATTTTTCCCGGCTCTGAACCAGAGCACCATGTATACTCGGTCTTCGATGGCGTCCGGTGTGACGTCACACGGCAAGGACGCCGTCCGGCCCAAGACCGCATCCACGTCCACTGTTGACACTGTAACAGAAAATAAATCATTATAATAACCATAAAATATAGGTTCTCATTAAATCAGTAATAACCGACTGGATTTCGGCCACGACGGCCAATCTCCAGAGAGGTAAGCCATCTGCGCGGGAAATATTATAGTGTTCCTTTACTCTCATAATCCGATGGGACGGAAAATCCTACACGACCGAAGAGAGATCAGGCGCAGTTAATTCTATAACAATTTCTAAGAAAGCAAGTTCTAGTTTCTAAGAAACATGGAATCGATACAGATAAAAAATTTAATCGTCAGGTCATACAAAATTTCTTGACGATAAGTTCAGGGCTACTGTTAAAGGAAAATAAAATCTAGGACGAAAAGCATGCAAAGATAAGAATGTACGCGTAGGTATAATATCTCAAAACTTCCCGTCAGAACAGGCGATAGAGACATGAATATAAAAGGGACGTAATATTAAAACGTCTTCGTTCGTCCCGGAAAACAGTCCTCCTTTATTTCCAACTGTCGCATTCCCAGGGCCGAGTATAAGTGACCCGTCAGTCATACTTATACAATAATAACTGGAAAATTTTATTTCTTCTGCAGAGAATCTGATAAAAATGTCTTTCTTTAGCGAAGTTAAAACACGAAATATTTTACAAGGAACAACGGGCTCTTGAGTTTTATTTTGAGCATAACATCTAAGATATAATTAGAACAAAAACCTGGAGTTAATCCCGGTTATTTTTCCGGAGAAAGCCTGACCCTGGCCGGGCATAATATGATATACTTACCTATTCTGTGTTCCGGGGTCCTTGCGAAATCTTGGCCAAGTCTGCATATATTATGCTATGCAAATTTTTTTTATCTCTCATAAAAACCTATTATATTCTCAAAAAAAATTAGGTTTTAAGTTGTTCGTCGGAAATAAACCATAACAATAAAAAACTTTTAATTAAGTAGTTATCAATATGAATGTTTACAATAATTGAAATATTTACAAAAAAAATAACATAGGTACCTACTACAATAAATCTATAATATTTATATTATTTACAAAAAAATATAAAGTAAGAAGTTAAAACAATTCAAAATGGCAATGGTTTTCACATACAAAACGCATATAAAATTCATACCATGCAACACAGTACAAATCGCGATAAATATTTCCGTCTGAACCTGGTTGAAGACAGGTACATTAACTCGGTGCTTCTCCCCTTTTAGACGAAAGCCATGGCATGAATATAAATAGATGTAATATTAAAACGTCCTCTTTTCTTCAGAGGTAAAGTGTCACATAAAGAGGCCAAGTAATATGCACGATCAGTCATACTTAGTGAGGATTTCAATTTACTCTACGGACCCGGTTAAATAGAGATGGATTGGTAGCTCGCGGTTGGGTTACCAATTTGTTTTAATACGTTTCAAAGTTAGTTACAGGGACCATACTTCCCTTTAGTTCCCGTAAATTAATGTTGTCCAATTTTCATAATTTTTAGAAATGTTGCAGATACAATGAAGAACTATGCTCGTACGTTTTAATTTTAATGAAATATTGCTTAGGTTAAAAGTTATTAGCGTCTAAATATCCATATTTTTGACCTAAAAACTTCCTCGAGTATTTTAATTTTTTTAAATTCAACCAAACTAAAATACTAAAAAAATAAAACGTACGAGCCTAGATTAAGGTGTACTGAATCTAATGAGACCAAAATTGTCTAATTTAGTAAACGTTTGGGGGGGTAAAAACGTGATCACCCGAAACAATATTTCAAGAATAAAATGTAGGCATATGCCTATACTGGACTTGCAACTCTCTCTATCGCACGATACGGAGAAGGCAGCGAAGCGTTGTGAAACAGATAGCATTATTGAAAATACCTACTCGCGTCGCGTTTCGTCACTAGACGATAGTCTCAAAGCAATACCACTACAGCCCATTATCGTCCCACTCCTGGGCATAGGCCTCCACTCTCATGGGAGAGAGGGAATTAGAACTTAGACCCACCACGCTGCTGAAATGCGGGTTGGCGGGCTTTAACGACTATTATCGTGTTATAGTGATAATAACTGGGACCGACGGCTTAACGTGCTCTCCGAGGCACGGGGGTGTAACACCGCCAACTTCCTAACTCCGGGCTAGCACTGAGAATTTCTAGTCAGAAAAACCCAATCCTCAACTATGGCCCGACCCGGGACTCGAACCCGGGACCTCGTCGGCCGCAGTCGAACATGCCAAACACTAGACCAACGAGGCAGTTAAAGCAATACTTAAGCAATATTACTCAAATTACAGTTTGATGTCACGTCAAATTACGTTGACGTCCCTGAATTAAGGATTATAATTCTAAAACAAATGAAACAATTCTGGCTTCAAGTATAGGCAGTATGGCCCAGGGTGTTAGGATTTAGGATGATGTCAAGTACATACTTGGTGGGCAAAACTCCCTACGGACAGGGGGGTTACAATCGTCCCATAAAGCTTATTTTAATCTTGTTGTCGCTCTTGTTTTAGGATTATAATCCTTATTTTATTGACGTTAAGGAACGCCAGCCAGTACAAAAGCCAGACCCACAGTTAAAATCAAATTTTACATCTCATCAACGGAAACTGACCTCTTGACGATCTCCCTGGCACAGTGGTAAGCGCTGTGGTCTTATTGTGGGAAGTCCCGGGTCCGATTCCCGGCAGGGTCAATTTTGAAATTTATAATTTCCGAATTTTCTCTGGTCTGATCTGGGGAGGCTTCGGTTGTGGCTAGTTATCACCCTACCGGCCAAGACGTACCGCCAAGTGATTTAGCGTTCCGGTACGATGCCGTGTAGACGGTAAGGGTTTAATATCACAGCGACATTAATATACATCAGCAGGGCTAGCATGGGCCGGAGATAAAAAAATTATCCCCCGATTTTATCCACTGACAAGAGATTACAATTAACTTATCCACTTCTCAGAGCACGGCAACAGGGGAGAGGAGAAGTTTATACCCATTTGACATTTCACGGGGGCTCGAGGGACTATTTATCCACCGTTATTTATCGTTTTTATTTATTTATTTAGGAATAAAATTTTTATCCTTTCCTCGGGGAGAAAATTGTCTCGGCCCATGCTAGGGGGGCAGCGATATGCAACACAACATCGCTTACTGTAGCATCAAGGAGTTCGTCTTAACGGCTATATTTGTCTGTTAAAGCCTAATATTAGTCAAACGCACCACCAAATATCGCATGGCAAGAAACAATACCGCGGTTGCGTTACCACAATTATACGTGGCACGATTCCTTAGTGCTTTCCGACACGACACCATCTCTGGGACCACATTTACTGCCACCATTATACAACCGAACCAGCCATCTAAATATAATTTATATTTCCGATACATTAAGCGCGACGTTAAAGGTTAAAATATTTTAGAAAGGACAAAAGTCCTTCTAATTCTTTGGCTAGTCTTCCGTGTCTTTATCTACATTATTTCTGTAGAATCATCAACATAATTTTGTCCAATCCCTCCATGATTCCCAGTACTTAGTCCAGTTGAGTGTTTTTGAAAAACTCTCAGATTTTCTGGGATTACAAGTAGCATATGTCCTTACCCAGGACGCAACCTATCTTTGTACCGTCTGCACTCTGTACCAAATTTTGTACGTTGAAAATGGTTGAACGGATGGGCTGTGCAAACGTAGCAGATATATTACAGACATAGGTACTCACTTTCATAATTATCAGCTGCTAGGGAATCAGCTAATTACAGCTGATTCCCGCGACTTTTCCGCGTGGAATAAGTTTTTGTAATTCAAGCGGGAACTCCTAAATTTTCCGGGATTAATAGCAGCCTATGTCACTCTCCAGGTCCTAAACTGTACCCATGCAAAAATCATGTCGATCCGTTGCTCTATTGCGACGTGGTTGAAGGACAAACCAACAAACAATTAAGACACTTTCTCATTTATAATATTATTAGTTTGTTCCGAAATAATGTTTTGGTGTGATGTAAGTTTTCTGATGTAACTCGCATAAAACTCGAATAAAAACGACCCGTAAAAATAATTTCCTTCCTTACGCGTCGCAATACAGCATATATACTAAAGGTAAGGGTAGGTTTAAATACTAAAAAGTTTAAAGCGACACTAAACTCAGCAATAAAAGCTAAGGAGTGCTTTTACGTGTCTCGTTATCTCGATATATCATATTTTTTCCCCGACTCTCGAGATATACGGCGTCTCGGTGCGTGACGTGCTTCCGGGAGCAATATTAATAAAATGATTGTGGCGACACGTACCAAGCGCTGGGCCCTGACCTATCCGTCTTAGTGTGTGTTCACACCAACTTTGTGGTGCCTCATTGTTCTATTGGTTAGATTTCTTTGTTTTTCAATCAATCAATCAAATCGTTTATTCAATACCAGATGATGTCCGCGACTTCGTCCGCGTGGATTAAGGTTTATTGATTCCCACGAGAACTCCTTAATTTTTCCGGGATAAAAAGTAGCCTATGTCCTTCCCCGGGATATAACCTACTTCTATACCAAATTTCAGCAAAATCGGTTGAAAAGATGGGCCGGAAAAGCGTAGCAGACAGACAGACAGATATACAGACAGACCGACAGACACACTTTCGCATTTATAATATTAGTATGGATAGGTACACTGTAGGTACACTTACTGACGTTAAAAATTACTTCCATATGAAACACGATGGTGATAATCAGTTACGGTATCTTAAAACTAAAGCTACGAGGGTTCCAAACGCACCCTGGTCTGAGAAGAGCCCACAACAAACTCAGCTGGGTTTTTTTTATTATCACCATCTCACAAATCATCTTAACTAAGGAACTATCAGAGCCATTAGAGCAAATTATTGCGAAGCCTCCTTGTCGCTTATGTAATCCTTTACATGGGAATAAGATTTTTTAATACAGTTGCTCAAAAAGTGGCGTATTGCAGGGATGTATAGCGTTCGGGATGTGGGCTATTACATACTCGTGCTTTTTTTTTACCTTTCCCGAACTCGTGCGTTCTCTTTCCCAACTGTCAAAATAATGTCTATTAAAAAGAAAACCAACCATGAAGTTTTTACTAAAAAAATTCATAGAAGTTTTTATGATTCATGCAAATACGTGTATATTTCTGAAAAGAAGCTACTAATTTGTTTCAATATCAGATTTAATGATTTGATTGAATGAGTTTGGTTAGGTTTCATTTCATTTCATCCCATTAAATTTCATTTTCATTTCATATCAATAAAAAAAATCTACTGAAGACTTGGCTGTATGGGCATAGTTCCCTTTGCCTACCAGAATGGGCGAAGAAAAAAAAAAACTCTGCTTATATTCTACGGTTGGCGCCATTTTTCAGAAATTTTCTTTGCGAGTTTAGTTGTTTGTTGCACAAAATGAGTAATTTCGACCCTAGTTTTTTTGAATTAACACCACCGGAACTCAGTATAATTGCACAAAATGCTTCGGAGAACATTTTACCGGAAAAGTCAAAAAGTCGCTACATATCTACATACGACGAATTTATTTGAGAGTTTGAGTTAATTTACTGAGAGAAGAGAAAAAAGCAAATAGTTTTTCAGAAAATGTTATGTTGGCATACTTCTCCGAACTCTCCAATCCACTCCATTAATTTAAGGTCCAGTCCGTCTCCTTCACATGTTGCAGAGAACGTTCGTCCTTCTACCTTCGTTGATAATGATAATTCATCAGATCCAACTCCATCAACTAGCAAACGCCATTGTATGACAAATATACATGAACAATCATACGAAATTAATAATAGTTTGTCTCAAACAGTAAATATGCAACCTAAAACTTCCCCAGTTAGTATAAAAAACTGTACCAATTTCAATGTAATATGTGAATTATAACTTTTATAAGAAATAAATGTTAAGTTAGTTGAGTTTATTGTGTTTTTATTGTTTTATTAAATTGCTTCATTTTTTCGCAACTGTATTAAAAATAGTCGTTCAGTACACGTGCGGAACCGTCATTGCAACTTGTTCCGACTGTCAACCCTCGCTTTCGGCTGCGCCTCGGCTCGGGTAGACATTTGTCGGAACTCTTTGCAATGACAGCCTTTCCACACTAGTAATGAAATATACTATTTCAATGAGTTTAAGTTTTACATTAACTTTGAACTTATTCAGAGACATAATATTCAACATGTCTTCTGGGAGCTTATTGTAGAAGCGGACACTGTTTCTAACAAATGAATTGCTAATTTTACTAAGCCTACAAGCAGGCATTACAAGTTTTTTTTAATTTCTTGGAACAGAACATTAGGAGATACCAGCCCCCCTGGCCAAGTTACGTAGATTTTTGTCTATTCTCTTCCTTTAATGGTTAATGATTTAGCGGAAAGAAAAAAATAAGTGAATTCTCTATGGTCTATGGTTAGCGTAATTAATCGCTTTCTCTAAAGCGTTAACGATTATAGAAAGAGAATAGACACGAAACGTTTGTAACTTGGTTATGGGGGGCTGGTTCGAGAAAAACGGTTATTGGATTTGAGAAGAAATTCGTAAGTGGTTCGGAGTAAGGTTAACCACGCACTGTTAAAGACAATTATTTTGCTACACCAAAACTGGGTATCCATTGCCTGCCTTGTTTATTAATGACCTAATTTTATTTAAAAAAAAAATGTACCTGTGGAATTGGCTATTTGACAAATAGTCAAATCAGCAACTTTTTTCCAAACGTCAAAACGCGTCCTAAGTATAGGATTTATATGAAATTCTGAAATGTGACGTCATTAAAGTTCGAAGCACTTTTTTACTTTAGTCGATTGTTTAAAATGGTCATTCGGGGGATGCCCCGTCGCTCACGTCCGCAGGAACTACCTTCTACCTCCCTGCACGTGTCCCCTGGGCGGTGCTAAACGAGCGACGAACTTGCAGGCGAAATAAGCGTTCTTTATAAAAACGTTTATTTACACTAAACGCCATACGATTTAATAATAATGGTCATTCAACATAAAACTATCAGGAGACGTGGATATTACGTTTTTTGGGAGATCCTTTATTTAATAATCACTAAAAAATAATTTATATAAATAGTAGTCAAATTTATTTATTTATTTATTTTATTTATCAACTAGTGGACGCCCGCGACTTCGTTCGCGTGGCATAAGTTTTTTAATTCCCACAGGCACTCCTTCATTTCCGGGATAAAAAGAAGCTGTCACTCTCCAGATCCTCAACTATACCTACCCATGCAAAAAATCACATCGATCCGTTGCTCTGTTGCGGCGTGATTGAAGGACAAACTCTCTATTTAACGTCCTCGGGGATAGAAATTTCAAAACTGTGGAATACGTATTTCATCATTTTAAATCGGAAGCCCAAATACCAAGTTTCAGGGCTATAACTTGTGAAATGAAGGACTTTAATACCAATTTTCATCCCCTATTTCACCCCTTTGGGGGTCGAATTTTCAAAAACTGTGAAACACGTATTTCTTCATTTTTAACCCGCAGCTCATATTACCAAGTTTCATGGCTTTAGCTTGACAAATGAAGGACTTTCATATAAACTTTAAACCCCTATTTTACCCCTTTGGGGGTGGAATTTTGAAAAACTGTGAAACACGTATTTCTTTATTTTTAACTGGTAGCCCATTTACCAAGTTTCATGGATATAACTTGAGAAATGACGGACTTTCATACAAACTTTAACCCCTTATTTCACCCCCGTAGGGGTGGAATTTTGAGAAATCCTTTCTTAGTGAGCGCCTACGTCACAAAAGGAACCTACTGTCAAAATTTCAAGTTTCTAACCCCAGCGGTTTAGGCTGTGCGTTGATATATAAGTCAGTCAGTCAGTCAGTCAGGACTTTGAATTTTATATATATAGATAGATTGCAACTTAATTTTTGAAATTGCAAAGGCAGTTGTCGATGCAAAACCCTCGTGAAAGCCTTGTAGAGTACAAAAAATCTATGCTCCTAGTTTGTCTGATCTCTATCCAGTTATTTTAGAATTCGAACAATAAGAGGGGATAGAAAGTGCAGTAATATAATGAGTTGTCTTCGTTGCGATTGAGTCTCCATCAGAGGAACGTTATACTGAATAGCTGATGAAATTTATAGGGCAGTAGCTAAGCTATACAAAACTAAAAAAAATTAAGGAAATCTCTCAGACGCTTAGTGTGAATGTGATCTAAGAAAGGCACGCTTCCGTACCAGCTGAGGTAACAGCTGGCAACATCATTGTTCAAACTACCCCTAGCGTGACGTGAGCAAACAATTCCCAGCGGCCATTAGAGACCGCACTTCCTGAGTACGGTTTAACCGTACCGCATATAGAGTTGATCATATTTTCAAAGATTCCTCTATAACTATATCAACTTTTTTTTTTTTTATCCACTACAAGTTAGCCCTTGACTGCGATCTCACCTGATGGTAAGTGATGATGCAGTCTAAGATGGTAGCGGGCTAACCTGTTAGGGGCATGGCAGTTATATTAAACCCATACCCCTATTCGGTTTCTACACGGCATCGTACCGGAACGCTTAATCGCTTGGCGGCACGTCTTTGCCGGTAGGGTGGTAACTAGCCACGGCCGAAGCCTCCCACCAGGCCAGACCAGGGAAAATTCAGAAATTATAAATTCCCAAATTGACCCTGCCGGGGATCGAACCCGGGACCTCCGCACGTTAAGACAACAGCGCTACACACTGCGCCACGGAGGTCGTCAAAACTTTCTGTTAACTGTCTTGCTGGTCTAATGGTTGATTTGCTTAACGGTTCGGGCTCTAAGATGTTTTATAGGTGGTCATATTTCTGGCCATAATAAATAGGGATGATGACAACTCAATCAATCACGCACATACAGACAGACCTTCAACTGAAGGTTTAAGTGCGGAAACCCGTCCAGTAGAAAGAACTCAATCAAATCAGCAACTCTATATCAAACTTTAAAACGTGCTTCCAGCATGGAAGTTTGTATGAAATACATAGTTGTAACGTCATCAAATTTTAACGCACTTTTTTTCTTATAGTTTATAATGGTTATCAAACATTAAACTAAAAGAGGATCCGAATTTTAAGACTTATGGAAGACTTGGAAGGCTTATTTGATAATCAGTAAGAAACAATTTATTTGTGACATACGAGTAGGTATCATCCCTATCCCACAGCTGTTATTATATGACAAGAAATCTTTTGTAACTACTACCCCATGAGGAAGTAAAAGTGTCATCCCCGTGCCTCGAAGAGCACATAAAACTGTATGCCTGATTTCTCTCTGGTCGTGTCGAATTTCCATTTCCAATTCCCATCGGGACTTTAGAGTGAAGGAATAAATAGTTTACCAGTATTTTCGCACACACTTGCTCAATATATTTCCCGCGCAGATGGCTTATCTCTGTAGGGATTGGCTGCGTTGGCTGGATTCGGTCAGCAGGGACATTATTATTAAGCCTTGGGTTACAGTACAGAAGTTGAATAGAAGGCTACTTCTCTACCATGTTAACTGGCGTCTGGCAGTCAAACTTATCTATGCTGAGATTTATAGAGCGTACTTTGACTTGGCTCACACTTTACTTAGTTAAAACGAGATTATGAGACTTATGTGAGTAATATAAATCTGTCTCGTTTTAACCATGTCTTAAGTCTAAGCAAAGTCAAAGTTCGTAGATCTCACACTTAGTTATTCTGACAGTATGCGTATAGTTAATTAAGCAAGGTAGTGTTTGTTAATTGAGTCGTGAGTGTTGCCCGCTGAAACTGTAATTTTTTTTTCAATACACTTGCTCGCAAAATGCACTTACAGAGGCAGTAAACAGGGCTTGTAAGTTAAATTTACTGCCCTCGTGCTTTTTTTTTGCAGAATTTACTGCCCTCGTGCTATTTTTTTGCAGTTTTTTTTTAATTTTTGTAAGGCCACTTTACTTCTAAATAAAAAGTTTTCTTGAAAGAAGGTTCATAATGATATTGACTTTGTATGTAGAAAACTTAAAAAATAATAACATTTAGATGTGGATTGATGAAATTAATTCATGAAATTAAAAATTGTATTTAATTTAGTTAATTAAAATTGTTTTAAGTTTTATAAATCAAAAAAGTAAAGGCTGAATAGTCCAGGCTGATAGTTAAGAGCTAGAACCTAGAGCCATGAAGCCAATTAAAAAAAACGCAATTACAACAACGCGCTATAGATAGGTACTACTAAAATCTTGAATCTGTGCGCGCTATTTTTAAAAGTTTCATTGAGTTTTTCTTATAAATTATTAAATAATAAGATGAGTGGTATAAGTGATGTGTAATAATAAATTAAATCAACAATAAGGTATTTTAGCTGTGAGAAAAAAGTCGCGCTTGTAATAGCCGCCGAAAATCTCGACTAAGTATGGGCGTGAGAAGCCATTTTCTAGTGAGTACCTAGTTCCTACCTACTCGACTTTTAATTTCAAGTTTTCTCACAAATGTATTGAAAAATATCGTGTGATACACGGGCGTTAAGGTTTTAACAAACTCGTGACGATGGTCAGCCCTCGACTGGCGTCATCGGGCTGACATTAGTCAACTCGTATGTAAAAGCCTATTTACCGCCCTTATATCACAAACTACTATTGCAAGTTTTTAATGCGCACTTTTATTAATTGGTAGAGTAGTTAATATATTTATAGGTTTATTTCAGAGGTATGTTTGTGATAAAGAGGTGATCTATTGGAATGAGCTGCAGAAAAACAGGCATTTGGTTTTTATCACTGCACCAGCAACAAACTGGAACTTAACATTTAAACTATCGTGAGTGATATTCATTTTAACTCTAACTACAAAACACGTGGTGACGTGCCATAACACGTGAGTTTATCCGGTAGTTAGGTATAGTTAAAACTGGATCTTGATGAAAAGCGCAAAGATGTAGGCACCTTGGGCCGGCCTGCCTTCAATTATCTTAATATATTTAAGGGTTTTAAAAACCTTAATTTACGCGAACAAAATCTCGCGAGTATCAGTTCTAATTAAATTAGAATGTGCACTCATTAATCACGCCCAAAATACCGGAACCGTTTTGTCGGCTCCTGCTCTTTGATTAGATTCCCTACGGAGAAACCCATCCATCGCAAAACCGCAAAGCGTCGGCGAAACACCGACCAACCCTCCATTTCGTTGTCCAGAAATTTTCGCAATAAAATTAAACGTACCAATAAAATTGGCGGCCGACGACTAAGCTTTAACGCTTCCTGATTCGATCACCTTTTTTAATCTTGCAATAAAAGCAATTCCGTTTTTTTCAAAAAGACCCGATATTTTGTTCGATCTAAAGTTATAACCTGAAGGTTTAACCATACTTAATTTAATAATTTTTGAATTAAGGGTATTTTACTGGCATTTTATTTACTCAGACTTTGGAAACCTATAGCTCCATTTGACCGCAAAAAGTAAGATTAATTTAAGACAATTTCAGTTTCCACTTCGATGTCCAAAATTTTTTAAATTTAAATTTAAAAACAAATTTAATCGTAATAAAATAAGAACGGAATAGATCTGTTCACGCATAAACACTTTTTAATTGAGTCGCCTTTTGCTCCTTTCACAGCCATTCAAATACGAAATCAAACTTGAACAAGTTCCTTAGCTTAGAGATAAATCCGAATTTTGAGTGGGATTCTTAAGACTGCTTTCATCCTTTGCGTGCTTTCAAACTTTCTAAAAACTCTATTGATTACTTTGTGAAAGAGGATTAAGTATTTGAATGGCTTTATAAATTTTCTGAGCGGACTTAGATTTTCCCATTCATTCGTATTTAGATTTCTACTGCAAAAAATAGAAAGAGCCGTTTTTCATTTGCAATTTATTTAAGGATATTTTTCATTATTTAAAAAAATAATTGTTTGCGTTGTGTATACCTACTTACTAATTAATTAATAATTTTTACTCAACGTCTGCACAGAAACTTACTTTTTCTTGCAGATCCAAGATCTTTTTTGACACACTAGCTGCTTCAAAAAGTTATTTATGTCCCAGAATAATTATTTACATAGCGTAGATTTTACCACAGAAGAGGAAATCTGCCTAGATTTTAGAATATTTCATCCATCATTTAGATTTTTTTGTAAATTGGACATTCTAATACCTAGTTTATTTTGCATAAGTAGGTAAGTATTTATAAGTACTTTAAATCTCGAAGGTGGATAATCGAGTTTCGAACCCTCATAAAAAAACAAAAGCACCAACAATGAAAAAAGTTGTATGTAAAAAGGCCTTTTCCCACTTAACCCATTAATTTCATAGCTCTTGTATTACAAACGGGAAACTTTAATTAAAATAATGGACGCAAAAGGCTTAAGTACAGACAATGAAATGAACTAGGTAAGAGACATTTAATCAGATACCATTGACCTCACTTCATTTTATTTGCAAATACTCGTTAATTACCCTGTCTTTTGTATAGTATATCATTGTTAAACTTATTAACATTAATTAAGTTCAGAATTCATGACATCTTCCAAAAAACATTTGCACTTGCAAAAGGAAAGGCTTGCACTTTTTTATTTATTCCACTTCAAGTTAGCCCTTGACTGCGATCTCTCTTGATGGTAAGCGATGACGCAGTCTAAGATGGTAGCGGGCTAACCTGTTAGGAGTATGGCAGTTATATTGAAACCATACCCTAGGCGGTTTCTACAAGGCACCGTACCGGAACGCTAAATCGCTTGGCGGTACGTCTTTGCCGGTAGGGTTATAGCCACGGCCGAAACCTCCCAATACACCAGACCAGAGAAAATTTAGAAATGATAAATTCCCAAATTGACCCTGCCGGGAATCGAACACTGCGCCAGGGATGTCGTCAAAATTGGACGACAATCATGCTTATTGAAAGTATTGACGAGTCCTAGATTTTGCTTACACTACATCATACTTAATATTATAAATACGAAAGTGTGTTTGTTTGTTTGTTTGTTTGTTGGTTTGTCCTTCAATCACGCCGCAACAGAGCAACGGATCGACGTGATTTTTGGCATGGGTATAGTTGAGGACCTGTAGAGTGACATAGGCTACAGAAAATTCAGGAGTTCTCGTGAGAATTAAAACCCCTGCGGCAGGGAGGTTGTTAAAAAATCCATCAGCCAAAAAGCCTGTTACTCCTAGACTCGTTTATCGCTTTTCCTCAAACCGTTTTAGGCTCTTTGCTCTCTGATTAGAATCGGCACTGCGCAAATGGTATTTCGCTCAACTTAGCTTTTGAAAAATATCAGTAAAACGGTTTCCAATTCTCGTTTACCAAATGGCTGTTTAGAAAATTCGGCAATAAACTTAATCGTACCATTAAAAATGACACCGTCTAGACCTGTTAAAAATTACTGCTTTTAGAACTTTTTAGGAAGCTACAATTATTCATCATGGACTAGGTAATAATGCTTAACTTTTAACTAATTAATAGCTCCGCATATTTTACCGCTAAGTATCGGCGCAACAGCAACGGGAGTATACTGCCATTTTTCAGTCGATTATGCTGTAACTTTCGCATTAAAATTAATGTTTTTGGGACCGTCTAGACCTTTTCTTTTTATTTTTCCTAACTTTTAAGTTGACAATGATGTTTTGATCTTGAATGGGTGGTGTTTTGATTACATGGTGTACATACAGGTGTCTCTTATTTTAAGTACGTCATGTTTTGACTCTACCACGGGTTCGGAAAGAGTACACATTTTTCTTTTTATGAAAAGTTCAACTGCTGAGTTTCTTGCCTGCTCATCTCAGTAGAATCAGCTTTCCAAACCGGTGGTAGAGTCTTGACCTCTCTTAAGTGACACAAGCTACTCATTCCTCACCTGTCATTGGTAGCGGTTAGACGTGTAATACTAAGTGCAAAATTAGCGTACCTAATGGCGAATAAGTGTTCGCAGTGTTCGAAACCCATAACAAAAAAGTTTCCGGGACTTGAGTGATTGTTCTCGATCACCCAGAAAAAGTTCAACTTTCATCACGCCCGACGACGATCTCGACGACGAAGAATAATAAAACTCCCACTTGGCCTAAGACTAGCGGATGTAGCCCAAGGCTTTGCGTTAGTCAAATGATAACAAATGGAAGTAGGAATAGCGGAAGTAGAAAAGTACCAAAAAATATTGTTATCAAAGGAGTATCAGATCCTCAAAGTTTAAGGAACGACGCATGATGAAGTGTTTTCATTTTGTAGACTTTTTTCGAACCCAATAAATGTCGATGTTAAAGTTAATGGCATAATAATTCGTGATAGCATAGAAAGTTCATCCATTTAAATAGATCGTTATGTAGGTATATAAATTGATGTCTGTCGGTAACACATCGGTGTGGGAACGGTGAAAAGTTGTATTCGCTAGCGAGTACATTTATTACATACAATCGATACCCTAAATCAAAGTGAGCAATTTGCTGTGTGTAAACGCAGCTCCCGATGGATTGCATAATTGGCTGAGAGCCGGTGAGCTATTTTGAGGCAGTAATCGATAAGTCCTATTACGAGTCTGCCGGAAACGCAACCGTTAATGGGTATCTAATTCTATAGGTTTTCAAGCGGGCCGATAGCTGATATGGCAACCACGACAGGGGTCAAACTGACAACGCTTAAAGCAATATTACTCAAAATGAGTTTGATGTCACGTACCTTGACATGATTCTAAAACACAAAAGTCAACAATAATGAAACAACAAGCGTTAGCAGTATGGCCCTTGGCCTGTTTAAAGTTATTTTTGTCATTTTTAGGACAATTAAACAACTATGAAATGAATCACGTTAAAAGCTACTTATTTATGTTGCAACAACCACTAAAATACACAAAGTCTAAATTTTAGTTTCGTAATTTCAAATTACAAACTTATCACTTTTCGATTTTTGATATCTGCATCGCATTCCTTACTGCTAAAATTCATAACCACTTTCCTGCGATCATAATTAAAAAGTTATAGGTTACAGGTTTCCTTGTGTTAAAAATGCGTATGGCTCCATTCTGCTTAAGTACCTCCTAAAAGTTATTTACAAGCTCTTTGTCTATAATAAAAATCGTACAAAAACATGGATAACGCCCGCAGAACAATCGGAAATGTATTTCCCAATTAAATTTTCGACAAGCATATAGACTGTCTAAGCTAAGTCTGCAGCAGTAAGAAAATGGTAGAATTTGAAAATCTGTTGATGACAACACAGAGTGTAATGCGAAAAAACGCACTTGATACTTGTGTTTTTTGTTTTTAATCTGCTTTCCTGGGAGTGTGGTCATTGTTCGTTTTAGTACATTTCAAAGAGTAAATGTAAATAGAGGGCACAATTTTGACAGCGTAATAAGGTAGAGCATACATGATCCCCGTATTTATATAAATTTTATATATAATATTTGCCGTGAATTCGTCTGCGTGGATTTCGGCTATAAACTCACACAGAAACCATATGTTTTTGTTCAGGGGATGAGTCAAAAAAGGTAACAGACAAACGGTTACTTTCGCTAACTACTCTTCGCTACTACTAATATTAGTATGAATCTACTGACGCTAAAGATTAACAACAAATGATTACTTGATCAGGGGAGATCTTTTGAATTACTTATGGAGAGCATAATAGCAGATTAGTAGCCAAGGGTTGTAAGGCATCAATTGCAGCCCGAGATATTTAGGCGCACGAGCGCAGGGAGGGCGCCTATAGTTCGAGGGTGCAATTGATGCTTACACCCGAGCTAACTACTCTGATTTACATCTCGATTGTGAGGTAAAGTAGGTCCTTAGTAATTAAAAAAAAAACTCTTCACTCTTTCGAAAAGTTCGCGTACATCTAACCAGCATACTTTTTTTAATTACTTACCGCCCTAGGGCTTTTCTAGCTACATTATTACCCCAGAGCGCTAATTGGTCACCTACAAGCTCCATTTGGGGGTAATAAGGACCTACTTACCGAATATGAGAGATGTAAATGAATTAAAACATAAAATGAAATGAATTAAATATTCTTTATTGTACACCAAAGACATAACATTAATAATCAGAATCAATAAAACAAAAAATAAAATAAAACAATAAAAATTATCAATATTGACTTTTGTTTCCCGTGCTGCACGCTTTTTGCCGGGAGTCCTCCAGATTCCCTGATTAGTTTGGCCCTCATTTTTAATAACTCTTAAGGTTCGTTCGCTTACACCTGGAAATAAATGAAAATAATTTATTTTTTTCGCATTTTCGGCAAAAAATAATAATTATGTTGGGGGTTCCGTCTAGACTCTCTTGACCCCTCCTTAGACGCGACAGCTTTTGATCAAGGCAGCACGTTTCTAAATCTAAAATCCCACTCCAAAAAAACCAAATTTCAATTTGAGATGGATGGATTGACTTATTCCAAGTTTCTGAAGGACATCCTGGAGATGAGGCTTTAACTCTTCGCTTATTCCACCTTGAATTTATACAATAATTAATAAAAAGTATATTATCCATCATAATTATACGATATGGCGAATATAAACCGTTGAAACGTTTTATATAAATAGTCTAGTATTGTATTCAAAGATCGAAAGGCAAAATATCAAAACCGTCTGGTCAACTTACTTGTCGACTCTTCAATTTCTTGTAAACATTGTTGTTTTTGGCTTAGGACAGCATCGTGATCTTCCTTTACTTCTTAGAATTTAAGAATCATGTTATAAAATAACTCGCACACATTATTTTGAATAGGTTTATCCATTATTTCACTATTTTCACTTTTATTTTCGAAATATTAAAACGAACTTATACAACCTGTTAACTGAATTGACAAATCAGTGACAAATGTAAGAACACAGACTATACGAATGTTTTTACTTTGTTTTAAGTGTTGCCCTTTTATTCCGTGGCAGAGTTAGCGTGGCCAGACTCTAGCAGGCTTAATAGGTTATACACGATTACCGCTTCAGTACGATTTGTTTTAACGGACTTTTAAAAAAAAAGGAGGAGGAATTAGGTTGTATTTCTTATTAATGACTAGATGATGCCCGCGACTTCGTCCGCGTGGATTAAGATTTTGATTCCCATTGGAACTCTTTAATTTTCCGAGATAAAAAGTATCCTATGTCCTTCCCCGAGATATTACATATCTCTATACCAAATTTCAGCAAAATCGGTTGAAAAGATGGGCCTGGAAAGCGTAGCAGACAGACAGACAGACAGACACACTTTCGCATTTATAATATCAGTATGGATTTACCGGTTCAGCACGAACCCTGATTGAAAGCGTTTTCCCAGTTTTTGCAAATTCAGCTCTTTATTCTAAATCTGAATTTATAGTTTTTATTTTAGTATTTTTTTTCTGCAGTCATTATTTGTGCCACTGCAATTAAGAGAAGCAACGCAAACAGGGAGTTGAAACAACAATTTTATGCAGCGGTGTGAATAAAGCAGTGGACATAAAAAATATAAAACTGTAGTAATCACACCGATTTCATTATGAGATGAATAAGAATCTGCGCTTAATCTGAAAGTTTCATGAAGAAAACAACCCCCAAAATGAACTTTCAGGTTTTTTTTAAATGAACTCACCCCCTGCTGAAGGCGTTAAGTACTAGCTAGAGGCTTAACTAACGGTATTCTATTAATACATTAATATCTTAACTAACTGAATCAGATCAGAGGGCTTAGTAAGATTTTTTTTTAACTTTTCGACTGCTAAAGTTAACTACGATTTATAATGAACTGGCTGATGGCCACAACTTCGTCCGCGTGGTTTAAGTATTTTTGATTCCCGCGGGAACTCCTTAATTTTCCGGGATAAAAAGTAGCCTATGTCACTCTCCAGGTCCTCCAGGTCTCAGGGTCCTATACCCATGCCAAAAATCATGTCGAGCAGTTGCTCCGTTGCGGCGTGATTGAAGGACAAACCAACAAACAAACACACTTTCGCATTTATAATATTAAGTATGATTGAATTGTCAAGCGCTTGATGACGTATGACAGCTGGTGCTCGGTCAATTCCTTATAAATGGCATTTAACTTTTACGGCATAGAATAGGTAAACATCCCTCACTAGGCCTACTGATCAATCCTGGCAGGCGAGGCGTATAATAGACAGTGACTGTTCTAGATCTAGATTATATTACGTGCACCTACATACCTATTGTATGAAAACTTGTTAGAGCGAGTTCCTGCATTTCCACATCGCCTATCATATGGTTAGCGTAGCACGTTCCATCTTGATCATAATAATTTTAGAATCAATGCAAATCTGAAGTGTATGTGCCTGTTGCATTTGGAGCTTTGTCATCTATTAACTTTCTCCCAAGTCATTTCATAAAGTTTACTCATATACTTTTTTTTTTATCAACTACAAGGTAGCCCTTGACTGCGATCTTGCCTGATGGTAAGTGATGATGCAGTCTAAGATGCATGGATACTCAAAGTAATAATTAATTATAGGATGGGTCGATCATAAACAATTGACCATAGATATATACTAGTAGCGACGCGACGTAGAGTATAACACATCCAAAAAAAGGTAAGTAGTTAGCTTAGTAAAGACATAAGTACTTAAAAGGATTTTTTTAAAATTCTTATTTAAGCTTTTCCACTTTCCCTCCTACGCCTCTTGTGGAGAACACTCCTAAATCCATACTTAATATTATAAATGCGAAAGTGTGTCTGTCTGTCTGCTACGCTTTAACGGCCCATCTTTTCGACCGATTTGGGTGAAATTTAGTAGGTATAGTGATAGGTTGCATCCCGGGGAAGGACATAGGCTGATCATATATATACATATTATAACGCACCAGATGTAGAGAATAACACATCCTAAAAAAGTATTTAGTAGTCGTAGTAGGTTTTTTAAATCCTTACTTACTTAAGTGTCCCTCCTACGCCCCTTGTGGAAAGTACACCAAAATAAAGTGTAGGTAATTAGCATACTTATGTCTGAAGAGATTTTTTAATTCTTACCTAAGTCCTCAGCATCCTCGCTCCAATCGCCCTCCTGCGCCCAGCAAGCCGCCAGCATCACGACCAGTCTGATCCACTTTACGGGGCACATCGCTCACATCCTGTCTCCACACATCACCCCACACACTACACTTCCTTTATACGTATCTATCTCACCACCATTTCTATATCTACGTATTCACTTGCACTTAACAAAAACATGGTAATCAAAGCTGTATTTTTACGGCTTTATGCTTATTTATGTAAGTATTTAAAAGGTGTGAGTGACTTCAAATACTAAATAGACAAAGTCTCTTAGCCTTAGTCTATGCTCTATCTTAGCTTGAGGGATGAGTGGCAGAGTTGTGACAACGGATATCGGTTAATTGCGATTGTTAAGCAACGTTGACCCAAGTCAGTAACTAGATGGGTGACCGAATTTGGAGGTTCAAATTTGGCTTTTTCGTTTCCTCCGTGTCTCGGAGAGCACGGTCACTAAAATTTGATAATAATCGTTACAGAAACCTGAGAGTTAATACTCTTAGTCGAGTCGTATGCGGAAGGACCTGGGAACCCTCCGCGTTATTATCCAAAGAAAACTCAACATTATGTGGTTAATGGAGCAGAGGCACGACCCTCAGTAATGAGGAATACGACGCAAAGAGCTGATATATCTTACCACCATTATTCACTAGCACTCTTGCTCTCTAATATAAAAAACATGGTAAATTTATAGCTGTATGATTCATAAGTAAGTATTTAAAAGGTGCGCGTGACTTTAAATACTAAATAGATAAGCCTTATTCTATGCTCTGTCTATCTTACCCCCATTTCTAGCATTTTTTAGATAAGTAGTGATTAAGAAAGTAAGTTAAGTTTTTAAGATCTTCGTATTCACTAGCACTCTTGCTCTTTAATATAAAAAAACATGGTAATTTCGTAATTTTATAGCTTTATGATCCCTAATTAAGTATTTAAAAGGTGTGCGTGACTTCAAATACTAAGTAGCTAAGCCGTAGCAAGCAAGTATGCTAAGCCTGGCTAAATAAACTGAAATATGAATGACCGCGTATTTCAAAACGGTTTTCTCGGAAAATCCTGACATCAAAAAGAAAAAGCTTGTAAAAAAATAATCTTTTCTATTTATAACGTTTATGTAAAGCTTCTGTTTATTTCAGAGCTCAAAAAAATTAAATAGAAAATACGGGCGCAAACCACACCTTCTATTAAAATAACCAAACACAATAGTCAGGTTAGGAGGGAATGCTAATAAAAAAAATATTGATATATTATAATTATTGATTATTGATATTTTATTCCATATATAATATAGTCAACCAGATTGAATCCTAAATCTGTTAACTATCTTATGTAAGTCTGAATTTGTTTAAGGTCATGCAATAAGTGTATTTTATGCAGTATTTTTAGGGTTCCGTACCAAAATGGTAAAAATGGAACCCTTATGGTGCGACTTTCTCCGTCCGTCCGTCCGTCCGTCTGTCCGTCCGTCCGTCTGTCACAGTCGATTATTTCAGTAACTATTAAAGCTATCGACATGAAATTTGGAATAGTTGTGTATAATAGTGGCCTAACATCATTAAATTAAAAAAAAATCGAAAATTATTTTTAGTTTAATTAAAAAAGGGGGAAAATCCGGGGTTTGAAATTTCAAAGTATGATAACTATACTGAGTGGGATATTATATGAAAGGGCTATACTTCTACATTCTAAAACAGATTTTTATTTATTTTTATTATGCATAATAGTTTTTGATTTATCGGGCAAAATGTCGAAAAAAATACCGTCCCCCCCCCCCCCCCTTATCTCCGAAGTTTACCAATTGAAAAATCAGAAATAATTATGGTCAATATAAGCTTATGTATATTTTACAGGAAAAATAAAACCAACGCTCTAACTAGCATAGTTTTTTTTATATTAACAATAAACCTCTACAAACAAAGTTAGTTTTGCGGTTCATTTCGTCTTGTTTTTAATACGTCATAAATCGTAAAATTACTACAAGTTTGTACGGAACCCTCGGTGCGCGAGTCCGACTCGCACTTGGCCGGTTTATTTGACTCTACCACCGGTTCGAAAACTCTTCTAGAAAAGTGCGCATTTTAAACCACCATTTATAGTTTTAAACCCGTCGAAACGGTTTGATACATCTGTATTCAGGAAGTGTTTAATTTAAAACACAAGACAAATTCCAGCTAGTCAAAGCTAAAAATTATTCCAATGTTATTTTACGTTTCCTGAGTCCAGTTCATTGGTTCATTGGAACACCAATTTCGTTATAGCCGGTAGTGGCTGGCGGAATTTGTCCAATTGAACTGTCAATTCACCTGCTGTTCGGAACAGGACGCTCGTTATAATGTTGTAGATTTCCTCCCGGCTTTCCTAGAGGAAATTGACTTTCACTGGATTATTAGAGTTGTAACCATTCTCGGGAGGTTTGACTTAATGCTATATTAGATTTGAAAAGTTTGTATTTGAAGTTGTTTGAGTTCCTTCAAAATCATCATTTCAACCCATTGCCAGCTCACTACGGAGTACGAATCCTCTCTCAAGATGAGAAGGGTTATGCCATAGTCCACCACGCTGACCAAGTGCGGATTAACAGACACACCGAAACAGATTATACACCCGTAAAGCCATTGAGCCTGATACGAATTTCTCTCCAGTCGTGTCCGATTGGCGTCACATTGAAAAATGAAAGTGAGGGAATAGAGTGCATATTATGTTGACAGACGCGCTTTTACGTTATTATATTCTTTTGCGCAGTTGTCTAGTCTCTGTTGGCTAACGTATTCGAAATTCGGTAGGGGGCAATCTATCCAGGTAACTTTTATACTATTTTCACAATTTTTTCTTTCTCTTTTATAGCAAAACTAGAGGACGCCCGCGACTTCGTTCGCGTGGCATAAGTTTTTTAATTCCCACAGGCACTCCTTCATTTCCGGGATAAAAAGAAGCCTATGTCACTCTCCAGATCCTCAACTATACCTACCCATGCAAAAAATCACATCGATCCGTTGCTTTGTTGCGGCGTGATTGAAGGACAAACTCTATATTTAACGTCCTTGGGGATAGAAATTTCAAAACTGTGGAATACGTATTTCATTATTTTAAATCGGAAGCCTAAATCCAAGTTTCAGGGCTATAACTTGAAAAACGACGGACTTTCATTCAAATTTTCAACCCCTATTTAACCCCTTTGGGGGTGAAATTTTTAAATATTTTGACACACATGCTTCTTTATTTTTTACCGAAAGCCAAAATATCGAGTTTCGTAGATATAAGTTGAAAAATATCTTGTAAAATTAAGGACTTTTTTACAAACTTTACTCCCCTATTTCAGCCCTTTGGGGGTAGAATTTTCAAAAACTGTGAAACACGTATTTCTTAATTTTTAACCGGTAGCTCATAAATACCAAACTTCATGGATATAACTTTTAATGACGGACTTGCATACAAACTTTCTACCCTTATTTCACTCCCTTAGGGGTGGAATTTTGAAAAATCCTTCCTTATTGAGCGCTTACGTCACAAAAGGAACCTACTGTCAAAATTTCAAGTTTCTAACCTCAGCGGTTTAGGCTGTGCGTTGATATATAAGTCAGTCACTCAGTCAGTCAGGACTTTGAATTTTATATATATAGATCATGCGCATCCTATTGCATATACTTTGAATTTATAATACTCAAGTAAGTACAGATGTACAGAAATTTTCCAGAAACCCTTTTAAAGTATAGATGAATGTTTATTAGCCAAACGATTCGCTCAGAGACCGCAGCATGATTATTCGTAACTCCCGTATAAAATACATGAATTTGTAATCCCAGTTTTATTTAACCTTTTGACCCTTATTAATGTTTCGCTTTTAATGTCTCTTACCCTCGTTTATAAATCATTAATTCATTAAGTAGATACAAAAAGGTAGGTAAATGTCAGACGGTCAGAAATCGCAATATCACATTTTCCGGCAATTAGGTGAACATTACCATATTACACAATGAAAAAATAATCGATTCTAAGGGCGAAAACATAATACGAAGCGGTCAGGCCCTTTAGGAAACATGTTTCGTCCCGCCGCAGTAGTCTGTGCAACTTTATTTCAAACGTTAAAACACGCGCTTAGTATGGGATTTAATATGAAACTAGCTGATGCCCGCGACTTCGTCCGCGTGGTTTTAGTTTTTTTGATTCCCGCGGGAACTTCTTAATTTTCTGGGATAAAAAGTAGCCTAATATGTCTCTCTCCAGGTCCTCAACTATACCCATACCAAAAATCACGTCGATCCGTTGCTCCGTTGCAGCGTGATTGAATTACAAACCAACAAACAAACACACTTTCGCATTTAAATTATTAGTATGACATGAGTATGATGTCGTCATCAAAACACTCACACTTTTTTAATCAATCGATATTTTATAATGGTTATTCAATTTAAAACGAACAGGGGACGTGGATATTACATTCTTTAGGCCCCTATTTCTAGACAAGAAAAAGGATTTATGAACTAGAGATACAATAAGTAGGTATTTCGTGTGTATTATTTCTATCACTTTTATAGAGCTATAGTAAAACCTTTAAGACGACCATAATTGCCTACATACTAAATATAACATAACAACGTCTTAATACAGCTTTAGAATGGATAACAAATCTTCAAAGTTCGTAATGTAATGACGAAGATTTATTCAAATCCAACGAGGAAACCATTCATAACTTATTTTGATAATTCTCAATTCTCCAAAGTTTGCAAATCTAAGATAGCATTAACTTAAACCCTCTTGAGAACGGAAACTCTGATAATAATCCAATGAAAGTCAAATTCCTTGATGTAAGCTTGCAAATTTACAGGTTGGAATTCACTAGATGCTTATGTTATTACGTTTTATGTAGATGTTCACTATTGTTTACTAGATGACGCCCGCGACTTCGCCTGCGTGGATTTTCTTGCTTATGTGTATGCGCAAACATACTGGCTCACCCTATTAGTCCAACTCATAGGGCAAAAATCTGACCAGAGCGTAGAGAGATCGAGCATAGGAGCAATATCTTTTCTTGATCTCCAAGACAGGGGTTGTAACACCTCCAACTTTCCATTATCTTGACAGAAAACAATATTTTTTTGTTCCGAGCCGATTATCAAACTCAAGACCTCATTGTAGACAAACAAATAAGTTGTATTATTAGAGCAATATCCCAGGGCCGCCAGACCTTACTTAATTTTTTATTATTAAGTATTCATTTGTTCTGGGATCTTGGATTGTACCATAATATTATCCACTACACCAAAGACAGTTGTAATGTCACAATTAATAACACAAATTAAATAGTCAAAGGGAACATCAAAAGTGTATAGCGAGGGTCCGCCTTTCATCCCGTGTCAGATGTGTCAGACCTATAAAACTGACGGCCCGGTCTACGTTTAGAATACACGAGTAAATAATAATATCTTTTAATCTCCGTGCTAGGGTTGTCACCTTGTATTAAAAGCTATAGTGTTAATTGGTTTTTAATGAAACAGACCTCAAGGGCCTAAGGGGCGCGCACGAAACGAGCGACGGCCGAGCGACGGCGACAGCGGGGCGATGGAAACCGAGAGCTGGTGACAAATTTCGGGAAGGTCCTTTAGGCGAGCTGAAATTGTGGAAAAATATAATTTCGTTCATTGGCGAATCCAGTTCTGCCAGTCTGGTAGAGCGTTTGCGGTTATTTTGCTACTGCGCAGCATATAACATTTTCAAAAAAAAATAGGAAAAAACATTTTTTGGCAACTTGATTTTTTTATATTTAAATTTTATACTTAGAGAATTCGAAAAAATAAATCGCAGACATTTTTGTCGGTTACAAAGTATTACCAGACCTCTTTCAAATTGTTCCCGAAATTCGTCGCCAGCTCTCCGACTAGTCGCATCGCCCCGCTACCGCCGTCGCCCTGCTACCGCTAGTTTCGTGCGCGTACATAAAGTATTGCTACAGTGTAACGATCGCAATTACATCTGATTCTACACTCCTTCGCTATTAGCCAAAATCATTTTTGCATAAAGAATATCATTATTATAGCCAATCATAACAATTAATTTCGTGAATAATAACAATGATTGATGCAGGTTTTATTCGATAGGGCTATAACAACAGCTTTATATGGAATGAGCCTGCATATGCGTAGGAATAATATTTACCTAAGTATGCTATTTTGCTCCAATTGCCACTAAAAATGGTTAGCTGACGAGTCAATGCGCGACGGAATAGATATCCCAGCCATCATTACACACGGACAAGGACTACTTTTTATCCCGGATTTAAAGAGTTCCCGCTGGAATGAAAAAAACTTAATTCACGCTGACGAAGTCGCGGGCATCATCTAGTAATGTACTATTTAAGAGTTACGTATAGATAAATAATTAATGCAATATTATTAACATGAAGTCTTGATAGTAGTGCTTGGTACTGATGTAGATAATTAATTAATAATATTATAATTTTTGTAGTCTGATAAAAAAAGAAAAAAATATATTTTTTGCACTTTGTCTCCCCTTAAATATAACCAGTACCTCAGTCCGAAAAATAGTACAATGTGCAATTCTTTATAGTTAAGTACGGTTGCCAACCCTATCTCCGACCCTTGTTCCGTGAAAAGTTACCAGAAAGGTTATAGGAACAGTGAAGAAAAATTTATTTTTCGATTATGTTGTATAACATTCGGTCAAATGGAAAGGGTAGGGCTGGTTCAACCGTGTGAACCTTTGCTACATATTTTGTTCGCCGAATTTAACTTGGATACGTGACTGCATTACGTAAGTGCCTATTTAGACTAAAGTGCAGAAGTAAACTAGCATTTTAAAAACAGATTGCAGCGAGTAATAAAGCAGGAATTATTCGAAAACAAATAGTTTGATCTACGCACCTTTACACGATGTAATCTGTGCCTTTACCGCTTGTAACTAAATCTTTTTAAAAATATATTATGTTACCCATGATTAAAAACGTGGTCAAATAACCCTGATATCATTTATTGAAATTACTTGAGAAAACTTGAATAAATTGTTTAAATATTAAAACAAGCAGTTTCTTATTAATGGATAATGCATAATTAAGGTTTTTTTAACAATTACCTGTATAAGTTTTGTACAATAATACCTACCAAAATATAAAAGAAAAAAAAAAAGGAAATTTGATACAGGCTAGGCTAACTTGTAGTAGAATTACTAGAAAATAAAGTCAGTCGGTTTTTCTCTTTCGAAACGAGTAGGTACATGGATGAAAAAGATAAGTCAATTACGAATTATTGGTTTATTCCTATTTTCTTTGCCATTCCAAACGCGACATATTTATTATTCCAGAAAAAATAAGATACTATTGCCTTTATAATAAATCGCGTGACTATATCGTAAGACAGTTTAGTTGATCTTATTTTTTATTGAATATAAAATGACCGGATTTTGTACCCTTTCCAAAAAGCAATTCGGTCCAACATCCTCTAAGAGGACTCGCAAAGTACAGGACCAGTGGGTCATATTATTATACTCGTACATAAAAACGGGTTCGAGGGGATTAAAACTTTTAAAAACACCGTGGGAGCTTATATTGATTTTCCGAGATAAAAATACACTATGTAAGCTGATTGGCCATAAAAAATAGACACACACCCTTTCGCATAAATTTAAATACGAGTATTAGTAAATATTTTATCAAACATGGTGGCAGCATTTAACTTGAGAAGAGGCAATGGACTTTTCTGAGTCGGAATAATGAATTGGAAGTATTTAGGCGAGTTTTCATGCTTTCAAGACAGTAAACGTGATAATATAAAATAAAATAAAATATTATAGAGATGATGTTATATATCAGTCGTTTTATACAAGCGGTCGAGCACATAAAAACATGAACTTGGTATTCTTACACTGCTGTGTCTGGATTATTAGGATCACCCAAGACCGCTATGTTCACTCTTCTGTGGGTTGCTCAAAGACCTTTCTTATCCGATCGCGTTATTTATTGCACAAGTTTGTTTTTGACCGCCTCACGTTCTTTATAGGGTGAACCTTTCCAATACCGAATTGCCAATTTCTATTTGATGTATAGATATTGCAACTTTTTGATCGCGTATATTTTCGCTACATTGTTCCTAGCTTTAATTCGTTCATGTTTGAAATTCTAATTCAAGAGACGATTTATTCAAATCCCAATGTAAGTAAAGTTACATTTGATTGTATAGATTGTGTCAGCGGTAACCCCTTAAGAGGTAAAAGAGACACTGATACAGACAACAATACACCATCATCAGCTCCAACCTTTTACGTGTTAAAAATAATCTAGTTAAAGAAAAATAAACTATTTTATTTATTTATTTATTATCATCATTAATTAACCCATTGCCACGAAACTCAGAATTAGAAGGGTTTGGCAATAGTCAACCACGCTTGCTCAGCGTGGAATGGTAGACCTTCACAGGGGTGAAGCCTCCAACAGACTCAGACGCCTTTCAAAACATTAAGAAGAACTCTCAGTCATGCAGATTTCCTTAAGATATTTTCCGTCACTATTAAAGAGGTAGTACACATGCCGAACTATGGGCAAACACTACAGACTGCAGACAAACAAAAGAGGCGATACCCAGCCCAAATAAACTACTAACTAAAAAACTTCTGCAACTCAACCGAGCCAAAGCCAGGATAGTTGTAGGTATGATAACAGGACACTGCCCTCTAAACAAACACCTATTTATTCTGGGTATCACCGACAGCCCTCTATGCAGAGCCTGCATGGAGAGCGACGAGACACCAAAACACGTGCTGCTCGAGTGCAGCGATGTTTCCACCCAACGAGAAGCCTACATTGGCTCCCCAGCAACACTACCGGATGTCCTCGCCGACCTGGGTGGCCTGCTTGGATTCTGGAGTGAGCTCGGCTGGCTGGAGTGATCCAGCGGGGAGTCGCACCTGCGATTTCACGCACAGCGGACGCCTGCGCCCAAGTGCGGAAAAAATCCCAGGACTCGAAGAAGAAGAAGAAGAAAGGGGTAGTAGAGAGAGTTAGAATTTAACCTGTCGTCCATTACTGTGCACGAGTCTCCTCTCCAAATGAGAAGGGTTTGGCCATAATCAACCACGCTACCCCAGTGACAGACCTTCACACCTAAGACTCCTTACAGAAGAACTCTCGGGATGTAGGTTTCTTCATCGTTAAAGCAAGTAATATAAGCGAGGGTTTTTTTTCTTTTATCTACTACAAGTTAGCCCTTGACTGCAATCTCACCTGATGGTAAGTGATGATGCAGTCTAAGATGGTAGCGGGCTAACCTGTTAGGGGCATGGCAGTTATATTAAACCCATACCCCTATTCGGTTTCTACACGGCATTGTACCGGAACGCTAAATCGCTTGGCGGCACGTCTTTGCCGGTAGGGTGGTAACTAGCCACGGCCGAAGCCTCCCACCAGGCCAGACCAGGGAAAATTCAGAAATTATAAATTCCCAAATTAACCCTGCCGGAGATCCAACCCGGGACCTCCGCACATTAAGACTAATATGTTGGCTCGCAGGTTCGCTCGGTGCACGTTAGACGTCAAAATAACACTTTTTAAAGCGTTTTGCCAGACGTTATACACGTGCGGCCTGTGGACCAACTATACGCAGAAGACTTACAATGCGCTCCGAGTGCAATACAATAACGCTTTCAGGGTGATGGTGGGGCTCCCCCGACACTGTATAGTGCCTCGGCCATGTTTGCGTATGCGCACACGGATGACTTTTATGCTGTCATGCGCAAACGAGTCGCATCGCTGATGCGCAGAGTTAGGGGGAGCGGCAACGTCATCCTGAGGGTGTTAGGTGATAAACCTGACTGCCCCATGCTGAGGCACTGGATCCATACGCATGTCTATGTACCTAGTGCCCCAGCATGCAACCGCAGATATTTAAATTAGTTATTTTGTTTTTTAAACTTTTATTTTGTGTATACTAACATAGTTTTTAAGTTTAATACTGTACTAACAACATTATATGGACACCAAAAAATGTCTGAAATAAACAAATTTTATTTTTAAATTTTATTTTATTTTTATTTTATTTTTATTTTTATTTTATTTTTATTTTATTAAGACAACAGCGCTACACACTGCGCCACGGAGGTCGTCAAAAAAGGTAGGGTGGATAAGTCTCTTCTCCATTGTACAGGCTCGCATTCTCACTTTCTTTGGTCACGTAACTAGACACAACGATAACATCTCCATTGAGCGTCTGGTTGTTCAGGGAAGAGTAGAGGGCACCAGGGCACGTGGCAGATCATACATGAGGTGGACAGACCAAGTGAGGGCTGCGATGGACGTCCCCTTACACGAATGCACTCGCAAGGCTGCCATCAGAGAAGAGTGAAGCCGGATAGTTAAGAGTGCCACAACACCAAAGTGACAACCACGACCGCTCTGACAAGAGCGATACGACGAAGAAGAAGGATAAGTTTATTGAAAACAATACAATAGAAACAATAAACCTAGCTAGCCTAACCTAATTACTATATAAATCATGCCCGCGTGGAATGGTGGCGAGAATGCTGGCTGCTTTTCCGCGCTGGACAGCCAGGATGATCCTTTGCGCAAAAAATGAGCCAGCCCTTCTGTCACCAGAAGTAAGAATTTGATAAGTTAGAATTATATTCCCGAGGCTGGAATGGGTCATGTGCGGGGTCAAAATTGGCTCAGTTGCACTAAAAAGGTTAACAGTAACGATATTCATCTCATACTGAGCAAATATAGTTTTTTATTTAATTAAATTTATCCTAGACTGTGTAGGAACGCTCACAATTCCATTTCGTTGGCTTTTATCGCAAATGCTAATATACCCCCAAAGGATCAACTATTATTATGCATTAAGCTAAGCCAATAATACTCGGTCGTAGCAGTAAGTTCTAAGTTAGCATTTAGAACTTGAAGTTTGGTGAAACTGAATAGTTAGGCCAAACAAATAATGCAACCAGCTATAGTTTTGGTAGTTTGCCATTCTTTGATAAAATATAACATGGCGTGTAGAAGTCTCTACAAGAGACATTTGCCCAACAGTGGACATCTATCGGTTGAGAATAATATTTTAATGAAATAACCACCTCTCTGGTGCAACGGTGTGCGCTGTGGTCTTATAGTGGGAGTTGCAGGGTTTGATTCCCGGCAGGGTCAATTTGGGAATTTATTATTTCTTAATTTTTTCTTATCTGGTCTGGTGCGAGGCTTCGGCCGTGGCTAGTTTCTACCCTACCGGCAAAGCGGTACCGCAAAGTAGTTTGGGGTTCCGATACGATGCCATGCATAAACCGATTGGCGATATGGGCACAGAATCATACTAATATTATAAATGCGAAAGTGTGTTTGTTTGTTGGTTTATTGGTTTGTTGGTTTGTCCTTAAATCACGCCGCAACGGAGCAACGGACCAACATGATTTTTGGCATGGGTATAGTTGAGGACCTGGAGAGTGACATAGGCTACTTTTTATCCCGAAAAGTTAAGGAGTTAGTTCCCGCGGGAATCACAAAAACCAAGCGGACGAAGTCGCGGGATCAGCTTGTAAGTAATAATACAGGTATGGGCCTTTAATATAATTGCCGTACCTCTAACAGATTAGCCAACTTTACCATCTGACTGTATCATCACTTACTATCTGGTGAGATCGCAGTCAAGGGCTATGTTGCAGTGGAATAAAAAAAATTATTAGAACCTAAATTCAGCTTTATTTATCTAGTATGGACTAGATGATGCCGACTTCGTATACGCGTGAGTTTAGGTTTTTCGAAGTCCCGTGGGGATTCCGTGGTGAAATGAAATGAAATGAAAGGAGAAGGTCCAGATTTCTATGGAGCGTCGGTCCGGTCCTTTTACAAGTAGAGAAATGAAAGAAAAAAAATACTAAACCAGTTTCGATCGTTGAAATCTACGAATTCATCGTAATTTCAGTGGTGTAATTATTTAATCTTTCCACGATAAGCAACACTAAACCTGGAGCGGGTAACAATGGCGGATTTATATTTTTTGACGTTTTCTGTCAAGTGTCAACACAACACTGGAAAAACCGTAGGGAAAAACATGTTATTTTGAGTTACAGTGACTGTCAGAAATGACATTTGATACATTTCGCGCATACTGCCATCTCTATGGCTAAAGGTTGCCATCTTGGAAACGTACCGAAAACTTGAAATACATTTTATTTTATTTCTCGTTATTTACTTTAATATTCTAAATTATTATATTTTAATACAATCTATGTATTTTCCTCTATTCATGGTAGAGTGTACAAAGAGTACATCGAAGGTGAACCTTCTCCTTTATTTGTTGTATTTATTGACGTGCTGTTGCTTTTTCAAACTTGAATTATCTCTTAATCTGTTATTAATGCTTGCCAATATTTCAAATCACTACCATTTTCGTTTCAAAAATTACCATTGATATTCTCATATTAAGAAGAATAAAATATTCATGTCGTCATAACCCGGAAAGGTGGTCCTTTGGGAGTCCCAAACCAACCAAACGCGCCCCGCAGTTAAGAAGAACTTTAACACTCTTTTATTCTAATTAGTCCCTCGAGTTAAAACTGCAAAGTCCTCAACTCTTGGGTCCTGGAAGGGACATTCGTGCAATTTAAAGGGTTAGATTGTCCATCAATTCTCACTTATAAGTTATAATGTATGTACATACTAAAACGGGTGACTAAGTTTTAATTTATTGGAAAATTTTCCATGTTTTACGACTCAGGGAGGTAAATAACTTTTTAACCGACTTCCAAAAGGATGCGGTTCTTAATTCGGCTCATAATATGTTTTATAATGACGTATGTACACCGATTTCTTCAAGATTTCTGAACCGATTAGCTATGAATTTTGTTTCAAATAAAATAAAATCTCACACTCTCAAAGCGCAAGTTTTCTACTTACGCAAAAAATCTCGTCGATTCATTTCAACTTGCAAGGTACGTTAAGGCGTGATTGAAAAAAAGACAAACACGCTTTCACTTTTATAATAAATAAATAAACCTTTATTTGAGATTGCTTGGACAAAGCAACAAAAATAAACGCAAAAACAAAAAAAAAACTAGGTACAAAATGTAGTCTGTGACGCAAATAATCCCAAAAAGGGCATCGCCTCAGCGTAATGATTTAATGATGTACTTATATTAAATGCACCATGAGAGCGTCTCTTCCGGCGACCCCTAAAATTTTCAACGTCCCGGACCGGTCCAGACTGTCCGTCTACCTAACTTTGGAGGTAAATAATAATGAATAGTGATTCTAAAAAGATCTAGTCTAAAAGCCTGTATACAAAATATGGGTAGTAACAGAACTGTACCAGATTTTTTTTTTATCCACTACAAGTTAGCCCTTGACTGCGATCTCACCTGATGGTAAGTGATTATGCATTCTAAGATGGTAGCGGGCTATAACCTGTTAGGGGCGTAGCAGTTATATTAAACCCATACACCTATTCGGTTTCTACACGGCATTGTACCGGAACGCTAAATCGCTTGACGGCACGTCTTTGACGGGTGATTACTAGCCACGGCCGAAGCCACCCACCAAGCAGGGAAAATTCTGAAACTATAAATTCCCAAATTGACGTATTTTGCGGACAAATTGCAAACAAAAACCCAGACTGACAAGAAATGGCACTGGATAAAGCCGGTTAGTTAATTGACTTCATTAGTTTTCATGAGCTCATTTCTCCGTTAAGCAATTTAACCATTTCGAAATAAATGCGACCATTTGCAAAAATTTCAACAAACGATATTACAATCATGGCGTATTTTCTAGAAATTTTCTCATTCAGAGAACCGTCGGCGACAAAGCTAAATGCTTAACGGTCCGCGCAAAAAGTCCACCGAAATAATGTTTTTACAAAATATGGTCTTCGTAATGTGTACAGAGTTAATTTAAAATGCTTGCTGGATTACGTTTTATTGAAGTTTTATTATTTTTTCTTCCTACGCTATTTTCTAACGAGTTTTTTTACACAAACTTGGGCTTTGCTATTATGAGCGAAAAAGATAAAGAGCAACGGCGAAATTATTATTGACCACATTTACTAAATCTTGATTGTACACAAGTAAGGTAAAGACTAAAGTAATTTGCTTATTTTTTTAAATTTTGTCAAGTATTCACCTTAATTAATTGAACCTAGGTAAAAAAATAAAATAATTAGGGAATCTTTTTTGATTATTTAGTTCCCATTTCTCAGTTTAGTGTTACCATTTTATGTATAATCTACCTAGTAGCTAGAATAAATCTGAATTAGTAGATTATTTTGGATGTAATTAAAAATTGTAATTATTTCGTCTGATTAATGTTTACATAAATAATAGTAATGCTCTTTTTTTTAGTGTATTTTATATTATTTAATTGAATTTTCTTGCATACATTATTTAATAATCTCTAACAGAATGGTGAGGTGGTCACCCTATTTTGCCATGGGCGCCCTAACAAAACTTTAAAATAAATATTACAACACTCATAAAATTTCGTCAGGATTTAAAGCGATGCTTTTAATTTTTTACTAGAAATACGAGAGCTTAGAAAATTCGTAAATAATAAGCTAAGGGTATAATTCTTCGAAAGTAAGGCAATAAACTATAGAATTTCACGCAGCGAAACTCGTAAAGCTTTCTAAATTATTACGCTAAAACAAAGCTCTACAATCTGACAAGCACTTTGAAATGCGATCATAAAGTCAAGACCTTTTTCTACACCAAATCACCAAAGTGTCGAGAAACAATGATAGCAGATGTTAAAGTACCAAAACAAAAAAAATCACGTCTTGAGAAAAATATTAAGATGCAACGCAAAACTGTGGGAAAGAGGTGTGGCAGTTTTATTTTGATGCCTGATTGGACAAACCCGAATAAGGTCTATTTTAGGGCCAATGAATTACGTCGAATGGTTTACTTGGGCGTGCAATTTAAATTTCAGAATTATGGCGGGGAGAGGGAGATCCGAGCGCAACGGAGCAGAGAGACGGGCAGTCAAGCACAAACTTCCAAACGCGGAGGTCAATCGCGGATTAAATCGCGGACATCCAATCGCAGGGGTTTCAATCACGCGCAGTCTTCATTAAATATCCAATAATTCCTCGATTCGGGCTTTCGAGAAGTCGTTTAATATAAGTATTTTCCGGGTCTGTTACTAAAAATTGTACTAAAGAGTGAATGCGTATATGTAATTTGTAGAGTCAAATGAACTGTCTCCGATTAAATACCATTCTAAGAAATAAAGTGTACAGTGAGGAGAGTCTTCGATAAATTTGGTAACGTACTCTATTTGATTTAATTATATTTAGAACAATTTCACAGTCCTACATAATATCATACAGATAAATCTAGGATATAAATTGGCTAAAACGAGATAAGGTGTATCCAGACACAGCATTAGATACCTTTTATTATATGAATGGAGTTGAAAGGGGAGACCCCAGGACAAGTACGAAGTGGGTATACACGAGTCTCTTCATTATATCAATTACCATATGTCCGTTTCTCCAGACATATAGACTCATTTGTAAGTTCCGTAAATACTGGAATCGTAGTCACAACCCAGAGGCGACTAGAGCCATGAGTGCCAGATACAACCATACTTCGATCCTATCTCAAATAGAATTTGTTTAATGAAGTAATAGATATCGTATGACTGTGAAATCGTTTCGATCCACTCACTTGTATAACTTAACCTGATAACGAGTGTGTGTCTTTTCCTTATAACGTGTGTCTTATCCTATGTTTTTTGTATTTCATCACCGTTATAAATATGAAAATAATAATAACATAAAACATGTGTGTTAATCATTAAGAACTATCTAGAATAGACAGCCGACGGGTTTTTTTAGCTTGGATATACCGTTTTTCCCGTCGTTAGCATGGCTTTAGGAACGGGATATCCAGCTGGGCTTCTAAATGTCATCCCATTAGAAGCTCAGTTTAATTAATCGAACAGTTTCTTTTTTTAATTTCACTCTATCTGTCGGAGTAATAGAATTAATGGTTTACTTGAATAAAAGAATTACTTTGAACCATAACTATACTCTTTCATTCCTATCATTAAATATATTTCCTAGAGCTTTTAATAATGGAGATACGAGTTAAATTGCACCTCATCAGTCTTAATACAACCTCACAATGTCTATTGTTTCAAGATAACTATTGTGTTATTTCAACTTGAAATCCTCCGCTATTAAACCCTCTCATATCACCTTATTTAGATCACGATTCTCTCATCAAAAGATAAAATAGGCAGGTTATTTATTACAGCATTAATTCATATTAATAGCACAAGTTTGATAGTAAATTTAGGTAATAATAGTTTTACTGGAGCACCTAGGTTCTTTCGATTAGAGCCTAGAATATAGAAAAGTCAAATGCATTGCAGTCTAAATAGAATTGACTTAAGGTTGATTAGTTAATGAACCGATTAGAGCCAGAATATAGAGAAGTCAAATGCACCGCAATCTAAATAGATTTGACTTAAGGTTGACTAGCTAATGAATTGATTAGAATAAAATTATATCAATACAGTTTTGAATTAAGTGAGTAAGATCACAAACTATCGCCATACTTCTATTGTATTGTTCGAGCCGACGGAGCCTAACAAAGGCCTTTGCAGAACGGGAGACCGCCGAGACGCAGGTAGGCAATTATGTGTCCTTTATTTTACGTAGGAAATAGATTTGAGTCTTAAGGAGCAATGAAGTATATTGTTGGAAAATGAGACAACAAAGGTTGATTGGGAATTAAGATTTTTTTAGAGCTCATAGCTTATAGGCTAGACTAAGCTCCTTGAATGGTACACGGTTGCCTGGTGGCGTATCGGCGGCAATGACTCAGCACACCTATACACGCCATGTCTTTGCAAATCAACCCCCGACCTTTGATTTGGCCAAATCAAATACCTAACAAATTTAAACAAATATAATTATAAATCCATGGTTACGGGGCGAGCTTCGGCTCAATTAAAGTACCAGCCATTTAATGCCATTTGGTGATCGGGAATAATATCGCTTCTCAGCGCAAAAGGGGGTTGAAAAGCAGCCCCAATAACAACGCTAAAAGGCTGGATACCAGCGTAGGGAGTCCCCGTGCTTAATGAGACATTGGTCGGTTACGATGACCTTAAAAGAGGTAAATACATGCATCAACTGATCTTTCACTCTAGCCAGAACGTTAAGTTTAATCCCTCATTCTATCTAGCTTTCCTCCTTGGAACCTTACCGAGAGAACGAATAAGTAAATAACGTAATTTATTGATATAAAACTCACAAGTAAAACCGCGGAAATCTGGTAGATTGATTGAGATGTCTGCATGTCTACCCAACGAAATGTACCAGCCATTTACTTGGCAAATCATATGATAACAGAAGTCTCCGGATGCCTAAGTGTCTCTATTTCCGACTCTATATTTCCTAAAAATTCCTTCAATATATTTAAATACGAATCACGAGCTAAGACGATCACGCCCGTTCCACCACAATGGTAATAATTGAAAGAATAATAAGGAAGCACTCATGCTGATTGTTTGTGGTTGTGCCGAATGTTTTACTGGTATGTGGTTGTCATCTGTCTTTGTTTTTGTGGCTTTCTTCCGGTTGTCATTTTTAGAAGTGACATTACCACATAATCTACTAAACTTTAGAACGAAATATCTTTTTTTTCTAGGCTCATAAAAACAAAATTCTAGCTGCTGTGAGCTTCATATTCGACGCTTAGAAAAACATATTTTTTTCACACGTGTACATAATTATTTTTTCTCAATAATATTGATGTATGGAAGTTCGCCGTTGCTCTTTAGCTAAGAGAGCTGAGAGAATATTTATATTTGGAATGTGGTTGGCTCCTAATCGATGAAAGCGTAAGGACTATGTTCTATATATAGGACTTGCCATGCATATTGTCTGATGACAAATGATAAATTACTAGCTGATGCCCGCGACTTCGTCCGCGTGGTTTAAGTTTTTTGATACCCGCGGGAACTCCTCAATTTTCCGAGACAAAAAGTAGCGCCCCGATTGTGCAAGGAAATCGTGATCGTAATCGTTGGTCAAACGTAATGATTCGACCTGTTTAAGAAGTTCATAGATGTCTGCATGACAAAAAGCATGAACTGCATAAACAGTTCGAGTAATACGTTTTAAGCTGTCAAATCATTACGATTTGTTTTACTTATATTACTGGCAAGCACAGTGTGAAGCGATCTCAACTTCACTGGACTGATGACCATTGAATTGTACAAATTAGGTGAAATGAAGACGACTGATGTTTGATGGCACGCTCTAAGGAAGGCCTAGGCATTTTCAGCAGTGGACGCTTGCTAGCGACTGATTGATTTTTACTTTAGAAATATAAAGAAACTTACAACAGCTTAGAATAACTACCTATAGAAACCTAGTACACTCGCGAAATGTAAGCCGTTCAATTGGTGCCATAAATGGCATCGTACGACGCTCGCGCAGTCCGAAAAAAGCTGGTTAACTTAGTTTTAGAGGCTACAATGCTACAAACAAACTAACCAATTACTTACCCAACTTTTAGGTGGAAAACATTTAAACTGGCAACATTATGTTTGCGTTTACGAGGCAAGTAAACACAGCACACATAGCGAATTTGTAGCTTGCGTTTTGAGAAGGTGTTGTTTGGAAACATACTCGTACCTTCTATAGGTACGAGGTTATTCTAAGCTTACAACGTTTTATTGGTCAAGCAACAAAACAGAGGTTTTCGCTTATTTTACGTCTCCCATTGTTAAGCCTAGCCTTCATGTTCTCTACCTTACTCGTCGATTTTTCGAGAACAATTTATATAAAAAGCAATATAGCAAAAACGGTCCACGCATCAGTCAATTTCCCGAAGAAGGCGGTGCGTACGAAAATCTTGATGACGCACAATACATTCATATTCGCCGACTCAGCAACGTTTCCCCCAACACGTATTAAGGCCTAGCCTCACTATAGAGGCACGGCGCGGTGCGGCACGTAGCGGCAAGTATTTTGTATTTTGCCGGGTTCGATCCCCGGCTAGGGTTTGGAAATTTATAATTTCTGAATTTTCCCTGGTCTGGCCTGGTGGGAGACTTCGGCTGTGTCTAGTTACCACCCTACCGGCAAAGACGTGCCGCCAAGCGATTTAACGTTCCGGTACGATTCCGTGTAGAAACCGAATAGGGGTATGTTTAATACAACTTTCATGCCCCTAACAGGTTAGCCCGCTACCATCTTAGACTGCATCATCACTTACCATCAGGTGTGATCGCAGTCAAGGGCTAACTTGTAGTGAATAAAAAAAATGTATGCAGCTGGGCCAAGTGACGCGGCATGGTGATGCACTACGCGACGCGGCGCTGTACAAATTCATACAAATACTATTTGCCAATACGTGCCGCGCCGCTCCGTGCATCTCATGTGGGGCTAACCCTTTAACGTGAGTTCACCTTAACGACAAGTCTCCCGACAAAATGTTGTTTTCCAGTTAGATTGAAACCACACTACGGACTTAACAAACATATGTGGTAGAAAATAAGTCCGCGTCATATTTACTCTTAAAAGGAAAGCACACACTACGCGACAGGAAAAAACTTCGTTTTCCTCCGTTTTGTCAAGGCCAGTTCCTAATGTGTTTTCACTCTTACAGCACAGAATTAGGTACTATAGCCTGACGAACAAATTCACGAAGGTCTGACGTCGCTGTTGTCCTTGCGCGTAAGTACTTTAAGCCAGTAAAAGTTACACAAGTAATTATTTAAAAAAAAATGTTTACTTAAAGGTCTTTTAGACACAATAAGTAAATGGTGACTAAAATAAGGCATTTAAAAACAAACAACGTTGTAAAAAAAATCCTACTGAGAAATAAAGACAGTTAAGCTAATTATTCAGAGTTGCTTTTGTAATTTAACGCCTACGTCTTCGAAACTAGGCTTAGTATTAAAATGTAGGGGGAAAAAAGTCCCAAGGAGACATTAAAACGATTATTATTAAACTTTGTCATTAAATTGTTTTTCTCACCTCCGGGCGGAAAGCGTCAATTTTCCTCCCGCTGCGCTAAACGAAAATGCCGCTTTCCGCCTCCGTCGAGGAGAAAAATAGTATACACACCACGGGCAGTAAATAAGAAAGCCTCAGATCACATGTTTATTGACCTCGGCTTCGCCTCGGACAACAATTACATGTGATCTGAGACATTTCTTATTTTACTGCCCTAGATGTGTAATGTACTATTCTTTATTTTTCTTCGGTGTTTACTTTTAAACTTACCTGGCTCAGTTGTATCATACTGACAATCTTTCGCAGCAATAGGCTAAGGCGAAATGACAAAAGTTTTGAAACAAAAAATCCCTAGCGTGATCTCATGCCTAGCCGTACTTTGGCAAGAAAGAAAACTTGTGAAATCGGTTTCGAATAAGCTAGCTATTTGTTCGGCCGATGGCTTGAGGCCAGTTTTCCGCCATTAGTTATCGTGACTTACGTTCGTTAACTTTAATACACCTAGAGTCCCAAAGTCGCTCGCTGGTCCGATGACCTAAAGAAAGCGGGAAGCGGGTGGATGAGGAAGGCAGAGGACCGTGTTTGGTGGCGCGCTCTCGAAAAGGCCTATGTCCAGCAGTGGATGCATACAGGCTGATGGATGGATGGATGGATGATAGTCCCAAAAACTTATTTGACCCGGGGTCTTCGTCGCTTATGTATATGAAAAAAAAATTAAAAAAAATTGCCAGTCATAGCGACTGCCGATAGTGGGCCTAAGGAGCATTTTGACTAAAGCGGAGACGAGCGGAGTGATTTTATTATTATTATAAACAAAAAAAAGTAGGATGTCCCTGGATCCAACCCCAGAGTCAATTTGGTGTCTGAAAATAATATCAGAATTTTGTTTTTAAGGTTCCTCAAAAAAAAGCATTTCCTTCTAACCGAAGCCGTGATAATTATTTCCGAAAACATCAGATATTATGGCAGCTGCCCCCTACTCTTTCAGTGGCTATCAAAAAATGAAAGTCAATGATAAATATATTTAATACATTGAAGGATTGCTAGGAAACTGTAATTTTTATTTAATAGCAAACCTTCAATGGATAGAAAATATATGTCAGTGGCTTTAATTTTGGGGCTGTTTTCGATATTCATTCTGTTCAGCGTACCGCACGATAATGCTGGGAGGGGACCTCAAAACGTTACGTTCACGGTCGGAAACAGGCTCTAATGCCCTGGAAGGACCCTTCTTTGGGTGAACGACGATGCTGAATCTTTTATTAGCCCCGTGAATGGACGGTCAGTCCCCATAACCGTCATTGACATCTGTTTTGATATTACGCCATCGGCCATCTAGCTCAGGCGTTTGGGACCGATTCCACCAGTTTTTCTTCTTTTTTTTTTGTTAAAGCAAAAAACCATAGTATTTTGTATACGTAAAATGTTGAGCCGTATTGTAAATGTACCTAAGTAGGCACACAGGAAACTTCCTGTACCTTTCGTCTTGACGCGATATTTTTTGAGAATCTAATTTAATAGTAATTAAATCTAATTTAATAGTAATTTATTAGTAATATAATTTGTGTACGGGCACGAAATGAGCGGTAGCGGGGCGACGGCGACAGCGGGGCGATGGAATTCGAGAGCTGGTGAAGGACTTTCGGGAAGGTGTTTTTAGGCAATCTGAAATTGTGGAAAAATATAATTTCGTTCATTGGCGAATCCAGTTCTGCCAGTCTGGTAGAGCGTTTGCGGTTATTTCGCTACTGCGCAGCATATAACATTTGCAAAAAAAAATCGAAAAATCATTTTTTTGGCAACTTGATTTTTTTATCTTTAAATTTTATACTTAAAGAATTCGAAAAATAAATCCCAGATGTTTTTGTCGGTTACAAAGTATTACCAGACCTCTTTCAAATTTTTCCCGAAATTCGTCGCTAGCTCTCCGACTAGTCGCATACACTAAAGTACCTAGATAATTAATTTTTGAGAATCTAATTTAAAACCTCCTTAATTAATATTATTTGTAGGTTTTTAAACTATCGTTTACAACCATTAGGTGCATAGTATAATGGTTTTTAGATATTTTTGTTATCCAATACTAGTTTGCATATCGCCTTGTGATAAGTGATGACGCAGTACAAGATGATAGTAGGGAAATCTGTTAGATTTTAGGGGTATGACAGTTATATTATACCCATGCACGACATTTCCTACACGGCATTGTATCGGAATGCTAAATCGCTTGGCGGTACGTCTTTGCTGGTAGGGTAACTAGCAATGGCCGCAGCCTCGCACTAGACCAGACCAGAGAAAATTCAGATATAATTAATTCACAAAATGGCACTGCCGGAGATCGAAACCGGGACCTCTCACTAGTAAGATACAGCGCTTACCACTGCGGGAGGTTGTCAATGTGGACACACCATCGATATATATGTAGGTACTAGATGGGCCCTTTCATAGAAAAAATTGGGCTTCCGACCTGTGGAGCGTGCTCCACTCCTGTATAAGCCTGTCCTTGTCCCCGCCATAGCGCTGTCCCGCTTTTCAGACTAGATGGCGTTAGTAAAATACGCCCACATTCTTTGTTTGACAGGGCCCGTCTATGTAAATTGAGGTCGTTGGGACACGCTAAATAAATACATAGTTTAGTTAGTTTCTGTCTCACGAATACCGTTAGGTTATGTTTATGCATGAAGACAGACGATCAATGTTTTGATATGCGTAAACTTGGGTCAATTGCTTGTATAGATCTTACCACTTAGATTAAAGGCGAGAACACACTACTGACGTGACAAAAATGTATAGCGTCGCATGGACTTCAAAAAAAGAGGTTCTCAATTCAACGCGTATTTTTTTCTACAATAATAATTATTGCTCTAGAAATTGGAGTCTACAATTAATTGGATAAAAAAATGTAAGCACATTACCAATATTTCTATCTATTTTTCCTTCTAAAGGAGAAATTTAAATTTTCTTTAAACATTTACGTAATTCTAGCAAGGAACGCTTAAAATCCGGAGCTATAATTAAAATTAAAACCGTTTTTGAATAATTAAAACCCGTATAGCCGCTTACAGTCAATAAAGAGCAGAGCCAAAGGATTATGGGCGTATAATTAGTGCTTAATTAGTACAGAAAAATAAGGAAAAATAGGGCCAAAAGGAAATCTGTCACGGCATCATCGAAGGGTCCGAGGATTATTTTTATTTCCCGCCCAAGATTTATTCCCCTTAGATTAGCATTCTTATTTATGCTAATGTAATTTTAATGGCACCGCCTTTTTCGGCTAATTTCGTTTCGGTGAAAAACTCGCCGGATTTTGTTTTAAATCTTGGCTTATTAAGACGACTTTCGCGGCCCTAACAAAATTTTAATTATCAGTTCGCGTAAGAGTTTTTAATTACTTTTCTCACCTACTACCAGACATCCCCCCTATATCGTCAACGTTCCATCCGCACGTACGAAGCACTTTGAGTCTTCATTCCTTATTCTCATGGCTAGGGTCTGGAACACTCTACCAAAACTGTGTTTCCCACCAATTACAATCCGGGTATCTTTAAATCAAGAGTGAATCTTCTAGGCAAGCGCATCCCATTTTAGGCCGCATCAGGTGTGATTGTGGTCTAGCCTTCAATGAATTTAAAAAAAAGACAAAATTATTTGGAATTTTACAACAATAATTATAGTACTATATGAACTTAAAAAAAAACCATATGCAAGTACCATTGGCAAGTTTCTAAATCATGGCAACTCTGTCCGTATTTAAGAGCGCATTGTGTTGTTAGAAATAAATTGAAATCGAAAGAAATTCTCTTTGCAATCGGGACAGCGGATAGCAGGGCAAGACAAACAGTGTCGTGCGCTTTGACTGTAATTGTCTTTGTCGTTAGTGCTATTGTTTCACATGGGACATTCCCTGTTTCCGTGATACTGTATTTATTACTAACTGTCGTATCACTCGTGTCCGAACAACTGTGTTTATCATGCAAGACTTTTGTACTCTACTATCTACGTCAAAGCCAAAAGAAATGGTTATCATTAGCAGTCTATGTATGTATATATACGTGTATGATTATTTCTTTGTATGCATCTATGTATCTATGTATGTATGTATGAGTGTTTGTATTAATGTATGTTCCACTGTAGCGCCTAAACTACGCCGATTTTCATGAATGAGGTGTCAATTGATTCGTTATTATAAGTCCAGTGACATATATTATTTAATTATTCATTTATTTCAGGCAACAAGGCACATATTATTATAAAATAGAATATATACTAATATTATAAAATTAATTTTATAAATGCGAAAGTTTGGATGGATGGATGGATGTTTGTTACTCATTCACGCCAGAACTGCTGAACGGATCTGGATGTAATTTGGCACAGCGATAGATTAGTCTGGAATAGCACATGGGCTACTTTTTATCCCAGAAAATTAAAGAGTTTCCGCGGGAACCATAAACCCTCAATCCACGCGGATGAAGTCGTGGGCATCAGTTAGTAATACTTAAATATAAAATAAAATCTTAAAATTCTAAAAGTAGGTAACAATATAACATACAAAAAAGTCTAATAAATACTATAAGGATTTTTTCTCTCGCTTCCCTATAGCGACAGTCAACATTTGACACGAACAAAATAATAATAATATTACGGATCCAAAAAAGTGGGGGTCTCTGAAATATTTTCCGTAGTAAGGTTACAGTTTATTAATTACGTATCGATACGATCGATACTATTACGGTACTTGAAGGGTTGATTACATTAAACTCGTCAAAGGAATGCGAGGGACTTCATCAAAGTATTGTATCAAGATCGCTCATTGTAGAGCTAAATAGCAAAGTAAGAATAATTAAAACTGTCTACAAAGACGCTCGAGGCTGTACTCCGTTCTAATGAAATTATATTTGGAGACATTGTGCGGGAATCGTTGAATTTTTTATCAGAGTATGTATACTGAGAAGCGGGTTTCTTTGAAGTAGAGTTTTCTTCACATGCGGAGAATTTATTATTCTAACCCACGTTATACTTTTATCTTGTAAGAAAAATGTAATAAAAAGTAATAAGTGTTGCATTGCAGTGTTGTTGCCTGGCGCAGTGTTGAGCGCTGTTGTCTTAATGTGGGAGGTCCCGGGTTCGATTCCAGGCAGGGTTAATTTGGGAATTTATTATTTCTGAATATTCTCTGGTCTGGTCTGGTGGAAAGCTTCGGCCGTGGCTAGCTACCACTCTACCGGCAAAAACGAACCGCCAAGTGATTTAGCGTTTCGGTACGATACCTTGTAGAAGCCGACTAAGAGTAGGTACAGGTTTAATCTATCTGCAGCCATACCTCTAACTGGTTAGCCCGCTACCATCTTAGACTGCTTCATCACTTACCATCAGGTGAGATCGCAGTCAAGGGCTAAGTTGTAGTTGAATAAAAAAAAAAGTATTTATAAAAAATATTTACAAAGCACTGATAATATTTACAACGAAAAAAAGTTTAATGCGGTACCCAGTCAGAAATCTGATTACACCCGATAACATCAATACAAAAACAAAACAGGCATCTATCAAAAATAAATTTCTCGCATGGGAAATTACAAACAATATCGAAATATACGGCTGTATCAGTTTTACATTTTCAAACTAAGCTCAAAAACAAAAAGCCCACTATCTAATATCCATCATACATTTTTTTGAATGGTATACAACTAGGCGCGGCTGTCAAAATACGTGATATATTGAAATCTGACATTGCTACACGGAATTCTATTCATATTTTTTACTAGATAATGTCCGCATGGATTGATATTTTTTATTCCCGCGGGAACTCTTCAATTTTCCGGGATAAAAAGTAGCCTATGTCTTTTACCGGTATGTAACCTATCTCTGTACCCATCAAAATCAGTTGAGTAGTTGGGCTGTGAAAGCATAGTAGACAGACAGGCAGACAGACGGACAGCACTATCGCATTTATAATATTAGTATGGATATTCAAAGCCTTTTGTTCTGATAAACTTTACTAAAAAACAAAACTATGTTTAAAAAGCCTAACAAATAATGATTAAATTTAAAAAAAAAACTATCTGATGTCCGTGACTATTTAGATTTAAAAAATCTCGGGTTGATTTCTTTGATTTTCCGGGGGTTTTCCTATGTCACTCTCCAGTACCTACGCTTAGTTTAAGTTTCTACATTGTAAATTCGATTGATCGTAATCGAGCGTTCGATCACATTGGCTTCAAAGTAAAATGGAACCAAACGCTCTTGATTTAAAGTCACAAGTTCAGTACAACTGCTTTTGAAACGTTTCTTTTGGAGTGCTGGCTGTGAATGCATACCCGAAATTGAGATCTAAGTTAATGCAATTAAGGTCCATTTTACTTTGATGCTTTGATCAAACGCTCGATTACGATCAATCGAATTTGCAATGTAAAAACTTAGACGTAACGTACTGGATCCGTTGCACTGTTGCGGATTGAAGGACAAACTAAAAGAAACAAACACATTTTCACATTTCTTAATAATATGTGCAGATAATAATGATAAAAGCGATATAAAAGCCAGTAAATAATTTCGCACTTCTTAAAGGTTTTTCAAACAAGCTTCTTATAATGAGGTACTTACTACTCACCTTATCTTTATACGGGAAAACGTAAACAAAACAAAAACTATATAATATACGGCTGCAAACAATGAAAAACTGAGGTAAAAAACTATCTCAAACTTTCGGGGGCCTAATTTGAGAACTTTCCTCCTAGACCCCACAGAGGGAAATAAAATACTGTTTGTAGTGGCGACGCGCAATCTATTTCAAGTTTAGGGCGCGTTCTGACTAAGCGTTTAGTTTTGTCTCACTTTTAAGACCAAGAAACGATCCAAAAAGAACACTATTGCGCAACTTTTACGCACGTTTAAACGATTTTCTTATACAATTGGGCTTTAGTTGGGTTTCATCGCGTTTTAGGACACCTTTTCAATTGCGAATAGCATTACTAAGCTTTAGAGCAAAAACATAGGTAGGTCACCTACCACTACTACAGCCCATTAACGTCACAGGCCTCCACTCTCTTATGAGAAACGGAATTATAGCTTAGACCCACCACGCTGCTCCAATGCGGGTTGGCGGGCTTTAACTCAAGTAGCAATTAAATTCAGACACTATTTCAACGCGTAGTAAGACCGCGCCCTTAGGCCCGCCTATCGATCGACCCACTGGCGAATTCAATTTATGTTGGTAAAACTGTAGGTAATAGGTCAGTATTTTTCGGAAAAGTTCACAGGTAAAGGATGGGCCAAAATGGAAAAGGTCTAAAAGGAAAAGCTTGTTGGAAGTTTTTGTGTGCACATTTTTACTCAGATTCAGTTCTGGTTTTTTTAATTAAAAATTAACCACTTGAATAAAATTCCCCTGATAGTACGCCTAGAACTACTATTCGAGTCATTGACTTACCAATACATTAGACGCACCATCGAAACGCAAAAAACGGCACGGTCAAATTGTGCACAAATAGGTATTCTGAACAATTTTCGCCTCAGTCGCGCATGAGTACACTAGGCGACAAAATGTCGTATGTGTCGAATTGTTATTACAAAATTGAACCCTAAATATAAAGCTATATGGTTGGTTTTTGTGAACCGTTTGGTGTCTCATTCTATATTATCTTTAACTGTGTTTGGATAAGCGATTGTGGACGCTTTTTGAGTATTAATTTGTAGGTAATGTTGTATCCTTAGTTGGTAAATGGATGATTCGAGTAGAAGCCTTACCTAGCGCTCTTAGTTTAATAAAATTATACCCTTACGACGTGGTGGTATGTGATGATGCAGACTAGGAGGGCAGTGGGCTAGGCGATAGCAATTAGCGGGGTTATATTTAGAAGTTATATATTTTATAGTTTACCACACTTTTGCCAGTTTATTTAAATATATTAATTGCTGTTAATAGCCACGCTCAATGGGGCTCACCATTCAATCGATAAGTTAAAAAAATTAACTAAATAATAGAATTGCTCTTATCCACCTAGAATCAATTTCATGACTAATTTAGGTTTTTATTGAAGTAATCGATTAGTTTTTAATACACTAGCTGAATTAAATCGATTATTTAGATATTAAACTCGAAAATATCAGCCGATGAAATTGAAATGAAATTGAAACTGCAGAATTTGCAAGACTCAAAATTTAGTTAACATAATATTATATGGCCTACGCCTTAAATTTTATTTCTCCTAAAATACTTTATCATGCTAGTTTGAGGTCAAGTCATAATTTGAAAAGATTTTGGTGCTGAATCAACTCAATGCAATGCTAGAAGTTTGTGGGTTTATTTATAAATAATATATTATTTTCTTAACCAACCTAAGACGTTAAGCAAACTAATTCAACTAATGCTGCTATGGAAACATGCTAGGAAGCCAAAAAACACAACACTTTCAGAACTTCTACGAAACACGCCACGGTACTTAGCAACTGTGAAATTTCTTCCACTTTTAGGTATAAATTAGGCTGCTTCATAGTCATAAAAATGTAAATTAATTTCATATTTTCCTTACGTATAGCGAAGGCAATATTTCTGTTCAATAATGATGATGTAGGTATATTACGGTAAAGCATTTTAGATTAGACAATTTATCGTCACGATTCTCGGAGTGTTCTATGCGATAAAAAATCGCTAACGATTTTTTTCATCAGTTGATAGCTAAATACGATGTGATAAAGGTTATCGCACTGGAAGAACGAAGGTATAATTCAAATGTACCTAATATTATTTTCTGTTTTTTTTTTTAATATTGCGATTCGTCTCGATTCTTATCAGTTTTTTTATATCCTAGTTACAAGATAGTCCGTGAAAGAATTTTTCTAAATATTTACGAGAAAGCTATTATCCAATATTATTAAAATGCAAATTTTTTATCCTTATTATTTAGCAGTATGGTGTTATTGTTTTAGTCCAAAAGTAATACGTTATGCAAAAAATGTAACTTCGAATACAGCTTTTTAACTCGTTAACACATTTTAAGTTCCATGAATTGCAACATAAACAGTGCAATTCCTCCTATTATAAGCATAAGATTCACATTTTCAACTAAGAAAACAACTATATTAAAATGTGCAGAAAATAAACCAGCCACGTAACCTGGATCTAGTAACAGTCTGCCCTGAATTTGTCAAGACCATGCCAAGTAATTTTTATAACCCAGATTTGTTTTTAATTGTGACTGAATATATAATATCTGATTTATATAACTGGTAATAATATAGGCTAATGCCCACATCATCGTTCTCATGGATTGAGATTTCTTGGTTCCCGCGGGAATTCTTTAACTTTCCGGGATAAAAATTAGCCTATGTGTTATCCCAGACTATAATCTATCTCTGTGATAAATTTCATTCAAATCCGTTTAGCCGTTCTGGCGTGATTGAGTAACAAACATCCATCCATACATAAATCCACCCATTCCATCAATCCACCCATCCATCCATCCAAGCTTTCGCATTCATAATATTAGTATTTAGTACAGAAGTATAATATAGATTGGTTAAGATGCACCTTTGACATTTGGAGCTATGTGCGTTTGAGACAATTAATTAATATAACTTGCTTTACAATGATTTAATTGCGAAAGAAATCGTCCTAAGAGTTCTGTATAACGTTCTCAAGGGTGTGTGACGTCTCTCAATCCGAATTTTGCCAGCGTGGTGGACTATGACCTCGACATATCTCGTTCTGAGAAGAGACTCATGTTCAGTAGGTCAGCAACGGGTTGATGATTATGATAAAAGGATGTACAAACAGTAAGATTTCTTCAATCCCTCGAAAGTACTGCGTGCGAATCTTAGGATTTTGCATTTAATGTAGAGTTCCATATTAACGTAGATATTTGCCACTACCAATTAACCCTTGACTACGATCTTACCTGATGGTACCTTACGGATGGAAGTGCTGATGCAGTCAGATGGTAGAGGGCTAACCTATTAGGGGTTACACCAGTTATATTAAACCTATACCCCTAGTCGGTTTCTACATGGCATAGCATTACGCTAAATTGCTTGGCAGTACGTCTTTGCCAGGTGGTAACTAGCCACGGCAGAAGTCTCCCACCAGACCAGACCAGAGAAAATTAAAAAATTATAAATTCCCAGAATTGACCCTGACGGGAATCGAACCCGGGACTTGCCACGTTAAGACCAACACTCTCAACGCAACAAGCGCACAACACTGCGCCAGGAAGGCCTTCAAATTAAGATTTGATCTAGATTTTCAGAAAATGTAAGTAAGTATCTAGTATTCTGAGACTCTACCGAGTTTCTGGCCGGTTCTTCTTGAGTAAAATCTGCTTTCTGATCCTTCCTCCTGTCCTCATGAAATAAACATTTCATTAATTTTATTACGAAAGTGTAACTGTATGTTTATTTGTTGTGTCGATCACGCAAAATAACGTGATGATTAATAACCGGGGCCGAAAGCTTAACGTGATCAAAGAGGCACGGAGGAAATGAAAAGGGCAAATTCGGTCACCCATCCATTTACCGACTTGTGTCAACGTACCGCTTAAAGCCATATTGTTTCATTGTTGTACACTTTCTTCTTTTAGAATTATAATTCTAACTATTTTTTATTTATTTATATATTCAGTACCAGTAACTTAAAAATAAAACATAAGCATTGAAAGGACATGCACAAGGACAGCTGCTTATCTCTTGAAGAAATTTCTTCCAGATGCACCACAATGTGAGAATGGTAAAATATAATATATTATGCTAACTAGCTGATGATGAAAGTTTTTTTGATTCCTTAATATTCCGGGATAAAAAGTAGCCTATGTCACTCTCCTGGTCCTTACCTATACCTATGCCAAAAATCACGTCGATCCGTAGCTCCATTGCGGCGTGATTGACGGACAAATCAATAAACCAACAAACAAACACACTTTCGCATTTATAATATTAGTATATTTTCTTATACAATCGGGCTCCTGAGGCCATACTGGCAACGCTTATAGCCATATTGTTTCATTATTGTATTCTATTAGAATAATTATAATCCTAATTTTAGGAACGTCAAACTATATGACGTCCTCGAACTTTCATTTTGAGTAATATTGCTTGCTTACTCAGTATACCATACTGCCAAAGCTAGAGCAAGCTTTTCAGTATGGTATACTGATCATATAATGATCTGCAGAATTCTCAAGTAATTATTTTGACAAAAATCTTTTCCATTTACCGTTATTACCTTACGTGTAAGTAAAATAGTTTAATCATACCAATATTATAAATGCGAAAGTGTGTTTGCTTGTTGGTTTATTGGTTTGTCCTTCAATCACGCTGCAACGGAGCAACGGATCGACGTCATTTTTGGCTCGGGTATATTTAAGGACCTGGAGAGTGACATAGGCTACTTTTTATCCCGGAAGGGAAATTTTGTTCCCGCGGGAACACAAAACCTTTAACCACGCGGACGAAGTCGCGGGCATCAGCTAGTTGGCTGCATAAAAGCAATAATTTTTAACATAAAATGTCAAGAGAAATAGAAATAGGATGTAGGAATTAAAATAAATGGTTGCAGTCGGCTTTAAGTAATTCGAAGCGATGCGGTCGGGCCTGCGGTGCTTTGCACTTGGCTTTTAAAGCTTGGTTATAGAAATTCCCCGAATTCTAACGTAATAAAACCATTTTTTAGAACAAAAGGAAGAGGATTAAATTAATAAAAAAATAAACAGGAAAATGAAAATTTATTGGGCAAAATCAACTACTTACGCTTGGTAACTAATCAAGGGTCAACTATACGGTTGATCAATAGCAATCAATGATGATTAGAATATACGAAATCGTACCGTCTAATTTCACCCCTAATAGTCTATAACCTACAATTTGCAATATAAAACCATTTTCTACAGACTAAGTAGATTAAAGTCACAACACACCTTAAATACTAGTTACATACCACAGTCTTATCAATCGCTAATCACATAATAATCACATGAATCTCAAATCATAATATGTATAACAATATAAAGCATTTTGTTCCAAGAGTTCAATCAAATTGCGAGACCGTTATAGACCGTATCATCATCCGTCACAACATGAAAGCCGAAAATACCTCATTGTGATAACATAAAAATTCGTTTTACATTAAACAAAATTTCAGCTTTGATCATTGGCGCGTAATGAGTTTATCAAACCACATTCAATTATATAGACGTTTCGATTTTATCTAGAACCCGCAAACGCGGGATTCTCGTAACGCGACACGTCCGCACGCGTCGGAATCCGGACAAACACTGATTCGGCATTGGACGGGAACGGACGGTTGTTTTTCAAAGGTGAGGATTTCGGGCATCGTCGGCACAGCTCGGCAACTCATCTCGGTTCGGTTGTAAGGAAAAATTTCATATTTCACGAACGAGCACATTTCTTATTGAAAAGTATTTTAATATGTGAAATGGAAATCCATAACAAAAGCATTTAGAATTTTTTTCTTTCACTGAATAGGTATTAAGATACTGAAGATAATGTAAAGGCGGCTTTTATGTACGGGAAAATTTATGTAATTTTCGATGTTTTCCCAATGAAAAGAGCTCGTTTTACTCTTAATATTCGCTTATTAAACACATTCTGGTACACTTTGTATCTGATTGTTTTTGTGTGATTCCTTTTGTAACTAAATTAATTTTCTTAGTGTTTTAACGATAGCTCTTCTTTGATGTTACTTTTGGTTTCACGATGTTTCTTTTATCCAGTTTGGTTTAATTTATAAACATCAAAACGAATGAATGTTTATAAAAACCAGAACTTATAATTAATTACAAATAATTATGGCCTGTCTCCTTTGACTCACTGGCGTAGTGTTGAGCGCAGTAGTCTTGTAAACAGGAGGGCCCGGGTTTGATCCCTCGTGGTGACAACTTGGGTATTTATACTACTAGGTATCTACAATTTCATCCGCGCGTAATTTAAAGTTTTTTGAAACTCTTGAGAACTCTTTCATTTTCCGGAAAACAAAACCTACTTAGGTACATCTTTAGCCGACATACTTATTATCTGTATCTATCAAATTTCGTCAAAATCTGTTGAACAGATGGACCTTGAAAACATATTATCAGGCAGACTAACAAGCACTCATTTCGAATTTATAATGTTACTAGATTTTTTATTTCCCGCGCCAACCTAAGTAAGTATGTGCTTCCGCGGGATACAATCTATCTCTGGACTCAATTTCATCAAAATCGGTTGAAAAATTAGGCTGTTAAAGCATAGTAAACAGACAGACACACTTGCGCATTTATTATATTAGTATGGATGTAGATATAGCTAAAAATTAATACTTAGCTTAGCTTTAAAATAATACATAATTCAATTATGTGACTCGTAATTTATATAGAGACTAGCTGATGCCCGCGACTTCGTCCGCGTGGATTGAAATTGTTTGGTTCCCGCGGGAACTCCTTAGTTTTCCGGGATAAAAAGTAGCCTATGTGTTATTCCAGACTATAATCTATCTCTGTGCCAAATTTCATCCAGATCCGTTCAGCCGTTCGGACGTGATTGAGTAACAAACATCCATCCAAACTTTGGCATTTGATTCTTGATAGAGTTTCAAGTATGTTTTCTCTCATTCAATAAAACAAAGCAATCGCTTTTAAAACATGACGTTTTTTAAGACCAATTTAGCAAAATAAAAGCAAATTACGCTCATTTTTTAAGTTGTCAACCACTTTGTAACGCTGACAGGAAATGTAAACGGTTTTTAAGCACTGTAGCGTAATAATTAATGTTTTTTAAACAGTTTTAAACACTTTGAAGGGGAAATAGCATAAAAGCAAGGGTCGTGAGGAATGTACATCTGATACCACCACTACAGCCCATTAACAACCTACTGCTGGGCACAGGCCTCTAATCTCATAGGAGAGAGGGAATTAGAGCTTAGACCCACCACGCTGCTCCAATGCGGGTATAGGCGGGCTTTAACGACTATTACAAATGTTAGTGATAATAACCGGGACCGACAGCTCAACGTGTATTCCGAGGCACGGAGGTGAAACACCACCATCTTCCTAACTCCGGGTAGTACTGAGAATTTCTTGTCAGAAAAACCCAATAAGTACTTAATTATGGCCCGACCCGGGACTCGAACCCGGGACCTCGTTGGCCGGAGTCGAACATGCTACCCACTCCGCACGTTAAGACAACAGCGCTGCACACTGCGCCACGGAGGTAGTTAAGTATGAGTTTAAAGATTTTGTACATTAGAATTAGCCAAGTGAAACTTTAAAAGTGAAAATATCTAGGCGCCGAAAAAGTCAAATAAGATTTCGTCACTGCCCTTTTACGAACGTTTATGCAAAATCTTTTCGAGTTTAAATTCGAATTAATTCATTTATCGCAATCTAGCCTGGATCTCATTGCTAAATGAAGAACAAATTCGTTATCCGTTTGACTTTCTAGTAGCATGATTATCCGGAGCTTGCTTGTTAGCAAACGATTTTGTTTCCAAATTTAGTTCAGAATTCAAGTAATATTGAATCGAAGCAGGCGTTACTTTGCGGAAGTCCATGATAATGAATGAACGAGAAGTTTAATTCGCTATAATCCGCCACAGTAGACCAATCTATGTGGTACAGTGCGTGTCCCTTCACCAATAGCATGCGAACAACCACCACCCAGCAATTCGCACCGGCACCGCATGCACACCACACAAATCCTCCAAAGTTCCTCCAAGTTTCGGAGTGAAACGTACGTTGAGAGTGATTTGGAGGATTTGTGTGGTGTGGTGCGGTGCCGGTGCGAATTGCTGGGTGGTGGTTGTTCGCATGCTATTGGTGAAGGGACACGCACTGTACCACATAGATTGGTCTGCTGTGGCGGATTATAGCGAATTAAACTTCTCGTTCATTCATTAAAAGTCTTTAAAGAATTTGGCCTTATAGTTTTAGATAAAAAGGTTCAAAAACTTTAACCCTGCAAAATAATTTTCTGTAGCTTGGTATATTTTAGTACTAGCTGATGCCCGCGACTTCGTCCGCGTGGATTGAGGTATTGCGGTTCCCGCGGGAACTCTTTAATTTTCCGGGATAAAAAGTAGCCTATGTGTTATTACAGACTATAATCTATCCCTGTGCCAAATTTCATCCAGATCCGTTCAGCCGTTGGGGCGTGATTGAGTAACAAACATCCATACATCCATACATCCATACATCCATACATCCATCCAAACTTTCGCATTTATACTATTTATTTGATTGTTACCTGCTTATAGAATTTTAAGATTGTTTTTTATTTTGTATTGTTTTTCCATTCCATCCGCATCCAAACAGCGGGAAAGTATTATCCAATCAGATGTGATTGCGATCGTAACACTGCAGCAATAATTTTGACGTAATAAGCCCCCGCCTTAAGCAGTCTGCCATTAAGTCACACGAGTATATTTTACCTGATCAGAGGGGAAGCTTCCTGAGAAAGTCGAAAATGTATACCTATTCTGCTAGGGCTGTCACCTGATGCATGTCAACAATTTAAGGAAAAAATAAATATTATATTAGGTATAATGAATGATGAATGGTAGTTATAATGTATAACTTCAGTTATATATCCTGAAATTGAACAACAAGTACTTAAATTAGAAAAATATTATAAAGAAACGAAATTATTTCTTTTTTATTGAACATCAGTATTTTTAACATTTTTTTATTTTTAACATAGTTTTATTGTACAGGTACGCTAGGTACGTATAAAAAGGTACTTACTTCTCTTTATCTCTCGGGCATGAAAAATAGGAAACATCCATAATGTCTTTGGATCTTTTCAAGCAAACTGTGCAAGTAGTCGGCATTTTTGTTGAATCAGAACACTATTTACATAAATAAATCTAAATAGTTTTATTTTTAATACAAAATCAGTAAACTTGTGCAATCATGAAATTATTCCTCTATTCATTGTCATTAAACGCACGACCGTCAGCCCTTACTTTCGGACCCAGACCGGACCCAGACGTGCCCAGACGTCGTGTCGGTGAATGTGTCGGTGAGAGCTCACGCACACATTGCATCATTGCGCTATGTATGGGTGAAGTCGCCGCGAGCCGTTTGTATGAAGCTTTCTCTCTGTATAGTACTCTGTGATTAAGTGTAATCAAAATTAGGCACAGTACACACTATTAATCAACTCTGCATCGCGCGGACGTGCCTTATCGCCCCATCTGATCCGACAACTGTTAACATAGGACAGGCAACAAGCTTCACTGAGGGCCATTAGACTATCTAAACTGTTTTAGAATTTTGATTTATTTTTATACGGACTCAAGGTCTAAATTATCATCGAATAAGCAAAAAAATTGGCCCATAAACTGATGGCCGTTGGAAGTGTATAATGAAGTAGTAGATAGTTATTAGTAGCCTGAGGTCTACATCTGTATCTATACATCCATAATTAGTTTTTTTAATTTTTTTTTTTTTTTAATTTATTTAATTCAAATTGATACAACCATTTTTTACAAAATCTAAATCTCGCCAAACTGGTGGGCCAGTTTGTTGGCGAGTTGGCGCTCTACACATAATATTCAAGTTGCATCTAAAATTGGCACTAGTTTACCTAATAACCTAACACTAACGAACAAACAATTTTAAAAGAAACCCATCTTAACAAAAACAAAAGAAAATACAAATAAACAATTTAAATAAAAGAGCAAATAAACAATATGAATAAAAGAGCAGAGAAAAATTAAATAAAAAACAGTAAGTAATTAATCAATTAATTAGTAAGTATAGGAGTACTCAAGTGAACTTTTAACTTCTTCTTAAGTACTCCTACACTAACCTTATACAATAATACAGTTAATACTATACTTACTAGCTATCCATACTAATATACACATATCATAAATGTGAAAGTGTTTGTGTGTGTGTGTCTGTCTGCTACGCTTTAACAGCCCATCTTTTAAACCAACTTTGATGAAATTTTGGTATAGAGGTAGGTAGAAAAAATAAGGAGTTCCCGCGGGAATAAAAAAATGTAATCCACGAAGCCGCGGGCATCATCCACTTATATTTGAATAAGGTGCCAGCATAGTTTAATATAGAAAACTAGATTGGAAGGTATGCCTCAAGTTTTTCTAGCACCCAGCAATAAAACAGTAGGTACAATTGTCCACGAAGGAAATGAAATAAAGCACTATGTAACAGAAGGTGCAACATAAATTGAAGCTATAAAATTGTTCGAGTGCACCGCTTTCATACTTTACGTGCTCCTTATGAATTGTGTGAAATGAAATATACTGGTTAGTAAGAGGTTTCCATTATTTCCTTAATAGGAGATCAGTGGTGAAAGCTCAGAGATTTGCTGAGATATATAGAGCGTACTTTGACTTTGCTCAAGCTTTACTCAGAGTTTAAGAATTATAATCCTTATTTTAGGCACATTAAGGCACGAGACATCAAAGTGTCATTTTGAGTAATATTGTAAGGATCATCTCAAAAACAAGCACCGATTAATAACCCCTTAATAATTTCTATACTCTAATTAAAACCCACAGGAGTAGGTAATTTGCTACAACTCGAAGGACCTTGAACCAATAAATTAATGCCCGGACCCAATCGTTATCGCGACCACCAAATCAAACTACGACCCAAACACCAAAGTATTTAAAAATCGTTGTCCACCGAGCCGCGACTAGTACCAGACTGCCCTGTGAATCTCAAAACTTTATAGGAATTATACCCCCGTACAAAAATGAATCGTCTGAATAATTGATAGATATCGAAATAATAAACCTTACAATATTGCATAAGTATTGCTTTAAGCGTTCACAGTATGGCCACGGTAATATTATCTATATAATATTACCGTGGTATGGCCCCTGGGGGCCCGAGGCTCGAATCCTGGGCTTCAACAATAATTAGTTGGGATATCTGGGTGTTTTCGATTATATACTCGGATCACAAAAAAAAACATATTTTTTACTTAAATCCAAGTTACCGAAATTCAATTCGTCTGTCACTTTAGTACACCACGATTACTGGGGGCAACTTGAATTTGTAGCGTTGAGTTTGAGGCGAACCGTTTCGTCACTTATTAGACCGCGCCGACGTTTAACTCTTAGGAGCCTTGGCTAATATTATGGGGCATCTTTGTACAACGTTCGGAACTTGTGGCTTAACATCGTAATTTAGCAACGATACAGTGGGTTAACAAGGACGGACTATTGTCGTCGTAATGTTGATGATAGTCGTCGTAATGTCTGTTAACAAACAGGAATCAGTTGATATTTCCAACACATTTCCCACCGCATCGACGTTTAAGTATGATATTTTATTAGTTTTGGCTATTATGAGTTGCTTGGGAGGCGTGGAAATAGGAGTGGTGGAACTTGTGACTTAACATCGCCGTTTCATTTATATAGTCTGGCAACGACTACAAGTGCTACCGAATATTTTTATCGTCTCCATTTTAACGGCATAAAGCTCTCTTTTAAATCCGTGCATTATCGTTTATCGTTTACCTTTTGTCGACTGGATGGACTAAGAAAGACTTATCTTATGTGCTATTTGCCATAAAGCGTTATAAACGGAATAAATTATTATGGCTAAGAGCTGTTACTGTCTAAACTGCGAGGATATTTAAAATATCAGCTGATCATAATCAAGAAGTTATTCTGCGGTAATGATTTGGGATAGGTAACTATTTTAATAATTACGAGGAATACGGCGACCACCTTTTCATTGCGTTAGTAGGTACAATATTTGCTCAACTGTATGAATTGTTAAACTGTATCTTGGCACAGTATGTTGCTTTGTTTCACAGTGCAATAGTGCATAATTGAAGATCCTTTGTTGAAGCGTATTCTGTTGAATTATAAAGGAAGAGTTAGATTTGAAGCAAAGCATATCAAACTACATTAAACTTATTCGTAAAGTGATGTAAACGGACGTTCTCTGTTGAGTTTCACGTCCACGCTTAAAATGAAACGCTCATTTAACTTTAAACTAGATTGCTGTTACTCATTGAAGAGTTCCGCCTTCTATCTTCGAACTATTTATCATATCATGGGGCCAACCTGACAGTAACAGCCTGGTAAATATGCCTTTCTAAATTTTCATCCTCTATCCCTTATGTTTTCAGGATGTTTTTCGTCCCGAAATTAATCAAATATCAAATAAATATTATAAATGCGAACGGATCTGGATGTTTGGCACAGATATATATTGTAATCTGGAATAACACAGCTACTTTTTATCCTGAAAAATTGAAGAGTTTTCGCGGGAACCAAAAAATCTCAACCTACGCGGACGAAATCGCGGGCATTAGCTAGTATAATTAATATAGTGGGTACAATAATCAAATATCAAATAAATATTATAAATGCGAAAGTTTGGATGGATGTATGGATGTATGGATGCTTGTTACTCAATCACGCCGGAACGGCTGAACGGATCTGGATGAATTTAGGCACAGAGATAGATTATAGTCTGGAAAAGCATATAGGCTACTTTTTATCCCGGAAAATTAAAGAGTTCCCGCGGGAACTAAAAAACCTCAATTCTCGCGGACGAAGTCGCGGGCATTAGCTAGTTTATAATATTTTTTAAAAATAATACTTGTTAACATAACTTTTCCTGCCACCGGTGGTTGTGGTCGGTGACCCATTTACGCTGAGCCTAGGGTCCAAAAGGTTATGTAGGAGTTAAAGTACCTACTTACTTCTTTATGCAGACAATTTATCTAAAGGAGCTTTATATTTATTTTATCTTTTAAGCCGCTTGACCTTTCTTAAACTTAATATATATTTTGTGCCTTCGCTTCTATATTAAAACACGTTTGAAAATAATATTCTTGTGTCTGGGATTTTAAAATTTACAAACGATAAAGAAATTTTTAAGAAGGTGTTAAGTAAAAGAAGATTATTAAATTGTCCTGAGGTCGCTTACCTTCAGACTTGAAAGCGATCACTTTAGTTTTTGACACCCAGTTTAGGTTAAAGACCTGTATTGGAATTTTTAGCTAAAAAATATTGCAACTTTCTACAAAGCATTTTTAAGTACAATCTCACTAAATTCAACATGTGGAATAATTCAGGGGATTACTACCATCGCATAAAACAGCGCTATTGTTGACGCTTTAGTTTAAGAATAAATATAATCCTTATTGACCGAGCGAAGTGAAGGTCTCTGAGTCTACTTGAGTGAATTGGCACTTGTCCGTCCATCCGTCCGTCTGTCTGTCCGTCCGTCTGTCAGAGACTTATAACTTCTGAATTACTGAACGTAATTACTTCAAATTTAAATATAATATGTAAACCTATGGCCTCCAGCCGAATATGGCTTAAAAAATTATGAAAATCTTTATTTCAGGGGGGCTCTCATAGAAGCGAATGCGAAGTAAAATATTTTTTATAGCGTTACCTATGTAACGCTATAAAAAATATTTTATACGCAATATTTATCATATTTATTTTACGCGCAATATTTATTTTATAATAGTTGCGGTATTATAATCATTTTAAAGATAATTAAGAATAGAGTCCAAAAATTTTTTTTTTAAATTTTTCCCCTAAAAATGACGACATGGGAGGCTTTCAAAGTGAAGATTTTCTAACGTCCAAAGTTGACCTCAGAACTCTCAATTTTCTGAAAGGCTGAGCCTGAAAAATGATCAATTATTTGAATTATACTTGAACAACAAATACTAAAATGAGATAAATATTGCAAGGAAACGAAATTATATAATTTTTAATGATGATGATATTTTTAACAGAACTTCACAATGATTTCTATAGATGGCGCTCTGCGATACCGCGAGGTCTCAGTTCGGGGTGAACCACTAGTTTATATAGGGACGTTATATTAATTTTGGCGATGTTATCAGGTCCACAACTGATCTTTTCCAAAATGGTCAGCATACAGAACATTTGTTTTAAGGCCTCCATCTTATAACGAGTTTAAAAAAAAGTTATAATTGAAATTATTCTTCTCAATAAAGAAGACAATACAGATAAAACACGTAATGATATTATCTACTTATTTCACGTAGGACAACTTGTGCCACTTATCATAAATCATGACTCTACCACCGGTTCGGAAAAGTGATTCTACTCAGAAGAGCCGGCAAGAAACTCAGCAGTTGCTCTTTTCATAAAAAGAAAAATGTTACACTTGGTAAATACTATACAATGCATACGTTACGTAACAAATATCACATTGACTTGTGGATTGCTGAATGCGAATTGAAAGGACAATTCCCAAAACATAACTATAAGTCCAAATAAATGAAATAGATCCACTCATCGCCATCAAATATACGTCACAGTGTCATCTGGGTGACATTGCCGCGCTTACCCCGCGCAGACCACTCTCATCATTTCCTAGGGGCGATGTTTTTCCGATGGAAGGGGAGAGCGGGGCAATAACGCCGAGTGCGTGTTTACTTGAGAGCTATTGCATTCGTTACTCCCAAGTCCCGAGTCCCAATACATGGATATATCGTAATTCGTACGTCTTTGAGTCTATGGAATGAGCCCTGACGTGTTCACTTTGTATACAATGAGAGTGCGAAAAACTCCGTAGTTTTGAAACACTAGCAGTTTTCGTCGACATCCCTTTGATTCTTTCAGTATAAAACCCTCGTAATATAATTTACTAGCTGATGCCCGCGACTTCGTCCGCGTGGATTGAGGTTTTTCGGTTCCCGCGGGAACTCTTTAATTTTCCGGGATAAAAAGTAGCCTATGTGCTATTCCAGACTATAATCTATCTCTGTGCCAAATTTCATCCAGATCCATTCAGCCGTTGGAGCGTGATTGAGTAACAAACATACATCCATACATCCATCCATCCAAACTTTCGCATTTATAATATTTATTTGATTACCTACTATCTGATGCCCGCGACTTCGTCCGCGTGGTTAAAGTTTTTTTTCCAACAGGGGCTCCTTTATTTTCCGGTATAAGTCAAAATTTCAAGTTTCTAGCCCCAGCGGTTTAAGCTGTGCGTTGATATATAAGTCAGTCAGTCAGGACTTTGTAGATTACGTTGTCACTACTGATTAGTCGTTAAATTCACCAATGCCAATGACTTTTAAATTTTTTTTGGTATACATTAATTGTATGTTCAAATGAGTTTGTTATTATATTATTATGATTTAAGAATCCATAACATTGTAATTATCTATCCGCCTGTCTGTCTGTCTGTAAGAAATGCTTTCACAACCCATCTGTTCAAATGATTTTGACGGAATTTGGTACAGAAATGTTAGAATAATTAGATGACCTAAACGTACTTGTTGTATTTATTTACCTTGGTAGGCATGTAATAATAATAATAAGAGAGATCCTAGGCGCAGGACCGACGCATTTACGTGATCTCCGAGGTACGGGGGTGAAACACCGCCAACTTCCTAACTCTGGGCTAGTACTAAGTTCCTGTTGGAAAACCCAATACTTGTTATGGCCCGGAACCCGGGACTTCGTCAGCCGCAGTCGAACATGCTAACCACTAAACCAACGAGGTAGTCAAAAGTAGGCGTGTATCTGAGTAGGTACTCAAAGTGCGGCCACCTTAACACCAAAGTCACAAGAACAAAGTTAACGAGCTAAAGTTTGTTTAACTCCGAAAACGGGATGAAAACAATTAAATGTTATTTATACAAACACTTTAATGAGCTCTTGAATACAAAGTAGCCGCTGACCTCAGGGGATTTGAATAACGCTTATTGTTGTAGCTATCTGTTGTAAGCTCCACTGGGAACCTCTTGTTTTTTTGAATTAAAGTTGAAGTACTTTATAGTCAACCTGGTGCCTGAGACTTCGTCCGCGTGGATTGAGGTTTTTGGTTCCCACGGGATTTTTTTAATATTCTGGGATAAAAAGGTTTGAAGTGAAAATTTCTTTAGCCGCGTTGAGTACTTTTTGGTAGGGGTAAACTTGTGGATTCGCGTGACCGACATGTTCGCGAACAGCGACATGCTCGCGAAGCGACATGCTTGTTACGAAGACAAAAGGCCTTAAATAAAAATATACTACATTCGTAATTCGTAATTTATATTTTAATTATTTTATTCGCGAATTCACAAATTTACCCCCTTCCAAAAAGTGCTCAACGCGGCTAAAGAAGTTTTCACTTCAAAAATCAGTCTACACGGAAGAATGACGCGGCCATCATCTATTAATTAATACAATTTGAATCACCGAAATCGGAATGTTTCATGTAAGAAATACAATTTAACTCGGCGCAAAACACAAAGCGTTTCATTCCGAAGCGTTTCCTGAATCAAAGCAAGAAATTGAATAACACGCGGCCGAATCCTTTATTTCATCACTCGTAATGCGACGGGGAAGGTTATTAATCAAAAATATTCCCACCCACCACGTTGATATACAAAATTCGAAGATACGCAGCTCGTGGTTGACTCTACAAACTTGCAACTTGGAGTAAAACGATACCTTTAACGTTATGCGATACCTTTTGGATTCGTACACATAGCTTCTGGCGAAAATGTTCACTATCATATCATCATACTAATATTATAAATACGAAAGTGTCCTTGTTTGTTGGTTTATTGGTTTGTTGGTTTGTCCTTCAATCACGCCGCAACGGAGCAACGGATCCACGTGATTTTTGGCATGGGTATGGTTGAGGACCTGGAGAGTGACATAGGCTACTTTTTATCCCGGAAAATTAAGGAGTTCCCGCGGGAATCAAAAAAACTTAAATCACGCCGACGAAGTCGCGGGCATCAGCTAGTACAATATAAATTTTGAGGTAAAAAAATAAGGTATCCAATAGTAAGTGCTTTAAAATTATATTATGCTCTATTTTTAAGCTTTAAGATATTAATGATAATTTTTTTACTGAGTAATCAATTCAAAATTCAAATATTTTTTATCCAAATAGATTCAGATTCAGATTCAGATTCAGATTCTTTATTTGCATTAATATGTGTACATGAAGAGATGGTTAATTGTAGTACATAGTCCAACATTTTAGCCGAGCCGGCGTGCAAAATAATATTGTTTTGATTATAACTAAGTATGAGCTTCTCTATTACAGTTACATTTACAAACACATTATTACATTACATTACATAATCATAGCTTCTTAACTTTATTCTTAGTTATAATTCTAAATTACAAATTTCAAACAAACCGTAATTATTAATAATTATACATTATTTATGTCAATGTCATAGCTAATAATTAAGATGTCAAAATTCAATAAAAATAATATCTAAACATAATGAATCCCAAAGAGTTAAGATCTCAGAATCGTTTTTTATCATGTTGAAGATATTCTTCTAATGAGTAAAAATTTTTCTCTTGCAACCATTTCTTGAGTTTAAACGAAAAATATTTTAAGGGAAGTTTTTTTATTTCAGATGGCAATTTATTAAATACTTTTATTGCCATAACAGAACAGTTCTTATTAAAAAGTGCTGTTTGAGGGTGCGTCGTAAGAACTAGTTTATCTGGGCTTCTCATTGATCGTGTGTGCTGTGTGTCTCGCATGGCTGTGAAGTGGTGCATATTCATTTTGACAAATTTGGAAATTTCTAAAATATAAACTTTAATAAACTTTTACAAGTGCTTTTGAAGCGTCGAGTGAATCTACCACTGGTTCGGTATACATATAATTAATAGCATTGCTGAAGCGAGTCAAATCCATGCTCTTTTATCAATAACGTAATCTTCGTATAAATAAGCTTAAATTTAAAAAAATATGGATCCCCACGCTTATAATATAAGTTTAACTTCAACATTTTTATTTTATTTAAATTAACTTGATTAGTCACGATAAAAAACACAATACAACAACACAAACAAACAATAATTAGGTATTTGACAACTAGTCAAATCAGCATCTTTTTTTCAAACGTCAAAACGCGCGTTTATTATGGGATTTTGTATGAAATACTTACTCATGCATCATCAAAAGTCAATGCACTCTTTTACTTTAATGTTATAAATAGTTTAAAATAGTTATCAAACATAAAAAAGTAATAACACAAGAGCAGGGCTGTTTGATCTAGCTTCACGTAATATCATCAACGACCTTACCTGAAAACATTTCTCCATAGGGGGACAACCCCCTATTATAGAACCCCTGTTTTGATTTCTTAAGAAAATATTTCACCTTTAGCGTAAATATCCATTTTGGATTTTAATAACTTCGAGTTGACTGATTAGATGTTTCTGCATTATGGGTTTTGTAATATTGAAATAATTGATTGCTCGATGTTATTTTGCAATACGCCTGGGTAAGGGTTGAAGCATTATATTTGGAAGAAACGATTTCAAAACAAACTGAGTGACTCATCTACTTGGTAGCGTGTCACTGCTGTACAAAGGAACAGTTTTGTGATAGTTTTTTTTCTGACGTTAGGAAACAGGTCCTTAATTTCTTACTTACCTACTTTATTTGAAGATTATGCATAAATAACAAAATAATATAGGTATTTTTACGTGGGAGCAGCTGAATGCATAAAGGGCTAAGAGGCGCAAATATAAAAATACTAGCTGATGCTCGCGATTGAGGTTTTCTGGTTCCCGCGGAAACTCTTTAGTTTTCCGGGATAAAAAGTAGCCCATGTGTTATTCCAGACTATAATCTATCTCTGTGCCTAATTTCATCCAGATCCGTTCAGTCGTTCGGGCGTTATTGAATAACAAACATCCATCCATACATCCATCCAAACTTTCGCATTTATAATATTTACTAGCTAATGCCCGCGACTTCGTCCGCGTGGATCGAGATTTTTCGTTTCCCGCGGGAACTCCTTAATTTTCCGGGATAAAAAGTAGCCTATGTGTTATTCCAGACTATAATCTATCTCTGTGCCAAATTTCATCCAGATCCGTTCAGTAGTTACGGCGTGAAAGCGGAACAAACATACAAACAAACTCACTTTCCCATTTATAATATTAAGTAAGGATTTGATTTGATTTGATGCAGCAAATAATTTTATTTTTATTGCTTTTTGCTGTTGAAACCCTGGGGTCATAGAGCGAAGATGCTAGACCCTTTTTTAAGGATCTATCTTCTCGTCTCACAAAGTCCACAGGGTAACGCAGCCAGCGTTCTGGCACGGTAATATTATATACATAATATTACCGTGGTTCTGGGCACGTTGCCAATTGCAGCGGTTTGGATGATATTAATTATTTAGTTTTTCCTTTCGTTTTAATTTAGATTTTAAAGTATTTCATTGTTTAAACTAATAAATTGCAGTTCTATTTCGCTCAATTTGAACAATGGAAATAAAAATCCAACAATAACATTGTTTATTAGTACAACAGTTATACTAATCTCTTCTCTACTTTGGGAGTCTAATCATCGATAGTAATTATTGAGAAAGCGGGTTTAAGAGCCGCGTCCGGTCCCAAAGGAATCTTTACAGAGGTCTCATCCCAGCGCCTTCTATAACTATGCTAATGTTATTTGCTCCAGTGGGTTTGAAAACGGAAGCGTCCACTATAGCGACCTTTACACGGGTAAGTGAGATATTTAATATTATAAGCGAGCCTGCAAAGTTCAGTTTGATGTTTTTTTACACTACAATTTGGTTAGCCTTATGTTTGGCCTTACTTTACGTACGGCAGTTATACTAAACTCATCAAATCATCAAATTCATCTGCTTTTACATCATCGGCATCATACCGGAACGTTAAATAGCTTGGCTGCACGTCTTTACCGGCCGAAGGCTCACACCAGACAAAAAAATGGCAGTCATAGAAACTGCTGATAGAAGTGAAAACGAATATTTAAAATAATTTAAAAAGAAAATTAAAATATAAACCTTAAAACTAAGACATTAAAGTTTAATTACGAATGTATTATATTTATATTTAAGACCTTTTGTCTTCGTAACATCATGCTCGATGTCGGTGACGCGGTGTTGGTGACGCGAATCCACAAGTTTGCCCCCCTACCAAAAAGTGCTCAACGCGGCTAAAGAAGTGTTCACTTCAAAAACATAATTATTAGAACCCCTACGCTCGCGGCTGGTATCAATGTGGTCGCACTTGTCCAGCTTGGTAGATTATGGCCTGAGCCCTCCTCATTCTGGTCGGGGAACCTTGCTCAGTAGTGGCCAATTGGAAGAGATGATGATGTCGATAGCTTATAGAACATATAGTGTACTTCCAATTTGTACACCACTTGTACCATGTACAGTACTAGAAACACCGGGTCAAAGCATCACGATTCGAGTATCAGATATTAGCCATTACTATTATTCTGGCTTGTCTTGTCAGGTACCTACATACAGCTGGGGTGACCATGTAAGTCAATACCAACAAGAGGACGTGTGAAAGGATTTCAGTATGACCGATATTTTTTAAGATCTAGCCCCATTTGAGATGCACGGAGCGACACGGCACGTAGCGGCAAATATTATTTGTATGAGTTTATATGGGGCCGCGTCGCGCAGTACATCTGCTTTCCGCGTCGCTTTAGTGGGTCCAGCCCAATACAAACTCATACAAAGAATTTTTGCTGCTACGTGCCGTGTCGCTCCGTGCATCTATAGTAGGGCTTGACCTTTATAAGTTACATCAGAGGTTTTTTTATTCAGAGTTTACATGGAATATGTGGGAGCAGCTTCCTTCCTTACATTTTCCGTGTAGAGTATGTGAAAAATATGAGTTTTCATAAAGATTTAATCATAAGGCTCTTACACATTAGAAAACCATCTGATACTTTAATCTTTCTTTTCAACTCTCTTAATCAGCGTCATTCAAGTGGGATTTATAAAATTTATCCGTTCTTACTGTGTGTTTAAATAAGGAAACGTACATGAAAATCCCACGTTTAAGCATGTACGTTTATATGAGTCTATCAATTTCTATATTTACTTACTACTATTTACTAGAGGCCGCAATAAGCTCATGACTACATCGCTCCGCCTCAAGAAAGTCCGAAGGTCGTTCGTGGGAATGAGTACTCTATTCTATAACAAAATTCCACAACCTATTTTAAATTTGCCTTTACATAAGTTTAAGAAATCCATTAAAAGTGTGCTTCTGAAAAAAGCTTATTATACTGTTGAAGATTACGTAAATTATAAAAGAGCATGGATTTGACTCGCTCCAGCAATGCCAAGGACAGCGGTTACCTATGACGTATTTACACAATGAAATTGTAATTTTTTTTTTCAAAAGAGCAACCACCGAGTTTCTAGCTGGTTCTTCTGGAATGGTATGAATGGTATGAATGGTAGGAATGGTATTCCGAACCAGTGGTAGATTTACTCAACGATTCAAAAGCATTTGTAAAAGTTTATTTGAATAAAAAACATTTGAATTTTGAATTTTACTTTTTATACAATGTAGGTAAAATTGACTTCCTTATCAGTTAGAGTGGCTCCCACAAATAAGCAATTTTCTGGTGAGTATGGCTTGCTGGTTGCTCACTATGCATTTCTTTAATTTTAAAAATTAACTGTAGATTTTAAAAACATCCCGGAGAAAAATATTTAAACGTGGATATATGAACACCCTACAATAGTATGCAGAATGCTACATAATACACAATCGCAAATACGTCAGGTCAACGTACGTCAGGTCAAGATTTGTCACACATCGCATTGCTTGACAAGATTCCAAATACTAGCAGCAAGATGCGTGAGCAGATACTCTCTATTATGTCCGGGAGGTTGTGGAGAATATTGAGGAAGAACTTTGAAATTACTCGATTATAATATTAGAAGAGATTAGAAAATATTGTGCAGGCGCTAAATGACTACTCTCGAAAGCCTGAAGTGCCGGAATGGCTGGAATGTGCAGCGTTGGCACTGTACTTCATCCAGGTGGTCGGAAAATGTCAAGCAATTTGCAGGGAGCCGTTGGATCCAGGCAGCGCAAGACCGCCGCATGTGGAAGTCCTTCAAGAGGCCTATGTCCAGCAGTGAACGTCTATTGACAACGATGAGGACCATGACGACGACATATTGACATTGTATTTGGTGCACTGGTGAATAATAGGTATAATAATTTTTACGAGGGAGGTCCTGGCTTATATTTCCAAAAAGGCCAATGGCCGTTGGAATAATTATAAATGGCCTGATCTGGCAGGTGGATTATGGATTATAGTTACCACATTACCGGCTTGAACATTAAGGTATGATATCGTGTAGAAACTATGTAATTTGGGGTATGGGTTTCAATAATAATTCAAAAAAGTTAGAAGTTACATACCCTGGAATCAAACATTTAAACCACTTGGCTGTCACATATACCAACGCACATTTAATAAATTGGTACAAAGTTATTTTACAATTAAAAGTTACACTAATGTAACTACTAAGCATAGTTTAAACTACTTCGCCGTCATAAATAGCTTCGAGCATTTTGTCCTCTTTTGACTTTTAGGTCGCAGTGACTACGATAAATTTTCATCACATAATTAGGGTAAAGAAAGATAAATGGGCGGCCCGGTCAGCATCCTTGTTTTGTATCCAGATGTCGGGATGCGGTTGAAGAGCTGGTAGATTTTAACTTAAAGAGTCCTTCATAAACTTCATTACACACAACTCCTCCTAAAATCTATAATTTATTTTCATTATAGCCTTCTTTTAAAGGAACTCTTTTTATCTTATAATAAACTGTGGTTTTTTCTTAAGTCCTGTTTAACTGGCATTTGTTTTAAGTTCATGCTGTGTTTACTCATACACGTAAATAGCTAGTATTTTTGTATTAAAGTAGTATGATTGGCAAATTAAAAAAAAATGTTAGCCATAATGTCACACGAAGGAATTGAAACGTGTCAATTAAATGAAGAATGAGAGAGCAATAGAAAAAGCTACTCTACTTTACATTATCAAATCGTCAATAATTTGGTGCTAAGTTGTCTTAACGTGCGGAGGTCCCGGGTTCGATCCACGGCACGGTTAATTTGGGAATTGATTATTTCTGGGTTTTCCCTGGTCTGGCCTGGTGGGAGGCTTCGGCTGTGGCTAGTTACCACCCTACCGGCAAAAATGTGCCGTTAAGCGATTTAGTGTTCCGGTACGATGCCGTGTAGTAACTGATTAGGGGTATGGGTTTGATATAATTGCCATGCCCCTAAAAGGTTAGCCCGCTACCATCTTAGACTGCATCATCACTTAAGATCAGGTGAAATCGCAGTCAAGGGCTAACTTGTAGTGGATTAAAAAAGGACGTCAAAGTACGTGACATAAAACTGTCATTTTGAAATAATACAGCTAAAAGCGATGTTAGTAACCCCCTAGTTAGAAAGAACGAAAGTTATTTAAGTTATACAAAGATTATGCTCTCGAAATTTCCCACCATCTCCTGTTCCTTCGGGATATTTTCATTCAGAGGGCAGCAAAAACACAACAAGCAAGCTAATGACCGTAAAAACTATATTGCCAACAATAATAGTGGTTTGCGGGTTGTGACCTTGTTTAAAGTTTTTGTAATTATTTTGTTAAACGGTATATCTAATTTAGGCCATACAATGTTATTTGCGAGCTTCTTTTGCTGTCCCGAGTCAAAAGGTGGCTAAATTTGTATGGCTTATTTTTAGATCTGAGTGCATTTGGATTTTAGATAATTCATGCTTCCATACTATTTTTATTTATTATTATTTTTATTAATTATATTATAAGCAAGATGATGCCCGCGACTTCATCCGCGTGGAAAAAGTTTTTTAGATTCCCGGGGGAACTCCTTAAAAAGTAGCCTATGTCCTTCCCCGGGATGTAACCTACTGTTGTACCAAATTGCCAAATTACCAAAATGGGTTGGATAGATGGGCCGTGAAAACGTAGCAGACAGACAGACAGATGGACAGACAGACAGACACACTTTCGCATTTTCGCATCCATATTATTAGTATAGATGTGAAAGTAAACTTGACTTTTTGGTAAGTAAACTGCGGGGTTATCATGAAAAGGACAGGTACACCTAGAAAACCATACTAATATTATAAATGCGAAAGTGTGTCTGTCTGTCCGTCTGTTTGTCTGTCTACTACGATTTCACGACCCATCTGTGCAACCGATTTTGATGTTTGGGATAGTGATATGGATGAGTGAGTATTTAAAGTTGTATCCCGGGGAAGGACGAGTTCACACACCTTTGAATACATTATGATGAACTCTCGGGCATGCACGTTTCCTCACGATCTTTTCCTTCGTCGTTTGAGCAAGTGAGATTTAATTGCTTAAAACGCACATAACTTCAATAAAGGTACCTTCTAAGCTAACTTCAAGTACCTACTTGACAACTCAATACTTAAACAGCTATTAAACAGCAAGTTTTTGTCTGAAATACTTGCTTGTGACGTCATCAAAATTCGGCGCACTTTTTTACTTTAATCGATATTTTAAAATGGTTATTCAACATCAAATTAACAGTTAATTATTATATTTTTTTTTTGGATCACTGAGTTTGCAGTTTGTACTAGCTCGCTAGAATTTAATAGTTATATAATTAATTAGTTTAATTAATTTAATTTAACAGTTAATTGTTATTCAACATAAAACTAACTATTACGTATTTTTTGAGATCCTCTATTTAATACTCAAAAAATAATTTATTATTGAAATAGGCAACATCCCAATTTGTTAGTTAGAAATGCATGAAGAAAAACCACGAAAAGAAAAGACTACCCACATACTACCCACGACTACACACATCTACACATATCAGCTTAATATACCTACAATGTGCTTTGAATGCGAGCCATTTCATCCCCTAGACCTGGGTCAGTCACCTATGTCGCATAATGTTAAAAACCCAATAAAAGAACAGTAACGATTATGTTCTGCCATTCGAGTTAGAGTATGCTAGTACGACGTTTGAATATACGTCTTATACCTAGCTTTCTGATTATAAAAATCCTTTTAGAAATGTAATTTTACAGTTTCTAACTCCATGTAAGCGAAAGAATAATCTCTTTAGGTTTAATAAATGAGGACCATGAAAGTTCAAAAAGATCTATCTATCTAGATTCTAGATTGTAGAGATCTCTCATAGACATAACTGCTCCCTTGTCCACTATGTTTCTGTTTTTCTAAGTAATTCATACGTTTTTGGCACAAAAAAAAAGCATGCACAATGTACTACTTTTTATATAAGATAAAAGTTACAAGTTTTAATTTTAGTTAAATTACTATGGTTAAAATGTCAAAGGGCTTGAGGAACAATTTTATCATTTACCTCATTTTACATTCGAGGAAATTACTTACTATTAAGTATAGAAAAACTTGCATAACTAAAAAATGCGACTATCATTAGCGTGTCATCTGATTGCAATTATAAACAGTGTTTCTTTCGATTTCGAATATTGAGAGAATGTCCTGACTTTCGCGGTTGCAAGTATCAATAATGTCTCTTCTGCCATTAAAAACTACTTTTAGGTACAGGGTACTCTACTCCGTGATTCGGAGAGCACGTAAAGCCTGCGCCTGATCTCTCTTCGGTCGTGTTGGATTTTCCGTCCCATCGGGCTATGAGAGTAAAGGAACAGAGAGTGCACCTGTGTTTGCGCACACACTATAATACCTCCCACGCAGATGGCTAATCTCTCGGGAGGGCAATATTAGATTATTTTTATTTGCTGAGAGTAAATAAGATGAAACTAATTTTAAAATACATATTTAATGCTTTTAGCGCTTTCAAATTCGGTTCATTTTGTTAAAAAGAGTTTTAGTTTAGACCTTTGTGTCTCATTATGCATTAGTTTGTCAATCTCCATGACTTATTGTGTAGTATTCATTGTTTTTAACTGCTTTATCTATAGTTCTATACTAGTATTATAAATGCGAAAGTTTGAATGGATGGATGGATGTTTGTTGCTCACTCACGCCGGAACGGCTGCACGGCTCTGGGTGAAATTTGGCACAGAGATAGACCTGGAATAACACAATTAGTTATATATGTGTTAAGTAGTTAGTTAGCTACTTTTTATCCCGGAAAATTAAAGAGTTCCCGCGGGAACCAAAAAACCTCAATCCACGCGGACGAAGTCACGGGCATCAACTAGCATAAATAAATCTCTTCGACGTAAGTGAAAATTAGGGTCAACAAAAACACCACGAAAGCTGATTGTTTGCCAGAAATAAATTAACAATATGGGGGTACTTATATACTCTCTATTTTGTTTGTCAGCGTTTAAAGCGTTCAAACAACATCTAATACGGTAAGGCGTGCTTTATTTCATGGGCAAACTGCTAGGAAAATTAAAAATTCACTGAAGCTTTGAAAGCCATATTTTTTAGGAACTAATAAAAGAGAGCCAATTAAATTGAAACATTTCGTAGAACTAACGAGTTTTTGAATATTGCTAATGAAAAAGTTCAAATAAAAATGAACATCATACTCGTCCAAGTAAAATAAACCATAAATGCATTGAATTAGAGCTCAATTTCGTGTATCCATTCTTATACGTTAGACGCCTCATTGTACGCAATTAAATAAGTTATATTATTAGAGCAATATCCCAGGGCCGCCAGACCAGGGCCCCAATCATGTAAGAATGTCCGATCAAACGTTTAAGATTTTCGTCAAAGTAAAATAAACCATAACTGCATTGAATTAGAGCTCAATTTCGCGTATCCATTCTTATACATTCGAGTATCGTACTCGTTTGAGTATCGTACATACCTAAACGTATAAGAATGGGCACACGAAATTGAGCTCTAATCTAATGCAGTTATGATTTATTTTACTTTGACGACGAATTTAACGTTTTGATCGGCCATTCTTACATGATCGGGGGGCTGGGCGGCACCGATGCGTTCTTTATGAGATCGCGGAGCCTCCCAATGCATTTTTTTTATTCACTACAAGTTAGCCCTTGACTACGATTTCGCCTTATGGTAAGTGATGATGCATTCTAAGATAGTAGGCGGGCTAACCTGTTAGGGGTACGGGTTTAATATAATTGCCATAGCGCTATTCGGTGTCTACGCGGCATCGTCCCGTAACGCTAAATCGCTTGGCGGCACGTCTTTGCCGGTTGGGGGGTAACGAGCCACGGCCGAAGCCTCCCACCAGGCCGGACCAGGGATAATTCAGAAATTATAAATTCCCAAATTGACCCTGCCGGGGATCGAACCCGGAACCTCCGCACGTTAAGACAACAGCGCTGTACACTGCGCCACCGAGGTCGTCGAGGAGGTAGCAGATGGTGGCCACCGAGGTGGTTTTAGTAGATACAAATCCTACACAACCCGACTTCTCCCCCAGAAGTTGGGTATCTTAGGAAGATTTCCCCCTCAAAAAAAAAAAGGTACATTCAGCGTGTAAGTTACAGGCAGTGTAACTCAGGGTTTTATGTAAGAGACTTAATGAAACAACAATAATTATTAATCCTTTTTGGTCTAAAGCAGATGCGTCAGTCAGACGAGACAACATTTTATTGTAAAATTGGAATAATTACTCCAGGAACCAGTAGCAATGTTTGAGGAAGTTTGATTTAGCGGTTAGGTTTTAAATACCTACTTAAAGTATACCAGACTAGGGCCGCTTCTACAAGGACATTTAAACTGATTTTGTAACATTTTGTAATGCTGTCCCTTTTTGGCAAATGCATATTGTAGTTGCCAAAAAGGGACGGCATTAAACTATTTAACTAAATCAATTTAAGAGTTATAATGTAAATTCTTATTTAAGTTTATCCCCTCCCCAACCCCTTATAAACATCCTAAATCAACGGTGAAAGATTCCCCGGCCATTAAATACATTAATTTTGAAATTGTTTATTTCCCATACCCGACGCTTGCCATGCATTAATTGGTTTGACCTAAACAAACAGAAATTTTATTAATGCGTAGGTATATACCACAATACTGGGAGGTAATTAAAATTAACTAATTAAATGTAAGCTTTTATAAATATAAAAGTGCCATTCAGAAAATAATATAAAGCATTGAACAGAGGTTTTGAAAGATAATTAATCGTGACATAGGCCCACTTGCACAAAGCCATTAAATGTATTTATATTATAACAAGATGAAGCCCGCGGCTTCGTTCGCGTGGATTAAGATTTTTGATTCCCGCGGGAACTCCCTAATTTTCCGGGATAAAAAGTAGCCTATGTCCTTCAATACCTTCTTTACCTCAGGCGTCCTTTGCCTTGTTCCTGATACATATACCCATACCTTTCATCAAAATCGGTTGAACACAATATGGGCCGTGAAAGCGTAGCAGACAGACAGACAGACTGATTTAACTAATTTTTTGATGCAGTCTGGTAGGGTGGTAACTAGCCTCGGCCGAAGCCTTCCACCAGGCCAGACCAGGGAAAATTCAGAAATTAATAATTCCCAAATCGACCCTGCCGGGAATCGAACCCGGGACCTCCGCACGTTAAGACAACAGCGCTACACACTGCGCCACGGAGGTCGTCAAAACAACATCGAAAATACATTTCGGCCTTGAAACAAAAGCCGCTATAACCCCGCGGTGGATGCAGCTGCATTTTAATAATGGATTAACCTCCGCACAAACAAGGCTCGCCGTGTAATCTTTAGTGTACACATGAATTTAATTAATTCTGGTTCGTTTGAGAGGTAGGGGCCATACTTCCAACGCTTAAAGCAATAATTACTTAAACAATATCAAAATCAAAATGGCAAGTTGATGACACGTACCTTGACGTTCCTAATATCATATTACTAGCTGATGCCCGCGACTTCGTCCGCGTGGTTTACGTTTTTTTTGATTCCCACGAGAACTCCTCAATTTTCCGGGATAAAAAGTAGCCTATGTCACTCTCCAGGTCCTCAGCTATACACATGCCAAAAATCACGTCGATCCGTTGCTCCGTTGCGGCGTGATTGAAGGACAAACCAACAAACCAACAAACAAACACACTTCCTCATTTATAATATTAGTATGATCATCATACTTCATCATACTAATATTATATATGGATATATATATAGATGTTTGTTACTCAATCACGCCCGAACGGCTAAACGGATCTGGATGAAATTTGGCAGAGAGATAGATTATAGTCTAGATTATCTTATAGGCTTTTTATCCCGGAAAATTGAAAAGATCCCGCGGGATCCAAGAAACTTCAATCCACGCGGTTGAAGTCGCGGGCATCAGCTAGTGTAGTCATAAATATCAAATAATCAAATAAATATTATAAATGCGAAAGTTTGGATGGATGTATGGATGTATGGATGTATGGATGCTTGTCACTCAATCACGCCCGAACGGCTGAACGGATCTGGATGAAATTTGGCACAGAGATAGATTATAGTCTGGAATAACACATAGGCTACTTTTATCCGGGAAAACTCGTCGTGGGCATCAGGGTCCCCTGGACCCATGTTCAGTTATAAACGTCTATCGGTAGACGACTACGAAATGTATGTCTTGATCCACACTTTAAAAAAAAAAATTGATAACGGATTAATCTCTGAACAAACAAGAGCTGCCGTACAATCTTCAGTATACACATGAATTTAATTAATTTTGGCTAGTTTGAGAGACAGCTCCTTATTTTACCTTTTCCGTTTAATTTGCGTTTATTGAAAAATGTGGTGGACAGACGATCTTATGCAAGTAACTGGGATCCGCTGGACGCAAGCGGCGCAAGAACATATTCTGTGGAGAGTTTTATAGAAGTTCTTCACCTAGCACCTAGCTTTTGAGTCAATAACTAATGTACTTACCTATTAACATAACTGCATGCTTGCCTAAAGTATGTAGGTAGTAAGTAAAGTCCTACCTAGTAAACTGTGTAGTTTATAATTATTATTAATTTAAAATCTGCGTATTTTTAACCGACTTCCAAAAAAGGAGGAGGTTCTCAATTCGGCGCGTGTTTTTTTTTTTTTTTTAATGTATGTCGAAGCATATCTCCTTTATGGTTTCTAAACCGATTTGAAAAATTTTTTTTTCATTGATTAGAGGAAGCTCCCGAGGTGGTTCCATAAAAAATTCTGACTCGAAATCCTCAATCCTGATGCTTTAGTTGTACCATACTACATGAAATCCTCAAAACTAGGCAGTTAGGAAATTTCGATGGTGAATTCATATAGTAGGTATCATGTCACGTGTATACGATTCAACTCTGAGTCCCAACTCCTCAACCCTGATGCTTCAGGGTACACAACTGCTGAAAAATAGCGATTTAGGATTTTTTATGTTGAATTCATATTGTAGGTGTCAAGCAACGACTTCATACTTAAACCCAAGTCCCAACTCCTCAACTCTGATGCTGCAGGGTACTGCACTCCTAAGCCGTGCGGATTTAGAGTACACTAAAAAGTTAAAAATAAAAATTCTTTCCAAAAAACCGACTTCCAAAGCCACTGTAAAGTCAAAAATAATTTTGATTTCTACACACTATGTTGAAGTCGGGCGAGCCTGACGCGTCAACTTTGCCTATCTTTGTTATACTCGCCCGACTTCAACATAGTGTGTAGAAATCAAAATTATTTTTTACTTTACAGTGGCTTTGGAAGTCGGTTTTTTGGAAAGAATTTTTTAAAGTTGTAAGTTTGGCTGCTTAAGGAAATGAAGGGCTTTTTTATTTACGTTATTTTATTTCCTTAGCAATGCTTATCTAGTGGTTGAGATGATAACGTCGGAATCTCACATCCGTCTCCTGGCCTATTTATGACAACGCCGAACAAACTCCGCGTCACGTTTGACTCGCGCACTACATAGCTTTCAAAAGTTTGCTTAGTAACTGTGAATTAACTGTTACAACGTTAGTTATTAGTTTCCGGAGTGGTTATGCTTTAACTTTGGGAATGTATTTCAGTGATAATTATATGGGATTGTTTCTATCTTGAGTAAGCGAATTCGATGATAGGTAGAGTCGGTTTGGATGTTGAAAGCTTTTATGATTTTGAGTATTTTATCATCAAATAAATATTATAAATGCGTAAGTTTGGATGGATGGATGTATGGATGTATGTTTGTTACGCAATCACGCTCCAACGGATGAACGGATCTGGATGAAATTTGGCACAGAGATAGATTATAGTCTGGAATAGCACATAGGCTACTTTTTATCCCGGAAAATTAAAGAGTTCCCGCGGGAACCGAAAAACCTCAATCCACGCGGACGATGTCGCGGGCATCAGCTAGTTATAAAATAAATAGCTTTTGTATTGTGTACTTATATTATTCATAGTCACACAGATACATACGCCAACGCACTTGAGCAAACGGGCAGTTCAACTGATGTTAAGGTTAATGTACTATTACCTATTCTGTGGTTAAGGTTTAAGAGTGTACTGCAGAGCCTAAGCAAGGAAAATGTACCCCTTGACTTGAATAACTTGATATCAATGTAGTGGGTAGGTACACCGCTGAAGTAAAATTACTTGTTACCATCATAAACTTTGCAGTCAAATGCGGGCTGGCTCCAATAAAAATAAGAGTAAAAATACATTGCGTAAGTACAAAAAAAATTGTTGGGCAAAAAGTCCTGCACTCACCTGCGTGATAGGACAAGAGGTTCACTCGTAGTTCTGTCGGGTCCCAAAACGGCTTCGATTTTTAATATTTTTTTAATTCTATGGTACTTAAAACTACACTATTAGTAGTTGACCGTCCGAATACGCATAAATATGGTTCTAACGACCAACTCCAAGTTTTAATAGAACTTTCAACACACGCTTCAAATACGTAATTTTATGTTTTCCCCAAGTCAAAGTTTACTTTATGCGATGCGATGCATAAAGTCGTAATTTGAATTTATTTTTCGGTTTTTCTACTAAAGTTTCGCTTTAAAAAGCACAAGGGTATTAAAAAGATTAAACTTTTTTTCCTTAAAAATTCTCAAAGTTTAAACAAGAATGTTAATTTGCCTTTTATGTCAATACGTATAATATTACTGATTATTATTTATTGATTTCATATAATTTAGTACGAATTAATTTGTGAGAAACGTTGGGAAAGAAAAGTTTGTACAGTCCCAACTGTTATCTCAACGTTATCTGCTGAAATCCGCTACATCATTATTAAAGAATGTCGAGAGTCCTATCCTGAATAATATGAGTGTTTAAAATCCACCGCGCTGGTCAAATGCAGATTAGCTGACATCACAAACTTTGAGATCATTGTGAGTGAAATGAATGAAGGAAAATTATGCTTTGTTAAAAATCCAATAAATATAAATTACACTACAAAATTAACTATTGAAATAAATTTTGGTACAATTATGGAGTACACTCAGGCATTAAAATAATTTCTTTCATCGTTAAAAACAAGTACCTAATATTTAATTGCTTTCGTTTCAACACATAATATTATGTAAGCGTGATCTTCGTTAGCTATAAATTTGATTCATTCCATATTATGTTTCTCATTCGACACGATATTCAGTTCTACGAAAAGAAAAAGGCAGGTAAAAAAAACTTGTGGGAGCGGACCTGCTATATCCATGCGATCCCTGTCGAACGTAAATTTTTCACTTAGGTACGACTAAAATAAATTCCGACTTGTGTTAGAGTGTGTGTGTTAGAGTTAAGATGGTAATTAATTCATGCATAGTAGTACATTTCATACAAGCATGTTAACAAAATAAATGCTAGGAAAAACCTACACTCACTCCCTCAGAAATGTCACGATAAAATTAAAAAATTACCAAAAATCGCTGAACATACATGGCGTATTTTCTACGAGGAACCAAATAATTTTCGTGGATTTCTAAGAGATCTACCGTTAATACTTCAACAAATCATTACAAATCCTCTCCCGAAAGGCAATTTGTTATCACGAACCGATCAATAACAGTCGGCGCTGTCGCCGTTTACGAATTTACAAATTTACATTTCAATATTCGTGATGGTTATGTTAATTCGAAGAAACATCCATTTTCAAAATGGCTTTATTCGATTTACCTATTCAGTATTAGATTAGTTAAAGTGATTTATTTATGGGCTTCTTCTTCTGGTATAATTCTATTAATTAAGATCTTTTGAGTAGCTTTATTTTGAGGACGTGTCAGATTTTATTTTAAGACGTGTTCAATCATAATACGTGTTCCAAGCTTTTTTAGGAATTCCATCCCTCCCTCATGTCTGAACTAATCTACCCCTGGAAAAAGGTCTCCTGCATAAATTTCTACAGAACTTGTTCTTGTGTCGCTTTCTTTCAGCGACTCCCAACTACTAGTGCTACTAGCTCGAGATCAGCGCTGTGGTGTGTGGTGTGAACAAAGAATACTATTATTTTCTATTGCAAAAATACACATGAAATTAAATTATAATTTAAAATCAATGACTCTGAAAATTTTCTACTTGAAATCAAAGACCGTTAGGTATGTTTTCTTTCCCTCAGTTATAAGGACTGTGGCTCCTTTTTGGTAAACTATACTCGTAGGAGGTCTATTTTACTCTGATGTTATTTATTAGAGTTATACACATTATAGTGAGATGAGATGTAATCTTGTACTAAACCTACAAATAATACAATGTATCTCTATAGTAGTTTATTATCTTCGCAAACAAGACTTCTCTACTTCCAATAAGGCAACACTTCGTTCTGCTCAAAAGTTCGTAAAACTCACAGAGTTACGTACTTACTTAGGTAAGTGTTGCCTACAATGTATTGGGAGTGCGGACAGTGCCCATTTTATAGTACCTATAAGCGTCGAGTGTCAGTATGCTACGTGAAAATAAATCTTCATATTATGCTTTATGCTCCAATTGTTCGATTTTTAAACAACTTCCAAAAAGGAGTCTGAACTTTTTCTGATAAAATTTAGCCCTTGATTGCGATCTCATCTGGTATTTCTTGAAAAAATACATAAATTCGCAAATGAAAATAACGTCAATCTTCATCAAAATAATGTTGAATTTGACGTTTGACGTTAATCGAAATGTGTATTGCCTTGCGATGGAAAATAAGACAGTACAACCAACATTTTTTTTTTTTTTCAAAATAAATATCTGATAATTAATATTATATTATATTATATTTCATATAATCCACACAATATTATTATGACATAAATCGCATATTGGTCCGGACTAACTTTATTCTTACTCCGAACATCATACAAACTGCAATATTATGTATATTTTAATAAAATTGCAAATGAAATTGCGATTTCTATGCTAAGTTTCAGCTTATCTGTGTTTTTGTAATACCTACTGTCTCTGAACTTTAACCTGTCTATTGACTTTCCTTTGGCTTAACCACCTTCGCGATTGATCCTTTGCCCACACAAAGTTAAATACAACTGAATACAAATATGTATATAAATATTACCACCACTTTATACAAATATCTTTATACAATAGTCCGTTATTTCTAATCTGTACTAATATTATTAAAAATGCGAAAGTTTGGATGGATGGATAGATGGATGTATGGATGGAATAGAAGGACTGAACGGATCTGGATGAAATTTGGAACAGAGATAGATTATAGTCTGGAATAGCACATAGGCTACTTTTATCCCGGAAAATTAAAGAATTCCCGCGGGAACCAAAAAACCTCAATCCACGCGTACGAAGTCGCGGACATCAGCTAGTTATATTATACATTGGATTATCCTAAGCTGTAACATGTACCTACCTAAATCCACGATAGTTAATCTAATATTATAATGAATGCGAAAGTGTGTCTGCCTATCTGCTAACGATTTTGATGAAATTTAGAACAGAGATAGGTTGCATTCCGAGAAAGGACATAGGCTTTTGTCCCGGAAAACAAAGGAGTTAACGGGGCATCATCTAGTAATTTAATAAAAACAAAAATAGTATGTCTGGCTGTCTATCTCTTGTCTCATCTCACGAGCCTATTACCTTTTCGTTTTCACACCCCATCCGCGGTTCAAGGACCTAGTTGAATTTTGACATAAATATCGTCTTTATTTCAAACTTTTAGGCCTATGTTTTGCCATATTATATTATTATTTTTATGGATTTTGCTTAATGTTTATTTAAACCCCCAACTATATGAAAGAATTTTGTGCAATTCCAATGGAAGTTAATCTACGAGAAGGTCTGGATGAAGAGAGCTTTTGTAAACGGCTTCTGAAATCTAAATCTGAAACTCACAACCCATGTTTAGATCCGTTCAAGTGTAGGCTTTAAGATAATAATGTAAGGGTTAGCGCACAATCCTCGGAAATAATTTATGCGTATTATCTGGACCCATTGCCCACTTGGCAACTTTAGTTGCCAAAACAGTTATGTTGCTTATCTGATGTACATTAGTTACAATTATTTCATGTTCACAACACACTTAAGTTGTTGCCTCCTAAAGGTTTTAGTTGACAATATTATACTAGTAATATACTATGTATAACTATTACTTATACTATATAATAATTATACTAAATACAAGTAACATTAAAATAAGAAAAAAAGTAAATTTCTAACTTTTCTTGATCTATTTAAATCAGTATCTTAGAATGTACCCAAGGAGAATAACAAACTAATAATAACAAAGTTCTGGGTACTATTATGTTCAAAATTTATATTTTGGCTGAGAATGAAAACTTTCTAAGGACTTAAAAATTTTTGTCTGGCGGACTAAAAGACCGGCCTCTTTGCTAGTATGAAGCGCGCTTACTAACGCGACAGGACAACACGTTGGTCTCATCCAGTGCAAAAATTTCACGCAGATATTTTCAATGTCTTTTCTGGTCCCTAGAATGTATTCTTCTAAAAATACCCTGCAATGTCCATCAGAAAAATGCGACAAAAATCTACCCCAAAGTTCCGTTATTTCTTCCGAACTAGTCGAAGGTGTATTTTCACGGCAAAAGTATCCACGCAGGTTCCACGTACAATCCACTATCATCAACGTCACCGGTATTGGAAAAGTTTTTCGATCAACTGAATAGTGCTGTATACGTGCGACATAAATGTGCAGATGTGGTCCATTGGTATTCCACACGCAGTGCTTACGCGAGCTAAACATTTTTATTGTTTTCATCTCGTGCGGTGTCTTCCAATTAAAAGTCTGAGGAGATGAGTTTATTTGCTTTCCTCTGAGGATACATGATGTGACTTAGTAATTTAGTGATCCGTGCACCATTTTGTTTTCCAACATAGGATTAAATTTGTATGGTAGGTTATTTTTTGAAAATTGTTAAAAATATGTGTCGTCTTACAATTGTATCGTTATCTAAACTTAAATACGTCATATCAAAAATGGCATAGACAGTCGCGTAAAAAGGCTGGATTAAAAAGATGCATATCTCAAATTTCGTCACTGGCAGGTAAGTGAACCGTGGCCGAGTGGTCAAGGCGCTCAGGGCGCGATACCCAGAGAGATGCAGGTTCAAATCCTGCCGGTTTCGAAAATTTTTGATATGTATTTAAGTTTAGAAACTTTCCTCGTGTTTGAAGCACTGTAATAAAATTATAAAATTTGTATCGTTATGCCTGAAATAAGTTTGAAAAAGCTGTGTCTCAGGGTATTTTAATATGACTAAGGGCTGGGAAATACTCAAGTATGCAGGTTTCTTCACGATTTTTAACCGACTTCAAAAAAAGGAGGAGGTTCTCAATTCGTCGGAATCTTTTTTTTTTTTTATTTTTATTTTTTATGTATGTTCCCCGATTACTCAAAGACGCCTGGACCGATTTTGAAAATTCTTTTTTTGTTTGAAAGGGTATACTTTCGAAGTGGTCCCATATTGGTGAAGTACCATTTGGTGAAGATCTGATGAATATCTTCGAAGATAGATAATGGAACTCCTCAACGGATAAGAGTAAATTGCTCGCGATCAGTGTAATAGCTTAGTAAACAGTAGATTTTTAACCAGGCATAGCATATTTTTGACCGACTTAAAAAACAGGAGGAGGTTTTCAATTCGTATGTATGTACCCCGATTACTCGAAGACGCCTGGACCGATTTGGAAAATTCTTTTTTTGAAAGGGTATACTTTCCAGGTGGACCCATGGTCATCAGGCCTGATAATGGAATCCTGGGGAAATCAAAGGAACTCTTCAAATTTTATAAGCACACTTGAAGTGATTTGGGTATTATTTTAGGGCTCCGTACCTCAAAAGCAAAAAAGGAACCCTTATAGGATCACTTCCTTCACGGTATTCGGAAGACTCTCCGAGACGCTGAACTTTGTTTCTTTCTCTATTGCGCTTTAAGCGTTCATCTTTGTCCTTTCCAGACTCCTTTGCTCGACGCTTTCTCATACGAGATGTACGTAAGGAAGGCCTCCCTATCGTGTACCACATATTCTGTCCTAGAACCTATTTTATATTTACACCACTAAAAAGCAAAAAATAAAATTATTTTTAAATAAAAAAAAACCGCCTTCAAAAAACGCCCAGAAACTAAAAAGCAAAAAATAATTAGATATATTTACCTATTATTTACATACGAATTCCTACTCAAACCCGTAATCAAATTTATTCTACAATTCTAGTAGAAAAATCAACTAAACTAAACACCCATTTATAAAATAAACACTTATATTAATTACTATACAATAAACGATTTTAATACATAACTAATTATATACAATTTCTTAATTTTTAAATACCGAAGTCGGTGCCTCCTTTAAATAAACTATTAACTAACCACCAGACGTACATAATATGTGTGACTAATTAAACTAACCTATACTTAAACAACATATACTTGATGTGTGGTGCCATCTATTGAGTAACTTAGGAACTAAAATATACGTATGGGAGGCACCGACTTCATAAGGTATTTAAAAATTAAGAAATTGTGTATAATTAGTTAAGTATTAAAATCGTTTATTGTATAGTAATTAATATAAGTGTTTATTTTATAAATGGGTGTTTAGTTTAGTTGATTTTTCTACTAGAATTGTAGAATAAATTTGATTACGGGTTTGAGTAGGAATTCGTATGTAAATAATAGGTAAATATATCTAATTATTTTTTGCTTTTTAGTTTCTGGGCGTTTTATGAAGGCGGTTTTTTTTTTATTTAAAAATAATTTTTCATTCAGTGTAAAAATGCGCAATAAAATTGGGTACCTACTTGACAACTAGTCAAATCAGCAACTTCTTTCCAAACGTCAAGACTAGGTCAGGACAAGACTGGTATTTTGCATTAAATTCTGAATTGTGTCGTCATCAAAGTTCGACGCACATTTTAAACTTTAATCGACAGTTTTAAAAGGTTATTCAATATAAAATAAACAAACTCTTTTTAATAATCACTAAAAAATAATTCATTAAAATAGTAGTCAAATACACAATTTTGAAAAGCTAGACTTGTTTCCAGAATTAGAACTCTAGACAATCAGACTTTTTTATAGGTGGTCGAAGTCATGCTGAACTCATAAGTTTGTGTAGTTGGCAAATCCGAACTGGGCCAGCGTGGGGAACTATGTCCCTAACTCTTATTATCCCGAGAGCAAACCAGTGCTCAGAAGTGGACTGTGGACGGGTTAAGATGATGATGATGGTAATAATATCAATAGCTCTAAACATTATAGCTTTTAACGTAAATACCAAGTTCTTCTGATATTCATTTGTGCTATTTGTTCCCATTGGAAATTCATAACGGTAAACCAATATAGCTCAAATCTTTCCAGGCGGGATAATAGCTCTCAAGGCGTGTACCATGCATGCCTTTAGTCTACCGCTTCCCAAATGGTAGAATAGACTGCAATCATATTTTTAAGTGGTGGCCAAAACACCGTATTTTCATACTATACTTCACGTCTTCAATTTTCTAAAGAAAATTCTTCTTTTGCATCCTAAAGGTGGAGTGGTCGGAGTCATCACACAGACAATTGCATTGGTTCAAATATTAGTTTGTATTGCAGCCAGCTATTTAAAAAATACATTATTACAATAATTTTACCGCATTTTAAGTGCTGTTATTTGCAAGAAAAATTATTGCGTTAACAATTATTTACATTGACCCAAATAATTTCAAAGAATAATTTGTAGAATGCTCACGTTAAAGAATCTTAGTTTACGCTACAATCAAAAAGATTTTTATGAGCCAAAACATTCTTTAGATAAACCTTTTAAGTATAAAAGGCGCTGATGTTTATTAATAATAATCAGTAAAGTTACAGAGTATACAATTTTTAACGTTACAGTTTTAATTTAAAAACATGATTTCCTTTTACATATTAATAAATTTATTTGTAGTTTTAATTTTGGCGGAAGACCAAAATACGACATCACCTGAAGTATCAAAGCATATATATTACGGCGAGTTAGTGAGGATCGAAGATTTCCCATTCTTCGCCGGACTTGATAATTGTGGTGCTGTCATTCTCTCTGAAGTCTGGATTTTGACTGCGGCTCATTGTGTTATCGATGTTTGTACCAGAGAACCGAAGATTGTAAGAGTTGGTGCAACTACCAAAGATGATAGCATTATAGTTCCATATGATGAGGTTATAGTGCATCATGGGTATAAGCAAATGTGTGGTGCCCCAACTGATGATATTGCATTGCTTAAACTAACTACACCTTTGGAATTCTCATCAAAAGTTCAACCAGTCAAGCTACCGAAAAAGAAGTTTACATCCAAAAATCTTGTACTTGTCGCTAAAGGATCGGATGAGACTGGATCAGACTCCAAATACTTAGAAAAAGTAGACCTCATACAACTACCAATGAGAGATTGCGTATTTACTGGGATGGAAAATAAATATCACGTTTTTGCAAAAGAACACTTGGATGCCTTTGAGAAAAGTAATATTTGCGCTATAAGACCTGTAAATTTGCCTTCAGTATGCTTTGGCGATTCAGGAAGCCCTTTAGTTAGTGATGGCACCCTGTTTGGATTGACATCATACCTTCTTTCAGATCCAATAGAGTATCCTGCATGTAATAATTCTCGTCTCGGTTTCTTTACCAATGTAACTAATTACGTACCTTGGATAATACGACACACTCGTTTGTAATACCTACTATATTTTTAAGGTTGTATCTACCATTAATGAGATAATTTATTGTATTTTTTAATGAATAAAAGATTATGTTAACTATCATTATAATAGTTTATTGATTGGTCTACTTATTATTTTATGGAATTTTATGGTTCAAAAAATATCTTAAAATCGATTTTGATGAAATATTTTAATTATAAATTTCATGTTAAAATAATTAATTACTGGGGCTGATTATGTAGTGCACAATCTCTAAACTAAACTAAAATGACAGTATTAAAAATATTGCTGACCCTTTCATAATACTCCCTGGGGTAAGGGCCAGACTATTACATTTACAGCTGTCATTTTAGTTTATATCATATGATTATAGAATCAGCCCCACTATTACTAGTAATGTTACTAGTACTTTTTTGCTACAAAACACATAATATTATTAAGATAATCATCCATACAAAACAAGACGAAAGAAAATTTTTGCTACTGTGCAAAGACGGTTATACCTATCGTGTTATGGCGTGTATAAAGGCGGTTTTAAACGTAATAGACATTACACTCTGATGAGTTTTCACTCGCATTAATGTACTTTTTCTGTTTCATTCCGCGTTCACTTGACACAAAAAAATTAAACGTTCATCCATATTTTATAAGTGATGATCAGGTGTTTTTTTTGGCGAATATGCGATCAACAGTTTGAGAGCCGCTGGACTAAAGTGTACGCAAGTTAGTGGATACCGATTTTGAAACCCGCTGGCGCAAATAACATTAGCATAGTTATAGAACGCGTCGGGACGGACCTCTGTAAAGGTCCCGCCGGGACAGGGGCGGCTCTTAGTCCCGCTTTCCCGATAATGACTATCGATGACTGCCCCGAACGCCTGGGGCAGAATATTGTTACATTGTTTGCCTGTTGTGGAGATTGCGAAATATAACGCGTTCCGCCATTCGGTTATTTGCTCGCCGGAATCCGGAAGCGATTTTACGTTATGAAAGGGTTTTCCTGATATTTTTTTATCGGGTTGGGTTGCGAGTTGTTGATTATACTTTTTTTTTAATAAATAACAAGTCTGCACTTGACTCTCACCTGGTGGTTTATTGGTTTCTACCGGAACGATGAATCGCTTGGCGATACGTATTCAGCCACAGCAGAATCCTCCCACCAGACAGGAACAAATTAGAAATTATAAATTCCCAAATTTACACCATCAGGGATCGAAACCGGGACTTCCCACATTTAAGAACACAGCGCTCCACCACCACCACCAGCGAACCACTGTGCGGTGGTTATTAAAAATTTGGATAAAAATATGGATACAAAATCAAATTTAAATGTTTTTTATTCAAATAAACGATAAAGAATTCGATTTTCCAAATTCACATAGGTAACGAATCAAGCTTCCATACTGCGCTTAATATGTTCTTCATAAACAGGTGTTACATTCACATAAGTAATCAAAACGATGAAATGGCAGGGTAAGAGCACACGGTGCATTTTATACGTGCAGGCAACGCGCGTTTAACAAACGTTCAGTTTTCAATTCAATAAGCAGATTTGTATCGATATAAACGCGTCCATAACGCGCATTGACAGCTTGTCTTTGTGTGTTTAGTGGTCACACGATCTACTTTAGTTTGTACCTAAATGGGTCAAACGCGCATCGATGTGTCTGCGCGTTTGTATCATTTTTTTTTTTTTCTATACAAACGCGCGTCTGGATTTGTAAACGTGTGCAAAGGTAATTTTGGCTGCGACTGACACGCGTATGGTTTGCGTTTCACTCGCGTTTGTATCGCGTCGGCTGCGCGTAGAAAATACGCCATGTGCATACGCTCTAAAGGGGGAAGTAAAAGCGGTGGACGGGGGAGGGAGTTGTTTCGATTAATAATATTCCCGTCGCATTACAGCCGCTGAAATAAAGGATTGAGCGGGCGTGAGATTCAATTTGTTACAATACTTCAGGAAACTCTTTAGAAATGAAAATGTTTTGTGTTCTGTGGAAGTTAAATTGTATTTTGTATTTCTTTAAGAATGCCGTCGGTCGCCCGGTGGGTATTTCTTTATACGGAACAAGTGCTTTTTCCCAACTTCGTCCGCGCGTGTAATTTAAATTTTTTGCACCCAATGGAAAAAATTAGTTAAGTCAGAAAAATATTTCTTGTTTACGAAGAAACCAAAGTATAATATATTCTGCATTTTTTTTTGTGATGCCTCCCACCAGACCGGATAAAATTCAAAAATTATAAATTTCCATACTGACCCTACCAGGGATTGAAACACACTTGTAAAAACACAGCGCTTACCAGGGCAGTACAGCACTGAGAATTTCTTGTCAGAAAAATTCAATACGTATTTTGGCCCGGCTCGGGAATCGAACCCAGTACCTCGTCATCCACAGTCGAAGCCGCAAATCACTAGACTACCGGAGCATTTACGCAGTAAAATCCAGGTATTCAGTTATATAAACATCTTTGGTTTTACAGCCTCTCCTTAGGTACTGAAGTTGATAAAACTCGTGATCCCGCTGCCAGCGAGTAAAAATGACAATTGAGATAACATAAAAAGCCATACCGTGGAGATCAAGGATTAACGTAGAGCTTCTATCCAGGATGCAACCTATCGCCATACCAAATTTCATCAAAATCGATTGAAAAGATGGGCCGCTAAAGCGTAGCAGACAGGCTGATAGACGGACAGACAGACACACTGTCGCAATTTAAAATATTAGTATATGGATTTTATGGTTAGTATGGATTATGGTAAAAGCTCATTGGGACTGATTCTTTAGTGCAAAATCTCTAGACTATACTAAAATGACAGCACTATAAATATTGCTAGTCCTTTCATAATATTCTCTGCAGAAAAAGACAGAACTAGATTCAGAGGTGTCATTTTAGTTTAGTTTAGAGATTGCGTTATACAGAATTGGCCACATTATCTCTGACTATTCACAAACGCATATTAAAAGTTTAAGTAAAATTTGAATGAAAATGACTCTGCAACAATTAATTCTATTCTGCAACTGTTAAACATTACATGCCACTAAAAGCAGGGAACGCTAAGATTTGTAGATCTGTTGAAAAACTTTTGGAGATACCTACATTTACGTTCTGACTACTTTTTTTTTATCCACTACAAGTTAGCCCTTTGACAAGCCCTTGACTGCGATCTCACCTGATGGTAAGTGATGATGCAGTCTAAGATGGTTGCGGGCTAACCTGTTAGGAGCATGGCAGTTATATTAAAGCCATACCCCTATTCGGTTTCTACACGGCATCGTAACGGAACGGTAAATCACTTGGCGGCACGACTTTTCCGGTAGGGTGGTAACTAGCCACGGCCGAAGCCTCCCACCAGGCCAGACCAGGAAAAATTCAGAAATTATAAATTCCCAAATTGACCCTGCCGGGGATCAAACCCGGGACCTCCGCACGTTAAGACAACAGCGCTAAACACTGCGCCACGGAGGTCGTCAAAAATAGTAACTTATATTAAATAGTAACTTGACTAGTGATGTCACTTGGTCCTATCTGTTACTGAGCTAGCATTTGAGTATCTTAGCTTGCAGATGAATAAAGTCGGTCATTTCCCGTACGGCACTTCCACCTTGACAAATCCAATTTAACTTCCTCCGAGCAGAATGTTTCAATAATTCCATCGGACACTTGTTTAATGACAGATCTAATTCTTTGGTTTAAGAGCTTTATCAAGACAAAACGTCTTGCAAAGTTAGAGCTGATTTCAAAAAAAAAAACAAAAATCAAATATTTTATTCAAAGTAGGTAACATATAGTACTCTTTTTGAAGGTCACAATAGCAAACATTAAATTCATTTAAAAAAAAAAAAAATATTGGTAATATTTGTTATCACATTAAACTATCGGGTAATAAGCTTTCACCATGGGAACTCCTTAATTTCAGGGATAAAAGTTTGCCAGTGTCCTTTCCTGGGATGAAAACAATTTTATGGTTTAATTTTATAAAAATCGTTTGAAAAACTGAACCATGAAAGCATAGCAAATAGATAGACGCACTTTCGCTTTTATAATATTCAAAGTCAAGAGTCAAAGTATGATTATTCAATTTTTTAATAAACACTACTACTCTACCTGTGTAGGTGCCAATTTTGGTACACTTTTTGAAGGTCTATTAAACAAAGTAAAGGACGTAATTTTGACTGCGGTATCTTAAAACTGAAGCTTATTAAGCACTAGATGATGCACGCGACTTCGTTCGCGTGGAATACGTTTTTTTTTCTTTCCCGCGGGAACTGCTAAATTTTTTACCTGGACGTCTTTAAAATAAGGATTATGATTCTAAAACACAAACGTCAACAATATTAAAACAATACGGCCTCTTAAGCGACGGTCGCATGCCCCCAGCACAGCCTCCCTATTCTCTAACTCAGTGGCTATCAAAAAATGAAAGCCACTGACATATTATATTTTTTATCCATTGAAGATTTGCTATGAATTGTTATTTTTATTTACATAGCGAAACTTCAATGGATAAAAAATGTATGTCAGTGGCTTTCATTTTTTGATAGCCACTGAGTTAGAGAATAGGGCTGCAGGTGTATAGGTAGTATAAAAATAGTTATAGATCTAAAACGGAATAGAAGGCACGTTCGACGGAATCATATTTTACGTGATTCTATTCTATTCTCCTTTGCTTGTAATGCAGTGCCGCTGTAACTGTTTTCATGGTATCTAGATCTAACGGAGCACGTCCTATTTTTAATTTATTTTTTAACTAGCTGATGCCCGCGACTTCGTCCGCGTGGATTGAGGTTATTTGGTTCCTGCGGGAACTTCTTAATTTTCCGGGACAAAAAGTAGCCTATGTGCTATTTCAGACTATGACCAAATCTCTCTGTGCCAAATTTCATCCAAATCCGTTCAGCCGTTCGGGCGCGATTGAGTAACAAACATTCATACATACATACATACATACATACATACATACATACATCCATACATCTATACATCTATACATCCATTCATAATTCATAATTCATAATTTTTATTTTGCCAAATTGTGGGTAAAACAGTTGTTATCTTATAATTAGTGCCGTTCACAATTTACTGCTAGTAGCAGTGTGCAAAAATATACATGTATTGCCTTAAATTACGTTATTTTTATCAATTATTAATAATGTTTAAACAACATCCAATTCCCTTAAGTCCAAAAATTTAAAATGTGTCAATATAATAATGTATGTTGAAATAAATCATTTTCATTCATTTTTCAATTTTCAATTTTTTTCCATTTTTAAATTTTCAATGTCAATTAGTAAATAAAACAGAAAAAGATTAATAAAAATTAAAAAAACTAAACTTGAACATTAAAACTTTCGTATTTATAATATTTATTTGATTTACCTATCGCTTACAGATTACTTAGTACTAAGCTTCAATTTAAAACCAGGGGCTAAAGATACGTCTTAAGCAGATTAACATTCAGCAGTCTCAGGGCATTTCGGATCAAAGTCTAACACAATTTGTTCGCCGCCATTGCCCCGACCTGTCGCTACTCAGCTAAACGGATCCTCTTACAAGCCGGTTACAAGTTTAAACTTGATTTGTCATGTTGACTTAACACAGTTAGATAAGATACTACGCCCTGCGTAACCGAATTATCCTAAAGATCAAAGGGTTACTAGTTTCTAGTTGCCACCATTGCTTAAAGGTCTAGACCCACTACAAAGGGGCAGCACGGTGCGGCACGAAGCGGCAAGTATTCTTTGTAAAATTATGTCGCAGTGCAGATGCACGGAGATCCGTGACGCATCGCTTAAGTGAGCCCAGCTCCATACAAACTCAAACAAAGAATAGTTGACGCTACGTGCCGCGCCGCACCGCACTTCTATAGTGGGGCCAGACCTTCAAGTATATTAGTCTTTCAGTATACTTATAGCAACAATATTGATAACTGGAGATTCCACGACAACTATCTAATTTATTAGATAGAAGCAGGCTTTATTTTGCGGAAGTCCGTGATAATGAAGGAACTAGAAATTAAATTCGCTATAATCCGCCACTCTAGGTAAATCTATGTGGTACAGTGTGTATCTTGCACTTGTAGCTTGCGATATTCACCACACCACATAAATCTTTAACCACATACATTTTTTTTTTTAATCCACTACAAGTTAGCCCTTGACTGCGATCTCACCTGATGGTAAGTGATGATGCAGTCAAAGATGGTAGCGGGCTAACCTGTTAGAGGCATGGCAGTTAATTAAACCCATACCCCTATTTGGTTTCTACACGGCAACCTACCGGAACGCTAAATCGCTTGGCGGCACGTCTTTGCCGGTAGGGTGGTAACTAGCCACGGCCGAAGCCTCCCACCAGGCCAGACCAGGGAAATTTTAGAAATTATAAATTTCCAAACCCTGCCGGGGATCGAACCCGGGACCTCCGCGCGTTAAGGCAACAGCGCTCAACACTACGCCACGGAGGTCGTCAAGATTTACCTACTGTGGCGGATTATAGCGAATTAAATTTCTAGTTCCTTCATTAACTATCTCATTCTAACTTTCACATAAACTTTGCGAATACAACACAGTTAACACGTGGTTAACATAGATGGCGTCACAAAATTCCTCAAACTACTCCATTAATTTGTTAGTCATTTGAGAAACCGGTTTCTATCTCCAAGAAACAAAGCGCGGGCGCCAGAATCAAGTAACGCGGGTGCATCGCGGGTGCTGCTACCTCTAGATAAATCATCCATCCATCCATCCATCCATCAGCCTGCATTAGTCCACTGCTGAACATAGGCCTTTTGGAGAGAGCGCCACCACACACGGTCCTCCGCTTTCCTCATCCACCCACTTCCCGCTACCTTTTTAAGGTCGTCGGTCCAGCGGGCTGGAGGTCGTCCCACACTGCGTTTACCGGTACGCGGTCTCCACTCCAGAACGCGTCTGCTCCAACGGCAATCGGTTCTGGGACAGACATGACCTGCCCACTGCCACTTTAGCTTACTAACTCTCTGGGCTATATCAGTTACCTTGGTTCTCCGGCGGATTTCCTCGTTACGGATTCTATCCCTCAGAGAAACACCCAACATAGCCCGCTCCATAGCCCGCTGAGCGACTTTAAATTTGTGGAGAAGGCCAGCTGTCAGTGTCCACGTTTCTGCTCCATACGTCATTACAGGTAGGACATACTCGGTTAAGACTTTCGTCTTTAAGCTTTGGAAATCGACGAGTCGAAGATCTGACGAAGTTTTGCAAATGCTGCCCAACCCAGCTGGATTCTTCTGTCAGCTTCCTTATCGAATTATTCCTACCAAGTTGTATAACCTGACCAAGGTAGTTGTAATCCTGAACAACTAGATAAATCAAAATATGTCAATTCTTTTTTTTATGCGTCAAAACCACAGAATCAAACATATGGACATAGATTTCGTCAAATCATGGATGTAGGAACCAAACCCACAGACATATAAATAGAAGCAGACACAACATAAATTTCACACCCACATAGACAAGTGTATGCGAATCAGTGTGACTTAGTGTGACCGTGTCTCTGCAAGCAAAAATGTGTATGTATTAATTTGCTGCAACACTGTGCTACACCAACGCACACATTGACAAAAATTCAATGCGTGGCAGTCATTATAAGACATCTATGAGACCTATGGCGTTTGTTTACATTGTGTTGTCTTGGGTGTCATAAGTTTTTTGTGAAATTTGGAGATTTATATGAATATTTACTGAAATAAAATGGTGAAGTGTTGTGTCCCCCTGTGTTACAACGCTTCGTACAGGAAAACCCCAGAAGTAACGTTCCATCGGTAAGTAAAATTCATGCTATCATGTAGCTTTGGAATGTTTTCGTATCGCATCGTATCAAGGCTAAGATATCTAATATTTTATAGTTGTTATGACGAAATATGTAGCCATGCATATATTAAAACTATAATATTATGGTTTTCTGTAGAAATACATGCTTTAAGTTGTTGAATAATCTTTTTTGACATTTTGAGAACTTTAACAAATTACAGGGCCGGACTCGACGACTCTTTTATTTTAAGTATATAACTTCGACTTTTAATTTCAGGTTTCCAAAGGATGAATACCTGAGAGACCTATGCATAAAAATATTAATAGAAAAGACTGGCAGACCAACTCATGGAGTGCTATATGCTCCAAGCATTTTACAGATAATCTAAGAACGTAATATATTCCGTACAATTCTATCTCCTGGTGCAATACCGACCATTTTCAAAGAAAAGTTAGTTGAGGTCTTATACTAAGTAGGTACCAATTTACCTTATCTTCCATTAGGTGGATGAATTTCATTAATTTTTATTGAAAACCTCAATACAGATTCTAAAGCACTAATTGTAAAGTTTATTTGAATAAAAAACATGTGAGTTTAAAACACCTGTTGTAATTTTTTATTTAACCTCTTTTTGGAATAACGATTCGATTCGATTGTTTAACAACATTTATTTGGCTTACTGCCAAGAAATTATTGTCAATAGGAACTTTGAGCTAAAATCTGGCGGTATTTACACGATATCCGTTGGTACTGTTCTTCTAAATAATATCCCCATCACCTGCGCGTCGACGCAGAGCGAGAACGACGCGAGAACCACTGGCCATGATACTGACGGAGTCCTCAGGATTTGAGTTGTAACAGGAGTTATAACTCCGCGCGCGACGGTGACGATATCACACGCAGCGCGGAGCTCACATCTATATTCACCACATTGACTAGGGTCCCGCACGTGGTGATGATTACCATTACTAGTGTTACTATATTGCAGTTGTGATCGCTTGTGATGAGGAAATTATAAAAGTACCAATAATAATTATTTTTAAAATCCTTACAAATTATAGCTTCCAAATGATAGGTGTCTTTAGGTCAATTTTTTTCACGCAACCTAACCCTACATATTAATATAATGTTTTATGCAGCAACAAGGTTCGGCCCTGAGTTTTGTGTATGTGTGCGTAATGTTTTCGTGTGTTTGTAATTGCCACGCTATTTTGTACGTTATCTTTCCTCTGCTTCTCTTTATAACTCTGTGACCAAACCATATGACCATAGATCGCTCACAGGAGTTTTAGCAAGAAGTTAGGAATGTTTTGTTTAATACTCCAGTCACTAGTTTTTTTGATGTAAACAAAATATTGAAAAAATGCATACAATATACCACAACTATACGTTTGGAAGACCATGGTATGAACTCGATGTAAGAAATTTTAGGAGCGAGTTAAATTATTTACGAGTATATCATACGACTTCTACGAAAACTAAATTGAAAACGTCTAACAAGAACAGTGTTTAACCACATCAAACAATTAAATTCCTGGAAACGCGATACGCTCGTAGCAAACATACTACGGCGTAGCGCTTCATAGCTAAAGTCTACGACAAATTCCAATAATGCAATTATTATGATGGCTGTTCAAAGTTGCATGCATTTCGGTTATTATGGCTCATAACTTGGCTATTCTCTAACAGTTGCCGAAATAGTTTAAGGTTTAATATCGCTAATGTGCTATGGCGCTAGAGATTCGAGTCATATAACTGGGTCCTTTGTGATGATTATTGTAATTAAAGGCAAGGGTTGGCTTTTTTTTCATCCACTACAAGTTAGTTATTATGTCGTCCCGTAGCAATCAACGGAACGAGATAATAATTGCTAATATTTTTTTACAGGAACGCATAGTAAGTATAGCATAAAACGTCTTTGAGAAGTGATATCTAGTAAAAGACCCATCCCCATGCGTCGGTTTTTATTCTGTTTACAAAGGTACTGCGCATACTTTAATACTGTACAAGAATCAGCTTTTCTAAGTAGCGTTCATTTTTGGTAACAATAAACCGTCTTTGAACGGCCATATCTAGCGAAAGACCCATCTACATGCAGGCAGACTGCAACTTTTGTGATCAGTGGAGAGCTCTACATCCACCTAACACTGAATCAGCCTTTCAGGCGATGGTTACCAAAAGTGCAGTGATCTCCTTTAATATACTTAATGACAACTCAATCAAATTAGCAACTCTTTATTAAACTTAAAAACGCACTTCTAGTATTGAAGTTGTATGGAAATCACAGTTGTGACGTCATCAAAATTCAACGCACTTTTTTTCTTTAATCTATATTTTAAAATGGTTATGGTTATGGTTAAAACTAACCGAGGATGTGAATTTTAGGTCTTTTGGAAGCCTCTCTATTTAATAATCAGTTAGAAATAATTGATTTTTGATCTAAGCATCATCCCTATTACCTACGTGCACTTTCTCTAATGGCACCTCTGTAATACATAGTTACTCTATGCATTAGAATCAGGGCCGTCACTCATCCGATGCTAAGCGTCCTTTGCCAAGATTGAGGAGAGATACAGCACGAACTTCGTGACGCGCAGCTCCCATGAATATTGTAAATTGTTATTACAAGACGTATAACAATACATTCCAATGCTTTTGAAATAAATCATATTAATTATGTATTACCCTTGAACTTAATGTTAATCGAATGCTAGCTAGTAGAGGTGGTTAATATAACACGTAACGCAATATGATAACGCGTTATTGTTCCATAACGGGATAACGAGTTATGTGAGGAGCCGCCATGACGTTACGGCGTTATGAATATCACGCGATCGCGCGCGGTGCCTCGTAATGAGTCGTAACGTAATAACACTAATAACGTTGTAACGGCGCCCGCCTGTCGGTAGCGTGCTGCCGCTGGCCGATGGTTATATTCAATATTGGTTAGTCTCGCGTAACGCACTGTTGTGAGTGAACGTCATCGTTGCGTGTTACGAAATTTACGAAATTTACGAATTGCGTGTTGCAAGACATATCGCGCCTGCCGGCCGCCCACATGTTTTCTTATAACAAGCGCGTTATAACATAGCGTATTTAAAAGCATGTTAAAAATTTATAGTTTATAGTCCGTAGCGTGTTATGGATTTATAACAGTTTTGAACAACTCTACTAGCTAGCAGTAGGCACGATAATAATAATTATTATAGTCAAAAGGTATTGATCTTAGAATTATACCTTGACTAGCTGATGCCTGCGACTTCGGCCGAGTGGCCTTAGTTTTTCTTAACCCGCGGGAACTCCTTAAATTTCCGGTAGTCTATATCCTTTCTCGGGACAAAACCTACGTCTGTACCAAATTTCACCGAAATTGGTTAAGAGTTGGGCTGTGAGAGCGTTATAGACTAACTAACTCAAATTCGCATTTGTAATATTAGTAGGTAATGGTCAAATAAACAGAAATACACATTTACATTTATAATAATAGTATGGATTTTCTGTATTATCAACTAGTATTATAATATACTAGTAGTAGTATTTTTGTATAATATGTTTGTATTGTTTGTAACCTTTGGACTATGTAAGGAATTATAGTAGATACTAGATATATCCAATAAACTCTGATATGATACGCAATATGTTACTACTCCAATAATCTTACTTTACTAAGGCCTGCAGACACGCCGGGTAACGTTTAACTCGGGAATAAATTTGAAATTTTGACAGCAGTTTTACACGAATTTTGTCAAAGTACTCGTAGCAGATAAGTCGGGGTTAAAGGGATACCATGGCGTTTATGCAAGGCCTAAAAGTTTAAAGCCGAAACATACCAGTTGCGTACACGTAGACATACCTACTCGTGCACGTTCACAGATATGGCACATCAAGCGATGTGCCATATCTGTGAACGTGATGTGTGACGTGGAAATGCATCAGAGTAAAATAAACAAAGGCATAATAATATGACGCAAATCTTCAAACACTTCCAGTCGCGTAAAAAGAATCATTTAAATGATTAACTTGTCACGCAAATCTTCAGCCGCTCCCAAAAGATATACGACGTATATTTCCCGAAAAAAAAATGCCCGACATGTCACTAAGACGCGGGGGATCCATTTCTCACGTACGCCTCTCTCAGAGGGAAAATTAGATATGTGTAGACATAAAACACGCAAATTAAGGCCATAAGTTATAAGAGCGAGCGTATTATCTCACGGTGGGCGCTTATTTTTCTCTTTATAGGTCTATATTTAACCTGTGTTTAGCTTTGTGTCAACCCTAAATCTAAGACCCGCCATACATGCTTGAGCAGTTAGCCAGTGATCAAGATACACGGACCGCTCAAGCAGTCCATAGTTAACAGCTTGAAGCTATCCATTGATTGATTGCTGCCAACCGCCCGAAGCAGTCATTATGCAGTCGCAGCTTAAAGCAGTCCATTCTGACTGCTTCAAGCTGTCCGTGCATCCGAGCTGTAAGGTGTCATGCATACCAGCTGAGTGTAAGGGAGCGAAGGCGCAGCGTATTTTGATAACCACTCAAACTAAGCTTATTTTCATTGGCATTTTATCACTTTCGTCCCCAACGTGTTTAATTATCATTTTAGTACTGACCGTATTTTAATATTATGTAAATTATAAACTCAGAAGTTATAACAAAACAAAATTGACAATCATAGAGACTGCAGATAGAAGTGAAAACGAATATTTAAAATAATTATTAAAAAAAAAATGCCTTAAAACTAAGGCATCAAAGTTAAATTTCGAATGTAGTATATTTATATTTAAGACCTTTTTTAGGGTTCCGTACCCAAAGGGTAAAAACGGGACCCTATTACTAAGACTCCGCTGTCTGTCTGTCTGTCTGTCTGTCTGTCTGTCTGTCTGTCTGTCTGTCTGTCTGTCTGTCTGTCTGTCTGTCTGTCTGTCTGTCTGTCTGTCTGTCTGTCTGTCTGTCTGTCTGTCTGTCTGTCTGTCTGTCTGTCTGTCTCCAGGTTGTATCTCATAAACCGTGATAGCTAGAAAGCTGAAATTTTCACAAATGATGTATTTCCGTTGCCGCTATAACAACAAATACTAAAAATTAAAAAAATATATATATTAAGGGGGGTCCCCATACAATAAACGTGTTTTTTTCGTATTTTTTTGCTCAATATTAAAAACGGTAACAGGTAGACGGTTCAAATTTTCACAGAATATTAACTTGTACTTATATTACCTTTCAAAATAAATAATTAAATATCAATAAAGTAAATATTAAAGGGGGGCTCCCATACAACAAACGTAATTTTTAAGCAATTTTTTTTAATAAGTCATAAATCGTAAAACTTACTACAGGTTTGTACGGAACCCTCGGTGCGCGAGTCCGACTCGCACTTGGCCGGTTTTTCTGAACTGGTCTTCGTAACAACGCGAGCATGTCGGTGACGGTGACACGAATCCACAAGTTTACCTCCTACCAAAAAGTGCTCAAAGCGGTAAAAGAAGTTTTCACTTCAAAAAACTCAGAATAAACTCGATCAATATTATACTTTTCAAATAGCTTGTCACTTATTTTTCACATAAATCACTCATCACGAGACACAGAGTTATAAAGAGAAGGGCAATATAACGTACAAAATAGCGTGGCAATTACAAACACACGAAAACATTACGCACACATACACAAAACACAGGGCCGCACCTTGTTGCTGCATAAAACATTATATTAATATGTAGGGTTAAGTAATTGTGTGAACTATCATTTTGAATTAGGTTATAAGGTTAAATAAAAAAACTACAACAGGTTAAACTCACATGTTTTTTATTCAAATAAATTGGAAAACCCAAAAGGGTATAAATATTATTATCAAATACACCTAAAATCGGAGCGTAGATCATGTATACATTAGTTTTTATTTCACTTTAATACATGCAGTATTTCCGAAGTTATAAAAATAAATCTAAACATTACAGTAATAATTGTATTGAGGTTTTCAATAATTAATGTAATTCGTCCACATAATGGAAGATAAGGTAGATTGGTACCTACTTAGTACTTACCTCAGCTAACTTTTCTTTAAAAATGGTCGGTATGGCACCAGGAGATAGAATCGTACGGAATTCATTACGTTCTATTGCATTCTCTGAAAAATGCTTGGAGCATATTATAACACTCCATGAGTTGGGCTGCCAGACTTTTCTATTTATATTTTTTATCCATAGGTGTTTCATGTATTCATCCTTTGGAAACCTGAAATTAAAAGTCGAAGTTATATACTTTAAAATAAAAGAGTCGTCGAGTCCGGCCCTGTAATTTGTTAAAGTTCTCAAATTGTCAAAAAAGATTATTCAACAACATAAAGCATGTATTTCTACAGAAAACCATAATATTATAGTTATAATATATGCACGGCTACATATTTCGTCATAACAACTATATAATATTAGATATCTTATCCTTGATACGATGCGACATGAAAACATTCCAAAGCTACATGATAGCATGAAATTTACTTACCGATAGAACGTTACTTCTGGGGTTTTCCTGTACGAAGCGTTGTAACACAGGGGGACACAACACTTCACCATTTTATTTCAATAAATATTCCTATAAACCTCCAAATTTCACAAAAAACTTATGACAACACAATGTAAACAAACGCCATAGGTCTCATAGATGTCTCATATTGACTGCCACGCATTGAATTTTTGTCAATGTGTGCGTTGGTGTAGCACAGTGTTGCAACAAACTAAAACATACACATTTTTGCTTGGAGGGAAACGGTCACACTCAGTCACACTGATTCACATACACTTGTCTATGTGGGTGTGAAATTTATGTTGAGTCTGCTTCTATTAATATGTCTGTGTCACGAGATAACAGAACAACGTTAATATTAAGTAGTAACAACTCTCAAAAAAACTGTTTATCCAAACCGCGTCCAAAGTCGTGCCAATAAAGGCTGTGAAATAATATACCTACCAGCAAATCTAAGTTTTGAATTGCATTAACGTTAACTCTTTTAAAATCTGACCTACTACATTCCGTTGGTATACATCGGATCTAGGCCCGTAAGTACTGTAAATATTATGTTTGAACTAATTAAGTTACATACCGAACGATGATGTTTGATTACTAAGCAAATAATGTCTAGACATTATTGATTTATTTGAAGGATTTTAAATATCTAAATTTGAAATGCTCATCAAAATCCATACTAATATCATAAATGCGAAAGTGTGTCTGTCTGTCGGTCCGTCTGTCTGTCTGTCTGTCTGCTACGCTTTCACGGCTCATCTATTGAACCGATTTTGATGAAATTTGGTACAGCGGTAGGTTAAATCCCGGGGAAGGACATATGCTACTTTTTATCCCGAAAAATTAAGAAGTCCCCCCGGGATTAAAAAAAAACGTTATCCACGCGGACGAAGTCGCGGGCATCATCTAGTACATTTATAAAATTACTAGATAATGCCCGCGACTTCGTCCACGTGGATTACGTTTATTAAATTTCCGCGGGAACTCCTTAATTTTCCGGGATAAAAAGTAGCATAATATGTCCTTCCCCGGTATACGAACTATTCCTGTACCAAATTTCATCAAAATCGGTTGAACAGGTGGGCCGTGAAAGCGTCTGCTACAGACAGACAGACGGACGGATAGACAGACGGACCGACACACTTTCGCATTTATAATCTATATATATAAAATTCAAAGTCCTGACTGACTGAGTGACTGACTTATATATCAACGCACAGCCTCAACCGCTGGGGTTAGAAACTTGAAATTTTGACAGTAGGTTCCTTTTGTGACGTAAGCGCTCACTAAGGAAGGATTTTTCAAAATTCCACCCCTAAGGTAGTAAAATAAGGGTTGAAAGTTTGTATGAAAGTCCGTCATTTCTCAAGTTATATCCATGAAACTTGGTATATGAGCTACCGGTTAAAAATTAAGAAATACGTGTTTCACAGTTTTTGAACATTCTACCTCCAAAGGGCTGAAATAGGGGAGTAAAGTTTGTAAAAAAGTCCTTAATTTTACAAGATATTTTTCAAGTTATATCTACGAAACTTGATATTTTGGCTTTCGGTAAAAAATAAAGAAGCACGTGTGTCAAAATATTTAAAAATTTCACCCCCAAAAGGGTTAAATAGGGGTTGAAAATTTGAACGAAAGTCCGTCGTTTTTCAAGTTATAGACCTGAAACTTGGTATTTGGGCTTCCGATTTAAAATTATGAAATACGTATTCCACAGTTTTGAAATTTCTATCCCCAAGGACGTTAAATAGAGAGTTTGTCCTTCAATCACGCCGCAACAGAGCAACGGATCGATGTGATTTTTTGCATGGGTAGGTATAGTTGAGGATCTGGAGAGTGACATAGGCTTCTTTTTATCCCGGAAATGAAGGAGTGCCTGTGGGAATTAAAAAACTTATGCCACGCGAACGAAGTCGCGGGCGTCCTCTAGTATTAGTATTAAAGTATGGATGTATATTCAAGTGGGTATTATTATAATGCTCAATGTTTTTTTGATTAGTTAGTACGAATATTTATTTATATACCAACCGATGCAAACAAGTTAAATAATTTTGGCACTTCCTTATCCTTAAATAAAGTATGGCCACGATTTTGACACATGTGTCATATTATGTGTGTGTGTGTGTGTAATATTATAATACAGTCACACAATAGCATCGTATAATAGATGATCAAACGAACTTCCTGAAGTGAAGTTCGATCATTATTATATGAGTCGCTTCATTCGAAGATATAATTTTTACATTGTAGTTTCCTCAATCATGCCGCAACAATCGCACGATTTTTAGAGATGTTTTATTTTAGTATAATGATAAAATTCTCCCGCTTAAGGCATCCCTACCTGGTTACACATTCAATATTTGTTCGTCATTCTTTTTAGAGATATATAAGTACCTAATGTTATTGCAAAAATATATTTCGGGTTGGGTGGGTTGGGAATTTATTTATATATCTTCGAATGAAGCGACTCATATAATAATGATCGAACTTCACTTCAGGAAGTTCGTTTGATCATCTATTATATTTCGTCGCTTCATTCTTCAGATATAATTTTTACATTGTAGATGTTTAGAGATACAGAAAATATCTATTTTTGCAAGAACTGTATCCATGTTGAATAGATACTAATTATTGTTGTCAATATTTTTTTTTTTTTTTTATTTTTTTTTCAATCTCTTATTTGAGTCGTAATGTTTTAAGCAGCTTTATGCTTAAGGTTGGAATCATGTGCGGATTTCTTGATATTCTCATCTACGTATAGTTATATCATATGTATAGTTCATGAGTCTAAGATTTTTCTTAAGTATTCATTTTACTTTAGAAATACAATGTTGCGCTTTTTACATCAGCGCCTGAGTAACAAGCTTACAGGTTGGATGCAAGCAAATGAAACCAATAATTATTGATGTTAATGCTGCAAAATTTATAATCTAATCAAAAGTATATTAGCCGGCCCAGTACTTGGTTGTATTTACACACAACAGACGTCCAATGGGACGTTTGAACGTTTGGAAACCTACCCAGAAGGGGGGAGAAAATTATTATTTTTCAAAACGCGGCGGGAAAGGAACGGGTTATTCCGGTCCTGTTGTAGAGGTCCTTTATTGTTGTAGAGGTAAATTATGTGCCTGTAGTAACAGGCACATATTTAATAAAATTATTAATAATGGTACCATTTTATGATGTTTGTCAAAAAATTATGCCATAATCAAGATTATGGAATACGACAAATACCTATTTGTGTATAAGTTCCCCGCAGAATATAAATGAAAAATGATGAATATACTCGGTCGATATTGTGATAGACTACTAGCAGTGGCGTAACTATAGGGTGGCAGGACTGGCAAAATGCCACGGGCCCCCGACCAAAGAGGGCCCCGGCCCAAGAGGCCACGAGCTCAGAAATAACATCAGTGGTTTATTAAAATTAAATTCTAACGTGACTATTTTTACTGGGACGCCGGAGGGCCCCATCCGAAAAATTTGCCACGGGCCTCAGATGGTATAGTTACGCCACTGACTACTAGGTAGTACTAATGTCGACTTGGAGGTGTAAGTCGGTCGGTTTGGGATTTAAACCCCACTGACGTTAGAAGCTTTAAATTAAGTGAGATATCAGGCTACTATACTTTTTTAACAATGGACAACCTAGTTGTTCATGTCGCTAAAAACATGTGTCATCAGTCATTATAAATTATTTAATATTCATAAGTACCTACTTATTTTTGAATGAATGCGTTAAATCATTTCCCTCCGTCAATTATTAAGGTAGACGCGCTGAGAGCGTGGATCTATACTCTTTACTCTTTTTACAAAAAACAAAGTATTTTAATTTTGCATTAAGCAAGTTATTATGAAGTATGTTAAGGCGGAGTAAATTGTATGTTTTCCACGAGTGATAACGATGTAGGTATTATAATAACGACAGTGTCATGACGGTTTTTCAAAGATTGTTTCCAATATATGGACGATGCATAGATACTAAAGTTAAGATCCCGCTTCGGGCAGCATGAACTATGCATTATCCCGAGTTTGCAGTAATGCTTGCCCGCTAGCCCGCGAAAAATCTTTTTTAAAAAAACAATAATACGATAAAATTTTACATTGTTAGGTACATCATACGAAGTCTACTTCCGGTCGTAAAAATACTCGCCGTTTAACCGACTTCCAAAACGGAAAAGGTTCTCAATTAGGTTTTTATTTTTCTGCCGTCTTCTAAGTTTAGTCAACCATTCTTACGCGTCATCGGATGTATGATATATTATGCTTCCAGCACGATGGAGATATAAAACTAGAGATTTGAGCCCAAGAACATGTGGGTAGGAAAAACGTAAAACTTGTGGGTAATTTTTGCAATTTTACCACACATTTTTGTTGCAAATTTTCTTTGCACACCACTATGAGGCAAGATACTAGCCGCTTTTATTTTCGTTTTCTGTATCTACAGTATTCGTAAATAAATTGAATTTATATAACGCTAAAGTACCTAGATAACTGATAAAAAGGATATATTCATTATCTCAGACCTTTTGTTACCTCTCTGACGGTGTATGTACGTTTGATACTGAGAGGTTTTATATTGTGAACAATTACATCTGGAAATTTTGAACCTGAGATCTTGACTATTTCATTCACTGAATGATTTACATTTCTTTCAGGTCTTTTCATTTATTATATTTTTCACCAAATTTTGGATCATTTCCTGTCTCTTCTATCTCCGAGTACCCCGAGGAGTTCTGGATCGAGCTCTGGACAAACTTAGAGAATCTATTAAATCTGCGTGTTAACCCCCGATTAACCGCCAGGTTTTTCGGTTACATAATATTATCGTATGAAATATACAAGGCGTAACTTCTAGCCTCTGTTAAACCTTCGTGATAACTCTCGGTTAACCACCAGGTTGTTCGCCTACACCCCATTGTTGTATGGAACGTACAAGACGAAACTTTTAGCGTGTATTTAAACCCTCGTGTTAACTCTCGGTTAACCGCCATGTTGTTCTGTTACATAATATTACAGTCTGAAAATGTAGGTACGAGACTATAAAGTTTTAGTCTCTGTGAAACCTTTGTGTTAACACTCTGTGAATCGCCAGGTTGTTCAGTTACACAATGATTTGTGATTTCTAGAGAAAAATGTTTGTTGTATGTTTTTCTTACACAGGTATGATGAAAAGTAAGGTAGACGGCCATCGTTTTAACTCTTGGTCAACCATCAGGCGTTTGTACGTTCGAATAAGCCGGTTTTCTGCTTTGAAAGCGATATAATTTAGCTGTATTTTAATGCAATATTATGATAGTGAAAAATTATTTTTATGCGAGGGTAGGTTGAATTATGAATGCATACCGGGAGTCTGATGAGGATTCTATAATAATCCTTCGACGATTACGTTTCTGTTGTTCGCGTTTTCGTTTCGGCATTTCACTTAAATATTCACTTTTAAAAGTTTTAACAAACAGTGCACGTGCGTTTGCTACGTCGCACGAAAAAAATATAATAAAAGTAAAAAGTAACCTTCTAAGTAGGTAAATAATTAATTTACCTGTGTTCCGGATACTTCTCGAGTATTTGTGAACGAAACGAAATCAATTTGTGTTAGGCTTGCTAAGCCGGTCCTTAGTGACGAATCTGATATAGTTGGTCGTCTTTGACTCTTCACGACTTCCCCCTTGTTCAGAGAATGGTGAATTCGTCTTGTGCATGGTGCTCAACCTCATTTGTATCTCTAAAGAATACAATAAGTGAGCGGACGAATATGGAGGTAGTATGTACGAGTATGTACCTACGCATTTTGCGTTAATTTTGTCTCGCGGACAAAAGCTTGCAGTTAATGTGCATATCTAGTCAAGGTGATAAGTATATATTCACTGCATGAGTGTCATAAGAATATGACTCATAATTAGCTCGCAGCTAATTATGATCTCGCAATTGACTCGCAGTCAATCCCGAGTTAAAAACACTTTTTTAGTTTGCAGTTAATGTGCATATTATCTAGTCAAGGTGGCACATATTCACTGCATGAGTGTCATAAGAATATGACTCATAATTGGCTCGCAGCCAATTATGATCTCGCAATTGACTCGCAGTCAATCCCGAGTTAAAAACACTTTTTAACACTTAGTAATAGAATTTTCGACTAACCTGCAAAGTTCTCGTCATCAGACGAGTCTAACGGGCGCCAATATTTCTCCTTATCCTGCTGTCGCTAGGAGTGTCTAGCTGGAAGGTTTGATTTGCGTCGTGTTACTTTGCTAGTAACCTCCCAGTGGATTAGCGTACTTTAACACGTACTTCGTGTAAGTACTAAGTAACTATAATTACTTAGGCGAGCCATGCTGAAGGGCTTAACCTTCTTCATGGTGCCTCTTGGGCAACCCGCCGGATGGACATTTAGAATAATTAAACGCTGCATAAAAGAATAATTTCATAAGCGTGTTTTATGCTAAAAAGTTTACTCTCCTTCGTTGTTACCTCTCGGGTAAACCCTAGGAAAACCTTTAGTGAGTTAGATATTATAATTATTAATGTAATAAATACGCAAGAGCCACAATAAAAGTGACAGAACTGTTTTGTATAAGTACCCACATACAACATAGTGTAATTTGACACTGCATGAAAATATAATTTAAGTATAATTTCTTAAGCCTGTCAGGCATGAAATAAATTGCTGAAATTGAAAGATTAAAGACTCACCGTTTTCCTGTAAGAAGCAGCGGCTGTTTCTTTTTCAATATTTTTTATTTAGATATAAAATAATATTAACTTTGTTGAAAGTGGGAACGTCCGATCGTTGCTACGCACGAAAAAAGAATGACGAACAAATATTGAATGTGTAACCAGGTAGGGATGCCTTAAGCGGGAGAATTTTATCATTATACTAAAATAAAACATCTCTAAAAATCGTGCGATTGTTGCGGCATGATTGAGGAAACTACAATGTAAAAATTATATCTGAAGAATGAAGCGACGAAATATAATTAAATTCATACTGATATTATAAATTGAAAGTGTGTCTGTGTGCAGTACACTTTCATCTACTCAACCGATTTTGATGAAATTTGCTACAAAGCATCCTGGGGAAGGACAACGACTAGTTTTCATCCCGGAAAATAATAGAGTTCCCACGGGAACCATAACACTTTAATCAACGCGAAAGAAGTCGCGGGCCTCATCTAGTAACACTTTAAATGGCAAATTGTTTAACCGTGACTGAGCGAGTATATTTTTTCTTTTTCTATCTTTAAATCAAATAAATATTATAAATGCGAAAGTTTGGATGGATGGATGTATGTATGGATGTATGTTTGTTACTCAATCACGCTCCAACGGATGAACGGATCTGGATGAAATTTGGCACAGAGATAGATTATAGTCTGGAATAGCACATAGGCTACTTTTTATCCCGGAAAATTAAAGAGTTCCCGCGGGAACCGAAAAACCTCAATCCACGCGGACGAAGTCGCGGGCATCAGCTAGTCTATTATAAATGCGAAAGTTTGGATGGATGTATGGATGTATGGATGTATGGATGTATGGATGTATGGATGTATGGATGTATGGATGTATGGATGTATGGATGTATGGATGTATGGATGTATGGATGTATGGATGTATGGATGTATGGATGTATGGATGTATGGATGTATGGATGTTTGTTACTCAATCACGCTCCAACGACTAAACGGATCTGGATGAAATTTGGCACAGAGATAGATTATAGTCTGGAATAGCACATATGCTACTTTTTATCCCGGAAAAATAAAGAGTTCCCGCGGGAACCGAAAAACCTCAACCCACGCGGATGAAGTCGCGGGCATCAGCTAGTTAGATATATTTTGTACCATGAACCGGAAACTAAATAAATAAATGGTTACTGTACAGACACTTATTAGTCATAATTGACTTCTACCCGGCATCAGAAGTGTACGTGCCAGTACTATTGAGAATATTACCCACAGCTAAATATTTACTCCCAATCCATACTAATATTATAAATGCGAAAGTGTGTCTGTATGTCTGTCTATCTGTCTGTCTGTCTACTGGCAAAGATATGGTTAGTATACATAATATAATATGAAAAACTATTTCGTGAAAATAAAAAATGATTCTTAAAATTATATAAAGTAACCTATTTATTATACTAAAAAATAATATCATTAGGTTTGCAGGAAAATTTAAAAGCCACTTCACTCCCATCTTTTATCAATTTGATTTAATCTATGATCCGTAAGAAAACGTTGAACGACTACGGTCAGACCTAGTAAAGGCAATAAAAAATCTTAGATTGAAGCCACACTTATCTTTTAACTTATTATTTTTTTGTGAATTTTAGACTCATGAAGCACACAAATTAATTAATTACCCAAAATCTGTTCTGTTTTTAGCACGTTAGTTAAAAACTCAAAAAAATATTAATAATGACTTGAGTAACACAAGAAAAACGAGATTAAATTATAATAATATATTTCAGACAGCTTTTGCTACGTAGCTAAGGGTGCAAACACAAAACTGCGATGCGACGCCGTTTTGTAGAATTAATTGATTCACGTTGCGTAATTCTTATTTCTTCTATTATTAAAAATGCGAAAGGATATCTGTCTGTCTGTCCGTCTGCTACGGCCCATCTGTTCAACCGATTCTGATAAAATTTGGTACAGGGATAGGTTGTATCCCGGGGAAGGACATAGGCTATTTATCCCGGAAAATTAGGGAGTTCAAGGGAATCAAAAATCTTAATCCACGCGGACGAAGTCGCGGGCATCATCTAGTCAAATAAATATTATAAATGCGAAAGTTTGGATGGATGTATGGATGTATGGATGTATGGATGTATGGATGTATGGATGTTTGTTACTCAATCACGCTCCAACGGCTGAACGGATCTGGATGAAATTTGGCACAGAGATAGATTATAGTCTGGAATAGCACATATGCTACTTTTTATCCCGGAAAATTAAAGAGTTCCCGCGGGAACCGAAAAACCTCAACCCACGCGGATGAAGTCGCGGGCATCAGCTAGTTCATAATAAATCTTCTTTTCAATAACAGCAGTGCGCAAATCTTTCTACGATCCATGTCTCTACCTATCACAAAATACAGAAAATCCCCGAACTGATATCATGATATACTGAACGAATACTTTGCCTATCTTTATACCCAATTTCATAAGAATCGGTTGAAAAGATGAGCCGTTAAAGAGTAGCAGACAGACAGACAGACACACTTTCGCTTTTATTATAATATAGTATGGATATTATAGTATTCACCAACACCACCACTACAGCCCATTAACGTCCCAATGCTGGGCACAGGCCTCCACTCTCATAGGAGAGAGGGAATTAGAGCTTAGACCCACCACGCTGCTCCAATGCGGGTTGGCGGGCTTTAACGACTATTATCATGTTAGTGATAATAACCGGGACCGACGGCTTAACGTGCTCTCCGATGGCACTCGGCTGAAACACCGCCAACTTCCTAACTCCGGGCTAGTACTGAGAATTTCTAGTCAGAAAAACCTAATAATCAATTATGGCCCGACCCGGGACTCAAACCCTGGATCTCGTCGGCCGCAGTCGATCATGCCAACCACTAGACCAACGAGGCGAGTATTATAGTATGGACGCAGGTTATTGTGGCTTTACCATTACAGAGAGTTCAGTATCCCTCCATCTAAAGAGATAAGGCACGCCCGCCGGCAGATATTAACGACGGTCTTTCACAAAGCACTCGAATCTCAAACAGATCTTGACTCGATCTTTTCTAGTGGATCTACGTAATTACGTATTACTCTTTATAAAACCTTCCAGCATTTAATAAATAAGAAACATTAATTATTTAGTTTCAAAAGTTTTATGAATTAAATTATTTTTAGTGATTATTTAATAACCGGGACTTCGTCCGCGTCGATTGAGGTTTTGAGTATTGAGACACTAATTTTCCGGGATGAAAAGTAGCCTATGTGTTATTCCAGACTATGATTCTGTGTGTTTGAGTTTTGTGAAGTTCTGGTGTGATTGAGTAACAAACACCCATCCATCCATCCATCCAAACTTTCACATTTTATTAGTATAGAAGTACAGATTAGCTAATGCCCGCGACTTCGTTCGCGTGGATTGAGGTTTTTCAGTTCCCACGGGGACACTTTAATTTTCCGGGATAAAAGTAGCCTATGTGTTATTCCAGACTATTATTCTGTGTGATTGAGTTCTGTGAAGTTCTGGTGTGATTGAGTAACAAACACCCATCCATCCATCCATCCATCCAAACTTTCGCATTTACAATATTAGTATAGATTATATCTGTTGTAGGTTGATTTAATTGAAAAGCTTGGTTATTAATCTCCGTAGTCCTCATTGGCTCAACCGATCAAAACCACAGTTGGACAAAGGTCTTCCAAGGATTTTGATTTCGATTTCCGGGCCTATAACTATTCAGAGAATTACTTGCTTTAGCGGTGAAGGAAAGAGAAAACCTGCATGAAGGAAAGTTTAATAAATCTATTTATATAAAATTCAAAGTCCTGACTGACTTATATATCAACGCACAGCCTAAACCGCTAGGGTTAGAAACTTGAAATATTGACAGTAGGTTCCTTTTGTGACGTGAGCGCTCACTAAGGAAGGATTTTTAAAAATTCCACCCATAAGGGGGTAAAATAGGGGGTGAAAGTTTGTATGAAAGTCCGTCATTTCTCAAGTTATATCCATGAAACTTGGTGTATGAGCTACCGGTTAAAAACGAATAAATACGTGTGTCACAGTTTTTCAAAATTGCACCCCAAAAGGGATAAAATAGGGGTTGAAAGTTTGTATGTGTCGTTTGTGTCAACTTTCAGCAGAAATTGCTTTAGTATGTCTGTTAAAATATATAACAAATTGCCTAATGAATTAAAGGACTTACCATTCAACGCTTTTAAAAGAAGACTGCATCAATGGCTAATAAATAAGTGTTTTACTGTCTCAACGAATTTTTCAATGCAAATTAATTTATCATTACAAATTTTATTTTCTAATTAATTTGACATTTTACTTTATTTTATTTTAATGACATGATAGTGATACCATACTATTTACGACATTATCATAATTTTTAAGACATTTAAAGAAAAAAAAAGTATGTAAATTTTAATAAGTAAGTAGGTAAAAATCATAAATAAATTTTATTTGGTATTATGAGATCTGACAGAATATTTTCTAATTTATGTTTTATACGATTTTATCACAGGTATTAGTACTTTTTGGACTAATTCAATGTGGTCTTAGAATTATATCTGTGGTTATTAGATAAGAATGATAGTTGTGGATTATGTATTTTATGATTGAATGATTAAGGTTTCATAAATTGTACTGTTTACCTACTTTATAAATTTGCACGTCGGCAAAGACGAAACATGTTTGTTCTATATAATTGGTTTGTCATCTTAACTGTACAATGTTTCTTGCAAATAAACGATTGATTGATTGATATGAAAGTTCTTAATTTTTCAAGTTATAGCCATGAAACTTAGCACTTGGACTTTCGGTTTGAAATGAAGAAATACGTGATTCACAGTTTTTGAAAATTTTATCCCCAAGGATGTTAAATAGAGAGTTTGTCCTTCAATCACGCCGCAATAGAGCAACGGATCAACGTGATTTTTTGTATGGGTATAGCTACTTTTTATCCCGGAAGATTAAGGAGTTCCTGCGGGAATTAAAAAACTTATGCCACGCGAACGAAGTCGCGAGCATCCTCTAGTAAATAAATAAAAGTTTATTGCTACACTACAATACAATTACATTTAGTTTACACCAATTAAACTTATGCTACGTGTGGTCAATGGGCTACCTCCTCAGCCCACAGCATGAGAAATAGGTATATATACCTACCTAATATACTGCAACGCTGATATTCAGGAGGGACGTTCAAGTTCTTAGAGGAGTGAGTAGTTCTTAAAGGAGTGTGAACTCGTGGTGGGCCACGGCCAAAACCCTTCTCATTCTCATTCTGATGATTTGACCGCTTCGTTGGTCCAGTGGTTAGCATTTTCGACTGCGGCCGACGAGGTCCCGGGTTCGAGTCCCGGGTCGGGCCATAACAAGTATTGGTTTTTTCTGACAATAAATTCTGAGTACTAGCCCGGAGTTAGGAAGTTGGCGGTGTTCCACTCCCGTGCCTCGAAGAGCACGTAAAGCCGTCGGTCCTGCACCTGATCGCTCTCCGGTCGTGTCAGATTTTCTGTCCCATCGGGCTATGAGGTTAAAGGAACAGAGAGTGCACCTGTGTATGCGCACACACTCGTACACTATATTATCTCCCGCGCAGATGGCTAATCTCTCTGGAGATAGGCCGCCGTGGCCGAAATTCGGTCGGGAGGAGGACATTCTGATGGGAGACTCGTGTTCAGTAGTGAACCGGCATTATTTATTGAAATGAATGTGTGAGTAAAGTATGTACCTAATAGTGTGTATTTTAAGATAGTATTATGTGAGCGTGCATAAAGTAAACGTTATTTTAACCATCGCTCTTTCAGACTAATTACCCAATGTTGGAGCGGCGTCGTTTGTTTCAACAATAAACTGTGCTACCCTTCAAGTAAACAGTGAAATTTAATTACCCTTCTAGCTTGTGCGTCAAGATATTATCAGGGCCCAGCCCTGCATAACTTACGACCGCTGTGGAACAGATTTTAATTGCTCCTAACCCGTTGTTTTTACTAACGTCAAACTAGGAATTTATTTTTTAGCAAAAAACGCATATTAAATTTGTTTGTTTTAAGATTACATAAAAAAAAATATTTTGTAAGACTATGAAATACTTACATTAAAATCTAAATTAAAAGCTAAACATTAAAAATATCATGCAAACCGCTGCAATGAGGTAATGTGCCCAGAACGCTGGCTGGCATTACCCCGCTGAATAGTCAAACTTATATGTTGGCCGAGGTAACTGCCAGCCTTCCAGTCACCTGTGGACTCTGTGAGACGAGAAGATAGATCCTTATAAAAGTATCTAGCATCTTCGCCTCACGATCCTAGGGTTTCAACACCAAAAGGCACAATACTTGCGCCTCTTTGCTATTAATTCGGCCAATAAATTAATTATGTAACGAATTAATAAATTAATATTTTTATTTATTAATTAGGTTTAATACCTAATAAATGAAAAAGATATGTAATGAAAAGTATATTATGCAAAATTCTACATCTAGGTTCTCAAACCAGATGTTTGCACTGTTCGTTGTTAATATGTCAGTCAGTAAGTTTTTCCATGTATTTCACCGGCGCATCGCGATTGACCTAGGCCCTAGGTAATCCTCAGAAATGGCGAGAGCGCTTTGGTTTACTTAGTTTATACTAGCTGATGCCCGCGACTTCGTCCGCGTGGATATACCAAGTTTCATCGAAATAACTTGAGAAATGACGGACTTTTATACAAACTTTCAACCCCTATTTCACCCCTTTGGGGTGGAATTTTGAAAAACTATGAAACACGTATGTTTTCATTTTTAACCCGCAGCTCATATACCAAGTTTCATTGATATAACTTGAGAAATGAAGGACTTTCATACAAACTTTCAACCCCTATTTCACCCCTTCGGGGGTAGAATTTCGGGACAAAAAGTATCCTATGTCCAACCTCGTAGTATGGGCTCAAATCGTGCCAAGTTTCGTTTGAATTCATTCAGTAGTTTCGGCGTGATGCGCGGCCAAGATACAGACAGACAGACAGACAGACAAAAATGAAAAAAATTACAGATTTGGCTTCAGTATCGAATAATGAGTGCCCTCCAAAAAAAATTTTCAAAATATCTTCAATGTACAGAATTGGACACGTTACAGTTTTATTATGAGTATAGATAGACAGGTAATAAAATCCACATTATTTAATAAGAATATATTAAAATATTTTTTTTATTCACCTGTACAGCCCTTAACTAAGTATATCTAGAATAATTGATTAAGTAGTAATAATTAATTAGTAGATAATAGTTACCAAGCCGTGGCGTCACCTGGAGTAGGGCTTCAGCTGAAAATCAGCGCAGAATGCTCTTGTAATATTTTATTGCAAGGCATTCTGCATTATGCTGAGCTGATGCCTTCTTTCAGGTTGTGCCATACACGGCAAGTGTTGTCAGGGTGCGTCCAGGACTTAGTCCAGTCATCTTAGTAGTTCACCTCGGAATCTGAGATACCCAGCTGATTTTTTGTATAAACTTGTATTTTGGCATTCTAAAAGTTGTCTCAAAACCTACATATGGTAGGGTGTCCGCGTCTATTAAAATTTGAGGTCAAAGGTCACAAAAATCGATTTTTTGCTTATTTTTTGCAAATATCTCATTTCCTATGGGGTTTTCGCTATTTGTATTTATTATCAATATTGTAGAGAATTAAATTCCCTACAACTTTTGTTTAAAAAAAAATTTTATACGTTGAATCGTTTTTGAGATAGAGGGCGGAGAGCGCGCGGTTAAAGCATAATGTAAGGTCAACCGGTATAGTCTTGGTCAAAACACGCTATATAAAGTTTATTAAGTAATTATTGATAAATATATAATTAATAATAATTTTCATTTGTTATCAACTATTACATTATACATATTTAATCATTTTTTTCATCAATTGAATCTATCTATTCAATAATACTTACAACCCATTCCTAAAATTAAAAAAATATTAAGGGACAAACTTTAATTACATTATAATTATATTCTCATTTCCACTAATTATAATTTAAGTAGACAATAATGAAGTACAGATTGGAGTAGCATCTTCAGGAGTAGTATCTTCAGGAGTAGCATCTTCAGGAGATGTTGACTCGACAATGCACGATTGTAAAGTCTTTACATTCGTGCATTGTAGAGACCACACCAGAGACAACATACACACATTGAGGCAGATTGTGCAGAAGTCCTATGAGTACAAACAGCCTCTGTATCTCGCTTTCGTGGACTATGAGAAGGCCTTTGACTCCATCGAGACCTGGGCTGTTCTGGAATCCTTGCAGCGATCCCAAGTTGATTAGCGATACATCGAAGTTTTGAAATGCCTATATAGCTCGGCATTTATGTCTGTCCAAGTACAAGGTGCGTCTACAAGACCTATCCAATTGCATCGCGGGGTGAGACAGGGGGATGTTCTGTCCCCGAAACTGTTTTCTAATGCTTTGGAAGATGTCTTTAAAACGCTCAACTGGAACGAACAAGGCATCAACGTGAACGGAGAGCACATTTCACACCTCCGCTTCGCTGATGATATCGTCATCATCGCAAGTTCGCTGCAAGAGCTGCAGAAGATGCTCGATAGCCTTCACGCTGCCTCCCGACGTGTCGGTCTCCGGATGAACTTTGACAAGACCAAGGTCATGTTCAATGAATTGGTCATTCCGGGGCCGATTACTGTCAACGGATCTATTCTCAAAACTGTCCAAGAATACACATACCTTGGGCAAATTTTGCAAGTAGGAAGTAACAGTTTCGAGAAAGAGATAGAACGGAGAATACAGCTGGGCTGGGCAGCATATGGCAAACTCCGTCGAGTCTTTTCGTCGCCTATACCGCAATGCCTGAAGACCAAAGTCTTCAATCAGTGCGACCTGCCGGTTATGACTTACGGTGCCGAAACGTGGACACTGACATCGAGGCTAGTCCACAGACTTCAAGTCGCTCAACGCGCTATGGAAAGAGCTATGCTCGGAATTTCTTTGAGGGATAAAATCCGAAACGAAGTAATTCGCCAAAGAACCAAAGTAATTGACATAGCTCTCAAGGATAGCACGTTGAAGTGGCAGTGGGCTGGTCACGTTTGCCGTAGGACTGACGGCCGCTGGAGTCGCAAGGTCCTAGAGTGGAGACCGCGTCTCGGCAAACGGAGTGTGGGGCACCCCCCGGCTAGGTGGGGCGACGACATCCGGAGAGTGGCTGGCATCAAATAGATGCTAACAGCCAAGGATAGGCAAAGTTGGCGCAATCTTAAAGAGGCCTATGTCCAACAGTGGATGCATATTGGCTGATGATGATGATGATTATGATGAGTTGATAACAAATGAAAATTATTATTAATTATTTATTTATCAATAATTACTTAATAAACTTTATCTAGAGTGTTTTGACAAGACTATACCGTTTAACCTTACATTATGCTCGAACCGCGCGCTCTCCGCCCTCTATCTCGAAAACGATTCAACGTATAAAAAAAATTTTTATACAAAAGTTGTAGGAAATTCAATTCTCTACAATATTGATAATAAATACAAATAGCGAAAAACCCATAGGAAATGAGATATTTGCAAAAAATATGCAAAAAATCGATTTTTGTGACCTTTGACCTCAATTTTTAATAGACGCGGACACCCTACCATATGTAGGTTTTGAGACAACTTTTAGAATACCAAAATACAAGTTTATACAAAAAATCAGCTGGGTATCTCAAATTCCGAGATTCTTACCTAATTTTGACTAAGATGACTGGACTAGACTAGACCATCTCAAGTACTGGAGGCGCCATTGTAACATATACCTTAAGGTATTGTAATGTGTGGCACAATGGTGAGAATAAATAGATTTACTTTCTTTCTTCTCTCTAAAAATCATACTAATATTATAAATGCGAAAGTGTGTTTGTTTGTTGGTTTGTTTATATGTTGGTTTATTGGTTTGTCCTTCAATCACGCCGCAACAGAGCAACGGATCGACATGATTTTTGCATGGGTATAGTTGGGGACCTGGAGAGTGACATAGGCTACTTTTTATCCCGGAAAGGAGTTCCCGTGGGTATTAAAAAAACTTATTCCAAGCGGACGAAGTCGCGGGCATCAGCTAGTTAATAATAAATTGTAAATATCAAAGCAAGAAGTCCACCTTTTATGTTTTCCATCGCACCTATAACATAGCCAAAAAAAAACCTTTGGAATTCACCTTCTTATAGAATGTTAGCAACATTAAACAAAGTTTTCACAATATAGTTGCTACTTAATCAGAAACTTGTTCAGTGCTAATCCTACTCGAAGTTTATCAAGAGCTTGTTCCCAACACACTGTAACAACCTTATAGGTACTTGCTTCCACGTAACTCTCACAAGTTTCCAAACGACTACTTATAAGAACCCTATTAGGAAGTGAAGGTGCCCTGTTTGGGTACTTAACGAGTAAAGCCGTGCCCTGTAATAGTCGCCTTGAATAGTCGCACATAGGACAATATACCTACTTCATACTAAAATTATAAATGCAAAAGTGTGTTTGTTTGTTGGTTTGTCCTTCAATCCTTCCGCCACGGAGCAACGGATCGACGTGATTTTTGGCATGGGTACAACGACCTCAATTTACATAGACGGGCCCTGTCATGGGCGTATTTTACTGACACCATCTAGCCTGAAAAGCGGGACAGCTCTATGGCGGGGACAAGGACAGGCATATACAGGTGTGGAGCGCGCTCCACAGGTCGGACGCCCATTTTTTTTCTATGAAAGGGCCCATCTAGTACCTACATACATATCGATGCATGGGTATAGTTGAGGACCTGGCGAGTTATAAAGGCTACTTTTTATTTCGGAAAATTAAGGAGTTCCCGCGGGAACCACGCGGACAAAGTCACAGGCAGCTAGTAATGATATAATACTAGCTGCAGATACCCGCGACTTCATCCACGTGGAAAAGTTTTTTAATTCCCACGGGAACTTCTTAACTATCCGGGATAAAAAGCGTAGCCTATGTCACTTTCCAGGTCCTCAACTATACCCATGCAAAAAATCACGTCGATCCGTTGCTCTGTTGCGGCGTGATTGAAGAACAAACAAAGACACTTTCACAGTATTATAATATACTAGCTGATGCCCGCGACTTCGTCCGCGTGGATCGAGGTTTTTCGTTTCCCGCGGGAACTCCTTAATTTTCCGGGATAAAAAGTAGCCTATGTGTTATTCCAGACTATAATCTATCTCTGTGCCAAATTTCATCCAGATCCGTTCAGCCGTTGGGGCGTGATTGAGTAACAAACATCCATCCATACATCCATACATCCATCCAAACTTTCGCATTTATAATATTTATTTGATTTGAATTGCTTTGCCCGGTACAACTCGGCATTCCGTAGCGTAAACGTCACGGCTCAATCAAGCGTGTAATCTTCAAGACTACTCATACCTCTAATATAGAAATACAATGTGGGGTAACACCTCTGTGTTCTATATAAACATAGCTTTAATCTTTACATAATTTTTTTGACGACCTCCGTGGCGTAGTGTGCAGCGCTGTTGCCTTAACGTGCGGAGGTCCCGGGTTCGATCCCCGGCAGGGTCAATTTGGGAATTTATAATTTCTGAATTTTCCCTGGTCTGGCCTGGTGGGAGGCTTTGGCCGTGGCTAGTTACCATCCTACCGGCAAAGACGTGCCGCCAAGCGATTTAGCGTTCCGGTACGATGCCGTGTAGAAACCGAATAGGGGTATAGGTTTAATATAACTGCCATGCCCCTAACAGGTTAGCCCGCTACCATCTTAGACTGCATCGTCACTTTACATCAGGTGAGATCGCAGTCAAGGGCTAACTTGTAGTGAATAAAAAAAAAAAATATATATCTCGTGTTATGTGGAGAAACTTGTCGGAGACTTTTGTCTATACGATGAGGTAGGTACGTAATCGATGCAAATACGAACTATTTGCGGGCCTAGTGGGAGATTTTTTACCTATTCGATCCCGTTGTCTGACATTATGTGAGACCGCGACTCGATACGACGTGACGTGATAGTATTAAACAATCAAACAGTAGCTGACCTTTCACGTGGCCTACGTTGTCGCGCAGACAAGTTGGTCAATTTCTATGGTGTCGCATCGCGTCGCGTAGCTTCTGTCGCTCTTAGGACAGCGGATCAGCGGGTTAATTGCGATTTGTACGTCATCAAGCGCTTGATACAAATGTTATAGACCTACATGCGTGTGGTGATGGATAGGGTTTTAAGATGCAAACTAACAATATTATGTAATACACAGATTCAATCATTTATTGAGGAAGAAACACAATAACATATAAGATATATTAAATTAATTGCAATGTAACAATATAACAACAACTAGATCCATAACCACTCGCGATCAAGGTATAGATAGGTCTACTTTCTGGAACACTTGCTACTCAAGGCAAATCTGAGTATCGAATGGTTAAAGACTTTGAAGTTGCTATAATGTAAATTCTAAAGCAGTATTGTGACGTCACGCCATTAATGGCGGAAAACCACGTGTATAGACTGCTTTGCCGCGCCACAGGTTCAGCGCCATCTGTAGTCATCAAGCTGCACTAACATCGAGCGGCGCTGTCATCGAGCGGCGCTCACACAAAATTTAGTTAATTTTAACGCAATCGATTAGGTAAGTAATCTCTCACTAGGCCCCCTGATTGACAGTACAATCGGCATTTCATCCTTGAAATAAACCCATTCAGATTGAACACGACATAAAAAGATCAGAACGACGCTGGTAGGCGCGAAATTCGACTTGTTTGATTAAAATGCGAACACATTTGCGATTCAAATCTTCCCTTTTTACTGATCATAAAGTATTCAAATGCCGAGTTAATATTTCCGACACGTCGCCGGATGGCGCGCTGTGGCATTTTATTTTTTTACACCGGTACCGGCACGGATGGTCCCAAGTGATTTATTCCATATAATGCTCACTTTTTCCTGATATAAATGTTATTATGCCCTCTTAAAAATCGATTATCCTTTTTTGGTATTCTACGTGACGTATAGAGCGGAAAAGTGGTCATCCAAAAATTCAAAGCGGCTTAGCCGTTTATTGATGTTGTTTTCCTGACTACTACAAAATTTGTAGGAGATCTCAAGTTATCAACATATAGCAATAAATGAAATGAAATGAATGAATATATGAAATATTCTGTACTGTTCACCAAATCAGAAATAATCACAAACAATTAAACTAATAAAAATTATTTCCAATAAACCGACTTCCAGAGCCACTGTAAAGTACTTAAAAAAATAATTTTGATTTCTACACGCTATGTTGAAGTCGGGCGTATGTCAACTTTGTCTATCTTTGTTATACCAGCCGTTATTGAAAACAGTGAAGGAAATTTTCCACTCTTTCATCACATGTGTATATAGTTTACATGGGGACTCAATACTCATCCACATAGAATCGAAGACGTGCGCCATATCCATGTATTGGGACTTGGAGTAACAAATGCAATAGGTCTCAAGTAAACACGCACTCGGCGTTATTGCCCACTCTCCCCTTCCATCGGGTAAACATCGCCCCTAGGAAATGATGAGAGTGGTCTGCGCGGGGTAGTCGCGGCAATGTCACCCAGATGACACTGTGACGTATACTCGACGGCGAAGAGTGGATCTTTTTCATTTATTAGGACTTATATTGAATATTGGATGTTGGGAATTTGCACTTTCACTGTCAGTTTACGTCAATATGTGTATTGTCTTTTCTCTTTGTAAATATTTTCATAGAATTGCATTGAGTTATAGAATTAACTAGCTGATGCCAGCGACTTCGTCCGCGTGATATAAGTTAGTTTAATTCCCCCGGGAACTTCTTAGTTTACCGGGATACAAAGTCGCTATGTCACTCTCCAGGTCCTCGACTATACCCATGCCAACAATCACGTCAATCTGTTGCTTTGTTGCGGCGTGATTGAAGGACAAACCAATAAACCAACAAACAAACACGCTTTCGTATTTATAATATTAATATGCTTAGTACCTTTATATGGATGTAGGAATGAGGTAGGTACTTCCATAATATCAACGAATTTTTTGCGACCCATTTTGAAGCAGTTTTTGGCATTAAACAGGAATCGCTTTCAGAGATTTTTTAAAATATAATATGCAATGATAATAGAACAACACATGGCACTGTAGTAACTAAAGTTAAAAAAAAATTTAGTTTTTCACTTTTCTTTTGAAATAATCTTTCTTCACAAAAGGTGTGCAGGTTATATCGACATCCAGACACGTTCCACAGAATCATATTTTACGTGATCCTATTCTCCTGTAATGCGGCCAGCCGGTAACTATTTCTACGTTTTCTATATCAAACTGATACGATCTATTTTCAACTGAGAAAAGTCGATCCGTATGATCAGATTAAAAAAGAAACTTACTTCCTAGCGTTGTAGTTAAAACATCGTTAATTTAAATATATTAAAATAACCTCTTAAGGTTAACTAACTACTTTAAGGAAATTCTGAACTACTTTTTTTACGACTTTTAAAAATCTGATTAACTTAATAATTAAAAAAAACTTTTTCATATTTAAATAAAAATATTTCAATTGGATGCTTTAGGACGGCATTTATAGTTCACGCGATGAAAGTTGTGGAACGAGATACTATAAAATACACAAGGATACTAATATATTCTCCTATAGTGTTCCGTGATTTTAATATTAATATGTTACCGCTATAGTCCAGAAGTCTAGGTCTGCCATGGACAAGCTGCGGAAGATATGTAGGAACCGAAACATCACCAAGGCCACAAAGAGCAGGCTTGTCAGAGCGCTTGTATTCCCCATATTTCTCTACGCTTCAGAGACGTGGACCCTGCGAGAAAGTGAGAAGAAGAGGATAGACGCTCTTGAGATGTGGTGCTGGAGAAAAATGTTGAGAGTGTCTTGGACTGAATTCCGAACAAACAAGTCCATTCTTGAAGAACTCGGCATCAAACAGCGTCTCTCCTCCATTGTTCAGGCTCGCATTCTCACTTTCTTTGGTCACGTAGCTAGACGCGACGATAACATCTCCATTGAGCGTCTGGTTGTTTGAAGAGTAGAGGGCACCAGAGCTCGTGGCAGATCACCCATGAGGTGGACAGACCAAGTGAGGGCTGCGGTGGACGTCCCCTTAAACGAATGCACTCGCAAGGCTTCTATCAGAGACATAACATTAGTATGAATTTTTTAATTATTTGCATCCCGATATTATTTAGTACCACAGAAAACTACTAGGAAACAAGTCTTAGCAAAGAGATATAAAAAAAATCATTAGCCAACTTTACCGCCCGTTTAGAAGATAAAAATTGAAAAAACGGGTAAGTATTTCTGATTGAACCGAACAGCTGTCGGTTGTTCTTGACAAAATTATTTCTATTGAAACATTCTGTTCAGCGACAAAGTTAAATTGGATTTCTTACGGTGGGAGCCGACGAATTGTCTGAGAACTGGAGGGAATTTTTTGAGACTTACTTTAGAAACGCTGATTTCTCTATAATTCTTGAAAATTGCACAATATACCTACCTGCGATATGAATTTGTAAGCCATAAAATCACATCACATCACACTAATATTATAAAGGCGAAATTTTGTATGTGTGTGTGTGTATGTTTGTTCCTTTTTCACGCAAAAACTGGCTGAAATTTGGAATGGAGATAGATTATATCCTGGATACGAGACATAGGCTACATTTATACAATTAAAGAGTTACCGCGGGAACCAAAAATCCTCAATCCACGTGGACGAAGTCGCGGGCATCAGCTAGTTTTTATATAAGGCTTAGAGTTCATAGAATATAAAAAGAAGAATCGTAGTATTTAAAAAGTCTTTATATCATACTTGCTCAGTAACTAGGGATTACTATGGTGGAAAGTCTCCTTGTAAGTTGGTGTTTGCAATTCAAGGCAACATTACGTCGCACTATGCTTGAATTGTAATGTTCACATTACAGTTCAAGCTATGCCAAACTCCTTGGTAAACAATCTCTTTTCTTATAAAATGGTAAGAAAACTTTTTACTGAAAAAAAAACACTGAACATGACGACCTCCGTGGCGCAGTGTTGAGCGCTGTTGCCTTAACGTGCGGAGGTCCCGGGTTCGATCCCCGGCAGGGTTTGGAAATTTATAATTTCTGAATTTCCCTGGTCTGGCCTGGTGGGAGGCTTCGGCCGTGGCTAGTTACCACCCTACCGGCAAAGACGTGCCGCTAAGCGATTTAGCGTTCCGGTACGATGCCGTGTAGAAACCGAATTGGGGTATGGGTTTAATATAACTGCCATGCCTCTAACAGGTTACCCCGCTACCATCTTAGACTGCATCATCACTTACCATCAGGTGAGATCGCAGTCAAGGGCTAACTTGTAGTGGATAAAAAAAAAAAAAAATGCGAGCTGTGCGAATGCGACCTATGCGAGCTGCGCTCGCACTGGCGCCAAATTGGATCTTGTTCTGTAATAGCTGACTTACGTCCCTTGTGTAACAATCTACTATTATTAACTTATACACACATACTTAAGATTATACAGATAGCTAAAAGGCTTGTAGCTAAAGCAATATCTTACAGATAACCTTAGTAGAAGGGAGATTGTTTACAAGAACATACAAGAAAGAGATTCGTATGATGGGGAGATATTTGCGACAGGAAGATTTGGGAATTTTCAAAACGTCTATGGTCTGAACTGGTGAGTTTTAAGTATCTTACCACGAAGTTTAATTTAAGCTCTGGATTGAAAACCTATCACGATGTAAATAATTATCTTTAAGTTTTAGTCCACCAGCGCTTGGGCTATGAGCGGTGTCAGGGCGGTCGACTTTATTCATCTGCCGGCGTTTTATATTATCACAATTGTCGTTTTTATTGCCGGACCACGGGATTACAAGTTCCATTTGTTAAGATAATGTACAAAAGGGATACTTTGAACTAGTTTAGTTATAGGGTACTTAGTTTTATAGGAAGTCGCCACCACACACGAAAGACCGTGTCTGGTGGTGAGCTCTCCAAAACGCCTTGTCCAGCAGTGGATGAATGTAGGCTGATAGATGGATAGATGGATGATGGATAGATATGAAAATAAAATATTCAATGGTGGCTTGTATCCGACAGACAACAAAAAAGTGTCTACGTTTGCTTTTGCAAAACCATATTGGGCGTCTGCTTCGTCGGGTACCTATTGAGGTTTTCTGATAAGAAATTCTCAGTACTAGCCCGAAGTTCGGACGTTGGCGGTGGTCACTTCCGTGCCTCGGAGAGCATTTAAAGCCGTTTTTGCACTCTAATTATTATATACTCTTTTAAATTTCTGAGTTTTCTTAGGTATAGTCTGGTAGGAGGAGCGGCTAGAACGCTAAATCCGGGGTAGGTTTAGCGTTCTAGTACGATGCCGTGTAGAAACCGATTAGCGGTATGAGTTTAATACCGCCCGCTATTATCTTAGCCTGCATCATCACTTAACACTAGGTGAGATGGGAGTCAAGGGCTAGCTTCTAGTGAAATAAAAAAAACATAAGTAAATAAAAGATAGCTCAAATTCATGCAATTTAAACTTTATTCTCATACAATTATAACCTTCCGCTAAATACGAATAAGTTCCATAAGTCCACTATACAAAACGAGAAGCTGGCCGCATTTCGAGCCCCCGTCGAAGTGGAATTGAGTCCAAGTTTCCTAACTACCCAACACACCAGTTGACGGTCCGTACGGGTAAAAGTATGGCCTCTAACGACTGCCCCGAGTTTTAATAGCAGTACCGCACACGCTGGCACCCAGTTTAAATAGTGGAACGACGACGGTGACTACCCTATGCAATCATTGATAGATAGTAGTAGGTTACTGCTAGGTATACTTGTATCTAATATTATTAAAAATTGTGTGTTTTACTTCTTTAATTTTAAGTACCTCGATGACCGGTATTTTTTTTTTGATAAATCGTGTTTTTGGAAATTATATTTAAATACGAATTACATAGTGATGAAATATGAATAATATTTTTCGATCTTACCGACTTAACAAGTACAAAACATTAAAAAAACAAAAACAAAAAAAAAACGGACTGGAGACATCTGGACTCGAACCGTGGTCTTCTGGTTTCGGGACCGGTAAGGATTTCCCACCTGAGCTATTATAACCTTGTAGATGGTGGCGAAATTTAAATTCGTATTCTAATGAAATTGTAGCAGATTTTCATTGCCTGAAAACACGGATAAAACGACATTTTCTAAAAATGAATCGTAGCTAGATCGATTTAGCGCCCCCGAAACCCCCCGCATACTGTATTTCATGAAAATCGTTGGAGCCGTTTCCAATATTCAGATTGAATTGAGAGATACCAAAATTGCTCGTTTAAAGGTAGGTAGGTTAGATTTTAATATTAATAAAAAAAGAGCCAAAACAAGACGTATCATGAGAAAAATCGAGTTAGAAATCTGCAAGTGTGTTTGTTTACGTGTCTGTACGTTTGTTTCTTTGTCTACCTGTTAGCATTTCAGGGCTATGGCCCCCATCAGGTGTACAGACGGTTGTTTTTCATTCCACTACAAATTAACCCTTGACGCCGATCTAACCTGATGGTAAGAGATGAAGAAGTTTAATATGGTAGCGGGCTAACCTGTTAGGAGTATGGAAACTAACCTAATCGGTTTCTACGCAATATCGTACCGAAACGCTAAATCGCTTGGCAGTATATCTTTGCCGGTAGGGTGGTAACTAGCCACGGCCGAATCCACTAGGCAAATTTCTCGTATTTATGTCATCTGTCCACTTAGAGGAGGGTCTAGCTACGCTGCACATTTCGGTGTAAGATCACCATCCCAACACCTTGGTACTCCATAGTGTATGGGTACTTTGAACTATGTGCCCCGCCAATCTTCATTTCGGCTTTACAATCGTTGAGCGATGTCCATTACTATAGCTCTTCTACGAATCTCCTCTTCATATCTAAATAAATTCTAGGCATCCACTTTATGGCTCGCAGAATGACTCTCAGCTTTCTTATGAGGCCCTTAATTAGCGACCATGTTTCGGATTCACTATCCACGTCAACGTAAATGTCTTATTTTAATAAAATAAAACCGGCCAAGTGCGTGTCGGACTCGCGCACCGAGGGTTCCGTACAAACTTTTAAGTAGTAAGTTTTACGATTTATGACGTACTAGCTGATGCCCGCGACTTCGTCCGCGTGGAAAGAGGTTTTTCGTTTCCCGCGGGAACTCCTTAATTTTCCGGGATAAAAAGTAGCCTATGTGTTATTCCAGACTATAATCTATCTCTGTGCCAAATTTCATCCAGATCCGTTCAGTAGTTACGGCGTGAAAGCGGAACAAACATACAAACAAACTCACTTTCCCATTTATAATATTATATAGTAAGGATAAGGATTAAAAATAAAAATTACGTTTGTTGTATGGGAGCCCCCCTTTAATATTTACTTTATTGATATTTAATTATTTATTTTGAAAGGTAATATACAAGTTAATATTCTGTGAAAATTTGAACCGTCTACCTGTTACCGTTTTTAATATTGAGCAAAAAATACGAAAAAAACACGTTTATTGTATGGGGACCCCCCTTAATATATATATTTTTTTAATTTTTAGTATTTGTTGTTATAGCGGCAACGGAAATACCTATATCATTTGTGAAAATTTCAGCTTTCTAGCTATCACGGTTTATGAGATACAGCCTGGAGACAGACAGACAGACAGACAGACAGACAGACAGACAGCGGAGTCTTAGTAATAGGGTCCCGTTTTTACCCTTTGGGTACGGAACCCTAAAAAAATCCTTAATACAACTGTAAATTGTATCTCCCAAGGAATATAAGGGGAAAATATCCTCAATGCAAAACGTTTGGCCATAAGCGAGCAATTTAAACTTATCCCCATACAAAAATTCAGCCTACCGCAATATAAGTTTCCCAAGTCCACTGTACAAACACAAAAGCTGACCGCGATTCTGGCCTATTGAAGTGGAATTGGGTCCGAGACCTCCCCAAACTACATTATACCGACTAGTTGACGGGACGTACAGGCAAAAGTATTTCTTTAACGACCGGCCCTAAGTTATAATAGCATGTTATCCTCTTTTATTACGAACTTTAACAAGGAGACACATTTACAAAATAACTATTTGTTTATTAAAACATAGTCCTTTTTGAGAATGGGAATGGGTGGGAAATTTGATATTATGTATGTAGGTAAATGGGGTGAATAATACGTTGATGGATGGACTGCACAACACTGAGTCCATGTCGGAGACCTTTTTTTTTGATCCGCTACAAGTTAGTCCTTGACTGCGATCTCACCTGATGGTAAGTGATGATACAGTCTAAGATGGTAGCGGGCTAACCTGTTAGGGGCATGGCAGTTATATTAAACCCATTCCTCTATTCGGTTTCTACATGGCATCGTACCGAAACGCTAATTCGCTTGGCGGCACGTCTTTGCCGGTAGGGTGGTAACTAGCCACGGCCGAAGCCTCCCACCAGGCCAGACCAGGGAAAATTCAGAAATTATAAATTCCCAAATTGACCCTGCTGGGGATCGAACCCGGGACCTCCGCACGTTAAGACAACAGCGCTACACACTGCGCCACGGAGGTCGTCAAAACCTTCAGACCTTCGTCCAGCAGTGAAAGTCAAACGCATATGACGATGACGATACAGAACTAAATGATATCGTGTTGTAAGTTAAGTCCCACAAACTTATATTACCCGGTGGCCAAAATTGGAACTAATTTTTATGCCTGTTTAGTTTATGTTTTTATTTTATTTTTAATATTTACTAGCGACGCTGTTACTGGGTCAGATCAGTTTGTGGGACTGTAGGAGACCTTCGTCCAAGAGGAGATCCAACGCCAATACGATGACGATGCAGAACTAAATGATATCGTGTTCTAAGTTAGACGATGGCGTTATCTTGGCGTCAAAATAATGAACATCACTCACGACAGTTTAAACGCTAAAGTTCATAGGAAATGTAGGTAATTTCCTGACATTTGCTCGTATCTGGAAAGTAGGTAATCGCCGCTATGTGGTGCAAAATAGCAGTAAAACTCATATACATTTCCCAAGTTAAATAGCTATCGTTTAAACAAATAGCCAGTTGGCTTGAAACCAAAAAAGCGACAGCTAGTGGCTTGCTCTCAGATCCTTGCCACGTAGATCCCACTTTTAATTAAAGACAATGTAAATGGTGCCAAAATTCTTGGAATAAACTGTTTTATACACTGCTAATATAGCATACTGGTTACTGCCCGCGGAAACATCTGACCGCTTTTAATTTTGGAACGAAGTTCCTTATGGGACGATGCGGAGGGGTACCCTAGCCGGCAAAAAACGTCCGTAACGAAAATGCGTAAGATAAGAAAGTAAGATGTTTTAATTATATCGTTCGATAAATAAATATTTTTATGAATCATAAAAGAATGAATATAAATAAAATAAAAGTATTAAGATAATTTAATAAAGTAGTTTTTCATTTTTATCGATAAAAAATCATAATAAAAAATTTATACCTGAATAATTATTTTCTTTTTACCTCGACTAGATCTTGAAATTAATATTTATGTAATAAGAAACTTCGTTCCTATTTGGTGTCCCACGGCACGACACATCTTTTTAATAAAGATATTAAGGTGCTGCGCAAACGTACTCTTGACTTTTGTGTTGTGTCCGACACAAGCCACTATTGATGAAATCAACCGACGTAGACACTAGCTGCCGTATCCAATTGCTTTCACTTCACACTCAGGAATTGCCAATCAGTAAGTGAGAAAACCACGAGTTTTTGTGACGGTTTCCCGTATTGTTAACAAAAAGTGTGGAAATGTTTGCGCAATGCCTTTGGTTTCCAAAGCGTTAAAACGGCCGAGTCCCTCCACTTGGTGGACGGACGAAATCAAACGAGTCGCATGGAGCCGCTGGATCGTGGCATTTGTAAGTCCTTCCAAGAGAGTTATGTCCAGCTGTGGATGTCCATCAGTTGAAGACGACGACGAATGCTTTCAAATTACTTGCATAGTTATACTTGGTTACGAGTATATATCTTCACATTAATGTAATTGTAATTTTTTTTTTTCATAATAGCAACCACCGAGTTTCTTGCTGATTCTTCTCGATAGGCACGGAATTCTGAACCAGTGGTAGATTCATTCGACTATTCAAAAGCACTTGAATAAAAAAATATTTTAGATCAGACGATCAGTAATAATTCATCAGGTGTGGCGATCTATCAAGTCGTAAGCGAACGAGGTCGCGCGGAGTTGCTAGCAATAAATAAATTAATACGCCCGAAATATAATTAAAATGAATTATTGAGTGAATTATATTCGGCAATAAATTTCGCATCACTCCTGCTGTCGCGTCTCATTGGCGGGCCACATCGTATCATAGGAAATTGGAAATAAATTCCTGTAAGCTTCCAATTACCCCGGCCGAGAATATCGACGTTTACACATAATATCATTTTGCATTTTTAATTTGGAGTTTTTAACTTTTTTTGACCCTTTTGGTAGAGCGGTATTCGCGGAAGTCGCGGGCATCGTCTAGTCCCAAATAAAGATTTTATTTATTTATTTATTTATTTATACGAGTAGGATCACTTTGTTGTCTGTCAACCATCTTTTTCTCGGGAATGCGTGGATCTATCAAGTTGATGAAAGGCAGGAAGCAAGGTCTCACAGGACAATTAAACGAAAAAACCGTTAATTACGGTTCCGTACTCTTAAGGTATTATATTTTTATGAAGATTTGTATAGAAATAAGTTGCATCCCGAATTCATCCCCGGGAAACAATTTTCCAGTATAAAATAGCTTTTTTATCCCGGAAAATTAAAGAGTTAATTATAAGTTAATCCACGCAGACGAAGTCCCGGGCATTATCTAATGTAAAATTAATCTTTGATTGTGTGATAAAACATGAATACTTTTTTAACTATACTATTGGGCATACTACAACATTTATTAGATATCTTAGCTAAAGAAAAAATATACTAAGAAACCCCAGCAGTAAAGCAGAACAAATACCCTATACCTACTTGCCCAGGTTAACTACACGTGAACCAATAAAGAGCGCTATATTTTGGGTCGAGTGTAAGAATTTGGCGCAGCTGTTTTTCGCTCATAACCAGCTAAGTGGCACGGGCGTTTACCTACTCGCTACTTCCGATATAGGTAAACTTTGTCCAACTCAATAAGTAGGGGCAATATGTTGGATATTTTATATACTGCCGATATATTATTTTGTTTTGAAACAGTATATATACTAATATTATAAATGCGAAAATTTGGATGGATGTATGGATGTTTTGTTACTCGATCACGCCAGAACGGCTGAACGAATCTGCATGAAATTTAGCACAGAGATAGATTATAGGCAAGAAGAGCGGTTACTTATGTATTTACACAATGAAATTTGTCAACACAAAAATTATTTTTTTCAAAAGAGCAACCACCGTAGTTCTTGCTCGTTCTTCTCGGTACGTAGGAATGACATTGAACCAGTGGTAGATTTACCTAACGATTCAAAGCACTTGCAAAAGTTTATTTGAATAAAAAACATTTGAATTTTGAATTTTATAGTCTGGATTACCACATAGGCTACCACCGGTTAATAAAGCTGATTCTACTGAGAAGAACCGGCAAGAAACTCAGCTCAAAAGAAAGGTACTAGGTAATATGGATGGCATTTCCTACCTAAAGGGAAGCCCATGGGAATCGTGTTGTATAGACCCTTCGCCACTGGTATCTAGTCTTTTAGGACCTGGGCGGCGTGTGCGTCTGTATGCCGGCGTGATATAATTATATTATGTGGTCGCCCGCGACTTCGTTCACGTACAATTTCTGATTTCCTATGAGATTATGAAATTTTACCGCTGCAAAATTCCTATCTATAGAGGTTATACATAATATACAAACATAGAACTTTAATGTAACCTTCAAACCCCCATTTCACTCCCACTCACATTTCCCGTTGGATTTTCGTAAAATTGCTTAGACATGTTAACATAGACGGGCCCTGTCTAACAAAGCATGTGGACTTATATTACTAACGCCATCTAGTCTGAAAAGCGGGACAGCGCTACGGCGGGGAAAAGGACAGGCTTATACAGGTGTGGAGCGCGCTCTACAGGTCGGACGCCCATTTTTTTTCTAATGAAAGGGCCTCTAGTAGCTTTTTTTATTTATTTTTTATCCACTACAAGTTAGCCCTTGACTGCGATCTCACCTGATGGTAAGTGATGATGCAGTCTAAGATGGTAGCGGGCTAACCTGTTAGGGGCATGGCAGTTATATTAAACCCATACCCCTATTCTACACGGCATCGTACCGGAACGCTAAATCGCTTGGCGGCACGTTTTTGCCGGTAGGGTGGTAACTAGCCACGGCCGAAGCCTCCCACCCCGGCCAGACCAGGGAAAATTTAAAAATTATAAATTCACCCTCCGCACGTTAAGACAACAGCGCTACAAACTGTGCCACGGAGGTCGTAAAACATATATATCGATGAGTTTCGCCCGGTAATGATGCTTAGTCACAAAAGAGAACATCAACTCCACACATTACAATGACTGGCGGTCCGGGCAGTAATACGCCCCGTCCCCTTAGACCCGTGTCACCGTTTAATGACATGACAAGACGCTGGAATTGTTCTTGATGGATGACTTTGCTCCGGAATCTAAGGAAATGAGCTCTTTATATGATCTATCTCTATACACTCGTATTCAGTATCGTTCGCTGGTGAGCCAGCGACAGGTTTCAATGGTGATGAACCAATTCAGTGATGATGAAGATGATTTTTCAGAAGTGATAAAATAAAACTTTTTTACAAAAAAGTGAACAGACTTGAGGGAAGAGTGGCTTGTTGTGACAACACGTCATATCAGTCGTTTGCGATTGTTGAGCAACGTTGACCCAAGTCGGTAACTGGATGGGTGACCGAATTTGGAGGTTCAAATTTGGCCTTTTCGTTTCCTACGCGCCTCGGAGACCACGCGGTTATTGTCACTAACATCATATAATAATCGTTACAAAAACCTAAGAGTTTCAATAGTCTTAATCGAGTTGTATGCGGAAGGACGTGGAAACCCAGCTCATTATTATCCCAAGAAAACTCCGACCGTTATTTGATTAACTAGCTGATATAGGTACCTTCAAATCAAGAGTTAATAGGCATCTTCTAGGCAAGCGCGCTCCACCTTAGGCTGCATCACCACTTGCAAGCAAGTCTGATTTCAGCCAAGCGCTGGCCTATACATTTAAAAAAAATAGAAAAAAAAAACTACAACGAAAAATACTACCATCGCATAGAGCAGTATCATTTCAAAATGACAGCTTCATGTCATGTACCTTGACGTCCCTTAAAGAAGGATTATAATTCTTAAATACGAACGTCAACAATATTACAATAATACGGTTTTAAAAGCGATGGTAATATTATGCCCCCAGATGTTGATCTCCCCGGCTAGTGAACTATAAAGTTAACATAAGAGGATCGTCTAGTTGTAAATTTTTATACAAAAAGCGATAACGTTTTTCTTCCCGTAAATGTTGTCCAATTTTCATAATTTTTAGAAATGTTGCAGATACAATGAAGAACTATGCTCATACGTTTTAATTTTAAAGAAATATTGCTTATGTTAAAAGTTATAAGCGTCTAAATATCCACATTTTTGACCTAAAAACTTCCTCGAGTATTTTAATTTTTTTTAATTTAACTAAACTAAAATACTAAAAAAATAAAACGTACGAGCCTAGATTAAGGTGTACTAAATCTATAAAAAAAAAATGAGACCAAAATTGTCTAATTACATAAACGTTTAGGGGGGTTAAAACGTTATCACCTGAAACAATATTTCAAGAATAAAATGTAGGCATATAGATTCAGTACACCTTAATCTAGGCTCGTACGTTTTATTTTTTTAGTAATTTAATTTAGTTAAATTTAAAAAAATTAAAATACTCGAGGAAGATTTTAGGTCAAAAATATGGATGTTTAGACGCTAATAACTTTTAACTTATGCAATATTTCTTTAAAATTAAAACGTACGAGCATAGTTTTTCATTGAACTAGACGATCCTCTTAAGTTAATAGGTACCTATAACTAAGAAGGAAGGGAGGCGGGTCTAAGACATATCATATTGTATCCCCTTTTCAGAGAAACTTGTGGAGACATGTCGAAACCACGCATTAATATTAAGGTATAAACTTGGGATTATTCGGGAACTGAAACTTAGACAAGGGATTCGATTTGGGAGATGTTGATGTCAACTAATAGATTATAGATAGAGATGCCTATCAATAGCTGATGGTTTATAGAAATTTAAGATAAACTTAACTCGAAGTTTACCTACTTGTAGCTTTCCAATAGTCATGAAGCTATTTTCGTCGTGTAGAACCTGAAGTTATATAAGTGTCATACGCGCTCTTGGTGAGAAGAAGCTCACAATAAATAATTATTATCACCGGGTCAGGCCGACACAATACTTACTACTATTACCTATTCTGTGACAATACGGACAAAAAAAAATTGTCTGTCGTACAAAAGGTCCGCGTGCATAATTTTAAGAACGAATTTTCGCATTTACCTAAGTATTATAAATTGGAAACGCTATAGATAATTTTTTTTTTTTTTAAATACTATTATAGGAATCATTAAATTGTGTTGTTGTTAAAGACCAGACTAGAGAAAATTCAGAAATTATAATTTTCCAAATTACTTCCGGGAATGGAACCCGGAATCTCCCACGTTAACAAAAGCGCTCAACACTGCGCCAGGGAGATCGTCAAAATTTTGATAACAATGATGTTCTTAAAAAAACTATAGTTAATTTAAAACGTCTCCCGTTGCGGCCAGTATTTTTTTATTGCCATCTCTTTCCCGGTCCAATAACGTACATAAATCTATCCTTATCACGTTCTTCGTATCGTGTTGGACCCTTTAGCCACAGAAGACAAAATAAAATATTTTAACGCGAATTTTCTAAAAAAATCCGCGTAATTTATATCACGTAGTAGCGTGTTTATCTTCCACATAAAATATCATGTGACCGATAAACCGTACCCGAGTTGCGAGTACGCCCGTCTGCCTCGTTACAGTAATGGCTCAAAGTATTAAATGAAGCCAATAAAGTTATTTATGACACGAAAATTGAAGCCACCAAATTTATTATGCTCAAAACTTATTATACAGTTTTCGGGAGACAGTGAAATTAAACCTTCATGATTTGTACGATACAAGCTTTTGATTTTAATAGATATTTAAAAATGTTTGTTACTTAAGTGTTTTTATCGCAACCCTCCATGTAAGTATATTTGATGTGACATTTTACTTATGAAAAGCTTTTAATTTGATCTAGCGTTTACGTGCAAAATTTGAGGAAGTGACAAATCAAAAGACAACAAAAGAGTACAATATTATAACCATGATCACCATAACATACTTATTGGAACTTACGAAGGTAATAATTTAGCAACCAGACATTGTGGACTCTAGTCATCATTGAATACTGGGCATTGTGGGACTGGACGTAACAGGACACTGGACACTTTAGCATACTAGACATTCTAGGAGACTAGACATTGTCAGCCGGAGCGGAATAGAGTGGGTGAGTAGGTCTGACTCCTAACTAGTTCCCTGTATTTAGGATATCAATTTCAAGTCGAGAACATAACCTATAGAAGTTCAATACGGCAGCCCTTTTAGGGTTCCGTAGTCCACAATGAGCCCTTATAGTTTTACCATGTCCGTCCATCGGTCCGGCGGCGCTTAGTTCAGAGGCTATTAGTACTAAAAAGATGTAATTTGGCATGGGTATACATTATTTATCACGCCGAGAAAGTGTTATAACAAAATTTTGGAATAAATTTTTTTAGGGTTCCATTTCTCCGCTACACATAAAGTGGGGATGAATTATTTTTTCTCGTCTATGCCATGGTGTGGGAGGTCGTTCAAAAATATTGTGGGTATTGGAAAACCATTTTTCGACTAAGGAATCCGTTTGCGAAATATTTAAGCTTTAAAGTGCTAATTTTTGGTAGAGTCAGGTGTCAATTTGAATACCTACGTGAAAAAAATCATGGCAGTATTGTATAATATAACAAAGTTATAAGGAAAACTATCACAGCTAAGCAGGCTATACAATTGATCGGGGAATAGTCGACTGATACGGAACCCTACACTGCGCGTGGTTCGACACTCACTTGGCCGGTTTTTTTATACAGAAATAGTAGTAGTTATTAAAATAATCGAGCAGAAAAATTTAATATTGCTCCGGTGCCATATATCTCAGGTGGGAAGCCTCATATCATAGGAAATGGGAAATAAATACCTTTAAGCTTTCAATTACACCAATCGGGAATATCGAGTTTTCATACCACTGATATAAAAATCAAAGATTTTTATTAATGCACTTTTTATGCTAAAATATTAATATTAAATAATTTCTGACGCCCGCAACTTCGTCCGCGTGAATTAAGTTTTTTTTATACCCGCGACTAGGGGAAAAAGTAGCCTATGTCCTTCCTCGGGGTACAACCTATCTCTGCACCAAATTTCATCAAAATCGGTTGAATATAATATAGGCCGATAGAGCGTAGTAGACAGACATATATACTTTCGCATTTATAATATTAGTTTGGATTATTATTTCTGTGATAAAAAATCATTGAGAATAATGTGAGAACATAAGCAAATATTTATTTTTAAACGTAACTAGATTATGCCCGCCACTTCAAGCGCGTGCATTGAGGTTATTTTGAATTTTGATTCTCGCATTAAATCTTTATTATTTTTCTAGATAAAAAGTAGCCTAATTCCTTTCCGGGAACATAACCTATCCCTGTACTAAATTTCATCAAAATCAATTGTATAGATTGGCCGTGAATGTGTGAATTGTTCATTTTCGAATCCGCTCAACATCGGCATGATTTAAAATCTTTTCACAAAGGACTAGTCAAATAAATATAATGAATGCGAAAGTTTGGATGGATGTATGGATGTATGGACCTATGGATGTATGGATGTTTGTTACTTAATCACGCTCCAACGGCTGAACGAATCTGGATGAAATTTGGCACAGAGATAAATTATAGTCTGGAATAGCACAGGCTACTTTTTATTCCGGAAAATTAAAGAGTTCCCGCGGGAACTGAAAATACTCAGTCCACGCGGACGAAGTCGCGGGCATCATCTAGTATATAATATTTCAAAGTGTACATCTTCGGTCATTCATATCGATAGGACAGACTCCATTTTACATTCGTTCGTAATTTGTGAAATACGCCGCTGAAAATAATTTATTTTAATTTCTGTTCTACAATGTACCTACACGTGACAACGTGAAAAGTTTAATCTTTTTAAGCTGTTGGTGAATAAAAATTGTTTATAACATCGATACTTTTATTGAATGCGATACGTTAATATTCTTTTTTTATTTTCATTAATGGATTGCTGATGGCAAATATATTATCAGGTTTGTAGATAGAGATATCTAAATAAACTAGCGCACGCCCACGACTTCGTTCGCGTGGCATAAGTTTTTGATTCCCACAGGCACTCCTTAATTTTCCGGGATAAAGAGAAGCCTATGTCACTCTCCAAATCCTCAACTACACCCATGCAAAAAATCACGTTGATCCGTTGCTCTATTTCGGCGTGATTGAAGGATAAACTCTCTATTTGACGTCCTTGGGGATAGAATTTTCAAAAACTGTGAATCACGTATTTTTTCATTTCAAACCGAAATCCCAAACGCCAAGTTTCATGGCTACAGCTTGAAAAATGACGGACTTTCCTACAAACTTTCAACCCCTGTTTCAGCCCTATGGGGGTAGAATTTTCGAAAATGGCGAAACACGTATTTCTTCATTTTGAACCGGTAGCTCAAATTACCAAGTTTCATGGATATAACTTCAAAAATGACGGACTTTCATACAAACTTTCAACCCCTATTTTACCCTTTTGGGGTTCGAATTTCAAAAAATCCTTTCTTAGTGGATACCTACTCTTCACAAAGAACACACCCTCCAAATTTCATGTCTCTAGGACCAGCGGTTTAGGCTGTGCGTTGATATATAATTCAGTCAGGACTTTGAATTTTATATATATAGATAAGTGTGATAGACTGACTAATTTATCAACGCACAGCTCAAACCACCGTACGATTGGACTGTTTGGGATAGATATATCAATTTATTATGATGTAAGAATCCGCTTAAGAAAGCATTTTTCAAATATAAACACCTAAGGTGGTAAAATAGGTGTTTGGAATTTGTCAATCAAAATAGAAGTTAACGCAAGCGACACCGTGGAAACCAGCTAGTTACTTATCAGTAAGATCTGCTTTAATGATTTAAATTCAAACTTAGTACATTAGGATTTAGGGATTTTGTTATACATCTGATCTGATAAAATGGATTGACCCACCGTAATTATAGGCTATACTTAACTCGCAGTAATCATGGCATTTTATCCCGGACAGTTTAAGAATTCCCACGGGAAAGAAAAGACCTTAATCCACGTGGGCGAAGTCACAGGCATCTGTAATCTCACCTGATGGTAAGAGATGATGCAGCCTAAGCTGATGGTAGCGGGCAAACCTGTTGGTATGGCTGTTATATTAAACCCAATCAGTTTCTATACGGCATCGTACCGGCTCGTCTTTGCTGGTAAGGTGGTAACTAGCCTCGACCAAAACCATACCAGACAAAATTTTGAAACTATAAATTCCTGAATTGACCCTGCCGGGAATCGAACCCGGGAGACAACATAACCACTGCGCCAGGGAGGTCGTCGAAATATAATTTAATGCTTAAACAGACCAGAGAGAAGCAAGCTCATTATAGCAGGCCCTTGGACATTTTACTTACGATGAAATGTCTTGAGTACCACGTCACAATGACTGGCAGTAAGATGGCCGCTTAGCGAGACCCAAATCACCATTAGCGACATGACAAGGCAGTGGATTTTGTCTTGATGGATGCTCTAAGCCAGGAAGTGCCGGAAATTAGTTCTTTAAGAACCTATCCCCGACTTTTGTACACTCATATGGCATATTCCTGTTTTCGTGTATGTTTCTTGTTATTACCCTCTTTTATGATATCACGTGATATCCTCCTTCTTTCTTCCTCCTTCCTTCCTTCTTCTTCCTTTTTTCTTTCTTTCTTTCTTTCTTTCTCCTTTTACTTATTCGTTTTGCACAACTGATGCGGGACAGAAACGAGACTAATCAGTCTCGCTCCAAAACAAATAAAATCCTAATAATGCCCGCTCTATATAATAACTAGAGGACGCCCGCGACTTCGTTCGCGTGGCTTAAGTTTTTTTAATTCCCACAAGCACTCCTTCATTTCCGGGATAAAAAGAAGCATAAGTCACTCTCCAGATCCTCAACTATACCTACCCATGCAAAAAATCACATCGATCCGTTGCTCTGTTGCGGCGTGATTGAAGGACAAACTCTCTATTTAACGTCCTTGGGGATAGAAATTTCAAGACTGTGGAATACGTATTTCATAAATTTTAATCGGAAGCCCAAATACCAAGTTTCAGGGCGATAACTTGAAAAACGACGGATTTTCATTCAAATTTTCAACCCCTATTTAACCCCTTTGGTGGTGAAATTTTTAAATATTTTGACACACGTACTTCTTTATTTTTTACCGATAGCCAAAATACCAAGGTTCGTTGATATAACTTGAGAAATATCTTGAGAAATGAAGGACTTTTTTACAAACTTTCATCCCCTATTCCATTCCTTTGGGGGTTGAAATTTCAAAAATGGTGAAGTACTTACTTCTTCATATCTAACTGAAAGCCCAAATGCTAAATTTAATGGCTATAACTTGAGAAATGAAGGACTTTCATACAAACTTTCAACCCCAATTTACCCCTTTGGGGGTGGAATTTCGAAAAACGGTGAAATACGTGTTTCTTTATTTTTTACCGAAAGCCAAAATACCAAGTTTCGTTGATATAACTTGAGAAATGGCGGACTTTCATACAAACTTTAAACCCCTATTTCACCCCCTTAAGGGTGGAATTTTGAAAAATCCTTCCTTAGTGAGCGCCTAAGTCACAAAAGGAACCTACTGTCAAAATTTCAAGTTTCTAGCCATATAGATAATGTCCTTCTTTTCTATCCCGTAAAACCGTTGCAAATGCCATCATTATTTATTATAGAAATCTCCCACTGATATTGTATAAGGGCTAGAGGTAGCAAATAATTACACCCCTTTGTCCTCAGTCTTGCAAAACTTATATCCTTTTGTAATTTTGAACCGAACAAGAAAAAGGTAGATATTTTGGTAAACAGCCTAAGCACAGCCGAAGTTTTAATTGATTTGAAATAACTTCACAGTTCACACCTAAAGTATTCGTGACTGACGCGAGATTTCAAAGTTTCAAATGGCAATGAACGAAAGGGAGGGGGGACTACCTACATCTAACAATTCTGTATTTTCAAACTTGAAGACGGTGTAATTTTCTTAACATTTATGTTAAACATATTTAGGTACTAGCTGATGCCCGTGATTTTATCCGCGAGGATCGAGAATTTTTGGTTCCCGCGGGAACTCTTTAATTTTCCGGGAAAGAAGTAGCCTATGTGTTATTCTATCCTGTAATCTATCTCTGTGTCAAATTTAATCCAGATCCGTTCAGTCATTCTAGCGTGATTGAGTAACAAACATCCATCTAAACTTTCACATTTAAATTATTAGTATAGAAGTATGGATAACCTACGAATTTCAACATTATTTTACCCTTACCTTGGTTGTAACAAGGTCATGCAGCTGTAAGGGTGAAATTGTTTCCATAACCGGAAATGGTAATTAAACAGAGTATGGTACACTGAACAGAATGTGGTAGCTGCGTTCACTCCATATCTGCAGGCACTAATTAAACTACATAACCAAAACTAGATTTTGAATCGTAAATTATAAGGTACGTGCTGAAATTCAGGAGTACATGTACAGGTCACTACTGCGGGACGAGTAGGTGATAATATGCCACAACAATACGAAGATCTACCTCCGGGCTGGTGTTGTGCCCGGGGATCCTTTTGATCCATCATCCAACCGTTGTAAGTTTAACGGTAATTTATACATTCGAGCGCTATTCTCAGAAAACTTCGATATCGCGATGCAAACTTAACTTAGAATTTTCGTAGATTCAACCAGCGCCATCTACCAGCACAATATTTCAGTATTATGGTTGCAAAATTATTTAATAACTTTATTCTCTGCCTATTCTTTAAATCTCACCCTTTGTAGTTTATTTCTCGGCTTTGCTTGCGTGAATTTTGTATTGATGTATTTGTTTAAGATTTCAGACTGACTGTCATAATATGATTTTTAATGTAAAATGTTCTTCTTTCTTTAAAACGTTTTTCTTCAATATTATCCTTGATAATGAAAGCCGTAACATTGATATTTAATTTCACAAATCAGCCCTTGACTGTCATAATATTACATAGATGGTAAGAAAGATGGTATAGTAGGGCTAGGTAGGTAGTGGTAGAAGGGTATGCCATTTATAGGTATTAAGCCCATATTGTTGTGTTTCATCCCCATGCCTCGGAGAGCACGTTAATCCGTCGGTCCGGGTTATTATAACTAACATGATAATAGTTGTTAACGCCCGCATTGGAGCGGCGTGGTGGGTCTATATGCTCTAATTCCCTCTCTCCTATGAGAGTGGAGGCCTGTGCCCAGCAGTGGGACGTTAATGGGCTGTAGTGGAAGCCCATATAAATCACTAGGTGGTACGTCTTTGTCAGTAGGGTGATAGACCACGGCCGCAGCCTCCCACAGGACCCGACCAGAAAAAAATCAGGAATTTTATATTCCCGAATTGACCCTGCTGAACCCGGAGCCTCTAACTTATAAGACCACAACACTGACACTGACTGACTGACTGACTGACTGACTGACTGACTGACTGACTGACTGACTGACTGATCTATTATAACGCACAGCTCAAACCGCTGGACGGAACGGGCTGAAATTTGTCATATAGAAAGCTTTTATCACGTAGGCATCCGCTAAAAAAATATTTTTAAATTAAACCCCTAAAGGGGTGTAATAACGGTTTTGAAATTTGTAGGTAAATCTAACTTAACGTAAGCAAAGCTGCGGGCAAAAGCTAGTTTAGTATACGTAATGCAATTTTTAAAATTTATGACACTCGACTCGTTTAGCTCTCCCCCAAGAGGCTTAACCTGAAATGGACGCGGTTGCGAGGAAATATATTTTTAAGTTTACTGGCCCATAAATAACTGTGGAGTGACAGCGCGATGATAAACCTCCGTCTCCACAGTCGTCTATTATAAAAGGAGTTACTGACTGACTGACATATCGCAACTTACAGCTCAAACCACTTGGTCTAGAAACTTGACATTTTGACTGCAGGTTTTCGCTATGAGAGCAGGAAAAAGTCCAATTCTGTCCAGTCCTGCTTGTTGGTTTTTCCTTCAATCACACCACAGCCAAGCAACGGATTGAAGTGATTTTTTGCATGGTTGAGGACCTGTAGAGTGACATAGGCTACTTTTTATCGCGTTCCCGTGGGATTTATAAAACTTATAGCATGCGGACAAAGTCGCGGGCATCAGCTATTTAATAAAACTAGATGTCGCCAAAAGCTATTATAGCCTAGTGGTTTAGACGCCTGGCTTCCTACTCGGGTTGTAGGGGGTTCGATTCCCGGGCACGCAACTATTCAGAATTATAGTCCCACAAACTTATCTGACCCAACCTAACAATTTATGTATCAAAATGTAATTTTGGTTGTGTAGTTTAATTAGCGCCTGCAGATATGGAGTGAACCAGTAGTGTTCAGTGTACCATACTCTGTATAATTACCATTTCAGGTAAAGGAAACAATTTCACCTAGTGCTCAATGCTCAGTAGTGAGCTAAGAATGGACTGAAGGGAGTTAGTGAGCTAGAATTGGAGTTAGAGAGTGAGATATTGGATAGAAGTAGGCGTTACTTTGCGGAAGTCCATCATAATCAAGGAAGAAGAAGCTTCATTCGCTGTTATCCGCCAAAACAGACAAATCCCTAACGGGTTAGCCCGCTGCCGTCTTAGACTGCATCATCACTTACCATCAGATGAGATGGCAGTCAAGGGCTAACTTGTAGTGGATAAAAAAATATAAAAAAACATGTGGTACATGGTTGGGATATGCTAGTCAGTGGTGGCTGACTGACTTTACAATCGGACCTACTTATGCAAAAAGGAACCAATCCACACACATGGCAAAAATGAGATAAGTATACAGAAAGCTTTTAAAATGCACCTTCTATCGACCCTGGAAAGATCAAAATGATCTGACAATTTTGGTCACACAATGTCAAAATTGTCAGATCATTTTGATCTTTCCAGGGTCGATAGAAGGCGCTAGTAATATAATAAGTCTATGTAGAAGGTGCATTTTATTTTATATTTATCGTGCATTGTCGAGTCAACATCTTTTGAGGATGCTCTGCGCATCGGAGTGAAACGTACGTTGAGAATACGTTTTGTGACTATTATTTTTCTAAATATCTTACTATTTTTCTGTAATAATATATTTTCCTCCTTAATACTATTATTTAGTGACTGAAGTGAGAGCGGAAGGGATAGAAGAGAGGACCAAGATAAATGACTCTTCGACACTCCCCTCCATACAAGGCGATTGTTTATCTGAAAGTGTATTACGCTTCAAAAATTCAATTTTAAACTTCCCCCAGTGTAAAATGAAACTTTGTCCATAATACAAGTTTCTTAAAGTTTGCATAGAATTCCTTTCAAATGGTATTTTCTAAACGGAATACTTTTGAAGTTTCTTTTTATATTTAGATCTTTTTATCATATTGTTAAAAATATTTGACGACCCCCATGGCACATAGGTTACAGTGGTCTTTAATATATGTGGGAAGTACCGAGTTCGATTCCCGGCAGGTTCAATTTAGGAATTTATTATTTTTAAATTTTTGCCCAGTGTGGTGGACTATGGCCAGACCCTTCTCATTCCGAGAGGAGACTCGTGCTCAGTAGTGAGCCGGCAATGGGTTGATAAGATGATGATAACATGATTATCATCAAAACATGACATTTATTACTATCCGACGTCGCAACGCAAAGAGTTATTCCATACTAATATTATAAGTGTCTATGTCTATCTGTATGTATGTTTGTTGCGCATTAACGGCCTATGTTTTCAACAAATTTTGATGAAATTTGCTATGTATATAGGTTACATCCCGGGGGAGGACATAGGCTACTATTCCGGAAAATTAAGGAGTTCTCGCGGGAATTAAAAAACTTAAACCACGAAAGAAGTCGCGGGCATGATCTAGTCATACTATCCATACTAATATTATAAATTCGAAAGTGTGTTTATTTGCTGATTTGTTCTTCAATCACGCCGCAACAGAGCTACGGATCGCCGAGAATTTTGGCATGGGTATAGTTGAGGACCTGTAGCTCTCTCCTGGTCCTGAACTATACCAATGACATAGATATAAGCTACTTCTTATCCCGGAAAATAAAGGAGTTCCCGCGGGAATCAAAAATCTTAATCCACGCAAAGTCGCGGGCATGATCTAGTACAATATAAGGTATAGAGGAAAAATATGCTTGACAGTTAACGCCCTAACATCTGCACCGAATTCGCACATAGAGCAAGAAATACAACCTGCCTTCCCGTTCCTTATTAGTTCCCGTGTAGTTATCGAATCCGGAAATTCGTTCCACTTAGACGAGGGGAACGTTTTCGGGTCGCCCTGTATTTATGCTTGCTTGACCCCGATACTTGGTGTAACTTGCCAAAATATTGACGACTACTATGCCCGCTTAAAGGTCTAGCAACACTACACTACACTACACACACTACACAACACTACACTACACTACACTACAGAGGCGCGGCGCGGCACGTAGCGGCAAGTATTTTTTTATACAATTGGGTATTTGACTACTACTCAAATTAATACAAAACTCAAGAATTTCCTCTCAGAATGAAAGATTTTAACCTTTACTGTTATTTCTCTACAAGGTAGCTCTTGGCTACGATCACAACTGGTGGCAAGTGATGATGCAGTGTATTATGACAGCGGGCTAAGCTGTTAAGAATTTGGTAGTTATATTTATCCCGTACTTTTAATCACTTTCTACACAGCAATGTACCGTGATATTAAGATTGATTAAAACGCACATTACTTCGATATTCGATACCGGCAAAGACGTACCGCCAAGCGATTCAGCGTTCCGGTACGATGCCGTGTAGAAGTCGACTAAGGGTATAAATATAACTGCCATACCCCTAACAGGTTAGCCTGTTACTATCTAAGACTACATCGTCACTTACCATCAGGTGAAATCGCAGTCAAGGGGTAACTTGTAGTGGAACAAAATAAAATCATACTTACTAATATTATAAATGCGAAATTGTGTTTGTTTGTTGGTTGAAACGGAGCAACGGATCGACGTTATTTTTGGCATGGGTATAGTTGAGGACCTGGAAAGTGACATGGGCTACTTTTTATCCCGGAAAATTAAGGAGTTCCCGAGGGAATAAAAAAAAACTTAAACCACGCGGACGAAGTCGCGGGCATCAGCTAGTAATAAATAATATTAGAGGTGCGTGCTCTGAATTCAAACTCCAGACCTTTCAAATAGGACGCCGATCCCTTAAAAATGTTTATCTACACTAATGTTATAACATTCTACTTATGTTTCCAATACTTGACTTATAATTACTACTGTTATAGCGCAGATAACAAAACACTCAATTTAAGCAATTTCACATGATGGTATAATATCCACATCGATATCGTAAAATCTCATTATAACATCAATAAAACGCGACCAATTAACCTGGCGAGCCTTATGTCAAAATCCTCATACAAGTTGTACAAAATTTTGATATTAGGCTGGCTTTTGAAAACAGTTGGGTTATACGTGAAAACTTCGTCGAAACTACTAAACTTACATACACAAAACTCTTTGGTAAGATCTTGTGACAATTAAATAAAAAACGAACAGCGCGCGCTCGCTCCTGATTGGCCCTGCGCGCGCAGCTGCGCTCTCTTTGGTTAGATTTTAATGGCGGCAAGTTCACTGTGACAATACGCGTGAATTTAATGTTTCGCAATGTGTTTTGTATTGTCAGCTTTTACTCTTGTTGTTTGATAAATTGCATTAGTGAAGATAAAGTAGTGTATGCAACTGCATATAACACGGGTATTAAAACACTCGTTACTATTATGAAACTCGCTGCGCTCGTTTCATAAACTCACACTCGTGTTTTAATACCCTTCATTATATGACAGTTGCATAAACTACTATTTTGTAGCTTACCTATATTTTAAGAGTAAAGAAAAAAATATGTAAAAGATTTTACACGCGGTAGGTAGCAGACGTAATCACTTAAAATAACCGAAGTACCAAGCTTGTTTTCAATAATAAACGACTTTCAGAACAAACTGTTCGAAGTATCAAACGTGACGCCACGTTTAGAACGTGACGTTCATAGGTTTTAACGATCTGATACTCACTTGCTTTTTAATTTATTTTTTATAACATTTCTTCCCAGTTTTACGTATGGATCGAGTATGTGAATAATAAGTTAAATTTAAAGTTATTAATGTATGGCACGGAGATAGATTATAGTCTGGAATAACACTGCTACTTTTTATTCCGGAAAATATTTAAAGAGTTCCCGTGGGAACCATAAAACCTCAATACACGCTTACGAAGTCGCGGGCATCAGCTAGTGTCTTATACTCGTATGATAACAATGTATCATCATATCATACTAATATTATAAATGCGAAAGTGTGTTTGTTTGTTGGTTTGTTGGTTTGTCCTTCAATCACGCCGCAACGAGGCAATGGATCGACGTGATTTTTGGCATGGGTATAGTTGAGGACCTGGAGAGTGACATAGGCTACTTTTTATCCCGGAAAATTAGGGAGTTCCCGAGGGAATCAAAAACAACTTAAACCACGCGGACGAAGTCGCGGGCATCAGCTAGTTACCTATAAGTAATACGCACTTTATAACAGAAGGATCAAAAGATCCAAACTACTAGAATATCATGACAGTATGGATATATTTTCTTAAAAAAGGAAACTACTGAAGTTGCATACAAACTTGCACGTTGATCAGGCGAATCATTTCCTTCCTGTCGAATATTAGAAAAGTTTTTCGATCGACCGAATGTGAAGACTGAGAGATGGCGGTCGAAATGTTCTGCTTTTATCTGCAGACATTTACTTTTATTTAATACCTATCTAATAATTAATCATTGATAATATCACATGATTACAATCATAGTCTTATCTATAAATCTTAGTCATCATCGTCGTTTCAGTCAATAGACGTCCACAGCTTGGTCTCCCGCATGGTACTCAACTCAGAACATGATCTTGTGCCGCTAGCTTCCAGCGGTTCCCAGCTGATCGTCCGTCCACCTAGGCCTAGGGGCTGCCTGCATAAAAAAATGCTATAAGACGAAAAGATGCAAACAAGACGCTAAAAGGTTTTAAATAATCCATAGTAGGTATTATAAATAGTAATATAACGTACTTGTTTGTAATCTTTCAAGGTCCAACCACTTGTATACAAGATACAGAATGCAGTAACTTTTAATCCTGGAAAATGAAACAGTTCCTACTTGATTTAAAAAAAACCCAGTCTAACAAAATTTGGGTGTGCATTCTTTATTTGACTGCCCTGAAAATTTAAGTCATTTTAATTAAGAACCGTGACCGATATTAAACAAGGATAAAATATTCCAAGAAATAGTTCACTTGCTCTTACTCTAGCTTGGACTATGTGAGACAAACATTGCAGGAGAGCCGGGATAATCGCCTGGCATTGCGCCAGTATACAATATGCACGCGTAGTTTTCAATAGAGCCGTTCAGGTATTAGTATAGTCAGTATACTCGTAGTAGACGACAGTCTGATAAAATACGCAAAAAAGTTTTTTAATAATTTTTTTACTAGCTGATGCCCGCGACTTCGTCCGTGTGGATTGAGGGCTTTTTGGTTCCCGCGGAAACTCTTTAAACTTCACGGGATAAAAAGTTGCCTATGTGTTATTCCAGACTATAATCTATCTTTGTGCCAAATTTCATCGAGATCCGTTCAGCGATTTTGGCGTGATTGGGTCACCCAATCCATCCATCCAACGAAACATTTGCATTTATAATAATTTATAGATTAATATTATATTGTTATTTACAGGTGCTTGATTTTGTTTCTTTAAGCTTACGTACACCCATAATTAGTCTTTCTCGCTGGTTTTAAATCCTATGCAACTTAGTAGAGTTTGCTTCAAAGCGATGAGATGACTGGTCGGTACAATTATACCGACTTTTATTTTTAGTTTTATTGTTTGTGATTATCTCTGTTTTGGTCCTACAGTAAAGAATATTTCATGCCTTCATTCATTCATTCAACTCTAGCCCGCTGGACTGATATGATGATGGTGGCGGGAAGCGGGTGGATGTCGTGAATGGATTGTATTAGGTAGCATGTTTTAGAAACGCTTATGACCAGCAGTGGAAGCATATTGGTGTGATGGAATGGATTGGATCCAATTACTTAATAGCTTAGGAAGCAAGTCGAAGGATTTGTTTCACGTAAGGGTCGCACCACATCTGTTGACGCGGAACTGACTTGGGCCGGTCAGAAAAAGCTTTATGTATATGGTATTAAGACTGAAAAAGACGTCGCCCGCCCCGGCCCAACCCGCCCCGCTACGGCTACCAACGCGGAAACGGCATTTTATCTGCCCGCTGTCCTAGTTAACCCGTTGTCCTATGTGAGTGACAGAAGCGAAGCCACGTGATGCGACGCGATTCGACACCATAGAAAATGTAGTGAGTACCAAATGTGGCAACACAACGCGATCTGATGCGACGCGACAGTATCAAACAGTAGCTGATGACCCTTCATGTGACCTACGTTGTCACGTAGATCATACGTACGACGTAAATATCTATCATATTCTATTGCGTCGAATATCCCGTCGCGTCGCGTGGCGTCGCTTCAGTCGCTCAACTAGGACAACGGGTTAAGCCGATTCCGCGTCGATAGGTTTGGTGAGACCCTTATGCCCCTTAGGTGTATTATTTCACAGGAATTAATCATGAGACGTTGACAAGGGTATCGCTATTCGAACTGACCGTTTCACAAAAGCAACAATTGGAACGACGCTCGGGGAAACATTTACCTCGTCCTCGGTTTAGTACATTTCTAAACAGACAAAGCTTATTCTATAACCGTGTTTCTATTGTTTCATCATTGCTTTGTTATTTTCTTTTCATTTACTTTCAAGTTTGAAAACTGCTGAATCAATGTGAAAAGTTAAATGGCGGCTGTAAAATACAAAATTAACGTTCATAATCGTGATGGCTCGGAGACACTTATAATACTAGCCATATGCTGTTTTAAGTGTCTCCGAGCCTGTAGTAGTAATTAGTTTACGTAAGTGCGTTACTGAACTTACAGACTTTGTAGCGATAAGGCCGCCAAATTGTATACTTCCTTTGTTTTTAGCTAAGTTTACTGTATTTTATTAATGTTATGACTTCGTCCGCGTGGATTATGGTTTTTTGATTCCCGCGGGAACTCTTTAATTTTCCGGGATAAAAGTAGTCTATGTCCTTCCCCGGGATACAAACTATCCTCATACCAAATTTCATCGAAATAGGTCGAACACATGGGCCGTGAAAGCGTAGCAGACAGACAGACACACTTTCGCATTTATAATATTAGTATGGATACACTTCTATTGTACACCACAAAGGAAGTTACCTTTGTGGTGTACAATAAAAGTGTATCAAACGATGCCCGACTTATTACACAGTCTACGTTTCGTAAGTTACTAATGTAAGTAAGTTACTTGAGTAAAAATTACAAGTGTAATATCGGCCTTAGACTATAAAATGGCCCCTTTAGTGCATTCTAAGATCGTCGAAGAATCAGCCGGGGCTACACTGAAGAAACGAGGTGAGAAGACAGCGGCGGAACTTCGTAATGAAATAGCTAACTAGGAGCAAAGTCGTGATTTCGTTCGCATAGTTAGGAGCACGCGACATGAATCTTTATCTAGTGTTACATCTCGTTAGTCGCAACTGTAATCAGCTTTACACATTGTTTTGTATACGATGTTGTTAAAACATCGGTGATAGCCTTTTTTGGGGAGGAAATCGCCTTGGGGGGGGGGGGGGGGGGGATTTCTATCCACTAAAACCAACGACCTCATAGACACTGGCCCCGCCATCTAGCCTGAAAAGCGGGACGACAGCGCTATGGCGGGGACAAGGGCAGGCTTATGACAGGTGAGGAACGTGCTCTGCAAGTCAGCCGCCTGCCAAAACTGCATACTAATGCAGATTATCACGAATTTTACAAACACTAGTAATTGTAACTCTAGTAATGTATTTTGCGTGGCTAGCTTGTATCCGTTAAAATTGGCTGTTGTAGCCGAAATCAAAAAGTTCAGCTCTAATTGGCACGTTACATTTCTTTTTTAACATTTCGGCGATGGAGTCAATCCTGGAGGCTGTCGAAAAAGGGGATTTAAATTTTTCAGTGGACATTGTAAAAATTGCCGTCAGAGTTAACCTCTTTGCGGCACTTCGGGTGGCCGGCGTTTATTGGGCCAATAAAATTAGCATAGTAATGAAAAACACTGGCCGAGGGTAGGCCGCGTTTCACCGCCCACGCCCGATGGTTGAAACAAATCGAATATTTAACACTTTTGTTTTTTTTATGCGTCCTCCCGAAGTCCTGACCGAATTTCAGCAATGGCACGGGGTAGCCAATTTCCAAAGAGGTAAGCCATCTGCGCGCACTATAATAGGTACAATCTTACAATGACTGAACAGATGGCTGAAATTTTAACAGGTATAGCAGATAATATACTTATTAAACCCATATCTCTAGTCTGTTTCTACACGGCATCGTACCGGAACGCCAAATCGCTTGGCGGTACTTCTTTACCGGTAGTGTGGTAACTAGCCACGGAAGAGTCCTCCCACCAGTCCAGACCAGAGAAAATTCAGAAATTATAAATTCCCAAATTGAACCTGCCGGGAATCGAACCAGGGCCAAGAGATTTAGCGTTCCGGTATGAGATCTCCCAAGTAACCAGGTTTCCTCACGATATATTTCTTCACAGTTAAAACAAAAAAATACATTTAGTAGCTTAAAACGCACACAACTACGAAAAGAGGTATGCCCGGGATTCAAACTACGGATCCCCTGAAGTTAAGTCTGGCGTCTTAACTACAAGGCTATCACCGGCCGCTGTTCTTCCATCTATGTCACGCAACCCTGAGAAGGGGCCACCCATAAAGTACGTCACACTAATTTCGTGATTTTTTGATCCCTCCCCCGTCCTTGTTACAGTCCAAGTTGAAGTAAATGTAAGCCAATAAAAAATAATTGTCGCAATCCGATTAAAAGTTTCGAAGAAATCTGCGGACAAACACAAACATACATACATACGCCTATGAATATTTGTCTAATCTATCAGATTTTGTGTAATCTATAAGAATATCATAATATCAGGGCTTTCAAACAAATATTATGATAATCTCTAAGATTATCATATATGTGAATATTTTGCAGTGCCTATGGACATTACATACATACGTGTCGAATTGATAATATTGAAGTCGGTTAAAAGGTACACTCTTTATTCCCCCACTCTCACAATCTGGTGGGAAGGAAATCTTTACAATTACTGCTAAGAGATCAGATAGCTCTACAGCTTTACGCGCTTTCCGAGGTGTGTAACACCGCCAACTTCTTAACTCGGGACTGAGAACAAAAAATACATATTGCCTCGACCTGAAAATCAAACTTGGGACCTTATAAAGATCAAAGCCTTATAGCAAGCAGCATTGTACCACAGATAAAGACTTGCACGACATAGAGGCATAAAAGCATTACTTACTCTACCCTCAATGCTTAATTATTATCATCATGCCCTGAAAATAAGGATCTAAACTAACCTAACTAATGACTACCCTGGCTCCGAATACTGTGTACGCCACTCGTAGAGATATAAAAGGATTCATATTGTACGTTAATAATTCTCCTAAAATAAAGCGAAAACTATAGAACTAATTTTGACACCACAACCTATTATATACTTGCCTTTACACAAGTTTAAGAAATCCATCAATATTCCATCAGTATAATATCCATCATTATACTGTCGAAGATTACATAAATGATAAAAGCGCATGGAGTTGATTGGATTTTCGCTCCAGCAATGCTCAGGACTGCGGTTACATAAGTATCTTTTCTCAAACATGCATGGAAATATTGTCATTATTTTGAAAAAAGAACACGCGAAGTATTGAATTTTCGGACAAAGAAAATCAAATCCATTGCAGGAGCGTTTTTTGAATTTGGAACATTACAACGCTCCTACAATGTTGTATGAAAGGGCGTGCTGGGGTTATTAGATACTATTTGATCGGATCTCTTTTGTCATTCTTGGCATACCATAGTCTCTTTGCTTAGTACAAATTGCGTTTACGTGGCTGTATAGCCATAAATGCGTTTGCCTGTCGGCACAGATGATAAAAAAAAAATTGGCGGCAAAGCTGAAAATCCGTCTTGATTTGTTAAAATATAAATTTAATAATAATTAAAATGGTTTCCAACGGTTCAGAGAGTGAAATGGAGATTGATTGTACTCCACCAGATTTAAGATAAGAAGCCAAATTGGCAATGGAAAACCTGCTTCCAGCGAAGTAAAAAAAAAAATATATGAAAGTATATGAAAATGTTATGATAATATAAAAAGTATGTTTTATTTCCCTGCATTCTTTTGAGAAAAGCACTATATATGCCTCGGCGGAAATGGCAATTGCCTATTTCCCGGCCTTTGCAATAATGTACTATTACATTAACTTATTTGGACTTGTAAAAAGTCTATTTAAATAAAAAACTTTTGAATTTGAATTTGATACCCGCCTTTCTTTGTAACAAACTGTCTCACCGGTTACCGGTATAGGCTATTTGAGACACAAATATTGCAGCAAAACCGGGATAATCGCCTGGCGTAGCGCCAGTACACAATATGTACGCGTAGTTTTCAATAGAGCCGTTTAGTTATCGAGTGCAGGTTTATAGCCAGACAATTACTATTGAGGAAGGTGTGACCTAGTTTGCACGGCATATTGGAGGGGCGTTTGTCAGTCAGATTCTAACACGAGTAGGTACCTGTGAGGTATTGATCCAGTTATCAACGGACTTACAACTTAGAACTTCCAAAGTTTCCATAAAAGCGATACAGTCGATGTACAAGAAACCGCTATGAGCTTGTAACAGCGTCATATCGTGTGCGCAAGTTGCAAAAAACATTTGTGGGGTCGAGTGTTCGCTTTTATAACATACAAGAAAAGAGATCCTGGATTGGCCATTGCATAAATTTAATGAATGTGTTAAACAGCATCCTGTCAAGTCGAGGTTATTAATATACTATTACATCTCTCATATTCGGTAAGTAGGTCCTTATTACCCCCAAATGGAGCTTGTAGGTGACCAATTAGCGCTCTAGGGTAATAATGTAGCTAGAAAAGCCCTAGGGCGGTAAGTAATTAAAAAAAGTATGATGGTTTAGATGTACGCGAACTTTTTGAAAGAGTGAAGTTTTTTTTTAAATTACTTACCGCCCTAGGGCTTTTCTAGCTACATTATTACCCTAGAGCGCTAATTGGTCACCTACAAGCTCCATTTTGGGGTAATAAGGACCTACTTTACCTCACAATCGAGATGTAAAGCAGAGTAGTTAGCTCGGGTGTAAGCATCAATTGCACCCTCGAACTATAGGCGCCCTCGCTGTGCTCGTGCGCCTAAATATCTCGGGCTGCAATTGATGCCTTACAACCCTTGGCTACTAATCTACTATTGATGATTTTCTCAATGACAAAGTTTCATGGAAGCAACCGGCTTCGTATACAGCAACTCACAAGTCAGTGTAATACTTGTTACGTAACGTATGCATTGTATAATATTATTTACAAAGTGTAACATTTTTCTGTTTATGAAAAGAGTAACTGCTGAGTTTCTTAACGGCTCTTCCCAGTTGATTTAGCTTTTTGAACCGGTGGTAGATTCTTGCCCAGTTACAGTTTCAATTAGAATGACAAACCAAAAAGTATTTACTTTTTCAGAGTAGTTACTCTGAACTGATGCAAAACCAAAACACCTAATGAAAGAAGAAAGAAAAGAAAAAACATTTATTGCCAAATTGTGCCACACTTATCAAACATACCTAAAAAAATGGTAGATCACCCCTGCACCTCAACAATCTAAACAAGATCTAGTATCTAAACAACAACGATGAGGCGCAGGGATGAACTATAACCATTTAAGGCACAAGCCGAAAAATGGCCCAGGCTCAGCATAATGCTTTATGTTCAGTGCAAGCACTACCCCATATAGCGCTGATTTTCTGCCCGACCCCTGACTCGGGTGACACACGGAAAAAACTACGTAGCTGCAAGCTAGTAGGATGCTTAGAAAACTATACTTTTATAGCAAATCTATCTATCTAATTATCTATGGTTATGGCTAATGGTGTTTTAACAGCTAAATTAACAACCAAATATCGGGTACATGTCTCGATTAATACCGCTGCAGTCGCTATCGAAGAAGGTTTAAATCTCGCATTAACTGGGAAACCGTTGCCCCGCAGGAGATAGGTAATATCCCACCGAACGACGGGTACTAAAATACCTAATTTAATGACACTTTGATAACTTTTATCGCAGGTTTTCGCTTCAGTTGTCGCGTTTTCGAACCATTAGTTTTATGTGGATTGCCGCTGAGGAATTGCTTATTTATTGCGCTCGAGTTTAGTACTATTTATTATTTGTAGATTAAACAGTATTCTTGTTTATTTGGATTTTTGTATGATCACTTTCAATATCAAGCTTAGCTACTTAGCTATTAATGGTCGATGTCTATCAACTCGAACGAAACGTTTTTGTCATTTCATTTCTGATACGAACCGCTGAGGTTTGGAACACTGCTGGCGTCCATGTTTCCTGCCACGTAGACGAATTTTATAAATTTTACCTTTTTTATGGTTTCATGTTGACTCTCGCTCTCTCTCTTTCTCTTAACAATCCATTTCCGGCTCACTACTGATCATGAGTCTCCTCTCGGAATGAGAAGGGTTCTGGCCATAGTCCGCCACGCTGGCCAAGTGCGCCCTTGTTGACTACGGATCCCTAAAAAACAAAGTTCTAAAAAAAAGAAAAAAATTTGTAAAAGTCTTTTTAAACTTACAAACTTAGAATAACTACCTATAGAAACCTAGTACACTCGCGAAATGTAAGCCGTTTAATTGGTGCCATAAATGGCATCGTACGACGCTCGCGCAGTCCGAAAAAAGCTGGTTAACTTAGTTTTAGAAGCTACAATGCTACAAACAAACTAACCAATTACTTACCCAACTATTAGGGGGAAAACATTTAAACTGGCAACATTATGTTTGCGTTAACGAGGCAAGTAAACACAGCACACATAGCGAATTTGTAGCTTACGTTTTGAGAAGGCTTTGTTTGGAAACATACCTTCTATAGGTAGTTATTCTAAGCTTACAAAATATAATTTTATTCAGTTTATAACATACTGCAATTTTTCAGTTCCTTTTTTAAAACATCACTATTTATCTAATCAATCGTTCCGAACAGAAGCGTGTATCCAAACAGCCATATTTCACAGATATCTCTGCCGTCCGACCGGGCTACACTCGCTACATATTTTTAAAGAAAATATTGAATATCTAGTACAACAAACATGGAAAGCTTGTTTAAAAATATCAAATTTTTTAAAAATGAAGTTTTCTGTTTTAAATTGGTTTTTTTATCATCGTCGTAGAACCTCTCATTTTTAAATTAAAAAGAATATTATAATTGTATACTAATCTATACTACTATGTATTATAAAGGCCAAAGTTTGTATGGATGAATGAATGTTTGTTACTCAAACACGCCAGAACGGCTGAACGGATATGAATGAAATTTGGCATAGCGATAGATTATAGTCTGGAATAACACATAGGCTATTTTTTATCATAGAAAATTAAAGAGTTCCTTGCCTGAAAACACAGACAAAACGACATTTTCTAAAAATGAATCCTAGCTAGATCGATTTTTCGCCCCCGAAACCCCCGGCATAGGTACTAAATTTCATGAAAATCGTTCGAGCCGTTTCCGATATTCAGATTATATATGTATATATATATACAAGAATTGCTTATTTAAAGTATTAGATAAGTTGGTATATTAAAAAAAAATTAGAAACACTATTTCACGTGGCTAGGCGTACAAATATCGGTCTTAAACCTAAAATTATATCATTATTATCCCAGCATAACAATACATAGAAACTAGTCATAGAAATTAATAATAAATTGTATGTAATAAAATAAAATTTTAAATTGTGAACCCGTGGATGGGTGTGGTAGATTACACATTTGTTAATATTTTATTTTTGTTGTGATAATTAGATTTAGGGCCGTTTGATTCAAATTATTGGTTATCGTAACTTACGTTCGTACACGTAAGAACTTTAACGTCTGTTAAATTTCTAGTATCGCTTCATGGTATAATGGTGAATCAACGCCTTCTTTGACTTACGTTTGTTAACGCCATAATATATAAAGGTTACATGTCCGTCAGAATGTGTTGATGCAACCCAGCCTTAATGTGTAATTGTTAATCGTCCCCAATAAATAAAAATAAAAATAAAATTATAATAAATAAGTAAGTATAATGACGATGATAAAAAATCATGACCGCACTGAAATTCAGAATTTAACACTTTGAGCTTGTAAAATTGTTTGAAGCTATAATATTTCTGGGTCTAATTTAAAATCACGTTTTATTATCGCTATTTTCGTTTCACAGACACACTGGAGAAACTTTAATTAAGAGTCGAAAGTCATCACTTCGTTTAATGAGCAGCTCTTGTGGAGTGAGCGTGTACCACATGCTGTTCACGACGCCATATTTGTATAATTACTGTCAAGCATCTGATGTGCAGTTTTATTTCTGGAAATAAATATATATTATTTGCATTACGACGACCTTCCTGGCGAATTGGTACGTGTTTCGTGGCAAATCTTTCTCAGGTCCTGTTAGATTTGCCGTCACATCGAACAGTTTACTATGTTAGTTCCGGCCAAAACGTGCCGCCAAGCGATTTAGCGTTCCGGTACGATGCCGTGTGGAAACTGAATAGGGGTATGGGATTAATATAACTGCCATGTCTCTAACAGGTTAGCCCGCTACCATCTTAGACTGCATCATCACTTAAAATCAAGTGAGATCGCAGTCAAGGGCAAACTTGTTCTGTTTTTAAAAAGAGCAACTGCTGAGTTTCTTGCCGGTTCTTCTCAGTAGAATAGTATATTACACATCTAGGGCAGTAAAATAAGAAATGTCTCAGATCACATGTAATTGTTGTCCGAGGCGAAGCCGAGGTCAATAAACATGTGATCTGAGGCTTTCTTATTTACTGCCCGTGGTGTGTATACTATTTTTCTCCTCGACGGAGGCGGAAAGCGGCATTTTCGTTTAGCGCAGCGGGAGGAAAATTGACGCTTTCCGCCCGGAGGTGAGAAAATATCTTTTCGAACCGGTGGTAGATTCTTACGACTTATCATAAGTGGCACAAGTTGTCTTACATGAAATAAATCATTTCTATTTCTATTTATATTAAAAAAAAGAGTCAGCGAAAGAATAAACCCTTTATTCCTTTATTGTTCTGTTGAAAAAACTACTGGATTTTTTACCCTAATTATTATGCATAAAATCATTAAATTATAATAATGAGTACTTAGGTTATAAAATATCACCGCAATAGTGAAACTAAAATTCCCAGTAAGTAGTTCTGTGCAAGTAGCAAAAAATCCCAGTAGTTTAGTAAAAGTCGTTCTTAATGAGCAGCTCTGTGGTTATATTATCACTATGTGTGCGCGACTTCGTCCGCGGTGACAAAATTTTTTTTGTTCAAGCGTGAACTCCTTAACTTTTCTTATTATATTTTCCTACTAGCTGATGCCCGCGACTTCGTCCGCGTGGATTGAGGTTTTTCGGTTCCCGCTGGAACTCTTTAATTTTCCGGGATAAAAAGTAGCCTATGTGCTATTCCAGACTATAATCTATCTCTGTGCCAAATTTCATCCAGATCCGTTCATCCGTTGGAGTGTGATTGAGTAACAAACATACATCCATACATCCAAACTTTCGCATTTATAATATTTATTATTTGATAACAGTTCAAACTTCTAGCTACTATTTCAAGTAATACGAGCTTGTAGGATAGGTCTTGAATTCTTACAGGATCTTTAAAAAACTTAAATCTACGTGGATGAAGTCACGGAAAAAGCTAGATTAACGTTAGCAAAAATAAAGTTAAAATATTAACCGTTTGTGCCAAGCGCCAAGATAAGACAGTAAAGTTTTAGAGTCGAAAACAATAACGTCTTTATACAAACTTGGCAAGTTAAAGTTTAACCAACTATAATGAGGCGCGTTTTCAAAGGTTAACTTCGGAGAGACGAGCAGACTAGGAAACGTCAAAATCATTCTTAATTTATTCTGGAAGATGGCGGGATAATATAAGAGGGAGTTTTAGGTTTTGTAGTGGTTGCGTCATTATTTTCTACTATATGATGCGATTTCGCGTGAATTCAGTTTTTTTATTCCGGCGGGAACTCCTTAATTATCCTAACTATCCGGGATAGATAGTAGCCTATATGTTCTTCTCCGGGATGCAGTATATCACTGTACCAAATTTAATCAAAATCGGATGAAAAGATGGGTCGTCATCATCTAGTTTATAATATTATAAGTATGGATATGGATTTTTACTTTACTATAATTTAGCCTTTGACTTCGATCTCACTTGTTGGTAAGTTATGATGCAGTCTAAGATGGTAGTGGGTTAACCTGTTAGGGGTATGGCAGTTACAAAGACCCTAATTGGCTTCTACGCGGATCATACCGGAGCGCTAAATCACTAAGTACATCTTAGTCGGTATAATCTCTCTCATCATCTTAGGGAGTATAATATAAGCCCATTTCAAAGGGCAACTTCTTGGAGAAATGTCACAACCACGCATCAATATTAAGCTATAAACTTCGGGTCGTTGGGAGGCGCAAGTTATCGCGGCAGGCAAGTGAGATGTTAACCCTATATTATGTATTCGGACTATATAATATTCAAGAGATTTGCTGTCAAAGAAAAGGGTTTGTATAACTTTATTATGAAAACATAGTTTTTTATTTAAAACTTTGTGTAATACAACTCTCAGTTTTATTCTGAAACATAAAACGGATGTGACACACTGATAAACACTGCCTTAATCATAAATGTTTTAATGGAATCCCAAAAACATCATACTAATATTATAAATGCAAATGTGTGTTTGTTTGTTGGTTTGTCCTTTAATCACGCCGCAACAGAGCAACGGATCGACTTGATTTTTGGCGTGGATATAGTTGAGGACCTGGTGAGTACATACATTTTACTTTTAATCCCTAAAAATTAAGGAGTTAAGCGAAAATCAAAAAAAAAATGCCAGTCATAGGTACTGCCTATATAAGTGAAAACTTACAACTTAGAATTTTAGTATGAAAATTTGGAAAAAAGAAAAATAAATAAAATTAAAATAGTTAAAATATAAACCTTAAAACTAAGGCATTAAAGTTGAACTACGAATGTAGTATATTTATATTTAAGACCTTTTGTCTTCGTAACAACGGGAGCATGTCGGTGACGAGCATGTCGGTGACGCGAATCCACAAGAATACCCCCTACCAAAAAGTTGCTCAACGCGGCTAAAGAAGTTTTCACTTCAATACACCACGCGGGTGAAGTCGTGGGCATCATCTAGTATTTTTATAAAAATAAAAGTTCCGGCATAGATGCCCCACTAAAAACTGAAATAAGTCACAATTCAGGGCAAAATCCTCGACGGCTAATGACAGTTTTTGAATCGTAGGCATCTCTATTGCGTATTTTCAGATGAATACGTGGCACAAATTGCCTTCCAGCAACAGTTTTTTTTTTATTTCACTAATGTTCATCCATACACATCTATGAATTGAACTTGGATATTCCGAAACGTTTTTGTAAATACGACTGCAATAATAATTCATACAATATAATATTAAGGAGATGGGTCACATCCTGTACTATTCTGTGGTTAGGTAGGTACATTCCAAGGATTGGACACAGACATTTTTTATCCCGTAATTTTTTTTTATCCACTACAAGTTACCACAAAAGTTACTTAGCCCTTGACTACGTTCTCACCTGATGGTAAGTGATGATGTAGTCTAAGATGGTAGCGGGCTAATCTGTTAGGGGCATGACAGTTATATAAAACCCATACCCCTATTCGGTTTCTACACGGCATCGTACCGGAACGCTAAATCGCTTGGCGGCACGTCTTTGCCGGTAGGGTAGTAACTAGCCACGGCCGAAGCCTCCCACCAGGCGTATATAAGGAGTTCCCGGGGAATAAAAACAGCTTAATCCACGCGGACGAAGTTGCGGCCATCATCTTGCAATTACCTAATATAATATTATTTGTTTGTCTACAACGTTTTCACGGCCCACTTATTCAACCGATATTGACAAAATTTTGTACAGAGATAGTTTGCATCCCGGGAAAGGACATGTGCTACTTATGCATACGTGCTACCGGCAAAGATGTGCCGCCAAGCGATTTAGCGTTCCGGTACGATGCCGTGTAGAAGCATGCCCCTAACAGGTTAGCCTGCATCATCACTTACCATCAGGTGAGATCGCAGTCAAGGGCTTACTTGTAGTGGATAAAAAAAAAAGAATTCGCATTTATCATCTAGTTCAATATATAAGTTTGGATTTAACAATTGAAATAATATCTACTAAGTGAACAATTCTATTTCAAATCGATTCCCACCCACTCGCAACAGTTACCGAGTGGGATTAGTTCGAAAACTTATAATATGAACTCGATCTGTAGTTTAACCTGTCAATATTGGAAGTCAAACAGTGAGTGAGGGCAACATTCGAACGTTACTTTACTTTACTTTACTGAAACGGTTTATTAAGTACATCTGTACAGTCGCGGTCGGAAAAGGTTTACCACCAATTTTCATTCATTCAGGTTCATAATTGTGTCAGAAGGTCGTTAAGTGGTTTGACTAGGCATACATAGATCATCTTCTTCTTCTTGCCCTTGTCCCACGCTATGTGGGGTCGACACGACATGTTTTCTTCTTCCACTCACTTCTGTTATTCGTCAACCTATTACAGAACCGTTATTCACCCCTTTTATACGCATATCTTCTTTCACACAATCCATCCATCTTTTCTTTGGTCTCCCTCTACTCTTTTTTCCTTCCACATGCATATCTATCATTCTTCTCGTAATATGCCTTTCTTCTTTCCGCATTACATGCCCGTACCATGCTAGCCTATTACTCCTCATCTTTTCTATCACTGGTGCTACTTTCAAACTTCCCATTATATATTCTTTCCTAATCTTATCCATTCTAGTCACACCACACATCCATCTCAACATTCGCATTTCGGTCGCATGTACTTTTCTTTCATCCGTCCCTTTCACCGCCCAACATTCTGAACCATACAATGCGACAAGATTTTTTTTTTAATTTTTCAGGTGACGGCTAACCTCTTTCAATATTTTTAGTAAATGTAACTTTAACAAATGCAATGAGGCCGATGTGTCAAACTTGAAATTAGGAAATGATTTTTATTATAAAAAGTAGCCTATGTGGTATTCCAGACTACAATCTGTCTCTGTGCCAAATCGTCCAGATCCGTTCAGTCGTGATTGAGTAACAAACATCCATATTTGAGGTTTTTTGGTTCCCGCGGGTTTTTTTTTTATACAAACCTAAATAAAATACAACAATAAAAAAAGAATTATTCAATTTGGCGCAGTCGTTCGGAAGTTATACATTTCGGAGATTCATTTTTATTTATATACCTACCTTATTAAGAAAAGTAATGAATACTCGTTTTATTGAATTCGATGTTTAAAAACTTTTGAAAGGTCTTTACCTTGCTAAGGCATTTTAAACCTTATTGCACGCAGTGTTACAAAGAATCTTTTCAGACTGCGACCGTACTCGTTATTTGCTTAAGAATTTATTTACTTGGCACACCTGCTGGCACTCGTAAAGTTTCTTACGTATCGTTCAGTTTATACCTATTGGTACTAAGTTAACTTGCCAATATTCGCCTAGTGCCCCAATTGGATATTTGACAACTATACTCAAATAAAATATGTTTCAGTGATTATTAATTAATAGAGAATCTACCAAAAGTCGTAATATCAACGTCCCCTGATAGTTTTATGTTGAATAATTATTTTAAACTATCGATTAAAGTAAAAAAGTGCGTCGAACTTTGATGACGTCACTATGCAATGTTTCATACAAAATCCGCATCTAAGCACGCGTTTTGACGTTTGAAAAAAAGTTGCTGATTTGACTATTGTCAAATACCCAATTATACTTGTGGAACAAAAAGTAGCAACTGCTGAGTTTCTCGCCGGCTTTTCTAAGTAGAATCTGTTTTCCGAACCGGTGGTAGAGTCAAAACACGACATAACATAAGAGACACCTGTATATCCTTCATGTTATAAATAAATTGAGTATTGGACATACTTTACGAATTTGTGTCGTATGGATAATGGGACACATTATTTACTTCGTTGTCTGTCTTGCCATAATTGTTTGCCTGTTTGTCTGTCTGTCACCCTTTTTTCTAGGGAACGCTTGGGGGTATCAAGTAAATATCAATAATATTAAATATTTAGGTCTACGGTTTCTTGGAGCTGTAAAAAAATAAAGCTTCTAAGTCAAAAGGGCAGGGGATTTTAAACTTATAGTTAAAAATCTTTGGCACCGTGGCCCCTGCCCCCTCTGTTTGCGTCGGCGGTTAACAAAATATTAATCCAAAAAACTTCCCCTATACACTTCAATGTACATCCCGTAGAGGGCCTAAACGATGGGGTTAAGATAAATCTCCCACACGCCTCAACGTCGCGTCATCCACCGCAAACAGGAACTGATAAATTTATCTTGCGGATACGTTGTTTTAGGCCTTTGGTTCGTTGTTTTTAGGCGTTTCGTCCCTAAATATATGAGTAAGTCAATAACATCCTTAGACAACCGAAACTATGACTATAATATTCCATTGGTAACCGCTAAGGCCAACAAATGCGAATAAATACGAAAGTGTGTTTGTTTGTTGGTTTGTCCTTCAATTAGGTCGCATCAGAGCAACGGATTGGCCTGATTTTTGCATGCCTAGTTGAGGACCCAGCGAGTAACATATAGGCCTACTTTTTATCCCAGTAAAAATAAGGAGTTGACGCAGACGAAGGCGTGAGCATCATCTAGTAAACATTAACTGGCTCGCGAAGTTTTTTTTTATCCACTACAAGTTAGCCCTTGACTGCAATCTCACCTGATGGTAAGTGATGATGCAGTCTAAGATGGTAGTGGGATAACCTGTTAGGGGTATGGCAGTTATATTAAACCTATGCACCTAGTCGGTTTCTTCACGGTATCGTACCGGAACGCTAAATCGCTTGGCGGTACGTCTTTGCCAGTAGGGTGGTAACTAGCCACGGCCGAAGCCTCCCACCAGACCAGACCAGAGAAAATTCAGAAATTATTAATTCCATTGACCCTGCCGGGGATCGAACCCAGGACCTCCGCGCGTTACCTAATACAGCGTGGCGCAGTGGCGCAGCGCTACACACTGCGCCACGGAGGTCGTCAAATCGTTACGTGTACTTTGCATAAAATCACCAAGGGAGGTCGTCAAAAACAATTTTCGTTGCACACAAAAAACTTTACGCTTATTAAGTCGTGTCGGTACGTTATGAAATTACGTCGGTTGGATAAAAGTGACACACGTGATCGGATGCGACGTAACCCGGTTACCGGGCTCGTTACGTGATTTTATATAAAGCATCGTATTCACTATGTATTCCTACATCCATGGTATTCACTGTACTATAAGTTCCATAGACATTTTTGAGAGGAAGAGGCTTTGACCGTCACTAGTTACCACCCTACCGAAAAAGACGTACCGCCAAGCGATTCAGCATTCCGGCTGTGGTTCCGGTACGATGAAGTGTAGAACCCGATTAGGGGTAAGGGTTTAATATAACTGCCATACTCCTAACAAGTTAGCCCGCTACTAGACTGACTGCATCATCAAAGTTTACCATCAGATGAGATCTAACTTGTAGTGGAATAAAAAAACCGGCCAAGTGCGAGTCGGACTCGCGCACCGAGGGTTCCGTACAAACCTGTAGTAAGTTTTACGATTTATGACGTATTAAAAACAAGACGAAATGAACCGCAAAACTAACTTTGTTTGTAGAGGTTTACTGTTAATATCAAAAAAACTATGCTAGTTAGAGCATTGGCTATAGTTTTCCTGTAAAATATACATAAATTCCTATTGACCATAATTATTTCAGATTTTTCGATTGGTAAACTCCGGAGATAAGGGGGGGGGGGGGGGAACGGTATTTTTTTCGACATTTTGCCCGATAAATCAAAAACTATCATGACTAAAAATAATAATTAAAAATCTGTTTTAGAATGTACAAAGTAAACCCTTTCATATGATACCCCACACAGTACAGTTATCTCACTTTTAAATTTCAACCCTCCGATTTTCCCCCCTTTTTAAAAAATAAGAACAAAAATAATTTCCAATTTTTTTTAATTCCAGTGTCTTTAGGCCACTAATATACACAACTATTCCAAATTTCATGTCGATAGCTTCGGTAGTTACTGAAATAATCGAGTGTGACGGACGGACAGACAGACAGACGGAGAAAGTCGCACCATAAGGGTTCCATTTTACCATTTTGGTACGGAACCCTAAAAACAATAATATAGGTGCCTACTTATTTAGGTCATATCTCCATTTAAATGTGCATTTTATTTTGCTCATTAAATAAATCCACGCTCGTCAGACGGTCGTTGGGGCGATCAGTAAATATTTGTTATTCATTTCAATCCTGTCATTCGACGGATAATTGCGCTTAATACGAGTCATTTATGTACAATTTATAAATAAAATGCGTATTATAATCGTTCTCATTTGCATGTGCATTGAATGTTATTCGTCCACAAAATTTCACCAAAGCACAATAATTTTATGAAATTATTTTTAGTTACCGATCCGTTGATTAATTATTTTTCATTGGACATTGATATCATATCCTTATCCTTACTAATATTATAAATGGGAAAGTGAGTTTGTTTGTATGTTTGTTTGTATGTTTGTTCCGCTTTCACGCCGTAACTACTGAACGGATCTGGATGAAATTTGGCACAGAGATAGATTATAGTCTGGAATAACACATAGGCTACTTTTTATCCCGGAAAATTAAGGAGTTCCCGCGGGAAACGAAAAACCTCGATCCACGCGGACGAAGTCGCGGGCATCAGCTAGTACACTATACAGGGTGGGAAAAACGAACGGGCCACGGCAGAAATGTACCTGCTTTAAATATTGAAAATATGAAATTTCACTTAAAGAAACACTTATTTATTTTTTTAAATGGGAATAACATTCTGCATACAAACATTTTTTTAAAAATCTTAACTGAGCCGGGAATCTAACAAACTAAAAATGTAAATAATTATCAAGTCACTATTTTATTGAACCAACAGGTTAACCCGCACACCTATTAGTATATTAGACTACATCATCACTTGCAATCAGGTGAGGTCGCAGTCAAGGGCTAATTTGTAATATGAAAAAATTAAAAACGTGGAATATTTAAAAAAAAAACATTTCTCAAATGCGTCTCAGTATTCAGCTATTAGATTTCTTATAAGAAAATAGCAGTTCAAAACAGTTCCATTCAATAATTTGAATTTAGAACACTTTGGATAAAGAAGCAATAAATTAAGGGGCTCATTTGAGCGAATGAATGGGTCGGTAATAGAGTGCGAACTGTCGCCGTACAAAAGAAAGTAGGCGACGCGACACTGCCTTTGTTCTTAGTAAATCGAGTGCCGAAGCCGTTTGTCGACATTATACCTCGCTGATTCGACGTTTATGGCTCTTAGGGAACGAATGTTGCTATTTGGTTTGGCGTGCAACCGTAAATAAGGTGTCAATACTCAATACCTCTATGTGTATCACTTAGGTATATTACTTTGGTATTTATAACTAGACTAGCTGATGCCCGCGACTTCGTCCGCGTGGATTGGGGGTTTTCGTTTCCCGCGGGAATTCTATAATTTTGAGGGATAAAAATAACCGATGTCCTTCTCCGGGAAACAACCTATCACTGTACAAAATTTCATCATCGGTTCAAAAAATGGGCCGTTAAAGCGTAGCAGACAGACAGACACACTTTCACCTTTATAATATTAGTATGGAAGTATGGATAATGCTCGCGACTTCGTCCGAGTAGATTTAAGTTATTTTGCTCCTCTGGAAAATTTTTGATTTTCCGGGATATAAGGTAGTCATCCTTCCCCTAAATACTATATATCTCTATATCAAATTTCATTAACAATCGGTTGCAAAGATGGGCCGTTAAAGCCTAGCAGACAGATAGAAAGACAGACAGAAACACTTTCACATTTATAATTTTTTTTTTTAACTTAGTTAAATTAGTATGGATGAGTATGATTGCAAAAGTGTATCTGTCTGTCGAGTGTGAGAAAGATTCAAGTTTCAGAAAACTATAGGATTTTAGGAAAACCCAGTAAAACCAAGCAAGTTATATTTTATTGCTTAAAAAGCACTTTATAAAGGCACAAAGCACACACTACCGAAAAGTAGGTATGATGTATTTGAGGCTCGGACCCTCCCAAGATCGAACTGAATGACGTATACCTTGTACGAGTTGACCAACAAAAAAATAAATAAAATTGAAAGGATTTCAAATTAAAACTTGAAAAGTTTCTTTCGGTCGGACCCCCAAGTCGAATGGGACACCTAAGTTACAATCAGAAGGTAATGGTATGTCCGTAAGAACGTTGGCATACAATATAGAGACTGGTTTTAGTTAAATATTTGATTCCAAAGTTGCACCTAGCAACTTGTGTAACACTTTGGCTGGCTGTTACCAAGCACTATTGACTTGTGACTCGACTTGTTCCTAAGTGTTTAACAGTTCACCCAGTGCAGTTGTTAGGAGTGATGTAGGTACTACCGTACTAACCCATACCTAATATTTTGAACTAGATGACGCTTGCGAATTAATCCACGTGGGCTCAGTTAGTGAAGAACTAAGTAAAAGACACCCCTGTTCAACCGTTTTGGGGGAGGAATTTTCAAAAACTGTGAAACACGTACTATTTCTTAATTTTAACCTTGCCAAAATACCAAGTTTCATGGATATAACTTGAGGAGAAATTACGAACTTTCATACAAATTTTCACCCCCTATTTAATCGCCTTGGGGGTGGAATTTCGAAAATGCCTTCCTTTCAAATTTCTACGTTCAGCCGTCTGTAGCATTGTCTGTCACTCAGGACAACGCCTTTTATAGTTATGATTATAATAATTTGACCCACCCTGACATTGATATTCTTCACTACACTATTAATACATAGCTTTAAGAAGAAACTTTATTTGACGAATTAATTGATCTTAATGTATTTTTAATCTGTTCATTCAATCTTAAATTTCATAATTGTATTATAAAGTTAAATCTAATCATTAATTAAATTTATTTGTATAATATCATTTAATTATTAATTTAATTTATTCAAATGTTATCAATCTTATTAGCCGTACCTAGGTATTATTCTTTGTTTTTGTATGTAAAATTGACCGGAGAATCTTTATTGTATGTGTCTTTAATTGACTATAAATAAAACTGTAATAAAACTGGACAAATTTTATTATTTTAATATTATTTAATTTTTCTACAATATGCGTTGGCGTGAAAATAAAAATAAAAAAAACTTGGACCGACCCGGGAATCGAACTTGGAGCCTTGTGATCAACGGTCGAACATGCTAACAACTAGACCAACGAGCTTTTCTATATACAAGGAGGATGTACTGCGCCATTTCGGTGTTTAATCCCAAGTTGACTCTACCAAGAGAGAGTTACAATTTAAACAGTCGGCAAAGGTGTAACAGAAGTGCAAGAGTACAACTTAGTTAACTTGTAGCTCTATACTAATAGAACAACTAACTAAAACTTACTTGATTATCTTACTGACAGTGAAAGACGCGTGACTTGGATTATGGAACTCCGTTAAAATCTTATTAGAAGGCATAATTTCATGATGTGATGAAATGACTGATCTCAAATCACTGAACGGATTGGACTGGAATCTGGCAGTCGCACGAACACTGATTGTTTCTTACTATTTGGAGATTACTATACAAGTGTTAAATAATAACACCATATTATAAATTCCCATCCATTAGTGGCAAGATGTATGTGGAAAGGATGTGTCAACATCGTTCAAGACGGAAGCTTCCGAACGGATATTATACGAGAACCGAAGATATTTAATCGCTTAATATTCGCCATAGATTGGGAAAATTGACAAAATTGTGAAGAATAAAGGTACCATTTGGCAAATATTTAAAGTTCAATGAAGCGGTAATAGTAAGTTTTTTTTTAAAACACTGGGCTACATACTTTCGTTGACGGAAATTAAGACACGTATAGTAGGTACGTGTATTAACTTTTTCTCATATATTTTTTCATATTCGTACCCACAACAGAAGTATTTTTTCTAAGAAAAGACTGGCGGCTGAGTTTTCTGCCGGCGCCTCTTAGCAGAACATTTATATTATTTGTGGAATCAATAATAGATTGAACACGTAGCAATTATAGATAACACTAGTATGGCGCGTGGCTGCGCGGCCCGCTAAAGCGGACCGCGTACTGGAGCGCGTGGTCCACTGTCTACTTACTCGCTGTCCTACTATCCTGCCCCCCGATTATGTAAGAATGGCCGATCAAATCGTCAAAGTTCGGCGTCAAAGTAAAATAAACCATAACAGCATTAAATTAGAGCTCAATTTCGAAACACGAAATTGAGCTCTAATTTAATGCCGTTATGGTTTATTTTACTTTGACGCCGAACTTTGACGATTTGATCGACAATTCTTACATAATCGGGCAGCTGGTTTACTGTCTACGTGTTCTGATCTGAACAACACACTGCTATGCTAGTGAGCACAGTGGAAGCGCCAGCACGCCAAGCGTCCGACGTAAAAGAAAATTCTCATAAAGGAAAAACATAAAACAAAGACCACCAACCCCCCGCCCCTCCCTTTTTGTTTGAGCAGCCCCTAAGTAGGTACCTATCTTTAATACCCTGACCGTGCTCCTCACCCATCATCCGAACCTTCGATCATCATCTCTCTCCATATTTTTTTCTCCGAACCATTCGTCAAAGTGAGAATTCTTCCATAAAAACAAATCTTGAAAAGGATCCGTAGTCTTGCATAGTTCTACACTTGTAGCTTCTTCAATATTCGCTATACATTTTCTATGGAAAATAAATTCCGCCATCTTGAATTTTTTTCCTGTTCATCAAGTAGACCTTCATGTTCTGATCATCTTTTGCCAAGAAACCACTCTTCAATCTTTTATACTCTCCGAGATAGACACCGACGGAATTTGTATGGCGGCCATCTTAAATCCGCCATTTTGAATTTTTTTTTCAGCTCACTGTCAATTGGATGAAGTTTCGAGTGACATTTGGTCGAGCACCCCCCACCTATCTTCAATACCCTTTTCTATGGAAAAATAAATTCCGCCATCTTGAATTTTTTTCCTGTTCATCAAGTAGACCCTCACGTCCTGATCATCTTTTGCCAAGAAACCACTCTTCCATCTTTTATACTCTCCGAGATAGACACCGTCGAAATTTGTATGGCGGCCATCTTAAATCCGCCATTTTGAATTTTTTTTCAGCTAACTGTCAATCGGATGAAGTTTCGAGTGACATTTGGTCGAGCACCCCCCACCTATCTTCGATAACCTGGCTGGTGCTCTTCATCCGTCTTCGAAATCCTCAATCATCAGCTCCCTGTGTATTTTTCCTCTTAATGAATTTTTGTCTTCTATACGAAACGATGAGTGAAAAAAAAAATGTTCATACAAAATTTTACAGGAGAGGTGATCAATCAGTGAATCAGCACGAGCAGCTATATATATATTAACTAGTATGGCGCGTGGCTGCGCGGCCCGCTAAAGCGGACCGCGTAGTGGAGCGCGTGGTCCACTGTCTACTTACTCGCTGTCCTACTATCCTGCCCCCCGATTATGTAAGAATGGCCGATCAAATCGTCAAAGTTCGGCGTCAAAGTAAAATAAACCATAACAGCATTAAATTAGAGCTCAATTTCGAAACACGAAATTGAGCTCTAATTTAATGCAGTTATGGTTTATTTTACTTTGACGCCGAACTTTTACGATTTGATCGACAATTCTTACATAATCGGGCAGCTGGTTTACTGTCTACGTGTTCTGATCTGAACAACACACTGCTATGCTAGTGAGCACAGTGGAAGCGCCAGCACGCCAAGCGTCCGACGTAAAAGAAAATTCTCATAAAGGAAAAACATAAAACAAAGACCACCAACCCCCCGCCCCTCCCTTTTTGTTTGAGCAGCCCCTAAGTAGGTACCTATCTTTAATACCCTGACCGTGCTCCTCACCCATTATCCGAACCTTCGATCATCATCTCTCTCCATATTTTTTTCTCCGAACCATTCGTCAAAATGAGATTTCTTCCACAAAAACAAATCTTGAAAAGGAACCGTAGTCTTGCATAGTTCTACACTAATTGTAGCCTCTTCAATATTCGCCATATATTTTCTATGGAAAAATAAATTCCGCCATCTTGAATTTTTTTCCTGTTCATCAAGTAGACCTTCATGTTCTGATCATCTTTTGCCTTGCTTGGTTTCTTGAAACCACTCTTCCATCTTTTATACTCTCCGAGATAGACACCGACGGAATTTGTATGGCGGCCATCTTAAATCCGCCATTTTGAAATTTTTTTTCAGCTCACTGTCAATTGGATGAAGTTTCGAGTGACATTTGGTCGAGCACCCCCCACCTATCTTCAATACCCTTTTCTATGGAAAAATAAATTCCGCCATCTTGAATTTTTTTCCTGTTGATCAAGTAGACCCTCATGTCCTGATCATCTTTTTCCAAGAAACCATTCTTCCATCTTTTATACTCTCCGAGATAGACACCGAAGAAATTTGTATGGCGGCCATCTTAAATCCGCCATTTTGAATTTTTTTTCAGCTCACTGTCAATTGGATGAAGTTTCGAGTGACATTTGGTCGAGCACCCCCCACCTATCTTCGATACCCTGGCTGGTGCTCTTCATCCGTCTTCGAAATCCTCAATCATCAGCTCTCTCCGTATTTTTCCTCCGGATGAATTTTTGTTTTCTATACGAAACGATGAGTGAAAAAAAAAAAGTTCATACAAAATTTTACAGGAGAGGTGATCAATCAGTCAATCAGCACGAGCAGCTATATATATATTAATGGCGCGTGGTTGCGCGGCCCGCTGAAGCGGACCGCGTAGTGGACCGCGTGGTCCACTGTCTACTTACTCGCTGTCCTACTATCCTGCCCCCCGATTATGTAAGAATGGCCGATCAAATCTTCAAAGTTCGGCGTCAAAGTAAAATAAACCATAACAGCATTAAATTAGAGCTCAATTTCGAAACACGAAATTGAGCTCTAATTCAATGCTGTTATGGTTTATTTTACTTTGACGCCGAACTTTTACGATTTGATCGACAATTCTTACATAATCGGGGAGCTGGTTTACTGTCTACGTGTTCTGAACTGACTTCGGCAACTTGGCTTTCCTAATGGCAAACAGACAATAATTCTTCCAAAAAGAACAAATCTTGTAAAAAAACCATATCAAAATCATGCATATTTCCTATCTTCTTCTATTCTCTTCAATGTTCGTAGATTCTGCCATCTTAATTTTTACTGCTCATAAAGTAGACTTTCAGGCCCTGATAATTTTCTACCCAAAAACCACTCTTCCATCTTTGAAATACTGTCTGAGATAGCCGCCATCTTGAATCCGCCATTTTGGATTTTTTTTTCAGCTCACTGCCAATTGAATGAAGTTTCGAGTATTTTTTGTTTGAGGAGCCCCACACCTATCTTTAATACCCTGGCCGTGCTCCTCACCCATCTTTCAAACCCTCGATCATCATCGCTCCCCATATAATTTCTTCTTTAAAAACAATTTTTGAAAAGAAACCGCATCAAAGTCTTGCATAGTTCTACACTTGTAGAACCAGCCTCTTCAATATTCGCCATACATAATTAATCTATGGAAAAATAAATTCCGCCATCTTGAATTTTTTTCCTGTTCATCAAGTAGACCCTCATGTCCTGATCATCTTTTGCCAAAAAACCACTCTTCCATCTTTTATACTCTCCGAGATAGACACCGTCGAAATTTGTATGGCGGCCATCTTAAATCCGCCATTTTGAATTTTTTTTCAGCTAACTGTCAATTGGATGAAGTTTCGAGTGACATTTGGTCGAGCACCCCCCACCTATCTTCGATAACCTGGCTGGTGCTCTTCATCCGTCTTCGAAATCCTCAATCATCAGCTCCCTGTGTATTTTTCCTCTTAATGAATTTTTGTCTTCTATACGAAACGATGAGTGAAAAAAAAAATGTTCATACAAAATTTTACAGGAGAGGTGATCAATCAGTGAATCAGCACGAGCAGCTATATATATATTAACTAGTATGGCGCGTGGCTGCGCGGCCCGCTAAAGCGGACCGCGTAGTGGAGCGCGTGGTCCACTGTCTACTTACTCGCTGTCCTACTATCCTGCCCCCCGATTATGTAAGAATGGCCGATCAAATCGTAAAAGTTCGGCGTCAAAGTAAAATAAACCATAACAGCATTATATTAGAGCTCAATTTCGAAACACGAAATTGAGCTCTAATTCAATGCTGTTATGGTTTATTTTACTTTGCCGCCGAACTTTTACGATTTGATCGACAATTCTTACATAATCGGGCAGCTGGTTTACTGTCTACGTGTTCTGATCTGAACAACACACTGCTATGCTAGTGAGCAGAGTGGAAGCGCCAGCACGCCAAGCGGCCGACGTAAAAGAAAATTCTCATAAAGGAAAAACATAAAACAAAGACCACCAACCCCCCGCCCCTCCCTTTTTGTTTGAGCAGCCCCTAAGTAGTACCTATCTTTAATACCCTGACCGTGCTCCTCACCCATCATCCGAACCTTCGATCATCATCTCTCTCCATATTTTTTTCTCCGAACCATTCGTCAAAATGAGATTTCTTCCACAAAAACAAATCTTGAAAAGGAACCGTAGTCTTGCATAGTTCTACACTTGTAGCCTCTTCAATATTTGCCATATTATATTTTCTATGGATAAATAAATTCCGCCATCTTGAATTTTTTTCCTGTTCATCAAGTAGACCTTCATGTTCTGATCATCTTTTGCCTTGCTTGGTTTCTTGTAACCACTCTTCCATCTTTTATACTCTCCGAGATAGACACCGACGGAATTTGTATGGCGGCCATCTTAAATCCGCCATTTTGAAATTTTTTTTCAGCTCACTGTCAATTGGATGAAGTTTCGAGTGACATTTGGTCGAGCACCCCCCACCTATCTTCAATACCCTTTTCTATGGAAAAATAAATTTCGCCATCTTGAATTTTTTTCCTGTTCATCAAGTAGATCCTCATGTCCTGATCATCTTTTGCCAAGAAACCACTCTTCCATCTTTTATACTCTCCGAGATAGACACCGACGGAATTTGTATGGCGGCCATCTTAAATCCGCCATTTTGAAATTTTTTTCAGCTCACTGTCAATCGGATGAAATTTCGAGTGACATTTGGTCGAGCACCCCCCACCTATCTTCGATACCCTGGCTGGTGCTCTTCATCTTTCTTCGAAATCCTCAATCATCAGCTCTCTCTGTATTTTTCCTCTTAATGAATTTTTGTCTTCTATACGAAACGATGAGTGAAAAAAAAAATGTTCATACAAAATTTTACAGGAGAGGTGATCAATCAGTGAATCAGCACGAGCAGCTATATATATATTAATAGATACTTTTATAAAATCCAGCAACGCTAGATGTGTTTTTGGACTACTCGTACGAATTCAAAATTTCGATGTAAGACAAAAAAAAGAAACAAATTCAATTTTTGACACGTACCTGCAAATTATGGAACCAGCTTCCACCCTCTGTGTTCCCTCATGATTATAATATGGGGCTCTTCAAGGGGCGGATAAACAAATTTCTCAAAAGCCGGCAACGCATTGGCGGTTCCTCTGGTGCTGCACATGTTCATGGGCGGCGGTAACCGCCGCAGGTGACCCGCCTGCTTCTTTGCTCGCTATATATTAAAAAAAAATAGTTGCAGCTCTACAATTTTACTATATATCTTACGCACTACGGCTGCATCGCAACATTGACATTGACTAATAGATCCGCCGTGTCTTCGGCATAATTAGAGTGAGTTTATGCGCATATCTAGTTGTCTAATGACTCTCTGTATCGGTGATATATTTGCCAACTGACCAGTGACCGGTATAGTAGATAATTTATGACATGTTTGATGTAAGTACATATTATAATGTACGCACAGATACGTATTTAGAATCCCTTGTGAACGATCGAGCCCTCGCTCCAGTGGCAATTCAAGAAATTGTCTTAATTATTGTCTTTATCATAAAGGGAACCTCAATGCAATATGTCAGCCTTTTAGGAAAAGGGTTGAGCAGTGAGTGAGTAAGTGAGTGAGTGAGTCAGGAGTCAGGCCTTTTCTTTTTTTTTAATGATAGATTTGCTTTTACAGTAACGCGCTCTGATGTTTCACCAGACATCTACGAGTATGTGTTGACAAGCTCACGTTCCTTTTCCACTTCAATCCATATCCTTAATTAATTTTATAAGTGCAAAAATGTGACCGTCTGTCTGTCTATCTGTGTTATATATCTGTGTATTAAATATGCCGTGAAAATCACGGTATATCCGTTTAGCAGATTTTGTCAGCATTTGGTGCAGAGATAGCTTTCATCCCGAAAAACCTTTCAAAACGAAAAACCTCGATCCACGCGGACGAAGTCGCGGGCATCAGCTAGTAAATTATATGAACTACTAGCTGATGCCCGCGACTTCGTCCGCGTGGATTAAGGTTTTTCGGTTCCCGCGGGAACTCTTTAATTTTTCGGGATAAAAAGTAGCCTATGTGCTATTCCAGACTATAATTTATCTCTGTGCCAAATTTCATCCAGATCCGTTCAGCCGTTGGAGCGTGATTGAGTAACAAACATCCATACATCCATACATCCATCCAAACTTTCGCATTTATAATATTTATTTGATTATACTATTCTATGATAGCTTGTTTGTTGTAGATTATTATGGATAGTCTGTGGTAATGATCTTAGTACACGGCTGCGTAACCACAGATTGACATTGACTAATAGGTCCGACGTGTCTTCGGAATAATTAGAGTGAGTTGATGCGCATATCTAGGTGTCTATAATATGGTTATCTATATCCGTCATATATAAATTATCAACTGACCAGCATTGTTTGGTCTACGACTATGCTTAAGATATAGATTAAGTTGAAATATCTGTACCGAATCGCATAATATCTATTTAACTTCAACGTGATCCAGCCCGGTTTCGCACGGGTATTTATACCTAATAATATCTGAAAATACATTGAATGTGTATTTTCTAACCAAAAACTCAAATACCATAACTTTCATGGATAAAACTTAAAAGTCACTTTCACAAGTCAGTTGATCTCCCATAGGACAAACCTCCTATAAATGTAGAATTTGAAATAAATCTTTACTAATATTATAATTGCGAAAGTTCGGATGGATGGATGGGTGGATGGATGGATGTTTGGACCCAATAACGCCAGAACGGCTGAACGGATCTGAATGAAAATTGGTACAGAGATAGATTATACTCTAGAATAACACATAGGATACTTTTCATCCCGGAAAATCAAAGAGTTTCCGCGGAAACCAAATAACTTCAATCCACAGCGCTGAAGTCGCGGGCAACAAACAGCTAGTCCTATCTAAGGGAGTGCCTACAAAAACAACCTACGGCCAGGGCTGGGCAAAATACATGCTTTGCTTTAATTGAAATACAAATTACAAAATACTTTATCGCAAGTAATTAAAATACGAAATACAAAATATCATTGAGTAAGGTATTTGAAATATAAAATACAAACTACAGTATTTTAGCTATTTTTAATTGAAATACGAAATACAAATTACAAAATACAAAATAAGTCGTAATCGTAAAACGTATAATATCATGTTTTTTGTAACTTGTCTCTACGGCGGTCGTCAAGTTTCTATCCTCAGCTGCATAGCCTGTACATTGATAAACCAGTCTGCAGTCAATCAGTCCGGATAAGTCTTTTTGTATGTACAGAATAATGTCTTAGTTATAGTATGCAATGATTGTGAGATATTATTAAGTAGTCCTTAATAAAATGTGATTGAAAACACCCTTATTTAAACTTAACAAAATAAAACAAATGATTCCAAAACTCAACACAATCATCAGGTATCATAATAATAATTCAATTGACTGTAAATTTACAATTGTAAATTATATTTTAGTGAGTGGAATCGAATTCGCAGCACATTACCGACTCGATTATGAACTAAAATAATAATGACATTAATCATAATGAGACACACACACATATTTGGATTAATGCTAATTTTCCACACTGCAAATTGAAATATGATTGTACAGGTTCATATTTGTGCTTACTTGGATATCATTTACAACATGATATTTCATATTCTCTTGTTAGACACAGCCTTCAGGTTTAGAATCAAAAATTTTGTTTATCCACAACAAGTTAGCCCTTGACTGCGATCTCACCTGATGGTAAGTATGATGCAGTCTAACATGGTAGCAGGCTGACCTGTCAGGGGTATGGCAGTTATATCAAACCCATACCCCTATTCGGTTTCTACACGGCATCGTATCGGAACGCTAAATAGCTTGGCGGTACGTCTTTGCCAACTTTTGGGTGGTAACTATACCTAGCCATGGCTGAAGCCTCCCACAGGCAACTTTTTTTTAAGATCTTTTTTTTAATTTATTCTATAATAATGAGTGTTTCTCTAAGAAACCATAACGAGAAACCCCACCCGAGAATTAAATTAACCGACATAGCCCAGAGAATTAGTGAACTGAAGTTGCAATGGCCGAGCCATAATGTCTGCCGCGGAACCGATGGTCTTTGGGGTAGACGCGTTTGAGATTGGAGACCGCGTACCGGTAAGCACAGTGTGAGATGAGACTTCCAGCCCACTGGACCGACACCGATAATTATTAATGTGAAGGTAGATAAATGGATTAATAGCAAGTTTGCTCTTGACTGAGGTCGCACCTACTTGTTAGTAATCATGCACTATTATTTAGAAGCTGGCTAATCTGGAAGTTTTATTAAACCTATTTCTATGCAACATCGTACTGGAACGCTCGCTTGGCAGAACGGTTTTGCCGGTATAGTTGTAAGTATGCACAACTTAAACCGTAGTCTGATCTGCTGAATCGAACCTTTCTTGTAAGTTAATATTGTTATGTAATGTATACCAATTTTAATATTGCATGCCGTTTTATGGTATTTGGATGTACAACACCTAGAAATTTAACACCATGTAAACCCAAATCTGCAATAAATAAATGATTGATTGATTGATAAGTTTTCCTAAAAAAAAAGAAATCAACTAAGCGAAACAAGACTGTTGCATTTAATGAATGTTTGATAATAAAAAGAGTTAAGTGATGCTACCACTCTGCTAATACCTGACTGATGGTCTTTTACATCTGATACGCATAGTCAGTTGCAGACAGCCACAAATTGTTTTTTATGAATAAAAATGGATTCGAATAAACCTATAACTGATTTTTGGCGCGTGGTCAGATTTTTTTTAGCCTTTCAATTTTATACTGGTATGGCCACGGCCTTGCTATGAAATAAAATCCTAAAGCTCGTCCACATTATCACGGTGCGGTGACATTACCGTCAAATGGCATTGCACCAGCACGTTCCCATGTCGTGCAATTAGACGGTGCGGCAACAGCCGACGCAAATTCATTTCAGACGCGTCATTCAGTTTGTGGTATGTAAAAAAATATGGCAGATAATATTGACATCTTTAATCTTTGAATAATAATAAGTGAAGCTAAATTACTTATTGAAATTGTAATTGTAGTAACGAAATTGTATTTTTTTATTTTAAATATATATTGACATAAGGGTTGAGACAAAGTTTTTAAGGCATATCTTTTCTGGCGATATAAAAATGAATTCAATTGAACCTATCAATCGAGAAAAATACGAAGAAATGGATGTACGTAAAAAAAATTGTGTGTCAGCTCCGACGCACGACTGGAGTTTACTCCTTACGAACGAAAAGTGTTACCATGGAAACATAAAGATAACGTAACGTAACGTAGCAAGTTTGATTAAACTCCCCATAAATTTACATACCCCGGGCTTATAATATTATATGAAAATCAATTCTTAAGGAGTAAACTTCAATAACATTTCAAAAATGTTTGCTCTCGTGCTATCCATAACCAGTAAGAAACAAACACCCAGGCTCTTTGAATCGGCACTTTACACGACACGACGCTGTCGAAAGTCGCGGCGCCGAAAGTCTGTTGTGATGTGGCCGAGCCCGTAGAAACGAGAGCACGGTATTAAAATTTATTTTCCACTCTGTTTTTACTAACACCACTCCACTCTTAGAACTTTTAATTACATAGTTGGACCTGCTCCATGTAACCGAAGTAGAATTAAAATTGTGAATACTAAATTTTCTATTCGTTAATGCAGGTTTATATTTCAATTTTCTTTAACGAACTTTATCGCCCAAAAAGTAGTTATAGCTAGACTTATAATCAAGTCTAAATTGGTAAGTTGACACGCTGTAATTTTCCATCGAATATAGATTATAGGTATTTTATCTGGTTTAATATTTTTCGGGGAAGACCGTATGTTACACTTCAATCAAGAACCTTTTTTCTTTTTAAGTTTTATGAGATACTCCATTCTTTTATGTGTGTAAATCGCATATTAAAGATCGTCGATAATTATTCATGAAATCCCAAGCTAACCTTACGTACTTATTTCCTCTTATCCATACTAATATTATAAATGCGAAAATGTGTCTATCTGTCTGCTACGCTTTCATCTGTTCAACCAATTTTGATGAAATTTGGCAAATCGGTAGGTGACATCCCGGGGAAGGACATAGGCTTTTTATCACGGAAAATTAAGGAGTTCCTTCGGGGATCAAAAAAACTTAATCGACGTGCACGAAGTCGCGGGATTAATGTAGTGTCAAATAGAATGACCGGAGTTTTCGCGAAGCCGATTCGATTTTTGCGTGTACACAGTAAAAACGCCTGTGAAAGCTATAACCTCTTTGCTGTAGCGTGGGTCATCCGGTTTATTGGAGCCACAGAGTTGTAGCAGAAGGTAGAAGGAGTAAAGTAAGCCAGTATTGTCTAGCTGTTAGAACATGTGAAGCCAAGACGAGATTGAAGATCGAAACCCCAGATCCAGATCCAAACCCCAGATCGATCCCAGAGATCACTGGGATTTTCTTACGTAAACAATAAAAATATTAAAAATAATGCGTGCATTTTCAGAAAAAATTAATCAAGATATTTCTATAACCTTCGAATTCCCTAAGAGCTTAGTAATTCCAACTTGAGGCCATTCAATTGTGCATTACAACAATAATCTATAAATTCATTAAAAACAATAATACTCTACCACTTTTTAAGAACAATAAAGGTATAGGTTTAGTTTGTTTATCAAAGAAGATCCTGTGTTTCGGCTCTACTCTAGTCCATAAGTATGCGTCGTATCATAAACACTAAGGACCTGCTGCCATATTATGCTGCATGGCACGGCACCGGATTTTCATGCTACGAATAGAATTATAACTTAATAGTATGTCGATAAAATTGAAATTTCAATGATGATCATTGTACTCGTAGTATGCTGTATAGGCATTGGAATTTCAATTTCATAGATACTATTAAGTTTACTATTTGTAGCGGGAAAAATCCCCTGCCACAACCAGGTAGTGTAAGTGTCACAGATTTGGCTTCTTATTTGGCTCCGTCTACTTATTCATTTATTCTATGACTAGTCCAATGAAATTAGCATAGTGATGAAAAATATGGTCCGTCCCTACGTGTTGACCGCGCTCCCTCTGCACCCAATTTGTGGGTAGTTCCAAATAAAACAGAAATTTCTCGTTTTTTTTCCGAAGTTCTTTTTTTCTATGAGGTTAGTTTTACAGCGTGGCGGCAAAATACCATGACGAGGCTCGTGCTTGGTAAAATATTGATATTAAATCTGATTTTAAACATAATAACTAGTATCAAATAAATCTTAGTAAACCTGCTGATGTAAATTAGGTATACGGTTTACCTAAGCATAAATCTGTATACCTTTAGTTAAAGAAATGAAATGATTTATTTATTACACGCTGGACACCTTGTGCCACTTATGATAAATCAAGACTCTACCACCGGTTCGTAAATAAAAATGAGATAAATCCTAACTATGAGTTTTAGGTGGGTCTATCTATAATTTAATGTCATTTTCTAAAACCCTAGTAGGTACTACGCTACGCAAATTTTATCTTCTTGTCTGATATCTACTCGCTTTTACTAGTGAGTAACATTGTCAATCCATACTTTTTTAAATCTAACTTTTTAAAAAAAGCGGAATATGTACACTCGTTGAGAGTTGAGACAGCATAAATTAAGTAAATGCACCAATAGAAAAATAACTAACAGAAAGTTTTATTACCTCTTTGCAGAAATTTTCAAACCTGCATGCAGGAGCTATTTCGGGTTGAATGGGAGGAAGTCACAGTTAACAATTTGTCACGTAATATGAAGCTACAAAAATTCATGAAATTGTAGTAGCTCCGGGGAAAATTTACTCTATTTATATCTCGCGAGGAAACCGGGGAAGGAAGGCCAACCGCCGGGCAATTTCTACGCGAAATAAATTTCTAGAACTTCCCTCCGTGATGTTTAATCTAGAATTTTTCTTTGAATTATGTGGTCTATTTTATATTTGCAGTATAAAATGGTGAGTGCTTTTCTATCTTTTTAGTTTTACGTGGTTTTACTTTGTTGGGTTTTGGGTAAAAAGTGGTATGAAATTATGCAAATAGTTTAATGCTCGTATAATCAAGTCGAAAGCTATAAATAAATGAGAAATGTATTAGGTCAGTAGGATAATACTATGCACGTTTGACTGTTTATCAGCTTAAATATTTTAAACCAAGTGGGCCCGGCAGACGTTGTCCTGCCTTGAAGCTAGAACCCGATTACAGCACCCCCTATCGGGTCGAATTGTGAATACAAACCATCCCGGTACCCACACAATCTAATCTAATCTAATCTAGCCTATACTGTCCCACGACTGGGCAAAGGCCTCCCTCCGATCCTTCCACATCTCCCTATGTTGTGCTTCGATGGGCCACTCAACTAGGAATTTGTCCAGTTCATCGCGCCATCGTAGCCTCGGCCTACCACGCTGGCGCCGATGACTTTGGGGGGTCCAGAAGGAAGCAGATTTAGCCCACAAGTCATCTGGCATACGGCTCACATGACCGGCCCAGTCCCACTTGAGAGAAGCTGCTGCAAGGCCAACGTCGGCTACTAGCGTTTTGGATCGTATGTCCGAGTTTCTTACACGATCTGCTAGTTTTAAACCTAGAATGCTGCGTTCCATGGCTCTTTGGCAAACCTTGAGCTTGGACTTGGCTTGGACCCACACAAACACTCAAAAAAATCCATCCATCTAAATCGGCCCAGCCGTTCTCGAGTTTTAGCGAGACAAACGAACAGCAATTGATTTTTATATACGAAAGAGAGTAGAGATAGAGATTTAGTTTAAAGGAAAAGTTTTCTATATTCGAAAAATAAAACATGAATTAACAAAAAACTGGCCAAGCGTGAGTCGGACTCGCGCACCGAGGGTTCCGTACAAACCTGTAGTAAGTTTTAAATTTTAAAAAAAAACTACTTACTAGATCTCGTTCAAACCAATTTTCGGTGGAAGTTTGCATGGTAATGTACATCATAGATTTTTTCATATCATCATAGACATTTTGCCACTTTGGAACTGTCTCTCGCGCAAACTATTCAGTTTAGAAAAAAATGATATTAGAAACCTCAATATCATTTTTGAAGACCTATCCATAAATACCCCACACGTACGGGTTTGATGAAAAAAAAATTTTTGAGTTTCAGTTCTAAGTATGGGGACCCCCAAAATTTATTGTTTTTTTTTCTTTTTTTGTGTGAAAATCTTAATGCGGTTCACAGAATACATCTACTTACCAAGTTTCAACAGTATAGTTCTTATACATAGTTTCGGAAAAAAGTGGCTGTGACATACAGGCAGACAGACAGACAGACATGACGAATCCATAAGGGTTCCGTTTTTTGCCATAATTTGGCTACGGAACCCTAAAAATCAGTATAGATATTATTATTAGTAGAGTATTATGTGCTCATGATCACTGTTTTGGCCTTAGGTAGATACTTACTACGGTCAATTTTCCCAGCCGAAGTTCACAAACGTGGTTCATTTACCGAAAATCATAAAACCGTTGTTCAAATCGAGTTCATACACGACTTACAGCAAGTTTATTATTAATTCTGGACCATAAAACTGTTACGTTCGAATACAGTCTGAATTTTATGCGTATTTTTATTTCATGCAGCGCGAGCGCTCTAATATAGAGTTACTGAAATAAAATGGAATATAAAAACCTCCGGATTGCTATTAGCTACGGTGTTTTGAATAATAATTGTTGATATTATTGCTCTATCAATGCTACAGAATACAAACAATACGTAACGCCATACGATGATTCATGATGCACTAACCATATAGCTGACTAAATGAGCTATATTATAATGATGAAATAGGGTTTCTTCTTGGATCAGAGCGCGTTCGGAACCCCCTTAGCTTTAGTTACAAGTTGGCTTAAATAGTTATTATTACCTCACTTACTTTAATATTGAAAATATATTATTCAATAGTGCATACCTCTACCAGAACAGTGTAAAATTTTCAGATTTTATGGAGCCACACACAGCGCGACAGGACAAAAGGTCCTTCCCCTCCGTTGCAGATGTTTCGCGCAGACTTATAATCCTATCAGGGGGGTTACCAGCAGGTTAGACCGCTTCCATCTTAGACAGCATCAGTACTTACCATCAGGTGAGATCGCAGTCAAGGGCTAACTTGTAGTGGAATAAGAAATTTAAAAACATACAAGGTCGACATCAACACAAGGCTACAACCAGTAACTCGTGAAATCAAAAATAATAAATTTCTTCAAATTTAAAGTCAATCTAGTAATTGCTAGTAGGTTTCCACTCGAACAAAACAATGTTAGCTAATCTCTTCATAATCCGGGTTGGGGGTAGAACACAAAATTTAACGCGTGTGGTAACGCTCGGTACGGACTTTAATCCCTACAGTTCGGTCTGAATGGTACGAGCGAAACGCGTTTTATTGCGTGTACAAATTATTTTAGGTATTCTATTATCTCTCTCTCTTATCAACCCATTGATAAGTCTATAGACCAATGGCCAAGTGATATTTAGCCTAGGTTAGGAAGGTGGCCTAGTTAGAGTTGTTTTACGTATTCGATCGCGAGAACGTGAACTACCAATAATTACTAGGCCTAGTTAGAGTTGTTTTAGAAAGAAAGAAAGAAAGAAAAGTCTTTATTTGAGCACTCCTGCATGTTACATTTGAAATTTAAAAATAAACTTAAACTAAAACACTTGGTTGGAAAAAAAATAGGTACATGCGATACTAACACTGTATTGTACAGCAGTGCAACAAACAGGTAAGCCACTCAGCTTGTGTTGGGACTCCGGGCCTCTCAGATACGAAGCCGCTATGATGGCGCACATCTGAGGTACCAGGTGCCCCAACGCTGATTTTCAGTGGCCGCCTTTTTGCGAACGTCACTATAAGTGTATAATATAAACTATTAAAAGGCAGAATAATAAAGGTGGAAAAAGAAAGTAGTAAATATTGTCTATTAATATTAATATTTTACGTATTCGATCGCGAGAACATGACCATATGGACATATATGGAATCGATCGAGCGCCAGCTGTCAAGCGCTTGATAATTCCATACAAATCGTAGTTTACGTTGTCGCGATCGAATGGGAAGAAAATCTCCCATTATGCATAAAATATTTGCCATACTGATGCACCACAGGGGCCATACTGCCAAAGCTTAAAGCCATATTGTTTCATTATTGTTGACTTTCGTGTTTTAGAATTATAATCCTTATTTTAGGAATGTCAAGGTACGTGACATCAAACTGTCATTTTCTGTATTTCGCAACCGGTAAGGGACGTTGGAGTGAGCTAGTTGTTACGTTTCTCACAAAATGAAATTTAGCTGGGGTAGCAGACAGCCTTAAACTGTCATGTTGAGTAACTTAAGTATTAAGTGTTAACTTAACTTGTTAGTGTCAACTTAAGTGTTGCTTTAAGTGTTGCGTTGCTTAAGTGTTGCGTTGGCAGTATGACCCCTGTATTTACTAAACGTTTAGCCTTCGCTAAGGGGTTCTAAAATAGTTTTTGAAACGGATCATCAAGAGCAATCTATGAAAACATTTGGAGACTCAGTGATGACCCGTTGGGAATTGAAGTCACGTAGTACGACCGTCGACCACGGCACGACGCTCCCATATATAACACTAATGACACCCGACCACCGGCCGCAGCACGAAAAAACGATATCAGTATTACGAATGATTGCGAAAAACTATTTAATGGAATAGCTATTTACTTGTTATGAAGCTGGTGTTATAATTTACTACCTGATGCCCGCGTGGGATAATGTTTTTTGATTCCCACAGGATCTCTTCAATTTTCCGGAATAAAAAGTATGCCTATGCCCTTCCCCGGAATACAACCTATCCCTGTACCAAATTTCATAAAATTGGTAGAACAGATGGACCGAGAAAGCGTAGCAGACAAACAGACAGACTTTCGCATTTACAATACTAGATGATGCCCGCGACGACGAACGCGGACGAACTAGTGATCATTATCTAGAACCATTATAATTTACAACACTGAGCAACAGAATGTAATTTACTGATCTGTCGATATAATATTATTAGCGCCACGAGCTGGTGTTACAAATACACCATCGTTGATCTATGTACATATTTGAGCGTGTCATATTACCGTAAACATAATAACGGTAGTCCCGAAATCGATCCTCGTAACTAAAGGGCGGATTTTAGGTACAAGGTAAGCAAAGATATAGGAATTGGTTTAAGCTGATCGCATACCTACAATGCAGTACAAACGCCTTATGCCATATTTTACATCAAGTAGTAAAAACTAAGGTGAATGTGAGTTACAAAGGCGCATAATAATATTATGAATCAAACGGTATTACTAAATAGCCCTGGCCCAAGTTGATTTCCGGATGGGAAACCAGCCAACTTTGTAGATCTGAATAATTTCTTTGATATTGCTTGCTTCGCAATTATCACGTAATCGCACGGGAGCCATCAGTCCCAGTTTTCATCATTCTGAAAGCATAAACTTAAAACTACAAGCCCCAAGCGTACGCCATGAACTACTATGATTGCGGCCTGTAGTTACGCAGGATTTTAAAAACAATCTCAAGAAAACACCACCAAAATGAAATGCGAGACCATTTCATTACCGACAGAAATTAAAAATACAAAGCAATGAAAGCGTGAAAATATAAATGACTAGAAGATGCTCGCGACTTCGTTCGCGTGGCATAAGTTTTTAATTCCCACAGGCACTCCTTAATTTTCCGGGATAAAAAGAAGCCTATGTCACTCTCCAAGTCCTCAACTAAGTATACCCATGCAAAAAATCACGTTGATCCGTTGCTCTATTTCGGCGTGATTGAAGGATAAAGTCTCTATTTGACGTCCTTGGGGATAGAATTTTCAAAAACTGTGAATCACGTATTTTTTCATTTCAGACCGAAATCCCAAACACCAAGTTTCATGGCTACAGCTTGAAAAATGACGGACTTTCCTACAAACTTTCAACCCCTGTTTCAGCCTTTTGGGGGTGGAATTTCGAAAAACTGTGACATAGGTATTTCTTTATTTTTTACCGAAAGCCAAAATACCAAGTTTCGTTGATATAACTTGAGAAATGACGGACTTTCATACAAACTTTAAACCCCTATTTCACCCCCTTAAGGGTGGAATTTTGAAAAATCCTTCCTTAGTGAGCGCCTACGTCACAAAAGGAACCTTCTGTCAAAATTTCAAGTTTCTAGCCACAGCGGTTTAGGCTGTGCGTTGATATATAAGTCAGTCAGTCAGGACTTTGAATTTTATATATATAGATATAAACACATCCGTCGTTTTAATTAAACACACTCAAAATATACGCCAGCAGCAGTAGCAAGTTGCATACGTTATTCCTTCAATACTGAAAAAACGATTTTTCTACGGCTTTTGCGGCTCATGCTTGAGTAAGTGTGCGAACAACACTAATAGGAAAGGTATATCTCGGTTTATACTCCAAACGCCGTCCTCACACACGTTGTTTATGTTTAATTAAACCACTCTACAAGATTAAACGATTCAGCCTGGCGGAATATTACTCGTCGGTCTGATGTAACTCGGCCCATCTTGGTAGGGTAAACCTAGGCATGACAAACTTACGTGCGAAATTCCATCTCCATCGAAATTCTATCTATCGGATCCGTGAGGTTGTGACCAAGGGCATGCATACACGGAATAGTATGTCTAGTTAAAGTTTAAGCTTAATTAAACTAAAGTCAGGGTAAGTGTAAATTACCGGAGTAAAAGACGTGTGTAAGGGTAGCACGCACCATACATTTTTGCAATCCACATACAATAAAATTGTATGTTTTAGATGTTTGTAACTTTATACGTTTGGATATTTGTAATTCATTCATGCCACAATTACCGATTTGGCTGTGGAATGGAGATTTTAATATTATGAATGCATTAGTGCATCTGTTTGTTGGTTTGTCCTTCAATCACGTCGCAAGAGCAACTGATTGACGTGATTTTTTGCATAGGTATAGTTGAGGACCTGAAGACTGACATACTCGTAAGTAAATTTTTATCTCGGAAAATTAAAGAGGAACTCGGGAGGAGATTCGGGTATCAAAAACCTTAACCTTATCAAAAACCGTGGACGATGTCGCGGGCATCATCTTATATTATATGAATCCATACTTACTAATATAATAAATTCGAAAGTGTGTCTGTCTGTCTGTCCGTCTGCATGTCTGTCTGTCTGTCTGCTTCGCTTTCATGGCCCATCTGTTCAACCGATTTAGATGAGATACAGGGATAGGTTATATCTCGGGGAAGGACATAGGCCTTTTTATCCCGGAAAATAAGGGAGTCCCCCGGGAATCAAAAAACCTCAAACCACGTGGACGAAGTCGCAGGCATCATCTAGTATTAAATAAATATTAAACTATTACAATACCTATTTAGTAAAACGACAACACTCTGGTTTTCCTACAGAAGTTTTCTCGGTTGTACAACAAACAACGTGTCGGGATAAATTCCCGGGAACCCCCACTGTCCGGAACTAATGCAGGTGCATGCCGTCTAATTAACACTGCGGTGACAATGATGCATGGCTCGAGAAGTGAAATAAAAGAACGCTTGTACAGTCGATCTGTCGCTGTCGTATCGTATGCTTGTAAGGAGATAGAGTTTATGGTTGTTTAGGTTTTAGCTCCACCTCTCTGGTCATCATTTCTATTTAAACAATGGGCCCGGCAGACGTTGTCCTGCCCTGAATCTAGAACCCGATTGTAGTGCCACTAACCGGGTCCAATTGTGAATTATTATTCACAATTGGACCCGGTTAGTGGCACTACAATCGGGTTCTAGATTAAACCAACCCGGAACCCACTCACACACACACACACACACACACACACACGCGAAAAATTCCATCAAAATCGGTCAAGCTGTTTCTGAGTTTTAGCGAGGCTAACGAACAGCAATTCATTTTTATACATACTAAATTAAATAGAAGAAGATTAGTATCGACATTATATTCTAGGAACTAACTTTCTTTATTATTTCTTTGTTTTTTTTTCATCAAATCAAAAGTTATCGTTCGAAATTTTCATTGCAAATGAAAAAACGTTGATTTAAAGTCACACGACGTTCATAGTTCATTCATAGTTTTTCGTGGTATGTGCTTAAAATTCATTAAATTATAGATATAAAAACTAGCCAATTTATATTATAAATTTAATTTAAAAGCTAAATAAACACTAGAAACTGCTGGCGCTCTTTAATTAACTATGAACCAATTTAAAACGCATTATTCTAAAACTATATTAGAAATTTCAACGAAGTTTAACAGAATGATTCGGTAACTAGCATCAGGAGTATCTAGTACTGCTGATATTATTCACATTGGTTTGAAAAACTTTTGCTGGACGGCGTCATATTACGAGTATATGGAACAAATGTAAATGCGCATTACATGTCATTACCGCGTCGAGGCGTTTCATGAAGTAGGACGTGACTGCAATGTGAAACGACCACTCGGCGCCCGTTGACCGGATGAATACCGAAAATGTTGTTGACTCCTGATTTCAATGTACCTACAACAACCTACGAGCATTTGGTTGGTTAAATTTCGAAGAGTCTTGTATTATAAATGTGTGTGACAAGTCATTAATTAAAGTGATCGATTTTTTTAAAATTGAAATCAGAAATCAGCAACATTTTTTATATTCTGAATGAAAAAACTTGCGCTTGCAAAAACAAAATGAATTGAGAGGGTGACGAAAAAAACACGCATAAATAAGATTTAAAAAACACGTATAATTCTTCTATAGGATTTTTTAAAACTGTTATTGATACCAAACATGCAATCTCAAACAAACGATATCTTGCCATTGAATAAAATAAAGCATGAAGTGTTAAAATATCATTTGATTTAACGGTGAAGAGTTTTTCTTGATGAAAAAATGGTGATGAAACCTGCATTTACAAAGTTCTCCATTATGTGTTCAAAGTGTGAAGTCCGCCAGCGTGGTAGACCATAGGCCAAACCCTTCTCATTCTGAGGAGACTCATATTCAGTAGTGAGCTGGCAATGGGTTGAAGTTTTTGTGCATTTTGATAAAAATTAAAGTTTTTCTTTCAGATCAACATTTCAAAATTGCAATTTAACTCGGTGAAAGCAAGACATGAGCTCTCAAAACTGTATGTTTATATAATGTTCAGTGGAAACTCGCAGTTATGAAATTCAGTCAACAGGAAGTTCATAAATGATGCTCCGAGAACATTCCTGCGAAAACATTCGCTGAAAGCCTCCAAATCGTTTTATTTGTATGAAATTTTCTGTACACTGTAATTGGGATATTTACGCAAATGTTGCGAATCCGAAACGATTTCATTTCTCAAATTCATTTACTGACAAGTATATTATCATAGCTTTTCGTACAATAATACATTTGCCGTCAGCTGACCTTCGCGAAATGAATTATCTCATTAAAACTATACTAGACTAAAACTAAACTAACTAGAGGCGCAAGTTTGTATATTGTGTGTATCTTTGTTACTTTTGCACGCAAACACTACTAGACGGATTTGGTAGATAGCTACTTTTTATTGCGAAAATTAAAGAGTTCCCGCGGGAACCAGAACACCTCAATCCACGCAGACGATGTCGCGGGCAATAATCCATACTAATATTATAAATGCGAAAGTGTTTCCGTCTGTCTGTCTGTGTTCGTATAGCTTAGCGTAAAGCAGTAGTAAATTGGACGTGTTCAAAATGTTCAACACTAACTAAAATAATTACATACAAAGACCCTCCATTTATAGTAGGTACAGGGAGAAAGTGAGAGAGGGTTTAAAGTTTTTTGTCACGAGTTTTCTAGACAAGGTACTCGCGTTTCATCGTCCCATAAAGAACTAACTTCTAATATACTGAGCCAGTTTTTTTTTCTACAATTAATGTTGAAATAGATGCCAATTGTTGTAAGTACATTCTATAATTTTCCGTACTTCTACCAGTAGTTATTTCTAACTACTGGTAGAAGTAGTATTTACTTTGAAACCGTTCAAGGAAGAAGTTACTTTTTATTGCATCAATAAAGTAGCCGAGATAAAAATTTAAAGAAAATTCTAGATTAAACAGCACTAGTGGAAACTTCTCGGATTTATTTCACGTAGAGAAATTGCCAGCGGTTGGTCTTCCTCACCTCATACTAGTATGGATTTTATAAATCCCCACTAATATTATAAATATGAAAGTGTGTCTATCTGTCTAGAACGCTTTAAGAGCTTTTCTTTTCAACCGATTTTGATGTAACTAGCATCAAAAATAGCTCAGAGACGATTCTGGGATGCAATATATAATATTCTGATCGAGAAATCGAGAATCCCATTTTGGGATTTTTGTGTACCTACATAGGTAGTAGTATACTTATTGTGAATCTACCTTCCTAGTTCTAAATTAGTGGTTTGTGATTTCATTTTCTTCCTTTTTATTAACTGTTTATTTTTAACGATGTCAAAATACCTAGGTACAGGCTTTTAAAATCTTAATCCCTTGAAACCCAATAAAGATTTATTTATTTATAAATAAATCTTTAAATGGTAAGAAAACAATAATTTTCATCCCTTAAGTAAATATATTTTATTGGTGGTTGAATTAGTGTATCTTTGAAGTTTCTAAAAGCGTTTCGGGTCGTGGAAAGCTTTTGGTGCCGTAAAAGAATACGTGACTCGTTCAACGTATTGTATAGAATTCCTAGAAGTATAGAAGTTATATCGCGTAGTACGTCCACGAATTTTCTCACTTTATGACTGGTTCCCGGAAGAGCGGATAACGAACTTTTACGCATGCGGCAGTGTGCATGTAGCTTAATAATATATTCGAGCCATCTGATAACGAAATTATATTAGCCACAACATAATATTGTCTGGCGGACAAGAAGCGTGCGTCACTAACTGCTAAATAGCGCACACACTAGCGCGACAGTAAAAATCATCGTTCACCACTTCACCACTTTAAAAATCATTTTTTACTACAATCTTAAACCTCAAAAAAGTATTACATACAATCATAACATATTATTATTATATTGTAATGGCGAAAGCGTGATTTTTGTTGGTTAATTGGTTTGTCCTTTAATCACGCCGCAACAGAGCAACGTATCAACGTGATTTTTTGATAGATTAGAATTTAAATTTAGATTTCTAGAAAATAAAGGATTTACCGTGTGAATTAAAAAACTTATTCCACGCGGACGAAGTCGCGGGCATTAGCTAGTATTACCTATACCTATATTTAATCGATCTCAACCTTTTTCAGTATTCAGTTCTTTCAGTCCTGAAATTGTTCAAATGTAAAAAAAAAATATCAAATGTGCTAATGGATGTTATGTGGTATTAATTATATTTTATCAAGAATAAAAATGCCTGATAGAAATTATTATATCGAGATTAAATTTTCATTTCTTGAAATATGTAGATATATTTTATAGACAGTCAAGTTTCAGCTTTCTGAAAGCGTTTTAGTGCTTCAAAGAATACGTGACTTGTTTTATAGAATAGAAGTTGCATCGCTGCGAAAGGTATTAGGTTTCCGTTCGTCCTCGAACTAATCTCACTTTACGGCCGGTTGCCGGATGAGCGGAACACAAAATTTAACGCGTGCGGTAATGGCGCCGAGCCGGTTTTAATCCCCATAGTTCAGCTGTTTGGATTTTACTACTGGATACGTTTTATTGCGTGTACAGATTACATTGCGCTACGTATCCGAATAACGGCTTTGAAGTTCATTGCATTGTAGTTGTACTTAAAATGGAATTCAATTAATAGATAAAGTAATAAACTAATCCATATTATTTTATAAACAATCAACTTTCAGTTTTCTAAAAGCATTTCTAGTACTTAAAAGAATACGTGACTTGTATAGAACAGAAGTGGCATCGCTGCGAAAGGTATTAGGTCTCCGTTCGTCCACGAACTAATCTCACTTTACGGCCGGTTGCCGGATGAGCGGAACACAAAATTTAACGCGTGCGGTAATGGCGCCGAGCCGGTTTTAATCCCCATAGTTCAGCTGTTTGGATTTTACTACTAGATACGTTTTATTGCGTGTACAGATTACATTGCGCTACGAATCCGAATAACGGCTTTGAAGTTCATTGCATTGTAGTTGTACTTAAAATGGAATTCAATTAATAGATAAAGTAATAAACTAATCCATATTATTTTATAGACAATCAACTTTCAGTTTTCTAAAAGCATTTCTAGTACTTAAAAGAATACGTGACTTGTATAGAACAGAAGTGGCATCGCTGCGAAAGGTATTAGGTTTCCGTTCGTCCAAGAAATAATCTCACTTTACGGCCGGTTGCCGGATGAGCGGAACACAAAATTTTACGCGTGCGGTAATGGCGCCGAGCCGGTTTTAATCCCCATAGTTCAGCTGTTCGGATTTTACTACTAGATACGTTTTATTGCGTGTACAGATTACATTGCGCTACCTATCCGGGTAACGGTTTTAAAGTTCATTGCATTGTATACAGTGAAAATCAATGAATGGATGAAATAAAACAACCCTTGATATTCATACTAATATAGTTAATGCAAAACATGTTGCTGTACAGGAGAACTCAGTTAAGTTTATGCTTCACCAAATAGACCAATTTGTAACTTTTGTTTTATATATGAATAAATAAAAAAATTAAAAAATTGTACACCTGGCTGTCTGTCTGCTGCTTTCAGAGCCCATCAGATCGGTTAGACAACTGATTTTGACGTTTGGTACCTACAGATATAAGTTGCATTCCAAGGAAGAACATAATATTCTACTTCAAGGCTTACAGTTTGCACAAGGACTATTAAATTTATTTTAGTAATTTCTTTTTGATGTTGTCTCTTTTTGGCAACCCTAATATTATTCTGTGGTCAGAAAGTGACAGCAATACAAAATTGTATTAATCAAACTAACCTAACTGATCACCAACGGATTGGCCGTCATCAACAACGTTAATTCACTTTTGACGACTTCCTTGGCGCATTGGTAAGCGCTTTGGACGCTTAAGTTGGAGGCTCCGGGTTCTATCCCCGACAGGTTTTGGGAATTTGTGATTTCTGAAACTTCTCTGGTTTGGCCTGGTGGGAGGCTTTAAAATTTGAAGGTCTAGCCCCACTGCAGACGCGCGGCTCGTAGCGATAAGTATTCTTTAATGAGGTTGTATGGAGCTTGGCCCCATTAAGCGACGCGGCACGGAGACGCACTGCGATGTGCGTGGCGGCCTCGTACAAACTCATACAACTAATATTTGCCTCTACGTGCCGCGCCGTTCCATGGATCTCAAGGGGGGCTAGTATGCATGTATTGATACTTTCTGTACCATTTGCTATCCCGTACACCAAATTAATCACATAATATTACCTACAATTTATAAACCAACTGACCATATCAATAGTATACACCAAATAAATTTCCGATACACCATTTATCTGGGCACTGGCGAAATCAATATTGGTTACCGATGAGAATTTCAATTCCCTAATAGAAGCCTAAATAGAGGAACACATGTTCGGAGGATTTAGGTAAGCTTTCGTGGTCAGCGTACTCTGTTAGCTCCGATGTTGTAACAGGGGATAAATATACCAGACTAGAGGATGTCCGCGACTTCATCTGTGTCTATTTAGGGAACTGGAAATGGGGATTTTACTGATTATTAAACAGATATTATCTTTTGGAAGACAAAAGATCTTAATAATTGTACTTATGTTAGTTTGACAAAAAAGATTTCTGTTTCTATATTTCTATCTAAAATTCACATCCTCAGTTAGGTTTAAGTTTGATAACCTCACTACTATGTATTATGGCTTCTTCTAGGCCAGCGCTTTATACCTATCTTAGAAAATTGTAGCAACTAATTAAAGAAAAACTAATTTCAAATTCTGTCCAACGAAGTGTGTTTAACATAAAATAAAGTTCCCTGCTCTATACTGGAAGTACGGTCCGCGGACTATAAAGTAGCGGACATAATTCAAAGAAAATTCCAGATTAAACATCAGGGACGGGTCGTGAGTTTCCTTGCGAGAAATTGCCCGTCGTTGGCCCCGGTTTCCTCGTGACATATAAATAAGGCATATTTCCCTAGTCCCGCCACCAATGCATTATGAATTTTTGTACCTCAGTACCCTTACTCTGAGATTGATCGAATTTAAAATACGGTCTCACTAAGTGAGGTGAATTACATTTGCATCAAACTAAAATGAATCTTAAATTTATTAATTTAGAGCTCAATTTCGTGTATGCATTCACAGCTAGCGCTCCAAACGATACGTTTCGAAATTTGAATCGGTTGCACTGAATTTGTGGCTTTAAATCAAAAGTTTTTGGGTCCATTTTAGTTTGACGCAAATGTGATTCCCCTCACTTAGTGAGACCGTATTTTAAATTCGATCAATCTCAGAGTAAGGGTACAGAATATTGTGTGAGAACGGATATTTATTGGTACATGTGACTTTTAACAAACCGGCATCAAGACCGGTCTTAAGCATCTCTCTCTGCGACGTATTTCTCATTACTGAGGTTCGTGACTCCTTTCCATTAATCACATAATGGTAGGAGTTTTCTTGGGATAATAATGCGATGGGTTCCCACGACTTCCGCATACGACTCGACTAAGAGTATTAAACTCTTAGGTTTTTGTAACGATCATTAACACATGTTAGTGATAATAAACCGGGACCGATGGTATAACGTGCTCTCCGAGGCACGGAGGAAACGAATAGGCCAAATTTAAACCTCCAAATTAGGTCACCCATCCATTTACCAACTTGTGTCAACGTTGCTTAACAATCGCAATCAACTGATATGCGTTGTTATAACTAGGCCACTCGTCGCTCAGTACTAGAAAATGTGTTCTTTACTGATGTCGGTGACATATAATCTCTACTGTATAAAAATAAGTCGGGTTTTCCTTCCTGACGCTATAACTCCAGAACGCACGAACCGATTTCCACGGTTTTGCATTAGTTGGAAAGGTCTCGGGCTCCGTGAGGTTTATAGCAAAGAAAATTCAGGAAAAATTTCAACAGAAAAGCGGGAAAATCTTAAACCACGCGGACGAAGTCGCGGGCGTCAGCTAGTAAGGCATATAATTTCCCCAGTCCCGCCACCAATACATTATGAATTTTTGTAACTAAGAATATTGTGTGAGAACGGATATGAATTGGTACCTGTGACTTTTATTAAGGCTCGTAATAATAAACCGACAGTTAAGAGCAGGTTCTCAATTTACGGTCGATCTGCTCGATTGATATGCTGATCGGTCTTAAGAATCGACTGACCAATACAAAAGTGCGTGTTCTAAGCTGCTGATATTGGTTTATTAATACAGGCCTCAATACGTTTTTATTGTTCGGTAAAACAAGAAATCCTTTTATTCGTTCAGTCCGTCCGTGTGTTGAAGCCATTTAAAAAAAACACTTTATGAGCTGTACAGATAAAATTTTGGAAGAATTTTCCCAAGACATTAAATCCTGAGCCGAAAAAAATGTTGTTTTATTCAAATGATATATCGTTGAAAAGGTAGTTTAAAATCATTACGAGGTTTGCTCCTTTGAGGACTTTGCGCTGAAGTTTTTGTCAATTTTCATTCAAAGTAAAAATCTATCTACGAGTATCCATACTATCCATACTAATATTATAAATGCGAAAGTGTGTCTGTCTGTCTCTTGGCTACGCTTTCACGGCCCAACTACTCAACCGATATTGATGGAATTTGGTACAGAGATAGGTTACATCCCGGGAAAGGGCTACTTTTTATCCCGTAAAATTGAAGAGTTCCCGCGGTATCATAAAATCTTAATCCACGCGGACAAAGACGCGGGAATCATCTAGTTTTACAATAAATACCTAACGGTGCTTTATAAAAATACTCCATAAGTTAAACATTAAACTAGAACGAGCGGCGAAACTTTATTATGAAATTTTGTCTCCAGTGCAGCCAGTGGATGTTATGAGAAAAATTGCAGAGGAAAGTGTTGCGAGCTATTTGACGAATTCATAGCGACGCTACAGTAACAGGAAAAATTAAAATTAAAATTCTTGGAAGTAAGGATTATACGAAGTAAGGACTATAATATGATTCCCGCGTCTCCATCCGCGGGAAAATGGTTTCCTGATTCCCGTGGGAACTCTTTAATTTTTTTTTAAATTTTAAGGTTTCATAACCGTTCCGTTTGATAATCGAACACCTTGTATTGATCCATGCACGAAATATTTTTAGAATAAAAAAACAGCCAAGTGCGAGTCAGACTCGCCCACTAAGGGTTCCGTAGCTTGGAAAAATAATTATGATTAGTTATTCTGTTAACTTAATGTAACATAACAAACCAAACCCGTATTTGAGAACGTAAAACAAACCTGGTTTTCGAAGATTTATTGCTGACTAGCCCGACACATCGTTCGCGTGGATTGAGGTTTTTTTAGTTCCCGCGGGAACTCTTTAATTTTCCAGGATAAAAAGTAGCCTATGTGTTATTCCAGACTATAATCTCTTAGCCAAATTTCATCCAGATCCGTTAAGCCGTTGTGGCGTGATTGAGTAACAACCATCCATCCATCAATCCATTCAAACTTTCGCATTTATAATATTAGTATGGAGTATAGATTTCTACTATACTATATTGTAAGTTTTCATCGTTTGTTAAAAACTAAGGGTTGTAAAAATAATAGGCGGGCACTAATGACAACGGAAAAATCCTTTCATACAATTTTAGAACGGCACTCTAAAAATGAATACCACAGTCACTAGGTTTATAGTTAAGAAATGTGATGCTACAAAAATGTATTCATATAATGTAGGGGTAGCTTTGCTAAATTTCATGCCATTTATATCAAAAGGGAAGTCGGTGTGGCAGTAAGGGCAACCGGGGCCATAACTCGGCGTAAAGTAAATTTTAAAACCCGCGGGTATTTTTAACCAAGAATTTTTCTCTATAATTATTGCTGTGGATTTGATACTATTTAAAATGGTTTTTTTAAAGTTTCACGATGTTTATACACACTACGGGAAAAAAATATATCAGTATGGCTAGCATGCGCACTACGAGTAAAATTATGTCTACCCGTTATCTCTCTCTGTCTACCGAAGCTAACATAGTTACTTGTCTCGTTACGACAAAAGTAGAGATAAAAGTAATATTTCTTATCTGTGGTATTTTTCTCTACGAACCTTTACATGTCGACTATTTTGTTCTTGTAATATACCGCATTTTGTGCATGTTAGGGTAAAGGAAAAATTCGCTGGCAACGACAACATCTCTCTCTCTCGTCGCGAGATAATCTCGTTGTGCGCATGTTAAGCACACGTCTGGCGGACAAAAAATCCGCGTCGATATAAATCTTCTATCTATATAAATAAAAATCAATTTCCAAAAGCGGTTTCAAACCGCTGGACTGATTCTGATGGAATTTTTTGTATGTGTTTGTGTAGGTCTGGGGATGGTTTATGCTTACAATTAGACCGTAGGTGGCGCTACAATCGAGTTCTAGATTCAGGGTAGGACAACGTCCGCCTGGTCCTCTAGTTGTCCTCCAAACATGCTTTCTAATATAAAATCTATCTATCTATCTATCTATATTATATAAATAAAATCGTTCTCTAATCAACGCACAGCCTAAACCGCTGGGGTTAGAAACTTGAAATTTTGACAGTAGGTTCCTTTTGTGACGTAGGCGCACACTTGGGAAGGATTTTTCAAAATTTCACCCCTAAGGGGGTTAAATAGAGAGTTTGTCCTTCAATCACGCCGCGACAGAGCAACGGTACAACGTGATTTTTTGCATGGGTATAGTTGAAGAGTGATATAGGTTACTTTACGTTTATCCCGGAAAATTAAGGAGTGCCTGTGGGAATTAAAAAAACTTATGCCACGCGAACGAAGTCGCCTGCATCCGCTAGTAATGTATAAAATATTAATTATTTAGATTACCAGCCAGCAAACTGCTTCAACTAATTTTTATATTGTTATAAAAAATTGTATTCATTGACTAGGTAAGTATCTCTTTATTTTTCACTATTTTCTCTAAACCAGAAATAATTTAGCCGTTAGAAGCGATGGGTCTATATTGTGGTACCTATACATATAATTATAATATCGCATTTTTAATAACATGGCGAATCGTAGAATTCAACTGTTTTATAGTACATTGTTACCCTAGGGATGAAAGTAACTTATTTAGTCCCGAGACGGGGTTTGGCGCCCGAGCGTAGCGAGGGGGCCTATAGTTCGAGGGACTAAATAAGTCTTTCATCCCGAGGTAAACACTGTGCTTTTCATTACGAATTTATGGAAAGTCAAAATAAAAAGTCTATGAATCAGTTGTCTTTACTTTATGAATAAAGTCTATCTTTCTTCTTGTCTATGGATGCACTCGGGTATTAAAAAAAAAAAAAAAAAAAATCGTGTTTCATTTGAACTCCAATAAAAATTCAGTTGAAAACGATTCTCCCTAGGGCTGAAAAGTATTACTTTCAACCCGCTTCTCAGGCAACTTCAAACCTACTTTCCGTGTATGAGTAATGAAAAATATTTTTATTATTATTTTAATTATTATAATAAGTTTGCAGAAACAATAATATGGTCTAAATTTAGCCGTTTAAATTAAATTTCCAATAAACAAAGCAGCTTACAAAGGACTGTAAAAAGATAAACCGAGATTGCCGGGGTGCAATTAAAACTTTACCTTGGAGCTAACTTCGTTAGCGGTCTAGTGTTTCACAGGGGGTCATCAACAGTGCGTGAAATATTGAGGCTATTATTTTGAAGTTGACCCGAGAGTCCAGAGGACTCCAAGTTTTGCTGCTAGTTTCGCTACAGTTGTCCCTGTAATAACCTATACGTCAGAGGTTCACAATATAAAGTCAGGGAATAGAAAATGCCCTTGTGTTTGCGCAGACAATTATTGTGAATTAAAATATTTACTAGTCAAATCAGCATTTTTTTTGAAACGTCAAAACGCATGCTTACTGTCGGATTTTGTATAAAATACTGAATTCTGACGTCATCAAAGTCCAACGCACTTTTTTTAATTTAATCGATAGTTTAAAATGAACATAAAACTAATAGGGGCGTGGATAATACGGCTTTTGGAAGATCCTCTATTAAATAAATAATCACAAAAAATAATAATTTATTTGACTAATACATAGTTAAATACCTAATTATTTTTGTGGAGATTTTTATTGGCCGAAATTTGGTGAAAAGGTTACTTTAATTATTACTTACTTTTTTGTCTATCGAGTTAACAATATTATTATTTGTTAATATTATGTGTTGAAAAGCTACAGATATCGCCTAATTATTCCTATTATTGAATACATATTATATACAAGGATGCCCGCTATTTTGTCCGCGTAGTCTTAGGTTTTTGGAAAATCCCGTGGGAACTCTTTGATTTTCCGAGATAAGAATTAGGACCCTATGATGTTCCTCAGGGTGCAGCCTATCCCTGTACCAAATAAGGTCAAAATTGGTTGAACAGGTGGGCCGTGAAAGAGTAGCAGATATACAGACAGACGGTCAGATAGACAGACACACTTTCGCATTTATAATATTATATTTAATATATATAAGTTTAGAAATATGGGTTAATTATTTTCATTGGTAAATCTAGGTATAATCTAGGAGCATTAAATTAATATAAAAGCTGGTAAAAAAGTAAACTTTTTTCGCAAGCTTCTAGAAAAGCTCTACTTAGTCAACACATCCTTTAATGGAGCAATGACATTAGCATAGTAATGAGACATATTGGTTATCCCTACGTGCTCGCATTTTCTCGACACCCAATTTGCCAGTATTGGTCACAGAGCAACTCGGTCCATATCCTGACATGGTCCAGCTTGCAGGTTTCAACCGATAAAAATATATATCTGACATTTTAGTACTTAATCTAGCTTGAGGATCATTATTTGGGCACAGCTCTTGTCCGACACTAAATATTCTGACAATGTTTGGTTGTTAAACTGTTTTAATTTTCTACATATTATTTGTATATACAACGTAACTGTATAGAAAACAGGTCTGACCTGTATTTAGTTGTGATCCAGGAACATCTCAACGAAACCTCATATTTTAGTATGTTAAATAACATTTGCATGTCTTGCTTTTTTATCTTATTGTCATTTAAAGCTACTCTATTTTAGCCGCTGTATGTGGTTCGTGCTTATCCTGCATTCTTGCGTATGAATATTCGTTGTGTTATTTTCGCATTTACAACGACATGTCAAGTTGAGCCCGTGTGGTCCAGTAGTTTGGCAGAGAAGTTACCTTATGCATGGCGTCTCAAATTACGTGAAGGGATGTTTAACGCAATAATTGCGCAGAATAAAACAAATTATATCCGTATTTACAACGACTTATCAAGCTGAGCCCGTGTGGTCCAGTATTTTGGAAGAGAGTTACCTACCACGTAATGGCGTATCCCCTTATGAAAGGGGATGTTTAACTCAATAATTGCGCGAAATAAATTATAAATTTACTCCCGCATTTACAATGACTTGTCAAGCGGGTAAATTACGCGGTGTTTACGTATGACGCGGTGTACATTCAAGTGAATTTTAGCATTTACCTATGTGGGGAATATTGAACATTCCTACTTTTATATTTTTTTGAAACACTGATAGGCTTTTCACTACTGTAATCATTATACGATGTTTTAATTTTTTTATTCGAGTTAGTCTTTTTTTATAAAATATTTTTTACAAAAACAGGAATCCATGCAATAATCGTTTTTCAATAAGAGGTATCTAAATTTAAAGCGAGTGTTGAAACATTTGTGCACATAGCATGACCTCACTACACTATTACCTACTATGAGTGTGATTTGTGTCCTTATATTTTGTCATTTTCACCCTTTAAGGCCACTAAAATATTGTGACGGCACTCATATCCTAGGAAACTGGAGCTTAACAAGGCGAATAAACCTGATATTTCTCATTATTTTCCATAACAGAAAACATGTCGGTAAAGTCAGCAAGAGTAACCAGCTTTTTGCACAGTTTCAAGTTCTTAACACGACAGTAAGTTGGAACCTGAAGCGCTCTTAACCGTAAAGCGTTGGGGTCGTTCTATAGAACGTGACCGGCCTTAGCGCAATCCTAAATTCTGCTTGGAAAATTGATCAAGTGATCAATTCGAATACGTAAAACATTGTAGTATTTAGTGTGAATTGTTTTTGTTCTAGATTATGCCCGTGATAATATCTGCGTGAATTTAGGTTTCTTGAAAATTCCATTAGATTTTTTGGTTTTCCGGGATAAATAGTAACCTATTAACAAGCACTGCAATCTACTTCTTTCAATCTTCATGCAGCAAGCGGTCTCTTTAAAGCAATATGGATGGGTCATAAAAAGGCAAAAGACAAACATCTTTGTTCAAGCTAAAATATAATAAGTTTTTTTTTCACATCTATATATAGATGTGAAAATGTTATTGCTCACAATGACATCAAAAGCAATCCAAACAAAATCAGTTCAAAACATAATATCTGTTGCGGCTTTAGTAAAGCTTTGTTTATAAAAAAGCGTTGTTACACTGTTTGTGGTTTTGTTACCTGGCAGGTGAAGCCGCCATATTGTTACTCGGAACTGCTAACGAACAAGCTCCGTGAAAGCCATTTGCTATTGTAAATAAGATAAGAATTCATTACCGCACCTTACGGCCCTGTACGTGACTCGTCGGGTGACAAAATGGTGTGTTTACCGTTCAGATTACAACACTGTGGACTTCTACCTAGCATGCTCCTAGTTACAGTGTTTCACGTTTATTAAATTTTTCTTTAACATTATCCACCACCACTACAGCCCATTAACGTCCCACTGCTGGGCACAGGCCTCCACTCTCATAGGAAAGTGGGAATTAGAGCTTAGACCCACCACGCTGCTCCAATGCGGGTTGGCGGGCTTTAACGACTATTATCATGTTAGTGATAATAACCGGGACCGACGGCTTAACGTGCTCTCCGAGGCACGGGGGTGAAACACCACTAACTTCCTAACTCCGAGCTAGTACTGAGAATTTCTAGACAGAAAAACCCAATACTTAATTATGGCCCGACCCGGGACTCGAACCCGGGACCTCGTCGGCCGCAGTTGAACATGCAAACCACTAGACCAACGAGGCAGTTGACATTATCTTCTCAACATTATCGGCTCAACTAAAAAAGTTGCGTAGTAAAAATAATGTAAGCAGGGTAAATAGCTAGCCACCAATTTCTCTCTTCTTTCATCAGTAATTTAACAATCAGAAGACACTAATTGTGTAATTAAATAAGCGTTAACCAATTTTATCAGAGAAATTGAATGGATAGTTCAAAGATAAAGTAGCCGACTGTAATCATAAAAGTCGACGGTTTAACTTCTACTTTTTGCACTACTGTCGTACCCACTCCACACCAACGTAAAGTTTGTTGAAAAAAAATAAAAACATCTTTAGCTACGGCTACGACCTTTGTTCCAACAACCACTTTCTTCGTGCATTTTTCGAAGCTCTACGCTATAAGCCATTTGATCGATACATACCAGCTATCACCTGCAACGACGTCCTTTTATAACAAAACATTTTGTTTAAAAATTAAAACAATTTACCATGCGCTAAACTCATCGATAATATTATCATACGCAAAAAATATCACGTTCTCAGCACGTGACTAAGCTTGAACCTACGATTTTTAAAACATACCCAGCAAAAACCATTCAGCGCTGTAAACAAGATAAGAATTCATTACACCAAGTTACGACCCTGTACGTGACTTGTCGAGTGATAAAATGGTGAATGTTTACTCGCTTAGATTATTTTATACTCATCGAGATTTAAAAAAAAACCTGTGGAAAATACTGCAGTCATGTGCCCTCAACACGGGTCTTCTTTACCTATATCGGTAATAGAGTACAATGAGTACACAATTTTCATGATACTTTAGAGACGAGCGTGCTTGTCTTTCGTTAAAAAATCAATAATTTCGCCATCAAGACAACGGTATTTTAAAAAGGATCCTTAAAAAGGATTGTTCAAGATATTCTTAGAATTTATTTATACTAATATTATAAATGCGAAAGTTTGCATGGATGGATGGATGTTTTTTACTCAATCACGCCTAAACCGCTAAACAGATCTAGATGAAATTTACTTTAATTCTACTTTTTATCCCGTACAATTACAGAGTTCCTGCTTTCCTACAGAAATCCTCAATCCACGCAGACGAAGTCGCGGGCATCAGCTAGCAGTAAATAATTGCCACTCTAATTTCATTTATTGGCATCTTCTTTAAAGTCTATGTTGGCGAAATTTTCAAACACATATACCTAGGTAACTTTTAAAGCTTTTAACACCAATTTTAAAGGTAACAATGGTATAACTAACTCCGTCGACAAACGAGTTAACTTGCACGAGCATTTTTACTCTGTCCACCGAAAAATTTGAATTCGCTTCCCAAAAGATCGGCTTGGCTGGATTGGTTAATTTGGAATGCAACTGGGAATTTTTTTTTGTTCCGTGACCGAAAAACCATTTAGTTTAAAAGGACGGATAGAGAGATCATGAATTGTATATGGGAAATGAAAATAGCTCGCCAGAAAACTTCCATTAGGTATTGGCACAATTTGCGTATTCGGAAATAAAAAGTCACACAATATAAAGTAAGGAAAATATTGAAACTTTTAAAAAACGGTACAGCTCCTCTGTTCTCTCATTCAGTGGCTATTAATAAAAGCCACTGAAATTATTATATTTTTTCACTAAGTAGTTACCTACTTATAACATTTTTCTGACTACTAAAACTTTGAAAAATTTACAACTATGCATTTTTACAATTTCTCTCATGTATGCATGTTGTATCTAAGCAGCGATGATATCAGTCAATTAATGGTGCAAACCCTATTTTTCATTGATATTACAAAAATCACGACTTTATTTGCTTCAAATTTGAGAGAGGATAAAGACGCAATTCCATAAACAGCAGTTAAAAAGGATACAAATGACAATATCTCTCCAAACTGTACAATGGTATTGGTATCGCAACCCGTAACAAGGGGTCGCGTACAATCCTCACAAACGAACGCCCCGCAGACAGCGGGTCACAGCCAGCACAATCGTGAAAAATACTTGAAAATTCGTCAACTAGTTATACATTTTTAAAATTTATCTGTTACTTATAGGGCTATTTTTATTTTACTAACAATGCACACAATATAATATTATTATTATATATTTTTATTTTACTAACAATGTACACAATATAATATTATTATTATATATAAAAAGAACATACATTTTTTTAAAATTTTGCTCATGTTTGCAACTTGTAAATGAGCAGCGATGATTTCAGTCAATTAATGGTGCAAACTCAATTTTTCATTGATATTACAAAAATCATGGATTTATTTGCTTCAAATAATATGAGAAAGAATAAAGACTAAATAACATAAACCTCATAAAATAGGGTACAAATGACAATATCTCTCCAAACTGGACAATGGTATTGGTATCGCAATCCGTAACAAGGGGTTGCCTACAGTCCTTACAAACGAACGCCCCGCAGACAGCGGGTCACAGCACAATCGTGCGAGATGATTCAATACATCAGTGTGGGATGTACGGGAGATGCGGTATCCTCTATTTATCGGGCTCTATTCTGTATGTATTTGTCGTCATTGTTTAGCTCTGTATGCACCCGCCACAGGCATTATCAAATGCTGGTACATTACTGCTGAGTACATTTTGGAACCACACATCACACATTTTATCTTATCTGTATTTATTACTATGACTGTGGTTCCGTTATAAACACATTTTGAATGTTTTCTTTCCTTTGGAAGTGAAACTTCTTCAGAATCGTTGTGATTTGAAAATTCGATGAAACGAAAAAGCATCGACCATACAACTAATAGACTCCTCATATAGGGCGAACACTTTCAGACAACACATCAGACTTAATAGGTCTTATATAATTCCACGCCCTTGTAACAAAACCTACCGAGTTATTTAAATATTAATTAGAGTATATCGATAATTAATTATCGATAAATAATTATTAGGAGTTAGGACCCCATCCCATTTGATTTATGATTTTTTTGACCTTGAGTAGACCAATCAGCGTTTAGTACCCCGCGCCCGCTTACTTGAGTCATTTGACTGAATTGTTTGCATTACGAAAGCATAGTAATTAGGCGTCTATTGGTTGTGTGGTCGATGCGAAAAAGCGACACTAAAAAGAGAAACCATATTCATAATAGGATTTAGCCTGCGAGAGAATGAGATAGAATACAAGACTATTAATAGTTAAATCCATGCTAGAAAGTAAATGATATGTACTTTATTTTTAGTGTTTTTAATGTTTTTTTTAATTTTTTTATTTGAGCTTTTTTTTATTATGTCTAGTTTGTTAATCAGTTTAGTTTGTTTTGATTTGTTTGTTTTAATTTTAAGGTATTTGTAGCCTAGGGAGACGAGTTGGGCAACTTCTACTCAGGCATGTTTCACAAATAAATAATAAAGAATATTTATCTCGTACTCTCGTAGGCCACTTTTCTGAAGTTTCACTTCTGCCGTATGTAAATTGCATACACACACACTTTTTTTTACACCATATTTATCATCGGAGAGGGTCATGACAAGTCTTCATATTTACAACCATCGTACCATGGGCGCATTCATCAATTTATCAAGGCGGATAACAATCTTACTGGTTTTCGTAACAACATTATTTTGTCAGTGTCAGTATACTGGTTTGATACGAGCTTGTTTGCTCTGTGAATTTAAACTCGGCAGAAAGACTGCAGCTACGTAAAATATGTACGGCATTCGAAGAAGATGCGGTTTCAGCACGCAATGCAGAAAAGAATTGCATAAAGATTCACATTGTTCGGGAAAGGCCTTCCCTTGTGTTGGTTTGATATAAAACAGTATGAATCTTATTTGGTTACATAATAACGATTAAATCTATTAACTTAACTAGGATAACATCCCAATCACTGTAATATAAAGTACACACAAGGTTAACACAAAATCTGTTGTAATCATCCAAAGGCCAGTCCTAGTATTGACTCCTTTTATTAATATTTGACGCTAAGTAAGACCGATTGTATCCCAAAAATACAGGTTTTTTTGAAGGTTAGATACCTACCTAATAAGGATTGAATCTATTTACTTCACTAGGACACCATTCTAATCACTATCACTGTAATATAAAATACACACAAGATTAACACAAAATCGATTGTAATCATACAAAAACCCAGTCCCAGTATTGATTCCCTTCATTAAGAAGGCCTATTGGATCCTAAAACCATACGAAATTTTTGACTAGATACTTACCTACCTAATCAGAATTGAATTTATTTAACTAGGACAGCATTCCAATCACTATCACCGTAATATAAAATACATACAAGGTTAACACAAAATCGATTGTAATCATACAAAGGCCCAGTCCCAGTATTGGTTCCCTTAATAGTGTGGCGTACAATTTGAGCAGACCGTCGAATCGACCGCATTGTAGTCTTGTCACGTGCACGCCCCTACAACTTGCGGCACTTGTTAGATATCTCGCTAAATCGGACCTTTTCTGACCCAATATTATTATTATTATTATTATTATAGAAAACATACCTACTACATATCTGAAAAAATCCAATTTACGTAAATCGGAAATTATTATTTAGTATACGTACCTTGTTGAATTTGAATCATTCCCATTGAGCACTCCCCTGACTCCATCTAACAGCATTGGGATCCTCGGTGTTAGCATATCGAACGAAGTCCAGTTCCGCGAGCATCTGGAAGGTAAAGCCAAACTAGCCTCCAAAAAACTCGGGGTGCTCAACAGAGCGAAAAGATACTTTGCGCCTAAGCACAGGCTTCTGCTGTACAAAGCGCAAGTTCGGCCCCACATGGAGTACTGCTCTCACCTCTGGGCCGGAGCACCCCAGTACCAGCTCCTTCCATTTGACCGGATCCAAAAGCGTGCAGTTCGACTCGTGGACAATCCCAAAATCACTTGCACGCTGGAGTCCCTAGAGCACCGAAGAGACGTTAGTTCTCTTTGTGTGTTCTATCGTCATTCGTCTCTACAATGGAGAGTGCTCTGAGGAGCTATTTAATCTAATACCACCTTCCGTGTTCTCCAGTCGCACTCTTCGTCGCAGAAACAAATTTCATCCTCACCACCTGGATGCCTGGTCTTCTTCCACCACCCGCTATTCCAGGTCATTTCTGCCACGTACCTGCAAATTGTGGAACCAACTTCCATCTTCTGTGTTCCCTAATGATTATAATATGGGGCTCTTCAAAGGGCGGATAAACAAATTTCTCAAAAGCCAGCAACGCATTGGCGGTTCCTCTGGTGCTGCAAATGTTCATGGGCGGCGGTAATCACTTACCATCAGGTGACCCGCCTGCTCGTTTGCTCGCTATATATATATATATATAAAAAAAAAAAAAAAACCCATCTTCCCTGTATTTTTAAACACTATAAGCAGCCCTTGACTGCGATCTGACCTGGATGCGTTCTAAGATTGTAGCAGACTAACCTGTCAGAGGTATGGCAGTTCAATTAAACCTGCACTAATCGGTTTCAATACCGCATCGTACCGGAACTTTAATATCGCTTGATGGAACGGTGTTGCAAGTAGGATGGTAACTAGCTACGATCCAAGCCTCGAACCAGACCAAACCAGAGACAATTAAGTAAAATATAAAAAATCCAAATTGCCCCTGTCGGAAATAGAACCCAGGCCACCCCCGCTTATAATTCGGTGATGATAAAACACCGAATTCTTTCTTTCTGTCATCAGCTGTTGTCTCAATATTTTTTTTATTCCTTTGTTACTTATTGTGGTGTTATTTCATAATGTTTTATTGTATTTCTCAAATTTTTTGTAGGTAGGTACATTTTAGTTAGGGTTGAAAAAAAAAAGATAAAAAAAAAATGAGAGCCGTCACGTGACGGCTGGCAGATGTGAAACATCGAAATTATTTTGTACATGGAAGAAGGAATTACGACTGCCGTCTATTTTGTACAAGTAATAGGCATAAAAGTCCAGATTATGACAGGAACTAAATACATATAGCATGATGAAAAAATACCTTATTACCATAGCGCACAGGGTGGTCGTCAAAATAGGTTAGTTAAAATCCTGAACAATTATCGGATTATAGATTGGAAAGCTGAATAACAGCGGTATTCGGATAAAGGAATGACAGGTTTAATTAATAAATTGATAACGAGTTGGGATATAACTTAATAATACCTACTTCGTAAATATTCCAACCCAAATATTATTTGATTGTTACGATTGTTTATGATTTACTGTATTAATGCCCACGACTTCGACCGCGCAGTCTTAGCTTTTTTAATCCCGCGGGAACTCCCTAATAATTTTTCGGGATTAAAAGTAGCTAGCCTATATCCTTCCTTGAGATGCAACCTATCTCTACTAAATAATATGTATTATCAAAATCGGTAGAAAAGATATGGGCCGTGAGAGAACAGACAGACAGACACATTTTCGCATTTACAATATTGGTAGATAATTATGGATAAATTTGGTTATGTATGACTTTGAACGCTATAATAACTAATACATTTAAAAAAAAGTAAAAATTAAAGAAGTTCATGATTGCCCTATAACATTTTTTGACTGCCTCGTTGGTCTAGTGGTTAGCATGTTTGACTGCGGCCGACGAGGACCTGGGTTCGAGTCCCGGGTCGGGCCATAATTAAGTGTTGGGTTTTTCTGACTAGAAATTCTCAGTACTAGCCCGGAGTTAGGAAGTTGGCGGTGTTTCAGCCCCGTGCCTCGGAGAGCACGTTAAGCCGTCGGTTCCCGCTATTATCACTAACATGATAATAGTCGTTAAAGCCTGCCAACCCGCATTGGAGCAGCGTGGTGGGTCTGAGCTCTAATTCCCTCTCTCCTATGAGAGTGGAGGCCTGTGCCCAGCAGTGGGACGATAATGGGCTGTAGTGGTGGTGGTGGTATAGTTGTTTAATAAAATATTTTAATTAAAAAGTCTGTTTCAATTTTGGCATAACAGCTCGATGCGTTTAATAAATTACCATTTTGGGACTTGTGACGAAAATCAATTTCGTGATATTGCGCTCAACAAAAAGTTAGTTGCAGTTTTTAATTACTCGCGTTGTGCACAATATTAACTATCAAAAATTATTCATCATCGCTGACAGTACAGGTACATATTTATTATATACTAGATGATGCCCGCGACTTCGTCCGCGTGGATTAAGGTTTTTTGATTCCCGCGGGAACTCCTTAATTATCCGGGATAAAAAGTAGCCTATGTCCTTCCCCGGGATATAACCTACCTCTATACCAAATTTCAGCACAATCGGTTGAAAAGATGGGCCGGGAAAGCGTAGCAGACAGACAGACAGACACACTTTCGCATTTATAATATTAGTATGGATTATAGACCATTAAGACCATTGATGCAGATTTTTAGTACCTTCTATTTCGATGCTTAAGGCGTTTGCCAGTCGATAGGTTAAAGGGGTTGAGTTTACAAAAATCGTTTCTTGGCGGATGTGATAAAACTGCATGACAAATTTCATCCCGATTCGTCCGGTTTGAGATGTGCGTTGATAGATCAGTCAGTCAGTCCGTCAGTCACCTTTTCCTTTTATATATTTAGTTAAGACGGTAAAGTCGCGGGCAAGCGTGTTTTAAATATATATAAATATAAGTTATGATGGCCTTGTGGCTCAAACGCCTGTCCTCTTTACGCGGGACGGGGCGTGGGTTCGAACTTCGATACCTTTCGGTAGTTCGATACTTTTTCGAGTTTTGTATATTGTAAGAAATTGTATAAATATATGCATAAACGGTGAATAAAAACATCGTGAGGTAACCAGCATTATATTCTCAAGTGTGTGAGACTTCGCACTTGGCCAGCATGGTGGAATATAGCTGGACCCTTCTCATTTTGAGAGAAGACTCATGTTAAGTAGTGACCCTGAAAATATAAGGTGATGTGATGAAAAATTTACAATTTAAATACACTGTAATTTTGTAGCATCAGAAAAAACAAATTATTCTGTCCTAAACTCTTAAAAAACCAACAAAACCTTCTTATCTATTAATTTAAACTACAAATACAAACAAAAAACATCTATACTTAATATTATTATAAATGCGAAAGTTTGGATGGATGGATGTTTGTTACTCAATCACACCATAACGGCTAAATGGATCTGGAAGAAATTTGGCACAGAGATAGATAGATACTTTTTATCCCGGAAAATTAAAGAGTTCAAGCGGGAACCAAAAACCCTCAATCCATGTAGGCGTAGTCGCGGGCATCAGCTCGTACAGAAAATAAGCGAAATCACATATAAAATTCAAAAGAGCTTGGATATTGAAAATAGTTTTCAGTTTAGTAGACCTGAAATACTATGGAAATACCACACAGGTCGGCGAAATAAGTAGGGTCATACAAAAGGTGTAATCGCCTGGCGCTAAGCCAATTCACAAAGCTTGGTTAGCATAGTTTTCAATAGAGCCGCTTAGGTATCTCCTGTTAGTACTATTACTAGACAATTAAGACAGGCTATGCAGTGCATTGTTGTGTATTCAAAGATATTATTATGAGAGAGATCATACATTATATTAGTGAGCGATAGATATGACAAAACGCTTTTTCTGAAATCGATAAAATCTATACTAATATTATAAATGCGAAAGTTTGGGTGGATGGATGGATAGATGGATGTATGGATGGATGTTTGTTACTCAATCACGCCCCAACGGCTGAACGGATCTAGATGAAATTTGGCACAGAGATAGATTATAGTCTGTAATAACATATAGGTAGGCTACTTTTTTTAAATTAAAGAATTCCCGCGGGAACCAAAAAACCTCAGTTCACGCGGACGAAGTCGCGGGCATTAGCGAGTATTTAATACGTAGGTACGTAAGTTATAGTTATGACATCAACTACATCTACTTCCAAACCGATCCCATTCAACATAACACAAGTTGTCCGACATGAAACAACAACAATATTTCATTGAATTTCATTTCAGAACCTAGGTTTAATCACAATAATAAACGAGTTATAATTGATTCACTAGAGTAGGTTGCCTGGCAGAGATCACTTTATAAGGTCACCTTTTGTCTGTACTTTTATTATATTACTACTGTTCTTGTAACTTTGTAACTGTTCTTTTGTATGCAATAAAGTTGTTTAATAATAATCATCATACCTGCTAATATTATAAATCGAAAGTGTGTTTGTTTGTTGGTTTGTTGGTTTGCCCTTCAATCACGCTGCAACGGACCAACGGATCGACGTGATTTTTTGCATGGGTACAGTTGAGGACCTGGAGAGTGACATAGGGTACTTTTAATCCCGGAAAATTAAAGAGTTCCAGTGGGAATTAAAACAACTTATTCCGCGCTTATTTATACTTATTCGCGGGCATCAGCTAGTAATTTCTAAAAGCCGCTCTAGCATTCGAATAACCATCTGATTGAATATTCGAACCTGCTATTAAGACATGACGTAATTGCAGGTGTTGGTCCCTGGTAAGGCGATTATTGCACAATATTGGTCTGGAATGGTCTGAATTTATAGACATTAATACCCCGGTACAGAATGGGACTAGATGTCCCTATGTTTGTATTGACATATACGGATATCGTTAAGATTTGGTATCTATTTACAATCTATACTTCTATATACTACTATTATAAACGCGAAAGTTTGGCTGGATGGATGGATGGATGGATGTATCCCACCACCACCACTACAGCCCATTAACGTCCCACTGCTGGGCACAGGCCTCCACTCTCATAGGAGAGTGGGAATTAGAGCTTAGACCCACCACGCTGCTCTAATGCGGGTTGGCGGGCTTTAATGACTATTATCATGTTAGTGATAATAACCGGGACCGACGGCTTAACGTGCTCTCCGAGGCACGGGGGTGAAACACCACCAACTTCCTAACTCCGGGCTAGTACTGAGAATTTCTAGATAGAAAAACCCAATACTTTACTATGGCACTCGAACCCGGGACCTCGTCGGCCGCAGTTGACCATGCTAACCACTAGACCAACGAGGCAGATGGATGTATGGATGGATGGAAATTTGCTACTTAATCAAGGCAGAACGGCTGAACGGACCTGGATGAAGAGTGCCTGTGGTAACCATAAAACCTCAATTCACGCGGACAAAGTCGCAGGCATCAGCTACTCTGTCATATAATTATTTATCCGTAGAATGAATAAGTTATTTACAAATAAAGGTGTTGCAGTGAGCTGCATAAACGTCTCTACCAAGAGAGAAATTTTTATGACCGATGAGCAGCGATGAATGATTTTCTTATTAATGGAAAATCAAAAATAGCTCGAAGTTTCTAAGGAATGTTATAAGTAATATTATAAGCATAATATCAGAAATGAGAATATAGCAAGACGGCTTGCGAAGCTGTAGTAGCAATGGGTGGGGCAAATATTCCTAAGAACCAATATAAGGTATCAAGGTGCTGGAATGGCAACCTCGGAAACTACGGCAACTATAAGTCGCAGCGATGGCAGACCTCCCAGGAGAGCGCGTGGCATAAAGCGACGCACTGCTTTTCCAACCCTGTCCCCACTACCAAAGATTAACTGGAAGAGAATTCTTCTAGGTATTAGGCTCGCCTTTATGCATTGTATTGCATGTGCAAAAATAATTTAAAACAAACAAACAAAGCGAGTCGCAAGAAGCCTCTGGTTCTTGTGGCACAAGACCACATCGCGCGTGTGACAGACATTTCCTTCAAGAGCCCTATATTATTATGTCAAGCAGCGGATGTATATCAGTTGACGCATAAACAACATTTCACTTTAGATTTTCAGTTTAATTCCGAATCAACCCGATAAACCAAGAAGCGTGAAATCAGTATAAAGTGGTGAAGTTTTTGTGAAGCTATCCATCAATCTGCGTTACCACCCTGTCTAGATGCTCGCCTTCAGTATAAGACTAATCTCACATTGCGGTGGAGCCGCACGTAGTGCAAGAGGTGTATGTGTGCGGTGATTGGAGCTTTTTTTAATATAAATTACTAGATGATTTCCGCGACTTCATCCGCGTGGATTAAGATTTTTTGATTCCCGCGGGAACTCTTTAATTTTCCGGGATAAAAAGTAGCCTATGTCCTTTCCCGGGATACAATCTACCCCTGTACCAAATTTCATCAAAATCGGTTGAGTAGATGGGCCGTGAAAGCATAGCAGACAGACAGACAGACAGACAAGACACTTTCGCATTTATAATATTAGTATGGATGAAATGGCTTTACGGATGATCAGCGCTATATCCTAACAGACAGCACATGATGAGTAAAGCCAATTTTGAGAATCAAATCTCATTTTGCAATATTTCTTTTTAAAGTTTGGTTTTTTCGTACTTATTTGTACCCCCGAATAAAGATTTATTTCTTAAATAAAATTAAGTACATACTCGTATTAAGTTTCCCTAAAAGGCGCGGAAAGTAGTGGCTAGTAAAGGTGCAGCAAACTGGGTGGCGACTAATGCACAGTGCAATGGTTATCACCGTGTATTTTAAGTTGAATGCATTTATTTTGATTTTAAAACAATTTCAATCGTATATCAAAGTACAAATGATGAAATTCAGTTGATAAGAAATAGAAGAAGCGACTGCGTGCTAGTCCACTCTGCGGCTAACTCCTTAGTTAACTGCATTGGGCGTGCGCAGCGGCTCAAAAATGAGATGTGCGACCTGCATCGACCAATGCAGGTGGCGTCTACAACAATCAGTTGCTGTCTTGTTAAAAAAATTGAGGTCATGGATAAGAGTTATTCAATCACTTTGATTTTATTGTTAGTTAATCTTATTAAAACCAAATCTGTAAAGAAAAATATATTTTGTTCTTAATTCTTATACTTATCGGGTTTTAACTTGACATAAGGCATGCGTTTCGATGGCTGTTTACATGTTCGCCTTTTGTAAGCCAATGTGTGGGGTGGGTCCCTTTACTCGTTTTATTCTACACTAGATGATGCCCACGGAATCTCTTTAATTTTCCAGGATAAAAAGCAGCCTATATCCTTCCCCGGGATACAAACTATCCCTGTTCCAATTTTCATCAAAATCAGTTAAACAGATGCGCCGTGAAAGACAAACAGACATACTTGCCCATTTATAAAGGGGTTGTTTCATCTTGGGCCAGGTACTTGTACAGTATTCCAAAAAATAGTATAAAATCATAGAAAACAAAATAAAATATGCTTTTTGGCAGTTTTACAGTGAATAAGAGGTACAAAAATAAAATGTTTAATTAGGTACATTTGTAGAATAGCAACTCTCGCAGCGCATCCATCCATCAATCTGACTGCTGTTGGATATTTTATGGTTAATTCCATGGAGGAAGGAATTACGACTGCCGGTTAATTCACATTTCCCAGGTAATTTTATGTCAAACTAGCTGATGCCCGCGACTTCGTCCGCGTGGACTAAGTTTTTTCGATTCCCGCGGGAACTCATTAATTTTCCGGGATAAAAAGTAGCCTATGTATGTATATTCTTTATAGCTGATGCCCACGACTTCGTCCGCGTGGAATAAGTTTTTCAGTTATTTTTCCAGGATAAAAAGTAGCCTATATTACTATCCCACGGTATAATCCCCCTATAATGGTGAAACACGTACTTCTTCATATTTTAACGAAAGCCCAAATGCTGTTTCATGGCTATAACTTGAGAAATTAAGGATTTTCATACAAACTCTCAACCCCTATTTCACCCCTTCGGGGGTGGAATTTTGAAAAACTGTGAAACACATATGTTTTCATTTTCAACCCGCAGCTCATATATCAAGTTTCATGGCTATAACTTGAGAAATTAAGGACTTTCATACAAACTCTCAACCCCTATTTCACCCCTTCGGGGGTGGGATTTTGAAAAACTGTGAAACACATATGTTTTCATTTTCAACCCGCAGCTCATATATCAAGTTTCATGGCTATAACTTGAGAAATTAAGGACTTTCATACAAACTTTCAACCCCTATTTCACCCCTTCGGGGGTAGAATTTCGGGATAAAAAGTATCCTATGTCCTACCTCGTAGTATGGGCTCAAATCGTGCCAAGTTTCGTTTGAATTCATTCAGTAGTTTCGGCGTGATGCGCGGCCAAGATACAGACAGACAGACAGACAGACAGACAGACAGACAGACAGACAGACAAAAATGAAAAAAATTACAGATTTGGCTTCAGTATCGAATAATGAGTGCCCTACAAAAAAAAAATTCAAAATATCTTCAATGTACAGAATTGGACCTGTTACAGTTTTATTATAAGTATAGATGTCATCATGACACGTTTTATGTCAAATGTCATCATGACACGTGTAATATACGTCAATGTCAAAATGGACGCATGTTGTTGCGCTTTTATTTTGCAAAATAATTTCGCATTGTACCTCGTAAATTGAACTTTTTAGTAAGAAATAAAGAAAAAAATGTTACTATTTTATGACCCCGAACATTTTGAAATACCGTAGAAATACCTGGCCCAGGCTCCATATAAATTTGAAACAACCCCTTTAGTATGGATTGGAGAAGAGATACGGAGTGGAGAAGAGCCGCCATGCAGCATTGATTTAATGACAACCTAAACTTAGCTTAATTAACTTTATCATGCAGTGGTGTCTAACGTAACATAGTCAAATTATTGTATTACCTATTCATTTTATCGTGAAGGCTATAAAAGAAAACCTACTTAGCGCAGCGATCTCTCCCGCCATCCATCAATCACTAGGTGTTACCGCCCGTCTAGATAAAGACCCGCTAGCTCTATCAGCCACTGAACAAATGCAGGCTACCGCCTAATTAAGGATGTGAGCGAGAAAGACAGCTTTATACAACCTTCAGTAAGTTAGACAAAGTAGGGGTATGAAAGCCAATCCGTCACTATTTTATTGAATAATCCCGCAGGTTGAGCGATGAATCCATAAAAGGTGTCGACTTGATTTGTTTTTGTATGTTACATGGAGTCGACATACGTCGTGTTTGCCTAGTTTTTAATATGTTAACCCTTTTATATATTTTTGAAGCGTAGTTTTATAGCCGAAACCGAAACTACATTCGGGGGTTTCGCGCTGCGATCGGATATGTTAATGTGTTCCGTGCACTCGGCGGCGAGCGATGAAGTGTCATTTTGACGAGTCCGCGCTCGACAAACGCGGCAAGGCGACGCGAGGCGACAGTGTGCATGAGTAGATAATGTGGCGACAGTATCAAACAGTAGCTGTTGTCACGTAGATACGTCTGTTATTTTCTATGGCGTCGTATCGCGTCGCGTCGCATGGCGTCGCTTCTGTCGCTCACCTAGGACACAGTCGTGAGGCGTGTCATGACCTGCACGTTAAAAATATAAATAATTAAGACTGATAGTGATAAATGATAATGTTTACTTGATTTTTCCCACGAAAACATGACCTTTTAAGGAAATTTCGGTTTCAGTTTCGGCCGAAACTGAGACCAATACCTGAATTCAGGGGGTCTACTCTCTTTCTCTAAAACGAAAATTCGCAAACAAACGAACGAAATTTCGTTAACTCCTCTCCTACATAATATTATCTCTATGCTCTTCTCTATTTCGTTTTCGTACACGCAGACGAAGTACGGATCCATAGCAAATTTTCGTGACCGATTGGATTGAACGATTTTGTGTGGGTCTAATAACCGACTAATTACGTTCGTTTGCGAAGTTTCGTTTTAGAGAAAGAGAGTAGACCCCCAGTTACGGTTTCGGTTTCGGCCGTAAAAACTAGTTTCAGTCGGACTCTGCTAATATTATGTGTAACTCTACCTCGTAACTTTAACTGCCTCGTTGGTATAGTGGTTAGGATGTTTGACTGCGGCCGACGAGGTCCCGGGCTCGAGCTCCGGGTCGGGCCATAATTAATATTGGGTTTTTCTGACTAGAAATTCTCAGTACTGCCCGGAGTTAGAAAGTTGGTGGTGTTTCACCCCCGTGCCTCGGAAAGAAAGTTAAGCCATCGGTCCAGGTTATTATCACTAACATGATAATAGCCGTTAAAGCCTTCCAACCCGCCTTAGAGCAGCGTGGTGGGTCTATGCTCTAATTCACTCTCTCCTATGAGAATGGAGGCCTGTGCCCAGCAGTGGGACGTTAAAGGGCTTTAGTGGTGGTAGCTCTACCATCAATTATTCGGAAAGAAGATACTACAGAGCCAGCATTAACTCAGCAGTAACTGCAGTCAGTATATCAAGGACAAAGAATACTAGGATCAACATTTAAAAGAATTATGTTGCTTAATATTCCACTTACACCGCAGTACTGGATGCGCATCTCGTTGCATACGTTCACAGTTGGCTACAATTTACGATTTATTGACCGTTCCCATTTCCATCGAATTCATACCTTATTACTACCGTTCAGGGTCTTGAATCGTGTGTGCTATTAACTATTTATTTTCGCCCACAGCTCCATCTTCATGACTATTAATCCACAGAATAAAGCATGAGGTTACATTGACGACTTTTTGTTCTGTTACTTTTATAGTCTTAACAATATCACAAAACTCAGAACACGGGCGTGATTTTGTGTGACTACATTAATGACTTGTGAAGAAAAACTGAAATAATTGCGTATTTACTGATTTACACCTATTTCAGCTTAAAACACTTATTCCATAGATAGTCAATTTTCCATAGCTAACAAGATAATAAAGAACCTTATCAGTGATAAAATTATACAGTAGTAAATACCAATACCTACCTACATATATTACAAAATAAATTCTACCGCTTGCTAATAAAATATTGACTATCTATGTGCATGTTAGTCTTAAGTAAATAGGAAATTCATTGAAACTGTTATAGGAAGTAAATTGTATTAAAAAATGCCAAAAAAAATGTAAGCAACAAAAGATAATATACCAGTAAGGACCTGTGTGTAAGGAATAATAAAATCAATTTTATTTATTTATGAGATTTTTCAGGATATACCTAGCTTCTATTCATTGAGCGACAAATCGCTAGTGTGTCTTTCCACTTCATCCCCAAACCTTCGTCTTCCTTGTCTCGACAAGACAAACGGAAAGTCATGAATCATTGCCAAACACTGTCGCTGTTGCATGGACACCGGACGTGGGGAAAATGCTCCATCATTCAGCAAGGCTATTTCCGGCGGATATGAAGGCTGGGTATCTAAATATTTTATTGTAATCGTAATGATGCATTGACATCATAAGAACAGCGGAAAAAAACTGAACGAAACTAGGAAAAGGTAGGGAGAAGTGCAAGAGTTTGGGTGAAGCATTTACCCGGGAAAGGGTTCATATCGCTTAAAAATTACAATACAAACATATTATTAACTTAAAAAAGTACTTGTAACACAACTGTATATTATATGGTATATACTGACAATATTAAAATAATATAGCATGTTTCAACATGTTTCAACTAACAAATCTAACAACTTTCGAATTGTAAATTAAGGGAATGGGAATTAAATTAGGGAATAGGAATAAATGGCTTTTTTTTAATGATTGATGCATTGAGTTATTATTAGAAAATAAAATGCCGCGAAGTCTTATGGTTCAGCCAAGTACTTTATTGAAATACTCTTTGCGTCGTATTCCTCATTACAGAGGCTCATGACCCCTTTACATTAATCACATAATGGTAGGAGTTTTCTTGGGATAATAATAATGCGGTGGGCTCCCACGTCCTCCCGCATACGACTCGACTAAGAGTATTAAATTCTTAGGTTTTTGTAACGATTATTATCAGATGTTAGTGATAATAACCAGGACCGACGGTTTAACGTGCTCTCCGAGGCAAAATTTGAACCTCCAAATTCTGTCACCCATCCAGTTACCGACTTGAGTCAACGTTGCTTAACAATCACAATCGACTGATATGCGTTGTCACAGCTAGGCCACCCGTCAGTCACTAGGCCATTTGTCACTCGTCCCTCATTGAAATACATACCTACAGCATTATTTAAACATCAATTAATGGCTACTTGAATCTCGTTCGTATTTTCGCCTTTAAAGTATTTACTATTAAGATAATTTTAATGGTTAGTGCGGGAGTTATTTCAGTGAAATATACGAGTAAAATAAATTTAGACAAAAAAAAAAAACAATAATAAATAAGTAAAGTTACCATTAATACTTATCCATAGAATTCTTTTAGAGAGGCTTGTGCTCAATAGTGACCCGGCAATGGGGTGAAGTGAGTAAATGAGCTTCATTGAAAACGATTATTGTCCCTTATGAAATTTAAAAAAAAATATGTCCCTTAAAGCTGTATTAATAATTAAATTTAACGGTAGGATGGTAGATAATATGCCTGTCTATTGCGTATTATAAATGCGAAAGTATGTTTGTTTGTTGGTTTGTCCTTCAATCACGCCGTAACGGAGCAACGGATCAACGTGATTTTTTGCATGGGTATTGGGTATAGCCGAGGACGGAGAGTGACATAGGTTACTTTTTATCCCGAAAAATTAAGGAGTTCCCGTGGGAATTGATAAAAACTTATTTCCCGCGGACGACGTCGCGGGCATCAGCTAGTAGTACATGAAGGTCGATGTGGTTAACACATGACCAACTGAAAATATATCTGCTTAGCCGAATATTGGATTTTAATTGTAAAATAACAACTGTAAATTCCATTTTCAGGTTGAAAATTAAATTTTCAACTCACAACGGTCAGACGCATCCCTAGGTAGGTACTTATATATGAACTAAAATAATAATATTTTAATGATACCACAGAGATACATCTACATCGCAAATGGAATTAATATAATTTTGATTAATGCAGCGAGATACCTTTTTTTTCACAAAAATATATCTCAGAATATAGATTTAGGTATTAAAAAATCCCGTGAAACCTCTTTCATTTTTGGGAATAAAAAGTAAGACAACTCTCCAGATTTTAAACATGGATACATTGATGTAGAATTTCAGTACTTCAATGGAAGGAACAGGACGTAGACTTTTCTCTTAATTTTTCAAGTTAAAAGTTAACTGAGATGGACAGTACATCTTAGTGAACTTTTTTCTTAAAAATGGTTGTCATAAGTTGGTAAGGAAATAGAAGGCTATATTAATAAAATACTGCCTATGTAAAATTTTTACGTCGATTTGTTGCTCTTTTGCGGCGTGATTAATAAAACAAACCAACAAGCAAACACACTTTTGCATTTTACAGTTCCTTCTGTAGTTACTAATGCGAATTACTAAAAAACGCATCGCATCGGGTTGCATCGCGTCGCTTTTGTCGCTCGCCTATGACAACGGATTTTGTAGTGCTGTTCTATTATGTTCTACAATATTCTACTTTGATCAAAGTAATGAATTGAATGAATACACATAAGAAGCCGAGCCTGGTAGTAAAATAAATGAATACCTACCTACATAAAATTAGAAGCCAATAAACATGAATCCGAAGGAGCGCTTGATTTAAAAAGGAAAACCTTTATTTATGAAAGGAATCTTTAGAAATCTTTTCATTCTGAATAAGGAATACGTGACTTTTTATATATTTGGAAAGATCAAAGTGAAAAATATTAAAGCGTTCATACGTTTGTTTGCTAAACGAGAAATTCATCTTTGCTAGTGTTTACCATTACCTCGAGGTGGAATAAGGGGCTAACTCCACTTATTCGGCTCTATTCGCGTATCTATATATTATGACTAGCTGATGCCCGCGACTTCGTCCGCGTGGATTGAGGTTTTTCGGTTCCCGCGGGAACTCTTTAATTTTCCGGGATAAATAGTAGCCTATGTGCTATTCCAGACTATAATCTATCTCTGTGCCAAATTTCATCCAGATCCGTTCATCCGTTGGAGCGTGATTGAGTAACAAACATACATCCATACATCCAAACTTTCGCATTTATAATATTTATTTCATAAACTTACTGGTTTTTCGCAGTGCTACCCACCAAAGCTGTATCGATTTTTATTTTGATAATAAAAAAATAAAAATAAAAACTTATATATACCAAAGACGCGTATCGCTGGACATTTTTGTGTAGGTACATATATTCCGCTTCTATTATCCGCATATAGCATAAAGATGATATTATACGTCGCTAAAATATGCGGAAATTGATCAGTCATAAGCGGATGATTTGATAAGGCTGCCACGCGGCACTACGCTGAATGCGTCGGAACAGGGTTGTTAGCACGCACAATAATGCGAATGGTAAAACTGAATAGTCGCGGAAAGCTGGGCGGGCTGCATCTCTATAGAAAACACAGTTTTTGTATAGGCAAAAGCTGGATTTAACTGTAAACCAGTCGAACTGTATAAGTGTAAATAGCCCCTTAAACTTCCTACGTATTCAGTTGAGGTTAGCATGAGATTTTACATCTCACCAACGTTAACTGAATTTGAACGTCGCGTCGTGTTACGATAACGTGTAGGACAACTTGTGTGACATATAATGATATTCCAGGACACTACCACCGATTCGGAAAGTAGATTGGCATATATACGGTGTAAAAAAATCAATGTAAATCTCTTTAAATTTTTCACGAATGGATTCTCGCCATCCGAGTTGATAAATGGAACGGATGGCTCTTTTCTGCAATTATAATAGTTTGGATATCAGCTACTCTGCCCAACAATAAGATGCCGTAATTACACTGTGTAAGTAGGCAAAATAGCCTAGTCGTTTATCGGTAAATTGTCTTATTATTTTTCTGACAGCCAAAGCAGCCAAGCTAATTTAGACTTAGGGCGATTAGGTATAGGTTTGATGATATTATCCTGCCATCCTCCTTGCAAGATAACTTAAGCTTTCATTATATAGATCATTATGCTATATGGATCGTTTCTGATTATCACCAGGTGAGAGCACATTCAATAGCTAATGCAACTAAGCTGACTATATTATTGACAGCGTCGAAAAAACCTATCGTTAACGAATAAAGAATAACTCAGCCTTATAATGTAAATATGACTTTACATAGCTGTTGTACTACACAAATAAAAAAAAACTTCGCTGAGCTAATAAAAAATGTCGTATATTGAAAAATTGACAAAAAATGCAATAAAACTAATCCTACATAATATACCTTTTATATTCGCTCATACGTGTCATACAGGTATCGTAGAGCCGATTTTTATTGCCCTTCAACAGAGAGGTGCTAACAACTAGAGGCGGTAATGTACCGGAAAACGGCTACAAGGCGATTGGCAAATAGAAGAGCACCTATGGTGTTTTCATGTAATAAAAAGGCACTGTAAACTAATAACGAACGACATAATGATATATAAATAAATAAAATCTTTATTGGTTCCAAAATAAATAGCACAAAGTTTCTTTCAAAGACCCCCAAACTAGGATAGCCCGTATCTTGGGGGTCAGTCTCCAGTAATTGTATATAATACTAGATGATGCCCGCAACTTCGTCCGCGTGGATTAAGTTTTTTGATTCCCGCGGGAACTCCTTAATTTTCCGAGATAAAAAGTAGCCTATGTCACTCTCCAGGTCGTCAACTATATCCATGCTAAAAATCACGTCGATCCGTTGTGGCGTGATTGAAGGACAAACCAACAAACCAGCCTAGATGTCCTTCCCCGGGACGTAACCTACCCCTATTCCAAATTTCATCAAAATCGGTTGAAAAGATGGGCCGTTAAAGCGTAGCAGACAAACAGACGGACAGACAGACAGACACACTTTCGCATTTATAATATTAGTATGGATAGTATGGATAATAGAATCAGGAACTGATAATGTAGAAGGAGTACCTAGATCTGAATTTATACACGTTTTGCCAGTGAAATCACTATCCTTAACGCAACTGTTACGCAACTCCTAAGCCATTGTAATATGACCAATTAAAGAGATCGTAATCTTCTTTTTTAACACTATCTTTGGTAAATAGGTACATTTACGAAACTAGCTACAGAACTCTTGATGGGTGGGTCGCACTTTGCCGGCTTTTTATTAAATTATGTTGTAAAATAATATCAAAGGTCCACTAATGACTTCCCTCACAGGTCAGTACTCAGAATAATGGCTAGCTAGGTATTTTTCTATCTACCTTATCTATTACTAAACAATTCTCCTACTTTCTAGACTGGCGTAAGGACTTTTCTTTAATCAAATGATTAAAAAAAAAAGATATTTGGTTACAGAAACAAATTGTGTATAGAGGTCTTCATCTCTATGATCTTCAATCTGACAGCTCAATGCCTCTGAACCCTATTTTCGGTAAAGTTTAGCTTACAAAAAAGAGGCGAGCTATTGAAAATGATCTTTACGCGTTTTTATGAATGTTCCAAGATGATATTTCCACGTGAAAGGAATATTTCTGCGTAAAATCCTCCGGCCCTAGCAACTGTTATCAATCTTTGCTTATTGCTTTATGTTTCGTTTATGATATTGCCTTTTAGCGGAATTAAAATTTGTGAATATTTAAATTTATTAAAGCTGTATTTAATGTTTCTCTCAGGATTGATATCTGGAATAAGAAAATTCGTAAGATGACCAAAGTTAACAACAGACTCAGAGAGGCACTATCAGCCGATGGGATGGGATGGATGGGATTTCAAATAGACAAAACAAAAGAAAATTACAAAATGCAGAAAAACTTTTTGACTAAACACTATAACTATAAACTTAACGACTAAACTGATGCTATAAACTTAGTGTTTCTGTGTCTATTATAGTATTTTTTAAAATAATAGTAATAGTAATCGGCTCTTGGACCCCGGGGAAGGACAAGTAAACTTTTATTAAAAATAACAGAGATTATAAGGGATTTTTCAAGATCCTAAATCCACGAATATGAAGTCGCGAGCATCATCTAGTAAAAATAAAAATAAAATCTAGTAACTAAGAGTACTTTTTGTTTTTTGTTTATAATTATCATAAATAAAGTTGATTATATTATCATCAATCTTGTATTTACAACACTAGAGGTGATTATAATGATTATCAGATTACCACGAGTGTGTGGCAATTGATAGGTATAGTATCTAATTATTTGGATTGGCTATTGTCAATTAAATTAGTGTAACTCTACACTAATTCGAATGTTGATCGGGTCAATTAAACATAACTGTTGCTATTGGTGGAATAATCGGCTCAAAGCTTTGTTAGCTTTGCTTATTATCTATAGCTGATGCCCGCGACTTCGTCCGCGTGTAAAAAGTAACCTATGTGCTATTCCAGACTATAATCTATCTCTGTGCCAAATTTCATCCAGATCCGTTCAGCCGTTGGAGCGTGATTGAGTAACAAACATGCATACATCCATACATCCATACATCCATACGAGTACATCCATCCAAACTTTCGCATTTATAATATTTATATTTGATTGATTATTTGATACTAATATTATAGATGCGGATGTTTGGATGGATGGATGAAAGAACGGATGGATGATGTTTTTTACTCAATCACTGCAAAATGGCTGAACGGATCTGGATGAAATTTGGCACAAAGATAGATTATAGTCTGGAATAATACATAGGCTACCCTTTATCCGGGAAAATTAAAGATTCCCGCGGGAGCCAATAAAACCACAATACACGCGGGCATCAGCTAGTATTTTTTAATCTGTGTTTATTTTGCAATACAAATCTCAAAACTCAAACTAAATACATATTTATTCAAAATAGGTACCTACAAAGTACACCTTCTGAACGTCATGCTTACAAGGTATAAGACGTGATGGTGAGCATTAACTACGGTATCTTAAAACTAAAGCTACCAGGGTTCCAAACCCGCCCTGGGTCTGAGAATAGCCCACAACAAACTCAGCCTATTTTACCGGCCGGGCCATTAGCGATGGGCGATACACAAGCAGATTCCTTGTACCATGGCGTAACACATGGTGCTGGTGCAGTCTAAGATGGTAGCGGGCTAACCTGTTAGGGGCATGGCAATTATATTAAGCCCATACCCCTATTCGGTTTCTACACGGCATCGTACCGGAACGCTAAATCGCTTGGCGGCACGTCTTTGCCGGTAGGGTGGTGGTGGAAGCCTCCCACCAGGCCAGACCAGGGAAAATTCAGAAATTATAAATTCCCAAATTGACCCTGCCGGGGATCGAACCCGGGGCCACCGCATGTAAAGATAACAGCGCTACACACTGCGTCAAAAAGGATATTCATTTTTAACCGACTTCCAAAAAAGGAGGAGGCTCTCACTTCGGTGCGTATCTTTTTATGATATTAGTTCAGTTGATCTTCACATTCTAACAACTACATACTGATGAATTGTAATTAAAACAAGGTATGATAAACAAAAAGTTCGTGACATGTTCAAACAGATGCGATCTCTACATCACAAAAAGACGGCAGGCCCTCGAGTTGGCACGTATTTAAAGAACCCAATTATTACTCTGGCATCGAGCCAATGCAATTTTGGAACAAAACACGATGTAACCTGAGACGTCTAGTGCTTATTTTAATTTCAAAAGGTTATAAGCAAGAGGAACTGAATTTTCGAAAATATAAAAGTTTGAGCAGAAAAATAGCACATTAATTATTATTACTTATATTAATAAATAGAAAAATGTCAGGATTTTATGAAGTAATTGTGACGTCCACCAGTCACAAGTGTGGGAATTGGGTACAATAAAACAACCGCATGTGCTTTCAGCTCAGCTGTCAAGTTACAACTGCCATTTAATTACTAATCATGTTACCTAAACATCACACCTCTCCCTTTTTAACATATTTAGTTGGTAAGCCTTGGTACAGCTACATAATTGTATTTTAAATATACGTACACAACGTTACAACTTATATAGTTTTTTTTTTTTTTTTAAATAGTTAGTGAATTTAACTAATGATATTAATATTTTTGTATTTCAGTTTTATTATTTATATTCCGGTCATCATATTTTGACATTTGCCATTTCTCCCTTTCCTCTTTTGATTTTCTGCTGAATCCTTATTTTCTTCCCTTTTTCTTCATTATTTTGTCCTGGTGTTTTAATTTATGAGTTTATTTCGGGATTGGTAATTGATCTTAAAAGGACGATTATAGAAATATTAAGAAATGTAACGCAAACATATTTACTGGTCTAGCGCAAGTGAGCGTAAATCTGTAAGAGCAGGTAAAATATTAAATAGAGTGGAATCACTAGCCGTGGCTACCAAATAATTTAATCACGTTGGAAATCAAGGAAATCTTATTTTTCGCTTCTGAACTAAAAGCTTCATTGCAGAAGTAGGTAATGATTTAATATTTTTGATATTTTTATACTCTCATTGAAACTTGCAAGAGTAACCTATTACAACGTGTAGAGATTAGAGGCGCCTCGAGAGATTTAATCTAATTATTATCGCACCGGCCTGAATTTAAAGACAATATTCATCAATTTAGGGTTTCATTGCTATCATCACCTCTAAATCAAATCGCGATCTAAACACCAAAGCATACAATAGTCGCTGAGTCTCCGAGGTGGACTGACCAACCAACATCGAAATAATTAACCTAAGGTACAGCTCAGCAAAACTGTAACAAAATTGCAATCCTTGACCCGAGGTAACCTTAAAGCCCTCCAGTTTGTGCCTGTCCTAATTCCTGGACTAGACACATCATGGTTACATGCACAAACCCTAGTTCCCGGACTGTCCGCATTTCCTACCTTGGCGCATTACCTCGGGGTTTCCATCTAATATTTATGGTACGCGTCAGTTTAAACTCTCATTTGATGTTTAAGCGAAATTCATCAAATTTTAAGCGAATCTACTACTGGTTCGGAATGCCACGACCTAGCGAGAAGAACCAGCAAGAAACTCGGTGGCGTCTAGCATTCAAAATAATAGCCACCGATCACTGAACAAAACGATGACATTGGTATAAGTTTGTAATGACGGTACTTTCAAATTTTTAATTTTTTTAATTACTCGCGTCTTCAAAAATAAACAGCAAATGTGCGGATTGCAAAGCAAATTTGTAAGCATAATTCCAGAAGCGGGCAATGACTAAAATTACTTTTAAAATATATTTGCACCCTCTATATAAAACCTGTACGAGCGAATGGTCACAACGTGTACAGTTTCACGAGAGATTCAATGTAAACAGTCAAATAGAGAAACTTGGCCAAAACATCACGACAATAATTAATCACTTGATCAGGCTGCAGTTGCTACTGCTAAACTTAAAATCAAATTGCGATCTAAACTCAAAAGCATTCAATTACCGCTAAGTCTGCCGGTAGGAGACTAACTTTCACACGTCAAAGTATTCGTATTTATTATACAAGTTATTCCAATTTGGCGTTCCCGCCTACGAACTGACCGAGTCAAAATACATCGAATGACACCCTCATGAATAAATAAATTAACAACTTTTATCTTTTCTGAAAATTCAATTCAATTTTAAACACGAAGCTGACAGTTCGGCCGTCTTGCAAATAACACGTCCTCGTGTTCAAGTCATATCACGGACATATTTTATGCCCCAAATCGTGAACAGGTGTCTTGTCCCAAATCATGATCAGGCGTTCTTGCCTGTGGCGTTCTTGCCTGAATTCATGATCAGGCGGTCATGCCTGGGCCGCTCCTGCTCACGATTATTTTGCTAATAATAATTAATCTGTGAGAGTAAGAACTTTCAGTGTTATCAAACACTCAATGAGCTATTTTCTATAAACCGAAACGACCAACCTCTAATTCGATGTACTTTTTCAAAATCTGAATAAGTTATTCACTGTCACAAGTCTCAGGTTATGAAACAAAACTTTCAATCTTGAGTAATACGAGCACTTCCACAGTATTGATTTTAAAATAACAATAATGCCATTTTAGAATTCTTAAAATAATGAAAATGGTGTGGGCCGATCTAATATTTAAACTCTTGTCTTAGATTATTCGCAGATTTGCACTAATCTTATGACTGCGTCATTCATATGACTATGTATTGTTAATTATTGTAATTTGTAGAACTAGATTTAGTTGTCACAAATTCATCAATATTGTGTAGGACATAAGGGAACCTGCACAATAAATAATTATTGAAACCCTACCTTGAAAATAGAGAACAGGCAACCACTCGTATGCATGTAGGTATGTTCTTAAATATTACCCACTTGGTAGTTATGTCTTGCCGTCCCTGGCAACTTTCATTTACAACCGACTTCCAAAAAGAAAGAGGTTCTCAATTCAGTGTGTTGTTTCGTTCCAATAAATTCCCACCCGATGTTAAATGTGGTTATATCAACAACATTACCCACGGATAAAGAATTCGAAGGTGAAATCAACCAACCAACCAAAGTAAAATGATTTCATGTATCGATTTAATGGCAAATTACAACCAATAATATGATTAAAATATTAATGAGGTGGTCATGAAACATCATCTCACACCAACGTCGTGCTGTCCAACGTTACGCATGTCGCTCTTGAGTACGTTCTGTAAATATTGATTTCATCGTATGCCTACGCGCTCAACTAAGAGTTACCGTAAACATCACTTTTCAAAAGTTAAACCATATTATATTAATATAGTATGGTCAATTAATTCGAAATGTCTTCATAAACATAAAGTAGATACCCGTAGGTACCTTGCGTAATCAGCGTATTTGCCTATAAATATATTGCTAGCATTGCTAGTAAGCAATGCATATTATTATTGTTACCCAACAAGGTTTTTACTTCCTTAGGTGCGTTGAGTGCGCGCACTTTTTGGGTGAACAAAAATCATGGAACTCGCGTCATCGTCACGCTTTCCATTGTTTTGAGTTTTCACTTCTGTCAGCAGTCCTTATAACTGCCTATACGTTTTTTTTTTTTTTTTTTTTTTTTCTTTTTTCGACAAAGTACCAACCGACATTGTCAGTCTACTACTCGGTGTACAGTTACCGTTTTGGGTAGTACCAACTAGCATTGCTAGTTTACTATTTTTGTTGTTAGTACCTTTACTACTCAGTGCACAGTTTACGTTTTGGGTAGTACCAACTAGCATTGCTAGTTTACTATTTATATTGTTAGTACCTTTACTACTCAGTGCACAGTTTACGTTTTGGGTAGTACCAACTAGCATTGCTAATTTACTATTTCTATTGTTAGTACCAACCGACAGACGTCAGTTTACTACTCAGTGCACAGTTTACGTTTTGGGTAGTACCAACTAGAATTGCTAGTTTACTATTTTTGTTGTTAGTACCTTTACTACTCAGTGCACAGTTTACGTTTTGGGTAGTACCAACTAGCATTGCTAGTTTACTATTTTTATTGTTAGTACCTTTACTACTCAGTGCACAGTTTACTATTTCTGTTGTTAGTACCAGCCGACAGATGTCAGCTTACTACTCGGTGCATGCCTAAAATGTTTGGCTTAGTACCAACTGATCTTGTCAGTTTACTACTCGTTTCATTTTTGTTTTTGGATAGTACCATCTGGCACTGCCAGTTTACTACTTTGCACTCGTAATAAAACAACGACCGAATCCAAAATCATAAACTTTCGGGAATCAGTGAAAACTATTTTTTTTTTTAAGGTGACGTATTTTTTTAAGCTGAAATCGTTCCTGATAAGCGCAACTCATAATTAAAAATGGCTACATCGCTTTTGAATAATATGTTTTGAATATGTTTTGATTTAGCCACAATGCAATCTCTTTTAAACTCCTTGGAAAACAGTTGAACAAGCTGCTTGAACTCATTACTAGTATCATACTATCGCTCTGCATACAATTTATATAATTTTTTGCCTCTTTCTATGCAATTCATTTGTTGCCCATTCGTTAAAAACATTTGCATCAGCAGTTAAGACCGTTTTACTGGTGAATATTGATTTGAATATTTCACTGAAAGTATTAAGGAATATGTTATACATTTCATTAGGACTCAACCCATTTGGTAAAAAAGGGAGTTCCTTTGTAAGACTTGTTCTTATTTTTTCAATACGGTCCAACGTTACTGGTACAAAAGTTATTCTACGCTTTGATACATTTTTATTTAAATTTTTAAACTGAATTTGTTGTCCACAATGGTCTGAATCTAATTTACTAATAATGTTTTTATTAACAGGTATAAAATTTGTAAAAATATTGTCTATGCATGTGGCACTAGTTGCAGTTATTCTAGTTGGCTCCATAAACATATTGGATAAGTTATACAATTTGAATAGATTCAATAACTTGCCACATATGCCACATACTTCAATATGTTTACTTTTGCATGGGATGGTAACAGTATTAATTAGTCACCTTTATATGTAAAATAACAATTGTATGCAGAGGACATCGATATTTTACAAAAAAGACCCATTACCGTTATCACTCTATCTGAAAAAGAGTCTATATTCTATGAAGTGGCGGTAAACAATTACTGACCCACTTTAAATTAAGTCACTGTTTTATACTGAAAAACTTACTGGTCAATTTACTACTCAGTGGATTTTATGTAAACCCTCTTTAGTACCTGCCGTTCACCGGCTTACCAATTTGATACATATCTTTCTTAGTACCAGCCCGTTTCCGACCTACTAATTTGATCAATAGCTCCTTAGTTCCAGCCCTTTACAGACTTACTACTGAAATCATGAGAGTAGGAGTAATTTATTTAAATATTACACAAAACAGACAAGTAAGTACCCACACCCATTTGTTTTCATATATTATCGTGACAAAGAATACACAATATCTCGATACCGCCACAATACGGCACAATTTCGAAAACCGCGAGATTTAGTTTGCATTTTTTCATGAGGTCACCTATTGAATAGAAAAATATGGAAAGAGCTTTTAATAGCATATAATATTGGCAATTACTTTCGATCGCGGATATTATGTTTTTTAGCACTATCCTCAACTTTTCAATCAAATGTAAAAATGTTTATACGTTAACCGTCACAAAGGTCCGAAAAATCCAGTGTTCCATTTATAAACATTAGGTAGGTTCCGCTTACAAGTTTTAGTAAGCTTAAGTACCTACATAAATTTCATTAAATTATTGCAATAATATAATTAGCGGAAATAATTGATTGAAAATTAAAAAGGACATAATAAGTATTTGAATTAGAGTGAGGTGATAGCGTTCAAAACGCAGGTGACACGTCAATATTCATGCATGCAAAACATTAAGGTGGGTAATGTAGGTACCTACTCACTATTTTGCTCCACTCCTCATTTTCGTTTTTTCATTTTTTTTTCTTACACCATTTAAGGGTACGTACCCCCTGACTCGTCGCCAGTTGTGACGTCCACCAGTCACAAGTGTGGGAATTGGGTACAATAAAACAACCGCATGTGCTTTCAGCTCAGCTGTCAAGTTACAACTGCCATTTAATTACTAATCATGTTACCTAAACATCACAGTAATCATACTAATATTATAAATGCGAATGTGTGTTTGTTTGTTGGTTTGTCCTTCAATCACGCCGCAACGGAGCAACGGATCGATATGATTTTTGGCATGGGTATAGTTGAGGACCTGGAGAATGACAAGGACTATTTTTTATCCCGGAAAAATAAGAAGTTCCTGCGGGAATAAAAAAAAGCTTAAACCGCTTGGACGAAGTCGCGGGCATCAGCTAGTTTTAACTATTTATGAGCAGGTAATAATAGCGTGAAATGTTTTGTGCACTTAAAGATACACATAATTGAAATTAAAGCCTGTAATTCCTAAGCGATATAAATATGAAAGAAACACGAAAAAGAATCTGGTTAAAAACATTGAACGAGTTAAACCAAAAAAAATGCCAGAAAAGTTTGCAAAGCTACTGGGGCTGATTCTGTAGTGCACAATCTCTAAACTAAACTAAAATTAGAGCATTACAAATATTGCTAACCCTTTCATAATACTCCCTACGGAAAGGGACAGAACTAGATTTAAAGCTGCCATTTTAGTTTAGAGATTGTGTTATACAGAATCAGCCCCAATATCCCAAACGTGCTAAACGAGTTTTCTGAAATCGAGAACAATGCAATCGAACACTTCTAGGTGAAAAAATCTGGGTGACCGGTACAGTACCGGGGGAGTAATAAATCTTAATTTGCCGCGCTGGCACATCCGAGTCTTTGCACCCAATCAGTTACCCGAATGACACGCCGGCGTATTTGCTCGGATTTCTGTGTCACTAACGTTTTATATATTTTCTATCTTTTTCAGTGAGACATGAAATTATATCTTTTTTTTGTATCATCCCCTCTATCATACGATCAGCTGCCAGAGCTATGAGCAGATTTTATTAAGTTTCCATGGCGTGTGAGGCTGTCCTTCCATTGAAGGCTCTACCTCTTATTTTTATTCCCCTTTCATTTTAGTGGATGAAGTCCCAAATAGAACCGCGTTTCAGCCTTCTGGTCTCCATTGGGACGCTGAGTGACGAAGCTAGCTTGTTGTTGTGAGCGTTTATTCGCTTCTTATAGCTCTTTGCTCTGTGTTCAACTTCTTCTTCTTTTATAGTTTTTATATCAAGATGTTTATGAAGTTCTGACATTTTAGTAAACCATGGGGCATTTGCTATGTTTTTGAAATAATATCTGGTTTGTTTGTATTATCATCAAAATCCACACTTTATATTGGTAGTAAGTACACTATCCTTTGATATTGTCTGAACAGTAGGCAGGTATTTATTGTGATTTTATAAAAATCTCTACTTTTTATAAGACGCTTTCCATACAATATAATAAAAGCCGATTGGGTTTTTGCACTTAATTTTTTGGTTTTTTAATTAACTGTTATTTTATCATGATAGTGATGAGTATTACATACAAAGTTACATAAAACTAACTCTAATTGAAATATTTATTATAATATGAGAAGAGAACTGATAGATTATGGTCATTAATATATATATAGCTGCTCGTGCTGATTCACTCATTGATCACCTCTCCTGTAAAATTTTGTATGAAAATATTTTTTTTCACTCATCATTTCGTATCAAAGACAAAAATTCATTCAGAGGCAAAATACGAAGAGAGCTGATGATTGAGGATTTCGAAGACGGATGAAGAGCACCAGCCAGGGTATCGAAGATAGGTGGGGGGTGCTCGACCAAATGTCACTCGAAACTTCATCCAATTGACAGTGAGCTAAAAAAAATTTCAAAATGGCGGATTTAAGATGGCCGCCATACAAATTTCGACGGTGTCTATCTCGGAGAGTATAAAAGATGGAAGAGTGGTTTCTCGGCAAAAGATGATCAGGACATGAGGGTCTACTTGATGAACAGGAAAAAAATTCAAGATGGCGGAATTTTTTTTCCATAGAAAAGGGTATTGAAGATAGGTGGGGGGTGCTCGACCAAATGTCACTCGAAACTTCATCCAATTGACAGTGAGCTGAAAAAAAATTCAAAATGGCGGATTTAAGATGGCCGCCATACAAATTTCGTCGGTGTCTATCTCGGAGAGTATAAAAGATGGAAGAGTAGTTTCTTGGCAAAAGATGATGACATGAAGATCTACTTGATGAACAGGAAAAAATTCAAGATGGCGGAATTTATTTTCCATAGAAAATGTATGGCGAATATTGAAGAGGCTACAAGTGTAGAACTATGCAAGACTACGGTTCCTTTTCAAGATTTGTTTTTATGGAAGAAATCTCATTTTGACGAATGTTCGGAGAAAAAAATATGGAGAGAGATGATGATCGAAGGTTCGGATGATGGGTGAGGAGCACGGTCAGGGTATTAAAGACAGGTACCTACTTAGGGGCTGCTCAAACAAAAAGGGAGGGGCGGGGGGTTGGTGGTCTTTGTTTTATGTTTTTCCTTTATGAGAATTTTCTTTTACGTCGGACGCTTGGCGTGCTGGCGCTTCCACTGTGCTCACTAGCATAGCAGTGTGTTGTTCAGATCAGAACACGTAGACAGTAAACCAGCTGCCCGATTATGTAAGAATTGTCGATCAAATCGTAAAAGTTCGGCGTCAAAGTAAAATAAACCACAACAGCATTAAATTAGAGCTCAATTTCGAAACACGAATTTGAGCTCTAATTCAATGCTGTTATGGTAGTAGGACAGCGAGTAAGTAGACAGTGGACCGCACGGTGTATTACGCGGTCCGCTTTAGCGGGCCGCGCAGCCACGCGCCATACTAGTAATATATATATGCCGCCATCGTTTAACACATATTACACTTCGTATTCGTCCTCCGAGATTAGCATGATATACTTGTAGTACCGTGTACGTACGGCCACTTTCACACGTTAGTTGAGGTAGCTGGAAATAAAAACAAACGCTCCCTCTTACCGGCCGATAGCAGGCCGCTATATATAGGCCCCACTCCTGCACAACTAGTCATTCGTGTTTTCGTGCTCAGCCACTTCGCACGTCCGCAAATTCGGTGAGTTTTTATTTTATTTTTAAATTATTAAATTAAAAATTAATATTTTTATTATTTATTTTTGTGATAAAAACGTAAAAGTGATGTCGGAAATTTGAAATTAAACCGATCACGTAAACGTTATCACCGAATAAGTTTGTCATCGAGTTTTTTGGAGTCTTCTACACCATCGAGCTTTTGTTTTTGAAGTCTTCTACACTGCTTGTCATCGAGTTCTTTGGAGTCACTGCAATCGCCAACACTGCCACCATCGAGTCGCAACATTGCTCGTCAGCCAACTTTCTAATAATGTGTGTTTGCGCGTAGGATTTTTTTTTTTTTTTTAGATATATACCTAAACTCAAACCGAAATTCAATTAATGTTTCTTACTCAAATAGACTTTTAAAAGTCCTTTTTGAGTCGTCGAGTGGAATCTTTCACTGGTTCGGAATAACATTCCTACAGAAAAGAATCAGCAAGAAAGTCTGTTAAAATCTACCTGTCTAGACGTGGATATTATGAAATCTTAGCAAATCGGATTGCCTATGGCTACCTATTGAAGTGTGTTTTCGCATGCAATCTCTTGCCTACAAAATAATAGACTTACAATAAGTCGTAGGCGAGGCCCCCAGGCATTGCTCAAATTTGAAGTACGTTTTCGCGTGCAATTTAATGCCTACAAAATAATAGACTTACAATAAGTCGTGGGCGAAAGCCCTCAGGCATTGCTCAATTTGAAGTACGTTTTCGCGTGCAATCTCATGCCTACAAAATGATAGACTTACAATAAGTCGTGGGCGAAAGCCCTCAGGCATTGCTCAATTTGAAGTAAGTTTTCGCGTGCAATCTCATGCCTACAAAATGATAGACTTACAATGAGTCGTGGGCGAAAGCCCTCAGGCATTGCTCAATTTGAAGTACGTTTTCGCGTGCAATCTCATGCCTAATAGACTTACAATAAGTCGGAGTACGTTTTCGCGTGCAAACTCATGCCTACAAAATGATAGACTTACAATGAGTCGTAGGCGGGGGCCCTCAGGCATTGCTCAATTTGAAGTACGTTTCAATTTGGAGTACGTTTTCGCGTGCAATCTCATGCCTTCAAAGTAATAGACTTGCAATGAGTCGTGGGCGAAAGCCCTCAGGCATTTCTCAAATTTGAAGTACGTTTCAATTTGGAGTACGTTTTCGCGTGCAATCACATGCCTACAAAGTAATAGACTTACAATGAGTCGTGGGCGAAAGCCCTCAGGCATTGCTCAATTTTGAAGTATATTTTCGCATGCAATCTCATGCCTTCAAAGTAATGGACTGGCAATGGGTCATGAGCGGGGGCTCTCAGGCGTTGTTCAATTTTGAAGTGTTTTTTTTTTTTCGTACACGATTATATATTATGAAATTATGCCTGTATTGCGTTGATTGTTTGAACTAACTATTGCAAAATCTGTTTTTGAGAAGTGCGTCCTTTTACGCACTTTATTGGCACACCTTTTTTCGTACGACGAAAGTGCGCGCGCACGTGCTTGAATCTCAAAGCATCTTCGATCAGGTGCGAAAACTTATCCAAGCATTCATGTTGCCATAATATGCTTCACTATTGGGACTGCGTTCTAATGAACAATAATGAATGACTAATGTCATGAAGACCAACGATCTTACCTGCCCTGGGAGAAGTCATGATGACGCAGGCGCAAGTCCCGCCTTCACTCCCGAATCCCGACAGCAAGACGCCTTCGAGTTTTTTGTTATGATGTTTTGAGCATAGCTACTACAGCAGAGCTTTATAAAACGATACGGATCGTCGGATACAGCATCTATTAATGGACGCACGAAATAAAACAGCTGTAACTGTGATGTGTCAGTGACCGGTGTATTGACGACATAGTTGAATGACCGGTATTCAGGGTCAATGTCCACGACACTGCGACAAGTATATGAGGACTAAATTTGAAGAACTTTACAACAAGCTCGTTGGCCGAATCGGTGTAGCGCTCGCCTTGTACTATAAACCCACGAGTTCAAATCTCAGTCGTGTCGAAGAAAAATTTTTTTTTTTTTTTTTTTGAAATTTTTATATTAAAAATGCTTACCAGAAGAGCCGCTGCTGCCTTAGAAGACCAAAATAAATTGAAACTAACTCTTCTGGAGCTCAAAAAGAGTAAAAAATTGACTGAACAATTACTCAAAGAACGAGAAGATAGTGAAATTGAGATTCAAAATATCATTAAAAAAAATACTGAACTAAAAAGTGAATTAGCTGAATTACATGTTAAATATGAAGATATTGTAGAGCAAAAAAATTTGTATGAGTATGCAGTAACAACTTTACAAGGATGTATAAAAACATATGAGGAAGAGATTGTCCGAAGCAGGGATGTTGAAAGAGAACTACATTATGCCAATCAAGAAATACAATCTCTCAAAGACAAGTACGACCCTATACAGAATAACAACTCAGACAGCTTATTCCAGGAATTAGTGGGTACAAATTTATCGCCTACAACACAAGGGAATATCATTGATCTCACAAAAGATGAGTCGCTTTCTCTTACCAAGTCAGATAAAATAAAAGGGTTTAGTCACAAAAAATTAAAGAAATATATAAAAATTAATAGATACATTAATAAAACACAAAAACTGATAAAAAAACAAAAAATGTCACATGTATCCGCAAAATTACGAAGACAAAATATAGACTTGATCCAGGAAGTTAATAATTACATTCAGACTCTACATGAATGTAAATTAAATTACGCCCGAAATACCGAAAGACTAAACCTTAAAATAAAAACATTAGAGGAATCACTAAGCAATTATAGTGCTCGTGCTAGTAACAGGATTGAAAAGACATTAGACTCCAATCAACTAGAAAAGCCTGTTTCGTCACTAATTGATAGTTCTCTTTTGAATACAAACACAAATAGTGCTACTACTATTATATTTTCCGATAAATTAGGCTCCGGTCTTGGATCTCTTTTATATTACAGACTGCCTAACTCTGTTAGAAGTTACTGTATGCCTAATGTAACATTCAATCAACTAGTAGATAAAATAGACTCCACTATCATTAGTAAAAAAAGTAGCATTGTAATACTATTCGGAAATAGCTTAGGTATTAAGAAGAAAGATATTATTATGGGATTTGATGTACTGAATAAACTAGACACGGCAAATGTAATTGTTTGTGCGCTACCATATTCACAATCATTTTCCGAGAAACAAAATAAACAGATTTATCATTTAAATAACTTAATATATAGATTGACATGCTGTACCAAAAATAACCTGACATACTTTGATATTAATAAATTTATTTATGGTTTTAAATGCACACGACAACAATTACATATGCCTGATAAAGTTATGAAGCGACTAGCTGATTTATTAGCATTTAATATTATGACAAGTCCTATATCAGTTAATAAGAATAACATTATATTGGAACCTGACTCTACAAAATATTGTAGTATTGATTCTGTACAAAACCAAAATTGTAATAGTGATAATGTACAAAAACAAAACAAAACCAAATCTTTAAACAACAAAGCTTGACAACAGAGAAGCAAAATAATACTTATTTGAAACTAATACACCAGAATATAAATCGCTTCTCTGGCAAAATACCTGACATAGAATTATTGATAGATAAACATAGTCCTCAAATTTTATGCTTTTCTGAAACATGGCTTAAGCCTACAAAAATGTCTTTTAATATAAATACTTTTTTAATTGCTAGTCTATTTAATAGAAACTCTGCAGAAGGCGGGGGCACAATAATTCTATGTAAAAGTAACATAAAGTTTAAGGATCGTAAAGATGTCACATCATGTTCTATTGAACGACATTGTGAAATAGCATGTGCAGAGTTAAAAGACATAGTAATTTTATGTGTTTACAAACCGCCTACTGCGAACTTTGATTTATTTGCAAAATGTATTGAAAGTGCGCTGATAAAGTTATCCCATAGTAGTAAGTCAATTCTGGTATGTGGTGATTTTAATATAGATCTTTTAAAAGAATCACAAGAAAAAGTAGAATTGATCTCTCTTCTAGGATCTTTTAGTTTAAATAATTTATTTATAGCTCCAACAAGAATAACCACTTCTTCTGCCACTTGTATCGATAACATATTTACAAACTGTCCAATTAGAGAGAAGGAAATAATTTGTGGTGTCCGATCGGATCATACAGCCCAGTTGGTAGATATTGATTATGAAGTCAAAAACACAGAAACTAAAATAGAATACAGACCTATTACAAAAAAGAGACAAAAACTGTTTAAAAATAAAATAAAAGAAAAGCTGTTTGAACTAAATCTTCCAATGAATAATGTTAATTCCATGTACAAGACGTTTTTTTGACACTGTCTCTAACCAGTATGATATGATATTTACAAAACAGATTAGGACAGTTACGTCTAAACTTAACTTTAGTGATTGGGCCACTGAAAGTATCAGAATAAGTCGAGACAAGATGTATGAATTGTATCTTAAAAGATCTTATGATAAGAGTGAAAAATTTGATAAATACGTAAAAAAATATTCCAGAATTTTTAAATCTGTCTGTATTAATGCAAAGCAAATCTACATTAGTAATAAAATTAAAAAATCAAATAATAAAATAAAAACAACGTGGCAAATCGTAAATAATGCAACAGGAAAAGTCAAAGATAAATGTAATGACTCAATATCTTTAAACGTGAGTGGATACTTGACCTCTCACAACGTGAGTGTGGCTAATACTTTTGAATCGACGTTTGCTAGTATTCCGATTGAGACTACAAAAAATTTAATATCCTCATCTGACGAGGCGGTGATTCTCTTAAGGGATAGTATAGAAATCGTAGCACCAAATTTTAAATTTAAGCACATTACCCATAAAGATATTATAAAATCTTTTAATTTAATCAATGTAAAAAAAAGTGAAGATCTGTGGGGAATGTCGGTTAAAGCAATCAAACCAATTATTGGTGAAATTGCTCCTATACTGGCATATATATTTAATATTAGTATTGACGAAGGTGTATTCCCAGATTTGATGAAGTTAAGCAAAGTAGTTCCAATTTATAAATCTGGATGTAAATCTGATCCAACCAACTATAGACCTGTGTCTATATTGCCTGTTTTTAGTAAAATATTAGAAAAAGTGCTACTGACGCAATTAAGTGATCATTTTAACATCAATGGATTTCTACATAAACAACAATTTGGGTTCACGAAAGGCAGATCTACAACCCACGCTGGAGCTGATCTGATGCAGAATATTTTAAAAGCCTGGGAAAAATCGCAAAATGCAATTGGCATCTTTTGTGATCTTTCAAAGGCCTTCGATTGCGTAGATCACGAAATACTTGCCCGAAAGCTGAGGTTCTATGGAGTTACTGATGAGGCCCTAAATCTAATTTCATCTTACTTGACTAATCGAGAAATGAGAGTGTGTGTCAATAAGGAAACATCTGAGGGAACAAAAATCAAATTAGGAGTACCGCAAGGATCAATTCTCGGTCCATTCTTGTTCCTAGTCTATATTAACGATCTTCCTAGTATAGTAAAAGAACTAGCAGATATCGTATTATTTGCAGATGACACTTCTCTCGTGTTTAAAATCGACAGGAAAAACTCCGATATGGGAAAACTTAATAAAACGCTCACCAAGCTTTCGCAATGGTTTTCGGTCAATAACTTAGCATTAAATAGTAAAAAAACGAAATGTGTATATTTTGCCTCATCGAACTTCCGTGGTGAAAGAAATGTTGAGATATTTCTGAACAACGAAAAATTAGATATAGTAGACGACGTTATTTTCCTTGGCCTGACCATTGATTCTAGATTACAATGGGGACCGCACATTAATAATCTAGCAAATAAACTAAGTTCAGCGGTATTTGCAATTCGTAAAATAAGGCAATTAACAGATGTGAAAACTGCTAAAATAGTATACTTCGCATATTTCCATAGCTTGATGTCTTATGGAATTTTGTTGTGGGGCTCGGCTGCTAATTGGAAAACTATTTTTATACTCCAAAAAAGAGCTATTCGCGCCATTTATAAGATGAAGCCCAGAGATTCTCTAAGAAATTTGTTTAAAGATATCGGCATACTGACTATGCCTTCACTTTATATATTTGAGAATATTATGTACATTAGGAAACATCTAGCATCGTATAAGAAGAACTCTGACTCTCATCACTATAATACACGAAACAAACATAAGTTAACTGGGCAGACATTCAGGTTGTCTAAAACCAGCAAATCATTTATGGGCAGCTCGATACGCTTCTACAACAGGATTCCAAAGGATATAACCGATCTTTCTGACAGACAGTTTAAAAGTAAAATAAAAGAAATTTTAATTAAAAAAAGTTATTACATGATTAATGATTATTTAGATGATAAAAGCGCATGGAAAATATAACACTGCACACGCTATTCAACGAGCAAGGATAAAAATTATGTACTTGTGTACTTTTCATATAATATATTGTGACTATATTTATTTTATGACATGAAAATTATGTACTTGAGTACCTTTTTTTTATTTTATTTTTTTATTTTAATATATTAATTATGACATTTTATTACGAAGCGGCGACATTATAATTTGTAAATAACATAACATTTATATAAAAGGTACTTGGGTAACTTATTAATTTTTATGACATAAGAGTCGATGGAAATTTTTATCAATGTTGTATTGTACTCGTACGAGTACTTAATCGATTTGACTTTCGTAAGCGCTTTTTATAAGTCTAAGCGAAGAATAAATATAAATATAATATACAAATAACAATATTTCATTGAATTTCATTTCAGAACCTAGGTTTAATCACAATAATAAACGAGTTATAATTGATTCACTAGAGTAGGTTGCCTGGCAGAGATCACTTTATAAGGTCACCTTTTGTCTGTACTTTTATTATATTACTACTGTTCTTGTAACTTTGTAACTGTTCTTTTGTATGCAATAAAGTTGTTTAATAATAATCATCATACCTACTAATATTATAAATCGAAAGTGTGTTTGTTTGTTGGTTTGTTGGTTTGCCCTTCAATCACGCTGCAACGGACCAACGGATCGACGTGATTTTTTGCATGGGTACAGTTGAGGACCTGGAGAGTGACATAGGGTACTTTTAATCCCGGAAAATTAAAGAGTTCCAGTGGGAATTAAAACAACTTATTCCGCGCTTATTTATACTTATTCGCGGCCCATCAGCTAGTAATTTCTAAAAGCCGCTCTAGCATTCGAATAACCATCTGTTTGAATAATCGACCCTGCTATTAAGACATGACGTAATTGCAGGTGTTGGTCCCTGGTAAGGCGATTATTGCACAATATTGGTCTGGAATGGTCTGAATTTATAGACATTAATACCCCGGTACAGAATGGGACTAGATGTCCCTATGTTTGTATTGACATATACGGATATCGTTAAGATTTGGTATCTATTTACAATCTATACTTCAATATACTACTATTATAAACGCGAAAGTTTGGCTGGATGGATGGATGGATGGATGTATCCCACCACCACCACTACAGCCCATTAACGTCCCACTGCTGGGCACAGGCCTCCACTCTCATAGGAGAGTGGGAATTAGAGCTTAGACCCACCACGCTGCTCCAATGCGGGTTGGCGGGCTTTAATGACTATTATCATGTTAGTGATAATAACCGGGACCGACGGCTTAACGTGCTCTCCGAGGCACGGGGGTGAAACACCACCAACTTCCTAACTCCGGGCTAGTACTGAGAATTTCTAGATAGAAAAACCCAATACTTTACTATGGCACTCGAACCCGGGACCTCGTCGGCCGCAGTTGACCATGCTAACCACTAGACCAACGAGGCAGATGGATGTATGGATGGATGGAAATTTGCTACTTAATCAAGGCAGAACGGCTGAACGGATCTGGATGAAGAGTGCCTGCGGTAACCATAAAACCTCAATTCACGCGGACAAAGTCGCAGGCATCAGCTACTCTGTCATATAATTATTTATCCGTAGAATGAATAAGTTATTTACAAATAAAGGTGTTGCAGTGGACTGCATAAACGTCTCTACCACGAGAGAAATTTTTATGACCGATGAGCAGCGATGATGCTGTCTTATTAATGGAAAATCAAAAATAGCTCGAAGTTTCTAAGGAATGTTATAAGTAATATTATAAGCATAATATCAGAAATGAGAATATAGCAAGACGGCTTGCGAAGCTGTAGTAGCAATGGGTGGGGCAAATATTCCTAAGAACCAATATGGTATCAAGGTGCTGGAATGGCAACCTCGGAAACTACGGCAACTATAAGTCGCAGCGTTGGCAGACCTCCCAGGAGAGCGCGTGGCATAAAGCGACGCACTGCTTTTCCAATCCTGCCCCCACTACCAAAGATTAACTGGAAGAGAATTCCTCTAGGTATTAGGCTCGCATTTAATTTAAAACAAACAAACAAAGCGAGTCGCAAGAAGCCTCTGGTTCTTGTGGCACAATACCACATCGCGCGTGTGACAGACATTTCCTTCAAGAGTCCTATATTATTACTAGTATGGCGCGTGGGTGCGCGGCCCGCTAGCGGACCGCGTAGTGGACCGCGTGGCCCACTGTGATCCACTGTCTACTTACTCGCTGTCCTACTATCCTGGTTTACTGTCTACGTGTTTGACGACCTCCGTGGCGCAGTGTTGAGCGCTGTTGAATTAACGTGCGGAGGTCCCGGGGTCGATCCCCGGCAGGGTTTGGAAAATGTATAATTTCTGAATTTCCCTGGTCTGGCCTGGTGGGAGGCTTCGGCCATGGCAGCTAGTTACCACCTTACCGGCAAAGACGTGCCGCCAAGCGATTTAGCGTTCCGGTACGATGCCGTGTAGAAACTGAATAAGGGTATGGGTTTAATAAAACTGCCATACCCCTAACAGGTTAGCCCGCTACCATCTTAGACTGCATCATCACTTACCATCAGGTGAGATCGCAGTCAAGGGCTAACTTGTAGTGGATAAAAAAAAAACTGAACAACACTGCTATGCTAGTGAGTAGATACAGTGGAAGCGTCTCATAAAGGAAAAAACATAAAACAAAGTCAAACAATAACCCCCCGCCCCCCACATTCCCACCCCCCCCTCTCACCCCCTTGTATCAATACCTTTGGGTGCCATCGAACTTCGGCAACTTGGCTTTGCTAATGGCAAACCGACAATAATTCTTCCATGAAGAACAAATCTTGTAAAAAAAACCATATCAAAATCATGCATTTCTGCTCATCAAGTAGACTTTCAGGCCCTGATAATTTTCTACCCAAAAACCACTCTTCCATCTTTTAAATAGTGTCTGAGATAGCCGCCATCTTGAATCCGCCATTTTGGATTTTTTTTTCAGCTCACTGCCAATTGTATGAAGTTTCGAGTATTTTTTGTTTGAGCAGCCCCTACCTATCTTTAATACACTGACCGTGCTCCTCATCCATCATCCGAACCTTCGATCATCATCTCTCTCCATATTTTTTTCCTCCGAACCATTCGTCAAAATGAGAATTCTTCCATAAAAACAAATCTTGAAAAGAAACCGTAATCTTGCATAGTTTTTCTATGGAAAAATAAATTCCGCCATCTTGAATTTTTTTCCTGTTCATCAAGTAGATCTTCATGTCCTGATCATCTTTTGCCAAGAAACCACTCTTCCATCTTTTATACTCTCCGAGATAGACACCGACGAAATTTGTATGGCGGCCATCTTAAATCCGCCATTTTGAATTTTTTTTCAGCTCACTGTCAATTGGATGAAGTTTCGAGTGACATTTGGTCGAGCACCCCCCACCTATCTTCAATACCCTTTTCTATGGAAAAATAAATTCCGCCATCTTGAATTTTTTTCCTGTTCATCAAGTAGACCCTCATGTCCTGATCATCTTTTGCCAAGAAACCACTCTTCCATCTTTTATACTCTCCGAGATAGACACCGTCGAAATTTGTATGGCGGCCATCTTAAATCCGCCATTTTGAATTTTTTTTCAGCTCACTGTCAATTGGATGAAATTTCGAGTGACATTTGGTCGAGCACCCCCCACCTATCTTCGATACCCTGGCTGGTGCTCTTCATCCGTCTTCGAAATCCTCAATCATCAGCTCTCTCCGTATTTTTCCTCCGAATGAATTTTTGTCTTCTATACGAAACAATGAGTGAAAAAAAAATTTTTCATACAAAATTTTACAGGAGAGGTGATCAATCAGTCAGTCAGTCAGCACGAGCAGCTATATATATATTAACTAGTATGGCGCGTGGTTGCGCGGCCCGCTACAGCGGACCGCGTAGTGGACCGCGTGGTCCACTGTCTACTTACTCGCTGTCCTACTATCCGGCCCCCCGATTATGTAAGAATGGCCGATCAAATCGTCAAAGTTCGGCGTCAAAGTAAAATAAACCATAACATCATTAAATTAGAGCTCAATTTCGAAACACGAAATTGAGCTCTAATTCAATGCTGTTATGGTTTATTTTACTTTGACGCCGAACTTTTACGATTTGATCGACAATTCTTACATAATCGGGCAGCTGGTTTACTGTCTACGTGTTCTGATCTGAATAACACACTGCTATGCTAGTGAGCACAGTGGAAGCGCCAGCACGCCAAGCGTCCGACGTAAAAGAAAATTCTCATATAGGAAAAACATAAAACAAAGACCACCAACCCCCCGCCCCTCCCTTTTTGTTTGAGCAGCCCCTAAGTAGGTACCTATCTTTAATACCCTGACCGTGCTCCTCACCCATCATCCGAACCTTCGATCATCATCTCTCTCCATATTTTTTCTCCGAACCACTCGTCAAAATGAGAATTCTTTCATAAAAACAAATCTTGAAAAGGAACCGTAGTCTTGCATAGTTCTACACTTGTAGCCTCTTCAATATTCGCCATACATTAACTATGGAAAAATAAATTCCGCGATCTTGAATTTTTTTCCTGTTCTTCAAGTAGACCCTCATGTCCTGATCATCTTTTGCCAAGAAACCACTCTTCCATCTTTTATACTCTCCGTGATAGACATCGACGAAATTTGAATGGCGGCCATCTTAAATCCGTCATTTTGAATATTTTTTCAGCTCACTGTCAATTGGATGAAGTTTCGAGTGACATTTGGTCGAGCACCCCCCACCTATCTTCAATACCCTTTTGTATGGAAAAATAAATTCCACCATCTTGAATTTTTTTCCTGTTCATCAAGTAGACCCTCATGTCCTGATCATCTTTTGCCAAGAAACCACTCTTCCATCTTTTATACTCTCCGAGATAGACACCGTCGAAACTTGTATGGCGGCCATCTTAAATCCGCCATTTTGAATTTTTTTTCAGCTCACTATCAATTGGATGAAGTTGCGAGTGACATTTGGTCGAGCACCCCCCACCTATCTTCGATACCCTGGCTGCTGCTCTTCATCCGTCTTCGAAATCCTCAATCATCAGCTCTCTCCGTATTTTTCCTCCGAATGAATTTTTGTTTTCTATACGAAACGATGAGTGAAAAAAAAATGTTCATACAAAATTTTACAGGAGAGGTGATCAATGAGTCAGCACGAGCAGCTATATATATATTACTAGTATGGCGCGTGGGTGCGCGGCCCGCTAGCGGACCGCGTGGTGGACCGCGTGGCCCACTGTGATCCACTGTCTACTTACTCGCTGTCCTAATATCCTGGTTTACTGTCTACGTGCTTGACGACCTCCGTGGCGCAGTGTTGAGCGCGGTTGAATAAACGTGCGGAGGTCCCGGGTTCGATCACCGGCAGGGCTTGGAAAATTTATAATTTCTGAATTTCCCTGGTCTGGCCTGGTGGGAGGCTTCAGCCATGGCTAGTTACCACCCTACCGGCGAAGACGTGCCGCCAAGCGATTAAGCGTTCCGGTACGATTCCGTGTAGAAACCGAATAGGGGTATGGGTTTAATAAAACTGCCATGCCCCTAACAGGTTAGCCCGCTACCATCTTAGACTGCATCATCACTTACCATCAGGTGAGATCGCAGTCAAGGGCTAACTTGTAGTGGATAAAAAAAAAACTGAACAACACTGCTATGCTAGTGAGCACAGTGGAAACATCAGCACGCCAAGCGTCCGACGTAAAAGAAAATTCTCATAAAGGAAAAAACAAAACAAAGCTGGCTTTCCAAATGGCAAACCGACAATAATTCTTCCATAAAGAACAAATCTTGTAAAAACCATATCAAAATCATTCATATTTCCTAACTTCTTCTACTCTCTTCAATGTTCGTAGATTCTGCCATCTTAATTTTTTCTGCTCATCAAGTAGACTTTCAGGCCCTGATAATTTTCTACCCAAAAACCACTCTTCCATCTTTAATTATTATACTGTCTGAGATAGCCGCCATCTTGAATTCGCCATTTTGCATTTTTTTCAGCACACTGCCAATTGTATGAAGTTTCGAGTATTTTTTGTTTGAGCAGCCCCTACCTATCTTTAATACCCTGAGTGTGCTCCTCACCCATCATTCGAACCTTCGATCATCATCTCTCTCCATATTTTTTCTCCGAACCATTCGTCAAAATGAGAATTCTTCCATAAAAATAAATCTTGAAAAGGAACCGTAGTCTTGCATATTTCTACACTAATTGTAGCCTCTTCAATATTCGCCATACATTTTCTATGGAAAATAAATTCCGCCATCTTGAATTTTTTTGCTGTTCATCAAGTAGACTTTCATGTTCTGATCATCTTTTGCCAAGAAACCACTTTTCCATCTTTTATACTCTCCGTGATAGACACCGACGAAATTTGTATGGCGGCCATCTTAAATCCGCCATTTTGAAATTTTTTTCAGCTCACTGTCAATCGGATGAAGTTTCGAGTGACATTTCGTGGAGCGCCCCCCACCTATCTTCAATACCCTTTTCTATGGAAAAATAAATTCCGCCATCTTGAATTTTTTTCCTGTTCATCAGGTAGACCCTCATGTCCTGGTCATCTTTTGCCAAGAAACCACTCTTCCATCTTTTATACTCTCCGAGATAGACACCGAAGAAATTTGTATGGCGGCCATCTTAAATCCGCCATTTTGAATTTTTTTTCAGCTCACTGTCAATTGGATGAAGTTTCGAGTGACATTTGGTCTAGCACCCCCCACCTATCTTCGATACCCTGGCTGGTGCTCTTCATCCGTCTTCGAAATCCTCAATCATCAGCTCTCTCCGTATTTTTCCTCTGAATGAATTTTTGTCTTCTATACGAAACGATGAGTGAAAAAAAAATTTTTCATACAAAATTTTACAGGAGAGGTGATCAATGAGTCAGTCAGTCAGCACGAGCAGCTATATATATATTAACTAGTATGGCGCGTGGCTGCGCGGCCCGCTAAAGCGGACCGCGTAGTGGAGCGCGTGGTCCACTGTCTACTTACTCGCTGTCCTACTATCCTGCCCCCCGATTATGTAAGAATGGCCGATCAAATCGTAAAAGTTCGGCGTCAAAGTAAAATAAACCATAACAGCATTAAATTAGAGCTCAATTTCGAAACACGAAATTGAGCTCTAATTCAATGCTGTTATGGTTTATTTTACTTTGACGCCGAACTTTTACGATTTGATCGACAATTCTTACATAATCGGGCAGCTGGTTTACTGTCTACGTGTTCTGATCTGAACAACACACTGCTATGCTAGTGAGCACAGTGGAAGCGCCAGCACGCCAAGCGTCCGACGTAAAAGAAAATTCTCATAAAGGAAAAACATAAAACAAAGACCACCAACCCCCCGCCCCTCCCTTTTTGTTTGAGCAGCCCCTAAGTAGGTACCTATCTTTAATACCCTGACCGTGCTCCTCACCCATCATCTGAACCTTCGATCATCATCTCTCTCCATATTTTTTCTCCGAACCACTCGTCAAAATGAGAATTCTTCCATAAAAACAAATCTTGAAAAGAAACCGTAGTCTTGCATAGTTCTATACTTGTAGCCTCTTCAATATTCGCCATACATTAACTATGGAAAAATAAATTCCGCCATCTTGAATTGTTTTCATGTTCATCAAGTAGACCTTCATGTCCCGATCATCTTTTGCCAAGAAACCACTCTTCCATCTTTTATACTCTCCGTGATAGACATCGACGAAATTTGTATGGCGGCCATCTTAAATCCGCCATTTTGAATTTTTTTTCAGCTCACTGTCAATCGGATGAAGTTTCGAGTGACATTTGGTCGAGCACCCCCCACCTATCTTCAATAACCTTTTCTATGGAAAAATAAATTTCGCCATCTTGAATTTTTTTTCTGTTCATCAAGTAGACCCTTATGTCCTGATCATCTTTTGCCAAGAAACCACTCTTCCATCTCTTATAATCTCCGAGATAGACACTGACGAAATTTGTATGGCGGCCATCTTAAATCCGCCATTTTGAATTTTTTTTTCAACTACCTCCAATTGGATGAGGTTTCGAATGACATTTGGTCGAGCACCCCCCACCTATCTTCGATACCCTGGCTGGTGCTCTTCATCCGTCTTCGAAATCCTCAATCATCAGCTCTCTCCGTATTTTTCCTCCGGATGAATTTTTGTCTTTTATACGAAACGATAAGTGAAAAAAAAAAAGTTCATACAAAATTTTACAGGAGAGGTGATCAATCAGTCAATCAGCACGAGCAGCTATATATATATTAATGTCAAGCAGCGGATGTATATCAGTTGACGCCTAAACAACATTCACTTTAGATTTTCAGTTTAATTCCGAATAAACCCGATAAACCAAGAAGCGTGAAATCAGTATAAAGTGGTGAAGTTTTTGTGAAGCTATCCATCAATCTGCGTTACCACCCTGTCTAGATGCTCGCCTTCAGTATAAGACTAATCTCACATTGCGGTGGAGCCGCACGTAGTGCAAGAGGTGTATGTGTGCGGTGATAGAAATAGGAACTCTTTAATTTTCCGGGATAAAAAGTAGCCTATGTCCTTTCCCGGGATACAATCTACCCCTGTACCAAATTTCATCAAAATCGGTTGAGTAGATGGGCCGTGAAAGCGTAGCAGACAGACAAACAGACAGACAAGACACTTTCGCATTTATAATATTAGTATGGATGAAATGGTTTTACGGATGATCAGCGCTATATCCTAACAGACAGCACATGATGAGTAAAGACAATTTTGAGAATCAAATCTCATTTTGCAATATTTCTTTTTAAAGTTTGGTTTTTTCGTACCTACTTGTATCCCCGAATAAACATATTTTATTTCTTAAATAAAATTAAGTACCTACGTATTAGGTTTCCCTAAAAGGCGCGGAAAGTGGCTAGTAAAGGTGTAGCAAACTGGGTGGCGACTAATGCACAGTGCAATGGTTATCACCGTGTATTTTAAGTTGATTGCATTTATTTTGATTTTAAAACAATTTCAATCGTATATCAAAGTAAAAATGCTGAAATTCAGTTGATAAGAAATAGAAGACGCGACTGCGTGCTAGTCCACTCTGCGGCTAACTCCATAGTTAACTTCATTGGACGTGCGCAGCGGCTCAAAAATGAGATGTGCGACCTGCATCGACCAATGCAGGTGGCGTCTAATTAGCAAGACGGGGGAAAGAGATGGCGCTTTACGTCATTAATTTGGTCAAACAAGGAGAGGTAGTAAGAAACAATCAGTTGCTGTCTTGTTAAAAAAATTGAGGTCATGGAGAATTGGAGTTATTCAATCAATTTGATTTTATTGTTAGTTATTCTTATTAAAACCAAATCTGTAAAGAAAAATATATTTTGTTCTTAATACTTATACTTATCGGGTTTTAACTTGACATAAGGCATGCGTTTCGATGGCTGTTTACATGTTCGCCTTTTGTAAGCCAATGTGTGGTTCCCTTTACTCCCTTTATTCTACACTAGATGATGCCCACGGAATCTCTTTATTTTTCCAGGATAAAAAGCAGCCTATATCCTTCCCCGGGATACAAACTATCTCTGTTCCAATTTTCATCAAAACCAGTTAAACAGATGCGCCGTAAAAGATAAACAGACATACTTGCCCATTTATAAATTTAGTATGGATTAATTCAAAATTCAAAATTCAAAACTCAAATGTTTTTTATTCAAATAAGCTTTTACAAGCGCTTTTGAATTGTTATAATATGAATCTACCGCTGGTTCGGAATGCCATTCCTACCGAGAAGAGCCAGCAAGAAACTCGGTGGTTGCTCTTTTCCATCAAAACTTACAATCATCATAATGATACAAGTAACTGCAGTCCCACGCATAGCTGGAGCGAATCAAATCCACGCTGTTTTTTTTTATCATTTACGTAATCTTCGATTGTATAGTAAGCTTTTCTCACGAGCATACAATATTCAATACACGCCAAGACTGGCAGACAGAGGCAGCCCCATTTCCGACGGTGGCACCCGTTCACGAGCATGACGCATGATCCAGCCATTGCTTCGCTCAACCATATTTGAGGGAACGTAACAACCCGCACCACACGACACCACCACAGAAACGTTAAAGAGAGTGTGACACACCCGACTACCCATATATAATACGGAGTGGAGAAGAGCCGCGATGCAGCATTGATTTAATGACAACCTAAACTTAGCTTAATTAACTTTATCATGCAGTGGTGTCTAACGTAATATAGTCAAATTATTGTATTACCTATTCATTTTATCGTGAAGGCTATAAAAGAAAACCTACTTAGCGCAGCGATCTCTCCCGCCATCCATCAATCACTAGGTGTTACCGCCCGTCTAGATAAAGACCCGCTAGCTCTATCAGCCACTGAACAAATGCAGGCTACCGCCTAATTAAGGATGTGAGCGAGAAAGACAGCTATAAACAACCTTCAGTAAGTTAGACAAAGAAGGGGTATGAAAGCCAATCCGTCACTATTTTATTGAATAATCCCGCAGGTTGAGCGATGAATCCATAAAAGGTGTCGACTTGATTTGTTTTTGTATGTTACATGGAGTCGACATACGTCGTGTTTGCATAGTTTTTAATATGTTAACCCTTTTATATATTTCTGAAGCGTAGTTTTGTAGCCGAAACCGAAACTACATTCGGGGGTTTCGCGCTGCGATCGGATATGTTAATGTGTTCCGTGCACTCGGCGGCGAGCGATGAAGTGTCATTTTGACGAGTCCGCGCTCGACAAACGCGGCAAGGCGACGCGAGGCGACAGTGTGCATGAGTAGATAATGTGGCGACAGTATCAAACAGTAGCTGTTGTCACGTAGATACGTCTGTTATTTTCTATGGCGTCGTATCGCGTCGCGTCGCATGGCGTCGCTTCTGTCGCTCACCTAGGACACAGTCGTGAGGCGTGTCATGACCTGCACGTTAAAAATATAAATAATTAAGACTGATAGTGATAAATGATAATGTTTACTTGATTTTTCCCACGAAAACATGACCTTTTAAGGAAATTTCGGTTTCAGTTTCGGCCGAAACTGAGACCAATACCTGAATTCAGGGGGTCTACTCTCTTTCTCTAAAACGAAAATTCGCAAACAAACGAACGAAATTTCGTTAACTCCTCTCCTACTATTATTATCTCTATGCTCTTCTCTATTTCGTTTTCGTACACGCAGACGAAGTACGGATCCATAGCAAATTTTCGTGACCGATTGGATTGAACGATTTTGTGTGGGTCTAATAACCGACTAATTACGTTCGTTTGCGAAGTTTCGTTTTAGAGAAAGAGAGTAGACCCCCAGTTACGGTTTCGGTTTCGGCCGTAAAAACTAGTTTCAGTCGGACTCTGCTAATATTATGTGTAACTCTACCTCGTAACTGTAACTGCCTCGTTGGTACAGTGGTTAGGATGTTTGACTGCGGCCGACGAGGTCCCGGGCTCGAGCTCCGGGTCGGGCCATAATTAATATTGGGTTTTTCTGACTAGAAATTCTCAGTACTGCCCGGAGTTAGAAAGTTGGTGGGGTTTCACCCCCATACCTCGGAAAGCACGTTAAGCCGTCGGTCCCGGTTATTATCACTAACATGATAATAGTCGTTAAAGCCTTCCAACCCGCATTAGAGCAGCGTGGTGGGTCTAAGCTCTAATTCACTCTCTCCTATGAGAATGGAGGCCTGTGCCCAGCAGTGGGATGTTAAAGGGCTTTAGTGGTGGTAGCTCTACCATCATTTATTCGGAAAGAAGATACTACAGAGCCAGCATTAACTCAGCAGTAACTGCAGTCAGTATATCAAGGACAAAGAATACTAGGATCAACATTTAATAGTAGATTATACACCAAGGGGATAAAGCACTGTTTTATGTCACGGGCGCTACATTGAATCCTGAACGTAACGAAGGACTCCAAATTTAACTCCCGAGCGCAGCGAGGGTGTTATAAGTTAATTCCCGACCAAAGGGAGGGAATTAAGATTGAGTCCTGAGTGCAGTGAGGGATTCAAGCGCCCAAGAAAAAAACTGCTTTATCCCGGTGGTGTATACTCTACTTTATACTTCTACCATAACAGTAAAACAAACTGTAACGGTTAGATATTTATTGCAAATCATAGTAAGTAGGATACATAGGTCTAGTAAATAATAAAAAGAAAAGACAAATTAAAAGTGAATGTTCACGTTCGATAGAGTCACATTTGGCGCCGCTGCTTTGATATTCAAACTTTTTGCTTTTCATGCTGCCAGTGTTTATGCATACATACTCCTTGGTTTAAAAACTTTTATGTCAAATAGTACGGTCGTTTAGTCGACCAGCCGAGCGATCGCGTAACTTCTGCATCAATCATTAATACATCGTAATCACCTCTGATTGGTTAACACTCTTCCACTATTGGACATAATCCATTGACGCAGCAAGAATGCCATAAATTCAGCCAATTACAACAATTGATACTGTAACAATGATTGATGCAGAAGTTACGCGATCGCTCGGCAGGCTGGAGCCTAGACTCTGTTGTGCATATTTACAGTATGGGGTTGGTCAACTAGTTGGGCGATCGATCGACTAGATTACGGCCCTAGGGCATGAAGACTGACTTTAGACCCGCAAAAGTATGATTAAAACAGTAGTAAAGGTATGGTAGAAGTATAAAAGAATTATGTTGCTTAATATTCCACTTACACCGCAGTACTGGATGCGCATCTCGTTGCATACGTTCACAGTTGGCTACAATTTACGATTTATTGACCGTTCCCATTTCCATCGAATTCATACCTTATTACTACCATTTAGGGTCTTGAATCGTGTGATTTATTTTCGCCCACAGCTCCATCTTCATGACTATTAATCCACAGAATAAAGCATGAGGTTACATTGACGACTTTTTGTTCTGTTACTTTTATAGTCTTAACAATATCACAAAGATAATAAAGAACCTTATCAGTGATAAAATTATACAGTAGTAAAAACCAATACCTACCTACATATATTACAAAATACATTCTACCGCTTGCTAATTAAATATTGACTATCTATGTGCATGTTAGTCTTAAGTAAATAGGAAATTCATTGAAACTGTTATAGGAAGTAAATTGTATTAAAAAATGCCAAAAAAAATGTAAGCAACAAAAGATATACCAGTGTACCTTTATTAGATTACCTAATTAAGAATTTTTGTGTAGATTACCTGTGTGTAAGGAATAATAAAATCAATTTTATTTATTTATGAGATTTTTCAGGATATACCTAGCTTCTATTCATTGAGCAACAAATCGCTAGTGTCTCTTTCCACTTCATCCCCAAACCTTCGTCTTCCTTGTCTCGACAAGACAAACGGAAAGTCATGAATCATTGCCAAACACTGTCGCTGTTGCATGGACACCGGACGTGGGGAAAATGCTCCATCATTCAGCAAGGCTATTTCCGGCGGATATGAAGGCTGGGTATCTAAATATTTTATTGTAATCGTAATGATGCATTGACATCATAAAAACAGCGGAAAAAAACTGAACGAAACTAGGAAAAGGCAGGGAGAAGTGGAAGAGTTTGGGTGAAGCATTTACCCGAGAATGGGTTCATATCGCTTAAAAATTATAATACAAACATATTATTAACTTTAAAAAGTACTTGTAACACAACTGTATATACTGACAATATTAATTTATAGCATGTTTCAACTAACAAATCTAACAACTTTCGAATTGTATATTAAGGGAATGGGAATAAATGGCTTTTTTTTAATGATTGATGCATTGAGTTAGTATTAGAAAATAAAATGCCGTGAAGTCTTTAAATGGTTCAGCCAAGTACTCATCTAATTGAGTCTTGGGGAGCTATGGGATAAGGTACTATACTCAATACTATCCTGAAAATATTGTAATAGGATAACCTTTGAGTATTGCTGGAAAAGTACTAAAATATACTTCATTGCCCGGGCACGCACTAACTTTTCGAAGTTATGTGCGTTGCATATAAATTAAATATCACTTGCTTTTACAGTTCACTAAAATATCGTGAGGAAACATGAATACCCAAGAATTTTCATTTCTCTTTATTGAAATACTCTCTTTAATTAATATTTAATACTTATCCATAGAATTCTTTTAGAGAGGCTTGTGCTCAATAGTGACCCGGCAATGGGGTGAAGTGAGTAAATTGGCTACATTGAAAACGATTATTGTCCCATAGAAAATTTTAAAAAAAATATGTCCCTTATAGCTGTATTAATAATTAAATTTAACGGTAGGATGGTAGATATGCCCGTCTATTGCGTATCATACTAATATTATAAATGCGAAAGTATGTTTGTTTGTTGGTTTGTCCTTCAATCACGCCGTAACGGAGCAACGGATCAACGTAATTTTTTGTTTGGGTATTGGGTATAGTCGAGGACCTGGAGAGTGACATAGGTTACTTTTTATCCCGAAAAATTAAGGACTTCTCGTGGGAATTAAAAAAAACTTACTTCCCGCGGACGACGTCGCGGGCATCAGCTAATAGTACATGAAGGTCGATGTGGTTAACACATGACCAACTGAAAATATATCTGCTTAGCCGAATATTGGATTTTAATTGTAAAATAACAACTGTAAATTCCATTTTCAGGTTGAAAATTAAATTTTCAACTCACAACGGTCAGACGCACCCGTACTTATATATGTACTAAAATAATAATATTTTAATGATACCACAGAGATACATCTACATCGCAAATGGAAATATGATTTTGATTAATGCAGCGAGATACCTTTTTTTTCACAAAAATATATCTCAGAATATAGATTTAGGTATTAAAAAATCTCGTGAAACCTCTTTCATTTTTGGGAATAAAAAGTAAGACAACTCTCCAGATTTTAAACATGGATACATTGATGTAGAATTTCAGTACTTCAATGTAATGAACAGTACGTAGACTTTTCTCTTAATTTTTCAAGTTAAAAGTAAACTTATGAACTTTTTTCTTAAAAATGGTTGTCATAAGTTGGTAAGGAAATAGAAGGCTATATTAATAAAATACTGCCTATGTAAAATTTTTACGTCGATTTGTTGCTCTTTTGCGGCGTGATTAATAAAACAAACCAAAAAGCAAACACACTTTTGCATTTTACAGTTCTTTCTGTAGTACTACTGCGAATTACTAAGAAACGCATCGCATCGCGTCGCATCGCGTCGCTTTTGTCGCTCGCCTATGACAACGGATTTCGTAGTGCTGTTCTATTATGTTCTACAATATTCTACTTTGATCAAAGTAATGAATTGAATGAATACACATAAGAAGCCGAGCCTGGTAGTAAAATAAATGAATACCTACATAAAATTAGAAGCCAATAAACATGAATCCGAAGGAGCTCTTGATTTAAAAAGGAAAACCTTTATTTATGAAAGGAATCTTTAGAAATCTTTTCATTCTGAATAAGGAATACGTGACTTTTTATATATTTGGAAAGATCAAAGTGAAAAATATTAAAGCGTTCATACGTTTGTTTGCTAAACGAGAAATTCATCTTTGCTAGTGTTTACCATTACCTCGAGGTGGAATAAGGGGCTAACTCCACTTATTCGGCTCTATTCGCGTATCTATATATGATAAACTTAAATACCAGAGACGCGTATCGCTGGACATTTTTGTGTAGGTACATATATTCCGCTTCTATTATCCGCATATAGCTTAAAGATGATATTATACGTCGCTAAAAGATGCGGAAATTGATAAGTCATAAGCGGATGATTTGATAAGGCTGCCACGCGGCACTACGCTGAATGCGTCGGAACAGGGTTGTTAGCACGCACAATAATGCGAATGGTAAAACTGAATAGTCGCGGAAAGCTGGGCGGGTGCGTATGCATCTCTACAGAAAACACAGTTTTTGTATAGGCAAAAGCTGGATTTAACTGTAAACGAGTCGAACTGTATAAGTGTAAATAGCCCCTTAAACTTCCAACGTATTCAGTTGAGGTTAGCATGAGATTTTACATCTCACCAACGTTAACTGAATTTGAACGTCGCGTCGTGTTACGATAACGTGTAGGACAACTTGTGTGACATTTAATGATATTCCAGAACACTACCACCGATTCGGAAAGTAGATTGGCATATATACGGTGTAAAAAAAAAAAAGTAAATCTCTTTAAATTTTTCACGAATGGATTCTCGCCATCCGAGTTGATAAATGGAACGGATGGCTCTTTTCTGCAATTATAATAGTTTGGATATCAGCTACTCTGCCCAACAATAAGATGCCGTAATTACACTGTGTAAGTAGGCAAAATAGCCTAGTCGTAACACCCACCACCCAGCAATTCTTTTTTTTTTTTGTTTTTTTTTTATCCACTACAAGTTAGCCCTTGACTGCGATCTCACCTGATGGTAAGTGATGATGCAGTCTAAGATGGTAGCGGGCTAACCTGTTAGGGGCATGGCAGTTATATTAAACCCATACCCCTATTCGGTTTCTACACAGCGTCGTACCGGAACGCTAAATCGCTTGGAGGCACGTCTTTGCCGGTAGGGTGGTAACTAGCCACGGCCGAAGCCTCCCACCAGGCCAGACCAGGGAAATTCAGAAATTATAAATTCCCAAATTGACCCTGCCGGGGATCGAACCCGGGACCTCCGCACATTAAGACAACAGCGCTACACACTGCGCCACGTAGGTCGTCTAATTCGCATTGGGTGTTCGCATGCTATTGGTGAAGGACACGCACTGTACCACATAGATTTGTCTAGGTACTGTGGCGGATTATAGCGAATTAAACTTCTCGTTCATTCATTATCATGGACTTCCGCAAAGTAACGCCTGCTTCGATTCAATATTGTCTTATTATTTTTCTGACAGCCAAAGCAGCCAAGCTAATTTAGACTTAGGGCGATTAGGTATAGGTTTGATGATATCCTGCCATCCTCCTTGCAAGATAACTTGCTTTCATCTTAAATATGGATCGTTTCTGATTATCACCAGGGGAGAGCACATTCAGGAGCTAATGCAACTAAGCTGACTATATTGACAGCGTCGAAAAAACCTATCGTTAACGAATAAAGAATAACTCAGCCTTATAATGTAAATATGACTTTACAGCTGTTGTACTACACAAATAAAAAAAAAACTTCGCTGAGCTAATAAAAAATATCGTATATTGAAAAATTGTCAAAAAATGCAATAAAACTAATCCTACATATACCTTTTATATTCGCTCATACGTGTCATACAGGTATCGTAGAGCCGATTTTTATTGCCCTTCAACAGAGAGGTGCTAACAACTAGAGGCGGTAATGTACCGGAAAACGGATACAAGGCGATTGGCAAATAGAAGAGCACCTATAAATAAATAAATAAATAAATTTATTTTCAATTAAACAGAGTGGGACAACTAAATAACATTTTAGCCTTACAACTGGGATAAAACTAATGAACATAGTTGACATGCAATTAATTAAATATTATTGTGCACCTGTTTTCCGAACTAGTTAGAGCTGTGTCTCGGAAAACAGGGCTTCCAACTCAGAGACACAAGAAAAATTACAACACTGCAACTGCGTGTAGGCTTGAGTTTGCATGTGTATGGGTGTTGTGTGTGTGAGTGAGTGAGTGTGTGTGTGTTTGTGTTGTGTGTGAATGAGATACCTATGGTGTTTTCATGTAATAAAATGGCACTGTAAACTATTATCGAACGACATAATGATAAATAAATAAAAAAAATCTTTATTGGTTCCAAAATAAATAGCACAAAGTTTCTTAAATTACCCTAGACCCCCAAACTAGGATAGCCCGTATCTTGGGGGTCAGTCTCCAGTAATTGTATATAATACTAGATGATGCCCGCAACTTCGTCCGCGTGGATTAAGTTTTTTGATTCCCGCGGGAACTCCTTAATTTTCCGGGATAAAAAGTAGCATAAGTCACTCTCCAGGTCGTCAACTATATCCATGCCAAAAATCGATCCGTTGTGGCGTGATTGAAGGACAAACCAACAAACCAACAAACCAGCCTAGATGCCCTTCCCCGGGACGTAACCTACCCCTATTCCAAATTTCATCAAAATCGGTTGAAAAGATGGGCCGTTAAAGCGTAGCAGACAAACAGACGGACAGACAGACAGACACACTTTCGCATTTATAATATTAGTATGGATAATAGAATCAGGAACTGATAATGTAGTAGGAGTACCTAGATCTGAATTTATACACGTTTTGCCAGTGAAATCACTATCCTTAACGCAACTGTTACGCAACTCCTAAGCCATTGTAATATGACCAATTAAAGAGATCGTAATCTTCTTTTTTAACACTATCTTTGGTAAATACATTTACGAAACTAGTTAAAGAACTCTTGATGGGTGGGTCGCACTTTGCCGGCTTTTTATTAAATTATGTTGTAAAATAATATTAATGGTCCACTAATGACTTCCCTCACAGGTCAGTACTCAGAATAATGGCTAGCTAGATATTTTTCTATCTACCTTATCTAGTACTAAACAATTCTCCTACTTCCTAGACTGGCGTAAAGACTTTTCTTTAATCAAATGATAAAAAAAAAAAGATATTTGGTTACAGAAACAAATTGTGTATAAGGTCTTCATCTCTATGATCTTCAATCTGACAGCTCAATGCCTCTGAACCCTATTTTCGGTAAAGTTTAGCTTACAAAAAAGAGGCGAGCTATTGAAAATGATCTTTACGCGTTTTTATGAATGTTCCAAGATGATATTTCCACGTGAAAGGAATATTTCTGCGTAAAATCCTCCGGCCCTAGCAACTGTTATCAATCTTTGCTTATTGCTTTATGTTTCGTTTATGATATTGCCTTTTAGCGAAATTAAAATTTGTGAATATTTAAATTTATTAAAGCTGTGTTTAATGTTTCTCTCAGTATTGATATCTGGAATAAGAAAATTCGTAAGAAGACCAAAGTTAACAACAGACTCAGAGAGGCACTATTAGCCGATGGGATGGGATGGATGGGATTTCAAATAGACAAAACAAAAAAAAAAAAACAGAAAAACTTTTTGACTAAACACTATTACTATAAACTTAATGACTAAACTGATGCTATAAACTTAGTGTTTCTGTGTCTATTATAGTAATATAGTAGGTATTTTTTAAAATAATAATAATAGTAATCGGCTCTTGGACCCCGGGGAAGGACAAGTAACTTTTATCCCGAAAAATAAAAGAGATTTTAAGGGATTTTTCAAGATCCTAAATCCACGAATATGAAGTCGCGAGCATCATCTAGTAAAAATAAAAATAAAATCTAGTAATTAAGAGTACTTTTTGTTTATTGTTTATAATCATTATCATAAATAAAGTTGATTATATTATCATCAATCTTGTATTTACAACACTAGAGGTGATTATAATGATTATAAGATTACCACGAGTGTGTGGCAATTGATAGGTAGGTATAGTATCTAATTATTTGGATTGGCTATTGTCAATTAAATTAGTGTAACTCTACACTAATTCGAATGTTGATCGGGTCAATTAAACATAACTGTTGCTATTGGTGGAATAATCGGCTCAAAGCTTTGATAGCTTTGCTTATTATCTATAGCTGATGCCCGCGACTTCGTCCGCGTGGATTGAGGTTTTTCGGTTCCCGCGGGAACTCTTTAATTTTCCGGGATAAAAAGTAACCTATGTGCTATTCCAGACTATAATCTATCTCTGTGCCAAATTTCATCCAGATCCGTTCAGCCGTTGGAGCGTGATTGAGTAACAAACATGCATACATCCATACATCCATACATCCATACGAGTACATCCATCCAAACTTTCGCATTTATAATATTTATATTTGATTGATTATTTGATACTAATATTATAGATGCGGATGTTTGGATGGATGGATGAAAGAACGGATGGATGATGTTTTTTACTCAATCACTGCAAAATGGCTGAACGGATCTGGATGAAATTTTGCACAAAGATAGATTATAGTCTGGAATAATACATAGGCTACCCTTTATCCGGGAAATTAAAGATTCCCGCGGGAGCCAATAAAACCACAATACACGCGGGCATCAGCTAGTATTTTTTAATCTGTGTTTATTTTGCAATACAAATCTCAAAACTCAAACTAAATACATATTTATTAAAAATAGGTACCTACAAAGTACACCTTCTGAACGTCATGCTTACAAGGTATAAGACGTGATGGTGATAATTAACTACGGTATCTTAAAACTAAAGCTACCAGGGTTCCAAACCCGCCCTGGGTCTGAGAATAGCCCACAACAAACTCAGCCTATTTTACCGGCCGGGCCATTAGCGATGGGCGATACACAAGCAGATTCCTTGTACCATGGCGTAACACATGGTGCTGGTGCAGTCTAAGATGGTAGCGGGCTAACCTGTTAGGGGCATGGCAGTTATATTAAGCCCATACCCCTATTCGGTTTCTACACGGCATCGTACCGGAACGCTAAATCGCTTGGCGGCACGTCTTTGCCGGTAGGGTGGTGGTGGAAGCCTCCCACCAGGCCAGACCAGGGAAAATTCAGAAATTATAAATTCCCAAACTGACCCTGCCGGGGATCGAACCCGGGGCCACCGCACGTAAAGATAACAGCGCTACACACTGCGCCACGGAGGTCGTCAAAAAGGATATTCATTTTTAACCGACTTCCAAAAAAGGAGGAGGCTCTCACTCCGGCGCGTATCTTTTTATGATATTAGTTCAGTTAATCTTCAATTCTTCACATTCTAACGACTACATGAATAATTGTAATGAAAACAAGGTATGATAAACAAAAAGTTCGTGACATGTTCAAACAGATGCGATCTCTACATCACAAAAAGACGGCAGGCCCTCGAGTTGGCACGTATTTAAAGAACCCAATTATTACTCTGGCATCGAGCCAATGCAATTTTGGAACAAAACACGATGTAACCTGAGACGTCTAGTACTTATTTTAATTTCAAAATGTTTTAAGCAAGAGGAACTGAATTTTCGAAAATAGAAAAGTTTGAACAGAAAAATAGCACATTAATTATTATTACTTAAGTTAATAAATAGAAAAATGTCAGGATTTTATTAAGTAATCATACTAATATTATAAATGCGAAAGTGTGTTTGTTTGTCGGTTTGTCCTTCAATCACGCCGCAACGGAGCAACGGATCGATATGATTTTTGGCATGGGTATAGTTGAGGACCTGGAAAATGACAAGGGCTATTTTTTATCCCTGAAAAATAAGAAGTTCCTGCGGGAATAAAAAAAAGCTTAAACCGCTTGGACGAAGTCGCGGGCATCAGCTAGTTTTAACTATTTATGAGCAGGTAATAATAGCGTGAAATGTTTTGTGCACTTCAAGATACACATAATTGAAATTAAAGCCTGTAATTCCTAAGCGATATAAATATGAAAGAAACACGAAAAAGAACCTGGTTAAAAACCTTGAACGAGTTAAACCAAAAAAAATGCCAGAAAAGTTTGCAAAGCTACTGGGGCTGATTCTGTAGTGCACAATCTCTAAACTAAACTAAAATTAGAGCATTACAAATATTGCTAACCCTTTCATAATACTCCCAACGGAAAGGGACAGAACTAGATTTAAAGCTGCCATTTTAGTTTAGTTTAGAGATTGTGTTATACAGAATCAGCCCCAATATCCCAAACGTGCTAAACGAGTTTTCTGAAATCGAGAACAATGCAATCGAACACTTCTAGGTGAAAAAATCTGGGTGACCGGTACAGTACCGGGGGAGTAATAAATCTTAATTTGCCGCGCTGGCACACCCGAGTCTTTGCACCCAATCAGTTACCCGAATGACACGCCGGCGTATTTGCTCGGATTTCTGTGTCACTAACGTTTTATATATTTTCTATCTTTTTCAGTGAGACATGAAATAATATCTTTTTTTTGTGTCATTCCCTTTATCATACGATCAGCTGCCAGAGCTATGAGCAGATTTTATTAAGTTTCCATGGCGTGTGAGGCTGTCCTTCCATTGAAGGCTCTACCTCTTATTTTTATTCCCCTTTCATTTTAGTGGATGAAGTCCCAAATAGAACCGCGTTTCAGCCTTCTGGTCTCCATTGGGACGCTGAGTGACGAAGCTAGCTTGTTGTTTTGGGCGTTTATTCGCTTCTTATAGCGCTTTGCTCTGTGTTCAACTTCTTCTTCTTCTTTTATAGTTTTTATATCAAGATGTTCATGAAGTTCTGACATTTTAGTAAACCATGGGCTATGTTTTTGAAATAATATCTGGTTCGTTTGTATTATCATCAAAATCCACACTTTATATTGGTAGTAAGTACACTATTCTTTGATATTGTCTGAACAGTAGGCAGGTATTTATTGTGATTTTATAAAAATCTCTACTTTTTATAAGACGCTTTCCATACAATATAATAAAAGCCGATTGGCTTTTTGCACTTAACTTTTTGGTTTTTTAAATAACTGTTATTTTATCATGATAGTAAAGAGTATTACATACAAAATTACATAAAACTAACTCTAATTGAAATATTTATTAGAATATGATATTTATGAATATGATTAAGAGATAGATTATAGCATGATTATATAGTCTGGAATAACACATATGCCACCGCGGGAATCAAAAAACATCAATCCACGCGGACGAAGTCGCGGGCATCAGCTAGTTTTATAATAAAGATTTTATTTTATTTATTTTACAGGTGAGATCGCAGTCGAGGGCTAACTTGTAGCGGATAAAAAAATAAAAATAAAAATCACGCAACTTAATTTTATCCTTACAGGTCACCTAATGCGATAGAATAAGCCTTACATTATACTAATCATAAAAAATGTACCAAATTAACCTACGTAATTAATACTATAGGTAGGTACCTATATTAAGAATCATGATAAAAAAACAACCTAATAAAAAAAAATCAACTTTAAAATTCAGTTGACCCTGCACGTTACCCACATGACGTAGCGTCGCAATAATTAATCTTAACGAACCACTGCACCCAATTAGTTAGACTCCTGACGCGGCGTATTCCACCGGATTTCCGTCGCGGTGTAATTCCGTAGCAAAATATTTTTTTGTAAGGTTGATGAAAATCATGCCAGGTGGAAGGTTAGATGAAGGTTACTTAGGTGGAGCGCGCTCGCTTAGAAGTGCAATATAAATTAGTCTCATAAAGTATTGGATAGAAGCAGGCGTTATTTTGCGGAAGTCCATGATAATGAAGGAACGAGAAACTAAATTAACTCGTTATAATCCTAAAACTTTAATTCGCTATAATCCGCGCCAATAGGTAAATCTATCTGGTTCGGTGTGGTACGTCTCAACGTACGCATCTTCAGGAGATGTTGACTCGACAATGCACGATTATAAAGACATTGTCGAGTCAACATCTTCTGAAGATGCTCCGGTATCCATGAAAAGCACGTTAAGAATAATTTGGAAGATTTCTGTGGTGTGGTGAATATCGCGTGCTATACTCGTAAGTGCAAGATACACAGTACACACTGTACCAAAAGATTTACCTATTGTCGTGGATTATATAGTTCCTTCAGTATCATAAAAGTTGACCACCCAATATTTGCAGCAAACTATGAGCACATAATTCTTACTATTACTTTAGTTCTATAGTTGTATTATTATCAGAAAACTCATAGGCACTCACTCAGTAGTTGATAGCAAGAGGCTTGCTTGGGTGTAATTTTGTACCAGAAATTAGAAGATCCGATCAGATACGAGGTTGGACGACGATATGAATGTGAGACGTCTATAACGCTGATTTTTTATTTTCACTGAAAATAATGTCAAAAAAGATCACAAACCAATGACAACAGCTTCGAAAAATCTCACAAATCGGTCCAGCAATCACGGAGTGCATAATATCAATAATATTGGCGAGAAGAGTGTAAAAACCATTTTAAAAATTAATTCATTTTTAAAATGGTAGCATTATCTAGGCGTACCTATCATTATTATTATCGTCCAACTTTCTTGAAAGTACCTATAGTTAAAAATTTTACGTCGGTTGATAATTGCTTTCTACGTGTTAAATATTACTTTTCTTAAACACTATTTTGCTAAAATAAGTAAGATGTAAGATTCTGCCTACCTTTGATGATCTAATTTGACTGTTGACATGATCAGCAACTGGTGGTTAGCAATGATAATTTTCCAGTCATCCCAATTGGCGAGATTGAATTCTCGACAATTGGGATGAGGTCTACTTCAAAAACAAATTATTTCTTACTGTTCATTAAATAGAGGATCTTCCAAAAGACCTAAAATTCAAATCATCGGTTAGTTTTAAGTTTAATAACCATTTTCAATTTTATAACATTTTAAAGAAAAAAACTGCATTGTAATTTGGATGACGTCACAACTATGTATTTTAACGTTTGATAAAGAGTTGCGATTTGATTGAGTTGTCATCATCCCACTTCGAAGTCCTTTGCTAACAGAAAACGGATTTAGGTGACCTCAGTGGAATTAAGAGTGAGCTCAGATTCGTACAATGTGAGTTAGTGATTGGGTGTTGCTCGGGTGTGCGAACACGGCAAATTAAGCTTTATTACTCCCCATACGGGTCAAGACAGAACCTATTGGTTCACATGGTTGTTTACACGAACCTCTTTAAATATCTCTCTCGTATTCCTCATTGCTGAAGGTCGTGACATTAATGACATAATAGCAAGGGTTCCCAGGTCCTTCCGCATAATATGACTATTTCAAATCTTAGGTTAATAACGATTATTATCAGGTGTTAGTGATAACCGAGACCGACGGCTTAACGTGCTCTTCGAGGCACGGAGGAAACGAAAAACGACTGGGTTCGATCCCCGGCAGAGTCAATTTCGGAATTTATAATTTCTGCATTTTTCCTGGTCTGGTCTGGTGTAAGGCTTCGACCGTGGCTAGTTACCACCCTACCGGCAAAGATGTGCCGCCAAGCGTTCCGGTACGATGCCGTGTAGAAACCGAATAGGGGTATGGGTTTAATATTATAACTGCCATGCCCTTAACAGGTTAGCCCGCTACCATATTCTGACTGCATCATCACTTACCCTCATGTGAGATTGCAGTAACTTCTAGTGGATAAAAAAAAAGAAATACAGCAGTATTTTAAAAAAATCATAGAAATCATCACTAGAAACGCCAAATAAATGTCCACCGGAAATTGGCTTCAACAATCCATTACAATGCAGATAAGCCATAAACCGTTTATCAAACAGACCGCACCGCTTATTTTTGTCTCAGCCCCGTAATCCGGGGCGGGGAAATAAACGACGAAACCGACTTAATGCATTAATCGATCGGGCTTGAAACTGAAGCGCAGCCCGAGGGTAGCGAATTACCCAGTTTTGAATAATTAATCCATAATTATCAATATCATATAGCATATCATACATATTTTATTTTAAGTGTTTTAATATTTGTGTAACTGTTTGTATTATTAAATATGTAGGTATTTGTATGATATTATATGAATACACCACCCGCAAGTTAATCTCCTTAACTTCTCCTAATCCTATAAGGTTGCCTGGCAGAGATCGCTACTAAACGATAAGGCTGCCTTTTTGTATTCTACTTCTTTCTTAGTGTTTTCTGTGTTGTGTTTTTTATATTTTTGTGTTGTGGTGTACAAAATAAAGAGTAATAATAATTGACCGAGCGAAGCGAAGGTCTCTGAGTCTACTTGAGTGGATTTGCACTTGTCCGTCCGTCCGTCCGCCCGTCCGTCTGTCAGAGCCTTATAACTTCTGAATTACTGAACGTAATTACTTCAAATTTAAATATAATAAGTATGTCAAACCGATGGTCTCCCGCCGAATATGGCTTAAAAAGTTATAAAAATCTTTATTTCAGGGGGGCTCTCATAGAAGCGAATGCGAATTAAAATATTTTTTATAGCGTTACAGGTTGCGGTATTATATCATTTTAAAGATAATTAGGAATAGAGTCCAAAAATTTTTTTTTTAAATTTTTCCCCTAAAATTGACGAAATGGGGGGCTTTCAAAGTGGCGATTTTTTAACGTCCAAAGTTGACCTCAGAACTTTCAATTTTCTAAAAGGCTGAGCCTGAAACTTATCAATTATTTGAATTATATCCTGTACATGAACAACAAATACTAAAATTAGATAAATATTATAAGGAAAAGAAATTATTTAATTTTTAATGTGCTTCAGTATTATTTACAGAACTTCACAAATATGTCAATAGATGGCGCTCTGTACAAGTTTATGGATACCGCGAGGTCTCAGTTCGGGGCGAACCACTAGTAATATCCATATTATAAATGCGAATGTGTGTGTCTGCCTGTCTACTACGCTTTCACGGCCAAACTGCTTAACCGATTTTGATGAAATTTGGTATAGGCATATTATATCCCGTATCAGCTAGTTATTAATAAAAATGCGAAAATTTGGATAGATGGATGGATGTTTGTTAGTCAATCACACCAAATGCATGGCTGGACGGATCTGGATGAAATTTGGCACAAATATAGATTGTAGTCTGGAATAACACATATGCTACTTTTAATCCCGGAAAATTAAAGCCATGAAACTTGATATATGAGCTGCGGGTTGAAAATGAAAACATATGTGTTTCACAGTTTTTAAAATTCCACCCCCGAAGGGGTGAAATAGGGGTTGAGAGTTTGTATGAAAATCCTTAATTTCTCAAGTTATAGCCATGAAACAGCATTTGGGCTTTCGTTAAAATATGAAGGAGTACGTGTTTCACCATAATAGGGGGATTATACCGTGGGATAGTAATATAGGCTACTTTTTATCCTGGAAAATTAACTGAAAAACTTATTTCACGCGAACGAAGTCGCGGGCATCAGCTATAAAGAATATACATACATACATACATACATACATGGGCTACTTTTAACCCGGAAAATTAATGAGTTCCCGCGGGAATCGAAAAAACTTAGTCCACGCGGGCGAAGTCGCGGGCATCAGCTAGTGAGTAAATAAATATAATGAGTTACATTATAAATACTACAGAATAACATTTTAACTAATATTATAAATGCGTAAGTATGTCTATCTGTCTGTCTGCTACGCCTTAACAGCCCATCTTTTCAACTGTTTTTGATGAAATTTGGTATGAACATTTCGAGGATGGACTCATTGGGAAATTTAAGGAGTTCCCGCGGGAATGAAAAATAACTTAATCTACGCGGACGAAGTCGCAAGACATCGTGTAGTAAAATAATAAATTAGTAATACGGTTTATGTATACGAAGACAGTAAGAAAGTCTCAAGAGAAATTGTACTCAAACAAGGCTCATTTAAAACGCAAATAACAACGATCTAAAGGCTTTAGAAACGCAGAACAGTTTAAGTGATATGAATTAACTGAACAAGCTCAGTGAATCGCGAATCAAATAGCAGCTGATTTTGACGAGGTTATTAGTGTGGATTTCATTTACACCGGTTTCATTTACAAGCTGATTTACTTATTTGTTTTTCGTATTTTAACGAATGCCTATTATGATCCATCCATCAAATATATAAATATTATAAATGCGAAAGTTTGGATGGATGTATGAATGTATGGATGTTTGTTACTCAATCACGCCCCAACGGCTGAACGGATCTGGATGAAATTTGGCACAGAGATAGATTATAGTCTGGAATAACACATAGGCTACTTTTTATCCCGGAAAATTAAAGAGTTCCCGCGGGAACCGAAAAACCTCAATCCACGCGGACGAAGTCGCGGGCATCAGCTAGTAATATTATAAATGCGAAAGTGTGTCTGTCTGTCTGCTACACTTTCCCGGCCCATCTTTTCACCCGATTTTGCTGAAATTTGGTACAGAGGTAGGTTATATCCTGGGGAAGGACGTAGGACTTTTTATCCCGGAAAATTAAGGAGTTCCCGCGGGAATCAAAAAACCTTATTCCACGCGGACGAAGTTGCGGGCACAATCTAGTTAACAATAATTTTATGTAGGTAAAAATATAACTTAAACTCAACTTAATAATATTTTCTAGATAGTTTACATGCGCTATTTTTGTAAACGCTGTGTACACTTTTAATCGATGTACATATCAATGAATGTGTCACTTTTTTATGTTATAATTTGTGTATTAAATATGTAAAGTTCGCGCGCGAGTTGAATGCAGAGGAAATTTATGGTGACACATACCACGAACTGTAGGTATATTGTAAGTGAACCTATAAATAAAAATGCGCCTTATTTTACCCAGTAGGTGTGTGTGTGTGTATGTGTGTAACAGGCAACAGCGGAGACCAATTTGCTTTCTTGAATGAACGTAGGTTTTCTTTTAATTAAGGACTTAGAGAAAATCCGAGAGAATTTTCAAAAACTGATAACCACGCGAACAAAGTCGCAGGTATCAATTAATCGTTTGAATAAAGTGCCAACAAAATTATTCACGAGAACAGACTATCGAACAATGCATTATCGGTGGAACGCACTGAACCGGCGAGTGCAAACAAATCGCAGCTGATTTTGTACCGATTTAACTGCGAACGAGCTTATTACGCAAGTCGGAGGTCAACATCCCGCGGCTCGGTATAAATGCATTTACCCCACCATGTAAAGGGTTGGAAACATACGACGCGGTACGTTATCGTAACTAACGATAAGAATAAATTGAATACACGAATGAAACGGCGAATCCAAACAAATCGAAGCTAAATTTTGTGGTAGCAGCGTAATGTGTCCAAAATTCAGCGAGAAGTAGAAGATCTCTTTATTAATGCAAGGTGTACGGTGAAATGCGTTCAAGGAAGACCTGCAGACGATAGGATGAGGTTCTCACCGATTTAACTTAGAGGTCCAATCATCTAAGCAAATCGTAATCATTTGATAATTTTTAATTGTGTTTTAAGATGCATTAATGGCTGCCCAAAGGTCGTGAAAACAACATATATTATCGATGTCACCGTTTGATAAATACATTGCTTTAAAAAATTTCGTTTTGTCGGTTTTACGCTATGATAAAGCCTTAAATCCCTACACTCAATCCCGAATTCCATTACTTAACAACAATGCAACCCTATAAGTGAGCGGTGAGTATGAGAGTGCTACCCATTAAAATAACGTTCCCTAAGGAATTTAACAATGTCTCCAGAACAAAGCATTCAATAAGAAAATGACTGCGGAAGAGCATTTCACGGGCCACAAATTTTCCCGTGAAAACAATCGTAAAATGCTTTTTATTACTCAAACATTTGCCATTGATTCAACCCCCTAAACAATAAAAATACTGACTCAATCAACTCGAGGAACTTTATAGGTTTATAGGTGACTAGGTTTATTGTGCGGACGGCGGTGAAATAATTGTTCCATTTACACCTTCGAGTAATAGAGAACGCTGTAAATAATTATGCTTTATGGCCGTGAAAGTTCTATCACAGCGTAAAATAGAACTCTCTACTGTTGTTCTATTATATGGATTGCGCGTATATATTATGTACCTTTATGGTATGTAAGCAATATATACAGCGACTGTTTAAGGCGTATTCCTGCAGGATACGATCAAGTACGAGGATGGATGGATGGATGTTTGTTACTCAATCACGCCAGAACGACTGAATGGATCTGGATGAAATTTGGCACAGAGATAGTATGGAATAACACATAGGCTCCTCTTTATCCTGGTAAGTTAAAGAGTTCCCGCGGGAACCAAAACCAAATGGACGAAGTCGCGGGCAAAAGCTAGTTATAATATTAAAAATAAATGAGCGATTGCTGTTGGAGCCAAAAAGTGTTATGTGGAAACACACTACGGATAGAACATGACAAAACGTCAACGTGGAACGCCCGTGTCGTATGGGAAACGCGTTTTGTCCTGTCGCGGTAGTCTATCTAGCTCCATGTAAAAGTGAACTTTTTTATGGAGCTGGAGTAATTTTTATAGATTTACTTTACACTTTACTTTGCGTAAGAAGAACATTTACCTTGTAGAATATACCAAAGCGAAAATACTTACGTATCGCTATTTGCATAATGGATCTCTTCAAACTAACGCCAGGTGCAAGTTAAATATAACATTATTCGGTAAGTTCAGTTAAGTAATTTCGATTAAAGTCGAGTAAGACTGTTTAGTAAAATAATTGCTCTAACATCACAAAATAGCACATCTTATAATGAAGTAAAATCCCATAACAATAGCTCGTCAGTACATTTGTAAGTTTTAGGAACGCACTCAAAAGAATTTTCTCCCCGAGAATGAGCTCGACATTCCCAGGCGTTTGCTCGTTTGGCTCGTAATTTTTCATTGAGCCTAATGGCGCGTTTCCACGGGCCACTTCACGACACGATAAAGTGCTGTAACGACTCCGAGTTTCATACTACTACGTCTTACTTATTACGTCATATTTCTCTAATCTGAGTGTTCTCGTGGTAGCAGCACCGTTCTTTATCAACCCGTAGTTTCACGAACTGTTTTAACGTTGTGATGAGTTTTTACACAACTGCCCAAAATAAGTGGAGTGTAATGTTTTTATGGGCAATGTATGTATGTAACTTTCTTTATTTCACCATAACTCCTTAAAGCCTGCACAAATTTGGTGTAACTATGGCGTATCGCTAGAATCCTTACGCCATCCCGAGTTACTGGCTATAATTTTTTATGAATTTATTTTTGTCAGAACTTTTGTGTTGTTTTTTTAAATTAATTATCGTACGAAGGTAAAGATATGTGTCAGATAAAGAGATCTCTCAACAAAAATAATAGAGGTGCTGTGTCTAGACTACAGTGTAGAAATGGAAAGACATGAAAGGAAAGCGAAGTAAAAGTGTTACGTTAAAGCCAATGGAGACTCTAATGGACGCCGTTGCACGTCCTTATTTTCGTCCTCTTATCACCAAATAGATCAATCTAAGATCTAAGGCCTGCCAGCCAGATCAATTGCTGATTACTTGTTGAAAAAATTACCAAATTAAGTTATTACAAATGACAGAATGATGACGTAAGACAGGACGATGATGATTATCGTGACCGCATAACGTGTCGTACGGTGGTTCGTGGAAAAACGCCCTGAGTCGAGAAAGCCTCCAATTAAGTTTCTCTTTACCGTTGGCCCCTTGAAAGCCGAGAGAAATGAACAACACTGAGAGGACAGTCCATATTATACGAGTGTGTAGAATGTTTGTGTAGAGGCTGGAATGTGGAGTGCAGATGTACCCAAACGTTTGTCGGGTTTATGCCCTATTTTATACATGTGACGAGTTAGGACGGTTAGTGGAAATTTTAAATAAAGAGTGGGCTGACCTTCTTTGCCAAATCATCGCTATTTAAGCAAGCTGTCTGAAAATAACCACCAAATGTCTGTCTGAAATGCTTACTTTGAGAAGGGCTAAACATATTTATAAGCTTTCATCATTAGTGTAGGCCTTTTCGAGAGCGCGCCACCAAACAGGGTCCTACGCCTTCCTTATCCACCCGCTTCCAGCCACCTTCTTTAGGTCATCGGACCTTTACCTCGGTGTTAACTTTTGCACGTACCTAATAATCAACAACTTTTAATTCTACGACTTTTAAAAATTCTCATTAAATAAAATTAAAAAATCAGAGACACATTTAGAATGGCTGTTCCAAGACGGCATTGCTAAAAACGCAACGCGCATTCGCGTGATTTTTCAGTTTATGTACAGAAGTTGCCCATAAGAGGTTATGTATTTTTGAATTAATCCTGTGCTAAAATATAGGTTATTAATTGTAAGGCTGAAAAATGCAAGCTTCAGCGTAGGGTTTGCTTAATAATTGAATTCAGTAAATACGGAAACACTACACCTACAAAAGCCATTCTTGCATTTTTAAAGAATCTACTAAGAGTTTCTTTCTAAATGTAGTTTGAAATTGTAGCAAAGCTAAGTCGAACTGTTTAATGCTTCGAGGCTAATCGCCTACGTGAATTATGCAGGTGGCCCTAGAGGGGAGGCCGAAAGCGCAGTTAACGGCTAACCTAATCTCCGGCCGGTTAACCCTGCGTTAGTGAAGTTGGGTATGACATACCCGAGAAGTTGTTAAACGAAGATTATCGTCACTTATTGTTGCCATGTGAATCCCGTCTTCACAGTAGCTGGAGGTAAGGGTACGGGGGGCTAGGTACAAGTATACGTGAGCAAGGCGGCTGCGGTAGCCAAAATGATGGATGGATGGATATGCGGAGAATGTGCTGATATGTTTTCATAGACAATATTACATATTTAGTGTAATAGCCACTTTGTTGTTGAAATAAAAAAAAAAATTTGATTTACTGATCTTGTTGAATAGATAGTATTATTAATATTCCATTGACTGCCTCTTTGGCTCTAGTAGTAAGCATGTGCGACTGCGGCCGACGAGGTCTCGGGTTCGTGTCCGGGTCGGGCCATTAAAAGTATTAGGTTTTTCTGCCAAGAATGCTGCCTGCAACTCGTGCACTACAACATCTTCCGCGCAGATGGCTAATCTCCCCGGAGATATAGGCTGCTGTGGCCGAAATTCGGTCGGGAGGACATTATTTAATATTCCAAGTAAAACAAAATTATACACAATTATACTGTATCAATAATTGGTCATCAGAATTTCGGGTATTTCCTACCCGCCTCATAGCTGGTGTAACAATTTTTCACTTCTTTCACGACGGGTTAAACAATTACCACTACTACCAGCTTCATATTCAATTAACTAGCATCCGGGCTTGATTTTTTCGTGCTCTATACAAACTAAGGTAAATACGTGCACTACTCGTACGTATTTGGATTAGTCGTTTGCGCAGTTTTATTTCCTTTTACTTTTCTATTGTTGCTTTTGCTATTACTTCGGCTTTATTGTCATTTAAATGTATAGTTAAATTTGTTCGTACATGATGATGCCCGACTTTGTACACATGGAGTTTGTGGCTAATTTTCAGGGATATACTGGAAATAATTTTAATTCGATATACTTACTTTGTTATTACCTAAGTTTACTATTGTATAATTTCATTTGTGGTGTACAATAAAAGTATATTCATTAATTCATTAATTCATTAATTAATTCATTCATTCATTCATTCGATCTGTCCCCTCCCGATCGACCTGTCGATCGACAACAGGGGGACAGATCGGAATAATTGAAAATAAAGCCTATGACTGTAAAATTAACAACAGACAGAAAACACAGTTGTCAAACAGACACACTTTCGCATTTATATTAGATAATAATATGGATTCACCTACTTACCTCATGAAAACAAAAAGAAAATTCATAGTCGCCGGATAAACTGAAAATCCTACCTATATTAATTCAAAAAGCTCTCAGCTTAATACTCAGCGTTCTCGAGTCGCCAATTGCCTCCTCAGGTGAGAGGGCTCGGTGCACAGAAACAGCTTGCAAGTAGCCATTCAGCGTGGAAATGCTACTAGCGTTCTTAGTTAAATTGTAAGAGGGCATGAGAAGCTAAGGCGCTTAATATTATTGTTGAAGAAACCGGTACTATACAGTGTGTCCGGAAGAGCACTAGCGATAATTTAGGGACATCTTCTACAACTCATTACCACTAATTCCTTCCTCCAAGCTCTAAACCCACCCCCTAATAGGGCGCATCGTTTAGGTTAACTTTCCGAGTTCTTATTGCCTAAATATTTTATTTACGACTAGCTGATGCCCGCGACTTCGTCCGCGTGGTTCAAGTTTTTTTATTCCCCTGGGAACTCCTCAATTTTCCGGGATAAAAAGAACCCTAAGTCACTCTCCAGGTCCTCAAATACACCCATGCCAAAAATCACGTCGATCCGTTGCTCCGTTGCGGCGTGATTGAAGGACAAACCAACAAACCAACAAACAAACACACTTTCGCATTTATAATATTAGTATGATACACAGAGATACTTTCACTTTTATAATTTTAGTAGGGATTGACTTACCTACACAAAGAAAATTCATAGTCGTCGGATAAACTGAAAAGCCTACCTATATTAATTCAAAAGGCTCTTAATGACATAACACTCAGCTTCCTCGAGTCGTCAATTGCCTCCTCAGGTGAGAGGGCTCGGTGCACAGAATCAGCTTGCAAGTAGCCATTCAGCGTGGAAATGCTACTAGCGTTCTTAGTTAAATTGTAAGAGGGCATGAGAAGCTAAGGCGCTTAATATTATTGTTGAAGAAACCGGTACTATACAGTGTGTCCGGAAGCGCACTAGCGATAATTTAGGGGCATCTTCTACAACTCATTACCACTCTAAACCCACCCCCTAATAGGGCGCATCGTTTAGGTTAACTTTTAGAGTTCATAACATAAATATTTTTCTCACCTCCGGGCGGAAAGCGTCAATTTTCCTCCCGCTGCGCTAAACGAAAATGCCGCTTTCCGCCTCCGTCGAGGAGAAAAATAGTATACACACCACGGGCAGTAAATAAGAAAGCCTCAGATCACATGTTTATTGACCTCGGCTTCGCCTCGGACAACAATTACATGTGATCTGAGACATTTCTTATTTTACTGCCCTAGATGTGTAATATACTATTTCTCACCTCCTGGCGGAAAGCGTCAATTTTCCTCCCGCTGCGCTAAACGAAAATGCCGCTTTCCGCCTCCGTCGAGGAGAAAAATAGTATACACACCACGGGCAGTAAATAAGAAAGCCTCAGATCACATGTTTATTGACCTCGGCTTCGCCTCGGACAACAATTACATGTGATCTGAGACATTTCTTATTTTACTGCCCTAGATGTGTAATATACTATTACTTACGATACACAGAGATACTTTCACTTTTATAATATTAGTAGGGATTGACTTACCTACACAAAAATAAAATTCATAGTCGTCGGATAAACTGAAAAGCCTACCTATATTAATTCAAAAGGCTCTTAATGACATAACACTCAGCTTCCTCGAGTCGCCAATTGCCTCCTCAGGTGAGAGGGCTCGGTGCACAGAATCAGCTTGCAAGTAGCCATTCAGCGTGGAAATGCTACTAGCGTTCTAGTTAAATTGTGAAAGGGCATGAGTATGGGATGGATGTATGTTTGTTACTCAATCACGTCAGAACGGCTGAACGGATCTGGATGAAATTTGGCACAGAGATAGATGATAGTCACATAGGCTACTTTTCATTCCGGACAACTAAAGAGTTCCCGCGGGAATCAAAATACCTCAATCCACGCGGACGAAGTTGCGATATATACTTTTATAAGTACTTATATATTTTTTTAATTTAGTTCGAGTCAGGTTATAAGCTATCTCCATTGCAATTTCAGGCAAATTGGTTCAGACATTGTAGCTTGAAGGCGTAACAAACATACAAAAAATACATGTTCAACCCTTTTTTAATTATTAAAAATATTGTAAACTAGCTGATGCCCGCGACTTCGTCCGCGTGGATTGAGGTTTTTCGGTTCCCGCGGGAACTCTTTAATTTTCCGGGATAAAAAGTAGCCTATGTGCTATTCCGGATAAAAAGTAGCCTATGTGCTATTCCAGACTATAATCTATCTCTGTGCCAAATTTCATCCAGATCCGTTCATCCGTTGGAGCGTGATTGAGTAACAAACATACATCCATACATACATCCATCCATCCAAACTTTCGCATTTATAATATTTATATGGATGCGCACCTATGTCTGTCTGTCTGCCTGCTACACTGTCACAGCCTATTGGTTCAACCGATTTTGACGATATTTAGTACAGACATTGATTGCTTTGTCATCCTGGAAAATCTCACGGAAAAATCTCGTTAAAGCCGCATTCTATCTCATAAATAATAAGTATTAATAGTAAGTACCTATGCATTTGGAATTTGGATTCTTAAATATAAAAAAATAAAAGCCAAATCACTTCAATTTTTATTCGCTTCCATCATTTACATTATTTACAACAATTTTATCACAATATTCACAGTCAATACATAAAATTTATACTTACAAATATTTAAAAAAATTCTGCTAAATTGATCTAAGGGTCGATTCACATGGACAGCGCGACGCGACAGGGCGTGGTTTTCGTTAAAACGAAATTGCGTTAAGTTCACATTAGCTTATTTCATCTAAATACACTATTGAACGTACAGGTACTTTTTTTTTCAAAATATAAACACAATAATTATTTTTAAATGGACATAAAAAAAGTTATTGATAACAATAAAATTGCTGTAACATGGTGACATCAACATCGTGAATTTTGGAGTCGCTTCTGCGTCTCGTATTTCATTATCTTGTACGTGTAAGAATAAAATATGCACAACGAAATTTACTGATAACTTCTTCGTTTTTGGATGTCAGATAAAAAGCATTTCTAAAGAGTAGTTGATTCATTACCCAAACTCTTTATCAGCATAAGGAATTGAGGAAAGCCTAATCGTAAACTTTTCCCAACGTATAACTCGAACTGTTTGCGGAGTTTATAGATGCCTTCCATGTCAAAAAGAATGCATAACTCTTTATACAGTTCGAGTAATACGTTTTAAGCTTTCAAACAATTACAATTTTCTTAGACAATTTTGCCTCTGATAGGGCCCGTATTGCTTACGCCTCGTCGTGTCGCGGCGCCATCTTGATTTAACCCTAAATTAACTAACTATTCTATACACAACTCTCTGGTCCAGGTATCTCTTCCGCTATGAGATGTTCTCTTCTACTTAACGCTGTAGAGCTGACTGTTATTGGCTTACTTGAGACGGTACTTGTTGATGATATTGACTGTAAAGAAAAAAAAACTATTTTACAAAGAATTCTAATAAAAGACAAATTTAAGAAATTAAAGCATTTAAGTTAAGACATACTAGAAAAACTAATTTTTGGTGCTAGTTTTTACTACGCTAACAAAACATAAACCCAGCTAGAAATTCAAATTATTCAAGTAAGTGGTGAATTTGACCAACAATTGAGCGCAGTGAGCCCGAATTTTATTTCATTAAATCGGTGTTTTTTTAAAATATTTATTGTTCAAATACTAGACTGATAACACAGACATAATATTATTATACCTAACCATCATTGATGTAGAATTTTAGTACCTACTAACCATAGAGATATAATATCTCTATGTACCTAACATAAAATCCATCAGCCATCTTCTAGAAACTAGGATAATAATAATATTAGGATTGATAGACGAATGCCAGAAATCTAAAAGTGACTATAAACATAAACGCACAGGTCACACAGTTTAAATTTTAATAAAATGTTCCCAAGAAAACAAATCCCATACCAATTCACAGGTAAAGGCTACAGTACGTTCATATAAACCTAAATGCTGCTAAAAGGCGAAATAGAAATGAAAAAAAAAAACACGTACCACTTTATCCGCTATACTAACTCGGCGCTCGTCCGGCCACTCGTCGCTAGTGTGAAGAGCCCCATTTTTGACAGGCCCCGCACTCTTCGCTGGAGGACTCCCGTCTGAAAGCGTATTAATATTTTAGGGTTCCGTACTGAAGTTTTTTGGCCCTTTCCACACACGCATACACGATTTTAGTGTTAACGGTATGACGGTTAATCCATACTAAGATTATAAATGCGAAAGTGTGTATGTTTGTCTGTCTGCTATGCTTTCACGGCCCAACCACTCGACCTATTTTGATGAAATTTGGTACAGAGATAGGTGACATCCCGGTGAAGGACATTGATATTTATCCCGGAAAATTGAAGAGTTCCCACGGGAATTAAAAAACATCAATACACGCGAATGAAGTCGCGGGCATCATCTAGTTAATTAATAATATGTAGTAATAATTATTATCCTAGGAAAACTCCTACCATTATGTGAATAATAGACAGGGGTCACGACCCTCAGCAATGGGGTCGCACAGAGAGAGAGAATAATATAAGCTTTCACACGATACCCACGGCCGTGCCATGATTATTGATTATTTTCTTCGTAACTAAACTGTCACGGTACCGTTATTAGACACCCCGTTTTGGTTATGACACCGGCTTTCGAGTGGTCTGGGGTTCGATCCACGGGCACGCAACTCTATGTTTCTGTGCGTTTTAAGAAATTAAATATTACTTGCTTTAGCAGTGAAAGAAAGCATCGTGAGGGAACCTGCAAGTCCGAGAGTTCATCATTATGTTCACCAAGGTGTGTGAAGTCTGCCAATCCACTTGGCCAGCGTGGTGGACTATGGCCAAAACCCCTTCTTATTCTGAGAGGAGACTCGTCTTCAGTATCACCGCTTTTTATAAACACCCAACCTTACACATTTATAATAATATTATGTAAGATAGTTTTTCTTTTATAGTGAAGAGTCAACACAAGGTGCCTACCTACGGAACCATCTGTGCTTGAGTCTAACTCGCTCATGGCCGATTTTATTTAAGCCTTTTTTGACAGTCATTCACTTTTGCGAATGTTTTATATTTTTTAACTGCTGCAAAACTCTTTTTTGTTTAATTTTAGTTGGCATCGACTTTATTCAATTTTTAGTAACTAGTTAGTTGGAGCGGATCATAATATTTATATAATATAATATACGGGATATAAAAAAGTACTCTGTGGAGCGGATAGATAGTCAGAGATGGTGAATAATTTATTTTGTGTTTTATGTCGTTCAAATTATATTTGCAAATGGCCAAACAAGCCGAAAAATTAAATAAAATTATTATAAACACTCTTAGTAGAGATGTGCTCTCATAGAAGCGAATTGAAAGTTATTGATTTTAACCTTTACCTTGTCTTGTCATTGTTGAACAAAATTAATGTTTTATACAATTTTACAAAAGAAATTACGATATTAGCGGCGGCGGGGCAACGGCGTCAGCGGGGCGACGGCTATGTAATCAAAAGCATGACTTTGTATGCAACGCGCACGAAACGGGCGAGAGCGGACTCACGTTTCTCGCCACTTTAATTTGAAATAAAATAAATATTGGATGTTAATTATTATACTACTAGCAAAAGAAATAAAAAATATGTCAAATATCCCAACAAATCATATCAAATCATATGTTCCCAACTCATTTGTATTAAAAAAATGAAAATGTATGGATATGAGTAGGTATCGATACTTCGATGGTATCGGACATCCCTACTCGAGCGGGACTGACTGACCGCCTGTTCCCCAGCGCCCCTTCAGGCTGCTGGCGGATCGCTCCATATTGAGCCATTCCGCTACAGCCGTCGCTCCACCGTCGCAAATTTCGTGCCCGTGCACTGAAACGTAAATCTCATGACGTCATACCGGGCGGCGGGTTGAGGATGTCCGGCTGCGCTTGTTTGTGCGGCTTCAAAGTGTACGCGACCACGTACTGCCCGTCGCCCGCGTTCAGCTGCAGCTCGGACGCACGCTGTTTGCTTGCTGACTGCGCTCTGCCACAGAAAAGACGTTTTAGCATATTAAAGAACACATACTGACGGCAAAAGAGCGAGAGGCCGCTCACTTACAATCATGGTCTGACCAACTGAGGCAGTCGAACGCATCCTATAATATAGTATGAGAATGGCCAACAACAGAAGCCAGTGTTGAACAATTTGTTTCCACTGGCTTCTGTAATCCGTTCGAGGTTAGGTTAGGATTAGGATGCCTCTAAGGACCATTTCTGTAAAATCGATGAAAAATTGTCGCGATCATCCTCTTTACATTCTCTACAAATTTTTTTTGTTAGTTTCCAAAACTAGTAGGAATTTATTGTACACAACATATTAAGTATAAAAAATTATATTGCTTGCTTCGTAGGTACTTGACATTCAGTGTATGATTTCATTTTTCCTGTTTGCTTTCATAATTTGGGTCTCTCCGCCTCTCTTCCTAAACCTCAAAAAGAATAATAAAGTCAAAGTCAAAGTATATTTAATCAATTTAGGTACACTGTGCACTTATTGACGTTCAGTTACATAATAGAAACAGGGGGCTTCATATTTTATTATTGCTATCCCAGGCCCCCGACGAGATGAGTCTGCCACTGGTTTATTTTCGTAATTTTAGTATGACCTCACTCACCTTCTTCGCCTCAGAATGAGTGCAGTCACCAAAGCTATACTCATGCATACAGATATCGTTAAGACGATCGCCCAAAAGGCTCCGCTTGACATGCCCGCCATTAGGTTGTGACTCCCATCTGAGGACAAAATAAAATATCCGTTACAATTCATACTTCCATACTAAGTCTGTCTGTCAGTCTGTTACTCTTTAGCAGCCCATCGTTTCTACCGATTTTAATAAAATTTTGCATAGAGATAAGTTGTATCCCGGGAAAGGACATCCACGACTGACAGAAAAATACATAGGCTACTTCTAATCCCAGAAAATTAAGAAGATCCCGCGGGAGTTACAAAAACTTAAGCCTCGCGGACGAAGTCGCGTGTATTATCTAGTATTATATGAAGGGCTATTTAAAAAATACTAATTAACTCATGACAATATAATCATACAATATGGATAACTTATCTACATAATAATGAAAAAACCCCTGAAAAAAGGAATAACAACCGGCCCTCAGAAAATATATGACAGACTTCGATGAAAAAGAAATATAAAGATGCTCACAACTCATATTATACGATAATCAATATGAACATAACGAACTAGATTATTAGGTATGCAATATAAGAGAGAACGCGAAATTGATTTCTCATTAGCCACATTGTGCTGACTGGCAAATAGGGGTGCGAGACTCGACAAAGCTTTATCGCTCTATTATTATATAAAACCGGTCCAGACAGTGGCGGACTAATGCCCGTATTTATTGTATAACCGACATCAGCAGCTATGAACAGGTTCTCACGTGAAAGTCATTGATCGATACTTAAAAAAGGTAGCCTCAATTGTATAAGCAAATCGAAACCATTTCGAACTGTTTAAGGAGTTCATACATGCTTTTTGACATGCAGGCATCTTATGAACTCCATAAACAGGTAGAATTATCCGTTTCACAAACGATTACGATTACGATTTCCTTACACAATCTGGGGGCGTGATCCAAGCTTTTTTATATTTAATAACAAGCAAACGAGCAGGCGAGTCACCTGATTTTAAGTGATTACTGCCACCCGTGAATATTTGCAGCACCATACGAATCACCAATGCTTTGCCAAATAATGAATTTATTTATTCACCCCTTGAATAGCCCCTTATTGATTTTGATGATTGAAACTTGATGTCGTACAAACCTAAGAACGTCGGAGCGGCATCGGCAATGAACGAGACGTAGAATATTATTATATAAGTTATATATCGCGTAGGTAGCGTGCGCATTTTTTTAAATATTCAGAAATTATGATGTTCAAAGGCCCATAACTCCCTGATTCGGGACTTGACTGTTGAGTACCTAATTTTTAAATATTGTGGTGGCCTCTCTAGACCTGAGGCCCGGGGCAAACCACCCTCTCCGCCCCATACTTAGTCCGCCCCTGACTCCAAATAAATCGAATGAACGCGAATAGAGGAAAATGAATGAGTTATAAGAATGGCTGTATAAGTGATTTGCTATCGGGGAATTGATTACGACGTGGTATTAGATTCTAAAAGCTTTTCTTTTGAAATTTATATTATCACTAGATCATCATCTAGTGATAATCCCGCCACTTCGTCCGCAATTTAATTTTCTCGAACTATCTAATTTTCCGGGATAAATAGAAGCCTTCCCCTGGATGCAATTTATCCCTGTACCGAATTTCGTCAAAATGGGTTGCGCCGGAAAGCGTAACAGACAGACACACTTTTGCATTTATAATAATTATTAGTATGGATAGTACAGATAATCCAATCGCGAATCGGAAAAAGCCCATATAAAAAAATGTTCTATTTTATTATTGAAATCGGCGCCTATATAATGATAATACATTCATAACTCTTACTGTTAACTTTATTGTCATCACTTCGGCTAATAAATTAGATATTAATATTGCTATCAATTTAGTTATATTATTATAGTTAGTGTACTAATTAATAATTGTTTGTGATGTGGCAAACATATTTACATTTGCCAAACATTGGCTCGGTATTATATCAATAACTGCATTATTGTAATTAATTAAATCAGTAAGTACCGTCAAAAATGAACAATTTGTATCCAATTTTTTTTTCAAAATCTACACAGCTGAATTTTGTATGATGCTGGACACAAGGCTGAGCTGTACACCCATTCTGGGTGGTGTCTCAGACAAACATATTCTTACTAGCTTATGCCTGCGACTTCGTCCGCGTGGATTGAGGTTTTTTGGTTCCCGCGGGAACTCTTTAATTTTCCGGGATAAAAAGTAGCCTATGTATTATTCCAGACTATAATCTATCTCTGTGCCCAATTTTATCCAGATCCGTTTAGCCGTTCTGGCGTGATTGAGTTACAAACATTCATCCATACATCCGTCCATCCAAACTTTCGCATTTATAATATTAGTATAGATAAACCTACAACTGTATGTAAAATGGTTGTCTGTAACGCCATTGTTGAATAAATGTATTTTCCTTCCTTCTTTTCTTTCTTTCTTACTTTGTATACTTGTATTTTTCTTATGTATCTACACTTTGTGAAAAGTGTATCATGCATAATATTATAAATGCGAAAGTGTAGTTTGTTTGTCTATCTGCTACGCTTTCACGGTCTTTTTGGCATGATTTGGAATGATAATGAACAAATAGGCTACACTTCATCCCGAGAAAGTAAAGGAATCAGAAACCCTTAGGACGAAATGGCACGGCGGTTTCTCAATACTTTTTTTTTATCCACTACAAGTTAGCCCTTGACTGCGATCTCACCTGATGGTAAGTGATGATGCAGTCTAAGATGGTAGCTGGCTAACCTGTTAGGGGCACGGCATTTATATTAAACCCATACCCCTATTCGGTTTCTATACAGGGCATCGTACCGGAATACAAACAAAATAAACTGTTTTCTCCGTGGATAATTACAATAGAGAAAATATTCTTGCACCATAAAATCCATAGGTATTCGCACCATGTCCCTATGTTTTCCTTTTTTTCCATAAATTAATAATTTTCAGAACATGGAACCTTCAAAAATTGCAATAATGGCCCAGTCTTCGCGCCATCATCAGACATCCCGCAACATAAATCCTTCTTAAATTATTCTTGAAAAAAAATTTGAAATCGGTTCAGTTTTGGAGGAGGAAACAGGAGATTACGAGAGTAAGAATTCGACAGTTTTTCATAGGTATAATCGGTCCAAGCTGCAGTTTCTCAATCGGGTGTTATGGGACTCTATTCGAAGAGCAGCGCGACGGCAATATTACCTATACCTAGACCTATTGTTAAATAAGTACCTATTCTTTCAATGGGGCTGATTCTGTAGTGCACAATCTCTAAACTAAACTAAAATTAGAGCATTACAAATATTGCTAACCCTTTCATAATACTCCCTACGCAAAGGGACAGAACTAGATTTAAAGCTGCCATTTTAGTTTAGTTTAGAGATTGTGTTATACAGAATTGGCCACAATTTCATCGAGATGCCATTTCGTCTTAAACGCAGACGAAGTCGCGGGCATCATCTACTAGGTAAAATAAGGCATTTAAAACGTACTCTACCTATCTAAGGTACGCGGTGTAATGTATGATCGCTATAAACTTTGATTACGAGTATCACTATCGCACATAAACAATGGTTAAACAACAATTTAATTGCACGCGTGCCGTAGCACAGGGTTTAATTGGATAATTATTGCGCCCAGTAAATTAGGCCTTGATAATAATTAACCTATCAATCAAATTAAACCAATTACTTGTTAAAACGGAATTAATATTTTGTATTGAATAAGAATAATAGATGTGATCATGACGACCGTCGCGTCGTCGTGGATGAAGTTTTTTGATATTCCCGCGGGAACTCCATTATTTTCCGGGATAAAAAGCCCATGTCGTTCTCCGGGATGTAACCTACCTCCATACCAAATTTTATCAAAATCGGTTGAAAAAAGGGCACTGAAAGCGTAGCAAACAGGCAGACAGACACACTTTCGCATTTATATTATTAGTGTTAAAGTATGGATAGAAGTGTATCTCTGATGATAATCTTTTGAAATCAAACTGTTAAATCATTATGATGAAATTTGGAACACAGACAGTACGCTTGCTAAAGTATCAAAGTTACATTTTTTTTTGGTGAAAAATATTTATTTTCACAAATAAAATCCGTCATGCTAATATACTTAGTTGGTTTATTCGTGCTCATTACCGCTCGACAGCTTGTCTGAGCACTGCACTCTATGGTTAACACAAATATGTTGGTGAAAATATGATTTCAACAGTTTTAATAGAATCTAACAACAAATCATTAAAAACAAATATTATAACTATACATAATATCCGAATAAACTCACATGTTCTGTCGAAAAAATGCCCGACTAGTTTCGAACCCGTTCGGGGCCCGAACAAAAATATTGCCTGCTGCAGTAAAATAGGTAGATTTCCAGCAGGCAAGCTAACTTTAACATGTTCTTCTGTCAGGGTCCTAATAAGAGAACGCTTGGTTATCGATCTTGTCTGAAGAGTCCTTGTCATTCCTTGAGTACAAGCTGAGACTTAAGATGCTGTCACTCTTTCACAACACTTCAGCTGTCATGTGACACTTTTGGCACGAAAGTGGGTATATTATCTATTTATAACCCTTTCACGGCTTACCCACAAAACCCTGCATCATGATTTGGCACAGAGATAGCTTGCTTTCTAAAGTCTGATATAAAGGTTACAATTTAATGAGAAAACTTTTTTATGTCTATAGAAAAATAGGTAGATTTTGGATGTCGACATACCCGTCCTCCTTTCAGGGTCCTGATAAGAGAGCGCCTGGATAACGATCTTGTCTGAGGAGCCCTTGTCGTTCCTCGAGTACACGCTGAGACGTAAGGTGCTGCCACTCGTCCAGAGCACTTCAGCTGGCACGAGGAATACGGCTATACCATCTGTATTAAAAATATTTTGAAGATATATAATCTGTGGGCGCTATTTTTAAAAGTTTCATTGAGTTTTTCTTATAAATCATTAAATACTAGCTGATGCCCGCGACTTCGTCCGCGTGGATTAAGACTTTTTGATTCACGCGAGAACTCTTTAATTTTCTGGGATAAATAGTAGCTTATGTTCTTCCCCGGGATATGACCTACCTCTATACCAAATTTCAGCAAAATCGGTTGAAAAGAGGGGCCGGTAAAGCGTGGCAGACAGACAGACAGGCGGACAGACAGACAGAAACACTTTCGCATTTATAATATTAGTATGATTATGAGTGGTCTATAGGTGATGTGGAATATTAAAATTAAATCAACTGACAAAAAAAACCGGCCAAGTGCGAGTCGGACTCGCGCACCGAGGGTTCCGTACAAACCTGTAGTAAGTTTTAAATTATTAAAAAAAATTGCTTAAAAATTACGTTTGTTGTATGGGAGCCCCCTTTTAATATTTACTTTATTGATATTTAATTATTTATTTTGAAAGGTAATATACAAGTTAATATTCTGTGAAAATTTGAACCGTCTACCTGTTACCGTTTTTAATATTGAGCAAAAAAATACGAAAAAAACACGTTTATTGTATGGGGGCCCCCCTTAATATATATATTTTTTTAATTTTTAGTATTTGTTGTTATAGCGGCAACGGAAATACATCATTTGTGAAAATTTCAGCTTTCTAGCTATCACGGTTTATGAGATACAGCCTGGAGACAGACAGACAGACAGACAGACAGACAGACAGACAGACAGACAGACAGACAGACAGACAGACAGACAGACAGACAGACAGACAGACAGACAGACAGACAGCGGAGTCTTAGTAATAGGGTCCCGTTTTTACCCTTTGGGTACGGAACCCTAAAAAATCGCGCTATTAAAAGTCGCCGAAAATCTCGAAATTCCATCACCATTTTCTAGTGAGGTACTCACGATGTACCTACCTACTCAAGTTTTTTTTTCAAGTTTTCTCACAAATGTATTGAAAAATCTTGTGTGATACCATACTCGTGACGATGGTGTCAGTCAACTCGTATGTAAAAACCTACTTACCGCTTTCATATCATAAACTACTATTGACTAAACATGTAACGTTATTTATTATCACCTGTACCTTAATAACTTTGTATGAAAACAAACCTTGGAAGTCGAATTTGAAAATCTTCTTTGAAACTTTCCATAGTTTTATATAGCGGTGATAGCCTAGTGATTTGTGATACACTACTGTCTCCTAGTCGGGGGTCGTCAGTTCGATTTGTGAGCACGCACCTCTAACTTTAGGGCTATGTGCGTTATAAGCTATAAAATATACCACTTGGTATTCAAAAGCACTTGTAAAAGTTCATTTGATTAAAATTATTTGAATTTCGATTTAAAAGCATTAGGTATTGTAAAAAGTTTATTTGAATAAAAACAAAATTATTATTTTTAGAATTTACTTTTGTTACGACAAAACCTTTCATTATATTTGTAGAAATTATATTGTGCTCTATAAATTAATTAAGTTATAAGAGAATTATTTAATACAAAGTTATACCTATTTTGAGACTTCAAAACCGATCTTAATTTAACGTTTGATAGTGATCTCAACTAATTCCATTGATGTAGAATTTTAGTATGACTAATTCAATTGTAGTAAAGCTGACAACAAAATGTTATTATAATTTAATAGCACTAGATGAAGTCCGCGACTTCGACTACGTTTATTTAGGTTTTTGAAATACAACTCTTTAATTTTCCGGGATGAAAATCCCTGGATGCCTAATTACGTCAAAGTCGGTTGATCATGATGGGTCGTTGAAGCGTAGCAGACAGATCCTTTCCACCACACATTCTACAGCCCATTAACGTCCCACTGCTGGGCATAGGCCTCCACTCTCATAGGAGAGAGGGAATTAGAGCTTAGACCCACCACGCTAGTTAAGGCGGGCTTTAACGACTACTATCATGCCGATAATAACCGGGACCGACGGCTTAACGTGCTCTCCGAGGCACGGAGGTGACTCACCGGGCCAACTTCCAACTCCGGGCTGGCACTGAGAATTTCTTAACTGAAAACCCCAGTACCTAACAATTTTTAGGCCCGATCGAGAATCGAACCCAGGACCTCGTGCTCCGCAGTCGACTATGCTAACCGCTAGACCGACGAGGCAGGCAGACACTTTCGCATTTCTAATATTAGTATGGAAGTATGAAATATACCTACCTATCACAATATGTAAAATTAAGTTCTAAAACGGACACAGTGCATGGAAGTTTTAAATTATCATTAATTTAATCATTACAACTAATAACAACCCGCCATTACACCGTTGTGGTCCTGTAGCCGGAACTAAAACGTGTTGTTTTAATTGCGAATGACCTTTTGGTTCAACATTTATTGCTTTTTGTCACGCGGTGGCGTTTGCCACAATTTAAGTAAGTACCAAAGTAATAAACTATCAAAGTACTAATAGTACCTTGATTCTTCAAAAGGAATAAACGGAATCTTTTTTTTTATCCACTACAAGTTAGCCCTTGACTGCGATCTCACCAGATGGTAAGTGATGATGCAGTCTCAGGTAGCGGGCTAACCTAGGGGCATGGCAGTTATATGAAACCCATTAACCGATACCCCTATTCGGTCTCTACACGGCATCGGACCGGAATGCTAAATCGCTTGGCGGCACCGTCTTTGCCGGTAGGGTGTTAACTAGCCATGGCCGAAGCCTCCCACCAGGCCAGACCAGGGAAAACTCAGAAATTATAAATTCCCAAATTGACCCTACCGGGTATCGAACCCGGGGTCTCCGCACGTTAAGACAAAAACGCTACAAACTGCGCCACGGAGGTCGTCTTTTAAGAAAAAAAATAAACGCTGCTTTAGCTTAATGCTTTAGCTTAATTTTTTTACCGACTTTTAGAACAGAGAGTTTTGAAAGTCCTAAAAAATAGAGCGAAATCGGTCAAACTCAGATCTAAATAATTAAGGTACCTACATGGTTTTATGGTTAGTCGTTAAGTAGATTTTAGGTAGGTATTCGATTATCTTTAATTATATTATTTTATTATTAAGTTTAGGATACCGTCATCGTCGACAATGATTAGTGGTGGAATACAATTTGGATCCCGTTGGTGGACTTCATCCAGAGTAATTACGAGCAGCTCTATAATTAATTATATTGGAGAAACTTGACGCGTAAGGCTGGCTTCTCACGGTGCGTAAAAGCACGAACAGTACTGGATTTCGAGGTAAATTCATTTACACGTAAAATCGCACTACTTTGGTCTTTCCGTACGAAGTACTATGTGAAGAAGGTAACAGTCATAACCTCCTAGCAAAGTAATTAAATCCTGTTAATAAATGCTATAAATAATACCGAAAAAAGAAAAAAAAGTAGAAGAGAATAAAAATAAATAAACAGAAAGGATAAGAAAATAAAACAATAATAACCATCTTGTTGCACTTAGTTTGTACTCTTCAAATGGATACTGGGGCGTCCTCTGTGACCGATGAACCGATGATATAAAGAGGGTGATGGGAATCAGCTGGATGAAGAAGTCCGAGGACAGCGTGTAGTGGCGCTCTCTAGAAGAGCTTCAACAGTGGGCGTCCAGCTGATTATGATGATGATGATAATGATGATAAGGTTGATAATTTAAAATCCATTTATTCTCCCTACTCATCTCCTCCAACCTCTCATAGGTTCACTTGAAAACTTATTATGGAGAATGCACTCTAAATAATCATAGATTGAGCTTTTGGAAAACTGCAGCTAGTTTTCGTGCACCGTGAGAAGACACCCTGCATTGCTTTAGAAATTAATTTATAACCACGATTAATTACTATTGATTGGTGTGAACTGTGAAAATATAAATTAACGGTTCCCATGATGAATGAGTTCCTGTTTATTATAATCACGTCATATTTAATGAAAATAAACGACAGTAGGATAAACTGTTGCAATTTTTTTATCAGAATAGTCTTAAGATCAGGCCCCACTATAGAGGCGCGGCGCGTTGCGGCACGTAGCGTCAACTTTTCTTTGTATGAGTTTGTATGGAGCTTGGTCCACTTAAATGGTGCGACACGGTCCACACCGTACTGCGCAGTGCTGTGCCGCTAAAGTGGGCCTAGGCTCTGTAGTGGGGCCAGACCTTTAGAGTGAAAATACACTACGGACAGTACCCTTACTCTGAGATTGATCGAATTTAAAATACGGTCTCACTAAGTGAGGTGAATTACATATGCATCAAACTAAAATGAATCTTAATATTATTAATTTAGAGCTCAATTTCGTGTATGCATTCACAGCTAGCGCTCCAAACGATACGTTTCGAAATTTGAATCGGTTGCACTGTATTTGTGGCTTTAAATCAAGAGTATTTGGGTCCATTTTAGTTTGACTCAAATGTGATTCACCTCACTTAGTGAGACCGTATTTTAAATTCGATCAATCTCAGAGTAAGGGTACAGGACATGACAAAACATCAGCACGAAAGTCGCGCGTCGTAAGGTCAACATGTTTCATCGTGTCACTTAGGCCTGTGAAGCTCCACAAAGTGCGAGCGCTGAAGTGAAGTTTCACGCAGACGATTTGTCCGTTCTCTTTCGTAGACTGTTTTGGCCGCAGGTTTTACCTTTCACAGGTAATAGTATTTTAGCTGTTATCATGTTACAACTGGAGTAAATAGTAGAAACCCATTATGTTACTACTGGTAGAAAGTCTGGAAGTAGATGACAAGGAAGCTTGGCAATAATTTGCTCTAATAGCTCTGATAGTTCCTTAGTTAAGATTTGTGAGATGGTGATAATGAAAAAAAAAACCCGGCTGAGTTTTTTGTGGGCTCTTCTCAGACCAGGACGCGTTTGGAACCCACGTAGCTTTAGTTTTAAGATACCGTAACAGATTATCACCATCATATTTTTAAGTAACTGGACGTCAATAAGTGTAGTGTACCTACCTAAATTGAATAAATATTTATTATGAATTGACTTACGGGCAACGAATGAAAAAAATTAACCCTTGACTGCCATCTCACCAGTTCATCTCACGAGCTATCAAGCTGAGGATTTTTTTTAAATTAAAAAAAAACCTATTATTCCTCTGTCCCCTTCAAATCTGTGGTGGATTTGAATCATCGATCTTTCATATTTCAATCGTCACCTTGAACGTTGAGCTACCGGGGATTACAAAGATAACATTGAAGCGAAGATTGAAGAGATTCAATTTCGATTTGGCGCAAATGTTTGATCGAATGTGTGCAAATATTTGCTCCAGTAAGTAACGTGTAAACCACGGCGTTTGTGTCGCTGTTGATAGGAAAAATGGCGCTCTTGAATGGCTGTCGGGACATGGAATTCTAATGGCGCTTGGCGGAAATATGTTTCTATTTACTTGCAATATTAACTTAACCTATTTTAGGAGCCATTCACATATTTACCTACAAAATGTATACGAAACTCCTTAGAAAATCTGCATTCCAAGTACAATTATAAGAACGCTTAAATATCACAATCAGCAAGTCTTTAACGCGGTCTGCTCAGAATCAGAATTTATTTTTTTGCATGATACGCACGGGGAAAACCCCAAACTTAATTATGGCCAGACTCGGAACTCGAAATCCGGACCTCGTCAGCCGCAGTCAAACATGCTGACCACTAGAACAACGAGGCAGTTCTCCTTAAGTACTTGCAAGAAGTTTTAACTGCTAATAAACAAAAAATAAAGGTAACAACTCACTTGTCTCATTCGCTGTAACATTGAACCTTATCCTCCCACTGATAGAGTCCAAAGCCTCTAACACAACCAGCTGAGGTAGACCCCCGTCGTATCCAGCAACGCATCGCACTTCAAGGTAGTCGCTGACTTCGTCTTTAGCTGCCTCGTCGATCCAGGAGGAATCGTTGCCAGTGAAGACTGTACAGTTACGTGGTGGGGATGGTCGTGCTGGTATTAAAAACATTATATTGGATAAAGTAAAACAATCCCTTAACAACAACAACAGTGACCAAAAACAACAACAACAGTGATCTTTAAACAATAAAAGGATAAACACAGATTTACTTGCCGACGCCAAATCCTTGGATCTACAAAAGCTAAAATTTTGCACTTATGTTCCCATAATAGTGCAGAAATAAGGTCAGGTTTTTTGAAATTTCCGTGGGAAGCCGGTCGTTTGTGGAAAATATACACCCAATCGTTATTTTCTCACGGATACTAATTGCATAAAGCTCAACTTATAATAATTATTATTCTAGTTAATAAATTTCAAAGGCCTAACTAGATTCTCGTTATAACACACCAACCATTAATCATAGAAACATCGATGACTAATAATATTGGGTATTTGAGTACTAGTCAAATAAATTATTTTTTAGTGATTATTAAATAGAAGATCTCCCAAAAGTTGTAATATCCACATCCCCTCTTAGTTTTAAGTTGATCCATCTAAAATTAAAGTAAACAAGTGCGTCGCACTTAGATGACGTCACAATTCAGAATTTCATACAAAAACCCATACTAACTTCTAAGCACGCGTTCTGACGTTTGAAAAATAGTTGCTGATTTGACTAGTTGTCAAATACCCAATTCTGGAAATAAAATAATAATTATAATTCTTTAAAAAAACACAGTCTGAAGCCTTTAGTACAAACCCTTAAAATAATAATTGAAATCAACATAAAATGTTATCAAAAGGACTGAAAGAATTTGACCGAAAAATTTATATTTAATTAACTTGTTACCTCCAACCTTTAAGAGCCATTATGATTATATAGGTCAGAGCCTTTCCTGAGTCTCAAAGGTCAACAATAATTCAATCAATAATTAAATTATAACAGCTTTATTGAGTGCCTACCTGTACCTACTGATCATATACAGACTCATCTATATAACTACTTAAGAGTATTTAGGCAAGGGTGTATAGTTAACTAGCTGATGCCCGTGATTTCGTCCGCGTGGATTGTAAAGTGTTTTGGTTCCCGCGGGACTCTTTAATTTTCCGGGATAAAAGTAGCATATAAAACTTTACTTACTGAAATAACATACTTATTATGTTTGCGTATCTATCTCTTTGCTAAATTTCATTCAGATCCGTTCAGCCGTTCTGGCTTGATTGAGTAACAAACATCCATCCATCCATCCATCCAAACTTTCGCAAGTATAGATATAGATTAGATTGCTGACAGTCTAGAGTTATGGTTTAGGGGTCAAAGTGTACCTACTGCAAAATAAAAACTCAAGCAATCATTGAGTGACCAACAGAACCAAATGAAAAATAAGTATTATACTGAAACAAAATTATTTTAATTTTTTTGACAATTTTGTTTCAGAATTATAACACTTATCTTATGTACATCAAGTTCCGTCATATAAAACTGCAATTTAAAAAGAATACTGTTTTAATTGATGGTAGTATGCCCCTGGACGCACTATGGGTTTAAGCATTATTATTTTATTTAAGGCTACCACAACAACACTTGTTGCTTTTAAACCAGACCCTGTTTTTCTAATTACCATACAACACAATTACCGTGACCGCTAGTTCTCATTACCTGCCGGCACGATTTGAAAGATGCACGGCTGCGCTTGTTGACCGACCGTGTTTGTGCCCCGACACGTCAGCGCCCCGTAGTCTCTTTCGCTTGCGGGCGTGTAACGAAGCTCGCTTGTACTGCCGTTTAGTGTAGCTGCAAACAGTTGCTTCTTTTAGAAACCAATTCGAATAAAAAGTAATAAGTAAGTATGCACCGTATAATGTGATATTATGTTGTAAAGGTGAGGGTCGCAAGTAGTCCGAAGCTTCGAATAATTTTCAATTTCGTGAAAAAGGTTTACCGTGAAACGGATAAACATTTTCGTACTACGCCGCGTGGGACTGTTGAAAATCATTCGACAATTAATTAAATACTACATCACGACACATCAATTATTTATTTACATTTAGAGTTGTTAATAATTATAATTTTTAAGAAGCTGAAAGTAGATAATTCTTATTCCCGTGACAAACTTTCACCGCTGTTGTTGAACTGCCACAGAAACGTAACGTCAGCGGGGTCCGCGTGCACCAAGCAACGAACATGCAGCGATTCATCAAGCGCCGCGACTACTTGTGGTGACGTCACAAATCGTAAAATCACCTACACGAAGATGTTGTCAAGGTACTGAAATGTTGTTCTCATTACCGTATCTCGCCGGGGACACGTCAAAACTCTCGCCGCTGTTGTTGAACTGCCACAGAAACGTAACGTCAGCGGGGTCCGCGGGCACCGAGCAGCGAACATGCAGCGATTCATCAAGCGCCGCGACTACTTGTGGTGACGGCATAAGTCATAATATCACCTACATGCAGACGTTAAGGTACTGAAAAGTTGTTCTCATTACCGTATCTCGCCGGGGACACGTCAAAACTCTCGCCGCTGTTGTTGAACTGCCACAGAAACGTGACGTCAGCGGGGTCCGCGTGCACCGAGCAGCGAACATGCAGCGATTCATCAAGCGCCGCCCCCACCACTTGCGGTGACGTCATGCCGCATACCGGCGCGTCTGTATGGCAAATAAATAATGAGCCGTGTTTAGCCGCTAACAAACGTTCCGGGATTATGTGAAATTGCCTTTTGTTTTATTCACAAGCTGAGCTGCTGCCCGCGGATTTGTATGCAGGGAATTTCTTTTCATAATATTGTTAAATATAGTGTGATGTTTAATATTTTATTTAACTCTACTATTAAGCATAGGTTGGTTAATTTTGATCACGATCCAAATATTTCATTATAATGTTAAAGTTGTCTTAAATTCAGATGTTTGCTGGAAGCAATTTTTATTTTACTTGTACGCAATTCGTTATTTTCATAATATTGTTAAATATAGTGTGATGTTTTCATATTTTATTTAACTCTATATTAAGCATATTGGTTAATTTTGATCACGATCCAAATGTTTCATTAAAACGTTAAAGTTGTCTTAAATTCAGCTGTTTGCTGGAAGCAATTTTTATTTTACTTGTACGCAATTCGTTATTTTTAAATGAATAAAATTTCAAATTAACATAATTTTGTAAATAAGTATTTTTCTCATTAGCTTTTCTAATCTAATAATAAGTACTACCTCTATTATAACTGTTAGAAAAAAACTAAGGCCGACTTGCTCAACACTGCCACTGACTTGGTTAAATTTGTAGTGCTGTCAATTTTTGATAAGTTAATTCCGGGGTTGACATGAGAACATTTAATGGGACAGTTATAGAAAATTTAACCTATTCACATTTAACGGCCTTGTGCATTGGGCCTTAATGTAACTATCGGAAAATCCTACAGACACTAAGGACCTGTTTCACGCCTCATCTGACGAATAAGCTTGATGTTTTGAATGATGTTGTATAGGAATCCGGTCAAAATTTCAAAGTTTGTCAGTTATGATTTACTTGGCAATTGTGAAACATGCCCTTAACATAATATTTTGTGTCCATTACAGTAGTTTTTGGTAGGCACAAAATATTATAACATTTCAACAATAAACCGACCCGCAATTCTAAAGCGGAAGTGTACAATTTACCTCAAACAGATTTATGCACCTCGCACGATAGGGTATCAGCGGGATTTCGAAAGGAAATTTATTCCGGGCTTGCGAACTATAACGCAAAGCTCTATGAATTAAGTTGATGCCGCAAACAACTGATTGCGGAGGTGGCCCGCAAGATCGGAGTAGGCCACGAGCTATTACTAGCGAGCTAGTAATACTCCAACCCGACCCTGTTCCTTCCATTCCAAAAATTCCTTAGAGATAGAAAATCTGAAACACTTGTTTCTTCATTTTTAATCGAAAGCCCATATACCAATTTTTATGGATACTACGTACCTGAATGTATATCACGGCTCGACCGAAACCGATTATAAGCCATTTTTTCGAAAATTGTGTATACAGATAAGTAGGTTGCGTCCAGAGGAAGGACATAGGCTACTCATTTTTATCTCGGAAAATTAAAGAGTTTACATTGATAGTTGACGGTTGACGGGAAGCTAACCTTGCAGTGGAGTGAGAACTGTAAAAGGCTGGGTTTTTGCGAAATCCAGGTCGAACATTTGCAATTTGCATCATTAGAATTAATCTGTAATGGCTGCTCAAGCATCCCGGCGCACTTTCGGTCAGTTAGTTAAGCAGGGTTGGACAGAGATCCCTGAAGTTCTAGCCTCTTCAGGTCTAGCGATCGTAGGTTTGGTGCTCGGAACTTACGCCTGTTACGATTATGCGAAAAACGACGGTGATAACAGAAGGTACAAGAAAATATACGTCGTGATGAGACCCGATGACCCTAGAGTGGCGAAAATTCGCAAAGATTAGAATACTTAGAAGTATGTAAATATGTAGGTGCAATTATGTAATAAATCAGTATTTACACGAGAGCTTTCATCCCGTAAAAGATGGGGAATCTTTTTCGTGGTTCGGAGTTTACAAAACCTAAAGCAACACGGAAGAAGTCGCGGGCACATTTAAATATCATAAACTATTTTTTTTTCCAATATTGGCTTGCTTAACCACAATCACACCTGATGAGAAATGATGATGCGGCCTAAGATGGGACGCGCTTGCCTATAGATGATGCCTATTCACTCTTTATTTAAAGATACCCGGATTGTAATTGGTGAGAACCACAGTTTATGATATTCGGACGGTCTAAACTCTAAAGACACTACGTTTTTGTTACAGTTTCACCGTTTACCAGCTCCCAGACTTTATAGTAATATTAGGCAATAATTTCGGTGATTTACTGTTGGCACCGCCTTCCTCAGAGGCAATTACTATGCGGCCAGTCCGCAGCGGAAGGAAGCCGGCACGTCGATCCCGAACCGCAATCATTTGAGTACCTACTCGTAGACACATCGCTATTTATTGCCCTGTAATTCATACTCTCCTGGTATAGGGACATGGAGTATGGTAAATCTTCAAATTTAGATATTTATCAAGAGTTATTTGAATACTCAAGTGTCCAGAATCGGAAATTTTCTGAATAAAGTGTCATGTGATGTCTTATATTAATAATTATTTGAGTATAGCAAATCTCCAAATATAGATACAAAGACATTTGTCAAGAATCAAGTGTAAATTACAATATTAGGCAATAATTTCGGTGATTCACTTTTGGCACCGCCTTCCTCAGATTACTATGCGGCCAGTCCGCAGCGGAAGGAAGCCGAAGGTATTTCGGAACATACCCACAGTCTATTAAGATACGTTCTTTCCTACCAGTCGTTCAACGAAGGCATCTAGACAAAGCAAAGCGGCGGGGTGATAGGGGCGTAACGAATGAAACTAGCAGATTTTTTATAATACAAAATTCTATCACTCTAACGTCATTTATGCAGTACCGTACATCTAGGACTTTTTTTATGTTCCATTTTTGAAATAATTTGCACGCAATCCTTTGTTGAATGTAAGTAGGTATGCGTCAATGTGCTAATGTTACCCATCGTCACCTACACGTGCGTGCGTACAGCTCAATGTCTATGGTTCTAATGTATTTTTTTTTAAATTATTTCTTGAGGAATTCTTCCTTCTTCAATAAGGAGAAAAATAAAGTTGGTATTGCGGATTGCCGCGAAATCTTTAATATTTTTATTGTAATTAATACATTTATGTAAAGGGATGTTTATTTAATCCATTTCGGATTTCGATGCACATTACGTAATACAAGGTGAAGGCATAGGGTAAAGTGAATGTGATTATTTATTTGTTAATATCATTGAGTGAAAATAAAGATCTTACTCCTACTACTTATTAAAATGTAACAATAGAGTGGCAAAAAATAAATTAAAAATCGTTATTTATTATATTTTCTCGCAATCGAAGTGAAAAGTAGAGTGTTTACCACGGGACTAAAAGCCATTCTACTCGACACTATAGCTTACCTCGCTACGCTCGGTAAGCTAAACATCTCGTATGAAATGGCTCATTTTAGTCCCTTGATGAACAATCTACTATTACTTCGCAGTTCACATTCGCTTCTTTGAGAGCCCCCTGAAATAAAGATTTTTATAACTTTTTAAGCCATATTCGGCGGGAGGCCATCGGTTTACATAATATTATATTTAAATTTGAAGTAATTACGTTCAGTAATTCAGAAGCTGTAAGGCTCTGACAGACTGACGGACGGACGGACAAGTGCAAATTCACTCAAGTAGACTCAGAGACCTTCGCTTCGCTCGGTCAATTATTATTATTATTGTTGTTACTATTATTATTAATGTTAAGCTGAAGTTTAACATTATGTTTAGTATGTATAGGAAAAGGTGATTACTATAACTACTAGGTACTTTTGGCATCGTCTTCGTCCGAATTCAGCCTACAGTGGCCAACAAAATCAACATAAACGTTTAGTTTGCCGCATAATCATGTACCTAGGTAGTTTCTTGTCGTTTTCTAAAAGTATACAGTTTAGTCAAATTTACATTAAAAAAGAAGAAGGTAAATACGATTAATTAATTTATTTAATAATTATTTATTACCTATGTAAATAAAATTTGTTATTTAATAATTACTGCAGTATAAATTTTAAAACAGTAAATTCTAAACATAAATAGAAATATTGTCAAATAAAAAAAAACAGATTTGCTTTAATGTTATTTACCTACAAAAGATAAATATTATTCCGAATTTCACTTGACATTTTAACACATTGGATTAAGCAAAAATAAAGTCATTGATCACGGGCAGAAGATTTTTTTTTTATTTTTTGGCCAATTTTCTGTTTCATAATAATTATCATCGTGTACATGAATCATTATAAATATGTCTTATCTGACATTCGTTAGGGATATGAAAATAGAGTAAATTGTATGAATGAATTGAATAAATGAATATTTGATTGATTGAGTGCTGATTATACGGGATATGCTATGGGCTATGTTTTATGAGTTAACGATTTAAGAAGCAAAATGTAAATAAATATAAATAAATATTCTGTTCAATAATAATTATTATTGTGTACATGAAGCATTATAAATATTAATTTATGTCATATCCGATAATCGTTAGGGAATGTAAATAGAGTGCTGATTATACGGGCTATGTTTTATGAGATAACGATTTAAGAAGCAAAATGTAAATAAATATAAATAAATATTCTGTTCAATAATAATTATTATTGTGTACATGAAGCATTATAAATATAATTTATGTCATATCCGACATTCGTTAGGGATATGCAAATAGAGTGCTGATTATACGGGATATGCTATGGGCTATGTTTTATGAGATAACGATTTAACAAGCAAAATGTAAATCTTGATAGAGGCATGTTGAAATAAACAACTTTGTTCAACTTTATACAGGTTGTTTTATTTTCTGTAGCCTGACCAGAAAATTGCAAAGCCTTGCCATTTTATGGAAAAATATGGAACTATAAATTCAATTTTGCGTAAGAAAGGGACATGCAAATGCATTTGCATTACCCTCCCAAAAACTGGTTTTGGTCAACGTAATTTTCATTCGGTAAGTATTTGTGACTGGTTCGCATGAGGATTTCACTGACAAAAAATTGCTCAGTTTAGTTTCACCTAATTCTAATCGGTAAATAGAGCAAGAGGAGCTTATTGGACAGATAAAATAATATAGCCAATAGACTGCATTATGCAGAACTATAATATTTAACCAGAATCATAAAAATAATTTAAATAGAGTCCCAGAATTTTTAGCAATGAGCATATTATAATTGACAAGTATATTTTCTGCAAATAGGACAAATAAAAAACCAAGAAAGTCAGATTTTGGTCATCGAACACGAAACGTCTTTGCTGACGCATTTAGCCAATAGTTTTTAAGAATTACATATTATTCAGAGAGGCAACAGCAAAAGTGTCGTAAGCAGTTAAGGCACCATGCTCATGAATGATCATGAGGACGGTGAATATTTTTGTAAAAAAAAAATCTTAGCCATATTTGTTAATATATTTCTTCAAAGTTACATCGTAATTTAATTACTATCTTGAATAAATAAAGTTTATTTTAAAAGTTAAGTTAATTTTTAAGATGAGTTTCCCTGTAAAGTCCCAAATAAATAAAACAGCCTGTATGCAGTAACGCCTTTGCTGAAAAATAAATTTACCCGTAATCCAATAGGCGTTGATATTAAAGCCGTAAATACAAATACACGCCCATACAACCCGTTCCGTTGCTTAGCTGTTGATTATATAGATTGAAACGAATGTAAGGTTGTTGGAACAAAATATTAAACAATTCGTCTAGGAGGCTTCGGCCGTGGCTAGTTAATATTGTGGTACCTACATAGTTAATAGTATGGTATACATGTAAAGGTATTTTATACAATTTTTTTAATGAAACCGTTTTAAATCAAAATTAAAGTTAATTTTAATTTAGCACGGGTGACAATCATTTAGTTATACCCCGTGCTAAGATTTGGATTTTGATTTTTATTATTTCCCAAAGTTTTTAATTCCATAACTCGTGGCGAAGGGTTAATTAAGTACACTATTTCAACGGTGTCCGAATGGACTAATTAAGTTACAAATAAACGTTACGTTTAGGGCACGCATTGGACCTCAATTTATTGAAGTGATATGAGAAAGATATTTTTTGACAAATAATAAAATTGATGACATTACAAAATTTCATTACATTTAGAATTCTTTAATGATACACACATTGAATAATTCGACAAAAGTTACCTGATGTATCGAACATGTAAAGACGTTTTTAATACATCAGTTGGTATAGGTGCTTTACAAACATTCATTATCACATTACAGCCTGCACATTATGATAAAATACTAGTTTTAAGATACACTTACATTGAACTCGTAAAGTGACACTTTCGCTCGACGTCTCGCCCCTCGCATTCGCAGCACGGCACGAGTACCGTCCCGCCTCCTGTCTCGTCACGCCTTGCATCACCAGCGATCTCGTGCTCACGATTATACCGGACGTCATGTTTTGTGTGACGGCCCTGTCCTACAAAAATTACACTTTTGAATAATTAGCTTTCTCATCCAGAATTATTTTATGCCGTTCTAGCGTGTTTGGGTAACAAACATTCATCCAAACTTTCGCAATTTACATTAATATTAGTAAGATTTTTAGGCAATAGTGTGATTCTAGATGGTGTGGTCTCGAACTATAATTGATCTAGCGAATTTCAATCCGTGCTCTGATTATTGTTTTTTTAATAATTATGATCAAATAGAACATTACTATAAGTACGACTGAATTAAGTAATAAACTAACACTTAATCAGTGCGTTTATTATTTTAAAAGTGTTACCTATAAATCTTATCCGTGACTTATAAGTATATAATATTTTTCATGGTGTAAAAATAAATTAATCGAGTCATAGGGGTCACGCAGAGCTAATAAAATTAATTTAAAGACTAAATTATATTTTAATCAACATATCATTAATTCCTAATTGATTTATAGCATCATTTACGATTTAATCCACGTGGATTTCAGATTTAGAGAAGACTCGGGGGTATTATTGATTTATTTTCTGAAAATAAAATATGTGTATCTAATATTAATTGATTTTCCTTAATAAAATACTTGTAAGTATGCTCATGTCCAGGATGCAAGGTATTCTCAGTGGCAAATTATGTTTTAAATCAGTTCTGAGATAGATATTCTGTGTCAGAGGTTTAGGCGTGTATATGCAAACAGTTAACATTTTAATATAAGTACGGATGATACGTTAGTGAGAACTGTAATTTATCATTTCCATAGACATCTTGTACAATCGAACAATGCAATTAGATCAGCAATGCCTTCAATTGCTCTATTATCGGAATTGCTACAGTGCAATGATCGATTAGCACTTACAATATTGTGCCGTGGTAATACAGTGGTACGCTCTTGGGACTACACTCGTATGTTATCTTTGAAAGATATAAATTGCTAAACGTTCTATTATAAACAATACTAAGTAGGTGATGCCCACGACTTCGTCCGCGTGGAATAAGTTTTTTGATTTCCCCCGGGAACTCCTTAATTTTCCGGGATAAAAAGTACCTTATGTCACTCTTCAGGTTCTCGACTATACCCATGCAAATCACGTTAATCCGTTGCTCTGTTGTGGCGGGATTGAAGGACAAACCAACCAACAAAATTTATGAGTTATGTTATTTTGACGACCTCCGTGGCGCAGTTTTGAGCGCTGTTGCCTTAACGTGCGGAGGTCCCGGGTTCGATCCCCGGCAGGGTTTGGAAATTTATAATTTCTGAATTTCCCTGGTCTGGCCTGGTGGGAGGCTTCGGCCGTGGCTAGTTACCACCCTACCGGAAAAGTCGTGCCGCCAAGCGGTTTAGCGTTCCGGTACGATGCCGTGTCGAAACCGAATAGGGGTATGGGTTTAATATAACTGCCATGCCCCTAACAGGTTAGCCCGCTACCATCTTAGACTCCATCATCCCTTACCATTAGGTGAGATCGCAGTCAAGGGCTTATTTGTAGTGGATAAAAAAAAAAGTGATAATTATATTAAGATAGATGATAGATAGATGATGAGATGATAGGCTAGAATTATCCTACTAATATAATAAATGTGAATCTTTTAATGTTTCTTAGTTTGTACTTATGTTTGTAAGGTTGGATGTTTGTTACTCACATCGCAACCATTTAACTGATTTGGCTGATGGAGATAGCTTATAACCTGACTTAACGCTACTTCATTGATTTTCCGGGATAAAAAGCTTAGCCTATGCCATTCTACAGGTCCTAAACTATACCCATGCAAAGAATCACGTAGATCCGTATAGTTGAGGGCCTGCAGGGCTAGCATGGGCCGGAGATAAAAAAATTATCCCCCGATTTTATCCACTGACAAGAGATAAAATTAACTTATCCACTTCTCAGAGCACGGCAACAGGGTAGAGGAGAAGTTTATCCCCGTTTGACATTTCACGGGGACTCGGGGGACTAATTATCCACCGTTATTTAGCGTTTTTATTTATTTATTGAGGAATAAAAATTTTATCCTTTCCTCGGGGAGAAAATTGTCTCGGCCCATGCTAGGGGTCTGGAGAGTGACATAGACTTCTTTTTATCCCAGACCATTAAGAAGTTCGCGAATAAAAAAAAACTTAAACCACGCGGACGTAGTCTCGTAGTTTATAATATTACGAGTAGTATGGTGGCACTCACATTATGGTACCATGATATCCTGTGCTCCCGCGGGTTTGCTCGCACGGTGCACTCGAAGTAAACGTCGTCGCCTTCCTTGATGTCGTGAGGGTTGAGCGTGCTGCCAAGGCTCAGCGTCACCAACGGACTGTCTGGAGGACAACAGGAATGATGACAACACAATCAAATCAGAAACTCAATATCAAACTTAAAAACTCGCTACTAGAATGGAAGTTTGTATCAAATACATTTTTATTTTTTATTCCACTACAAGTTAGCCCTTGTCTGCGATCTCACCTGATGGTAAGTGACGATGCAGTCTAAGATGGTAGCGGGCTAACCTGTTAAGAGTATGGCAGTTATATTAAATCCATACCCGTAGTCGATTTCTACACGGTATCGTACCGGAACACTAAATCGCTTGGTGAGACCGATTTAGTGACCAGAGAAAATTCAAAAATTATAAATTCCCAAATTGACCCTGCCGGGAATCGAACCTCTTGCCTCCCACGTTAAGACAACAGCGCTCAACACTGCGCCAGGGAGGTCGTCAATATAATAGTCACATAGTTGTGACTCGTGACGTCATAAAATTTCAACACACTGTTTTGATAGTTAAACTAATCATCCAACTTAAAACTAACAGAAGATGTGAAGTCTTTTGGAAGACTTTATTTAATTATCAGTAATAAATCATTTATTTTTGACATACTAGGTATCAACCCTATTCAATAAATCAGCTCTTAGATTTTTTTTTAAATCTAGTGGTAAGGGTGCCTATAAATGCCAATACGTTGCTGGTTTATCTAATGGAATTCGTTTATCCCCCCTTGAATAGCTGCATGTGGTAGTTTCGAAGCTGTCATCCAGGTGGTTGGGAAGAAATTAGTTTCCGAGACTCTGATCAGAAAACAGGGACGGCGTTGCGTCACTAAATTAACAGTTATTTAGGAACATGCAGTCATGTAGCTGCGAGTAGGGTATAATATTGTATCTCATAGATAGAATAAAGACCTTGGACATATTTGGTGAAACCAAATTAACAGACAAAACTCGAGCTGGAGTGGCAGAGGATATAGAAAATCTGTTTAGGCTATTGTTTTTTTTATTTCACTACAAGATAGCCCTTGACTGCGATCTCATCTGATGGTAAGAGACGATGTAGTCTAAGATGGTAGCGGGCTAACCTTAGGGGTATGGCAGAAACTATACTAAAGGCATACCCCTAGTTGGTTTCTACACGGCATCGTACCGGAACTCTAAATCGCTTGGCGGTACGCCTTTGCTGGTAGGGTGGTATCTAGCCACAGCCGAAGCCTCACGCCAGTTTTCCTATGTGCCAGAGAGTTTAATCCATCGGTATATTATTTATATTATCACTGATACAGCTGAATTACTTCAAAAGTAATTAACCTCTTAAAATACCTACCTTTACCTACTTCAAATATAAATAGGACGTTTAACAACAGAATGTGTGGAGGCAAATCTAATTAAATAGGATTTACAATTTAAATTTCCATTAATTTAACTCTAAAACAATTAACGTTGATTTATAATTGAAGTACTTTGACTTTTTCGACACTCATGTTACGCTCGTGTTAATTTGTTAATATTAATTATAATTAGTCCCATAATCACGTTCACTAATTAAGTACCTCAATAATTAATTAAAATTAGACTTTATTAACATTTGCAAATTAATCATTTTGCAAGCTCCAAATTTTTAAATTGTTGACAATATAGTATTTTTAAACTATGAAATTCATTACTAGGCTTGAGAACACGGAAGGTGGTATTAGATTGAATAACTTTTCAGAGCACTCCCCGTTGTAGAGTCGATAGAAGAAACAAAGAAAACTAACGACTCGTTGGTGTTCTAATAGTTATTTAGTCATTTAGTTTAACAAACTCATTGTTGGTTTACTTACTTTTGCTTTGTATGTAACCTTAGACTAATATATTTTTCTAAAAAATGATATGAAATGCGCACATTTCATACCCTGTAAATGAGTTCGAAAGTTATCTTCCCGGCCTAGGCCAGTAAAGAATGTACATACATTCTTTACATATCATAAGTTTGAATTTGGAATCTTTATTCCTGAATATCTTGTAACTTGTTATAATGTTCTTTGGCCTAAATAGTTTAAATTTGGAACTCTACCGTATTACGCGTTCAGCACTCACAGCGCAAAAAAAAATATATATTTCCTAAGTAGGTTGCTTTTTTATTTACTTTCTTTTAATTACATAATATTATATATTAAAAAAAGTCACTTGTTTCATTTTTTAGAAAAGCACTATACACACCTCGACCGGGAGAGCATTTCTGGTCTCGTATATAGTCTAACTAACACTCGACCAGAAAACGCGTACTTCCCGGTCTCGCGATGTAATATTGTACTATCGATGTGTGTAACTGTGTATATAACTATAAATTTAAGGAAACTCACTCTCACTAATTGCAATTTGTCTTTTTGAGAAAATCTGTAATTGGCCATATTAATTCTGTTTTTTTATAGTTTTTAAGTTATTGTTTATTAGAATCGCTGTTAATTTTCCTAGGATAATAAAAAAAAAATGAGCAATTATTATTACCCAAATTGTCCTACCATGGGACAATATCAAATGCAAAGTATCTCAGAGCAGCGCTCGAAATAGATGCAGTCAAAGTTTAATCTTCAAACGGTTGTAGTTCAACGGACTACATTAAGTTGGGGGCACTTATCCTTCGCCCCATCCCTTTGACGGGCTGATTCTAGTCAACTAGAAAACAGTACAGTGGAGAGCAGCGCAATGCGAGATTCAATTTACACGGATCACGAGCTTCAATCGGTGCGATCAAAGGGAAGAACGTCAAACGCGCACTTCTGGTAGGGTTGCCAAATTATCCGTACTCGAATTAGTATTCAGGCGGAAATTTATTTGTTTGTAATATTTGCCCCGAAGCAAATACGACGACCTCCCTGGCGCAGTGTTGAGCGCTGTTGTCTTAACGTGGGAGGTCCCAGGTTCGATCCCCGGCAGGGTTTGGAAATTTATAATTTCTGAATTTTCCCGGTCAATTTTACTGGTCAAGATTGCGTGTTTGCGGTTAGAAACAAAATCATGAATGAACAAATAAAGAAAAAAAACATGAATGCTGACCGAACAATGAACATAATACGGCAACCCTACAATTGGTAGATCGGTGGCAAAGCGTACGGCAATTATACGCCCCGACACACTGTGTACTGGTCAACATTGCGTGCTTGCGGTTAGACAAATGAAGGCAACTATTTATCTCAACGGCGCGGCGGGCGGCGGCGACGAGTGTCGTAGCTTGCATTTTTAGCTCTTCATAATATACCTATTATGTATACAGTCGCGGTCAGAAAATGTATACCACCTTAAGGTTCCTAATTGCATGGACCCATCTGTGTCAGAAGGTCGTTATGTGGTTTTATTAGGTATAGATCATGCGCTTGGCTGCAATCAGACTTACTTGCAAGTGGTGATGTAGCCTAAAGTGGAGTGCGCTTGCCTAGAAGATGCCTATTCACTCTTGGTTTGAAGGTACCAATATTAAAAGAGGAGGGGAATACGGAAGCCAGAAGGGCATCCAAAAGGTTTGAATTAGGAACGAGGAAGCAAATCGCTTCGTACGAGTGTGCGGAATTTCGACTACGTAAGGGTGCAGACCTTGTCGATGCCTTGCGGTTCTATGATAAAAAGGTGATGGAGTAACCAGATCGAATTGAGCACACTCTCCGAAATATATCCTGTAGAATACCGACAGATAGGCAACTTTGCGCCAATGTTCCAAGCTTTACAACCTGTAAAACGGACTGTGTGAATGTAACATAAGTATAGAAATAGTACTAACATACAACATTCAGCTTGACCTGGTCGTCGATCGTTTTCCCCGGTAAGGCGGCGTTGGAGGCCACACACTTCACAATCACGCCGTGGTCCTCTGGAGCTGGACTGAAGACCAAAGTGCTCACTGACCAGGTGTCGTTCGAGTGGTCGGTTATCTGCAATCAAACCTAGTGTAAGGATAGTAATATATAGTCCGCACGCGAGCTCTGAGGAATCGGGGGCTGAGGTAGAGGGCGGGTGCGCACCACGCCCGACCGTCGCTTCATACCCCACACACTCCCATACTAGTGCCGCCTTGACGTGAGAGTACGCTTTATCGAGTCCTGTTTTTAATTTTGCGATAGCAGTGTTACATTGTACTTTAAATAGTACTAAACTTAAAAGTTTATTTGTGTGTGCAAATCGCTGTTTATTTTTAAAATTCCTCAAAGTACTGATTATTCTGATTGCGACTGTGATTAATTAGATTTTACGTCCATTTTGTACAGTTCATTATAATTAAATTTTACGATACAATTAGTTTTTTCTTCCTTATTGCACATACTATCCTCATAGAATTATTATTTCATAATTAATTCAATGCACGCGCATAGATACTAAAGATGTGTTAGTATCGATAACGTAATATCGACTAAAATCACAACTCTATCTCATTACGTCAACAATCCTTAAGATTCCTCGGACCTCGCGCGCGAACTGTACTTACTTCGTAAAAGTCCCCGACACCAACTGTGCGGAATGGGAAGATGTCTAGAACATAATATTCAACATCCTGCGAGCAGTTCCTGAAGCCTACTCACAAGTGACATTAATTGGTCACTTATACTTACTTTATCCTTCTCAAAGCTTCTGTTGTCCTTGTACCATGCTATCTGAGCAGGCGGTCGACTGCCCTCAGCCACGCATTGCAGCGTCGCCGCTGTTCCCGCAAGCAGTTGCTGAGGATGACTGACCAGTGATATTGATAGATTACTTATTATATACGAGTACTAACTTTATCCTTCTCAAAGCTTCTGTTGTCCTTGTACCACGCTATCTGAGCAGGCGGTCGACTGCCCTCAGCCACGCATCGCAGCGTCGCCGCTGTTCCCGCAAGCAGTTGCTGAGGACGACTGACCAGTGATATTGATAGGGGCGCCACTGGTAAAAAACATCAAAGATACAATTATGACCCTAATTCCTGCAGCCCTATTTTTGAACTCAGTAGCTATCAAAAAATTAAAGCCATGGACATATATTTTTTTATCCATTGAAGGTTTAGTATGGTCTATGAAATAAAAATAACATTTTCCTAGCAAACTTTCAATGGATGAAAAAATATATGCCCGGCTTTCGTTTTTTGATAGCCACTGCGTTAGAGAATAGGGCTGCAGTAGGGCAGCTTAGACGACATCAGACACTTTTCAAATTTTATTATCTAACTAGCTGATGCCCGCGACTTCGTCCGCGTGGATATACCAAGTTTCATCGAAATAACTTGAGAAATGACGGACTTTTATACGAACTTTCAACCTCTATTTCACACCTTTGGGGGTGGAATTTTGAAAAATTGTGAAACACGTATGTTTTCATTTCTAACCCGCTGCTCATATACCAAGTTTCATGGATATAACTTGAGAAATGAAGGACTTTCATACAAACTTTCAACCCCTATTTCACCCCTTCGGGGGTAAAATTTACGAAAACTGTGAAACATTAATTTCTTCATTTTTAACCGGTAGGTTGTATACCAAGTTTCATCGATATAACTTGAGAAATGAAGGACTTTCATACAAACTTTCAACCCCTATTTCACCCCTTTGAGGGTGAAATTTTTAAAAAACGGTGAAATACGTATGTCTTCATTTTTAACCCGCAGCTCATATACCAAGTTTCATGGCTATAACTTGAGAAATGAAGGACTTTCATACAAACTTTCAACTCCTATTTCACCCCTTCGGGGGTAAAATTTACAAAAACTGTGAAATACTTATTTCTTCATTTTCAACCAGTAGCTTGTACCTACCAAGTTTAATCGATATAACTTGAGAAATGACGGACTTTCATACAAACTTTCACCCCCTATTTCACCCCCTTAGGGGTGGAATTTGAAAAACTGTGACACACGTACTTCTTTATTTTTTACCGTAAGCCAAAATAAAAAGTTTCGTTGATATAACTTGTAAAACATCTTGAGAAACGAAGGACTTTCATACCAACTTTCATCCCCTATTTCACCCTTTTGGGGGTCGATTTTTCAAAAACTGTGAAACACGTATGTCTCCATTTTCAACCCGCAGCTCATATATCAAGTTTCATGGCTATAACTTGAGAAATAAAGGACTTTCATACAAACTTTCAACCCCTATTTCACCCCTTCGGGGGTAGAATTTCGGGATAAAAAGTATCCTATGTCCTACCTCGTAGTATAGGCTCAAATCTTGCCAAGTTTCGTTTGAATTCATTCAGTAGTTTCGGCGTGATGCGCGGCCAAGGTACAGACAGACAGACAGACAGACAGACAGACAGACAGACAGACAGACAGACAAAAATGAAAAAAATTACAGATTTGGCTTCAGTATCGAATAATGAGTGCCCTCCAAAAAAAATTTTCAAAATATCTTCAATGTACAGAATTGGACCTGTTACAGTTTTATTATATGTATAGATATTATTATCTACAACTTTTCTAATTATCCGACCATCACCAGGTCTAACCCAAAGATCTTTAGGTATTTCGAATACTTCCGTCTAATATTCCTAAGGTGAACAGTACCTACCTATCTATCATCAACAAATTAGAACAATCTTTGTTTAGAGTTTCTTTAAAGTTTACTGAAAAAACTAGAAGTTTAATTCGCTATAATCCGCAATAGAAGGCAAATCTATGTAATACAGTGGGTATCTTGAACTTGCAGTCCGCGATATTCAACACACCACATAAACCCTCCAAAATACCCTCAACGTACGTTTCACTCCGATACCGGAGCATCCTCAGGACTCAGGAGATGTTGACTCTACAATGATAGATACCCACTGTACCACATAGATTTGCCTTCTGTGGCGGATTATAGCGAATCAAATTTCTAGTTTTTTCAGTGTAGACTTGTAGTGTGTGTTCTAGACTTCCGCAAAGTATCGCCTGCTTCTATCCAATCTTTAAGGTTTTTAAAAGACCTAAAACGCTCTAGAATTCAGAGCCACAAAGTACTCACAGTTCATTTCCAATCTCACAGCTTTCTCCTGAGGCGGGACTAGGTTGGTATTTGAAGCTCTACATTTGAAAGTTTTGTTGAGGTCCTCTCGTCGGACGTGTTGTATTTCTAGCCTGTTGACCACCACGTGTGTGTCTGTCTTTTCGCCGATGTACTGTGTGGCTGACAGCCCGTCTATCAGCCATGTTACTACTGGTTCAGGTCGACCTACAAACAAGAGAGGGTAATCAACTAAAGTTCATGTCTTTTTATTCAAATAAACACCTTTTGGGACGATAAAACTCGACGACCTAGTCTGGACAAATTATGACATGGACAATAAAACTATAATATTAAGTAAGTAGTGCGACGCGCCTATGGAACTCACTACCTGATAGCATTTTTATAGATAACCCATCTATTCACACCTTTAAACTTCGACTGAAACAGCACTATCTATCTTCTCTATCATAATTATAAATTAATAATATGTATCTGTTATATCATTAAGTATCATATAATATGGCATATGTATGTTGGTATGTATTTATTTATTTATGTATATATTTATGTCATTAGTATGTATATTTGTGTAAGTTTATGATAGAATATCTCGTTTCATTCCATCTCATATCTTGTTGTACCAATTCTTCCTTCACAACCTTTCTCACTGCCAAGGGTCACTGGTAGAGATCTCTTATAGAGATAAGTTTTTCCTTGTCCACTATGTTTCTGTTTTTCTACATATTGTATAACTTTTCGGTACAAAATAAATTTTTAAAAAAAAGCAAAAATTTAATGTAGGGTAAAAATAAATAAATATTAAAAAAATATATATTTTTACCTACTTATGTTGCTTATAATCGAGATGTAAAAAATTGGTTTTCTCCCTCAAGTGATGAAAAGAGTCTATGTACCTACGTATTGTTTATAATAATGAAGCAATTATTTTCCGCTCAAGTAGGAGAAAATAACTATTTCCTGCCTAATAGGAAATTTAAGTTACTCTACCAACCATAGGTAAAGTCTAAACTAATAAAATTTAGCTGCTGAGGAGTGTTTTAAGAAAAGTGATAAAGTTTTATTTTACTTGGCGTGGAAAGTTTAACAATAAGGGTAGGGTATACATAAGGTTGGAAAAGTCAGCGCTTCACTTCTGCTTCTGGCGGAACTCCAGGCACTTACTCTATTAATCTCAAGCTAAGCTTGTTTTTCTATCTCTATCTATCTTTTTCACTGACATCAAAGGTAAACAAATTGCAATAAACTTCCTGAAAATTGCGTAGGCTCCTGTCCTACCACCATTACAGCCCATTATCAACCAACTTTCTTAGCGTATGCCTACGTCATAAAAGCTGTCTGTATACGAGCGCGATCCGTCCAGTGGTTTGAGCTGTGCCTTGATAGATCAGTCAGTCAATCAGTCAAACACCTTTTCGTTTTATATATTTAGACTAGCTGATGCCCGCGACTTTGGCCGCGTGGATTATAATTTTTAGGTTCCCGTGGGAACTCTTTAATTTTGCGGGATAAAAAGCCTATTTGTTATTCCAGACTATAATCTATCTTTGTGCCAAAATTCATCCAGATCCGTTCAGCCGTTCTAGCGTGATTGAGTAACAAACATCCACCCATCTATCCATACATTCATCCATCCAAACTTTCGCATTTATAATATTAGTAAGTATAGTAAGTAAGTATAAAGTAAGTTAAGATTAAAAAAAAAAAAACAAAAAGTAATTTGTTTAAAAACAAACGCCAATTGTTACAATATTGACCTCGTGACTGCGCCGCTGCATCATCACAAAGATAATCCTTGCGGTGCAAAATGTACTTTAAATTGCATTATTCTCTAATAGTCCTTAACTCCTCTATTATAAAGGTCAAAATTGATCACAATTATTTCCCTTCAGGTTCAGGGCTTACGAACTGGGCACAGGTTAGCCAGCATACAGTTGGGAAACAAAAGAAACGCTCACGAAACAAGAGTTAATGGGGGTAATGTGTAGGTTCTGACTAGGGGTTACGGCAGACGCTAAATCTTTTGGCAGTATAGGCTTCTTTGCAACAGCCCAGCACAATCAGTAGTTATATAGGTATGACTCATTGGTCTTGCGCCTTTTATAAAAAAAATCTAAAAAAAATATGTAAAAAGTCTGATCATGCCTCTTATTTCTTCCACGCCAAATATACTTATAAGGTTTCTAATATAATTTTGTAATTAGATGACACCGTCAATCAAACATAATTGAGTTTCTCTGTAAGAAAATATTTATTGTGTTCATTTTACTTGTACACTAAGATTCACATGAAATAAAAGTTATAAGTAACAAAACCTCTCATACCTGTAAGAAAAGAAACGACATTTAATGTTATTAAACACGATGTCAGTTTCTTAATCACAATTAGAATATCCTTCTGTGCAATTAGTTATCAATGCTACTTATTTTACAAATTGTTTTCACACGAAAATGACGAGACGCTTTTTAGGTTAAGTCTGTCTTTCATACAGTCTATAGAGTATAGACCTCTGGTGCGGCTCGGTGACATTTGTTGCGCGGGAGAATTTGAATTAAAGAAAATTATAGTTTTCTTTACATCTCCCCTCCGAGAGAAGATGAAATAATTGGTTTGCTCATGCATACCAGTATTCAAGCGCAGGCAGGAGCTGGCGTCAGCTTCGAGATGTGGAAAAAGTTAGATTCTGATTTCTTATGGTCAGTGTTTATCTTGTAAATTGAGTTTGATATTTTTTCTATGATCTTGTAGGGGCCGGTTTTCAATTCATCCAGCTTTCTCCTATTTAGTTTGTTTCCGTTCTCCACAAAAACAGTATCACCAACTTTGTAGTCTATATACTTTCGATTTTTATCGTAAATTGTCTTGTTGTAATTATGTGATCTGATTGTATTTTCCAGAGCTCTTTTCCTGTCCTGGATTAAATCATACTCAGTTTTCTTTTGTTTCAGCTCATTTGGCAATATCGTAACATCTGTGCCATAAAGTAGGTACTTTGGGGCATATCCAGTAACAGTGTGCTCTGTTTCATTGTATTTTTTTACACAGTTGTGTGCTATAGTTGACCAGGCTATTTTCGTGTCATGTTCGTTTATCTTGCATCTGATTTTGTTGACCAACGTTTGGTTTAGTCTCTCGTTTAAGCCATTTGAGAAAGGTGAGTTCACTGCTGTAAAAATTATTGGAATATTCTTTTCGTCCAAAAATGTCTTGAATTCCTTTGAATTGATACCCGGGTATTGATCTGAGAATATCAATTCGATGTCATCAGTTTCTGCACAGTTTCTTATAAGTTTGATGAAATCATTTGCATTTTGAGTACTAGATGTCAAAATATATGCATATCTAGTAAAATGATCTGATAGCAGGTGTAAGTATCTCTTCGTTGATCTAGATCCTCCAAAACCTCCAATGGTGTCAATGGAGCATATTTGAAAAGGTTTTGTGGCGGGGCCTAAGTGGGACATCAATCCATATTTATTTTTTCCTCTTGATTTATTCTTTAAACATACTATACAACTCTCACAGATTCTTTTTATGTTTTTCGTCATGTTTTCTGCTGTATACACCGAGCTAATCATTCTTTGCATCTGTTTAATTCCAATGTGGCCTAGATCTGTATGTACATTATTCATGAGTTCTATGCTGAATTTCTCTGATATTATTATTTTTTCTTTTTTCTTAACTTTCTTGTAGTACACATTGTTTTTTGATTTTAACTTGTCTTTTCTGCACTGTATATATTCATTTTTAACTTGATCTTGTAAGATATCATTTAGTGTTATTGTGTTAACTACTTTTAACTGTTCCTCTAGGTTTTCCTCTGGTTCAAGGACTGGGTTCCTGCTCAGGCAGTCTGCTTCAATGTTATATCTTCCTGGAGAATATTTAATCTGGAAATCATATTGTGATAAGTAATATGTTAGATCACCTAATTCTTCATCTGTTCTAGATTTTATGTTCATATTCTCCAGTGGCTTGTGGTCAGAAAAGACAGTAAATTTTCTACCTATTACCAGATGCTGCCAATACTGTACACATTCTTTGATTGCCAGGCATTCCAGATATATAGCTTTTTTTCTTTTTTGTGCTTCATTCAATTTTTTTGAATAGTATGCTACCGGTTTTTCTTCATTGTTTTGTTGTGGCTGTTTGAGGACTGCTCCTACTCCTAGTATACTAGCATCTGTGTATATGTGGATAGGTAGGTTTGGATCAAAGATTGTTAATATTGGTTGAGAACATAATATTTGTTTCATTTCATCAAATGACTCTTGGCATGCTTTAGTCCAGTTAAAAGATTGTCCTTTTCTCAAAAGGTTATGCAATGGTTCCAATTTTATTGCTATATTTGGCACATATTTATGATAAAAGTTTATTTTCCCCAAGAACTGTCTTACATTTTTTTGAGTTTTTGGAGTCGGGAAATTTTTTATTGATATCAGGTTGTCTTTCAGCGGTCTGACTGAATTATTCTGTATTACATGACCCAAGTATTTAACTGAGTCTGCTGCAAATGTGCATTTTGAGAATTTTAGTTTCATACCTTCGCTTTTAATTGCTTGAAATAATTGTTTCAGGTGTCCGACATGATCCGAGAATGATTTTGAGAATAACAAAATATCATCGATGAAACATACTGTGAACTCTCCAAGCTTGTGCTTCCGTATAATATTACACATTATCCTCTGGAATATGGCTGGAGAGGTTTTTAAGCCAAATGGTAAACAGGTCCATTGGTAATGTCCTTCTTGTGTCACAAATGCAGTTTTGTGTCTGTCTGTGATACGCAAAGGTATAGACCAGAACGCTGAATTTAGGTCCAGTGTTGAAAAAAACTTGCAATCTCTTGTTTTTACTATTAGGTCCTCAATAAGTGGGAAAGGTTGTGACTGAGGTATAACTATTTTATTTAAGTCTCGAAAATCTATGCACAATCTTGATCTTTTGTTTTCATCTCTTTTATAGGCCAATGTAACGGGTGCTGCGAATGGGCTATATGATTCTTCTATTATATTTTTTTTTAGTAATGTTGCAACCTGGTTCTCAATCTCTTTCTTGTCTTCCATTGTGCAACGATATGGCCTTTTACTGCAATATTTTTCTATTTGAAGATCAATGTGTGCTTCATAATCCGTTACCTTCCCTATGTCATATTTGTCCTTTGCAAACACAGATTTGTTTTTTGATATTAAGGCATCTATCACTGCCTGTTTTTGATAGTCTAGATGGTTAATACAAATTTTGAAGTTTTCTTCTCTAAAATCTTCATTGTAGTTTATTACATTATTAGATTTTATTTCCTTAGAACCCATATCTGTTTTATTTGTTTCCTTAGAAACTATTTCACTTCTTTGAATAGGTATTTTCTGCTTAATTTTTAAGTTTTCATCTTGAACTAGGTAGAATTCTTTTATACAATCTAGTCCCACTAAAAAATCGTAATCGAAACTTTCCTTGTCTATTACAAAAACCTTCATTTTCTTTTCCACATCAAAAATTGTTACATCAAGTGTAATCATTCCATTTGCTTTTTTAACGCCATTAATCGTTTTTAAATTAGTATTGTTAGAAAGAGTGGCCTCCTTTTTATTTATCTTTAACAACTTCGAATTTATCAATGAGACATTTGACCCTGAGTCGTAGATCCCAAATACTTCGACATTTTTATTGAGTACTAATTTTACTTTGATCAATGGCGGCACTATTAGTTTTTTTGGTCTTCACACTGTAATTCGCATTCTAACTCTGAATTGTTGATAAGTCTTATTTGCTTTTTATCCTTTTCAGTATTTATTCTTGGTTTAAACCAACAGGAATCTTCTGAATGATAGCGTACACCTTTATTTGATTTTTCACAAATGGTACATTTTTCCTTAATTGGTTTAGTGTCTTCCTTTCTTTTGATGAATTTTTTTCTTTGCACCAAATGTTCTAATTTGCCAAGTTCATTAAATAAGTCTCTAGCGTGAACAATTTCTTCTTTGTCAATTCTATCTGTTATAAAATCTGGTAAACCGGCTGCAATTATATCGATTAGGGTCCCTTCATCCATTGTTTTTCTTACTTCTAGTAAAAGTCTTTCTTTTTTTACTGCATATTCTAATAAAGACCCTGATTGATACTTGAAAGATAGAGCATACTTGCTGGAAGACCAACCTTTATTGGTATAGGTTTGCAGAAAACTTGATTTCCATTCCGACCACTCGGAATGTAAATCAAACTTGATCATCATGGAGGAATACCAATCAATGCATGATTTTTCTAGAAATAGTCTGAGAATTTCAATTTTTTCTTCCTCTTCTACGATATCAAACCTTGTACATTCTTTTTCAAATACTTCCATCCACTGCAATGCACTTGAATTTTTTCCGTTAAACTTTTCAATTACAAATCTCTCAGCTAACTTTTTCATACTTTTTTTTTCTTTCTTCTGTTTATCCTCAACTAATTTTTCCAAAATTTTCACGATAGGATCTTCTAAAGACTTTTTACTCGCAATAGCCAATTGTTCTTGGGTAGTTTCCTCTAGGAATTGGTCCAGAAATATCATGTTGCTATCCTCATCAATGTATGTTTGTAATATATCCTGTGTCGTTTTTATCCAAACATTTCTAGTTTGATACCTTTTTTTTAATGTACTTTTCACTGTAACGTAGGTTTTTGTGGCTAGAATATGTTTGTGAAGTGATATTGTTTGATGCTCTTCAGGAATAAGGAAAACCTTGTCATCTTGTGTGGCAATTGAGGTTACGGCGATAAAGTTTGACTTTCCGTCCGCTGTTGGTTTAACTTGGAAAGTGAATTTCAACTTCTCCATTATGTGACAATAAATGTCGTTTTATAAGGTTTCTAATATAATTTTGTGATTAGATGACACCGTCAATCAAACATAATTGAGTTTCTCTGTAAGAAAAGATTTATTGTGTTCATTTTACTTGTACACTAAGATTCACATGAAATAAAAGTTATAAGTAACAAAACCTCTCATACCTGTAAGAAAAGAAACGACATTTAATGTTATTAAACACGATGTCAGTTTCTTAATCACAATTAGAATATCCTTCTGTGCAATTAGTTATCAATGCTACTTATTTTACAAATTGTTTTCACACGAAAATGACGAGACGCTTTTTAGGTTAAGTCTGTCTTTCATACAGTCTATAGAGTATAGACCTCTGGTGCGGCTCGGTGACATTTGTTGCGCGGGAGAATTTGAATTAAAGAAAATTATAGTTTTCTTTACATACTTTTAACATTTTTCAAATAATATCAGCCATAAAAAACTTGTGGCTCCACGGCAGATCTGTAGGACTCCAATCCAAGCAAAGGCGAAGCAAATGCTGAGTGGTATTTATTTTTAGCCTACATAAAAGTTTTCTATTTTTTTAATTCGTACTTAATCCGATTAACTTTGTTTTTCGATACACGCTTTTTCTTCCTTTCTTTCGCAAGCTTTTCAGGATTTTTTCTTTTAACCTTCGATAGCTTAGCTTTTGCCAGTTGTGTTGCTGTTTTCGAACTGTATGATAGATAAGCTGTGCCACTGGCGCATCGCCAGGCACCCGTACTGCGGAGTTTTTCAATGAAGCCATCGGGTTGGAATATCTCGCCCAATGTTTCCATAAAAGAGTCATGCAATAGAAAAATCGAAGGGTGGTAATTTCAGTTAGCTACGCGACGTGCCAAATGTATTTTTCGTTATTTCTATACCTACTGTGCTTATATTTCATGTACTTATGAATGTTAAAATGTGTTGTTTAACTAGTATTTTAGTTGGTATATTTTCTTAGTGGCTTAGAATGTTAATAAATAGGTAGGTACAACAGATATCATTGTGAACATTTAATTTTAAATCTTAAGTACTAATATTATAATTAATGTGATAGTTAGGATGTTGGTAAGTTTGTATCAAATAAATATTTTAAATGCGAAAGTTTGGATGGATGTATGGATGTATGGATGGATGTTTGTTACTCAATCACGCCCCAACGGCTGAACGGATCTGGATGAAATTTGGCACAGAGATAGATTATAGTCTGGAATAACACATAGGCTACTTTTTATCCCGGAAAATTAAGGAGTTCCCGCGGGAAACGAAAAACCTCGATCCACGCGGACGAAGTCGCGGGCATCAGCTAGTATATAATATGTATTTGTATATTTTTTACTCCTTCACGCGACAACGACTCAACCGATGCTGAAAGGAATGGAGATAGCTCATACCCTGAATTAAATCATAGACAACCATTTATCCTGGAAAGTCAAAGAGTTCCCGCGGGAATATAAAACCTTCTTCCACGCGGAATGAGTAGCATAGCATGAAAATGAAGGCATTATCTACTTAGTTAGCAAATAAAATTTTCATCTGATTACATTATTTACTTATTATTACTTATTCATAAATCATTTATTTTGCAAAATTGTGGGAAATAACAGCATTATGAGTAGAAACTTCCCGTACACAATCTACTGTCAGAGACAGTGTGCAAAATTAATTATTATAATAATTAATTATTAATTGCATTTCTATCACTACTAGTATGAACAATAACCCTCTATGACAAAGAGTGATACACAATGTATCAAATAACACACGCGTCGTTTAACTAAACAAATCGTCAACGCGCAGGGATATTTCGATTGTCAATACACTAATAGAATATTTGACAAATGTCACCATACGCAAGCAATGCAGTTTTGATTGTGCAACGATTTGTATGATGGATGGAGTGATTGGGCGGCTATGCATTGTTCAATAATAATTGGTATGTCATCGTTAATGCATTCGGTTCCGTGTATCTAATTCCATGCTAATAGACCGGGAGATGGTCGTAGGTGATAGTCTCCCATTTTCTACTGCATGCCTTTTTAAGAGTTGATAACTAACCCTAAAGTATGAAAGATAGAGGGGTTACTAGCCCTTGCGCGCTTGCACGTCATAAACAAAATGGCTTCTCTTTGTGACAGAATTTTAGTTTTTGCCGTGACATTCTACTGCATGCCTTTGTAATATAACGTAGTTGGAACAAATTTAAGCTATAATAATTGACGGCATGCAATTCGCAACGGCCGACGGGGCTCAAACGGTTACGTAGAAATAAAAAAAAATAGAACATTTCCGTGTTTACAAATTGCATGCCGTTGTAAAAAATTACTTTTATTATCTCAAATATACTCTACGAAAATTGGCATGCACCCCTCGTATGACCAAGGGTGGAAAATATTAGGAAAATGTTGTGAAAATTCAATACAGCTTTTCCGTGATTTCAAACTGCATGCCATTTGAACAATACTTAGTTTTTATAATTACTTGACGTTAGCAAATTTGGCATGCACAACAGAAAGTTGTAAATTAGTGGCATGCATGACGAAAATTGCAAAAAACGCTGATATAATTTCCGTGACTTTATTTTGCATGCCATTCAATATTTCATTAAAAAACATTATTTTAAGTTGATAAAAAAAATGGCATGCATATTACACAAGCCTGACATAAAAAATGTGCAAAAATAAAATTAAAAAAAGGTTTTTTAACGAAAATTAAAAATAAAGAACATTTCCCTGTTTTTTTTTGCGCCCATTTGAGCCCATACTACGAGGTAGGACATAGGATACTTTTTATTCCGAAATTCTACCCCCGAAGGGGTGAAATAGGGGTTGAAAGTTTGTATGAAAGTCCTTAATTTCTCAAGTTATAGCCATGAAACTTGATATATGAGCTGCGAGTTGAAAATGGAGACATATGTGTTTCACAGTTTTTGAAAATTCGACCCCCAAAAGGGTGAAATAGGGGATGAAAGTTGGTGTGAAAGTCCTTCGTTTCTCAAGATGTTTACCAAGTTATATCAACGAAACTTTTTATTTTGGCTTACAGTAAAAAATAAAGAAGTACGTGTGTCACAGTTTTTCAAAATTCCACCCCTAAGGGGGTGAAATAGGGGGTGAAAGTTTGTATGGAAGTCCGTCATTTCTCAAGTGATATCGATTAAACTTGCTATACAAGCTACCGGTTAAAAATAAAGAAATAAATGTTTCACAGTTTTTCAAAATTTTACCCTCAAAGGGGTGAAATAGGGGTTGAAAGTTTGTATGAAAGTCCTTCATTTCTCAAGGTATATCGATGAAACTTGGTATACAAGCTACCGGTTAAAAATGAAGAAATACGTGTTTTACAGTTCTCGCAAATTTTACCCCCGAAGGGGTGAAATAGGGGTTGAAAGTTTATATGAAAGTCCTTCATTTCTCAAGTTATATCCATGAAACTTGGTATATGAGCTGCGGGTTAAAAATGAAAACATACGTGTTTCACAGTTTTTCAAAATTCCACCCCCAAAGGGGTGAAATAGGGGTTGAAAGAACTCCTTAATTTTCCGGGATAAAAAGTAGCCTATGTGTTATTCCAGACTATAATCTATATCTATGCCAAATTTCATCCAGATCCGTTCATCCGTTGGAGCGTGATTGAGTAACAAACATACATCCATACATCCAAACTTTCGCATTTATAATATTTATTTGATAATATGTTTTTATGAAATGCAAAACGGCATGCAAATTAAAAACACGGAAATTTTTATTAAATTTTTGCAACTTTTGTTATTATTTAAAATAAGACGGTGTTATTTAATACGCATGCCATTTTCGGTATATACTTAAAATAATATGTTTTTATGAAATACAAAACGGCATGCAAATTAAAAACACGGAATATTTATTAAATTTTTTGCAACTTTCATTATTATTTAAAATATGATGGTATTATTTAATACGCATGCCATTTTCGGTATATACTTAAAATAATACGTTTTTATGAAATACAAAACGGCATGCAAATAAAAAACACGGAAATGTTTATTAAATTTTTGCAACTTTTGTTATTATTTATAATATAATGATCATGAGCAACATGCATGCCATTTGTATTTCAGAATTATTTGGTCATTAAATTAATGTTTATCTTTATTAGAAGTAGTTTGAAATCACGGAAAAGCTGTATTGAATTTTCACAACATTTTCCTAATATTTTCCACCCTTGGTCATACGAGGGGTGCATGCCAATTTTCGTAGAGTATATTTGAGATAATAAAAGTAATTTTTTACAACGGCATGCAATTTGTAAACACGGAAATGTTCTATTTTTTTTTACATTTCTACGTAACCGTTTGAGCCCCGTCGGCCGTTGCGAATTGCATGCCATCAATTATTATAGCTTAAATTTGTTCCAACTACGTTATATTACAAAGGCATGCAGTAGAATGTCACGGCAAAAACTAAAATTCTGTCACAAAGAGAAGCCATTTTGTTTATGACGTGCAAGCGCGCAAGGGCTAGTAACCCCTCTATCTTTCATACTTTAGGGTTAGTTATCAACTCTTAAAAAGGCATGCAGTAGAAAATGGGAGACTATCACCTACGACCATCTCCCGGTCTATAAGGCTGACTGTCTATACCTAACATGCGGGCGCCTCGCATTTCGACATGTTTTCGAAGAATTAATTATTAATATAGATCTGTGACTCGCTTGACCCCCTCGTCTTAGCCCTATTGCGCATTACAAGAAAATTTCTTGTGTCTTGTCTAGAAATGTCTTATAAGAAATTCAGTCGCAATGGTTGTTGTATGAGACCATATTACAAGATATTTTTCTTGTGTCTTATCAGACACGCGCATACAATATATGAGATGTTACTTATAAGACACAAGACATCATACTAATATTATAAATGTGAAAGTGTGTTTATTTGTTGGATTATTAGTTTGTTGGTTTGTCCTTCATTCACGCCGCAACAGAGCAACGGATCGACGTGATTTTTTGCATGTGTATAGTCGAGGACCTGGAGAGTGACATAGGCCTGATACTTTTTATCCCGGAAAATTAAGGAGTTCCCGCGGGAATCAAGAAAGCTTAAACCACGCGGATGAAGTCGCGGGCATCAGCTAGTTTTCTTATAATGCGCAATAGGTCTAGGTGAGCGACACGATACGAAATTAAAAAACTGTAAACCGACCACTGAAAAAATCTATTTTTATTTTTAGGATGTGAAATCTATCATATCAATTTTGTTCGTAAAAAATGTAAAATTAATTTTACTTTTCATATTATTCCCAGCAAACGCTTTTAATAGATACCCATATTATGAGGATGCATAAAAATAAGTTAGTTAGTGTCCACCATATTGGATTTAGAATGACGTCACTCAGCGAAACATGCATTGTCATCCAAACGTGTATGCAAAATTACAGTTCAATCGGTTAGGAATAACTGTTTTAAAATTCAGTTACAAGATTTGACCTAAACATTGCAAATTAAATAAAAAATTGTAAAAAAATAATATGTAAATCGACACTTACCACCTCTTACTTCGCAGACTAATATTAAAGCTGAGCCTTCTTCTAAAGGGCCTACGACACCCGACACATCAGCTCCTGACTTGTCGTACAACAGCATTTGATGTGGAGGCACTGAAACAAAAAGAAAATTAGCAAAAAAAGTTTAAGGGCTGCGTCCAGGCTCATGAAAAAGACATCGGGCGGGTTTCGGAACTAGTCGGGCATATTTCGATGAATACGTGAAAGCCAGTTACAGTTAATATGTTTGTAACTTGGTTTATGACAAAAACAATATTTTAACCTCCGTAATTATAGCTTAATAATAAATATGAAGGTCTTCTGAAAGGTTATGTGTGTCCCTTTATAAAGCTTTTACGGATGGATTTGTACGTTTATTTTGCGCTTGGCTACAATCTCATTTTATGATACTAATGACTATTATATAAGTTTGACCCTAAGCGGACGAAGTTGCTGGCATTAGCCAGTCGTCTGTAAGTCTAGTCAAGCTGTGCAAAAACTTACTTCCTTCTTTGCGTTGGAAACTAAAAATATAGACATGAACTGTACTCTTTTAACAAACCTACCTATAAAGGGAATGATGAACTCCTAAATGTCTCCTTAATGGTTTCTTCGTTCCAAAACTCTAGAACGCTGATTCATTTGAAGAATACTCATCATCAAACCGTTTTTTAGTTTATTTACCTCCAACAAAATCGAATTTTCCTTCCTCCGTGAAAAAAACAAACAATTATCAGCTTGATTACAAAAAAAATGCATCTGTTTTGACATAATATTACAAAGCGCTTATTAAATTGACCATTTCTCAAATACCCCGCTTATAGTATTAAAAAAAATATAAAAGAAAATGAGCTTGCAATATAAGTAGCCTTAACCTCAATTAGGGTGACCAAGATGACCAGGGGGTCTACTCTCTTTCTCTAAAACGAAACTTCGCAAACGAACGTAATTAGTCGGTTATTAGACCCACACAAAATCGTTCAATCCAATCGGTCACGAAAATTGTATATGGATCCGTACTTCGTCTGCGTGTACGATAACGAAATAGAGAGGAGCATAGAGATAATATTATGTAGGAGAGGATTTAACGAAATTTCGTTCGTTCGTTTGCGAAGTTTCGTTTGAGAGAAAGAGAGTAGACCCCCAGATGTGTCCGAAATTCCGTCGATATGTTTGATATTTTAAAATGTTGAACAAAAGAGTTGTTGCGTTATTTGACATGGTAGGACAGAATTTATATTATGTTATTATTGCGAGATGGTGATAAGTAAAAAAATACAGTAAGTAAATTAAATAAATATACTTACTTAATGATATGAATAATAAATGTTTCTAAGACCAGGGGCGCGTTTGGAATTATCGTAGCTTTAGTATTAAGCAAATTAATTATCACCATCGAGTCCGTATTTTAGTTAGTAAGTTGAACAATAAATACTATTTAACTGGCGTTCAAAAAGTGTACAGTGCTAACAACTTTGAATAAATGGCTTTTGACTTTTATTATATTACTAGAGGACGCCCGCGACTTCGTTCGCGTTGCTTATGTTTTTTTAATTCCCACAGGCACTCCTTCATTTCCGGGATAAAAAGAAGCCTATGTCACTCTCCAGATCCTCAACTATACCTACCCATGCAAAAAATCACATCGATCCGTTGCTCTGTTGCGGCGTGATTGAAGGACAAACTCTCTATTTAACGTCCTTGGGGATAGAAATTTCAAGATTGTGGAAAACGTATTTCATAAGTTTAAATCGGAAGCCCAAATACCAAGTTTCAGGGCGATAACTTGAAAAACGACGGACTTTTATTCAAATTTTCAACCCCTATTTAACCCCTTTGGTGGTGAAATTTTTAAATATTTTGACACACGTACTTCTTTATTTTTTACCGATAGCCAAAATACCACGGTTCGTTGATATTACTTGAGAAATATCTTGAGAAATTAAGGACTTTTTTACAAACTTTCATCCCCTATTCCATTCCTTTGGGGGTTGAAATTTCAAAAATGGTGAAGTACTTACTTCTTCATATCTAACTGAAAGCCCAAATGCTAAGTTTCATGGCTATAACTTGAGAAATGAAGGACTTTCATACAAACTTTCAACCCCAATTTACCCCTTTGGGGGTGGAATTTCGAAAAACCGTGAAATACGTATTTCTTTATTTTTTACCGAAAGCCAAAATACCAAGTTTCGTTGATAATACTTGAGAAATGACGGACTTTCATACAAACTTTAAACCCCTATTTCACCCCCTTATGGGTGGAATTTTGAAGAATCCTTCCTTAGTGAGCGCCTACGTCACAAAATGAACCTACTGTCAAAATTACAAGTTTTTAACCCCAGCGGTTTAGCCTGTGCGTTGATATATAATTCAGTCAGTCAGTCAGTCAGTCAGTCAGTCAGTCAGGACTTTGAATTTTATATATATAGATTATGCCTATAAACTCATAAAAAAGTTCGTTGCGCTTAGTGTTTACATATTTAAAAGTTAATTAGCTCTTCAATCATTGCAATAACTGACTTGGGCAGTCATGGTAATATCCTCAGCGACTTAGTCTATGGGTTCATTGAAAAAATGTGCTTGAGATGAGCTTAAACAATTCAATTTTAACGCAATGGCCGTGAATTATTGTCTGAACAATCGTAGATTTTATCCGGAATTTTATGTTGATTCAAAATATTACTAAAATCACGAACATAATAATTATTGTGACATAAACATTGATTTTTTTTGAATTTAAGGGTTGTGTCCGGAATTTGAAATTTCGGCATGGTAGCCCTCACCTCAGTGAAAACAAGAGGGGAAAATGTTGTTCCAAGCGAAGGAAGGAAGCAAAGAATCTTATTATTTCACCGCACTTTATACCGCTGATCGGCTTTGCCGATTATAAGATATTACATCGTCTTCAACATTATTGTTTTGTATTGTAATTTTACGCCTTAACTTCCCGCATTCCGGTTCTTTTATTCTTCTTAACCGCCGACGCAAACCGAAAGGTGTTGTAGGTAAATTATGTATGCGCGTGTATCTGTCTATGGCATCATAACTCCCGAACAGATTAAGAAATTTTGATTTAGTTTTTTTTTGTTTGAAAGGTGACTTAATCGAGTGTATTCATAGCTATGAGTCAAGAAAATCTGTTCAGCCATTCATACAACATGAGTATTAAAAGCAAATACTGTAACCACATAATATTAAGCTTTAATTGAGCAATTCACACAAACAGGGCGATCTATATCCAAGCATCCCCCACCAGTGTTGCCACTCTCGAGAACCTTAGACGCAGTATGCGCCCTGGGCCTTACTGCGTCTATGGTTAAAGGAGTACTTAAGCAATGTTACTCTAATTCTCAAATTCTCTACAATTCTCAAATTGTAGACGAGTATACTCGTATATACCTGGAAGACATGGTCCAGCTAGGTAGGTCCAATTTTGAGAAAGAGGTGAGCCGCCGAATCTAACTCGGCTGGCCAGCGTTCGGGAAGCTTCGAGATGTCTTCGCGTCCAAGATTCCTCAGTGCTTGAAGACCAAAGTCTTCGAACAGTGCGTATTGCCAGTGATGACATACGGAAGCGAAATTTGGTCGCTAACTATGGGCCTCATAAGAAAGCTCAGGGTCACTCAGCGGGCGATGGAGAGAGCAATGACATTGCTCGACGTGTTGCGAAGCTGAAGTGGCAATGGGCGGGGCACATAGTTAGAAGAACCGATAGACTGCTGGAGTGGCGACCACGCACTGGAAAGCGCAGCGTTGGTGGACCCCCTACTCGCTGGACGGACGACATCAGGAGAGTCGCAGGGAGCCGCTGGATCCAGGCGGCGCAAGACCACGGCGTGTGAAAATCCTTGCAAGAGGCCTATCGGTTGAGGATGATGATGATGATGATTACTCAAGATGACTTTACTCATTTGGAGTAATATTGCTTTAAGCGTTGGCAGTATGGTCCCCCGTATGTATTTTAATTTTCAGCCTAAATTAAGCAACAGCACATCTAGTTCAAAGTTCGTTTCAAAATACCGGGGTTTTATTCAAAATAAAAATCATTAATTTTTTATTCAAGTAGACTAATAATTACAAGTGCTTTTGAATAGTCGAGTGAATCTACCACTAGTTCGGAATGCCGTTCCTACCGAGAAGAACCAGCAAGAAACTCGGTGGTTGCTCTATTATTATTGAATTTCAAAATGACGAAGCGCGATCCGTTTAAAATAACGTCATTCTAGACCAATAGAAGAACCGCGCGGATCGCAGACGAGTCATGACGTCACAGCGACCCGCAGACATTTTAATTATGAGCTGCCATCCCGGACCCCGTCCTGACGTGAAAAACCCGATGACAGATACAATCTGCTGGAGACGGGTCGAATTTAAGGGAAAATAAGACTTTTTACCTTTTTATTTTTTACCTTTTGACGTTGATGTAGCTTCTGGGTTGGTTAATAAAGGTTAAATTCGTTTTAAATGGCTCAATTTTTTGTCTACTACGATGAGGAAACGAAAAGATGCGGTTAAATCTATAACTTCTATACTAATAGTGGGCTCTTCTGAGACCAGGGAACGTTTGGAACCCTCGTAGCTTTAGTTTTAAGATACCGTAGTTAATTATCACCATCACGTCTTATATTTTGTAAGCATGATGTTCAGAAGGTGTACTTTGTAGGTACCTATTTTGAATAAATAGGTACCTATGTTTTGAGTTTGAGTTTAAATATTATAAATGCGAAAATTTGGAAGGATGGATGTTTGTTACTCAATCATGCCAAAACGACTGAATTTGGCACAGAGATGGAATATAGTCTGAAATAACATATAAGCTACCTTATCCCGGAAAATTAAAAAATCCACGCGGACTAAGTCGCGAGTACCCATCACCAATTTACTTTTAAAGTAAAATTCGATGTTAGCATATCAAACATAGGTATATAAATTATTAGGTACCATAATCTAATTTTTAATGTTTTGTTACATTGGAGCGCCTATTTAGGGCATAATCAGGGCCGTCTTTACCCGGGGGTGCAAGGGGTGCGGTGCACCCGGGCGCGGAGCGCCCGGGGGCGCCTGCCGAGCGCTGAATATTTAGATATTTCATTGAACTTAACGCCATTGCACAGTTTAATATACTTGTTACAACAAATACGTATGCGCAAAATTAAATATAATAAAAATTGTCATCAACAATAATCATTGTTTTACTTTTATTACGCTTTCGGCGCTTGTCATACGCTCATGATGTGCAAGCCAAAATGATTCTTATTAATACACAAATAACAATTTTATTTAGTACAACACGCGCGCGGCAAAATCTCTAATCCAAAGAGAGTGTATAACCTTTGACACATTGCCGCCCGGTCGCCCGCACTTGAAGCAAAATGATCTCTAAGTCAATAAAGTGTAAGTCAATAAAGTGTATTCTAATAATTTAATCTCCTCATTTCATGTCATTTCCACTACGTATATATTTAACACTGCCTGTTACAGTAGCTAAAGGTGAACGATCCTTTTCAAAATTAAAATTAATAAAAAATTATCTTCGGTCAACATGGTCAACAAACTTAGCTTATAGCTATTATAAGTATAGAATCCAAAATTGATATAAAAATAAATGATTTTATTAAAATCTTTGCCAACTCAAAAGCAAGTAAAATTGAGTTTGTTTGATGTATGTACATACAATAAATAGATATTTAGCAATTAAATAATAATATAAACGAGAGTTGGAACTTGGATTGCTGGTGTTTTTCGCCATTACAATCACTGTGTAATTACTTAACTCATAATTCTATTCTAAACTTACTTACATATACATATCAAAAATTTCGGAACCGGCAGGATTTGAACCTGCGTCTCTCTGGGAATCGCGCCCTGAGGCGCAATAATAGTGATAATTCTATTGATTTCTCAACTAATAGGTTCCTACTTTTCTTTGTTTTTGCATCATGTTCTTTTTCATGTTAAAATAAAAGTATAATTTTTAGAAGGTTCATCTAAAAATCTTCACTTTTTTGAAGAAGTAGGTACCTTTTCTAGAGTTTTAATTCCAAAAAATGGGCATAATGTCTCGAATGGAGAATAGTTTTGTTTTTTATTTGTATAATTGGGTTTAACTTGTATAGGTAATTTAAGTTTAATTTTAGTTTTTAACCGACTTCAAAAAAAGGAGGAGGTTCTCAATTCGACTGTATTTTTTTTTTTTTGTTTGTTACCTCAGAACTTTTGACTGGGTGGACCGATTTGGATGATTCTTTTATTATTTGAAAGCTGGTGCTTCCCGTGTGGTCCCAATTCAATTTGGTGAAGATCTGATTAATATCTCCGGAGATGGAGAACGGAACTCCTCATGGATAAGAGTAAATTGCTCGCGATCAGTGTCTTGTATACAGTATGTTTTAACCATGCATAGCATATCTCGTTCTGGTTACATCCTGTATTTTAAAACAGTGGGGCCACTAAAAATTGTGAAATAAAAAATTTTCAAAAAAAAAATAAAAACCGACTTCAAAAGCCACAAACACTAAAAAGTAAAAAATCATTTAATTTATTATGTATACAAGAGTTAATTTAGTTCTATAATAACATTCTTTGGAGTCGGTGCCAATGTGGAGTCACGTCAACAATAATGAAGAGTAGGTAGACGGTTCATGCGGCTAATTGGTACCGACTCGAAAAAATGTTATTATAGAACTAAATTAACTCTTGTATACATAATAAATTAAATTATTTTTTACTTTTTAGTGTTTGTGGTTTTTGAAGTCGGTTTTAATTTTTTTTTTGAAATTTTTTTTGTATTTTAGAGAAATTATAAATAAATTAATTTTCAAAATTACGTGTAGGTATTGTGTTTTCTTAGTTGACTAGGACCCCTTTCATACTGCAGTGTGTCGTCGGTCACGTGCCACGCTGCAGTGTAAAAGAAAACGAGGGCGCAGGCTGAGCCCTGCACCCCGGCGCCGAAAAGACTTAAGACGGCACTGGGCATAATAATATAAATAGACCTTCTCGATACTTTTTCATTCGTCTTACTCTCTCCAGCCGGGTCCAGGGTAACCTTCCAACTCAAACATGTCAAATAACACATAATATCATAATGTATAACACCATTTTAAACCACCCACAACCCATTTATGTAACCGTTAAACGTGAGTAATTTAATTTATAATGGCGCGAACACATGATTACAGAGTTCCTCGCAGAGCCTTCGCTAACAAAAGATTCAAAGTAAATTGCCTCTTGGCACGAGTTGTCTAATGGATTTCAATAGAGCGGCATACATGTAAACCTAGCCTAAGACCACATTTGCGACTTGTCGCTTTGTAAAAAGTCGCTTTGTACACCACATTATAGGATTTTGGTTCAGACATAATCAGTTCAACCAATCGTTGATCCGCTACTGAATACGAGTCTCCTCTCAGAATAAGAATGATTTTGCCATAATCCACCACGCATAATGTACGTGAATATCCTGGTATGTAATGTCCCACGTATTTTCTAAAAAAAATCACTGTCATGTAGGTTTCCTCACGGGTCCGCATGTCATCACTGGCAACACGCATTGTTCCAAGACTGATTTTTAGGCACTGAATAATTTCTTATGCTCTCCTACTAATTCATTCTTTCAAATACACTACATAGCAACCCTACTGATTTCTACTGAGTAAAATAAATTTTCAGCACTAGTCTTTGATGGCTATCTGTCGCTTTGTCATTTTTCTTTAACACGAAGAGAAACACCGAGTATAGCTCTCGGTCACCCCCTACTTTACTCTGAGCTTTCTTATAAGGCTCATTAGCTACCGACTGGACGAGGCCTCATCACTGGTAGTACGCACTGATCGAAGACTTAGGTCTTCATGCGCTGATAAATTTTGTGGGAAACAAGAGAAACAATTTGTCTTTATCGTGTCGCTATGGTAAATGCGAGTAACAAATAGTCTCAAGTGTGTTCTATCACACACTGTACTTACTTTACAACTCTAACCGCTTTGTTCTGAGTAAAAGAAATTTACAACTCTCGTCTCTGTTGGCTGTCTGTCGCTTTGAACGGGGTAATTTCTTTGACGCAGTTGGCTCTGCATTTACTGAGACTTTCGCGCACTCGTCGAGTCCTTTGACGTTTTCCCGGGATGCGGTTTCGTCATATAAGTACGATTATAACTCAATTAGTGACATGAGTTTGTTTGAATGTTTGTGACTTCAGTATATTTAAAAGGCCAGCTGACGATTTTGAAAAATCCTGTGGAACTCTTTCATTTTCCAGGATAAATAGGCTCTCTAACTCTCCAAGTACTTAACTAGTGGTTCGCCCCGAACTGAGACCTCGCGGTATCCATAAACTTACAGAGCGCCATCTATGTGAAGTTCTGTTAAACATAGTGAAGCTCATTAAAAATTAAATAATTTCCTTTCCTTAGAATATTTATCTAATTTTAGTATTTGTTGTTCAAGTACAGGATATAATTCAAATAAGTGATCAAGTTTCAGGCTCAGCCTTTTCTTTTTAAGCACAAACGAATAAATTTGTACAGAGCGCCATCTATTGACAACATTGTGAAGTTTGTTAAAAATACGTGTGCTCATTAAAAATTAAATAATTTCGTTTCCTTATAATATTTATCTAATTTTAGTATTTGTTGTTCAAGTACAAGATATAATTCAAATAATTAATCAAGTTTCAGGCTCAGCCTTTCAGAAAATTGGGAGTTCTGAGGTCATCTTTGGACGTCAGAAAATCACCACTTTGAAAGCCCCCCTTCTATGAGAGCCCCCCTGAAATAAAGGTTTTTATAACTTTTTAAGCCATATTCGGCGGGAGGCCATCGGTTTACACAGTATATTTAAATTTGAAGTAATTACGTTCAGTAATTCAGAAGTTATAAGGCTCTGACAGACGGACGGACGGACAAGTGCCAATTCACCCAAGTAGACTCAGAGACCTTCGCTTCGCTCGGTCAATTAAGTATATCCATTATCCATGCAAAAAATCACATCGATCGGTTGCTCCGTTCTGTCTGAAATGCAAGCTACCTAATTTTATACCTAATCCTCCAACCTCTATACCTAATTTTATCAAAATCGGAAAATAGATAGGGCTTCATAAAAAAGAGTTGAATTGAATACTTTTGTTATTATGATATCGAAGGCATGCCAGTGCTCTTGCCAAGTCGAGCATTATTATGACTTATCGGAATCGATTGACGACGATAGGGAAAGACTATTGAAAGTTTCTCGTGGACGAGTTATTGAAGTCCACTCGGCATCTATATACGTGTCCTCGTCACCCAGTCGCACTGAACTCAGGGTGAGTGAAACTGAGCGGGCCACTACCGCGATATAATATTAAAAAGTAAAGATTTATACCTATAACAATAAGTCGTATCTGAAAGTTCCTCGTAGGCGAGTTTTTGAAGTCCACTCGGCATCTGTACGTGCCCTCGTCGTCCAGTTGCACTGAGCTGAGAGTGAGTGAGGCTGGACGGGCCACTGTCGCGAAGTATGCTCTAGGACCAAACGCGCCTGGGTCTGACCATTGTAGCGCCTTGTTGAATGATCTCCCTCGGACGTCGAAACTGCAACAAAAAGGTTACTGGATTAGGTAATTATGACTGCGCTTACTGATTCTGTAAATTATAGAGACAGTTTATAATATGTGGGGTTTAATGAATTAACAATTACTTGCTTAACCTAGGTAAGGAAAAGATCGTGATCTTCATAAGAATCTCAAAAGTGAAGTTCTTCAGCACGTTGACTGGTGAACATGGTGAAAATGGTGAACATGGTAGCCAAACCCTTTTCATTCTGAGAAGAGACTCGTGCTCACTAATGAGTCAGTGATGTGTAAAATGGTGAAAATTCAATGAACTAGGTGACATAATTTATAGCCTAACGAGAAATAAGCATCTGGGGCCATACTGCCAACGCGGCTTAAAACCATATTGTTTCATTATTGTTGACTTTCGTGTTTTAGAATTATAATCATGGAAGAAGGAATTACGACTTTATAATCCTTATTTTAGGAACGTCAAGGTAAGTGACATCAAATTGTCATTTTGAATAATATGGATTAAGTATTGCCATGGACTTATTATATTATACCTACAGTATTGCTTTAAGCGTTGGCAGAATGGCCCCTGGGCATAATTCGTATTTTTTTGGGCAGTAACGGGAATTGAAATTAACGATTAAAAGTATCAAAACGGCAATAATAGCCCTGGACGGAGCAAATGTTTTTCGGTGATAATGCCTCCATAAAAGCCTACTTAAATTGTTAAATTTCCCCGTGAACAGCAGGGGTGTACAATCAAATCATCTTGCAAGCTTCTTGCCCTATAAATTTATTGTCTCGGAGTCTGCAGGTCAATTTGAAAAGGTGCTTTGAAAAAAAAACTGATAAACTTAATTTGGTGACTTTTTGACCAAGAACGTTAAATAGTTATTTGTGTTACATGGGGCCAAAGAAAATTTTAGTTCCCCGAGGGCGCTATTTTGAATTCAGAGCGAAGTGAAGGATTCTATAGTAGAATCCCGAGCGTAGCGAGGGGTTCATAAGTAGAATCCTGAGCGTAGCGAGGAATTCAATATACGCCGCCCGAGTACAAAAAATTTGGCCCCGAGTGACACACACTATTTTTCATCATTACGTATGAGAAAAAGCTAGGAATATCAACCTACTATGTATGGACATTACCTATACGTTTAAGCACCAATCAGAAGATACTCCTATCAACCTTCTATGTAATTGTAGAGACATTATTTAGACGTATATTTAAAGTTTAAATAAAATGTAAAGACGTATATCCGATCAACAAATTGATCACGTGACTGCGGACCAATCAGAACAGAGAAATGCAAAGTCGTATATTCGATCAACAAATTGATGACGTGACTTCGGACCAATCAGAAGAGACAAATGAAAAGTCCTATGGGCCTACAAGTGACACTTTGCTCCCGCTATCCTCTGAAGGCAATATGTATTTTTCGAATAGGTATGATGAAAAGAAATTTATTCCTATTTTTATTTATTAAACTACTAATTCCAATCTTAAATTTTTAATTCAAAGAGCATCTTGGCCTGAAAGAAACAGTAAAAAACAACCTACATGCTTTGAATAAAATATATTCCCACATACATACTAATAGAATGAATTCGAAAGTGTTTCTGTATTTCTGTCCGTTATCATTTTCAACAGATCATCCGTTTAACTGATTTTTTCTCTGATCTGCCCCCCAATCATGTAAGAATGGCCGATGGATCGATAGAGTATCGTACATACCTAAACGTATAAGAATAGGTACACGAAATTGAGCTCTAATCTAATGATATTAAGGTTTATTTTACTTTGCCGCAGAACTTAAACGATTTGATTGGCCATTCTTACATGATCGGGCGGCAGGTCTAGTGGAAGACTTCACCCGCGTCTGGTTAACACCCTACCGGCCAATCTACGTAGAAACCATGTAGAAACCGATTAGGGATACGGGTTAAAAATTATAAAGTGCACAAGTGTGTGCGCATACACAGGTGCACTCTCTGTTCCTTTACTCTCATAGTCCGATGGGACGGAAGATCCGACACGACCGGAGAGAGATTAGGCGCAGGACCGACGGCTTAACGTGCTCTCCGAGGCACGGGGGTGAAACACCGCCAACTTCCTAACTCTTAAGAATTTCTTGTCAGAAAACCCCATTACTTGTTATGGCCCGACCCGGGACTCGAACCCGGGACCTCGTCGGCCGCAGTCAAACATGCTGACCACTAGACCAACGAGGCAGTCAAACTCTGTTGAATAATATGTAAACGATAGAGCGTGGATTTGACTCGCTCCTGCAGCTATGCTTGGGGCTGCATTTACTTAAGTATCTCATTATTTATAACTACTGTAATTTTTGATATTTTAAAAAAGAGCGACCGCCGAGTTTCTTGCTAGTTCTGTTCGCTAGGAATGTCATTCATTCTGAACTAGTGATAGATTCAATTTACGATTCAAAAGCACCTGTAAAAGTTTATTTAAATAAAATAAGATATTTGAAATCACCTTCTTGAACTGCATTATCAGTTTTCACCAGGTAAGTTCGCAATAGCTAACTTGTAGTAGCATAAAAAAAGATAGCTTACGACAAAAAAAAAAAACTTAAAAAGAGATAGCTTGCATGCATCATACGATGGAAAATAACCACCATACAAACTCTGACCTTTTGTTAAACACCTCCTCGAAATTCCTACAGGCTCTCCAGCCATTATTAAGAAGATGCTCGGAAAATTGGGAAAACGTAGCCTGTGTCCGGAAATTGAAAAACTTCAGCGTCGCCTCTTGTATTTTATTCTAGAACTAGGTGACCCACCCCGGCTTCACTCGGGTGGACCACCCAGCGACAGACTGTGCTTATGTAGGTACATCGAAGATTATGTATGGTTGAGCTGTACTTTATATAAAGTTACTAGCTGATACCCGCGATTTCATCCGCGTGGTTTGATTATATTAAACCCGCGGAAACTTCTTAATTTTTCGGGATAACAAGTAGCTTATCACTCTCCAGGTTGTCAACTATACACATGCCAAAAATCACGTCAATCCGTTCCTATTTTGCGGCGTGATTGAAAGACAAACCAACAAACAAACACACTTTTGCATTTATAATATTAGTATGATTACGGCTATTATCCTAATCGCAATTGACTTGTTAAGTCTCGTTGAGGAGTTCCGCACTGTAACTCTAAACTACTCATTTGACAAACTGACAGACGAACAGACGGGTAGACGGAAAGACGGACAGACAGACGGACAGACAGATGAACAGACACACAGACAGACAGATGCATAGACAATGTACAGAAATCTTCCAAGTACAGTTTTATTATAAGTGTAGATAGATAGATATTATAAGTGTAGATAGATAGATAGTGTAGATAGATAGACACTGAGGGCCTTGGGTGATATTGGTGTCAATATCTTTCATACCATCTGCAACAAGATATGGCATTCGGGAACATGGCCGACAGAATGGACTCATACGGTTTTCATTCCTTTACATAAGAAGGGTTCGACTAAGAAGTGCAGCAACTACCGCCTAATAGCGCTTATATCACACGCTAGCAAAATATTGCTGCACATTCTAAATGAACGACTGAAGACCTTCCTGTCTAAAGAGATAGCACCAGAACAAGCAGGTTTTGTTAAGGGAAGAGGTACACGTGAGCAGATCCTTATTGTTCGCCAGATTATAGAGAAGGCACGAGAATTCAACAAGCCGACTTACATTTGCTTTGTTGACTTCTCGAAGGCGTTCGACTCTGTGAAATGGCCGAAACTTTGGACTGTTTTGCTGGACATGGGTACACCGCAACACTTAGTTCATCTTCTCAGACGCCTCTACGAAGATGGAACTGCATCTGTGCGGACGGATGACGTGTTATCCAGTAACTTTCATCCTAGTGCAGGCGTTCGCCAAGGATGCATAATATCACCCCTGTTGTTCAATGCTTACACCGAACTTATAATGCGCATTACTCTTGAAGACTGGACGGACGGTGTTGCTATTGGTGGCTACAAGTTGTCAAATTTGCGCTACGCCGACGATACTACCCTGTTTGCAACCAGTGCTAGTCGTATGGAAGAGCTACTTCTTAAAATGGAACGCGTGAGCCTAGAGTTCGGATTAAAGATTAACCGCAGTAAAACTAAGATGATGATTGTAGACCGAGCCAACAACAACTCGCCCGAAGTCACTCAGATTGCGAACTGCGACGTCGTTCAATCCTACATATATCTTGGTGCTTTAATCTCGAATAATGGCGGCTGCGTGGAGGAAGTAAAGCGACGTATGGCAATAGCAAGAACCGCGATGGATAGGCTGAAGAAAATATGGAGGAACAGGAACGTAACAAAAGCTACGAAGACCCGGCTCGTTAAAACGCTTGTTTTCCCCATATTTTTATACGCTGCGGAGACGTGGACTTTGCGACAAGTCGAGAAAAAAAAGATTGATGCTCTGGAGATGTGGTGCTGGAGGCGAATGTTAGGAGTCTCATGGACCGAATTCCGCACCAACGTCTCTATTCTCCAAGAAGTCGGCATTAAGCAACGGCTTTCATCGCTGGTACAGAGTCGCATACTAAAATTTTTTGGACACGTCTCCCGGCGTGAGAATGACTCCATCGAGCGCCTCGTCGTGCAGGGCAAGGTGGAGGGCACCAGAGGGCGAGGAAGGTCACCCATGCGATGGACCGACCAAATTAAGTCGGCTGTTGGCGGTTCATTACACGAGTGCACCAGGCTGTCGGCCAGCAGGGAGAAGTGGCGGATGCTCGTGAGGCGCATAACATCTGCCACTAAAGCCGTCACTTCGTGATGACCACGACCACTCTGTCAAGAGTGTTACGACGAAGAAGAAGAGATAGATAGAAGATTTGACAACGCTTTGGTAGCGAAATGAATTTAGGAGCGGACCATGTGCCAATTTACGCACTTTTATTAAACTGCGATGGCAACCTTGCCTGTTTATTTTCTGTGTTATCTTAAATTCTTTTTATGTACATTTCCATTATGAAATTGGGAAATTTTATCGTAATATTTTTATGGCAAGTACTTACCTTTGTGCTTATATTAACTTAGCAGATTAATACCTACTTATTATAATTGTTTGTGTAGATTGAAATTTATTGAACAAGACGTTGAAATTTTTGTAAGGGAAATGGAATTAATCAGAACGAATTGAGTAATAGGTATGTGTAACTACGGGTTAATTATAAACCTAAACTAAACCTTTCTTCTACTATTATCTTATATTATTATTATCTTACATAGGTAACCTATGGTACTGTAACTAAAGATCGCGCGTAAGTTGAATGCAGAGCTTATGTATGGTGACACATACAAAAGCTCTGCATTCAACTCACGCGCGTACTGTAGTACTAATAGCTATATAAAATTTAATATTAGTCTTAAGTACTTTTAAATCGAAGAAAATTTATTATGGAAAACTGAAAGAGAGATTAAAAAATATTTTGAGGGAACCTACATGCTTGATTTTCATATTATCAAAGGTGTTTATCAAGTGCCAATCTGCACTTGACCATTGCATCGTGTACATGCTGAGAGGACCCGTGTTTTGTGGGTGTTGGGTCGAAGTTATGATGATTTTATTTATCTCAGTTCTGGAATATTCATATTATATTCAGTATTGGGTCTGGAGTGGGTCGAAATTATGAAGATGAGGAATTATTTAATTAAGTTCTGGAATCCATACTTCCATACTATCCATACTAATATTATAAATGCGAAAGTGTCTGTCTGTTTGCTACGCTTTCACGGCCCATCAATTCAAACGATTTTGATGGTATGGAGGTAGGTTACTTAATCCACGCGGACGAAGTCGCGGGCATCATCTACTATGGAAATATAATTAATTTTGTTGTTATTGAATAGAAGCAGGCGTTACCAGGAAGTTCTACTTCCTTCATTATGGACTTCCGCAAAGTGTACAATTAACCAACGATAAACAATCGTGCATTGTCAAGTCTACATCTCCTAAAGATGCTCCGGTGTCGGAGTGAAACGTACGTTGAGAATAATTTGGAAGTTTTGTGTGGTGTGGTGCTGTGCCGGAGTGAATTGATATTCACCGGCCAGTAAGCCATGCTGGGCGGTGAATATCGCAAGCTGCAAGTACATATATACACATACATGTATAACATATATATATAACACTAGCGATCCGCCCCGGCTTCGCACGGGTAGCACTAATAATCCTAATCTATATAATATAAACTATCCTATCTCTCAAGTTAGATCGAACTGCACATGGTGTGCGAATTTTATTATAATCGGTTAAGTGGTTTAGAAGTCCATTGAGGACAAACATTGTGACACGAGATTTATATATATATAGAATATATGTACATAGATTTGTCTACTGTTGCGGATTATAGCGAATTAAACATCTACTTCCTTTGTCGTTGTTGTTGATTGTACAGGATACTCTATTGTTTACGAAAAAAATTAAATAGAACAAACTTCCCAAAAAAAAAACTCATTTTAATTGTGGCGAGCGTTGCTAATGAGCTCGCGTGAAATGTCTTAAGTGCGTTTCGTTGTTAAGAGCCTTTTCTGAGCGCTAATTGGATTCACTGTACTCGGCTTCCGCTTATCCATTTAGGGTGACGCGAACGGTTCATTAGCTACGTCTTTACTAGTTTAAGTTTGGCGTTTACTAGTTTACGGCATCGGAAAATTTGGAGCTATATCGATCCTAATATTATGAATGCGAAAGTGTGTCTGTCTGTCTATCTGCTATGCTTTCACGGCCCATCTGCTCAAGCGATTTTGATGAAATTTGGTACATATTTAGGTTGAATTCCTAATTAATTTCCTGGTGGGAGGCTTCGGCCGTGGCTAGTTACCACCCTACCGGCAAAGACGTGCCGCCAAGCGATTTAGCGTTCCGGTACGATGCCGTGTAGAAACCGAATAGGGGTATGGGTTTAATATAACTGCCATGCCCCTAACAGGTTAGCCCGCTACCATCTTAGACTGCATCATCACTTACCATCAGGTGAGATCGCAGTCAAGGGCTAACTTGTAGTGGATTAAAAAAAAAATAATAATAATTCCAGGGAAGGACTAGGTACTTTTATCCCGGAAAATTAAAGAGTTCCCGCAGGAATAAAAAAATCTCAATCCACGCCGACGAAGTCGCGGCAATCATCTAGTTCTAGTTCATTATAAACAGAATCTTTACATACATAATAAAACTGTAACAGGTCCAATTCTGTACATTGAAGATATTATTTTGAAGTTTTTTTGGAAGGCATTCTATAATCCACACTGAATTCAAAACTGTATTTTTTTTTCATTTTTGTCTGTCTGTTTGTATCTTGGCCGAACATCTCGCCGAAACTACTGCATGAATTCAAATGAAACTTGGCATGATTTGAGTTTGAGACGAGGTAGGACAAAGGATACTTTTCATCCCGAAATTCAGTACAGTTTCCTTGGGAAAGGGGATGAAAGTTAAAATGTGTACTTAGTCAAGTAACTCATTAATAAAAGTAGTTGTAGTCCTATTTCATTTTTTTTTTTGTTAGAAGCGAGATCCTTTGAAGATTGTACCGTAAATATTTCAAGGTCATTGGTTTTGTACCTAGTTCAGAAATTACAGGCAACACCACCCTCAGTATTGGGTCCACTTAACTTGAAGCCAGGAATGTAAATGAAAAAACTGAAAGACTTCTAGTTTTTTCATTTTTTAGTTTTTTTTTCTTGCCACAGAAGGTAAATCTATGTGGTACAGTGCGTATCATCGTGCATATGAAGACTTCACACGTTCACTTCACAATCGTGCATTGTAGAGTCAACATCTCCTGAAGCTGCTGCGGTATCGGAGTGAAACGTATGGTGAGAGTATTTTGGAGTATTTATGTGGTGTGGTGAATATCGCGGGCTGGAAGTACAAGATACGCACGGTTATACCACATAGATTTACCTTCTGTGGCGGATTATAGCGAATTAAACTTCTAGTTTTGTGCCTAATGCCTTCTTCGTAAACGCCTGCTTCTATCCAATACCAGGAATTTGATAGAATATTGCCCAAATAACTAATTGTCCAACCCGTCCGGGGTCCCTATTCACCAGCCTGTTCACGGGACCTGCCCCCCGATTACGTAAGAATTGTTCATCAAACGTTAAAGATTTTCGTCAAAGTAAAATAAACAATGACAGCATTGAATTAGAGCTCAATTTCGTCTGCCCATTCTTATACGTTTAGGGTATCGTACATACCTAAACGTATAAGAATGGGCAGACGAAATTGAGCTCTAATTCAATGCATTTATGGTTTATTTTACTTTGACAAAAATCTTTAACGTTTGATGGACAATTCTTACATGATTGGGGCCCTGGTGTCCAAACGCTACGCGCAGCCAGACGTTGTGCACGTTGCAAATTCTGACAAAAATTCTGATAAAAAACAAATTCTGACTTAGCAAAATAAAAGCATATGTATTTGAAAAAAAAAACATGTCTGATTGCTAACCGTAGCGATCTTTGAATGTTTCCCTCAGTAGTGATAGTCTAGGTACCTAATCTAAATAAGGTACCTATTTATCAGATACGTATAGACTTTCAAGGATGTATATTAGGTATTTCGTTCGAGTAGTAATTTTTAATAACATTTTTTTTTTAGAAATTTCGTTACGTGATCGCGGCCCTCCATACCCATAAGTAGAGCCCTAAGCAAATCAAGTGTGATAGTTTTATCACACTTGATTTGCTTAGGGTTGATGCTCGACGACTTTTATTGTCCTCAAATTCGTGAGGTCAGCGCTATTCAGTCGTAAACATCAAATTATTCCCCGAGAGCACTCCAGAGTTCCATTAGACCTCTGTTGTAAAAAATCTTTATCTTTTGTTAGAGACTGAAAATGTTTACGTCTAGGGTTGTCAGCATAATGTCATAACTATCTCTTGCAAATTATTGAAATCGAAATCTGGAATGCTTTTGTTCAGCACATCTATCAATCATACTTATATTATAAAGGCGAAATTGTGTTTGTTTGTTGGTTTATTGGTTTGTTGGTTTGTCATTCAATCACGCCGCAACGGAGCAACGGATCGACGTGATTTTTGGCATGGGTATAGTTATAGTTATATAGGACCTGGAGAGTGACATAGACTTTCGGGATAAAAAGTAACTAGCCATGTCCTTCCCTATCCGTGTACTATATTTCATCAAAATCGGCTGAACAGATGGATCGTGCAAGCGTAGCAGAGGCAGACCAACAGACAGGCAGACAGACGAACAGACAGACAAACTTTCGCATTTATAATATTATTATGGATACTTTAAAAAAAATTTTTAAATTTTTATTTTCACTTTTAATATTTTTGGATTAGTATGGACCCTTAGGTAATCGGGTTAAGGATTACAAATATATTATTATGGCAACCCTATATTCCCAGGCAGCCTCTCGGAGTTCTATTGAAACAAGCTAATAGCTTCCAATGTTATTCAAGTGAAAAACTCTGTTGAAAATTAATTAGTTACTCATTGAGCTGTGAAAATTATATTAAGTAAGTTATTTTCTACTGATATTTGACTTTACTGTAATAATTATAAAGTTGTGTTATCGTAATTGCCAACAAAAACTGTGTAAAGATTTAACAAGTCGAATGAACGATGTGCCAAAGCATGAAATCTATACTATCCCGCGGAATACAAAAACCTCAATCCACGCGGACGAAGTCGCGGGAATCAGCTAGTACGAACATACATTTTCAAAGAAATAAATAACTACAACAAGAAAATCTAAAAACTATCATAGAAAAATATAGTGCTAGTGAAAGTATAGTGCTATGTAGTTAACTAGGTAGATGATCTTGCAACTTTATTCGCATTAGTCTTTTAAAAATATCGGGAACTCATAGACTTATTGGAATAAAAATACCTAACCATGAGTGCATAGCATTCACTCTCCAGATTTTAACTACATTATGCATTGTAAAAAACACGTCCATCCGTTCCTCCATTGCAGGGTGATTGAAGAACAAACCAAAAAACACGTCTAATATATTTTGATAGTGATCCTAATATTATCTTCAAACCCAAATAAAAATTCATAGAAAATAATTTCATTTTTGTGCCCTTTGGTGTTGAAACCCTGGGGTCGAGGGGCGAAGATGCTAGATTCTTTTATAAAAGATCTATCTTTTCGTCTCACAGAGTCCACAGGTGACCGGAGGGCTGGCAGTTACCTCGGCCAACATATTGTATAAGTTTAAGTTTTACAACATATTGTATAAGTTTGGCTATTCAGAGGGGTAACGCAGCCAGTGTTCTGGGCACATTGCCTCATTGCAGCGGTTTGGATGTTTAAATTTAGTTTAAATTTAGATTTTAATATACTTATTTCATAGTTTTAATTTGATATTTCTGTACTTAGGAATTTTACGAAATAAATCACCTGTATATAGGTTTTCCGCCGCTTTTCCGAAACCAGAGCACCATGTATACTCGGTCCTCGTTGGTGTCCGGTGTAACGTCACACGGTAGGGAGGCCGTCCGCCCCAACACTGCGTCCACTTCTACTGCCGACACTGCAAAGAAGGAATAGGATATTTTTGAATGTGTATAACTCCCTCGTTGTTCTAGTGGTTAGCACGTTCGACTGCGGCCGACGAGGTTCTTGGATCGAGTCCCGGGTCGGGCCGTAATTAAGTATTGGGTTTTTCTGACTAGGAATTCTCAGTACTAAGAAGTCGATAAGGTTGTCTGGAAGAGATCGCTACTTAGCGATAAGACCGCCTTATTGTAGCTACGTTTTAAGTTTTCATATTTGATTTCTGTTTCTTTTATGTTTTTGTGGTGTACAATAAAGAATATACAATACAATACTTGAATACAATACAATACTAGCCCGGAGTTAGGAAGTTGGTGGTGTTGTCACAAGCCGTCCCGGTTATTATCACTAACATGTTATAGTCGTTAAAGCCCCCTATCGAGCATTGGAGCAGCGATGGTGAGTCTAAGCTCTAATTCCCTCTTTCCTATGAGAGTGGCGGCCTGTGCCCAGCAGTGGGACGTTAATGGGTTGTAGTGGTGGTGGAATGTGTATAGGCAAGTTGAATCGGTGATAGCCTACTGGTTTAAAAACCCAACTCTCGATCTCCGGGCAGCGTATACGGCTTTCCGTATTCAATACGTCCCACAAGGAGAGATGAGCTTTTCTGAGCTGGGCAAGTTCCATCATTTGAAGAGAGTGCTAAGCAAACATACAATGCTTGTGGTTTACTACGCGTTAGCAGACTCGGTCATCAGTTATGGGCTTAGCATATATGGAAGAACATTCACTACTTATCTTAATGAAATTAAAAAAATACAAATAAGATTATTAAAACAAGTTATAAGTAAAAGGATAAAGAAAAAGTACAAAAGAAATTACGACATTTTATTTAAAGAATTAAAAATACTACCAATTCATATTAAGTTAAATTATTTGTTAGCAAAAGAACATTTTTATTCCAATAAATACAAACAACTTATTTCACATAAAGAGCATGTCAGAAGAGTAAGACAAGGTAGATTAAGAGTAAATAGAGTAAATAATTATTATGGTAAAAGATTAAATAGTTACTTACTACCTAAGATATTTAATAGTATAGAGTTTTTAAGAGTAGGTAAAAAAGTCAGTGAAGGAGTCCTTAAGGAAAAGCTAAAGGAAGTTTTCATTAACGACTCCTTCACTGATTAACTGATTAACATAGTTTAAGCAAATAAATATTTAGGATTACTAACTTAATTTTAATTATATTATGTATCGTTTAACTAGGTATAATAGTAGTGTAAATGTATTGTTTAACTAGGTATAATAGTAGTGTGTAATAGTAGTGTAGTGTAGTGCACGGCGTAGTTGTTAGTTGAGCGCGAACTCGCCAACAAACTATGTGTGTAGTTTGGCGAGATACAATTGTATTGTATTATTGTTTGTACATATTATAAAATAAAATAAAAAAATAAAAAAAATAAAAAAAAAGGACCTAAAATTGGACGTAGTTAAGCAGAAAGGACTCAACCCACAAAAAGTTAGTTTTGAGTTATCGAGGTTTAAAGTTTGGACGATAATTCCTGCAATGATATTGTATTTAGAATATTTTAAAACATTGTCACATATGGGCAAATATACTAGTTTTTTTGTGAGTAAAGGTATATTACGATAATACGCATATTTTTCGAGTTATTTTGAAAAATGTGGGTTTGAGTCCTTTTTGCTAAATTGGTTTTATCATTATGAAGTGTTTTTTTTTAATTTCTCAGAAAGGAACCAAGTAACAAAAAAATGTGAAGAAACTGATATTTTATATAAAAATTATTTATTATTTTACAAAATACGTAGGTATCTATATAATATATAAAATTCAAAGTCCTGACTGACTTATATATCAACGCACAGCCTAAACCACGGGCCTAGAAACTTGAAATTTTGACAGTATGTTCCTTTTGTGACGTACGCACACCAAGAATGGATGGATGGTGGAAAATTCCACCCCTAAGGGGGTGAAATTGGGTTGAGAGTTTGTATGAAAGTCCGTCATTTCTCAAGTTATATCCATGAAACTTGGTATATGAGCTAACGGTAAAAAATTCAGAAATAAATGTTTCAGTTTTTGAAAATTCTACTCTCGAAGGGATGAAATAGGTGAGGTGTACTTAATTTTTCAAGATATTTCTCAAGTTATATCAACGAAACTTGGTATTTTGGCTTTCGATAAAAAATAAAGAATTACGTGTGTCACAAAGTTTCAAAATGCCACCCATAAGAGGGTGAAATAGGGGTTAAAATATTGTATGAAAATTCGTCATTTCTCAAGTTATATCCATGAAACTTGGTATATGAGCTACCGGTAAAAAATTAAGAAACACGTGTTTCACAGGTTTTTAAAATTCTACACCCGAAGGGGTGAAATAGGGGATGAAAGTTTGTACGAAAGTCCTTAATTTCTTAAGTTATAGCCATGAAACTTAGCATTTGGGCTTTCAGTGAGATATGCAGAAGTACGCATTTCACCATTTTTGAAAAATCAACCCCCAAAAAGGGTGAAATAGGGGATGAAAGTTTGTATAAAAGTCCTTCATTTCTCAAGATATTTCTAAAGTTATATCAACGAAACTTGGTATTTCGACTTTCGTTAAAAATTAAAGAAGTATGTATGTCACAGTTTTTCAAAATTCCACCCCAAAGGGGTAAAATAGGGATTGGAAGTTTGTATGAAAGTCTTTCATTTCTCAAGTTATATCCACAAAACTTAGTATTTTGGCGTATGATAATAAATAACGAAGTGCATATGTCACAGTTTTTCAAAATTTCACCCCCAATAGGGTAAAATAGGGGTAGAAAGTTTGTATGAAAGTCCTTCATTTCGCAAGTTATAGCCATGAAACTTAGCATTTGGGATTTCAGTAAGATATGCAGAAGTACCTGCGTGTTTCACCATTTTTGAAAATTCGTCCCCCAAAGGGGTGAAATAGGGGATGAAAGTTTGTGCGAAAATCCTTCATTTCTCAAGTTATAGCCATGAAACTTAGCATTTGGGCTTTCAGTGAGATATGCAGACGTTCGCGTTTCACCATTTTTGAAAATTCGATCCCCGAAGGGGTGAAATAAGGGATGAAAGTTTGTATATAAGTCCTTAATTTCTCAAGATATTTCTCAAGTTATATCAACGAAACTTGGTATTTGAGTTTTCGGTTAAATATGAAGAACTAGCTGATGCCCGCGACATCGTCCGCGTGGATTGAGGTTTTTCGGTTCCCGTGGGAACTCTTTAATTTTCCGGGATAAAAAGTAGCCTATGTGCTATTCCAGACTATAATCTATCTCTGTGCCAAATTTCATCCAAATCCGTTCAGCCGTTAGAACGTGATTGAGTAACAAACATCCATCCATACATCCATACATCCATACATCCATACATCCATCCAAACTTTCGCATTTATAATATTAGTAGGTATAGATTACGTGCTTCACCATTTTTGAAAATTCTCAAGATGTTTTTCAAGTTATATTAAACTTGGTATTTTGGCTTTCAGTAAAAAATTAAGAAGTAGGTATAGTATGTCACAGTTTTTCAAAATTTTACCCCCATAGGATAAAAATAGGGGTTGAAACTTTGTATGATAGTGTGTAATTTTTCAAGATGTAGCCATGAAACTTTGTATTTGGAATTTCGGGTTGAAATAAAGAAATAAATAATTCACAGTTTTTGAAAATTTTATCCCCAAGGATGTTAAATAGAGAGTTTGTCCTTTAATCACGCCACAACAGAGCAACGAATCAACGTGATTTTTTGCATGAGTATAGTTGAGGACCTGGAGAGTGACATAGGCTACTTTTTATAGGAGTGCTTGTGGGGAAAAAAACTTAAACCACGCGGACGAAGTCGCGGGCATCTGCTAGTTGTAGCTAAATCCAAAATCGTCTTGTTCTGATTTACACACTGATCCACATTGTTTGAGTCGTTTTAGTTGAATAAAAAAATATACTAATTTCTATGAAGGTAATTTAACTGAAACGATTTACATCGTTTGGGTTGTTTTAGCTGAATGCAACATCAGCTTGTTTCTTCGTAAATCAGTTTAAACAGAAATGATCCACACAGTTTGAGCCGTTTTAGTTTAATGAAAAAATGTACTGGTTGAAATGACGGTAATTTAACTGAAACAATTCAAGTGTTTTGAGTCAATTCTGTTATATTAAATATAGACCACCTTCTTTCTAGTTGGATTTATTAAAAACGACCCAAGAAGTATGGGTTGTTACAGTGGTTTGTAAAAAAATACCCGTCTTTATGTGGGTTGGTTCTCATCATTAAAAAAACGAACTTATCGTTGTAGTATCACAGATCTTTTTTGCTGAGTGATAGTACCAACCGTTAGGACCTCTTTGGTATAAATAACTCATTTTTGACCAAAGTGTGGGTTGAGTCCTTTCTGCTTAACTACGTCCAATTATTGCTTAAATATAGTAGGTACACTGGCGGATACCCGGCGCCTGCTACTACGCTAAAAAAATATTTCTTCGCCTTTCTAATGAAACCGGTTTGGGGCACATCGATTGGATGGTTTCAAACATTTCAAAGTCTTTAACGGACATAGGTAGGTATAAACATTTTTTTTGTTTTATACAGATTGTAGGTATGTCCCAAGCGACCAATTCGATACGCTTTTTCAGCTACTGCAAATTATAAAATTAACAGAATTCCATACTCAATGTGTATTCATTAGTGGATCTGTCCCAAAACCGGACTATAATAGCACGGGTCGACTCCACATAGTCTTATCTGCCTTACCCCTAGTGTTTTTGTACAGCGCGAAGCCAGAAGCTCGCGAAGGAATCCTGAACGAATTATAATTAAGAGTGTGTACTTAATTATACAAATGATGATTGAGACTATGACCTGTGCTATGAAAGTATGACTGCCCTAAGACTTTATCGTCACTAACGATAAGGTAAGAAATAAGAATAACATCAATGTTACCTACTCATACGCCTCCCATCAATGAAAAGTATTAAAATAATGTTCGTTATGTCTTAATATGAGCCTTTTATGGGTGGTTAAATTAAACTCCGGGTTAATTTCACTGTAATCTATATATATAAAATTCAAAGTCCTGACTGACTGACTTATATATCAACGCACAGCCTAAACCGCTGGGGCTAGAAACTTGAAATTTTGACAGTAGGTTCCTTTTGTGGCGTAGGCACTCACTAAGGAAGGATTTTTCAAAATTCCACCCCTAAAGAGGTGAAATAGGGGGTGAAAGTTTGTATGAAAGTCCGTCATTTCTCAAGTTATATCCATGAAACTTGATATTTAAGCTTCTGGTTTAAAATAAAGAAACACGTGTTTCACAGTTTTTGAAAATTCTACCCCCAAAGGCGTTAAATAGGGGTTGAAAGTTCGTATGAAAGTCCTTCATTTTTCAAGTTATAGCCATGAAAGTTGGTATTTGGGCTTCTGGTTTAAAATAAAGAAATATGTGTTTCACAGTTTTTGAAAATGTTATCCCCAAGGACGTTAAATAGAGAGTTTCACGCCGTAACAGAGCAACGGATCAACGTGATTTTCTGCATGGGTATAGTTGAGGACCTGGAGAGTGATATAGGATCTATCCCGGAAAAATAAGGAGTGCCTGTGGGAATTAAAAAAACTTATGCCACGCGAACGAAGTCGCGAGCATCCTCTAGTCTATATATATAAAATTCAAAGTCCTGACTGACTGACTTATATATCAACGGACAGCCCAAACCGCTGGTCCTAGAGACATGAAATTTGGAAGGTGTGTTCTTTGTGAAGAGTAGGTATCCACTAAGAATGGATTTTTCGAAATTCGACCCCCAAAGGGGTAAAATAGGGGTTGAAAGTTTGTATGAAAGTCCGTCATTTTTCAAGTTATATTCATGAAACTTGGTATTTGAGCTATCGGTTCAAAATGAAGAAATACGTGTATCGCCATTTTTGAAAATTCTACCCCCATAGGGCTGAAACAGGGGTTAAAAGTTTGTAGGAAAGTCCGTCATTTTTCAAGCTGTAGCCATGAAACTTGGTGTTTGGGATTTCGGTCTGAAATGAAAAAATATGTGATTCACAGTTTTTGAAAATTCTATCCCCAAGGACGTTAAATAGAGAGTTTATCCTTTAATCACGATGAAACAGAGCAACGGATCAACGTGATTTTTTGCATGGGTATACTTAATATATATAAAATTCAAAGTCCTGACTGACTGACTTATATATCAACGGACAGCCCAAACCGCTGGTCCCAGAGACATGAAATTTGGAAGGTGTGTTCTTTGTGAAGAGTAGGTATCCACTAAGAATGGATTTTTCGAAATTCGACCCCCAAAGGGGTAAAATAGGGGTTGAAAGTTTGTATGAAAGTCCGTCATTTTTCAAGTTATATTCATGAAACTTGGTATTTGAGCTATCGGTTCAAAATGAAGAAATACGTGTATCGCCATTTTTGAAAATTCTACCCCCATAGGGCTGAAACAGGGGTTAAAAGTTTGTAGGAAAGTCCGTCATTTTTCAAGCTGTAGCCATGAAACTTGGTGTTTGGGATTTCGGTCTGAAATGAAAAAATATGTGATTCACAGTTTTTGAAAATTCCCCAAGGACGTTAAATAGAGAGTTTATCCTTTAATCACGATGAAATAGAGCAACGGATCAACGTGATTTTTTGCATGGGTATACTTAGTTGAGGACTTGGAGAGTGACATAGGCTTCTTTTTATCCCGGAAAAATAAGGAATGCCTGTGGGAATTAAAAAAACTTATGCCACGCGAACGAAGTCGCGAGCATCCTCTAGTTAGTACATGTTTTACAAAAGCGTGTGCATGGGCAATTCGACGCGGTACATAACATGCGCGGCGCGTGCGTCGCAAAACGGGCCGTGGATCGAACTCAACTGGCTCGCCCCCTGCAGGGTTAGTAGGGGACGGGGTTTGACGACCTCCGTGGCGCAGTGTTGAGCGCTGTTGTCTTAACGTGCGGAGGTCCCGGATTCGATCCCCGGGTCAATTCCCTGGTCTGGCCTGGTGGAAGGCTTCAGCCGTGGCTAGTTACCAACCTACCGGCAAAGACGTGCCACCAAGCGATTTAGCGTTCCGGTACGATGCCGTGTAGAAACCGAATAGGGGTATGGGTTTAATATATAACTGCCATGCCCCTAACAGGTTAGCCCACTACCATCTTAGACTGCATCGTCACTTACCATCAGGTGAGATCGCAGTGAAGGGCTAACTTGTAATGGATTAAAAAAAAGGGTGGTTATTCTAGGAACTTTCTAGGTACGAGCCGCGCGCGAGAGGCACGCGAAAGGGAAATAATCGCTGGCGCTTTACCTATAATCTCTTTTATCAGATCTTCATAATTTAAGAGTTAAACAAAATACCGATTGAAACAACCAGATAATGTACTAATCTATCTAAAATATCTAAACGACATTTGCGGGGTCAGCCATTTGCATTTAGAATTTACCCTGAGAAGGGAAGCCGGAATAAAATTTATTACACTTTAGATAAAAGATGACTTAAAGCATAAGATACCTTTCTCTGGTTTATAATAAAATAAAGAAAGGGAGACCAAAATATTTCCAATTGTGAGGCTCACGTATTAGGCTCAAGTAGAGTTCCGTATAGGTAGGTAGGTATATAGAGCAATATAATTAGTTACAGACTATGACTAGAAATACAAGGAAATTGGCGGGTTTGTTTAGTTTAGCAACTAAGATCTTAGTTGGTTTATCAAGATAGTATTAACATCTTATAACGTACAGTACCTAGCAGGTACGCCCGCTACTATCCTAGACTGCATCATCACTTACCATCAGGTGAGATCGCAGTCAAGGGCTAAATTGTAGTGGATAAAAAAAAAGGTACCAATGATAACACCTAATTGTAGTTCAGTAACTCATACCTAGGTGAAATAGCATAACCAAATTTGCCTGAACAACGTTGGTGAATCGATGCATATTGCACGGTGTTAGCGTTTGTCTCCATGCTCGGGATCGAATTTTTCGTATACTTAGAACCCAATTTCCCTTATTAAAAAAAAATCTTAAAGAAGTTTTGCCCCGTCGGCCTGATCTAGGCGATAGAAGCGCTGGCTCATTTTTCGCGCACAGTATCAACCTAGCTGTTCACCGCGAAAATAATATACTTATAGGCGCTTATCCTTGCCACCATTTCACGCGGGCATTATTTGTACAGATATTTTGTAACATTTACAATAATTTAAAACGCTGCGACAGACGACAGGATTTCTTACTCACAATATGTTATAATAATTATTATTTTCTTATTTTCTAGTATAAATTATTAACCTGAATAAATCAAGGTTCTCAGTATAATAAATCCCATACCTATTCCTTTTTTCTAATCAGACAAATAGACAGCCTAACCATAGCATTGCAAATAGACTTTTTTGCCTACGGAACCCTAAAAAACGTGAGGAGGGAAGTCCCCAGTGTAATACATTCATTCATTATGGAAGTAATTTAATGAAAATCGTTGGTTGGAAGTAAGTTGTACGTTGAACCGAAGTAGGTACCTACTACGAATGGGCCAGACAAAAAGCTAATGAAGTCTGAGCAGATAGACAGCCCCCTTCCCGAAGTTATGCACATCGCAGTACCGGGAAGGGCGGCCAGAGAAGGCAGGAGGTTTTAGTCCGTAGGTCGCCGGGAGCATCCCAGTGAAGTCGGGCATAACATCCATGAGGATTTCCTCCTGCCTAGGAAAAAATACGAAAAAAACCGGCAAAGTGCGAGTCGGACTCGCGCACCGAGGGTTCCGTACAAACCTGTAGCAAGTTTTACGATTAATGAATTTAATGAACCGCAAAACTAACTTTGTTTGTAGAGGTTTTCTGTTAATATCAAAAAAACTATGCTAGTTAGAGCATTGGCTATAGTTTTCCTGTAAAATATACATAAATTCCTATTGACCATAATTATTTCAGATTTTTCGATTGGTAAACTCCGGAGATAAGGGGGGGGGAACGGTATTTTTTTTGACTTTTTCCCCGATAAATCAAAAACTATCATGACTAAAAATAATTAAAAATCTGTTTTAGAATGTACAAAGTAAACCCTTTCATATGATACCCCACACAGTACAGTTATCTCACTTTTAAATTTCAACCCTCCGATTTTCCCCCCTTTTTAAATAAGAACAAAAATAATTTCCAATTTTTTTTAATTCCAGTGTCTTTGGGCCACTAATATACACAACTATTCCAAATTTCATGTCGATAGCTTCGGTAGTTACTGAAATAATCGAGTGTGACGGACGGACAGACAGACAGACAGACAGACAGACGGAGAAAGTCGCACCATAAGGGTTCCATTTTTACCATTTTGGTACGGAACCCTAAAAAGGTACCTACTACGGACGCATAACGAAGAATGGCATTTATTCAGTACCATTGAATTACTTTTAAGTTTTACCCGACTATTTCTACGTCGCTTGTATTCCTTATATAAAGCTTAAAAGGTCATAATCATCATACCTACATCAACCCATTTCGAAAGGTTTGTCTGTTACCACTTGTAGTAATTGTGTCTCTGTGTTGGTATCCTGCTGCCTGCTAGCCTGCAATTGACTGCCTCGTTGGTCTAGTGGTTAGCATGTTCGACTGCGGCCGACCAGGTTCCCGGTTCGAGTCCCGGGTCGGGCCATAATTAAGTATTGGGGTTTTCTGACTAGAAATTCTCAATACTAGTCCAGAGTAAGGAAGTCGGCGGTGTTTCACCCCCGTGCCCCGAAGATCACTTTAAGCCGTCGCGTCGGTCCCGGTTATTATGACGTGAAAATAGTCGTTATAGGCCGCCAACACGCATTGGAGCAGTGTGGTAGGTTTAAGCTCTAATTCCCTCTCTCCTTTGAGAGTGGAGACGTGTGCCCAGCGGTGGAACGTTAATGGGATATAGTGGTTGGTATCCTAGTTGTAATAATATAATAATATGAAATTTTAGATGTTTACATAAGATTGTATGTTTCGATGTTTGCTACTCCTTCCGCGTCGCAACGATTGAACCGATTTGGCTGAAATTTGGAATGGAGATAGTTTATATACCTGACACACATAGGCCATATTTTATTCCAGAAAATTAAGGGGTTTCCGCGGGAAACCCCTAAAAAAAAGCTTAAGCGCAGACGAAGTCGTGGGCATCTGCGAGTACATAATACCTATAATTTTTACCTAACTGCACCAATAAACGCTACTATAGGACGCCTTAGAGGGATATTCATCTTGCTTTAAGAAAATTTTGCAGCAAGACACTAATAAATTATGTATGGGGAGCAAACAGAGAAGTCCAATTAACTAATCCCGGGTAAATGTCGGTAGTAAAACCGGAATATTCCGCCCTTGGAACTTAATTTTATTTTTCGCAACTCTAGGAATTTAAAATATGCAGACTAATTATTTATTCTTAGAATTAATAACTTTATTTTTCAACTTCGAAATTATTTCGACCCATCCATGGGCCACTACTGAGTACGACTCCCTTTCAGAATGAGATGGGTCTGGCCATGACCCACCATGCTGGCCCAATGCAGATTTTACACATCTTTGAGAACATTATGAAGTACTCTCGGGCCTGCACTACCCACCGACAATAAATGAAATGAAAATATACTTTATTGTACACCATACATAAACGAGGGTTCCGTACAAACCTGTAGTAAGTTTTAAATTATTAAAAAAAAACTACTTACTAGATCTCGTTCAAACCAACTTTCGGTGGAAGTTTGCATGATAATGTATATCATATATTTTTTTTAGTTTTATCATTCTCTTATTTTAGAAGTTACAGGGGGGGGGGACACATTTTACCACTGTGGAAGTGTCTCTCGTGCAAACTATTCAGTTTAGAAAAAAATTATATTAGAAACCTCAATATCATTTTTGAAGACCTATCCATAGAGGGTACACGTATGGGTTTGATGAAAAAAAATTTTTTGAGTTTCAGTTCTAAGTATGGGGACCCCCAAAATTTATTGTTTTTTTTCTAGTTTTGTGTGAAAATCTTAATGCGGTTCACAGAATACATCTACTTACCAAGTTTCAACAGTATAGTTCTTATAGTTTCGGAAAAAAGTGGCTGTGACATACGGACGGACACACAGACAGACAGACAGACAGACAGACATGACGAATCTATAAGGGTTCCGTTTTTGCCAAATTTGGCTACGGAACCCTAAAAAAACACATTTAAACAAAACAAGAAATTATGAAAAACTGTACAATAGGTGGCCTTATCGCTGAGAAGCGATCTCTTCCAGGCAACCTAGTAAAGGAAATAATAACAGAAAATTTGAATTACAATACCTACCTAAGTAATATTATTAATTTAATGTCCTCCAGACTGAATTTCGGCCCCGGCAGCCAATCTCCAATTAGATTAGCCATCTGCGCGGGAGATATTATAGTGCACAAGAGTATACGCGCATACACAGGTGCACTCTCTTAGCCCGATGGGACGGAAAATCCGACACGACCGGAGAGAGATCAGGCGCAGGGCTGACGGCTTAACGTGCTCTCCGAGGCACGGGGGTGAAACACGGCCAACTTCCTAACTCCGGGCTAGTACTGAGAATTTCTTATTAGAATATAACTGAATCTGTTATCCAAATTAAATTTACCTACGTACTTACCTACTTACTTACAAGTACAACATATTTTTTAAATCCATTACAAGATAGCCCTTGACTGCGATCCCTAGTGTAGGTGTGGTAAATGATGATGCAGTCTTAGATGGTAGCGGGCTAACCTTTTAGGGGTATGGCAATTATATTAAACCCATACCCTCAATTGGTTCCTACACGGTATGGTACCGTAACTACAGACTAGAGAAAATTCAAAAATTACAAATCCCCAAATTGACCCTGCCGGGATCAAACCCGGGACCTCCCGCTTACAAGACAACAGCGCTCACCACTGCGCCACAGAGGTCGTCTACATACCTACAATCTTTGGTTTAACATAATATTGATGTTAACAATACCTCTATATTTTGTTCAGTGAGGCGATTTTATTTAAACCGTAAATAATCGTGACCCTAATAATGTAGGTAGCGGCGTGCGATTAGGCTTTGAACACGAGTTAAGTCACAAATGAAACCGAGCGTGTTATTTTGTTTTATGCTGTGATATTTGAAGTTAATTTGTATCGGCATTAGTAAAGGTATGTATTAATACGGAATAAGTAATAGTACCGGTATGTATACCTACATCTATACTTATAATAAAACTGTAACAGGTCCAATTCTGTACATTGAAGATATTTTGAAAATTTTTTTTGGAGGGCACTCATTATTCGATACTGAAGCCAAATCTGTAATTTTTTTCATTTTTGTCTGTCTGTCTGTCTGTCTGTCTGTCTGTCTGTATCTTGGCCGCGCATCACGCCGAAACTACTAAATGAATTCAAACGAAACTTGGCACGATTTGAGCCCATACTACGAGGTAGGACATAGGATACTTTTTATCCCGAAATTCTACCCTCGAAGGGGTGAAATATGGGTTGAGAGTTTGTATGAAAATCCTTAATTTCTCAAGTTATAGCCATGAAACTTGATATATGAGCTGCGGGTTGAAAATGAAAACATATGTGTTTCACAGTTTTTCAAAATTCCACCCCCGAAGGGGCGAAATAGGGGTTGAAAGTTTGTATGAAAGTCCTTAATTTCTCAAGTTATAGCCATGAAACTTGATATATGAGCTGCGGGTTGAAAATGAAAACATATGTGTTTCACAGTTTTTCAAAATTCCACCCCCGAAGGGGTGAAATAGGGGTTGAGAGTTTGTATGAAAGTCCTTAATTTCTCACGTTATAGCCATGGAACTTGATATATGAGCTGCGGGTTGAAAATGAAAACATATGTGTTTCACAGTTTTTCAAAATTCCACCCTCGAAGGGGTGAAATATGGGTTGAGAGTTTGTATGAAAATCCTTAATTTCTCAAGTTATAGCCATGAAACTTGATATATGAGCTGCGGGTTGAAAATGAAAACATATGTGTTTCACAGTTTTTCAAAATTCCACCCCCGAAGGGGTGAAATAGGGGTTGAGAGTTTGTATGAAAGTCCTTAATTTCTCAAGTTATAGACATGAAACTTGATATATATGAGCTGCGGGTTGAAAATGAAAACATATGTGTTTCACAGTTTTTCAAAATTCCACCCCCGAAGGGGTGAAATAGGGGTTGAGAGTTTGTATGAAAATCCTTAATTTCTCAAGTTATAGCCATGAAACAGCATTTGGGCTTTTGTTAAAATATGAAGAAGTACGTGTTTCACCATTATAGGGCATAGGCTACTTTTTATCCCGGAAAATTAATGAGTTCCCGCGGGAATCGAAAAAACTTAGTCCACGCGGATGAAGTCGCGGGCATCAGCTTTAGTAATATAAATGCAAAAGTTTGGATGGATGAATGGATGGTCGGATGGATGTTTGTTACTCAATCACGCCATAACGGCTAAACGGATCTGAATGAAATTTGACACAGAGATAGATTAAGACTGAAATAATACATAGGCTACTTTTTATCCTGGAAAATTAAAGAGTTCCTGTGGGAACCAAAAAACCTAAATCCACGCGGACGAAGTCGCGGGCATACGCTAGTAAATGCAACAAACATCTAAGATGGCAGTCATGACCGATAATTGAGATCGAGTTCTTAGTTGATATCGATTTATTAATGCGTTCCTAAAACTTCTAGCAAAAATCAAAAATACCACACTGGAAGACGAAGACAAAAAGTTTCTTTTATACCTTGAAAACTCTTCGATTTTGTTGATTTAAATGGCCCATGGCCGTCTACGGGGAACAGTCTCCGTGCCAAATTTTATCAAAACATTGAAATTTAAACGGAAAGGGAAAGGAGGAATTTCAAAGGTAACAAAACTAACAGACAAAATAATGGATAACCCTTTCACATAGTTTTTACATTTTATAAAATTAGTATACCTAGTATGATGTACTCGTACAATTAGCCTCAAGCGACAAAAGTAAAATCTGCTCTCCGGTGGTAGAGAATTTATAAATTAGTATAGTAGGTGACTTTACAATCGTGCATTGTCGAGTCAACATCTCCTGAAGATGCTCCGGTTTCGGAGTGAAACGTACGTTGAGAGTGATTTGGAGGATTTGTGTGGTGTGGTGCGGTGCCGAGGTATATTTAAAAGTAAATTCTGCTCTCCGAACCGGTGGCGGATCCCCGACTGCTATAAGTGACACAAGTTGTAAAAGAAATAAAACATTAAGTAATTCATTTCATTTCAAAAAGTCACATCGTGTTAAAAAGTAAATTAATTTTTTATTTATACTGTAAAAAACCTTTTGAAACGGTATTAATATCAAATATTCATGAACGTGTGTCTGACACGCATACACAAAAGGGTTTGATTAAAAGCCTAGTTTGTTTGAACGTGAAGTTATCAAACAAATTGTTAACTTTGAAGTTACGAAATAAAAGCCAAAGCCTATTAGAATTAAATAAACAAAACATAGCGATCAAACACGATTCCATTTGCGTTTCGAAAACAATTTGATTTTTTTTTATTTTAACACTTGGACGTACTGCTTTTTTTTTTTATTTTAAACTTTTCGATGCTTACCCCAATATAGAATACTAGCTGATGCCCGCGACTTCATCCGTGTGAATTGAGGTTTTTCTCTAACACTATGTGTTATTCCAGACTATAATATATCTCTGTGCCTTTCATCCAGATCCGTTCAGCTGTTGGGGCGTGATTGAGTAACAAACATCCATCTATCCATACATCCATCCATCCATCCATCCAAACTTTCGCATTCATAATATTCATTCATTCATTCATTTATTTGCATTTAACTTGAACAATACATTGGGGCTGATTCTGTATTGCACAATCTCTAAACTAAACTAAAATTAGAGCATTACAAATATTGCTAACCCTTTCATATTACTCCCTACGGAAAGGGACAGAACTACATTTAAAGCTGCCATTTAAGTTTAGTTTAGAGATTGTGTTACACAGAATCAGCCCCAATAATTGACAGGTCGCCCCGTTAGGGCATATAATATGCAGTTTGAGTGACAGGGGTGCTTCGAAATTATTATTTTTATGTCTATAATATTAATTCTCTGTAGGTACTTAATAATGTCTTATGTCGTGAAAACGTAGTTGCTTAATTACTGAAGTCAAGTTAAAAAATAATAATTTCGAATAACAATTTCGAATAATATTTACATAATACAAAATTTTGACAATTAATCTACAATTTAATAAATAATAATTAATAAGTCATGAGGTATAAATAGGAAAATTTCAAAAATATTACTCGTATGATGTAGGTATAGCAATGGTTAGCGGTTTATTACGCTGTAAGATATTCATTTATCGTATAATAGCATTTATTTATCATATAGTCCTTTAACTTGCGGTAAAAAGTAGAATCATTTTCAATTTTTTTAATATTAGTAAGTATAGAAGGATTACAATTTTAGTAAGTTTCCAAATAAAATACTTTTTGAAGTAATAATGCATTTTTTGAGGTTTAAAAGGAAAACATTATGAGTAAACCTGCAAGCCTGCGAGTTTTACATAATGTGCTCAAAGGCGTTGGAAGTCTGCCAATCCGCACTTGACCAGCGTGGTAGACTATGCAAAAACCCTTCTCATTCTGAGGAAACAAATATTAAAAATTGTGGCCTCGTTGGTCTAGCGGGTAGCATGGTCGACTGCGGATCACGTGGTCCTGGATTCGATTCCAGGTCGGGCATAAAAATTGTTAGGTATTGGGATTTTCAGGAAATTCTCAGTGCCAGCCTGGAGTTGGAAGTTAGCGGTGAGTCACCCCCGTGCCTCGGAGATCATATTAAGCCGTCGGTCCCGGTTATTATCACTATAACAAGTCGTTAAAGCTCGCCAGCCGGTATTGGAGCAGCGTGGTGGGTCTAAGCACTTATTCCCTCTCTGCTATGAGAGTTGAGGCCTGTGCCGTAGTGGCGGCTGTAGTGGTGGATGTACTGAAAGCTCTATAAGATTCTGGACATAAAAATATTACGCCAATATAATCAAGAGTTGTTGACATCCAGTATTAGAACTTTATCATGCTTAAAAGTTCGGTGTATCATGGTAAATGTGTTGGTATTATTATGGGCAGCGAATGTGGCTAGTATGTTACTAAAAGTAAGTAAAACTCCATAGCGGCGAGCGTTGCCAAATTGACTCGATCACGCAAACATTCTGATTCACATCGATACCTTTGTAGATCTACTTTGACAAAATAACTATTTTACTTGAAACCTCCATGGCGCAGCGGTTAAATCTTTACACAATAATTATCTTCACACTCTCTTAGAGTTTTCAAACGATTTTGTTAGATCAATTGCACCTCTATTGTCCATTAGCTAAGAACATTTACCTACACTTTCCGTTAGTTACACCATATAATGTAGTCTGTGGTTACACCAGGTTAGAATAAAGTTATTCTAAGGTTACACCATTTTTATTGCAAGAGACGCTTACTTGACAGTTAAATTTTTATAGACAACATCACAACCACAGACTAGGTACCTACCTACTACCTACCACAGATTAATATTACAACAGTTTTTTCTATAGTTTAGTCTGGTGTGTCGAGTTTCAGCCGATCTCGTATAAGCAAAAGCCACGTTAATCCTGCGTTAAGGCGTAATTAAAGGACAAACCAACAAGCACACTTAAGCATTCATACTATTATTAGTAGGGATTAGCAGGGTTGAAAAAGTGGCCTAGACATTCTTAGACGAGATAGGTCTTCTACATCAGGTCTGAAGCGAGATTAAGTTAAGAACGAATGTATCATTGAAAAACACAAATAATTTTCAGTCTGTCTATTTAACTCTTTCATTACACTTCTCTCTCTGCGTCGTCTTCTTCATTGCTGAGGCCCATTTCATTAATCACATAATGGCAGGAATTTTCTTGGAATAATAATGCGGTGGGTTCTTTCCGGTCTTTCCGCATACGACTCGATTAAGAGTACTATTTCAATTCTTAGGTTTCTAACGATTAGTATCAGATTTTAGTGATAATAACCAGGACCGACGGCTTATCTAACATTCTCTCCGAGGCACGAAGGAAACGAAAAGGACGAATTCAGACTAAATACTTAATTCGGTCACCAGTTACCGACCAATCGACAGATGCGTTGTCGCAACTAGGCCGCCAATTGTACCGACTTGTATTTTATTTTGTAAGTAGTTTCTGATTATTTATTTATTTTATGTTTTGGTGTACAATAAAGAATATTTCAATTATTCATTCATTCAACTAGGCCTCGATATACTTAGAGCGTAATAATACTGTGAGACGTCTATATTAGTATGGATTAGTACTTAGTAGGGATTACTAGGAATGAAAAAATGGCCTAGACGTTCTTAAGTGAGAAAGGACCTGAAACAAGATTAAATTAAAGAGCGAAAAAGACATTGAAAAACTCAATTAATTATTTTGAGTCAGTCTATGTCATTACTAGAGCATAATAACACTTGAGAGACGTCTAATTAAGTGAATTCTTTTCGAATCTGTTTCAGAACTTTCTACACTTAGCTATGTAGACTGGCGGGATCGTTCTATGAAAATAAACTGATCAAGTGATCAATTCAAATATGCAAGTATGTAATATCGATAAATATGTAAGTTGATGTTGTTTTATACTTCTCTATGGCCAGTTTTAACAAACTAACATCAGCTAAGAACACGTTCCCGAGTATCGGTAAATATATTACGTTTAAGATCGCTGCTTGAGAAGTAGCAAATATCGGTTTATTAATACGTACCTATATCACATGAGTAGATAAATAAACCTACTATATGACTCAAACGTCATATTATTTTTCTGTATGTGTACATTATATTACGCAGACAGTGAGATGTATCATCATAATTTTAGCATATTTATATTTTTGAAGAATAATTTGATCTCTAAAAGATAATGATAATAGAAAATACAACATGGAGCGCATTTTAATGGATGTTTTAATGTCAGCGTTTTTTATTTATTTTAAACTATAAATATACAAAGCTACACTACTATTGGGTGCCCACGATACCTTCCAAGCTTCAACACAAACTACTCGACAGTACCTCCAGGGGTTAAACCAGCATATTAGCTCTTAAAGCTGCAGTTAAATTAGTTCATTGCCGTCTATAAAACTTTTTAGAGTTGTCGAGAGCTGAATTTAATTAAAATCATGCAAATGTCTCTACACCTCTCCGTGAGGCCAAACAACCATTAGCGAGTGCGATTTTCAAAGGGACTTTCATAAAAAGCGCAGTATAAACGCTTTTCAGTTGGCGCGAATTGAATTTTTTATCAAACGTTTAGAAAGGCCTTTATATTAGCCGAGGCAAATAGACTTATTTATTTGACAGTTAAACGAGCAAAAAGTACATACACGTGGATAATTACGTATACTCTGAGAGCTCGAAGGTTATTTTGATGAAGTGCCTAATAAGCCTGGAAAGCGTTATTGAGTTATGGCAAACTAAAATATAAGATGAATCGTCAGTCAGTCAGTGTCTTTTTTCTATGAAAGTTCTAGATTCATCGACGGTTCGAGCTGTAGGTACGATGATTTTCATTTTCTGTTATCATATTAATAACATAATAGCTAAAAAAAATTCTAAAATTAAAATTCTATTAAATTCTTCCATAATAACAATGACACAAATCAAGTGCTATGATATTGATATTTTTACAAAATATACCAATACTTTTTTTGAATTTTCCCGATATCAACCAATCATAATTGCAAAAAACTCATAAATTGCTTAGCAATAAGACGTTCGGACGTTTCTTTGTAGTTGTACTTCTTTTTAATACTTTTTTATTTAATTGTATACTGTATATTATGTGTGTGCAATAAAGATATTTAAATATATAATAAATCGTGCACCCATTAAGCTGGTAATTCTAGTTTACAGGTTAATACAGGTAACGTAGAACTTTTTTTCTTGTTTAATTATTTGTCAAGCACTCTTTCCAAAATTTCCACACGCTCTTGGACCAATAGGTAAATGAGATTCAGCAAATAAACACGTTTACAAACGCTTTCTGTAATTTAGTGAGTAAATAGCGATCTGTATCCGATTTTTAACCACGAGATTCCACAGTCCAAGCAAAGTCAGTACAACACAGTGTCCACTTTCGCGCTGATTTCACCTGGTGTTATTGGTCCATCCGGGAATCGAACCCATACACTATTACTTATTCTGTGCCCATACCTAATTACCTATTCTGTGCCCATACCTCGTTCTTATAAATTCAAAATTATAGACGAAGTGCTGTCTGGTAAAATGGCTGAAGAGGTAAGTATTCCAGATTAAAAAATACCTTTTTTTTTTTTTTAACCACTACAGTTAAGCCCTTGACTGCGATCTCACCTGATGGTAAGTGATGATGCAGTCTAAGATGGTAGCGGGCTAACCTGTTAGGGGCATGGCAGTTAAATTAAACCCATGCCCCTATTCGGTTTCTACACGGCATCGTACCGGAACGCTAAATCGCTTGGCGGCACGTCTTTGCCGGTAGGATGGTAACTAGCCACGGCCGAAGCCTCCCACCAGGCCAGACCAGGGAAAATTCAGAAATTATAAATTCCCAAATTGACCCTGCCGGGAATCGAACCCGGGACCTCCGTACGTTAAGGCAACAGCGCTACACACTGCGCCACGGAGGTCGTCATATATTAAATTAAAATCACAATTGAGTGATTTAATCACTCAATTGCTCCTGTCGGGAATCAAATGCGGATTTAATATACTCACTGTAATAAGAAACAAGAACCCAGCGCTTGAGGGGTCAAATAATCCATTTGAGTTCGAAAACTCAGGCCATTAAATGCGTGCATTGTTAAGAATACTCTAAAAGCACTAGTTCCAAAGAGTTGTTAACTCAATAGAACTTTTGCTGTTAGAGTAATGGTCTACTTTTATGAATAAACCCTCGAGTCACGCCATTCTTTTGTATGTTTTGCCTTGTTTAGACTCGCCTAAGCGCTTTCACATAGCTATGTAAAATAATAATGTATGTAAAATAATAATGTCTTGCGAAAATTTATACCGCTAGAATTTTCCACCAAAGTTAAATAAATTACAAAAGTTTGTAAATACCATTGAAATAAGTGCGTCGTATATGGAGGTGGTAGCAGCTTAAATTCTAATTTTATTATAACTTTGTATGGAATATAATACCAAAGCTTTATTCAATTACTAGCTGATGCCCGCGACTTCGTCCGCGTGGAATAAGTTTTTTTTAATTCCCACGGGAACTCCTTAATTTTCCGAGATAAAAAGTAGCCTATGTCACTCTCCTCTAATATACCCATGCAAAAAATCACGTCGATCCGTTGCTTTGTAAGGGCGTGATTGAAGGACACACCAACAAACCAACAAACAAACACATTTATAATATTAGTATGATTTGTTTGAAGGTGGTTGGTAATTTATACTTCAACATCATCATGACTTCAATCCATGGCCAGCTCACTACGGAGCACTTGGAATTTCGAGAAATCCTTTCTTAGTACACCTCTGGGGTGCTCAAGGAATATTCTCTAAAAATTTCAAATTTCTCCGTTAAGCCGTTTGGGCTGTAGGTTGTCTTTGGACAAAGCCTATAATATAGGCTTATGGCCCGCTTGCAGAAACGCCGGGTTATCTTTTTAAACCAGAGTTAGCAGCTACTTTAACAGAATTCGTATAAAACCTCTGGTAAAATTTCAAATTTATTCCTGGGTTAAACTTAATCAGGTGTCTGCAAGCGGTGCTAGTCCATACTAATATTATAAATGCGAAAGTGTGTCTGTCTGTCCGTCCGTCTGTCTGTCTGTCTGTCTGTCTGTCTGTCTGTCTGTCTGTCTGCTACGCTTTCATGGCCCACCTGTTCAACCGATTTTGATGAAATTTGGTACAGGGATAGTTTGTATCCCGGGGAAGGACATAGGCTACTTTTTATCCCGGAAAATTAAGGAGTTCCCGCGGGAATTGAAAAAAACTTGATCCACGCGGACGAAGTCGTGGGCATCATCTACGAGTAGTTATTGATAAGAACATCTAATAATAATGTCCTCCCGACTAAATTTCGGCCACGGCGGCCAATCTCCACAGAGATTAGCCAACTGCGCGGGAGATACTCCACAAGTGTGTGCGCATACTCTCTGTTCCTTTGCTCTCATAGCCCGATGGGACGGATGATCTGACACGACCGGAGAGAGATCAGGCACAGGACCGACGGCTTGACGTACTAAAGAACATGTAGATTAGCACCAATTATTCTTTAAAAAAATTAATCCACCCCAATAAGGAAACAAATTCTGAAGTAGACGTCAATCGATTCTGAACAATTCAACTGAAAACCATTCCCCAACAAGTTAGTTACTTACCGGTTAAGTTGCCTCTAACTTGTTACAGTGTTTTGTTTGAATCGCTTTTAAAGAAGCTCTTTATTCTCCATCGCTTCCCTTCTCCACAAATAAAAACTGCGAGATAAAAGCGAAAGTACAATCCAAACTTTATTAACGTGCTTGCCACTTGGCCGGAAATTATATTTTAAGTGTAATTTTATTTGTGCGGATTATTAGTTTTTTATTTTTATATTACAGCCAGCTTTTGGCTGCAATTTTCCAGAATTTTTCTTGCCATTTGGGAATTTTCTTCTGCAATAAATACAAATCAAAATAAAACTGAATTTTGAATATGACTCGGTTTCTTAAATAATTCTCAGCGCATGAATAAATTCACGTGAAAGAGCGTTTTTCATAGTATAATAATTATTAAACTACTAGCTGATGCCCGCGACTTCGTCCGCGTGGATCGAGGCTTTTTGGTTCCCGCGGGAACTCCTTAGTTTTCCGGGATAAAAAGTAGCCTATGTGTTATTCCAGACTATAATCTATCTCTGTGCCAAATTTCATCCAGGTCTGTTCAGCCGTTCGGGCGTGATTGAGTAACAAAATATCCATACATCCATAATATATCCATCCAAACTTTCGCATTTATAATATTTATTTGATATTTTATTGCAAATCAACTGAAATACGACGACGTATCTTTTTTTTTCTTTTTTTTTATGTAATAATCAAAACAAACATTACAATTTACAAATCTTAATATCTGAGCCATCCTCTAAAAAACTTGACATCCTATGTGACATCATTAAAATCTTACTTGGCACAAGTTGTCCTACATGAAATAAATTATTTTCATTTTCATTTTCATTTTCCTTTTTAAATGTGTCGGGAATGCTGCAGGTAACAAACACCTTGGAGTCAAACTCGAAATATGTTTATTCAAAATTGTTATCGTATACAAAGCCTTTATTAACAAAGTATAAGACATGATGGTGATAATTAACGACGGTATCTCCTCACTCACTACAGATCGAGAGTTGGGTTTTTAAACCAATAGGTTATCACCGATTCAACTTGCTTATACACATTCTACCACCACTACAACCCATTAACGTCCCACTGCTGGGCAGAGGCCTCCACTCTCATAGGAGAGAGGGAATTAGAGCTCCAATGCGGGTTGGCGGGTTTTAACGAATATTATCATATTGTGTGATAATAACCGGGACCGACGGCTTAACGTGCTCACCGAGGCACGGGGGTGAAACACCGCCAACTTCGGGCTAGTACTGAGAATTTCTAGTCAGAAAAACCCAATACTTGTTATGGCACGACCCGGGACTTGAACCCGGACCTCGTCGGCCGCAGTCGAACATGCCAACCACTAGACCAACGAGGCATTAGATAATTCTGATGGCTTGAAACGCACATTAAGTGTGATCCAAGTTCGTGATGAGATCGAATTTAAGTCTTAACCAATATATGAGCTAACAATCGAGTATTATGGGTAAACATTGAAGACGTACAACCGACCAATAGAGATTTGCCTATTCAAAAGATTTGTACACAAAAGGAGCATAAATTCAGAATTCGAATGTGTATTGTTCCAATAATAGAGCCTGGGAGGAACGGGAGTCACGTACGAGGAGAGCTTAGAGCTCCCGCGGACCCGCTGACCGATTTCCAGGCTGCGTGAGATGGATTCAAATTCTAAAATCGATTTTGGATGTCTCTGCAATCTGGTTATCGTCTTTCAATAAGTGAGCAGTGCATAATATTATGATTAACTAGCGAATGCGCATGACTGTGTCCCGTGAGAAATCTTTAATTTTCCGGGATAAAAAGTAGCCTATGTGTTAATTTAGGGTGTAATCTATCTTCTTTCGAACTTTCAGATAAATCCAGCCCGTAGTTTTTGCGTGAAAGAGTAACAAACATACACACACAATATCTTCTAGGCAAGCGCGTTCCAACCTAGACCTCATCATTGCTTTGCACTAAGCATGATTGTCGTCATTGCGCTTGACGAAAATCATCGCCGCCTATCACGCAATAAAAAAAAATAGCGAAACATTGAAGACTAACAAAGTATCTGTGATCTTGTTACATCTTTTTAACGTGTAACTTTTCTAATAGTACTTATGTGGAATCAGGTTTCTTTATATAGAAGAAACTTTAAAAAATCAAACACCTTTCATCGTTCATTTCAATATGGAACTCTTTTTAACTGCCTATGTCATTGATGTAGTTTTAGTAAAGGTTTTAGTACTCATTCAAAGACTCATTCTATTTCAATGGCCTATGTAGATAAAAAAAATAACTTCAAGATTCTACACTAGCGCCGCGCGGCTTAGACTATGCGAAGATAAATCAATCAGTAAGTCAGTCAAGACAATTTTTAGGGTTCCGTACCAAAATGGTAAAAATGGAACCCTTATGGTGCGACTTTCTCCGTCTGTCTGTCTGTCTGTCTGTCTGTCCGTCCGTCACACTCGATTATTTCAGTAACTACCGAAACTATCGACATGAAATTTGGAATAGTTGTGTATATTAGTGGCCCAAAGACATTGGAATTAAAAAAAATTGGAAATTATTTTTGTTCTTATTTAAAAAGGGGGGAAAATCGGAGGGTTGAAATTTAAAAGTGAGATAACTGTACTGTGTGGGGTATCATATGAAAGGGTTTACTTTGTACATTCTAAAACAGATTTTTAATTATTATTTTTAGTCATGATAGTTTTTGATTTATCGGGGAAAAAGTCAAAAAAAATACCGTTCCCCCCCCCTTATCTCCGGAGTTTACCAATCGAAAAATCTGAAATAATTATGGTCAATAGGAATTTATGTATATTTTACAGGAAAACTATAGCCAATGCTCTAACTAGCATAGTTTTTTTGATATTAACAGAAAACCTCTACAAACAAAGTTAGTTTTGCGGTTCATTAAATTCATTAATCGTAAAACTTGCTACAGGTTTGTACGGAACCCTCGGTGCGCGAGTCCGACTCGCACTTTGCCGGTTTTTTTATTATACTGTGGTCTATAGAATTTATAAGTGACAACACCATCAGAATATTCATTTTTTGCTGCATCGATGATTGAGGTTGCCTCATTGAGGCTGGAGTTGAATGCGACACAATCAACCCACACCGAGTTCGATGCGAGCGACAATTTGTGTCTCATCACTAACGAACCGTGCCCTATTTCAGCTTATCAACACTTAACGAACGTTGTACTGCACCTACAGGCTTGATACTTGACGAATAATGAACTATAATAGTTTTGAGACTTTCAGAAAGTGAGTAAAGTGAAGTGAGCTACTTTTGACGACCTTCGTGGCGCAGTGTTGAGCGCTGTTGCCTTAACGTGCGGAGGTCCCGGGTTCGATCCCCGGCAGGGTCAATTTTGGAATTTATAATTTCTGAATTTTACCTGGTCTGGCCTAGTGGGCGGCTTCGGCCGTGGCTAGTTACCACCCTACCGGCAAAGACGTGCCGCCAAGCGATTTAGCATTCCGGTAGGATGCCGTGTAGAAACCGAAAGCGGTATGGGTTTAATATAACTGCCATGCCCCTAACAGGTTAGCCCGCTACCATCTTAGACTGCATCATCACTTACCATCAGGTGAGATTGCAGTCAAGGGCTAACTTGTAGTGGATAAAAAATAATAATAGATAATCTGTAGCGTTGCACACAGTACGTAGACTACAGTGTTTTTAAAATTGTTTGTTTTGTTTATATCAAGACTAGTTTAGTTCAATATTCATATAAATTTCAAACCCCTATTCAACCCATTTAGCGGGCTAACCTGTTGGGGGTATGGCAGTAATATTAAACCCTTTACCTCTAATCCAGATCTACACGGCATCGTATCCCAGGCAGAAGTAAAAGTCAAAGACAAAATTAATATTATCTAACTTCGTTTCATTGTACACTTTTTGAACGTAAATTAAGTTGGTACTTGTTCGATACAACTTCTAAAATTAGCTTAATTGTTAAGTTATACCTAATACCAGGTATATCGATAATTTATTCTCTTTGAATTTGTATCAAATAAAATTTTACACAAATTATTAAAGCCTGGCCGGTTTCGTAACATTTCAAAACTCTGATACGTGTGCGTATACGAACCCACATCAAAATGAAAAGTAAACGTAAATTAATTAATTGGAGCACGACCCTTACGCGCAATTTAATGAATTAGCACTTTGCTGGACGCGTGACCGAAACATAATTCAGTTACGTGCTTATACCCGAGCCTGTCGCTCGAAAGGCACGCCTTAGGGTAACAAAAATTCCCTTTAAACTCTTATCAAAGGGATGTAAGCCAGGATTTCCATGGAAAAAGTTTTTTTTTAATTTTTTTTTATCCACTACAAGTTAGCCCTTGACTGCGATCTCACCTGATGGTAAGTGATGATGCAGTCTAAGATGGAAGCGGGCTAACCTGTTAGGCCAGTTATGGCAGTTATATGGCAGTGTATGGCAGTTATATTAACCCGGGACCTCCGCACGTTAAGGCAACAGCGCTCAACACTGCGCCACGGATGCCGCCAAATTAGTTGATGGTTGGAATAGTCGAGTGCTGTGACAAAAACCCGGTCTATAGAAACAAGGTACGGCGTGGTATCCTAGAGACCATTAAATGTGTTAAAATCCGAGAGTCGATATTGACCTGATCACAAATTTATAGAGTTCGATCCTCTTTTTAAATGATAATAATAAATAATAATAAATGATTTATTTCACAAACATTAATACAATTCAATAGCATTGGGGCTGGAATCCCCTTTTAAGTATAATTAAATACCTGTGTCAGGAGGTTCCGCTCTTCCATATCATACAGTTACAAAATTCTAAAATTTACATGATTTATCACTATTTTAATTTTAAATCCATAATATTATGAAAAATATAAAAATACAAAATACAATTATGGACAGTATGTATGTGTGTGTGTGTGTGTGTGTGTGTGTGGGTTGTCTGTCTTTTTAAAGTGAAACTTCCTTAGAATCGTTGTAATTTGAAAATTCAATGAAACGGATGTTGTCGCCACGGTACAAGTGGCGCCACCGGACGAACGATAAACACGTTCGTCCGGTGCGTGCAAAGCGTTCCATTTTTAGGGTTCCGTAGCCAAATTTGGCAAAAACGGAACCCTTATAGATTCGTCATGTCTGTCTGTCTGTCTGTGTGTTCGTCCGTATGTCACAGCCACTTTTTTCCTAAACTATAAGAACTATACTGTTGAAACTTGGTAAGTAGATGTATTCTGTGAACCGCATTAAGATTTTCACACAAAACTAGAAAAAAAAACAATAAATTTTGGGGGTCCCCATACTTAGAACAGAAACTCAAAAATTTTTTTTTCATCAAACCCATACGTGTGGGGTATCTATATGGATAGGTCTTCAAAAATGATATTGAGGTTTTTAATATCATTGTTTCTAAACTGAATAGTTTGCACGAGAGACACTTCCAAAGTGTTAAAATGTGTCAAACTGTAACTTCTAAAATAAGAGAATGATAAAACTAAAAAAAAAAAAATATGATGTACATTATCATGCAAACTTCCACCGAAAATTGGTTAAACGAGATCTAGTAAGTAGTTTTTTTTTAATAATTTAAAACTTACTACAGGTTTGTACGGAACCCTCGGTGCGCGAGTCCGACTCGCACTTGGCCGGTTTTTGTAATTTTCTGTTTGATTGTTTAAATGTAGAAGTAGAAATTCTGATTTGTTAATTGCTTTTTATGTTTTATTTTAATCCGCCTGTGGATGATAAAACGAATAACAAAACGAGAAAGCGTTACTTACCGTTATAAAATATTTTCCTCGTGAATTTCAATTTCCACGGTATCGAACAATAACTAAGTATGTAGTGGGCACGCGTAAAATTATTTTTCAAAATAATCATTAACCACAGAAAAGATAATAGTACATGAACCACCTGTAAGCACACTATACAATTTTATTTGTAAGTACACAAAGTATTATTTTACCATATTAATTAACGCATACCGTGCTTACACTAAATATTGTGTAAAATTTTAATTAGTTTTAGGTTACAAATGAAGCCAGAGGGGGCGAAAAATTAGCAATGCAAAATTATTATTCTGCAAAAAAAGGTTACCATACAGAATGTTGGCTGGAGGTGAATGATATTGACGACCTCCGTGGCGCAGTGTGTAGCGCTGTTGTCTTAACGTGCGGAGGTCCCGGGTTCGATCCCCGGCAGGGTCAATTTGGAAATTTATAATTTCTGAATTTTCCCTGGTCTGGCCTGGTGGGAGGCTTCGGCCGTGGCTAGTTACCACCCTACCGGCAAAGACGTACCGCCAAGCGATTTAGCGTTCCGGTACGATGCTGTGTAGAAACCGAATAGGGGTATGGGTTTAATATAACTGCCATGCCCCTAACAGGTTAGCCCGCTACCATCTTAGACTGCATCATCACTTACCATCAGGTGAGATCGCAGTCAAGGGCTAACTTGTATTTATAAAAAAAAAAAAAAAAGATATACATTACTTGGACCGAGTACCGAGCCAACGTATCGATAACTAGTACCTACCTACCTAGACGTATGCATTTGCCTATCGACCATATTTTGTCAGCGAAAATCACCAGTGGTGAGCGCCGCGGTCTTACATGTTGTGAAACCAGTACCCTTACTCTGAGATTGATCGAATTTAAAATACGGTCTCACTAAGTGAGGTGAATCACATTTGAGTCAAACTAAAATGGACCCAAAAACTCTTGATTTAAAGCCACAAATTCAGTGCAACCGATTCAAATTTCGAAACGTATCGTTTGGAGCGCTAGCTGTGAATGCATACACGAAATTGAGCTCTAAGTTAATAAGATTAAGATTCATTTTTTTTTTTTTTTTTTTTTTTTTTTTTTTTTTAATTTATTTTGTACCAAAAGTTATACAATACATAGAAAACAGAAACATAGTGGACAAGGAAACACTTATCTCTATAAGAGATCTCTACCAGTGACCCTTGGCAGTGAGAAAGGTTGTGCAGGAAGAATGGGTACAACAAGATATGAGATGGAATGAAACGAGATATAAACTATATCATAAACTTACACGAATATACATACTAATGACATAAATATATACATAAATATATAAATACATACCAACATACATACATATATATATATATATATATAGATATATATATCATACATACCAATATACATACCAACATATATTACTTAATGATTTAACAGATACATATTATTAATTTATAATTATGATAGAGTAGATAAATAGTGCTGTTTCAGTCGAAGTTTAAAGGTGTGAATAGATGGGTTATTCATAAAAATGCTATCAGGTAGTGAGTTCCATAGGCGCGTCGCAGCTACCGTAAAAGATTTACCATAATAAATAGTGTTGTAAGCAGGCACTGCAAGTGATTTTAACTTGACACACGAACGCACTGGCATCACACGAGGTGAGGCCTCACGAAAACGCTCACGTAGGTATGAGGGGGAAGATGCGTTTAAAATCCTAAAAAGTAACGTGAGAATATGAATATTCCGGCGAAGTCGGATAGGGAGCCACTTTAACTTATTTCGAAATTGAGATACATGATCGAATTTGCGCAATCCGTAAATAAAACGAATGCACAAGTTCTGAAGGCGATCTAGTTTGTCGAGCAGCTCTTCAGTCGCATCTAAATAGCAGACGTCGGCGTAGTCTAGAAGTGGAAGCAGAAGGGATTGTGCAAGTAAGATTTTAGTTTTCAGAGGAAGGAAATTCTGCAAGCGTTTCAAAGAGTGAATAGAGTAGTGCATGCGCCTACTCACATTGTTAATGTGATTAGACCAAGTTAAATTACCATCGAGTATCACCCCAAGGTTTTTTGCTTTTTCTGTAAGTTGTACCGGAACGCCATCGTAGGCTATGATTGGAAGATTTTTAAAATCCACTCGACTTCGCAATTGCTTGCTCCCTATTATCATAGCCTGCGATTTGGTAGGATTTACAAGAAGACCATGTTCATCAGCCCAGTCCTTTATTTTAGCTAGATCCGTGTTAATGTCATCAACTGCGGAAGAAAGGTCAGTGACAGCAGCATGCCTATAAATCTGCAAATCATCTGCATAGAGATGGTAGTGAGAAGAAATATTTTTTGTGATTTCGTTTATAAAAACAGAGAAGAGCAGAGGTGACAATACGCCGCCTTGAGGTACACCGGCAGAAATATCAGCCCAGTCAGAGTAAACTCCATCTGCACAGATTCTCTGGCGGCGACCTAGAAGGTAGGACTTAAACCATTCAATTACGGCCGGTGATAGATTGAGTGAACAGAGAATGCAGAGTAACACGTCAAAGTCAACCGAGTTAAACGCATTGCTAAAGTCTAGAAGAACAAGCACTGTTAGTTTTTTACTGTCCATAGCATAGCGAATATCTTTAGTGACCTTGAGTAAAGCTGTGGAAGTGCTGTGTAAGGGACGGAAACCAGATTGATATGGACTTAAAAGGTTATGTTGAAAAAGGAAAAAGGAAAGTTGTTTAAAGACAACATTCTCTAAAATTTTAGAAATAATGGGGAGGATTGAGATAGGACGATAGTGAGAGAGTGAAGAAGGATTGGATATTTTGGGCAAAGGTAAAACGTGGGCTAGCTTCCAAACCGTAGGAAAAGATTTTGATGAAAGAGAAAAGTTGAGGATATGGGTAATGATAGGTGATACTACATCGATGATAAGAATAAGCATATCACGGCTTATGTCGTCATTACCAACAGCTTTCGATGAAATATTGTGTATTGATTTTTTAACCTCACCAACCGTAATTTCCTGGAAGTTAAAGGGGTCGCAATTGGGTTTGGCAACACTGGCCAACTTTTGAAGCGTTTGAAGTTTATTCCTATCAGAAATTTTTACCGGGGGACTAGAAAAATGCTGATTTAGAGAGTTTAAGTCAACTGAGGGCTTGAAAACTTCAGAACATTTTCCCACCCCTAGGGACTTGAAAAACCTCCAAGACTGTGAGGAAGAAAAATTATTTACACAAGAGAAAATATGGCGACGTTTAGCATCCCTACACATTCTATTGCAGAGATTACGCAGTTTTTTATAGGCAGCTACATTGTCATCGCTAGGGCACTTTTTACAGAGACTCTTGGCTTTATTACGTTTAGCCATAAGTCTTTTTATTGTAGGAGTAAGCCAAGGGGCTGGTAGGTGTTTGACCCTTATAGACCTAACAGGAGCGTGTGAGTCAAATAGTCTTATAAGAGTCAAATTTAAAAAACTGACCTTGTCGTCAACAGTGGATGCGCAATACAGAGGAGACCAGTCTATTTTAGATGCATCATCATTCAAAGAGTCGGTGTCTATCCTTTTATAATTACGGCGCAGAATAACCTTGCTCTTACGTTTAGGGACAGATAGACTGTAACTTAGAAAAATTAGGTCATGGTAAGAGAAGGGGGCGGTTAGTTGACCATGACTGAGTACTTTATCAGGATCGGAAACAATTATGACATCCAAGAGAGAGGGGTTGGAATTCGGAGGAAAGTGGGTCGCGTTAAGAGGAAGAATTTTAAGATTTACAGATGAAACAAGGGAATTTAATTGTTTTGACCTATGGTCATTTTTCAGTAAGCATGTATTTAGGTCACCCATAATGATGATGTGTTCATAGGATGGTGATAGATTACTGAGGAGGGTGTCAAAATCATTAAAGTAATTAACGTTAACAGAAGGACTATAGACAACACCGAGGAGAAGTTTTTTATGGTTAAAGCCGATTTCTAAAAATAGGTATTCAAAATTGCCAGAGTAGACATTTGGACTCTGATTTAATATGTTAAATTGTATGTCATCCTTAAGATATAGGCAGACACCACCACCTCGTTTACAAGTTCGATCATTACGAATTAATGTATATCCCGGTAAGGAATAGAGGTTAGAAGGAAGGGATGGTTTCAGCCAAGTTTCCGAAACCAATATGCCGTCGACCTGCACGTCACTAAAAGAGGCGAGAAAATCGGAAAAATGAGCCGGAATACTCTGTGCGTTGATGTGTGCAAAATTAAGACAGTGAGCATTCTTGAATAGTACGGATTTAAGTTTAGCGTCAAGATTACATGATGAATTACAACTGTTGAAAGACATTTTTACATTTTAGTTTGATGCATATGTAATTCACCTCACTTAGTGAGACCGTATTTTAAATTCGATCAATCTCAGAGTGAGGGTACAGGTTTAGTTAGAGACCTGGTAAGTGAACACTTGATTATGTGACCTAAAGGCTACTTTTTATCCCGGGAAATTAAAGAGTTCCCAAATCCTCGCGGACGAAGAAAGCATCATCTAGTTCTGTATTATTAATGCAGTAAACCTGGTACAAAAGCAATTAAGAAAACATCATGTTTTCTCTTCACAAAAAGGACTTAAATGATTTATGTTATATTTAGTACATCGCGGCGAAATTACAAAGTTTCGCGAGAAAATGTCTAAAACTCCAAAGTGTCCCGACTTGGCGCCGCTGTTTTCTCTACCTTTGTTATAGTGTAAGAGACTACAGGTACATTTACCATGAGAAGAGTACATTGCAAAAAATACCGAATGTGCCTAAAAATACATTCGACGCTACGTTTATGCTAAATATAACGTGCTTTACAAACGGCTTTATAAGAGGATCGTCTAGTTGTAAATTTTCATACAAAAAGCGATAACGTTTTTCTTCCCGTAAATGTTGTCCAATTTTCATAATTTTTAGAAATGTTGCAGATACAATGAAGAACTATGCTCGTACGTTTTAATTTTAAAGAAATATTGCTTATGTTAAAAGTTATTAGCGGCTAAATATCCATATTTTTGAACTAAAAACCTCCTCGAGTATTTTAATTTTTAACTAAACTAAAATACTAAAAAAATAAAAAGTACGAGCCTAGATTAAGGTGTACTGAATCTAATGAGACCAAAATTGTCTAATTTCGTAAACGTTTGGGGAAGTCAATGTACATTTCAAACTGCACGTAGGTTTTTCCATTATCAAAACGTAAACTCCATTAGCAAAGGATTTTTAGGAATGAATTATGATGTTGTGAATTACAATGAATTAAACATTGATTAATTTAGGAAAAAAATACGACTAATAAAAAAACGTGTTTACGGTCATCTCTTACACTATAATCTAAGCGGAACCTCTGAAGCGAATGTAACTTTGTCCAACCTTAATATAAATTTCACAACTGCGCTTCCTTTCACGAATGAAGTTACCCCGGGGTCTTTAGAAATTATTTTTGACATGTTTTTAACCTACTTTTTTTAAAATCTGGGCTGGTGTTTCCCAATGTATGTGCCCTGTCTATGATTTATACATCAACTAGCTGATGCCCGCGACTTCGTCCCCGTGGATCGAGGTTTTTTGGTTCCCGCGGGACTCCTTAATTTTTCGGGATAAAAAGCCTATGTGCTAATCCAGACTTTAATCTATCTATGTGCCAAATTGCATGCAGATCCGTTCAGCCGTTCTGGCGTGATTGAGTAACAAACATCCATCCATACATCCATCCATCCAAACTTTCGCATTTATAATATTAGTATAGAAGTATAGTTAAATAAAGATTAGTATAGAAGTTAATAAGTACTTTACTACTAACAGCTCAAACACAACTGAATGTATTACCTAGCGAAACATCTATGAACTGTATTCCCAAGTTCCCCTTACACTACAATATACTTAGCTAGACTATTCAACATCAGCAAATTGCTTCAAATTTGTTTCAGGCTTACGTGCCTATATGCTTGGTTAAACTTTGAACAGGAACGTTCTACTGTTTTGCGGACGTAGCTCTTTCAAATAATAGTAACTAGATGATAACCGCGACTTTGTATGCGTGGAATTAGGTTTTCAGATTCCCGTGGGAGTAATTTGATTTTCCGGGATAAAAAATTAGCCTATGTTCGTCCCGAGGATGTAACCTATTTCTGTACAAAGAGCCGTAAAAATGTAGCAGACAGAGAGTCAGTCAGGCAAACTGAAAGACACGTACCTATATAACAATCAGAGTTTTCAACCCTTTGATTGCCAATCACTTGACGTCGCGTGGTCGCGTTACATTCCAATTTGGCCCGTCACGTGACGTCGAGTGATGAGGAACATAAAAATGTTCGGGGTATATACAATTAAGCTGGCCGTAGCGAAAGCCTGTTAAATAAATTTAAAAAAATGCTTGGCTTCTATATCGATAAAGTTTCTTTCTATTCAATTTTTCTAAAAATGTACATAAAATAATCGTCCAGTTAAAGTTTAATTATTATAAGTATGGATGTTCTATATTATATTAATTATTAATGTTGGAGAAACTTTTTGATAAATCCACGTATACAGTGAAAAGGTAGGACTGATCAAAAATTCAAACGAAGCGTTTCGTAAAATTTTTGGGCGAAATCCCCAACTCATAACTACATTAAAATAATACTTGCGAAATTCACATTTCATTACAATCTAAATGAATTAATGTTGGGTTTTGTTGGAGTCGACTTGGTATTCCAAGTTGGTACTTACACTTACTTTTATACTGTGTATTTATTCTATATATTTTTACATTGTACTTAGCTGTGTTTTTATGTATATAATATTTACTTATTATTATATCTCAGTACACCCCTCCCGCTTTCTTTTAAGTTTCCTCTGCCCTAAGGTTGCCTGGAAGAGATCGCTATTTAAGCGATAAGGCCGCCTGTTGTGCCGTATCCATTTATGTTTGTTTTTTTTGTCTTTTTATTTCTTTGTGTACAATAAAGTATATTTTACTTTTACTTTTACTTTACTTACGTATAACCATGCTGATAATAACAATGATTGTTATTGAGAACCTAACGCCCGATTATCTAAGCAAATCGTTATCATTTGACAGAATAAAACGTATTACTCGAACCGTTTAAGGAGTTCATACATGCTGTTTGACGTGCAGGCATCTATGAACTCCATAAAACGGTCGAATTATCAGTCTGACAAACGATTATAATAATGTCATCGAATACCTATACGATCAATCAATTAAAACTTAATAAGGGGTATGATGCAGCCCCTCGATTGTGTAAGGAAATCGCAATCGTAATCGTTTGTCACCGACCTGTATAAGGAGTCTCATAGATGCCTGCACGTCAAAAAGCATGTATGAACTCCTTAAACAGTTCGTGTAACACGTTTTAAGCTGTCAAATGATTACGATTTGCTTATACAATTGGGCCTCTGAGGTCTAGGAAGAGATATTTTCCTATTCGCGAATGAACGTGTTAACCGCGAATGGTATGAAATAAAATGAGCGCTATCATCTCTCATCGAGCGTTTGACAATTAAATCGTAGTTACCTTTAACGCGATCGAATAGGTAAAAAATCTCCCACTAGGCCCCCTGATGATAGGTGTAAGGTGAAGAACTGGGCGTTATCTCATAAATAATGCTGCTAATTTTTCCATGCAATTATCATCTAATTTTAACCTCATAACATTTATATTAAAAGTTGGTAAGTAATTGTCTAACTTTTTCACAACTTTGAAACTAAATCCGAAACAAATTTAATTAAAAACGGCAAAATGGATTATGATAAATTAGGGAAATTATAAATTATTAATACAAGTACACACAAAATGTTATTACACAGAAAATTCTGAATACGGAATTTGAAGTTATATATTACTAGATGAAGCCCGCGACTTCATCCACACTGAGAAAAAAGACCTTCCGAAATACGGAAGGTATTACCGTCCCTTTTGACTCAGTAGGAAATTTACCTTTCAACTTGGAAGGATATTATAACCGTCCAAAATTTCCTTCCAAACAATGTCTGCCTTCTATTTTGGTGGGTAATACGTACCTTCCAAATTTCGGTCGGAAATTCCTACTGAGTCAAAAGGGAAGGTAATTTTTGGATGGAAAATATAAATAACCTTCCAAATCTAGAAGGTAAAGACATAATATTACCTACCTTAGGCGAAGGAAAACGGGCTTTTGCGTGCTCATTACGGTGGGTATTTTAGCATTATCCTTCCAATTTAGAAGTATTTACCTTCTGCGAATCTCAGTAATCCCCTCCAATCTAGAAAGTAAATACTGAAGGTAATCGGATATACTAGGAAGGTAATTTCAAAATTTTTCTTATAGAGGTAACAGATAAATAATTATAGGCTTTCAAAACGCCCTGTCCCAGCAAGGGTGGAAGCAGGGGTCCGTATACCACCTATGATTTATGCTCTGCTATGCGCTTTCAATGAATGTCCCAACTAGGTGGAAGCACCATTTGCCACGATGCAGGTACCGATACAAGCGGACTTGGCGATATATATGTGTTTGACCGGCGCCACCCTATACCGCGAGCCAATATACGCGTAGCGACATCTAGTGGTCGGGTCGGGTACTACATTCGGTGTTACAATTTCTATTTAATAAAACTTATTCGTTTTCCTTCCGATACCGAAATATTCCAATTTGTTTGGAGAGATATTATCATCTAATTTAGAAAGATGTTCCTTGTGTTATTTTCTCCAAATGTGATCCATCTAATTTGGATGGTAATTCCTTCCAGCGAGCTTTTCTAATCCCTTCGTTTTTGATGGAATAGTAATGTCACTTAATTTCCTACTAAATAAGAGGGTAAATATCCTTCAATTTCGGAGGGTAAATATGCGTTTTCCTTCCGACACTGTTCCTACCGAAAAATTATAATTGATTTAGAAGGATATTATCATCTTATTTAGAAGGATACTCTTTGTGTTATTCCCTCCAAGTGTGATCCATCTAATTTGGATTGTAATTCCTTCCAGCGAGCCTTTCTAATCCTTTCGGTTTTGATGGAAAAGTAATGTCATTTTATTTCCCACTAGATAAGCGGGTAAATATCCTTCAATTTCGAAGGGTAAATATGCGTTTCCCTTCTGACACTGTTCCTACTGAAAAATTATAATTGATTTAGAAGGATATTATCATCTAATTTAGAAGGATATTCCTTGTGTTATTCCCTCCAAATGTGATCCATCTAGTTTGGATGGTAGTTCCTTCCAGCGAGCCTTTCTAATCCGTTCTTTTTTGATGGAATAGTAATGTCAATTTATTTCCCACTAGTTAAGAGGGTAAATATCTTTCAATATCAGAAGGTTAGCTGCGTTTTCCTTCCGACAACTTTGGATTTGAATTCAGAAGGACATTAACATCTAATTTGGAAGGATAAATTTGGGAGGAATTATTATAATGCATCCTTATTTAGTAGGAATATTTAGCTGGAAGGAAATTCCTTCTTGGTTAATTCCTTCCAACAAATTTCCTTCCTTTATGTTCTTCCGTATTAGACGGATAAAATTCATTACCTTCTAAATATCGGTAGGAATTTGGCAGTTCTCCGATTCAGAAGGTAATCGGCGGAAGGAAAAGACCCAATTTTGGGAGGAATCGGTTTTAGAAGGTAAAAATCGGAAGGTAAACAAGGAAATTTTTCTCAGTGCACGTGGATTAAGTTTATTAAATTTCCGCGGGAACTCCTCAATTTTTCGGAATAAAAAGTAGCCTAAGTAGACTAAGTAGCCGGAGAAGGCCCCGAGATACAACCTATCCCTGTACCAAATTTCATTAAAATCGGTAGGACAGATGGACCGTGAAAGTGTAGCAGGCAGACAGACAGACACACTTTCGCATTTATAATATTAGATATAGAATTAGTGTGGATTTTAAATACGCACATCGAAAATAGAATTAACATTATTAGTTTGTTAACTAAGACTAGTTGTTTGTTATAAGGGTAGGCAGAAATCAAACGAAAATATCACATCATTTACTAGATAATGCCCGCAACTTCTTTCGCGTGAATTAAGATATTTTCCTTTCCCGGGATGGAACCTATTTCATCAAAATCGGTTAAACAAAGACTCCCGACGGGATTTTCAAAAACCTCAAACCACGCAGGCGAAGTCGCAGGCATCTTCTTGTTCTCATATGAACGAGATCTTCCACCAACCAATTATTTCAGTGGCCTGCACTCCTATTGATTAATTTCAGTGCACAGGTTAATCGAGTTCATCGAGCTAATTGGGTTAAGCAGAACGTTTGCGTTTGCTTTAGGAAGATCTGTATGCATTTGCTTCATTTACAAATTACAATCAAATACAAAACCGTTCTACTATAAATTATCATTAGAACCACACAACCAGAAATTTCGGCATGTCTCTCTTGATGATACGATCAAAAGGACTTTTCCCACTATGTAATAGCGGGCCTGGCTCACTTGTCATGTGACCCAAGATATTATATACCAACGAGTACGTCGCCGCAATCCGTCCACGGCACTCGTATCAGTCGAGTGTTGCGCACACTAGGAAATACGTTTGACTTTACATGTTCTCGTTAAATCTATGCTAATATTAAAAATGCTAAAGTTTGGATGGGTGGGTGGATGGTTGGATGGATCTTTGCTACTCAATCACGCCAGAACGGCTGAACGGATCTGGATGAAATTTGGCACAGAGATTATAGTCTGGAATAACACATAGGATACTTACTTTTTTTCCCGGAAAATAATAAAGAGTTCCCGCGGGAACCAAAAAACCTCAATCCACGCGGACGAAGTCGCGGGCATCAGCTAGTGCTTAATAATTATAGTACAAGGCTATGTATGATAACACTACAAAGAGTCAAGGGATTTAAGTAAGTAGTTTTACTTTGAAGTTTTGCATTTTTCCACAAATTTTACAAATCACATAGTAGAATTATTAAGCTACTTCTGAAAATTGCGGTCAAAGTGCTCGTATTGCATATTAGTTGTTGTTATTAAAACGAACCAACGGCAAAATACAATAATATACGTACCACGGGTAATTTATACTGCGCATACAAAGCTCCGAATTTGAAATTATGATTTATGTTGCAAGGCACAATTTTCAATCTTAATACATTCAAATGAATGCGATCGTTTTCGTATAACGCTTCCGGAATCTGATTACGAAAAACAATAGGTGCAAAACATGCTTACTTACTATTAGGCTTGGAAAATAAGGCTCAGGGTCAGTAACTTTTTTTTCATCCCATGTATTCGAAAAGGACGACATGGTTCGCCTTTATGTGCGCCCAAAGGTGGTGTTTTATAAGAAACTTTGATGGATGTGTGGCTGTATGGATGTTTGTTACTCAATTACGCTCGAACGACTGAACGGATCTGGATAAAATTTGGCACAGAGATAGATTATAGTCTGGAAATAGCACATATTATGCTTTTTATCCCGGGAAATTAAAGAGTTCCCGCGGGAACCAAATTTTCTCATACAGGGTGATGAAAAGTAGAGTGTATCACTCGGGCGCAAAAATATTTTTGGCTCGGGCGACGTACTTTGAATCCTTCGCTACGTTCAGGATTCTAATAAAGAATCCCTCGCTACGCTCAGGATTCTACTCTAGAATCCCTCACATCGCTCTGGATTCAAAAAAGCGCCCTCGCCGTAAAAATATAATTTTGCTCCCTAATAATACAATCTACTATTATCCACTAAAAGTTAGCCCTTGACTGCGGATGGCAACTGATAAAATATGATAAATTATTTATTTACTTCACATAGGACAACTTGTGTCACTTATGATACGTTAAGTCTCTACCACCGGTTTGGAAAGTGATTCTACTGAGAAGAGCCGGCAAGAAACTCAGCAGTTGCACTTTTCTTAAAAAAGAAAAAGGTTACTATAAGTAGACAATACAAAAATAAATTACGTTACAAGTATTACACTGACTTGTTGGTCACTGGATGCGAGGTCGGTTGCTTCCATGCAACTTTGTCATTCAGATAATCATCGATCGTATACCTAATAGCCTCGAATTAACAAAATAAATGCTTTTTAACACAGTCTTTAAATTTATGTAATGGCAAATCCAGAAACTCTTTTGGAACCATGTTATAAAAGCGTTCACTCGACCCCACAATGGATTTCTGCACCTTGCGCACACGATATGACGATGTTACTAACTTATGGCGGTTTCTAGTACATCGATTGTGAGTATCGCCTATTTGCTTAAGTTCTATGTGAACTATGCTAACTCTAGAAAAATACTTTCTTAGACTACGAAAAAATGCTCTATCGTATAAGTACATAAGTATCTGACGACCTCCGTGGCGCAGTGTGTAGCGCTGTTGTCTTAACGTGCGGAGGTCCCGGGTTCGATCCCCGGCAGGGTCAATTTGGGAATTTATAATTTCTGAATTTTCCCTGGTCTGGCCTGGTGGGAGGCTTCGGCCGTGGCTAGTTACCACCCTACCGGCAAAGACGTGCCGCCAAGCGATTTAGCGTTCCGGTACGATGCCGTGTAGAAACCGAATAGGGGTATGGGTTTAATATAACTGCCATGCCCCTAATAGGTTAGCCCGCTACCATCTTAGACTGCATCATCACTTACCATCAGGTGAGATCGCAGTCAAGGGCTAACTTGTAGTGGATAAAAAAAAAAAAAAAAAAAGTACTTAAATTTTATAACTACTCAGCATATAACCCATGTCATATCAAGAAAGACAATACGTCTTATCACGAGTAACATTTATTTGTCCCTTTTACAGACGAAATGGTGCTAAAAATAAGTTATTTTTGCACGGCTGATTACCTTTCCTGGTGACAAAGGAACATGTATTTAACCAACTTAGCTAACTCAATATGGCTATTCAGCACGCAAAAACAGCTTTTACACTTGGCACTCACAGCTTTTTCAGGCAAGATATTTAGCCTTCCTGAAAGTAGGAATCTCTGAACTGATTTTATGTTAGTATTTTTAGGTCTTATCCAAGCTTCCAATATAGTTGACATATTATTTTTATACAACACTAGCTGACCCTACAAACGCTGTCCTGTCTTAACTATGAATATTGAAAAGGATAAAAAAGGGTTATATTAAGGTTAAAGTTAATATGATCGTGATCGTTACGTTTATGATCTAATGTTCCGCGCAACTTTCTTAGCTTTTCCTTTCAGAACTTTCTCCTTGTAATAACAAACACAACAAAAAAAGAATTCGCGAAATTGGTCCAGCCGCGTTTAAATTCTGTCATCACTGAGCTTTAATCGCGGGTCTATTGTAGTGAATATTTAGCAATACCTACCCGATTAACTATGGAAGATGTAAAATACGTATCAATGATTGTCAGTTCTCCATACTTTGAAAGCGGAGCTAAGAAATAGAAGTTGTAAAGTAGGCGGGCCGAAAATACAGCTAATTCAGGGGTTAGTATGTCCTGCTGCGTGTTTACTATTTTACAAACGTATTTTTTGTTTAAAAGTATGTTTGTTTACCGAATTTACAGCTGTATAGCTGTAAATTCGGACCTTACTTGCCTTTGGCACCAACTAGTGAGCATAAAAACGGTAGCCCTCATTGCACCAAAATATTTTCCTTACAAGTAAGGAATAGTATATTGTGATACAAGGGTGGAAAGTAGGTTATTGCAAACGAGCTGTCATTAATAAGCCCGAGCCGAAGGTGAGGGTTTTTAATGTCATGAGTTTGCAATAACCTTCACACCCGTGTATCACACGACGTTTTTCAATACAGTTGTGGGAAATAGTAATAAACAAAATATCAAAGAATTACAAGTTTATTTCAACATACCTACATACGTACATAGTAACTAATTCTGAAAATTTTAACATGGAATAACTTGACCACAATGTAGATGGTTTATATTTTCCACTCAATTCATGAAAATAAGCTAACAAAACATTTTCTGAGAATGACTTAGTTTTTTTATGTTTTTTCCATGAAATAAAACTATTGTAAGCCGTCATATTATATCTTTCTCGAGATTTTGGGGGCAAAATTCCATCTTGCGCAGTTTTCGCCTCAGATAAAATATCTGGTGGAGTTAATTCCATTTCATCATTAGTACTAGAACTCATATTAACAAAAATATAATCAATTTATCACATATTAAATAAAAAATTTCAGCAAATGGCGCGTATTTACACCTGGACATTTTTTTTTTCAACGAAACTAGGCTACGGGTTCGTACCTACGCGTATACAGCCTATTCGATTTTTGTCAAATGTTGAAAATAATTAAATTAAAACTGGTAATTAAATATAATCAACAACCATTTAAAAGAATTTTGGAAATTCAATGCTAAAACGTACGGATTCATTCATTTTTCCTCGTAAAAAGCCTATCCGATTATATTCTATGTATGAAAACTCCTTGCTACTAAACTTTTTTAATTGACTTGGAAAATTTAAAACTAAACTGCAAAAGTAAGTGTCGAGCTTGTAAAAGTAAGTCACGACCGTGTAAAAGTAAGATGCCTATGCGAAAGATTCAATTTTCGAATCATAACTACAGCCTCTGAAAGTGCGCCATGTTTGACAACTGTATTGAAAAATATTTTGTTAAAGTAAAATATAAGTTTATAGCTTAGCTTCTAGCTAATTTCATAGGATTGTTATGACTAGCACTGAGACGATTCTACGTCTTTAACTTTAACATCACACGTTTATAATAATTATAATCTCTACACAACAGTAAACACAAACAGTTTCCATTCAGATTCAAAGTAATCGTTTAGTAAAGTTCTGGTATTATGGCTGTTGCGATAGTTCGCCGGGAATTTAATGTAGCATTGTTTAGGTATCATTGCATAGTTTTGCCTCGTCTCGAGTTTCAACGGATTGTAGAATATCAATTAAAAGGATTCCTCCACAAGTAGGCACTTCTGTAGGTAATATTACACAAGTACTTTGACGACCTCCGTGGCGCAGTATTGAGCGCTGTTGTCTGAACGTGCGGAGGTCCCGGGTTCGATCCCCGGCAGGGTCAATTTGGGAATTTATGATTTCTGAGGAAGAATGTTAACCACTCCAATAAGTGTGCGACTGTGACTGTATTTGTATTTTTTACAACAAAGACAGACTTGCTTTTATAATAACTAGCTGATGCCCGCGACTTCGTCCGCATGGTTTAAATTTTTTTTTTATTCCTGCGGAAACTCCTTAATTTTCCGGGATAAAAAGTAGCCTATGTCACTCTCCAGGTAATCAACTATACTCATGCCAAAAATCACGTCGATCTGTTGCTCCGTTGCGGCGTGATTGAAGGACAAATCAACAAACCAATAAACCAACAAACAAACACACTTTCGCATTTATAATATTAGTATGTCAGCTATAACCCAAAATATACTATGTCACGTTAGTTTTCATGAAACGTTACATAAACCTACTTACAAAAGTGAGAACCTACATTAAATCAAGATTCCGTATAAATAAAGTAGGTACCTAGGCAAGTAACGTTAAAATAGGTAGGTATACATAGGTGTAAAATTAACGCCTATGCAGAAGCTCAATTAACACGAGAGTTGTGTGAACCACATTTCTCTGCATTTCAGGCTAAGGTAGAGACACACTCACCTTTGAAATATTTTGCAGAGGGCAGGTGTGGGTTTAAAACTGCTCTTAATTTCTTTTGATGCATTCAAGAGTTATGCATCTATACTAATATTATAAATGTGAAAGGATGGATGGATGATTGAGTAACAAACATCCATCGGATGAATAAGACAAAGGCTACTTTTTTCTTTTTTACCCAGGAAAATTAAATTCGTAAATTGACCCCACTGGGAATCGAACCCTGGACTTCTCACTGTAAGACCACAGCGGTCACCACTGCGCCAGGGAGATTGTCAAAAGGGTGGATGGTGTTTTATTGGTTTCTGCTACAGGGGCCAAGACGCTTAAAGCCTTAATCAAATAAATATTATAAATGCGAAAGTTTGGATGGATGGATGTATGGATGTATGTTTGTTACTCAATCACGCTCCAACGGATGAACGGATCTGGATGAAATTTGGCACAGAGATAGATTATAGTCTGGAATAGCACATAGGCTACTTTTTATCCCGGAAAATTAAAGAGTTCCCGCGGGAACCGAAAAACCTCAATCCACGCGGACGAAGTCGCGGGCATCAGTTAGTATTGTTTATATATTGTTGACTTTTCGTTTTAGAATTATAATCCTTATTTTAGGAACGTCAAGGTACGTGACATCGAACTGTAATTTTGAGTAATATTATGTCAGTGTTGCTTTAAGCGTTGGCAGTATGGCCACAGAATAGGTAATAGTACGGTATGGCCCCCGAATTTTTATTTTTTTTGTTTCACCCAACTTAATTCTATCCTCACATGTCACCTAATGCGTTTGAATAAACCTTGCATTATTTACAATTAAAATATTCTAATAATAAAAAATATACTTAACTACATTAACTACTTATAGTCTAACTAACGTAATACAAATAAAGCGGCTTTTGAGAACTCGCTCAGTGAGCAGCTGAAGAGATCCTTAGGTGCGAGTCGCGCGTACCAGTCGTGCCCTAAGTATGGTGATCACTAAGTATGGTGTGTTTCCACCTTAAAAATGAACGGTTGATGCAGATCGCACGCAATTGATTCGTCGTCTGTGCTCACGTGCTGATGGCTTATGCAATTCCCTACCTGCGCCGAGTCAAAGTGACCCGCTTGTCTCAATTATCCGTACTAGAGCTATCCGCTGGACCAATTACAATGGCGTATTTGTTTAGGACGTGTAACTGAAATGACAATGCATTGTTCCTAATTCGAACCGCTACGGCTTTTGTGAACTCGTTCAGTGAGCAGCTCCTTATGTTCAGCCACTGCGTTGAGCGTGCGAGTCGCGCGTTCCAGTCGTGCCCTAAGTATGGTGATCGCTAAGTATGGTGTGTTTCCACCTTAAAAATGAACGGTTGATGCAGATCGTACGCAATTGATTCGTCGTCTGTGCTCACGTGCTGATGGCTTATGCAATTCCCTACCTGCGCCGAGTCAAAGTGACCCGCTTGTCTCAATTATCCGTACTAGAGCTTCCACTGGACCAATTAAAATGGCTTATTTGTTTAGGACATGTAACTGAAATGACAATGCATTGTTTCTAATTCGAAGCGCTAGAATATGGAATGTCCTTCCGGCTTCCATTTTCCCCCCCTCTTTTAATATAGGTACCTTCAAATCAAGAGTGAATAAGCATCTAATGGCAAGCGCGCTCCACCTTAGGATGCATCACCACTAGCAAGCAGGTCTTATTGCAGCGCTAGCCTGTACTTATATTTAAAAAAAAACTGTAGTGCATCCTTTGATCGTTATAAGTGTTTTACGAGAACCACTATATTATTACTTGCTTTAACATAACATAGTTAAGAACCTGCATGACTGATTTCATATTTTCGTAGGCCACGTAGGCGACGTGGAGGGACAGCTACCGTTTTTTCCTGTCGCGTCACGTCGCGTCGCATTACCGCGTTTGTTGTCCACCTATTGAGCGCTGTTGTCTTAACGTGCGGAGGCCACGGGTTCGATCCCCGGAAGGGTCAATTTGGGAATTTATTATTTCTGAATTTTCCCTGGTCTGGCCTGGTAGGCTTCAGCTGTGGCTAGTAACCACCCTGCCGGAGCCATCATCATTACAACAATATGTGTCGCTCTGGTTAGAAAATACTTTGTTTTGTAAAGTATTTAATGATAGGTATCTTTGTCTGCTTCGACCTAAATTCTTTAGAACTATAAGAGCACGTTCGCATTCATTTGAATGAATTAAAATTGAAAATTGTAGCTTGCAGCGGAAATCATAATTTCAAATTTTAAGCTTTGTATGCGAAATAGAAATCCCTGGGGTGTCATTATTTTGTCGTTGTTATTATTCTAATGAGGTGAATAATTATCACAAAAATCTACGTTTTTTTCCAAAACCTTACTGTATGATGGTATGTAATAGCAAAAAAGGAATATTGTTATTATAATGAACCCTCTCATAAATTATTTTAGTACCATTCATGCGGATTTTTTTTACTAAGTACACTTTGAAGTTAATAATTTTTGATCTCAAAATAATATTTTTACAAATAAATAGTAAAATTACTGTTAGAATTCTATTCAACTGTCTACTACCCAGAACTGGGTATGCAAGAATAAAGGGCTTGAAAATAGGAATTCTTTGAAACGCCTACTTACGTGGGATAAAAAGAAAAATTCTTAAATATCTTTGCAAAAGTTACAAGAAACTGATACTACGTCAATGAAAGATTCTTGCAATTAGTAGGGATCAAAATTAGTAAGTTTAGAATCCCGTAGGTAGGTACGTAGGTAGCCATTTTAAATTATTGGCGCCCAACAATGGGCCAGCCAAATTCAAGCAGCTTTTCTTCAAATAATGAATCTTGATACTCAAAATAAACTATTATACGACAAAATTCCAGTATAACCTTGTTTGTGAAAAGAAGAAAAGCTGCGATACGAAGGGCGTGCAAAGTTACGCTCGCTTCATAAACTGCACAGTTAAGATACTGTAGGAGAGAAAACGGGCGACGGAAAACCGGGACACTTTAGAATTTTAGAAAATTTCTCACAAAACTTCGTAATTTCGCCGAGCCAAGCGCGAGATAAATCATCAAAAGTTTCCTTTGCTTATAACAATAGAAATTTTAACAATTTTGTATGTTGATAAGAGTCAACATTAGAAGGATAATTAATGTTGAATAATAGCTGGTTGTTGCTTTAAAATTTATGACAATCATTTTCGACGTAAGCGTTTTTCAAACGACGAATAGTTTATACAAAGTCGGTCTGTCAAAGGCACCGTGAATAGAGCTCAGGCTATTCTATAATAAGTCATAAGTCATAAATATTTATTCAATTTAGGTTGGTACACTACACTTATTGACGTCTAGTTACATAAAAAATATGATGGTGATAATCTGTTACGGTATCTTAAAACTAAAGGTACGAGGGTTCCAAACGCGCCCTGGTCTGAGAAGAGCCCACAACAAACTCAGCCGGGTTTTTTTTTTCATCTTAACTAAGGAACTATCAGAGCCATTAGAGCAAATTATTGCCAAGCTTCCTTGTCATTTAAGCAATCCTTCACATGGTAATAGGATTTTTCAATGAGTTTACGTTGAACATATTCAGAGACATCTTCAACATGTCTTCTGGGAGCTTATAATATTTTAGGCTATATTAGGAATTCTGGTACACAGATATCCTACAAAAAAATCAATAAAAATACCAAGTGGGTTAGCAATTAATAACAAAAATTTGTCATTTATCAATGGGAGATTCAATAACAATGCTATTCGTAAACCAGTTTTATATGATAAAGTAATTAAAGTTTAACTAATAAAAAAAGTCAAACTTTTTTCCAAGTGATACCATACTGGAAAATCACTGTCGAGCGTAAAACGTTCACAAAGCATTCCAAAAAAGGCATTTTATCTATCGTTTCTGTATCCATAATATTTTAGTTATATTTTTCACAGTGCATATAAAACGCCTGGGACATTTTATTACGATTCGAACGCGCCTTGATTTAAATAAAGCTCACAATAAAATGCTCCACAAAAAGAGTGAACAAATACAAACTGTCATGTATGTACACATGATTAAACCAATAAAAAACACTGCGAGTAAGTATTATATCGGCCGGGCACCGGGATGTGGATAAATGAATTCCCCCAAAGGTAATAAAAGCGATGCGGTGGTATAAAAACTCGGACAAAAATAATCCTGTTCATAACGCTTGCGACATAGATTGATGTGCGAATGAGCGAGAAAGAAGTGCTGCCCACCTGTTCGCACCTTTTCAATCCATTGACAAATACTAAGGCTCTATTCGGATAAGCGGCGGCAAGCGAAAGCGACTGGCGACCGTGCAGCCGATCGTAAGCGACAGTACTGGTTTCTTTCTTAAATGCCACCACAAGCTAGCACTTGACTGCAATCTCACCTGATGGTAAGTGATTATGCAGTCTAAGATGGTCTACTATTGCATTTCAGTTATATTAAACCCATACCCCCAATAAATTTCTATACGGCAACGTACGGGAACGCTAAATCGCTTAGCGGTACGTTTTTGCTGGTAGGGTGGTAACTAGCCACGGCCAGACATGAAAATTAAAAAAATATAAATGACCCTCCCGGAGATCGAACCCGGGCCTCCCACTTATAAGGACAACAGCACTCACCACTGCGTCAGGGAGGTCGTCGATCATTCCTATAAATTTTTTAACACTGGATGAAGATAATTCCCGAATAGGTACGGCGACACTGCGACTTCGTCCGTACGCGTGCTCGGAATAAATCTTCATACAAGGGCATAGAAAATGTATGGGAGTCCCTTACGGTCGGCTGCATGATCGGTGGTCGCTGTCGCCAGTAGCTGTCGCCAGTAGCTATCGCTAGTAGCTGACGCCAGTAGCTGCCGTTTTCCGCCCGCATCGGAATAGAGCCTTAGTACAGAATAATCAACTCACACCGGCACGGCATCGGCAGTGCAAATACCGAATGAACTGTCTGCGTTAATTTTATATGAAAATTAAATGACTTTTATTTCATCCAGTAAAATCATCCAATTAAAATCCTTCATAAATTGACAGTACAAAATGTTTTGGTGAAATTTATATTTCACTTACTAATTATGAATTTACAACTAATTATACTGTTTTCGTAAAATATTTTCGCAGATGATATATCAATTGAGTATCACTTTTGCGATTGATTATCTCGTATACATGAATATTTTCGCCATCGCTATGTACTCGTATTTGTTCGTTATTGTACACAATGTAAGTATCATCAGCAAGTAATTAAAGTATATTATATGCTTTTTATTTATTCAGATCTTTTTAATTAATTTCGTAATTAATACTATAGCTCTGAATAATATTATTTTTCATATTATGTCCCTGATTGGGCGCCATTTTTATTTTTTACCAGATAACAGATAGGTTGGTAATTCATTTCGGCCTAAAATTTCTACTAATATTATAATAGATAGACGACGCGACTTCGTCATGCGTTGATTTACTGTTTAGTTCCCGCCGGAAGTCTTTAATTTTCCGGGATGAAAAGTAGCATAATATGTCCTTCCCCGGGATACCTACCTGTACGATATAACCTATACCAAATTTCATCAAAATCGGTTAAACAGATGAGCCGTGAAAGCGTAGCAGACGGACAGATGGAAAGACAGGCAGACGGACAGACAAAAACACTTTTGCATTTATAATATTAAGTATGGATTAGTATGGATATAAGTTAGTATCACTACACGTTAGCCATAACTCAGGGCAGGTAGACGTAAAATTACGTAAGACTCAATTCCGTTTAATGCGTCCCGAAACCACCCCTCAGGGGTTAATGAGTTGGGCACGGAACTTTGCAAGCTCTATGTGGTTTACTCGATTGGGCACCTCTAAAGGTGGGCAGGTAAATATAATTCAACGGAGGTATATACATCACTAGCGAAGTTAACTCATCAAAAAAGTTTCTACCAACTTTGATTATGTCTGCAGACTTTGTTTTTTTTTGTTTCATGGCTTAGGCCTTGTTAACACTAATCTACTAATCTAGCTGCTTGATCGAGAAACTTGGTATCTAAGTATTTACTAAAGCCAAGTTAGGCAGTGATTACACACATAGACTCAGTTTGTACACTTTTATTCCATAAGCGTCTTAGGAGCTTTTATATTCAAAAGTCGGGCATTTCTTGGAATGCTACACCTCTCCCGACATCAAAGCAGTGTTTCGGGAAAATATTTTCTTATTAAATTATAGTATCTTACGAATCAGAATACCTCAGCGTCAGCACGTTGGACGAGCTGTAAACGCAGGGATTTACCTGTAAAGAATAGAACAGAAAACTTTAATAAAATAAAATATTATAAATGCGAAAGTTTGGATGGATGTATGGATGTGTGGATGTATGGATGTGTGGATGTATGGATGTGTGGATGTATGGATGTATGGATGTTTGTTACTCAATCACGCTCCAACGGCTGAACGGATCTGGATGAAATTTGGCACAGAGATAGATTATAGTCTGGAATAGCACATAGGCTACTTTTTATCCCGGAAAAATAAAGAGTTCCCGCGGGAATCGAAAAACCTAAATCCACGCGGACGAAGTCGCGGGCATCAGTTAGTATTATTATGATTACAATAAATCTTAATGCAACACTATTTCGTTAATCTGTGTTTGTTCTGTATTCGTTTCGTTTCGTGTATTCCGATTCTGTATTACAAATAGGTATCATATTATTAAATCATAGAAGTACCAGCGTCCACAGGATAGTATAATAATTTGTTACTGTTACATACTTAATGTAACATTTGGCTTAATGAAAAGAGCAATTACTGCTGAGTTTCTTGCCAGCCCTTCTCAGTAGAATCAATTTTCTGACCCGGTGGTAGAGTCAAAACAGGACGTATCGTTAGAGACAGCCGTATAATATTATCCTATCCATACTAATATTATAAATGCGAAAGTGTGTCTGTCTGACTGTCTGTCTGTCTGTCTGTCTGCTACGTTTTCACGGCCCATCTCCTCAACCGATTTTGATGAAATTTGGTACAGGGGTAGATTGTATCCCGGAGAAGGACATAGGACTTTTTATCCCGGAAAATTAAAAAGTTCCCGCGGGAATCAAAAAATCTTAATCCACGCGGACGAAGTCGCGGGAATCATCTAGTATGAAATAATAACAACCTTCCGGATCTCTTTCCGGTTGTGTCTGATTTTCCGTCCCATCTGGCTATGAGAGTAAAGGAACAGAGAGAGCACCTGTTTGTGCGCACACACTTCGACGGCCCCTACGTAATTCATCGAAAGTCGAAATTGGCGATTTTTTTTTATTGGTTAAATTGGCTTATATTAAGCTATATTTTACCCCCCACTAATAAAAAAAATCAAATTATAGATATTAGCTGAGATTTTATTCGTAAAACATCGAAAGTGACACTAACACTCCGGGCTATATCATCGAAAGCCCTTGATTCGGTCAATTACGCCGGAGTGGTCTACGTGCGAGCGAGACGAAACTGCCATTTTTGAGAATTTACGTAGTAATTCAGTTTAAATTTTTAAACTGGTAGTTTCATTTTTATACTTCGGAAATGAAGCTCGATTGTAAAACAAAACAAAACGAAACTGCCAGTTTCATTTTTTTACTGCAGAGTTAAATCTCCTTAATAAAACGAAACTACCAGTTTAATTTTTTTACTGCGGAGTTAAATCGCCTCAATAAAACGAAACTACCAGTTTCAATGATTTAAGCGGATATATTTTTTATTTCTTACGTTGTTTCGATATTATTTTCATTAATATTTTTGGTATTTTTGACAAAAAAATATTTTTTTAACTTACCTGTTAATTTGATAATCAATAGTTTTGTAATGTAATAATATGTAAATGAAAACTGACAACTCCAACCACAATTTCACTAATTCCTACCCAGTTCCATCAACATCGGTATTGACTGAGAATCAATAACAACTTACGCCTGTCGAGTGTTGATAGTCCGTACCTAGCCAATTGCCAGCGTAGGCTTTCTTATAACTGTCTCGGAGTGTGATTCCCCTAGCACGAGCGTTACATCAAAACAAAAGAAAAAGACTACGTCTAAAGAAAATCCCGGAAAGAAAAGCTTATTGATGCTTGTGTATAGCTGGTTCTCGATGATCCCGTGTAAAGGATGAAACTAACTTTCACCGCTACCACGGGAAAACCTGTGGACCAACATGTTACACCGCACCGCCAATGCCCTACGCTCCCTTCCTATGTTTACAACATCCTTAAGGCCATCAGTAATCACGTTTCCCAGATACTTAAATAGTTTAACACGCTTAAGTAGTGCTTCATTTAACAAGATGCTATGCTCGACGTGGCCCTCTTTCTCCGGTATACCTGTTGTTCTTAAGGTGATGTAAATTCACTCTTGTTTTCATTATATAAATCAGCCCATGACTAGCTGCGTACTCTTGGCACGTTTCCAATAACTCCCTTACTGACCTAACCATTGGACCCAGCAGAACCATGTCGTCCGCGTTTACACAGACGTTGTCTATCCAGCAGCCGACGTGCCTCCCGCTGAGCTTAACTATCCGGTCATTCACAAGCTAAAGAAGTGGCAAAGACAAACGTCATTGCCTAACATCACACTCCAAATTATATGCGTGGAAGAGCGCATTACGTTACCCAACATAGTTTGATTGGTATGAATTCCAAAATTTCAGATTCTCCTAATCCCCAATGGTACGCCCGCTCTCTTATGCTTATCCCAAATGACATTATAAGACAACATGTCGAATATCCTTGAGAAGTCCAAAAACAAGCGTAGATAGATAGGTGCTCGTCTATCTTCTTTATATTGGACAGCCTGCTTGTCTTGATTGCACTCTCCGTAGATAACCCGCTTCTAAAACCGAATTGACCATTATGGAGACGCAAAATCTGTTTCAGTTTGTTGTCAATCAAACTGTCCAATATTTTGGCTATAATGGTAGCCAACGTAACAGCCTTTTAATTATTTTTATCCAAAATGTCTCCAGCCTTGTTCTTCGGAATAGGCACTATTACTGAGCGCACCATGTCATGGATATAGAAGTGACTTAAACATAGATGCTTTATGCTAAGGCCATCGTGCCCAGGAGATTTTCCTCTACTCATGTTGATGACAATGTCAGTTACCTGCTAGGCTGAAAAACGTGGAACTTCTCCCTCACTAACTGGCTCAGCAAGCTCACCTAAACTTGACGATCCCAGAGGGGATGCAACATCAAAATGGACTCTAAACATGTTCGCTATGTTAAAAGGTGCAGCATCGTTTTAACTCTGTTATTACAAGAAGACGTGGGAAAATAATAAATATTAAAAAAAACGATGATATCTCATCATTGTTATTTTTAATATTTATTCATCGTGATGATGGAAAACTGCTCTTGCCAAAGTGCCATTCTTATAATACTTGTTTATTTTTATCCGTAGTTTTTTTGCTTTCTTGTTAATTTGATTTACTCAAATTGATCTCAATGATTTGTATTAGTAAGTTAAAGTAATATTAATAATGCGTAATTTCAATGAAAAGCTTTTAACAAACCGGTTGTTTTTTCCAAGTGACTTTTAATCACTACGGAACTGTTTTTCTTTAAAACGTAATTAGCTTAAACCTTACCAAATTATATCGAAACTGGTAGTAGTAAACACATTTCATTTCGGCGTAACTCATCGAAACTACCAGTTTCATTGAATACTTCAATAATATATTTATCGTAAATTATCGAAATTGCCAGTTTCGATCATAAATTCAAAAATATTTCCATGCTACAAAATCGAAAGTGGCAGTTTCGATAAAAATCATTGTCAAAAATAAAAAATATTATGACGTAAACTATTGAAACTCGATTTTCTAGAAAAGTATTATATATTTTCACAAATATATATATTTGAATAAATATATAAACTAAATAATTTATGATGGATACCAAAGTTTGGAGGTAATTCTTTAAAAAAACAAAATATAACAGAAACAAACTTTAAACGGCTCTGGTGAAAAGTGCCAATTTTGACTTTCGATGAATTACGTAGGGGCCGTCGACTTGTGCACTATAAAATAACCCGCAGATGGCTAATGTCTCTAGAGATAGGCCGCCGTAGCCGAAATTCGGTTGGGAGGCCATTATTAGTAGGTATAGGTATATCCCAAATACCCAATTTCGTACATTATGCAAAAAGTGCTCCAACAGTCTCTGGAGGACATCATCTTCATTTCCTCATCTCCACACCTCATCCCTCGAGAGAATAGACCCAGGCTCCTAATCACCGTGAAATGCCGCTACGCTCGTTTGTCACAGGGCCTTGGAGATTGTTTTCTTAAAAAGTATTTACTTACATGATGCTTAAAAAGGTACAGTAAAATAGTAGATTGTTACACAAGGGACGTAAGTAAGCTATTACAGAACAAGATCCAATTTGGCGCCAGTGCGAGCGCAGCTCGCATAGGGCGCTAATGGATCGCGTGCACCCGAGATATTTAGTCACACGAGCGAGCGCAGCGAGCGAGGGTGAATATAGTTCGAGGGTGTAATAGCTACTTGCAACAGAGGTAAGCATTCTACTTTATATCATTCTTGCGAGGTAAATAAAACATTGGTAATGCAAAATCACTTTACGAACAAACTTCACAAACTTTCAGATCAAATGAAATGCCGCCATTTCCATTTTTTTTTCGTAAATAGTTTTCCATTTTTTTTTTTACGGCTCTGAGTTCCAAGGAGTTTTGCATAGTTTGAAATGTATGGAAATTAAATGCCGCCATGTTCAGTGTTTTTTTTTTCAGTAAAAAGTTTTCTTATCATTTTATAAGAAAAGAGATTGTTTACCAAGGAGTTTTGCATAGCTTGAACTGTAATGTGAACATTACAATTCAAGCATAGTGCGACGTAATGTTGCCTTGAATTGCAAACACCAACTTACAAGGAGACTTTCCACCATAGTAATCCCTAGTTACTGAGCAAGTATGATATAAAGTTAAGTTATGTAACTTCAATTTTAGGCTCCATTAACTTTTTTTGATGCTTTCGAAATTCGATTACTAATCCATTATTTATTACCGTACCTAATAATCAAATCAATACTAATATTATAAATTCGAATGTTTGGTTGGATGGATGGATGGAAGTTTGTTACTCAATCACGCTAAAACGGCTGAACAGATCTGGATGAAAATTGTCACAGAAATAGATTATAGTATGGAATAACATATAGGCTACATTTTATCTCGGAAAATTATTATAGAGTTGCCGCGGGAACCTAAAAACCTCAACCCACGCGGCCGAAGTTGCGAGAATCGGCTAGTGACTTAAATAAATTTTAAAGTTATTAAAAATATCGTTCACGTCTTATTATTTTTTAAGCTAAAGAAACTCTTTCACTGAGTAAAAAGAATGAGTCAGAAGCCATTTTCAAAATCTATCTAATAATTTTTTCATCCCACCATCTCGGAAAGAGTATTTTTACTCTTCGATATCTGAAGATAAAAGCCGTTATTATCCTCTAGAGGATAAAGTAAATTGAATTTAGAACATCGTGTGCACGTTAGTAAATATCACTCGTCTATGAAGTTTGTGAATTCAAAACATCATTAAAACCTATTTACTTGTACCTCTATGGTGCCGAATTTCCATACAATCGTTTTTAATTTGTTAAAAACTCACACTCGTAACCTTCTTGGTGTACTTTTTTAATTTGCTTTGCGCGCACCATTTTCTTTCACGTCATATTGTTTAAAATTAAAACCGATTAAAAACAAGAAAATTGAAAATAAGTGAAAACCCTAAAATGAGTGATTCTAGTGACGAAGAAATTAACAGAATTGAATTTAATCTTGTGATTTTTTTTGCATTTAGTCATTTCCTCGCTGAGGTGGGATGAAAAGTTACGTGTTGCACTCGAGTGAAAAGATGTTTCACCTCGTGCTCTTTTGATTCCCTCGCTGACGCTCAGGATTCAAATTTTTCCTTCGCTTGCTCGGTCATCAAAATTGAGCACGCGGTTAAAATAGTACATTGTTCACCGAGGGGAGAAAGTGACCGATTACTATCGAGGGTGTAGTTTGAGGCCCGAGGCGTAGCCGAAGGGCCGCAATACACGCGAGGTAGGAATCGTACTTTAGAAAGTACGATTAAGACCGAGTGATACATAGTGCTTTATACTACACCTGCGAGGAAAATAAGCGATAATTAGTGATTAAACGAACTTACAAAGGTTAAAATAATAAATAAAATAAATATTTTTTTATTTCAGGCAATTTTACAAACCCATATTTAAAATACAGAAACATAAAAAAAAAAAAAAAAGAAAAAAAAAAAAAAAGAAAAAGAAAAAGAAAAAAAAAAAAAAAAAGTTTAGGTTAATAGTTAATAGTCCTTAATTAGGTTAGGCTAGCTAGCTTTAATTTCTAATGTATTGTTTTCAAAAAATTTAAAAAAAAAAATGACGTTCTATCATAACTATATGAGTCGCTTCATTCGAAGCTTCACTATCACAACTAGACTACATTTTGAGGATTATTTCAATATAGATTTCGATATCGACAATCGACATCGATATCGACAATCGACATCGATACCGACGATCGACATCGATACCGACAATCGACATCGATATCGATATCGACTATCAATATCGGATATCGATATCGACTATCGATATCGATAATCGACGTCGATGTCGACAATCGACATTCACCATATTATTTGACTTTTCTATGTCAAATATTATGGTGAAGCTGCTTCTAATATTATATTTCCTTATGGTAAGACATCCGAATTCTCAACGTCCATACCATATTTACTTAAAATTAAAAAACAACAGCGCGTTAGAAATGGATTTTCATACAGTTTTCTCCCCGCTTAGCACGTTAGAAATGAAATTTCATACATCTTTTCCTCCCGCTTAATTGGTTTGTAGCAATGACGTACTTTCTACCTCGTTTTGACAAAAGCAAGAGGGTACTTTCCGAGCGGGTGTAGTATAAAACAACTTTTCACTCTTGTATAACAAATAACTATTGTCTACACAAATATATCTGCAGGTCACCGGTTTGAGGAAATAGTGCAGCAAAAACAAAAACTCAAACTGCCTTAAAACTCTATTCATGTGTCAGATAAAAAGAAATCTTTCACGAATTCGGAGGCTTTGCTCCTAGTTCTAACAAAGTCGAATTCCGCCAAATTAAGTAAAGAATTCCACACAATTCGGAACACAAATATACGTACAATCCATCGTTTCACAATTTCACCCATTCCTATTTTCATGCCCACATTGAATTTTAATGCAATCCTATTTGCCGTGTTGCAGTTGCAGCTTTGTGCTTTTTGTTGCCTCCTTTGTTGCTCAAGTTGCATTTTACTCTTTCTAATACTTTTGAATTTTATTCGGATTATATTCGGTGCCCGTTCTCAACTGCAATGCCTTTGCGCTATTCATAAATATGTAGAGTTAGATTTTTATTTGAGCTGTATTCGAAAATCTGTATAAAAATATAGAAGTACGGTGGATGCCAAATTATAAATAACTTGATATATTTCTCATAATATAAGTATTTCTTTCTTTTTTTGAGAAATGCTGAAATATAAAGTTATATTATTCTAATAACAGTAAATATAAAATTTATTTTTCAAATTAATTTAAAACTGAAACAAGACTGGTCAGACTGCAAAAACTTTTTCATCCCATGTATTCGAAAAGGACGACTTGGTTCGCCTTTATGTGCGCCCAAAGGTGGTGTTTTCTATAAGAAACTTTTAGCGGGCAGTAATGAGTTTTTAATCCTCTTTATACTCGTAAGTGCGCCGCAATTATCTTTGCCGCGCACTTATTGAATTTGGAACATCTTAGTGTTCAGCGCCAACGCAAATTGACGACCTCCGTGGCGCAGTGTTGAGCGCTCTTAACGTGCGGAGGTCCGTGCGGAGGTCCAGGGTTCGATCCCCGGCAGGGTCAATTTAGGAATTTATAATTTCTGAATTTTAACTAACGAAAGGGCTATTTATATATTATATTAAAAAAAAAAAAAAAAAAAAAAAAAAAAAAAAAAAAAAAAAAAAAAAATTAAATAAATCCATATAAATATTATAAATGCGAAAGTTTGGATGGATGGATGTATGTATGGATGTATGTTTGTTACTCAATCACGCTCCAACGGATGAACGGATCTGGATGAAATTTGGCACAGAGATAGATTATAGTCTGGAATAGCACATAGGCTACTTTTTATCCCGGAAAATTAAAGAGTTCCCGCGGGAACCGAAAAACCTCAATCCACGCGGACGAAGTCGCGGGCATCAGCTAGTATTATTATAAAGGCGAAAGTTAGTTTGGATGGATGTGTGGATGTATGGTGGTATGGATGTGTGTTACTCAATTACGCCCGAACGGCTGAACGGATCTGGATACAATTTGGCACAGAGATAGATTTAAAAAAAAAAAAAAAAAGATTATAGTCTGGAAATAGCACATATGCTTTTTATCCCGGGAAATTAAAGAGTTCCCGCGGGAACCAAATTTTCTCATACAGGGTGATGAAAAGTAGAGTGTATCATTCGGGCGCAAATATATTTTTGGCTCGGGCGACGTACTTTGAATCCCTCGCTACGTTCAGGATTCTACTAAAGAATCCCTCGCTACGCTCAGGATTCTACTCTAGAATCCCTCACTTCGTTCTGGATTCAAAAAAGCGCCCTCGCCGTAAAAATATTATTTTGCTCCCTTATAATACAATCTACTATTTCACCTCTCATGCTCTAAAAAGATGTCATTAAAGCTTAGCGTAGGCGGACTAAAGTTAGCATTTAGGGTCTAGGGATTAAAGTAATTTTTTTTTTATAATTGCTGGCGAGTAGTAAATGGGTAGTAAAAAATTATAGTCTATGATTAATATCAACAGCCCAAACGAATGTCACAGACACAGGGTGTGTTCCGATATACACTGCGAGCACTGTTCAGTGCTCTTACTGTGGAGAAATTTGTTCCGTTATGGACTGACAGTAAACTGCCGCAGTATCCTAGGGAAATATATGACGTCATAAATCGTCGCCATTTTTGTACTGTGAGCACTGGCGTTTTCGAGGTAAGGTGCTTTCAGTGCTGACTGCGTTCCGTTTTAAGCAGTAACCAGTACACCTAACTATAAAGGAACGGCTTCTCAGTGTATTAAACTGACGTCACACCTTACAGTGATCTCAGTGTATTTCGGAACATACCCACAGTCTAATAAGATACGTTCTTTCCTACCAGTCGTTCAACGAAGGCATCTAGACAAAGCAAAGCGACGGGGTGATAGGGGCGTAACGAATGAAACTAGCAGAATTTTTATAATACAAATTTCTATCACTCTAATGTCTTATACTTAAGCAGTGCCGTACATCTAGGACTTTTTTTATGTTCCATTTTTGAAATAATTTGTACGCAATCCTTTGTTGAATGTAATTATGCGTCAATGTGCTAATGTTACCCATCGTCACCTACACGTAGGTACGTGCGTACAGCTCAATGTCTATGGTTCTTAATGTATTTTTTTTAAAATTCCTTCTTGTTAACAATAAGGAGAAAAATAAAGTTGGTATTGCGGATTGCCGCGAAATCTTTAATATTTTTATTGTAATTAATACATTTATGTAAAGGGATGTTTATTTAATTCATTTCGGATTTCGATGCACAATACGTAATACAAGGTGAAGGCATAGGGTAAAGTGAATGTGATTATTTATTTGTTAATATCATTAAGTGAAAATAAAGATCTTACTCTTACTATTAAAATGTAACAATTGAATGGCAAAAAATAAATTAAAAATCGTTATTTATTATATTTTCTCGCAATCGAAGTGAAAAGTAGAGTGTTTACCACGGGACTAAAAGCCATTCTACTCGACACTATAGCTTACCTCGCTAGTCGCTACGCTCGGTAAGCTAAACATCTCGTATGAAATGGCTCATTTTAGTCCCTTGATGAACAATGTACTATTAATTGAAACTCTTTATAAAGAAATAAATAAAAAAATTGCAAACAATTTTTGAACATAGACATGAAAAACTTTCAGCTATTTGATAAGGCAATTTGATAAGCTCGATAGAATTTAAGTTTCACTTCTCAAAATTATTTTTGTCTGAAATCTTAATGTACACATACGGTACACTTCTAACTTGCTTCAACTTGGGACGTTCCGTCACTAATGTAAATCTTTGTGCGTTATTATTACAACATATTTCTCCATGTACTAAAATTTGATTAATAAGCAGCAATCAAAGGTAAAAAAAACACCGACGAGTACATATTTTCAAGTGACAGAGGCTCTCTCAAAAACCTGTGATGCTAGACGTACCGTAAAATTGTTTATGAGGGCGAAATGGGCTTATACCCTCATGGCTCGTACTACATTACCGAGAGTTATCAAGGTATTATGATCTCCGATGCGTACGGTACACTTACTGTTAGAGTAAGATCAGACTTAAGACTTTTTGTTTTAGGGATTCTGTATAATCGAAAAGGCAATATTTTCTTGACGACGAAACAAAAGTTAAAGAAAAGATATGAGCAGAATCTGTCTACTCTCTTGCTAGTTAATTTTGAAGAAAGTGTCTCTTTGTATCGCTTATATTTAAGCATTCGAAGCTACATTACTGCCGTAGTTTTATGCAACATTGAATATTACTTTTGTAGGGATGGTAGAGCCTGACACTTCATAAGTGAAAACACTCAACATTTATCAGTTTGATTTCGACATCATGTTAAAGTCTTTTCCGTTGAAAATATGTAGCGATCGTAACTCGCACTGACTCATTTCGCCTCTCGCGCACAAAATTTGATGCCATCTGAAGTGCAAGCAAGCGTGGTGAGGCAAGACACAGCAATGTGACACGAGGGACCCTCGCCTCGCCTCGCCTCGCCTGGGCCACAGGGAACGGGTCGGCTGTGCGGTGTAATAATTCCTCGTATTTATATGGACGACATTACACAGCGTCACTCGCCACGCGTCCGACTCGCACCCGCGTTCTGTGTGATGTCGTCCATATAAATACAAGGAATAGAATCCCGACCCGGCCCGCGCCCGACGTGTTTTGCCCTTTAACGATAAATCGACGCTTATGTCAGACCTCAGACAAATAGTTATCGAGTGTGTAGCGGTACAACTTTTTATCGCGCGACACGTCGCTAGCGTGTTCTCTGGGTTACCTCTGAACAGAATGTTTGTTTCGTTGAAAAATATTATCTCACCCGGAGGAGAGTTTGGGGAAGTTTTATTAACGACAGTTTGCAGTAGATTAGGTTTTTGAACGCTTCTTTCTTGTTTGTTCGCAGTTCGGAGTGTTTACAGCGTGTCTTTAATGGGCATCTTGTGATTCAAGATGTGCACCTTATAATAAGGTTTGTTTGTTCTTTATTTCGTTTATTACTACAGTCAGCTCGTGCCTTCGTTCGCATGGAATGTTTATTAGTTATTTTTACAAAGGTGGCCTTTCTTCTGGAAAGAGTAGATAATTTCTTTGACAAGTTTTTAATGATTTTATTGTAAAATGGTACCGACGACGCGTCGTTAGTATTAGATATAGTAATCGAAAAAGCAAAGGTTACACAACTGGCTAGATCGGTCTTTTGTGACGTAGGCATTCGCTCAGAAAGGATTTTTGAAAATTCAACCCCAAAGTAGGTATTTTACCCACGAGAGGAGTTTGAAATAATTTGCCCATAGAATCGATCCTAACAGCTAGTTGTTTAAAAAAAGCGAAAGTTGGTTTGTTGTTATGTTCCTCAATCACGTTGCAACAAAACAACTTGAAAAAGTATAAGTATATAAGTATATCCGACGCTCCATACAAATCTGAACCGTCTCCTTTCATCAAAATCGGTAAATATTGTTTATATTACTTTACCTAAATTACTTTACACTATAACTGCTCTATTGTAACGAGCCTTTGTGTAGGCCTTTCCTTAGGCTGTGATATCACCAACAGTAGATTGAACGCACTAATGAACCTTTATTACTTTTCAGGTACCTAATAAAAGCCTGCTTGCTTCAGCATTTTCTTATTTGGCGCCCCGTAATTAGCTCCGGTAGACGAAATAACTGACAATATTAATAAATAAGCGATCAGATTAATCCATACTAATCTATACTTCCATACTATACTAATATTATAAATGCGAAAGTTTGGATGGACGGATGGATGTATGGATTGATGGATGTTTGTTACTCAATCGCCAGAACGGCTGAACGGATCTGGATGAAATTTGGTACAGTGCGAAAGTGTGTCTTTCTGTCTACTACGCTTTAAAGGCCATTTTATCAACCGATTTTGATGAAATTTGGTAAAGTGGTTTCATCTCGAGGAAAGACAATAAGGAGTTCCCGCGGGAATAAAAAAAACTGAACTCACGCGGACGAAGTCGTGGGAATCATCTAGTGTTTAATTAATTGTCTTGATAAAGATATTTTTCCTTCACATCAGGTGACCCGCCTGCTTGTTTGCTCTCTCTATTTAAAAAAAACTCAACCGAGTAAGTTCTTGGTAGTAGTAGTATAATTTATAGAATATAGATACTATATCAGACATAATATTAGTATCTATCAAATGACCTTCAGATCCATTGATGTAGAATTTTAGTACCTATTCAGATCTGACAAAAACAAAAATATAAAAACCTCCTTTGGGAGTTCAATAAAAAAACACTTGAAACCTCTTACGGTACAACATTTGCTTATTTTATTGAGACAGGTTTTATTATAATGTCAATTTTGTCCGTAAAGTTTCTGAGAAAAAATTACTATGAATAAATTGTGTTTCTACGTAAAATTTACTCCATTATTGTAGTCTCAGAGCGAATAAAGAACTTATGACAAAATTGAATCTTTATATGAAAAAGTTTATATTATACCTACAGTAGATACTTAGATTGTAGAATTTAGTTTTATGCAAAAACTAGCTTATATTTTGACGACCTCGCTAGCGCAGTGGTTAGCGCTGTGGTGTTACAGTGGGAGGTCCCGGGTTTGATTCCCGGCAGGGTCGATTTGGGAGTTTATAATTTCTGAATTTTCTCTGGTCTGGCCTAGTGGGAGGCTTTAGCCGTAGCTAGTTACCACCCTACCGGCAAAGGCGTACCGCCAAGCGATTTATGCTGAGATATATAGAGCGAACTTTGATTTTGCTTAGACATGGTTAAAATGAGACAGATTTATGTTAATCAAATATATATTATAAATGCGAAAGTTTGGATGGTGTATGGATGTATGGATGTATGGATGTATGGATGTTTGTTACTCAATCACGCCCCAACGGCTGAACGGATCTGGATGAAATTTGGCACAGAGATAGATTATAGTCTGGAATAACACATAGGCTACTTTCTATCCCGGAAATTTAAGGAGTTCCCTTCCCGCGGGAACCGAAAAAAACCTCGATCCACGCGGACGAAGTCGCGGGCATCAGCTAGTAAATCCATATGGTTTTAACTCTAAGTAAAGTCTGAGCCAATTCAAAGTACGCGCACTATAGATCTTAGCCTTAGTGTTTTGGTACAATACCGTGTAGAAAGTAGAAACCGATTGTACCTACTATATATTATACGAGTATCTCTATGGGGGTATGGGTTTCATATAACTACCGTAACCCTAACAGGTACCCGGTAGGTATATAAAATAAATCCCATACAAATTCTATAGCTATTAAAATTAATTATTAAAAAGCCAAGTACTTAGCTCTTAGTATAAAGAAATACAATCTTGTTTCTTTCATCAGTTTTAATTTGCATTTCCCTATTGTTTCCATTTTAAATTAAAAAGCAAATTGCTTTGATTCCACTTTTTATAAGGAAAACTAAACTGGCTTGAGTGATGTTAAGTATTTTATGAAAGTACCTAATTAACAGAAATGCGCTATACCTACTTATTTGAAAAGAATAACCGCTGGAATAAGAAAGCAAAATATATTTTCTTTGGCATTCTCCAGGTTTCTGTGATATAAATAAGCTGATGCAGTGACTTCGTCGGCTAACTTGTTAGTTTTTTTTTTTTATTATAAAGTTCCATTACTATGATGTTATAATGGCAACTTTATTGTCTACTACCATCTATCCTATGGGCTAATTAGCAATATTATTCTAGCTTAAACTTCTACTTATAATCTTGTCTACTAATAAACTTGTAGCGAAAAAAAAAGCATTTAAATTTTTTCAATTTATTTATGTGTGTATAATACAAAATATAATAACAAAACCCACGAAACACAAATATAAACATAATATTATAAACATAAAAGTAGAACTTACGTAATAATTTGGCCATTTGCGTGGGTGGTCCGTGGTAGGTCTGACTCCTAGGTATTTAGGATACCATTCCCATTTCCCGCGGGGCTTAAGGCAGTGGTCCGACCGCCGGCGAGAAAACGACTAACTATCGGCGATTTTCTCTCTCAAGAAACGCACAATATGTACATTCTGTGTAAACGAAAGAGATGCATATTATATTAAAATTTCGTTTAGTAACTCTTTCGTTTACACAGAATGTACATATTGTGCGTTTCTTGAGAGAGAAAATCGCCGATAGTCAGTCGTTTTCTCGCCGGCGGTCGGACCACTGCCTAAGGCTTACTAACTAATTCAAGCTGTTTTGTTCACAGAAACACAAATAACACAATTTTTCTAATATAACTACTCCTTTCATTTCAATAACTCACAATTCATTTTCTCACTCAGCGTTATGTAAAATAATGTTACATAACGTATGCATTGTATATATTATTATTTACGAAGCGTAACATATTTATTGTAATTAAAAGAGCTACTGCTGAGTTTCTTGCCGGCTCTTCTCAGTGGAATCGTCTTTCCGAACCAGTGGTAGAGTTTGTTGACTTATCATAAGTGGCACAAGTCGATCTACGTGAAATCATTTCATATTTTCATTTTAATAATAAAATGACGTCACGGCTTGCAGCAGAATACTATCCAGAAAGAGAGAGAAAGAAAGAAAGACAAGTCAATACGATCATTGTATAAAGGTTCCTTGCAAGAATTTCGCTGTACAAAGAATACGTAATCCGGTTTTCTTGAAACCTCACAAGTTGCATAACAAGAGTGAAGTTAGTACATTTTGTAATACTATCCGCGAAGTAGACTGAAGCCTACTTATTACGTAACTTAGGTATTTATAGACTCGTACTTACCAGTGTACCTACTAGAAAAATCTAGCGTTCCATATCAATATTATTCTTTTATATTCTTTACTTAATAGCTGACGCATAGATACTGAATTGAGGTTTTTTGGTTCCCGCGGGAACTCTTTGATATTCCGGGATAAAAATGTAGCTTAGGTGTTATCCCAGATTATAATAGATTATAGACGCACACACACACACACACAAACACACACACACACACACACACACACACACAATTTGAAGACACACACACACAATTTGAGATAGATCTCTGTGTCAAATTTCATTCGGATCCGTTAAACCGTTCTGGCGTGATCGAGTACCTACCTAGCAAACATCCATCCATCCATTAATCCAAACTTTCGCATTTATAACATAAATATTATTACTCATATTTTAGTCTTTATTGATAAAACACGCCTGGGGAGACATTACCCAATGCGTCCCCCTTAGCTACAAAAAGCACTTTAAAATTGAAATAAAACTAGATATAATTAGACTTAAAAACTAATAACACTAATGAACCTATTATTTATTTTCTAACATGGGGGTTTATTTTATTTATGAGCTGTCTCTCGCGCTAAAACATTGAGCAAGCGCAGTGACCGAACCAGTGGAGCTTGACCTGCAGCCATTGCTGTTATAATAAACTGTTAGACGATGATGGTTTTGATAAATCCCTCTTTGATTTTCCGGGATAAAAAGTCAACAGTTTCCAAAAGATATGTCAAAATCTAAATCCATGCCGACGATGTAACGAATGACGAATACTGGTTTTGTTAAATCCCTCTTTGATTTTCCGGGATAAAAAGTCAACAGTTTCCAAAAGATAATATGTCAAAATCTAAATCCATGCCGACGATGTAACGAATGACGAATACTGCCTCGTTGGTCTAGAGGAGCATATATTTGACTAAGTTTGATGAGGTTCTGGGTTCAATTCCTGGGTCTGACTCTGGCCTTAAATAAGCATCGGGGTTTTCAGACAAAAAATTTCGTTACTAGCCCAGAGTTTGCCGTGTTTTACCGTTTATTAGAGCCTGAAAGGTACTTACTATTAATTATCCTGTGATTATAGTTTCTTGGATCGTAAGCCCAAATCATCAATAACAACGTATTTCGCGCGCGAGTTGAATGCAGAGCTTATGTATGGTCACCCATACAAAAGCTCTGCATTCAACTCAACTTCAATTCTACGTGTTCTATACTTTCTTGAATTTTTTCTAGATCATTGGCTTGCAAACGAAATTGTCAATAAAACACGTGCCAATTGTTACTTCCAAGGTGCCTGAAAAGAAAAGTAACAAAAACAAATCACAATCACAATGGTAATACATAATAGCATCCTCCGGATCGTATTACAGAATGTCAACATTTTTCGAGAGCTCTTACGAACTGCGATCTTACCCCGGCACAGGTGGCGAATGGGAGAAACGGCGTCTAAAGGTATTTTGAGCCCTTAATTGTAATCCCCAACATAAAACTGTCCCTTGTGCCTTCTTCTTTATTATAACTGGTATAAGCATGTATTAGATTATAGCAATTTAAAAAGTCGTTGTAATCCGACCTTCAAAAACAAAAACGTTACAATATTCAACACTAGCTGATGCCCGCGACTTCGTCTGCACGGATTGAGGTTTTTTGGATCCCGTGGGAACTCTTTAATTTTCCGGGATAAAAAGTAGCTTATGTGCAAAATTTCATCCAGATCCGTTCTGCCGTTCTGGCGTGATTGAGTAACATTACATTCATCCATCCAAACTTTCGCATTTATAATACTAGTATACTCGTAGATATACTCGTAGATGGGCAATGTCTTACGTTACGGGCGTCGAGAAAACCCCCAAGCGTAACCAGAGATTTTGGAGTAACCCCCGAGCGTATCGAGGGTGTTGCATCTAGAAACCTGAGTGAAGCGCGGGGTTTAAGTGAATTGCTATTTCGGCCGAGACTTGTAAAGTACTTTTCTCTAATTTGCAAGGAAACATTAAACCGATTTTGTTGCCGATAGACGCCGTTGACTATCCTTAACTTGCGCTATAACCCTTGTGTTGTATGGAAATGTAGTGATTTTAGAGTAAATTAGCGGCTAGAAAAGAGCCAATGTACGTATTTTTAAAGTGTTGGTTATGAAACTCTTTTTGCAAGGCGATTAGGACGTTTCACGTTGCTATTGTGAACTAAAGTTGAAAATTATCATGATACGAATGAAAAACCTCATTCGAATCGAAGGTCTCTGCAATATGTTTACCTTTTCTCCATGAAAAACTAGACTATACGACCAATATACACTTAAATTCGTGATTATCCGCAGTGATGTAAAAAAAAAGACAATGGAAAATATTAAACCTGCCATAGATTCCATCCTAGTCTCTAATTAAAAAAATAAAACAAAACCGGCCAAGTGCGAGTCGGACTCGCGCACCGAGGGTTCCGTACAAACCTGTAGTAAGTTTTACGATTTATGACTTATTAAAAAAAATTGCTTAAAAATTACGTTTGTTGTATGGGAGCCCCCCTTTAATATTTACTTTATTGATATTTAATTATTTATTTTGAAAGGTAATGTACAAGTTAATATTCTGTGAAAATTTGAACCGTCTACCTGTTACCGTTTTTAATATTGAGCAAAAAAATACGAAAAAAACACGTTTATTGTATGGGGACCCCCCTTAATATATATATTTTTTTAATTTTTAGTATTTGTTGTTATAGCGGCAACGGAAATACATCATTTGTGAAAATTTCAGCTTTCTAGCTATCGGTTTATGAGATACAGCCTGGAGACAGACAGACAGACAGACAGACAGACAGACAGACAGACAGACAGACAGACAGACAGACAGACAGACAGACAGACAGACAGCGGAGTCTTAGTAATAGGGTCCCGTTTTTACCCTTTGGGTACGGAACCCTAAAAATACGACACTCGAAGAAAACCGTACATACTTACCTATTGAATTAAGAGCGTACATACCCTGAGCCTCTTTTGAAGTTTAGGTATTTATCTCGGGTAAATCCTTTGTCTCGGATAGTCCTTTGTTTGAGCGAGTGAACAGAAGGCATCGGGTGCAAAGTAGTTTGACAAACCGTTTTGATCCTAATCCCATTTTCAAACGGGCTATTATTTTTTCAATATTCAAAAAAAATGTTTTAATTCACTTAACATACGTTTCATATAAAACTTTTTTTAATATAGGTGTATTCATATAAAGAGAAGGTTGCATGATTGTAAATGTTTTTAAGTAGGTACATCCATAGATACTAATATTATCTTTGTTTGCTTATTTTCTGTTACTTATTTATAAGACACATTTTGTACAAAAATAAATAAAATAGTAAAATAAAATATTAGTATTATTTTGATTTTTACTTAACATTATTTACAATATAAAATTATTAGAATTTATATAGTAAATGCTACTATATTTATATACATATCAATACGCCAGGGCCCAGGTCTTAGTTTTTACATTGCAAATTCGATTGACTGTAACCGTTCGATCATATTACGTTAAAGTAAAATGAATCTTAATAATATTTATTTAGAGCTCAATTTCGTGTTTGCATTCACACTGCTCCAAATGGAAACGTTTCGAAATTAAAATCGGTTGGAATTTGTGACTTTAAATCAAGCACCTTTGGGCACATTTTACCCTGACTCCAATGTGATCGAACGCTCGATTACGATCAATCGAATTTTCAATGTAAAAACAAACTAAAAACGGGTGTCTCTTATTGGCATTGATCTACATTTACGGGGGTAGATTGGGTATTTCAGGCAAAATACATTTGTAATAAAAACTTATTAGTTTTTGTCCCATATTTTTTTTCCAAAATTGATCGTCCTTTATAATCTTTTCAATTTTCAAATTCAATTTTTTCCGGTTCAAACCGCAAGAAGACAAATTTTGATTTTGATTTTGATTTTGAACCTTTTTGATTCCTTGCCTTCGCTAATTGTTCACTACGTAAATATTTCTTTTTTTTTAGTTTGAAAATCGGAGTTTCAGAACCCCATTTCTGAAAAATATAACTTATTATAATTCGCACGCAATGAATCCTGAAGACAAAACAGTGCAATAAACTGATAAGCACGTGCAGATGCAGGTGTTTCACCAACATAGGTTTTTGTTTATCATGGTAACAATAGCGATCGCGGGGTCAATAGCGATGCAATAATAAAAAAGGTCCGGTTCGGAAAATATAAAACACAATCATCAAGTGCCGCTCTGTAGAACAATACAATAGAATTTACTACGCGGGGTACAATAAAGTACAAGCTGCACTTTACATAACTTTTTGCTGACGTGATGAGTGCATTGTTTGGAATAAGTAACTTTGCCTGACAGTAAAATAAAACACGCAATGCCAATAAAGCGCAAAATGAGGCCATTTGGCTGACCCACGCTCAGCCAAAATCGATGAACCTAAATGTTTTATTCCTTGAGTAGTCTAGGCGTGCACTGATAAAGTATTTTGAGTTGACAAACATACAAAAAACAAGGCTTTTTTGTCAGTGAAATATCCCATATTGGATTTGCCGTGACGTCATACTATGGTCTTATAATATCTCAGTACTCAAAATATGTAGGTCTGCAATAAAGAGGGAACCAACAAACAAAAACACATATACAAACATGATTGCTAACGACTAAGCCTTCCCCAAGTCGGGCAAAGAAAGGTTCAGTTCAAAACATAAAACAAAACCTATTCATCAAAAAGGTCCGTAAGCGTGGTAAATAATAATAACTACCCAATTGTTTGCATAGCTACCTGCTTTTGCTATCGTGACGACTGTATTTTTATGGCCATAAATAATATCTATCCAAGTGTAAAAACAAGCAAACATGCGAGCCAAACAAATAAAATTCTAATTTCTAATTTATTGTAAGTGTACACAGTACACAGTAAATTTGACTATTCGAAAGCTCATTGCATAAGTTTACTAACGTCCAATCGTGTGTCTCGATACGAGTCGCTTTACTAGGTGACTCCCGCAACTTCATCTGCGTGATTCATGATTTTTAAATATCTCATGGGAATCCTTATTTTCCGGGATAAAATACCTATGTTTGTCTCCAAGAAAGTATCTCTGTACCGAATTTCAGGAAAAATTGGTAGATAAACCCTGCATGTAGACAGCTGACAGACCGACAAAGTAACACACTCGCATGTTTAATATTAGTAAGGATTACAAATTCAAAATTTATATAAACTTACTAGCTGACCCGGCAAACGTTGTTTTGCCATATAAATTATTTCTAGAGTATGAAAATATTAAAAAATTAAAAATTATTACGAAAAAATTATGTAGTTATAAACCTATTCTCATACCTACTGAATATACCTACATAGGAAATTTCATCAAAATCGGTCAAGCCGTTTCGGAGGAGTATAAACACTAAAACTGTGACACAAGAATTTTATATATTAGAATTTATTTAATAAATATAACACAATATCTAACCGCGGGCAGTATCATTCAGAAGTAATTCAAGCTGGAGATAAACGATCCAAAGGGATACAATATCAAAATCATAATGCAAATCACACCAATAAAATGCCAAGTCGTCATAAGGAAAGATAATTTCACAACCGAACACAAGATACCGCGCTAATATGCCATGAAAAACAATAAACACGTGATTTTTTTTTTTTGAAGGGCTGGCTCATTTTTTGCGCAAAGGATCAGCCTGGCTGTCCAGCGCGGAAATGCAGCCAGCATTCTCGCCACCATTGCACGCGGGCATGATTTATATAGTTATCAGGTTAGGCTAGCTAGGTTTATTGTTTCTATTGTATTGTTTTCAATAAATTTTACCAACGAGTGATTATCATTTCAGTACATGACATCGCATTAGCCTTTAAATAATAGTTAATGTAACCACAAGCTTTATAAAGCAAGTTTAGTAAAGTAAATTATTTTATAACTGTCTGAAACACACGACCTTGTCTGAATTGAATATTCAAATTCTTATTTAAATAATTAAGTAATATTACTATAAACATCATATATATACGTTTAGTATAAAGTATAATATACAAACCTTAAACTATTTAAAACATAATAATTTTCATCCATCAAAAAGAAAAAGCAGCCAGTATTAAAAATGCCTACTATTGAGAAGTGACAATCACACTACAATCTCAGGTATATGCTACGTATATCATTTTGAGTTGCGGAGACGAAAGGCGTTACGTCCACCCTCTGAGAAGCCTCGGCTACGACTAGTTTTCCTAGTGCTTGATCACGCAGTTTTGTAGTGTGTTACAAACTTATTTTTGAATATAAATTATTGTTAATTATATATTTTTTTTTGCTTTATATCATTGAAAATATGTCTTACTTTTAGGAGTACTAATTTATTTTTACAAATTAAGCCAACAAACCTCCTAAAATGACGGTTATATGTGACCTTAATTTCGTCAAATTAAATCTTCTTTGTTTTGAATTTTATAATACAAAGGATAGCAAATTAATAATTTTTATCTTCAACTATAGTAGTTCAGGACCTTATACTCTATAAAAGTATCTCTTTGTGTGACCACAACGAGTAAATTTGGATGTTCGCTAACGTCAAACTTTACACAAAAATCAAGATTAAATAACAGCTTCTTGGTATTTTCGTAATAAGGAACAATCTATTAATTAATTTCAAAATGTTGTCAGTCATAATAGTAGATCAGAGAATTCTCTACAATTTGGTATGAATAAGTTTTGGTTTAATGCAGGGAGTAACAAAATATCAGGGGGCAAAAAAGCTAAATATAAGGGTCTACCCTTGCAGCTCAAGCTCAGCTCGAATGTATAGTCTTAAGGGGAAGTTGCCAACATTTTTCGCTTTCTAAGGGCTTTTGCGACCTCGACAATCAACACAGGTGGCACCGAGGGTCCTCTTTAAATGTATTTGACGCCCTAATTGCGAAAGCCGACACTCTTCCATCAAAATGTGAAGAAGCTTTCATCTTTATGGCGCGTTTGCATTAGGCCGGTGACCAAATGCGTCAGCCGGATTCGGTTTAACCAAAGTTACCCGAATTGGCCTCTTTACAGTAGGTCGGTAACCCTCGCGTCGGCCGTATTTGGTAGCCCAAACCATAAACAAGCTGAATTGGTAATGTGCAGGTCATTATTTATAGGTATACCGATCCGCAAATCGAACCTAATATAGTTGGGTAAATTTGACAACTAATTTTTTTTTTAGTGATTATTAAATAGAGGATCTCCCAAAAGTCGTAATATCCAAGTCCCGATGTTGAATAACATTTTAAAGTATAGATGAAAGTAAAAAAGTGTGTCGAACTTTGATGACGTCACTATTCAATATTTCATACAAAATCCCATAACTAAGCACGTTTGAAAAAAAAAGTTACTTTGACTAGCTGTCAAATAATCATCAAGCTACCGCGATGAGCATACTTTGCAAAGCTAAGCTAGAAATAGGTACTCTGAAATTGCAATTTTTTCAATGCAAAATATTTTACAAGCATTTTACGTCCATACAAAAATCAGTAATTCACACTCTCAATAACTGCGGCTGTAGGTACTTGAACACTTATTTCCGGTATCGATAAAAAAAGTTTGATCGGATTTACAGCTTTAATGAATATTCGGTTTATGAAAACATTTTAAAATGTTATTATGCAGAAATGAAAACGAAATGGGTAAAAAATAATTTATTTTTGGATTTAAATAATAATTCCATACCAATTCATAATATACGTCCAGATTTGATTGATTTATAAAGATAAAAACTGCTACTATAATACTATGAATGTTTTTTTTTTTAACTCCCCGATGTTTGTGTATGGGGGAGTTCTTGAATGTTAAAGTGAGACTGTTGGCCTATTAATTATCTGTCCTGTTGATAAGATTTTACGGCTAAGAGATTGCAATGAACTGAGAATCTTGTAAGTATTGCATACTTTTTATCCCGGAAATAGTTTCTCTGGAAAATAAATTACGCGCTTAGCTATAGTATCGTGGACCTAGCTACTTTTCTAGGTCCATCATCTTGTTCATGATATTTTGTCCATGGTAATAAGTTTTTAAACACGTCTTGTTGTTTTTGTTCAATTTTCACATAAATTAATAATAATTATTATTAAATGAAAGTCAAAGTAGAAATAAAACGAAAAGATTGCCAAGTCGCTGAAGTTAGCTATAAAAAGTCAAATTGACTTCGTTGTGAAATAAGTAAACATTTTCCCCAAGTGAAACCTCTTTAAGAGTGTTACGGGAGGTAGTTTCTAGGGTTCTGTTCGAACAATAAATATTTCTAGAGGACAAATATAGTCTAAAATAAATAAGAATTTTCAATTTTAATTTATTTATTGACCATAAACAAATTTATACATTCATATGGATTCTTAGCACCCTCAAGTCTTACCTGGAGGCTTTATTATATGGGACACTAAAAAAAAAATCATCAGATCTTCAATTACAGCGGTCTATTAACTAGAGTCTAGACAGTATATCCGTGCAAGCTATAATGCCAAATTTCGTCAAGTAACAAATCGCCACAAAAAGGTCACAGACTTTTGCATATGTTTAAAACCCATGCTAAGGACAGCGGTTACTTAAGAATCTACACATTATGTATCTACACATTAATGAAATTGTAAATTATTTTTTTTCAAAAGAGCAACCGCCGAGTTTCTTGCTGGTTCTTCTCGGTATAGATATCATTCCGAACGAGTGGTAGATTCTCTCGACGATTCAAAAGCACTTGTAAAATAAAAAACATTTCAATTTTGAATAGTTCTTCGGTAAGTACTATGAAACGTTCCACACGTGTGGAAGTCCATGCAGGAGACCTATGTCCAGCAGTGGGCGTCTATCGGTTGATGATGATGATGATGATGATAATGATGAAACGTTGACTTTTACAGGCCACATGCCTGTAAAAATCGTATGTGACAAAATCGTTAAACTCTGTCTCTCACCCACTAGTATGGAGAACGACAGAGTACGTAATTATTTTAGCTAGTTTCGAATATTCACACCTCCAAATAGCTCTCAGCCAGAGTAGCGTCGTAAGCAATAACTCACAAGTTCGAATACCACTTACGAAATTCGCCAATCCGTGTTTTTTTTTTCAAATATAATAGCGAAAGTAACAATGTTCTTAGGACACCACACGGCTTGTTAGGTATACTATCAGTTATGAATATGCTCAGTTAAGAACCCTATACACTCCTGTACATTTCACACTTAACTCGTTTTGTTTGTATTGATATCTCGGCGAACGTCGAGAAAAATTTACTTTTCATTACGACACAAGTTTGTTCGCAAACATTTCCCACTCGTTCCGTTTCACGCAAAACTTACGCGTCTCAAGAAACGCTTTCGTGAATAAAATAACATTTTTCTCTAAAACAAATATTGTGGAATAAATAGTAAACAGACGTACTGGAAACTACCTCCGTAGGGCTTTTGTATCGGCACGTGCAAATGCCATGACAATATAGATCTAGTTTAGTCATACTTATTACTTTTCAGAGTAACATAAATAGGTAAATCTGCGATTTATGGATTCAAACTCTATCAAATCGCTAGCAGAGATGAAATAATAGATATCGTATGCGCAAGGTGCAGAAATCCTTTGTGGGGTCGAGTGTACGCTTTTATAAATGGTACCAAAAGAGTTTCTGGATTTGCCATTATATTTTAAACAGCATCTGTTAAGTCGAGGTTATTATACTATTGATGATTTTCTCCATGACATAGTTGCATGGAAGCAACCGGCTTCGCATCCGGCAACCCACAAGCCAGCTGTGTAATACTTATTACATAACGTATTCATTGTATATTATTAAGAAAGAGCAACTGCTGAGTTTCTTGCCGGGTCTTCTCAGTAAAATCATCTTTCCAAACCGGTGGTAGAGGCTTAAAACTTATCATAAGTAGCACAAATTGCCCTACGTGAAGTAAATCATTTCATTTCATTTTCACTACGAACGCCCGCAGGATCTTGCTCCCATGGGAATCTTAAAACCTTCGGCCTTGTATCTTGTCTCCATTATAAAGGGTACATCTGTACAAAATTTCAGCTTTCTAGGACAATGAGGGGCTGCTAAGGATTGAAGGATCTCGAAATGATAGGTACTTAATGGTCAAATATTATGTTATACTAGCTGATGCCCGCGACTTCGTCCGCGTGGTTGAGGTTTTTTTGATTCCCGCGGGAACTTCTTAATTTTCCGGGATAAAAAGTAGCCTATGTGCTATTCCAGACTATAATCTATCTCTGTGCCAAATTTCATCCAGATCCGTTCATCCGTTGGAGCGTGATTGAGTAACAAACATACATCCATACATACATACATCCATCCATCCAAACTTTCGCATTTATAATATTTATATGGATTAATTGCTGTCTCATATTCGGGTATATGAAAACTAGGCTAATCAGCAAATTGTCTAAGCTCGCACTTAGTAAGGAACTTTGATACTGATCTGTGACGTCATCAACAATCGACGCACTTTTTTACAATCCATGCTAACATTAATTGCGCAATTTTTAAAACAAAAAAGAATGAAGATCCAAAAATGAGGCTTATCATGGGTTAAAAGTAATAAAGGTTCTTTAGTGCACCCAGCCTCCCCCAGTATTCAGTAATATCGTGTGACGAGCGCCTTTTGATGTACGCCGGAATAATATGACGTTTATTAACCTTTCCGGAATATAGTATGAACTTTTTTTACATACTCATTTAAGCTCATAAGTACCAGTAGGTACCTAATTTTATGCTCCCGTAATATGACAGACGCTTGAAGTTGTTTTTTTGCTCGACTTAAGGGGGCGCGTACGAAACGAGCGACGGCCGAGCGACGTCGACAGCGGAGCGATGGAAACCGAGAGCTAGTGCCGGTTGCCAGTCCGGTTTTAGGAAAGGCCATGGGACTGCAACCGCCTTAACGGCGGTAACGGATGATATTCTTTCGGCCTCTGACAGGGGAGAAGGCACCTTCCTAATACTGCTAGATTTTTCCAGAGCATTTGACTGCATAGATGTGGAGCTGATGTTGGCTAAATTGAGTTTTTACGGGGTTGATGCAAATGCTTGTACATGGTTTAGATCCTTTCTAACTAACAGGAAGCAATTTGTGTCTATTGACTCTAATAGTAAGATACCTCTTTTATCACAGGTAACCAGTGTGCCTCGAGGTACCCCCCAGGGTTCGAGTCTAAGTCCCTTGTTATTTATTATTTATACAGCAGATATACTCCAAAACATTAAATACTGCAACGCACATTTGTATGCAGATGACACGCAAATATATTACCACTTTAAACCAGAAGACACAAAGGAAGCGGTGGAACTGGTGCAGCAAGATCTGAACTGTATTGCAAAATGGTCTCAAGAAAATATGCTGGTCCTAAATGCGAGCAAGACAAAATATATGATACTGGGCAATAAACATCAACGGTCGAGTATTCAGGCGAGAACTTCAAGTATTGCACTGAATGGTGAACAATTAGAACGCGTATCTATTGCAAATAACCTCGGTCTGCATTTAGATGAGGACCTGAGGTTTATCAATCACATCAATATAAAAATAAGGAACGCGTTCTATAAGCTAAAAGTGCTCTACGGTATCAGGCGCTTCTTGACGGAACGGGTACGAGAAATTTTAGTGGAATCCCTCATTCTCTCGGCGTTCAACTATTGTGACTCAGTCTACGGCCCTAGATTGTTGAAAAAGACTGAGAATGCTATACAACGGGTCCAAAACGCTTGTACCAGGTTCTGTTACGACCTTCCCAGGAGAAGCCACATAACACCGGTGTTGAACAGGCACAAAATCTTGAACATGAAATCGCGTAGAAACCTACATCTCGCGATGTTGGTCCACAGGATACTCCACAATACACGACCTCCCTACCTATATGAGCGGTTGCAGTGGCGCAATGAAAGAAGTACGACTAGGGTAAAGGATAAATGGAAGCTAAGTATCCCAAAACACAAGAAAGCAGGTTTCAGGGGATGTTTCCGATTTGCTGCTGCCAAAGTATGGAATGATATTCCCCCCCCACTTCGAGCGAGAGATAAACCGGTTAGTGATTTAAGTATTAAGCACAAACTAAAAAACTATTACCTTAACATGCAAATTGAGGCAGCGAAACATACATACGGTAATTAAAGACTAATATAATTTATTTATTTATTTCCCACCCCAAAAGATTTTCCTTTATTTTTATTTTTTATTTTTATGATTGTATTAATTTTGTTAAATTTGTATTAAAAAAACTTATGTCTAATATCATTATCAGTGCTAAGTCTTGTAATACAATAATTGCATAGTTCATTATTCAGGAGGGAACATGTCACGTCACTAGCTATTTTTTTTTTTTTTTTTGTTGCTTTTTGTGTTTTTCTTTTAGTATCTTTTTCATTTTATTGATTTTTTCCCCATTGTAATTTTGTAATCTATATAAAAAGTGTTAGTTATAAGCTTTTTAGCGTGTCGGGCGGCGCACTTAATTTTTAATAATCTTGTCAGGAGCAAACTGAAAATCAGCGCTGGGTATTGGTAGCCAATGCCCAGCACTAGGCTGAGTTTGCGACGTATTGTGTTGTTGCTAGTCCTTTTCGTAGTTTTTTAAATTTATTTTCTTTTTAAGTTTGCAACAATGTTACGCAATAAAGGATTTATTTATTTATTTATTTATTTATTTATTTAGTGATAAATTTCGGGAAGGTCCTTTAGGCGAGCTGAAATTGTGGAAAAATTCGTTCATTGGCGAATCCAGTTCTGCCAGTCTGGTAGAGCGTTTGCGATTATTTCGCTACTGCGCAGCATATAACATTTGCAAAAAAAATCGGTTAAAAAGTATTACCAGACCTCTTTCAAATTGTTCCCGAAATTCGTCGCCAGCTCTCCGACTAGTCGCATCGCCCCGCTACCGCCGTCGCCCCGCTACCGCTAGTTTCGTGCCCGCACACTAAAGCTTAGCACTAAGTTTTGCCCGCAACTTTGTAAATGTAATTTACATCTCTCATATTCGGTAAGTAGGTCTTATTACCCCCAAATGGAGCTTGTAGGTGACCAATTAGCGCTCTAGGGTAATAATGTAGCTAGAAAAGCCCTAGGGCGGTAAGTAATTAAAAAAAGTATGATGGTTAGATGTACGCGAACTTTTTGAAAGAGTGAAGAGTTTTTTTTTAATTATTTACCGCCCTAGGGCTTTTCTAGCTACATTATTACCCTAGAGCGCTAATTGGTCACCTACAAGCTCCATTTGGGGGTAATAAGGACCTACTTTACCTCACAATCGAGATGTAAAGCAGAGTAGTTAGCTCGGGTGTAAGCATCAATTGCACCCTCGAACTATAGGCGCCCTCCCTGCGCTCGTGCGCCTAAATATCTCGGGCTGCAATTGATGCCTTACAACCCTTGGCTACTAATCTACTATTATTCCTTTTATTACCTCACTAGTGTTAGGCTCAATGTATCCAAAGTCTTTGATCGGCATTATCTCTTCAATCTACGCCCTGCATTATCGAAGGAGGCAATACTAGTCCATGGTACTCGGTAATGGAGTCCAGCTGTGTTGTGTGTGAATTGCTAAATTAAAATATATTATTATTATGTGGATAACCAGTGTTTCCTTCTGATACTAGATGACACTCGCAACTTTGTCCGTGTGGGTTTAGTCTTTAGATGTTTGAACATAATGACGTAGATAAGTTTGTCGCTTACGTCGCTCACCTAGGACTTTCCTACATTAAAAATCATAAAATTTCCCCTGCCAGTAATCGAACCCAAGAACTTCTACAGGCATCACCGCTGACTAGAATGATTGTAATGGATGAACCGCCGAATCATGCCTAACTCAGCTCAGGTATCGGTCTAAAATCTTTTTAAAAAAATACGCGAAGAACCCACCTTCCTTATCCAAAGGCGAATATTTATGCGAGTCAATTCAATAAAACAGCTTACCCCGGTGGAATCGCTTAAAACCGAGAAAAGCAGAAAAGTAGGGAAGAAAATGAATGATTATGACAAAAAAGGGGCCATCAAAACGAATGATAAACGAGCTTAATCTGGGGCCCTGTCCTTGTTTTATTGCCTCGGACCACTGTAAAAACGTATTAGTGGGAGGCCACTATTGTGATCGGGTCGTCTAGAAGCCCCTTTATGCCCAATGGGACGTTTTGCCTAATTTATGTGGCCATTATAATCTAAATTGCGAGAATAGTTTTTTGTCATAACTGAAAAAGGGAAAAATGGTTTCATGATCACTCTGGGGACTGTTTCGTTGCATAAAATCTTCTTAAACCTAAGAGATTTTGTATCTTATCTTTTTTGTATAACATTTTTCTTTACATACTTGGAAAAAATATAAAATACATCCATAATTATACTTATTTTTTTTTCAAATAAAATTCTCAACTTCCACATCGCGTTCCAGAGCTGATATTATACAACGTCTTTAGCTAAAGAGCAAGGACTAAGTCGTTATAGAACAGTCATCGAATTAAAACAAATTTTATGATGAACAATACAAAAAACAAGTCAAGCTACAAAAGTGACGTAATATATTTTTACGAGTCGACATAAAGATATTATAAATGTTTTCATTTCGGTGGAAAACTGTCGTTCCGATACGCCATTTGATATGTAATGCCTGTTTTACGCAAAAGCCGTTTTTTTTTCATACACTCCTCACATAACACTGGGCTATTGAGCTATTAAAAAGCGAGTGAGCTAAAATTGTTGGAAAGCTGGTGGCTTAATTATTGAAGTAGTTATTAATAAAATTAATAAATTGATGTGGTCATTAACCCTAGAGTGGGCGCGCTATGAGCATTTTGCCGCCCTCGTCAAAAAAACGTTAATAATTCGTAAAATAGTTGTTCTCGGAGAATGCGCTTTTGAGTAGCTGCCCCGACTATTGTTCACCACCCGTGCTGAAAGGAGGGATGCAATCAGTGCGCGGGGAGCCGCTAGAAGAGGTTGTTGTCACCATCGGTCGTCGCGAGGCGGCATTTTGCTCAGCGCGCGCCCACTCATGTAAGTAAAAATTGTGTCAAATATTTTTTTGTTACATTGAAATTCACTTTATATTTTATTATTTATTTCCTTAAAAAAATGTTTATTGTTTCAGGATTTATGTGCCACGTAATATAAAATATGGATGATCGTATAATATCTTGTTTAGAGGAAGAGTCCGATTTTGAAGATGTTTGTGCACAGTTTTTAGAAGAGAAAAAAGGGTGTTGCAGATGCTCTAAATTACTGTGCAATGAACATTGCACATACTTATGTGCAGACTGTTTTGCTCAAGAATATCAAGTAGATGAAGATAATTTATAAGTTTGTTATTTTTTATATATATTTATTAGTTTTTCGTAAGATTGGTAAGAAGAAGTCAAAAAAGTCAATTAAAATGTAACTTGTTGCTTAAACCTCAATTAACCAAAGTTCTTAAAATATAAGTTAATAAATATGTTGATTTTTGATTACCTATTTGTGTTTTATTTAGATTCTGACAATAATTTGTAAAATCAAATGCAGTATTTCTACTTAAAATAGTCAATGATGAGGAGCGGCAAAATGCTCCACACGCGCCCACTGACGTTACGCGGGGAGGCGCGCCCACTCTAGGGTTAATAAAGAAAAACCAATCATAAAATGTCGGTAAAGTACGTCTCTATGATTTGTTTAATTTTCATTGAGATTTTATTAGAGCCTGTGTAATAAAATAACGTTTTATAAAATACCTTCTCAAAATTTCTCATTAGATCTTAGACTATAAGTCATAATCTATACTGTATAGCATAACATTAAAATGCGAAAGTGCTTATGAATGTTTCCTAAACCCGTTCATAAAAGTGGCAAATCTATAATTCAAAAAATTCAAAATTCAAAATTCAAATGTTTTTTATTCAAAAAAACTTTTACAAGTGCTTTCGAATCGTCGAATGAATTTACCACTGGTTCGGAATGACATTCCTACCAAGAAGAACCAGCAAGAAACTCGGAAACTCGGAAGAAATAATATTATTATTGTAGTACAATAATTCTGTTGAACACTGAAAACTAAACAATACAAGAAAATGTTCCGTAACTATTAAAAAAGAATTTCCAGCTAAGAGAGGTAAATTTTACAAAAAAATATCTATAACTAAACCATATCCACGACTTTGACCGCGTATATAGACTAGCTTTAGCCCGCGACTTTGTCCGCCTGGTTAAAGTTTGTTTGGTTCCCTCGGGAACTCCTTAATTTTCCGGGATAAAATGTAGCCTATGTCACTCTCCAGGTCCTCAACTATACCCATGCCAAAAATCACGTCGATCCGTTGCTCCGTTGCGGCGTGATTGAAGGACAAACCAACAAACCAACAAACCAACAAACAAACAAACACACTTTCGCATTTATAATATTAGTATGATTTTTATTCCCGCGGGAACTCCTTAATTTTCCGGGATAAAATGTAACCTATGTCACTCTCCAGCTCCTCAACTATACCCATGCAAACCCATCCATACATCCATCCATCCAAACATTCGCATTTATAATATTAGTATAGATACAAAACCGAGATACTTAGGTAAATTAGCAGGCTATACCCACGAGATATTTAAAAACCTAAATTCACGCGGACGAATGGGTATTAGAATAGCCAGTAGTAGAATATAATTTGAGTGTGTAATAAAAGGAAATCACCATAAATTCGGCTAACTCGAGTGGTTTCTGTGGTTATAATAAAAATCCCTTTAGACAATTTTCCATTATCTGGACGTCTATTGTCGGGTACGGTCAGCGTTTTACGGCCGGGAGCGGTGTCGCCGTAACTTCTTATTAAACCGTCGGGGACCCAGCGTCTTCTCACTAATTGATTTAGGTACCCATCATGACAGTTTCTTTCTTTGTTACCACTCTTTTTGTTTCGAATAATTGTTAGGGTGAAAACGGTGGCAATTTGGGAACTTTTAAAACGACTTCATATAAAAATAAATGACCCCTAGGTGACCCGTTGTCCTAGGTGAGCGACAGAAAGACGCGATACGACTCCATAAAAACAACGAGTGTGCTTTAGACCACACGACTGAAGTAAAACTTCTTGCTCCATCTATATATATACATATACATACATAATATATCTGTATATATGTATATATACATACATACATACAAAACTTACTTAAATATACATATCAAAAATTTCGGAACCGGCAGGATTTGAACCTGCGTCTCTCTGGGAATCGCGCCTTGAGCGCCTTGACCCCTCGGCCACGGTTCACTTACCTGCCAGTGACGAAATTTGAGATATGCATCTTTAATCCAGTCTTTTTACGCGACTGTCTATGCCATCCAGTAGCGATATTAATGTATCGAAACTACTTTCAAAGGCCCATATTCGATGGAACTCTTTGAACTAGGAATGACACATTTTGCGTTTTACTAATTTTATAATTTTTTATTACAGTGCTTCACACACGAGGAAAGTTTCTAAACTTACTTAAATATACATATCAAAAATTTCGGAACCGGCAGGATTTGAACCTGCGTCTCTCTGGGAATCGCGCCCTGAGCGCCTTGACCCCTCGGCCACGGTTCACTTACCTGCCAGTGACGAAATTTGAGATATGCATCTACAGATATGGCATAGACAGTCGCGTAAAAAGACTGGATTAAAGATGCATATCTCAAATTTCGTCACTGGCAGGTAAGTGAACCGTGAACGAGGGGTCAAGGCGCTCAGGGCGCGATTCCCAGAGAGACGCAGGTTCAAATCCTGCCGGTTCCGAAATTTTTGATATGTATATTTAAGTAAATTTAGAAACTTTCCTCGTGTGTGAAGCACTGTAATAAAAAATTATTATAAAATACATACATAAATATATTTATTTTCTACAAATATTTAAATTTATTATGGTTTTTCATTGATAAATTAATATTTTTGAATAGATTTTTTATTTATTATTTTCATTATCGGATACATCAGTAATTACTGTGGTTGATTGTAAAACCGAGACAATAGGCTTATGGTATGAGAAATAAGATACCTACATAACTGAAACATACATATTATACGAAACGTAACTGGCTATGAGAGAAAGAGAGAAACAAAATGAGTGCTCGCACCTCTCTTTCTTGCCCCTACAGTAATATACGAAACGTAACTGTCTCTCTTTCTATCTTCACTAACTTATATCTCCCTCTCAACTTCCGTTCACCTCGCCCGATCACACTTTTCTTTAGTTGATTAATAATATTAATTCAATATTTGTACGTCGGTAACGATAAAATATTATAATAACCTAATATCTTGTCTGTATACTCTGTACCATATTTTACCAAATAAATATTTACTTTACTTTACTTTACTTTTACTTTACTTTCGCAACGCTCTCGTCACGCATTCACCAGCTTACTCCCCAAGTCAAGCGTAAAGAAGTTTTACTTCAAAAATGAAGAACTTGTATACGCAACAACGAAGGACACGTGACTGTAGGGTCAGCTACTTTTTTATAATGTCGCGTCGCGTCGCGTCGAGTCGCGGTGTCACGTTTGTCGCCCACGCAGGACAACGGGAGCGACGCTATACGCCTTCATCGGAAATCTTATCTTTGCGACAACGTAGGCCACGTGAAGGGTCACTTTTTTTTACTGTTAGAAATTTTCGCGTCGCGCTTCGTATCGAGTCACGTTGTTGCAGCTAGACAGGTTTTTTTATCCACTACAAGTTGGGCTAGTAGGATTTAGCTTAAACTTCTACTTAATAGTAGATTGTATTATAAGGGAGCAAAATAATATTTTTACGGCGAGGGCGCTTTTTTGAATCCAGAACGAAGTGAGGGATTCTAGAGTAGAATCCTGAGCGTAGCGAGGGATTCTTTAGTAGAATCCTGAACGAAGCGAGGGATTCAAAGTACGTCGCCCGAGCCAAAAATATATTTGCGCCCGAATGATACACTCTACTTTTCATCACCCTGTATGAGAAAATATGGTTCCCGCGGGAACTCTTTAATTTCCCGGGATAAAAAGCATATGTGCTATTTCCAGACTATAATCTTTTTTTTTTTTTTGAAATCTATCTCTGTGCCAAATTTTATCCAGATCCGTTCGGGCGTTCGGGCGTAATTGAGTAACACTCATCCATACCACCATATATCCACACATCCATCCAAACTTTCGCCTTTATAATAATATTTATTTAATTATAATTTTGTTTTTTTTTTTTTTTTTTTTTTTATATATATTATATCCATATAAGTAGCCCTTTCGTTAGTTAAAATTCAGAAATTATAAATTCCTAAATTGACCCTGCCGGGGATCGAACCCTGGACCTCCGCACGTTAAGACAGCAGCGCTCAACACTGCGCCACGGAGGTCGTCAATTTGCGTTGGCGCTGAACACTAAGATGTTCCAAATTCAATAAGTGCGCGGCAAAGATAATTGCGGCGCACTTACGCTCATAAAGAGGATTAAAAACTCATTACTGCCCGCTAAAAGTTTCTTATAGAAAACACCACCTTTGGGCGCACATAAAGGCGAACCAAGTCGTCCTTTTCGAATACATGGGATGAAAAATTAATTTTCGTACCACTTGCTCAAAAAAGTGACATTCTATGCCACAAAAAGCGAACATAACAATAGTCATTTTTAAATCTGTTAAAAATAGGGAAAGAAAATTGTACTGAATTTCATTTATCCTTTAGTGGGAGAATGTGATTTAAATTTGGAATACTTACCGAAATTTATACTGAACTACTAATTATACTATAGTTTGTATATAAAGCATTATACATCTTTTTGAAAAAGGAATACGCCTTTATTAAGCAGTTATGATTATTAAATAAAATGACGAAAACCGACGAGGCCGTATGAGCTTGACGCCTTTGCTTTTCCGACAAAAAAATATTAGTCTAGGAATTTGCCGCGTTTTTGTTTTCTTCAAATACATAAACGTTAAGTTTATTTTAATTTATTTTAATAAATAAGTTATTGTTCTAAAAATACGTTACGATGTTAAATCAAAGCGACATTGACAGTGAATTGTCGGATTCCATCAGTGCAAATGCTGCCGCAATTATAAATAATTTGCTTCCAACAAAATCCAAGGAAAATTATTTAAAAACTTATGAAGAATTTTCAACGTGGAGAAGTGCGAAAGGCCTAATCTCATATTATTATTGTGTTAATTTTTTCGCAAATGGTACGAAAAGTAGAGTATTTTCCTCGGTGATAAAGCTGTCTTAGTCTTGGGTGAACTTAAATCCCTCGCTACACTCAGGACTCGTCTTAAATCCCTCGCTTCGCTCGTGATTTAAGTTTTTAACACCCTCGCTACGCTCGGGAGTAAACCTCGTGTCCTTCGTTACTCTCGCGATTTAAATCGTCACCCGCGACAGAAGACACTGCTTTATCCCCTTGGTTAATAACCTACTATTTATTATTTACACATCTAATTTACAGCCCAATAGCTGTCCTTAGTTTATTCTAATGTACTTAGTGTTCACTACGTTTTTGGGACCTACTTAAGTAGCACAAGCACTAATTCTTTTTTTTTATCCACTACAAGTAGCCCTTGACTGCGATCTCACCTGATGGCAAGTGATGATCTAAGATGGTAGCGGGCTAACCTGTAGGGGCATGGCAGTTATATTCAACCTAAACTCCTATTCGGTTTCTACACGCGGCATCACGCGTGACTTGGGGAGTAAGCTGGTGAATGCGTGACGAGAGCGTTACGAAAAGTGTGATCGGGCGAGGCGAACGGAAGATACATACATATAGATGGAGCTAAAGAAGATTTACTTTAGTCGTGTGCGGTGTGGTCTAAAGCACATTCGTTTTTTTATCAACTCAACAAGTTAGTCCTTGACTGAAATCTCACCTGATGGTGAGTGATGATGCAGGCTAAGATAGCGGGCTAACCTGTTAGGGTTAAACCCATACCCTTAATCGGTTTCTACACGGCATCGTACCGCAACGCTTAATCGCTTGGCAGCACGTCTATGCCGGTAGGGTGGTATAAATAGCCACGGCTGAAGCCTCCCACCAGGCCAGACCAGGGAAATTCAGAAATTATAAATTCCCAAATTGACCCTGCCGGGGATCGAACCCCGGACCTGCGCACGTTAAGACAACAGCGCTTAACACTGCTCCACGGAGGGCTATCAAACTAGGGTGCTTATCCACCAGGAGCTACGTTTTGCTTACGTACGTACATTTGCTACGTTGCGAAGCTACGAATATGTTTCAAGCCTACCAATAGGAGCGCTTGTTCTTCAGTTTCTTAGCTTTGGTGGAAATAAACATATGGTTTCATAGCTTAGCTTTCACCTCGCTTACCGCTTAGCTAACTCACACATCTCTGGTGTAAAGGCGCTCTTATACTCGTATACTTTAATTTCAATAGAGCAATTTTAGCTCTACATAGTTGAGTGTACCAGAAAGCTTAACAAATAATAAATACGCCATACATTTCGAATTACATCACTTGGGAGTTTCCAATTTATTCTAATTATTTATTAAAGCCAAGCGTCTGTAGCACGCCTGAGGAATGAGGACGTCAAAAAGTAAGGCTTTCAGAGGGGTCTGCTCATTATAAGGACTGGGGGTTCTTGTGGGGCCTTATTCAACTGGGAGACAAGAGGGTGTTCGAGCCTCTTGACGGCCTTGGGGACAAAGAGCGGGCCGCTTTTTGTCGGCGTACAAAAAGTGAAATAGTGGTGTCATTAGCATACGTCTATACTATGGACTTGACTGCCTCGATGGTCTAGTGGTAAGCAGTGGCGTGCAGTTCATAGAGGCATAAAAGCACCGCATACCCAAGTGGAAATACGTCAATGCTCATTTTTTATCAAGACAGTCAGTAAATATGTATTCTTACTAACCAATGCCTACCCTAGCTTCAAACCCTGGGCACGCCACTGGTGGTTAGCGTGCTCAACTGCAACCGACGAGGTCCCGGGTTCGAGTTCCGGGCCATATCAACTATTGGGTTTTTCTGACAAGTAATTCTCAGTACTAGCCTTGAGTTAGGAAGTTGGCGGTGTTTCACCCCCGTGCCTCGGAGAGCACGTTAAGCCGTCGGTCCTGCGACTGATCTGTCTCCGGTCGTGTCGGATTTTCCGCCCCATCGGGCTATGAGTGTTGTTTAATACAGGTTTTAATAATGGCCGTTATTTCGAAAAAAATGGAGGGACGGTAGGTAAGCCAGGTTCCATACAAAAATATTCAAACCACTTTAGTTAGCTGACAACCTCCATGGTGCAGTGTTGAGCGCTGTTGTCTTAACGTGCGGAGGCCCCGGGTTCAATACCCAACAGGGTCAATTTGGGAATTTTGAATTTTGAATTTTCCCTGGTCTGGCCTGGTGGGAGGCTTCGGCCGTGGTTAGTTACCACCCTACCGGCAAAGACGTGCCGCAGAGCGATTAAGCGTTGCGGTACGATGCCGTGTAGAAACCGATTAGGCATCATCACTTACCATCAGGTGAGATTTCAGTCAAGGTCTAACTTGTAGAGTTGATAAAAAAACGAGTGTGCCACCGCACACGACTAAAGTAAATCTTCTTTAGCTCCATCTATATGAATGTAACTTCACTAAATTATATCTCCGTCTCAACGTCCGTCCGTTCCGATCACACTTTTCGTAACGCTCTCGTCACGCATTCACCAGCTTACTCCCCAAGTCAAGCGTGCGTAAAGAAGTTTTACTTCAAAAATAATACTATAAATAAATAATATATTACTAAATATAATAATAGTGACACAAGTAGGTACAAAAGGTATAAACAAAAGCAATGTACATAAATAATATTCTGTAACATAATACCGCTCTCAAACCGAAGTCAAATTCGGTGTAAAATAAAGTGTAGTGAAATGAAAGCACTAAATCATCGGAAGCACTTGCGTCCAGCTGCCGCAATGTTATGTCATGAAACGCATTTGACGCGACTCATATACTCGAACAAAAATATTTCCTTTGTTTATTCTATATGCTACTAGCTGATGCCCTCGACTCCGTCCGCGTGGTTTAATTTTTTTTGATTCCCACGGGAACTCCTTAATTTTTCGGGATAAAAAGTAGCCTATGTCACTCTCCAGGTCCTCAACTATACCCATGCCTAAAATCACATCGATCCGTTGGTCCGTTGCAGCGTGATTGAAGGACAAACCAACAAACCAATAAACCAACAAACAAACGCACTTTCGCATTTATAATATTAGTATGATTACAACTCGTGTGTCTTCCGGTCTTCACCTAATAGAACAAGTCTGTTGTCATGCGATATATCTCTAATGACTCTTCTAACCTTCAAAGGAGTCAGAGTTAAGCGCTAACAAAGAAGGACTCCTAATGAGTTACTCGCAGAATGAAAGCGGAAGGGAAAAATTGTATCTGGGGGGCTACTACCACCGCATAAAACAGAATTACCTACTACTATTACAAGTACTTTGAAGTCCCTAAAATCATATCATACTAATATTATAAACTAGATGATGCCCGCGACTTCGTCCGCGTGGATTAAGGTTTTTTTATTCCCGCAGGAACTTATTAATTTTCCGGGATAAAAAGTAGCCTATGTCCTTCCCCGGGATATAACCTACCTCTATACCAAATTTCAGCAAAATCGGTTGAAAAGATGGGCCGGGAAAGCGTAGCAGACAGACAGACAGACAGACAGACAGACAGACAGACAGACAGACACACTTTCGCATTTATAATATTAGTATGGATTAGTATGGATATGGATGTGAACGTTTGTGTGTGTTTGTTTGTTGGTTTATTGGTTTGTTGGTTTGTCCTTCGATCACGCCGCAACGGAGCAACGGATCGACGTGATTTTTGGCATGGGTATAGTTGAGGACCTGGAGAGTGACATAGGCTACTTTTTATCCCGGAAAATTAAGGAGCTCCCGTGGGAATAAGCGCGCTAGTAAGGATTATAATTCTAAAACACGAACGTCAAAATATTAAAACAATACGGCTATAAGCGATCGTAGTAAGCCTCCTGAGTTAAATTATACGATTCGGAAGCCATAAAGAAAATTTTCTAAAACGAAGATAAGATTTTCGAAATTAACGCGGAATTGTTTAATAATTTGCTTTTTAGGAAATAAAATTTATTAATATTTAAGGGAAGATAAATACATTAAAAGTTTCTTGTTTCATACTTTTGCCGACACTGCGAACCGGCGCAGTGGTAGATTGAAAAACGAAAAGTTACACGGAAATGTTCAATAAACTTTTTATTTAATGTTATAATAAGCATTATCGCAGATTTAAATAAAAACGCGGCCAAGTGCGAGTCGGACTCGCTCGCATTATATTAACTGTCAATTTATAGTTTTTTTTTAAACTGACAGTTAATAATATTATAATGGCAGGTAAGTGAACCGTGGCCGAGTGGTCCAGGCGCTCAGGGCGCGATTCCCAGAGAGACGCAGGTTCAAATCCTGCCGGTTCCGAAAATTTTTGATATTATGTATGTAAGTGTAGAAACTTTCCTCGTGTGTGAAGCACTGTAATAAAATTATAAAATATTATAATGGTGCATCCACCCTGAAGTTACTTTTTGTGTAGCAATATTTTGCAACATGATAAAATTGAATAACTCTCAATAACTTTTGCAGCCAATTTTTGCTTGTTCGATGTTGCTTATCGCGTTCACATCACCAATAACATAATATTATTGTCACTGCAAGTTATCATAATATTATGATGATTGTTTTTAAAAGTTGGGCAATGTTACTTAACACGCACTAATAACTTTTTGTTATCCGTTTCCCAGCCTGTAACACGTGCAAACGTTGCGCCACAAAAAGTAACATCGGTGTGGATGCGTCTTTACTGACAGTAGGTAAATATCGGAAACAAAGAAAGATTATTTTATAAACAAGTAAGTAAACATTTTCATGGTCACAACCGATCAGATCCGAACCTTACATAATGCATGTAGTTTGTAAATTAGCTCATGTTAAACAATTCGCCGGCTGCAATCGCTTATTTTTGTTTACAGCAAAAACAAGCCTGACTCTAATTCGTTTCAATCACGCAATTTCGCAAAGCTATTTGCTATTTATGTTCGCCTAGTACCTAATGTAATGTGACACACAAAGTTTTTGATAGATTATTATCGGGCACTGTCCTAGTGTAACAGTGATAGAGCAAGATCCGCGACGATCAGACACCCTGGTGTTTTAAAATTTAAGAGTATCTGAAAGGGGGTTGCAATCGTACTAAGTGTCTGACAATGGACAACGTGGTTTCTAATATTAGTCCAAAGGAAAATATCAAAAACCGGAGCTTAATACTTTAACCAATTTGAGGTGCCACCTTTTCTACCTGATACCTTTCAAAGCAACCGCAATCCAAACTTCATAGTCGGGGATCGTTTAAACCTCTATTAGAGACATACAAAGAAAAACTTTGCAAACAAGCCTCCCACCAGGCCACACCAGGGAAAATTCAGAAATTATAAATTCCCAAATTGACGATGCCGGGGATCGAACCCAGGACCTCCGCACGTTAAGACAACAATGCTACACACTGCTACACACTTTCATGCTATGTCACAGGCTGAGGAGGTGGCCACACAGTTTTAAATTAAGGAGAGTACCTACATAGGTACTATTTAAGTTAATTTGTAAAAATTTAGTTAGATATTGTGTGAGTCAATAAAGATTTATTTATTTATTTATCGTGTTTCCCAAAAAGCAAATCATATTGCAATAATATCAAAGTGATTGTATTTTATAGTATTTGATTAAAAAACAGCTCAGCTTTCAAAAATTGCAAAAAAAAAAAATAGTTTTTAAGAATCAGAAGTCTGGTGTTACTCTTGGAATTAATTAATTTGTTTTGAATGGAGTTCCCGTTTCATATTTTTGGAATATCCTTTTGAAAAACCGCTCACGAAATCTTTTAACGTCGCCTTTAAGTCGGGCATAACAATGTAACGGAGGCAATAAAGTGTAACAGTTGAAAATTTTTCCCTAGAGCCGTAAAGAAAAATGTCTCTGTATTACGGAACAGAATTTAAAAACGACAAAAACTGAATGGAGTCTATAATTTTAGGCTCTAGCCATTTTTACGCACGACAAAACGGAAACGATCAGTGTTGAGCACTGTTGTCTTAGCGTGGGAGGTCCCGTGTTCGATTCCCGGCAGGGTTAATTTGGGATTTTATAATTTCTGAATTTGCTCTGGTGGGAGGATTCGGCCGTGGCTAGTTACCATCCTACCAGCAAAGACGTACCGCCAAGCGATTAAGGATTCCTGTACGATGCCGTGTAGAAACCGACTAGGGGTATGGGTTTAATATAACTGCCATACCCCTAACACACTAGTCCACTACCATTTTTTTTTTTAAATCCCCTGCATGCAATGGTGTTATCAAAAACACTAATTAGCTTTGAAGCAGCAGGACAAACAGACAAGTTAACTAAAATTAATTTCTTTGCAATTTTATTGTAGAAATAAATAGATGTAACACCCTATTACAAATTCCTAGCGATTTATAAATCCCAAAAAAAAAGATTTAGTGCCTTTCAAAAATCAAAAGAGGATTTGCAGTAGGAAAAATCGGGAGTGATACCACGCATTCGTTGGTGGCAGGGCTGTCCCCGGGAGATAGCCGGGATAATGCGGTGGCATTCTGTTCTCATTTGTAACCCGGATTTGGAATCACTATTTACGTACCCCTGCGCTTTTTAAACGTCAGCAACTCTTATCCCAGTTTTAACTAGGGGTTAAAATGTTTTAGTATGAGGAATGCAAGGTTAATTGTCTAGTTTTAAAATGTTTGAGTTTGAGGAATGCAAGGGTAACTGTCTAGTTTTAAAATGTTTGAGTTTGAGGAATGCAAGGGTAACTGTCTAGTTTTAAAATGTTTGAGTTTGAGGAATGCAAGGGTAACTGTCTAGTTTTAAAATGTTTGAGTTTGAGGAATGCAAGGGTAACTGTCTAGTTTTAAAATGTTTGAGTTTGAGGAATGCAAGGGTAACTGTCTAGTTTTAAAATGTTTGAGTTTGAGGAATGCAAGGGTAACTGTCTAGTTTTAAAATGTTTGAGTTTGAGGAGTGCAAGGGTAACTGTCTAGTTTTAAAATGTTTGAGTTTGAGGAATGCAAGGGTAACTGTCTAGTTTTTAAAGTTTTCAAAAGAGTCGTATTAAATAGTAAATACACGTTGTTTTTTTGCGAAAGGAGAATCCAACAAAGAAACAAACAATCATGCAAACTTTCGCATATTTTATGGTGTTATAGTAAGATAAGGCTATTATTTCAATTTCGCAGCGATTCTGTTAGTAGGAGCTCCAAAAAGGTCCAAAAAGTACCTCATAAATAAATAATAAATGATACATGATTTATTTATTTCACGTAGGACAACTTGTGTCACTTATGAAACGTTAGGACTCTACCACCGGTTCAGAAAGCTGTTCTGCTGAGAAGAGCCGACAGAGAAGAGACAAAGAGTATATTACTCATAATAATTATAAAAGTGTGTCCATATTCAAGCTAATGGCGTAAAAGATTTCAAGTACATAATATGCTGAATTCGCGTATATGAAACGTTTTACTCACGCTTTCATGTTGGATGAGAGCCGGAACGTTTAGGGCCAAAACACACTATAGATAGGATAAAAAACATAGAGGTATAATATTATAGTCTGTGATAAAAAACCACCCAAACTCGACGTTAACGATCCTGGCGACCAAATTACAACTGACAATGCTCCCTATCACGCAAGGCTATACGCATACCAACACCAACCAATCACAGTCTTCGCTGGCGAAGACAAGTTTCCCGATTACTTAAGCTGAGATCTATAGAGCTTACTTTGACTTGGCTCAGACTTTACTTAGAGTAAAAACGAGATGGACTTATGTGAGTAACATAAATCTGTCTCGTTTTAACCATGTCTTAAGTCTAAGCAAAGTCAAAGTTCGCTCTATAGATCTCACACTAAGGCTGAGATCTATAAAGCGTACCTACTTTGACTTGGCTCAGACTTACTCGTAACTTAGAGTTAGAATGAGATGGACTTATGTGAGTAACATAAATCTGTCTCGTTTTAACCATGTCTTAAGTCTAAGCAAAGTCAAAGTTCGCTCTATAGATCTCACACTAAGGCTGAGATCTATAAAGCGTACCTACTTTGACTTGGCTCAGACTTACTCGTAACTTAGAGTTAGAACGAGATGGACTTATGTGAGTAACATAAATCTGTCTCGTTTTAACCATGTCTTAAGGCTAAGCAAAGTCAAATAGATCTCACCCTAAGTCATTCGGACGTGGACTCAACGCACGGTCTTGGGGGCGTACGGGCTAGTCTAGTCCAACTGACGCGACGTCCTTACCGTCCCAACGTCATCAAATTAAAATGTTTTTTATTCAAATAAACTTTTACAACTGCTTTTGAATCGTCAAATGAATCTACCACTAGTTCGGAATAACATTTATACCTTTTTATGCATACCTACTTAATTACTTTCTTACAAGTTAGTTAAGTATACTTCTTAAAAGTCTTTTGTCTGTAAAAACAAAACTATCTGTCAGTAAGTACAACTTAGTACTGTCACACCAGTAATGGACAACCATACGGGAAAAGTGTGAATATTTTGTCATAATTATAGTGTATGGAAGTTGTTGGTGTGCATAAAAATATAAACAAATCCCGACATCCTAAGCCAAGGTCCAAGCATCCTTAGGAAGGCGTTTCTTCGAGTCCTAGGCATTGACTTACCAATACCTTAGACGCACTATCGAAACGCAAAACGGCACGGTCAAATTGTGCACAATGAACAATTTTTGCCTCTAAATCGATGACTCACGATAGGACTCAAACCCAATTTCCCGGCGACGCCTAGCGCTCTCTCACGCCAAAACCCACACAAAAATCGTCGCGCACTTTTTTGACGTCACTGACACAACATCAATTTTTCCGCTAGCCTGAGCTGACCCTTATACGGTTGCACGTTTGGAGTGATGTGGTGCGGAATTTGAATTACTGGAATACACGTGCAACGGAATTTTTATATATTCTGTACATCCGTTTTTTAGTGTAATTATTTTCGACATGCACTTTAGTAACTCAACCGGACGGATAAAATATATAATATCCATTTAAGCTGTATCCATCAACGCAGAAAAGTTTAAAAATGAATTCGGTTTTCGTTTAGCGGTCATTTAAAAAGAAACAGAAAGAGGAATTTTTGTAGCCGGCATCGACGAAAAACGTAACTCTAAGCCGGCTTATTACACGAATACCCAAAAAAAAAGAGTAATGTTTTCAGGGTTCAAGTATGTATGTGAGTTTCTTTATCCCACCATAACTTCTAAATGCCTGAAATGATTTGGATGTATGAGGTATCGCTAGAGTCCTCATAATATCCTACCAAATGAATATCGTGCTGTTCACAATTTTTTAAATTAAGGTTAACTATAATATCAAAAAAATATTATAAATGCGAAAGTATGGATGTGTGGATGTATGGATGTATGGATGCATGGATGTATGGATGTTTGTTACTCAATTACGCTCCAACGGCTGAACGGATCTGGATGAAATTTGGCACAGAGATAGATTATAGCCTGGAATAGCACATAGGCTTTTTATCCCGGAAAATTAAAGAGTTCCCGCGGGAACCGAAAAACCTCAATCCACGCGGACGAAGTCGCGGGCATCGGCTAGTGTTATCATAAAAAATAATATTATTGTATTAACTAAGTACTAACTAAGTACGCCTATTTACTGAGGTAATATTTACCTACTAACGAAATTAAAATAACTTAAATTCACGCGTCTAGAGCTAAAATATTGCAGCAATAAGAATTTTAGACAACTATAAATTTAATGCTCGTTGATTAGTTTACAAAGATCGTGTAGTTGTGTAATTCAGTTAACGTGTAATTAGGTTTAGTGTTCTCTACTCCACATGGTCAGTTGGCGGGGTAACTGTTCCCTCGCACGAGAACCAGCCATTTGCTCTGTCTGTTCAATTTCACTAGTCTTTGTAATTCAAGTGGATTAATAACGGGCATCGTTTTAAAAGTACCCTCGATGCTCGTAATTTTATTTTTCTCGACGATTGCATTTTCTTCGCTGGTATTGTTCTTTGACTAAGTATGAAAACGTGCTTTTGAGAGGAGAATGCGATTTTTTTAATTAAATAACTAGATGGTGCCCGTGACTTTGTCCGCGTGAATTAAGGTTTTGATTCCAGCGGGAACTCCTTATTTTTCCGGGATAAATGTCCTTACCTGTGTACCAAATTTCATCTAAATCGGTTGAACAGATGGGCAGTAAAAGCGTAGCAGATAGACCGACAGACACACTTTTGCATTTATAATATTAGTATAGAAATATAATATTTAACTATAGATAATAATCGATATATATATAAATGTAGGTACTAGATGGGCCCTTTCATAGAAAAAAATTCGGCGTCCAACCTGTGGAGTGCGCTCCACACTTGTATAAGCCTGTCCTTGTCCCCGCCATAGCGCTGTCCCGCTTTTCAGACTAGATGGCGTTAGTAAAATACGCCCACATTCTTTGTTTGACAGGGCCCGTCTATGTAAATTGAGGTTGTTGTACATAAGGCCGTGCGTTTGGATTTATGTGTTTTAAAAGCCTGTGGGAATCTTTTAATTCTATCCAGAATAAAGTAGCCTCTGTCACTGTCCAGGTCTTTATCTAATACGCATGCAAAAAATTACGTCCTTCATAAACCAACACACTTTTGCAATAATTATAATATTAGTAAGTAAGATGTTTTGTGTTGTTTGTGAAAAATCGCTTGTTAACGCTGTTCTTTTACTGTTAATGCGTTTCCTAGCAAAGCATCTACCTTTAAACTGTTTATGAAGAATTATAATTATTATAAGTCTTCTAAAAATATTATAGCCTTTAGTTAGTAGGCACACAAAAAGTTAAATTTTTTAGACCGTAGGCGGAGGTCCAGCGATAAGATATTATAAATTATAATCAGCGAATGAAAAACATACTGTGTTCATTTTTTCGGATATTTTAAGGGCAGTGTGTTTAACCGACGGAATAACGTGAAACATCGCCGATTGCGTCCACAGATAACACTCGGCCGGGTTATTTATGGCGCAGATAGCGACTGCGATGATTTAAGCAACGCAGATAATGTTGGCGATTTTTAGCTGTAAATAACTTGTTAGCAATTTTCTTTCTTCGACGCCCCTTTTTTATTACTAGCTCATTTTTAAGCGGTTCTTTCTACCAGGGATGTCCACCAGTACATGATTGTTTCATTCTTATAGCTCATTAAACTTTTTGCCATCAGAGCTGAGATATACTAAGCCTTATTCTATATAGTTTGTCTGACTCAGGCGTCTTTTACTAACCAGAGGTAGTATTAAAGTGATGGCATGAAATAACGGAGGTCACAGCACCCGACACCTCCTTTTGTGGAGATAATACCATCATCCCAGAAGGCACGGAGGTTGTGTCCGACTCATAACGACTAAACCACAGAACAACGGATACATTATTATGAAGAGTACTTAAATCTAAATGGTATTATATTACTACTTGATACTTTACCTAAGAAAATGTTTTATGAGATGATAATAAATAGAGTACACACACACACACATGCACACACACAACCACACACACACACACACACGCATTACCCTCTCTTTTGTAACTGTTTTAAATAACTAGCATGTAAGAGGAACATTATTATTATTAAGTGCATTAAAACTCGGAGGTGGGCGGTGGCATCTGCAGTTCAGTTTATACTATTGCAGTGCCACCCTTGTCAACTATAGTAAACCATTTTTATGTTCCAAATAAAGATTTTTGATTGATTTTTGATTTGAGACTATTAAAAAAGTTATGCTTGTTAATATTTTTAAGGGCTGTGTATTTAATCGACGGAATAACATGAAACATCGCCGATTGCGTCCACAGATAACACTCGGCCGCGTTATTTATGGCGCAGATAGCGGCTGCGATGATTTAAGCAACTCAGATAATGTTGGCGATTTTTAGCTGTAAATAACCTGTTAGCAGTTTTCTTTCTTCGACGCCCCTTATTTATAGGTCTTTAACTACTTCTATAACCACGCAAAAAATCACACAGATTTGCTCCGTTGCGGCATAATTGTTAAACTACCAAACACAAACAAACTTTAACATATTTTATAATATTACTTAAGTAGGATATTAAAGAAAGAAAAAACATTTATTCACAGCATTGTATTATGGATGTTGACGTCTACTTAAACGGGAACATTAAATTCTATTCCTATTACCCTTTCAAAATTATGCCTGTAAACGACTTCAATAGAAACACACCCTTAAATGGAAGAAAATTCGTTATTTCCCACACATGCATTGCATGACGCGATAATTTTTTTGCCACCTCATTCTAAATCGTACCTTAAACGACTTGGACAAAAGATAGCTCGCACCCCCTTTATCAAGGCAATTCCCGCTTCATGATATCGCTGAAACGCTCACACACTCGAAAAGCACGCTCAATAAACGCGTGTTTTTCTGACGATACTAAATTTACAATGGTGTGGAAGATAATGCTCAATAATCTCGACGATTTTCGAAAGAAACGACAATAGTATTGTTAAATTGCGTAAGCACTGAGTAACTTAACAGCATTTTAAAACGGCGGGGGTTTTTTTTTTATTTAAGACCTCACATCGTTTTAAAGATATTATAATACTAGCTGATGCCCGCGACTACGTCCACGTGGATTGAGGTTTTTTGGTTCCCACGGGAACTCTGTAATATTCCGGGATAAAAAGTAGCATTTGTGTTATTCCAGACTATAATCTATCTCTGTGCCAAATTTCATTCAGATCCGTTCAGCCATCCATCTATTCAAACTTTCGCATTTATTAGTATAGATTTTAGGGACGTGACATAAATCTGTAATTAGTAGTAACCCCCCAGGTATGCTATAGAGGTGAAAATGTAAAAGGGAAATGCAAAATCGGCCGTCAATAGTCTTGAAATGTTGGCAGGCATCGTGTGGCGCTGTAATTCAGTTAACGTGTAATTAGGTTCAGTGTACGGTGCCCCACATGGTCAGCGTCGTAACTACCTCGTTGCACGGAAAGGCCGCATTTTCTCTACACGTACCTAATATGAGCTGTATGAGGCTTGTACCTATGGTCTTATGGGGACACAATTTTGAGATAGTTCTTTTATTGCAGAAAATTTATAAAGATACTAGCTGATGCTCGCGACTTCATGCGCGTGGTTGAGGTTTTTTGATTCCCGCGGGAAATCTTTAATTTTCCGGGATAAAAAGTAGTCTATGTGTTATTCCAGACTATCTATCTCTGTGCCAAATTTCATTCAGATCCGTTCAGCCATCCATCCATTGTATGCAGAGGCTCGTATGGTCTTATGGAAAGTGGAAGACAATTTTGAGTTAGTTCTTTTATTGCAGAAACTTTCTCCACATGGTCAGCGTCGTAACTACCTCGTAGCACGGAAAGGCCGCATTTTCTCTACACGTACCTAATATGAGCTGTATGAGGCTTGTACCTATGGTCTTATGGGGACACAATTTTGAGATAGTTCTTTTATTGCAGAAAATTTATAAAGATACTAGCTGATGCTCGCGACTTCATGCGCGTGGTTGAGGTTTTTTGATTCCCGCGGGAAATCTTTAATTTTCCGGGATAAAAAGTAGTCTATGTGTTATTCCAGACTATCTATCTCTGTGCCAAATTTCATTCAGATCCGTTCAGCCATCCATCCATTGTATGCAGAGGCTTGTATGGTCTTATGGAAAGTGGAAGACAATTTTGAGTTAGTTCTTTTATTGCAGAAACTTTCTCCACATGGTCAGCGTCGTAACAACATCGTTGCACGGAAAGGCCGCATTTTCTCTACACGTACCTAACATGAGCTGTATGAGGCTTGTATGGTCTTATGGAAAGTGGAAGACAATTTTGAGTTAGTTCTTTTATTGCAGAAACTTTCTCCACATGGTCAGCGTCGTAACTAGCTCGTTGCACGGAAAGGCCGCATTTTCTCTACACGTACCTAACATTAGCTGTATGAGGCTTGTATGGTCTTATGGAAAGTGGAAGACAATTTTGAGTTAGTTCTTTTATTGCAGAAACTTTCTCCACATGGTCAGCGTCGTAACTAGCTCGTTGCACGGAAAGGCCGCATTTTCTCTACACGTACCTAACATGAGCTGTATGAGGCTTGTATGGTCTTATGGAAAGTGGAAGACAATTTTGAGTTAGTTCTTTTATTGCAGAAACTTTCTCCACATGGTCAGCGTCGTAACTAGCTCGTTGCACGGAAAGGCCGCATTTTCTCTACACGTACCTAACATGAGCTGTATGAGGCTTGTATGGTCTTATGGAAAGTGGAAGACAATTTTGAGTTGGTTCTTTTATTGCAGAAACTTTCTTCACATGGTCAGCGTCGTAACTAGCTCGTTGCACGGAAAGGCCGCATTTTCTCTACACGTACCTAACATGAGCTGTATGAGACTTGTATGGTCTTATGGAAAGTGGAAGACAATTTTGAGTTAGTTCTTTTATTGCAGAAACTTTCTCCACATGGTCAGCATCGTAACAACCTCGTTGCACGGAAAGGCAGGTCTCTACACGTAATTTATACGAGCTGTATATGATGCCTGATGGACTTATGGGAAGACAATTTTGAGTTAGTTCTTTTTTTATTTTAAGACATAATCCATACTAATAGGTATTAGGAATGCGAAAGTGTATCTGTCTGGTACGCTTTCACGACCCACCTGTTCAACCGATTTTGATGAAATTTGGTACAGAGATAAAATTCAAAATTCAAAATTCAAATGTTTTTTATTCAAATAAACTTTTACAAGTACTTTTGAATCGTCAAGTGAATCTACCACTGGTTCGGAATGCCATTCCTACCGAGAAGAACCAGCAAGAAGCTAGGTTGTATACCGGGGAAGGACATAGGAAAATCATCTAGCTTCCATACAAATATTATAATTGCGAAAGTGTGTCTGTCTGTCTGTCTGTATGTCAGCTACGCTTTCACGACCCATCTGTTCAACATATTTTGATGAAGGTATAGAGGTAGGTTACATCTTGGGAAAGGACATAGGCTATTTAATCCGGAAAATAAAAAAGTCCCCGCGGTCCCGTTGGCATCATTTGGTGTCAACTACCCCGTTGGTTTAGTGGTTAGCATGTTCGACCGCGGCCGACGAGGTCCCGGGTTCGAGTCCCAGGACGGGCCATAATTAAGTATTGGATTTTTCTGACTAGAAATTCTCAGTACTATAAGCCCGTAGTTAGGAAGTTGGTAGTGTTTCACCCCCGTGCCTCGGAGAGCACGTTAAGCCGTCGGTCCCGGTTATTATCACTAATATGATAATAATCGTAAAAGCCCGCCAACCCACATTGGAGCAGCGTGGCGGGTCTAAGCTCTAATTCCTTCTCTTCTATGAGAGTGGAGGTCTGTGCCCAGCGGTGGGACGTTAATGTGCTGTAGTGGCACCATTTGGGTATGGAACCCTAAAAATTATCTCTCGTGAGAAAATAGTTTCAAGTAAACCAATGTTTTTTCTATGCCGACCTTATTTTCAATACACCATCTAAATAACCTATTTTCTCTTGTAAGTTGGTACTCTGCCTTTTCATAATATTTGTACAGCTTCGTTCGAATAGACCGCAGGTTCTATTATTCTAATGTTAATAAGAGAAAAGAGATACCTTTGACTGAAATAAAGGTTCTTGTTATAACAGATGGCATTACTATGTATTTTTGGAACATAGCTCTTTGGCATGATGAAATGAACGATAAATGTACCGGAACGCTCAATCGCTTGGCGGTACGGCTTTAGCCGGTAGGGTTGTAACTATAGCCACGGCTGAAGCCTCCCACCGGACCAGACCATAGAAAATTCAGAAATTATAAATTCCCAAATTGACCCTGCCGGGAATCGAACCCGGGTCCTCCCACGTTAAGAGAACAGCGCTGAACACTGCGTCAGGGAGGTCGTCAAAAATCCATACTAATATTATAAATGCTAAAGTGTGACTGTCTGTCTGTCTGCTACGCTTTCACGGCCAATCTGCTCAACCGATTTTGATGAAATTCGGTACAGTGGTACAGAGGTAGGGATTGTATCCCGGGGAAGGACATAGACTGCTTTTTAACCCGGAAAATTAAAGAGTTCCCGCGGGAATCAAAAAAACCTTAATCCACGCGGACGAAGTCGCGGGAATCGACTATACTACTAAATACTTTTAAATACGGAACACTTGATAGTTACTGAAATATATAGTTTGTGATGAATAACGCACAAAGCGCCTAGAAACAGGGGTGTCTGTTCTCAGGGAGATAACCGAAGCCACGGCATCGTGCCCTCATTTGTAATTCCGCATTAATGGAACTTTTTCCGAGGGCCTTCACTTTCTCACTGTCACTTTTTATCCTTCACACCCTAATTGTTGTTTGTAAAAGTGTCTTCAGACGAGGTGTTGAACCGCGCGTACATGCGCACTTATCACAGCGTAAGTATATAAATTCGTACAGTGGGGCGACGCCCATACAAATGACAGTCCTGTGACAGTCGTAGCACCTAGAGCTAGGGAACCTATCTATAGGAAACTGCATACGAATTTGACATTGTAGTGACACAATTTTGTATTGGAAATTCTGCCAGATTCTTCCCTGTCATCCCGCAGCGTTGCTGTCTAGATGCGCGCCTTCGTCGAACGACTGATAGAACGTACTATCTTCTGGTTATTATCGATTTTACGAACGTAAATTAGAGCATTGTTTGCGCTTCTCGCTTTTAGACTTTCGCCAACTTACCGTGCCGTTAAGAATTAGCTTTTTTTTAATTATTAATTTTTCAGATTCTATTAATTACCTATGTTTATTAAACCCTTTCTACACCTTTTAAATGTGAGCTATGAGTAAATATAACGATATCTTGCTCGCCATTTTATTCAAATATATCTTAGCTAGTTAAGAGCTGTTCAATTATTATCTTGTCCTAGGTGAGCAACGAAAGCCCCGCGACGAAATGCAGCGCTATATGACACTATAGAAAATGACGCGTCTCGTCGCGTCGTTGTAACGAGTCACTTTGTTGCGTTGCAGGGCCTTAACTTGCTTATTTATAACGCCATAATCATTTATATATTCTAGGCAATAATAACAATTTTGTCATTACCGAAATTAGTCCGTTTTTAGTCGACAAACTGAAAGCACCTTTACATTTAGGGTGACATATTTTAAAAGTGATAAATTTTATTTGAGCAGAAACACTAAACCCCGAATCATTAATGAAAATGTCGATGAAAAAAATATTCAGAATCACATCAATCACAGTGTCAGATATAAAAAATATGTTATCAGTGTAACACACGAAATCAAATTTGAGGTATATCCTCATTTAAAAGTACATTACGATAATGTTGTTTAGTTTAGGTAACATTAATTTATTCATCTTCCTTTGATTTTTGTAATTTCCATAGGAAATCCTTAATTTTCCGGGATTAAAAGTAGCATAAGTAATTCGCGAGGTCCTCATAAAATCCCCTTAATCAGTGGCTTTGTTGCGGCGTTGAGGGACAAACAAACACACTTTCGCATTTATAATATGAGTATATTATGCTTAATTAGTATGATTGTGGTATAATTTTAAAAGCATCAGGCTGACTTGCACAATACTGCCTAAACTAATTTAGATAAATTGTTTGAAACAGTGAAAGGAACTTTTTTTTTTAATCATTTATTTAAAGGATTTTACATTATATAGCTGGATGTCAGCCTTATCGTACCCAATACAAATTACAAAATTATAAATATACAACAGAAAAAGGAACTTCTTCTCAGTGTAAACTTATTATAAATAAGTCCACTCCATAGCAGTTATAAGTTTACGTTATTTTATTATTCATAGTCAATGCAGTCAATGGCACTTAGAAGAGCACAAAATCAAATCTAAATATCAGTTATTAAATGAGCAAAGCTCCTGAACAGAGACCGAGCGATGCTGAAAGCTGAATGAATAAAATATCTTCCAACGAACCAGACAATAGTCATTTTTTTATTACACGAGTGTTTCGACTAAAAGGTGAAGTAGTGGGAAGAAGATAATATTTGCAAAATATTTGCTAGACCACTTGGTCCAAAACAAAATAGCTTGAAGGTAATAAACGCTCATTTCTCACACTTTAAGTTCATACTTATAGACTGACCTAAAGTAAAAGTAAAAGTAAAGTAAAATATACTTTATTGTACACCATAAAAAGAAATACAAACACAAAAAAAAATCATAATGGATATGGCACAACAGGTGGCCTTATCGCTTAAATAGCGATCTCTTCCAGACAACCTTAAGGCAGAGGAAACTTTTTAACGAAAGCGGGAGGGGTGTACAGACATATGAATATATAAATATTATATACATAAAAACACACAAATGTATAATGTAATAATATATATAGACCTAATACAACAGAATAGGTAATAGTATTTTGAAATCAAACTTGACTTGACAAACAAAATTTGACTTGTTATTTAACCTAAATATTAGTTACAAGGTGATGCCCGCGTCTTCGTCCGCGTGAATTAAAGTTTTTAGATTCCCGCGGGGACTATGACATAATATTATAATGTTTATGAAACTTATCACAGCCTAGAGTAATTGTAGGTCAATAATTATTCCGCTTATTCGCAAACGTCAAAATGGGCGTTTTCAGTATGAAATACAAACTATTACGTCATCAACATTTGGATCACTTTTTTACCTGTTGTCAATATTGTGACTATAGCTGCAGTCTTGGACGAACTGAGGTTAATTCGTCCAAGCTTAAAGTCTGTCATACACCACCACCAAACCGTAACGTCGCCATTTTATAGTCTTGTCATACACGTGTTGCTCTATGGTTCCAACAATTCAGATTTCACCATAGCATTGCAGCGAACGCTTCCAACATTATTTAAACTGAAACTGTTTTCACATGTTAAAATGTAAACTGGAACTGGGTTCGCATGTGGCCCGCCGTTTAAAATAAGTACGCAAAACTTTGCACGCCATTAGCGGGACATATTTTTATTTCATACGTCCCTTAATGGATATGCATTTAAGCTTTCTCATTTCGTGTCCCGGAATGAGGACATTGGACGTGGAAATTTTTATAAGTGAAAACTTTTGAGAGCGATTTAAAATACCCCTTTACTTGAAACATGAGATTTGCAAGGTAATCGCCATTTTGAGAATACATACTAATAGTTTTGGTTTTGTTAATTTCCACTTTTATTATTCAGTAGGTAACAAGTTAGCCCTTGATTGTAGGCTCCAAGGATAGGTGGTAGGTAAAGAAAGTAAAATATAAAAACTGTGCATCGTAATATTAAGAGAAACAATAAAATAAAAATCTTCAATAGATATCGCTTCCAGCCAACTATAGATATTATTACACACACGTATTTTTTTCATGTTTTTTTTAATCCACTACAAGTTAGCCCTTGACTGCGATCTCACCTGATGGTAAGTGATGATGCAGTCTAAGATGGTAGCAGGCTAACCTGTTAGGGGCATGGCAGTTATATTCATCCTATACCCCTATTCGGTTTCTACACGGCATCGTACCGGAGCGCTAAATCGCTTGGCGGCACGTCTTTGCCGGTAAGGTGGTAACTAGCCACGGCCGAAGCCTCCCACCGGGCCAGACCAAGGAAAATTCAGAAATTATAAATTTCCAAACCCTGCCGGGCATCGAACCCGGGACCTACGCACGTTAAGGCAACAGCGCTCAACACTGCGCCACGGAGGTCGTCGACGTAGGACAACTTGTGTCACATATGAAACTAGTGTTTCGCTCTGTGCGCGAGCTGCTAAAGCAGCTCACGAGATGTGGTTAGCCATATATATCGATTTTGAACGAAATCGGTCCATTAACAAATAATTTCAAAATGGCGCTGATTTGTTAAAACGTTGGTATCTGTTTCCTGTTTTGTAATCCCAGGGAGCCCTTAATATCGATTTTGAACGAAATCGGTCAATATATAAATAAATTCAAAATGGCGCTGTTTTTTTAAAATTTTGGTACAAGTTTCCTGTTTTGAATTCCCAGGGATCCCAGGGATTGTAATATATTTAAATAACAGTTTTCTGTTTTGAGATCCCAGGGAGTCCTAAATATCGATTTAGAATGAAATCGGTCAATTAACAAAGAATTTCAAAATGGCGCTGATTTTTTAAAACTTTGGTAACTGTTTCCTTTTTTGTAATCCCAGGAAGCCCTAAATATCGATTTTGAACGAAATCGGTCAATTAACAAAGAATTTCAAAATGGCGCTGATTTTTTAAAACTTTGGTAGGTATCAGTTTCCTGTTTTGTAATCCCAGGGAGCCCTAAATATGGATTTACTCCCATCCCACACCCAAACATACTATCTCTTAGACATGAACCACCCCGTTTCGGATCTGTGGCGCCGCGGTTCGAGGTCGAAAAATCAAAAATTTTAAAACACTACAGCTCGGCCGCCATCTTGTTTTTCCAATTTTATCACTTTTTCTATTGATCACTTACTAATTTCTTCAATAATTGCGAGTTGTTACGAAATCGGTTAAAAAACAAAAGAGTTGCAAGAATCACGTCGGCCGCCTTCTTGTTTTTCCAAAATGTCATAATTTATCCCCACTCGAATCCCGCACCCGAACACATCTCCCATACCGGTCATTGTATCGTTTTCTGTCTCTTTCTAAGAAAACAATGACGTCTTTTTTAGTTCCTAATCGCCATATAATTTGGTATGAAAAAAAATATTCCGCCATCTTGATTTTTTTTCATTTCGTTAAATAGACCTCCTCGTCTTGGGCCCCAATCATGTAAGAATGGTCGATCAAACGTTAAAGATTTTCGTCAAAGTAAAATAAACCATGACAGCATTGAATTAGAGCTCAATTTCGTCTGCCCATTCTTATACGTTTAGGGTATCGTACATACCCTGATCATCTTTTGCCAAGAAACCACTCTTCCATCTTTTATACTTTCTGAGATAGACGCCAAATAAATTGGTATGGCAGCCATCTTAAATCCGCCATTTTGAATTTTTTTTCAGCTCATTGTCTATTGGATGAAGTTTCGAGTGACATTTGGTCGAGCACCCCCCACCTATCTTCTATGCTTCGATCGGTTCATTTCGGCAAATCAGCCGCCATCTTGTTTTCCCGAAATGTCATAATTTTTCCCTACTCCCATCCCACACCCAAACATAATATCTCTTAGACATGAACTACCTCGTTTCGGATCTGTGGCGCCGGGGTTCGAGGTCGAAAAATCAAAAATTTGAAAACAATACAGCTCGGCCACCATCTTATTTTTCGAATTTTTTCTATTTTTTTATTGATCATTTATTAATTTGTTAAATAATTGCGAGTTGTAACGAAATTGGTTGGAAAACAAAAGAGTTGCAAGAATCACGTCGGCCGCCATTTTGTTTTTCCGAAATGTCATAATTTTTCCCAACTCGAATCCCGCACCCGAACACATCTCGTTTACATCATTGTATCGTTTTTTGTCTCTTTCTTGGAGAACAATGACGTCTTTTATAGTTCCTAATCGCCATTTAATTTGGTATGAAAAAAAATATTCCGCCATCTTGAAACCCCCCACCTATCTTTAATACCTTGGCCGTGCTCTTCACCCGTCTCCGAAATCCTCAATCATCAGCTGTCTCCATATTTTTCTTCAAGTTATATTTTCTGATTTATATACGAAGCCATCAGTGAAAAAAAAATTTGTCATGCAAAATTTGGCAGGAGGGAGTTTTTGGGGAAAATCTCGAAAACTACCCCAAATGTGGCAACACTGTTTAGATATCTCGATACTGCCGGTCAAGTTACACAATCGATCCATACATGTCAACTTTCCCAAATGTTGCCAATTGCCTCAAAAACGTGATCGAAGTTTTCAAAAACACAAAAAGAATACAAAATGGCCGCCACCTGGTTTCACAGAAACATTTTACATAGTTTTATAATGTTCCCGTGAACTACAGGATATACCGCTTCTGATGACGTTTCAATTTTTCATCTCGCTCGCACCCAGCCGAAATGATCGCCCCTGAAAAAAGACCATTTCAGAAAGAAAAGAAAATTACTTTTACTTTGATAAATTCCAGTGTTGCCAGACCTCGGCGACGAAAATACCCAAATGTCATTCGCACAAGTGAGACACGTGGTTGCTCGTACTCAAATTTTGCAAAAAGTCCGTATTTCGATTTTTTTATTTTTGGGGTAAATCTTGAAAATTTCCCGAGAAATGGGGTAATTTTTTTTCCTCAATCCATACCTCGAGTCTGTACACACAATCGCCCCCACGAAGTCGAAACGCTCCGACGTTGCCAACTGTGAGAATTTTGAATTTTAAAATTGCGTTTTTTCGTTCCTCAGAATTTTTAGAAACCACTCCCATTCTGACAAAATACAGAATATTGGCAGGCGAAAAAATAAAAAAATATTATGCTCGACCACACCGTTTCGGATCTGTGGCGCCGCGGTTCGGGATCAAAAAATCAAAAATTTGAAAACACTACAGCTCGGCCGCCATCTTGTTTTTCCAATTTTTTCCACTTTTTCTATTGATTGTTTACTAATTTCTTCAATCGTTGCGAGTTTTAACGAAATCGGTTGGAAAACAAAAGAGTTGCAAGAATCATGTTGGCCGCCATCTTGTTTTTCCGAAATGTCATAATATTTCCCTACTCGAATCCCGCACTCGAACACATCTCCCGTACATCATTGTATCGTTTTCTGTCTCTTTCTAGGAGAACAATTAATTATGTCAATGAGTCCTAATCGCCATATAATTTGGTATGAAAAGAAACATTCCGCCATCTTGAAATTTTTTTCATTTCGCTAAATAGACCTCCTCGTCCTGATCATCTCTTGCCAAGAAACTACTCTTCCATCTTTTATACTTTCTGAGATAGACACCAAATAAATTTGTATGGCGGCCATCTTAACTCCGCCATTTTGAATTTTTTTCCAGCTCATTGTCTATTGGATGAAGTTTCGAATGACATTTGGTCGAGCACCCCCCACCTATCTTCAATACCTCGGCCGTGCTCTTTACCCGTCTCCGAAATCCTCAATCATCAGCTATCTCCATATTTTTGTTCAAGTTTAATTTTCTGACGTGTATACGAAGCCATCAGTGAAAAAAAAATTTTTCATACAAAATTTTACAGGAGGACATTTTTGGGAAAATCTCGAAAACTACCCCAAATGTGGCAACACTGTTTAGATATCTCGATACCGCTGGTTGAGTTACACAATCGATTTATACATGTCAACTTTCCCAAATGTTGCCAACTGCCTCAAAAACGTGTTCGAAATTTTCAAAAACACAAAAAGAATACAAAATGGCCGCCACCTCGTTGCACAGAAACATTTTACATAGTTTCATAATTTTCCCGTAACCTACAGGATATACCGCTCCTGATGACGTTTAAATTTTTCATCTCGCTCGCACCCAGCCGAAATGATCGCCCCTGAAAAAAGACCATGTCGAAAATCACTTTTACTTTGATAAATTCCAGTGTTGCCAGACCTCGGCGACGAAAATACCCAAATGTCATTCGCACAAGTGAGACACGTGGTTGCTCGTACTCAAATTTTGCAAAAAGTCCGTATTTCGATTTTTTTGTTTTTGCGGTAAATCTTGAAAATTTCCCGAGAAATGGGGTAATTTTTTTCCCCCAATCCATACCTAGAGTCCGTCCACTCAATCGCCCCATAGAAGTCGAAACGCTCCGACGTTGCCAACTGTGAGAAATTTGAATTTTAAAATTGCGTTTTTTCATACCTCGAACAAAAAGGCCGCCGCGACAGCCGCCATCTTGAATTTTTAAAAACCATTCCCATTCTGTCAAAATACAGGATAATTGTAGTCGAAAAAAGAAAAAAATATCATGCTCGACCACGCCGTTTCGGATCTGCGGCGCCGCGGTTCGGGGTCGAAAAATCAAAAATTTGAAAACACTACAGCTCGGCCGCCATCTTGTTTTTCCAATTTTTTTCAATTTTTCTATTGATCGTTTCCTAATTTTTTCAATCGTTGCGAGTTTTAACGAAATCGGTTGGAAAACAAAAGAGTTGCAAGAATCACGTCGGCCGCCATCTTGTTTTTCCGAAATGTCATAATTTTTCCCCACTCGAATCCCGCACCCGAACACATCTCCCCTACATCATTATATCGTTTTCTGTCTCTTTCTAGGAGAACAATTATGTCAATGAGTCAGTCAGTCAGTCAGTCAGTCAGTCAGTGGTAATCGAGCTATATATAGTATAAAATGTCCAGACTCGAAAAGACTAATAATGGCTTGACTACTCCACCAGACTATTTGCACACATGATGTACTATGTAAGTGTACGAGGGAGCTGTCAAAATATTTTGTTTATAGCAAGGGGGTTGCAACAACTTTGTGTTATCATTTAGGGGTAAGTGTATTGTGAATATTATTACGGTTTTCCTCAGCATCGCCATTGAACACGACTGCACTGTACCGTACGTCCTAGTTTTAACTTATTCGAGCATTCAAACACATTGGCGTTAAAGTAAAATGGACCCAAAATTACTTGACTTAAAGTCACAAATTCAGTACAATCTATTTTTATTTCGAAACGATTCCGTTTGCAGCGCTAGCTGTGAACGCATAGGTACACGAAATTCAGCTCTAAATCAATGCATTTGAGGTTCCGTTTGCTTTGACACGAATTTAATCGAACGCTTCAAATACGATCAATCGAAAATGCAATGTTAAAACTTAGACTAAGGGCACTAAACACCCTCGTATGATACGACCCCTCATGTGCGTGAAGCGTAAACAATTTACATAACAGCTTTATCGGCGATGTCGGGGGATGTCTTGAGGGGCTCTCGAAATGCGACTTCAATTTCTAAATTGGAGTTTCAAAGCTGAAGTGTATTTTCTAAGGGTGGATTGAAATCCACACCATCAACACACGGGTTCGAATCTAAGCCCATGTCATGCCATGGGAAGGGATGTCTCTATGTTATTTACTTTGGAAGATTATTATAACGGGCTTTTCATAAATACTGTAATGATATGATATGAACGTCAGTTAAAAATACAATAAGTACATTATTTTATAATAACTAGCTGATGCACGCGACTTCGTCCGCGTGGATTGAGGTTTTTTGGTTCCCGCGGGAACTCTTTAATTTTCCGAAATTAAAAGTAGCCATATTATTCCAGACTATTATCTATGTCTGTGTCAAATTTCATCCAGATCCGTTCAGCCGTTCTGGCGTGATTGAGTAACAAACATCCATCCATCCATTCATTCAAACATTAGCATTTACCTATAAAATTATTATTAGTATAGATATAGAAGAAAGTTGCCCACTTAGTACTACTACTAATATTATAAATGCGAAAGTGTGTTTCTTTGTTGGTTTGTTGGTTTATTGTTTTGTTTGTTTGTTGGTTTGTCCTTCAATAACGCCGCAACGGAGTAACGGATCGACGTGATTTTTGGCATGGGTATAGTTGATGACCTGGAGAGTGACATAGGCTAACCTGGAAAGTGAGGTAAACCACGCTGACGAAGTCGCGGGCTTCAGCTAGCTAAAGTATAAGATAATTAGTGAAAAGCAAGCTTTATACGCAAAACAAAGATAAAAGAAATTGAAAAGGCTCTTTGTAAGAAAAAATGTGCACTAGAATTAGAGAAACAGGTATGTGGGCCGCTACAATAATATTGTTACTATCTAGTGCAGCGCAGTTTGCTTATGTAACTGGGTTAGTTTTGTTATAATTCTTAACCACCACCACCACCACTACAGCCCATTAACGTCCCACTGCTGGGCACAGGCCTCCACTCTCCTAGCAGAGAGGGAATTAGAGCTTAGACCCCCCACGCTGCTCCAATGCGGGTTGGTGGGCTTTAACGACTATTGTCATGTTAGTGACAATAACCAGGACCAACGGCTTAACGTGCTCTCAGAGGCACGGGGGTGACACACCGCCAACTTCCAACTTCGGGCTGGCACTGAGAATTTCTTAACTGAAAAACCCAATACCTAACAATTTATATGTCCGACCGGGATTCGAACCCTCGTGATCCACAGTCAACCATGCTAACCGCTAGACCAACGAGGCAGTAATTCTTAACATAGGTACTGATTGCCGATTTGCTGATTTATACATACAGCTTCAACGACCTCCCTGGCCCAGCGGTGAGCGCTATGGTCTTATAAGTGGGAGATCCCGGGTTCGATCCCCAGCAGGGTCAATTCGGGAATTTTTAAATTCTGCATTTTCTCTGGTCTGGCCTGGTTCAGCCGTGGCTTACCCTACTGGCGAAGACGTGCCGCCAAGCGATTAAGCGTTCCGGTACGATGCCGTGTTAAAACCGATTAGGTACGTGTATATACCTTTACTTTTGTAACACTTTTCTTTTTATGAAAAGAGCAACTGCTGAGTTTCTTGCCGGCTCTTCTCAGTAGAATCTGGGTGACGGAAGCGCCCCCGCCAAGACGAGCCAAAAGAACGAGGCACTAAGTACCTTTCTGGAAGCGTTTCATCGTATTTTCGAATCAATGTTCTGAACGAAAGTACAGAGTCTTGACTTCACTTATGAGACACAAGTCGTCCTACGTGATAGGTAACTGCCATAATATCCCTACAGGTTAGCCAGCTACCATCTTAGACTGCGTCATCAATTACTATATCAATGCCTTGACAATTCCATACAAAGGAGAAGGTTCACCTTCGGTGTACTCTTTGTGCACTCTACCATGAATAGAGGAAAATACATAGATTGTATTAAAAATATAATAATTTAGAATATTAAAGTAATTAATAACGAGAAATAAAATAAAATGTATTTCAAGTTTTCGATACGTTTCCAAGATGGCAACCTTTAGCCATAGAGATGGCAGTAGGCGCGAAATGTATCAAATGTCATTTCTGACAGTCACTGTCAAAATAACGTGTTTTCCCCTACGGCTTTTCCGGTGTTGTGTTGACACTTGACAGAAAACGTCAAAAAATATGAATCCGCCATTGTTACCCACTCGTGTTTAGTGTTGCTTATCGTGGAAAGATTAAATAATAACACCACTGAAATTACGATGAATTCGTAGATTTGAACGATCAAAACTGGTTTAGTATTTTTTTTTCTTTCATGTCTCTACTTGTAAAAGGACCGGACCGACGCTCCATACAAATCTGGACCGTCTTCTTTGTAGTTAGCGTTGACGCGATCGAATGGGAAGAAAATCTCCCAGGTACTACTCAGGTAAGTAGTCAGTATATTAATATTTTTTTTATATTTTAGCATAATAGCTTTTATATTTTATTTACTTCCTATGTAGCATATAATATTAATATTTACTTTTTCCACCTTTGCGAGCTATTTCTATCTCATGTAAATTCTATCTGCGAAAACTTACTTTTGTTGTAGCTGTAAGTTTTCTGGAAAAAAAAATAAGTATGAAACATATTCAAAGTGTCTTATTTATGGGCAGCCTTAAATTTTGAGCCTTTTCTTCAAAGATTAAAGAAAAACCAACAATACACGGTATAGCTTTTATTTGTAAAGCATTTTATTGTAATACTGATATCAAGTCGTTAGTAAGTTATCACCATCAATTCTTATTCTTTATAAACATGACGTTCAGAAGGTGTACTTTGTAGGTACCAATTTTGAATAAAGATGATTTGATTTGATTTGATTTGGTTAGTCACACACGTATTTGATGTTAATTTCTCTTCCATAAAGTCAACATCATTTCTAGGAGCGCTACGAATAAAGTAAACACGGAAATACACTTTATTTACAACCATAATTACGGCCATATCATAGTTGTTCAGAGCGGTTCAGAGTTGTTATAATCTATTGAGGCAAAAAACTAATAAATTGAAATATCTGTCTGTGATTTCGAAATATTATCTGTATTTCTATGGTAAGCAATTTGTTTGTTTACACCACACACTAAACTTTTAATTATTTTTGAAGTAAAACTTCTTTACGCACGATTGACTTGGGGAGTAAGCTGGTGAATGCGTGACGAGAGCGTTACGAAAAGAGGTGAACGGAAGTTGAGAGGGAGATATAAGTTAGTGAAGATAGAAAGAGAGACAGTTACGTTTCGTATATTACTGTAGGGGCAAGAGATAGAGGTGCGAGCACACATTTTCTTTCCCTCTTTCTTTCATAGCCAGTTACTAAGTTTTACTTCAGTCGTGTGGTCTAAAGCACACTCGTTTTTTTTTTGTTGGGCACATCTTAATATAAAATAATAATAATAATAATGTCCTCCCGTCCGAATTTCGGCCACGGCGGCCCATCTCCAGAGACATAAGCCATCTGCGCGGGAGATATTATAGTGCACAAGTGTGTGCGTATACACAGATGCACTCTCTGTTCATTTACTCTCATAGGTCGATGGGACGGAAAATCCGACACGACCGGAGAGAGATCAGGCGCAGGTGCTTTTCGAGGCACGGGGGTGACACACCGCCAACTTCTTAGCGCCGGGTTAGTACTGAGAATTTCTGGTCAGAAAAACCCGATACCTGTTATGGCCCGACCCGGGACTCGAACCCGGGACCTCGTCGGCCGCAGTCGAACATACTAACCACTTGACCAACTAGGCAGTTACACCTCTATATAGGTAGTTGCCGTCAATCTAAGGCGAATGTACCACAATCACGGCAAAGTTTTGATACTTTAATGGAATCGTGACCTAGTTGCACGGTCGGTTCGGCTACGAATGATTCCGTGAGTTAACCCGCGTGACCTACATCGCTAACTAGACGAGAGGACAGCTGACCGACTTGTCATAACTATGTAATCGTAACTGTTATTTGTTACTCTCTGCATCGTATTCCTCATTACTGAGGGTCGTGACCTCTTGCCATTAATTTTTTTATTGTTTTTTATTTTTTTTGTACCAAAAATTCATACAATATGTAGAAAAACAGAAAAATAGTGGACAAGGAAACACTTATCTCTATGAGAGATCTCTACCTAGATCTCTAGAGAATGGGTACAACAAGATATGAGATGGGATGAGATGATGAGATGAGATTAATCAATTAATGGTAGGAGTTTTCTTGGGATGATAATGCGGTGGGTTCCCACGTCATCTTCTATCTATACTTATATTATGAATGCGAAAGTTTGGATGGATGGAGGGCTGGATGTTTGTTACTCAATCACGCCAGAAAGACTAAACGGATCTGGATGAAATTTGTCACAGATATAGATTATAGTCTGGAATAACACATAGGATTTATATATAACACAATAACACTAACGCTTTTTATCCCGGAATATTAAAGAGATCCCGCGGAGAGAGAACCGAAACACCCCAATCCACGCGGACGAAGGTGCTTGCTGGCACGCTTTACCGGTAGGATGGAAATGAGCCGCGGTCGAAGTCTCCCATTATTTTTTTTGACGACCTCCGTGGCGCAGTGTTGAGCGTTGTTGCCTTAACATGCGGAGGTCCCGGGTTCGATCCCCGGCAGGGTTTGGAAATTTATAATTTCTGAATTTTCCCTGGTCTGGCCTGGTGGGAGGCTTCGGCCGTGGCTAGTTACCACCCTACCGGCAAAGACGTGCCGCCAAGCGGTTTAGCGTTCCGGTACGATGTCGCGTAGAAACCGAATAGGGGTATGGGTTTAATATAACTGCCATGCCCCTAACAGGTTAGCCCGCTGCCATCTTAGACTGCATCATCACTTACCATCAGGTGGGATCGCAGTCAAAGGCTAACTTGTAGTGGATAAAAAAGAAAAAAAAAACTAAGCAATTAATAATAAACAAACTATTAAGAAGTAAAATTTTAATGTCTCTCTCGGTATTTTAAATGTTTATTCGATCAATACATAATGTAAAAGTACCCACCCACTTGCATTTTACGATTGTGTTGTTACTTGAGAGTTGTTCAAAACTGCTATAAATCCATAGCACGCTTCGGACTATAAACTATAAATTTTAGCGTACTATTAAATACGCTATGTTATAACGCGCTTGTTAAAAGAAAGCGTGCGGGCGGCCGGCAGGCGCGATATGTCTTGCAGCACGCTATATTTAGTAGCGCGCTAAATTTCGTAACACGTTACATGTCGGTGAGACTAAACCATCGGGCTCGGCCAGCGGCAGCGCGCTACCGGCAGGCACTACGATTGCTACGAGGCGCCCCGCGTGTATCGAACGATATTCTTAGCGCCGTAGCGTCATGGCGGCTCCTCACAAAGCACGCTATCCGCGTTATGGAAAGACAGCGCGCTATGATATTGCGCTACGTGTTAAGTTTAGGGAACTGTTTAGTTCTCATTAAGTGAATTTTTTTGTAAAAAAATCTTTTGAGAATAAGTTCTTTAACCATCACAAAGTCCCCATGCGGTAATGATTTTCAGCCGTCACGTTTTTGCCACAGTAAATGCTCAACAAAAAGACGGGATTTTCGCGAGCATGTTACAGGAATAGAAGACGTTGAAGTGACGTTGGTGTGATATATGAGGCGGCCCTTTGTGCGTTCACAAAGACTTTGGGACCGGCGCCGACAGACCCTGAGATGTAGTAATGACAGCGTACTACCGCCGACTATGATTTAATACTCAGCCAACCCACGGCTTTTAAGCGGGGCTTCCACTGCAAAAGAGTAATGAGCGGGAAATGGGTATGCGGAACGGACTCTGTGTAGACACAAGGTCCAGCCCCACTACAAGAGGTGCGGCGCGGCACGTAGCAGCAAGTATTCTTTGTATGAAGTTGTATGGAGCTGGGCCCACTTAAACGACGCACAAACTCATACAAATAATATTTAACGCCAACAACCTCAATGGGACCTGTCAAACAAAGAATGTTGGCGTATTTTACTAATGCGATCTAGTCTGAAACAGCGCTATGGCGGGGACAAGGACAGGGTTATACAGGTGTGGAGCGCGCTTCACAGGTCGGACGCCCAATTTTTTCTTCGAAAGGGCCCGTCTAGTACCTACATTTATCGATATTTAACACTATGCCTCTCCGTGCATCTCAAGTGGGGCTAGACCTAAAATAGGTTTACACTAACAAAGAGTTGCCTTATTAACGCCTGAGCGCATATCGACTCATCGTGGAAATTTTTTGCTCGCTCAGTCCTTTCTGCTAGCTCTTTGCAGTTGGTGAAAGTTCTTGTATGCCGTTTTCCTTTGCAAGTTAAATGGAGACCTTATGAAGCTCGCTCCGCTCGCGTGGAAACGCCGCTTTAGCGGTGCGGTAAGCGGAGCGGCGAGCGTAGCGACGGATGGAAAACTGCTAAAACAGAACGACGACGGCGCGAAATGTCCACGTCGAAAATAAACTATTTTTCATCCTGTCGCGCTGATGTGTGCGGTGCCCTTTAAAAGTTTTAAAGTGTGTTTACGCGCTGTGCAAAACTTTCCGTTTTAGAGCATGAATACCTACTGTTCGTAGTCATTGAAAAAAAAACGGCTGTGACAGAAAGAGACCGAGGTCCTATAAGTTAAGTACATTATCTACGAGTCACTATTAAAATTATATAATAGGCTAAGTGAAACCCTTCAAGCGAAGACTCAGACAAAAGCCGCTACGAATATAAAAACGGACGTGTTCCGAATATCGCTCGTCGATCGTTCGCTCATAAAAGATTTTGATGGTTCTTTTACATTTCAAACATATTGTGCTGTTCACACATTACCTACTGTACTTGCCGCGAGAACTATTGACAACCTCCGTTAGCGCTGTAGTCTATTGGTATAAAAGTTAGATTCCCAGTAGGGGCTATTTTTTTTTACATGTGTTCCTACCTTTTTTCCTTTGATATGGGGGCCGAAGACTGTTCTAGGTCGGTACTTAGTTGATAGTTCAGCTACCTAGGTTGCTTTTCTATTTACCTCTTCAGTAAGTTAGACAGTTAGACAACAGGTAGGGGCTATTCGAGAACTTAAAATTTCTTTACTGTATCTGGTCTGCTTTTAATGGACTAAGACAACTGTGAGGAATTACCACTCTAACGGCAAAGACGAGCCGCAAAGGATAAACCGCTTTTAATTATAAAAGCGGATAAAAAGAGGTCAAGTCTATGAAGACTGTATCATCACTTGACTTATACACGACTCGATTAAGAAGTTAATTTTGACTCCTAGATTTAGTTTTAGATCTTAGTAACAATACTATGATCAGGACCGAAATTTACCACCGACTCCAAATTTAAAATATGAATAGGCCAAATTCGGACTTCCAAAGTCGGTCAGTCGGAAATTGAGTTACTGAAGCCAATTTTGGTGCACTCCGTCTCTAAACTAAACTAAAATGACAGCTCTATTTATATATCGATTTTATATTAATCCCTGCGTAAAGGGGCAGCACTACATTTAGAGCTGTCATTTTAGTTTAGCCAGAGATTGTGTTAAACATAATTGGCCACAATATTCAGCCAGATTAAAGAGTCAAAATTATTTAATACGACATCACCTGAAGCGCTCTATGATATTACTAGCTAATGCCCGCAACTTCGTCTGCGTGAATTGAGGTTTTTTGGTTCCCGCGGGAACTCTTGAATTTTCCGGGATAAAATATAGTCTATGTATTATTCCAGACTATAATCTCACTATCTCCAGACTATAATATCATCGAACCGCAAGGCATCGACAAGGTCTGCACCCTTACGCAGTCGAAATTCCGCGGGCTCGCACGAAGCGTTTTACTTCCTCGTTTCTAATTCGAACCGCTAGGATATGGAATGCCCTTCCGGCTTCCGTTTTTCCCTCCTCTTTTAATATAGGTACCTTCAAATCAAGAGTGAATAGGCATCTTCTAGGCAAGCGCGCTCCACCTTAGGCTGCATCACCACTTGCTAGCAAGTCTGATTGCAGCCAAGCGCTAGCCTATATATTTAAAAAAAAAAAAAAAAAAATCTATCTCTGTGCCAAATTTCATCTAGATCCGTTCAGCCGTTGGGGCGTGATTGAGTAACAAACATCCATCCATACATCCATCCATCCATCCATCAATCCAAACTTTCGCATTTATAATATTAGTAAGTATAAGTAAGATCAAGTATTTCATTTCATATTATAATTTACATACTTACTTTGAAAAGTTCTGATTTTGAAACTACCATGAGTTTGCGCGGCGTGCGCTTCTGATTGGTTATATGTGATGAGCGATCTACATTAAGGAGGTATGAAAAGTTTGCCCGAGTCCGCTGACACTCACTTTATAATCCGACATTTTATTGGCGTGAAATTCTCAGGATTGCTTTATAGGAAAGATAAATGCCTCAATAAGTGCAGCTAAAAGCGCTATTTGTCTTTCTGAAGCGTATTTCATTTCGCATTTGATGACGTCTGTACCCTCCTAAAATTTCATTGGTTCTATCGATTTAAAAGTCAATTTTTAGGGCTTCATTTCTCGGTTTGATTTGCATTTTAGCATCCAAACTTTTTAAGGAAATTCTCTCTATCTCAATACAAAAGGATGAACTAAATATCTGATATATCATCTTTTTACTAGAGCTTGTAATATTGTTCAAACCACTGGGTCTAGAAATTTCTAAAAACATGACTCAGCAAGCGATAGAGATAGCTATGCCCGAATTTTCCATCCACCACAAGTACAGCCCACTAACATCCCACTGCTGGGCACGGTCCTCCACTCTCATAAGAGAGAAGGAGTTAGAGCTTAGGGTCTAAGCTCTAATTCTAACCAGGCTGCTCCAATGTGGGTTGACGAGCCCGGTAGGGCAGGAAGTTTCCATAGGCGATCAAATTTGGACCGACACAGCTCGACTGAAAATGGGCTACGCATAGTCTAAAGAACCGATGTATCAAAAATATATTGGAGTCCCAAACTGCTACCATACCGAACCCGCAATGGGAAGCACAGCATTAAATTTAATAATTTAAGATTAATATTGCCCAGCAGAGGACGTACAATGACGATTTTAGTTTACCTACTCAATACAATGGACTAAGAATTATTATTATTAATTGTATTCTTTATTAAGAATATTGTTTTGTGTATAACATTCGTAAGGAAAATTATATAACCCAAGGTAACAAATACTCCCGAGCTGTATATTGTTTTACTAAAAGACGTCCCATATTTCTCTAGTAAATTTGTACACGTAGAAACCAATTTCCATTCCCTCAGTACGCCTCGCCTCTTTGTTGCTTGGCGCAAGTATGTATGTAGTGTGCTTACTACCGACTCGAACGAGTTGTCTCAAGGGAGGGTGTACTCGTAGTCGAAGGTATTGGAATATCGGTGTGTATTACAGGTCGCGCCAAACTTCTTGTGCGGTCAATGTCCTTATACAGTTCCTAGCTGTACCCTTACTCTGAGATTGATCGAATTTAAAATACGGTCTCACTAAGTGAGGTGAATTACATATGCATAAAAACTAAAATGAATCTTAATCTTATTAATTTAGAGCTCAATTTCGTGTATGCATTCACAGCTAGCGCTCCAAACGATACGTTTCGAAATTTGAATCGGTTGCACTGAATTTGTGGCTTTAAATCAAGAGTTTTTGGGTCCATTTTAGTTTGACTCAAATGTGATTCACCTCACTTAGTGAGACCGTATTTTAAATTCGATCAATCTCAGAGTAACGGTACTGATGCCCGCAACTTTGTCCGCGTTGATTGTTTTTCATTCCCGCGGGAACTACTTACCTAATTTTCGGGTATATAAAAAGTAGCCTATGTGTTGATTGAGTAACAAACATCCATCCATCCAAACTTGCGCATTTATAATATTAATAAGATAGTTCTAATGTTAATGCTAAGTGGACTGTTACAGACTATATTCTCGTATTTGAAGGATCCTTGGTCAGAATCCCGGGTGCACACCTCAACTTTTCGGAGTGCTTTAAAGGAAAACATAGACTGCATCATCACTTATCAGATCAGATAGGTATAGCAGCCAAGGGCTAACTAGTAGTGGAATTTAAGAGGCCGTATACTAGCCATCGGTCAATTTTGGAATCTGTAGGTATACCGCACAGTAGACCGTTAGGCTGCACTCATACATAGACGACATATAGAGCAAGATCCCAGAGCCGCCAGACCTTACTTATTTTCTGAGAAACAAAATGTGTGTAATATAGTAGCTTTGGTACGTAGATTTAACGTACGCATACTCGCAAATTTGGGGCGACGGCCAATTTATAGTTATAAGGTGCTAAAGGTACGTAAAAACGTTGCTAACTTTACTTATTTTCTGAGTGCTGATTTTTATGTATGTTGTACAGAATATTGTTAATAATTAATAATCAATACTCCCAGACTCATGCCGTGGGCCGTTATTTCTGCCAGACACTTTAAAGGTCGCAAAAAAAAAACTTAACTTTACTTATTTTCTGAGTCTTCATTTTTATACACGATACTCAGGAAACTGTTTCAATACTATTTGCAAGCAGCCAGACTAATCTGATGGGCCAAACATCCGCCAGACTCAATTTGAAATTTCGCTGTGATAAAATGTTGACCTTATTTACAAGGTTTTAGGGACCTTCTTCATTGTGTGGAGTAAAAAGAACCATCAATTATTGCAATATCTAAGCCTGTGTACGAAAAGCTTACGAAAATCCACAATAAAGAGGGTGAAACGAGGGTTGGAACCTTACATGAAGGTTCTAAGTTTTTGAAGTTAGGGACTTGAAAATCGGCATTAAGGTCATTAGTTTTAAATAATAATAACCTGTATAAGCAATTTTCTGAAAATCCACCCCAAAAGGGGGTTGGAAGTTTGTATGAAAATCCTATGTTTTTGAAGCTAGAGACATGAAAATCGGCACTTAAGTATTTAGTTTTAGTTTGAAGTCAAGGACTTTAAAATCGGCATTTAGATTATTCATTTTAAATAATAATAACCTGTATAAGCAATTTTTCGAAAATTCAGCCCAAAGGGTGTGAAATGGGAGTTAGTAGTTTGCATGAAAGTTCTATGTTTTTGAAGTTAGAGACATGAAAATCGGCATTTAACTTATTAACTAGTTTTAAATAATAAAAACCTTCGTAAGCTATAGATAATATATTATAGCCTCTTTAGATATGCCTTTTGCAGCGTGAAAATTTTATAATCTCATAGGAAATCAAAAATTGTACGCGATCGAAGTCGCGGGCGACTGATAAATATGTTTATCTATGCTCATATCTAAATCCGAAATATTATAAATGCGAAACTGGGTCTGTCTGTCTGTCTGTTTGCTACGCTTTCCCGGACCATCTTTTCAACTGATTTTGCTGAAATTCTTTTGAAATTTTTTTTTTTTTTTTTTTTTTTATACCCGAGTGCATCCATAGACAAGAAGAAAGATAGACTTTATTCATAAAGTAAAGACAACTGATTCATAGACTTTTTATTTTGACTTTCCTTATATTCGTAATGAAAAGCACAGTGTTTACCTCGGGATGAAAGACTTATTTAGTCCCTCGAACTATAGGCCCCCTCGCTACGCTCGGGCGCCAAACCCCGTCTCGGGACTAAATAAGTTACTTTCATCCCTAGGGTAACAATGTACTATAAAACTAGTTAATAAGTTAAATGCCGATTTTCATGTCTCTAACTTCAAAAACATAGAACTTTCATGCAAACTACTAACTCCCATTTCACACCCTTTGGGCTGAATTTTCGAAAAATTGCTTATACAGGTTATTATTATTTAAAATGAATAATCTAAATGCCGATTTTAAAGTCCTTGACTTCAAACTAAAACTAAAAACTTAAGTGCCGATTTTCATGTCTCTATCTTCAAAAACATAGGATTTTCATACAAACTTCCAACCCCCTTTTGGGGTGGATTTTCAGAAAATTGCTTATACAGGTTATTATTATTTAAAACTAATGACCTTAATGCCGATTTTCAAGTCCCTAACTTCAAAAACTTAGAACCTTCATGTAAGGTTCCAACCCTCGTTTCACCCTCTTTATTGTGGATTTTCGTAAGCTTTTCGTACACAGGCTTAAATATTGCAATAATTGATGGTTCTTTTTACTCCACACAATGAAAAAGGTCCCTAAAACCTTGTAAATAAGGTCAACATTTTATCACAGCGAAATTTCAAATTGAGTCTGGCGGATGTTTGGCCCATCAGATTAGTCTGGCTGCTTGCAAATAGTATTGAAACAGTTTCCTGAGTATCGTGTATAAAAATGAAGACTCAGAAAATAAGTAAAGTTAAGTTTTTTTTTTGCGACCTTTAAAGTGTCTGGCAGAAATAACGGCCCACGGCATGAGTCTGGGAGTATTGATTATTAATTATTAACAATATTCTGTACAACATACATAAAAATCAGCACTCAGAAAATAAGTAAAGTTAGCAACGTTTTTACGTACCTTTAGCACCTTATAACTATAAATTGGCCGTCGCCCCAAATTTGCGAGTATGCGTACGTTAAATCTACGTACCAAAGCTACTATATTACACACATTTTGTTTCTCAGAAAATAAGTAAGGTCTGGCGGCTCTGGGATCTTGGACCAATAGGCCAGTAAAGATACTTTGATACTTTGCGTAGTCAAGTTCGTACGTACGTGCGGTCGTACGATCTGCAGTACCATTTTACACGTGAATTTGATCAGACTTAGATAATATTTTTTGCTCATATAGGTATTTTATAGAACTTTATTTTTACACAATTTGTATTATATAAATACTAAACATTCATGGTAAATTTTATTTTATCAGTAATTTCGTCAAACTTTTAAGAAATACAGGTTATTGTGACGCGTAAATTTTGATAAATCGTGCACATTGATTTGATTTTTTTATTAACTAATTTTGTATAGAACGTATAAAAACGAATTGCAACAGTCCAATTTTAAGAGCGTGTTTATCATATTAGTATTTTTTATAAGTCATTTATTATAATTTTTCGTGGATTTATATGGGTGAAAAGTGTCACCCAAAAGTGCAAAAATGGTAAACGTATTCTGCAAGAATGAGAATTTCACTATTATATTTCAATAAAATTAAATTTTTATTTGCAACAGTCTACTAAGGAGGGATTAATCTTTAATGTTTTAATTTTCTTTTTGTTATAATACTAATATCTCATAAACAAAGCTCATCAAAAGTTCTTAAAATGTCGGTTTATTGGTTTACGGACTGTTAAAAAAGGTTTGTGAAGTCTAAGTGGTAAATAAATAAAATAAATAAAAGTTTATTGACCAACACTAAGTACAATTATTACAATATAATTTTGTTTACACCAATTAAACTTATACTAGGTATGTACGTGTGGCCAATGGGCCACCTCCTCAGCCCGTGCCACAGCATGAGAGATAGGTATATACCTACCTATCATACTGCAGCGCTGATTTTCAGGAGGGCCCAAGGGTCAAGACGTCACGGACATTCACTTACATAAAATAAAATTAAAAATTAAAACAAAAATAAAAATTATTATCTAATAAGTGCGTATCCTTGATTAAACCTGTGGTTTAAACCATGGAGGAAGGAATTACGACTGTAGTTAAACGGTACTAACTTCGTACCTCAATGGCTACACCTGACTAATCACACATCTCTGTCTACGGGACTAAACGTATCTGTGTAAAGTCTGTGGTGATGCTTTACGTTTAAAAAATAATAATGTCATTGTCCACTGCTGTCACAGAACACTTATACTCACTGCTGTCCACAGACCATGGTCATTGTCTGACAGTCTGTGTCTTGTTTTTCGTACCTATTACAATGCTAAACAACACCGATCAAAAAATTATTATGGAGATTTGAAAAAACACAAGAATAGTGAACAAATGAGTTGCGTAACAGTGAACTTTAAATAATAATTTTTAACAACAAACATCATGATAATATTGTCTGATTGTAAAGAACAGACATAATTATAGACAAATGGAGCTCGCAGCCATTATGCAGACACTTTATACCACTGGACATACATACCCATTGGCCATACCGTTAAGGTTAGACTATTATTATTTCTCATAGGTAGCTTTTAAGGATTCAGCTATTACTAAACTCAGGTTACGTATTATGACACAGTGATTATTTTATAGTAACCTATTATATATCTTAAAGCTAAGTTTGACATTCCAAACAGGGCAATGAGTGACAAATTAATAATATTCTATTTTGAGTTTGACTTAATACTAATACTAAATTACTACTACTAATCTTACAAAATATTAATGCTAAACCCTTATTAAGAACCCTATTTTAACTTATTTAATATTAATATTGGAATATAATATACTTAAATATTAGTTTGGGTTAATGGGTAATTAACCCATACTAACACAAATTTCACAAATTAACTATTAATAATCGAACATTTTGTCTTTTGACATACTATTAATCTAATTTAATACTATATACCCTACATGTATTTATGATTTCCTTAGGATATGGTTATGCTATTTGTGTTGCAAGAATATGCGCTTTATACCTTGCTTTAAAAGCATTTACTGTTTGCAGGCCACGTAATGGCGGTGGTAAAGAATTCCAGCATTTACTCGCTGCAAACCTGAAACTTCCCCTGAAAGCAGCAGTCCTATGATGGGGCATGGCCATACGCCTTGATGATGCCCGCGTGTTAAATGGATTGTGATCCCTTAGCCACTTAAGTTTTGCATACAGATATTTTGGCTTCCCTGTCAATACTACACCAAATAGAAGGGAAGCAAAGTGCAAATCACGTCGAGAGGTCATATTTAATGACTATGGCTTGAACCCTTCTCATTCTGTGAGGAGACTCGTGTTCGGTATTGAACCGGCTATACATTGAGATGACACTTAAAGTATGTTCCAATAGGGATGATCTATAGTTTCAACTTCTATAACGCCTGATCACGTAATTCATCTGCAATTCGACCAATAATGATGGGAATATATTTTACAAACTTATCGTCTTTCAATACTATCACTATTCACTATTGATCAAGTGGCAATAGATGACGTAATTAGACGTTAAAGAAATTGAAAAAATAAATCATCTCTATTGGAACAAGCTGTAATAAAACTGGAAGTTAAGCAAGATGCTTAATATGTGGGCATAAATTTTACGGCACCAAATTTTCACGTGATTTTTACTAAACAATTTCATCGATGTTTACAAAAGACGTAAACAGCACATAATTTATCGCAACATACAAACAAACTTTTTTTTTAAAAGTCCATATCAAAGTTCAAACTGTAGTTTTGAACTTTGTGCTGTATGTAATACACACCCCATCTGTCTAGAAGTTCCTATTAAACCAATTTTTAATTAAAAACTGAAAGGTAAGGACGTGGTCGGCGGCAGAGCGGGGTGGTATTGTACCGAACAAACGCTTAGAAAATAATTGTATGCACATAATTACTTGTGCACCATCCACGGAGCTTTGTGCGCGGACACCCCAGAACAAAGCGTTGGAAACGCTTAAATTCTTTGTACCTGGGGAAAATGTTCACTAGAAGAGACCGTGTGAGGGCCACTATAATTATATTTTCTGACTTATATAGGTCAGGTATGACGACCTCCGTGGCGCAGTGTTGAGCGCTGTTGTCTTAACGTGCGGAGGTCCCGGGTTCGATCCCCGGCAGGGTCAATTTGGGAATTCATAATTTCTGAATTTTCTCTGGTCTGGCCTGGTGGGAAGCTTCGGCCGTGGCTAGTTACTCTACCGGCAAAGACGTGCCGCCAAGCCAGACCACGGAAAATTCAGAAATTATAAATTCCCAAATTGACCCTGCCGGGGATCGAACCCGGGACCTCCGCACGTTAAGACCACAGCGCTACTTACTGCGCCACGGAGGTCGTCAAAATACTACACCTGCGAGGAAAATAAGCGATAGTACTTTGAAGCTATCCACACGATCAAACGTAATACCACAGAATAGGTAATAGTAGTAAGTAATACACTATTACCTATTCTGTGGTACTTAATACATTATTTCCAGTGACACAGCATCCGTGTAGAGTCGGGAAAACGCTGGTGTTTTATTATTCATTCTTAATGGCGTTACACGTCCCGATTCGCGCGGCAAATGAATAGAACTCCTGCGAGCATGCATTAAATTACACTTCGTATTCGTCCGAAGAGATTAGCATGATATACTTGTAGTACCGTGTACGTACGGCCACTTTCACACGTTAGTTGAGGTAGCTGGAAATAAAAACAAACGCTCCCTCTTACCGGCCGATAGCAGGCCGCTATATATAGGCCCCACTCCTGCACAACTAGTCATTCGTGTTTTCGTGCTCAGCCACTTCGCACGTCCGCAAATTCGGTGAGTTTTTATTTTATTTTTAAATTATTAAATTAAAAATTAATATTTTTATTATTTATTTTTGTGATAAAAACGTAAAAGTGATTTCGGAAATTTGAAATTAAACCGATCACGTAAACGTTATCACCGAATAAGTTTGTCATCGAGTTTTTTGGAGTCTTCTACACCATCGAGCTTTTGTTTTTGAAGTCTTCTACACTGCTTGTCATCGAGTTCTTTGGAGTCACTGCAATCGCCAACACTGCCACCATCGAGTCGCAACATTGCTCGTCAGCCAACTTTCTAATAATGTGTGTTTGCGCATAGGATTTTCTTTTTAGATATATACCTAAACTCAAACCGAAATTCAATTAATGTTTCTTACTCAAATAGACTTTTACAAGTCCTTTTTGAGTCGTCGAGTGGAATCTTTCACTGGTTCGGAATAACATTCCTACAGAAAAGAATCAGCAAGAAAGTCTGTTAAAATCTACCTGTCTAGACGTGGATATTATGAAATCTTAGCAAATCAGATTGCCTATGGCTACCTATTGAAGTGTGTTTTCGCATGCAATCTCTTGCCTACAAAATAATAGACTTACAATAAGTCGTAGGCGAGGCCCCCCAGGCATTGCTCAAATTTGAAGTACGTTTTCGCGTGCAATTTAATGCCTACAAAATAATAGACTTACAATAAGTCGTGGGCGAAAGCCCTCAGGCATTGCTCAATTTGAAGTACGTTTTCGCGTGCAATCTCATGCCTACAAAATGATAGACTTACAATAAGTCGTGGGCGAAAGCCCTCAGGCATTGCTCAATTTGAAGTACGTTTTCGCGTGCAATCTCATGCCTACAAAATGATAGACTTACAATGAGTCGTGGGCGAAAGCCCTCAGGCATTGCTCAATTTGAAGTACGTTCTCGCGTGCAATCTCATGCCTAATAGACTTACAATAAGTCGGAGTACGTTTTCGCGTGCAAACTCATGCCTACAAAATGATAGACTTACAATGAGTCGTAGGCGGGGGCCCTCAGGCATTGCTCAATTTGAAGTACGTTTCAATTTGGAGTACGTTTTCGCGTGCAATCTCATGCCTTCAAAGTAATAGACTTGCAATGAGTCGTGGGCGAAAGCCCTCAGGCATTTCTCAAATTTGAAGTACGTTTCAATTTGGAGTACGTTTTCGCGTGCAATCACATGCCTACAAAGTAATAGACTTACAATGAGTCGTGGGCGAAAGCCCTCAGGCATTGCTCAATTTTGAAGTATATTTTCGCGTGCAATCTCATGCCTACAAAGTAATGGACTGGCAATGGGTCATGAGCGGGGGCTCTCAGGCGTTGTTCAATTTTGAAGTGTTTTTTTTTTCGTACACGATTATATATTATGAAATTATGCCTGTATTGCGTTGATTGTTTGAACTAACTATTGCAAAATCTATTTTTGAGAAGTGCGTCCTTTTACGCACTTTATTGGCACACCTTTTTTCGTACGACGAAAGTGCGCGCGCACGTGCTTGAATCTCAAAGCATCTTCGATCAGGTGCGAAAACTTATCCAAGCATTCATGTTGCCATAATATGCTTCACTATTGGGACTGCGTTCTAATGAACAATAATGAATGACTAATGTCATGAAGACCAACGATCTTACCTGCCCTGGGAGAAGTCATGATGACGCAGGCGCAAGTCCCGCCTTCACTCCCGAATCCCGACAGCAAGACGCCTTCGAGTTTTTTGTTATGATGTTTTGAGCATAGCTACTACAGCAGAGCTTTATAAAACGATACGGATCGTCGGATACAGCATCTATTAATGGACGCACGACGCTTTAATTACGACATACAGCGATTCTTTAACAAGACGTTTAATTGTCCTCAGGATTAGTTATTGCATATTAAAACTAATTCTTATTATTTAGCAAGAATCTTTCAGAAACTTACAAAGATGCTAAGGCGGTAATTAAATAGAGCGCAGAGTCGAAACAGCCTCAAGCCCAAACCGCAAAGGAAGTTTTAAATCAACAGACCTGTTATGCGAGCATTTCGGCTAAGGACTTCTCATCGCAGCCATCGTTGTCCGAGATTAGGAACACTGGTAATTTTTTTTAAAAAATTTGTCAAAATTTTTAAAAAAGCAGTGGTCATCCATAACCGATGACCCTACAGTGGTTAGTTGTCTTTTCCTATAGTATTCCTATTTTAAGTGTTTCTTGTTTTGCCTCGAAATTCATTCAAAAGGCAGTCGATGGTCCCTTAGCTATAGGAGCTATATCACAAAGTGAACCTGCAGTACATTAATTTTTGACTGCAGTACTCTTTTTCCGAGTCATACGGCAAGAACATATTTACTTTAATATAAAACAATGAAAAACATTTCAATATTTTTTCTTTATTTGAAGAATTTAGAACAATAATTGTATTAGTGAGAACTGCTATATGACCACAACCAATCAAAAAGATGCTTAGTTTTCGGTCCTAATACATGCAGACCAGAAAGGCAACTAAATTAATTGCGCTTTTGTTTGAATATAGTTTTCCAAATATACGTTCCACAGTTATTTGGTTTATTTAAACCAAACTGCAATATTTTTTTCTAAAAATTTCCTCGAGGCTAAGAAATTAATGTTACTCCTTTTAATCATAATAATTCTTTAATAATCTTTACAGTTTGGCAACTTAACAGTTTTATTTTATAATTAATTTTAAAACAAGTAAATAACTTCCGTATAAGGAGTTCCGACACTACCTATAGTTATTGTTCGATGATGATTGATTCTCTTTTTAAAAAGAAATCACAAAACGAACGTCTATATAACATAATATTTCAATGAAAATAAACAATAAGTTGCCACCGAGCTCCTGCAACTTTATTTTTTGGAATACGTAATTTATTCTTATATACATAATAATTTTTTTTTTTTTTTTGAACTTTGCTACATTAGTTGGCCTTATTACTTCATCGTGGCCGGCTAAAAGAACCAAGTTTTAGAAGGTGTAAATGTTTTAAATTTAAAAAATGGTAATTAAGAAACAACGCATCTATATCCTGTTGTCCTTCAGATTTTGAGCGGCTTAATTCTGTAAACAAAATTGAAATGATGTAGAAATTGTCATAGGATTCTCAACTGCGGGGTTGGGGGCCGCTTGTGGTGAGGAAACTGCTAGCATCCAACGAAATGAGGCATTTCACATTAACCAGTTGGAAATTCTGCCAGCTTACTTCGGTTTCAAGTATTTGTTGAATACTTACACAATTTTTCAAAATCTTTTCAAGATCGCCAATACCATTGCAGTTGGTTTCATAACCTGCATGGCTGGTAGGTACTTCCCCTCTTGAGATGAGCCCACGAGATATATATTGAATAGATGCGATTACAAAGATGTTTGTATTACATATAAACGCTCTAGTCACGATACTAAAGCCATTAGAGAATCAAGACGAATCCGTTCAAAGGTATTTAGTGGGAACTGTCCAAATAATTCGAAAATTCTCCTTTTTGCGTCCCAATGTTATACCAATTATAAAAATTAATATATTTCGTGTAAGAATGACTCAGATGCGTACGCCATTAATGCGTTCATGGGTTTCAATCTCTTGGGTTTCCACTCTTCGGTATTATCAAGAAAACACAAGTAAAGTTCATAATTTTTGTTCCTTTATAGCCTACCATCATATCGCATATTTAATGGTTTACTTGCTGTAATTTGTCTTCGGACCCACTGGTCCACTGGTCTTTGAACCATCTGACGTGGTTATATATATACATAAGTATATATATATTTTTTTTTTTTTTTTTTTTTTTTCTTTCTCTCTCGTTCCTGCAGCCGCAAATTACACCTCACATACCCTGGTTGGAACTACTGCTGGCTGCTCGCCGGTAGTCTTTATTGATAAGAGATTTCCCACTCTCATCTATAGAAATGATGAATACCTTTCAGTCAGTTTTATTTCTGTCCTTCTGTAAATTCATTTAAACAACACGATAGTTGATCAATTAAGTTGTTTCAATTCGGCAATCAATACTATACATCTCTTCCATGGATGTCTTCAGCAAGCATTAATTCAATTGAATTTGAGTTGTTGAAATTTATCACAACTTTACCAATAGTTGTAGATCTCGTAATATTAGAGATAAGTGATCTCTAAGTATAATATGCAGTTTCATTGAAAAAATTGAACATAGGTACTATAAAAGAACTTTTGAAGCATTAAGTAATTTTATGAGCTTCAAGAACATTACATAGAATGCAAAAGTTTTTCAAAATTGTAATAATAATAATATATCACATAGAACTTTCCTTCGAAATTTCTCGTTAATCAAAATTTTTAATTTTTAATTAAAACTTTCTGAACAGGTTTCTTCCGTATATAATACAATTTTTACATTATCGTAAGTGTAACCCTCAATAGTTATCTTGACAAAATTAAACACCTTCGACACAATTCCTCAATACAGCGCGGCCTCAAGAGCCCGCCATATCCACAAGAATATTTTAGTTGCAGTCACTTGGCATATCCACAGACTGGTCCTTGTTTTTGCCCAAAGTACACGACACTAAGTAGTTGCTCGAATACTTTTGAAATTATAATTTTCCTTATCAAAAATTCAGATTGTTGAGTTGACTCATTTCTTACAAATACTATGATCCTGTAATAATAAAATCGAGCATTATAAAAAACAAAGTTATACAGTACCTCGTAAATATCTATCAAAATAAATAAAATTGTTCATTAAATAAGAACATAATCATTATTATGTATTAAATATGATATACCTGATGGTTAAAGTGCGTTTTTCGCATAATAACTACGAGTAAGACCTGTTTTCATGACAAGTCTCTCAATATCTACAAGTATATCATGCTAATCTCGGAGGACGAATACGAAGTGTAATTAATGATTAAACGAACTTACCTGTAAGTGAAGTTCGATCATAATTATACGAGTATTCGTCCGAAGAGATTAGCATCCCAACCTCCCACGGGTTACCCCAGTGTCATGAAAAGGTCAAATTTCAAATTCAAGGTTAAATTTGTAATATATTATATGTGTTTATGAAAGTGTAAAAAAAAAAAAAAAAAAGGTCAAGCTCCGAACTAAATGACTAGTTGTGCAGGAGTGGGGCCTATATATAGCGGCCTGCTATCGGCCGGTAAGAGGGAGCGTTTGTTTTTATTTCCAGCTACCTCAACTAACGTGTGAAAGTGGCCGTACGTACACGGTACTACAAGTATATCATGCTAATCTCTTCGGACGAATACTCGTATAATTATGATCGAACTTCACTTACAGGTAAGTTCGTTTAATCATTAATTATGCATGCGAATATATTATATGCATCTACCGTATATTATATTATATTCAATTCATTTATTTATTTATTTAAAACATGTAGGACATACAGGTGTATCTTATGTTACGTTATGTTTTGACTCTACCACGGGTTCGGAAAGGAGATTCTGCTGAGAAGAGCCGGCAAGAAACTCAGCAGTTGCTCTTTTTTTTTTTAAAACAATATAGGTATTACATTACGTAGGTAATTAAATCAATTATTACAATAGTGTAAGTTATAACTGTCCTGTAGGTACATACTACTCCTCCTCCTCCTGTGTATACTAACTACCTCGTTGGTCTAGCGGTCAGCATGGCCTACTACGGATCACGAGGTCCTGGGTTCGATTCCCGGTCGGGCATATAAATTGTTAGGTATTGGGTTTTTCAGTCAGGAAATTCTAAGTCAGCCCGGAGTTGGAAGTTGGCGGCGAGTCACACCCGTGCCTCGGAGAGCAAGTTAAGCTGTGGATCCTGGTTAGTATCACTAACATGATAATAGTCGTTAAAGTCTAGTCTGGTGGGTCTAAGCTCTAAATCCTTGTCTCCTATGAGAGTGGAGGCATGTGCAAAGCAGTGGAATGTTAATGGAGAATTTCTCAACTGAAAATTTCCCAATACATAACAATTTGTATGCCCGACCGGAAATTGAACCCAGGACCTCGTGATCCGCAGTCGACTATGCTAGACCAACAAGCCAGTCAGAGATAGTATTACATTGCATTATTGAGATGCAGTAGGCGGCCCTCGGTTCCGTGAATTCTTCAAAGAGTGCTTAATTAGGGTTCCGAGGAGAAATTAATGAGCTGAGTCGGCTGTCGTCGACCGGCGCTTGCTATAAGTAGATTTGTGTTAGCATTCGTTGTGAAAAACTTCTTTGAACTCTCAATAGTAGGTATTTTCTGTATAACGACCTCAATTATGGCTTAGTCTATCCATAGGTACTTTTATCGTAATATTGTAAATGTGTCTGTTTGTCTGTCTGATACCTTTTCATAGCCTACAATACACTAGAAACCAGAAAGGACCAAACATCTGCACGAAAAAAAAGCGTCAGAGGGGACCGACGTTATGACCTGTCGCGCTAGTTTGTGTGTACTTATCAATTTAAATGGTACTTGTCAATTTAAATGTAAGTTTTGTCTGCATTACATTTTTGTGCCTAAGAAGCAAAAATGAATTTCTCTGAAACTCAAAGATAGTATTTAAGACTAGTGGTTAAGACACCCAACCTCCTGTAGTCTCCACACACCTTCGAGAACATTATGAAGAACTCTCGGACGTGCAGATTTCATCAAGATGTTTTCCTTCACCGTTTGAAGCAAGTGATATTTATAGTTACTTAGAACGCACATAACTCCCGAAAAGATAGAGGAGCGTGCATGGAACCCGAGACCTTGTCAGTCGGGTGTCCATTAAGCCTATCACCAATCATTTCGTCGCGTCGCGTCGTTTGGATCTTTAAAAAGTTCCGTGGTAACTTTTTGATTTTCCAAGATATAAAGTAACCTATGGCCTTCCCTTGGATGCAACCTATTGATCAAAAGATTTAAACAGATAAGTCATGAAAGCGTAGCAGACAGGCAGATTAGGCATTTATATCAAACTCAAAACTCAAACTCATATCATCTTTATTTAAAATTGGTACCTACAAAGTACACCTTCTGAACGTCATGTTTATAAAGATTAGGAGTTGATGGTGATAATTAACAACGGTATCTTAAGACTAAAGCTACGAGGGTTCCAAACGCGCCCTGGTCTGAGAAGAGCCCACAACAAACTCAGCCGGGTTTTTTTTTTATTATCACCATCTCACAAACATCACTAGTAAGGATTCAAAAAAGAACACGTTTGCTTGAGAAAGACTATATTAAGTAGATATATATGTATTTTCAGCATCAGATGGGTTACTACCATTGTTTGAAGCAGTATTATTTCAAAATTACACTTTTATGTCGACCTTGACGTCTCTAAAATAAGGATTATAATTCTAAAGCAGGAACGTCAACAATATTACAACAATACGGCATTAAGACATGGATCCAGTAAGCCGATGTCACCGCCAGTAGCGGGAGCACACAAAGGCCGCCGCTCGTATATCAAACTAGCGTCACTCCGTCGTCTCGCTTCCTCGATGTTACAACACCGTGGGAAATTACGCTTTTTTGTTGAGCCTTTATCCTTAAAGAAAATTACCAACTGACTATTTGAGTTTAAAATCTTAAGGCAACTCGTTGATTAGGTTATATCCAGTGGGAACTCTTTGATTTTCTGAAATTGATTCGTAGCTCTGTTGCAGCGTGATTGAAGGACAAACCGGCATACAAGCACATTTATACTAATATTATAAATGCGAAAGTGTGGCCCATCTTTCCAATCGATTTTGTTGAAATTTGGTATAGGGACAGGTTGTATTCCGGGGAAGGACATACCACCACCACCGCTGCAGCCCATTAACGTCCCACTGCTAGGCACAGGCCTCCACTCTCATAGGAGAGTGGGAATTAGAGCTTAGACCCACCACGCTGCTCCAATGCGGGTTGGCGGGCTTTAACGACTACTATCATGTTAGTGATAATAACCGGGACCGACCGCTTAACGTGCTCTCCGAGGCACGGGGGTGAAACACCACCAACTTCCTAACTCCGGGCTAGTAATGAGAATTTCTAGACAGAAAAACCCAATACTTAATTATGGCCCGACCCGGGGCTCGAACCCGGCACCTCGTCGGCCGCAGTTGAACATGTTAACCACTAGACCAACAAGGCAGTCAAGGAAGGACATAGGCTACTTTCAATCCCTGATAGAATTTCCCACGGTTTTTTACAAAAACTTAAATCTACGCAGACGAAGACGCGAGCATGATCTAGGCACTGAATAAATAGTAAAAGCCTCACTATTTTATCGACAAACCCCGCTTTTGAAACTTCCACCGTAATAAAACACTGAGTAAACAAAGAAGAACGTTTTTACGTTAAAGTTTTTTAGGCAATTAGTGGTCCCGAATCTTCCATTACATGATTAAAGTGGCTTTAGTAAACATTTTGTTTTAAAATATAGCCTTAGGGCCTTTACATACGGGCCTAACCGCTATTAGAATAATAAAATAATAGATCGATCACCTGGATCGATCTATTATTTTAGTTTCATGCATTTCATGGATAGCTGACATGGAAGGTGATGTGGAAATTATAAAATATGTTAAGATGGCCATGATTTTTTGCAAACTACTAATCCACAGCGTAAGTATCTAAAAAAAGTTTTCTCTTTAGAATGTGGCCAATCAGAGATGACTGCGATCGTCGCATAGCTTTTGGTTTGACCTACGAAGTCGTGTGAAAGCCCCTATTTCATTAATTATTCTTGAAGGAAAAATTTAAATAAAATACATATTTTTGTACTCTGTTTAACATGAGCTGTAAATTGATGCCTCACAAGCTTATGTAAAGCTATGAAAAAATTACTTTTCATTAGCTTCTATGAGCGCACTCTCAAATAAAGTTGTTTATAACTTTTTAAGCAAATTTTGGGCTGAGGACGTCGGTTTACATATTATTATTTAACATACTTTTACCTATTTTGTGTTATTATGTTTAAATTTGAAGTAATTATCTTCACTAATTTAAAATTTTGACAGAAATGGTAATTCACTCAAGTGGATAAGCGGTTTTCAAACACTCATAAACTTGATAGAAATACATAATTTTAAAAATTAATGCCTCCTCAGACTAGGTTCAATATTAGAGAGATTAATACAAATCAGTATGGATAATTCGTGTAGACTAGATTGTGTCAAAAAACAATAGCAGAACTCGTATCACGCTTCTGCTACTAGGCAAAGTTGTCTTAGAACATTACTCAACCCCCACCTTTTTCATGTCAAAGCTCCATTTGACTTTCATTGTGGCACGTTTGCAAGCACCCTAATATAAACAAAATGTAGCAAAAAAGAGCGTTAGCCAGCTCATTATTTCAAAAACAAAGCTCCTTTTTAAGTAGCTTTTTTCCTACTACCTTACGATTACGCGAAAATAAATTTATTAGCTGAGGAAAACTAAACAAAGGCAGACTGTTTGTTGTCCCGGGGACCCAAGTTTTCCCCATTGGAACAGAAAGTCCACTCAAACTCAAATAGCGGTTCTTTTTTCACCTTTTTGAAAAGGCATTTTTCGCAGAGCTATTCGCAGTTTAAGAGCAGTGGAGCCGTTAATTGGGTGCCGAAGTTTTTTTACTGAACACTTTGGTGCGTTTAAAAATGACACGATTAAATTGACGGCGACCTCCTTCGGTTGGTTTAATAATCTAAGAAGAGATGATCCTGGATTTGAGATTCCATCACTGATTATATCATGGTTATTAACAGGCTTCAACTAAGATTGTTCTGTATTGGACCCATAATAAGTAGGTTATTATGCATGTATTTATGTATTTATGTTTGATTGTTAACTATTTTCTCGGAAACAAATGAACCGATTTTTATGATTTTTCGCTATCGTAATCTACGTACTTTTAGGAAAGTTTTAATATATTATAATACACTTAAGTATTTTCCTTATATTAGTATAGATAGGGTCTGTTTTTTTTAAATTAGTCAGCCAATTTTTTTTTAATTTTTATCACAGTCTAAGGAGATTCTGTCAGCCCATCGTCGGAGGCGTTTGGGCCTAGAAAAGCAGCGGGGTATATTCAATACAAAATTATGTCAATCTAATGTCGTATGCAGTTCCCATCTCTATTAACCATTTGTGAAAGGTACCTATACTGTACCTGTATGTAAGCTTATAGAAATTATTTATTTGTATGGTAAAAAGTGTTCCTTCCGTGTCTCACATCGTGCTATAGAGGCGAGATTACGGGCAAGTCACAAAGGACACAAAGCCGGTTTATCCGCTCACGTCTGGCTGGGTTTCCTTTCAGAAGTTCGCTTGCCGAGTTTGATCCAAACTTGACCTTGTTGGCTTCTGTGTGGTGTAAATAGTAACAATAGTATGTATAAGACGACCTCCGTGGCGCAGTTTGTAGCGCTGTTGTCTTCGATCCCCGGCAGGGTGAATATGGGAATTTATAATTTCTGAATTTTCCCTGGTCTGGCCTGGTGGGAGGCTTCGGCCGTGGCTAGTTACCACCCTCCCGGCAAAGACGTGCAAAGATGTAGCGTTCCGGTACGATGCCGTGTAGAAACCGAATAGGGGTATGAGGTTAGTATAACTGCCATGCCCCTAACAGGTTAGCCCTCTACCATCTTAGACTGCATCATCACTTACCATCAGGCTCGGCCGCAGTCGAACATGCCAACCACTTGACCAACGAGGCAGTCATACAGACATAGTGTTACAGACGTAGTGTTATGTAACAATAAAACTAAATTATAAAATTACAATATGATGCCCGTGACTTTTTCCGCATGGATTAAGATTTTTTGGTAAACCCATGGGAACTATGATTTTACGGAATAAAAAGAAGACTAGTTATTTGCTTTATACAATAACTCTAAACCAAAGTTCATTAATATCGGATGAACAGCTGAGGTGCTTTGAAAGTGTAGCAGACAGAGAGACAGAAGGACAGACACCCTTTGCCTATTTAAAATACTATTTTAATTTTCTGTTGACGTCGCTACTTTTTTTACTTAGATCTTATTGTAATTTATATAAATGCAAGTAGATAAATCGGCATAGCTCTCAAGGCTAGCACGTTGAAGTGGCAGTGGGCTGGTCACGTTTGCCGTAGGACCGACGGCCGCTGGAGTCGTAAGGTCCTTGAGTGACCGCGTCTCGGCAAACGGAGTGCGGGGCGCCCCCCGGCTAGGTGGAGCGACGACATCCGGAGAGTGGCTGGCATCAAATGGATGCTAACAGCCAAGGATAGGCAGCATTGGCGCAATCTTAAAGAGGCCTATGTCCAACAGTGGATGCATATTGGCTGATGATGATGATGATGAAGTAGATAAACCATATCAGCCTGGGGTTGATATAATCTCGGTAATTTATATTCATTCTAAATTGTGTGAAATGTTTTCACGGCCCACTGGTTCAACTAATGAAAGGATGATGCCGGAAAGTGGGCCCTTCTTGCGTCTTGATGAAATTAACGGTAAAACATAGGAAATATACTCAGGATTATATAATAAAAAAATCATTACGATATTATGTGGGAGTTTGGAGTAATCTCACTTTTAAGTTTTGAAGCTAGAGTACAAGTGGTGCCATCTATTTGGCACAAAGTAAACTAAATTAACCTAATATATAATATATTTATTGACATGCAGGGTTCCGAAATACGTAAATAAATATATATAATATAGATAATTATTTTATTCTTAGCTTTAATTAATATAATGGTTTGCGTATAAGTTAATTTAGTTTACTTTGTGCTACCTAGATGGCACCACTTGTATTCTAGCTTCAAAATTAAAAGTGAGATTACTTCAAACTCCCACATAATATCTTAATGATTTTTTTATAATATAATCCTGAGTATATTTCCTATGTTTTACCGTTAATTCGATCCAGACGCAAGTGGGGCCGAAATCTCTAACAAAAACCGGCATTTTCCTTTGGCATTTGACTACCTTTTATGCCGAAAAATTAAGTTCCGGGATTTTAAATACGGACGTAGTCGCGGGCATCATCTAGTGAGAAATAAGATGCGTGAGTACGTCTTGTTGCATACTTAGAAACATTGATGTATAGTACCTATTTTTCGATTACTTATTAATATTGATGTAGAATTTTAGTACCTATTTTATTTCGATGCTTATAAACTTTACTTTTTTTGTTTAAGTTAATAATTTTTGTTACTGTGACGTCACTCGGGTCACAGCTGAAAACCAGCGCCTTGCATTGTATACAACTTATTGGCTTAACGCTGAGCTGTACACCCATTCTGAGAGGTGTCACAGACGAAATTGTTAAATAGGTACATTTGTAATGTAAGTTTTGTCTGTGACACCATTGTCGCATGAATTGGGTATTTGACTATTATTCAAATAGATAAATTATTTTTAGTGATTAATTATTAAATAGAGGATCTTCCAAAAGTCGTAATATCCATGTCCCTTGTTAGTTTTATGTTGAATAACCATTTTAAAAAGTCGATTAAATTAAAAACCGGCCAAGTGCGAGTTGGACTCGCGCACCGAGGGTTCCGTACAAACCTGTAGTAAGTTTTAAATTATTAAAAAAAAAACTACTTACTAGATCTCGTTCAAACCAATTTTCGGTGGAAGTTTGCATGGTAATGTACATCATATATTTTTTTTAGTTTTATCAAGGTTAGATGAAAAAAATTTTTTGAGTTTCAGTTCTAAGTATGGGGAACCCCCAAAATTTATTGTTTATTTTTCTATTTTTGTAAGAAAACCTTAATGCGGTTCACAGAATACATCTACTTACCAAGTTTCAACAGTATAGTTCTTATAGTTTCGGAAAAAAGTGGCTGTGACATACGGACGGACAGACAGACAGACAGACAAACAGACATGACGAATCTATAAGGGTTCCGTTTTTGCCAAATTTGGCTACGGAACCCTAAAAAGTGCGTCGAACTTTAATGACGTCACATTTTAGAATTTCATATAAATCCAATAGGTACTTGGACCGCGTTTAGACGTTTGAAAAAAAGTTGCTGATTTGACTATTTGTCAAATACCCAATTGATTTTCTTTCTTTCTTTTCTTTGAAGTTAAAATATAGGTAAAGCCATATAACAGCTTTCCCCTCAATACATTTGCTGTCGTAATTAGGCCACATATTCATCAATTGAATATCATTATCACTACCTAGTTTTTAATAAAAGAGCGCCCGACGCGAGTCGACTCAGCTCATTAATTTTATCTCTTGAAATTCCGATGAGGCACATGATTTCAATGAATCCTCCTCCAGTTCTACGTTTCAATTAATCAGTATAATTTCATTTATTAACGGACTTGAATATATTAATTGTATTTTACGAGTAAAATATTATCTGAAAATGTTTACAGAAACAAATCTACGAAAAGTTTTCTTTTTTTCAAATGATGTTAATTGAACCATGTGTTTCAAAGGAGTAAATTCTGGAGATCTGAATTTTTGATCAGAGAGTTCGGGTTGTATTTATTCTAATGTTGCTACGTTCGATGAAGAAACGGACTTAATTACTAGATAATGCCCGCGACTACGTCCGCGTCGATTAAGATTTGTAGATTCCCGCGGGAACTCTTTAATTTTCCGATAAAGTAGCTTATGTACTTCCTCGGAATGGAGCCTACCTCTGAAACAAATTTCATTAAAATCGGCTGAACAGAGGTGCCGTGAAAGCGTAGCAGACAGACAGACGGACATACACACTTTCCAATCCATACTAATACTAATATTATAAATGCGATGGATGGATGTTTGTTACTCAATCACGCCAAAACGGCTGAACGGATCTGAGTGAAATTTCGCACAGAAATAGTTTATAGTCTGGAATAACTCATAGGCTAATTTTTAACCCGGAGTTCCCGCGAAAGAGTTTCCGCGGGAACCCAAAATCCTAATTCCATGCAGACGAAACTGCAGGCATCAGATAGTTATTCCTATAATAATAATATAGGCAAGCAGCAAAAGCCTTGGAGGTACGCAAGTTATACGTGGCAAGAAACACGATTTACTTCAAATCAAATCAAACTCAATACACTCTCTTAATTTTATTACTTTTCTCTCGACCCAACGAATACCTTTTCTTTGACGGTTTTATTTCTGTCATATCTGACATATTAGATTTGCTACGATGTCATGTCAAAGACACACAAAAGCACGAAAGAATAGACATTAATCATAAACATTCTAAAGAGTTTTGTTGTTATGAGGAAACTGATTTACTGACATATATACAAATGTAGATTAAGCTAAACTAGTCAAGATAACAGATTGGTCTAGTTTCTAAACTTACATACATATCAAAAAATTTTGGAACCGGCAGGATTTGAACCTGCGTCACTCTGGGAATCGCGCCCTGAGCGCCTGGACCACTCGGCCACGGTTCACTTACCTGCCAGTGATGAAATTTGAGATATATGCATCTTTAATCCAGTCTTTTACCGCGACTGTTTATGCTATCCAGTAGATTGGTCTAGGTCTTACACAATCAAAGAAAAAAATGAAGAAAGAAAAATCATTTACTTACATCATTGTGCCACACAGAACAATACCTTATGGTAAATGTTACCCTGGCGCCTTCAGTACTTGATCACGAGTCTAATACTCAGGGCATTAGACTCGTGATCAAGTCATAGAAGCACCACGATAACGTTTGTCGTGTGTGGCACAACCTGGAAAAGGCATTAGCATCATATAGAATCATAATGTAGAATGGCCTTGCAATAAATTACAAGAGCATTCAGCGCTGATTTTCAGCTGGAGCCCTCCTCCAGGTGACGCCACTCAAATTTATATTAGCTCAGAGAAGAGACTAAATAATGGCAAAATGTTATTGTTACTGCCATCTAAGAAGTATTTTGTTTCCCCCCAAGAGTGGAAAGTTCACAGAAAGTTCGCTAACGACTTCTTTTTCGAAATTTTCCACGAAGCTGTTTAACAGTAGTCAAGTCTTTTATTGTTCCGTGAAGTTTCTTTGCTAATCGCTTTCGTGCGTTTAATACTTAAAACCAAAGACATTTGGAGGGTAGAGCGGCTATGACAAATATTTTCACACAACAGAAATAGCTGAATAATGTCATTAAGAATATTTGCCGATTAAATATTTCTTTGACGTAGCACGTTTTCTGTTAATAATAAATATCCAAGTTTTGCGTATTATCAAATAAATATTATAAATGCGAAAGTTTGGATGGATGTATGGATGTATGGATGTATGGATGTATGGATGTGTGGATGTATGGATGTTTGTTACTCAATCACGCTCCAACGGCTGAACGGATCTGGATGAAATTTGGCCCAGAGACAGATTATAGTCTGGAATAGCACATAGGCTTTATCCCGGAAAATTAAAGAGTTCCGAACCGAGTTAAAGAGAACCGAAAAACCTCAATCCACGCGGACGAAGTCGCGGGCATCAGCTAGTATTCCATATCCATAGACATTGTAAACTAAGTAGCTAATTACCAACACACTACCAGCAAAGAGGTACCACCAAGCGATTTACCGTTCCGGTACAGTGCCGTGTAGAAACCGATTAGGGGTATGGGTTTAACATACCTGCCGTGTCCCTAACAGGTTAGCCCGCTACCATCTTAGACTATATTATCATCACTTGCCATGAGGTAAAATCGAGGTCAAGGGCTTACCTTTAGTGTAATTAAAAAAAATTAGGCTAATTAAAGAACCTAATAGGTGCTATGATATGAATCAATGATTTACTCAATAATATTAACAAGACAAAGAAGATAAAACTTAGGCATACTGACCACTGGTCGACGCATCGCACACCTACAAAATGGATGAATGAATGGATGTATTCTAACATTGTCATAGTTGAGATGGAGCTAAATGAGCCCTTCTAGTCTCCTTTTTAGCCGACTTCTTGTTTTGTTTTCATTATGAACATAAATCAGTACATCAAAGTAAAAAAGCTGTATTTATGTGTTTGAGAGGTTAAAATATTGCACTTCATTCCCACTCTACCATAATTAAATATCTTCAGCTCCGATACTTAAAAGCGATACTATAAAATGGGGTTTGAAGACGTTTTAGGTTTGTTTAATTCTATAATTTTATTACCGTTCCAAGCCTGCCATTCAACCTCGGGTTATTGCTCGGGTAAGATTATAGGACCATTTAACTTTATCCAGAGCAATCCCTCTCTGTCCTCTCAGGCTAATTATTCTCGTTTGTTCATTCAGACTTTATTTTTACCGTAAAAATAAAGTCAGTGGGTGAAAATTTTTCTTTCTCATTTTTCGTTCCTATTTTTTATGAACCTTTTTGTACGTTCTATGAACAAAGTGGAAGATCTTAATTCAATTTTGGGTTTAGTTAATTAAAGAATCAAAAATATTACTAAGTAACTATCTTTGGTTTCTAGGCAGGAGAAAGACTTTTTTAGCTACCGGCAAAACCGTACTCGCCAAACGAGATCTAGCATGCTTTTATTGTGGCAATTTTCATATAAAATTGATTTTTAAGTTACAAACCAACATATGAACAAACAAAATATTTATTACGTTAGTACGGATACCTACGAAAAAAAATAAAAAAACATTACTTTTCGAATCACTCGGTCGGGTAGTTGCAAAAAGAATTTATATTTCAGTCCCACGTCGGGCGCCACCCTGAAGCAGGATTATCGAGGAGTCACAAAAGACACAAAGGCAGTTTATCAGCCGCGTCTGACTGGATACCTTCCTTTACTAGATCGCTTGATCCAAACTTGTCCCCTACGTGTCTTTGTGGATACAATTCTGTTGACAAAGGGATATAGGGATAAACTACGTTGCAAGTTTATCAGATACAAAAGATTATAAAAATATATTTTTTTGTTTGTGTATGTAAGTTTATATTTACGTACGTCTATTCGCTTCCTAGCTTCTAAATAACTTACAGTGATGCTAGAAGTTGCATGCTATTTTATCTGCTTAGGTAAGACTTAGGTCTTTCAAAAATCTAGTGGGGACGCTTTGATTTTTAGGGATAGAAGTATATAAATTTGTCTAAGTCATTCCCCGGGAGGGAATTCTGAGAGGAGACTCGTGCTAAGTATAGTAGTGAGCCAGCAATTGGTTGAAGTGATGATGATGATGATTTCCGGGGTTGTAACCTATCTATGCACCAAATTTCATCGAAAACGGTTAAAGAATCAGTAGAAGATAGACGCATAGACACATTTTCGCAACGTATGTATTCAAATCACTATCTAAGAAATTAAAAAAAAAAAAAATTTGTATTTTAGTCTCACATCTGAAGCAGGATTATTTATGATGAGTCACAAAAGAAACAATCAATCAATCAATCGTTTATTTGCAAGAAACATTGTACAATAGATGACAAACTAATTAAAGAACAAATATGTAACTCAGTAATTAAAAGTAAAACAAACTGATTCATTTTAATTATAACAAAAAATATTTTACACTGAGCACCAAAAAATGTTCTGCATTTTTATAAACTTTACTAACCTCACTTTTCTAAGTAAAACTATTTAAAGAATTAAAATATTTTAAAATTTCGTTAGGATGTGAACTAGTGAAGCGACGCTATAATATTTGGAGCAAGGGAAATGAACCGTTTACAATAATCGTCCATTTGCGAGGCCATTACAAGCGGGGCGCAAACCGAATCAAGGACCGCGGATTTGAGGTGTGTTAGCATAGCATGCTTTCATTTGGGCTATAAACTAAAATTTTACATGAAGCTTTTTTTTTTATTTACTAAAAGTTAGCCCTTGACTGCGATCTCATCCTGATGGTAAGTGACGATGCAGTCTGAGATGGTAGCGGGCTAACCTGTTACGGGCATGGCATTTATATTAAACCCATACCCCTATTGCGTTTCTACGCGGCATCGTACTGGAACACTAAATCGCTTGGCGGCCCGTCTTTGCCGGTAGGGTGGTAAGTAGCCACGGCCGAAGCCTCCCACCAGGCCAGACCAAGGAAAGTTCAGAAATTATAAATTCCCAAATTGACCCTGCCGGAATCGAACCCGGGACCTCCGCACGTTAAGACAACAGCCGCGGTCAACACTGCGCCACGGAGGTCGTCATATTGTTATAATTGTTGTTTAGTAACAAGCTGTTACTTACAACCATACCCGTATCTATAGTAATATTATCAATGCGAGAATGTTTCGTCTGCCCATGTCTGTCTGTCTGTCTACAACGATTTCGCGGCCCACATGGATAAAATTCAACCGATTTGGATAATATTCAGAGTGGAGAGGTTGCATCTCGAGAAAGAACACAGTCTACATTTTAATTCGGAAAATTAGAGTTCCCACAAGATTTTCAAAAAACCTTAATCCACGCGGAAGAAGTCGTGGGCATCATCTAGTCTAGGTGGAAACTCTTTAATTTTTCGAGATATAAAGTAGCATGTGCTCTTTTCCGGGATATAACCTACCTCTATACCAAATTTCATCAAAATCGGTTGAACAGATGGGCCGTAAAAGCGTAGCAGACAGACAGACAGACAAATACACTTTCGCATATATAATACTAGACGATGCCCGCGACTTCGTCCGCGTGGATAAAGGTTTTATGATTCCCGCGGGAACTCCATAATTTTCCGGGATAAAAAGTAGCATAAGTGTTATTCCAGACTATAATCTATCTCTGTGCCCTTTAGCATAATATGTCCTTTCCCGGGATATAACCTACCTCTATACAAAATTTCAACAATATCGGTGGAAAAGATGAGCCGGGAAAGCCTAGCAGACAGACAGACACACTTTCGCATTTATAATATTAGTATGGATTTGTATAGAAGTAAGGATAGTGAACATTTTTACCGAAATAGGTTTAAAAGTGTCCGCTTCGACCACAGTGAACGCACGGGCCGATGCGTCGCGGTATGTGGCGGGGGAAATGGACCGTTTAACGTAATCGTCCATTTGCGAGTCCATTTCAGCCGGAGTGCAAACAAAATTATACACTACGGATTTGAGTCACGCTGCGGTTTGCGGCCGGATACCCACCCGTGTGTTCGAATTTGTTTATCAACATTTATACTATGGTTAGTGGTGTTAGAGAAGATTTTTGTACTTCTTTTTTAGTAAATTTACTGATTTCCGTAACTTTCACGGGCAATTTTTTTTTTCAATTCCGCGGGAAATCCAGAATAAAAATTATTCTTTACACATCTCCAATTCAATGAAATTTTATTGATATTGCGTCAGTGGTTAAACCGTGAAAAAGACCTACAGATAGATACGCAGACAAACCTTGGCCTTTTTAGTGGAATTATAAATAGAAGTACGCATACATAGTGGAAGTATCGGTGGAATTTAATTTTAATAGATAACATTATGACCACACGCGTCGCAGTGTATGGCGCGGGGAAATGGACCGTTTAACATAATCGTCCATTTGCGAGTCCATTTCAGCCGGAGTGCAAACAAAATTATACACTACGGATTTTAGTCACGCTGCGGTTTGCGGTCGGATACCCGCCCGTGTGTTTGAATTTTGATTATTTTGCTTGTAAATACTATCGAGTAAATTTTTTCCCATCGGAGTTTTGAGAACGATTTAATTTATTTATTTTCCTGGAAAATATTACCATCACAATATTACAATTTGTCAGATTTTCTTAATACATTAAATTAACTTACCAAAACGAAATTGAATATGACGTCAGACGTGTCGGTTAATACTAATATTTTAAATGATAAAATGTGTTTGTTTGTTTGTCGGTTTGTCCTTCAATCATACCGCAATTGAGCAACGGTGCACCTGTTGGTAAGTGATGATGCAGTCTAAGGTAGTAGCGGGCTAACCTCGTAGGGGTATGGTACTTTATATTCAACCCATAATATCCCTGATCAGTTTCTACATGGCATCGTGCCGGAATGCTAACCCTCTTATTCATAAATGTGCAATAGTGGTGGAATAGTTATAATCTGTTTTGTCTTTGTTTGTCTATAGTAATTTGACATTCGAAGGAAAAAGACAAAACAGATTATAACTATTCCACCGCTATTGCACGTTTATGAATAAGAGGGTAAATCTATTGGCCTTTTCCGGTAGGATAATCTAGCTACGGCCTAGGCCTTCTACCAGGCGAGTCTAGAGATAATTCATAAATTATAAATTCCCAAATTGCCCCTGCCGGGGATCGAAACTAGGACCGTACACTTATAAGAAACTAGCTGATGCCCGCGACTTCGTCCGCGTAGTTTAAGTTTATTTGATTCCAGCGGGAACTCCTTAATTTTCCGGGATAAAAAGTAGCCTATGTCACTCTCCAGGTCCTCAACTATACCCATGCCAAAAATCACGTCGATCCGTTGGTCCGTTGCGGCGTGATTGAAGGACAAACCAACAAACCAACAAACAAACACACTTTCGCATTTATCATATTAGTAAGTATACAGGCCTCGCCACTGAGCCAGGCAGGTCATCGGCTTCTCTTGCAGTTAGGGTTGCCATCTGGGTTTCCCCTGATTTGTCCTAATTTAAAGGGCATCCGGGCAGGGTTTCATATTTTGTAGTCCGGAGTCACCGGTCGCCGCCGAGCGGTCCATGTGAAAAAAACAGTTGATTTATTAAAACTATTTTTAATTTTACTAATTTACTTAGAAACACTGTTGACATGCTTCAAAATCTTCAAAAAGCTTCAAAATCCGGTGCTTTCACGCTTCTTGTTCTGATTGCCAGATTTTAGAGATAGCGACCCTAGATGCAGAGGACAGAATTGCTTCTCAAGAGTCACGGATAAGTCTCTTCAGTCATTGGAGAAAATGCCTTCTACTTCAGAGCTATTTTAAAAAAACAATGCCACGATTTAACAAAAACGAGATTTAATAAAAAAATAAACTCTAACCTATAAAACTCCTTAATTTGAATTTACGATTCTATCGTAAAAAATTGCATTGAAATAATAAAAAAGTGTATTAAAATTTAATATCAAACTGTCTAGACGAGAATTGTGAACGATAGCATTGGTACTAAAATGCTAAAAGCAAATATTTGAGAAATATTAAACTTTTAATAAGGACTGAGTTTTAGGATAGGTACCTAACACGGTAAGCTGATGTACGACTACATTTTATTCAAATAATATTAATAACAACGAGAAGATCTGTCATTTTAGGGCAAATACACACTAGGTTCTGACAGAATAACTTTACAGATCCCCTCCAACGTGGACGTTTTGCGCGGCCATTTTGTCCTGACATTTCTCAGGCATGTTTTCGCTAAGACCGGCGTGTGTTGCACTATGACATACCTACTTTATAATTTTACTAGCTGATGCCGGTGACTTCGTCCACGTGAATTGAGGCTCTTCGGTTGCCGCGGGAACTCTTTAATTTTCCGGGATAAAAAGTAGCCTATCCTTAGAATAACTACTTATAGAAACCCAGTACACTCGCGAAATGTAAGCCGTTAAATTGGTGCCATAAATGGCACCGTCAAGTCCGAAAAAAGCTGGTTAACTTAGTTTTTAGAAGCTACAATGCTACAAACAAACTAACCAATTACTTACCCAACTTTTAGGGGGAAAACATTTAAACTGAAAACATTATATTTGTGTCTGTGTGCGTGACAAGGTAAGTAAACACAGCAAAAATAGCGAATTTGTAGCTTGCGTTTTGAGAAGGCGTTGTTTGGAAACATACCTTCTAGGTATATGTAGTTATTCTAAGAGCCTATCTTATTCCAGACTATAATCTATCTCTGTGCCAAATTTTATCCAGATCCGTTAAGTTGTTCTGGCGTGATTGAGTAACAAACATCCGCCCATCCATCCATCAATCCAAACTTTCGCATTTATAATATTAGTGATGTCATAAAACATAATCGTAGATTACAGTTGTAAAAATTTCGTCTGTGATACCATCCAGAATGGTGCTGTCTATTTCAAATCGTACACAACTACGCGCGCGAACTCTTGTCGGTTATTTACCGTTGCTCTTTATGTCTGTCCAAGCCTTAAGATATAATCGTGGGTATTTGATATCTCGGGGGCCTTATCTTAACTAATGTGTTCTACTTTAATAGTTTGCCCTTAATAGATTTCGGGGGTCAATGAGCGAAATCTTGGAGCGTTATAAATGGTTCTTACTTGAGCTGTTACGGTTATGTGTCGGATAACTTGGTCGGGGCAAGTCTAGGTACCGAATCGAAATGTATTCATTTGGTGAGATTGGTATACTTAGGGCCGCTTGCACAAGGACATTTAAACTGATTTAGTCAAATTTTGTAATGCTTTCCCTTTTTGGCAAATGCATATTTTAGTTGCCAAAAAGGGACACCGTTAAAATATTTAACTAAATCAATTAAAGTGTCTTTGTACAAGTGGGACTTAGTACTTACTACTTACCCACTTAATATTAAATCCATACTAATATCACAGAATAGTAATATCACAGAATAAGTAATACTACAGGTGTTCTAATATTCTAAATGGGGAAAGTGTGCGCTCCTTTCAGCTGCAGTGGTCTTAAAAGTGGGAGGCACTGGGTTCGATTCCCGGCAGGGTCAATTTAGGAATTTATAATTTCTGAATTTTCTTTTGTCTGGGCTGGTGGGATGCTTCAGCCGTGGCTCGTTACCACCCTACTAGCTAAGACGTACTGCCAAGCGATTCAGCGTTCAGGTACGATGCCGTGTAGATACTGATTGGGTATGGGTATAATATAACTGCCATACCCTCAACAGGTTAGCCCGCTACCATCTTAGACTACATCATCACTTACCATCTGGTGAGATTGCAGTCAAGGTTGTAATGGCGCGAAAAAAAAACATTCAAATATTTTTGAAAAATCTTAATCAAGTGAAGAAGCAAAACCAGCAATCGATCTCATGTTTCGAAAAAAATAAAGTACTTACTTAATTATATTGATAAAAAGTGCGAGCATTGTTCATCATACTTCCTACAGTAAATTACTGGATCATTGACATTATCGTGTTAGGGCCCCTAAGCATTGAAAATCACGAGATAAGTAGCTATAAATAGAGAGCACTGCGTCTTTGCGTCGTCACTGCATCTCAATTATGCAATACAATTCCACTGGATATCGGATTTGAAAAACCAATTAAAACGTCTGGCATGGAGTCTGGCAAGCTTACGCGGTGAATGAAAAAATTCAAAGCAATAGGTACCTCACTATTAAGTCGAATTAAACGACGCGCGATGACGTCGCGTCGCCGTTGCTAGACGGTTTTGGATTTTGAACTTTGAAATTATGAATTAAAGTTTATTAAACACTGATACCTGACACTGACTGCCTCGTTGGTCTAGTGGTTGGCACGTTCGACTGCGGCCGACGAGGTCCCGGGTTCGAGTCCCGGGTCGGGCCATAATTAAATATTGGGTTTTTCTGACTAGAAATTCTCAGTACTAGCCCGGAGTTAAGAAGTTGGCGGTGTTCCACCCCCGTGCCTCGGAGAGCACGTTAAGCCGTCGGTCCCGGTTATATTATCACTAACATGATAATAGTCGTTAAAGCCCGCCAACCCGCATTGGAGCAGCGTGGTGGGTCTAAGCTCTAATTCCCTCTCTCCTATGAGAGTGGATGCCTGTTCCCAGCAGTGGGACGTTAATGGGCTGTAGTGGTGGTGGTAGTGGACACACTGATGCTGATGCTTGTGACTTCGTCCGCGTGGATCGAGGTTTTTCGGTTCCCGCGGGAACTATTTAATTTTCCGGGATAAAAAGTAGCCTATGTGCTTTTCCAGACTATAATCTATCTCTGTGCCAAATTTCATCCTGCAGATCCGTTCTGCCGTTGGGGCGTGATTGAGTAACAAACATCCATACATTCATACATCCATCCAAACTTTCGCATTTATAATACGAGTATTTATTTGATTTGATTAATTTTTCATTTAAAATAAAAAAATACTTTTTCCTGAAACTCCTACACGTCCATATTCTTACAAGTTTGTTATACATAGAATACGTAATGAATGAACTAGAAGTTGAATTCGCTATAATCCGCCACAACAGACAAATCTATGTGGTGCAGTGCTTTCACCAATAGCATGCGAACACCCACCACCCAGCAATTCGCACCGGCACAGCACCACCACACAAATCCTCCAAATCACTCTCAACTCAAAAGCTTTACAATCGTGCATTGTCGAGTCAACCACATACTGCACCACATAGATTTGTCTGCTGTAGCGAATTAAACTTCTAGTTCATTCATTATCATGGACTTCCGCAAAGTAACGCCTGCTTCGATTCAATATAGAATACGTAGTTTCACTAGACTAGCATGAGCTGCAGATACGTTGGCGTCGAATTTGTTATAGTAAACACGACGAATAATCTATTTAATTGTTAGTCCATACTTACCCATTGTAACCATTTTTACTCGCTAAAAATTAAATCTCTGAAACCAAATTAACTAACCCAGTTAGCTCATTTTAATTTCAGCGATTTAATAACTAGTCATATTATAATGCGAATACCTAGTCCACGAGGCAGAACGTCTAGAAATATGATGACGAAGAGATTTCCGCTTTAATCACAGCGCTGCGAGCTCTTGATAAGTTAATTGAAACATGTTATAATAATTGAAAAAAGTCGTGAAAAAGTTAAAAAAAGTATGTAAAAGTACTTGCTCATTAATTAAACAGAGTAGGTATTTGCATGTAGGATTACTAGATGATGCCCGCGTCTTTGCCTGCGTGGATTAAGGTATATTGATGCCTGCGGGAACTCCTTAATTTTCCGGTATAAAAAGTAGGTCTATCCTTTGTCCTTCTTTTCTTCCTTTGGTCTATATAAAATTTCATCAAAATCGGTAGAGAAGATCGGTTAAAGCGTAGAAGACAGATAGACACACTTTCACATTTATAATACTAATTATTAGTATCACTGATCACGGACTTCTTTACGTGATCTGTGATTAGTATGGATAAGGCGTTTTGATAGCTCTAAAAAATAATCACATCTACACAATGAACGCAAACAGAATTTGAAAAAAAATTCTAAAAAGGAATGAGCTGGTGTACAAAATCCTGCATCTGTCAAAGGTTGAGAGTTTAACATTTCAGAGCAGGAGTACTCTTTTGACAGGTGACAAAATACGCCGAACGTATCGTACAGCTTTTTGCAACGTTATTTAAAAGCCTGAACTACCGCCAGTTGTTAACTTTCAAAGCTTTCCTATAAGGTTTAAAAAATGCCGTGTAGAAGCCGCTTAGGGATGTATACATATTATTATATCCCTAGAATACACATACACTAGCTGATGCCCGCGACTTCGTCCGCGTGGTTTAATTTTTTTTTGATTCCCGCGGGGTCTCCTTAATTTTCCGGGATAAAAAGTAGCCTATGTCACTCTCCAGGTCCTAAACTATACCCATACCGAAAATCACGTCAATCCGTTGCTCTGTTGCAGCGTGATTGAAGGACAAACCAACAAACAAACATACTTTCGCATTTATAATATTAGTATGATGTATATTCTTTATTACACACCAAAAAACACATACAACAATTTCCAAAAGAAAAACTTAAATTGTATGTAAGTACAATTAAGGCGGTCTTATCGCTAAGTAACGATCTCTTCCAGACAACCTTAACGTTACGGAGAATATTAGCAAGTGGACAGTGGGAGGTGGTGCATAAAATAATGTAGGTTTAATAATAACTGCCACCATAGAGGTATAATATCAGGTCAGCCCACTACCAATTTAAACTGCATCATCGCTCCTCATCCCAAGAGACCAGATCTTTATATTATTTTTGTCAGCCCTAACAAAAACCACGGTATATTTGGCTGCAAATTTCAAACGGCAGCCTGTGTTTTATTTTAGTCCTTTGGTCTTTTAAATTGAGGTAAAACTTTGTTCACTTTTTATACGAAAATTGCGGTTCTGAAACAAAAAACATGAAATAAAAATGAACTGAAAATACCCAGAATATGATATACAAATATAATAAAAAAATTGGCAGTCATAGGGACTGCCAATTTTTTGAAAGCGAATATTTAAAATAATTAAAAAAGAAATAAATAAATTTAAATAATCAAAATATAAACCTTAAAACTAACGTATTAAAGTTTAATTACATATGTAGTATTTAAGACCTCTTTTCTTCGTAACAACGCGAGCATGTCGGTGACGCGGTGTCGGTGACGCGAATTCACAAGTGTACTCCCTACCAAAAAGTTCTCAACGCGGCTAAAGAAGTTTTCACTTCAAAAATATAATATACTAGAGCACGGCAATAAAAAAATCCATACTTCCATACTAATATTATAAATGCGAAAGTGTGTCTGTCTGTCTGTCTGTCTGCTACGCTTTCACAGCTCATCTGTTCAACCGATTTTGATGAAATTTGGTACAGGGGTAGGTTATATCCCGGGGAAGGACATAGCCTACTTTTCATCCCGGAAAATTAAAGAGTTCCTGCGGGAATCAAAAATCTAACCCACGCGTACGAAGTCGCGGGAATCATCTAGTATAATATACGACGCAGTCACCTCAAAAACAACGCCTCCCACTTAATTCCGAATGGTAGCTAAACAAGTTTCGTTAGTTTAATTTAAACAGATTTGTGGCCCGACTGGTACAAATGACGATGCGACGAAACGGGGGAAAACGCGGGTGGAAGGGGGAGAAGAGGGAAGGGGAGGAACATGTGAAAAACAGCGCGGTGGCGTCAGAGGTCGCCTCGTTTTGTTACCCTGTCACTGGTAAACCCTGTTTTGATATGTCTGTCGGAATTATGAGAATTTTCCCCTTGTGCATAAGATAAAAGCAAATTAAAAGCAAATTAAGTGAGCCTACTTTGTGATTTGCTCTGAGTTTTTTTACGCCTCTACAAGTTGCAATCTCATCTGATGGTAAGTGAAGATGCAGTTTTAAATGGTAGCGAGCTAACGTGTTAGGGGTATGACAGCTGTATTGAACCTATACCCCTAATCATCCCTAGTAATCATCTTTTAAGTAATAAAAGTAAGCAATGATTTGTACGGGAGCAGGTGATATGGCTGCGGTTACATGTGTATCTACACATTGATGTAATTGTAATTTTTTTTTTTCAAAAGAGCAACCACCGAGTTTCTTGCTGGTTCTTCTCTGTAGGAACGGCATTCCGAATCAATGTTAAAAGTTTACTTGAATAAAAAAAAATTATTTGATTAAAGCCCCAGCATTTTCTTGTGATACAAAGTTTCACTAATAGCTGTGACTATATCAACAACAAGTCCGTACCTTAGGAGGGAGTGCGCTGAAAATGCCGGTGCTTCGTCGAAATCGTTATTGCTTACGCCAGTGTTTGTTTATCAAGCCATTAATTCAGCCTAGTTTCCAAACTTTCGAGTTAGACGCTTGGACAGTAATTGTAGTTCTCGTCATAGATTTTGGAAGTTTTGTGTGGTGTGGTGGCGGTGCGTATTGAAAGAAAGAAAGAAAGGAAGAAAAAACATGTATTTCCAATTTTGCCACACATGCCCTTACCTCACGGTTATGCTACCCCTATTGCTTGTTATTGGGTATTGCTTGCTTGGTTGCTTGCTTTTCCTGCATGTTTCAGGTCTAGCCGCACTACAGATGCACGGCGCGAATGACACGTAGCGGCAAATATTCTTTATACTACATCCGCTCGGAAAGTACCTTCTTTCATTTTTCAAAACGAGGTAGAAAGTACGTCATTGCTACAAACCAAATATGCGGGCGGAAAAAATGTATAAAATTTCATTGTTAACGTGCTAAGCGGCCAGAAAAAGTGTATGAAAATCCATTGTTAACGCGCTGTATTTTTTAAACGAACCAGGTATAGTCCCACCGGTTTATCTGGCTCGATAACCAAAATTTAAACTAATTTTTATGCCTGTTAAGATTTTTTTTTAATATTTATACTTACTAGCGACGCTGTCACCGGGTCAGATAAGCTTGTGGGACTATATTTTCCAATTAAAAGACCACAACTCACCATTGTACCGGTGTGGTCGCCAAAAATTCTACCAAGTACCCTGGTTTTCTATGTTGAAAGTTACAATACATCCGTTCGAAATAGTAATTCGAGTTTTGCGCACCAGCGAGGCTGGGGATTAAATTTTAATTAAAACTTAATACCTAATCAAAATTTGGTCACATTTCGAGTAGATATTTCTACTTTGTTTGTCTAATTTATTTTTGCTAATATTAGCTTTTCCGGAAAAAGTAATCAACTGTCAGGAACTTCTGTAACCTGCCCCCCTAGCCAGGTTACATACTATTCGTGTCTATTCTCTTTCTATATCTTTAGTGGAGGGGAAAAAAATTGTCAATAGTCTATAGTTAGATAGATAGATATCGACGATATAGATAACGATTATAGAAAGAGAATAGACACGACACGTATGTAACTTGGCTAGGGGGGGCTGGTTCTACGAGTTCTATCAAAAATAGCCACAATTTTCGAGCAGAAGACATCGGAGTTCGGGGACTAGACCTTACTCCATATGATTTCTAGTGTTACAGAATTGCGAAAAAATAACGCATGAATGTTTTTCGCAGTGCGAACGTAGCCTTTTGAAGATATTGTCTCCTCGTGCAACGACTTGGGCCAAAACAAACAGAAGGATTGGAGTAGAGTCGACAACGAGCCTTATTGATTCAAAATTCAAAATTCAAAATTCAAAATGTTTTTTTATTCAAATAAGCTTTTACAAGCGCTTTTGAATCGTTATAATATGAATCTACCGCTGGTTCGGAATGCCATTCCTACCGAGAAGAGCCAGCAAGAAACTCGGTGGTTGCTCTTTTCCATCAAAACTTACAATCATCATAATGATACAAGTAACTGCAGTCCCACGCATAGCTGGAGCGAATCAAATCCACGCTGTTTTTTTTTTTATCATTTACGTAATCTTCGATTGTATAGTAAGCTTTTTTCACGAGCATACCTACAATACTCAATACACGCCAAGACTGGCAGACAGAGGCAGCCCATTTCCGACGGTGGCACCCGTTCACGAGCATGACGCATGATCCAGCCATTGCTTCGCTCAACCATATTTGAGGGAACGTAACAACCCGCACCACACGACACCACCACAGAAACGTTAAAGAGAGTGTGACATACCCGACTACCCATATCAAGGCATAGAATTGAATACTGTTTAAGGGTGCAAATCGCCACCTATCGGCAATAATAATATTAAAGTTTGTATGTGTGTATGTTTGTTACTCCTTCACGCGGCAACTACTTAACCGATTTGGCTGAAATTTGGAATGGATGTAGATTATACCCTAGATTAACACATAGGCTACTCTTTATCGTGGAAAAATCCATGGATCATTAACTTTACACAATTTGTGAAAACCAAAATTCACGCGAGCGGAGCCGCGGGCAACAGCTAGTCGGAAAAAATTGTAAAAAAAATATTGATCTTTATGTTTTAGTTTATCGTTTAAATGAATATATTATCATAGAAATGCTCTTTTGTCATTTACGTAATCTTCCACAGTATAATAAGCTTTTTTCAAAAGCATACTTTTAATGGATTTCTTAAACTTGTGTAAAGGCAAGTTTAAAATAGATTGTGGAATTTTGTTATAAAATAGAATGCTCATTCCCACGAACGACCTTCGGACTTTTTTGAGGCGGAGCGATGGTGTCACGAGCTTATGGCAGTTTCTAGTTGGCCTATCGTGCAGATCGCAAATTCTTTTGTAATTCTGAAGGCGCTGTTTCACAAAGATTAAATTACTGTAAATGTATTGCGAGGCTACTGTAAGAATACCTATTTCCTTGAATTTCTCTCTAAGGGATTCGCGCGGTTTTAAATTATAAATTGCACGTATTGCCCTTTTTTGTAATACAAAAATTTTTTGAATATCTGCTGCTTTACCCCATAGCAAGATTCCGTAAGACATAATACTATGAAAGTAAGCAAAATATACAATTTTTGCAGTTTCTACGTCAGTAAATTGTCGAATCTTTCTAACAGCGTAAGCAGCAGAGCTGAGTTTGCCAGCCAGAGTTGATATATGGGTGCCCCATTGAAGCTTTGAATCTAAGGTCACCCCCAGGAACACAGTGGTCTCTTCTATTTTTAAAATATCATTATTTACAGTTAAATTCATGTTTCCTGTGGACTTGGTATTTGGCAATGCGAATTCAACACACTTGGTTTTCTTTGCATTTAAAAGTAAATTGTTTACAGTAAACCAGTTAGTGACTTGAGAAATTGCATTATTTACGTCGTCATAATTGTCCCTATTTCTATCGACTTTAAAAATCAAGGACGTATCGTCAGCAAATAGCACAATATCACAAGTGTTTTGGACGTAATATGGTAAATCATTTATATACACCAAGAACATGAAGGGGCCCAGAATGGAGCCTTGAGGAACACCCATTAGTGAGGCTGATCCGGATGACTTCACATCGTTAACACATACCGTTTGAATGCGATCACTGAGATAAGACGCAATGAGGCCAAGTGCAGTGTCTTTGACTCCATAGTGGTTCAACTTAACTAAAAGCGTCTCGTGCTCAACGCAATCGAATGCCTTAGACAAATCACAGAAAATACCAATAGCATTCTGTGATTTCTCCCATGCATCGAATATATGCTTTAGCAGCATTGCGCCCGCATCGGTTGTTGATCGGCCTTTAGTAAAACCATACTGCTCAGAGTGAAGTAGTTTATTTGAGTTAAAGTGCAGAAGCAGTTGGTTGAGCATAATTTTTTCAAATATCTTGCTGAGTGCTGGTAAAATAGAAATTGGTCTGTAATTATTAGGGTCACTTCTACTGCCAGATTTAAAAAGTGGAATCAATTTACTGCATTTCATAAGGTCTGGAAAGGATCCTGAATCTACAGACTCATTAAATATTAGAGCAAGATATGGTGCAATTATATCAATAACATTGCTGATTATTTTTACTGATATCCCCCATAGATCCCCGGTTTTTTTGCATTGCAAAGATTTGAATATTTTAATAATATCATATGGGGTCACATGTTCAAACTTAAACAGCACACTGCACTCGGTGACATTACCCTTAAGAAGCTTAAAGGCTTCTGTTGGCGAGGAATTAAGGGAGCTAGTAGTGGTTACCGGAATATTTCGGAAAAAATTCTCAAATGTATTTGCAATTTCCGTATCGCAGTCAGTAATACGGTCATTAATTTTTAGCTCTAATTTAGGCTTCTCCACTTTATGTTTCCCAGTTTCTTCTGAGATAATATCCCAAACTGCTTTTATTTTACTATCAGAATTAATGATTTTTTGTTTTATATAAAGTGATTTTGCTTGTAAAATGCATAAAAGTAAATTAATAAATATCCTTTATTCAACCAATGAAAGAATTTCAAAGAAGAAAGAAGTAAATAAAGCTTGGTTTGTGATTCGAAGTAAGCTAACGCCGCGCTTCAGGGGCCCAACTGCCAACGCTTAAAGCCATATTGTTTCATTATTGTTGACTTTCCTGTTAAAGAATTATAATCTTTATTGTAGGTACGTGTCATCAAACTGTCATTTTGAGTAAAACTGCTTAAGTATTGCTTTAAGCGTTGGCAGTATGGCCCCAGGTCTGTAGGTGTTGCGCCTAAGATGTTTCAACTCCTATAAGCCGAAAGAATTCCCTTGACGAAACACTTTATTTTTTTTTATCCACTACAAGTTAGCCCTTGACTGCGATCTCACCTGATGGTAAGTGATGATGCAGTCTAAGATGGTAGCGGGCTAACCTGTTAGGGGCATGGCAGTTATATTAAACCCATACCCCTATTCGGTTTCTACACGGCATCGTACCGGAACGCTAAATCGCTTGGCGGCACGTCTTTACCGGTAGGGTGGTAACTAGCCACGGCCGAAGCCTCCCACCAGGCCAGACCAGGAAAATTCAGAAATTATAAATTTCCAAACCCTGCCGGAGATCGAACCCGGGACCTCCGCACGTTAAGGCAACAGCGCTCAACACTGCGCCACGGAGGTCGTCAAAAACACTGTAATAGTTTGGCGTCCAGCCAGCTAGGCTGTGAGATACCAAGAATGCAACGGTTATGGAAATTTGGCCGTGACAGCTTGCAACCCGCTACGGGTATCTTTTGCCCGCCAAGGACATTTTAAATACCGTCAAGGTCTAACAATCAAGTAGTTGCACTGAATAGCAACGTGCTCCAAGATATAACCGTAAGATTTGGCTTTTACCAATGCAAAAACTGTGAAACACGTGCCATCATCTCTACACATCGCTAGCACACAATTGATCACTGTTGAATGAAAAGGGCTTAGGCCATAGTCCACCTCACTGACCAATTGTGCATTGGCTTTGTGCAGATTTTATATACGTTTACTATATTATATTTATTTTAATTGTTGTGGTATCTGCGTGCCATGCTTTGATTAATGAAGATACGATTAAATATAAAGTTAAGTACTTGAACCTAATTAGTACTCTTTACAGTTACTGTGGCGTCACGGTACATAGCGGTACATAGTGGCCTACGTTGTCGCGTAGATAAAGTCATTTAGTCGTTATCGCTGCCAGCGACGCGCGACATTAATGCATTTTTTTCATAAAACAAATCGCAAGTAACATAAGATTGGTGTCTTGGTGATTATAAGCGCTTGTTTCTTTCACTGTATATCAAATATAAATATTATAAATGCGAAAGTTTGGATGGATGTATGGATGTATGGATGTATGGATGTGTGGATGTATGGATGTTTAATTTTCCGGGATAAAAAGTAGCCTATGTGCTATTCCAGGCTACAATCTATCCCTGTTCCAAATTTCATCAAAATCGGTTGAACAGGTAAGCCATGAAAGCTTAGCATTCAGACAGACAGACAGACGGACAGACAGACAAACTTTCGTATTTATAATATTATCGTATTAATTATACCTCGATATTCTGTTTATCTTAAATCTAAGCACAAATGCCTAACTGAAGGATTCCTACACTGTGTTAAAATGCATATGAGTGCACTTAGTGTCACCCACTTTAGCGAGTTTATTTCTAGTTTTTGGCGAGGCTCGTGCGTTTGTGAAGAGGATAGTGCTGTATGAAGTGTTAATTTAATTTAAACTGAAATTAAGGAGTGCATTATGGAGGTAATTTATACTTTTCAACTTAATAATGTTTGCTAGTAGGAAGTGTTAATGCTTCTTTAATAATAATAATGACGATGAATAAAAGAAAATAATAAAAATGACGACCTCCCTGGCTCAGTGTTAAGCACTGTTGTCTTAACGTGCGGAGGTCCCGGGTTCGATCCCCAGCAGGGTCAATTCGAAAATTTATAATTTTTGTTTGTTGGTTTGATGGTTCGTCCGTCAATCACGCTGCAACGGATCAACGGATCGACGTGATTTTTGGCATGAGTATAGTTGAGAGCCTGTAGAGTGACATAGGCTACCTTTTGTCCCGGAAAATTAAAAGGAGTTCCCACGGGAATAAAAAAACTTGAACCATGTGATCGAAGTCGCGGGCAGCTAATAAATAATAAAGAGGCAATTTAAGATATCTTTACACAGCCCGCAAAAATGCAAAAGTATAGGTGTGCGAATTACTGAAAAAAAGAAGTTGTCCGTCGAAAACCGTCGGGAATGAGCGACAAAACCGTTACTAATACAGCAGTAAAACCTGCAAAGCTAAATTCATCGAGCAATGCAAATATCTACATCGATGACACTGGAAAGGCTTGACAAGACAAAGGATTTGGCCTGACGCCAATCCCGGAAAGAAAACTTCACGATTCTTACCTCTAAAGCGGATTACACACGGTGCGGTAAATCCAAAATCATTCACGAAGTCAAACGTGATCTTAACTCCCCTAGAATATTGACAGAACGCCAACAGTACCTAGGCTAAAATATACCGTGCGATGTTTGACTAAATATTCAGTACCTATTTAAGGTACAAATGAACTCTTAAGACAATACCAGGGACAAATAAAGTGGAAATCGCAAGCAAAATCCCGCGAGCTGAAATTCAGAAAAAGATCAGAAATATCTACTTTTTATGAAAGTGAACTACAATAATTAAAACTGTTCGATTTCTCATTCAATTAGTTTTAGAAAACAAATTCACACTCCAAAAAACACGATAATCGTCATAATATTATTGTTCTTCTTCTTCTCATTCGTTCACTCTTGGTAGAGTCGTGGTTATGATTTGGCCTTCACAGCAGCTCTTGCTATCTCATGCCATCGATTATTATTGTGTTTATTTTTTCAACCGATTCAGAGAACCGTATAGTCTATAACCCGCTTAACAAGTCACGAAGCGGGCCGATCAAAGATTGCTCTGTTTTAAAACGGGAATGCAAAGTTTTGCTGTTTGAAACCGATAGTAGCTTCCCCATATAAAAATGCAAATTGTTCAGCTTGCTTGTTGTTCCCTGTTATACAGGAAACTTTTGCCAGTCTTGTACGCTCCGGTTTAATGACATCCCACTTTAAGTTTGGGAAACTTCATCGACGTAATATTATTTTGGGTGTACTTTATACCAATGTATGTCGAGCAGTTGCCAAACACTCAGCCATCTTTACCATCACCCGAGCTGTTACAGTTTAGTCCGCAAAATCTATTTCTTACGATTAAAAACATGAAACGTGGTAAGTTTCCGGGATATGATGGTTTGAGTGTTGAGCACATGCTCTACGCAGGAGACCAGCTGTATGAGGCACTAACAATGCTGTTTAACATTTGTATCAAACATGGGTATCTCCCTGCTAACATGCTTAAAACATTGGTCGTTCCAGTTGCTAAAAATAAAACGGGTGACTTATCTAGCATGGCAAACTATAGGCCCATATCATTAGGCACCATTGTTGGTAAGATTTTTGAGAGACTGCTGCTGCCTGAACTGTTGAAGAATGTGTGTATAAGTGATGTTCAGTTTGGTTTTCGTCCCGGTCTCTCTACAGACTTGGCCATACTAGCTCTTAAACACGCTGTAAACTACTACAAAAAAACGTGAAACATCTGTTTAGATTTGAGTCGCGCATTTGATCTCGTTAATTATAACATATTATGGAGAATAATGCGCGAATCAAACGTTCACGGCAATATTGTAGAGCTGATGAGATATTGGTACGAGAACCAAACGAGTACTGTGCGTTGGGGTGCCTAGTGAATTCAGGCTAGAGTGTGGAGTGCACCAGGGTGGCCTTACCTCTCCGGACTTATTCAACTTATACGTTAATGACCTGATTGAGGAGCTAAGTGGCACAGGCATCGGCTGTCATATTGATGGAGCTTGTTTTAACAACTTGAGCTACGCTGATGACATGGTGCTACTTAGCCCCTCAATGAGTGGTCTACGAAAGTTAGTGCTGATCTGTATCAGTAATGTTGATCCGGGCTGGCAAGGGTCCGGAGAGGGTACCGCCAGTTTATTTGGATGGATCACCGGTTCAGGTTGTGCAGCAGTTTAGGTATCTTGGACACATGTTGTCGGAATGCCTGAGCGACGATTTAGATATAGAACCGGAGCGAAGGTCGCTTGCAGTACGGTGCAACATGCTCGCGCGCCGGTTTGCTCGATGTTCTGAGGATGTTAAAGTGACGCTACTCAAGGCATATTGTATGAGTTTTTATACCTCGGAGCTCTGGTTGAGTTTACACCAAACGATCCTTTAACACCCTCAGAGCTCAGTACAACAATGCCTTTATTAAAAATGCCGAGGTATTGCAGCGCGTCGGGTATGTTCGCCGACGCCGGTGTACCTGACTTCTATGCGATCATAGGGAACAGAATTGCGGGTTTCTGGGAAACTGTTCGCAATTCTAAAAATTGTATGATTAGTATCGTCGCTCAGGCATCCCCTGACAACGTGTTTTTTAAACACTGGCTCAAAGTGCACCAGACTCAGAACACCAAGTGAAATAATATTATACCATAAGGTATTATTATTGTAATGTAGTTATTGTTGTAGCTCTAGTTTTAATTTTTACATCTTTTTATTATTTTGTAATTTTAATTTTATATTATTTTGTAAATTTAATTCTATATTACGGGTCCCTGCCTGAAATAAAACGATTTTATTTATTTATTATTTATTATTTATAACACAGTTGGTTGAACAGCTCACTTAGGAAAAAAATTAAGGAGGATGCGACGAGGCACGTTTCATTTAATAAAAGTAGAACCAAGATTCAAAGTGGATTCAATATTTAATCGATTTTAAGCCAATCCGTTTGTATCGTCGATCTTTACTGTAGATTGAATAGATAATTATCATGATTTTATTAACATAAAAAATACTGCCTCGTTGGTCTAGTGGTTAGCATGTTCGACTGCGGCCAACGAGGTCCCGGGTTCGAGTCCCGGGTCGGGCCATAACAAGTACTGGGTTTTTCTGACAAGAAATTCTCAGTACTAGCCCGGAGTTAGGAAGTTGGCGGTGTTTCACCCCCGTGCCTCAGAGAGCACGTTAAGCCGTCGGTCCTGCGCCTGATCTCTCTCCGGTCGTGTCGGATCTTCCGTCCCATCGGACTATGAGAGCAAAGGAACAGAGAGTGCACCTGTGTAGGCGCACACACTTGTGCACTATACATTGTGCACGAATTGAAAACAGAACCTCCTTTTTGAACTATAGACTCGCACAGGAGCTGTATAAGGTTTATACTTCAGCAGTTTTAAATAAAAAAAAATAAAAAATACACAAATCCCTATTCCCGGAACCCGTACTTACGAGAGTCTTAAAAAATCGCTTCAAGTTTCGCCGAGTTCGTTAGCACAAAGTTGAGGCACCAAGTGCTTTGCCGCGTCGCTACAATAAAATACAATGAAGAAAGAGTACAAAGTTAGACTCGCCGCACCTGCGAATGACATGCCGCGTTGAATAATAAAATACCTCCTCGGATATGTCCGCCAAGAATATTACGCTAGATATGAAAAGTCAGCTTTTTACAAAGCCACTTTAACCTCAATTATGTCTGGTCTTTATATTATAGTTTCTGTCTAAGTTTAGACGTTGACATGATTATTCTATAATCCAGCACGTTGAAGCATTTTTATTAGGTATTTTTTTAATTATATTCTGGGTGTGCAATAAATACCTAGTAGGTATTTCTAATTCATTTTCATTTCATGTTTTTTTGTTTCAGAACTGCAATTTGCTTAACTATCAAATGTATCCCGATTAAAATATAACTATATTGTATTGCAGAGTCTGGCATTGTACTGGACAAGTTCAGCCCCCTGATTATGTAAGAATTGTCGATCAAATCGTAAAAGTTCGGCGTCAAAGTAAAATAAACCATAACAGCATTGAATTAGAGCTCAATTTCGTGTATCCATTCTCATACGTTTAGGGTATCGTACATACCTGTTATGGTCTATTTTACTTTGACGCCGAACTTTGACGATTTGATCGGCCATTCTTACATAATCGGGGGGTAGATTGGCAGACTTTACACCTTCGAGAACACTATGAAGAACTCTTGGGCATACAGGTTTACTCGCAATGTTTTCCTCCACCATTTGAAGCAAGTGATATTAAATTTCTTCTTTCTTTCGCTTCGAAAATTTGGAAGTGCGTGCCCGGGGATCAAATCTGAAATCCCGACACACTAGACACACTAATATATATTGCTCTATCTATCTCAATAATTTATATATTGATATCCCTTTCATAATACTCCCTGTGGAAAGGGATGGCAAAATGTTTAGAGTTTTCATTTTAGTATAGTTTAGAGAGTGTATACAGCAGAATGTATAAGCCACATTATGACACCTCAAGGTGTAAAGACACAAATTTACACGCTCTTAGCACAATATAATACAATAAAGTGAGAGTCAAAAGTCAAACTGGCGCACCTGCGAGTGGTGTGCCGCGGTGAATGATAAACGAGCCGCTCAGAATGTCCTCCAGAATACCGTGGTTAATATTAAAGAAGAATTGATTATTTAAACACACTACCTTAAGTACCTTTCTGCTTGTCTAAATATTAAAACGGTACAGCACACTGAAACTCTAATTAAACAGTTTAGTATTCAATAATACAATAAAGTGCGAGTCAAAAGTCAAACTGGCGCACCTGCGAGTGATGTGCCGCGGTGAATAATAAACGAGCCGCTCAGAATGTCCTCCAGAATACCGTGGTTAATATTAAAGAAATATTTATTACTAGCTGATGCCCGCGACTTCGTCCGCGTGGATTGAGGTTTTTCGGTTCCCGCGGGAACTCTTTAATTTTCCGGGATAAAAAGTAGCCTATGTGCTATTCCAGACTATAATCTATCTCTGTGCCAAATTTCATCCAGATCCGTTCATCCGTTGGAGCGTGATTGAGTAACAAACATACATCCATACATCCATCCATCCAAACTTTCGCATTTATAATATTTATTTGATATTTGATTTAAACATACTATCTTTTATGTTCTGAATGTAGTTTTTGGTACCTACGTAATTTTTTGAGTATTATTCGGCAGCATATTAAAACTCCACTTAAGTATTAAAAAATTAAAAAGTTTTATGTATCCAGCGCTGGACAGTAGATATGCGTCTTCTAGAAATCCTGTCCCTTCATCCTTATACACGATCATTTGCCGGCCTTATTACCTGTGTTTTATAACTGCTATACCTAGACTAAACGCATTATATATTTTGGCGGAGTATACTTTTAGCATGATTCATTCATGATTCAAAATCCAATTTATGGTGTCTACCGGTAATGAGACAGTGTTTATTCTGTAAAGTAATAAATATGTACAGAGATTATTAAGACACTTGAAATGTAAACTGTAAAGACTCGAATTTACGCGCCCTTAGTAGGATATAATACGATATTGCTATAGAGATAAGACCGCCTCTGCACGTTTCTTTGTAGTTTTACTCCTTCTTAATGATATTACTGTATACTATGTGTGTGCAGTATCTAAATAAAATGCTACTTCTTCTAGAACTTACCTAGATCCTCGGCGTCCTCGCTCCACTCCCCGGTCCCGGTCACACTCACTGCAGCCATCGCGAGCAAAACCGCGCTCCTGAGCACTAGCTGCATCGTCCCGCTAGCTCGCCACATCGTCACATTTATAATTCACGTTACATTATCACTGGCACTGAGATAAACTAAACGATAGAGAGGCTCTTGGAAACAAAAACTATGACACAATCAAAAACACAGCAGTAACGTCTTTGACGCTTCTTTTATCTTATAATAATATTATAGCCCTAAAAATGGCCTTTAAAATTTTCAAAGGGAAACCAATCTTTCTTGGGTATTTTCTTATGATGCAGTCATCTCCTGGCTACTGGATCAATGCTTTCTAATTCCCTACGTAATAACTACGGGCTGTACGTGTTTGATTTTCTCTGAAAAGACTAATTTAACAATTTTCTTAGTTTCCACTTTTCGCTATTCACTAATTATATTATTTTTTTCTAATCTAGTTAATTGACTTTGCTGATTTGTATTTAAGTATGTTTAGAAACTTTCCTCGTGCGTGAAGCACTGTAATAAAATTATGAAATTTGTTGATTTTGGTAAAATATTTAAGTACTATCACTAGAGAAAGGGTCATTTGTCCTAACTCGTAGATTGTTGGCCCTTTGTCCTCTTTAACACTTATATTTGAGGTTCAAATATCATTGAAAATTTTGCTGATGCTATTAAAGTATGCATAGAGTCTATTATTTATTACGTTTCTAGTGATATCGTTACTCAATTAATCTTCTATTACGACTGTATTAATTTACATTTAAAACATCGTTTCGTAGAATTTAAATTCAAATTTTTTGTCTATTAAAATAATTAAATACTTTTCCATTTAAAACACTACTGACTGTGTTTTTGTATGCGAAAGTATGTTTGTTTGTTGGTTTGAGGTGTGTCCCTCCAATCACGCCGACTCGGCTCAGTAGGTCTACGTGATTTTTTGCAAGGGTATAGTTAAGGACCTGGAGAGTGACATAGGCATAGGATGATGCTCGCGACTTCGTCTGCATGGAATAAGGTTTATAATTTCCACGGAAACTACTTAATTTTCCGGATTAAATAGTAGCCTATGTCACTCTCCAGGTTCGGAACTATACTAAATAGAAGGTTTTGTGATTCCCGCGGGAACTCTTAAATTTTCCCTATATTTTTACCTAATTTCATCAAAATTGGTTGAACAGATGGGCCGTGAAAGCGTAGGAGACAGACAGACACACTTTTCTTTTTCGCATTTATAATATTAATATGGATTAGTATTATACCTAATAGATCCACTCCAATACCTCATAGACATAGAATGCGTAATTGATTAACGTGTTAATGATTCAAATGCCTACCTAAATTCAGTTCAAAAATCCGCCCACAAGGAAGGTCGAAGTTATTATACCGTTCGTTAAGCGCTGTTTTATTTCGATCTTCAAAACTTCTTTAATTAAACTTGTTAAATGGTTTCAACTTTATGAATTCTATTTTAATTTATTGAACTACAATATTTGAGTTGGCATTTAAGTTTTTAACTGTAATTATCCTTCATTGTTCTTTAGTTAGCTTGTGTTTAATTTTGATCACTATCGGATTCAACAATTTCCAACAGTTAAGAGTATTTAAAACGTTTATGCAGATGTTTAAGACTGTTTCATTTGCGTTTGTAATAATTCATCATCATCATCATCCTCAACCGATAGACGTCCACTGCTGGACATAGGTCTCTTGCAGGGATTTCCACACGCCGCGGTCTTGCGCCGCCTGGATCCAGCGGCTCCCTGCGACTCTCCTGATGTCGTCCGTCCAGCGAGTAGGGGGTCTGCCAACGCTGCGCTTTCCAGCGTTAGTTTTAATTAATGCACAGTTTTGGTGAAAAAAATAATAAAAATCACTGTTATTAAATTAATCGGATATTTTCCATTAGTTTACCTGATTAGTTCATTTTACTTTAAAACTGAAGGTTCAGTTAATTTTAAGCAAAATCAAAACCTAAATACCTAATTAAAGCACTGCTATTTGTATTTAGACAAGCAGATGCCCGCGACTTCACTTCTTTTTATTCAACTACCAGTCAGCCCTTGACTGCGATCTCACCTGATGGTAAGTAAGTGGATGCAGTCTAAGATGGTATTTGGTAGCGGGCTAACCTGTTAAGGGTTATGTCAATATTATACCTATCAAACCCATTCTCCTAATCGGTTTCAACGTAGCATCGTGCCGGAACGCTAAATCGCTTGGCGACACGTCTTCGCCGGTAGGGTGGTAACTAGCCACGGCCGAAGCCTCCCACTAGGACCAGAGAAAATTGAGAAAATGGGCCGCAAGCGTAGCGACTCAAATTCGCATTTATTATGTTAGTATGAAAGAATTAAATGTTCTATTATTAAATCAATCATAACGAATATCCAACCTATTTTTATTCGACATCATTATTTACCGCAGCACACAATTAATCAAGTTCGACCATTAATTGGTTCATCTTAATTGTATAGAACATAATACCTACTTTCATTAGTAATGGTAATATTGAATGTATTCCATTTTCTTTTTGTGATATTATTCATCTTGTAATTTCATCCGAATTACGAGTATGTACTTACGTGAAATTAATTTGCCAAATTGGTATGAAATATCCTTGTTATCTTTAACGGAACATTCTTAAAATAAGTAGGTATCGTTTGTTAAAATTATAATTGGGGCTCGTGACCTGTTTTTAATTTTATTTTTATCTTAGAAGATTTTTGTGAACTGAAAGATTATCTGTTTATTAATGGAACAAAAATAATATTAAAAAAAAAAAGCTAAAAAGGTAGACCTTTTTAGCGTTCCGAAGTCAACAAGGAACCCTTATATTGTCGCCGTGTCCGTTAGTCTGTCCAGCCGTGGCTTAGAGATTAATTATTATTAGTACCTTCTAATAAACTGTAATTTCGCATGGATATACATATTAATCACGCCGACAAAATAGTAAAAAAAAAATTTCAGGGTAGCCACGCAAAAAAAGTGGGGATTTTTTTTCTCGTCTATCCCATGGTGCAGGGTGTCGTTGGATAGGTCGTTCAATGTGGCTAGTTACCACCCTACCATCTCAGACTGCATCATCACTTACCATCAGGCGAGATCGCAGTCAAGGTCTAACTTGTAGGTACCTAGTGGATTAAAAAAAAAGCTTTGCCTATTTTTGTTAGAGTCAAGTCAAGCCAGCTAAACGGTTATTTTTGCATATGTGAAATAAATCATGGAAGGAGTCGTTTTATAATTATTATAACGAATCCCATTTCGTAAGTTACTCATGTAAGCGACTCGCGTAAGTAAAACTAACAAGTGTACTCCTGGCCTAAGAAGAGTCAAACTACACTTCAGGTAAGCACCTACCGAGTACCTTTGTTTATTTAACAACAGTTTCCTAAACACCGCAACCCACTTTCATCCTCGGCTTAATGTCAATCGCAACATGTGGTAATGCCCGTAATAGGCGCGCCGGTCGCCGGGCTAGCCCTAAATATGCGGATGAATAATTCAGGGCCCTTTAGAAGACGCCATGGCCACCTGAAACAAAGCACAGACACAGCGTAAGCATATTATATTCATACAGTGGGTCAATGCCCATACAAATGCTACGGCTAGAATATAGCACTAGGATATAGCACTCAAGTTCAATACGAAAATAAAATACTCAAAACACTCGTATTAAATACTCCAAACTATATAAACACAAACTAATTTTAGATTTGTAATACGAGTACAGTGTCATAATGAAAAAAATCCTGCGAAAATGTTTAATTTTTCCAGAATAAAAAGCAGGATATGTACTCTCTCTCTGAGCGCTCTCTAGTTTCTCTAATATACCCGTTCAAAAAACACGTAGGTCCAAAGCTCTATTCCGGCGTAATTGAAGAAGCGTAAGTACTACGCTACTACACTACTATACTATGTAGGACTGGAACTATATTATGTAGGAACTATTGGTTTTCTCAGATTAAAAGTAACCTATTTAACCTATGTTATAAATAATCAAGGTGCTCAACCATAAATTAACCATGCAACGATTACGTCGATCAGTAGCTCTATTGTGCGTGATTGAAGGACGAATTCGTAAAAGTAGCATGTTCTCTTAAGGGAACTTTTCTTGTATAAAAAGTATCTAAAATAGTTAAATCCGTACTAATATTATAAATACGCGAAATCTGTCTGCTAAGCTTTCACGGCCCAACTACTCAACCGATTTCGATGAAATTTGGTACAGAGATAGTTTACATCCCGGGGAAGGACATAGGCTACTTTTATCCCAGAAAATTGAAGATTTCCTGCGGGAATGAAAAAACATCAATCCACGCGGACGAAGTCGCAGGCATCATCTAGTAGCACAATAAAATAATAAACCGTATTTTATAAGCTTTTGTTCATCAATTTCATTCCACTCACGTAAACGGCACTTTACAGGATCCGATGAATCCATAAATTCAATCAATAAATACCAGCACACAAATGTTAAATCGCTCTACATAATATGAAACCCGCTAAGAACACCAGACGCTCTTGGCAACAAAAATAAGCGTAAATGTATAACAGCAACAATTCTTCACAGTCAAAGAGATTAAGCTCAAGGGTAGAGAAGCTACTCTGAACATTTTCATAAAAAAATACAATCACAAGATAAGTACTTATCAAAAGTCTTTATTCCGAAACAAATAATTCAACTAAGAATTCTAGGGCGAAATTATTGTGCGATAATTAGAAACGACAAGGTAAATCAAGTGGAATTTAGACCATACACGGTTGCAAGCCTCGGCAACATCTTGCTCGTTAAGTTTTTAAAAATGAGCCAATTGGCACATTTCTTAGCCTTGCAAATGTTATCAAATTGTCCTACCTATCAAGTAATAAAGCTCAAATATCTTTACGCCCGGTTCACGGAAAGGCACTTTCTATTTATTTTAAAAGGAATTTTCCCGAGAAAAATTTAACAAAAGCTTTCAAGAAGCAAATCCTTCATCAAAGCCGCTCAACGACCCGCGCCGAGTGCCGAACGTTAATATAGTTTAGAAGACAGGCCCTAGATAGCTTTTAAGAAACATCTTACGTGATGGTATTGCAGGGAATCTAAAGGAATTGCCGACACTTTATTATAAAGTAGATAGCAGCTTTATTCCGTACAATGAGATTTGCGAAAGCTAGTTATGTTTATTTTTGAAAAGCTCAACATGTAAAGAGAAAAGTCCAGCTTCACTCACTCACTGACTGATTGACTCATCAACACTCAGCGAAAACCCATGGACTTAAAAAGCAGGAATTAAGCACAAAGATTCCCTGGTAAATTTTTCCATGAAAACACATACTAAAATTTTCGAAAATCCCACTGGAATAAAACCGAGGGGTATAATACGAGTACCTATCTATTCATACACTTTTTTAGATACTATACCCCTAAATATACCATAAAGTAACTGCTGCTCCTATCCAACATTTTATACAATAGATTTTTTTAATATTAATTTACAGTTGTTACCTTTTAGTTGTTTTATCTTTGCAACGGATAAAATTATAATATATTCTTTGAACGTAACGATAACGTTCGTGCCATAAGGACATAATTATAATTTCGGACAGGTCGTCCAAATATTTTACCAAAATACGGAATAAATACGAAGATTATTTACACTCAAAGTATCAAAATATCAGGTGAACGTGGAATATTAAACATTTTTACCTCGCGCGTATATTTTCAGCCGCACGAATAAAATTACTTTCACACGAGATTTCGTTTTTGAACCGTGAGTATAATAATTAAGGCGAGGCCGCCGATATACATAACGCCAAAATATAAAATAAAAGTTATAAAAATTACTTGTAAGTACTATACCTACTATGAATAAGACACTTCTACAATTGGAAAATACAACAGCTATGATAGCACATAGAAAAAATTGTTGCTTAAAATAATACCTGGGACAACTTCAAAAAGATACGAAAATGATATTATTATGAATACGATAAAATAACTAAAATATTTTAACACAAATTATTGTATAAGTAACAGAAGTAAGTTATCTCCCACAACAAAATATATTATTTAGTAATTGCTTTTTCCCATCGCACCGGAACACTAAATCACTCGGCGAGTACGCGGCTTTGCTGGTAGACTCTTAATAAATCGCGGCCGATGCCTCCGACACCTGATCAGAAACAATATAAAAAAAGTGTGTGTGTCCAATTCACACGTGGCAAAAATGAAACTTCAAAAAAGTAGCCTACGAGATAATAAGATAAATATAACTTGTATTCTATCTCATTCTCTCGCAGGCTAAATCCTATTATGAATATGTTTGTCTCTTTTTGGTGTCGTTTTTTGTTTCATCGAATTTTCAAATAACAACGACTCTAAAGAAGTTTCACTTCAATAATAATCTTCCAAATAGCCCCCACGGTAAATTGAAACCGAAACCTTATACTCTTTAGACTTATATAATTTAAATAAAAATTTAAAGTTCCATTCAGTTAACTTCTTCTATGTTTCCATAACTTATGAATGTTCTAAATTAGTCATGTGCTATATTATATTTATAACTTGTCGAATTCGAAGCTTTAAAGTGTTTTTATAGGAAAATTCTAGAACGAAGAATATTTATCTTTGGTATCGTATATCAATGGGTTCTACGTAATGATATTAAAACATATAATATTACACACCTAACGAGCCCTCCGTCAAAGAGACCAGCAGGCTTAGCATGCGCACAACGAGATATCTCGCGACGAGAGAGAGAGATGTTGCCGTTGCCGGTTAATTTTTCGTTTACCCTAACATGCACAAAATCGGGTATATTACGAGAAAAAAATAGTCGGCATATAATGGTTCGTAGAGAAAAATACCACAGATAAGAAAAAATACTTTTATCTCTTTTTTTGACGAAACGAGACAAGTCATATATGTAACCATGTTAGCTTCGGTAGATAAATAGAGATAACGGGTACACCTAATTTTACTCGTTGTGCGAATGCTACCACTATAGTGGTAGCATTCGCACAACGAGTAAAATTATATACCTGTGTGCTTAGCATGCGCACAACGAGATTATCTCGCGACGAGAGAGAGAGAGATGTTGTCGTGGCCGGCAAATTTTTCATTTACCCTAACATGCACATAATGCGGTATATTACAAGAAAAAAATAGTCGACATGTAAAGGTTCGTAGAGAAAAATACCACAGATAAGAAATGTTACTTTTATCTCTACATTTGACGCAATGAGACAAGTAACCATGTTAGCTTCGGTATACACAGAGAGATAACGGGTAGACATAATTTTACTCGTAGTGCGCATGCTAGCCATACTGGTAAGATAATTTTAAACACGTATAACAGATATTTTTACCTTTGATAAGCCAATCAAAAGGCAAAAATATAATGGTGGTTAAAAAAAAAAATTTAATTAGGTTAATAACTTTTTATGATTCCGCATTCATTAATGGAATTGTATAATGTAGAAGCATGCGGCGACAACCTAGCAGTTTAGACGCCCGCGGTTACCTATTCGTTCAGGATTTGATTCCTGATCACGCATCTTTTTGAAATGAAAACTTCTTTAGCCGCGTTGAGCACTTTTTGGTAGGGAGTAAACTTGTGGACTCGCGTCACCGTCACCGACATGCTCGCGTTGTTACGAGGTCTTAAATATATTATATACTACATTCATAATTAAACTTTAATGACTCAGTTTTAAGGTTTATATTTTAATTTTTTTAATTTTTTGTTTTTTAATTTTTTTTTTTAATTTAAAAATATTTCAAATATTCGTTTTCACTTCTATCGGCAATTTGTTTTTTGGAGTTATGTGCATTTTAAGAAGTTAAATCTCACATTTTTGAACAGTGAAGGAAAACATCGTTAGGAATCCTATGCATTAATGTTCAAATAAGGCCAGCGTAGTGGAGTAAGGCCAAACCCTTCTCATTCTGAGAGGAGACTCGTACTCAGATTAGATTTCTCACGATTTCTCTCTCTTTGACTTGGCTAGTTTTTAACAGTAAACCAAATTTTTAGATGAGTAAGATTAAGTGGACCTTACAATATAAAATCTTACAATAAATCTTCTCTAATCTTCTTCAATAATCTTAATCTTAAATATTTACCTATTGACATTAACAAAATAGTATTTAACAAGATACATTTAATACAGATTTTGTACATGTTAGGGTAAATGAAAAATTAGCCGGCAACGACAACATCTATCTCTCTCGTCGCGAGATATCTCGTTGTGCGCATGCTGCCTGCTGGAATCAAATTCACAACCCGCTTAAAAGTTCACGGGGCTCACTACTGCGCCAGAGAAGTCGACAAAATTGTAGTAACATGTGGTCATTTACATAATGAACACCGCAACAAAGCAACGCGGAAGCGAAATTTTAAATAAGCAATACATTTGCGGGCGTTTCAATAGCCGACACATTTATGGATGCGTCCCATGCGCTTAATTAGTTTTATATATTTACTATACTGTAAAGGAATGTTTAGTTTTATTCGACAATAGACGATGCCCGCGACTTCGACGTTCGGTTAAGGTTTTTTGATACCCGCGGGAACTCCTTAATTTTCCGGAATAAAAAGCTTTCAACCCTATGTCACTCTCCAGGTCCTCAACTATATCCATGCCAAAAATCACGTCGATCCGTTGCTTCTTTGCGGCGTGATTAAAGGACAAACCATCAAACATATATATATAGATTATGATTACGGAGCAACGAATCGACGTGATTTTTGGTATGGGTATAGTTGAGGACCTAGAGAGTGACATAGGCTACTTTTATTCCGGAAAATTAAGGCATCAGCTAGTTTGTATTGAAAAAGACAAATGGCCCACGCAATCGCAGATAAGAAAGCAAACGTAGCATATAATTTATGTTTCCGAATAGATTACAAATACTTGTATTCGAAATAAATATTAAACACAGTCATCTAAAACTCATTAGGAAGAAAATCATAGGACACGTAACCACATTGTAGGGTGACCATACATTTAAATGAAAATAAAATTTGTTAATGGCAGTAAGAGCCGTTTTAATATAATGATATGTTCGCTAGGCCCATAAAATCATATTATAAAGTCAAAAGAAGAGGTTTTCACAGACGTTTGAGCTCGATTATTAGTACCGCCTGTTAGTAAAATGAAATAAAAGTACCGAACCGCAGAAGAAAGAAAGGGACCGGGCTGGATCAGACCGGACAGAATGGGAGTCCAGTCTGGTAATGTAGGTATTGAATGAACGAGAAGTTTAATTCGCTATAATCCGCCACAGCAGACCAATCTATGTGGTACAGTGCGTGTCCTTCACTGTAGGTATGTTTTACTGTAACGCCTAAACTATTGAGCCGATTTTGAGGAATCAATCGATTCGTTATTATGGTCCGGGTGACATAGGCCACATTTTACACGAACAAAATCGATATGACGGATATGTAACTTCCAAAAAAGTGGAGGTATCTGAATTTTTTTTCGTAGTCGGGTTATAGTTTTATAATTAATACTTACTGTTTTACTAATTTAAAAATGCGAAATTTGTATATGCTTGCTGGAAAGTGTTTGTTACGACTTTCCTCCTTAATTATTTGATTTATGTTAACTATCCTGGAAACGCCCATAGCATTTTATCCACGAAAATAAATGGTTGACAAAGATTTTAAAAGTTTAATTTTACAGGGTCTTTTAGATTATTTTAAGTGTTAACCTTAATTTTCAGATGTCCCGATTTTATGAAACTAAATTGTAGAGACTCTAAATAATACTACTAAAATATATCAGGTGACATAAAATTTACGTGAATCAACGCGGCAGAAACTTGTTAAATATGTTATTTCTTACAGTTCACAAACCATGTACTTAAGTAAAAAAAAGTTAAAAAACTTAGGTAAAAAAATAGTTAACCCACCCGACTTCGCTCGAGAGAAATTTCTGGAAATTCCACCAATAAGATGGTTAAATAGGGGATGAAAATTTGTATGAAAATTAATGTTCTTTAAAGTTATATCCATGCATTTCAGTAAAAAATAAAAAAAAATACGTGATTTTCGATTTTCACAAAATCCACCCCCAAGAAGGTTAAATAGGAGATGAAATTTTGTGCAAAGTTACTTTTTGTTTTTAATTTATATAAGTAAATAAGTGAAAAATTGAGGCGCGTTACGTTATTTTTGTAAATCCCACACGCTTTCCGATTTTCAAAAATTGTCCTCGAGTCGTTTAAGTCTATCTATATCATGTAAGATGTCTGATACGTCTACATTCATTTATCTTTTTCAAAAACCATAAACCACGCATTGAAATCGTGAGCATTATCTATACTGTGTATAATATAAGGTACCTGGTGGAAGGCTTCGGCCGTAGCTAGTTACCACCCTACCGGCAAAGACGTGCCGCCAAGCGATTTAGCGTTCCGGTACGATGCCGTGTAGAAACCGAGTAGGGTATGGGTTTAAAATAACTGCCATGCCACTAACAGGTGAGTTCGCTACCATCTTAGACTGCATCATCACTTACCATCAGGTAAGATCGCAGTCAAGGGCTATCTTGTAGTAATTAAAAAAAAAAATTCAGCCCGATCAGTTAACACGTTCACGTTGGCTGTATAGCCCCTGATTACCTTAACATAACTGTATCAAATAATAATGTTACAATGTGTTACGCTAGAAAAGCGGGCCTTTGTCGAATTCTCCAAATATTCACAATAGTTAGAATGGTAGGAATTATTCAGTATTCACAAAACACGCGTAAAGGTATTTCGGCTAGGGTTCGCAACTCGTCATGAAAATTCCTTTAGATGTTTTACAGAATTTCTGTTGTGTAAATTGATAAAATAGAATACAAGGATTTTTATATTTGATTGAGCTTTTACAAGAGCGTTTGAATCATCAAGAGTGGATACCACTGTTTTTTTTTTTATTCATTCAATTTAATTTCTGTTCATTTTTCTCAAGGGAATCGTTAGTTTTTAAACTACGAATTGCAAACATTGCCCATTTTTTGAAGTGAAAACTTCTTTAGCCGCGCTGAGCACTATTTGGTAGGGGGTAACTTGTAAATTCGCGTCACGGACACCTCGCTCCGACATGCTCCCGAACACCGACATGCTCGCGTTGTTACGAAGACAAAAGGTCTTAAATATAAATATACTAGCTGATGCCCGCGACTTCGTCCGCGTGGATTGAGGTTTTTCGGTTCCCTCGGGAACTCTTTAATTTTCCGGGATAAAAAGTAGCCTATGTGCTATTCCAGACTATAATCTATCTCTGTGCCAAATTTCATCCAGATCCGTTCAGCTGTTGGAGCGTGATTGAGTAACAAACATCCATACATCCATACATCCATACATCCATCCAAACTTTCGCATTTATAATATTTATTTGACTACATTGGTAATTTAACTTTAATCTTAAGGTTTATATATTTTTTTTTTTTATTTTAAATATTCGTTTTCAATTCAATCGGCAGTCCCTATGACTGCCAATTTTTTTTTTAAATAAATGATTATTGAATATATTATTTTAATATTGGACTTTAATAAGCTTTTCACCATGCTTAAAACCACCCGACTTGAAAAACAAACTACTGAAGAAACGGCAATTAAGGTGTAATTAACTTACAGATGTAACTAAATGCGCGCATTTGAAATTGCGGGCATAAACTAGTACTCTATTCGAAATTCTTTTTTCAAATGACACAGCCCTATACGAAGTACGTTAATAACACAAAGGCTTAAGGCGAGTTGACTTGAGTTTCATTGGCTTTGGAATAGTGATCCGATCTCAGAAATTACTTTGATACAAGACTTTTATTATGTGGTGGAGTCTAAATTTAATATTGGTATTAGATGCTTATTATTACGTTTCATTCTTCAACTTTGACCTTGACTAGTTTTTTCTGCTGCGGCAGAGGTCTCGACTGGGTTCGAGTCCAAAAAAGTTTTTTAGGTTTTTATGACATTTTCGAAAGCAGCCCAGAGCTATTAGAAGTTGACGGTGTTACAGCCTTATGCCTCGGAGAACCACCACCATTACAGCCCATTACGTCCTACTGCTGGGCACAGGCCTCCACTCTCATAGGAGAGAGGGAATTAGAGCTTAGACCCACCACGCTGCTCCAATGCGGGTTGGCGGGCTTTAACGACTATTATCATGTTAGGGATAAAAACCGGGACCGACGACTTAACGTGTTCTCCGAGGCACGGGGGTGAAACACCACCAACTTCCTAACTCCGGGCTAGTACTGAGAATTTCTAGTCAGAAAACCCCAATACTTAATTATGGCCCGACCCGGGACCGAACCCGGGACCTCGTTGGCCGCAGTTGAACATACTAACCACTAGACCAACGAGGCAGTTAGAGAGAACACGTAAGGCTATCGCATTGGGCCTGCATAAACCCCCTCCGGTCGTGTACAATTGCTGACTCATCGGAGTATGAAAGCGAGGGAATAAAGACCTGCTTTGTGCATACACTTGTTGCGTAGGACGCGGGTGTGGACCTGTTAGAGCCACATTTTGGTACAACTATGAGTTAGCCCTTGACTGCTATATCGCCTGGTGGTAAGTGATGATATAGTCTAAGATGGTAGTGCGATAACCTGTTAGTTAACTACGTAGAAGCATATCATTAAGTTTGAGAAAAAAATAAGTAAGAACTGTAAAAAACAACAAACTTCGTTGAGATCGAACCGTTTCTTCTTATTCCAGAAATATAAGGGCAATAGGTTGTTAATAAAGATAAAATAACTAAAGATAACTTTGCAAATGAATATAATAAAATGATACGGAGAAAAGCGCACGGAGCTATTTTATTCCGTGCCGTAGCAACCGCGTAGCAACTCGTAGAGCTGCTACGAATATACTGTTGCTAGTAAAAGTAAAAGCAATGCTATAGACTATATTATGATGCCCTTGGCTTAGTCCCGTGGGAAATTTTTATTCATTTAGCGGCAAAAAAGGAATCTCTATCCTAAGCTTCCCTTAAAATTTTGTTGAAATCGGTTGAACTTGTATAAATAATATATTGTTATAATTATAAATCTAACTAAGAAATAATATTATTATAAATGCGAAAGTGTGTTTGTTTGTTGGTTTTTTGGTTTGTTGGTTTGTCCTTCAATCACGCCACAACGGAGCAACGGATCGACGTGATTTTTGGTATGGGTATAGTTGATGACCTGGAGAGTGACATAGGCTTCTTTTTGTCCTGGAAAATTAGGGAGTACCCGAGGGAATCAAAATAAACTTAAACCACGCGGACGGAGTTGCGGGCATCGGCTAGTTTACGATAGTTGTGAAAATCAACTCAAACAAAACTCAATCAAGATTGAGTTTTCCCATGCAGAATAATTTTCTGTGTTTATAAAAATACACAGAATACCATTGGATTAAGTTTGTGCCACGTTATTATTCAATACTAGCTGTCAGCTATGCTGTCAATTACATATATAACATACTACAGTAGCAGCATGATATTAAAGCCCTTATGACAGCTCACAATAGTGATGGGCAGATTTTGTATAAAATATTATTATCGAATCAAGTCGATTAAATTATATTTTACTTATAAAAGTTCAAGATTTACTTTCATACCAGCTGATGCCCGCGACTTCCTCCGCGTGGATTGAGGTTTTTGGTTCCCGCGGGAACTCCTTAGTTTTCCGGGATAAAAAGTAGCCTATGTGTCTATAATACTATAATCTAGACTATAATCTATCTCTGTGCAAAATTTCATCCAGATCCGTTAAGCCATTCGGGCGTGATTGAGTAACAAACATCCATACATCCATACATCCATCCAAACTTTCGCATTTATAATATTTATTATAATAATTATATTGATATTGATTATTGATTTGATAAAGAGGTAAAGTTTGTGAGGCTGTAGGGAGGTAATCTCTGGAGCTACTGAACCGATTTTGAAAATTCTGGTACCAATAGAAAGCCACATTATTTGTGAGTATCGTAGACTATATATTAACTTGAAAAATTAGGGAGTTTCCGTGGGAATTTAAAAAACTTATTTCACGCGGACGAAGTTGCGGGCATCAGCTAGTATCCTATATTATTACAAAAAGAACAACATGCAACTGCTCATATATAACATGTACACCAACAACTAGTTAGTAAATAGTTAATTAATTAATATACTAACGCTGAGTTGCACGAAACAATTTTAAAAATTTAAGTGTTGAATGAAATCTTGCGATTAAATTAGTCTAAGTACCACTTAAATTTTTGTATTTGTTTCGTGCAACTCAGCGTAAGTACCTTAATATTATACATGCGAACGTTTAGATGTTTCAAGTAATAATATGTTTAGATATTTGTCTCACTTTCACACCACAATTACTGAACCGTTTTAGCTGATATTCGGAATGGAAATACAATTATTAATTACTTTACAACATGTAGCATATAAGTTGAAATAGCATATTATAGGCTACATTTTATCCCGCACAATTAATGAGTTCCCGCGGGAATCAAAGAACCTTAATCCACGCAGACGAAGTCCCGGTCATCATCAGCTAGTTTACTATAATAAATACTGAGAAGCGGCGAAAACCTAGCGGCTTAGACATCCGGCTTCCTTTTCAAGATATAAATAACTTAGCTCGGCACCTACGAGTACATATAACTTGTCCGAACTATGTGAGTTTTAAGGTAAAGGAAAACATCCCCAGGAAATCTGCATACTCGAATCTCTTTATAATGTTCTCCAATACGTGCGAATTCTGGAATTTTTTATCCACTACAAGTTAGCCCTTGATGGTAAACCTGATGGTAAATGATGATGCAGTCTAAGATGGTAGCAGGTTAACTTGTTAGGGGCATGGCAGTTATATTAAACCCACACCCATATTCGGTTTCTACACGGCATCGTACCGGAACGCTAAATCGCTTGGCGGCACGTCTTTGCCGGTAGGGTGGTAACTAGCCACGGCCGAAGCCTCCCACGTGACACGACTACTATGGTGGACTATGGCCCAAAATTCTTTTCATTATTAGAGGAGACTCGTTATAAGTGGGTTGATGAGAACGATGATGATTATCTCAAAAAGTGCTGAACGGATTTTACTGATATAGATAGACTATCTCTTGGAGATGATTTTCATAAACGTGAAATCAGATAGGACTGGCCAGATACCTGAATATTAATAACTAGACTATGCCCGCGACTTCGTCCGCATGGATTATGTTTAACCTATGTGTAGCTTATGTCCTTCCCCGGGATACAACCTATGTCTGTACCAAATTTTATGAAAATCCGTTGAAAAGATGGTAAGTAAATGCATAGCAGACAGACAAATAGATAGATAGACAACACTTTCGCATTTATAATATTAAGCATAATATTAATGTTGTGTTTTAAATAATTATTTTTAACTATTAAAGGCTCGTATCGTATCCACTCTCTTAATATGATTGCAGCGTTTCACAGTGAATTATTTAGCCAAAAGGTGTAAAGCCAAAAGTGGCATTTCTTTTACAAACTTTGTAAAAACCGTCACCCTTAATTAGTAGTATTTCAATCTAATTTTAATTACCCATTACTTACAGAAGGGAATTCACTTAATGTGTATAATTTATGTGCCATAATTTCCACCTATGATATATTATAACACGGCTAACAGAATAACACCCGTTTCTATAACAATGCAATCAAAAAAAGCTCAAGTGTGAAGCTACGTCATGCCGCATTAATACATTAAACCACAGTTAGTGTTGTGCCAACAAAATTATACTAACCTATCCGAACTATGAATACAATTTAGGTAGTATACCACATATTTTTTAAGTAACTGTATTTAATATAATTTTTAGTTTATTTAAACAGTACTGCATTCCCATCACTTAGTTACCACTTGGATATTTACGCGCGTGTTTTAAGTTTTGTCATACATACATAACGCAAGTCCGTCCACGTCCGCGGTCCGCGGTCGACTGACTCTACTCTCGGTGCCTCACCTACCCTTACCTATAGTGGGCCGTTCCACCCGGACCCACCCTTCCCAGGTAAACTCAGCCACTGTAGGTACATATTAATTACTCAGATCCAAATTAGCGCATTGACGGTGCAAAAGTTCTAGTTAGACCTTGTCAAAACTGTTTTAAGTAAATAACTTGATTGTTGTAGAGTTGATAAGGTTATCTGACGTTTTGCTTGGAATGTTTGAAAAGAAAAGTATCTCTACTAATAATATTATAAATGCAAAAGTTTGGATGGATGTATGGATGGATGTTTGTTACTCACTCAATCACGCCAGAAGAGCTAACCGGATCTGGATGAAATTTGTCACAGGGACAGATTATAGTCTGGAATAACACATAGGCTAGTTTTTTTCCCGGAAAATTAAAGAGTTCTCGCGGGAACCAAAAAACCTCAAACCACGCAGACGAAGTCGCGGACATCAGCTATTTAATAATAAAAACCGGCCAAGTGAACCTGGTAGTGGAAGTGAAATTGGTATCATGTTACTTCAATATGTCCAGGAATATTTTATATTCTTGATTTATGTTTTATTCTAGTTATCTTTTGTCAATTTTAATTAACGAAACTACACATGAACAACGTTAGGAATATACGTATAGTGTAGCATTTCATTCCAGAGACAGGCTTGGAAAAAAAAGTACTTATAAATTTAATCTTTCCAATACAGTATTTTTCCAAATCGGATGATTCGGAATTTATAAGAGACAGCATGGGTATCATTTAAACACTCAATTTGCTTGTATACTCTGTGACTTATTGAATTATTGATGTCGCTCACAATTCCGTACGTAATCCTATTAACGGAAAATTGCTATCGAAGATGATAGCAGAAACAAGACGACTCGATGCTCTTAGCTTTTCATATTTTTATAATGCTTTAATAATTTTTTTTATTGAAGATTGTTTTTAAGGCGATTAACTTGTTTTTCTTTCGTATAAAACGAGCTTTTGTCCGCATTCTTTTAATATTTTTAAATATCCCGCTGGAAAGCTTGAAAATCTTTTTAAGGAAAATATCAGGAAAAATCTTCCGCGTGAAACGTGCGACAGAACGGAACGGAGCAAAGTTTTGTCCTGTCGCCTAGTCAAAAACCAATACGAGATGTTGAACAACGAAATTTGACCATGGGACTTGTTTTTGATATGTATATTTAAGTAAGTTTAGAAACTTTCCTCGTGTGTGAAGCACTGTAATAAAAATTATAAAAAAAGAACTTCTTTTTTTTTGTAGAAAAAATAAAAAGAGATTCCCCACTTCTTGAGAAAGGCTTTTTTTAAATACCATGTCATTAATACCCAATACTCAAGTTATTTATTCCATGTAGGTCGTAGAACATGATATAGGCATCTCTTAAATTACGTCATGTAATTTAAACCTTGCACTAAACTTTTATCTAAACTTTTACAGGACCCCGTTTACTGTACAGTAACATTCAATAAAATAAATGGAAACGAAGCATATTTTATTAGGTTCCCATTTTGGCGTTTCAACTTTAGTAAACACTAGCTGATGCCAGCGACGTCGTCCGCGTGGATTGAGGTTTTTTGATACCCGCGGGAACTCATTAATTTTCCGGAATAAAAATTAGCCTATGTGTTATTCCGGACCATAGTCTATCTCTGTGCCTTTCATCCAGATCCGTTCAGCCGTTCTGGCTTGATTGAGTAACAAACATCCATCCACCCATCCAAACTTTCGCTTTTATATAGAAGTATATAAGGGTGGTTATCTGAAATTTGGTTAACTTGGTGTTAGCATCAATTTTCACAATATTAAAAAAAAATTATCCAATATTTGAAACTAATAAGCGATGTTATAAAGTCCATTTAGTTCGGTCACTCATTTTGATATGTATCATAATATTCCTTATTTCCAAAAATTGACATTTCTTACTCCAAATATCAGGCCCTAGCCATGTAAGATCTCCCGAATTTAGTATTCATTTCACTGTAATTATAATTCTATAAGAATAATTTGATCACACTCTATTTAAATTCGTTTACTATTACATTACTAACATTGTCATTACGATTTAATTTATAATGACAATATGTTTCATCACATTATTTCAAGTCAAAAAGTGTAAGCGATAAAAAATGTCAGGCCCTAGTCATTCACGAAATTCAAAAATACGCGGCATCCAAGCACATGGCTTTTTCATAACTCACTCAATACGATAGCATCGGTTTTAAGTTAGTTGCAAACACGACCCAAGCCGCGGCAGCCTTTTTTTTATTAGTGCGGTCGCCGACTTTGCTGCGGAAACACGTGCTGTGCCAGTCAAACTCTCAGGCCCTCGGTAAGTCGTTTTAAAGATAGTTAATTACCAATTAATCTCATTACTTATTGTAAATATGAGTTTGGTCTGCCTTGTTATTTTGACCGCCTATTGGTTTTGATGTTGATTTTAAATAATAGGTTTCATTTGATTTTGTTTCGTTTTGTCAGTCCCTAGACCGTCAGGCCCTAGTCGTAATAGTGACTAGGGCCTGACGCCACATCTAGGGACTGATGGTCATACTGTGTGATGCATGGTTTTTAACATAATACCAATGTATTTGTTGTAGAATATGGCGCCTAGAAAGAAAAAAACATTGTCTAAAGAGGAAATTGCAAAAAAAAGTCAGAACAGGCAAAGAGGCGATTGGAAAAATTAAAAATGACCCTGTTTTGCTGGCAGAGTACAAAGAAAAGGAACGACTAAAATATCTAAAGAAAAAGGACAACGGAAATGTGTAAAAGACATGACTCCGTGTGAGCTTGAAAGTGTGACTTTGAAAGAGTCACTTACAGAAAAGGATGCAGTAATTCACATGGACTTCTCGGAAAACTACACAACTAAATGCAACCAAGAAATTCAGTAGTATCATTTTGGCGGCTCCAGGACTCAAATTTCTTTGCATACAGTGGTGGTTTACACAAATGATAAAGTAACATCTCATTGCATTGTGTCGTTAAATTTATCTCACAACGCTGGAGCCATTTGGGCATATTTACAGCCTGTCCTCATAGGATTGCCATCCTCTGTAGAAAACCTGCATTTTTTGAGTGACAGCCCTGTAACCCAATATCGAAATAAAACAATGTTTATATTTTGGGTTGCAGAATCGAGGATTTCTATCCACTAGCTATGAAATACACGTGGAATTTCCATGAGGCGGGACATGGGAAAGGGGTACCAGATGGAATCGGAGCTACATGCAAACGTACTGCAGACCAACTCATAGCTCAGAGAGGTGACATTACAAACTTGTACGACTTTGTAGCTGTGCTTCGAGAAAGGTGTCCAAATACACAGATCCCTGTTATCGAAGATGTTGACATAGAAAAAGTTAACAAAATGATCAAGGAACGTGAGAAAGAGCAGAAACCGTTTAAAGGAACTCTCTTAGTACATGAAGTCTCGGGTCATATTTATAACCCTAATAAACTTGTCTTTAAGTCACTAAGTTGCTTCTGTGATAATGTTGGTTGTAATCATTATAACTTGTGACTATAACGTACCAAACCAATACACAGCGGCATCAAGTTTCAAATATTTTCACGGATTCTGAAGATGATAATATGCCGTTAGCAAGTATGAGCCACATTGCGCAAGAAAAGTCTAAAACGAGCTATGGCAGTGGAGATTATGTTCTATTAAGTTACTAATGAGGGGCAAAGAATACCGATACGCCGCAATTTGCTCAAAATATGATGATGAAGATGGAGAGCTGATAGTTACATTCCTTAAAGTTTGCAATGAAGATGGCACAGAATTTAAAATAAATTGTTACGCACGGTCAGAAATGAAAGACGTAAATTAATATGCACAATCAACAGCAACTTTTATTTCACTGTTCACAATAATTCACAACGTATCACTTCAAAAATACACGGTATAATGCCCGAACACGGCCCGATGTCCGTGTTTTATACATTGCCACCTCTCCTCTACTCTACCCTCTCCTCTCCTCTCCTCTCCTCACCTCTCCTCTCCCCACCTCTACTACTCACTGCTACCTCCCTCTCTCTCTCCCCTCTCCTCGCTCGTTACAGTCGGCCATCCTGCAACAATTGCCCCGCAATTGGCGAGAAAACAAAAAAAACTTTAGCTCTCTGATAAATCAATTAGACCATCTCCTTAACACTACAATCATCGCTGCAATCATCACTACGAAAAGGTCCCAAGGAATCTGCTGGAACAACCTGCCTGCCTGTAAACTTTTTATAGACACGTATACCCTTAATGCTCCTAATTTCATATCTCCAAAATACGTCTCGCCTAAATCTTTAGGTGAGCTGGCAAAGCAATCTGAATGGGCTATCAATAAATCGATAAAATCACACCGCTCGTCTGCACTAATTTCCCCCACATCTATTTCACCTAGTGACAACCCACCGATTATACCTACAACTTGTTTATCTACCTCTACTGTCATAATTAACAAAAAATTTGCTTACCTCTGATATCTCTGTACACAGCTCGGCATGGGCAATGGTGTCTTGTCTCATTACAGCGAAAACAAATAGGAGGTTTTCGGAAACTGCTGTCCTTGTCGCTGGAACTACTCGTGATGTCAACTATTGTCGAATTACCTCAGGGTCTTGATGAAAATCGGCGTTCTCACAATCTCAATCAACTTCGCATCTTCTTCGACCTCACATACATTCTTGGCTTTTTCCATTTAATCGTGAGATATTTGTGGGCCTTATTCATCCCACTTCTGACTGTTACGCACGGTCAGAAATGAAAGACGTAAATTAATATGCACAATCAACAGCAACTTTTATTTCACTGTTCACAATAATTCACAACGTATCACTTCAAAAATACACGGTATAATGCCCGAACACGGCCCGATGTCCGTGTTTTATACATTGCCACCTCTCCTCTACTCTACCCTCTCCTCTCCTCTCCTCTCCTCACCTCTCCTCTCCCCACCTCTACTACTCACTGCTACCTCCCTCTCTCTCTCCCCTCTCCTCGCTCGTTACAAAATGATAATGATATCGTCGACGTGCCTTACGAAGACGTTATAAAAAACTGCCAGTTCCTAATCTAATCGTCAAGAGAAATACAGTATTTTACAAATTTAAAAAACCCGTTAATGTTTACGAGAAGTGAAACAAATAGTGATAAAAATAAATACAGTACCTCGTATAAGGTAGTTTAAGTTTGAAATATTTGTGATCTTATAATAATTAATGAAAGTCTGTATATTGCATTCAAATTATAATTTGGTTACTTAGAACTTTAGAAGGCTGATTATTTAAAATAATTGTTAATTACTTAAAGACTATTAGTTTGTACTTGTATTAAACTCAAAGTACAATTTGATTGTTAAGAAATACTGATACATTATTTTCATGTGCATTATTAATAAAATAAATCCTGTGATTATAGTTCATAGAATTTGTGAACTTAAGAGATAATTTGTTGTTTCAGTTGATTTTGTAATAAAAATGTGATTTGACATAACATAACATGTGTTTGGCGTCAGTCCCTATCACGTCTTATCAGTCCCTAGAACACTGATTTTAAAAAATCATAAATTTCTCTAAAAATATCAAGTAAAGTGACTGGCCCTTTTAGATGCAGCAAAGTAGATGTTATACCCACAGCATAGAATATTAACTGTTCTGATTTTTAACTTAAAACACCAATTTCAAAATTACGTCAGAAGTTAACCAAATTTCAGATAAACACCCATATAAAGTTGCTAATAGAGTTACAAATAGCTCGCCAATTTCAAGTTTCGAAACTTAACATCAAAGAGCAATTTATTTCAAACTAGATATTCCAATATTTAGGCATTTAATTATTATTGAATAACATTATCATATTTAATATTTTCGTTTAATTCCATTGGAATTTAACTAAGTGGAAGAGGATGGATAATATTGAAATAGAGCTAAGTTTGAATTAGGGGATGCTACAATTGTATTACAATATACGAGTTTATATTTTAGAACACTTGTGATTTTGTACAGTATTATGGTGATAGTTTCATAGACAATCGAGATATCGCCTAAGTCTAATATAAATATTTTTTTAGTAATTATTGAATAGAGGATAATGGATATCTCAAAAGACGTAACATTCCCATCCCCTATTAGTTTTATGTTTGATAACCATTTTAGACTTCAACTATCCAACTTTAATCGATAGGGATAGTGCGTCGAATTTCGATGACGTCACAAGCTACTATTTAATACTACATTCACTATGCGCGTGTTTATGACGATTGAAAAAAGATCCGTGTACAGTCTCACAAACTTATCTGGCCCGGTGGCCAAAATTGGAACTAATTTTTACGCCTGTTTAGTTTTTCTTCTTATTTCATTTTTATAGATACTAGCGACGCTGTCACTGGATCAGATAAGATTGTGGGACTATAATACTAGTGGTTCGCCCCGAACTGAGACCTCGCGGTATCACAGAGCGCCATCTATTGACATCATTGTGAAGTTCTGTTAAAAATAATGAAGCTCATTAAAAACTAGTATGGCGCGTGGCTGCGCGGCCCGCTAAAGCGGACCGCGTATAGGGGCGCGTGGCCCACTGTCTACTTACTCGCTGTCCTACTATCCTGCCCCCCGATTATGTAAGAATGGCCGATCAAATCGTCAAAGTTCGGCATCAAAGTAAAATAAACCATAACAGCATTAAATTAGAGCTCAATTTCGAAACACGAAATTGAGCTCTAATTCAATGCTGTTATGGTTTATTTTACTTTGACGCCGAACTTTTACGATTTGATCGACAATTCTTACATAATTGGGCAGCTGGTTTACTGTCTACGTGTTCTGATCTGAACAACACACTGCTATGCTAGTGAGCACAGTGGAAGCGCCAGCACGCCAAGCGTCCGACGTAAAAGAAAATTCTCATAAAGGAAAAACATAAAACAAAGACCACCAACCCCCCGCCCCTCCCTTTTTGTTTGAGCAGCCGCTAAGTACCTATCTTTAATACCCTGACCGTGCTCCTCACCCATCATTGGAAACTTCGATCATCATCTCTCTCCATATTTTTTTCTCCGAACCATTCGTCAAAATGAGAATTCTTCCATAAAAACAAATCTTGAAAAGGAACCGTAGTCTTGCATAGTTCTACACTTGTAGCCTCTTCAATATTCGCCATACATTTTCTATGGAAAAATGAATTCCGCCATCTTGATTTTTTTTCCTGTTCATCAAGTAGACCTTCATGTCCCGATCATCTTTTGCCGAGAAACAACTCTTCCATCTTTTATACTCTCCGTGATAGACACCGACGAAATTTGTATGGCGGCCATCTTAAATCCGCCATTTTGATTTTTTTTTTCAGCTCACTGTCAATTTGATGAAGTTTCGAGTGACATTTGATCGAGCACCCCCCACCTAATTCAATGCTGTTATGGCTTACTTTATTTTGACGCCGAACTTTTACGATTTGATCGACAATTCTTACATAATCGGGGGCTGGTTTACTGTCTACGTTTTCTGAACTGACTTCTATTAGGCAACTTGGCTTTCCTAATGGCAAACAGACAATAATTCTTCCAAAAAGAACAAATCTTGTAAAAAAACCATATCAAAATCATGCATATTTCCTAACTTCTTCTACTCTCTTCAATGTTCGTAGATCCTGCCATCTAATTTTTACTGCTCATAAAGTAGACTTTCAGGCCCTGATAATTTTCTACCCAAAAACCACTCTTCCATCTTTGAAATACTGACTGAGATAGCCGCCATCTTGAATCCGCCATTTTGGTTTTTTTTTCAGCTCACTGCCAATTGAATGAAGTTTCGAGTATTTTTTGTTTGAGGAGCCCCCACCTATCTTTAATACCCTGGCCGTGCTCCTCACCCATCTTTCAAACCCTCGATCATCATCGCTCCCCATACAATTTCTTCTTTAAAAACAATTTTTGAAAAGGAACCGCATCAAAGTCTTGCATAGTTCTACACTTGTAGCCTCTTTAATATTCGCCATACATTTTCTATGGAAAAATAAATTCCGCCATCTTGAATTTTTTTCCGGTTCATCAAGTAGACCCTCATGTCCTGATCATCTTTTGCCAAGAAACCACTCTTCCATCTTTTATACTCTCCGAGATAGACACCGTCGAAATTTGTATGGCGGCCATCTTAAATCCGCCATTTTGAATTTTTTTTCAGCTAACTGTCAATTGGATGAAGTTTCGAGTGACATTTGGTCGAGCACCCCCCACCTATCTTCGATACCCTGGCTGGTGCTCTTCATCCGTCTTCGAAATCCTCAATCATCAGCTCTCTCTGTATTTTTCCTCTTAATGAATTTTTGTCTTCTATACGAAACGATGAGTGAAAAAAAAAATGTTCATACAAAATTTTACAGGAGGGGTGATCAATGAGTCAGTCAGCACGAGCAGCTATATATATATTAATTAAATAATTTCGTTTCCTTATAATATTTATCTAATTTTAGTATTTGTTGTTCAAGTACAGGATATAATTCAAATAATTGATAAGTTTCAGGCTCAGCGTTTCAGAAAATTGAGAGTTCAGTACCCTTACTCTGAGATTGATCGAATTTAAAATACGGTCTCACTAAGTGAGGTGAATCACATTTGCGTCAAACTAAAATGGACCCAAAAACTCTTGATTTAAAGCCACAAATTCAGTGCAACCGATTCAAATTTCGAAACGTATCGTTTGGAGCGCTAGTTGTGAATGCATACACGAAATTGAGCTCTAAATTAATAAGATTAAGATTCATTTTAGTTTGATGCAAATGTAATTCACCTCACTTAGTGAGACCGTATTTTAAATTCAATCAATCTCAGAGTAAGGGTACTGAGGTCAACTTTGGACGTTAGAAAATCGCCACTTTGAAAGCTCCCCATTTCGTCAATTTTAGGGGAAAAATTAAAAAAAAATATATTTTTGGATTCTATTCCTAATTATATTTAAAATGATATATCGCAACCCTATGTAACGCTATAAAAAATATTTTACTTCGCATTCGCTTCTATGAGAGCCCCCCTGAAATAAAGATTTTTATAACTTTTTAAGCAATATTCGGCGGGAAGTCATCGGTTTACATATTATATTTAAATTTGAAGTAATTACGTTCAGTAATTCAGAAGTTATAAGGCTCTAACAGACGGACGGACGGACGGACAAGTGCCAATTCACTCAAGTAGACTCAGAGACCTTCGCTTCGCTCGGTCAATTATATTATAATAATGCAGGTAGTATATTTTTTTCATGAGCTTTCAATATTTTTAATTGCGATCACGTAGTACTTCCCGACGTATTTATGTACATAGTCCCGAGCGAATGTGTAAAATTTTAAAAGCAAATAATACGCCGATTGTTGAAATATTCGGAGTCAAACGAGATTCGACCGAAAATCGCCGCTTTAAGCAAAATATTCAACGTGTTTCAGTACATTAATAAGCTTTGTTGAATGAATGCACGATGAGCCGTACGTTGAAAAAATCCATGAAAACAACCTCTCAACTACTGCAATTGGGCTTTTAATTGTCGTTTAGGTGATTTATACCTTAATGTTGTCTGAATAAGGTTAGATTTATTATGCAATCTAGCTGCTTAGGTAGGTCTCTGCACTTCTGTTAAGAAATTAAGTAAATGCAGAAAAAAACTGTCAGATTTTGTCTTCATAAAATTATTATTATTATTCTCGTAATTATACGAGTTGAACTATCGTAAAATTGTTGAACCTACCTCTAGCACATTTTGTCCCAAAGTTAGTCCCACAAACTTAGTCCCAAAGTTTGTGGGGAATTATTAGTCATGTCGCAAATAATGGTAAAATTACAGCTGTATTGCGAAGATTCCCACAAAAAAAAATATCCAAGGGGAAATTGGTATATGGGCTTCCGGTTGAAAACAAAGAAATACAAAAGGTATCTTGCGTTTTTTTTTTATTTCACCTTCCTTGGAAATTCCACCCGAGCGAAGCAAGAGCACTGTAAGCAATAAGAAAAATAAACAAAAATGTTTATTTCATGACAACTTTAAATAAATACGAAGTCAAAACGAGCTCAACTGAAAATCGCGGCCTAAAGCAAAATATTCAACGTGAAAATTCGGTTTATCGATAACGGAAGTGGGGAAGATTAACTCCGGCACGAATTCCTCATAAACGTTTGAGGTCATCGATAACAGCGTGTGGAGGCACCACTATGGATGTTTGTTGATTACCACCTTGGCGTATCGGCGTGGTGTGGTTGTACGGTGTTTTTACTCAATCAGTTTTTTTTTTTTATCTACTACAAGTTATCCCTTGACTGCGATCTCACCTGATACTAAGTGATGATGCAGTCTAAGATGGTAACGGGATAACCTGTTAGGGGCATGGTAGTTATATTAAACCCATACCTCTAATCGGTTTCTACACGGCATCGTACCGGAACGCTAAATCGCTTGCCGACACGTCTTTGCCGGTAGGGTAACTAGACACGGCCGAAACCTCCCACTAGGCCAGACCAAGGAAAATTCAGAAATTATAAATCCCCAAATTGACCCTGCCGGGGATCGAACCCGATACCTCTGCACGTTAAGACAACAGCGCTCAAAACTGTGCCAAGGAGTACGTCAAAAATTTGCCATGCTCGAGTAAATTAATTTATAATGACAGTACCTACATGACTTTAGCGGGATTTCCACAGCGAGTGGAGGGAGCTCCGTACGGGCTCCGTTTAACTCGCAGAGGAAAACTTCATTGTCCAAGGATGCAGTTATGGATATGAAATTTCGGATTCATGACATCCATGCTGCATACAAAAACTTTCACCAACAATCAGTTACCGGAAAGAGCTGAGCGAGCAAAAAGAGTTCAAAACCAGGATATTCTACTGGTTCAAAAAGAGTCAAAATGAGCACACTCATTAAAGCACTTCGTCCGCGTGGGCTACTCAAATTTCAAACCCTTATTTTACCCCCTTAGGAGTTGAATTTTCAAAAATACTTTCTTAGCGAACGTCTTCGTCATACCAGCTATCTGCATCCCAAATTTCAGCCCGATTCGTCTAGTGGTTTGAGCTGTGCGTTGGTAGATCAGTCAGTCAGCCAGTCACCTTTTTGTTTTATATATTTAGATAATAAGTCTATGGTTTTCACGCTAATTGTGACATGACGTTCAGCGACTAGCCACAGTTGAATCTGCCCGCCAGAACAGAGAAAAAAAAACTGGCCCTTCCAGGGATCGAACCCAGTGCCTCCCACTTACAAGACCACAGCGTTCACCACTGCACTGCATAGAACAAACAAGCAAGCAAACAAACAAACAAACAATCACGGCTTGGTTTCGCTTTGTTTTGTATTATAAAGTGAACTCCGAATATTAATTTGTGACTATTCATTATTAAATATTCGCATAACGCAAGCGCCAAACCTCACATTTGGCTTGCACGGTCTAAAACTAGATTAAAACCATGCATTGTTATAAAATGTAAAACATATTTTCTTTTTCACCGTTTACCATACGTTTTCATATTATATAACGTAGAAGATTTAAACTTGCAATTTTAGATAATTTATTATTTGATTCACTAAAACTTTAATGTATTGTTACTAATTATGCCTTGAAAATTAACGCCAACCTACTTCCATATTGCTTTGCATTAATCATGTCATTAAAAAAATACTTGTGTTGAAGAAATCAAAAATAAACGTTGAGTTTACTTTTTGTAAATTCATATTATATTTTTTTCAATTATTTAAAAATAACCTGAGAGAAATTAATGATGCACCCTAAGTTGGAGAGCGTTTCTTTGGAAAACGCCTGTTCACTCTCGCTTTCAATGTAAGTAGGAGCCCATTCAATGTAGGTGGGGGGCAAATAATACCGGAAGGGAATTCTATATTTATAAGTACTATACACAGACATACCTAATCAAATAAATATTATAAATGCGAAAGTTTGGATGGATGTATGGATGTATGGATGTATGGATGTATGGATGTATGGATGTATGGATGTTTGTTACTCAATCACGCTCCAACGGCTGAACGGATCTGGATGAAATTTGGCACAGAGATAGATTATAGTCTGGAATAGCACATAGGCTACTTTTTATCCCGGAAAATGAAAGAGTTCCCGCGGGAACCTAAAAACTTCAATCCACGCGGACGAAGTCGCGGGCATCAGCTAGTACTTTATAAAAAACTGGATATTGCATGCTTCTATGTCCACGTTTTCTTTTTTTTTATCGCTGTATGCTACTCGTAGGTAGTCGAATCGTATGCGGAAGAACCTGGGAACCCATCGCATTATTAGGTATCCCAAGAAAATCCCAAACCCTATCCCCCCCTATTAGCTGTAAGTGTAGTAGACCCTCTTGAGTTTCACCATACGCGAGGGGGTTTACTATAAATCATATTTTCAAACAGTAAGGGGTCATCCATAATCTGACGTCACATTTCAAAATGTTGTCATCTAAGTGTTAAAGTCCTAAATTTAAACTATTAACGAAAAACTTAAAAATATTTCCAAATTTTAGTATTACTATGAAACTAATTTCGGAAGTGCTGTTTTAATTTAACAATTTCTAGATGTAAAATTCCAATATATGTGACGTCACACTAGGGAGGGGGGTCTCACAAATGTGACCAACTGTGACAAGGACGGGGGAGGGGTCAAAAATTCACGAAATTAGTAATTCTAATGGTAATTCGAAAAAAAAAGTTGCTTTGAAAATGATAGTTCTAAATATCATGTTCGAGCAAGTTTCCTACACAAATGCAGAACGTCTTTAAATATTCATCCGTTCGTAAGCGGAAGTGGATGTTACAAAGAATTTCACGCTCTGATACATTTCAAAAGTCTACACAGTGTTTTTTGCAAGAGAGAATGCTCTTTTCTACCTCCTTACATCTGTTCTCCATGGCAGTGACGGGAAACGTTTTAAAATTGTACGGACTAAACTCTACTATACTAGTAACGGCTCTAGATTTAGCAAAATGCAAATATGAATAGGAAAAAAGAATTAATAAAAAAATTGGCAGTCACATGGACTGCCGATAGAAGTGAAAAAGAATATTTATAAATAGATATATTTTTTAATTTTTTTTTTTTTAAATAATTAAAATATAAACCTTAAAACTAAGTCATTAAAGTTTAATTGCGAATGTAGTATATTTATATTTAAGACCTTTTGTCTTCGTAACAACGCGAGCATGCCGGTGACGGTAACGCGAATCCACAAGTTTACCCTCTACCAAAAAGTGCTCAACGCGGCTAAAGAAGTTTTCACTTTAAAAAATATTATACAATATTGAGTATGCATGCAATTAAATATCACTAGCAAGGGATCTCTTTCGGTTGGCCCGTGATGAACAAGGGGGTGTACGGGATTCGAGGCCTCATTACCCGGGTAGGGCGCGGGGTAACTTTGTACCCCGGTAAATGTATTTTACCCTGTTGGCTAGGGCCTGCCTTGAAGGTCAGGGGTCCCTAGGCCGGATGTAGTGTTCGGTGTTGGGTCCGCATAATATATCGCTTGCTTCAACAGTGAAGGAAGGTAGGTGGATGGACGACATCAAGAGAGTCGCAGGGATCCGCTGGATTCAGGCAGAGCAGGCATTTTGACGACCTCCGTGGCGCAGTGTTGAGCGCTGTTGCCTAACGTGCGGAGGTCCCGGGTTCGATCCCCGGCAGGGTTTGGAAATTTATAATTTCTGAATTTTCCCTGGTCTGGCCTGGTGGGAGGCTTCGGCCGTGGCTAGTTACCACCCTACCGGCAAAGACGTGCCGCCAAGCAATTTAGAGTTCCGATACGATGCCGTGTAGAAACCGAATAGGGGTATGGGGTTAATTAACTGCCATGCCTCTAACAGGTTATCCCGCTACCATCTTAAACTGCATCATCACTTACCATCAGGTGAGATCGCAGTAAAGGGCTAACTTGTAGTGGATTAAAAAAAAAAAGAGCAAGACCGCGAGATGTGGAAATTTTTGCAAGACTGGCAATGGACGTCTATCTGTTGACGACGACGATTCTAATGGGAGACCCGTTCTCAGTAGGACCCGCGACGGGTTGAGATTATGATGATATATATTACTTAAATTGTTTGTATTGACGTTTTTCCAACAACTAGTCCAAATGAAATACCGAACTGTAACCCCAACGAAAATCACACCCAGGATGTTGTCACCATTGAATTATATGGTACACTAGCTGATGCCCGCGATTTCGTCCGCGTGGATTGAGGTTTTTCGGTTCCCGCGGGAACTCTTTATTTTTCCGGGATAAAAAGTAGCCTATGTGCTATTCCAGACTATTATCTATCTTTGTGCCAAATTTCATCTAGATCCGTTCAGCTGTTGGAGCGTGATTGAGTAACAAACATCCATACATCCATACATCCATACATCCATACATCCATACATCCATACATCCATCCAAACTTTCGCATTTATAATATATTTTATTTGATAATACCTCAATGGTTTCACCCACAGCCGAACATGCTAACCGCTTAGCAAAATCTACAGTAATAACGTAGTAAATAACATAAAGCAGCTTATTAAATAGAGACACTCTTCCCATGACAACACCATTACTTTAAGTTCTCTAAGCAGTACAAAATATGACGTTGTTTACTGAACCTCTTATAGCCCGGCTCGTATGAGGAATGCTTCACAATTTAACAAAGTCGCTTCCGACCTAATACTGCTACGGTACTAGAGACGTTGCGATGTGCAATGTACATCGCTGCGGATAAATTTTGTCAACGCACAGCCTGGATTTCAACGCTGATGCGGCGTTGAAATAAGTGTCCAAAAGTCAAGATTGTTAAAGCGCAGCCTTTCGCTGAAGAGGCATTTGCTCCAGCGCAAGATGCATATCTCAATTTTTAACCAAGTAGGGACCTTACCAAAGAAGTCAGTTTGGAAAATCAGGAGTGTGATGGAAATTAATAATCCGACATGTTTTAGTTTTTGTCATATACCGTTCGACTAGTGAAAGTATGAATAATATTATAACGGCAAAACCGTCGACATTCAAAAGGCAAGACTAATGCGCCTTTGAAGCGCAGCCTTTCGCCGAAGAGATATTCGCTCCTGCACAAAGTGATATCCTTAAATAAGCACGGTCCTTACTATGGTAGTGACTTTGAAAATGTAGAGATATCGCTAGTGTGATGATAATTTGAACATTCAAGATAATATTTCAGTTTTTGTCTTGTACCGGTATGCTAGTCACAGTTTGAATAATTAATATTTTAGCCGCGAATTCATCGACGAGCACAGCATTGTTAACACTTACAGAATATCACGTTGGAACCTGTTTCAATTTACACAACAGCAAAGTCGGGCGTCAGAAAGAATTTCATGCATCACCGCGTCTCAAAAGTCAAGACTGATGCGCCTTTGAAGCGCAGCCTTTCGCCAAAGCGACATTCGCTCCAGCGCAAGGTGTTATCTTAATCTAGCGTCAAGACGCTCGTACGTCTGGCCATTGTGCGGGCGCTTCCAGCTCGCTGAAGTATGCAGGAATGGCCACTGATTCAGTACTAAAAGATGCACAGTCAAAACATTTTTGACAAGATGATGCCCGTGACTTCGTCCGCGTGGATTAAGTTTTTTGTGATTCGGAAAATTAATGAGTTCCCGCGAAACTATGTGCTTTGTCCATTCCCGGGATGTAACCTGTATTTATACCAAATTTCATCAAAATCTGTTGAAAAGATGGGCCATTAAAGCAAACATGATGGACAGACAGACAGACAAACAGGTAGACAGACAGATACACTTTAGCATTTATAATATTAGTATGGATGTGGATAGATATCAACAAAATTGAGGAACCTTGGATGGAGGATTCAAACTTGCGTCTCTCTCGTCATGACCGTTAGGTCAAAGGCGCTCATGACGCGACATGACTACAGTTCACTTGGTTCTCAGTGCCGAAATTTTTTATATTATGTATCCTTTTGTATTGTGCCTATGCGATATTCAGGCAGACGCAGGTTCGAATCCCGTCGGTTCCGCAATTATAGTCAGCCTGTACGTTGCTTGTCAGTTAGAATTCAACTATTTTGATTGGTGAACAAATAATACGCGTAACTCACTTTTCTGTGATAAGTTTGGATGTAAAATTTTTGCTATTGCTAAAACAAAACAGCTGAACCAAACCATTTTATTATAAAACCATATACGAGTAGGTATTTTTTTTTATCAACTATAAGTTAAACCTTGACTGCGATCACACCTGATTTTATGTGATGATGCAGTCTAAGATGGTAGCGGGCTAACCTGTTAGGGGTATTAAATGACTATAACCACGCTCTTTCTCTAGATTAAGACCTGTTAAGGTTCCTTGCTGCCAAAGATTTGAGTTTCCTTAAATGAATCGCCAATCGCCGAGAACTATATGCATCTCTGGTGATGGAATCTATGGCGGGAGGGGTAATATTTCCGTGCCTTTACTCGACCCCTTTTAGTGATGGCCTTTCGCATTTCTAATGCAGCCCCACTCTTGTAGTTATTGTTGGTGATCATAAACTGAAAGCCAGTAGGTATTACGTCATATACTAGTAATACCTATTACCTACATAGGTATAGACAGTTACTACTATATATAGTAGTAGTACCTATACTAATATTGCCTTAGTAATGCACTTATTCCTTTACTCTGACAGTCCAACCAGACGAGAATGCGACATAACCGGAGAGAGATCAGGCGTAGACAGCGATCTTTTTCTTCCAAAAGTGTTCCTTTTCAAAACTGAGAGTTTGATTTCTCGGTAGAAATTTCGCAGTTACTCGAAACAATAATTATAACCGGTTAAGGAAAATTTATCTCTTTCGAAAGGAATCGCTTATGGAATAAAAAAATTTAGGCACATCCAACAAAATATACAAATACAAACATGCAGCAAAGCTCGTAGCTCCGGGCTATTTTCTAACATTTCTTGACGGAAAACTCCAATACCAATATTTTTCTTCACCCAGGAATCGAACCCGTCATCCACTTTGTCTAAACATGTTTTGACTAAACATACTAATCACCAGACCAACCAAGCAGTCAAAGTTTAGAGGCAGTTTAGATTAAAACGAAGGATTATTAACATTGTGACGAAACAAAAGGCGTATCTAACACAAAGCGTGTAAAAAATAGCTCCTTAATGTGCAAAATCAAGAATCCAGAAGGCAACAAAATTAATCAAATGTCTATTGTCCGTTTCGGAGTAATTAATTTTTCCCGGCAACACTGCGAGTACTAATATGGCGGCACCACCTGCCTGTAGGTAATATCGCGCTCTTGAGACATACAAAAAAGCTCTTCCAAAGGGATTCGAAATTCTTTGTATTGGAGCTGGTATATAGGGCGATCCGCCATTTTATTTTGTTCACCACGTTGGCCAGTTCCGATATTAAAGCAGATACCACACAACTTTGTCGGAAATGAGTGGCATGTGGTTCAGAATGTTTTGCGGTGTAATTAGTTAAGTAAGTTTTACTCGCTTAGGAAGCTTTTTGTTTACAAATGCAAGTTTAAATAAGTTAAGACGTAAAAGTCTTAAAAGTACTTGTTGAGGCCAAACGCCACCACGTTGGCCCAGCTCGGTCAGCGGACAAGAAGCGGGTACACGATCCACGGGCCCATAGATGGTCGATACTTGCACTTCGCTGACCCAGCTTAAGCTGGAATAATTGAGTAATTGCAGGCGGCTCTCTGTTCTTACAATCTAATTAACTGGTTGTTATCTAGGTATGCTAGGTACTTACGTGGCATCCACCTCCTTACAACCGCTGGCCGAATCACGTCGTTCGTCGCCCAGGCGAGGAGTGGTGATATTGTAAGGTGTAAAGGTTGTGTGTGTGTTTGTATGTAACCTGGTACGACTGACGGATAGGATCTCGCAAGAATCCTGGACACTGCACTGGTAATTCACGTACACGTGCTTTCAAAGCGTCTACCCCAATTATCCGGATCACAATGGGTCGTTCACAATAATTCACACACCACTAGTCCAAATATAGTTAACGCTACAAAGCCCACTTCAAACGGACCCCATAATCCGGTGAGCACGTCAAAAACAATATATTTTCAAAATTACAAAGACCGGCGCATGCGGCGCTTCAACAAAACGGCCATTTTTCTTATATAAATCAAGACAAACGCACGCGGCCTCCTATGACGGCGTATCGAGGCGAACAGGGTTATCAAATTTACTAGTCAAATCACAGGCACGGTCTCATCGACCTTCAGGAGCCTGGTACGTCGAATTCACGCGAGATGGCGTGAACAATCTCCCCCTTAGTGGACGCCAGGACATAAGTCCACTAACAATTGGGTAACCTTGGCTGCAGAACGAACCTCCGACCAAGCTTCAAACTTACAACAAACAAGCAATTCAAATCCAAGTAGCTTCGCTAATAGCGCGTCGGAGGTGCGTCCTTGCGATTCAAACAACAAGCCAAGTCTTATCGCTAAACAATTAACAATTAATCTTAGGGATCTATCTATACACAATCAATACAACAATAGGTCCGGACCGGTCAGGCAATCCTCGACTATCAACAAATGTAACTAGCGTAGCCACAAGTCTCAGTGCAGGAGGCACTCACCAATTCAAGAGACCGCTCTAGTGGCTAGGCGCACAACAAATTCAAATCAAATTACAATATCAAAATATCAAAGTTAGCAATCGGTGCTAACTACCGGCAAAAGGTCGAGGGCCTAGACAGGGTCGGGAGGCAAGTCACCCACTATCGGTTGAGTGGTGCTGGCCTTTAACATAGCAAACTCACCGGACCACATGGTCTCCAAACGGCGAGGAGGTAGACCACAACTGGACTAAGGCTAAAGCCGAAAAAAAGCCATTGGTCGTCAACCTCATTTCTCAAAACAAAATAGGACTCAACACGTCGGAACAACAGGCTCGGACTAGTGAGGGATCGCAGGGGCTAAATCCGGTATTGCTATAACCGCTGCGTCAATTTTCCAAAGGCATCAATGCCTGTGCCACGACACTCGCGTGGACTTCAAGGGGGGCCCTAGCCTTCAGCCTAGGCCTAGATTTTCAAAGTGGCGTGAGGGCGGCGAAATCCGCCTACGGGGGGGAGAAATCCGCCCACGGGGGGGAGAAATCCGCCCACGGGGGGGAGAAATCCGCCCACGGGGGGGATCCACGGGCAACCGGCTAACGGCGCTCGCGGCGTGGTCAGGACGCGCGCCCCCGCCGTTGGGGGGGGTGCGCGCACCGTCGTCCTGACGACCAACACAAGGTCTAATTGCGCACAAAATGGCCAAGTGGTTGCCATCGCAATGTGGGCACGGCCGCGACTGATCGGGGCAGTTCCGCTGCAAATGTGGTCCCAAACAAGAGTAGCACCAGCGCCGTGTCCTTGCAATGCCTCTTCGCTGCTGCACCGGTTTAGATAGGAAGCGAGGACATGCGGGAATCAAATGGTCCGTGTGCCGACAATAGTCACAGGGGGGCGGCACTGTGGCCGCAAGTCCACTGTACTCTGGCATCACTCGACGACCCTTCCCTGTCTCACCAACTTTCACCTTCCTATCCGGGACTCCTCTGCGGACCTGATCGGACTGGCCACCCTTCTTTGCCTGTTTGGGAGACTCTGGGGTCCTACGAGGACCAGCAACTCCAGAGTTCTCCGCCTGCAGACTCTCCTGCTCCAAAAACTTCAAGAGGTCAGAGAAGGGGGGCAAGTAGGTTGCACCGTCCCCACCATACCGCTGCTCAAACCGCAGCCTCATCTCTAACGGTAGGCGGGACAATACAATGTGCAACAACACAAAAGACCACTGGTCCACTGGTAGGTCCAAGCGACGCAGCGCATTGCATGCAACCACCACTGGGTTGACCAACTCCTCACGAAGGTGGGTCACCTCAGTGACGCACGGCAGGGCCAGCAACTGGGCTACGTGGGCGTCTGCTAAGCGGCGCACGTTGGCGTATCGCTTAGTCAGCAGTTCTATTGCGCTATCATAACTCTCGTCGGAGAGGTCTAAGTGTTTACACAAATCCAGGGCCTCCCCCTGCAAGGACGAGAGTAAGTACGACAATTTCTGAGAGGGGCCTAGGTCCTTCCTAGCATCTACCAAGCTGTTAAACAGCGCGAGGAAACCTGGCCACTCCGTCAATTGGCCCGCAAACTTGGGCAACTCGATAGTGGGCAGCTTGCCCAACAACTCCGGCTGAGTGGGAGGTCTACACGGCGACCCCGGTAGCGAGCTCAGCCGAGCCTTTTTTCTTAATCGGCTAGCTTCTTCAATCACGCTGTCGGTCAATTCCAAGAATTGATCGTAATCATTGTTGACCGACTTCAAAGCATCAGGTGGGCAGTCTAACTCCAAAATTTCACGAAATGATTCGTCGACTGAGGCCTGCCTGACCGGAATTTGTTCGGTCCGCTGCAGCAGGGCGGCGGTTCGATCCTCGCGGCCGATCAATGCTGCGGCGGAAGCCGCCCAACGAAGCTCCGACTGAATTCGGCTTACAATTCTTTTGTGGTTTGCCATTTCACAAATTTACCAAATTACTATATTAGCTACACAATGGCAACTTACAATAAACCACATCAAACAAAACAACAAGAAAAAAGTGTAAGCCTTCAATTCAAATGACAATTAATTTCAACAACAATTATTTAGTTACAAATTTACAATACAGCTAAACAAATCAAAGAATATCAAAACAACGAAAGTCACGGCAAAACTATATTCGAATGACGCCTACAATTAATGGTAGGCAAGCAACAAAGTCATTCACGAAGTTAGCTGTTTCGTAATAATATTGTTTACAATATTCCGTAAGTACCTACATAAGTTACACAAAATAATATTATCAAAGTTAACTAGGTACTGCAGGTTAGGTATAATACGCCAACTCATCAAACGGTATAATTCTAAACTATACTACGATTGCAATTATGATCGGCAAGTAACCATCATCAAATATTAAATAATTAATCAAAAAAATCAAAGGCAACGCGAAACAAGAATGAATCGCCAACAGAGTTGCCGGCGCGTAGATGCCGATTACAAACATAGACGCAGTATCAAACAAAGGGACAAAGTTCAAGTTACCGCATATTCCTTTTTTCAATTACAAATACAAAATATACACAATGACAACCAACAAGGTTAATTTAACAGAGAGCGGCCCGGTTACAAATTCAGTTTTTTCAAATTATTATATGTGTTAATATATAATTATTATATTTATTACCATTCAATTATTCAATTATTAGGAATAGGCAACAAACAACAAACAATTACCCGTTACCGGGTGGGACATCAAGTACCTACTGCTTAAACAAAAATAATTAACAACAACAATGTACCTAGTACTTGAATTCAACTGTCCCGGTTGCAATCGCTATCTCGATATGCAATACAAACCCAATTTACAATAATATTGTGAGACTTAACTGCAATTCAATTGCTCAGCAATAATTCAATTCAATACCTACTACTAAATCTTAGTGGTCCGTCAAAACCACGCTCTGCTACCAAATGTTTAGGCCAAACGCCACCACGTTGGCCCAGCTCGGTCAACGAACAAGAAGTGCCTACCGACGGGCCCATAGGTCGATATTTTCACTTCGTTGACCCAGCTTAGGCTGGAATAATTGAGTAATTGCAGGCGGCTCTCTGTTCTTACAATCTAATTAACTGGTTGTTATCTAGGTATGCTAGGTACTTACGTGGCATCCACCTCCTTACAACCGCTGGCCGAATCACGTCGTTCGTCGCCCAGGCGAGGAGTGGTGATATTGTAAGGTGTAAAGGTTGTGTGTGTGTTTGTATGTAACCTGGTACGACTGACGGATAGGATCTCGCAAGAATCCTGGACACTGCACTGGTAATTCACGTACACGTGCTTTCAAAGCGTCTACCCCAATTATCCGGATCACAATGGGTCGTTCACAATAATTCACACACCACTAGTCCAAATATAGTTAACGCTACAAAGCCCACTTCAAACGGACCCCATAATCCGGTGAGCACGTCAAAAACAATATATTTTCAAAATTACAAAGACCGGCGCATGCGGCGCTTCAACAAAACGGCCATTTTTCTTATATAAATCAAGACAAACGCACGTGGCCTCCTATGACGGCGTATCGAGGCGAACAGGGTTATCAAATTTACTAGTCAAATCACAGGCACGGTCTCATCGACCTTCAGGAGCCTGGTACGTCGAATTCACGCGAGATGGCGTGAACAGTACTAAATTACATAAGTAATACTTATTGCTTAAAATGCACATAGCTCCGAAAAGTCAATGATGCGTGCCCTGAATTTGCATCCCGAACGCCTCGATCTCGCGCATTTTCGAATTGATCATTTGATCAATTTGCGCCGCAGAATCGGTTGTTCCGGAACGATGGCGTCGGTCTACGCGGCAAAACGCTAAACAGTCTCTCCGTTATTGAATTATGAATTTTATCTCACAAATCAGGAGATTAAAGCCGCGGCAGTAGTGAGACGGGGAAGTTTCTCGAAAATTTCAACTTTGTTTTAAAGTCATTATTCATCCTTTTGTTAGGAGCGCGGTGTTACTACAAAATTTCACGACAAAAAGAAATTGTTCCGACAAATTAAAACGCTTTGTAACGTAAGGCGCCGTTCGCCGATAAAGAGTTTCGGATTTTAATTATTTACAGCATTTAGGTACAGGTTGGGTTTTAATTTTCGAGTTTCAAGTACGAAGACCACTTTTTTACCGACTTTTATAAAAGAGGATGTCCTCAATTCGGAGTGTTTCTTTTTAACAGGCTTCAAAACGTAGTTTTATATTATACACCAATTTCTCCGAAATTTCTCTGAACCGATTTGCATGTTTTTTTTTTTAATGTCAAATCCAAGTGAGTTCTTGACTGCGACTTGGTGGTAAGTGATGATGCAGTATAAGATGAAAGTGGGCTAATCTGGAACGGTCAGATTATCAGTGTTAAACCAAAACCGCCCGCTGTAAATACGGCATCGTACTAGAACGCTAAATTGCTTGACTGCTCGACTTTACCAGTAAAGTGGATCCCATGAGACCATCTGCCGAGTTTCTTCTTCTTCTAGGATTCTGCTTTTTGAAGCTGTAGTATAGTCAGGATATAGCATAAGCGGCACAAATTGACGCATGCGCAAAACGAGATATCTCGCGACGAGAGAGAGATTTTGTCGATGCCGGCTAATTTCTCGTTTACCCTAACATGCAATAAATCCAGTATATTACAAGAAAAATACCACAAATAAGAAATATTACTTTTATCTCTACTTTTGTCGTAACGAGAACAGGTTTTGTTGTAACCATGTTAGCTTCAGTAGTCATATAGAGATAACGGGTAGACATAATTTTACTGGTTGTGCGCATGCTAGACCCTACTGGTTCAGAGACACTGTGACCTTGGAGCATAATATTTATTACGGTAGCAATTTATATTTTTTTTACAAAATCAACGCGCGGAAATTCACCTCAGCATAATTAATGTAACAGTTCCTAAACAATAGAGGCGAAACTTCTCCAGTTTTTATTACACAAGATTACAACGCCGCTTAATTTATTCGCGAAATTTGTCCCATCCTGAAAAATCCCCCGTCACAGTCGCCAACAAAAGAGTGACAAATGGCTCCGGGACACCAACTTACTGAGCGCACAAACTGTGGACGCTCTCCCGGCGTGAAGTATTATCTCGGAATTTCCGCCGCGATTGGAACTCCAAAAAATACTTTATGAATTATTCATTCATAAACTTCTCTTCTCTGTCTCTTAATTTTTTAAGAAATTTAATTCGGCGATACCAAAGCTCTAAATACCTATTTGAAATGGGAGGAGAAAACCTCACGGGCTAAAATCTCCTCACCCTCCGCTTGGAATAAACAAAGTCGCATTTAACTCGATCTATTCATTCGAGCTCGATGTCACTTACACACAATCAGCGGTCAAACTTCTATAATAGAGGTGTTAAGGTCTAGCCCCACTACAGACCGCGGCGTGACGTGGCACGCTGCGGCAAGTATTCTTATTATGAGGTTGTATGGAGCTGAACCCACATAACCAATGCGGAACGGTGCATAAACTCGCACAAATAATATTTGCCACTACGTGCCACGCCGCTCCGTACATCTCAAGTGGGTCTAGACCTTTATAAGTTTATTAATGCTTCTGGGGTTGAAAATATCTTTACACTAGCCAATGCCCGCGACTTCGTCCGCGTGGATTGAGGTTTTTCTGTTCCCGCGGGACCTCTTTACCGGGATAAAAAGTAGCCTATGTGTTTTTCCAGACTATCTTTGTGCCAAATTTCATTTAAATTTGTTCAGCCGTTCTTACATGATTGAGTAACAAACATCCATCCATCCATCCAAACTTTCGCATTTATAATCTATATATATAAAATTCAAAGTCCTGACTGACTGACTGACTGACTGACTGACTGACTGACTTATATATCAACGCACAGCCTAAACCGCTGGGGTTAGAAACTTGAAATTTTGACAGTAGGTTCCTTTAGTGACGTAGGCGCTCACTAAGGAAGGATTTTTCAAAATTCCACCCCTAAAGGGGTGAAATAGGGGGTTAAAGTTTGTATGAAAGTCCGTCATTTCTCAAGTTATATCCATGAAACTTGGTATATAAGCTACCATTAAAAAATAAAGAAGTACGTGTGTCACAGTTTTTCAAAATTCCACCCCCAAAGGGGTAAAACAGGGGTTGAAAGTTTGTATGAAAGTCCTTCATTTCTCAAGTTATAGCCATGAAACTTAGCATTTGGGCTTTTGGTTAAATATGAAGAAGTACGTGTTTCAACATTTTTGAAAATTCCCAAAGGGGTGAAATAGGGGATGAAAGTTTGTAGGAACGTTTTTCAAATTATATCAACGAAACTTGGTATTTTGGCTTTCGTTAAAAAATAAAGAAGATTATGTGTCACAGTTTTTCAAAATTCTACCCCCGAAGGGGTGAAATAGGGGTTGAGAGTTTGTATGAAAGTCCTTAATTTCTCAAGTTATAGCCATGAAACTTGATATATGAGCTGCGGGTTGAAAATGAAAACATGTGTTTCACAGTTTTTCAAAATTCCACCCCCGAAGGGGTGAAATTGGGGTTGAGAGTTTGAATGAAAATCCTTAATTTCTCAAGTTATAGCCATGAAACTTGATATATGAGCTGCGGGTTGAAACTGAAAACATGTGTTTCACAGTTTTTCAAAATTCCACCCACGAAGGGGTGAAATAGGGGTTGAGAGTTTGTATGAAAGTCCTTAATTTCTCAAGTTATAGCCATGAAACTTGATATATGAGCTGCGGGTTGAAAATGACAACATATGTGTTTCACAGTTTTTCAAAATTCCACCCCCGAAGGGGTGAAATAGGGGTTGAGAGTTTGTATGAAAATCCTTAATTTCTTAAGTTATAGCCATGAAACAGCATTTGGGCTTTCGTTAAAATATGAAGAAGTACGTCTTTTACCATTATAGGGGGATTATACCGTGGGATAGTAATATAGGCTACTTTTTATCCTGGAAAATTAACTGAAAAACTTATTCCACGCGGACAAAGTCGCGGGCATCAGCTATAAAGAATATACATACATACATACATACATAGGCTACTTTTTATCCCGGATAATTAATGAGTTCCCGCGGGAATCGAAAAAACTTAGTCCACGCGGACGAAGTCGCGGGCATCAGCTAGTATTAGTATAAATTGTATAGATAATCACATTAAATACAGTAGGTAATCAATGATATCATAATGTTTTATAAACCAAAAGTTATTAATACAGAAATAATCTAAGAGTTATGGCGCATCCAATTCCCAAACTAGTCTAAGCCCAAGGTAATTAACCGTTAAACCATGAAACTTTTGCTATTACATTGTCGATATGCCAACCATTGGGATTTCATTACCTGAACCCGAGGTGGGCAGGCCCGTTTTGATCTCGTCGGGCCCTTTACGACTGCAGAACCTTAAAGTTTCGTGTACGAATACTTTGTTTTGCTTTAAACATCAATTATTATTTAATTAATCACTTTGTTCAGCCCTTATCCTCAGTTTTCTGTTCTAGTCCTCAGATTTCTATATACTGCTGCATAATAAGGTCCTTTCGTCTTTTGTCTGGTGGGAGGTTTCAGCCGTGGCTAGTTACCACCCCATGAGCAAAGACGTACCGCCAAGCGATTTAGCGTTCCGGTACGATGCCGTGTAAAAAACCGATTTGGTGTATGGGTTTAATATAACTGCCGTACCCCTAACAGGTTAGCCCGCTACCATTTTAGACTGCATCATCACTTACCAACCGGGGTTATCACAGTATAAAAAAATAAAAAATAAGTCCTCCCGACCTAATTTCGGTCACATTGGCCACTCTCCACAGTGTTTAGCCATTCTGCGCGGGAGATATTATAGAGCACAAGTGTATGCACAAACACACGTGCACTTTATATTCCCTCACTCTCATAGGCGATAGCACGGAAATTCGACATGACGCAAGCCCGACGGCTTTACGTAAGCGTTGCGTGCTTCCGTGCCATGGGGGTAAAACACCGACAACTTCCTAATTTCAGGCTAGAACTGAGAATGTTTGGTCAGTCTAACCCAATATTTAATCATACTAATATTATAAATGCAAAAGTGTGTTTGTTTGTTGGTTTGTCCTTCAATCACGCCACAACAGAGCAACGGATTGACGTGATTTTATGCATGGGCATAGTTGAGGACCTGGAGAGTGACATAGGCTAATTTTTATCCCGGAAAAGTGAGCAGTTCCGGTGGGAATTAAAAAAAAACTTATTCCACGCGTATGAAGTCGCGGGCATGATCTAGTAATTAATATTTAGGTATGGCTCGGCCCTGGAATGGAACACTTAGAACTGGTCGATTACCAAATTCTTATCCAAAACGCGTGGATTCCACGGGAAACTACTAGTATTCATTGTGTATTCAATTCACAGTTCAACAAGGCCATAGAGTCCAAATTATTCAGAATAATATAATTTGCATTTAGTATTCAATATAATAATTGTACCTCAGAGAATGATTTTAGCCGAGAGAATCGGTACACTTGGACGATTACATTTTAGTCTGCGAAAACAATTATTATTATTGTAAATGCTACGATGTGATGATAGCCTAGTATTTTTAGGGTTCCGTACCAAAATGGTAAAAATGGAACCCTTATGGTGCGACTTTCTCCGTCCGTCCGTCCGTCCGTCTATCACAGTCGATTATTTCAGTAACTATTAAAGCTATCGACATGAAATTTGGAATAGTTGTGTATAATAGTGGCCTAACATCATTAAAATAAAAAAAAATCGAAAATTATTTTTAGTTTAATTAAAAAAGGGGGAAAATCGGGGGTTTGAAATTTCAAAGTATGATAACTATACTGAGTGGGATATCATAGATCAGCGCAGTCCCTATGACTGCCAATTTTATTGTTTTTTTGTATTTTTTCATAGAATAGCTCGTAATTATGTCCTTACGGGGTGTAAAACGACACCACACGACTTGTATACCTATTTTATGTTTTGTGGTCATATGCAAGGAAATGCATAGCCTTCTTCTTCTTCGTCGTATCGCACTTGTCAGAGCGGTCGTGTTCGTCACTTTGGTGTTACTGTTGTGGCACGCTTAACGATCCGTCTCGACTCTTCTCTGATAGAAGCCTTGCGAGTGCATTCGTGTAAGGGGACGTCCACCGCAGCCCTCACTTGGTTTGTCCCCCTCATGGGTGATCTGCCACGTGCCCTGGTGCCCTCCACTCTTCCTTGAACAACCAGACGCATAGCCAGCATAGTATAACATCGCGCAGAACCTCTAGAACTCTAACTTCTATTTATTTCAATGTATAAAAATTACGTTTGTTGTATGGGAGCCCCCCTTTAATATTTACTTTATTGATATTTAATTATTTATTTTGAAAGGTAATATACAAGTTAATATTCTGTGAAAATTTGAACCGTCTACCTGTTACCGTTTTTAATATTGAGCAAAAAAATACAAAAAAACACGTTTATTGTATGGGGACCCCCCTTAATATATATATTTTTTTAATTTTTAGTATTTGTTGTTATAGCGGCAACGGAAATACATCATTTGTGAAAATTTCAGCTTTCTAGCTATCACGGTTTATGAGATACAGCCTGGAGACAGACAGACAGACAGACAGACAGACAGACAGACAGACAGACAGACAGACAGACAGACAGACAGACAGACAGACAGACAGACAGACAGACAGACAGACAGACAGACAGCGGAGTCTTAGTAATAGGGTCCCGTTTTTACCCTTTGGGTACGGAACCCTAAAAACCATGAAGAGTTTAAAGCCCGGTAATCGTGGCAGCGACGAATCAAAGTTAACCGTTCAAAGACGGTCTTCCTAGATAAAAGTTGGGGCCATTCAGCCAACGCTTATATTATCATTTTTATCATCATTACTGTTGACTTTCGTGTTTTAGAATGATAAGCCTTATTTTAGGAACGTCAAGGTACGGGACATCCAGCTGTAATATTGCATAAGTATTGCTTTAAGCGTTGCCAGTATGGCCCTTATAGCAACTGAGCGCTACATTCAGCCTTAATTTTCATGGATTGATACATTAGCACTAGTTAACTCCTGACTGTGATCTTTTTGCCGGTAACTAGCACGGCTAAAGCCTCCCACCAAGCCAGACCAGAGAAAATTCTAAAATTATAAATTCTCAAATTGACACTGCCGGACATGGTTCCCGATATCTCCCACTTATAAGATCATCCCGCTCAGCACTGCGTCAGGGAGGTCAGGACATAATATGCCTCTAGAACTCTTAACTTATTTTTACTGCAATGTATAAAAACCATGAAGTTGAGAGGTCGGTAAGTAAACATAGCAAGCAATGAATCACGTTAACAGTTTTCCGATAAGGAGTGGGCTCTCGATACACTGAGTCCTGTTTTATTGTGCACTATTTTCCCCCTATCGCCAGGGAGGGCGGCGGTACGGAAACTCAGATAAAGTCCTACTAATATACCACCACTACAGCAATGCTTTGTTAACTTTGATCTGGTATGTGAATAAGAAAAGTGCGATTTAGTTCTACGCAAGTTAGAGATTATACTCGAAACTTGTACTGTATTTTTTTTATCGACTACAAGTTAGCTCTTGACTGTCTAGCCACGGCTAAAGCCTACTGCCAAACCAGACCAGAGAAAATTTAGAAATTATAAATTCTCAAATTGACCCTAGCGGATATCGTTCCCGGTACCTCCCACTTAAAAGACCACACTGCTCTCCACTGCACCAAGGAGGTCAGGATATATGCCAGAAGCTGCAAAGCCTTTTATAAATCCAACTTCTTTTTACTGCAATGTATAAAAACCATGAAGTTGAGAGGTCGTGAGTAAACATAGCAAGCAATTAATCACGTTAACAGTTTTCCGATAAGGAGTGGGCTCTCGATACACTGAGTCCTGTTTTATTGTGCACTATTTTCCCCCTATCGCCAGGGAGAGCGGCGGTACGGAAACTCAGATAAAGTCCTAGTAATATACCGCCGCTACAGCAATGCTTTATTAGCTTTGATCTGGTATGTAAGTAAGAAAAGTGCGAAGAAGAGCGAAGCCTCAAGATTTTAAAGTTCTAAAAGTATGATTCGAAGTTTATTCTGCACTAGCTGATGCCCGCGACTTCGTCCGCGTAGTTTAAGTTTTTTTGATCCCCTCGGAAACTTCTTAATTTTCCGGGATAAAAAGTAGCCTATGTCACTCTCCAGATCCTCAACTATACTCATGCCAAAAATCAAGTCCATCCGTTGCTCCGTTGCGGCGTGATTGAAGGACAAACCAACAAACTAACACACTTTCGCATTTATAATATTAGTGTGATATGATTATTATTAGAGCAAGCGATGCAATGGTCGTATTTCATAATAATAGCAATGATGCTTATGTCAAAAACAAATTATTTCTTACTGATTATTAAATAAAGGGTCTTCCAAAATACCTAAAATTCAGTCAGTATTTCACATGGAATTAGGAATTATGTATTATTATACTATATGGTATTTCATACATACTACGTTACGTTTTGACGTTTGAAAAAAGTTGCTGATTTGAATAGTTGTCAAATACCAAAGGTTCAAAGTTTCACTCAACGCATTCTAAAATCCTCAGGTCTAATAACAAGTGCAACGCATCGGGTAAGAGTAAACACAGGGAGCAATGAATTACCCTAGCAGTTTTCCGATAAGGACTGGCCTCTCTCCTCGATACACTGAACCCTATTTCATTGTGCCACTATTTTCTCCCTGTATCCAAAGAACGCAGCGACACGGAAATTCAGATAAAGCAGCTGGGGTAGCTTCTCACGATGTGTGAAACTACGAACAGGACTATCTTCCTATTTCCATTATTCCATTCAATAACCTCTAATCAAATAAATATTATAAATGCGAAAGTTTGGATGGATGTATGGATGTATGGATGTATGGATGCATGGATGTTTGTTACTCAATCACGCTCCAACGGCTGAACGGATCTGGATGAAATTTGGCATAGAGATAGATTATAGTCTGGAATAGCACATAGGCTACTTTTTATCCCGGAAAATTAAAGAGTTCCCGCGGGGACCGAAAAACCTCAATCCACGCGGACGAAGTCGCGGGCATCAGCTAGTAATATAATAAATGAATAAAATAACTTGTGAGTTCTTCTAAATAGGTCTATGGATGTGTAAAAGTTTGAACCAACAGGACTACTGTTCTAGTTTGACACCTAAGACAATGTTTATATCGCTATCATGACTGATTGACAGACACTGAAAATATATACTACCAAATTTTGGGGATTTCAAAGGGCGGATTTCGTTAAAAAAGGGGATTAAAAATAATGAAAGATCTAGTATAATATGAGTTCATAATATTTTGACATGGATTATTTTAAACTATTCCACAAATGGATGTAAAAAACGCTGGTTTGGCAAATAGTCTAGTAATCCGCTTCGCAGCTTGGGCTTATTTACATATACATATCATGGTAAATCACCTTAAAGTAAGTACATCCCGTAGAAAAATGTTCGATCACAAATCAAGAACTTAAGTCGCTCTCTTCCAATGTCCATTCATGAATCTCACTCTCGCTTAACTTGCCATAATGTAGCTCGTGCTTTTACAGATTGTGGGAAGCCACCTTAAAGTACAACCCGTAGAAAAGTGTTTGGCCACAGATCAGGAACCTAAGTCGCTTTGTTCCTACGGACATTCAGCTCACGTTCGCTTCACAATGACGGCACGTAATTGGTTTACTTGCACTTCGAACAGTATTGTCACGTTTCATGTACGCTTTTATGTGGTTAACTCTTTAACTCTTCATAGACTGGGGCCTCTGATATCATTAACTACGAAGCTGATTAAAAGTTGCAATTGAAGAATGAATGGCCTCATTTCATTTCATTTACGTCAAATACAATCACCCATGTCGGTAACTGGCTTTTTTAAAATTCTATTGAGAAACTGGCGGTTTCGATGTGGCGCCAGTTCAATGTTAACTATAATGATTTATAAACTATGTATAAACTAATATACTAGGGTATATGAATAATGGGATTGTAGTTTTTATGCTATTATAATATTATTTTATATTTAATATTGTTGTTCTTTTTTAATATAAATAATTTACATTTATGTACATTTATTGATATGATTCTTCCCTTTTTTTCTTTTTTTTTTAGCCCAAACTAACATTATAATTATTTAGACGACACTAGATGTAAAATTACTACTGCTACAAATTTTTTTTCCACAAAAGATTGCCTATATGTTACGGTAAGTAAAGGGGCGATAGCACCATTTGCTTTAGCTGCTATTTTAAATGCTTTTTCAGCAAACCAAAAAAAATTAATTCGGTAACCGGTTGGGTAACTCGGTTTTCTACGATACTGTAGGTATTCGTTGAACTTGAATTTCGCAGGGTTCTGATAACCTCCCTGGCACAGTATGAGCGCTGTTGCCTTTTAAATGGAAGAAAATTCACTCCCAGACAAGGTTAATTCGGGAATTTTTAATTGCATTTTCTTTGCTTATATTCAAGGGATTACTTCTAGCCTAACTGGCGATCTGCAGGGCTAGCATGGGCCGGAGATAAAAAAATTATCCCCCGATTTTATCCACTGACAAGAGATAAAATTAACTTATCCAATGTATCCACCCCTCAGAGCACGGCAACAGGGGAGAGGAGAAGTTTATCCCCGTTTTACATTTCACGGGGACTCGGGGAGGGAAAATTAGTAAGCTACTATATACCTAATCAATCAGAATGTGCCCAAATGAACTAATCTGATCCAGGATTTAGTGCAGTTTGGAGTGTACTGAGTACTTATCGAATATTGGTTTGTTAAAAGCGATTCCGAAAGTTCGTTTATTGGTCTAACCAACTGGAGTTGAAATCAACCAACTCGTGGAACAATAATATTTGCTTTCGGTAAGTTTAAATCAATCATACTTAATTCATGACCTTTGGAATTGTTGATAGATCAATTAAATAAATTACAGTACGAAAACTTACTTCAGAAATTTGTTTATAGTTAGTTTCAAAGAAATTTAATATTGAAACACTGAATAATGCCTACATCGTCCCGTATAATATAAAGGTTTTTTTTTATCCACTACAAGTTAGCCCTTGACTGCGATCTCACCTAATGGTAAGTGATTATGCAGTCTAAGATGGTAGCGGGCTAACCTGTTAGGGGCATGGCAGTTATATTAAACCCATACCCCTATTCGGTTTCTACACGGCATCGTACCGGAACGCTAAACCGCCAAACCTTGTCGGGGATCGAACTCGGGACCTCTGCACGTTAAGGTATCAGCGCTCAACACTGCGCCACGGAGGTCGTCAAAGTAAATAATTGATACTGACCCCTGTTAGCGGAAAACTAACAAAAGCGTATAATTTATAGTAAGTAACTTTAAAACTATATATCGTACGGCAGAAAGCTTAGGAGTCAAAGCTTTGTACTACTAATTCCTGCCTAGTTTAGCTCCTACTTTAGTATGCTATATGCACAGCGTAAGTTTGTATATTCAGCGTAGGTAACTATAGTAGTTGTTATACTAGGTGACTTTTTTTGGCGTCTCGAAAAACTTATATCATAATAGGTAAGTGGAAAATTAGGTATACAATACGGTGTTATTTATCTATACTTCTATACTATTGTGCGGTTGTAGGGGGTAATCTCTAGATCTACCTACTGAAGAAAATTCTGTTACCACATTATTTGTGAGTGTCATAAGCTATAATATACTAACCAGAAAAATGTTTCGTGGTAGTCGGATTTGCAAATTAAGTCGGAGAAAAAACGGACGAACGAAAACATTTCTTACGAAAAGCTCATTCCACGCGGACGAAGTCGCGGGCATCAGCTGGTTTGATATATTTTGGTTTTTAAATAGTCCATCATTATCCTTAAAACTACATAAATGCACGACATACTTACTAGCGCCGCGATGAACAGAGTTTCGCATCAATAATTTTATTACTTCGTACATAGCACGGATAAAGACGTTTAATTCTTTTTTGGAAGGTTAAAAGGTCTGCACGTCTGTCAGAGCAGCGCGCCTCAACAAATCCATTATAAGTTGTGAGCGTCCAGGGACGTAAAATTGAATATTTCAGCGTAGTTCGTTTACCAGGGCCCAGCAAACGAGATGAGTCCGCCTCATTGCCGACGACCCAATAACCGACTGCAATTGTAGGGACACCCTCAGGAGAGCGGGAATTTCAAATCGCATTAACTAGCCACGCGAATCTATGAGAATTTATTATTGATTATCGCACAGTACTGCGATAGGATAAGTAAGTAATACCTACTCTTTTCCCTTTTGACACTTCAATTATTCTCAAAATTATTTACAATAACATTTTTACACGATAAAATTTTACAGGATTTACATTTATCAGACCAGAACACTTGAAATTGGTAATCTTGCTGTGAAATAGCAAATACAATAAATCGCTTGGCATCATTTTTACAGTTAAGTATCAAATCCAGTAACGTCCAGGGACTTAAAATTAAATCTTTCAGCGGAGTTCGTTTACCAGGGGCCCAGCAAACGAGATGAGTCCGCCTCATTGACGACAACCCAATAACCGACTGCAATTGTTGGGACACCCTCAGGAGAGCGGGAATTTCCTAGCCACGCGAATTTATAAGAATTTATTATTGACTAGAACTACTGAACCGATTTACTGAAATTTGATATAGCTTATACCCTGACATTTTCTCGGAAAATAATAGAGTTCCCGTGGGAATTAAAAACCTTAATCCACGCTGATGAAGTCGCGGGCATCGATCATATAAATAAAACAAAATATACTATTGATGTAGGTAGGTAGGTACGTCTGTATTTTGTAGAACGGTATACAGTACAAACACACGAATAGAATACCTTCTGGGGGGTTACAACCATCGCGATCGCTTAGAACAGCATTGTTTCTAAATGACAGTTTTATGTCACGTACCGTCCCTAAAATAAGGATTATAATTCTAACACACGTACGTCAACAATATTAAAACAAAACGGCTTTGAGCGATGGCAGTATGCCCCCTGACATAGAGAGATACGATTTATGATGTTGTTAGGAGATTGAGCAGGTTCTTATATCTTTGTTCCCAGTATATTGAATTACCGCACCCTACCGGAGATGTGTTTTGAGGAAATGGCAAAGCAAATTAGTATTGCAAACATATAGAGCCATATACGAATAAAATATTATGTAGGTACTACTAGATGATGTCCGCGACTTCGTCCGCGTGGATTAAGTTTTTTGATTGACGAAGGAACTAATTTTTCTGGATAAAAAATAGTCTATGAGTTTTCCAGACTACCTATAATAACTAGTGGTTCGCCCCGAACTGAGACCTCGCGGTATCACAGAGCGCCATCTATTGACATCATTGTGAAGTTCTGTTAAAAATATCATCATCATTAAAAATTAAATAATTTCGTTTCCTTATAATATTTATCTAATTTTAGTATTTGTTGTTCAAGTACAGGATATAATTCAAATAATTGATCAAGTTTCAGGCTTGAGAGTTCAGAAAATTGAAAGTTCTGAGGTCAACTTTGGACGTTAGAAAATCGCTACTTTGAAAGCCTCCCATTTCGTCAATTTTAGGGGAAAAATTCAAAAAAAAATATTTTTGGACTCTATTCTTAATTATCTTTAAAATGATATACTGCAACCCTATGTAACGCTATAAAAAATATTTTACTTCGCATTCGCTTCTATGAGAGCCCCCCTGAAATAAAGATTTTTAAAACTTTTTAAGCCATATTCGGCGGGAGGCCATCGATTTACATATTATATTTAAATTTGAAGTAATTACGTTCAGCAATTCAGAAGTTATAAGGCTCTGACAGACGGACAGACGGACGGACGGACAAGTGCCAATTCACCCAAGTAGACTCAGAGACCTTCGCTTCGCTCGGTCAATAATACAAAAGAGCCTTGAAACTATTTAACTCTGATATATCACCAGTAATAAGGTAATAGCAAACTTTGTCGTGTGACTCCCTGAAGAGTCGTGAATACAGCCAATTACGCGTACTTCTAGTACAGCGCTAAATGGCCTGATGAAATGCATTCAATTAGCTTAATAAGCATCTAGCTACCTACCTATTCACTAAGCTTATAAATTACTAGATGATGCCCACGACTTCGTTCGCGTGGATTGAGGATGTCTGGTTTCCACGGGAACTATTTAATTTTCCGGGATAAAAGTAAGTAGCTTTGTCCTTCCTCGGGATGTAACCTACTTTTATAATAATTTCATCAAAATTGGTTTATAAGATGGGCCGGGCAAGCGTAGCAGACAGACAGATAGACAGACAGACAGACGGACAGACAGACACACTTTCGCATTTATAATATTAAGTTTGGATATTAGCGACGCTGTCACCGGGTCAGATAAGTTAGTGGGACTATAAAATAATTCTGCTTTTATCTTGTAAGCCCCTTGTGCTTTATAATATGTCAGGATTTACAATTTTATACAGTGTACATATTACGTACATAGTTCCTGGGAAGCCATCGCAAGCCGTTGCGCGCGGTGCATGTGGAAACCAAACATCTTAGCCCGAGTGAGGAATTAGGTAACGGGATTTGCTTAATGTAATCCCGTTGCCTCGCGCGCGTAGCTGGTAAACAAATTGCTGCAAAATACGTTGCATTTGCTTTGCTGCATAATATCACTACTTTACACAGACTGACCAATACTCTTTCTCATCCATCCAGACTAATGTCATAAAGATGTGAAAGTGTGTCTGTCTGTCTATCTGTCTTCTACGCTATAAAACGGTCCATCTTTTCAAATGAAACAAACATGTTTTTTAGCAAAATTTAAAAAATTACAGAAAAAAAAATTATAATTGACAGTCATAGGGACTGCAAAATATGAAAAAAAAAAAACGAATGTAGTGTACGAATGTAGTATATTTATATTTAAGACCTTTTGTCTTCGTAACAACGCGAGCATGTCGGAGACGGTGTCGGTGTCGGTGACGCGAATCCATAAGTTTATCCCTACCAAAAAGTGCTCAACGCGGCTAAAGAAGTTTTCACTTCAAACACAGATGTTTGCCTTTTTTTCATTTGAGGTTACGAGGTATTTTATTACCTAGTTTTAGCTTTTTTTTTCTCCACTACAAGTTAGTTAGTAAGTTAGTCAAGTGACTTCGATCTCACCTGATGGTAAGTGAGCTAAGATGCTAGCGGGCCAACCTATTAGGGGCATGGCAGTTATATTAAACTCATATCACTATTCGGTTTCCACACGGCATCGTACCGGAAAGCTAAATCGCTTGGTGTCACGTCTTTGCCGGTAAGGTGGTAACTAGCCACGGCCGAAGCCTCCCACCAAGCCAGACCAGGGAAAGTTCAGGTATTATAAATTCCCAAATTGACCCTGCCGGGAATCGAACCCTGGACCTCCACACGTTAAGACAACAGCGCTCAACACTGTGCCGGAGGTCGCCGGTTTGTCCAACAATAGTACAATTTCTAGAACCGTGTCGTTTCCGCCGCGCGTTTTGTGTGTCCAAGCCCTTAGCTATAAGGAGATGTTCGTGTATTAACCCTTGTTAGCCGCTTCGACATCACAGACCCTACCATAGATATATAATATATGACCCTACTCACTTACCGAACGTAGCGTTCTGCGTTAGAACTTGCGAAATACTCCAAAAGACCGAAGTGAATAGAATTGTCAATGCTTCGCGATTATTTCAAGCTTGCGGAGTAACTAATAATACTAGGTATCGTCCTTTCATGACTTATTTGGAGTTAGTTATGTATCGGAGGTTTTCTTACTTTAATACAAAATTTACTATCATACTAATTAATATTATAAATGCGAAAGCGTGTTTGTTTGTTGGTTTGTCCTTCAATTACGCCGCAACGGAGCAACGGATCGACGTGATTTTTGGCAATAGTAAATAGTTGAAGACGGAGTGACATAGGCTACTTTTTATCCCGCAAAATTAAGGAGTTCCCGAGGGAATCAAAAAAAACTTAAACCACTAGGAAGAAGCCGCGGGCATTAATTATATTCCATGCCGATATCATATAGGTCCATGGCCGATATCTATCGTTGTTACCTTTTCATACCTTAAATACTTAATCGGTCCGAAGAGATATTGAAGCTTGAATACCAGAATGGATACTTTTTATCCCAGAAGGGATTCTAAAACTACGTATTTTTATATAATAATTAAAGCTCGTTAATTGTTCAGAAGTAAGATTAAAAACGGTTCAAGTATGTTCATTATTTAACTATATTATGATCCCGTGTGTTTTAATAAAACACGTGTCTCTTTGCTTAATAGGTAGGTACATCACATCTCACCCTCAGCATTTCACAACTAATTGATTATTTGTTCGGAAAATTAAAACTGCCGCAGCTACGTTCAAAGTTTTAAAAAATTACGTGTGTTTCCATCAAACTCATGTCACTTTGTATAATACATCTCTTCTCCCTTTCAGAAGTTCCCTACAACCTAGTTTGTTAATAATATTAATGGTTAGGAACTTGAGATTGGCAAAGTGCATTGTGCTGGTGTGGCACTAATAAAAGCCTATAACAAAATAAGTAGGAGAAGAATGGTTCGGACAGGCAATTAAAAACGCTGCAAACGTTCACAATATAATCCCGTGTGTTCCTATTAAACTCGTGTCTCTTTGTATCCGTACATCACATCTCGCTCTCAACAGTTCACAACTAACTATTTCGCTAGATATTAATTGTTCAGGCGTGAAACCGCTGCAGTTACGTTCGTATTAATAATCACGTGTGTTTCCATTCAACTCGTGTCTCTTTGTATCGTAAATGATCTCGCTCTCGTGAGTCTCAGCTGTTCTCAACTACCTAACTACTAACTAGTTCATTAAATGTTTGGGAGTTACTATTTTGTAGTGATGTGCCGGATCGTTAAAAATGTATATCCGCGGATACGGATCCGAATACGCATATTTGGTATCAAGATCTACGGATACGGATTTTAACTTTCTTACTCAATCGGTGTCGGTGCGCGTGACCTTGACTACTCACTACGATAAATATTTACAATATAAAGGTGCCAAATATTTGATTTTAAGAAATTTAAAATAATCTGAATGAAATTTTATAGTTTTTCATTGCTACCTAATCACCTATATTTTTTATTTTTTTAAATCTTAATTAATTACCTATATTATTTAGAATTTCATCTATGTATTGAAAATTAGTAAGGTAAAAGATCCATTAAAAAAAGTTATGGATACGGATACGAATCTTTCTTCTCCCTCGGATATCCGCGGATACGGATACGGATATCCGGCACATCACTACTATTTTGTGCTAATATTACGTAGTATTCATTGAACCTCGTTAGACGGCACTAATGACGGGAACTTTACATCAAACTACCTATTCTGTTATTGAAGCGGTGATAGCGTAGTCGGGTTAAGACACCCGACATGTACGGGGTCGTGGGTTCGATCCCCGGGCACGCACTTCCAACTTGTCGAAGTTATGTGTGCAGTTGCTCGACGTTACGCATAGGGGTATGGGTTTAATATAACTGCCATGCCCCTAACAGGTTAGCACGCTACCATCTTAGACTGCATCGTCACTTACCATCTGGTGAGATCGCAGCCAAGGGCTATCTTTTGGTAGATAAAAACCCCTTTGAGTTAGTACATAGTGATTACTGACTAGTGATAGTGTAGTGATAGTGCTGCCTGAAAGAACACATGAACAAAGTGTCTATTTGCAACAAGAAAGACTAAGATACGTCATTGGATATTTTTTTAGTAGCCTAAGATGATGCTAATCAATCCTCCAAATCACTTTGAGTGATGTGAGTGAGAGTGATTTGGAGGATTTGTGTAGTGTAGTGCTGTGCCGGTGCGAATTGCTGGGTGGTGGGTGTTCGCATGTTGTCGGTGGAAGACACGCACTACACCACATAGATTTATCTACTGTGGCGGATTATAGCGAATTAAGCTTCTGGTTCGTTCATTATCATGGACTTCCGCAAAGTAACGCCTGCTTCGATTCAATATAATTATTAATACCTGATGGTAAGTGATTACCGCCGCCCATGAACATTTGCAGCACCAGAGGTACCGCCAATGCGTTGCTGGCTTTTGAGATATTTGTTTATTCGCCCTTTGAAGAGCCCCATATCATAATCATAAGGGAACACAGAAGATGGAAGCTGGTATTAAAAGTACCGTATTTTAGGTTGTAAAATCCTTGAGGAACGCTTTCACTTTCCTCAATAAAAAATAGTCTGTATCACTCTCTAGATCCCAACAATATCCGTGCAAAGAAAACACGTCGATCTAATGCTCTTTTGCGGTGTGATTGAAGGACAAACCAAAGAATCAAACAATTTCACATTTATGACATTGCGTACGAATACTGTTCCCTATTTAAGTCTTCGGACGCTAAAAGGTTTTGAGGATAGCAAAAGATGGACAACATTGCATCTGATGTAGATAAAACGGAAAAGAAAATGGACTTTTCGACTCACAGAGTCATAAAAATGCACCATCGTACGTGTACTCGTGAATATGGTACACAACAACAATAAAAACACTGTAAGGGACCGTGTACACTACACGGTTGAACGGCTCTCTCTAGCTGACATCCTTTTCTCTACGAGTCGGCACCAAGTTTACGATCCGTGATCTTTGTGCGTGTTTATACGAGCTGGCATCGGTACAGTAGTAAAGGACTAGGTATTCAGTTTTTAGCCATTGCATCTTGTTGCAACATTTCCAGTGTTGTAAAAAAGAACTCTCTAGGTGTGACTAAGTCCGTCCGTCCATCTGGGAAATAAAAGAAATAAAAAAAGATTCCGACGAATTGAGAACCTCCTCCTTTTTTTTAAGTCGGTTAAAAATTCTAATTCATCAAACATTAATGTAGAATTTTAGTGACTAGTTCGATGTTGATGACCTCTCTGGCGCAGTGTTGAGCACTGTTGCCTTAAAACGTGGGAGGTCCCGGGTTCGATCCCCGGCAGGGTCAATTTGGGAATTTATAATTTCTGAATTTTCTCTGGTCTGGTTTGGGAGGCTTCGGCCATGGCTAGTTACCACCCTACCGGCAAAGACGTACCTCCAAGCGATTTAGCGTTCCGACTAATATTATAAATGCGAAAGTGTGTTTGTTTTATGGTTGGTTGGTTTGTTGGTTTGTCCTTCAATCACGCCGCAACAGATCATCGGATCGACGTGATTCTTTGCTTGGATATAGCTGAGGACCTGGCGAGTGACATGACTACTTTTTATCTCGGAAAATTGAATATCTCCCGTAGGAATTAAAAAAACGTACTCTACGCGGACGAAGTCTCGGGCATCAGCTAGTAGGCATCTATACTAATATTATAAATGCGAAAGTTTGGATGGATGGATAGATGTATGGATGGATGTTTGTTACTCAATCACGCCCCAACGGCTGAACGGATCTGGATGAAATTTGGCACAGAGATAGATTATAGTCTGAAATAACACATAGGCTACTTTTTATCCCGAACAATTAAAGAGTTCCCGCGGGAACCAAAAAAACCTCAATTCACGCGGACGAAGTCGTGGGCATTAGCTAGTGTAAAATAAAGGAAAAAAAAATATTTTCATGGTTATTCTTAAAAACTTGAATTAATTTCGTCTATTGGTCGGCCCTCTGTACTGGGTACCGACGACGCGACGGTGCGAGTAAGCGGTCTCTTACAACACAACAAAATAAGAAAGACACTCAGATTTCAAGAGTGCAAACTTTTATTTCACGTTTCATTTCCAAGTTCCCCCCTTTTTATTCTTCGCGTACACAATACGGCGACATCACGCCGCGCTGTGTGGCTGCAACTTAGGGTTAACGTACACTGGGTCACCGGTGGCAACAAGTGGCAATCACCTTGATGAGCGACTAGACGTAGCCAACTATAACAACTACCAGTGGTTAAACCTCTCACAGCCACCAACAGCTATCATCATCATCATCATCATCAACCGACAGACGTCCACACATAGGTCTCTTGCACGGACTTCCACATGCTGCGGTCTTGCGCCGCCCGGATCCAGCGGCTCCCTGCGACTCGTCTGATGTCGACCGTCCACGGAGTAGGGGGTCTGCCAACGCTGCGCTTCCCAGTGCGCGGTTGCCATTCCAGCACTTTAGGACCCCAACGTCTGTCGGTTCTTCGAACTATGCGCCCCGCCCATGGCTACTTCAACTTCGCAACGCGTCGAGCAATAGTTATACGCAACCACATTTCAAAGCCACCGGTGGCTAGGTGCCGTGAGCTGTCATAGCCAGGACTGGCGTGACGCAACCACTTTTCACAGCAATCAGTGGATGGATGCGGCCATCAGTAGCAGCTTCTATTCGCAGGACCAATTATAACAGCTAATGGTAACTAGATGCAGCTACCTGTCACAGCCGCCAGTAGCTAGAACCAGCCACCCTGTAACAACAATCAACGGTAATGCGATCTTCAGTAGCAGCTACTAGTTGCTATACGCAGTTGTACGCTTTAACAGCTACTGGTGGCTAGACGCAGCCACCTATTACAGCTAATGACCAACTTTCGGATAAGAACCCTTTTCCGACTGACTTTGGATTTGCAGCTCACGGCACTTAATCCCTAAGTCTCCAAATAATATTTCGAGGAACCTTTGATACCTATATATTATAGACGTGTCGAAGATCAAATTATAACGAAACTAGCTGATGCCCGCGACTTCGTCCACATGATTATAGTTTTTTTGGATTCCCGAGGAATCTCCTTAATTTTCCGGGGTAAAAAATAGCCTATGTCACTCTTCAGGACCTCAAGTATACTCATGCCAAAAATCACGTCGATCCGCTGCTCCGTTGCGGCGTGATGTAAGGACAAACCAACAAACAAACACACTTTCGCATTTTTATTAATAGTATGATAGTATAGTAAGTATATGAAGTATGATCAAGTGTCTAATCTGCGCCATCGTAAGCGGTAAAATATCGCTACCATCCGTGGCCCAGTGTGCGGAGGCTTTTACAAACACAAAATAAAGGATTCCTAATAAAAGTGTTCATCAACCGAAATTGACTTTTTGTACTGGAGCTTCAAAGGAAATGTAGCAATGAATATAAATTGAAGTATTTGTGTCAAAGATTAAAGAACTAAGGCTTGGACGGGTAACGTGATCGCACTCATGATTTAAGACTTACTTCGTATAAGAGACCAAAACTTAGTACTATTACCTATTCTGTGCCAAAACGATGCGAAGAGCGTAAATTTTTTTTTATTCCACTAGGTATACAAGTTAGCCCTTGACTGCGATCTCACCTGTGCACGTCTTGGCGATGCAGTCTAAGATAAATTAAATAAAGAAATGATAAATTAAGAAAATGCTATTTTATATTAGTATGATAATGGGGCTGATTCTGTAGTGCACAATCTCTAAACTAAACTAAAATTAGAGCATTACAAATTATGCTAACCCTTTCTTATTACTAGGGGACAGAACTAGATTTAAGGCTGCCATTTTAGTTTAGCTTAGAGATTGTGTTATACGAAAGTAAATAAATATAATAAACATAAATGCGAAAGTGTGTTTGTTTGTTGGTTTGTTGGTTTGTCCTTCAATCACTCCGCAACAGAGCAACGGATCGGCGTGATTTTTGGCATGGGTATAGGTAGTTGATGACCTGGAGAGTGACATAGGCTACTTTTTATCCCGGAAAATTAAGGAGTTCCCGCGGGAATCAAAAAAAACTTATTCCACGCGGACGAAGTCGCGGGCATCAGCTAGTTTATTAAAGATTAAAGACCAAAAAGCACAATATACTTACTGAAATATAAAACCTTTCATGTTTTAAAATTATACTCCTTATTTTAAAAACGTCAAGGTACATGACATCTAACTGTCATTTTGAATAATATTGCTAGTCCGACAAATTGAATCCCGGCGAATCGCTAGTATATATTAGGTAGGTATATGAAAAATAAAATTAAAACAAAAACTAAACAGGCATTAAATTCGTTCCAATTTTGGCCACCGGGTCCTTGTAAGCTTGTGGGACTAGCGTTGGCAGTATGGCTCCCGTACGTGGCGCCCAATTTAAACCCTGAAATAATAGAAGAGAGCGGATAACCATGTCAAGTGAGATCTTAACTCCGACGCTGCATGTGAAACGCAAACATCTTGCAATGCGGCGGGAATTAGGTATTGCATTTGCCTAATGCAATCTTGGGAGCTTACGTGGTGCAAGGCTAAAATAAACTACTTTAACTTAAGTTTAGAGTTCAGAGTGCAGAGTTCAGAGTTCAGAGTATAGAGTTCAGAGTTCAGAGTGCAGGGTTCAGAGTTCAGAGTGCAGAGTTCAGAGCGCTGAGTTCAGAGCGCTGAGTGAAATGTCTCAAACAGGCAGTCACAGTTAAGTTAATAATTGACAATCTTTCACATAAAACTCAGTTATTGTTCCCTTGAGCCACGCGAGCGAAGCCGCGGGTAATAGCTAGTAAAATTATAAGTCTTTGCAAATAATCATTTATTTACTACAAGATGTCCGCGTGGGTTAAGACTTTTTTGATACCCGCGGGAGCTCTTTTATTTTCATTTTCAAAACAAATTTTACAAAATCCAATATTGTGGATGGATCCAAACCAAACGGGTACGCATTGAAAGGAGCTTAAGGTGCTCAAGTTGTGTACTTTCTGCACAAGGTCGCACTAAAGACATTTTGTTTTACTTTTTTTATTCCGTGTCAACTTAGCTGTAGTATTCGTAGTAAAGTCAAGGATTTTATAATAGTTTAATCAATCAATCGTGCAATCAATCATTTTACTTTCTATGCATGTATTTGGAAGAGGTATAATATTATGATATAAATTTTAATTAAGTAGAAGATTTTATAAACAAAAACGGTAAAAAAATTAGGTGCATTTTACTAGACCTAGAACTTATAGGTAGGTACCTATATTATGGTGTTAGACCACGGCATGCAATATTGCAAATTAATTATTTAAGATAAATATACGGAATTTAAGAGAGCTATATTATTAATTCCTTACTTATATTTTTTTATATCTTCTATTTTCTATCTATCTATCTTCTATCTATCTCTTATCTCTTATATATAAATAAAAATGAATGTTGCTAAGCGCAAAACTCTACAACGGCTCGACCAATTCGGCTAATTTTTTTTTTCGTATGTTCCATAAGGCACCGCAAAGTTTTAATTTAAAAAAAATAATTAAATACATATAAAAATTGCGTGGACAAATGGATGTTTGTTACCTACTGATCTGGATGAAATAGATTATAGTCTGGAATAACACATAGGCTACTTTTATCCCGGAAAATTAGAGTTCCCGCGGAAACCGAAAAACCACAATCCCCGCGAACGAAGTCGCGGGCATTAGCTAGTTACATAGATAAATTCTAAGCTTTCGTATATTATGGTAATTCTTTCTTTGAATATTTAAGGTTACGTAACGTTGTCGACGTTATCTTGTTTTAATTGTAGCGACTTTTTACGGACCGACATGTCGCTAGTGAAAACTTTTATTTTTTAAGATGCATTTGGTGACGGTTCCAAGGAACTCTGTAAAAGTGTATGTTGCATCGAATTTGGATTCGGTAAAGCCTTTTTACGGTATCAATTTACAGCAAACGCCTAAGAAAAGCCTAGTTTGACGATTTGGTTCTGTACTGTGGACTTTTTCAATAGATAGGTATCTAGACAAAAACAATGCAGGCTTAGATACGTATATAGGTAAATAGTATTTTAAAGGCCAAAATACACTACGGACTTGAATACGGACTGGATATCAAAAAAGGTCATGTCATCCGCTTTTAAGATCTAGCCCCACTTGAGATGTACGGAGCGGCGCGGCATGTAGCGGCAAATATTATTTGTATGAGTATGTATGGCGGTATGCTTTTGCCGGTAGGGTGGTAACTAGCCACGTCCGAAGCCTCCCACCAGGCCAGACCAGGGAAAATTCAGAAATTATAAATTCTCAAAGTGACCCTGCCAGGTATCGAACCCGGGACCTTAGCACGTTAAGACAACAGCGCTCAACACTGCGCCACGGAGGCTTGCCGCGGCGCTTAAGTGGGCGCAGCCCCATAAAATTACTCTTGCCGCTCCGTGCATCTATAGTGGGGCTAGACCTCTATGTGGAGAGCGCACACTAGACATCCGGACAAAACGTCGTTCTCCTACGACGAAGACGCGGTCGCTCAAAATTACAAAGAAAAATCATTGAGGTCTTCTGTAAATACTCGTAGCTAATCATAATAATTATTGGCCCTTAAAAAATCCAGTTATTCCAAAAAATACGTCCATGCACTTTATTTTAATTAACTTATACAGTTGTATTTATACAAAGAAAAACACTATCTAAACACGTAGGAACGAGATCTTATCAGAATTTCCGAAGCATTGTTTTCTCAAGAATAATAAAACAAAGCGCATAGTATCGAGAGCTCCATCTCTATCGGAAAGCTGTTAGGGTGATTCATTGCACCCCCTATTTACTAAGCTTAGCCGCTGAGAACTGCACTTGGAAATACCTCGTTCTTTACAATAAGCCATTTTTATGGTAAGTACTTTTCCACCAGGGATGTGCTTTGTTGCTAAGCTACAGATGTGTGTCAGATCTACCAATAGGAGCGCTAGATTTTCATAGCTAAGGCCGGCCATACACGGACCGCTCTTGCAGTCATAGTCAACAGCTTGAAGCTACCATTGATAACTACTGCCAACCGCCCGAAGCAGGCGCAACTGCTCGAGCGGTTCCATGTATGTGTTCGTAGAAGACTGTAGTTCACTATGCAGTCGCAGCTTGAACTAGTCCATTCTGACTGCCAATGCTTCAATCTGTCCGTGTATCCGAGGCCTAAGACCGCTAGATGAGAGCCCATGAAAATGTCTAATCTCCTAGAATGTCTAGTATACTAGTATGTCATTGTCCTGTTATGTCCAGTCTCACAATGTCTATTGGTTGCAATGTCACACGGAACTAGAGATGTGCTACTCTGCTAAGCTAAGGAGTTTAAATGAATATGAATATGAATATGAGTCTTGGGCTAACTAATGCAATATGAAAACGTGAGAATTTTTAAGACATCATATTATCACCAACTGATAAAAATCCATATTAAGGGCATTGATTCTCAGGCTTTATATTAAGGGCATTGGTCTCAACCCACGGATTTTATAGATTCATCAAATACCTACGCGGAGAGTCAAATAAAGTATGTTTCCGACAATAATTTACTATGTACTTAGCTACGTCCTTATCGGGTGGGTGGTTTTAGTTATGTGGTTAAACCACAGAATAGGTAATAGTAGTTAAACTTTCGGGCCGCAGCCCGAGGTAGCGTGTGCGTTTAAAGCAATAAAATATCACTTGCTATACTAAGGGCCGCTTGCACAAGGACGGTTAAACTGATTTAGTTAAATTTTGTAATGCTGTCCCTTTTTGGCAAATGAACATTGTTGTTGCCAAAAAGGGACAGCATTAAAATATTTAACTAAATCAATTTAGGAGTCATTGTGCAAGTGGGCCTTAATGGTGATAAAACACCGTGAAGAGACCTACATGCCCGAAAGATTTTATAATGCTCTCAAAGGTGTGTGAAGTCTGACACTCCGCACTTGGCCAGCGTGGTGGATCGTGGCCAAACCTTTTCATTCTGACAGGAGAATCGTCAGATATATTTTACAGGATATATTTCGGAGAGTGTGTTCGAGAGCTATTCGATCTGGTTCCTCCGTCACCTTTTTATCACCGAATCGCAAGGCATCGACAAGGTCTGCAACCTTACGCAGTCGAAATTCTGCGGGCTCGTACGAAGCGATTTTCTTCCTCGTTTCTAATTCGAACCACTAGGATATGGAATGCCCTTCAGGCTTCAGTTTTCCCCTCCTCTTCTTATATAGGTACCTTTAAATCAAGAGTGAATAGGCATCTTCTAGGCAAGCGCGCTCCACCTTAGGCTGCATCACCACTTGCAAGCAAGTCTGATTGCAGCCAAGCGCTAGCTTATATATTTAGAAAAAAAAACGTGCTCAACAGTGGGCTGGCTCTAAGTTGAAATGATGATGATGTAGGATTCCGATTCGCCTTCTGTCGAGTCACGAGACGAGACCCTGGAGGATACATCATCCTATTTAAAAAATCAACAACTCCAAAGTACCAGGCAGTCATAAACAAGAGGAAGACGCTTTAAAATTCCGAACTTTGTTCGACTCGTCGCGTCGCTCAAATCTCGAGTGCATATATTATTTACCACCGCCTTCAAACTGTCGCATCAAGTTTCGTGAACGCATTTAATTATGCAGGTGTAGTTGATCGTACCCGTTAACTCTGGACGGTTATAAAATGGCCTCCTTCTTGTACCTTTCCCAAATAAATAAGTGATAAGGTGGTAAGTATTCCGATCAGGCATTTGCGAAAAAGTCATACGTGTGAGAGGTCCCGGGTTCAATCCCCGGCAGAGCAATTTGGTCAATTATGACTTTTGAGAACTATCTTTACTATTACTATATCACAAATGCGAAAGCTTAGATGGATTGATGTATGGATGTTTGATTGGGGGCTATCGCGCGTGAATTTGCCGCTAGGGGCGCTTGTGTCGCGTGAGGTCCATTAACATTCACTTTTCACTGGTTTTGGCGGGTTTCGTGACATAAAATATAATTTCTTTATTTTAACTGTTGAAAAGTGATCTCCTTCGTGAAATTATCGCAAATATGGATTATTTGGCGATGAATGTGAACACTTTTAAAGCGGAATTAAGAAAAAGAGGCGCAAAAATAAGCGGCCTCAAAGAGTAGCTAATTCAGAGTTTGTTTGTTGTTTACAAACTTATTTTTTGCCAAAAGTATGCTTGTTTGCCTCGTTGGTCTAGTGGTTATCATGTTCAACTGCGGCCGACGAGGTCCCGGGTTCGAGTCCCGGGTCGGGCCATAATTAAGTATTGGGTTTTTCTGTCTAGAAATTCTCAGTACTAGCCCGGAGTTAGGAAGTTGGCGGTGTTCCACCCCCGTTCCTCGGAGAGCACGTTAAGCCGTCGGTCCCGGTTATTATCACTAACATGATAATAGTCGTCAAAGCCCGCCAACCCGCATTGAAGCAGCGTGGTGGGTCTAAGCTCTAGTTCCCACTCTCCTATGTGTATACCTATTTATCCTTCCCTTTCCCTTTAAAACACACTGCTATACAAATAAATATTAAATACTAGCTGATGCCCGCGACTTCGTCCGCGTGGATTGAGGTTTTTCGGTTCCCGCGGGAACTCTTTAATTTTCCGGGATAAAAAGTAGCCTTAGTGCTATTCCAGACTATAATCTATCTCTGTGCCAAATTTCATCCAGATCCGTTCAGCCGTTGGAGCGTGATTGAGAAACAAACATCCATACATCCACACATCCATACATCCATACATCCATACATCCATACATCCATACATCCATCCATCCATCCAAACTTTCGCATTTATAATATTTATTTGATAGTAAATCCATACAATGGATATGATACTGAAAGATGGTTGAGTTGATACTAGATTAAGCATAGGTACTAAAATTCTACATCAAATTTTCTAGCAATAACAGATATCATTAATTATGTATGATAAAAAGCAGTTATTTTAGGTATAATAACTTCTGAAATAAGCTTATCATTTCTATTTACATAAATTCTCTTTTCATCTTTATTTGTCCAAACAAAAAAATCACAATAGTTATGTAGGTAAGTACTTTCTTTTAGTACCTACTTAACAAGCAACTGTGTTTGAATTCGAAAATAGTAGAGGCTACTTTCTTTCAAGCAATATTCATTATTGATCATTTCTATGTGCTTATAATTATCCATACTGATAAACTCATATTTTATAGAGAAAGGACATTTCACTTCCAATACGGTTAGTTCTCCAATTAATCCTTCTGGAGAACTTTTCCGAACAAAACGGAACTGCACAACATTGCGGCATAGCTACTCGATAATATGATGATAGTTATAAATTAATAAACTTAATGAGATTCAAGATTTAAAACTTTGTTTCGGCGCCGATCTTATAAAGTCGCCTTTGACAGCTATACCTCTGGACCTTAGTCAACAGTGGCGCCAACTGGTGAGCAAAGAAACGATAGTCCCCATTACGCCAGAACGGCAGAACGGATCTGGATGAAATTTGGAACAGAAATAGATTATAGTCCGGAATAACACAAAGGCTATTTTATATCTTGGAAAATTAAATAGTTCCCGCAGGAACCAAAAAACATAACCACGCGGACGAAGTCGCGGGCATCAGCTAGTAATATTATAAATGCAAAAGTTTGGATAAACACGCTAGAACAGCAGAACGGATCTGGGTGAAATTTGGCACAGATATAGATTATAGTCTGGAATAACATATATAGGCTATTTTTTATCTCGGAAAATTGAAGGTTCCCGCGGCAACCAAAAGACATCAATCCACGCTGACGAAGTCGCGGGCATCAGCTAGTAGTCAATAAACAGAAGGGCCATGTTTGGCGCTCCGTTCTCGTATAGGGCAATGTCCAGCAGTGGACACCAAGCATGTCATGTTGAATGTTTTCTGTTTAGTAGGTATGTTTTACTAAACTAAAAATAGTGTTCTTATCTGAAATAGTCAACATCTGGGAGGGTACAAATATTTCCGAACAATGTACTTGTCCGAGCGAAGTCATCTTCTTCAACAAATACGGATAAGAATGTGAAAGAAATACAGATACTGGATGTGTCAATGATTTATTACAAAAAACTGTCTTTGCTGAGATATTTTATAGCAAAAGGCTACATCGAGCTACAGCTTTGGCAGTGGTTAGTATGTTCGACTGCGGATTGGAGGTCCTAGTTTCGAGTCCCAGGTCAGTCCAAAAATATCTAAATAATATGTATGTTTTTACGTCAAACCTCCGCGCTGATAATAATTAATCTTGAAGATTGACAGCCGTAGCCTAAATTCTGTCGATGATAGAATAAGGACTAACTCTAAAATCCAAAAGTTTCTATTCATGGTTCAACTATCGTATATTATTTTACTAGCTGATGCCCGCGACTTCGCCTGCGTGGAATAAGTTTTTTTCATTTCGCACGGGAACTCCTTAATTTTCCAGGATAAAAAGTAGCCTATGTCACTCTCCAGGTCTTCAACTATACCCATATCAAAAATCACGTCGATCGATTGCTCTGTTGCAGCGTGATTGAAGGACAAACCAACAAACCAACAAACAAACACACTTTCACATTGATAATGAAATTGTTAATATTAGTATGTACTACTGTAACTAAGATCTCATCTAGATGATAAGTATGATGCAGTCTAAGATGATAGCAGGCCAACCTTGTATAGGGCTATGTTTTATATAAAATCCATATCTCTAACCGTTTTCCGCATGGACCACGTTTGGTGGTACATCTTTGCCGGCAGTGTGACTAACTAACCATGGTCAAAGCTTCCCACCAGATCTATTTATTTATTTTGGAATAATAAACCTTATTTTCCCTGTAAATAAGACCACAGCGTTCACCACTTCGCCAAGCGTGTCGTCTAAAAATATAAAAGGAAAAGGTCTGACTGACTGACTGACTCACTGACTGAGCTATCAATTTGCAGCTGAAACCACTGGACAGATCGAGCTGAAATATTTGTATGAATATCGAACAGAACGTGAGCAAAGCCGCGAGCAAAAGCTAGTTCAATAGAAATACGCTGCTGGGCCACATCCATAGTCCCTACATCTCGGAGCTTCTATTGGCTATCTGGACATCTGTTGGCATTCTGCAGTGTTTACATTTCATTTCTCGGGGCGACAAACGGCGTAGTCAGAAGGATGCGCGCGCAGAGATCGCAATTCTGATAGCTTTGAGCTCTCGTAATCGAGATCCACGCTAGCGCTCTTCGCTTGTGGAAAACTCTCTCGACCCCGCTCTTTGTGTTGTACCTACCTTTAGTACGACTGCACATACCGCCAGCGATGATCGAACATCGAAACGCCATTATGTCAGAGTAAAATGGTCCTAAAAGTTTTTTTAAATAATTTTTCCATGCTACCGATTTGTTTCCCGATGCTTTCACTTAAAACGAACCTTTAATATGCTATTGCAATGTAAAGTGCTAAATGACAAGGAAGCTACGGCATCATTTGCTCTAACAGCAATGGTGATAGCTAAAAGAATATCCTGCTGAGCTTGTTATTGGGTCCTCTCAGACCAGGGTACATTAAATTAATAATCCTACGGGTTAAGACAACAGTAGGTATTTTGCTTTGACGTTGATGTTTGCTTTATGTGTTTCTCTGTGGAGTGCTCGATCATTTTGATGTTCGAAATGTATCAACGTCATCGGAATGAGCATTCTTGTACTAAATCCTACCGGTTAAAAATTAGTTTAAAAAGCGGCCAACTAACTTTTGTTCACTAACTTTTTAGGGCGTAAATTGTTACGTATATTTGCTACAAAAGTTACTGAACAAAAATTCGTAACTGGCCTTTGAAGCTAATAGTCGTAGTTTTATTTTTAACTTCCTGGCGAGTTTAAGCCTATTTTGTAATGCCACTTTTACTCGATTAACATAGGCAATTTAAATCTATTTCAACCGTGGCTAACGTTATCATATACATTTTAAGTTTTTTGACATATTATTTTTGGCTTTGTGTAATGTTATTAATCTCTTGTAAAATTATTTAATACTCGTAGGTATCACTAAACAAGTTATCCTTGAAATTAAGCTTCAAATTCACTATTCCACTACTATTTCTCTTTTTTAAACGTTTATTCGAAATGCAAATTTACAAAAACATACACAAACAATATGTCATAATCTCAGTGTTTACTCTTTTCTATTTCCCGTGGTACTAAATGACTACCACATTTACAAATGGTGTCCAAGTTTAGTCGGCTACTCAATTTACTTTTCTATACTTTATTCAAACAATCGCGACATCCAAACAAACTGCCGTGTTCGTTCAATTTCTGTTTTATTAACTCATCCAATAGTGGTTTATCGTTATGGAGGCCAAATTGGTATTTTTTCTTTCCATTTTTACCTAACGGACCGCGCGCCATCCCTTTTATATTTTTAATGTTCTTAAGCTGATCCGATTGTACACTTCTAAATTCAGATGGATTAAATATATAAGAAGTGTCGCCTTTTTGACGATCTACAGACAAATATTTGAATTTGTTCTTATCTAAATTTATTCCATCACTAGTTTTGAATTCAGCTCTCACTAAAGGTGCTTTTAAGAGCTCTAAGAACTCTAGTTGTTCATTCGAAAATGTTTTGTATGGTTCTGTTCTTAAATCGGCATCCGATTTTTTCTTGTTTTGCTTATTTCCCTGTAAGTGGCATCGATGATCAGGTTTACGTGATTCTGGATTTGCTTGTACATTCTGGGTCATGTATCCAATCCAGAATTGTCTAGGAAGTTCTTCGAAAACTTTATTCATATTGAACAAATAAGATTTGTGACCGTTCCTGTGCTGAGGCATTTTCATAGGAGAATCATAGAGACGATTTCGTATTGGCTTCTTGCCTTTTTGGTTTATGTAAATATATGCTCTCTCTTTCACATCGGATGCCTTTGACTGACTATGTTCATATAAATCTGTATCGAGAGAACCATTTTCAGTATTTTCAATGGAACTAGGTATAACAGATTTACTTACACTTGCAAGCTTTTCTGTTGCACGCAATATATTTCTTGCCCTTCTAGCACTGTTATGAATGGAATTTACGTCAGATATGACCTGAAAAAAAGTGTTTATTTCAGCTATCTCTTCTTTCTTTACAAATAAATTCATTTTATAATGTTCTATTCTTTTACCCTATCTATATTGACTTAATAGATATTTTATTACTAATAAAGTAAACCCTTTATAATCAACTTTTAAGCTTAATTTTTATTGTTTACTAGTGGGCCCGGCAGACGTTGTCCTGCCTTGAAGCTAGAACCCGATTGCAGCGCCCCCTATCGGGTCCAATTGTGAATATAAACCATCCCGGGACCCACACAAACACACTCAAAAAATTCCCAGCCGTTCTTGAGTTTTAGCGAGACAAACGAACAGCAATTGATTTTTATATATATTATAGAGAAGAGATAGAGATTGAAATACCTTATTTAATGACTCAAAAATTATTTTGAGTCATTAAATAAGGTATTATTAAGCATTTACCATATCAGTAGGTACTAACTATAATTATATTATCCTCACCGATATAGTAAATGTGCCCAGGAATCGAACCCGCGCACCACGACTAGCCGAATTCCTAACCACAAGGCTATCACCGCTACAAAAAATATGCATAGTGCTGCAATTATTTTTAATTTTTATACCTCATTGTACACACGATCCTGCGGTTCGCCGATAATAATCATACTCCAGAATAATAATAGCGTCCGAATATTGTACCTAAAACAAGTTCAAAATACTCACCTCTTGTATGCCGGAGGGAACTATAAATCCGAAAGCAAGCCCCAAACACGGGAGAACTAAAACAACGAGAACATTTCTCATTTTCCACTATTGCGGAATAAATACACAGGAATATAGGTGTCTGTTATAATAAAACTGCTGTAGTTTACTACTTTACAACTGCCTTCCACTGATGAGTCCTGAATTGGATCTAACACGACAATGGTCTGAGTTGTATTGATGTTGTCAACAATAGATATTATTGTAAACAACAGAACCGATCCCCTATTGTTGGTTTTGAGCCGAGTTTCATTATTGGGAAAAGATAATTCAAGATTGAGGAATCTCAATAACGTTAATATTATTTACTAGCTAATGACCGCTACTTCGTCCGCATGGAATAAGTTTTTTTTAATTCCCACGGGAACTACCAGCAAAGACGTGCCGCCAAGCGATTTAGCGTTCCGGTACGATGCCGTGTAGAAATCTATTAGGGGCATGGATTTTACATTATCTGCCATACCCTAACAGGTTAGTCCGCTACCACCTTAGACTGCATCATCACTTACCATCAGGTGTGATCGCAGTCAAGGGCTAACTTGTAGTTGATAAAAAAAACATTTTTAATTTTCCCGGATCAAAAGTAGCCCATGTTCTCAACTACTCCAGGTCCTCAACTATACCCGTGCAAAAAATTACATCGATCCGTTGCTTTCATGCGGCGTGATTGAAAGACAAACAAACACACTTTCGCATTTATAATATTAGTATGATAAACATGACTTAAATTATTTTCGTCTTTCATGATTATTATCACCATCGTCATCATCAGATGTCTATAGCTAAACATAAATGTCTTTTCCAAAGCACGAATTTCCTCAGCTAAATCCAGCCTACTTGTCACTTTATATTGTCAGTCCATCTTATTCGAGGGCTCCCCAGCAAGGCTAGCATGGGCCGGAAATAAAATTTTTATCCCCCGATTTTATCCACTGACAAGAGATAAAATTAACTTATCCACCCCTCAGAGCACGGCAACAGGGGAGAGGAGAAGTTTATCCCCGTTTGACATTTCACGGGGACTCGGGGGACTATTTATCCACCGTTATTTAGCGTTTTTATTTATTTATTTAGGAATAAAAATTTTATCCTTTCCTCGGGGAGAAAATTGTCTCGGCCCATGCTAGGGGGGCAGGTTTCGTTCATCTTTTGGCAATCAATTACGCCAGTAAATATTTAAAACAGTCATATTTCTATCAGGTTAGCCCGCTACTATCTTAGACTGTACTATGTTGACTGCCTCGTTGGTCTAGTGGTTAGCATGTAGGTTAGGTCTGCGGCCGACGAGGTCCCGGGTTCGAGTCCCGGGTCGGGCCATGATTAAGTATTGGGTTTTTCTGACTAGAAATTCTCAGTACTAGCCCGGAGTTAGGAAGTTGGCGGTGTTTCACCCCCGTGCCTCGGAGAGCACGTTAAGCCGTCGGTCCCAGTTATTATCACTAACATGATAATAGTCATTAAAGCCCGCCAACCCGCATTGGAGCAGCGTGGTGGGTCTTATTTCATAAAGTAATGTCAGATTTATTCGGAAACTTACCAGGAGTACTCATTTTTGTTGATGATATTTTAGTATTTGGGTCAAGTCAAAAAGAACATGTATTGTTGGTCTTCTAGCGGAGAGTATTCGTTGTATTTCGACTTTAAAATATTAATTTCTAGGGGAGCAGGGTTTGGGCAAATGACACGCCTCGAGTTCAGATCAAAGACAATCTTTATTTTTTCTTATCATAGTGACATTACATATTGCCATAGACTATGCTACATGCCCCTTTTTAAAAAAGAAAAATAAAATGACAGATGACATCGACATTGACATGGCATGTGATAACACTTTGACAGCTAACCTATATTTACCTAATGGCAAACAAGAGCTATACATACTACATAATTTGAAATTTTCATTATATATAATACTTTTAAGTCAGGCTATTAAATTTACATATTTATTATATTATATAGAATACAATTACATTACGTCAACATCAGTGAAATGAAATACATACTATGCTAATTAAAATACATCATTGGAAACCTTGTAAATTATTATTTTAAATACAATGTCATATTCTTTAAATAAACTTATAAATCTAATCTGTTTTTTCTTTTTAACAATCTACCTCTAGAACTGTACCGAGGTTCTTCTTTCAGATCTATAGATGTTGATATGCAAGGTAAGTTATCATTGTTTACATTCTTATCACTATTACCCTTAGATTCTGACTGACTTAAACTAGACTCATTATTTTGACTAGAATAATTAGAACTTGATACATTTACATTTTGACTTGATATAAATCTTTCATTATCTGAACTATCTAGACTAGACTGACGACTTGACATTTGACTCTGAAGTAAATATTCAGGTATGTAGTAGAATATACGATTATCCTCCCTTTCTACATCTTGACCTTGATTTGACTTAAATTTTTGACTCGATGCCCGACTATGAGACATTGACTTTGACTGACAGTTTTTGTTTGTTATTGCTTGACTCGACTGTTCTGACTGGGAGTTTGACATACTTTGACTTGGATTGTTTGACTCGCTGACATTGTTTGACTGACTGACACTGTTCGACTGACTGATACGGTTAGACCTAGACTTAACATTACTACTAGATCCAGACTCTGACTTTGACAAACATGATTTGAACAATTTAATATGTTGAGTATTTCGCCTGTAAATTGTTCCATCTGAGTTTTTGACTAAATATGATCTAGGAAAATTGGTTTTAGACACAATTGTACCCCTGGTCCATGACACATCATTTGGGTTTTTCTTGAAAAATACTGAGTCATTTGGCTGAAACTCCTCTGGAGAAATAGTACTTTTATTATAGTATCTCTCTCTTTTGGAAATTACTTCAGACTTATTTTTAGAATGGTCTGAAAATGTAATCACTTTAGGCTTTAGACTTTCATAATGGTAAGGCAACCTAGTTCTTAGCTTTCTAGACATGAGTAATTCTGACGGTGACTTTAAATTTCCTCTAGGTGTTGTCCTATATTGTAACAAACCTAAGTGAAAATCTGTACCTGAGTCTTGACATTTTCTTAATATATTTTTTATTATTTTTACAGACACTTCGGCTAAACCGTTTGACCTTGGGAAGTTAGGACTAGACACTATGTGTTCAATATCCCAATCACTAAGGAATTTTTTCATCTCCTGACTATTATATGGTGGCCCCCCATCGCTGACCAACTGCTCTGGGATTCCATGACGAGAAAAAATTGACTTCAAATGCTGGATGACAGTTTGACTTCTATGATCTGTATTCAATTGAGCAATTTCTATGTAATTTGAATAATAATCTACTACTAATAGGTATTTCTTGTTATTGTACTCAAATAAATCTGTTGCCAACCTTTGCCATGGCAGGCTAGGCTGATCATGAGATAATAAAGTTTATTTTGTTTTATTTGGACTATATTTCATACAAGTTTCACATTGTCTAACTTTCATCTCAATGTCATGATATATGTTGGGCCAAAAAACTAAACCTCTTGCTAAGTTTTTTGTTTTTTCTATGCCCATGTGACCTTCATGTAAGATATTTAATATTTCTGTACGCATTGACTTAGGAATAATTACAGACTGACTTTTGAGTAAAATATCATCAATGGCATGAATTTCATCTCGAATATTCCAGTAAGGTAAAGTTATAGGATCACAATGATTTTTATTGTTTGGCCATCCCTTTAAAAAATACTCTTGTAATTTTAATAAAGTTATATCTGACTTAGTACAATCTTTAATTTTTTGTAATTTGCTTTGAGATATGGCTAAATTAGAAGTTAGTAAGTTTACTTGACAAACAATGTTACTTTCAAATTCGTTTATATCAAATTTTTCTATAGCGGTGTTTGATGATATCGGAGCCCTTGAAAGCGTATCAGACACATACATTTCAGTACCTTTTGTATATGAAACTATCAGGTCGTATGACTGCAGTGCGATCATCATTCTTTGAAGACGAGCTGGCACATCTGCCAATGGTTTTTTAAACAATGTGACTAATGGTTGGTGGTCTGTCTCCACCTGTATCGTTTTACCATATATATACTGATGGAATTTTTTACACCCATACAAAATAGCATATAATTCCTTTTCGATCTGAGCATAATTTTGCTGAGTGCTTGTGAGTGACTTTGATGAATAGGCAATAGGGTTTTTCCCATGAAAAATAACTGCACCCACCGCACTTTTAGACGAATCTACTGACATTCTAATTGGTTTATTGACATCATAATGAACTAAGACCGGTGACTGACTAATGAGATTTTTCAAATTAATGAACTCTTTTTCATGACTCTCTGTCCATTGCCAGATATTTTGTTTTTTAAGTAGACTTCTGAGCAAATTTGTTTCATTAGCTAAATTTGGTATGTATGAACCTAGATAATTCACCATTCCCAAAAATCTTTGTAATTCTTTAACATTTTCTGGTCTTTGCATCTCGACTATTGCTTCGACTTTAGACTGATCTGCTGAAATGCCATTTTTATTAAAAACATGACCTACATATCTTATTTCTGGCTTGTCAAACATACATTTGGCTTTATTGAACTTTAGATTTACTTCACGAGCTTTTTTAAAAACATTTTCTAACCTTTCATCGTGTTCTTTTTGACTTGACCCAAATACTAAAATATCATCAACAAAAATGAGTACTCCTGGTAAGTTTCCGAATAAATCTGACATTACTTTATGAAATATTTCCCCACTAGACTTAATGCCATACGGAAGTCTAAGGAATCGGTATCTCCCGAACTGTGTGTTAAATGTACATAGTAGACTACTTTCTTCATCTAATTGTACCATCCAGTAACCTGAATTAGCATCTAATTTTGAGAATACTGAGGCACCTGCTACTTTAGATCTTAAATCGTCTAGAGTAGGATAAGGAAAATGTGGTCGCTTAATAGCTTTGTTCAGTGGTCTGGGGTCTAAACATATGCGTAATTGACCATTAGGTTTCTCTATAGGAACTATTGCATTTACCCAGTCTGTGGGAGTTGTGACTCTTTCTATGACTTGTAACTCTTCCATCCTATCTAGCTCATTTTTAAGTTTTGGATGTAAAGCATAAGGAATTCTTCGGACGGGACAAATTTTAGGCTCAACACTTGTGTCAACATGTAAATGTGCCTTGTGAGGCAGACAGCCTAAACCTTCAAATGTATCAGAATAAGTCTCCAATAGTGATGTTACTGACCTTTGATTTGTCACTTCAAACAGCCTTTTGACAATGCCCAAGTCTTCAGATGTTTTCGCACCCAGTATGGTTGAACATTCACAATCCACAACAATGAACTTAATCTTGGTTTGAGTCCCATTTTCAAGTGTGCAAGTCAGTATTACACTACCTAAATTTTTTATTTGTTGTCCTGAAAATGAAAATATGTTATCAAATGATTCTTTGACTGGAATTTTAATGTTGCTATCCTTTTCTAATTTTTTGACCGTATAAATTGAAATAACACTCACTTCTGCGCCAGTGTCAATTCGGCAAGATAATAGCTGATTTTGACATTTAAGATTAATTTTCCAATTATTTTTATTACATTCTACCTTTTTTATGACTGATTCAATGACAAAATTTTCTTGACTATAATTCTTTTGACAAGGACTATGACTATTTTGACTATAATAAGGGTCTATTTCTGAACTACTGTATATTTCACCTACTTTTCTGCTGAGACAATATTTAGCAAAGTGGTTCGGCTTTTTACAAATTGCACAGGTCTTGCCCTGCGCTGGACATTTGTAGCGGTGTACCTGCCCACACCTTCTGCACGTCCCACTGCTGGCTTGGCGGCTACTTGATTCTGCTCTGCTGCGATCCTGGCTTGTTTGCCTTGGTCTTGATACTGGTCTTGACGATCTTGAGGTTGATGGAGTTTTCTGTCTTGGCTGACGAAACTGTTTTGAAATTGTTTGAACTTCACTGTTGAATTCTTGTTGTTGTTTTATTCTTTTTGATCTTGTGCCGGACAATTCTATGGTTTTTGCTATTGCGACTGCTTCATTGACATCTTTTATTTCGTTGTTTTGCAGTAATTTTTCTTTGATATTTTCGTTTTTTAGACCGATTATAAACATGTCTTTCACTAGGGATTCTTTTAGATTTTCAAATTTGCATGTGGAAGCTAAATTGTTTAAACACGTCACATACTCATCTATTGATTCATCCCTTTGGTATCTAGTGAAAAAGTTGTATCTTTCTACTGTTGTGTTTTTACATGCATTAAATTTTTCGTCAAATCTTTTTAGAACTGACCTAACGGTTTCTTCTGACCTTTGAACATTAAATGAATCATATATTTCCAGTCCTTCGTCGCCTATCGCATTGAGTAATATTGCAATTTGTTTCTTTTCTGGCAGCTTCTCTAAGTCGTTTGCTTCGCAATATATTTCATATTTTTGCTTCCATCTCCTCCATTTTTCCGAATTTGCGCATTCTGTACCTCCGCCATTTTGCACGCTTAGCTTCAGTGGCTTGAGACCGTTCGCGAGGATTACGTTTTGTGACTTTTCAGGCGTTACCATTTTGTTTCTTCTTATTTCTTCGTTTTGTCTTCTGACACCATGTATTGTTGGTCTTCTAGCGGAGAGTATTCGTTGTATTTCGACTTTAAAATATTAATTTCTAGGGGAGCAGGGTTTGGGCAAATGACACGCCTCGAGTTCAGATCAAAGACAATCTTTATTTTCTCTTATCATAGTGACATTACATATTGCCATAGACTATGCTACAGGTCTAAGCTCTAATTCCCCTCTCCTATGAGAGTGGAGGCCTGTGCCCAGCAGTGGGACGTTAATGGGCTGTAGTCGTTGAACAGATGGGCCGTGAAAGCGTAGCAGACAGACAGACACACTTTCGCATTTATAATATTAAGTATGGATAATGAGAAATCCCATATGGCTCTCAGCGGCTCACAGCTAGTACCTTACAAAAGCTTTACACTTAGTAAGAGAAGAGAACTTTAGTCATAACCAAACATGGCATAACATTAAGTAATTAAAAAACATTTAACATAAAAATAAATTTATTTTTTATTATTTACAACAGATGTTCCCATGCATCAATACCAAATGATGCTCCTTTACAATTTCGTATTTCTCAATCGAAAATACCCAAGACAGCTCTCAGCTCAAAAAGTACGATTTGAATATCAATGCCATTGGCATTGAGTTCCTCAACTTCTGCGAGGAAGACCTCGTTCTGCCAAAGAGCGCTGTAGGTCTGGTCCCATTCCTCGCTCCAGAAGTTTTCCATGGCAAGTCTGAAACTTTCAGAGTTATCCATCTTCTCCTGGTAGAGTGCAGACAGCTTGTCCTTAGGAAAGAGTTTGATGGAGTCCTGGATAAAGGATGAGATGTCACGACCGGTCGCTTCTTGGCGGACGCTTCTTTTTGCATTTTGGACGCCGTCTAAAACATGTTAATATATCATTTTATTACTAAGAAAATATAAACGAACGAAGCGTTGATAGCTTACGTGCGTCCTTTTTGTTTTTGGGGTATCGGTTGTCGATCCTCAGGCGCACACGTCTAACTTTTATGAGTTAAATATGCATTTTAAGTTATGCATACTTATTATGATGCAAAAGTCTGTCTGTCTGCTACGCTTAATTCTTATAATTCTGCACTTGGCTAATGTGGTAAACTAAAGCCAATACCTTTTGCATTATGAGAGGAGCCTCGTGTTCAGCAGTGTGGTGATCTAGTGGTGATAATCAGTTTAAATGATGATTATAATTATTCTTTAAAAAAAACAGTTTGAGGCAATTTTTTTTAGAGATTAAGGTACATTGAATCATTGATCATTATAATATCTATATCCAGAAATCAATAGATATGTAGTATATATGACGATTAGATATGTAGTAAAACTAGATTTCTAAGTTTTCCAAAGACTAGATGTTACATAAAACAAAATGGTGTCAATCATAATACCTCTTATGTAAAGATAAAAAACTTATTCAATTGAAATGCTTCAGAAGAAATCGGAGTAGCGAGATAAGAAAAAGACACAAACAAAATTCTGCTAAGAGATAATCAATCACAAGTTGACAATTTATATCAGTATCGAGATAAATGGAACGCAGCTCATGCGTGAGAAATAAAAAATGACTCGTGTGAAAACATGTTTGGGTAAAAGATGAGACAGAAAAAAGAAATAGATGCGGCTACGGGCTGCGTGGAGCTAAAGATAAGAGTGCTAAAACGTTGTGGAATAGATAAGGAAGTAACTCGTTTTAATCGGAAAAAAAGTTTTTTTTTTGAAGTGAAAACTTCTTTAGCCGCGTTGAACACTTTTTGGTAGGGGGTAAACTTGTGGATTCGCGTCACCGACATACTCGTGTTGTTACGAAGACAAAAGGTTTTAAATATAAATATACTACATTCGTAATTAAACTTTAATGCCTAAATTTTTAATTTTTTTGAATATTCATATTTATATTGGCGTTTGAAAATCCATACTAATATTATAAATGCGAAAGTGTGTCTGTCTGTCTGTCTGTCTGTCTGTCTGCTACGCTTTCCCGGCCCATCTTTTCAACCGATTTTGCTGAAATTTGGTATAGAGGTAGGTTATATACTTTTTATCCCGGAAAATTAAGAAGTTCCCGCGGGAATCAAAAAACCTTAATCCACGCGGACGAAGTCGCGGGCATCATCTAGTTTTATATTATTTTCAAATTTTAATACTAAATTTCTAAGTTATAAGTTTTCACTGTTATCGTCCTTATATGACTGCCAATTTTTTTTTCTTTAATTTATAGTCTAGCGCTTGGCTGCAATCAGACTTGCTGGAAGTAGTGATGCAGCCTAAGGTGGAGCGCGCTTGCCTAGAAGATGCCTATTCACTCTTGATTTGAAGATACCAATATTATAAGCGGATGGGAAAACGGAAGCCGGGGAAGGGCATTCTTAGGGTGTTAGCTAGTCCTACAAAGTACAACCACAGTATATAATCTTGCATCGACGCCCATACAAATTGCAGACAACCTCTACGAGTCCACACTCCACACTTACAACGTTACTCCTTTGTATGCATACTTATTTTGTGCTAGAACTATTTAGCTGCCTCGTTGGTCCAGTCGTCAGCATGTTCGACTGCAGCTGACGAGGTCCCGGGTTCGATTCCCGGGTTGGGCCATAATAATTGAGTATTGGGATTTTCTGACTAGAAATTCTCATTACTAGAACGTACTACTTATTATCTATTCTGTGGTACTAGCACAGAATAGGTAATAGTAGTACTAGCCCGGAGTTATGAAGTTGGCGGGTTTTCACCCTCGTGCCTCGTACGTAAAGCAGGTCGGTCGCGCCTGATCTCTCTCCGGTCGTGTCGTATTTTTCATCCCATCGGCATATGAGAGTAAAGGAACAGAGTGCACCTGTGTTTGCAAACAAATTGGGAACTATAATATCTCCCGCGCAGATGGCTAATCTTACTGGAGATTGGCCGCCGTGGCCGAAATTCGGTCGGGAGGACATTATTATTATTATGTGAGCTAGAATTACTAAATTTTGTGCTGAAAATTCGGCCAGCTCGGAGATACGCTCTCCGAGCTACATCTGCGTCTTCCATCTGTCGTCCCGCAATGTTCATCTGTCCAGACGTTTCCGTCGGATGATTAGATAAAGATTAGATTGCCTTCTGAAAAGGCCCATATACTTAGTAAGCGACCATGTTTCGAAGCCGTAAGATTTCACTGGCAACACGCACAGTTTATTGACGACCTCCGTGGCGCAGTGTATAGCGCTGTTTTCTTAACGTTCGGAGGTCCCGGGTTCGATCCCCGACAGGGTCAATTTGGGAATTTATAATTTCTGAATTTTCACTGGTCTGGCCTGGTGGGAGACTTCGGCCGTGGCTTGTTACCACCCTACCGGCAAAGACGTGCCGCCAAGGGATATAGCGTTCCGGTACGATGCCGAAACCGAATAGGGGTATGTGTTTAATACGACTGCCATGCCCCTAACAGGTTAGCCCGCTACCATCTTAGACTGCATCATCGCTTACCGTCAGGTGAGATCGCAGTCAAGGGCTAACTTGTAGTGGATTAAAAAAAAAAGTTGCATCTAGAAGTCTTATTACATACAAATCATCAATTCGATTCGAACATCAAAAACGAATCAAAATATATTTCCAGTTACAACGTCACAATATGGCAGAGAGTCCATCCTAGTCTTCGTTTGAGCCAATGATATTAGTAAAATCAACTCAAATCTATGGTTTGAGCACATTTTTTTTTCATTATAATGTTGTTAAAGTATAAGCCTACTCACCAACAGCGTTGTTGATTTCGTTGATGAAGTAAAGGATGTCGATGTTGTGAGTTTCCAGGAATTCAACCACCTGGAAATAAATTCCGAATTAGGCACCAGGTTTTAGATTAACCTTAAAACGCTGATTAACAACCTCTTTAATAAAAGAACCCTTTACCCTTACCACAAGATTTTAAATTATACCGACTTTGAGCATATAACATGAGCGCCGTAACATTTTGGTGTTAAAATAAAATGGTCTTTGATTGCGTTTTTTTAGAGCTCAAGTTCGTCCATACATCCACATCAAGCCGGAACGTTGCGAAATTAAAATCTAAAAGCGTTCAGGTCCCTTTTCCTTGATTATTTCCTCACGCGGACAACGTTGAACGTAATCGAGCGTCGAAACACTTTGGTATCAAAGTAAAATGAACCTTAACCTCAAAAGAATAATATTTGATTCTACTCACAGCCTTAAATTCAGGTATTTCTTCCATTTCATAGACCAAGTTTCTGAACCTGGGCGACATGAGGTATTCGATTCCCGCTTGGAATTCTTCGAACTGGGCGTATTCCTCCATCAACTGTTCAAATCCCTCCTCAGCCTCTTCTCTGATGATTTCCATGAACTCTTCATAATGTTCGTGGAACAGATGCCTTGGCTGAGGAGCTGAATAGCCCAAGGCTAGCAGAGCGAGGAAGGTGACAAAGATCTTCATTGCGACTGATTGTGAAGTTACAATGGTGTGTTGCAATAGAATCTGCCTTATATACCATGGCGATTATCTTGAATTGATATGGTATCAGCAACATAGAGATTTTTTCTTAAGAGATGGTTTATGACAACAACAATACCTAATCATTTACAAACAAACTTAGTAATGCGGTCATGGGATTTTTTGAGACGTTGTGATAAAAATTTGTTGGAAAACCCAAAAAAAAACGGCGATTAAATTTAAATCCTAGATACCGCCTAGGCCTAGGCCTAGGCCGCCGTTACACCGTAATGAGTTGTAAATTCTGTCACGATTCGTTTTACCTCTGTTTTGTTATTAGAGTGTGTGTAATAAAGTGTTTTTACTTACTTACCAGTAGCATGGTAGCAACCATAGAATTCACAATAATTTTATAGGAAGTAGTATACAGTAAAAGCTTCTTATTCGCGCTACCTTCATTCGTGTTTTCACTATTCGCGGATTAAAAAATTGAGACCCAATTCCTATATCGCGGCTTACGATTTCTTTATTCGGTTCTTTATTAGACTTGCTAGCGACGGCTAGCCTCATACAAATTGATTTGTATACAAATGTATGGAAAGCATTTTTTTTTTTTTTTATTATCAAAATAAAAATCGATACATCTTTGGTGGGTAGCACTGCGAAAAACCACGTAGGTTTAAAATTTGATGTGAGCTACCATGATAATCGCCACTTAGCCATACATATAAGTTACCTGTAGCCGTATTACAATAATGCTGCTTCAATAAACTGTTGTGATTGGCTGAATTTGTGGTATTCTCGCTAAGATAACTAATTGGGCCAATAGTGAATGAGTGAGCTGTTATTTTACGGTGTTAAGGCAAAGTCTATCGCAAAAGTTTAAGTTACGTTACTTTGCATGCTGCGAATTTGTTTATTTCATTAGGATTTATTTCTATATGAGTAGTATAAAATCGCCGACGCGCGTCTTATTATGAATATTAAATTGACAGCAGATATCATTTCTATTAACTATTTAAGATTTCTGTGGTAGCAACATTTCTGCTACCATACAACTGAGTGGCTAGCAACAAAACGAACAAGCATAATAATAATCCGATACTTGCTACTCATAACTTATCTCATCTGTCTGTCACAAAAAAGTACATACGTAAGGCACCTACTTATTTACCAAAATTGAAATATGTAGACACTTCACAACTAAGATAATAATAATCTTTATCACTAAAAAAAGCGATTTACAAATCGCATCCGGTCTTACAAGACTGCAAAGACACGAAAGAAAATGTGTGAAAAAGGTACTTGGCACCAGATTTCTTTCGGGCCAAAACACAGTACAGTACAGGATAAATATGCACCGACATACATTACTTATAAAAAAAAAAACATACGCGCCGAATTGAGAACCTCCTCCTTTTTTGGAAGTCGGTTAAAAAGTTAGCGCTAAAGGCCAGCGCACGACCTTTTATAATATAGGGCTGCACTGACCTGCACGACAAGACAGAACGAATACGACGCGCGAGTTTGTGCAAAATGTGCTGTGTGAATTCTAGATAGATCGTAAAAGCCCTTAATAATCTATTTTAGTATTCAAAGCTACGACCAATAGGTACTACTATAGACGACAAAATAATAAATCATTAATAATTTAAAAAATATCAATAAAAATAACAAATAAAAAGTTTTATTTCTTCATGGATATCAATACATTTATGGTAACTATGGAATCCATGGACTAATCAGAATAGAACCAGTGATGTTGAACCGGATTTCCTGTAGTCCTATCCTTATAAAATTTCCTAACATAATCTTTATTACATAATATTATTATCCTTACAAAATGAGGGTACTTCAAATAAATTTCAATGGCACTTGTCAACGAATGCAATATTGCATACTCATGACATAAAGGAAAACTGGAAGTGGAATTGCTTACTCATTCAAATACCCATTTAACGAATTTAAAACTGTACTTAAATAGAATTAAATTGTTAAAATAGTGGTTTTCCCGAGGTTAAAATACCTGTAAACCGAATTAAAGTGTTCAAAACAGTGGTTTTTTCCGAAGATAAAATGACTGACAAAACTGCAAACGAACTAGATGAGTCAGCCTTACTATCAGCAGATCATACCAGCAACAGTGAGTTCTTTATCGATGATTACTCGCATCTAAGACTGTCGTATTATCAGTATCGAAACGACATATCCCTTGATGCAAGTAACTTATCCTACCAAGATTCTGCATACTCCACTAATGCTTCAACTACTGCAAGTTGCCATGATAATTCTGCCAATGCTTCAACGGATGAAAATTGTCATGAAAATGAAGTTTTGAGTACTGAATCTACTACTACAAATAGTGCTGCAAATTCTAAAGCTCTAAATGAAGAAGAAAGGCGCAAACTTCGTGAGTTCTACGTATCACAAATTCCTGATCTGCCACACCCATCTTACACTGTGGCATCGATTATTGCATCGGCTTCACACAGAATGAATCCAGCGAATCGTTTTGTGTATAACAATAGAATTGAACAAGGTAATGCAAGAGATGACAATTTTGAAATGGAGACGTTTAAACCTCAACGTAGATCTACGCTGAAACCTAAAAAAAGTAATGAGTTGAATAAAAATTAAAGTTAAGTAATTAAAGCGATGTAAAATTTGCAGAAGTCAAATCACTATCATGTTTATGTCTATAATATAATTAAGTAATTAAAACTAAAACTTTAATAAACGCCATAAAACAAAATAAGAAGAAGAAGAAAACTTGCAGAAATTTATGACTTATTTTTACAAGTTTATTGCTAGTCTACGTAAATTATTATTGTCCTTACTAAGTGTTACGAGTATTTTTTTTATTTTAAAAGTTTGTATGATTTGATTGTATTAGCCTAGTAATATAAGAGCGTGTTTTAAACATTGAAAAGTAATTATTTATTAAGTTTAGCGGAATTAATATTTTATGCACTTTGTTTATTGCCTTTGTGTTTTATGTAGGTACTTATGTTAGCTAGAAAGATATGCAAAGAAGATCGGTTAATTTCCCGAAACTAAGATAATAATGCCGAAACTAAGATTACCTATTAACTTAACAAGAAATTATATCTTATTTATGATACTTTTCCCTTCCATTCATCTTCCTTGCATATACCTAATCGTATCTTTGAACATAATATCTTAAAGCAAACAATCTCTGTTAGTTTTTAATTTTTAACTTCAAAATTAGTAGGTAAGTATCAAAAAAAGAATTGATTAATGTTATGTAATGTTATTTTTTTGTATTATTAATTTTATTATTCGTAAAGTATTAATTTAATTTATTTATGTCCTATTGCACCACCAGTCAAAATTAATAAAAGCCATCTCTCAAGTATTTTGTTTGCTAGTTTTCATTTATTTTATCCATTCCTAAATGTATCTAACCTTTTTGTAGTTCTGGTCGTGCAAGTATTGTTATTATAAGTACCTAACTAACTAGGTAAGTAAGCATTCCATATTTCGAATAAAACATCAGTATAGTTAGGTACCTACCTATTGAAAAGTAGAAGCTCCTAGGTTATTAGTATGGTGCAAGTGTGACAGAAATACATAGGTAGTTACGGATCCCACCTCACTCATAAATCTCGTTTTAAGATTTTTCTCCGCAAATATAAACTTAAAGAGACGAACTTTTATAAAAATTTCGAGATGCACAAAATATTTTTAAATTCTAAAAGTTCCCGTAGCGAGTGAATTTGCTTATAGTAAGTAAACAAAATTAGTTCGTGAGCGGATGTTAGCAGATTGCATATAATATGAGGGAGTACCTTTATTAAATTTCATGTAGGTCGCCGCTAAGCCGGGGGAAGGCCGGGAGCCATTTTGAAAATCTGGGGTCACGGTAGTGACCCCGCCAAAGCGAGCCAAAGGAAACGGGGCACTACCTACCTTTTCTCGAAGCGTTTCGTCGGATTTTCGAACCGTCATAGCTTAGGTCCAGATGATGCTAGAAAGCTGAAATTTTCAGGATAAGGGGTTGTTGGCAAACTTACCAAATATACCAAGTATAAATTTTCTAGCATATATAGTTTCAGATTTATTGATACCTGAAATACGTCGATTTCGTGACTGACTCACTGACCGTCATCAACATGAAAAAGGTACTTCCTGAAGTGCTAGAAGGCTGAAATTTGGTATGTAGGCTAGAATTTGCATATAAACAACAGGAAAATTAAGAAATCTGAAACTTTTCCCCTCCAACCCCTCCTATAGGGGGTGCAAATCTGACAGCATTTCCTCGTATTTTAGAACAGTCATAACTTCGGTACGGATGATGGTAGAAAGCTTTAATTTTCAGGATAACATGTCGTTGGCACATTTATTAAACATACTAAGTTTCAATTATCTAGCATTTATGGTTTCAGATTTATTGATACCTGAAATACGTACTTTTGGGGGTTTTTTACTTTTACTAAATCACATGAAACACGAAACCTCTAGGGTACTTCCTAAAGTCCTAGAAAGCTGAAATTTGGTATGTAGACTAGGAATTGCACATAAACAATGGAATAATTAAGAAATCTGAAACTTTCTTTTTCCAACCCCTCTTATTGGGGGTGCATATTTGACAGCGTTTCCACGTATTTGCTAACCGTCATAGCTTCAGTCCGGATGATGCTGGAAAGCTGAAATTTTCAGGATAAGATGCTGTTGGCCAACTTATTAAACATACCAAGTATCAATTGTCTAGCATTTATAGTTTCAGATTTATCGATAACTGAAATACATCGGTTTCGTAATTTAGCCTTATAAATCGCTGATGAAAATCAAAACCTCTAGGGTAGGTACTTCCCAAAGCCCTAGAAAGCTGAAATTTGGTATGTGGGCTAGGAATTTCATATAAATAATGGGAAAATTAAGAAATCAGGAACTTTTCCCTTCCAACCCCTCCTATAGGGGGTGCATAATAGCTGCACAGTCGGTACTAAAAGAAATATGTGCAAAATGCCGTATACATACATAATACCGTACATAAATAATATATATATAAAATTCATGACTCAGGTACAAATGTTCTGAATACAAACAATATGCCCCTAGCACCCGCGCGAACCCGCGACCTCTCCCTCAACAGTCATGGTCTGTAACCAATCGGCCAAACAGGTCGCACATAATAATCACGTAATCTTGTCATTTTTATTCTCATTATTTTCATTTTATTACTGAAAAATTATAAAATACCTATAAGTACTTACAACATAAAATATTTTTCAGAGGTAAATATACCTATAGTAATCATTGGCGAAGAGTCCACGTATGACCCGGCATCCCTTTAGGAATTGTTCAATAAGTAATCAACGATATTTTCGTCTAACCCTGTTCTTCGAACTAAACACTGTTCATTGGTTTGAATTAAATTAACGCGTGACAATTTATAGAAAAGTAGATGATGCCCGCGACTTTGTCTGCGTGGATTAAGGTTTTTGATTCCAGCGGGAACTGTTTAATTTTCCGGGATAAAAAGTAGCCAATGTCCTTCCCCGGGATACAAACTATCCCTGTAAATTTCATCAAAATCGGTTGAAAAGATGGGCCGTGAAAGCGCAGCAGACAGACAGACACACTTTCGTATTTATAATATTATATGGATCTAAACTAATATTAAAAAGAGGAAAGATTTAACCGTCAAGTTTGCTGTGGATAAAATTAAAAAAAACTCAACCGATTTTAAAAATTCTTCCGGCACTTCACGTAGGTTCATTCCAGTGCTAATGTAAAATCTTATGTGCTGCTCAGTGTCCACTGGCTTTAGTGGGTAAAAAATAATGGACTATTATCATGATTAGTGCTAGCCTTGCGAAGCGGGGCGGGTCGCTAATCAACAATAAGCAGATATAAACCGGCTGGCCCATACAACCAAATATCTTTAATACTGAGCACCAGACTCGAAAATAAGAACTAACTTAAGTATGTATGGATTTGCCGCTCATTACATACATATACAGCAAACCCACAAAGAAAAGAGGCAACGATAGAGAGTGGGCAATGAAAAAAGGAATAACTGTAGTGCGAGAAATAGAGTCCAAAAAATTAAAAAATCTAGTGCGCCTGCCAAAAAGAAATGAAATCCCACCAAAACCATTTCATGGATAGGCTGCCAAAACTCGCATACAAGTCCAAATCATAATGCTTTCACTGTTAAAAAGTTATGAGATCTCTAGTAGAGCCAAGCCCCTAGTTGAGCTCCGATTTGTGCTGCGCATCATCATAGCCCATGGGGCCAGTTCCAAGTCCAAAGTGTACAGGTTTAAGTACTTTTGGCTGTACCACATTTACTACATAGAAGTCCTGACTCTATAAACTCTACATCTTGATAAAAAGATGTGGCTTGGCTGTTTCGTGATCCAATCAATCATTTAATGTTCGTGGAATAGGTATAGTTTGTGCGAGAATCACGAAACGGCCAAGCCACATCTTTTTATCAAGATGTAGAGTTTATAGAGTCAGGACTTCTATGTAGTAAATGTGGTACAGCCAAAAGTACTTAAACCTGTACACTTTGGACTTGGAACTGGCCCCATGGGCTATGATGATGCGCAGCACAAATCGGAGCTCAACTAGGGGCTTGGCTCTACTAGAGATCTCATAACTTTTTAACAGTGAAAGCATTATGATTTGGACTTGTATGCGAGTTTTGGCAGCCTATCCATGAAATGGTTTTGGTGGGATTTCTCTTTACTTCAGACTAGCATGTTTCCTAGAATTCAATGGGTAAACCTTGTAAAATGGTTAGGAAATTGCCTACAATAGTAGGTAAATTATTGTCCCTTAAAACTTATCTAACCGGAATAAAAAAAATGGCAGTCATAGGGACTGCCGATAGAAGTGAAAATGAATATTTAAAATTCTGTTTTTTTAAATACATAATAAAAAATTTAAATTAATTAAAATATAAACTTTAACACTAAGGCATTAAAGTTTAATTACGAATGTAGTATATTTATATTTAAGACCTTTTGGCTTCGTAACAACGCGAGCATGTCGGTGTTCGCGAGCATGTCGGTCACGCGAATCCACAATTTTAAAAGAAGTTTTCACTTCAAAAAAATAGGTGTGCAAATGAAGTCGCATAATAGGTAGGTACCCCAAGGATAGGATGTCTAATCTCCTTTTTTTAAATCTGAACCGACTTGCAAGCTGCAATTTATTCCGTGCTTTAGCCAAGCCTTACAAATGGCCTGCAGACTTCACCAGTGTCCGTTACGTATTGCGGACATTTTGTTCCAGTATTTCGTTTCAGTTTTAGATGAGCAAGTGCGAACTATTTGTGAAAATATAAGTAATTTGGTAACACAGTTTGGTAAGTTTTGAAATGTTTATGTGTGGTTACTAGATCAGGTGGGGTGGGGTTTTTATTATTTATTAAAATACAATATAGCTTAAATTATTTTCATCCTTGGAGGAATTATCCAAGTTTTCATCTGACTAATAAATAGATCGTAAAGGTATTTAGGTATCTTTGTATATTGTTCGAAATCCATGCAAAAGCACAAAAACCAAAGACATTCGAAATTAGAACGAGGCGGACCTTAGTCATATCAACATTTTTCTTTCAAGTCACATAACGTTCAGAAACGCGTTTCGTCCTTACAATATATTAATAACTAGCTGATGCCCGCGACTTCGTCCGCATGGATTGAGGTTTTGATATAATATTAGTATAGATAGGTACCCAGTGGTTTTTCTCACGTCTAAGTAGCATTTTCCTGTAAGATGAAAAAATATGTTATGGACGGCTGCAAAATTATTTGCGTCCCGTAATTATTTGCGTTTTTAATTAAGAATCAGAGAAACCTTGGCTTGGAAAGGTAGTTATTTAGTAAATTACATATTTGCAACCTGAAATTCACCAACGAAATGATTGCAAAATAAAATATTAATCTAGATACATGATATAGCACGTTGTCGTCGTGTCGAATGAGAAAGAAGGCCGGGAAGACAAAACATTTATTATAATTATTACTACAGCTTCTGATTTTGATTTCCCGCGGGAAAGCACTGCGGGACTCTCTTTGTTTTTAAATATTAATTTCTGAACTTTATCTGTGTCGCGAGATGAAAATCCATACTTAATAATATTAATTATGAATACGAAAGTGTGTTTCATTAGTGGGTTGTCCTTCAATCAACCTGATTTATCGACTGCATGCAATAATTATTACTAGGTAGTATTTCTCCTCGCTATTTTTTTTCTATCAAAACCAGGTATCATAGGTAAACAATTTTCCGGGACAAAAGTACAAAGCCTTTATTGTCTAGAATGTGAATGAAGGACAAACCAACAAACAAACACATTTTCGCATTTATAATAATATTAGATATAGTATGAAACTAATGATAATTATGATGTTCGTAATTTTATTATCAAGACTTGGTTTGGTCTTTGTCAAAAGTAGGTATTAAGTATACTGCAACTTTTACAATAATTGAAATTATTCGAATTTTGGCATCCATCCATTTCACTAAAGTCAAATGACTTTCCGTCAATGCGAGCTAAACCTATCTACAGTTCGCGCGCGAGAAGAATGCAGAGTAAATGTATGTGTCACCATACATTTGCTCTGCATTCAACTCGTGCGCGAACTATACCTTCTGAAGAGAAGCTCTTTTCGCCTTATAATAATGCCGATCCTACCTATACCGAAAATTTTCGGGGCTGTATTATCAAACTTTACCTACGACCGTTGTTTCCTCTACATCGCAGTCTTGGGAACGTCCGATCGGGATTAAGCGAGGCTACTTTACATAATAAGAGCGCCTTAAAAAGCTACTCGCCCATTAGCATATAGATTGTGAGCGTGCACACAACGCAATCAATCAGCCGTCCCGCGTTGGGCGGATAGCGTGGCGGCTGTATGCCTATCCCGATTGATAAGTGGATGTTTATTTAAAACCACTGTTGAATAGGTACGGTTGGTCAAAATATCTACCAAATTGGTACAAGCATACAAAATATCCAAATTTTATTTTACAACTTTGTGGGCGTAAGATGTAAAGCCATGGATGTTTTGTGTGGGTAGGACCATTGGACATTCACATGAGAAAAATTGTCCTCATTGTTTTATGGTAAACTAGACTAGATGGTGAAACCGAGACTTCGACCGCGTGGAATTATGTGTTTTGATTCCCGCGGGAACTTTCAGTTTTCCGGGATAAAAAGTAGCCTATGTCCTTCGCGGGGATGTAACTTACGAGTATCTCTGTACCAAATTTCATCAAAATCGGTTGAGTAGGTAGTTGGGCAGTGAAAGCGTAGTAGACAGACAGACGGACACAATTTCGCATTTATAATATTAGTATGGATAAACATTTTTCATTCGTTTTTTCATGTCAAATTACAGCATTCTATAGTAGCATTCTAATAGTCTCTGAGCTAACTAAGCCGCGGACGGACGGATGGTCGGACATGACGAAACTAAAAGGGTTCCTTGTTAACTACGTACCTACTTAACCCTAAAAAGAAAACAATATTTTCACTGTGGTTTACTTCTAGGGTGAAAAAATGAAAAGTTAAAAGAAATCATCACGACTAGGAAATGTCTGGTAGCACTCACAAATAAAGACGCGTTAGGGAACTTTTGCAGCTATTCCGAACTTACCTTCCCTGGGGCGATTTCTTTGACAGTTCACTTAAACTTAAGACCTTATAAATAGAGCTCCCCACGGAAGAAATTTCAAGATTATCTACCGAGTGTTTTTACCAAGTGTTTCTATTCTCTTGGGGTAGAATATTTTTGTCTAATCAATTTACGAAATATAATTATTATAGTTACATACTTACCGGTTCTGTATAATCTATAGTCTATACCTACTTAATATTATAAATGCAAAAGTATGTATACGCTGTATTTTATCCAAGTAATAAACATGGCGCAGCCGATAGGATCTGAACCTACGCTTCTAAATAGACTGAGATTTTAAGCCAACAGCCTACTTTCATTTTTTCCCAAATACCTACTTAAACAAGACAGTTGTACTTTCCGGCACAAAGTAGATGGATATCCGATATCAACCCGGGCCCTACACTCTCCGCCCTGCTTTGATCTCAACGTCAAAAAAGTGAAGTGTCTAGTACAAGATTTCCCCACTGTAGCAGACATGGTACGCCTACATCGTAATAATTATTATCGTACTCATAAGTACCTAAGTATACCAACTCTTTTCATACTTCGCAATTTTAATGCTATTCTGCTCTGGCGCAGTGATGAGCGCTGTGGTTTTACAAGTGCGAGGTCCCAGGTTCGATCCCCGGTAGGGTCAATTTGGAAATTTACCTATAACTTCCGAATGTTCTCTGGTCTGGTCCGGTGGGAGGCTTCGGCCGTGGCTAGTTACCACTCTACCGGCAAAGACGGTGCCGTTAAGCGATTTAGAATTGGATGTAGATATAGAAATCGATGAGGGGTATACCTCGAGCCCGCTATCATCTTAGACTGCAACATCACTACCATCAAATCGCATTCAAGGGCTAACTTGTATATAGGAGCAAAAAATAGTTTTATGTGAGATTTATAAATAAAAGTGTGTGTGTGCAATTCACACACGGCAGAAGTGAAACTTCAGAGAAGTAGCCTACAAGTATTCTATCTCATTCTCTCGCAGGCTAAATCCTATTTATGAATATGTTTGTCTCTTTTTGGTGTCGCTTTTTCTTTCGTTTCATCGAATTTTCAAATCACAACGATTCTAAAGAAGTTTGAAAGAAAAAGAAAAAACATTTATTCACAGCATTGTGCCACACAAAACTTCACTTCAACAAATCTTATCTTACACTAAAACTATAAATAGATTCCAATCCACTTATCCCTGATGGGAATGGAAATCCTCGCATGCATTCAGGTTGAAACTGCGAGTAATTCGAGCAATCAACTCCCCGCCTGGATCCAAAATGCGACGCTGCACCCGCCTCAATCAAATTAGGTAATTGAAATCATTTGACAGCGCGCCGTGCTCTGCGGAAGACGTCGGCTGCGGCAATTAGTAGACAGCTGGCACGCGCGACGTTCTATGCTACTTGTCATTTAAAATATTGGATAGAAGCAGGCGTTGTTTTGCGGAAGTCCATGATAATGAAGGAACTAGAAATTTAATTCGCTATAATCCACGGCAATAGGTCTAATCTAAGTGGTACAGTGCACTTGCACTTACCTTTAGCCCGCGATATTCACCACACCACAGAAACCTTCAAATTATAATAATTTTCAACGTACGTTGTACGTTAGTACATAATACCTCAATGCGTACGTTTCACTCCGATACCGGAGCATCTTCAGGAGATGTTGACTCGACAATGCACGATTGTAAAGAGTGAGTGAAGTTTGACTTAACAATTTTTTGGGAATATATTTAAGTGCAGCCAAATACACGCAATTACAATAGGTAATTATATTATTACTTATCGATATCATCTTATTCAGGGGTCGTATATCTATTACAGCTGTTGTGTACGTACGACATACTCGTAGCTCGAAGAGCCGGTGGCAATGGGCGGGACACGTACTTCGTAGAACCGTTATTATACGTTGCGTTGGATTCCCAAGGTGCTAGAATGGCGCTCTCTCGCCGGAAAGCGCAGTGTTGGACGGCCCCCTACAGAGTGGACGGACGATCTCAAGCTGGGAGCCGCTAAAAGCAAGCAGCACAAGACCGTGTTCTGTGGAGATCCATGCAGGAGACCCTCGTCCAGCAGTGGACGTCTATAGGTTGAGACCACTTTTTTGGGATTTTGTCCGTGATCTGTGGTTGAGACCAATGGTTAAGACGAAAATGACGACGTAATTTATACTACTAAGTTTTATAAATGCGAAAGCGTGTCTGTATGTCTGCCTGCTACGCTTTCACGGCCCATCTTTTCAACCGATTTTGATGAGGTACCGAGATAGGTTGTGCGTTAGCCCTTGAAAAGCGTAATCCTATTGTAATATGTACTCAGTTCAACATAAAGATGCAACTCCTCAATAAATCGATGTAGGTTGTATACTCATCGATTTGGAAGAAAGGTGCATTGAAAATGTAAGTAGGTTAGATTAGGAAATAATATTATAACAATAGCAAGTAAGGTTTCTTTGTTAATTATTTTAGTATGTAAAGAGTAGATATTAAGACACCTTGGAATAAAGACGTCTCCACCAATATCTTATCATTTAATACGAACCAAAAAAAAACACATTACTTCACTATTACCTAACTACAGTGTACCAATTTTCTACATTATCCGTTATCCAGCTAAGCCGCTGGCCCTCAGTCCAATAGGATTTTTGGATCCCCCAGTGCATCGAATAGCACTCTGGGAGTTCATTAGGATCCACCAATGATCTGGATGGATCCTATAACACTTCATTAGGATCCACCGTCTGGCTCCACCAGTGGATCGAACAGCACTGTGATCCACCACTGTTCTTCGTGGAGCCTGTAACACTTCAATGCCCATTTCTATCCTCTAAGACCCATTTTAGTGATAAATAGTTTGTTAATAATAATATACCGGCCACTTTTATTGAACTGATTGTAACGAATCATTTATCCGAAACGGTTCGCATCCTGGGGCGAACATAGGACACCTTTTTACTAAAACACCAAGAAATAAATTTCTACGGTTGCCTACGTTTATTTGTTTGTGGTTTCTTCTTGTACATTTCGTCCCCAACGGGATAAAGTCGTCAAATGCAATAATAAACTTTTTCAAGTAACACTAATTTATTAAATTAAATATCTTAAGTCATACCTACTCTTAACCTAATGTTATTTTAATAAATAATCATTTATTTACAACAATGAATGAACCAGAAGCTTAATTCGCTATAATCCGCCACAGTAGACAAATCTATGTGGTGCAATGCGTGTCTTCCACCGACAACATGCGAACACCCACCACCCAGCAATTCGCACCGGCACAGCACTACACTACACAAATCCTCCAAATCAATGAATAATGACAATGAACGATTGTGGTTCTTCACAATCGTGCATTGTCGAGTCAACATCTCCTGAGGATGCTCCGGTTTCGGAGTGAAACGTACGTAGAGAGTGATTTGGAGGATTATGTAGTTGCAATTCCTAAGATATTTTTTTTTTTACTCATGTAAGTACCTAAACATTGCGCAGAACACTTTTTACAACAGTAGTCCTAGGTAAGCGACGAGAGCGACGCGACGCGATGCTACTCCATAGAAAATGAGAAACTCACGACAACGTGTCAGTTACTGTTTGATACCGTCGCGTCGCATCGTATCGAGTCAAGTTTATCACTGACGTAGACAGTATTACCCGTCTAATCTAAAAATGGATGCGCCTATGTTTTTACGCTCACATACGAACTATGCATAGCAATAAACCAAAGACAAAGAAAGTCTATAGACTGCTTGACACTACCCAATACCCATTTCAGTCGCGTATAAAAGGAATGCATATTTTTTGTCCCTCATCAGTGCCGCCTAATAATCTAACATCAGCGCTGAACATATTTGAGAAAGTCAATTGAAAGTACTTTATTTGCTATCCCTTTCGGTGACACGCTTGGTATGGCTCTAGAGGACTTCTCTTTCTATGCAATAAACACATACAATAAAGATTTAATTCTAATTTGATGGTTTATCGCCAGCTCCTAAATCTGCGTCGTCGCACTGTGACGCCATTAGCAATGATTGCAGTTCAGAGTATATTGTCTCCAACATAACCAGACGAGGTTTTGTATACTGAAACAAAGAGATAGTAATTTTTTTAATTAGGGGTCCTTACCTCAAGAGGAATAAAGGAACCCTTATAATCACTTCGTTGTCCGTCTGTCAACCCCCTTTTTCTCGGGAACACGTGGAGGTATAAATTTGAAATTATCAAAGACTTTGGTCTACGGTCCCTTGGAGTCGTAAAAAAATCAAGCTGCTAAGTCAACACAATCAAAAGATACGGCCCGTTTATACAGCATATTTTGACACTTGTAGGGCGTTATTGACTTCCTCGCCTGCTACAACCAACTGCCTAGTTAGGATTCACTTCCTAAGTGTAGGCGTTGAAATGATACACTCGATAATGACTAACACGATAGTATATTATAATAATGACTTATTGTATAATAACACTGTATAGATATATGGTAAAAGAACGGTGGGCCTAGCAGCGCTGCTAGACTGCCACGCTTGTTCGCGTCTCTCGAGTGAAAAATCCACCGGCCGTTCGACGTTGCTTTCTGCCAATCAGCGATTCGATATTCGAACTTCAGTACATAGTTCGCAGACTTATGCACTGGCCGGTGCGAAGCAAAAAGGCCAGCTAGCGGAGCACCACATCACCCCCCTGCAGAGTGAAAAAGAACGTAGTTCCTTCCAGGCGCTCCTTATTTCCAGGAGTACAAGTGGAAGTACCTCGGTCCATTGTGGGTTAGCGTGGCACATAATCGCCGCCTTAAGCTGGCGGTGAAGTCGCTCCACCATACCGTTGCATTGCGGGTGATACGAAGTTGTCGTGCGATGCTGCGCGCCGGTCAACTCCACTATCTGGTATCGGAACGCGTGCCAACTTCATTGAAGTTGAATCACGCAGCTTCCTTAATTCCTCATCGGATGCCTGCGAACGAGAAAGCTCCACGAGGAGGTCCTGTGCTGAGATGCCCTCCACTCGCGAGAATGCATCCGCAACGAGGTTGTCTGCCCCTTTGACATGCTGAATATATGTAGTATACTTTTGCTGCACACAGGCACCTACATGAGAACAGGACGCATCATCTAACTTTTTGTTCTTCAGACGCAGAGAGACGACGGATGAGTTCCTTCTTTAAAAATTGATATCGCTCAGCAGATGGAGGCTGAGTGATAACATCTTCAATCTCACCTATTATACGCGAATCCAATTGTGCAACAACATGATCAAATTTTGTTTGATCAACCGTGATACCTGAAATTGCAAATTGCGCCTCGACTTGAGCGAACCAGACTGTAGGTCGGTCCACCCAAAATGGTGGAAGTTTAGCTGAAACTTTACAAATTTTAGGTGCATCTGCACTGGGTCAGATGCGGTACTTGCTAGCTTGGACCGTAGCGACTTGTTTTCTTCCACTAATGGCATAGCTGATCCAAGCAGCTCCTTAATTTTTCTTTTAAGCGACTCATTTTCGTCTTCCAAAATTTTAATTTTTTCCATTATTTAATATTTAAGATCCTAAAATATTTATGAAACTAATTCGCTGAAAGAAAATAAATTATTGTTTACAAAATATCTGAAAATGTCAGATAGACACGTTCCTATAAAACAAATTCAAAACAATTGACACTATTGTCTATAAATTTTCTCTTCCAAAATTTGAATTTAAACTAGAATCTTCCTTCTTATATTTGAATCTTGAAAAAAGAAATAAAATCTGCGATGTCAAATGTCCATCGATCCGTCACAGCATTCTATTTATTCGAAAATAATTTCGAAGTCTTCTTCGATGAATTTATGTTTCTCCTTGGCATCGATGCTTCACGATAATATTCTTGTTTAAATATTCTTTAGATTATTATTAAATTTCAAAGATTATTCTTCTTCTAGCTTGATATGAAACGTCCTCAAAAAGCGAGCTTTGACCTTATTCTGATGTCACTTGAAAATAGTGTGACCTTTTATTGAGGTCACTTGAAAATAGACTGACCTTTTATTGAAAATATTCTTCTCGGGGTCACCATTTGTAGGGCGTTATTGACTTCCTCGCCTGCTACAACCAACTGCCTAGTTAGGATTCACTTCCTAAGTGTAGGCGTTGAAATGATACACTCGATAATGACTAACACGATAGTATATTATAATAATGACTTATTGTATAATAACACTGTATAGATATATGGTAAAAGAACGGTGGGCCTAGCAGCGCTGCTAGACTGCCACGCTTGTTCGCGTCTCTCGAGTGAAAAATCCACCGGCCGTTCGACGTTGCTTTCTGCCAATCAGCGATTCGATATTCGAACTTCAGTACATAGTTCGCAGACTTATGCACTGGCCGGTGCGAAGCAAAAAGGCCAGCTAGCGGAGCACCACACACTCGCCAAAATCGATTTACCAACTAAGAATACAACATTACCTACAAATTAATGCAGTAGTACATTTACCTTGAATAATGGTATCAACTTTATGGGCTCATTATTTGAATTTGATGTTTCATTACTTGTGGAGCTTCCAGTTTTGACCAATAAAGTCAGAATGTACAGAACTCGATTCTGAAATGAAAAAAACTTATTATACACTACAAGTTAACATAATTCAGCTATTACAGTTCATTATTTTACTGTCATATTCCAGTGATTTTACTTACTAGTTTTTCTACTAAAACATTATGACCATCCAATGTTTTTAGATTAAGAAGTGGATTTAGATATTTTTTGAAAATCTCATTGGAACTCTTTTTCTGGAATAAAAAGTATCAGTCCCTCCCCAGGTAATCAGGAGATTTTACTTACTAGTTTTTCTACTAAAACATTATGACCATCCAATGTTTTTAGATTAAGGAGTAGATTTAGATATTTTTTGAAAATCTCATTAGATTGGAACTCTTTTTCTGGAATAGAAAGTATCAGTCCCTCCCCAGGTAATCAGGAGATTTTACTTACTAGTTTTTCTACTAAAACATTATGACCATCCAATGTTTTTAGATTAAGGAGTGGATTTAGATATTTTTTGAAAATCTCATTGGAACTCTTTTTCTGGAATAAAAAGTATCAGTCCCTCCCCAGGTAATCAGGAGATTCTACTTACTAGTTTTTCTACTAAAACATTATGACCATCCAATGTTTTTAGATTAAGGAGTGGATTTAGATATTTTTTGGAAATCTCATTGGAACTCTTTTTCTGGAATAAAAAGTATCAGTCCCTCCCCAGGTAATCAGGAGATATGGGTTTCTAAGTTCAGGTTAAAGAATTTATTTTCTCAAAAGAATTGTACAATTCACTTACAGAGAAAACACAATTTTTACAATATACTTAAATATTTCGGCAATCACATACAATTTCACTTTATATTTATTACATTTCTATATGTACCCTCATAAACTCATCATAATTACTCCGGTTGAAGAATGCGAGATCGTTGCCACAGTGTAGCCAATATTTTAAGCCAAGTTTAATACAGTTTATGTCTATTACTTTAATGGTGAAGGAAAATATTGTACCTAAGGAAACATGCCTGAGGGTTCTTCATAATGTTCCCAAATAGGGATGATGCCTATATCAAAAATAAATTATTTCTAACTGATTATTAAATAGAGGGTCTTCCAAAAGACCTAAAATTCACATCCTCAGTTAGTTTTAAGTTTGATAACCATTTTAAAATATAGATTAAAGAAAAAAAAGTGCATTGAAATTTTATGACGTCACAACTGTGAATTTCATACAACTTCCATACTAGAAGGGAGTTTTTAAGTTTGATAAAGAGTTGCTGATTTGATTGAGTTGTCATCATCCCTATTGTTTATGAAGTCTGCCAATCTGCACTTGCCCAGTGTGGCAGACTATGGCCTAAAAATCTTATTTTTTCAGAGATGAGAAAGCTCAGAACTGTGCCAAAGGTGGATTGAGTTGATGTTGATGGCTTACCAATTTGATGACTTCATTTATTATCACATCTTCAATACTGGTCCACGGCACAAAATTGTCTTCTCTCCCAAACACATACTTGACTGAGCTTTGTACACCAACTGTTGGGATGACTAGAAGGCTTTCTGAAAGCAAAATCAATAAGAACTTAGAGCACATAAGCAAATATTTGTATCATAACTATTTTACATTTGACATGTTCTCATTTGGCATTCACAACCACAAAATATAGACTTTGAAGAAACCTACAAATAAGTATAGAGGGGAAAATGACTTCAGATAGGAAAGAGAGTGGATTATTGGACTAGAAAAACCTAGCACTTAGCAGTTAGGACATCAAATGTTAACTCAAAAATAATTATTTCATGGCTCAAAATATATTAGGTAAGTAACAGTGGCGAAAGGATCCATACAACACAATTCCCATCAGCTTGCTTTTAGGAAATGCCTCCATAACTACCTAGTACCTACTACCTTTCTTTTAGACACTATTATTTCTTTAGGTATTTATCCTTGAATTACAAGTTAAAAATACTACACGTGAGCACCGCCAGAGACCAGAAAAACATTCTGCACTAAGTAAGTAAAAAAAATTGACAAAACTAAGTAATTTGTTCAAAAGATATAGACCAGTCTTTCTAGGCCTTGTTCTCGGGCTGTGTTTTTCATAGAAAAAATTCCATAGTAAGCATCTGTCTCGTTCATTTCCATGGTAAGTATGTATGTCTCTCTGAAATGGTATACCTGGTAGCTCAGCAGTTACTCTGTGCAAAAAGGAAAATTAAGTAGATCTCGTGATCTCGTGGGAATAAAAAAAACTTAATAAACGCCGGCGAAGTCGAGGACTTCATGTAATAAAAAAATTATTTAAAATAAGTAATAAAAGACCAAACAAACCTGATTGAACACTGTGTGTTATCCAGAAGAAAACTAAGAATGAAAGAACAATAATTATCACTAATATAGCCTGTACGCTTATTCGCACGAAACAAAGGGCTAGCACATTAAATATAACAGCTAGAAACAGAGATTTTAACGGCCAAGCAGACTTCTGTTCCTTGTTTTTATAAGTTATAGTAAATCGTTGAGAATTCGGGGAATTCAGACGGTTGTCAACTCTAAGAGTCAAATTTACGCCGTTAACGTTTTCGTGGTGTATTATTTTATAGTTGTGTGACATTTTATTTAAAATTTTATGTTATTTTTGCGTTTTATATCGTAATTTTACGATTTTCGAAGATGTGTTTACAAAATTCAGATGACACTTAAACGTCAACTGTCAAGTTCTGTCATTGTCAGATTGACAAACAAAATGTTGCCATGCTTCAAGAGTCAAGACAACCAAGAAGGTATCTGATGGGTATCTGCAACAAGGTTTCTTCTTCCACGTTATCAATCGGACGAATTCACAAGAGTAATCAAAATAATAATATGTTATTTTGTAGTCAGTCAGATATCACATATTATTAACTAAGAACTAACTACGGATAGTAGCTTACAATCAATATTATAAGGTAGGTAGGTACCTAACTATCGTTAGTTTAGATTTTGGTGAATATACCTATTAACTAGCACCTCAGAAGTTTTACTGATGGAATATACAGTGGCCATGGTGGCATATGGTGGCCCACGATATTTGGGCCACCTTATAACTCTGTGGGGCCACCATATTACAACAGCAAAGAGAGTATGGTATTCTTAAGGTTACCTAAGGGATACCTATTATTGACTTGCCCGTGGTAAAAAACTGATCGCCAGTATTCAGAAGCAAAACACAAAATAACCATAGCAACTAGAATACAAATAGTTAAATATTGAATGTCAAGGTAATTTAACCACCACTAAGCCTAATTTAGTCATTGGCTAGGTGTTTATAGAGTAAGTGGTGGTGAATCTTTTAGATGAGCCATTGCAGTTAATTAACTGCAGTATTCAGTAACCTGTAGTTTATAATAATACTTACTATGGAAAACTTCGACAACAATGCGTGGGTCTTCGACTCCCTTGTTGGATTCTTGCATGGTCCTGTATGGAATATACCGCTACAAACGTTCATTGAAGAGAAGTCGTTGCGTGAGTGTAATTTATTACAATCTCTATAGTAGGTTTTGTCTCTGTAATGTAAAACCATTGATTTTTTGGGGTGAACTTTCCTCGAGTCATTTTTTGCTACCGATTAACACATTAGATATTTAACATAAGAGTAAAAAATATTATGATGATATTTCCAAAAAAATACTTTAAGTCTGCTATTTTCAATAACCATTCGCATTTCGCACCAACTGAACTGTAGTAGGTACCTACTTACCTATACTTATTTGTAAAACCCATAGAGGTATAATATATAGAGTAATAATTACCTCTATGGTAAAATCCCTACGAAAGAAGAATACCTATAGATTCAGATATTAAGTTAAAGGTATAAAATGATATGAGATAGAAGATATAGATCTTTCATTTCAGCTTTCGAGCCCACTGAGGATGGAGAAGTTCTAGACCGACCAGAATATAAAAAGATACATTACGAGTACCGCAACTTGGTAAGTAAGTAATTGAAATACTAAGCTTCTTCATGACTCTACCCTCCGATTTTGACCGATATTGTGAAATGGATAGGTATTAGGAAGGTATAATGCATGGATTTAAAAAAAATTGGAGGCTTCGGCCGTGACTTGTTACCACCCTATCGGCAGATTTGCCACTAAGCGATTTAGCGTTCCGGTACGATGCCATGTAGAAACCGTAGGTAGTTAGCCTGCTATCAACTTAAAATACTAGTGGTTCGCCCCGAACTGAGACCTCGCGGTTTCACAGAGCGCCATATATTGACATCAGTGTGAAGTTCTGTTAAAAATATCATCATCATTAAAAATTAAATAATTTCGTTTCCGTATAATATTTAGCTAATTTTTGTATTTGTTGTTCAAGTACAGGATATAATTCAAATAATTGATCAAGTTTCAGGCTTGAGAGTTCAGAAAATTGAGAGTTCTGAGGTCAACTTTGGACGTTAGAAAATCGCCACTTTGAAAGCCCCCCATTTCGTCAATTTTAGGGGAAAAATTCAAAAAAAAGTATTTTTGGACTCTATTCCTAATTATCTTTAAAATGATATACTGCAACCCTATGTAACGCTATAAAAAATATTTTACTTCTCATTCGCTTCTATGAGAGCCCCCCTGAAATAAAGATTTTTATAACTTTTTAAGCCATATTCGGCGGGAGGCCATCGATTTACATATTATATTTAAATTTGAAGTAATTACGTTCAGCAATTCAGAAGTTATAAGGCTCTGACAGACGGACGGACGGACGGACGGACGGACGGACGGACGGACAAGTGCCAATTCACCCAAGTAGACTCAGAGACCTTCGCTTCGCTCGGTCAAATATATGTACTTAGGTAATGTGTCTTCACTTATCACCAGGTGAGATCGTACTGTCAAATGCTAACTTGTAGTAGAATAAAAAATATATCTTTTTCTTCAGGTAGATGTAATGCTGGGTTCTTTCATGGATGATATTGGTATATCGGCCGATCAATTCGAAGCAGCATGTCGTTTGTCCGCACATGACCTCGCTGGGCTACCAGCTTATTTTCACAAACGGCTGTTTGAACAAATCTGGGCAGCCAACGATTACGAAATGTTTGTCAAAATGATGACCCACAAAAATGTTGAGCTTCAGCTACAGGTAATTTAAAACAAGACGTGTAATGTCGTTGGACACCCCGTAAGAACATATTATTCCTTTTCGCTATTCTATTTTTAAAAAAAATCTTGAGTGAGATTCGACTTACAACGCGGCTCTTTTCCGGCTGAGCTACTGAGAGCTAATTATTTGGAAGTGTTAAAAATATTCAACACTAAATATTACTAGTGGTTTGCCCCGAACTGAGACCTCGCGGTTTCACAGAGCGCCATCTATTGACATCAGTGTGAAGTTCTGTTAAAAATATCATCATCATTAAAAATTAAATAATTTCGTTTCCTTATAATATTTATCTAATTTTAGTATTTGTTGTTCAAGTACAGGATATAATTCAAATAATTGATCAAGTTTCAGGCTTGAGAGTTCAGAAAATTGAGAGTTCTGAGGTCAACTTTGGACGTTAGAAAATCGCCACTTTGAAAGCCCCCCATTTCGTCAATTTTAGGGGAAAAATTCAAAAAAAAATATTTTTGGACTCTATTCCTAATTATCTTTAAAATGATATACTGCAACCCTATGTAACGCTATAAAAAATATTTTACTTCTCATTCGCTTCTATGAGAGCCCCCCTGAAATAAAGATTTTTATAACTTTTTAAGCCATATTCGGCGGGAGGCCATCGATTTACATATTATATTTAAATTTAAAGTAATTACGTTCAGCAATTCAGAAGTTATAAGGCTCTGACAGACGGACGGACGGACGGACGGACGGACAAGTGCCAATTCACCCAAGTAGACTCAGAGACCTTCGCTTCGCTCGGTCAATAATTATATGTAGGTATTTCTGCGATAGTTATAGTTCTTCTTGGCACGATAAAACACATACATGCTTTTTGACGTGCAGGCATCTATGAACTTCTTACTTAAACGTTTGACAAACGATTACGATTACGATTTCCTTACATAATCGGGGGGCTGGACTGGAAAAACCGTACGTGACAAAAAGCGTTAAAACTCTGTATCTGATGGAGAGAAACATATTTTTAAACACTTTCCACTGCAGTATTTTAAGTGGGGTTGTGTGCATTGGACTTTTGCGCTAGTTACGTCCTTCACGCTGTGTCCCTCAAACCATAGGTAGTTAGGTAACTACTTTAGAATCGATCTCTCAAATTATTATTTTACAGGCGTTGGAGCTAATTGAAAAGCGTTTTGGTACGATGCCAAATCTTTTTACATCTGAACCTGAGGATTTAGATTCATCGCACAGTGATGAAAGTTCAGACTGGCCAGACAATGATGACGTCATGACTGAAATCAAGAAGTAGGTAATTCTTAACTTTGTAGTTATATTTGACTAGCTGATGCCCGCAACTTCGTCCGCGTGGTTTAAGTTTTTTGATTCCTGCGAGAACTCCTTAACTTTCCGGGATAAAAAGTAGCCTATGTCACTCTCCAGGGTCCTCAACTATACCTATCCCAAAAATCACGTTGATCCACTGCTGTTGTGGCGTGATTGAAGGACAAACCAACAAACCAACACACAAATGCACTTTCGCATTTATGATAGGTATTAGTGTGAAGTACGATGATACGTTTATAATGTAATAATGAACACTGACGGTTTTTCATTAGATTGCAGTATGACGATTTCCCTGAAAAAGACGAAATAATACCTGTTGCCCCAGAACAAGTTGTAGCTGAAAAACAAACTTTGCTGTCCAAATTGCAACACATTGAAAAGAAAGATGAGAAAATAGTGGCTAAGCTAGACAGGTTGAACATTAAAGAAGAGAAAGTTGTACAGCCTAAGAAAGTAGAAGTAAGTTATTCTGAACAACAAAAGTTAATTACCATGCCATTTAAAATTGATGTACTTACGCTGAGGTGCACGAAACAAATACATAAATTTAAGTGGTACTTAGACTAATTTAATCGCGAGAATCGTATGGAGTCTTGTGATTAAATTAGTTTAATCAACACTTAAATTTTTAAAATAGTTTCGTGCAACTCAACGTAACCTACCTACCTATAATAGTTATCTTACTTAGTTCGGTTTTAAACGTATGAGTCGCGTTTGTATATTATGCTACCTACTAAATACTATTATCATACTTCTTATTGCTATTTCTAATAGTCCGCCGCTGAGAAATTGACACTAGATGAAGAAAGAATTTAGGCCAGGTAACCTTTTCTTTAACAGGTAAGTGAAGAGGAAATTCATGCTCGACAAGAGTATTTGAAACATCAACGCGACAAACTTCTAGCACTAAAGAAACAAGTCAGAGAGAAGAGACTAGACGCTGCGCAAAATGAAACAGAATATGCTGGAAGTAAGTTGAAAAGAAGACATAATATAATTCACAGAGTCTCCATAGACTCCTCAAGAAGTTCAAATAGAAAACAAAACAAATTAACTATGCATAAGAAAGTGATCTTATATTATGGGCAAGGTAATTTTAAGAACCAAATAAGTTAGTCAGGTAATCATTCCTCTCGATCAGAAATTATCATAACGTCACGACACAGGTAACATTTCATAGCAAATTATAATTAAAATGTAATTTAGCAGGTGAAAGCTCTCGCCAATACGGGTCAAGACCGAAGTCAGCCCGCGCAGCGCAAGCGGCACTCGCCGGCACGACTCCTCTGCCACCACCTGATGCGATGCAGTTGAGGAGGGCGCTCGCCGCCAAACTGAAGACTGAAGTCGTGGATATCAAGCAATAGTGCGCCTGTTTTACTACTATTTTAAAACGAATTCTAATTTATTTATTTAAAATTAAATAAAAATAATGATAATTTATATTTTTTTTAAGTAATAATTTTTTTATGATGGCAACATTTGATTTCATTCGTTCAAAAAACCTAAAATTCGAACTCAACCGATTAAAAATCGTAGTAAATGTGAAAGTTTTCGCTAATTTACCACATGAGTATGTACGAATACGCCACAAGACGGACTCCGACGTGGCCTGATGCGCGATGCACTTGCGCTTGCCTCCTTAAAAAATTGTACTTTTGTATTTTTTTGTGTTGCCAACATTTGCTTTCATTCGCTCAAAAAAAATCCAAAATTCTGATTACAGCGTGACCAGAAAAATAATTAAGAACCTGCTCGGGGCCCGGAGTGCCTTTGTTGTATTTCTTAATTATTACACTATACTGAGTAATTTTGCTGTCGCGAGTTTAGTTTGTCGAGTTAGGGGCTTAGAGGCCTCGCCTCCTTAACCGGGTGGGGCGCGGGGCAACATTGTACCCCGATGAATTTCTTGAAGCCCTGAAAGTCGGCTTCAAGAAGCCGTGAAAGTAGAAAGTCTCTAGTCATTTTTGTGGTCACACATTTGTTCAATTTTTTTCCGTAACATGGTGAGGTTTTTTATTTTCCCAGGCTATAATGGATCACGGGTGAATAAAATTACACGTGGTCCCATCAATGTGTTTGTGGGACTATAGTTGAGATAGACTATATTTTACGCCCATGGTGCCATAGTAGAATCCGTCCCAACTTCCCCTGATAAATAGTTTATAGTTGAAAGGTCTAGTTTTAAATAAAATGAACATTATCATATCGTATTTCCTTATATTTATATTGCTTACGTAACTAGTGACATAATATTAGCATTAAAAGTAAGCTTATTTATTTTACACAACTTGCCGATCGTTAAATCTATTTACTTTTATTCTGTGTATAAATTAGTTTATGATGGTCGACCACCTAGACAGATAAAAAATAGTTGTTACAGACTACTTTCATCTAGAAATCCATTTTTATTTAATTATTATAATAATTATATTTATTTTAATATTTAATAAACGAAAATTATTTCAAGGAATATAAGTATTCGTATAAATCTAATTGACAGCTAGACGCTATTATACACGTGGATGTTTCGACAGATTTTCAAAATAATGTATTACAATAAAATGTATATTTACAATTTTTTCTGACACACCCATTCCACGCATTTAATAATAAATTGTTGTCTCGCATTAACTGTGCATGTTACATCAATACCTTATTTTATTTAGTTTTGTCAAAATGAAAAAAAAAATATTTAGGAATCAACAGGTCATATGGATTGCAAAGTATTTGGGCAGGGATCACTATGTTTTTATTTAATTGGGCATTTGACAACTAGTCAAATCAGCATCTCTTTTACAAACGTCAAAACGCGTGCTTTTATGGATTTTGTATGAAATATTGCATAGTGACGTCATCAAAGTTAGACGCAATTTTTTACTTTAATCGAGTTTAAAATAGTTATTCAACATAAAACTAACAGGAGACGTGGATTTTACGACTTTTGGTAGATTCTCTATTTAATAATCACTAAAAAATAATTCATTTCAATAGTTGTCAAATACCCAATTGTAGGTATAAACGTTTTGTCTTTATTAGATTACTAATAAGCCCCCCAATCATGTAAGAATGGCCGATGAAATCGTTAAAGTTCTGCGGCAAAGTAAATAACCATAACAGCATTAAATTAGAGCTTAATTACGTATACCCATTCTTATACGTTTAGGTATGAACGATACTCTAACGTACAAGAATGGATACATGAAATTGAGCTCTAATTCAATGCATTTATGGTTTATATTACTTTGACGCTGAACCATTACGTTTGATCGTCAATTCTTACATAATCGGGGGGCAGTATAACTAATTGTGTACGTAAAAAAGTTAAAATTTAATTATTGTTACTGTTTACTATCGTACAAAAACCTGTTGAATAATATCAGCTTTTTTTATACAAAAGTGATACCTGACCAAATAATAGTCCGTTTGCTGTTTAATTTAAAGTTTGAATAAGAATAGTAATCAGTACAGAGATCAATATATCTTTGTCAAATTGATATGTATTTCTAGGGCAGATACACATCTTTAATAATTTTAAAAAAAAACAATACAGCACTGTAGCGGATTATCTTCAACGAATAGTCGATGAATATAAAAATCACACATATATATCACGTAATATATTACAAAAAAATTACACACCAAATAAATAATTAACTAAGTAAGATTTCATGACATGCACTCGGATCGATAAAATTTTCAAGCGATTAAAGCTTCGTCTTATGTGAGCGATACGACACTAAGTAAAGCGCGACACGACCATCGCGCCGCATTGCTAAGGAAAAAAGGAGAGTGCGAAAAAGGACGTCGAGGTACGACACCTCAAATCACAAAATATATAGTGATAGCAATAACTTGGAGACAATGGCGCAGTAACGTTATTTGAAATAACGTTACGAATCGCATATTTATTTACCGGTATTCGAAGGCAGCGTAACATAGTCTTACGGTGAATCGCTCACGTAGGAGGCGATTGTACATACATGCTGGATACAACAGCAAATTGCATAAAAACATAAATTTGCGCTGTAACGGTGTCAGAAAGCATACTATCAGCTGTTGAAAATACAAGTTATTTTCATGAAACATCTCAATACTCAAGTAGAATGGTTAAAGTGATAAAACTTGTCGAATCAATGTAATACTATTTATCAGGCATTACCACGGATGGGGTCGCGGGGCCCAAATGCTTAGTTGGTATGGACTTGCCTCGGGTTTTTGTGTGAGGCAACGGGCGTAATTTGAGACCCGAAAAAAGAAAATACTTCGAAGACGACGCTTCTAAATTGTGACAAAATCGATAAGTAATCTATAATATTATACGAACAAAAGCTATAACATCATTGTTATTTACAACGTAATATTGATGAAACTATATTATTATAATAATTATATTATTTAATTTTAATCGCAATAAAATAAACTGTTCCTAACCATATACTATTTATCACATACATTAAATAATAAAACCGCAATATCAGGGCCCCAATCATGTAAGAATGTCCGATCAATCGTTTAAGATTTTTGTCAAAGTAAAATAAACAATGACAGCATTGAATTAGAGCTTAATTTCGTCTGCCCATTCTTATACGTTTAGGGTATCGTACATACCTAAACGTATAAGAATGGGCAGACGAAATTGAGCTCTAATTCAATGCGGTTATGGTTTATTTTACTTTGACAAAAATCTTAAACGTTTGATCGAACATTCTTACATGATTGGGGGGCAGAGCTACAACAAAGCTTGATGGTAAAGAAATTGGAAAACATAATAAAGAACTTATGTTCTAATAAAAACGCGTCGATGACTTTTAAGGGACCGGCGACCACCGCTCGCAACTTCTACTCGAACCGCAAATATAAATTTGCCGGTATATTGCTATCCCTATTTGGCTGAAGACACATGATCGCGTGCAAGCGCGATAGCAATATGAGCGTACAGAATTTGTTATACATTTAGTCTTGTTCCGTGAATACCAAAAATGATGAATGAAAAATTGTTGTGTTTTTAACTTCGTGTTGTTATTCTGTAACTTGACAATATAAGCTATGTTCCTGATCAATTAGTACGTGAGATATCGTTGGTTTTAATATGAAACAAATAAGGAGAAAACATGTCGTTTATGTAGCAAAAACATGCAAAACGCAATGTGCTTACATTTAATTTTGGAAAAATAATTATCCAGGGACCTAGATAAATACAAGTTCAATCTTAATAATCGCATAATATGGAGGAAATATGCTCGAATTACTAATTATTTTGGTATTACGTTTGTATGAGCAATTCACCCTCCGCTGGCGCCTTAAAAGTATGAAATGAAATCACTAATATTTAACGAACCACTTTTAGAATAATCCCTATAAGTACTACAACATTAATAGATCAAATTCGGGCGAACTTAGGTGAGTCAGGTAACTGAAGATCCGCTCGAGGAAATTCTCGATTACAGGCGCATTTACACATACAATATGTGTAAATGCGCCTGTGTATACTCAAGCGCGTGCATTTTTCTCACGGATATTTATTTGAACGTCATCCGTATTCCGTTGATATAGAGTTGTAAATAGTATGCAAGATATAATTTGACATGCAGCGGACAGCAGCCGCAAGCATGTTAGAGCAAATTCTATATTTCATACTGCTTGAACTCACGTGATCTTGGATAGGCGCCGAATTAATCAATCTAACTAGATATTTTCTATTAATCTATCCACACTATAATCAAGGTCACAAATTAATTTGACGTAAGAAAGTAATAGAATAATAATTACTGTTAGTCCTAGCAACTTTCATTGTCAAACATACTTTTATACAAGTAACGCTCAATGTAGCTTACGAATCTGAGGACTCAATCTTAGTAAAACAAAAATGGTCACAAGAAAAAGAATGGAACAAACCAATGAAAAAAGTTTTTACCTAAACCTCTTACAGTAAATGGAAAAGCGATAGTTCAATCACAATTGAGCTTCTTAGGAATTTGAAAAATAAGAAATAACAGAAATTTAAACGACACGGTTTGCCCACGGCGATTGCTTGACGTGAATGGCATTATATGCACGCATACCGCGACGCAAAATAATAAAATATTATAGTAGTGGTGGCAGGAGGTGTAGGTAGTAGTGAGGACCACAAAGTGAAAGGTCACATTCCAGTCAAATAAATGTTTGGATTTACCACATGGGGAAGATAAAACTGTGAGAAAGCATTTGAACAAGGTCCAGAAAGAGTATTGAATACAAAAAGGAAAAGCTAGGCTAGGCAGTGTTTTGGCTGAGGAATTAATCGGGCTCGTTTCATGTCTGGGTAGACGGTACGCATATCGTCAAAATAATGGAGCAATAGTACGAATATCGATATTTACACCGATAAATAACGATAAATAACGTTACCGGTATTTTTACCGGTTTTTTTCTTGTTTTATCAAATAGTTACCAATTGAGAACGATTCTGCTATCATTGTGACAAAGAAAGAATTCACGGGGACGGATACTAAAAATAAACTCAAATTCCACCCTTTTTACCCCTTTGTACTTTTAGTCACTACAAGTTATGTAAACCTATTTAAAAATTGTCAACGTTCAATAGTAGTCAATAGTTGGTTACTTATAAAAAGACCGCTGACCTTGTAACTGCGCCCTAGACGATTAATTGATTTTGTGGTACAATGCAAGAGTGGTATATTCGCTTGCGTATCAGTTTGATCGGTCAACCTATAGACACGTTCGCACCTCTGAACAAACTTATAGCGTTGCATAATACAACTATGTTTGCATGCGCGTACCACTAATTAACATTAGCGTCTATAGAGCATTCCGGAAGCTGAGGTGTATTATTTGATATTTTGAACTCAGTTTAATCTACTTTGAAATACGGTTGAAATTTGTATAATCAACTTCTTACTGGCAAATACATTTGACGATTAAAAAGCAATTGTAAAAAAAATCTTCTGGCTTTGACTTTAAACCTTTCTTGTCAACTTGGATTTTGAAAAAAAAAAACAATACGGAGGTGAGAGCGTGAGGCAAGAGGCTTCACTCCACTCTGTATGTATGCGTTGCGTCTAAGTTATCTACCATTTATTTTTTTATATAAACGATCGTTTCCCTACGTTCTTCGTCCGACACTAATAATAATAACACTATTAATTTACGACCGAAATAAACAATATATTATCTGTAATCTACAGTTTAATGTTCCTACTCGTAAGTACATTATTATTTGTCAAAAAATGCAAACTACTTGACAAATAACAATGTTGGCAAATCGATAGATTACAGATAGAATTTTGGCCGTGAGAGGTGGGTGAACGATTTGTTCAAGTCTTTTGTACCAAGGTTCAGGTATTTTCTTGAAACTACAAGAAGGCTAAATAGACTAAACTTCTTGGAGCTTCAAGAAAATGTTCTAAAGAGACAAAACATGGACTTTCTAGGGTCCCTTGTTTTAATAAGGAACCTTCAAACGCCTTCAATTGCCTTTCCATAGCTTCAATCGATCTCGTTCCTCAAAGAGATTAAAAGACTCTATGATACTATTCTATGATTCTATGAACTAATGATAGATGACTATAGTCTCTCCCCGTTAAGAAAATAGTGACTAATCACTGTCGGCAGGCTGTCACGCCAAGCCCGAAGCCGGACCAATGAAGTTGCAAGCAGAAAGCTTTTTGATTTCTTGCTACTTGATTGGTCGGAGGGCGTGGCTCAACTATTTTCTTATCAGCAGACTATAAAAACGTTACATAAAAAACTTATTACAGGTAAAATAGTTAATCGGCGGTTAATTGCCTTATCTGGTGGCGGAAGGGCTGGCTAATGTTTTGCGCAAAGGATCAGTCAGGCTGTCCAGCGCGGAAATGTAGTTAGCATTCTTGCCACCATTCCTCGCGGGAATCCGAAATCGGTGAATGGTTCCATTCTACCATTCCACAAGCTTTTAGTTTTATTATAACGGTTTTGGTAAAAAATACATTAAACAAATCTTTCACCAGCTCTTTAACCGTAAATATACTTAAATAACATATGAAATCTCTTCATACACTATACATTGAAGTGAAATCGCGTCACTTTTGTATATACTTTAATTTTTTTTGTGGAATTAACACACTAATTTCTAATAGGGTTTTTTTAGTAAGTATTTTGCGATTTGTCCTCCATTATATTTTGTATTCCACTTCAAGTTGCGATCCCACCTTGCGGTACGTAACAATGCTGCCTATCGGACGAAATTAATAAATAATCCATCTATCTGTGATCTGTGAAACCAACTAAACATCTGCTAGCTGAAAAAATAAAATGCCATTCTCACGGCAAAAAACGTACACAATAAGTGTCAAATGAAAATGTAATTTACTCATTAATTCATCGTCCTGTAAAAAACTCCCGCCCGCCAACCCGCATTGGAGCAGCGTGGTGGATCTAAGCTCTAATTCCCTCTCTCCTTTGAGAGTGGAGGCCTGTGCCCGCAGTGGGACGTTAATGGGCTGTGGTGGTGGTATAAAAACTCAATTGCACATTGAGTGCTTAGTGCTTACCCACAAGAGGGAAATGTACAAGTGGCCCTGAACACAATGGCTCATTGTGTACAGGGCTCATGAGCTGGGGGTTACTTAGTGCAAATGAATGTTGTTAAATCTAAGGGTCGCTTGCACAAGGACATTTAAACTGATTTAGTTAAATTTTGTAATGCTGTCCCTTTTTGGCTAACGACAATATGCATTTGCCAAAGAGGGACAGCATTACAATAATACTAGCGACGCTGTCACCGGGTCAGATAAGTTTGACGGACTATATGTACATACAACTTACAAATGTAACATAATGTAATGTCTATGTAAGTAAAACTTACAATGTAATTGCGGCCTAATGGCGCGTTTACGTTAGGTCAGTGACCGAATGCGTCGGCCTTATTCGGTTTTAGGACAACAGCAAGTTTCCATAAGTCTGTCATGAGTCATGACCGAATATGGCCGACCGGAAAAACTTTTACACTAGGTCGGGCTGAGATAGAATGCGGCCAACCGAATTTATTTACATTATAAGGTGACCGAAAATGACGAATACGGCCAAACCGACCTAATGTTAACGCGCCATTAAAAATATAATATGACTTTCGCAACGCTACAAATTCTGCTCCTAGATTATAGTAACCAATAAAAAGTTCAGATAAATAATATACATGAAACGACGTCAGTATCTCTCACAGCACAGCGCGAGACGGGTTATATTCCTTGAAAACTTTCGCGGCAAACATATCCCCTTGCAGTGCTGACTGTTGATGTATCAAACGAACTTGAGCTCTAACTTAAGGTCGTTACGGTCCATTTTACTTTAACGCCAAAAGGGTATCGTATCTCTCACGGCACAGCACAGGGCGAGATGGGTATATTCCATGAAACGTTCGCGGCAAACTTATCCCCTTGCAGTGCTGACTGTTGATGTATCAAACGAACTGGAGCCCTAACACAAGGTCGTTACGGTTCATTTTACTTCAACGCCAAAAGCGTATTGTATTTCTCACGGCACAGGACGGGTATATTCCTTGAAACTTTCGCGGCCAACTTATCCCCTTGCAGTGCTGACTGTTTATGTATCAAACGAACTTGAGCTCCAACACAAGGTCGTTACGGTTCATTTTACTTTAACGCCAAAAGCGTATTGTATCTCTCACGGCACAGCACAGCGCGAGACGGGTGATATATTCCTTGATACTTTCGCGGCCAACTTATCCCTTTGCAGTGCTGACTGTTGATGTATCAAACGAACTGGAGCCCTAACACAAGGTCGTTACGGTTCATTTTACTTCAACGCCAAAAGCGTATTGTATCTCTCACGGCACAGCACAGCGCGAGACGGGTTATATATTCCTTGATACTTTCGCGGCAAACTTATCCCTTTGCAGTGCTGACTGTTGATGTATCAAACGAACTGGAGCCCTAACACAAGGTCGTTACGGTTCATTTTACTTCAACGCTAAAAGCGTATTGTATCTCTCACGGCACAGGACGGGTATATTCCTTGAAACTTTCGCGGCCAACTTATCCCCTTGCAGTGCTGACTGTTGATGTATCAAACGAACTTGAGCTCTAACACAAGGTCGTTACGGTTCATTTTACTTTAACGCCAAAAGCGTATTGTATCTCTCACGGCACAGCATAGCGCGAGACGGGTTATATTCCTTGAGACTTTCGCGGCAAACTTATCCCTTAGCAGTGCTGACTGTTGATGTATCAAACGAACTTGAGCTCTAACACAAGGTCGTTACGGTTCATTTTACTTTTACTACAACGCCAAAAGCGTATTGTATCTCTCACGGCACAGCACAGAATAGCAAACTTATTCCCTTGCAGTGCTGACTGTTGATGCATCAACAAACTTGAGCTCTAACACGAGGTTGTTACGGTTCATTTTACTTTAACGCCAAAGAGTTAAAAAAGGCGCGGCCGCTTTGCGTCGCGTTCCTCCGAGCTCGAGCTCGACGAGCCGCCCTCTTCCTTCTCGTCGGAATCACCGTCGTAGATTACCATAGATTATAATCACCAACAAAATTAGGATAAAATGACGTTGGTATCTCTCACGGCACAGCACAGCACGAGACGGGTTATATTCCTTGAAACGTTCGCGACAATGGCGGCACTACGCGAGACGCGGCCGCTTGGCGTCGCGCTCCTCTGACGAACTAGAGCTCGACGAACCGCTCGACGCGCCGCCATCTTCCTCCTCGTCGGAATCGCCGTCGTAGTCGACCAGACCCTGTGTGGTTGGAAATATGGGTAAAGTAAAATTCTTATGGAAAATGAGATCTGCCCCCCATTGTAAGCAATTCGTAATCGTTTGTCAAATGTATAATTAGACCTGTTTAAGGAGTTGATAGTAATACGTTTTATGCTGTCAAATGATTACGATTTGCTTAGACAATTGGGTCTCTGATAACTCTAGCGTACTGGTGATGATATCCTAATGAACCAAAAAAGGGTATTTGACAACTATTCAAATCAGTAACTTTATTTTCAAACGTTAATACGCGCGCTTAGTATGGGGTTTTTGTATGAAATATTGAACTGTGGTGTCATCAAAGTTCGATGGTTTTTTTAACTTTATTGGTAGTTTAAAATGGTTATTCAACATAAAACTAACAGGGGACATGGATATTACGTGTGTGTTCCGTTATAAGCACTGCGAGCACTGGCAGTGCTCTTTACTGGGGACTTCCAGTGCTCGCAGTGTATTTCGGAACGCACCCACGTCTTTTGGGAGATCCTCTATTCAATCACCAAAACATAATTTATTTGACGAGATGTCAAATACCCAATTGTAAATCTTTGTGATGTTGATAAATTAGTCAAAAGTTAACATACTCGTACAATTTTCGACTAATTTTCATTAACCCATTCGCCAGTCCTGGATTCGATTCCTAAAATGTCTCCGGTCCTGTCTCATGATAGGCTTCAGCTGTGGCTGGTTACCGTTCGATTTAGCGTTCCGGTACGATGCCGCATAGTATTAGTAACCGATCAATGAAACTGCCATACACCTTCCGGGTTAGCTCGCTTACATCATAGGCCGCAATTACATTTGTTAGTTTTTACGTAAGCAGAGGTCCTAAGTAACTTACATAACTTACATTTGCATACAATACGTGACTTACAAGAGTGTTTATATTTCGTAAGTCTGAATATATAAAAGGAAAGTAACTGACTGACTGATCTACGAGTATCAATACACAGCTCAAACCACTGGACGGATCGGGCTCGAATTTGGCATACAGATAGCTATTATGACGTAGTCATCCGCTAAGACAGGATTTTTTCTAAAATTCAACCCCTCAGGGGTATAATAGGGGTTTGAAATGTATGTAGTCCAGGTGGACGATCGCGGGTAAAAAGCTACTCATATAAGCGACTTACTCGAGTGAAACTTACAAGAGCAATCTTAGCCTTTGACTACATTATCACTACCACCCATCGATTTACCAACTAAGGATACAACATTACCTACAAATTAATACTCAAAAAGCGTCCACAATCGCTTATACAAACACAGCTATAGATAATATAGACTGAGACACCAAACGGTTCACAAAAACCAACCATATAGCTTTATAATTAGGGTTCAATTTTGTAATAACAATTCGACACATACGACATTTTGTCGCCTAGTGTACTCATGCGCGACTGAGGCGAAAATTGTTCACAATATCTATTTGTGCACAATTTGACCGTGCCGTTTTTTGCGATTCGATGGCGCGTCTAAGGTATTGGTAAGTCAATGCTACCACCACATCTGATGAACGCTGGTTATAGCATTGTCCTACGTGAGCGACAAAAGCGACAATGTGAATCGATTCATCATATAATAGAAAATATCAAACACTGGGGCTGATTTTTTAGTGCACAATCTCTAAACTAAAATTAAAATATTAGAAATATTGCTAACCCTTTCATAATACTCCCTGAGGAAAGGGGCAGAACTAGATTTAAAGATGTTATTTTAGTTTAGTTTAGAGATTGTGTTATACAGAATTGGCCACATTGTAGCTGACCCTTCACGCGGCGTACGTTATCGTGTAGATAAGATTGACAAATTTTGGAGTGGTTTTCGTCGCTCACCTATGAAAATGGGTAACTCTTAAGTCATAACCGAACAAAAAAACAGGATGTTTGAAAAACATGCGTTCATAGATATTAGTTTAATAATGCATAGTATTTTGGTGCTTGGTTGAATAAATCAGGTTATTTTCTATTTCATGTAGCAAAGGACAGATGAGTTGACTGTGCAATGTGCATCTTAAGTATTGCAAGCAATTAGTTTAAACACATGAACGTGATTGTGGGTAAATTCTAAATTGAATTGATAGGACACCCTTTCTATTTGTGCACATTTGGAAGTGTAGGGTAAGGGAGGGGGTTACCTACCTTGAGTAAACTGGGAGAGGATACCTGAGCGTCAAGCAACACGCTAATATAATTGAATATGAATATAGACAAGCCCTCTTTAAACATTTACCCTACAGCGACCCAATTTCATTAAAGTCCGACCCAATCATGTGTATAGCACGCCTAGCTGGCTTGGCAGTGTAGGATAAGGGAGGAGGTATGTACCTTAGTGAGTAATCTGGGCGCGGATACCTGAGCGTCGGTGTGCGGCGCCTTGCCCGCGCTAAGCAGCACGCTAATATAATTGAATATGAATATAGACAAGCCCTCTTTAAGCATTTACCCTGCAGCGACCCAATTTCATTAAAGTCCGACCCGATCATGTGTATAGCACGCCTAGCTGGTTTGGCAGTGTAGGATAAGGGAGGAGGTATGTACCTTAGTGAGTAATCTGGGCGCGGATACCTGAGCGTCGGTGTGCGGCGCCTTGCCCGCGCTAAGCAGCACGCGGCCCGGCCCGTTCACGCTCACGCTCTCAGCGCCAGAACACACCTTCTTCTCCACTATTTTACCTGGAACACGGAAAAGATTCTATTAGCCCCTTTAACTGAGGGCCTGAAAGCATTCAATTCGCACGCGTACTATATAGTACGAGAGCCGGATACACCACGACCTTCACCGATCTGTTAACCAGATGAAACATATTTTTTTTTTATATTTAACAATAGATAAATACGCCTAAAATAGCTTGCCTATCAAAATCCTGACCAGGCTATTTTTAATTTAATTAATTAATTATTTTTTTGACAGGTTTATTGTAGGCAATGCTATACCATCGCGTTTGTTATAAAATTACCTACATTTTGATAAATAACTCAAGCGGTTAACAGATCCGTGAAGTTACCTAGTAACTTACCTGTTTATACCCGCTTGCCAGTTGCCAGGTAGTGTGGTCAAAAATGAGCAGGCAAGGCTACCTCGGCATATTCTTTATATTATTTACTGTCTTTTATGTATTTGCCTATTGTTGCGGATTATAGCAAATTAAATTTCAAGTTCCTTCATAATCATGGACTTCCGCAAAGTAACGCCTGCTTCTATCCAATATTTACTGTCTGTTAGAATAAAAATCGGCTGGTTAACAGAACGGTGAAAAAATGGCCTGGTCAGGATTTTGATAGGCAAGCTATTTTAGGCGTATTTAGCTATTATTAAAACCACTGGTTCGCCACGCGAACGCCACTGGTCGGGACGCATTCCTGGGCTATGCTGTTGAAGTGGTCAGGAAGGCGGCCAGGGCCAACGGGTCCACCATTTAGGCGTAGGATAGGCTAGTTTGTTTTAAGTTTAGGTTAGTTGCTATAAGTAAAGCCAAAAGTCCAAAGAAGAAAAAAAAAAAAAAAAAAAAATCGACCGGCAAGTTGTGACATTATTACGTGTAAAAAGCAATTGTGTCAGCAAAAAAGGTTGCTACATAATGAATAGTAGCAGGAAATGATGGAAAAAAAAAAAAAAAAATACTGTCGCTTCGATCAATGTGACAAGATGGTATATTATTTTACTTGAAAGGATTTCGACTTGAGCTTTTGAAAAAGGAAAACGGAGGAATGTGTCTGATGGTATGTCCAGCAGTGGGACTTATAGAGGATGTATGAACTCACCGATAGCGTCTAGCGCGTGGTGCGCGTGCGCGTGGGGCTGCGCAGCGTCCAGGGGCGCTTCATCTTCGAGCTCATCATCATCGTTGAACCACATCTCCTCCTCCTCGTCCGGCTGGCGCGCCTCTCGACGGTATCTCGTGCGAAGGAGGGATGGTACCACCGCTTCCGCTACCGCCACGCTGCCGCTCACTGGAAAGAAACAGTGTATTGTGATAAAATAAATAAATAAATAATCATTTATTTGCAAAGAATGTTGTACAATAATATTTGATGGTAAGAAATGTGAATGAGAGGCCATAACATTCAACTAAATCAATAGTGTGCCAGGTAAGTATTTAGCAATTTTGGAATTAAAAATTAGTACTCGAGCAATGTCACACACGAATTAATAATATAGTAAAATAATAATAAATGAAAAATCTTGAGATGATTATTTTGCAGTGATTTTAAAATGATTAACACCTCGGAGCATGGACCTCCTTGGCGCAGTGTTGAGCACTGTTGTTTAACCATGCGGAGATCCCGGGTTCGATCCCAGGCAGGGTCAATTTGGGAATTTATAATTTCTGAATTTTCCCTGGTCTGGCCTGGTGGGAAGCTACGGCCGTGGCTAGTTACCACCGGCAAATACATGCCGCCAATCGATTAAGCGTTCCAGTATGATGCCGTGTAGAAACCGAATAGGGGTATGGATTTAATATAACTGCCATGCCCCTAACAGGTTAGCCCGCTACCATCTTAGACTGCATCATCACTTACCATCAGGTGAGATCGCAGTGGCTACAATAAGGCCATTTTGCTCATTGTTTGTTTTATTCTAAAAAAAAGTAACATTTTGTCAACTAACCTCTATCCCTTTCTTTTAATTTGTCCTGATGTTGGTCGTAGCGCGTCTTCAGGGCTTTGAACGTTTGTACATATTCCACATCCTCAAGGATCTTGCCATAGTTATCGACGACGTGCGCACACAGCGATTTAATGTCCTCCAATTTTATGAACTCAAATAACTCTAGTATGGCGGAGTCTAATAAATTGTACCTGAAAATGATGAAAAGTTTTATGTATTAATTTAATGTCCTCCACCTTTATGAACTCAAATAACTCTAGTATGGCGGAGTCTAACAAATTGTACCTGAAAATTATGGAAAGTTTTATGTATTACTTAGCTGATACCCGCGACTTCGTCCGCGTGGAATAAATTTCTTCAATTCCCGCGGGAACTCTAATTTTCTGGGATAAAAAGTAGCCTATGTGTTATTCCAGACTATAAACTATTTCTGTGCCAAATTTCATCCAGATCTGTTCAGTCGTTCTGGCGTGATTGAGTAACAAATATCTTTGCATCCATACATCCATCCATCCACCAAAACTTTCGCATTTATAATATTAAGTAGAGTATAGACTAGACTATACTAGACGATATCCCTGACCATCATCTGCATGGATTTTTTAGGATATCCAACATGTTACAAATACCTAACAGAATTAAAATTAACAAGATAAATTATATATAGCATGCAAGCTCTAAGTGAGTATACAAGAATGCAGTATGCAGTCTGCAGTGTGCCAGCTTTAGAAAGAAAGAAAGAAAATCTTTATTTGGGGATAATACAAGTACAAGAAATAACTAATAATAAAATAAGACCTCATAAAGAAAAAGAAACGCGAAATGTGACTTGATACCCAAAATGGTCTTCACTCAGCATGTGCTATATCTGTTGGGATATAGCGCTGATCTTCTGTGAAGCCAATATGCTTGGACGGTGCCAAAAACATAAATAACATCCAAACTTTCCCATTTATAATATTAGTATAGAAGTATAGATTCATTGACCCAACCCAACTTCACACGGGTGCAGTGGTACCTTGTGTACTCACTTACCTTATAACAATATTTGATGCCCGAGTCTCGTCGACATGTAACATGTTACGAAATTTAGCGCGCTACGAAATTTAGGGTGCTGTAAGACATATCGCGCCTGCCGGCCACCCGCACGCTTTCTTATAACATAGCGTATTTAATAGCACGCTATAGTTTATAGTCCGTAGTGTTAGAGGGAAACTTTAAAACGATTTATACATGGTATCATTGCCTGATTAATCTAGGGTGGCAACACTGCTCTGGAGCGGGGGTGACTATGGCGTAACGCTATTGACGTGTGTCTGTGTTTGAATTGCTGAATTAAAGTATTAAAATGGATAAACCGTGTTAGGATTTAATATCCAGCGTGTTATGGATTTATAGCAGTTTTGAACAACTCTAGTGCTACCCACCTGCCATTATTTCTAAGGAAAGCATCTATGACTGGTGCGAAGAGATTCCCCTTGATGATATATCTGTTGTAGTATTCATCTTTGAGCGCGATGATCTTCCTCATAAACCTCAGCGCGCCGAGCACCAAGAATGTGTGCGCCGATCTCATAAGCACTAGTATGCGACGGAGGAGGTCCTGAAAATAACGATTTCTGTGATTTTTACATATTCCGTGTTTTTGTAATCTTACAAGTTACTACTATATTTTTTTTTGTTTTATCCACTACAAGTTAGCCCTTGATTGCGATCTCACCTTATGGTAAGTGATGATGCAGTCTAAGATGGTAGCGGGCTAACCTGTTAGGGGCAGGGCAGTTATATTAAACCCATAACTCTATTCGGTTTCTACATGGCATCGTACCAGAACGCTAAATCGCTTGGCGGCACGTCTTTGCCGGCAGGGTGGTAACTAGCCACGGCCGAAGCCTCCCACAAGGCCAGACCAGGGAAAATTCAGAAATTATAAATTCCTTTAAATTAACCCTGCCGGGGATCGAACCCGGGACCTCCGCACGTTAAGACAACAGCACTCAACACTGTGCCACGAAGGTCGTCAAATTATCCTACTTTAGGGGGTTCTCTAGACAAATACTCCAGCTTCAGCTTTGGCCATCTTCAAAAAAAACACGTTCGGCCAGTAAGTTTCGGTCAAAGGCTCAAAGCTGAAGGTTTCTAGCAAGCACCGAAAATGAACGAACTGTTACGAAAGCGGAGGAGCGCAATGGCCAAGGTAACGCGCGGGGGGCGGGGGTCACACTTCGTTGGGCCCGTCGCCGTCGCCAGTAGTAAATCAAAATTTAAAGCAAAATTACTCAACATAAAATTTAAAAAAACATTTTATTCACTTTAAATAATCTTGAACGTAATTTCTCAGGGTTATTATGGACTAAGATCCCGCTGCAAGATTGTTACATGAATCGAGTACGTGATCAAAAACTTTTTATGCCTAATTTATAAATGGGGGGATATATATTTGCCAGGTTGCCAATCAAAAAGTGGCCGCTAGTATTTTTAATTAAAATAATAACTGTTTGCGTCTAAGTAATTTAGTTTACTTCGAGCCACCTAGATGGCACCACTTTTACTCTAGCTCGCGCTAACCATAATACCTACACGTAATACTTCAGTAATCAATCGGTAGAAGGACACTATAATTGAACTTCTTTATAATATAAGACTGAAAAACTCTTGTTCTACAACTTTTTATCATCTTTTGTTTTTGAAGTGAAAACTTCTTTAGTCGCGTTGAGCACTTTTTGGTAAGGGGTAAAGTTGTGGATTCCCGTCACCGACACCGACACCGACACCGCGCTGCCCCATGCTCGCGTTGTTATGAAGACAAAAGGTTTTAATTATAAATATACTACATTCGTAATTAAACTTTAATGCCTTAGTTTTAAGGTTTATATTTTAATTATCTCTATATATATAAAAATCAATTGCTGTTTGTTTGTCTCGCTACAACTCGAGAACGGCTGGGCCGATTTAGATGGAATTTTTTGAGTGTTTGTGTGGGTCCCGGGATGGTTTATATTCACAATTGGACCCGATAGGGGGTGCTGCAATCGGGTCCTAGCTTCAAGGCAGGACAACGTCGGCCAGGTCAGCTAGTTTTAAATATTTTTACTAAAAAAAAAATTAAATAAGTATTCATTTTCACTTCTAACGGCAGTCTGTATGACTGCCAATTTTGTTTGCTTTTGTTTTGTTTAGTTTTTGATGTACATTCTAGACACTGTTCAGCTCTGTATTTTAGATAGTGCAAAATGGCAGGAAATTAAAAAATTTAGGTCTGGTATCTGGTATAAGAGATTTTTTTGGCAGTATTTAAAAATGCAGCTATCATCTCCAGCTAAACTATGGACTTACCTTATTTAATATGCAGGTTTTGATATGGTACGTGTGGTGTTCCACACAGAAGGACAATAGTTCGAGCACCAGGCCCAACAGCTGTACTGTGTGATAGTCCTCTTTTAGCGGTTTCTCGCCAGTCGTGTTTTCAAGTAATGGTGCTAGAATCAGAAAAAAAATTTGATTAATAGAATAGTTTTACTGGATGATATCTAATTTTGACGACCTCCGTGGGGCAGTGTTGAGCGCTGTTGCCTTAACGTTTGGAGGTCCCGGGATCGATCCCGAGCAGGGTTTGGGAATTCATAATTTCTGAATTTTCCCTGGTCTGGCATGGTGAGAGTATTCGGCCGTGGCTATTTACCACCCTACAAAGACGTGCCGCCAAGCGATTTAGCGTTCCGGTACAAAGCCGTGTAGAAACCGAATAGGGGTATGGGTTTAATATAACTGCCATGCCCCTAACAAGTTAGCCCGCTACCATCTTAGATTGCATCATCACTTACCACCAGGTGAGATCGCAGTCAAGGACTAACTTGTAGTGGATAAAAAAAAACTCCACTACCAGCAAAGTATAAAAGTAAAAGTAGAATATATTTCATAGTCTCTCACTCACAAATCAATTCATGCCAATACATATAACCCCCAATCAAGATGCTATTGCCTATTAGAATAATAAAAATAGGTTTATCTTTTTTCTTCTTATTATTACAGTCACTTGAGAGAAAAGGATAGAAACTAGAATCCTCACTGTTATCCTAATAACATCTGGATATGATAGTACTATACAAAATTTTTATATGGAACTTTAGGTACTTCGACTATCACTTTTGCTCAGTATTAAAAACGGGACTTTTTGCTCAGTATTAAAAACGGTAACAGGTAGACGGTTCAAATTTTCACAGAATATTAACTTGTATATTACCTTTCAAAATAAATAATTAAATATCAATAAAGAAAATATTAAAGGGGGGCTCCCATACAACAAACGTAATTTTTATTTTTAATACGTCATAAATCGTAAAACTTACTACAGGTTTGTACGGAACCCTCGGTGCGAGAGTCCGACTCGCACTTGGCCGGTTTTTTAAGAACAACTCACGCTTGACTAAAACTTGTAATTTACATTGCCAAAATTGTTTTCACAAAAAAAACCAATGGTTCCTAAGGCAGTTTCCCTGTACCTTCTACAGTTAAAAAAACGCACTGTATAATGAAAAAATGAAAAATATTTATTTACCAAAAAACAACTTTGTCAATTTGTTTTATTCCAATAATGATGAAGCAGTACATACATACCTATTAGCGTCTGTATACTATGTTTGTAGAAGAAATTAAGGAAGTCCGCCCTTTCACTCTTATTAACAGATGCGAGCATACTCTCTGGATCCAGTAGGATACGCAGGACACCCATCAACTGAACAGCGCCCCCCAACTCAGGGTCATGGTCCCTGAGCATCTGTTCTATCACTATATTTAATAACATCTGCTCCTGAAAAAGAGGTTTCTGATAAGTAGGTTAGTTTAGTTAAAATTGCCCTCTATTGTCTAGAATTTTGGCTATGGTGGCCAATCTTCACAGATAGCGATCTGCACAGGAAATATTATATTGCACCAGTGCACTCTCTATCCCTTCAATCTCACAGCCCAATGGGATGGAAAACCCAATAAAAAACATTAATAAAATAAAGCCCATGTTAGAAAGTAAGTAATAGGTAGTTAATTAAAGACAATTTAGGTGCACCAACAGCTTTACAACAATGCACATACTGGTATAGATAGCTTTTTATGTAGTTAGATAAATACAACAAATCAGGACATAACCAAAGTTTAGTTAAAATATAGTAATACTACTCACCTCTTCTGTGTTGTTAGCCTGTTGTAATGTGTAGTCCCTGACTACAGATGGTGAAAACTCAACAATATATGTCAAAATATCTATAGATGCAGTCTTGGTTTTCTGATCATCTATGCTTAGTGTTATCTCTAGGGCTGGCAGGATCCTCAGTGAAACTAGCGTCTTATAAAAAGCATCTTTGTCTTGAGGTTGAAGATTTTGTGAAAAATTACAAAACTCCTTTAAAAATAGTACTAAATCTCGCCTCTTGCTGTCCTCAGTTTTTTCGTCCATAAGCATTTTGAATAGGTCTGTTAAAAACTTCTCATCCTCCTCTATAAGTTTCACTATTTCTACTTTGTTAAAAAATATAAAACTTGACAATGTGCTTAGTAAGTTGTCCTCAAAAACTGTGGGGGTCGGTAAAACAATCTCTTGTATATATTGTACTCTGTATGTCTGATGTATCTTTGCCAGCAGATCTTTGTTTTTAATAGGAATGGCCTCTCTGAATTTTGCTAGCTCTCTAAGGTACTCTCTGTGTTTTTTAGGCTGTGGCAAACTGGGGTCGTACTCTAAACAACCAACGACATCAAAAATGGTGTCATCAGCAAACATTGTGTCAAAAAGTGTGTTCTTATTCAAGAGGAATATACTTTTGAATATCTCATAGAGATGGTGCAGACCCTCAACGTTTTCAATGTCTTCACACATATGGAAGAGGTTAAGAAGTTTCTTTATGTAGTGCTGACTCTCTAAAGCTGCCGCTAGCTTGTCTTTCCTGTTAGGTGAGACAAGACAGCTGTTCACTAGTTCACTTATGTCCTCTAGTCTTCCCATTTCGCATGCCGGCAGCTCTACGGGCTGCACACTATCTGACATCTCATCAAAGCGCTCATCTTCAGATTCTTCTACTATATCTTGTGTAATTTCAACTGATGGATCTTTGCCTTGTACCTTTAATCACAAAATCAAAGCAAAATTATAGATTATGGATATGTTCTCGCATAAGTGTATTTCCTTTTCAGGTAGGTAACTTTATGATTGAGTGTTAAATACTTTTTATGATAGAAAACAATGTTTTATTTGATTGCAACATATTCAAAATAAAAAAGGAAAAGCTATAAGCATAATAATTACATCATACAATTATATGCAATTTTAAATTGCAACTAACAATGTTTCACAATATAAATTTGTTTTGCTAATTTCAGTTTTGTAACTTAAAAGCAAATAGTGTAATACTTTAGTGAGTTCCAGCTAGAGTAAGAATGGTTTATAGGAAATATGAATGTTTGAAACTTTGATTTGATTAGAATTGAACCTTGATTGGTGGACTGACAATCTCAAGCATGTAGCTGTGAGCCTCTGGAAACAAGCAGCACAACACTGTGTTCTGTGGAGCTCCATTTAGGAGACCTTTGTCCAGCAGTGAACAAGTATAGGTTAATATTGAAAGTTTTATTTATGACATAAATTATAGATATTTCTTACAGGATTTTTGGTAGTGACCTAGACAATCACTAATTTAAAATTTTACATAAAATTAAAGAAAAATACCTAGAGAACACCTTATAATATGTAAATAATTAGTAAGTATTATCTTTATATTATAAAAGTTCATTACCTGACATATTTTCTCCCATATTTCATCGCAGCCAGCTTTCTCTTGAAAACTTAGAGCCAAGTCAAAATTGTCACCTTCTGACCATACAATCAGAGTGTCTTGCTGTTTTTGATAGGCTGTGTCAGGTTGTATCTTGCTCTCTAGCAAGAGTGTGCCGTCGGATTCTGCCCTCACCAGCAAAGAGGTACCCTTCAACCTTTCCACGTAACATGACGACACATGGCCCGTTCCTCTGTCATCCCACTGTCGGTCTGCGTTCAGAGCGTAAAGTTTGACTCTTCGTCTAGTGTCTGTCATGTTAGTCAACACAGCTTTATCTATATACTCAAATAATGAATCAGATATTCGGGCGCTAATCGTATGCACCGGCTTATTTGTTTATTTCACTCCCATTTGTAATAAAACTTATACACTTTTTCTGTAACAATACATATTACATTATTGAGCATAATAAATCTCGACACTCAAAATAATCACCATAGGCCCTATAATTACTGTAATTAGAATCGGTCGATGTCCTACGTTATGCGACAATCCATTCAAGAATTGGTAAAATACACTATAACATTACTTTAATCACTCACAAAACTGGTCGAAAACAGTTCTTTGATACTGAAAATTAATTTTTTGAATGACAATGGGTCGCAAAATTATCGGAAATTACAAACAAAACAATACAATCTGTAAGCCTTTCACTTCACTTTGCAAACTTACATAAATACACTAAATTAAACGTAAATAATACCCTCATGGTAAAAACTTTCTAAAAACAAGATATTTACCGTATTAAACATTATAGAATCGTCAAATTGACGTACCTTCAAAATATTAAAACATCAGATAACGCCATATTGGATTCACAACAACGCTTCGAATATTGGGGTTCTCAAATCGAAAATAAAAGGGCGGTAAATTTAAACATTCATACTTTTTATGGATTTTCTTTGATTTTAATAAATGGATGTCTTTGTATTTCCGTTACAGTTAATTGAACATACTTTACACTTTTTATAAAATAATATTTTAACACAACTGAAAGGCCTAGAAGAATATTTTACATTTTTAAATTTTTATTTTCTAAGAACAATAGACAAAAATAATAATATAGCCCTACACCAACCCTACACCGTACTCTATGCCCTACACGGACTCAGATCACAGATGATACCAAAACATCAGCTGTTGCCAAAAGTACGTTGGATATGGGTAACTTAAGAACGTAGACAGAGCAAGATATAAGAACGAATAAAAAGGAAACGGCATCGTTGTGACGTCTTGTGGTGATGAAGTTTGTTATTAAGACGACGTAAGGTGCCATCACAAAACAGGAAAGGTGGTAGTCTAAGATCCGAATCTAAATCGAGACCTACCGGTTTGATAAGAGAATCAAATTTATTTTATAATAAATTTCATATATTAGAAAATAAATTAAAAATGGGTAGACAACAGAAATCCTGGACAGAATATTTTTAATTATTTTTTGAAAAATGATTTTTCATAAAATGTTGCAAAATGAAGATAATAATAAAATTTTATACTGGACTTAAAGTATAGAGCATATAGAATGTGCAATCGTAGGGTAGACTATTATTTACCTGGATAAATAATGGAAATAATAGTCTACCCTATTATTTACCTGGATAAATAATGGAAATAATAGTCTACCCTCCGATTGCACATTCTATATGCTCTATACTTTAAGTCCAGTATAAAATTTTATTATTATCTTCATTTTGCAACATTTTATGAAAAATCATTTTTCAAAAAGTAATTAAAAATATTCTGTCCAGGATTTCTGTTGTCTACCCATTTTTAATTTATTTTCTAATATATGAAATTTATTATAAATTTGGGGTTGTTTCAAATTTATATGGAGCCTGGGCCAGGTATTTGTACGGTATTTCAAAATGTTCGGGGTCATAAAATAGTAACATTTTCTTCTTTATTTCTTACTAAAAAGTTCAATTTACGAGGTACAATGCGAAATTATTTTGCAAAATAAAAGCGCAACAACATGCGTCCATTTTGACATTGTCGTATATTACACGTGTCATGATGACATTTGACATAAAATTACCTGGGAAATGTGAATTAACCTTAAAATATCCAACAGCAGTCAGATTGATGGATGGATGCGCTGCGAGAGTTGCTATTCTACAAATGTACCTAATTAAACATTTTATTTTTGTACCTCTTAATCACTGTAAAACTGCCAAAAAGCATATTTTATTTTGTTTTCTATGATTTTATACTATTTTTCGGAATACTGTACAAGTACCTGGCCCAAGATGAAACAACCCCTTTGATTCTCTTATCAAACCGGTAGGTCTCGATTTAGATTCGGATCTTCTACTATGGTTTAAAATTAAAATATAACAACTTCACAGAAGACTCCCCGCTGTAGATCTGATAGTCTAACATACAAAGAGAGCTGATATATTATCTTAGACTTCTGACTCCAATGAGCATGTCACTTTGGGATTATCCACGAGTCGATCAGCCCGCTTCTGTGTCCGATCAAATATAAAGAGCAATCACGGAACTGGGCTTTGTTCAAAATAATCACGCAATACAAGGCAATAATTTCCAGACTAACCACCAAAGTCTGATCTCCTTTGCAATCAATAGATTTTCCCAACAGTGAGTTGCTAAGAAGCTAGAAGATCACGTCTTGCTGATTGACCTTTGTGAGGGCCATATTAATGATTACCTACTGATCAGATTAATTAAAATATTATAGCACTTGCTTCAAACGGTGAAGGAAAACATCGTGAAGACACCTGCACGAGCCCGTTATGTAGTCTTCATAATGTTCTCGAAGGTGTTTGAAGCTGCCAATCCACACTTGGCTAGCGTGGTAGACTATAACCAAACCCTTCTCATTCCGAGAGGAGACTCGTGCTCAGTAGTGAGCTGGCAATGGGTATATAAGAGAGAGAGACAGAGAGAGAGATCCGTTAATTACTATAATAGTTTTGCCATGAATAGCAAAACCTAAGCTTTAGGTACCTATGCGTAAAAAAATTATGTAAAAACTATTGATCCTAAATTGCATTGCACAGCGGCTGGACCTTTGACTAGACACCATATTATTAGACCTTATATTATAAGAGCTGTTATGGGTTGATTCGAACGAGGTTATATTACGAGAAATCTTTTTCAAGGTTATACCGTTTTTAGGGTTCCGTACCCAAAGGGTAAAAACGGGACCCTATTACTAAGACTCCGCTGTCTGTCTGTCTGTCTGTCTGTCTGTCTGTCTCCAGGCTGTATCTCATAAACCGTGATAGCTAGAAAGCTGAAATTTTCACAAATGATGTATTTCCGTTGCCGCTATAACAACAAATACTAAAAATTAAAAAAATATATATATTAAGGGGGGTCCCCATACAATAAACGTGTTTTTTTCGTATTTTTTTGCTCAATATTAAAAACGGTAACAGGTAGACGGTTCAAATTTTCACAGAATATTAACTTGTATATTACCTTTCAAAATATATAATTAAATATCAATAAAGTAAATATTAAAGGGGGGCTCCCATACAACAAACGTAATTTTTATTTTTAATACGTCATAAATCGTAAAACTTACTACAGGTTTGTACGGAACCCTCGGTGCGCGAGTCCGACTCGCACTTGGCCGGTTTTTTCTAATTTGCACTTTCAGCTTTTTGCTGTATTTTGTAATGTCTAATTCTAGTGGGCCCGGCCACAGAGTTTGTCCTGCCCTAAACCTAGAACACGATTGCAGCGCCACCTATTAGGTCCAATAATTGTGAATATAAACCATCCCAAGACCCACTCAAACACACATAAAAAATTCCATCAAAATCGGTCAAGCCGTTTCTTTAGCGAGACTAACGAACAGCAATTTTTATTTTTTATTTTTTTTACTTATTTTCAGCAAGCAGTAATTTTCTAATAGAATAATAAATGTCTAGTACACCAATCTTACCCTTTCTATTGTGTGTGTTGTAAACAGAAAAAAATAAAATGCTAATGAACGCGACGTTTCGGCTGCCATTTGCTTTTATCTGTCAAACTTTTGATGTTTGTTGGTTTGATGTTTGATGTTATTGAATAAAAGCTTGAGTATTTTGTTAATTCTTCTCGTTTTTAAACAAGTTTGCGTAAATTAATATAATAAACAACCAGATTTAGTGCATTTATGCTAGTTTACAAAGTTATAAATGGAAGAAATGTTCCATAGATCATCTAGATTATAATGTGAGAGTTAATGCCTAATACCTTAAAAAAACCTATAGTCTCATTGTGTGGGGTTAATCAAGCAGTAATATTTGTTATATTACCATGAAAGCATGTTTTACTATTGGAATATCTTGAAAATCGCATTTGATAGTGATTTTCTTTGAAAAATAATTAGTGCCTGTGACAGATGTCATTGTATTTGTCATACCATAGAATTCTTAACTTCAAAAGCAAAATACATAATACGTATTTTGCATCAAATACAAACAATATACGCTGTTATTGCATTAAGAAAACTTTTTTATTTCAGTATGAAGCAAAGGGACCAATTTATTAGCTTTGTGAATAACAAACTGAATTGTATTCATTGTTAGTTGGTAAAATGAACACAGTATGTCTTATTTGAGTGCTACAGAAAATGTGGGGTAAGCGCTTGTTTAAAACAACATTCTAATTGTGTGAACTGCACTTTAGTACTATGAGTTAATGTAGATAGTGGTTAAGTTATCAAATTACTGCCGTCTATAAATTAACACCAGTTAGTACTAATGGTCCGATTAGTGTTATAAAAAAATGTAGTCTAGTAAAATATTTATACAGTTTCAGCGGTATTACCCAAAATATATCCGATGGCAGTTGTGCCACACAATACAAGATGGCAGTTGAGACTGTGTCAGGCTGCGGTGGTGAGGTTATGTACATTCAGGACTCGGATAATGAGCAGACATACATACCTCACATCACGGACAACTACTTCCATACAAAATTTAAGATAGATCCGAATGAGTTATACACATTTCACGACTCAGATGTTATTGCTGGAGAGATAACTGTCAGTCATACTGAAGATAATTATGTTTATTCTGACCATAATGTTGATATTAAGGCAACAAGGATAGAGAGTCCAAAACAGGTACAATCAATTAGTTCTCCTCATTTGACAAATGGAATTGTCAAAACTGCAAATAAAGAAGTTTTAAATGGACACTACACCCCGACTTTGAAAAACGTTACTCCAAATCATATTGAACCGAAAACATTAAATGCCAAAGTTCCAAAAGCAAAAACTCATAACAATAGTTCTTCAAAAGTGACTGAAGTGCGGCGTGTAAGCATTCCGAACCCTCAAAATCAAAATGCACAGAACCCAAGTAATTCAGGCTTATCAACAATTACCCAACCAACCAATGTTAGCAATACTAATGCTAATACGACAAATGAAAAAGGTACAGGGAAAAAAAGTAGTACAGAGACATTTCTGGATGTCTTTAAGAGAGAACAAGGGCTAATGCTGAATGCTGTGACAGTTAAAACTGAACCGAAGACTTGTAATTCACATAATATTACTCTTAAACCTCCAGCACCATCTAAAAAGCCTGCAGCAGGTATAGTGTTTCATATTTTTTGTACTATTTGATATGCGGTTATCACAAAAATGTTAAATTGCATCAGAACTTTTACCTATTTTCAATGTTTGTGTCAAAATTTTAAATTACACTAACAAACCTTTAAGTCCTTTTTTAATGTGTAATGGACCATGTACATGTACAAATTATCTAAAAACAAAAATTATACAACCAAACAAATAATTATTGAGCTATTAAGATTATTATTTTCTGTAACTACTTTTATTACTAAACTAGATGATGCCCGCGACTCCGTCCGCGTGGACTAAGTTTTTCGATTCCCACGGGTACTCCTTAATTTTCAGGGATAAAAAGTAGCCTTTGTCCTTCTCTGGGATACAACCTATCCCTGTACCAAATTTCATCAAAATCGGTTGAACAGGTGAGCCGTGAGAGCGTAACAGACAGGCAGACACACTTTTGCATTTATAATATTAGTATGGATTAAATTATTATAATCCTAGATCGAATAAATTATTCTTAGCTTACAACTGTTATCAGCGAATAACTTCTAATGAGTCATCATACCTACCAAATTATTCAGATCTTACCAAAATTATTATTATTTAAACTTTTAATATAGCAGAGTTTATATCTAAAATTCGTAAAAAAAGTTGTAGTATGGCCTGTCTACATTAAATCGATGACCGATTGCATCAGCTGCATTTGATAACAAATGGGCTAGGATCGAAAGCGGCCAGCCGTTCAACAGTTTACAATTACAGTTGTTGACAGAAAACGGCTGCGGCGGCCAAAGCGACCTATTGTAAACGCGCCAGTATAAAATAAAAATAAAATAAAAATAGCCTTTATTTCCAAAATCATGCGATTAATTAAACATTATACATATTTTTACGTCATACAGTTTTAGATATTTATGATGTCATAGTTATTATAGTAATATTTTGGAAAATTGAATTAAAATTAGTGAAAAATTATAAATGTCAAGTAGGTACATAATTATAGAATGTCACGAGTTTCGGATTGCCTGTTGGCAAAGGCCTCCTCTAGCTCCCGCCACTGTTGACCAGTATACTATCATATAATTGTTACAGCAAAAACATCCCAACCGAAACCACGCAAAGGTAGAGGGCCGACCGTACACGAGGCATTGCAACGGATACCGCATCAATCTCGTGCCATAGCCCTACCTAACCTGAGATGGCACGCGCCAGGCGAAGAGATGTTCTTATGCGGCCCTCTAGCGGACAAGACGCCAAACGTCTTCAGACAATTTGACAGTAGCAGCAGCGATGACGATAATATACCGGAAATTGGTAAATACACTTTGCCAATTTTTATAAAAAAATTAATTTGAACAGGTTAGGAAATGTACCATGATGACAATGTTTTTCTAGATGTTTATTCTTTTAATATCATATGGTTTTTAGGTTTAGGAAATTCTCGGCAACTCGTTAATTTTCTGGGGTAAAAAGTAGCCTATGTCCTTCCCCAGGATACACACTATCCCTAAGCTAAATTTCATCAAAATCGGTTGAACAGATGGGCCGTGAATGACAGACACACTTTCGCATATTTTATAATATAAATAGTGTTAAGTATGCTTATTGTCTAAAGGTTTTATAATATCTCAAGGGTATTTCAACTATTCCCAGATGTAGGTATCGGTCCAGTGTGCGTAGAAGAAAGCGCAGCGGAGACCCGTGGGGCGAGGCTGGCTCTGCGAAGAGCGGCCCTGAGGCGACACGTGACCAGGGCTGCCACCTCGCTGCAACTTCTCAAGGACCATAGAGAAAATAGAGTGCTGGCGGCTCTCATCAAGGTAATTATTACCACCAACCTTTGGGGTCATCCATAAAGCACGTCACACTAATTTCGTGATTTTTTGACCCCTCCCCTGTCCTTGTCACAGTTGATCACATTTGTGAGACCACCCCCCTAGTGTGACGTCACATATCTTACAATTTTACATCTAAAAATAATTAAATTAAAACAGCAATTCCGAAATTAGTTTTATTTCCATTTAAACTATTTTTTAATATAATCAACATCAAATCAAATATTTGAAATTTAATTTATTTTTTATTTATTTGATTTAACGAAACTTGGAAATATTTTTAAGTTTTTCGTTAATATAGGTAGTCCAAATTTGCCATTTTAGCACTTCGATGTATAAGATTTTGAAATGTGACGTCACGAAACTTAGGACCCCTCCCACCCCTTGTCACAACGTGTGATCCCCTCCTCCCCCCTTAACGTGTGACGTACTTTATGGATGACCCCTTTGCACAAAGGTTCCTATGGCAGCTACCCTAACTATTAAAATATAGTAAGTCTCACTATAATATAAATGCCAAAGTGTATTTATTTGTTGCTTTGTCCTTCTATCAGGCTACTTTGGAATCAACATGATGTTTTGCATGAGTAATTAAAGATGTGAAGACCTGATCATCATATTTAATTTTTGGAACTTTAATCCACGCAGATAGTTGCAGGCATACTTATTATATTGTTTGTTTTTATCATAAGCATTAGCATTCTTATGTGGTTGTCATTTGAACTACCTACTTACTTGTTTTCAAGGCAAGAGTGAATATACATCTTATAGGCAAGCACACTTCAACCTTATTGGTTGTTGGCAACCCTATCTTGCACCCAGTGGCGTGAAGTTCTTAGAGGCATAAAAGCTCCGCTTACCCAAGTGTCAATAACGTAAATTCTTGGTTTTCATCATGACAGTCGGTAAATAGATATTTTGACTAACTAATCCATGCTTCAAACTCTATGCACGCTATTGCTTGCACCTATTGAAAAAAAAAAACAGATTTTTTTCTGTCATTGCTTCTGTCAGAAGAAGCATATAAAATGGTTATACAATAGTTTTCCTATTATTATTGTATGAATAATCAAAATAAAGTGATCTATGGATTTGCTTCCTCCAGAAACAGCTGAGTCAAAGTTCGTCGAGTCGTATACCTACGCAAACCATGAATCACGTGCTTGCTACGCGAGGAATGTCTTCTGCATTGACTTTGCGAGAACGGAGAAGATTAAGGTAGGCGATCAAGTAGAATTAGTATTTTTTTAGCTATTTTATCGAACGAAAACTAACTACCAAGTGTCATCAGCTTTGTACGCTCGGGTTGCCTTTAAAATATCACTTTAGTGATAAGGCCGCCTTTGCGCATTACCACAGTTCTTGTCTTCTGTTTTGTATGCATAATTTTGTACCTATGTGTTAAGATGCAATAAAGAGTTATACTACTACTACTACTTCCTAAGATCTCCTTACTAAATGTAATGCAAATAAAGGATTTAATTGATTGATTGTTAAATATATTTTAAAAAACAGGAACGAAGTTCCTTGCCGACATGCTCGCGTTGTTACGAAGACAAAAGGTCTCAAATATAAATATACTACATTCGAAATTAAACTTTAATGCTTTAGCGTTAAGGTTTAATTTCGAAAAAAACTATACATAAAAATCTCACTTCACGCATTTTCGTTACGGACGTTTTTTGCCGGCTAGGGTACCTCGCCGCATCACAATCCAACATGCGATATGCTCTACCCTAATTATGCAGGCAATGGTAGCAGACAACTCTCTAAAACAAACTCCTTAGCATTCTCAGGGATGAATATATCAAGCCAGGGAAACGATAATAATACGACCCAAGGAGGTTACTTTTATTCCAGTCAAAAATGTACTGCTTGCGGCCACAAGTATTGCCGAAAAATAATAAGATGGTGGCAACTGCAATAGACCATAGACGATCGCTCGACGTGACACAGGGACCTTATGAGATGTAGTAACATCTAATGACTATGTAGTAGTAGTGAATGTCCCTTGGCATGCCTCGACAATTCAAAATAGATTCTTATTTTTTTTGTGCTTATTAAATAGCGTCTTCCCAAAGAGGTAAAACCCACGACATCTGTTAGTTTTGATAACCATTTTAAGCTATCGATAAAAGTAATAAAGTACGTCGAATTTCAATCAAGTGGCAAGCAAATATGTAATTCAAGCTCGCATACTAATCGCATGCTTTTGAAGTTTGATAAAAAGTTGTGGTTTGACTAGGAACCAAATACCCAATTGCGCATTGTGGGCTTAGTATTCGGAACCAGTGTAGGCATTTAGGTAGATACCTATTTTCAGGCAGGGCAGGAAGCAGTGAGCTTTTTTAACTAGCTGACTAGGGTAAGCAATGCTTTTTTAAGCCTCTATGCCACTGCATGGTGCACGTTGTACCATTAGGATTTGTCACAGTAACAAAGTTTCGTACGTTTATTCGTACAGACAAAGCGGTTGGTCAGGCACAGAGAGCGTGCGCCCCGAAGCATCCTCGTGCGCAGAAGAGCGCTGCACACAGACCCCGCTGCCGTGCAGTCGCTACTGTATGTCGCACGTCACCCTAGCGCCAGAGCAGAGGCTATACGCGGCCTGCGCTGCGGTGTTCGCGGGCGGCGAGCGCTGCAAGCAACCGCTGCTGCCGCTGCAAGAGCAGACTCCGCTGTGTGCTGAACACGCGTGGAAGCGGGTGAGTGGGTCTCTATAGGAGCAGAGGCTGTATGTGGCCTACGCTGCGGTGTTCGCGGGCGGCGAGCGCTGCAAGCAACCGCTGCTGCCGCTGCAAGAACAGACTCCGCTGTGTGCTGAACACGCGTGGAAGCGGGTGAGTGGGTCTCTATAGGAGCAGAGGCTGTACGTGGCCTACGCTGCGGTGTTCGCGGGCGGCGAGTGCTGGGAGCAACCGCTGTGGCCGCTGCAAGAACAGACTTCGCTGTGTGCTGAACACGCGTGGTAGCGGGTGAGTGCATAGGAGCAGAGGCTTTAGTAAGGGTAGGTATAGGAACATCCCGGCCAAGAAGCTGCTGCTGTTCCTAGCAGCAAGTAGTATTGGCCAGGAACTTTAGATAGTCAAAAAAAAAAACAAAATCAAATATTTTATTCAAAGTAGGTAACATATAGTACTCTTTTTGAAGGTCACAATAGCAAACATTAAATTCATTTAAAAAAAAAAAATATTGGTAATGTATACAAATTAAATCTTACTAAATATTTTCTTACATTATTCTATAAGTACATCAATGTCATGAAATTGTAAAAATAATATAAAATAATAATAATAAAATCAAAATAAATACTTAATAATGACTATTAATAATTCACATACTTGATACCTACTTAATATAATTCTATTGGAGTGTCCAAGCGTCTTTGTCCGATAAGTAGTCGTCAGGACTATAATAGCCTTTTTTACATAGGCTTTTTTTGATATATTGTTTAAATCTCCCCTCCGGTAAACTTTGGACTTCTGCTGGAATTTTATTATAGTAACGGACACTACTGCCCAAAAATGATGCGCTAACTTTCTTTAGTCTATATCTATTGGTTTCTAATTTATTTTTGTAACGAGTGTCAATGTTATGCCGTTCAAAATTAGTTTTAAAGTTTTCTCTATTTTTGCGTACATACATAATGTTTTCGTAAATATATTGACTCGCTACTGTCATAATATTACTGTCTTTAAATAGATTTCTTAGCGATTCACGTGGACCCAAGTTGTAAATAGCGCGAACTGCTCTTTTTTGTAATAAAAATATAGTCTTGATATCGGCTGCTCGACCCCAAAGTAAGATACCGTATGACATCAGACTATGGAAGTAGCTAAAATAAACAATTTTAGCAGTGGATACATCCGTTAGCTGTCTAATTTTTCTAATAGCATACGCAGCCGAACTCAGTTTTTTAGAAAGCTTTCGGATATGGCTTCCCCACTGAAGTTTACAGTCAATGCCTATACCTAGAAATACTGTTTCGTCCACTAAAGCTAACTTGTCATGGCCTAAAATAATTTCAGTGTCCACCTGCCGAACGTTCGCGAGGGTAAATTTAATGCATTTAGTTTTTTTAGAATTTAGAAGCAAATTATTTGATGTGAACCAGCTCAGAACCTGAGAAAGAGCAATGTTTACTTCGTCCATGTTATTTGTTTGTCTTTTAATTTTAAAAATAAGCGAAGTATCATCGGCAAACATTACAATATCTGAGATTTTTTGAACCATATGGGGCAAATCATTAACATATACTAAGAATATAAAAGGGCCTAAAATAGATCCCTGTGGTACACCCATCTTAACCAGGGATCCTTCAGATATCACACCACCTATGTCTACCTTCTGCAGTCTATTGAGGAGATATGATTGTATTAGATCCCTTGCCTGATTTCTGATTCCGTAATACTGAAGTTTATGCATGAGAATTTGATGATCAACACAATCAAATGCTTTGGAGAGGTCACAAAATACGCCGATTGCGTCTTGAGACCTCTCCCATGCCTCGAATATACATTTAATTAGGGCAATCCCGGCATCCGTAGTGGATTTGCCTTTGGTAAAACCAAATTGTCGATTGTTTAAAATATTGTTAGCGTTAAAATATGATAGTAACTGATTTAGCATAATCTTTTCAAACACTTTACTGAGCACTGGCAAGACTGACACTGGTCTAAAACACGAGGGATCTTCACTATCACCTGACTTAAATAACGGTACTAAGCGACTGATCTTCATCCAATCCGGAAAAACACCTTCGTCAACACACTTATTAAACAATTTTGTGAGATGTGGGGCCAAAACATGTATTACAGTATTAATGACGTGCACAGACATGCCTGATATGTCTTGTGTTTTTTTTATATTTAATGATTTAAACGTTTTAACTAAAGTATGAGCATCTATGTGCACAAATTGAAAATTATCTTGGCATGCAGTAACATTTGAGCTCAACAGCTCGAAAGCCATATTAGGGGAGGATTGTAATTGAGAAGTTGTTTCTAGGGGTATATTAGTAAAATATTTCTCAAATATGTCAGCTATTTCATTCTTATTGTGAATTAAACTATTATCTATTTTTAAAACAAAGTCCTTTTTTGTATGCTTAGTCTTGCCAGTTTCAGTGTTTACAATGTCCCAAACTGTTTTGGATTTATTTGACGATTTTTTAATCTTATTGCGAATCATATTCGACTTTGCATCCTGACAATCCTTTTTAAACTTTTTTGAAAAAGTTCTTACATGTTCTATAAATTCGTCCGAAAAATTCCAAGTCTTTTCGTCGTAGAGACTATAAAGAATGTCCCTTTTATTGCGGATATCACAAGTTGCCCATTCATTGAATCCATTTTTTCTATTGCCAGTAACAGTTTTAATTGGAAATGCCATTTTAAATTCATCTTGTATAATATCGAAAAGTTTATATCGTGGCGATCACAATAGATCGGCAACGGTCAAAGTGATGCCGGGTCTCGTTGCAGAGCCCTGCAAAGCCGCATCAACAAGAAAGAAGAAGGGTAGGTATTCTTTGGGCGAGAGCATTATGAAAAATTATTACTCAATAGGAGCAGAGGCTTTACTATCTAAGAGTAGGTATTGATTGGGCGGGAGCACTGGCAAGTCATTATGAAAAATAATTATGTATTTAGCTTTCACGACTAGGGTAGGCAGTGCTTTGATGCCGATGATGACATGCACTCCACTGTGCACACCCACCCTGTGTTGTGTCACAGACGAAGATGTTACGCCTGTATCTTTGTTTTGTCTGTGACACCATTGGCGGATGAACTGTATTTCTTTCTTTTTGATAAATTTCGATATTACATATTTAATAATGGAGATAATATTAGAGGATTAATTTCGATGTAACATTTGAATACTCCATCTTTCCCAGGATAACTACGAGTTGCTAAGCCGGGAGAGCAAGCCCGCGAAAGCGGTGCGCAAGCGTGCGTGGGTTCCGCACGCGCCCCGCCCGCCGCGCACGCCGCGTCGCCCCAAGCGGCGCCGCCGGCTGGTGCCCAAGCGGCCGCCCAGCCACTCGCAGTCGCTATCCGGTGAGAATGGGACGACCGGATGCATTACATCCATTACAACATTAGCCACCACACACACAAATTCGTCGTCGATGCGGTACACTGCTAGAGTGCCCGAATCGACCTTCGTCTCGCTGACAACCCTCCAGTGCTCAGCACTCAGCTCCACGTTCTGATACGAGATCATGAACATTGCATCAGTGGCATTCCCCGCTTCCAGCGAGGGAATTATCACCGATGCAGTCTACGGTCTCGGTAACTCGTTCTTATGTGGACAGCGGTTACTTATGTATACATTAGTGAAATTGTAAATGAATTTTTTTTTTCAAAAGAGCAACCGTCGAGTTTCTTGCTGGTTCTTCTCGGTAGGAATGGCATTCCGAACCAGTGGTAGATTCATTTGACGATTCGTAAGCACTTGTAAAAGTTTATTTGAATAAAAAACATTTGAATTTTGAATTTTATTACAAAATTGGAACCCCGGTGGGGCACAGCAAACCAGTGACACTTTTGACTTCCGGTTGCACATGATGACGCAAACGAATTGCAGTTCGTCCCAGGGTAGTACTAACTCGTATCTCTTTCCAGAAATCAACGTGTGTTCGAACTCGTCTGCATACGACAGTTCGGAGGACACCGCGATGGGCGGTCTGAGCGAGAGCGAGTACATGAATGCTACTAATTCGCACGGGTTAGGTACGTATCAACAAAAATCTAAACTATTATTTACTAATTTTTTTATATTTTTATTACACACTGCTTCACACACTAAGAAAGTTTCTAAACTTATTTTGAATACATGTCAAAAATTGCGGAACCGGCAGGATTCGATACACATTAGATATATTCGATACAGTAGTTTCAATACTGCAATATATCGCTACTAAATGGCATAAACAGTCGCGTCAAAAGACTGCGTTAAAATTGCTTATCTCAAATTTCGGCACTGACAGGTAAGTGAACCGTGGCCTAGCGGTCAAAGGCGTTCCGGGCGTGATTCCCAGAGAGACGCAGGTTCAAATCCTGCCGGTTCCGCAATTTTTGATATGTATTTAAAATAAGTTTATTATAATATACTAGTTGATGCCCGCGAATTCGTCTAAGTTTATTTTATTCACGTGTGAACTCCTTAATTTTCCGGGATAAAAAATAGTTGCAGCTGGGATTCAACCTTTCTCTATTTCAAATTTCATCAAAATTGGTTGAAAAGATGGGCCTATCTCTGTGCCAAATTTCATCCAGATCCGTCAAGCCGTTCTGGCGTGATTGAGTAACAAACATCCATCCATCTTACCTTCTCATTTATAATATTAGTATAGATCACCGATACGACTTTCTTTTCAAAATAGTCACGAAGCTGCAACACAGGCTCTCTTGATTGTCCTGAAAGCACCATACATCTTTGATGATGGATGGTTTCTATATGACCTGCGTAATTGATGTAGTCAAATTATAAAATGTGCATTTACTGTACTGCTTTACATAAATGAATGATACAAACAAAACAGTCATTTAAACTCTTGGGTATGTTTATAAAACAATAAATAAAATTGAGGAAAAATAAAATATTAATATGTCAAATTGATTTAAAAATTTCTTCTATACTAATATTATAAAGAGGTAAAGTTTGTGAGGTTGTAGGGGGTAATCTCTGGATCTACTGAAACGATTTTGAAAATTCTAGTACCAATAGAAAGCCACATGATTTGTGAGTGTCATAGGCTATATATTATTAACCCGAAAAATTAGATAGTTCGTGGGAATTTAAAAAACTTATTTCACGCGGACGAAGTCGCGGGCATCTGCTAGTCATAAATAAAGTCGATTGTTATCAAAAATCAAATAAGTAACGCATTAGGAAATCATTGACTAGAGCTGGCAAAAAATTCATAAATGATAGGACAGAGAATAATAAAACTACCTATATGGATCCCGGATTTGATTATTTTGTTTGGCAGAAGTGGGACAAGTGCCGCCGGACGACATACTGGATCCGTCTGTACTGAACCAGATACCAGATGAAGCTTTTACGGAGTTCTTTAATCAAGGTAATATTTTTGATGACTTGTTTAACTTTTTAATTAACTTATGGCCAATTATTAACTTAAATTGAATAAGTATATTTGATAAAGATAGCATAAACATGTTTTATCCTAACACCGACGGAAGACCTGAAACACAAAGTTAGATAAACTACATTATTATAGACCAAAGCTCTAACATAAAAACTGAGACTGGCGTTTGAAATTTGCAACCCAGATAGTGTGTGCTAGGGCTGTCAAAAATTCTCGACCATCTAATAATATGTTTGGAATTTGAGATCCTGCATATTTACACTTTAGTTACTTTTTTCACTGAATTTAACTTTTAGTTGAATAAGGTAAATTTTTGTTACGTTAAGAAAGTTTATTTTCCCTTAGCGGAGAGTGGTACAACATTTGGGGAAGGTCTGGAGCTGGCAGCGGCGCTTGAAGCCGTATTGGACGAGCGAGCACTGGACATGGTCGATGTGTTCCCGCACTCACAATCCCATGTAAAGACCAAGGTTGGTTCAAACGGTTTTCCCTTTAGCAGAGATTGGCACAATGTTTGGCAATGGTCTTTAGTTGGCAGCGGCGCTAAGTGTTGGAAGAGCTCGGGACATGGTGGATGTGTTCTAGCACTCGCACGCCCTAATTAAGACCAAGGTTGGTTCAAGCAGTTTCTTCTTTAGCGGAGAGTGGTATTACGTTTGGGGAAGACCTATACAACTCTGGAGTTTTTAGTGGCGCTCATATGTTATTTATAAGATTATGTTAAAGTATAATGGACTTAAAGCACCTTGTTTTAAGATTCAAATTTGTCCATAAATCCATAGCCAGCGTTTCAAGCATACGCCAATATACGCATCAACGCATATTCGAATTATTATTATATTATAGTTCTTTATGCTCTTTATACTACTTTTTAATACAAGAAAGAAATGCCTTTCTTTCATGCCAACGAAATAAATTATTTGAGTTTTATGAAAAAGATCCATAACCTTTCCGAATTTGTATTTGACAGTAATAATATAATTGGTCAATGGTCATATACCGTGCGAATTTGCTGGATAACTTTGTCATATTATTTGGAATATGATTTGCCAAATGTCTTAGATATTTCCCAGGAACATGAATTATAAATTCGTTTACAGATGCAGTTACCGGCCGCGGTCACTATGGAGATATCATCGAGCGCGCCGTCATAACATAATAACTCACTTCTTATGCTAAGCTAACATAAACTTTATGTACTATATATTTAGGAACAAATTCGTTATAATCGTAGTCTCAAGTTTCTCCATGCTTTAAGTTTTCGTGTGCATGTCTAGTGAGTAGTAGAGAGAAGTTTAAAAGATCGAGTGTTTTTAGAATGAATTTGTAAGATAAGGGAGCCCCGATAAATTATTTTGGAAAATATAATCGATTTTATTTTTTTAATTATAGGTATGAAATTTCATCATTTAAAGTGTTTGTAAGTGTCGTAGACTCTTTAGTTAAATTTTTTAACGTAAATTTATATTGGCATTTAAATTAATTAGTTTTCTAATAACTAATAAGTAAAGGAATTTCGTCAGTATTAATAATTATTATTACTATTTTTATTATTAATACAATACGTAACACGCGTCCGACCTTTTCTTATGTCAATTGACCATCATCAGTCATTTGTATCTGTCGTCGCCAAATCGTAAAATCCGTAGTATTACAAAATGGCGCCGTCTTGCGATACGTTCTACAATACGTAAAACGTAACGCTGGGAAATTGGAAATATTATGTAAGATTTGATAAGCAATATTATTTCCTTACTTTTATCTTTAAATCGCGATTTCTTAATACATTTGTCGGTTCTCACTTATTCTAGTTAGCTAAAGTCTAAATGAGCTTGTGCAGTGTTTTTTTTAATTTTCATAAACGCATGGTAAAGCTAAAATGATTCACGAAATTAAAAAAACCTTAAAATTAACAATTCCCCGGGATGTAACCTACTTCTATACAAAATTTAATCAAAATCGGTTAAAATGATGGGCCGTTAAAGCGTTAAAGCAGACAGACACACTTTCGCATTTATAAAATTAGTATTGATTTGCGTTCTACATGTGCCACCCTAAAACTAGAGAGACTATGTGCAATTGGGGTGATCAGGTTTCATTCTGGGCTACATACGACCTAGCAATAATTAAACCCTTGCAGAATGGGGTCCAAGCAGTTTACATATCAACTGAAACTCAGCTTTATTAACTTACTAGATGATTCCCGCGACTTCGTCTGCGTGGACTAAGTTTTTTCGATTCCCGCGGGAACTCCTTAATTTTCCGGGATAAAAAGTAGCCTATGTCCTTCCCCGGGATATAACCTACCTCTATACCAAATTTCAGCAAAATCGGTTGAAAAGATGGGCCGGGAAAGCGTAGCAGACAGACAGACAGACAGACACACACTTTCGCATTTATAATATTAGTATGGATGCATACAGTTGAAATTGGATTGCATGAAAGCAAAATAGGGTAGAGGTAACTCCTCTTTTATATCTGTGGCCCATTTCAGAGATTGCAGTCCATTATTGGTCTGAAGCGTGTCACGTTAGTGTCATTCTGTGATTGCTATACATTTAGTAAAGTTAATGGAACTGCTCGCTTTATACTGATCCTTCAATATTCCACGAATACTGAGTAAATATATGTAATCTGTTGACATGTGTGTTGGGTAGTAGAAATAAAAATTGTTTCTTTGTCACAATAGCTAGCAGGAACTGATGAAATAATTTTTTACCCGACTCGACGGGGGATCCTGGTTAGTAAAAATTTACCGTTTAATTTGACAGTAACATATAATTCAATATCAAAAAAACGCAAGCAAGCAAGTATTTCGCCACAATTTGTTTTTTTAAACGTTAAGCAAAGGATAATTTATATTTATACGACCTCTTATCCGTATTTATATTTTCGTAAATTCATTAAAAGCTTATATTATTTAGAAACAGTTGAGGTTATTAATGCTAAAGTGGTCTAACGTAGTTTTTCAAAATTAGCCCCTAACGAAATGAGACACCCTAAATTATCCTTTTGATAACTATGAAATTAGTATTGGTCACAGCCTTAAAACCAAATTCACATCGAATTCGTAAATGAATACCATTATCTATGGCTATCTCATCTATTCTGTGCGATTAGAGCAGGAGAGCAATATGTAAGCGCATGAAAGAGATTTGACATGACATTTCTTTTAATAAGTCAGCACATTATTTCTTGGCTGTTGCAAAATAAAAGAGTACGAATAAAATTGCACGAGACAAAAATATTCATTATTATTATGTAACCAAATTAAAAACTAAAATGTTTTATTTATAAACATCTTAATATTATTGATTTCATGTCGTAAACAATTTTCGTAGACTTACTAACAATACATATATTCATTACTTATAGTTTCTATAAAATAGAAATACCCGCTTATTTCTAATAATTCAAAACGTTCTATAAACCTGTTGCATGTAGAATAAAAAAAAACGTTGCTCCTTCACTAATTTGCAGAAAATAGTGAGTAATAAAAAGATACCTCATAGGCCATAGGCTACTTTTTATCCCGGAAAATTAAAGAGTTCACGCGGGAATAAAAAAAAACTTAAAACACGCGAATTCGTTCGCGTGTTTTCAATTAGTATGGCTATAAAAATAAAGCTTATCTTGTTACTGTTATATTTTATGTACTCATGCACGAATATCTTGGCTATATAGAGAATAGTTTATGATCTTGTCTTTTTCCCCCCTTATATAAATCTTTTTAAACGAGTGCGAGCGATACAAAATATTTATTGCTATTGCAGGTTTATAGAACCTTTTCAGTTTTTATGAATGAGGGCAATAGAGTATAATCAAAACCAAATGATGAATGAATAAAAACACATATTTTTGTAAAAATGTTTATGTTCCTATAGTAATCGTTCTTGTGATTGGTCGGGCCTTGTAAGTCGCGACCGATGAGAGACTGTTCTGATTGGTCGGTAGTATTAAAATTTAATTGGTAATTTCTTTTATTATTGTAATGCCGCGTTGACATGGTAGAAAAGTAACACTCAAAACTTGCTTCGAGAGCTCCCGCGCCGTCCACAATAAGTTAGTTAGATTTTGATATAAATGAATCAAACTCAATTACTTACATTTTTTTTAGACTAGAAACTGATAGAGGTGACTCTTATGACCGTGAACACAAACGAGGCGAGTTCATTTTCAAATTAGATGACCCCTTTCTATGTCTATGGCGCCCCGTACTCAGTCAATCTGGATTGCGATTCAGAGGCCTAATTGGCTAACCAAATAATTGTAATCATTACTCGAACTGTTTAAGGAGTTCATACATGCTTTTTGACGTGCAGGCATCTATGGCCGCCTTAAACAGCCCCCCGATCATGTAAGAATGGCCGATCAAATCGTTAAAGTTCGTCGTCAAAGTAAAATAAAGCATAACAGCATTGAATTAGAGCTCAATTTCGTGTATCCATTCTTATACGTTAGAGTATCGTACATACCTAAACGTATAAGAATGGGTACATGAAATTGAGCTCTAATCTAATGCTATTATGGTTTATTTTACTTTGCCGCAGAACTTAAACGATTTCATCGGCCGTTCTTACATGATTGGGGGGCTGGTCGAATTATCAGTTTGACAAACGATTACGATTACCTTACAAAATTGGGGGCAGATTGATACACAATCGGGGGCAGATTGGCTGTATGGGTAGGTACGGGGCGCCTATGGTGTGGCAGATAAGATCATGTAATTTCAAAGATACGCTGGCACTGGTCCAAAGCTGTTAGTTGTTATCAAAAAAGCTCTTTAGTTTTTTATATATTTTTTTCTTAAAAAAAGAATAATACCTTTGCTTACTCGTAATTTAAGTTTAAAAAAAATTCCATAGGCCACAATTACATTTGTAAGTTATTACGTAAGTAACGCGTTACAATACTGTTTACATTTCGTAAGTTACTCATGTAAGAGACTTACGTCGTGAGTAAAACTTACAAGTGTAATTTATAATAACCGTGTCAACGCGTGATTGGTAACTGGACATTGGGAAGTACATAATATAGTAAGCGATTTAATAGTGATTTTGCATGCCTTTGTATTTTATGAACGATACGAATACTAAATACCTACTTATAATAGATTAGTACATATTATATAAAATTGTATCCCTTCTTTTACATATGGCACACCAATGAATTACATAGAAACAATTTAAAATTTGGGACATATTAAGCGTGCATGTAGATGTTTTACATTTGAATTGCAAGATAAGACAATTTGTATTTTGGAAGCAATTTTAGTTGCAGAGTCATTGCACAAAATTGATATATATATACCAGATCAGAGGCCCAATAATTGTCTAAGCAAATTGTAATCACTTGACAGCTGAAAACGTATTGAATTGAAGCAGGCGTTACTTTGCGGAAGTCCATGATAATGAATGAACCAGAAGCTTAATTCGTTATAATCCGCCACAGTAGACAAATCTATGTGGTGCAGTGCTTGTCTTCCACCAACAGCATGCGAACACCCACATAAACAAATAAACGTATCAAATTCACCTTTACTCAATTTATACAGTAATAGGGGGGGAGGGGGCGAGGCTTCGGTATGAGTCATGCCAAAAAGGTATAAAAGCCGGAACTTTCGACACGATCGTCACTTCACAATCGTGCATTGTCGAGTCAACATCTGAAGATGCTCCGGTTTCGGAGTGAAACGTACGTAGAGAGTGATTTGGAGGATTTGTGTGGTGTGGTGCTGTGCCGGTGCGAATTGCAGGGTGGTGGGTGTTCGCATGCTGTCGGTGGAAGACACGCACTGCACCACATAGATTTATCTACTGTGGCGAATTATAGCGAATTAAGCTTCTGGTTCATTCATTACGATTATGATTTCCTTACACAATCAGGGTTCTATACTAAAAGCGGTACTGCGTGCGCTCCCAAAGTTGCGCTCGTAGGGAAATCTCTAACGATTTTAAACATCCTCCAAAGCGGTGACACAGTTAATTCGTTTGCTGTGTTCGTGACTGCACCCGCACGCTGGTTCCCGCTTTTAATATAAAACATACCTGAGTATTATATTATCTATTTTGCGGTAATACATTGATACCGAAAGACGTCCTTCAAACGGCGCAAAAGCCGCAAGAAGCGCACACAACCCATTATACACTGCATGTGACGTCAACACTGCAAAGATTCGAGCTTTTATACGGCGCGTATGATTCTTGCGGTGTAGCCGATCTTAGGCCCGATTGTCTAAGCAAATCGTAATCATTTGACAGCTTAAAACGTATTACTCGAACTGTTTATGGAGTTCATTCATGCTTTTTGACGCGCAGGCATCTATGACCGCATTAAACCGTCGAATTATCCGTTAGACAAACGATTACAATTACGATTTCCTTACAATTGTGTAAGCCCTAAGGCTTGTTGTCTGGTGGTTCCTTTAATACTGAATCTGAATAATACACCTCTTGAGGCTTGCGGCTGTTGTGAGCATGTGGGACGTCTTAAAGCAGTATATTTGCCGAACTTTTAATGTATTTATTTTCACACGTTTTTTGTCCCGTAATTTTAATAGCATTTTTCACAGTTATTTTAAAGTAATTTATTTTTTGTTATTTTTATCTGCAATACAGTCTAGAGCCTAGAGTGGCAGATTTTGTGTAAAGAAACTTGTATCTGGAGTTGGCTTTATTTTGTCTCTTTGATATTTAGCGCTTAGGATGCCTGTCCATTGAAGCGGAGCGGAACCAGGCCAATCAGATTCCTGACTCGAAAAAATTATCGCGTCATCGATCAACAATCCGATTGGTCCGCCCAACTCGTCGCCGATCCGCTCCGATTCTATGAACAGGCACCCTTACTCTATTGAGCAATTTTTCACGCAAAATCGTCACTCGAGGATTAGATACCCGCCTTAACGTTAACGTAGTTTTATTTTATACCAGAGGTCCAATTGTCTAAGCAAATCGTAATCATTTGACAGCTTAAAACGTATAACACGAACTGTTTAAGGAGTTCATACATGCCTTTTGACGTGCAGGCTTCTATGAACTCCTTAAACAGGTCGAATTGTACGTTTGTCAAACGATTACGATTTCCTTACACAATCGGGGGGCTGATACGCTTAATTCTCCATAAGCAGTACCTGCACTTTCGTTTTTTGTAACAATATTATACAGATAGCAATAGTGTTAGAAAACGTGTATAGTTAATGTATAATGTTTTGTGACACTGACAGTACGTGTTTAGATATCGATAAAATTCTTGATTATAAAATTGATGAATTGATGAAATTACTTGATTGAAAATAACAGCTGGTGGATTATGCACCTTTTTAATACCTTGCTAGACTTTTTTTACTTCAGTTTTGTCAATCAACAAAAATGCCAGAAGGAAGTCGGTTAAAAACCAAAGTAAGGTTATATAGTTTTGACAGACGGCCCAATTTGATTGGTGTCGACTAGTCCAACCTGCAACAAGACTATAAGTTGGCTACCGTTACGTTGCCCAAGCTAGTTACACAGTGTCAGTGCCGTTTTAAGAAATTATATTTAAAAAATATGTGAATGCAGATCAAAATGAAGTTGGTACATCTAAAAAGATTTAATGTAAGCGTATAATATCATCATTTATCACCTTGTATCAGTGTCGAAACCTGTACTGTTGGTTAGTTTTTAAACTTGCTAGTTATTTATTTTGTTTGTACTTTTGTAGATGAATACGAACTGACTGCGTTGACTAGGGAGATTAACATAAAAATAATAGTTTAAGTGAACATTTTGCACCTTTAGCTTTATAAGGTTTATAAGTAAAAAATGGTCAGGTGTTTTGACAGACGACCCAATTTGATTGGAACTGATTTGGAGCAACCAATATTAAAGTCAGCTTTCGTTACATAACTTAATATTTAGTTAGCCTATCAAACCTACAGAAATATTCGTTTGTTTTCTACCGAAATTAATTGGGGTGCAATTGGTTGGTATATCTGTATTTGCTCTTATTTAGGTAATCGGATATGATGTTCAGTACAACCACGAAACACTTCCCCAAGTACAACCTAGTTGGTCCAACTATATCAGTATCAACCAAGTCGGTTCGTCTGTTAATTCTAATAGCGGAGTCCGAAAATGAAACGCGTAAAATCTCATTTTAATATTGTCCGTAGTTAAAATGGGTTGTAAAATTAAAACATTTCTTTATTAAATCTTTAGTTTTTTTCTTTTTGTGTATTTTTTAGTTCCCATCCTTTTAGTTTGTATATACATACTTACTTAATTAGTGTACATTTTCTAGTAACCTTAACTAACCTTACATTCGATCTGCAGTGTATAGTCGTTCGTCAAGATGAAGTAAATTTTTTCATCTTGACGAAAAAATTTGACTCCATGAATTACAAATTAACCATTCTATGATTCAAATTAGATAGTACATAATATCGTAACTAAATTATATTGAAATTTAGAAAATAACGCTATGTTTTTCTTCCGGAAGCACAATGAAAAGTGTAGCACTATTTTTAGACTTCAATACTAAAGTCAATTTAGTACTTAAACAGTTTTGTACAAACTAATTATTAGCATCAATAAGTTATTTTTCATATTCTAACATTACCGTTTAACATTTTGGTTTATTATCATTTGTCAAGTGATTTTATTTTTCAATATCATTCCATCGCATCATTGCTCTACACATTTACTTACCTTCAGGACTATATTTTAAGCAATCGTCTTGTCATATCAAAAGTTGTTGGATGTTGTACCGTTTGCTGGTTTTCGTCGCGGGTTCTCTATCACCCGTTGTCCTACGTGAGATACAAACGCGACACCGCGACAGTATCAAACAGTAGCTGACCCTTCACGTGGCCTACGCTGTCGCATAGACAAGTTTGTCATTTTCTATGACGTCGTGTTGCGTCGCGTCGCTTCTGTCGCTCTTCTAGTACAACGGGTCATATTGTATAGCTCTAGGAATTGGAAATGATGTTATAAAATTGGTGTATTAGTAATGTGTGAAATACGTGTAACATACCTATAGTTTAAGTGAAAGCTATGCTATTACTTTTCAGTATTTGTTTGTTTCAGCCGTTTTGCGTGAATAAAACGGATTTTAAAAATAAAGTTCTTTCATAACTTACTTGCGTACTTGCTATGAGTCTACTTAGCACCAAAATATGATCAGCTGCAATATGATGAATGAAGGAACTATTCCGCCACGGTAGGTAAATCTATGTGGTACAGTGTGTATCTTGCACTTGTAGCTTGCGATATTCACCACACCACTCAAATCTTCCAAATTATTCTCAACGTACGTTTCACTCCGACACCGGAGCATTTTCAGGAGATGTTGACTCGGCAATGCACGATCCTAACGCAAATTAATTATACGCGCGTCAGACACACGTATTTAAACATGCAGGCATTGCGCGTTTGTGAATCGTGATACGCGCGTTGTCTGCGCGTACAAAAAAAACGCCATTTTTCATAGACTGTTAGGTAGCTCGTGTAGATATAACCCAATCCAGGTGCTATTAGGATAAAATGCTAACTGTCATCCTAATAGCATCTAGTTAAGATGGTACATACCTACCATCACTTATTATACTTAGTTGTACCTACCTACTACATGTCGGGTTTTACTTTTACTAGACAAATACTGAAAAGTACATACATTAGTAATTCGAAAGATTAATATAGGAAACTGCTACCTCTATGATTGCCTGATGTTTGTTGACGGTTTTGTCCAATATGTGTGAACTGTGAAGTGATGTTGGAATTTGAAATAAACAAAAAAAATGTTACTCATGATACATTCGAATTTTCCATTTAATTGTGTAGGTCAGTGTAGGTATAGAAATCCCTGTTTTTTTGTCTGCTCCGGCAGTTTTGTTGTTCCTCAACCTAAAGTTTGTAACCTAACCATGCGGTGGGTAAGTAACTAGGTATTTATAACCCAAGGAACATATTTAGTTACTAATTATATGATTTTTGACGACCTCCGTGGCGCAGTGCGTGTTCAAGAGGATCCTTGGGGCCTTTCAACTACAAGTCGGATCTTGCTTATTGAAAAATAGTTAGTTATGGTTTGACTACTGCGAATTCGGAACGAAAAACGGGAACGGAGAACGGAGAACGTTCTTTGCCATACAAAAGGCCTGTATCAGACCGCCCCGTCTGCCCCACCCTTAGTCCGTGCTCCCACTATCACCTTACCTCTACCTAAGTACATGGTATCACAGAGATGGTATACTGGTTTAGTAGTTGTCAAAAATATGCTCGCCTCGTCCACTTCACTGTGCTGTGTTGCCATGACGGTGATCTCATAAGTCATAACTATAGACGATCCGCGAGAGAGCCGAAACACTAACGTCAGAATAAAATAGACCTTGATGTATTTGGGGCGTGTTCCGAAATACACTGCGAGCACTGTAAGTCCCCAGTATGAGCACTGAACAGTACTCGCAGTGCTTATATCGGAACACCCACTTAAAAATAAGCATCGCAGTACCATCTATTTTAATTGGTTGCTACGTTGCTAAGTTACGGATGTGTCTCGAACCCACCAATAGGAGCGCTTGATTTTATAGCTAGATCTATGGCCTTTGGAATCAAACTGCATCATGCGCGCGGTTTGATAAACTAGATGGCGCTAATTGTATCTACCTAACGGGATAGATAAAATTATACGGGTTATATACGGTTCAAACTCTGTGTTCAAACTACGGTACAACAATGGTCTGACCAGGTCCCCGGGCATAACAGCAGCTCGGAGGAAGATCTTCCTATTGGTGCGGACGAGTACATATCACTCACTCGTCCCACTGGTGTATGAAATTGAGCTTTTAAATATTAAAGGTCAATTTTTTTGGTAATGAGGGTTAGTAAAACACATTTTTCTATGAAATACAAGTTTTATTATCATAATGAACACAGTACCTACCTACAACAGTAAACTTTATAAAAAATCGGTGCTGTGTTTACTTGCCTCGTAAACGCAAACATAATGTTGCCAGTTTAAATGTTTTCTCCCTAATAGTTGGGTAAGTAATTGGTTAGTTTGTTTGTAGCATTGTAGCTTCTAAAACTAAGTTAACCAGCTTTTTTCGGACTGCGCGAGCGTCGTATGATGCCATTTATGGCACCAATTGAACGGCTTACATTTCGCGAGTGTACTAGGTTTCTATAGGTAGTTATTCTAAGCGACCTGAATTTATTTTGCACGCGACGGATTACTTAAGTATAATTTTTTAGAAACTATCTAGTATCTACTGAAAATAAGTAACGAAGTAGGTACCTAACTACGTGCCTATAATTGTGTCCTTAGTTCACTTCTGTAGCCCAGGGTTGGGCAGTATTTGAATTACTTGTAATTAAAATAACTACGTAATTGAAATACAAATACGTATTTGGTATTTGTATTTTAATTAGGTACCTACTTCCTTTAAATGCAATTTGTAATTCGTATTTCAAATACCTGACGCCGAGGTAAAATACATTTAACCTTCATTTAGCGATCGTGAGTGTGAGTGCGAGGCGAGAGTGTAATGATGGTGAAGCAGCTATTAGAGTTGGCAACACTGCACCTGTTATGTATACTGTACGCCAAAATTGGCCAACAAAACGCAAAAAAATCTAGTGTTCATGAAAGGAAACTCTGGTTTTACTGATTAATTAATCTTGTTTTCCTCTACTTTTCAGCCCGTGCTGGTCTAGATTAGGTACTTATTTTGTAGGTACCTATTTTGTAATTTGTATTTCGTACCTATTTCAATTAAAAATAGCTAAACTATTGTATTTTTTATTTTATATTTCAAATACCTTACCTACTTAAAAATATTTTAAACTAGCTGATGCCTGCGACTTCGTCCGCGTGGATTGAATTTTTCGGTTCCCGCGGGAACTCTTTAATTTTCCGGGTTAAAAGTAGCCTATGTGCTATTCCAGACTATAGTTTAACTCTGTGCCAAATTTCATCCAGATCCGTTCAGCCGTTGGAGCGTGATTGAGTAGGGTCGATGTGCCGGATATCGGCCTTTTAGTGCTCCCATCAACTTTAGACCATCAGAAAAAAATGTTACAACCTTAATATTGCTATGCTTATTATGTTAGGTGAAAGCCCATATACTGGAGTTTCTTTTTTAGAAACCGTCTAGCGCTTAAAGCTATTAGTTATTTTTATTTTTTATGTAATCCGGAAAAACGCTAAAAATTCAGTTTTCGGCCTCAAATTTCTGTTTTCGGCCATTGGGTATTCTATTTTCGGCCACTGGATTGTGATGGATTTAAAATGAATTTATAAGTTTAAAATTACATTAAAACGCTTTTTGTAAGTTAATTATTGTTTTAATATGTATCCAAATGTTATTAAAAGTCATAATCAACATAATTTTAAATTAAATAAAAAAAAATTATGGCCGAAAACTATTACCGATATTCATTTTTCGGCCACATGCTTTCTATACAATTGTAAGGCCGAAAACTGAGGTAGGTACTGTTTCTTCTATGTTGTGGTTTTCGGCCACCCCCATAATGGTCTTCACTATTAATCTTTATTCTAATAAATTGACGGCCGAAAACTAATGACGAGAGTTTTCACATCAGGTACAATAATAAAAGAAAGAGTCGTGACATATATCATTTGGCCAATTGAATAAAACAGACAAAAGCCTGGAAGACTTGATACGCCACATATCGGCCCCTAGGCCGAAAAACAAAGTTTTGAAAAATATTTAATGTTAGATCGCGGCCCCCAATATTATTGTTGTTTTGTGCAAAATATTCACATAATCATATTAAAAGTATGTTAATAAGTTATTTTGGAAGGGTATTACATGCCTATTACCATCATTCATTCGAAAAACAACAAAACGCTTGTACTTGGAGTGAAACGCGCGGCACTATTTTTTTTCTAATTTCCGCAGGTTGCGTTACCTCCGATGCCCCCCGTCGAACTGAATAAATTCACTAAAATCACTCGAAGATGTTACCTGACCAAAATTGCTGCCAGATACAAAGCAAATATTTTCAAATGTCTCAATAAAGATTTCATTTGGAAATAGTATTTCTAAACGATATTCTCGCAATTTTACAGCATCGAGTACGCGTAAAGGCCGAAAACCGAAGGGGGCCGGCGAACCGGCATAACAACCCTAACAAACATCCATACATCCATACATCCACCCAAACTTTCGCATTTATAAGTAATATTTATTTGATTACTGATTAATTAATCTTGTTTTCCTCTACTTTTCAGCCCGTGCTGGTCTAGATTACTTATTTTGTACCTACCTATTTTGTAATTTGTATTTCGTATTTCAATTAAAAATACCTAGCTACTTAACTAAAATACTGTATTTTGTATTTTATATTTCAAATAAGTACCTTACTTAAAAATATTTTAAATTTCGTTTGCGATACAGTATTTTTTTATTTGTATTTCAACTAAAGCAAAGCATGTAGGTATTTTGCCCAGCCCTGTCCATGTAGCGAATTTTCATGCGTAGGTACGAATGTGCTTTCAGACTTCAGAAGTAGAGTAGGTAGGTAGGTACTTAGGTACCTACGCCTGAAACCTACCTAAATAAGCTAAATTTTCTCTAGAAAAGTTCTAAGTACTTAGGTATTAAGTATATGATTTTCTAGAAAGGGAAAAGTATAATGTATAGGTACCTACTTAGTTTTGTATTATTGCATTTTCTCTCTTTATAGGTACCTACTTACTTAAGTTTGAATCGAATATATTTTTATAAATTACATATAAGTTAATAAGCAAGTAAGTAGGTATCTACATTCTTAGTTCTCCTATTTTATTGTTTGTATAATAGACATGTACCTTCCTACTTATTTAATTGGTAATAATTATTTAACGAGCAACATGATTTTTTTCAAATTGCAACTCATTCTATCTACCTAGTAAAATAAAAATGATAAATTTTATTGTAATGATGGTTTTAATTCTTTTAACTTTATAAATAGCTTAAGGCGCCAGCGGAGGGCTAATTGCTCATACAAACGTAATACCAAAATAATTAGTAATTCGAGCATATTTCCTCCATATTATGCGATTATTAAGATTGAACTTGTATTTATCTAGGTCCCTGGATAATTATTTTTCCAAAATACTTTTCCAAAATTAAATGTAAGCACATTGCGTTTTGCATGTTTTTGCGACATAAAGGACATGTTTTCTCCTTATTTGTTTTATATTAAAACCAACGATATCTCACGTACTAATTGATCAGGAACATAGCCTATATTGTCAAGTTACAGAATAACAACACGAAGTTAAAAACACAACAATTTTTCATTCATCATTTTTGGTATTCACGGAACAAGACTAAATGTATAACAAATTCTGTACGCTCATATTGCTATCGCGCTTGCACGCGATCATGTGTCTTCAGCCAAATAGGGATAGCAATATACCGGCAAATTTATATTTGCGGTTCGAGTAGAAGTTGCGAGCGGCGGTCGCCGGTCCCTTAAAATTTGCACGTGACACGAACGACAAATGATGCACTGAAATAAATGCAGTTCCTTCCTCCTTCCACCTTCAGGTGCTGCGAGTCGCGCATTAGATTAGTGGGCCGGTCGCCAAAGCGTGCCGCTGGCATGTGCGTCAGTTTCATTAGACACGTCCTTATTTATGTCATGACGCGTCAAGACTATTTGGTAAGTACCTATATTGAGTAACATTGTAAGAGAATGATTAGGTATAGATTTTTTACGTCAGTAAATAGGTATAGGTATGTAAGTAAGATGGATTTTACTGTCATGAGTACGATGTAGCGAAGACCGGGCGCTGGATTGAATGATAGGTACCTAATCTGATGGCAGAGACGTAAGTTCAACAAAACTAAATTGGTTGTTATCAGGCACAACCTATCACTTCGAAACACACAGGTAAACTTTAGTCAGTTTATATATAGACTCCATAGATAGATGATCTAAATGTAGATACACGAAAAAAGCGTAAAATTCGCACGTAACACGAACGACCAATGATGCACTGAAAGAAATGCAGTACCTAATTACCTTCAGGTGCAGCGTGTCGCGCATTATTAGGCCGGTCGCCAAAGCGTGCCGCTGGCATGCGCGACAGTTTCATTCACAGAACACTTAATAAGAGGTTAGAAAGGCGATGTGGGCGGGTCACGCGCGCCACTACGTTGACCGAACGCTCATATATGGTTCAAACGTACCAAAAACACACCTCAGTCGGCCGCGGGCTGTCTTGGGAAGTTTTACGCACAAAAAAGTGTATAAAATGCCTTCTTGCGCGGTAATAACCTGCAGAGCTAGAAGCCAAAATGTCTGGCAAGATATCTTTTCATCGGTAAGTACATTAAACCTTGATTTTAAATGATTTAATTGAAAATACTAAAGACATTATGTTTTCCTTCACTAGTGTGACTGGATCGCAAATTTGTATGTACATCGCTGGTTTTATACCTTTGCGAACAACGCGCTCCAACAGTCATGTACGCGAGCGGCAATGTAAAGCGTAGTGCGTATGAACGATCAACTGCACTTGTTACCTGGTATTACCCAATAAGAGTAGCTTGTCGATAGGCCGGTAGCATTTTTCCACCGTATCGATAAATAGTTTATTTGTTTCTTTTTACCAGAACGAGATATGCTATGCATGGTTAAAACATACTGTTTACAAAACTATCACACTGATCGCGAGCAATTTATTCTTATCCATTGAGGAGTTCCGTTCTCCATCTCCGGAGATATTTATCAGATCTTCACCAAATTAAAATGGGACCACCTCTGAAGTATGACCTACCAAACAAAAAAAGAATTATCAAAATCGGTTCATAATTGACGGAGAAATCACGTAACAAACATACAAAAAAAAAACATACAGTCGAATTGAGAACCTCCTCCCTTTTTTGAAGTTGGTTAAAAGTAGTAAAATCTAAAGACATAGAGTCCAACTTAAGTTAACAATATGAATATTGACATGCTGTCGACCGTACGAAAAATAAACATCGATAAAAAATATTTTAGTCAATCCCTAGCGTATGTTGCTGTTTTACACGACAACACGCGCAAGTTTAAAGTTTCACTAGTGTGCGTAGCTTCGCCAATCGCAGCGCTTTTTTCTGCCTCACGCACACATGGGAACTCTCGTGTGTATTCGTTTAGATTAGTAGTAGTGAAGAATGGTGGGATCAAAACGGCGACAGCGGTTTCCGTACAAAATTTGCACTAGGGCCTTTCTAACCTCTTATTAAGTGTTCTGTGGTTTCATTAGACTGACACATCCTTATTTATGTCATGACGCGTCAAGACCGTATAATATTAGCTACCTAACAATGATTAGTACTTATAGATTTCTTACGTCAGTAGGTACTCAGTAAGAATTAAGATAAATGTCATGGATATGATGGTGGATGAATGGTATGATGTATGGAAGACGACGGTCTTCCATACATCATACCTATTGGCTAGGTTGAATGAGGAACGGGATGGCGGGGGAAATTTTATCTTCGGTTCCACAGACTGCCATACTCCAAATATAGCATTCAGCAGGGCTAGCATGGGCCGGAGATAAAAATTTTATCCCCCGATTTTATCCACTGACAAGGGATAAAATTAACATTATCCACCCCTCAGAGCATGGCAACAGGGGAGAGGAGAAGTTTATCCCCGTTTGACTTTAACGGGGACTCGGGGGACTATTTATCCACCGTTATTTAGCGTTTTTATTTATTTATTTAGGAATAAAAAATTTATCCTTTCCTCGGGGAGAAAATTGTCTCGACCCATGCTAGGGGGGCTGCATGGAATTTAGAAGAATTATAATTTTATTTGCGCCATTAAGATGGATTCTACATTTCTATACCTACCTACCTAGTACCTATAGGGAGATAGATTACTTTCAAAAATAGCGACTCAGTCGCACTTAAGGCAGGTCCGGCGAGGACTTCTGCAGTGTAGTGCATCTGATTTTTTTTTTGTTGTTGATGTACTTAAAGGTAATATTTAGTATGAAAGTTTGTAGTTATGCTAGTTACCCCATCACGCTACATTAACTCAGCCGATTTGGCTGAAATTTCGAATGGAGATAGCTATTTTATAATGAACTAACGGACGCCCGCGACTTCGTTCGCGTGGTATAAGTTTTTTAATTTCCACAGGCACTCCTTAATTTTCCAGGATAAAAAGAAGCCTATCTCCACTCTCCACTCTCACTCTCAACTATACCCATCATCGATCCGATATCGATTGCGGCGTGATTGAAGGACAAACTCTCTATTTCACGTTCTTGGGAATAGAAATTTCAAAAACTGTGAAATACGTATTTCATCATTTTAAACCGGAAACCCAAATACTAAGTTTGATGGCTATAACTTGAAAAACGACGGACTTTCATACAAACTTTCAACCCCTATTTAACCCCTTTGGGTGTGTGTGGTTTTACAAATTGTGACATATATCCTTCTTTATTTTTTGCCGAAAGCCACAATACCAAGTTTCGTAGATTTAACTTGAAAATTATCTTGTAAAATGAAAGACATTCATACAAACTTTCATCCCCTATTTCAGCCCTTTGGGGGGTAGCATTTTCAAAAATGGCGAAACACGTATTTCTTTATGTTATGTTGGCTCAAATACCAAGTTTCATGGATATAACTTGAAAAATGACGGACTTTCATTTTTTTTTTAACCACTACAAGTTATCCCTTGACTGCGATCTCACCTGATGGTACCTGAGTGATGATGCAGTCTATGATGGTAGCGGGCTAACCTGTTAGGGGTTTATTAAACCCATACCCCTATTCGGTTTCTACACTGCATCGTACCGGAACGCTAAAGCGCTTGGCGGCACGTTTTTGCCGGTAGGGTGGTAACTAGCCACGGCCGAAGCCTCCCGCCAGGCCAGACCAGGAAAATTCAGAAATTATAAATTCCCAAATTGACCCTGCCGGGGATCGAACCCGGGACCTCCGCACGTTAAGACAACAGCGCTACACACTGCGCCACGGAGGTCGTCAAAATACAAACAAACAACAAACTTTCAACCCTTATTTTACCCCTTTGGGGGTGGAATTTCACAAAACCCTTTCTTAGTGGATACCTACTCTTCACAAAGAACATACCCTCTAAAGGGGTTGTTTCATCTTGGGCCAGGTACTTGTACAGTATTCCAAAAAATAGTATAAAATCATAGAAAATAAAATAAAATATGCTTTTTGGCAGTTTTACAGTGATTAAGAGGTACAAAAATAAAATGTTTAATCAGGTACATTTGTAGAATAGCAACTCTCACAGCGCATCCATCCATCAATCTGACTGCTGTTGGATATTTTAAGGTTAATTTACATTTCCCAGGTAATTTTATGTCAAATGTCATCATGACACGTGTAATATACGTCAATGTCAAAATGGACGCATGTTGTTGCGCTTTTATTTTGCAAAATAATTTCGCATTGTACCTCGTAAATGGAACTTTTTAGTAAGAAATAAAGAAAAATATGTTACTATTTTATGATCCCGAACATTTTGAAATACCGTACAAATACCTGGCCCAGGCTCCATATAAATTTGAAACAACCCCTTTCATGTTGCTAGGACCAGCGGTTTAGGCTGTGAATTTTATATATACCAATAGATTATCACATTGACAACATGTTAACCTGGAAAATTAAAGAGCTTCCGGTGGGAAATCAAAAACCTTTATTTACCTTTATTATATTTAAACCTTACCTAAGTACTTACTTACTTTACTTAAATATACATACTTAAGTACTTAAATATAATTCAAAACATAATGATAGACTGATATATCTACTTATTAAAAGTTAGTATATCATTCTAAAGAACACTGTATCATAAGTATAAAATACAGAACAAATTCAGCAATATTTGTATCATGTGTCTTCTCTTTTTCTCTTCTCTTGTTTTTCTCTTCTCTTCTTCAGTGGAACGCGGAAGCACGCAGAGGCAGTGCCGTTACTGGCTGTTGTATGCACTAAACAACCAGCTAACCACACTGCCAGTGCGGACAGCCTTTACTTCTTCTTTCTTCCTCTGTGTGTGGCGACATGTGAAGACGAGGTCAGAAAAGGTACCTATATTGTGTAGATAGGGACATAAAAAAATTGTTCGTTCTATAAAAATAAATTAAATTATAATAAATTTAACTATAAAATAAATGTTCCACATGTACTACTGTACGTTTTAACATTGGTTTCCAAAGAACCGCCACTATTGAAATAAATTAGTCAGTATTAAAATGTTTCTGTTCTCATCTACAAGTGGTTATCTTAATATTGAAGTACAAAAGTTAGTCTAATTTTAATTAGGTACATAAATATTTTATTGGTGTAGGGCCGATTTCTCCAACTCCAACTGTCACTTTAAAATTGTGACAGAATTCTTACACAACTTAGTCATTATGTCCGAGTTGGAAAAATCGGCCCTTTAAAAATTATGGCAACGAAATAAAATTGTTGTTGCTGATGGTTTCCCCAGCGTAAATAAGTACCCGGAATATGTACAAGTAATAGGTCGATAACCTTCTACGAAGACTTCTGCAATTCTTCTTGTTGAGATAAGTGCTGGAAGCCTATTCACAAGACGTACCTATTGACCATCAAAGCGTTGTGTACCTATCATGGCGTACCAATCGCATATCACCATTGACATAAATAGTAGGTATATAATACCTATATAAGTCAATGATGTTACGCGATCATTCCGCCAATTATGAATTTTTGATAATTCTTTTTTTGGTTTGATAGATCATAAGTACATCAGAGGTGGTCCCATATAAATTTTATCGAAATTGATTTAGCGCTTTTTGAGAAAATCAACTAAAAACAAAATATATACCCACTCCAGATAATGTTTTTTTCGTACCACTTGCTCAAAAAAGTGACATTCTATGCCACAAAAAGCGAACATAACAATAGTCATTTTTAATCTGTTAAAAACAGGGAAAGAAAATTGTACTGAATTTCATTCATCCTCTAGGGGAAGAATGTGATTTAAATTTGGAATACTTACCGAAAATACTGAACTACATCTGTGTTTACACCATTGAGTTTGTGTATAAAGTATAACACATCTTTATGAAAAAGGAATACGCATTTATTATGCAGTTATGATTATTAAATAAAATGACGAAAACCGACGAGGCCGTATGAGCTTGATGCCTTTGCTTTTCCGACAAAAAAATATTAGTCTAGGAATTTGCCGCGTTTTTGTTTTCTTCAAATACTTAAACGTTAAGTTTATTTTAATTTATTTTTATAAATAAGTTAATGTTCTAAAAATACGTTACGATGTTAAGTCAAAGCGACAGTGACAGTGAATTGTCGGATTCCATCAGTGCAAATGCTGCCGCAATTATAAATAACTAGCTGACGCCCGCGACTTCGTCCGCGTGGTTTAAGATTTTCCCGCTTTTCTGTTGAAATATTTCCTGAATTTTCTTTGCTATAAACCTCACGGAGCCCGAGACCTTTCCAACGAATGCAAAACCGTGGAAATCGGTTCGTGCGTTCTGGAGTTATAGCGTCAGGAAGGAAAACCCGACTTATTTTTATATAGTAGATTGCTTCCACCAAAATCCCAAATGTTAACTTTTACTTTTAATTGTCATTATTTTTAACTAGCTGATGCCCGCGACTTCGTCCGCGTGGATTGAGGTTTTTCGGTTCCTGCGGGAACTCTTTAATTTTCCGGGATAAAAAGTAGCCTATGTGCTATTCCAGACTATAATCTATCTCTGTGCCAAATTTCATCCAGATCCGTTCATCCGTTGGAGCGTGATTGAGTAACAAACATACATCCATCCATACATCCATCCAAACTTTCGCATATATTTTTTTTTTTAATAAATGCATATCTCATATTATTATTGTGTTAATTTTTTCGCAAATGGTACGAAAAGTAGAGTATTTTCCTCGGTGATAAAGCTGTCTTAGTCTTGGGTGAACTTAAATCCCTCGCTACACTCAGGACTCGTCTTAAATCCCTCGCTTCGCTCGTGATTTAAGTTTTTAACACCCTCGCTACGCTCGGGAGTAAACCTCGAGTCCTTCGTTACGCTCGCGATTTAAATCGTCACCCGCGACAGAAGACACTGCTTTATCCCCTTGGTTAATAATCTACTATTACTTTTTTAGTTTAAGTTGGTACACAAATGTATAGTTTTGAAGTCGGTTTTGGTTTTAGATGATAGCGATTACATTTAAATAGGAAATTAAATATCACTTGCTTTAACGGTGAACGAAGACATCGTGAGGAGATCTGCATTTCCGAGAGTTTTTAATATTATAATCATTTTTATTTTGCAAGAATTATGCAACATATAATGGGGCTGATTCTGTAGTGCACAATCTCTAAACTAAACTAAAATTAGAGCATTACAAATATTGCTAACCCTTTCATAATACTCCCTACGGAAAGGGACAGAACTAGATTAAAAGCTGCCATTTTAGTTTAGTTTAGAGATTGTGTTTAAATACAGAATCAGCCCCATTTAAACAGATTTTTAAATTAAAACTATCTAGGTACCTACATATCCTGCCAAGCTTTGCGAGCAAATATATTTTATAAGGATTTAAACCTTTGACAATAATTAAACCGAAACGATGGAAACATAAACTTTCAGAAGTGAATACGATGATATTTTAGTAATGTAGGTAGGCGTGACTATGCTTTACTTATTTCTTTAATAAATCATAGTATCTCTAAGTCTTCAGCTATCAACGAATGCACTACGTGTAGCTTTTTATGTTTTCTGCTCATTTTCTTATCTCTACGCAGCTCTACCACAGAATAGGTAAGATTCATAAAACGACTTACAACACCTACCTACTTACCTACCTATTCTATTTCATTATTTACTTGAAAATCCACTTATAAACAAACTATCCGTAGACCGTGGATAAAACACATCAGCCAAGTTCCTAAAGGAAGCTTAACCTGAACCTACCTACCTAAAGGTGGCTTACGGAAGTTGCTTCTACACAATAGGTTTTGTGGTCGATGCAATAGATGAATATTGAATTCTAAATTTCAAATAATAATATAAACAAATGTAATACTTATTGCTAACCTGATTATAAGGTGAAACATTTCTACTGGAAAAATAACAAATAACATCTCATTGTAAAAAATGTTTCTGCAAATAAAAAATTTTGAATTTGAATTTAGAATTTTAAAAATACCCAAATGGGAATCGAATCCACGATCTCTTTTTTCAGATGAGTATGAGAATTTTCGTATTAAAGATCAGACATTTTTTCTATTTAATACTTGTTAATATTAATTCTCTTTGCTATTATTCTATCTGTAGCTATTTTCGTTGTTCTTTCTTCATGATTCGATGCAGCTTTAAATGTTTCATCCTGTCGCGTTGACTGGATCATCGTGTCCTGAAAAATAATAAAATAAAGGCTTATTTGCATATTCTTTTGTTAATAATTGAGATTATTTGAACTCAGAAGGTATATTTTAAGAGCCTCTACTGAGATTTGAGGGACGAGTGACCTAGAATGCATTTCAGTCGACTGGATGGGTGACCCGATTTAGTACCTAATCTGAATTTGGCCTTTTCGATTCTTCCGTGCCTCGGAGAGCAGGTGAAGCCGTCGGTCCCGGTTTATTTTTGTATCCACTACAAGTTAGCGCTTGACTGCGATCTCACCTGATGGTAAGTGATGATGCAGTCTAAGATGGTAGCGGGCTAACCTGTTAGGGGCATGGCAGTTATATTAAACCCATACCCCTACTCGGTTTCTACACGCCATCGTACCGCAACGCTTAATCGCTTGGCGGCACGTCTTTGCCGGTAGGGTGGTAACTAGCCACGGCCGAAGCCTCTTACTAGGCCAGACCAGGGAAAATTCAGAAATTATAAATTACCAAATTGACCCTGCCGGGGATCGAACCCGGGACCTCCGCACGTTAAGACAACAGCGCTGCACACTGCGCCACGGAGGTCGTCAAAAGGTTATAATCACTAACATCTGATAATAATCGTTAGAAACCTAAGAGTTGAACAAGTACACTTCGTCGAGTCGTATACCGAAGGACGTGGGAACTGGGAACCGACCGCATTCTTATCCCAAGAATACCCCAGCCATTATGTGATTAATGGAAAGGGGTCAGGACCCTCAGCAATGAGGACTACGACGCAGAGATAGATTGAAGCGAGCTCCACAGGGATTAGTCATTTTCGGCATTAATTTATATTGTGTAGGTACTAACTACTAGCTGATGCCCGCGACGTCGTCCGCGTGGATTGAGGTTTTTTGGTTCCCGCGGGAACCCTTTAATTTTCCGTGATAAAAAGTAGCCTATGTGCTATTTCAGACTATAATCTATCTCTGTGCCAAATTTCATACAGATCCGTTCAGCCGTTCTTCCGTGATTGAGTAACAAACATCCATCCATCCATCCAAACTTTCGCATAAAATAATATTAGTTTTAGTATAGATTGTAAGTCTGTGACGGCAAAGAGATCAGGCGCAGGACCGACAGCTTAAATAAGTACGTGCTCTACGAGATACGCGGGTGATGAGCCATTTTCCTGAGCTCGGGCAGGTATTTTTGGCCCGACCCCGGGAAACGAACCCAAGATCTCGTCATCCGCAGACAAACATGCTAACCACTACTCAAAGGCAGTTAGGTACTTTCTATTAAGTAAGATAAACTTAGATCATCTTGATTCCAAGTTTAACGTGATAATCTTATACGACTATTCTGTATGTGTATACAATTTTATTGATTTTCATAAAAATATTGTTTCATGAATCTTGGGACTGCCCCGTTGGTCTCGTGGCGGGCATGTTCGGCGACGAGGTCCCGGGATCGAGTCCCAGGTCGGGCCATAATTTTTAATGGGTTTTTCTGACTAGAAATTCTCAGTAGGAATTATAATAGCCCGGTGTTAGTAAGTTGGTGGTGTTTCACCACCGTGCCTCGGAGAGCACGTTAAGCCGTCGGTTCCGGTTATTATCACTAACATGATAATAGTCGTTAAAGCCCGTCAACCCGCATTGAAGCAGCGTGGTGAGTCTAAGCTCTAATTTCCTCTCTCCTATGAGAGTGGAGGCGTGTGCCCAGCAGTGGAACGTTAATAGGATGTTGTGGTGGTGGTGATGGAATCTTGGGAAAATAGGCATTCCTAAAGTGCGGGAAAAAACGCTACATTCCCTCCTCTCTCGCCCTTTGCGCCCTCGCTACGCTCGTGCGAAAACTACGGGTGAAAATAGTTTACTTTTCCCCTCGTTTAACAAACTACACTAACTACAACTATTTTACACTAACTATTTTACACTAACTTAATGTCAAGTACATTCATTATTTATGGACTTAACGAGCAACTAGAAGTATTTGAAAGTGTTATTGATTGCTGCTTCAGTATAGTAATGTATTAACTGCTGCGCTGAATTGCTTCCTTTTGCCGAACTGCTGTAACCATTGAGTTACTCTACCCTAGAGAAACAGACTCCCGTCTGTAGTTATAGCGTTGCAGTCAACTAACTGTAGTAGAAATATAAAATAGCAACGAAATTATTTTATTTATAGGTAGATACATAATCATATTATAATTTTCTGTTTTTCTTTTCTTAGGACGAAAATATGTACAAGACGGGGCAAAATGTCAACGCAAAACACCTGCGTCGTATCATGTTCATGGGAAACACGTTATGTCATGTCGCGCTGTCTATGCAGCTTACCGATGTTTAGCGCTGACGTTTTCTACTGTCCTGTCAGTAGTAAATGAAGCATTAGATATAGATATAGCTAAGTATATTATTTTCAGCCAGAATAGTCACGGTTGTTGACCCATCACAGGGGTCAACCCCTAGTACTTTAGAAATAGCAATATTATAATTTGCTGAATTGATGGGCTTTTCGCTGCATCTAGCATTTAAGCTAATAATGAGAAAACGTCAGCCAATGGGAAGAGTCTGCAATAGCTTGCAATATATGTATAGTCCGCGCACGAGCTCCGAGGAATCGGGGTCTGAAGAAGCGACGGCTGTACGCCATGGCCCACGCCCGATCGTCGCTCCATATCCAGCTCGTTCCCAGCACTAGTTTCGAGCTTGACGCGTGTAATTTTGCGATAGCAGTATTGTTTTGTACTTTAAACAACTCTAGGTCATTACCTACTACATTCCATAGGATTCCTCGGAGCTCGTGCTCGGACTATAGGTAATTTTTTTTTTGCTAGTCTATGCACTCTACATCCTCTCAAGTTGTTGTTAGCACAACAAGGCATAGGACACTTGTAGGAACTTTCACACGGTCTTGCGCCGCCTGGATCCAGCGGCTTCCAGCTTGATGTCATCGGACTTTAATTCATCAGACATCGGATCTTTGCAACAGTGTAGCAATCGCAATCACCTCTGGTTGGATTCTTCCACTACTTCCACACTTGTCGCAGGAAAAATATCATAAGTTCAACTTTCAACCATTCACAACCAGATTGTAACAATGATTGATGTAGGTTTTAAAGTAGGCAGGTAGATTGTAAGAATGATTCATGTAGGTTTCACAGTACAGGTCGCGGCAGTTTTGCGAAGACATCACCTCCTCTAGGGTATGGCACCTCTATAGCTGTAGTGCTATCAGCAATAAACCTCACGCTTTATTAAAATTAAAAATGCCAGCTAAATAAGTGGTTTCTAATGCGGTCACGCATTGCGTGCTCGCTCGCGTTTCTAATATCCTTGATCGTAACTTTTTTTGACAGGTTATTATCATCAGTTTATAAACTACCTACTAAATGATCTTCTTATAAGTTTTCTTCATTAAAAGTCTTGACTTGGTAGAGTCGTAGGGCTACTTATTAACTTAGGCCCGTGCCCCGTACCTATTTTTAAAGCGATCTCTCTCTGCGCGTTTTTTTTTTTAATCCACTACAAGTTAGCCCTTGGGCTTTGACTGCGATCTCACCTGATGGTAATGATGCAGTCTAAGATGGTAGCGGGCTAACCTGTTAGGGGCATGGCAGTTATATTAAACCCATACCGCTATTCGGTTTCTACATGGCATCGGAACGCTTGGCGGCACGTCTTCGCCGGTAGGGTGGTAACATAGCCACGACCAGGCCAGATCAGGGAAAATTCAGAAATTATAAATTCTCAAATTGACCCTGCCTGGGATCGAACTCGGGACTTCCGAACGTTAAGCAGCGCTCAACACTGCACCAGGGAGGTCGTCAAAAATCTTGACTTGGTAGAGTCGTAGTGCTGCTTAATTAACTTAGGCCCGTACCGTACCTATCTATAATACGATATCAGCTAACTCATCCATTCTCGTTATAAACGGTTAATCCATGCTTGCTTGCGGACTTGCTGAGAGATCTATAATAGAGCGTATTTTGACTTGGCTCAGACTTTACGCAGAGTTAAAACGAGAAGGACTTATGTGAGTAACATAAATCTGTCTCGTTTTAACCATATTGTCGCTCTATGGATCTTACACTGAGACTCCAGAAGTTGAGAACCTGTTCGAAGCCGATATCCAGTATATATTTATTATATATCAGTTTATTATATATCAGTTTGATATAATATATTTTTGACGACCTCCGTGGCGCAGTGTGTAGCGCTGTTGTCTTAACGTGCGGAGGTCCCGGGTTCGATCCCCGGCAGGGTCAATTTGGGAATTTATAATTTCTGAATTTTCCCTGGTCTGGCCTGGTGGGAGGCTTCGGCCGTGGCTAGTTACCACCCTGCCGGCAAAGACGTGCCGCCAAGCGATTTAGCGTTCCGGTACGATGCCGTGTAGAAACCTAATAGGGGTATGGGTTTAATATAACTGCCATGCCCCTAACAGGTTAGCCCGCTACCAACTTAGACTGCATCATCACTTACCATCAGGTGAGATCGCAGTTAAGGGATAACTTGTAGTAGATAAAAAAAAAAAAAATATTAATGCGGGCCCTGAAATTGGATCGAGTCCCCAACCTGCCGGATTTTGATACTTAGTTGAAAAATAGATGTGGTTGATTTTATCTGTTCTTATTATAGAACGCTTGTTGGTAGAAATTAGCTGATGAAGCATTTTACGCATATTATTTTGTACGCCACACTGTAGTAGGATACCTACATGAAACTTTTATAATCGTAACACCTTTTTGTACCTCCTGTATTCACAAATGAAATGAAATGAAATGATGGCGGCTAATATTCATCGCCTGGAGCTAGCGGCTCCCTGCGACTCGTTTGATGTCTTCCATCCACCTATAGTGAGGGTTCGCCATTCCAGCACTCTGGGACCCCAACGTCCATCGGTTCTTCGACCTATACGCCCTGCCGCTTGCCACTTCAGCTTTGCAATGGGGTATTTCACAACTACTTATTCAAATAAATTATTTGTTAGTGATTATTAAATAGAGGATCTCCCAAACGTCGTAATATCCATCGTCCCCTGTTAGTGTTATGTTGAATAACTTTTTAAACTATCGATTAAAGTAAAAACGTCGAACTTTGATGACGTTAAGGCAATGTTTAATACAATAAACAGTGATATCAATATCAGGCTTTTAATTTTAAAAAAGTAGCTACCTACTCTAAAGACAATCTGTAGTTAGTAAAAGTGAAAAAATTGAACGCGACTTAGCCGAAAGTAAAGAAAAATGAAAGTAGTTACAACGTCGCTGTCTTCACTTTCTTTCACTTTTAAAATTAACCAACCTGATGTAAGTTAACTTTCGTTTGTTAACAGATTTTGTATGGGTTCATTATTTTAATATCAACGGATACATTTCAAGGCTGGATCCGTTAATGTTAGAGTTAATTGCTGTTTTAGAGAAACCTCTTCCTTTGAGAGCTGGCTGGTCTACAAATTGTTCGTTGGCAGGGCCGTCTTTAAGACTTTAACCTATTGGAGGCCCTGGGCACATTAGGATAATGGGGCCCATTTGAAAAGGCATATGCCTGTTCTAACAACAATAGTCCTCTGTCTATTTTGTTAAATAAGCCATATTCTAGATTGATTCAAATGTCATTTTAAACGGTTACTTCAAAAAAACTTCAAGATCAATTTAAAATCTGATTAACATACTAATTGAGGTCTATGGTATTTAGAACGTAGGTGATATAAGTGTATAGCTGTTATCGATAATGCATATCGGTTATCTATCGGCTGATGATCAGCCCCCCAATCATGTAAGGATGACCGATGAAATCGTTAAAAATCTGCGGCAAAGTAAATAAACCATAACAGCATTAAATTAGAGCTCAATTTCGTGTACTCATTCTTATATGTTTAGGTATGTACGATACTCAAACGTATAAGAATGGATACGCGAAATTGAGCTCTTATTCAATGCATTTACATTTGCAGTTGATTTTGACGAAAATCTTAAACGTTTGATCGGACATTCTTACATGATTGGGGCCCTGGCAGTAACTTGGGGGCCCCCATCGATCGCGGGGCCCTGGGGCACTTGCCCAGAGTGTCCTGTTTGTCGGTAAATAAGATAGGTAAGTATATATAAATAGTTATATAAGATTTTCTGGGTGGATGTGATGGGTTGAAATGAAGATGATGAAGCGTGTAGGATTTAACCCACTTTTAATTAACTATAGGTATGGTATGCCTATTGCCTATCTATCACTTTGTTTTAGGTCATATTATCCTTAGTCTTAGACCTCCCGTGCGAAGTATTTTCCTTGGTCTATCCATGCAAAATATCATGTTGATCCGTTGCTCTACCTATTGCGGTGACGAAGCCAACGTTTCAAAATTTATAGTAGGTAGGTAATATATTAGTATGGATACGCCCAACCCATTAACTTTAAATTAAAAAGAGTTCAATAACCTACAAAATATGGAAATCCCGCCATAAATAAGTTATTATAAACAGATTAAAATTAAGATGAAAATAGTTATACTTATGCGCAAATGCATATTACAAATCAATTATTTTATCTACACCTAACCTTTTAAGTGTCGGGTTAGAAATAGATAAACTTTTAATATAGGTTAGGAACTGTATCCTTACTATCTATAGAATCAAATCTATAATTCTGTGTTGTGACTTACTAGATAATGTCCGCGACTTCGCCCACGTGGATTGAGGTTTATTGTTTCCCGCGGGAACCCTTTAATTTTCCGGGATAAGAAGTAGCCTATTTGTTATTCCAGACTATAATCTATCTCTGTGGCAAATTTCATTCAGATTCGTCCAGCCTTTCATCCATACTAGTAAGTATACAAGTATGTTTTCTCTATTTTTTCGACGACCTCATAGGATCTACGTTTCTACTTTTTAACCGACTTCCAAAAAAGGAGGAATTGGTTCTCAATTCGGCGCGTATGTTTTTTTTTATATTAATGCTACGGGATTTTATAATATTTGGCCCAGTTGATAACAAAAACAAAATTCATTTAGCTTTAATGATGAAAGGGGAATAGTGTCTAGGGAAGCCTATAGTGGTTTAAAAGCCCATAAAGGTAGCGGACAGACAGACAGTCGAATTTCTATGGATTTTTAACGGATGTATTTTCTATATTTCAGGTACCAATTTAAAAAAAATTAAGTATAAACTATAGATTTCCCCTAACGATAACAGGTATGCACTATGCATCCGAAACAAATCCATAACGAAATAACAACTTTCGAGCTGATAAACGTTATCAAAGTGAACCGCATAGGTTTTATTTTTAAAATAACTAGCCAAGTGCGTGTCACTTGTCAGATCACCTATGAGCGAGGGTTCCATAGCCATATTATCATACTAATATTATAAATGCGAAAGTGTGTTTGTTTGTTGGTTTGTCCTTCAATCTGCCCGCGACTTCGTCCGCGTGGCTTAAGTTTTATTGATTCCCGCGCGAACTCTTTAATATTCCGGGATAAAAAGGAGCCTATGTCACTCTCCAGGTTCTCAACTACACCCATGCCAAAAATCACGTCGATCCGTTGCTCCGTTGCGGCGTGATTGAAGGACAAATGAATTTAGAAACGTCAAGGTACGTGACATCAAACGGTCATTTTGAGTTTGCTTTATTGCTTTAAGTTGGTAGTATGACCTCGAGAGATTTACTCCTACCTAGGTACCAAGAGTAATTGTAGGTTTAAGTACCTACTTCATCAAACTTTGCTGAATATAGGTAATATTGTGAGTTGTGACTACAACAGTAATTTCACTATGTAGAACTAAATGAGCCTGTTGGTTTGGTTCAACAGATAATAGAATATACTATCGACTCAAACAAGAAGATTTTCTAATTGCCTTTTATATAAATACGATGCATTGAAGAAAATAAAAATAACATAAAAATATGAAACATTTAATTTCAAAAACAATAAGAAAAAATCACATATAAAACACATAAAGAACAATCAATTTTAGAAATAGGTATACAAAATAATAGTAAAAAACAAATACATACAAGTGTAGTAAATATTAGATAGAATTAAAAATACAATAACATAAATTAATATGGATCACAAAATCACACAATCACAGCTAAATAAAACCTTAATATAAACCTATAATATTTATATTTTAAATTATTGTTTCTCAGAGTAAGTAGGTAGGTATATCAATTAAAAATCAAATTCAATCACGATGGCATATCCATATTTATTCTATCCAAATTAGGCAATAATCATTATTTTATTCGCCTAGTACCTACCTACTTAATATTCGACGTTCATTATTCTAATACCTTTACAAGTTTGTACCCTACCCTATTGAAGTTCACGTACCATAGTAAACAACAAGTTATTACTTTTGACACACTAGCTGATGCCCGCGACTTCGTCCGCGTGGAATAAGTTTTTTAAATTCCCACGGGAATTCCCTAATTTTCTGGGAGTGTACTTTCGCATTTTTTGTTAATTTGTATTTTATGTAATTTTAATGTTTTTAGTTTAGAAACGGGAAGCGGATACTCAATTAAGAATCTATCAAACTCAATTCCTAATGATAATGCCTAATATCATTTGAAGCCTATGCTTTGTAAAGAACGCTATTGAACATCACCATACATAATAAACCAGTATTATATAGGTATTATTAGAGTAGGTACAGTGGTGTACAATAAAATGGGATTACACTGCAAGGCCGAGTAAGGCTTCCCCCGCACTGGTAAACCAACTATACTTGACCTACTAAATGTATTTCTTGCATATTCTATTAATATTCAATACCTAGCAACTGTTGTTACCGCCCGAGGCTCAATCCAGAGCCAGAGAACGTGTATTTCGTTCAAGTATTCAAATCGAAATCCAGACCTAGCGAAGTTTTCAAGTTACAAAATGTGATACCAACCCACACTTAAATAGGCCCGAACTTTAGGGATGTCAAGTTGCAACCTTTTCTCTACCATACCTACTAGGTATACAGTTCGAGCGCGAGTTGAATGCAGAGTAAGTAAATGTATGTGTCACCATACATTTGCTCTGCATTCAACTCGTGCGCGAACTATACATAGTCTGTTCCTAGTGCAGGCGTAATTTCGTTGATAGGCACGAAAGTTTTATTGTACGTAGCATTGAACTCGAAAAATTCCCATAATTCTCGGTATATATACGGTTACAATAGGTACGGTTGTAATTTGAAGACCAAAGTTGTCGATTATAAAATTTACAAAACTTAAACTGTTACAAAATTTGTTGAAAGGTTGAAAATGGCAAAGTTAAATTTTAATAGGTACCTATATCGGGCAAAATCAATCGTCCGCTTTTCCAACTGCTCTAAAAACGTTCTAATTTAACTGTCAGTTTACACAGTAGATACGTTAACTTGAAAAGTTACAATAGAGTCCCTGAATTTCCACGTAAAATAGTTTACAGGTTAAAAACTTGACACCAGAGTATGAAATCCTGGCCACTTAACCAATAAAAAATCACCTGTTCTATTCATTTCCCGCAAAAAATACTCAATGATAGAGCAAAGATAAAAAAAAAGATTTAAAGTAACTGATTTAATAATTATTTATTGATTTAAAAAATTACTCAGCAAGTTTTGGGCACTTCTCCCAATTGTTGTCAAAGGCATTTCCCAAGCTGGAGAAGGTATAGGTTAAAACTTACTCAGGCTTATGTAATTTTTTTTGTAGACACTAGACAGTGTCCTCTATACCCAACTATCAAGAAAAAGAAGATAAAAGAGGTGAGATCCGTCTTTAAAAAGATTTAAACCTCCAATGTCTCACTACCATGACTCTGAGTTGTCAAGTCCTTCTGTATAAACTTTGTCGAGCTACAATGAACGCGTGGAATGCATCAAGCAGCTGCATTAATTATCCGCGAGAATGATTCTATACATTTTGTATATAGTATCAGGATACCTACCTAAAGTATGCACTAATATATCTCTCACTATTTTTGAATAATCAAATCTAATCAATTCAAAACATCTTTATTCAAAATTGGTACCTACAAAGTACACCTTCTGAACGTCATGTTTACAAAGAATAAGACTTTATGGTGGTAATTACCGTATCTTAAGACTAAAGCTACGATAATGAAATAATAATTAAGTTAATTACGAAAAGAATATAAAAACGAAACAAGTAATGATGGCTAAATTGAAAATTTGACAGTTATTGTATGGGAAATCTGCCAGGTTTGCAATTATTATTATTATAAATAAATATCCGTTCAACATAAAATGTTTATTGTAACCCAAAAGTCCTATTTTTATGGAAAAGCCAATCTGGATTTTTCAATGTTTAACTTGAATACCTATAAGTTTTTTGACGACCCCCGTGGCGTAGTGTTGAGCGCTGTTGTCTTAACGTGTGGAGGTCCCGGGCTCGATTCCCGGCAGGGTCAATTTGGGAATTTATAATTTCTGAATTTTCCCTGGTCTGGCTTCGGCCGTGGCTAGTTACCACCCCACCGGCAAAGACGTGCCGCCAAGCTACTTAGCCTTCCGGTACGATGCCGTGTAGAAACCGAATAGGGGTAGTGGTTTAATTTACTGCCATGCCCCTAACAGGTTAGCCCGCAACCATCTTAGACTGCATCATCACTTACCATCAGGTGAGATCGCAGTCAAGGGCTAACTTGTAGTGGATAAAAAAAAAAAGTTTTGAAATACAGTCGAATGTGCGACTTCCAATTTTTCAGGGTAGTATAAAAGTATTATTTTTTTAAAAAGAACATTGTTAAAACACGGTCAATTAATGATTTTTCTTGTACCTTTGCTACCTACTAAAATTACTTTGTTTTATTTATTTCTGTGGAAAAATTAATCGGATTTTTTTGAAGTTTTAACGCGCTCAGTAGCTAGAAAATAGCATATTAAATTATAATAGAAAATTAGAATATACCTAAGTAAGAACATATCGAATGGAAACTTATAACATGGTAGGTAGGTAACTTAAGTACGTATAAGCACAATTTACTACGAATCGAAACCGGGGATTTTCCCACGTATCGACTCAATAATTACATTGAAAGTTGGAACGTTTTCGATTTGTGAGAAAATACCTACCAAACTTTGAATTTCTACATAATAGATAAGCATTCAACTCGCATTCAACTCTGCATTTAACTCGCGCGCGAACTATACGTATGTATATTTATTTTACTGTCAGATCAAATCAAATCATCTTTATTCAAAATTGGTACCTACAAAGTACACCTCGAAATATCATCGATATTAACATTAAAATGGCATCGTTTCGTACAATAATAGGGTTGTGACAGATTTTAAAGAAATAATTTATCGATTAATTTTGAATTTACATATTATTATTATTTTTTAGGATTTTCCTCAAAACTATTTTATTCTTGACCTATTGTTATAGAAATAGAGATTAGAAAATTAACAATGTGATGAAAATTGAGTTATTTCTATCCTCTTGAGAAAAAAGGTAAAGCAAAAAGGATACAACATATTATTGAGTGTAGGTACGTAATCATGGCATCCTTTCCTAGAAAACACAATGAATCGGACACGTTGCTTGGTAAGATTTTCAAGGTCATACGAGAATAGTGCGGATGTGTGAATAGGAGGGAGCACCAATGTTTGACGCTATGAAGGCCTGGTCACACACAATGCATAGCAGCGCTGTAGAACGGTATTCTGGGCAAATCACAGGCAATAACAGAACTAACGAAACTGTCATAAATCATAACACAGTGAAAAGAAGCGTGGCTCCACACCGTAAACGCCTTCATGCAGTTCCTGTATTACAAAATCAGTTTCAATGTGGCATCGAATCGCCTGAAGGAAGGTTTTTGACTAATCCATTAGTGGAGTTTTAAGGTAACAGGAGTCCTTCTGAATCATAGCTGTGTGCATCGCTGCTGACGTACGTTGTGTGTGGCCACAGCTTTACAAAGTATCGCTAATTATATCCACGCCAGTATTATGCTACCATAGTGTTTGGTCTTGTAGATGTCAACCATCAACTCGATGTGTGAATCTAGGCCACTGATTTTCTAGAATATTCAATCTAATATGCATCATTAAATAACTGGCTAGAATATATTAAAAATGCCGGCATAATCTCAGTGTTGAATGAATATTACTGTTAACGTTTATTACTTAACTCTTTTTAAATTAAATTTATTAATAAGTTGAAAGATGAAACAAAAATTAAATGCTACAATGAATAAATGCTGCATAATGTTATAGGAAAATATGATCTTACATTTAAAAAACAACAATAAAGTTATTTATGAAAACCAATGTTCGGGTTCTACTCGTATACTTAGAAAAGCTTTTTGTTGAATTACGTTGAATATTAATCAAAGGAAATAAATTGCAGGGTAAATTGTAATTGAATTGTAACAAGTCCATTCCTAAAATGTTCTTAAAAAGTAACTAAAATATGTTAGTTATTTTAAAGGTAAATCTATAAATAATAACTCGTTGTTTAAAATTAATATCTTAGTTACGAGTTTGCGACTAAGTTTTAGAGTGCAGCAGTAAAAACTATTTCTATAGGTCGTGGCAGTGGCCTCTGTTACGTAAACATCGAGTTATTTTACGTTGGATGATTCATAAGTTCTAAAGATTCCATCACTTGGCAGCATGTATGCAGCTGGTGACAGATTGGTGGAATTTAACAACACCTACAATAATCCAAAAGAAATACTTTTCATATTGTCACATTAATATTAAACTTAGTTCATAGAGCTACGTGTTACGGTTTTGAAGGCGGACCCATAAAACCCCTCTTTCATATGATTAGATATGTCTTGATTTACCTACTAATGAATGAATACTGCAGCTGATTGTTTTGCAAACAAAATAAATAGGTATATCACACTAGTACCTAAAGTTAATTTCCCTTCTATTAATGCGTTGCTTACGAAAGAGTTGAGGAAATTGAATCAGTAAATTATATCGCGTTTTGAACATTAAAACTGTTTTTCAATGACTGATTGCACATCGTTGAATTGATTTCCTAAATACTGAATTATTTTTGCCATCGTCCATTAAAAATAACCAATAAAAGATATTATAAAATAAAAATCAGATAAAACTAAGATAACTACAAGAAAAAACGCAACAAATAAAGCGAAGATAACATTTTAACATAAAAATTATAATATATAATACTAAGCATACCATTGCACTAATATAACAAAAGTAATACTTCTCATTTAATCGTACCAATAAATTTTCTAATAAAAATACAAACAGTACAAAAATACACTTAATTATAAAACATAGAATATACAATAAAGCACATTAATATGAGATATTTTATTTCAAATTACATACTTTGATACCTTACATTTTTAACCAAATATTAATTAGATGTACTTCTAATAAATAGCAATTTTGCATAAAATAATCTCAAATTAGTGCAAAAAACATACAATCAAATAAAAAAATATAAATTAACCAAATAATATAGAAGAGAGAACAAAATAAACTGTAAAAAGCACTTTAATGTTCAACTAAGCAACTGAAAGTTTTATTAATCCAAGTGGCAGGTCAGAAGCGTCGTTACACATCACGGGGTGTCGTACCAGATAGTGCATTTACAGTGTCAACGTTGCCATAAAGCAAACACGTCGCGTGCTTTGCAAACGCACTCCTGGCACGCATCCCGAGACGTAGGTACTCAAAACGTCGATACGAAAGGTCACGTCACTATCGTTTATTAGCACGGATCGTCTTTGCCGCTATCACAAAACTTAAGGTCCCCAGAGATAATAATCTAACACATTGATGTAGTTAAATGTGGCCAAGGTAGTAAAGCGTACTTTGTTAGTAAGTGAAGAAAATAAGGTATAATTCACACGTACAACTCTCAAATCACTTCAGTTACCTACTAAATTTCAAGGATAATGCATGAACTAATTTGAATTTATGATACGTTGTAATTTATCCAAAAAACTAACGTTTATTTATGATCGATTAAATGAAAATACAATACGCATTTATCTTGTTGTACTTGGGAGCTAAACCTTAGAAGTTAGATGTGTTATTTTACAATGAGCGTCACGTACCCGCTACCATTTGTATTTGATTGGATTTCTGAGTGTGATACTAATTAATATTTTATGGGCTCAACCACTGTCACAAGCTGACTGACACCATCCATTCTGTATTCGTAATGTAGCATTGGATTAACCATAAGTAGTGTTGTGTTTGTTTCCATTTATAAAAAAAAAGTTATACAACTTTAATTAACGCTAATTAATTCTAACCATTTTCAGAATACCTTGTCACCGCCAAAGACGTGTTGTTATCAAAAAAGGCTTAGATACGAAATGGAAAGTTTGTGAAAGTATGAAATTTAAATATTAAAAAGCACACAAATGTACGAAGATGATGTTGCTTCCATCGAATTTGCATTTTTATATTCATTGTTGTATCCGTTGTCGTATCTTCTGAGATATTACGATTGTCAGTGTACGATTTCTTTACACACTGACAAAGATATTGTCAGTGTGTAAAGAAATACCGTATTTTTTATTATTATTATGTTTATTTATTTTATTATTTTTTTATAATTAATTTCAATTTTGTTTTCACTCACTCTTGTTCGTCATAATCGTGCAAAGAATGTTAATAATAATGTAAATGAGTTTTAATGATCAAATAGATACTATGTAAGCCATAAAAAAAAATTAGTCTTATACCTAATGTATTCATTCTGTTGTTTGTTCATCGGCCATTAGATGTCGTCATTCTTGACTAGCATAGATCAAGGTAAGAAATAGAAAATCAGTGTCAGTTTCCATTGTTTGAATTATTTTCTGGTAAACAATGTAATGTGAAACGTTCCAGTACTTTTTTTCTATGATCCATTATAAAATGACACATAAAAAACCCAAACTAAGAAAATGATAATATTTAAGCTTCATTGGAAATAATTCTGATAGCAAAAATGAAGCAATGTCTATGATTTATTTTTAAAGTTTTATAAACTGATAAACCAGTAAACATAATGAAATTATATTTTTATTTTAATGCATAATATTGTAGGTCTTTTTGTATTTCATATGCTTACATTTTATTTTGCCTGGAATTGTAAGTTTGTTGTTAGTCTTTGCGATAAGAATACACTATTAACAACTTGACTTCGTCATGATACAATTGTATCTAACGACATTATGTCGTGACGTGTATGTGTAATGTACCACAACATTGTTGGTTGGCACGTGTAAAATATTATATACATGCAGCAGTATGTATTTAACTGATAATATAATGGCAGATAGTGAATTTCTTACTAATAATGCAACTTCAATATTAATATGTAGTTTAATTATAAACTCATTAATATCAGTTTCATTCCAATAGAATAATATTAAAAATGGTAATTTCATGCATCACAACTAATATAAGAAAAGTAGTATTTCTTATACCAGTTATATAGATTGTTTATGTAATTTTGTTACATACGTTAGCTGTTACGTTTTATTAGGATAATTAGGTTCTAAAATCCCTCTAACGAATATTAATTTCACATTATTAGGTGATAAGAAAAATTTTTGTGTATAGTTTTCGAATCAAAAATAAATACATAATTATTTTGTTCAATCTATGCTTCGTTAATGTTGGAAAATGAGTTCATTAATTTTTTTTGCAATACTAGTTTCTTTTGCGTTGAATGAAAACCCCCCTGATCGTGTGAAAACGCAGTTCAGCATTGTGTAGACAACTAAAGTTACATTAGAGTCAATTGTTAGTAATTATTGTTCGTCATTAGAGACGAGAATGGCGGTGAACAGACGTGGAGGTGAGCGTAAAGTGGGTCAGACCGGCCTTGCCTTCTAACTGACACAGCCCTCCATCCGTCGAGTGAGGCAATGGGATAGATGGAATATATCATCGACTTCATCGGCTTAAATCGATATGCAATCTATAATTTGGATTTTGATGCATTTAGTGAAAATTAGCTTTAAATTTTTAATGTAAGTTTTTTACGTTTACTTTTAAATACTTATAAAGTCTAAAACTATTGACTAGTATTTACAGAACAAAACAATGCACAGGATAATAATATTTAAAATATTTTGTAGCATGCATCGATAACTTCATTTTATTTTACATCACTATTTATTTAGAAGGAACGTTAACTCAAGCTATTTTTCAGGCGTGAAATAAGTGCATCGTAATTTATATAATTATTTTAACTAGGAACACAAAAAATGTTGAGGCGAATATTATTAAAATATTTACTGTTACGGATACAACGGAGTTATTAGTATAGCTTTATGATATTATTAATTTGTAGTAATCATTTAGTAGGAGGACTCAATAAATAATAATTGCACGTGTCTGCAAGTACATAATTACGCGTTGTGAGTTGTGACATCAGTGGTTGGTATTCCCCGTTGAATTGACGATCTTCGCGCTATTCTTTGAGTCACATACCTACTGGTTTTTTGTATCCTATTCTAGCAGCTTACGACTATAACGGGTAGTAAAAAATACTCGCGGCAAATTAAGAGCATTGAATATATAATAAATTTATTAAATTTATTCCAGGGCTTTTAATTAAATAAGATTAGTAACAGCAATTTTTGAGTTGATTTATATTTTAAATTAATTTTGTTTATTACTTACTTATTGAATAAAGTAATTAATCGATTAATAAGCTGGTATCTAGTATATTAAATATTTGAGTACTTATGTGTAAGAATTTTAAATATTATAATGAATTTATCATTAATACTTACCTTTATTGATAGTATTTTTAGTTGCGTTTGTTCCGTTATTAGTTATTTACTTTAAGCAAAAAAAAATGCATCTAAATAAAAAAAAATAGTTAAAACATGTCCACAGTATGACTACTCTATGACTCCTCTGTTCCTATTTAGTATGCAAGCGGCATGACCGCTGCATTCCAGTAGGTGTGCACGCAGCCTTAATACCCGCCTACGCGTTAAGCATGATGCAACTACATGCGCTATGCACATTAGATGCAATAGTAATGGCTTCGGAACATGCAGAAAATATCTTACATTCCTTACTATGTGCAAACTTCTAACATTTTGTGTTTAAGTAGGATTTTGCATTTGTTGTGTTTTTAATTACTTTTACCAATGTAATTTTTCAGATCTTATTACTTAATTTATTTATTAGGCTTTTATACGTACCTAATAATAGAGTATAATTAATGATTTATTTATATAATAAATTATGAATACGATATTTTTAGAAATACGACAAATACCTGAAATAACTTACTAGATTTATTTTTAATTTGATTAAAAACGTGATTTATTTTAATTCTGTACTTATTTATTTTATTTTTAAGTAGGTGACTACTGTACGTTCCTAGCTTAATTAATAGTGATGAGTCGGATAATTAATTCTGGTCCGATTCAATTGTTTAGTTTCTTTCTGTACATATGGAAAAAATATGTCATTTTATCAACTAACTGTGTTTATTTAAATAATAATGTTAGTGATAATAACCGGGATCGACGGCTTAACGTGTTATCCGAGGAAAGGGGGTAAAACACCATTAAATTCCTAACTCCGGGCTAGTAGTGCTAGTACTGAGAATTTCTAGTCAGAAAAACCCAATACCTACTTAATTATGGCCCGAGCTGGGACCTCGTCGGCCGCAGTCGAACATGCTAACCTTATATTGATATTCGCTAATACATAGTACATATTCTGTCCCCTGGGTATACCGCTATTATGTCACAAAGGCATTATTTAAAAGTGCAATGTAATCCTATTATAACTTACGAGTATAAGCAAGAAAGTAGGACACGCAATTATCTAGACATGTAGATTGCATTGTGCAATGAATAGGGCACATGATATATTATGCTTCATTGCTAGTCCACTATTGATATGTCCTTGGATGCATGGGCCGTATTAAGAGAGTTACCGGTTAGAACGTGTCTATGGCTAACAAACTAATAATTCATACTTTTAATATTATAAATGCGAAAGTGTGTCTGTCTGTCTGCTACGCTTTAACGGCTCATCTTTTCAACGGATTGAAATGATGAAATTTGGTATAGGGGTAGGTTACATCCCGGGGAAGGGATACTTTTTATCACGGAACTTTAAAGCAAAAAACTTAATCCACGCGGACGAAGTCGCGGTCGTCATCTAGTATGGCTATAACCTTTATCTGAGCACTACTTTTCTACAAAAAATAATATGATAGTGCGTATTCAGTGTTCTGTATACTCCAGTGGTTCTCAACCTGCGTAATTGTTAACCCCTATTTAAGCGACCCCCGCTGTATTTTTTTCACGGAGCATGGGAAGACATATTTAATCCTAGTAATAATATTGTGCGTGAACTTTCTTCAACTGAGTGTGTTCTAACAATGACTTATTGATGAGTTATGACTTATTTTGTGCTTATTTATTTAGTCGTATGGCATTTGATATTATAAAATAAGAGTTTTATTTATTATGTCATTTTTTAAGTCATAATTAATGATGTGATAATTACTTAATTAGTCAAATGTAAATGTCTAGATTTTCCAGCGAAGTGACAAAATCAGTACTTTGTACTCATTGTTTATTTGAACGTGTGTTAGCTTCAAACTATGTGCCCAATTAAAACATAAGACTTTTGGTGTATTATATATCTTATATTCAGACACAGTCGCGAGTTTATGTTAGTGAATTCCAATGCTACGGCTACTTTTACTTGTGAATTGCGTGGCGAGCGTTGGTTGAGGAAGAAACGGTCTAATGAATACTTTCCCTCTCGACGTCACATCCCCCAGTCTTAACATTTCATAACACATTTCAAACTATTCCCATGTACGGATTATGTATATTTTGTGTGTGTGTGTGTGTGTGTGTGTGTGTGTGTGTGTGTGTGTGTGTGTGTGTGTGTGTGTGTGTTTGTTAAATAAAATTAAATGTGTGCATTATGTGTGTGATATGCTAGCAGATGATATGTTGAGTATAATCACACATTAGTCGAGTCTTACAATAAAATTGAATGCGACTTTCTTTTTAAGTGACAAAATATTAAAGGCAATAATTGTAGTATTATGGGGGATACAACACATATTGGGGCCCGCAGATTAGAAAGGGATACTCTGAGGCTAGGGGCCTATTACGGGCCGCCAGGTCTCGGCGTCACGATCGACTCGACTAATGTCTGCACTCGCCTGTGAAATTCCTGCATCTACTTTCCGTTTAAATGTCACAGTGCCAGTGTAGTTAGCATTCCGTGCGGCCTACACTTTAACATTATTTTATGCAAACACCCAAGAAAAACAGATGCAGATGAATAGAAACAGAAACATGAACAGTTCGCATGCATGAAGACTCAGTGATAATGCGGTAAGCGCACGTGACGGTCATAGTGCAACGCTGCACGTGTCAGCTATGCTATAGTTATGTACAGGTAGGGGTTGGAAGTCGCGAGTCGAGTGCGACGAGGTCGTCTAATTATCTAGTTTAAAATAATCCCGCTGTAGGCGGAGACTTGCGCAACACAAAATAGTTCTAGAAGCGACACTACACGACACTAAGCACTTCACTGGAGTCCGCGGTACGTGTAGAGGCGGCGCGCGCGGCCGTACCACTGCGACGCGTTCCACTTTTCCTTCCGGCGGGCGTGCGAGCGGCCGCGAGTTGGCAGCGAGGAGCCTTGCATAACCATCGGTTTCGCAAAGCCGGTGCAGCGAGCGGCTTGAAATAAGCCGCACCGTTGGCGCAACCGAGCCGCAGCCGACCGTCGCCCGTCCGCCGTCTTGGCCGTCGTTCACCGCGCCACCGCGTACCCCTCACACCTGTTGCACCCCACCATTTCTTCTGATTTCTCGTATATCACTTTCGCCTGCGTGCTCGCTTTCATCCTCCAACGCACTGCATACGTGTGAAGTTACGTAGAGAGCGTATTATATTTGCACAGTGTATGGTACTACGCGTGAGATAAGCGCGCGTTGCCAGATGCACCTTTTAACTAGGCCACGGCACTCTGCCTCTTGTTTGTGTGATTTGGAAATTTATTATTGTTTTGTGATACATTGTTTTGATGTATCTATAACAAACGCGTTCAGATGGTGAAACGTTCGCCTTCGCAGGTTTCAGCAGCTGTAAGCGGTTTAACCGCTTAGGCTCTTATTCTCGGTACTCGGTTACAGACTACAGTAATGTCGTCGCGGGCCTCGCGCCACAAATAGATGCTCCATTTCAACGGCCGCGATAAGCGAAAACATTGCTGATATTCTATTTTATATTTAGGACTATACCGGTTACTATTTGCACAGAGTCTGTGCAAATATGTAATACTGACTTTCTTAGTCTGTGCCACAGACTAGGAAAGTTGGTATTACTGTGAAAATACACTATCAAATATTTTTTCAAGTTTAAATAGTACGCGCATGCTTCGTATTTCTGTTTGGTCTGCGTAAATATTTTTGTATAGCTTTCTCTTGAAATGATAGAGAAGACATTTGGCAGCAGTATTTATTTTTGTTCACGAAGATGAGTTTATGTCACTAGGATTACCAAGCTTCTGATTTCTGTACGGATCATAAGGCTTAATAAAATAAAACAAGATGGAAACTAAGCTATTGTTCTTCACAATGCAACTCAAATGGAAAACTCATTAAGGCCATGAGTTTATTTTTAAATCAATGAATAATATTATACGCAAATCATTTTTCAGATTAAAAGAATACTTTATTGGTAAAGGGGTGACAATATTAACACATTAATCAAATTCTAAAAAATAGATAGAATAGAGTGTCCGATTAATAATATGAAAACTGTAGTCCACTAAGTATACTAAAATTGTTTTCACGAGAGCGAAATGGCCTCGGGCGGCCGTCGACGGCTAGTGGACGAATAAAATAATATTTTAGTGGTCACCGGCCTATTACACTCCAAGGTTGCCTTACTCACGCTCAGCACACGAGTGTATAGCCGATTCTGTGCGCTCAGGCACACTCTCAATAGGTAACTATTCAATTTTTTTTATGCTAAGTTAGCCCTTGCCTGCTGCGATCTCATTGAAGCAATGCAAGATGAAAACGGGATGGTTTTGTGACAGTAAGGTTATGACAGAAGTTGTTGAAGTTGTCTGGAAGGTTATGACAGTTACCTTTTTGGTTTCACGTTATAGGTACGCAGCATCACGGAACGCTAAATCATTTGCAGCTGAAGCCTCTTACAGGCCATACTACAGACAATTTAGAAATTATATATATAAATTCCTAAACAGATTCAATTCCTAATCAAAGCAGATTGAATCGAACCCAGAACCGATTTTTAAAAAACCGACCGAAAACCTAGTAAACCGAAAAACTAGTATTAAAATTCTTAAAATCGTGCCGCAATAACCTTAATGCAGTATCTAAAAATGCAATGGCCTAGATTGGTATACGCTGGATGATGGATGCATTAGAATAGAATAGAATATAGAATAGAATATTTTTTATTTGCATGATTGTAAGTAAAGTAAGGTGTTAATAATATAATATGGTGAGCAAGTTACAATCAGCCATGCAATGGCGTGCAAAATACTTAAAATTATCAAATTAATAGCAAATTAAAGTTTAATATTGACACTTCTTAAGTTTTAAAATTTAAGAAGTCTTTTACATGGTAAAAATTACGAGCTACTAGCCATTTATATAACTTATTTTTAAATAATTTAATTGGTAATGCCATAATATCTTTTGGCAGCTTATTGTAAATTTTTACACATAAGGCTGAGCAATTTTTCAAATAGAATTCCGTCCTCGGCCGACACTGCAACACAAGCCTGTCTGTGTTTCTAGTACACCGTGGGTAGATGTCGCTAGCTTTAATAAATAAACTATGGTTTTCTCTCACGAACACAGATATTTCATAAATGTATAAACTAGGCAGTGTTAAAAGATTTAATTTTACGAAGAGAGGTTTGCAAGATGTTATTGGCGAGACTCCGCAAATTGCTCTAACACATCTTTTTTGGGCTATAAAGGCCCTGTTAAATTCAGAACTATTTCCCCATAGAATTAAACCATATCTGAGGACTGATGCTACGTAAGCATGGTATACTGTTAGGGCAGTTTGTTGATCAGTGACCGAAGTGAGTCTTTTCAGTGCAAAATTAAATCTATTTATTTTTTTACACACGTGGTCCACGTGAGTTAACCATTTTAGGCTTTTATCTAAGAAAACTCCTAGAAATTTCACATTAAGTGATTCGTCTATACTTTTATCGTTATATTCTATATTTAATTTAGTGTTAGATTTATTATGAAATTGCATATAAGTTGTTTTGGTAAGGTTTAGTTCTAAGTTATTTAATTGAAGCCAGTCTATTATTGATTTTATAGTAAGGTTGATTTGATTTTCATGATTTTTAATATTATCTTTCATATTTGACGTCACAACTATGGAAATGTCATCTGCAAACAATACACATTTATAACGAGTAACTTCACTTATATTATTAATATAGATGATAAAAAGAAGGGGCCCAAGAATACTGCCTTGAGGTACACCCATTGTAGAGCAGAGATAGTTAGAATGGAATGTTTCCTGTTCATTATTATTAATTTTGTTGATATCAACCCGCTGTTGTCTTTTTTCAAGATATGAAACAAACCAATTTAGTACAGGGCCTCTAATTCCTAGGGCTTCTAGCTTATTAATCAGAGTGTTATGTGATTATGCCAAGGGTAACTGATTATCTAACTCACGCGGCACGCCTTTTTTCCATGCCAATTATACACGTACTTTAAGTGCCAGACTTGTTGGGGAAGTGTAAATAAATATACCTTGCATAGAACTATCATCAAGTGGACTTGGTGACGTGGAGTGGAGTTGAAGTGGACGACAACATTGCAGTTTGAGTCAGCACTATGTAAATACCAGCACTATTTACATAGTGTCGAAAAGGGGAACTTATATTTGATTTGGGGACATAGGTGAATTGATTTGGTGACACCAGGGCTGGCTCATGTTTTGAGACAATGTCAAAGAAAGTTGTAGCCCTATCAACTACGCGGGCATGGGCCGTCTTTGTGTTGCAATGAGGCTAGATATGAGTTTTATGCCCACGGCTTCGTCCGCGTGGTTTAAGTTTTTTTGATTCCCGCGGGAACTCCTTAATTTTCCGGGATAAAAGTAGCCTATGTCACTCTCCAGGTCCTCAACTATACCCATACCAAAAATCACGTCGATCCGTTGCTCCGTTGCGGCTTCATTGAAGGACAAACCAACAAACCAACAAACCAATAAACCAACAAACAAACACACTTTCGCATTTATACTTTTGGTATTTAAGTATTTATTTATTTATAATATTAGTATGATTTTTAATGATATAAGAATGAGCATTGAAAGAATTGTCACGGTTCAAATATATAATAAAAGTTAATAAAAGTTCAGTCTGTGTTCGTTATCGTTCGTATATAAATTACAAAAGAAGCATTGACTGTTCAGATTTTATGGACATGAACATTGAATACTAGATTTATACGAGTGAACCTAGCAATACGCTATGACTCATATTGGATCGTACAACGGACGATTGGAGTTAATATTGCACATGTTAACTGCCAGTTCTATTTCCTTTATTGAATGGACTTTACATGGGAGGGAAGCGGCGTCTCATATAGTCCAATAAAACAATATTTTAGATGCTCGCGGCTTATGTACTGCCAAGGTATATGTAGTGCCAAGGTCGTGTGATTCATGCCTTGTGTCTCTCTAGAGAACATACATCAATTGTTTTATGCATAAGCACTGAATCTTGCACTTATCAACGTGTCCATGAAGCATCAGAGTTTTGAAGCATCAGAGTTTTCGAAAATAGGGAGCTTCTTATAAATATAAGCATGGACTTTAAATTAAATAGTAATGAAAGATTAAATATTATAATGAAAAAAAAAAACAGCATAAATAGCTATCATGTTAGCATCTTAATAAAACAGAAGGTTCAAGGGATTAATTTCTGGTTTCTTGTAAAGATGATTTTAAACAAACCTTTTTAAGTAAGGTTTCTCTGACTCCCACAGAAAAATTTTCAAAATTGATTTGACTTTTTTTTTTTACTGTTTTAAAATCATTTTATTTAATTACAACTAGGACAATAAACAAACTATAAATGAAATCTAAATTAAAACTAATATTACAAACACTATTAAATTAAAACTAAGTAAAATAAATTAAATTAAATCTAAAACCTCATCGAGACCACCGCAGCGAGGCATTGTACCCAAGATGCTAGCAGTATTACCCCTTTGGATGGCCAAACTAATTCTTTGACCAAGGTAGCTGTCAGCTCTCGGGTCCCCGGTTGACTCGATAACCCTTTTAGAAATTTGATTTGACTATTTCATTATAGAAACGAAGTGTTTCTAAAATTTTATTCCAGGACGAGTATTTATCTTGGTGCAATAATTGCAAGTCGTTGCTATCGACATAGCAAATAGATAACGCTGTGATTGCAGCTACTGCATTTTATTATCATTGCGCTCTATTTATTCACTTCTAATGGAATATAAATCGTTAATAATTTATTAATATGATGGCCTAGACTCTAGAACATCTTTTCCTTATTGGGGGACCAACTACGATACATATTATAGGGGTAATTAATTACTTTGTACCGTTAATTAAAGGCTGGAGTAATTCGTAATCTTACAAACATAATTTAACTTATGTAACAATATTCGTTAATAATATTTGTTTTTAATATATTGTCATTGGTTTGTTGGAATCTTAATTTGCTTGCTTGTAAATTGATGTCTATTTAGACATATTTGCTGCGCAGTTTGAGAAAGTATGACCTCGAGTAAAAAATTTACCTTTTTAATTACTGATACTTTATTGTAAAAAAAAGAGAAATTGACGAGAGCGATGTTGTATTAACAACTGGAGATTTTGCAATAACAAGAATAGAGCAAGAACGAAGAGATCATAAAAAACCCTAAATCCACGCGATTGAAGTCGTGGGAGAAAGCTAGATTCTGGATAAGTATAAATTAAGACGGTAACTAGTCCCAATAAAGATAGTGCTAAATATCCCTACCAAACCCTAGCCACAGGGTGGTCCAACGTCGAGAGGAACCTATAAAGCTCTTAACATCACGCCAATGACAACTCAGGACAGAGAGTCCTGGCGCTTACATATACAAGGATGCCTGACTCCAAATTAAATGGTATGAGGGCAAGGGAAAGAAGAAGAACATAAATTAGCACGGTAAGTACAGAAGATAAATTAACACGGTAAGTACCTAGTGTGAGAACGTGCGTTGTAAAAACAAAAGTTTGTAACCTTTAGACATTTTAATTTTGCCGGGCGACTCAAGTCACGAGGGCGATCCAAAGGTGTATTTTAGGAGCCCTGGCTAATACTGCGGCCCAGATATCTCCGAAAGTATGTACCTATTTAAACTTTAGTGAGACGGTTTGATTGAGCAGTGGAATGCCGGTTAGTTAGTTGAAAGACGAAAGTCACAATCCTCCTTTCCTCTGATTATGCCCGCGTCTTTGGTCATTTATATTTTATATTAGGTTTTTGAAAAAACCCGCGTAAAGTTTTTGATTTTTCCGGGTAAAAAGTTGGCTAGGTATGTCACTCTCCAGGCCTTTCTCTGTATTCTATTCATTATAAAAATCACGTCGAATACCTAGTTGCGGCGAGATTGAAGGACAAACTAATAAAACACACTTACGCATTTATAATATGAATAACAATACAGCTAAATTATAGTTGCACTGTCTAATTTTATTGAAAACTACCAAACAATCAAACTTAGTTAAAGACGTTTAGTAATTTATTCTTAGGTATATGCCACGATTCAGATTTATCAAAGGTATCTAATCCAGAAAGCCCTATGCTATTATCCAAAACATGCATCAATCATTGTTATTTTATATTACGGCCAATAACAGAAGAGTGTTAACCAACCAGTGGAGATTGCGATCGAAAGTCGTTACATTGTAGCAATCATTTTTACGTAATAGGGCCCAAGGAAGGCATTAACGCCAAAATGCGGATAAGCGAACGGAAGAAGTGTTCTATTACAGTAGATGCAGCCACTGCAGCCAATAATTAGGCCATCTCGACAATTGATGGAATACGTTACGTAGTTCTATTGGCAATATCGCTAACTTCCTGCTCTACGGCCCGGACGAGTTGGCATCACGCCCAAGGACAGGTCAAGCCAACCTAGGACATACGGTCAGGGTCGGGTCGGACTTAGGTCACAAGTAGATTTGGGTGTTGAACGTTTAAATTGGTTATTTCAAAACGAAACGCTAGTTTGAAAGTTCTAACTTTCAGTTGTTCTGTTTGAATGCATTCTAGAAATTTTGTATGATTTTACGTTTAAATTAATAATTATATTAATGTTCTATTTTTATTAGGCCTTTGCCGATCGGTTGGAAGTTGGAATAGAATTTTCATTTTCACTTAAAAAAAATAGAATAGAAGAGATTACTTTTACAAAAAGCATTTAAGTCGACGAAGGAAGTGAATCTTCTATGACCACGTACTACTTCTACTTCTACGTACTAACAAGGTGCTATCTTGCGGTACCTACTGGTTCGAAATGCTACTTATCGAAAAAAGTTACTGCCGAGCTTTATCGATGTTTATCGATGTTTTCGAAATATTTATTATAGCTGAAGCTCAGGTTCCAGGTGGGCGGTTACTAAAAAGGACTTTACTATAATAACTACTTATTAGTATTCTAAAGAATTTTTAAAGATTAATATTTTGAATTTTAAGTAAATTTTAATAAAAGTTTGACCTAAATTACCAACCGTTTCGAAGCTTTGGAATAGTCGCACGGATCGAGCGAGGCTGGGAAATGGGATTTTCCATTCAAGTTTCTACTTTGTACAATTGTTTTTAAAGTTTAATATCGCTTATTGTCGATAAAGAAAGGCGCGGCGCGGGCTAGCCCCATTGCCAATCTGAGAAACATAGGGTTGCCCCCCATACAAAACTCCTTTGAGAAAAAAATACATGGGAAAAGTGGAAAATACATTATACATTCTGAAATACTGAGTCAAAATTAATTTAAAATAGTTAAAATACTTGGGCAGAGAAGAATTTCAAAGTATGATTTATTTTTATATTTCGTATAGTACAACAATTTGCCATTCGCTTGCATGTTTTTACTGAAAGAGTATTATTTTCGTGAACAGAGACAATTGAAAAGCTTTTTATTATTCCTATCTTTTTTACGAATTGTCGATATAACTTTGATTTTAATTCATTATGGGCAAGATAAGCTCTCGTTTGACATTAATAATGCGTGCAAAAGAACAAAGCATGGGAGTACTGAAAGCGCTATTAAAAAGGTTGTAGAACACAGTTTCCTAGAAGATGCCTTGTAGGTAGTAGGTACCCATGTTATACGTGGCAGATACACAGGAAGTAATTCCCACACCTTAGCGGTTCGTATAAAAAGCTTGTGGTGGCAACCCTACATCCGAGGTACTTGAAAAGCGGAGGTCTGTCGCCATTCATTACATTCCACAAGTGGGTTAGCAAAGATGTTAGACGATTTGCGACATAGCATGCTACAAGTGACTTTAAAAAGGCTTTTTAATGTTAGTGCAAATAAGCAAAGCTCTTGGAAGCACAGAGTGATGCGTTAATGATGTTTAACTTGGATAAAAGTGAAACAAACGTGACACCTTATTGACTGGGTAGCAGGTATTGCTTATCTGATGCGCGTCGCTTTTAGCGGTGTCCCAAAAAACCAAACGACTTTTTTGAAGTGAAGAAGTCGAGACTCCGGATGGTTAGCTATTACCCAAGCAATATAAAATATTGTGAGCGAGTTTTGTTTATTTTGTACGAATCTCGGTCACAAGAGTTGAAATACTTAATGTTCACTTTCAATGGATTTTTTTAAATCTTTACAAAAGACCTAAAAAGGCTGTGCATTTATTGGTCGAAGCATGCCCTATACTGTGGGTGAAACGATGACGACCAATAGTTTTTTAACAAGGAAAAGATTGTAAAATAATTAGGTTTTTATTAACTTGACTAGCATTGTGGAAATATTTGCATGAACTCTAAAAAAGATAGATTTCTATGGAATGAAACCAGTGAATACTAGCATGAACAGGATTGGAAGCCTTCCTAGCATTATAGTTGGTGGGAACCTAATAAGGCATAATAAATTAAAAAGAGCATTCTTTTCTATAACAAAATTCCACAACCTAAAATTTAAGAAAAAAGCTTATTATACTGTTGAAGACTATGTAATTGATAGAGGAGCTTGGATTTGATCGCTCCAGCAATGCTAAGGACAGCGGTTACTTATGTACACATTGATATAATAATAATTGTAAATGAATTATATAAAAAGAGCAACCACCGAGTTGCTGGTTCTTCTCGGTAGGAATGGCATTCGGAACCAGTGGTAGATTCACTTGACGATTCAAAAGTGCTTGTAAAAGTTTATTTGAATAAAAAACATTTGATTTTTTTTTTGAACAATGTACCTAATAACTAACGTAAACAGTGACTATGTACCTCTGCGACCTGCACGCCACTGGTTGAAACATTCTCTGTTCTGTGACACGATAACAGCAAAATGTGTTTTCAAGTAACAAGGAAAAGATCGTGCAATAATTAGGTATTTATTTAAGTAGCAATCGACACTTTCTACGGATTTGCGAAAATGTTACAAAAAACACTGGTAATGACATCGCGTGTCTCGTTGAGGCGTATCGTGAATTACAATTCGCCAGGCGGGCGCGGGGCGATCACCGACGTAAAACGTTACGAAATCGTTTAGAAAGTCGGGCCACGGTCAATGGACTCGCCAGCGAAAGTTTCGTATGGTGTGATCAGGGATGGTGGTTAGTTTTTGATGAAAACGAATGAGGAACGGAATTTTTTAAAGTATTAATTAATAGATGATGCCCGCGACTTCGTCCGCGTGGATTAATGTTTTCTAATTACCGCGGGAACTCTTTAATTTTCCGGGGTAAAAAGTAGCCTATGTCCTTCCCCGGGATGTAACCTACCGCTGTACCAAATTTCATCAAAATCGGTTGAATAGATGGGCCGTGAAAGCGTAGCAGACAGACAGACAGACAGACGGACGGACGGACAGACAGGCAGACACACTTTCGCATTTATAATATTAGTATGGATTATGAAAAAAAACTTTCAGTACACTAAGGCCCGCTTGCAGAAACGCGGATTTGAAATTTTGACAGAAGTTTTTTATGAATTCTGTCAAAGTAGCAGCTAACTCTGGTTTAAAAAGATAACCCTGCGTTTCTGCAAGCGGGTAGGTATGATATAAAAGTACAAACTTAACCGTAACTTATCAATAATGAAAAAAAGATTTTCAAAAGTTTTTTAATTTAAATGAGCTTTTATAAATTATTTTAAATAGTCAAGTGAATACACCCGTTTATAAAATATCTAAAACTTCAAAAATCTATGAATTCTTAACAGTGTTAAAAATTTAAATGGAAAATTTTTGCCTTTTTGAATTATTGTTTTGTGGCTAGCTCTGGTATATTATACCAAGTAACCAAAAGCTGACAACAAGTTTGTCTAAAATTACTTAACACAATGTTACTTATTTTTAAAATTAATAATAGTCAATAACTTTGAAAGACAAATAACTGTCTGTTTCAAATATAATCCCAAATGATTTTGACGATTTTAATGGAAATCGCGAAAGAGTCACAAATCAGTTTAGTGTTCTTCATTATTTTTATAAAGTAACTATAAAACGAAACATCATTTATTATTTTATCAAAACATGGTACATCATCACAAAGTATTCAACAAGACTCGAAAAAAATTAACTTTTACTAGTGCTTTAAATATTCAAATAAACCTCGGCTTGGAAAATTTTGTTGCGAGGAAAAACCAACAAGAAACTTGGCGGTTGCTTTTAAAAAATAAAAATGGTTGACAGCCCTAGGAGTTAGCGCGTGTTTCGCAATACGATATGCGTGCTCATACGACTTTTGAGCGAGATGAAAGTGATAAAGTTGCGTTTACGAAGACTTATCCATCTTGAGTGCTGTGACCTTTAGAAAGGTAATTTGGGATGGTTCGTTCTTCGCTTAATTTTGGGAACCTACTTAACCTACCAACCTTTTCATTTCATTTTGGGAATTTTAGAGAATATCATATTATGGTCGGAAAATGGAAAAGCCTGATTAACCCTTATATTTTCTGTAATGAGAATAATTTTGATTATTAAGGTAAGATTGGTTCTTATTTGGACTAGGTCCCAGAATACGTTGTATTGATTTTACATTTTTCATTATACCGAATCGGTTAAGTCTAATGACATGACTGGAAGATTTTTTTATTTATTTTAACTACTATTCAATTTTTTTCATAAATAATCGAAGCTAGATGTCTATTGATTTAAAGTTACTTTTGATATTCTTCATTAGGTAGATACTATTGGTAGATATACCTATGTGTAAATTATGCTAAGATTGGTAAAATAAAGGCGTTTTAGGGACTCAAGCATTATTTTGTCAGCCAAAACTTCGGTGGTTAGATGGAGTTAACCAAGACGCCACGCGGCTTGGAATAAAAAAATGGAAAACGAGCGCAAAGGACAGAGACAGATGGAGAAATCTGCTGGACCAAGCCCGGGCCCGCAAGGGGCTGTAGCTCCGATGATGATGATGATTAGTATGGATTAGGGGTATGGCAGTTATATCAAACCCGTACCCCTAATCGGTACTGCATCGTACCGGAATGCACATCTTTACCAGTAGGATGATGGCCAGCCACGGCTACCCAACAGAACAGATCAGACAAAATTCAAAAATTATAATTCTCATATTGACCCTGCTGCGGATCAAACCCGGGACCTCCCGCTTATAAGACAACAACGCTCACCACAGTGCCAGGCAGTTCGTCTTTCACGCGACGGAAATTACGGGAAAAATCTAGACGGAAAAGAGGAGGTTGGTCACTCAGTGGTGATTGATATAATTGAGAACCGAATCGAGTTACATCGAATCCGGGGCCTCCACTCCGCCAGGGGTGTCTTAATCCACGCGAAGTAAGTTAAGGGGAAAATCTGGACAGTAGTATAAAAAGGGGAGGTTGGCCGTAAATATGAGAATTACAAAATCGATAGGTCTAAAGTGCGGGCGTAGTTGATTTGTGTAGGCCGCCAAGGGGAAAATCTGGACAGTAATCTAAAAAGGGGAGGTTGGGCATAAATATGAGAATTACAAAAGCGATAGGTCTAAAGTACGGGCGTAGTTGATTTGTGTAGGCCGCCAAGGGGAAAAACTGGACAGTAATATAAAAAGGGGAGGTTGGGCAAAAGTGATTATTAATAATATGAGAATTACAAAATCGATAGGTCGCAAGTGCGGGCGTAGCTGATATGTGTAGGCCGCCGCCTGGGATCCGCCGAGCGATCGCGTAACTTCTGCATCAATCATTGATACATCGCAATCACCTCTGATTGGTTAACACTCTTCCACTATTGGACATAATCCATTGACGCAGCAAGAATGCCATAAATTCAGCCAATTACAACAATTGATACTGTAACAATGATTGATGCAGAAGTTACGCGATCGCTCGGCTGGATTTCTCACTGCACCTGCGCGGTAACTAGTGAATTATTGCACTCTCCTCTCCTCCCCATCCTCCCCCCTCCTCCCCTCCCAACGACCTTCAGCGTTGCATCCCTGGCCAGACGCCAGATGCAAGCATACCTCTCCGTTACATTTCATAACATCTTAAATTATACCAATCTTCACTAACCAATTGTCTAACTCTATACTGTTGCATAGAGTGTGTATTATTACACAACCATCTATACTAATATTATAAATGCGAAAGTTTGGATGGATGGATGTATGGATGTATGTTTGTTACTCAATCACCCCGCAACGGCTGAACGGATCTGGATGAAATTTGGCACAGATATAGAATAATAGTTATAGTCTGGAATAACACATACGCTACTTTTTATCCCGGAAAATTACCTAAAGAGTTCCCGCGGGAATCGAAAAACCTCAATCCACGCGGACGAAGTCGCGGGCATTAGCTAGTTGGTACATAAAGTAGTCATTTTGTACAGGTATTTTTTATGCCCAAAAGGAAACTACCCATATATAATCATTGCAACATCAAATGGCATCATCCAATAAAAAAAATTGGTTTGAGTTTATTATACCTACCTAGTTGGATTATTCCAAAATTTAAACAAAATTAAAGTTATTATGCTACTAGCTGATGCCCGCGGCTTTTTTGGTTCCCGCGGGAAATCTTTAATTTTCTGGGATAAAAAGTAGCCTATGTGCTATTCCAGACTATAATCTATCTCTGTGCCAAATTTCATCCAGATCCATTCAGCCGTTGAGGCGTAATTGAGTAACAAACATGCATCCATCCATCCAGCCATCCATCCATCCAAACTTTCACATTTATAATAATATATTAAGTATAGATTAATATTTGTAAATCCTGAATGAATGAATGTATTAGTCATTCATTCATACTGTTAAATCCCTACTAAAATATTTTAAATGCGAGAGTGTGTCTGTCTGTCTGCTACGCTTTCACCCACAGCCGTACGCTACGGCCCATCTATACAACCAATTTTGAAGAAATTTGGTATAGGGAAAGGTTGCGTCCGGGGAAGGACATAGGCTACTTTTTATCCTGGAAAATTAAAGAGATCCAGTAGGAATCAAAAAATCATAATCCACGCGGACGCAGTCGCGGACATCATCTAGTCTAGCTGTTAATAAGTGTATTTTTTACACAAAGATTTTAAGTATGGAGGACTATTACATAATTTAAGCAAAATTTATAGTTAGCGCTCACAGTAATAGAGTAAGTTATAGTTATATTTTAATCTGATAGTGTTGAGTGTTATCAGAGAGGGGTCGGGTGGCGAGGGAGGGGAGGGGGGAGGGGTCGAGGCTGTCTGCATCAGTTAAACTAAGATTTCCCTTCCATTGTTCAGGCGAAATACAGACCAACAAACAAACTTACAATACCTTTTATAATTATAGTTAATTATTTATAATAGTTATCACTGAGTTTAGTCTAATTATCACGCAAGTACTAGGACAACATAAATTGCGACAGGTTTACAAGTACCGCGGAATGTGAGCGGTGAAAGTAGTCTCGTCCGATACTGAGAAAGAGTTTTCCACACGGTTTCACCATGCAACAGGTGCGATCGCGGCTTCTTATTTTTAACACGTGACACTGCTGGCTGGTTATTTGTAAAACCTTATTTTTTTTAAAATTTATTTAATGACGTTTGTATATGGAATCTTTTATGTTTAAGAGGCAGAGTACCACGGGGGCGTTGCGATGCATCGGGCGGATAACGCGCGCACTATCGGAGGCGCGGCGAACGACTGAGGTGCACAGAAATAACTGCTCAGTGCAGCCGGGCCGCTCGATGCATTCCCTCCTCCCCCCCCTCCCCCCTCTCCCCCTCTCCGCCCTCCAGGTCATGGCTGCAGGTCGTCATGGCGATGGATGCTGCCTCAATCGATCCAGCTGTTGCTTCGGGGTCCCGGATGCCCTAGACTTGAGACCTTTGTGGAACAAACGGCGCGTTTTCCGCGTGCACATTTTGCATCGTGATTTCCGCTTTTCTCTAAGTTTATATTCAAATTGTGGGTTGAAGTTAAGAACGGCCTACACATCGCGAAAGAAAAGTTACTGAAAATTCAGGGGTAAAGAAAACCCAGTAATTTTTCTTTAATTTTTTTTGTACCAAAAAGTTTAAATACCTATACGTGGAAAAACAGAAACAGTGGTCAAAGAAGCACTTAATATATCTACAAGAGATTTCTACCAGTGCCTCTTGGCTGTGGGAAAGATCGTAAACGAAGAATAGGTACAACAAATATGAGGTGGAATTTATGAAAATGCTAGAAATGAAATATTATAGCATAAACTTTACAAATTAGGTATTAATTTTTCTTTAGCGATGTGGACGACATAAACTATGTAGAGAAATTATTTAATTTAGTCCGTGTCTACTCTTTCATTCAAATTTTCTTTATAAACAGAAATGTCGAAAATATCCTCCAAAAGCGTTAAAAGTCATTTGTCACGGCGTGGTTTCCGCCTTAAATTTAAATTTAAGTAAAGTAAGATAAATTATATTAATTACTTACTTAAATCTTTTTTATTTATGACGTGAATTGTTAGTTTAGTTTACATTCAAAGCAGACATTTTTTTGGCACGATTGTGACGCTTTTAACCAAAGTTTGTCACAATGATTAGTCATAATATTAGAGATGATGAAATAGGTAGGTACATAACTATTCAATAATTTGCAGGTTTTTCTTGGAGAATGGGGATTCTAAACTTTCTAAAATTTCGAAAACTGCTGACATTCGAATAAAAGAAATAAATCATGAGTTAGATAATGCCACGGCGGTTTCCCCATACAATTATATTTATCGGTTTTCTCCGTGGATAATTACAATAGAGAAAATATTTTTGCACCATAAAATCATGGCACATGTTTTGTTTTTTTTTCAATAAATTAATAATTTTAAGAACAAGGAACCTTCAAATATTACGAAAATGGCCCAGTTTTCGCGCCACCATCATACTTCCCGAACAAATTTGACAATTATAATCAATAAAAGAGTCCTTCTTGAATTATAATTTAATAATAATAATTAGTTTATTAATAATTTAATAAGAATTATTATTCTTGCAAAAAAAAATATTTAAATCGGTTCAGTTTTGGAGGAGGAAACAGGAAAATATGAGAGAAAGAAATCGACAGTTTTTCATATGTACAAATATAATCGGTTCAAGCTGGAGTTGTCCTTATCGGGTGTTATGGCATTCTATTCGAGGAGCAGCGCGACGGTAATATAATTGTTCAACACCTATTTTTAAAGTCTCCCGTTGATGGCATTACCTCTTATGATCCACAAAACAGTATAAAGTGGATCTTCGCGCTGGAAAAGTCAGCAATCGAAGGTGAAAAAAGGTGACGAAGCCCTCGCCAGTTTACAGTTTGGAACATCGGTGCAAAGTTGCGTCAACTGAATATACCTATTTCGGAGAGTGTGCCCAAGAACTTTTCGTCTGCATCAAAAAACCGCAAGGCATCGTCATGGTATCTATCCGTATGGAGTCGAAATTACACGGACATTTACATAGAGATTTGCTTCCTCGTTTCCTATTCGAACCGCTAGCTAATGGAATGTCTTTCCGGCTTCCCTTTTCCCCTCCGATTTTTATATACTTAGGTAGGTACCTATAACCGCGTAGGTACAAGTAAATGTAACGTGGGACGCCCACCAGCACGATGGACCGACGATATCAAGAGAATGACGGGAAGTGACTAGTCCAGTCACTTCCCGTCATCCTCTTAGTCAGACTAGATGAGGAAGGTTCAGGACTGGGTGTGGCGGCGTTCTTTGCGAAAGGCCTATGTTCAACAGGGGACATCCACAGGCTGAAATGATGACGATGGTGACGAGGTAAGCACCTATAAATTAAGTTGGAACAAGCATCTTTTAAGCAATAAAAATGTCCACCCTAAGTAAGTTTTACTCGAGTTAGTCGCTTAAATGAGTAGGTAAATTACGAAATGTAAACAGTCCTTGTGAGTCGCGATTCTTACAAGTTAGCCCTTGACTGCGATCTCACCTGGTGGTAAGTGATGATGCAGTCTAAGATGGAAACGGGCAAACCTGTTAGGGGTATGGCAGCTATATTAAACCCATATCCCTATTCGGTTTCTACACGGCATCGTACCGGAACGCTAAATCGCTTGGCGGTACGTCTTTACCAGTAGGGTGGTAACTAGCCACGGCCGAAGCCTCCCACCAGACCAGACCAGAGAAAATTCAGAAACTATAAATTCCCAAATTGACCCTGCCGGGGATCGAACCCGGGACTTCCACACGTGAAGACAACAGCGCTTAATACTGCGCCAGTGAGGTCGTCAAATGATAGTTTTGTAAGTAACTCACGAACGCTACCTATACTTACTTACGTAAAAACTTATAGGTGTAATCGTGGCCTTAGGCTACAATCTACATCATCATTTGCCAGCAATTTTGCTGCAGCCAAGATTTCAATCGTCTCTAACATCAATTCAAGCGTCTTTAAAAGAAAAAAAAATGTCACACGTGTTTCCCGATATATTTTTTCATTGCACTATTTGTGACCACGAAGTTGCCCTTGCATTATATCGGTTGCAAGCAAGGGATGTGCCAGAGACAGTTGGCATGGCATGTTGGCTGCACCGCTAGCCCGGGCCAAAGCTATTTAGACTCGAAGGCGCCAAGACCATCTTTTTTATTTAATTTATAGACTAGCGCTTGGTTGCAATCAGACTCTCTAATATGAGACTCTACAAAGGGCGGATAAACAAATTTCTCAAAATCCAGCAACGCATTGGCGGTTCCTCTGATGCTGCAAATGTTCATGGGCGGCGCTAATCACTTACCATCAGGTGACCCGCCTGCTCGTTTGCTCGCTATATATTTATAAAAACATAAAAAAAAAAGTTTATTGACCAACACTACAAATAGTACAGTTACATTTAGTTTACACCAAATTAAACATAAACTAGGTAAGTACGTGTGATCAATGGGCCACCTCCTCAGCCCGTGCCACAGCATGAGAGATAGGTACATAGGTACCTACTTAACATACTGCAACGCTGATTTTCAGGAGGAGCCCAACTATTAAAAAACTTTGCAAAGTGTTGATGCAGCATAAGGTGGAGCGCGTTTACCTAGAAAATGCCTATTCACTCTTGATTTGAAGATACCATTGTTAAAAGTGCAGGAAGGGAAAACAGAAGCCTGGGGGGCACTCCATATACTAGCATTCGGTTGTTTTCACGAAATACCAATTTTATAATTCAAATACAAGGGCCAGAGTCTTAACTTAACTCTCATAACGGGAAAGGTTAACTGGAAGAGAATACCTCTAGGTATTAAGTTCACCTTTGTGCATTTTAATAATATGTGCAATAAAGAATTTAAAACAAACAAACAGAGTCCACTAAACTCTGAGTCGAATAGAATAAATAATTCGCCCCTATATCAAATTTACTATGAAACTGCATTAAATCGAAATAAGTCGCACGCCCTTCCGACGTCCGTTTCCCTAACCACTTTTATTGTCAGTAGGTTTATGCAAGAGATCTAATAGGCATCTTCTAGGTAAATTAAAAGTATAAGGGCTGGAGTCCACTAGGCTCTGCAGAGTCGAATGCGAATCGAATCGCAACAATTCGCTACCTATCGTACTCGTACCTACATACTTACAATGAAAATAAGTAGGTACGTCGAATCGAATCTAGTTATATTTTACTTCCGACGTCCGTTTACCTAACCACCTATATACTCGTATGTATTGTGAGTAAAGCAAAAAATCTAATAGGTATCTTCTAGGTAATTTTTAAAGAGCTAAAATAATGTGATTCATCCAATCAACTCGAAAAGCTTTTCTTTAGAAACCGCAAAGGTGTTGAAAGGCCTTTGTCCGATTTTCTAAGGAAATTAACTATTCGTCTTAAAACTAAAAATATCTATTTAGTATTCGTCAAGTATCACTTTATTACCCTTTTTACTTTGCTTTTTTCATAATTATAAAGTTTGTGTTCTATTCAAAACAAAAAAATAAGTAGGTACCTACTTATTTAACTTTCACCGAGCGTTATCAGTCATAAGGACCTTACTTCCTATCTGCCTTATTTGCATCAAATCTAGATAAACTCAAGTGTTGGCCGTTGGTACGTGAGATCATTGCAACTTTCTCTTTAGGTACTTTGTACACATGGACCTTTGGATCCAGTGGCGATTCGAACAACTTCAGAACGACTCAATACTAAACTTTTAAATTTGTTTATGTGTAGAGAAAAGCATATTTTTACTTTTTAATATTTTAAAAGGTAAAAAGTAAAAAGCACAGTTCGGTCAAAAGCTCCGTAAAATCTCTACCAATTTTAATAATATTTTTTACATCTCTCATATTCGGTAAGTAGGTAGGTCCTTATTACCCCCAAATGGAGCTTGTAGGTGACCAATTAGCGCTCTAGGGTAATAATGTAGCTAGAAAAGCCCTAGGGCGGTAAGTAATTAAAAAAAGTATGATGGTTAGATCTACGCGAACTTTTTGAAAGAGTGAAGAGTTTTTTTTTTAATTACTTACCGCCCTTGGGCTTTTCTAGCTACATTATTACCCTAGAGCGCTAATTGGTCACCTACAAGCTCCATTTGGGGGTAATAAGGACCTATTTCACCTCACAATCGAGATGTAAAGCAGAGTAGTTAGCTCGGGTGTAAGCATCAATTGCACCCTCGAACTATAGGCGCCCTCCCTGCGCTCGTGCGCCTAAATATCTCGGGCTGCAATTGATGCCTTACAGCCCTTGGCTACTAATCTACTATTTAACATTACGTAGCTTATTATGCTGTCAAGTTGGTTTCGTGTAAATTTCGTGATGATCAGAATACCTAATATGTGAAAAGCCTTGAAAATCGTAGCAAAAAAGAGCGAAACATAATTAAGTACATTGTCATGTAAAGATGTGAGTTCAAATCGTTGATCTACTGAGACTTCGAATGACAAATATACATAGGCATTATACATTGATGATGATTATATAAATACAGAATAATATAGTTATATAGTTACAAGTAACTAATCAAATTACAAAAATAAATTACAATATTAAGTATATCAATACCGTAAACATATTTGGCCTTACCACAAAAAACTTTAACATCAATAACATTATTTTAAACCCGATTTCTATACAAATTCTATACGACCCTTGATTTTCTATACAAAAAGCTGTGTCAAAAATTCAATTTATCAGAATTTTTATAATTCGTTGAACAATAGTACATTACACATCTAGGGCAGTAAAATAAGAAATGTCTCAGATCACATGTAATTGTTGTCCGAGGCGAAGCCGAGGTCAATAAACATGTGATCTGAGGCTTTCTTATTTACTGCCCGTGGTGTGTATACTATTTTTCTCCTCGACGGAGGCGGAAAGCGGCATTTTCGTTTAGCGCAGCGGGAGGAAAATTGACGCTTTCCGCCCGGAGCTGAGAAAAAGTATTATGTGGTATTATCGTATACAGACTTACGACTTACGAGGTTAGTAGTATACTTAAATTAACCCTGTAGTTATATATACTTCACCGATGTACAATTAAGTATTTACCTACATGCATTTTGTACACACACGTAGAGTTACATATCTCGTAAAGTAAGACTTAAGAGAAAGTCACGTACAACTACGTACCTACATAAGAAACCCGTTGGCAGACGCTACTGCCCTGATACTGGTTTTCTTAGGCCCTTTTAGGCCATTGTGGCAAACTCCAACTAGTACAGATTTTATCGTAAAGCCTTGGCTAATTATTATGGATTTTTACGACTTAAACCATAGGATTTTGATATACATCCTATATTCTATTGTACCTACCTATATCTAAACAAAGATCAGTATAAACTGATCTTTGTTTAGATATAGGTAGGTAAATTTTATAAAAAATATTGCTTATAAAAGCAATATTTTTTATAGGTACTTACAATTAATTAATGAAATGGGAATGATAATACCCTAAATACAGGAAACTAGTTAGGAGTCAAACCACCCACGCAAATTGCCAAATTATTACTTACGTAAGCTCTACTTTTATGTAGGATTATGTTCATATTTGTGTATTGTGGGGTTTTTGTGACTTGTATGCAAAAAATAAATAAATTGTATTGAATATAACGTTTTTTTTTAAACAAATGATCATTATGAGTGTTTTTGAATCAACAAGAGAATCTACAACGGCACTGAGGCCATATACTGCCATCGCTAAAAGTAATTAATACTTAGGCATTACTCAAAATTACAGTTTGAAATCACGTAGGTACCTTGACGTTCCTAAAATAAGGATTATAATCATAGAGTATATCTCTATGATTATAATTCTAAAACACGAAAGTCAACAATAATGAAACAAAATGGCTTTGGCTGTGTGTACTGTGGATATAATATCTTGTGACATCGTAGACCCTCTACGAGAAAATTAAGATAAATTTGCCGATGCAAAGTATCATACTAATATTATAATTATGCGAAAGTGTCTTTGCTTGTTGGTTTGTCCTTCAATCACGCCGCAACGGAGCAACGGATCGACGTGATTTTTGGCATGGGTATAGTTGAGAACCTGGAGAGTTTGGCTAATTAAGAACAATAGTTAAGGACTTCCCGTGAGAATTAAAAAACTTACACCACGCGGACGAAGTCGCGGGCATTAGCTAGTTAAGGTATAAAAGGGCTAGCTGTACTCGGCAACAGCTAATCCTTTTATACCCTAATACTATCTTCCCTATTTCTTATAATCATAAGACAGTGAATCTGTTAAATCTTCGATGTCTTCCAGCTTCTACAGTTCTCCTGTCGTAGCCAGTAGCCCGTAGAGCGTAGATCGTGAGAACTAGGGAACAACTGAGATACCACCAGCTGTGTTCACTCATCTCATATCCCGAGGGAGCACAGCGTGGCACCCGGTCGTTCGATAGCCGGAGACTGGCTGCAACTTCACTCTGGTCATCTTCAGCGACTTGCGGCGTCATCTTAGTCAACTTCAGCATGTTATGTAACCACAGTCTGTCGGTGTGCCGTCTTTATTTTTTTATTGCATACAGCTTCTACTTATAACTTTCATACTATTAACCATAAACGCACTACGCAGGTAGGTTCTTGTAGGTAATCATAATATATACGCATCATACCAATACCATACAAAATATACAGTGATACAAAAACTCATTTTTTAAAGGGACAGAACGGAACAGGAAAAATTTGGTATTTTTTTTTAACACAATTGGTATAGAAACATTTTTAGTCAAGCGTGAGTTGTCCTCAAAAATATGAATAATATTGACTTTTTTATGCTGATCGACAATCTATAATTTTCTAATTAAATGGCACATCTTGAATGAAATTGACTAAGTATACCTAAAGTAAACATAGGTTTAAGGAATCTTATGAAAAACGTTACTGAACGTTAAATTTAACTATTTTTATTTTTTAACTAAAATAGATACTTCACAAAATTTTCCCAAAAGGTATTTTCCAGTAGTTAATATTAATAATAATAATAACAAGTTTTCGTGCAGTTCGCGATGATTTCGCCTACACAGAAATATCTAATTCTACGTTTCCTGTCCAAAGTAAGACATAATTAAGAAATTATACACCTAAACGTTTAATTTCTTAACGTCTTTTTATTATAGCTACCATTTTGTAGGCTTTTATCTGTGCTAATATAAAAAGATTTAGGTAGGTTTTCTTTTTTAAGGAGACATTATTTTTGAAAGAAAACTTCATAATTAAGACATTTAATAATAATTATACAATTTTCACTCTAAGTATATTTACAAAAAATATTACAAAACAATCATAGTTACAGCTATTGAAAAACTGGGAAAATGCATTGATGAACGGGAAGAAAAACTTTTATAAATTATAAAAAGGCAGCGTCATCTATTGGAAATTGTCTCAACTGACTGTTACTTAAGATACTAGAGCCATCTGTCTCTTTGTACTGAAACCACCAACGAGCTGGTCTCACTTGTCTCATCGAGCTATTTCAAGTAACCAATAGATGGCGCTGCTAATCGGTACATAACAGGAATTGTCTGCAAATTGAACCTCTACAATTTACAAATATTAATAAAACTAAAGTGAACTCTTCAATACTTACTTTAATTTTTTAACTAGGTATACCTACTTAGTAAAAATATTTAAGTCTCAGAGATAAAATACAAATTGAAGCCTCAATAGTTCAACGAAAGAAAAGCAGACTGAAATCCAAATGGCCGTAGGGCCGTAAAATAATCTGATTTTCATAATATTATATTTCAATTGCCAGAATCTAAAAATCAACTTTCAGTATTCCCTAGACCGACTCGTATGTTTTAAATTATTTACCGCCATTTGGCAATTTTCCTTTCACGACGGAGCTTTCACAAGACAAGCTATAGTTTGAAAGAAACAAAACCGGCCAAGTGCGAGTCGGACTCGCGCACCGAGGGTTCCGTACAAACCTGTAGTAAGTTTTACGATTTATGACGTATTAAAAATAAAAATTACGTTTGTTGTATGGGAGCCCCCCTTTAATATTTACTTTATTGATATTTAATTATTTATTTTGAAAGGTAATATACAAGTTAATATTCTGTGAAAATTTGAACCGTCTACCTGTTACCGTTTTTAATATTGAGCAAAAAAATACGAAAAAAACACGTTTATTGTATGGGGACCCCCCTTAATATATATATTTTTTTAATTTTTAGTATTTGTTGTTATAGCGGCAACGGAAATACATCATTTGTGAAAATTTCAGCTTTCTAGCTATCACGGTTTATGAGATACAGCCTGGAGACAGACAGACAGACAGACAGACAGACAGACAGACAGACAGACAGACAGACAGACAGACAGACAGACAGACAGACAGACAGACAGACAGACAGACAGACAGACAGACAGACAGCGGAGTCTTAGTAATAGGGTCCCGTTTTTACCCTTTGGGTACGGAACCCTAAAAAGGTTTTGATTTGAATGACGTATCCTGTATCGTAAATACTTACTAGTAAGTTACAACTAGAGATTTTTTAATCCAATCTAGCACTAACAACTTTATTCATTCAGGTCATTTCAAATCAGCTAAAATGTTGCTCTTTTTTTTTTATTCCATTACAAGTTAGCCCTTGACTGCGATCTCACCTGATGGTACTTAAGTGATGATGCAGTCTAAGATGGTAACGGACTAACCTGTTAGGGGTAGGTATATGACAGTTATATTAAACCCATACCCCTAGTCGGTTTCTACACGGCATCGTACCGGAACGCCAAATCGCTTGGCGGTACGTCTTTGCCGGTAGGGTGGTAACTAGCGACGGCCGAAGCCTCCCAACAGATATTGTTCTTCGAAAAGTATTCTTTTCAACTTTCCCAAGAAGTAAATATTTATATTATGCACCTGTTTGGATTTAGTTGTTTAAAAAAACATAAGTACATTAGTTAAAGGCTAGACGACTCATCATCGCCTCTTGTATCTAACACATGTCTATCATGGTACATACACTGATAACAGCTGATAACGACATGTGTGAGTAGTAGGTACTTAGGCACACTTAGGGGATAAAATGCGAGATCGATTTCATACTTAATATTATAAATGCGAAAGTGTGTTTGTTTGTTGGTTTATTGGTTTGTTGGTTCGTCCTTCAATCACGCTGCAACGGAGCAACGGATCAACGTGATTTCTGGTATGGGTAGGTACCTATAGTTGAGGAGTCGCGTACCGCACCTCATGCCAGATAGACGTGTCGCTATTTTGTGTTATCGGTGTGACGGCCGACGACCGAGCGGTCGGCGCGCGGGCGCATAGATACCTGCATCTATAGGTATCTCGCATTCGATGCGAAGTAAGCGAGTCGGGAGTTTTATTACTAGTGAATAATATTGTGAGTGTATTGTTTTAAATTCGGAGTTGCATCTAACAACATCAGGCAATGTATACCCAACTCGACCTTGACCTGGGTTGATCTTGGGCCTGTTGCTGTATGCTGTTGTGCTGTAGTCTGACGCTTTTCTGCTTGCTGGTAATCTAGTGACACTTAAGTGACCTAGAGACATTGATAAGATTAGATTAAGTTAGAATAGACTAGACTAGATTAGATTAAGTTAGGCTACGTTAAGTTAAGCTAAGCTAGACTAGGTTAGGCCTGTTTTGTTTTTGTTTGTTTTATTGACCTACCCGGCTTAGCCGGCGGGTCAAGATGGACGATGATATGAGCACGGAGAAGGTAGTGGCTGCCGCACGCAAACTGCGGAGCCAAGTGATGGCTGCTCCAAGAGACGGTTCTAGAACTAGGAGTCCACTCCGATCAGGCCGGACTGATTCAGATCCCGACTCGGAGAGCTCCAGGGCCTCTTCCACGAGTCGTGGTAAAACAAGAGGCCGAAGTCGAGGGACTGGTATTACCCGTGCTAGGGCCGAACTCAGAGGGGCGAGGGAAGAGGCTAAGGAGGAGGCCTTTAACCAAAATTTGCGGGACAGGGTAGGCCGTAGTAAGGGGCCCGAATTCATTTTGGACCCTGAAGAGGTTACCCTAGATGTCCAAAAGGACGATCCCAAAATTCTCAGTGTTGAGGAGTTGCGAGCTGCTGCCGGGAAAAATGTGGCCACCATAGTGCAAGTTGCCACAACATCAGGGCAACTTAAAGGCCCACTTACAAAACTACTGAAGGACTCAGCCACTGCCCTTCAGGAAATGGTGGACGCTCTGGCGTCCCGAACGGAAGCAGGCGAGACCCGAAGGTTGAAAGCGGACAACGTCCGCCTACGCCATGAGGTGGACAACTTAAAGGCCGAGTTGAAGGCCCATCGACGGGAGTTCTCCGACATGAAGACAACAATGGCAGCGGCGAATAACGCTACTGCTTCCATCTTGAGCGGAGATAGCATAGAAGACCTGAAGGCATCCATTGTTTCCTCAGTTGGCGTCATGCTGGACGCCCGATTTGCAACAATTGAGGAACGACTTTTGCCTGAGAAGGTGCACCGCCCGCCCCTAGCAGCAGATGCAAGGAGGCAAGCGATGCCGGTAAACCAGCCGACCGCTGCTACTTCTGCTGCTCGGACTGGTCCGGTGACTGGGAGTGCCACAGCCGCCTTGAGCTCTGCCGGGACTTCCGACGCGGCTGCTGGTTCCAGCAGAACAAACACGACGGAAAATTCCGACTGGGTCACCGTCGTGAAAAAAGGCAAGCAGAAAAAGAAAGCTCCTCCACCTACAACCAATGTCGCCTCGACGGCCGCTCCTGCCACTAAGTCGATCCCCGCTGCACCGAAACTCACATCCCCCAAGACCGCAGCGGTCGTGGTTACTTTGCAGCCGGAAGCGGCAGACAGGGGGGTGACTTATGCTCATATTCTCGAGCGGGCAGAGCAATGTGTCAACCTGCAAGAGCTTGGCATCATCGGGGGAATGAAAATTCGCCGAGCGGCCACTGGGGCCAGAGTCTTAGAGCTGCCTAAGGGTCAGACCCCGGAACAGGCCGATCTACTGGCAAATAGGCTCCGCACTGCACTGGATGGCGTGGCGAACGTGGTCCGGCCGACGAAATCAGCGACTCTTAGAGTAACCGGCCTCGACGACTCCATCACAACGGAGAAAATCATCACCGCCGTCGCTCGTGCTGGGAATTGCCCGCTGCAGTCTGTGAAAGTAGGAGAGGTGTTGTCTGGCTCCAGAGGTATGGGTATAGCCACCGTACACTGTCCCGTTGAGGTGGCTAAAGTGCTGTCCGATGCCGGGAAACTTTTGGTCGGTTGGAGCTCTGCCAAAGTTTGGGTTTTGGAGCAGCGCCCACTGCGATGCTTCAGGTGTCTTGGTATCGGGCACACAAGGCCTATCTGTTCATCCACAGTGGATCGAGGTGACCTTTGCTTCCGGTGTAGCTGCAGCGGACACAGGTCTTCAGGATGCGTGGCCCCGATGCGCTGCTTGGTGTGCGCGGATGCAGGATTGCCCTCAGAACACATGATGGGGGGCAAAAATTGTAACCCTCCTCCAACAAAAGGTAGGACGTACCCATTAGCTCAGGCTGCCGCAAGCGCTGGATGTCAGACTCAAGAGGAAGCTGAAATGATGTCATGAACCAGTCGCATAATTTTAATTTCCTTCAGTCGAACCTCAATCACTGTGCAGGGGCCCAGGATCTCTTGCTGCAGTCGATGGCAGAGTGGGAAATAGACCTGGCAGTAGCTTGCGAGCCCTATTTCGTTCCCCCCCAACCACACTGGGTAGGAGACTTAGACGGCTCGGTGGTAATCATGACTAGGAGTAACACCGGCCCACCGCTGGTGGCTTTAGAAAGAGGTTCGGGGTATGTAGTGGCGAAATGGGGGACTTACGCAGTGATCGGTTTATACTTCTCGCCCAACCGCAGCCTAGCTGAATTTGAGACTTTTCTCGACTTGGTTAGAGGAGCTATTTGCAGACAAGTGGGGACACAGGTCATCGTTCTTGGCGACTTTAATGCTAAGTCTCAAGCGTGGGGAAACCCAGCCACCAACGCAAGAGGAAGAGCGGTGCAAATTTGGGCTCTTCTCTCGGGCTTAACCCTCCTCAATAGAGGGACGGCTCTTACCTGTGTGCGGCAGCAGGGGGGGTCGGTGGTAGATCTTACATTTGCCACTCCCACGATTGCTAACAGAGTAATCAACTGGAGAGTGGAAGAAGGGGTGGAAACCCTCTCGGATCACAACTATATCCGGTTTGAGATCTCCACGTTCCCTGGTTTGACGAACCCTTCAATGAGCCCGAGTCAGTTTCCGCGCTGGAGTCTGAGTCTTCTAGACCGCGAGTTAGCCAAAGAGGCTGCCATTGTACAGCGGTGGTCCTCTTCCAGCAGCAATGGCAATGCGAGCGTGGACGAACTTGCCTGCCAGTTGAGCAATGCTCTGAAAGACGTCTGTGACGCCGCCATGCCTCGGACCCGTCGTCGGGCCCCCCACCGTTGCGTGTATTGGTGGTCCCCTGAAATCGCGAACCTTCGGGCGATCTGTAACAGGGCTCGCAGGCTGTATGTTCGGTGCCGCAGGCGGAACGGACTTGACCCAGATCTGGAGGAACAGTTGAGGAGGGTCTATCGACAGGCGAAGAAGCGGCTGCAGTTTGCCATAAGGGAAGCTAAGGTATCTGCCCGTAAAGAGATGCTAGAGGCGCTAAACAGAGACCCTTGGGGACGCCCGTATCGTGTGGCGCGAAATAAACTCTGTACTCAGGGCGCCCCAATTACTGAAACCTTGCAGCCGGATATTTTGCTACGAGTAGTAGGGGAACTGTTTCCCGAACCCCAGACTCACGCTCCTCCAGCAATGACATCACCTTTTGAGAGAGAGGCCGCTGACGACATCCCTTTCATCACAGAGCAGGAGATGGATCTTGCCCTAGATCGCTTAAAGGTCAGGAAGACGGCGCCTGGGCCCGATGGTGTTCCGGGGAAAGTTGTATATATTGCTATGAAATACCTGGGGGATAAATTTCGGGATCTGCTCAACGTTTGCCTCCGCACAGGTCAGTTTCCAAAATCTTGGAAAGATGGTAAATTATGTCTGTTGCGCAAAGAAGGTCGCCCTTTAGACTGCCCTTCAGCATACAGACCAATAATTCTCCTTAATGAGACGGGCAAGCTCTTTGAAAAGATTCTTGCCACCCGTCTCACTGAGCATCTTGAGACGGTTGGCCCGGGCCTATCCGAAGCACAGTACGGATTTAGGGTGGGCCGCTCGACCCTAGATGCCTTGGACGCCCTTAAGAGCTTGACTATGGAGGCAGTGGACAGGGGGGACGTGGTCCTTGCTGTATCGCTCGATGTTGCTAACGCCTTTAACAGTCTTCCTTTTGAGACTTTGTTGGAGGCGCTTTGCTATCACGGTGTGCCGCCCTACCTCCGTAGACTACTGGAGTCCTACCTACAGAACAGGGAAATCACGTGGGTAGGAAACAACGGGCAAATGTTCCGACGCCGTGTCTGCAGCGGAGTCCCGCAGGGTTCAGTTCTGGGACCTGTGCTTTGGAACATTGGATTTGACTGGCTCTTGCGGGCCCCGTTGCTTTCAGGGATGAGCATCCTTTGCTATGCGGATGATACCCTCGTCACGGCTCGTGGGAGGACCTATGAGGAGGTGGCCCGCCTGGCCGAGATTGGCACATCGCTGGTGGTGGACAGGATACGGATGCTAGGCCTGAAGGTGTCCATATCAAAAACCGAGGCACTGCTTTTCCATGGCCCCCGTAGAGGTCCACCCCGAGGCGCGCACATCAATGTCGAGGGAACAAGGGTAGCGGTCAAGGCCCACTTGAAATATCTGGGCCTTATCCTGGACGGGCGATGGGGCTTTAAAACGCATTTCGAGCAACTGGGCCCAAAGCTCGTTAATGCCGCCGCCGCCTTGGGCAGACTCCTGCCTAATATTGGAGGGCCAGACTCTACATGCAGGCGACTTTACGCAGGAATTGTACGAAGCATGGCATTGTATGGGGCACCCATTTGGATGGACACAATGACTCCACACAACAAAATCCTTTTGCGGAGACCGCAAAGGATCGTTGCAGTGCGAGCAATCCGGGGGTACCGTACGGTGTCCTGGACTGCTGCAACACTCCTGGCAGGCGATCCACCTTGGGAACTTCAGGCCGAGGTACTCACGGAAATGTACCGCTACCGAGCAGACATGAGAGCCCAAGGAGAGCGAGTGGGAGCTGAGGAGATCGACAGAATGAGAGCCCTGGCCAACACAGTACTAGTCCGTAGATGGAAGGCGGACCTGGAGACCCCCGCCGCTGGTATTTGGACGGTGGAGGCAATTCGGCCTCATCTTGAGCAATGGCTCGAAAGGCGGCATGGAGTACTTACGTACCGGCTGGTGCAGGTGCTTACAGGACATGGCTGCTTTGGTAAGTACCTGCATCAGATTGCGAGACGGGAGGAAACACCAGCCTGCCATGAGTGTGGTGCTTCTGACGATACAGCACACCACACCCTGACGGAGTGTGCGGCATGGGGACCCCAACGACACATTCTGTCGTCGGCGCTAAGTGGGAGCCTCTCGCTGTCAAACATAATCCACGATATGATTGATGGCGAGAGATTCTGGACTTTAATGACATCCTTCTGCGAAAGCGTCATAGCACTGAAAGAAGCTGCGGAGCGGGAACGTGAGCTGGACGCGAATGCTCCACCGATCCGCAGAAGAAGACAGGGTGGAAGAAGGCGACGATATGCTCACCTTCTCCCGCTATAGTGTAGGTGTTAGGTGTCAATGACACTATGCCGGATAACGTCGAGCCGTCTCAGTCGTATTCAAGATTTGGGATCCTGAGACGGTTCACTCGTGACGCGGACTGTGCCGCTGGTTTTTTAGGTACCTATAGTTGAGGACGGAGAGTGACATAGGATACTTTTTATCCCGGAAAATGAAGGAGTTCCCGCGGGAATCAAAAAAACTTAAACCACGTGGATGAAGTCGCGGGCATCAGCTAGTAGGTATATACCTACCTATAGGGAAAACCATTTAAAAGGGTGAAAATTCTTAATTTTTTCAGGGGATTTCGCTTATAACTTGATAACTATTGGTCCTATAAATAAAGCTACAAGAGCTCATTGCTCATTGCTACAAGAGCTACAGGGGGTCGACGAAATGTGACATTGTGTGACAAGGGGTCCTAAGTTTTGTGACGTCACATTTCAAAGTCTACATGTAAGTGTTGAAATGCCAAATGGGAAATAAAACTAATTTCGGAAGTGCTGTTTCTAGGTGTAAAATTTCAAGATATGTGACGTCACACTAGGAAGGGGGGGTCTCACAAATATGACCAACTGTGGAAGGACGGGGGAGGGGTCAAAAAATCACGAAATTAGTGTGACGTACCTACTTTATGGATGACCGCTACTTGTTCCTGGGGGAATCAAAAACCCGTAATACACGCGGACAAAGTCGCGGGCATCATCTAGTATTATATAATTCCATGCACGTGTCAACCTTGATCTTTGACAAACTTGCAAATGCATTCGTAATCTATCATTATTGTAACTCTACGTAACTAGTGTGCGTCACGAAAGATATCCCCTAGAGGTAGGGTTGCCAACCGTACTATAATATTATATAGTATTGTACTGTATTTCGGGTCTGCGTACTATTATAATATTATACTGTTGAAGAAGCACATAGTACGCAAAAATACTATATTTATAAAAATGAGCTTTTGATTTACATTAATTTAATGTGTTTAAATTATAATTGCATATAATTATGATACTTTTATTTTACACAAAAAATTGTTTAAAAATGCAAGAAGTGCAAATAAATATAATTTTGATAAAAATAAATAAGTAACAAATATATTATTACTAGCTATTACCCGCGGCTTCGCTCGCGTGGCTCAAGGGAACAATAACTGAGTTTTATGTGAAAGATTGTCAATTATCAACTTAACTGTGACTGCCTGTTTGAGACATTTCACTCAGCGCTCTGAACTCTGAACTCTGCACTCTAAACTCTGAACCCTGCACTCCGAACTCTGAACTCTGAACTCTATACTCTGAACTCTGAACTCTGCACTCTGAACTCTAAACTCTGCAGTCTGAACTCTGAACTCTGCACTCTGAACTCTGCACTCTGAACTATGCACTCTGAACTCTGCACTCTGAACTCTAAACTCTGCACTCTGAACTCTGAACTCTGCACTCTGAATTCTCAACTCTGCACTTTGAACTCTGAACTCTGATTTCTGAACTCTGCACTCTGAACTCTGAACTCTGAACTCTATACTCTGAACTCTGAACTCTGTACTCTGAACTCTGCACTCTGAACTCTGCACTCTGCACTCTGAACTCTAAACTCTGCACTCTGAACTCTGACCTCTGCACTCTGAACTCTGCACTCTGAAGTCTGAACTCCCCATTCTGGACTCTGAACTCTACTTTTTGCGTTTTCCATAAAATACTATTTTTTTAAGTGTACCTACTATATTTTTTTATAGCTTAGTCTGAAAAATACTATATTTCGCTGAAGTTGAAAATGAAGTGAAATGTTGGCAACCCTACCTAGATGCAGCGATGCATTCGCGTGAGTTCTTGCTGGTTCTTCTCGGTAGGAATGGCATTCCGAACCAGTGGTAGATTCATTCGACGATTCGAAAGCACTTGTAAAAGTTTATTTGAATAAAAAACATTTGAATTTTGAATTTTGAATTTTGAAAAAGTTGTTTGTCAACGGATGAAGGAAAACATCGTGAGGAAATACCTACAAGCTTGAGAGTTCTTATAATCGAAATCCATATTTACCCGTACGTTGCTTTCTGGCTAGTTACCACCCGACCGGCAAAGACGTACCGCCAAGCGATTTAGCGCTCCGGTACGATGCCGTGTAGAAACCTATAGGGGTATGGGTTTTAATATAACTGCCATACCCCTCACAGGTTAGCCCGCTACCATCTTAGACTGCATCATCACGTACCATCAGGTGAGATCGCAGTCAAACGCTAACTTGTATTGGAACAAAAAAAATAGTAAATTTTGTCTTCACAAGGATGAAGAAAATTAACTCAACAGTAGGTACAAGAGTTTTCACGGGATTTTTAAAAACATAAACCCACGACTAATTCGAAGGCATGCTTTTGTTAATAATTAAGTTTCCTTTGTAAAATAAAATAATTTTAATACAAAAAACGTTTCCATTTATTTACACTCCTCTATGGTACCTATAAGTTTGAGAAACCTTCCCGGTCTCTTTGCCTGTACTTAGTTATCTAGTTTGAGACTCAACGTAATATTTAACTATTTAATTTCCCTAAATATATGACGACTAGCTGAGGCCCGCGATTTCGTCCGCGTGAAATATTTTTTTTAAATTCCCACGGGAACTCCCTAACTTTACGGGTTCATAATATAGCCTATGACACTCACAATTAATGTGGCTTTGTATTGGTACATCGACCATTTAGCCTACCAGAATTTTCAAAATCGGTTCAGTAGATCCAGACTCCAGAGATTACCCTTTACAACCTCACAACCTCACTTTCACAAACTCACAAACTTTACCTCTTTATAATATTATATGTACTTAGTATAGTGCTCGCACAACGCACACACACACACACACGCACACACCCTCACACATGCACACACACACACTTATTATTACTTACTCACACACGTACTATTACTAACTTACAAATATTTATTATTATTTTACTTCTTTGTTCTACCTACAGTGCACTACTATCTACTCTGTTAAAATATTTTTTTGTATTCTTATTCTGTAATCGTTTATGGCCTTATTTAATGTTAAGTTCTAATTATTGTAAATATTAGTTGTAACGCTGTTGATTACTGAAAAATAAAGAAAATAAAATAAAATAAAATAGATGGAAAACTTAGGTTGTAGGTAAGTATGGTATGGTTTTCAGTAAAATAGCACGATGGCCTAAGTACAGAATAGTTACATACTTACCATCGAATTGATGAACAAGTCTAAATAATTATACATAATGCTTGTGTCATATTTTATTGAGAAATACTTACATAATATGTAACTTCTTTTCAGCTACGGTAGATCAGCTAGGTGTGTTCCTGAAAAGAGCAATATGTTTATTTTAATAAAATGTACATTTACCTAAGTGAAAAAATAGTATCTACTAGGTTGTACTTATCTTCTAGCAATAAAGTATAGCTTTTCCACACTAACAAGTTTTTTTTACCTGCCATTGTCGGTAGCATTGCAATTTGCAGCAGCTTTTGCATTGTCGGCAGCAAAGTATTGCTGGCAAAAGCAGGTAAAAAAACTTGTGGGAGCGCAAAAGCTATACTTTATTGGCAGAAGGATAATAGAATAAGGCTTTTTTAGTAACCGAGTGTTATTCTGTTGTTTTTTTTTGCCAGCAATACCAATAACAACTGTTAAAAAGTAAATAAAAGCCAAATAACTTTCACGTACCTATACCCTTGATATTCAATAAATATTGATTATTTTTGTACTAAATACTTAAATTTAGAAATTTCCTACTGCAATTAGTCATCAAAATGTCAAAAATAGGCAAAAAACAATTTTAAGAATCAAAGTTTAGAATGTTCAGTTTGTATGTTCAGAAATTTGCGTTCAAAAACCTTTCTGTCCGATTTCTCACAATAATGCCCCCATAAGTACCAAATTTTTTGACTAATAGATAAAGGTAGCTTAGGAACCCCAAAAATTTTTAAAATTAGTTAGAAGTGACGTAGACAGGTCTAAGTATTTTTAATCTAAAGTTGAAAATTCGACTCTACCTCTGTCGATCGTAAACTTCTCACTTACGACCAAAAATTTTCCGACTTGTATTAGTGTTAAGATGGTAATTATTTTATGCAAAGTAGTACATTTCATAGCAAGTATATGTTCACAAAAAAATTCTCGGAAAAAACCAGTAAATAAAAAGACAAAAAATTTAACACTCATTCCCTCAGAAATCTCACGATAAAACTAAAAAAAATTATAACTCGAAAACTACCAAAAAACGCTGAACATACATGGGATATTTTCCAAAAGGTCTGGGTACGAAGAAGCTATTTTTTTCTTTGGACGTTACTATTTGGACCACCTGTACCTGTATGAAAATAAAATAAAAACTATCAGGCATAAAAAATGGTTCCAATTTTGACCACCGGGTCAGATAAGTTTGTGGGACTATTTAAGCATAAATTGACCCATACTTGAGAACGTGTTCTTAGCTGATGTCGGCTTATTACGGGCCTAGAAGTAGGTTTATGATGAACTTTGAAATTAGTGAACTGATTTTATTGAATCAAAAGTTGTTTTTTCCGAAACCGACGAGTTACAAATTACAGTCAAGGCCCTTTGTAATTTGTATGACCAGTGCATGACTATACAATCTCACCATCACGTGAATTAATTTGTAGTCATGCGCAAAACCGGTCCACGACAAAAAATAAGGGAATTCTGTACACGACGACCCGTTCATCTGTGTCACGATAAATGGCATGCCATGATGACTGCAGGCCCTTAGAAGTTAAAATAAGACCTGAGATGCATTAAGATAAACAGAATGAATCTTTACGTCTCAGTGGAATGCACTTTTAACTTTGCGTATGCGAAGATAGTGTCTGTAGATACCTATCACTAGACTAGATGGCGCCTTAGGACTTCGTCCGCGTTGACATAGATTTTTTGAAAATACTGTGGAATTGATTTTCCGGGATAAAAGTAGTCCAGTGTAGTTTTTTTTAAATTGCTTTTTGCGAACAGTGGATAGGAGGTTATTACTGCGAACCATCGATTTAAGGTGGTAAAGTGCATACGCAACCGTGACAAACTTCATTGCAGAGCTCGTAGATCCCCCAACAATGAAATCCTTCAGATTACTTACAAGAGATATAGGAATTTTTGTAATAATTTAATAAAAAAGCTTAAACAACAGTATGATCAATCTGAAATTCAAAAAAGTGGTAATAACTCTGCTAAGACCTGGCAGTGTATTAGAAGGATTGCTGATATCTCTAATAAAAAGCATTCCTCAAGTGAACTTCTAACGGTAGAAAGCACACCCTTTAAATCTGTTAATGCAGTCAACTCTTATTTCGCGAATGTTGGTAAAATCCTCGCCGAGAATATTAGATCTGTGTCATCTGCGAGTAATAATACTGCACAAAACGTTACTAACTCCTCAAGCTGTGCCAATTGGCTACTTGACAGCTGTAACTATAAAATATGAAATATGTTAGATTTGGTAGCTTGTAGGTTAACAATAATTATGCAATATGTATTTTGCATTAAAATAAATTGTATATATTTTATTTATGCAAAACAAATTTGAGATTTTTTATCTGTGGATTGCCAGACCCGAAACGCGGGCGCCATTGATTTAGCATCGTGTGACGTCACAACTCTCAAACCACAGACAGGGTACTTTTTATCTCATACAAACGTCACTGTGAGGTCGTGTGTTATACCTACCTATAAATCGTTAAATAAATAAAATATTTCGATTTGAGCTTGTGAAAGGTTTCACGAAATGGAGTCAGGCTATACAAAAGCTGATAGTGCAAATCTGCCTAAAGTCGATTCATTTATGGTTGCAAATTTATTTGCGTGTAATCCACAGTGTAATCCTAACTTTTGCTCTGCCGAGTTTCGTAATGTAAAAACTTCCATGTAAGTACCGAAATAAACAAAGTAATATTACTTAGGTCTCGTGTTTAAGACCTAAGAAAGTACTGCTGTAAAGTGACAGAAAATAATATTTAAGTATTTTAATTTTATGTCATGTTAGAAGAAAATGTTAGATCATCTTCATTTTTGCTAGATCGAGTCTTAAGTTGATTTCTTCCTAAATAACTACTAAAATCAAAGTGGTCTTCACAAAGTAATATCGCAGATTTATCCGTTTTAAATTCCGGGTCTCTGCAGATTAATTACTGTAACCAGAACCACTGCTTTAGACGTAGGTATATGACATAGGTACTATTGTAGGTAGGTATGTGTTTATATACAATTTGTCAGGATATTAATTAATTATTTTATTTATAGTATTTCTACACACGTCTTGTAGCTTGTAATTTTCACAATTTCATTAAAAAAGCTGTAAACTTTCCACTCGAAATTACTTAGGACTTGGAGCGTCGTAGTTAGCTTTGTTTTATTTAGAGCTATGACGTCAGCTAGCAAATGTCACGTGACCGGCTGTTTTCGCGCGAATGTAAAATTATTGTATTAAAAATGTAATTTTTTCTAATAAATAACGCTGTTTTTGAGAAAAAAATCATTGTAAGAGGTATAAAATGAACCCACGTACATTTTTAAGTATTTTTCCGAAAACTGTCAAATAGCCAATTCTATTGTTTTTTTACCCACAGATGAATCAGAAATTGAAACCTTAATACTAAATTTGAAAAACGATTGTGCCACGGGTTGGGACAGTATACCATCATTACTGTTAAAAAAGATACGACATAAATTAATTCCCGTATTAACATTCATCTTTAATATATGTATCACTAGGGGTATCTTTCCTAAGGCATTAAAAAGAGCAATAATTCATCCGATATTCAAAGGGGGGGATAGAAATGTTATAAGTAATTACCGTCCGATTTCTGTCCTGCCAGCCCTTTCCAAAATTTTTGAAAAGCTGATAAACAATAGACTTAATAAATTTCTGAACCAATTTGGACTAATATCAAATAACCAATACGGATTCAGAGCTGGCAGGTCAACGGAAGATGCAGTCACCAAACTCGTCGATGTTATTTCACATAATCTGGATAGGAAAAATAAGTGCTTGGCAATATTCTTAGACCTTGCAAAAGCCTTCGATACCGTTTCTGTCCCTTCCCTTTTAGACAAACTAGAATCAATTGGTATCCGCGGTACAGCTTTAAATCTTTTTAAGAGTTACCTATCCGACAGAGTCCAGAAGATTAAGATCGAAGACCACCTGAGCGATGATATTTCTGTGGAGTACGGAGTCCCTCAGGGAAGCATCTTAGGGCCAACTCTCTTCTTGATCTACATTAACGAGCTGTGCCAACTGCAGTTAAATAACGGAAACATATTTACATTCGCAGATGACACGGCTATTGTATTTCAAGGAGAGAGTTGGGAGGAAGTCTACTCACTGGCACAGGAGGGTTTTCAGACTGTTATCCATTGGCTAAAGTTAAATATGCTTACACTTAACGCAAGTAAAACCAAACACCTAGCATTTTCTATTTCAAAAAGGACTAATTTACCACCTGGGTCAAACTACATAATCCAAGCACATAACTGTAATGACACTCACTCCGAAACATGCGATTGTCCACAGATTGAACGCGTACAGCATATTAAATATCTAGGAATCATTCTTGATGAACACCTGTCATGGGTTCCACAAATCAACCAATTAGCAGGGCGCGTTAGAAAACTTATATGGGTGTTTAAGAAATTAAGGAATGTACTCAAACCTGACTTACTTCGGACTATCTATTTCGCTCTGTGTCAATCTATACTATCATACTGCACTTCTGTGTGGGGAGGTATTGGTAAAACCCATTTAATTCACCTTGAACGGGCGCAGAGGTCAGTTCTCAAAGTCATGTATCATAAACACTATCGTTTTCCGACTCACTTACTATATGCCACTAGCAAAGTACTTACAGTTCGACAGTTGTTCCTCTTATCTATTACCCTCAGGACACATTCTTCGCTGGTATTTGATCCCACATTCCAGGCAAACAAACGCAGAAGCGATATAGTTTTTCCAACCAAATACAAGCCCCGAACATCTTTCTTCAAACACCAACATTCATTTCTAGCTTACTTCTTATACAATAAAATCAACAAGCATTTAAATATCTACCCATTGACTAAATACCGTGCTAAAATAAAAATTTCCACATGGCTACTGCAAATGAATTATGACCAAACCGAAGAGTTATTACTTAAATTATTATGCTAAAACAATCATTTAAAAATTACTCAATAAACAAACGCAGTAATTTATATTCTCTTGTCTACACACACTCACGCATACACACACTCACAAACACACACACACACACACACACACACACACACACACAAACAAACACACACATATGCACACACATACACACACACACACACACACACGCACACACGTATACACACTCACGCATTACCCTCTCTTTTGTAACTGTTTATAACTAGCATGTAAGAGGAACATTGTTATTATTAAGTGCATTAAAACTCGGAGGTGGGCGGTGGCATCTGCAGCACAGTTTACACTATTGCAGTGCCACCCTTGCCAACTATATTGTTAACCATTTTTGTTCCAAATAAAGATTTTTGATTTTTTTGATTTTTTTTGAAGGTAAAGGTATTGGTAAGTCAATGCCGCGAATGAAATCATGATAGAGTGAGAAACCTACCTTGAAACGCCTAAGCGCCTGGGAAAAAGTGTCGCTTAGGCATTTCGCTCAGAATATTTCTGAGATTTTTCAATAGATAGGTACTCAATGCTCAATAGGTACTTTATTTCAAGGACGTATATCTTATGTATTTATGTTATATGTCATGTTTTGACTCTACCACCGGTTCGGAAAGCAGATTCTAATGGGAAAGCCCGCAAGAAACTCAGCAGTTGCTCTTTTTAAAAAGCCATAAGATTAATATTTGTTTATATTTTCTAAGCAAACTAGACTACTTTGGGCTGTTCAGATAAGAAACAGTTTGAACGTCCTACAAGCTTCGGAATAACGAAAAAAAAAACTTGTTCCTAGCAGTTGACTAGGTCCAACTTATAACATAAGGTATGAGAGATACAAAAAACTATAAAGTATAAGTCATTATAACAACAAGCGGATGTACCATTTATCAGCGTGATGAAATCTACACATTCAGCTTAACTCATGTCTTGTGATGTACATACATAAGTACACCGGGTAGGTGGAAATAAATCAATGGTGTATTTAAGGACACAACTAGCAATCGCCTACTGCTTTGCTCCCGTGGGTATTTTACAAATAAGGCCTTATTCCTTATCAATATCATAAAGGGACAGGTTTCTAGATCCAAGGGTTTGGGCTGGGCATTGATAAGTGTCAGGTCTTTTCTTTATAATTAATGAAATTAGGCATCGCTACGTAGGTTCTCAACTTTGAGAACATTCTGGAAGCTCTCAGACAACAACTGAGTGTGGGAGATTTAGTAGACTGTAGGACTGGGTGCTTGGTGAGGTTATAAAACATAATAACATAAATATTTGATACTAAGCGAAACACGTCTATGCCCAGTGGCAGTTTTTGAGGTAAGAGAACGATCGTTATTTAGTACCTACTTAATATGTGACAGGGTGGATGAACCGTGAACGAACTTTACATTTAGACTATTAAATACAACTGATGCTGTGTTTCCAACACTAAGAAGGTTTAAGTATTCGCAATTTTTCTTCTTTTTCCTTAAACCCGAAGCACTGGAATCACGGGGAGAGAAGTCACAACCCCGTCAGGATGCCCCACCGGCCTCCGAGCAGTCTATGGATAGGACTCTACACAGGATAAGGGCAGGGGAGGTGGAGGCAGAGGAACAACTTATGTGGCTACACCTAGCACACAAGCAGGAGCTAGTAAGGAAGCGTTAAGCCCGTGACATAGCGACAATCGATATATTTAGATAATTGTTTAAGAGGCCTTATATTTTGATCCCGCTCGACAGCACGCTCGCTGTGCGGTTGGGACTTCAGACACCCGAAGAGGAGATTGAAATCTTAACCACTGGGCTATCGTCGCTTATCGTTAGGGTAGAACCACTATCAACCAATAGGTAAGGAAAAACACACACAAAACATGAACAAACAATAAGTACATTTCCTCAGATATGGTATTTGAATCTCAGACACCCGAAGAGGAGATTGAAATCTTAACCACTAGGCTATCGTCGCTTATCGTTAGGGTAGAACCACTATCAACCAATAGGTAAGGAAAAACACACACAAAACAATATAATAAACAATAAGTATATTTCCTCAGATAAGGTATTTGAATCTCCGACACCTGAAGAGGAGATTGAAATCTTAACCACTGGGCTATCGTCGCTTATCGTTAGGGTAGAACCACTATCAACCAATAGGTAAGGAAAAACACACACAAAACATGAACAAACAATAAGTACCTACATTTCCTTAGATATGGTATTTGAATCTCAGACACCCGAAGAGGAGATTGAAATTTTAACCACTAGGCTATCGTCGCCTATCATTAGGGTAGAACCACTATCAACCAATAGGTAAGGAAAAACACACACAAAACAATATAATAAACAATAAGTATATTTCCTCAGATAAGGTATTTGAATCTCCGACACCCGAAGAAGAGATTGAAATCTTAACCACTAGGCCTGTGACTATAGGCTGTCGTCGCTTCTCATTAGGGCAGAACGACTATTAACCAATAGGTATGGTGAGGAAAAATATAACAATATAATAAACAATACATTTCCTGTATGGTATATAAGCTATGGAAAATGCATTATGCATGTAATAATGTAATATAATCGACGGATGCATCCAAACGACTCACTCGGGTGAGGTCATCCGTCATCCGTGTTAATAGATGATGCCCTTGAGACATCTGTCATCTGGTCCCGGTCTTATAATATGGATGTTTTTTTAAATTAACTAGCTTAATTAAATAACCCTGTCTTATTGGAAGTCTAAGTTTTAGGGGGAATTTAGCAGCTTATAGAATGAGTGGTTGATTGAATGTTGATACTAAAATTAATGGATGGATTTAGATTTTTTGAAAATATTTTTGGTACTCTTAGATTTTTTGGGATAGGAGGTCCTATGTCTTTACAACTCTCAAACTTAAAAACGCGCTATAATGAAAGTTTGTATGAAATAAAGTGACGTCATCAAATTTCAACCACAATTTTTCTTTAATCTATAGTTTAAAATAGTTATCAAACTTAAACATAATCGAGGATGTGAATTTAAGGTATTTTGATAAGAAATAATTTTTTGATCCCTATGGGCGTCATCCCTATTGTAAATAAATCTTCCTCCAATCAAGATCAAATCTGACAATACCAATAACAGAACAACTATCAAGTTTCGCTATCGAATATCCTGTTTGACCTTTCCAGGAAGTGTTTTGATCCTAAAAATAGGTTTTCCAGGGTTCTGCGTCATCTGCCCACGCGGGGAGGGGGGCAGGGTATACGCATGCGCTTCCTACCGCCCACGGAAATGTCAAAGGGCAAGCCCGGGCGGGCCGCGTTCTAGGTCTCGAAATTGATTTGTACATTGCGCTTAGGTCATAGGTCGTACATATTATAAATGCGAAAGTGTGTTCGGTTATTATAATCATAATCGTTTATTTGCTTACTGTCGGTTATTACACAACTAGCTGATGCTCGCGACTTCGTCTGCGTAAATTGAGGGTTTTCGGTTCCCACGGGAACTCTTTAATTTCCCAGTATAAAAAGTAGCCTATGTGTTATTCCAGTCTATAAGTGATCTATATCTGTGCCAAATTTCATCCAGATCCGTTCAGCCGTTCTGGGCTCTGGCGACGATGAGCGTGGCGTGGCGTGATTGAGTAACAATGGTAACAAGATAAGTATTAAGTTCTTACAATAGTGTCACAGTATCGAGCCACAGTAATCATTTATGGTGTGCAAGTTATCATAAAAATTCATAATAATTAGTAGATAATAAATTACACAATCTACCACTACAATATAATATATCAATAGCAATCATATTATCATTATTATAAAATCTATCATTAGAATTATGTCAAATTAAGTTAGGTACCTATATTGTCCTTCAATAACGCCGCAAGAAAACGACGGATCGATGTGATTTTTTGCATGGGTGTAGTTTAAAACTTTAAGAGTGACATCCTCTTCTAAACCAATAGATGCCACTACCGGACGAACGTTTCCTATATGGATCTCCACAGAACAAGGTCTAGTGCCGCCTGCTTCCATCGACTCCTTACTTACTTACCTATACTCGTTGTCCTAGGAGTTTCAGAAACGCCACGGCCCACGACGCGATACGACACCGTAGAAAATGGCAAACTTGTCTACGCGACAACGTAGGCCGTGTGAAGGGCGTCGTATCGAGTCGCGGTGTCGCGTTTGTCGCTCACGTAGGACAACCCTAACAGGTTAGCCCGCTACCATCTTAGACTGCATCATCACTTACCATCAGGTGAGATCGCAGTCAAGGGCTAACTTGTAGTGGATAAAAAAAAAACAGGTTACTCGCTTGAGATCGTCCGTCTACCTTGTGCCAAGACCGTCCAAGACTGCGCTTTCCGATACGAAGCCGACATTAAAGTACCTTGGGAAGTTGGGACCCCATCGCCTATCGATTATATATTAATATTATGGTATTGTTTATTACACACAACTAAACAAGAAACATAGAAGCACATTTAAGGCGGTCTTATTGCTAAAGCGATCTACTTCGATTCTTGGAAATGTGCCCTGCTTAAACTTAGCGACTCTTCAAGCTATGTCGGTTACTCTGGTTCTCATGAGGATCTTCTCATATCTAATTTGATCAAGTTTTAGCCCGGAAAATCGTAGAGCTCCCAAGGAAATTATTAAAAACCTAAATTCACAACCAACCAACCAACCAACAAACCTTAATTCACCAAAGGGTGCCTGGTAGAGATTGTTGTAGCAATAGGGCCGCCTTGTGATTTATGTTTCTTTGTATTTTTTTATCCTGTGTGTGTGTGTGTGTGTAGGTGTGTGTGTGTGTGCAATATTCTTTCTATCTATCTACCTATTCACAATTTTTAGTTTGCCTGCTCTAAACTAAAAAAATACTCAATCCCGCGGAAGCTGATGATAAAAATACCCACTTGGTCGTGATAAAGTCGCGATATCACAGATTCTTACGCGATACGACACCCACTTATCGCAAGCGATTCGCAAAACAACAAAAGGAGTCGTGAGGCGACATTGACGGCAATCCATCCTGACCGACTGCAAGGGACGGCCATCTGAGTAAATGTGCACTAAAGGTCAAATTCCCGACTGTCTACTCAGGGTTACGACAAACATCCAAGATATATCTATCTTTCTATGTAACAGGTAACAGGATCTAAGTAGCAGGCTGCAGCTAGTTGATTCAGTTGGTAAAGAGTCCAAAAATTGAGGGTTAACATATAGCCAATTATTCAAAATACTGATCTATTGTAAAGAAATAACCATACTTTATAAAAGATAGTTATTTTAATTTTTATAGTAATAATTAGGTCTGAGTACCGAGAACTCATAAATAATCGAGAACTATAAAATCTATTCTGCTTGTACTATGGCTTCCTCGATCCTTGATAGACTTCCCATGAAAAGTCCCAGGAGAAGTAGATTACATAGGTATAACATTTCACAGCTAGCATCTCGTCTAGTTCTGAGACATATAATAGGTACCTACCTACGGTTCGCGCGCGAGTTGAATGCAGAGTAAATGTATGTGTCACCATACATTTGCTCTGCATTCAACTCGTGCGCGAACTATACCTAGTCCGTCAAACTTATCTGACCCGGTGGATAAAATTGGAACTAATTTTTATGCCTGTTATGTTTGCCTGTTTATAATAGATACTAGAGACCAAAAAATGACAGCTACAAAGTAACGAACGCAATCACCTGTGATTGGTTAGCATTCTTCGCCAAAATCCATTGATGCAGCAAAAATACCATAAATTCAGCCAATCAAAACAATGGAGACCGTAACAATGATTGATGTAGGTTTTATATAATCGCCCAGAATCGGTCAGATCGGTTTGACGGACCATACCAACTTGACCAGCAATTTTCCTTCATTTTGTCAACCCTATAAAGACTCCATAAAACGTTTAAAAATTGCCAGCCAACGTGCAGACGAATAAAACAAAAATAAATAAACAAGCGCTGGCAGCGGTGTTGCTAGGCGCGCTCAAGGTCTCCCCCTCCTCCCCCCTACACTCCCCCCACCACTGGCGCATGTGCAAGCTGCACCCACACTGCAAGCATGACGCACACATGCAAGCGAGTTATAGTTTAATAGCTAGCTGCAAAATGGCGAGGGTAAAGAAACAAAGGTTAAAATGCTAATCGGTAAGTATTCATTATAAGCTGGAGATTTTTAAGTTGGATAGACTTACATCAGTATTTTTAGTTTTTTTTTAATTGCGTGATAGGCTTGCGCTTGACGACAATCATGCTTAGTACAAAGCAATGATGAGGTCTAGGTTGGAACGCGCTTACCTAGAAGATGCCTATTATACATTACTAAAATTCTACATCAATGCTATTATAACTATACATAATATCCGGATAAACTCACGTGTTCTGTCGGAAAAATGCCCACACACGTGAGTTTATCCGGATATCAGGTATGTATAGTTTTGAATATCACTCACGATAGTTTAAACGTTAAAAAATATGCCTATTCACTCTTACCTTAAAGGTATAAGTAATATGTGGCAGGAAACTCGTGCGCTGGGATGGTGTTCCACACCCTATTTTAGCTGAACAGTTAAAGCTATATCAGCCAGTTTAGCGCTTCTTGAAAAAGTATTTCACTAAGTATACTCAAATTATAGTATACAAATCCATCTTTTCTACGATTCAAAATAAATAAATAAATTAAAAATTACGAAACCTTAGGCTGTATCCTTTTAACCCGGAAAATTAACCAGTTTCCGCGGGAATAAAAGAACTTTAATCCACGCGGATGTAGTCGCGGGTATCATAGAGCAACAAATTGGTTACATAATAAGCATACTGAAATTTGTTTCACATTGTAAGTATTTAGTCTTGAATTGCCAACTCTCGCTCTGTCTGGCACAACGAATTTGAAACACGTGCAAGCTTAAAGGGTTGATATCCTAAAACGGATTATTTTTAGCCCACACTTATAGATAACTAGATGATGCCCGCGACTTCGTCTGCGTGGATTAAGATTTTTGATTCCCGCGGGAACTCCTTAATTTTCCGGGATCAAAAGCAGCCTATGTCCTTCCCCGGGATATAACCTACCTCTATACCAAATTTCAGCAAAATCGGTTGAAAAGATGGGCCGGGAAAGCGTAGCAGACAGACAGACAGACAGACAGACAGACACACTTTCGCATTTGTAATATTAGTATGGATTGCTATGGAAAATAATTACTTTATACTTAACTATTTTGTTTAATTGGCAAGGCCATCAAATTTTGTCAGCGGTATTAAAATGATCCAGGAATCCATACTAATATTATAAGCGAAAGTGTGTCTGCCTGTCTATCTGCTACGCTTTCACGGCTCATCCGTTCAATCGATTTTGATGAAATTTGGTACAGGGGTAGGTTTGGTCCCGGGGAAGGACATAGGCTACTTTTTATCACGGAAAATTAAAGACTTCCCGTGGGAATCAAAAAATCTTAATCCACGCGGACAAAGTCGCGGGCATCATCTAGTAATTAGTACTTATGGACAATAAAGATGAAAATTTACTTTTCCAGTCAAAGTTTTGGCCACAATCACAATCTATAGTCCTAGTCGACCGAGTCGCTTCCTATATATATCTAACTCTTATATTCTGGTAGTGTAGCTTATTAGCGTAGCGTAGCGGTAGCTGGTAGCGTAGCTAGTATGTCATTCTTACTAGTGTAGCTTAATTCGTATAAAAACATATTAAAATATAAGTAGCTAGATAAGATTTCGAACTGTTTTATCTGAAAATTTTATGAATGTTCCTCCTTCACCTCGTTGTTAAGGTGTTCATTAAATAGACGACAAATTGTTACTACCGTCTCTTGCACTATGTCTATACGTAATGAATCTGGCAAGCACGTGCAAGCGTATTAAATTATTTCGGTTTGATCGTAGATTAATATGGGTTTTCCGTGGTTTTAATGGGTTTCATGTAAAATGATCAGTCTGTCTGTCTGTTATGCTTTAACCACTCATCTATCCAACCGATTTTGACGAAATTTTGAACAGTGATAGGTTGCACTCCGGAACTCTCAGCATGACGAGTTTCCTGACGATGTTTTCCAAAGTTATTCCGGGGTTGACACGAAGAGGACAAGTATTAGAAAATTTAACTTAACAAAATTTAACAGCCTTGTGCAAGTGGGCATTAAGTAACATTAATAATATTAATTTTAATTTAACTAAATGTAAATATTCATTTAAGTAAGTAAATAAATGTTATAAAAACTATTTCTAAAAATAGATTTCGGTAAGCACCTAGGCTAGTAGGTACATTTATTAGCAGACATGGTTTACGTAATACAAAAACCTGCCCTAGGGGTAAACGTAATAAACGGTAACCTTTAAAATGTCAGTACCCTTACTCTGAGATTGATCGAGTTTAAAATACGGTCTCACTAAGTGAGGTGAATCACATTTGAGTCAAACTAAAATGGACCCAAAAGCTCTTGATTTAAAGCCACAAATTCAGTGCAACCGATTCAAATTTCGAAACGTATCGTTTGGAGCGCTAGCTGTGCATGCATACACGAAATTGAGCTCTAAATTAATAAGATTAAGATTCATTTTAGTTTGATGCATATGTAATTCACCTCACTTAGTGAGACCGTATTTTAAATTCGATCAATCTCAGAGTAAGGGTACAGGTAGGTACTATAACCTAGGTATAACAGTTATAGCGACCACGCTTATGTCGACCCACCTCACCTCACCAAGCTATTTATTTATTTGCTACCCCCTACCCAGTACCCAGTACCCCGCTGAATGTATGAGAGCTTTACTACCCTAAAATTGCACCATTTAAACTCTACGATTTTACTACGATCTTTTTAAAGCTTTTTATTTGAAAACTAACAGGTTAGCCCGCTACCTTCTTAGACTTCATCATCACTTACCATCAGGTGAGATCGCAGTCAAGGGCTAACTTGTAGTTGATTAAAAATAAAAAAAACTAGATGATGCCCGCAACTTCACACGCGTGGATTAAGTTTTTTTGATTTCTGCGGAAACCTGGATAAAAAGCCTATGTCCTTCCCCGGGATATAACCTAAGCCTGTACCAAATTTCATCAAAATCAGTTGAACAGATGGGCCGAGAAAGAGTTGCAGACAGACAGACAGACACACTTTTGCATTTATAAGATTATTAGAGCTTTATTAGAATGGATTATATTTATCGTATCTTGGCTATAGATCAATCTACTATATCAGAGTATATTTTATGGCATGGACTCCAACGATGGACTCTTCATTTTGTAATTTAATTAAAGTCTGCGTTATATTATGAGACAAGTAATTTTTTGAAACCAGTAGGTAATAATAATGCATTCAACTACTAGCAGATGCTCGCGACTTCGTCCGCGTGAAATAAGTGTTTTAAATCCCCACGGGAACTCCCTGATTTTTCGGGTTAATATGTAGCCTATGACACTCACAAATAATGTGGCTTTCTATTGGTAGCAGAATATTCAAAATCGGTTCAGTAGATCCAGAGATTACCCCCTACAACCTCACAAACTTTACCTCTTTATACCTAATACCTATTAGTAAATATAGTATAGATATTAGTGCAGCCACAACTTACGGTTATAATAGACGATTAAAAACGCAAAGTATGACCTATGTAACTATTTTTGGTTTTACCAGAGTGTACTGACGTAAATGTTTCGCTACGGTTTCGCATTGTTTTATGGGAAGTAGGCATGTGTAAAGTAATTGAAGGTCTATTAAATTGCTGTAAGGTGGTAACATTTTTAAAAAAGAATAACTTATCATGAAATCATCATAACTTGGATATAACAAACACTTCGTCCAAGTACGATAAGTATAAACGTACACAGATACATAGACGGATTAGAATATTTTGTTGCTTCGTGCCATACAAGTACCAGACACATCAAAGATCTAAAGTAAACCCATCGAAGACGTAAAGGGTTACTTAAATGACAAGGAAGCTTGGCAATACTTAAGTAGGTAATTTGTTCTATGTCGGATCATAGGTCTTTTTAGATGTGTGAGATGGTGATAATTAAAATTAAAAAACCGGCTTAGCTTTTTGTGGGCTCTTCTCGATCCGGGGCGCGTTTGGAACTCTCTTTGCTTTAGTTTTAAGTTACCGTAATTGATTATCACCATCACGTTTTATACTTATCTATTGGACGTTTAAAAAGTGTACTTACAGTGTATCTAATTTGAATGCAGTTTTTATTTTTTTATAGACGACGAGGTTCCTAAAGACCCTTTGATTATATAGACCAAACTCCTGTATCTCTAAGGTTGAAATTTTCGTCTTCCGCTTCAAAAAAAATCATTCTGCGTGTCATCAAAGCATCATAGATTTCCTATACTCTATTATCATCGATGCCTAAACATAAATCCACCCAAAATCCAAGAAAATCCAAACAAACTCGCACGATCCTACTAGCTTTATATGAAGTGGCAAATTTTCCGAACCTATGAAGTTATGCTAATACAAAACTAAGTAACAATTCATGAGTAATACAGATCGTAAACAAACACAAACGCTCGGCCATCTTGGCCGCCATGTTGGATGTCGATACGTCAACGTGACGCACTCGTCAGCTGATATTGTTGCTAGCGCATGCTTGGTTTCGTACCGCACTATGCAAAGTTGTTTTTGTTATTTCTCGTGAAGGTTGTTTGCGATAAGTAGGCAGGTACTAAACATGAGCAAATCATCGGTTTTCAGATACCTACGTAACTTCATGTGCCTAAGTTTTTTTTCCATCACACCTCCAACTATCGTTCGCCCACTACTGTGGGGGTTACTAGTTACTACCATGAACCATCGTTTACAGCAATATTATTTTTAAATGACAGTAACTTGACGTACCTAAAATTAGGATTAAAATTCTAAATCAAGAACGTTAAAAATATTAAAATAATATGGCCTTAAGCGATGGTAGTATGCCCCTTGAGCGTCTATCTCCTTTCGATATGAAAAGAATTGAGTGGGGTCTCCTTGTCCTTGTCTCTGGTTTAAGGCAAAGTGCACCACGCTGGCCAAGTGCGGATTGGCAGACCTCACAGACTGTTTAAAATAGTATCGAGAACTACCTGGCAAGCAGCTTTCCTAACGAAGTTTTCCTTCCCGTAAAAGCTAATGTTATGATATGAATAACTCTGGCTTTTGATGTTTGAGGATGCTTTGGTGTCGTGTGATTTTCTTCAATCAATAATTTATATTTAATTTAGGCTTGTATAAAGCTCTTATGAATGTCAATTATTAACATTACAAGATTACAAAGAAATCAATTTTAAAAAAATAAGATTACAAAAATAACAATTTTGAAACAGGATAAAAATAACAATTTAAAAATATACAAATGTCATAATGCCTTTTTTCTGTAGTGTTGTATGGTAACTAGTGATAGCGGTGCGTATTGCTTGCTTGCTTTTCCTGCATATTTAGAAGAGGGAGGGCGGGCGGTGCATATTAGGTACTTCCTGCACGTCGTTGTACCACATAGATTTGTCTGTTTTAGCGGTTTATAGCATAAGAAATAGGTAAATTAGGTTGCAATCAACTTTACCCAACGTTATCTCCTAGCTTAGTCCTAAGGGTGAAATAAATTAATTAATTGTTCAACTTATTACGTAATTATAACTATCGAAGTAGCTTTTCCACAAACAATAAACCAATCGAGCATTAAAATCGATAAAATGTTACATCAAAAGACGGCCAACAATTCAACTATCGTCATGAATCAACTTTATACACGACGTCCGATCCGGTTTTAGATCAAATAATGAACAATATAGCTATGGTTTTCGTATAGGTACAGGAGCTTGTTGTTGAATTCAATAACAACCCAAGCAATGGAAGCGAATTCTTAAATAACACGTTATAGTGCAAAGTTGATTAGTCATTTCCCGCAAATGTGTTAAGTACAGCGTTCATTACAAAGATATTTTTTGCAGAACAAAGCTTTACGGGGGAACCGCACTTTTATCAAATATATAAATATTATAAATGCGAAAGTTTGGATGGATGTATGGATGTTTGTTACTCAATCACGCTCCAACGGCTGAACGGATCTGGATGAAATTTGGCACAGAGATAGATTATAGTCTGGAATAGCACATATACTACTTTTTATCCCGGAAAATTAAAGAGTTCCCGCGGGAACCGAAAAAACTCAATCCACGCGGATGAAGTCGCGGGCATCAGCTAGTAATGTATAAAAATAGAGCTAGAAACTATCCTAAATGTCCTAAATCATAGTCAGTCCAAGTCTTTTTCTAAACTTTCAAATTATGTTACGCAAATTGTTAGGTACAGTTAGGTAGAGAACAGTGAACGAAAATAGGCTTACCATGATGACAAATTCTTATAAATACTTATTATAAATTATTGTTACTTATAATCCCATAAACTTATTGGATCTGTTGACAGCGTCGCTAGTATATATGAAAAATAAAATAAAAACAAAAACTAAACAGGCATAAAAATTAGTAACAATTTTGGCCACCGGCCCAGATAAGTTTGTAGACTATACTGTAATTTATCAATTTCTTAGAAGAAAGGATTTTTAAATAAGGAAAGCTCGGTGAAAAGACGAAGGAAGTCGTAAAAGCACTAATAGTAGTTCTAGCTACTTTAGCACTAAGTACCTTTTTAAAGAAAAAGTCTTTGAAAATATTGTAAGAATGATTTCACATTATTATTTAAAGAAATAAAATTTTCGAAAATAATGATACTGTATGTGATTAGGTGCATGATGTAGTACTTAGATGGATATTCACTATTCAGGCTTCGGTAGTACGGGTTCAAGGTAATCATGTGGGAGGCCTTGGGCTAAGCTGTTTTGTGTTTCAATTACAATTTTGTACCCCTGATAAGGTGTACAGTTAGTCCGTCTGGCACCTTTTATCTAATAGATATTTGTATTGCTAGACAAAATATAAAGACGGCTTATTCTTTTAATAGTTTGTATAGCAACTGCGATATCAGATCAAATAAAAAAAATGGATACACATATTTTTGCATTTGATTAATCCTATTCAGATTTCAGATACGAGAGTAAAATAATAATATATATTTTTTACTATGGTTTAGTAATACGTATTTTTTATAAGCGATGTCTAGTGCTATATTATTTTTTTAATTATTTATTACTAAAACTCTTTATTTTTACATTGGAGAATGAAAATCACTACTACTGTACTATAGATTTTCTAGGTATTTAAATAGCGATGTCAGCCATTATTTAGATAGATGCAAATTTCAAGCATTTATTTATTTATTAGCAGCAACTAATAGAGATGGATGTTTGAATTTAAATATTTTGAATCATAGACTCAGTCATAATAATATTATCTATATTATTGTTACCTTGTAATAAAAAAAAATTAATGACTGTTAAGTGATAATTTGTTGGTTTGATAATTTGTTAAGTCATAATTTGAGGTGATAATTCGTTGCTTCTTATTGAGTGATTTCCTCACAGTGAACTCTGATCGCATGATGATGTTTACTTTTCTGTGTTGATATTGAATGAAAATCTGATTTACTATCATACAGATTACTATTAAAAAAGTACTTAGATTATTTTTACAAGTGCAATAAACTTTTTTACCTTCATTAAAATAATTACCACACAAAATATTACAGGTTAATATTTTTCACTAAAATAATCTCCTCCAGACACGCCTTTTAGTGAATCTATAGTGATGGAACAGGATTCTGAAGCCATATCTATAAATGGTCCTATACTTTAATCAACTGCACTATACTGTAATAAAGAAATCCAAAGGAACCGTAAAATGTTTCCAATTGGAATATAAATTATACGTAATTATGTAAGTACGATCATGGTTTATACAAATTATATAGATGTGAATATAGAATAAGATTCTAAAGAAACTAAAATAAAATCGAATTGTAACAAAATTTTAAGTATGTTCTAAACAACGATATTTGTGATTAACTTAAGCATGTACCTACTACCTACTAAAAGTATTTAAAACTTATCTCAGCAAGCGTCAATATTCAGATTATAAATTATCTTGTCGGTCATTGTTGCATGTGCACACACCTATCTGTTATAAATTTTAATAATATTGTCATCTTTATCTGATTAAAAAATACCTACACGTGTAAAAAGATAAATAATTCAGCAAACATTTTGGCAAATAAGTAAGTTATGATACAATTCGAATAATTTTATTTGTAAAAACTGTAGATACAGAAAATGTAATTTTCTCACCTCCGGGCGGAAAGCGTCAATTTTCCTCCCGCTGCGCTAAACGAAAATGCCGCTTTCCGCCTCCGTCGAGGAGAAAAATAGTATACACACCACGGGCAGTAAATAAGAAAGCCTCAGATCACATGTTTATTGACCTCGGCTTCGCCTCGGACAACAATTACATGTGATCTGAGACATTTCTTATTTTACTGCCCTAGATGTGTAATGTACTATGGTAATATCATTGTAGTCCCTGAAAAATCTTAAGTAAATACAGGATTTTACTGAGAGCACACATTTGTAGACAAACGAGATGTTCCGAAACTCTAAATTTTTCATTTTCCACTGTTGTTTTACATACAAAAACCTGCGACATAATTCAAACGAAACAGTAAGTAGGTACCAATTACTTACAATATTCTAGCCGATCTTAATAGAGTCATCTAATTCAAAATCTTCATTGCCTTATTTTAAAAGACCTTGCATAATTGATAATCAAACTATTTGCCGTAATAAAAATTCTCATTTAGATCGGCTAAACGTACTTTTTCGGCTAACGTGCTGGCTAGTTTCTGTAATTGTTTGAATTGTCTGCTGTACGTTCGAACACAAGTAGTGTTCTTTCGAGACAGCCTACCAAAGCTAGCTAGCGTCGGCTGACTGGGATCACCCGATCGCCTTGAACTTGTGTGTTCGACATTTTTTGCCAGCTCCACAACAGGATACGACGCGATGTATCAGTCTCTTAGCCCTTATTCTTGATGCCCTTGAGACCCTGATGGGTTTTAAAAATTTTTGGCTGCCATTTTGAAAGCGAAACTTGAAGTAGTTTTCTTGATATTCCAATGACTAGGCATTTTACCGCAAAGATGCGTCCTTTTTCACCGTAAATTTTTAGATATCTACTTAGATCATCTGCCCTAACTTTTTTAGGGTTCCGTAGCCAAATTTGGCAAAAACGGAACCCTTATAGATTCGTCATGTCTGTCTGTCTGTCTGTCTGTCTGTCTGTCCGTCCGTATGTCACCGCCACTTTTTTCCGAAAGTATAAGAACTATACTGTTGAAACTTGGTAAGTAGATGTATTCTGTGAACCGCATTAAGATTTTCACACAAAAATAGAAAAAAAACAATAAATTTTGGGGGTCCCCATACTTAGAACTGAAACTCAAAAATTTTTTTTTCATCAAACGCATACGTGTCTATGGACCTATCTATGGATAGGTCTTCAAAAATGATATTGAGGTTTCTAATATCATTTTTTTCTAAACTGAATAGTTTGCGCGAGAGACACTTCCAAAGTGGTAAAATGTTGGTCCCCCCCCCCGTAACTTCTAAAATAAGAGAATGATAAAACTAAAAAAAATATATGATGTACATTACCATGCAAACTTCCACCGAAAATTGGTTTGAACGAGATCTAGTAAGTAGTTTTTTTTTAATAATTTAAAACTTACTACAGGTTTGTACGGAACCCTCGGTGCGCGAGTCCGACTCGCACTTGGCCGGTTTTTTTTAAGTTTAAGCAATCTAGGTTTTAATCTATTGGAAATAATAAGATTAAACAAACTCGTTAAAGCCTCTAGCTTTCACAAAATTATTATATTATCTAGTTTTAATAGATATATTATAGGTATTATATCGTAAGCATTAGACTATTTTCCAGGCGTGACTACAACAGCTCATTCAATTACAAATAACTATTCCTTTTTGCAAAACGATGTGAAATATATGGAAGACGTTTGCACAGCATTCATAAACTGACCGCCACGAATACAAAACTGTTGACTAGGTAGCCTAAGTCTATGTCTAATGCCTAAAACAAATATGGCCACGGTTGAAACGATGCTACGAATGTTTTTCCTTAAAATAGCTCTACATATCGTAGAATACATAAATGCACTTGGTTATAAAGGATTTGGTGGTTGATAAGTCAAGAGTTTAACTCAATTAAACAATTTCCAATAGATTTCCAATTTGTTTCGATTAACAGTGATGTAAATGGGTGGGATATGGTTTCGCGTGAAAAAGGACGCAAGTCACAAACGGAGCAAGCACACTACAATTTAAACTTTTATAGAGTTTTAGCTTACCGGCGAATTCTCAGGTTATTGCATAACTGAAGCCGGTCTTCCTGTCTTGAATGCACATGGTGATCACGAGATCCGTTCGCTCAATGTTTTAAACACACGTTCTCAATGGCTTCGACGGGGCTTTCTGACCCAGAGTTTTCTCGGGGTGAGAAAATGGGGTTTCTTAGGGGTGTTTGGTTAAGTGGGGGTCTTAAGACGGTTCGCGATGCGGTATGCGGTGTCGTCGTTTAGGAACTGAGAGTGACGGCGGCCCGCGTCGCCTGCCGCTCCTGCATTGCGGCGCGCAGTCGCACAGCGCACTCGCTCGCGCATGACCTTGGCATTGAACTTGGCAATGGGCCGGCACGGGGCAGGCGGGGCGCGCGGGGGAGGGCGGCCCCTCGCCTCCCCCGCCTCACGGTCCGCGATGCACTGGCAGCTGCACCCCCCCTCCTGCCGTCCTTCCGCTTTCGCGAGATCACCTCCACCAACCCTTCTCTGTTCTCCCATTTTTATAATGGACGTGGGTGTTTCGGAATTTAGGTATTAAATACGAAACTAGTGACATTTTTAAGGGAATCTGTAGATTGTACCCTAGTTACTCACGTTACATCATAGCTTATTGGATGATGCCCGCGAGAACTTTTCCGGGATAATGTAGCCTTTGCATTTATTCAGCTTTAGCTTCTCCATTTCAAATTTCAGCAAAATCGGTTCAGTCATTGTGGCCTGAAGGTTTAGCAAAAATCTCAGATTTTTGAAGTACTCGTAAGTAATGATTTGTGTATAGGAATTGTATGAAACATACCTACTGCATAGAAATGGCATCCCCTTATATTAGTATTATTTACTTATTCTGTGGTATAAGCTTGGCGCTATATTTCCATTTTCCTCCAACCCTAGCCACCCTTTTCCTGTTTTTAATTTCATCGACATTCCTATTTACCCTGTTAGCCTAGTGCATAGACGCCCGGACGTGTCTTAAGCGAGTTATTGGGGATTCAATCCCCGGGCACGCAACTCTAACATTTCGGTAAATATTTTTTTTTAATTTATTTACTTTCTTGCAGCGCTGTGTTTTCGAATCTTGTATTTTTTTATTTGCTCTGTGTGTGTCTCAAAGGTGTGAACTGTTAAGTCTGCCAATCCACACTTGGCCAGCGTGGCGGACTATGGCCAAACCTTTTTGACTCTGAGTAGTGTCGTATGCAAGTACCGGTCATTAGAGCGTGTTCTTAGCTTGATACATGTACTATTAAGCGTAAAACCAATAACAAAGAAAAGGGTCTGATAAAGATAGACAAAAATTAAAATAGACTCATTGATAGATGATACCAGCTATAATTTACAGCTTTCAGTTGGTTTGAATACCTACTTACTCCAAGTCTTACACCTATAAAGGTTCTAAGAATAAGTATAAATAAACAAGAATAGATTCCAGGAGACCCTTGAAAAAAAACCATTTTGTGGTAAATATTTTGCAAACAATCTATGTTTTCTCCTTAAAATTCATCACAAAATTGGTTTCTGGGTCAATCTTCCTATATATTAGCCTGTGTCATAAACATGGACTCAGTGTACCTATATAATGAGGTATAATATTTAAGGATACCGGCTCAAGCCGATTCTGTGTCGATAGATCTGGGGAGACCCAAAGGTAGAGTTACCAGATGTATACCACTGGAAAATCCTGACAAAACGGCTGATATAAATGGAACAATTTTAACTGATATCCGCGCGTTCGTCTGCTTGGAATAAGTTAATTTAATTCCCTAACGGGAAAACTCCTTCATTTTCCTCGATAAAAAGTAGCAGCTATGTCACTCTCCAGGTCTTCAACTACACAATTGCAAAAAATCACGTCGATCCATTGCTTTGTTGCGGCGTGATCAGTGATCACTACTTATCGACTTTGGTCAATATTTTTGTGACAAATGATAATCCCAAAAGCAAATAAACCCTACTATTAAAGGATTTCTGGTAATTATACCCGAATGAACTCAAGCATCAGTTAATAGGCATACAAAAGTAAAAACTAGGCCAATAATTGGCTGGAGATCCACAAGCAGTCGAGTACCATCAAGCGGATATTTACGTTGAGCAACGAAATGAATAATTCGGGCGATATGGCGTCTTCCTACACGAGGCAGTCGAGGTTGGGGGTTTAGATCGATGTTCACGCATGCGCAGCCCTTTACAGCCTGGAATTTTGAAGCCTAGCTCGTGGCAAGCTCAGGGCTACATCTGTACCTACCTACCTAGCCTATGTAGCCTTGGTACGTAGAATTCGCCAATACTCCTCCATACTAGTATTATAAATGCGAAAGTGTGTTTGTCTATTTGTCTGTCTATCTGTCTGTTACGCTTTCCCATCTTTTCAACTGATTTTGATGAAATGCTATGCTAACTGCCGACGAGCTGTGGGTGAGCATACCGCTGCGTGCTCGCGCCGCCGCCGCCACCGCCACCGCCGACACTACCCAGCCCTGCTTGCAAATTGCATGCACATACATCCCACACGGTAACCAGCATCAGCACCTATTAACTTCCTTCTTTGACAGATCATGTGATATTATTCATGCCCATATGAATGATGTATTTTTAATAGTTGGGGACTTTAATGTAAGCCGTGCAGAATGGTACTATGACGATAATCTAAGTTGTATGAACATTAGGCCATGCAACGAACTCTTACCATCACTTACCTGTGACTTCATGCATCTCTCACTTTTATCTCAATTTAGCTCAGAGTTAAACATAAATAACAGATTATTGGACCTAATTTTCTGTAGTGAAACCTGTACAGTGACATCTTGTTATCAACCACTTGTGCAGGAGGATGCCCACCACAAAGCACTTGATATTGACTTAAATTTGAGTGTAAAGATTCCTTTAAAAAATAACACTTACATTAAAAAGATGTTCTTTAAATCAGATTTTGACAGTATACGCCTTGGTTTGAATTCAATAGACTGGGATAAAACCTTTTCAACTTTAAATGATGTTGAATCTAGAGTCAGCTATTTTTATGAAATTCTTAACAACCTTATAGAAAATTATGTACCCCAACGTACTGTTAGCGACTCATATAGGTATCCTCCATGGTATACCCGTTCCCTTATTAAGACTAGTAATGAAAAACGTAAGTTTCACAAAAAGTGGAAAACTTATGGAAATCACATGGATTACATTAAATTCTCTCGTCTCAGACACAGATTAAGGAAAATGGAACATGATTGTTACATAACATTTAATATTATTTCTGAGGATAGGATTAGGTACAACCCAAATTTTTTCTGGAGTTATGTTAAATCTAAGTATGGTAGTGTTGATATACCTCAAAAAATGATTTACGATGGCAATATTTTAACACAAGGAAATGATATTTGCACGGCATTCAACGAATATTTTCACTCTGTTTTTATTCCACATAATAATAATCATAATAATGCTGTAAATAATTTCCCTATTCACTGTGACTATGCCCCTCTTGTGGAAATTAATTCAATTAACCTGAATGATGATGTTGTATTAAAGGAGCTTAAATCTGTTAACACTCGCAAAGGAGCTGGCCACGACAATATTCATCCCATTTTAATTTCTAAATGCGCCGAAGAACTGCTAAAACCTGTAGCTAGTATTTACCGCTTATCTATTAATACAGGCGTCTTTCCCAACATCTGGAAACAAGCACTCGTAACACCTATACCTAAAAACGCACAAAAGAACTTAATTACTCAATACAGGCCTATTTCTAAATTATGTATTCTAGGAAAGCTTTTGGAAAAAATTGTCACCAATCAACTATCTTTAGTCATGAAGAATCATTTTACCGAACATCAGCACGGTTTCATGAAGTCACGTAGTGTTGAGAGTAACTTAGCTGTTTTCACTGACTTTTTATCTCGCTCTATGGACAAAAACATTCAGGTAGATGCTGTGTACACCGATTTTTCTAAAGCCTTCGATAAAATCAACCATGACTTACTTCTTGAGAAACTTTGGAAACTCGGTGTCCACGGCAATCTGCTCAGATGGATAGAATCTTATATCAAAAATCGTAGCCAAGCTGTTTGCCTAAAGGGTTACATGTCGAAATATTTGTCTGTTCCTTCTGGTGTTCCGCAAGGTTCCAATTTGGGTCCAGTACTTTTCTCATTGTACATAAATGACATAGGAGATTCTTTGAATAGTAGTAATTATCTTTTATATGCGGATGACACAAAAATTTTCAGAGCTATTACGACCTTTGAAGACTGTCATAAACTACAAATGGATCTTGATAATTTATTTCACTACTGTGCTCGCAATCAGCTCTTTTTAAATTCAGACAAATGTAGTGTTATATCTTTCACCAGGAAAAAATCCCCTATAAAATTTAATTATAATCTTTGTAATAATACTCTTAAACGTGTCAGCCAGGTTCGCGACCTAGGTATAACCTTGGACGATCATCTAACTTTCAACTTACACATAGATAAAATTGTCCTACGCGCGTTTAGAAATTTGGGATTTATTAATCGAATAACCAAACCGTTCAGTAAGACCATTACACTAAAAATTCTATATTTTGCTTTCGTTCGTTCAATATTAGATTTCGGCTGTGTCATCTGGAGCCCCTCTTATAAACATCATATTAATAGAATCGAAAAAGTCCAACGAAAATTCATTAGAATCCTAAACTTTCGTTGTAATCACCATAGTAACTCCTATGACAATTCCTTAGCATATCATCGCATATTGAGCCTTCATAATCGTCGGAAACTGTTCGATATAGCATTCCTACACAAGATAATTAATGGTAAAATTGATTGCTCTGTATTACTATCCAAACTCAACTTTTTATGCCGTACTAAACTCCCCGTTCGTCCCAACCGTAAAATAAATCTATTCTCGCCCCCTATTCTACATAAAAACTACACACGCAACTGTTACGTTTGTCGTTCGACTACCCTATATAACAAGGAGTTCTCTGATCTAGATCTATTTTGTAGCTCACTAAAAGGAATTAAAACTGCATGTATTAAAAAACTTATATAATCATGTGTACTTAATTGTAATATTCTTGGTATTCATTGTGACTATATTGCAAAATTGTTAACACTACATAATTATAATATTTGTATTGTATGCCTTAGTATTAATTATATGATAAAAATGCTGTTTAGTGTTGTAATTCTAACTTTGTTTTCTGTTCTGCTCAATCTGTAAACTTAAATGTGACTTATCTCTACTTTAGAAACTTTTCGGCACTGTTTGTCTACTATTTCTTTATCCTGTAACCATTTAATTATTTCTGTAAGTAATGACTGTTTGTTGCCAAAATAAATAAATAATAATAATAATAATAAATTTGGTACAGACCTAGCTTTCATCCGGGAAAGGGCATTTTTATACCGGAAAAAAATTATCGACGCGGACGAAGTCGAGGTCATCAGCTAGTACCTATCCATTTTTAGGAAAGTGTAATTTCGTCATCCAAACATTCTTACTGGTTCTTTTTAGTGAGAAGGTTATTCCGAAATAGTGGTAGATTCATTTAACGATTTAAAAGCACTTGATAAAGTTAATTCGATTAAATAATCTTTCTATTTCTATTTCTCAAGGTTTACATTCATCAATCATTTGGTATTATGGATGACGGACGGTTTTCCGTCCCTTTGCCATTTGCCAAAAGACAGAGAAACTTTTCAATTTGCAAATTAGTCTTTGTCAGCTTTCAAGGCTCAACCGCCAAAGAGTATTTAATATACATATTATGCATATAAATCATAGAGATATAATATAGTAATGCTATCCAAAAAAAATTAACTTGGGACGACATTATAAAAACGCGAACAAGATAAAAAGGCTTAAAAAGTTTAAAATCCGAGTACGGAAATAATAATATTGTAAAATTCTTGGTATATTTTAAAATTGACTTAAGTGTATTGATATTTTCTCGTCTTTCATTTTCCAAACTGGACTCGATAGGTTAGCAAAAAATAAATATTTAGAGACCCACACTTTTTTCGATGTAACATCCGATTAATCGATTTTGTTAATAAAAAATGTAGCCTATGTTACCCGGACCATAGGTAATAACAAATCGATTGACACCTCATTTATCAAAATCGGCCTAGTAGTTTAGACGCTAGTGTGGAATATGCATAAATACAAACATACATAGATTGCTAAAATCATAACCCTTCCTTTATACACTGAAAAAAAAAATTAGTAAAACTAATTGCTTTTTCGGTAATATACATTGCTTTGGCCAGTAAAAATGGAGCCTATTGTCCAAACAAGTTCAAGTAACCGAAAGAAAAACAGTTGAGTTATAACAGTAGATTTTACCGGTTGACTATTCTTACTGTTTGTAAGACAGTAAGTAAGAAAGTAATACTTAGTATGAACTGTTTGTTTCAGTAAACTTTAAAGTTCAAACAATTAAAATAGCTGTTTAGCTCCTAACTATATTCTAAAAAAACTGTTCTGAAGCAGTAAAATTAACTGCTACAATATCAGTAAAGCTCTGAAAACGGCAATACTTAAAAAGAACCGTTTGCTTCAGTAAACATTAATGTACAAACAATTGAAGCAACTGATTAGCTTCTTACTGTTTTTTGCCCATTTCGACGAACTGTCAGTAACCAATTACTTTTACAAACAATCAGTATTTTTAACCGAATTAAATTTTACTGTGCCAAAACAGTAAAAAGTTTCGTGCTATTTTTTTCAGTGTAATATTTATTTAATGAGATTAATACTTAATACAATATTAAAATGCTAAAAACTAAATATTAAACTAACTAAAAAATAAATTTAAAACAAATCCTTATATAATACCTACTAACAATAAAATAAAAATAAAAATAAACCCCTAATAACACGGAACTAGTGTTTGTTTGTTGGTTAGTCGTTCAATCACGCGCACAGAGCAACGGATCGACGTGATTTTTGTATGGGTATAGTTGAGGACTTGGACGAGGATTGGGAGGTTGCAGAGTGACATAGGCTACTTTTTATCCCGGAAAATTAAGGAAATTAAATTATTCCACGCAGACCAAGTCACGGGTATCAGCTACCCTTCCTTTTGGCTTTGCAGTAGTCTTTTTTTTGGCAGCATGTCTTTGCCGGTCGGGTGGTAACTAGCCACGGCCGAAGCCTTCCACTAGACAAGACCAGGGATAATTCAGAAATTATAAATTCTCAAATTGACCCTGCCGGGGATCGAACCCGGGGCCTCCACGCGTTAAGACAACATCGCTCAACACTGCACCAGGGAGCTCGTCGGGCACCTTGAAGAACCTTGTGAAGTACTCAACCTCTAATTTTAAAATACGGTATGTAGAGACTAATAATATAGAGGGCTACATTTTTAGTTCTTTTATCCGAACCCAACCCTATCTTTAATATTTTAAACGCTCAAGTGTTTGTTTGTTGGTTAGTCGTTCAATCACGCGCACAGAGCAACGGATCGACGTGATTTTTGTATGGGTATAGTTGAGGACTTGGACGAGGATTGGGAGGTTGCAGAGTGACATAGGCTACTTTTTATCCCGGAAAATTAAGGAAATTAAATTATTCCACGCAGACCAAGTCACGGGTATCAGCTAGCATTACTTTATCTAACGAAATAATTATTATTTCATCTGAGCTATTACCGACTATTACCTATTCTGTGCTAATACCTACTACCGTAGAACCAATGGCAAAATACCTTGACATTACATAAGCTGTCGTAAAAGTTTGTTTGAATAGAAAATCATTCTATTCTATTCCATTGTAAATAAGTTCTGCCATTTCTAAACGTACAGACTTTTCCATTTCATTGTCGAAGGGGGAAACGTGAATATGTATCGGGAGCCGTAAATTATATATGGAGGCTGCAGCGTTACTTTTCAATAGGCTTTGTTGGAACTAGCATAGAGTAGCAGAGATCACAATTTACGTACCTACCTACGACTTGCCATGTAAATCACTGCAGCAGGGCTAGCATGGGCCGGAGATAAAAAAATTATCCCCCGATTTTATCCACTGACAAGAGATAAAATTAACTTATTCGCTTCTCAGAGCACGGCAACAGGGGAGAGGAGAAGTTTATCCCCGTTTGACATTTCACGGGGACTCGGGGGACTATTTATCCACCGATATTTAGCGTTTTTATTTATTTATTTAGGAATAAAAATTTTATCCCTTCCTCGGGGAGAAAATTGTCTCGGCCCATGCTAGGGGGGCAGATAGAGTTAAATATCCAGAGGCCCAATTGTCTAATGGTCCAAGATCCCGCGACGATCAGACCTACGTTATTTTATTAAAGCTGAAAGTTTTTCTATGTATGTCTCTAATAAACGATCCCCGGCTATGAAGTTTGGATCGCGGTTGCTTTGGAAGGTAACGGTTAACGAATTTTGAGGTGCCACTTTTTTACTTGATACCTTCCAAAGCAACCGCGATCCAAACTTCATAGTCGGGGATCGTATAAACCTCTATTATAGACATACATAGAAAAACTTTCAGCTATAATAAAATAACGTAGGTCTGATCGTCGCGGGATCTTGCTCTATAAGCAAATCGTAATCATTTGACAGCTTAAAACGTATTACTCGAACTGTTTAAGGAGTTCATACACTGCTTTTTGACGTACAGGCATCTGTGAACTCCCTAAACGTCGAATTAAATACGTTTGGCAAACGATTACGATTACGATTTCCTTACACAATCGGAGGCTGATCTATAATAGGGATGATGACAACTCAATTAAATCAGCAACTCTTTATCAAACTTAAAAACACGTGACGCGATCAAACAATGCACTTTTCCTCTTAATTTAAAATGTTTAACAAACTTCGAAAATTTAAATTACTCTTCATCCTACCATCTCGGAAAGAGTATTTTTACTCTTCGATATCTGAATGCAAAAGCCGTTATTATCCTCTTGAGGATAAAGTAAATTGAATTTAGAACATCGTGTGCACGTTAGTAAATATCACTCGTCTATGAAGTTTGTGAATTCGAAACATCATTAAAACCCATCGACCATACAACTAATAGACTCCTCATATAGGGCGAACACTTTCAGACAACACATCAGACTTAATAGGTCTTATATAATTCCACGCCCTTGTAACAAAACCTACCGAGTTATTTAAATATTAATTAGAGTATATCAATAATTAATTATCGATAAATAATTATTAGGAGTTAGGACCCCATCCCATTTGATTTATGATTTTTTTGACCTTGAGTAGACCAATCAGCGTTTAGTACCCCGCGCCCGCTTACTTGAGTCATTTGACTGAATTGTTTGCATTACGAAAGCATAGTAATTAGGCGTCTATTGGTTGTGTGGTCGATGTTAAAACCTATTTACTTCTACCTCTATGGTGCCGAATTTCCATACAACCGTTTTTAATTTGTTAAAAACTTACACTCGTAACCTTCTTGGTGTACTTTTTTTATTTGCTTTGCGCGCACCATTTTCTTTCACGTAAAATATTACACTCAACTTATGTAACTGTAGCAACGTTACTTTCAATTTTTCTTAATTATACCTACCTAAGTATTATTTGTTAAGATTATTCTGTAATACTTACCTTTCATAATGTAGTAGTTAATACCTAAACTGAAATAAAATTATCTTGTGATTTTTTTTGCATTTAGTCATTTCCTCGCTGAGGTGGGATGAAAAGTTACGTGTTGCACTCGAGTGAAAAGATTTTTCACCTCGTGCTCTTTTGATTCCCTCGCTGACGCTCAGGATTCTAATTTTTGAGAATCCTTCGCTTGCTCGGTCATCAAAATTGAGCACGCGGTTAAAAAACAACTTTTCACTCTTGTATAACAAATAACTATTAATCGATATTGCGTCTTTTTGGCAGGCCCTGTAAGTTTAATAATCGTTAAAATAATAATTTATTTTTTATAAGGGCAACATCAAAATTCCGTAAGTCAAATAAATTATTTTTTATTGATTATTAAACGGAGGATCTCCCATTCGTCGTAATACCCACGTCCCCTATTGGTTTTATGTTGAATAGCATATTTAAACTATCTATTAAACTAAGTAAAAGGTGCGTCGAACTTTGATGACGTCACAAGTATTTCATACAAAATCCCATAGTAAGCACGCGTTTTGATGTTTGAAAAAAAGTTTTCTGATTTGTCAAATACCCAATTGAGACTATGATTATCTTTAACACATACCTATCTAAAAAAATCTATCTAGGATAGCCAGTTCTTAATCTTGCAACATGTAGCAAGTTTTAATTAGGCACATTATTTTTTTAAGTCATTGTTCAAGATCATACTGTACTATACTGTATAGTGTAACAAAATGATAGAAAACGATTTGATTTGATTTGATTGATGCAGGGTTCGCATAATAAGGCTGCTGGAATAGTTTCGGTATGATCCCGCCATCCGTCAGCCAGGCCCAGCTGGGTAGAGCGCGCGCTCATTGATTTTGTTCTCGTAGGTACAAGGGCAAGGCCGCCCACACGCTTGTGGAATTGTTACACGTTCTCTACCTTATCTCACGTAGCTAGCTACTAGCTAGCTATAACATTATTGTAGTACAGAATTATGTTCCAACCATACATATTTATTACAACTTATATAAAGTATTGCTTGAGTTTTGTTCTTATCCTGAACTTCAGAAGTCACTTTTAAGTATTTCTAAAGTACTTTTAAATATTGGTCACTTTAAAAGTATAATTTCAAACTAGTCAACACGCCCCAGCTTTGCACGGGTGGGCTGACCTAATGTACCTACTATATAGTTAGTGTTGCCGTCTCTAAGCTGGAAAGCAGGACAAGAAGCGTGTAACCCCCGGATTTTGAAGCTTATAGAGCCCGGACATGTAGATAAATTGTTGTTTCTAATCTTCTTCGCTTGCAAACTTTCCCACTGCTAAGGAGCACTGGTAGAGAGAAGAGAGCTCTCATAGATAAGTATAAGTGCTAACCCGTGAACATTTTTATTTTTATTTTTTCGTAAATAAAAATAAATATTTTTTAAAAGCACTCTTTGTATAGAAGAGCCCTGACTTTTGCATCCCAAAATGGTCTGTGCCATAGTCACGTCATGTGGCGCAATCTACACTTGGTTTATTTTTTAGTAATATCCTGTGATGTTTTTATTATATTATAGCAATAATAGCTCTAATACAAGCTCTAATAACACCTAACATGTCAGCTAAACTAGCCGAGATTTTTCTGCAAAATAATATATATTACAACAAGCGATACTTACGTAACGCAGCCAGTCTAAGAGATGGTGACCAAGAGATGATGTGACTGAGTTCCTATAAAGACTAGGTAAGTAACTATTTACTTTTAATTTAAACTATACCTTTAATTGGGCTTCTAGTGACCGTCTTTTAAAGATCACTAGATGATATTATATTTCGTCGCTTCATTCTTCAGATATAATTTTTACATTGTAGTTTCCTTTATCATGCAGCAACAATCGTACGATTTTTAGAGATGTTTTATTTTAGTATAATGATAAAATTCTCCCGCTTAAGGCATCCCTACCTGGTTACACATTCAATATTTGTTCGTCATTCTTTTTTCGTGCGTAGCAACGATCGGACGTTCCCACTTTCAACAAAGTTAATATTATTATTTTATATCTAAATAAAAAATATTGAAAAAGAAACAGCCGCTGCTTCTTACAGGAAAACGGTGAGTCTTTAATCTTTCAATTTCAGCAAAACAGTTCTGTCGCTTTCATTGTGGCTCTTGCGTATTTATTACATTAATAATTATAATATCTAACTCACTAAAGGTTTTCCTAGGGTTTACCCGAGAGGTAACAACGAAGGAGAGTAAACTTTTCAGCATAAAACACGCTTATGAAATTATTCTTTTATGCAGCGTTTAATTATTCTAAATGTCCATCCGGCGGGTTGCCCAAGAGGCACCATGAAGAAGGTTAAGCCCTTGAGCATGGCTCGCCTAAGTAATTATAGTTACTTAGTACTTACACGAAGTACGTGTTAAAGTACGCTAATCCACTGGGAGGTTACTAGCGAAGTAACACGATGCAAATCAAACCTTCCAGCTAGACACTCCTAGCGACAGCAGGATAAGGAGAAATATTGGCGCCCGTTAGACTCGTCTGATGACGAGAACTTTGCAGGTTAGTCGAAAATTCTATTACTAAGTGTTAAAAAGTGTTTTTAACTCGGGATTGACTGCGAGTCAATTGCGAGATCATAATTGGCTGCGAGCCAATTATGAGTCATATTCTTATGACACTCATGCAGTGAATATGTGCCACCTGGACTAGATAATATGCACATTAACTGCAAGCTAAAAAAGTGTTTTTAACTCGGGATTGACGGCGAGTCAATTGCGAGATCATAATTAGCTGCGAGCTAATTATGAGTCATATTCTTATGACACTCATGCAGTGAATATGTGTCACCTTGACTAGATATGCACATTAACTGCAAGCTAAAAAAGTGTTTTTAACTCGGGATTGACTGCGAGTCAATTGCGAGATCATAATTAGCTGCGAGCTAATTATGAGTCATATTCTTATGACACTCATGCAGTGAATATATACTTATCACCTTGACTAGATATGCACATTAACTGCAAGTTTTTGTCCGCGAGACAATATTAACGCAAAATGCGTACATACTCGTACATACTACCTCCATATTCGTCCGCTCACTTATTGTATTCTTTAGAGATACAAATGAGGTTGAGCACCATGCACAAGACGAATTCACCATTCTCTGAACAAGGGGGAAGTCGTGAAGAGTCAAAGACGACCAACTATATCAGATTCGTCACTAAGGACCGGCTTAGCAAGCCTAACACAAATTGATTTCGTTTCGTTCACAAATACTCGAGAAGTATCCGGAACACAGGTAAATTAATTATTTACCTACTTATAAAGAAGGTTACTTTTTACTCTTATTATATTTTTTTCGTGCGAGGTAGCAAACGCACGTGCAATGTTTGTTAAAACTTTTAAAAGTGAATATTTAAGTGAAATGTCGAAACGAAAACGCGAACAACAGAAACGTAATCGTCGAAGGATTATTATAGAATCCTCATCAGACTCCCGGTATGCATTCATAATTCAACCTACCCTCGCATAAAAATAATTGTTCACTATCATAATATTGCATTAAAATACAGCTAAATTATATCGCTTTCAAAGCAGAAAACCGGCTTATTCGAACGTACAAACGCCTGATGGTTGACAAAGAGTTAAAACGATGGCCTAAAACGTCTACCTTACTTTTACATCATACCTGTGTAAGAAAAACATACAACAAACATTTTTCTCTAGAAATCACAAATCATTGTGTAACTGAACAACCTGGCGATTCACAGAGTGTTAACACAAAGGTTTCACAGAGACTAAAACTTTAGTCTCGTACCTACATTTTCAGACTGTAATATTATGTAACAGAACAACATGGCGGTTAACCGAGAGTTAACACGAGGGTTTAAATACACGCTAAAAGTTTCGTCTTGTACGTTCCAGACAACAATGGGGTGTAGGCGAACAACCTGGTGGTTAACCGAGAGTTATCACGAAGGTTTAGCAGATGCTAGAAGTTACGCCTTGTATATTTCATACGATAATATTGTAACCGAAAAACCTGGCGGTTAACCGGGGGTTAACACGCAGATTTAATAGATGCTCTAAGTTTGTCCAGAGCTCGATCCAGAACTCCTCGGGGTACTCGGAGATAGAAGAGACAGGAAATGATCCAAAATTTGGTGAAAAATATAATAAATGAATAGACCTGAAAGAAACGTAAATCATTCAGTGAATGAAATAGTCAAGATCTCAGGTTCAAAATTTCCAGATGTAATTGTTCACAATATAAAACCTCTCAGTATCAAACGTACATACACCGTCAGAGAGGTAACAAAAGGTCTGAGATAATGAATATATCCTTTTTATCAGTTATCTAGGTACTTTAGCGTTATATAAATTCAATTTATTTACGAATACTGTAGATACAGAAAACGAAAATAAAAGCGGCTAGTATCTTGCCTCATAGTGGTGTGCAAAGAAAATTTGCAACAAAAATGTGTGGTAAAATTGCAAAAATTACCCACATTTGGTTGACTAAACTTAGAAGACGGCAGAAAAATAAAAACCTAATTGAGAACCTTTTCCGTTTTGGAAGTCGGTTAAACGGCGAGTATTTTTACGACCGGAAGTAGACTTCGTATGATGTACCTAACAATGTAAAATTTTATCGTATTATTGTTTTTTAAAAAAGATTTTTCGCGGGCTAACGGGCAAGCATTACTGCAAACTCGGGATAATGCATAGTTCATGCTGCCCGAAGCGGGATCTTAACTTTAGTATCTATGCATCGTCCATACATTGGAAACAATCTTTGAAAAAGCGTCATAACACTGTCGTTATTATAATACCTACATCGTTATCACTCGTGGAAAACATACAATTTACTCCGCCTTAACATACTCCATAATAACTTGCTTAATGCAAACTTGGTTTTTTGTAAAAAGAGTAAAGAGTATAGATCCACGCTCTCAGCGCGTCTACCTTAATAATTGACGGAGGGAAATGATTTAACGCATTCATTCAAAAATAAGTAGGTACTTATGAATATTAAATAATTTATAATGACTGATGACACATGTTTTTAGCGACATGAACAACTAGGTTGTCCATTGTTAAATAAAAAACCGGCCAAGTGCGAGTCGGACTCGCGCACCGAGGGTTCCGTACAAACCTGTAGTAAGTTTTACGATTTATGACGTATTAAAAATAAAAATTACGTTTGTTGTATGGGAGCCCCCCTTTCATATTTACTTTATTGATATTTAATTATTTATTTTGAAAGGTAATATACAAGTTAATATTCTGTGAAAATTTGAACCGTCTACCTGTTACCGTTTTTAATATTGAGCTAAAAAATACGAAAAAAACACATTTATTGTATGGGGACCCCCCTTAATATATATATTTTTTTAATTTTTAGTATTTGTTGTTATAGCGGCAACGGAAATACATCATTTGTGAAAATTTCAGCTTTCTAGCTATCACGGTTTATGAGATACAGCCTGGAGACAGACAGACAGACAGACAGACAGACAGGCAGACAGACAGACAGACAGACAGACAGACAGACAGACAGACTGTTCGGGACACTGCGTGTAACCGAACACCGCGTAATCAGCAGTTTACGCAACTGCCTCACGTTAAGGAGGACAGTGCGGTAAACTCAGTACGGTTCGATCGTCCGCGCGGATAGTACTCCAAATCAATCAATCAATTATCATTTAATATCAATTATCATTATCATTTATCATCATATCATTTATCAGCGAAATACAGTCCATATAAATATCATAATATTTATCATTTTATATCAACCACAAAGATCAGCACCCCACATCTTTTGGTCCTTCGAGCCTATCGTTATTGAACGGGACCTCGGACTTTGTCTCGGGGTGAATCAGTGAACTCAGTGAAGTGTTTGTTCATTTGTGACGATCATTAATAAACATTTTTGGACATTACCTTTTGTGACCTCAATATCAGAAGAAGACCATCAAATATCAGCACAAGTATCAAGTATCAGTAAGCCGTCAGATCAAGTAAGGTGTTTTTATTTATTTTTTCATAACGCATTTATATAAGCATAAACAATGGCATACTTCTACGAGTCGCAAGTTGAGCTGTATGCAGCTATGGAGACGTTGCATACCAACATGAAAAAGGATGGAAAGGAGCGAAAAGCTGTCCTGAACTATTTTACTCGCAAGCTCGAAATTCTCGAAAGTTATTGGTCGGAATATCAGGGAAATCATAAACAACTTATATCATTGGGGGATCAAACTTTACCCTATTTTCAAGAGAATCATTACAAAAAAGCGGAGACTTTATATCAAAAAATAAAAGAATACATTAAACAGTTAATGGAAGCTCAGCCCAGTAAAACCCCATCAAATCAAGATCTTCAAACTCCAGGAACAAGCAAGGAATATCAAATGCCAAGCTCTGTGGAGCAGCCACGTGAGACTGAGCAGCGAGCAGAGACCAGCATAACAGGAGATAAAAACCAGGGTCAGGAACCAAAATCAAGTAAAAAATCGCAAGGGTCGGACAGCAAAACCGATGAAATGCTGCATATGCAAAATGTCAATTTTAAAGCATTTATGCGAACGATTACGGGTATCAAGTTGGAGGAAATTTCCGAAAAATGGGAATTTGAGGATGTGTTGTCTCAGTTACAAGACAGGTGGAAAGTGATCGACACTCAGCATTGGAAGATCCAGGCTGAAATAGATGGAGAAAATGAAGAGTATGAAGACTCATTTACTTATCATGAAAATATTTATAAACGTTTTAAAAAGAATATAAATTCAAAGATCTGGTCTGTAAGCCATCGGGAGAAATCAACACCGAAGGTAGATATTCCTATATTCACAGGCAATTATCATCAATGGGTCTCCTTCAAAGACTTATTCAACGAAGCAATCATCCTAAATCCTTCTTTGTCAAAAGCACAAAAGATGCAGTTTTTGAAAGGTAAAGTCAAGGGCGAGGCCGAGAGACTTATCCAACATTTGCCCATAAGCTCAGATAACTACGATGCATGCTGGGAGATTTTGACGCACCGATATGATAACAAGAAACTTATTTTTACATCTCATCTTAACATGCTTATGAGCCTGCCAACGTCGAATTATCAATCTCTCGTCCATATCAGAAAAATGCATGACGTCACATTGGAAACCTTAAACGCCATCAAAAATCTGGGAGTGGATATCAGCACGTGGGATCCGATCATAGTACATATTTTATCGCAAAAATTAGACGCCGAATCCTACTCGGAGTATCTCGACACATTGAAGAACTCTCGGGAACTGCCAATATTGCAAGATTTTATGAATTATCTGGAAAGTAAATTTACAGCACTAGAACAAGGACGAAAATCACAAAACATACAGCAAAAACCTAACTACTCTTATCAAAACGACCAAAACGCAAACCCCAGGAGATCAACATATTATAATTACAACCAACATCAAAATAGCCCATCAAAGCCTATCATGAGATCACTCCATGTATCATCGCCCAACAATGTACCAACATCGGCGGCAAAAAGGTGCCCTCTATGCAACCTAGAACACGGATTATTTTGTTGTAAAAAGTTTTTGAGCATGTCAAATGATGAGAAGCTAAAGATGATCACGAAAAACAGTATTTGCATCCGTTGCTTGTATCCTCATTTTGGAAAATCGTGCTTTTCGCAGAAAAAGTGCAAAAAGTGCTTCGTCGGCGACCACAATTCAATTTTACATGAAGCCTGCACACAACAGCAACTACCTACTTACAATAAATCAAAACAATTTAATGGCAATAAACCTGAATCACAAAACGTAACAAATGTGTCACACGTGTCTCGAAATGATGTGTCGCAAGTATTACTATCAACTGCAATTGTAAAGGTGAGAGCACACGATGGAAGTTTTATTAAAATGAGAGCCTTAATTGATCAAGGCTCCCAGATATCACTTATCACGGAACATGGAGCGCAAACTTTAGGTATCAAAAGACAACATTTTCAAGGAATTTTCTTTGGAGTCGGAGAAAATGAAAATAATTGTAAGGGAATGCTTAACATCAATTGCCTATCAATGTACAACGAATTTTCATTTAATACAGAAGTCTTTATAATGAACAAATTGATCACGAATTTGCCAAATATATCATTTAAAAAACCTACATGGGATTACATACAGAATATCAATTTAGCAGACCCGGAATTTTATAGCAGTAGACCGATAGACTTGCTATTTGGAGCGGACGTTTACTCAAATATCATGTTAGGAGGTATCATACGAGGAGCAAATCAATCACAACCCCTGGCCCAGCAAACTCAACTAGGATGGTTACTGTGTGGAAATATGAGATCATATCATTGTAATGTAGTTTTATCAAACATAGAGAATATTCAGAAGTTTTGGGAAGTGGAAGATATCAATGAGTCATCAGTTTTATCAGAAGAAGATCAAGAATGTATCAATCGTTATATCACGACAACAAAGCGAAGAGATGATGGAAGATATCAAGTAGAATTACCGTTTAAAGAGAATTTTGAACAAGACCTAGGAAAATCAAAAGAAACAGCAATGGCTCAGTTTAGAAATATGGAAAGAAAAATGAGCAAAGATCCTTCACTATCAGCTGATTACAAAGCATTTATCAACGAATACATATCATTAGGTCACATGATCCCAGCAAAAAGTTCAAGTGAATCAGACTGTTATCTCCCTCATCACGCTGTACACCGTGCTGACTCAGCAACTTCCAAAATCCGCGTAGTATTCAATGCTTCACAAAAAACATCGTCATCGGCCAGCCTGAATGACGTCATGTACAAGGGCCCAAACCTGCAGCAGGATTTACAATCATTAATTATCAAATGGCGACAGTATCAATATGCTTACACTGCAGACATAGAAAAAATGTATAGGCAGGTCCTTATAAGTGAACACCATCAAAAATATCAGAAGATTGTATGGAGAGACTCCGTTACCCAACCCATTATGGAGTATCAGTTAACAACTTTAACATACGGCACCAAGGCGGCACCATTTTTAGCCATGATGACGTTGCGACAGCTGGCAATTGATGAACGAAACAATTATCCCGATGTAGCGAAAAATGTAGAACAAGCATTTTACATGGACGACTTAGTTCATGGGTCCCATTCCGTCGAGGAAGGCAAAAAACAAACAGCACAGCTCTGCAGTCTATTAAAATCAGGAGGTTTCACTTTAAGGAAGTGGTCTTGTAATGAAAACCAACTATTAGAACCTATCATGGAAAATCAAAACAAGGAAAATATTATATTCTATTTTAAATCAGAAAGCACAGGGAAGACATTAGGCCTACGTTGGAATTGTTTGGAGGATAAATTCACCTTTGAATGCAATATGACACCTTTAGCAAAAACACAAATAACAAAAAGAGTATTACTTTCTGAGATTTCTAAGTTATTTGACCCTATAGGATGGTTAGTACCGATTGCAACCACACTTAAGCTACTTTTTCAAACTGTTTGGATGGAATGCTCAAATTGGGATGACGTCATATCACAAAAAGCAAAAACAGACTGGATGAAAATCAGAGCTGACTTGGAAAACATCAATAAAATTGAAATTCAGCGGTGGATAGGAAGTAATAGAGATGATATAATAGAATTTCACGGATTTTGCGATTCGTCCATCAAAGCATATGCAGCCGCTATTTACGTAAGAAGCAAAAAAGAATCAGGATATCATGTTACACTGCTAACTGCAAAAAGTAAATTAGTACCAATCAAGAAGAAGATATCATTGCCTAGATTAGAGTTATGTGGAGCTCAATTGTTAGCTAAACTAATGAAAAAGGTCATCGAGTGCTACCAAGAAAGCTATCATATCAAGGTTTATGGCTGGAGTGATTCAATGGTGGTGCTTGGCTGGTTGCAAGGCGAGGCTACTCGTTGGAAACCATTCGTAGCTAACCGAGTAAAGCAAATCAAAGAAATTATATCGTCAGAAAAATGGAGCTATGTAAAAACAAAAGAGAACCCGGCGGACATCGCTAGTCGTGGTACCGACATATCACAGTTAAAGGGTCATAAAATTTGGTGGAGTGGGCCAGAGTGGCTACAATCCTTACCTATGAACGAAATTAGCAAAAATCATATTCAATATACTACCAATCACGAAATTAAAATAGGGCAAGCAAATACCATTCAAAAGGCATCAGACATATCATATTATATCATTACGCAGCTATTAGAAAAACACAGTTCATTCATTAAAATATGTCGTATATTATCATGGATACAGCGGGCATTGACACGTAATAAGAAGCCTAAACCTACATATATCACGTTACCAGAAATCAAACAATCGAAGTTAAGAGTCATCAAATTTGTTCAACAAAGTGAATTTGCAAGCGATATAGAAAATTTAAAGAAAATTAACAAATTAAATAACAAGAGCAGTTTATTGAACTTATCACCATTTATTGATCAAGATGGCATTCTTAGGGTGGGAGGACGCTTACAGAATGCTAACCTATCATACGAAATGAAGCACCCGATTATCATACCCCATAATCATAGATTAACACAACTATTAATAACTGAAGCACACCAGTTAACTTATCACGGGGGGCCAAGGCTCACACTATCAGTCTTAAGAAGAAAATATTGGGTAATTGGAGGTAATAAAGCCACTAAGAAAGAGTTAAGAAATTGTATCGTGTGTAGAAAAAACTGCCCTGAGATCAAATATCAGCTTATGGGAGACTTGCCAACTTCACGTACTGACCCAGCCCCGCCGTTTTACCATACAGGCGTGGATTATACTGGATTTGTAGACGTGAAGGCTAACAAAGGAAGAGGAATAAAAACAACAAAGGGATACATAGCAGTGTTTATCTGTATGGTTACGAAAGCAGTCCATCTTGAGATTGTATCCGATTTAAGTAGCGAAGCATTTTTATCAGCCCTTCGAAGAATGGCAGCCCGAAAAGCTGCACCTCATCATATTTACAGCGACAGGGGAACCAATTTTGTTAAGGCTAATAGAATGATTCAGGAAGAATATCAGGAGCTAGAGAAAGTTTTTAATGATCAGTTTTATCAAGAAATAACTAGCATGAATATCACCTGGCACTTTAATGCTCCGTCCTGGGCGTCGGCAGGTGGGCTCTGGGAGAGAGCTGTGCGCAGCCTCAAGTTTCATCTGAAAAGAACTATCGGGGAGCAGAAGTTAACCTTCGAAGAATATTCTACCCTATTAGCGCAAATTGAAGCCTGTCTCAATTCACGTCCTTTGTGTTCAATATCAGAAGACGTAGACGATCTTGATTTTCTGACCCCAGCACACTTTTTATCAGGCAGAGCAGACCTAACTATCATTGAAACAGATCACGACGCAAGGACACGATGGCATCTGATAAGCAAGCTAAAACAAGATATTTGGAAAAGGTGGAAAACAGAATATTTAATTCAGTTATCAGCTCGGAGCAAATGGCTCAAAAGACAGGAAAATATCAAAACAGGTGACGTAGTGATAATCAAAGACGATAATTTACCAGCAGGGAAATGGGCGATGGGTCGTGTTACAGAAGTACATCCAGGACAGGATGGACTTGTCAGAGTAGTGACTTTAAAGACCAAGAATGGTTTCATAAAACGACCAGTGGCTAAGTTAGCAATATTACCGTTACATCAAACAAAGGAAAACATAGAACAATCAAAATCCAGTAGTGGAAGCGGTTAAAACGAACAAAAGATTCAATTTCAAAACAACATTTAACTATCAATAAACATAACTATCAGACTACTATCAGAACATAACCTGCATCAATATAAGTATCAACGGCTACGGACTATTGGCGGCAGCTGTGACCCTGGGAGGAGTCGTCTGGTGGAGGAGGCGAAGGCGCTTCCGAGTGTCTCCTTACCTCGCCCCCGCCCCGTCGAACGATGTCGAGTGATATAAGTGAAGTGATTAAAGTGAAAATAAAGTGAAAATAAAGTGAAGGACAATTTATAGCATAGTGAAAATTATAAAAAGTGCATTCGGTTTTGTCAATAAAAATAAAAAGTGTTAGAGACTTTAAGACTATTTGTAACTTTAAGTGGCGTAATATTATAATATAGATCAATATAATCATAAGTTAAAATGTATCATCAATTCATGCTTTTTGTTAATTGCTTTTTCATCTCCATTATCATATCAATTTTATTTTCTGTATCATTACACCCCTCATCTCGCGGTCGGGAGCATGTTCGGGACACTGCGTGTAACCGAACACCGCGTAATCAGCAGTTTACGCAACTGCCTCACGTTAAGGAGGACAGTGCGGTAAACTCAGTACGGTTCGATCGTCCGCGCGGATAGTACTCCAAATCAATCAATCAATTATCATTTAATATCAATTATCATTATCATTTATCATCATATCATTTATCAGCGAAATACAGTCCATATAAATATCATAATATTTATCATTTTATATCAACCACAAAGATCAGCACCCCACACAGACAGACAGACAGACAGCGGAGTCTTAGTAATAGGGTCCCGTTTTTACCCTTTGGGTACGGAACCCTAAAAAGTATAGTAGCCTGATATCTCACTTAATTTAAAGCTTCTAACGTCAGTGGGGTTTAAAGCCCAAACCGACCGACTTACACCAAGTCGACATTAGTACTACCTAGTAGTCAGTGGCGTAACTATACCATCTGAGGCCCGTGGCAAATTTTTCGGATGGGGCCCTCCGGCGTCCCAGTAAAAATAGTCACGTTAGAATTTAATTTTAATAAACCACTGATGTTATTTCTGTGCTCGTGGCCTCTTGGGCCGGGGCCCTCTTGGGTCGGGGGCCCGTGGCATTTTGCCAGTCCTGCCACCCTATAGTTACGCCACTGCTAGTAGTCTATCACAATATCGACCGAGTATATTCATCATTTTTCATTTATATTCTGCGGGGAACTTATACACAAATAGGTATTTGTCGTATTCCATAATCTTGATTATGGCATAATTTTTTGACAAACATCATAAAATGGTACCATTATTAATAATTTTATTAAATATGTGCCTGTTACTACAGGCACATAATTTACCTCTACAACAATAAAGGACCTCTACAACAGGACCGGAATAACCCGTTCCTTTCCCGCCGCGTTTTGAAAAATAATAATTTTCTCCCCCCTTCTGGGTAGGTTTCCAAACGTTCAAACGTCCCATTGGACGTCTGTTGTGTGTAAATACAACCAAGTACTGGGCCGGCTAATATACTTTTGATTAGATTATAAATCTTGCAGCATTAACATCAATAATTATTGGTTTCATTTGCTTGCATCCAACCTGTAAGCTTGTTACTCAGGCGCTGATGTAAAAAGCGCAACATTGTATTTCTAAAGTAAAATGAATACTTAAGAAAAATCTTAGACTCATCTTAACTATACGTAGATGAGAATATCAAGAAATCCGCACATGATTCCAACCTTAAGCATAAAGCTGCTTAAAACATTACGACTCAAATAAGAGATTGAAAAAAAAAAAAATATATATATATTGACAACAATAATTAGTATCTATCAACATGGATACAGTTCTTGCAAAAATAGATATTTTCTGTATCTCTAAACATCTACAATGTAAAAATTATATCTGAAGAATGAAGCGACGAAATATAATAGATGATCAAACGAACTTCCTGAAGTGAAGTTCGATCATTATTATATGAGTCGCTTCATTCGAAGATATATAAATAAATTCCCAACCCACCCAACCCGAAATATATTTTTGCAATAACATTAGGTACTTATATATCTCTAAAAAGAATGACGAACAAATATTGAATGTGTAACCAGGTAGGGATGCCTTAAGCGGGAGAATTTTATCATTATACTAAAATAAAACATCTCTAAAAATCGTACGATTGTTGCTGCATGATAAAGGAAACTACAATGTAAAAATTATATCTTCGAATGAAGCGACTCATATAATAATGATCGAACTTCACTTCAGGAAGTTCGTTTGATCATCTAATAAACGTGACTTGGTACGTTTGGATTTATATTTTTAAAAATCCGCTGTAGACGTTTTTATTTTCGGTAAATTTTAAATTCGGTTTTAAATTCGTACTGTTTTGTCATGTTCGTACCTTCAAATCGCCATTTTCTTACCTTTTTAAAGAAACTGGTTTTCATTGTCTTTTGCAATTTCAAACTATCAAGAAAATATGGTTCAATTTTTATTTTTATCTTTCACGTAAGTTATTCATAAGTTATTACTCATGATAGACCACGATATAGCAGCGTCACACAGTTTTTTTCACAGTTTTCACAACTTTTCGTTTGTATAGGATGCGCCATTTGAGGACCTGTAGAACTACTTTTTATCCCGGAAAATTATGGAGTTCTCGTGGGAATTTGAAAAGCTCATTCCACGTGGACGAAGTTTCGGGTATCAACTAGATAATTTACATGTTGTTCGTTCTAGGACCGTTGGAATGATAGATTAGGTTCAAAGATAAGATATTTTATTTCTCAAAGAAGAACAAAAGTTCACTTAAATGAGAACAATAATAATACTTAAACTATGCTTAGACAAACAGGTGACCTTATATTAATTTCTATCTACAAACTAAGTAATCCTTATATTAAATTTCACATTGAAAATGTTTAAGTAATTTTTTTTTGAATTTAATCAAACATTTTTCATTAACAATTTCATTTGGTAAGCCATTGTACAGTACATTGTACATTGATTGATTTATTGAATGATATCGCTTGCTATTAAATACAACTCCTCGTCCTTAACTACACCCATGCAAAAATCGCGCCGATCCGTTGCTTTGCCTGTGTCCTGCGGCCTAACCTGTCTCTGTACCAAATTTCATCAAAATCGGTTGAGTAGTTGAGCCGTAAAAGCGTAGCAGACAGACAGATACACTTTTACATTTATAATATTAGTATGTATTAAATGTATAATGAAAAGTAGGTTAGTGATGATGGAGCAAATTGTACGGTTGGACTGTGGACCGTACACACTGCACATGTAGTGATCCCATGCCCAAATCGTTCGCCAGCTCCCTAGCTAAGTTTCTTACACATGTAAAATCAACGTTCTAACCGGTAACCAGTGCCAGCGCCGCACAAAAAACAAGCACATGCGGACAAAGCATGAATTCACAGTTTGGAGGACGCTCGCTTGTTTGTGAAGTGACTCAAAGCCGCTGTTTCTAGGCGGCGGATACTAGTTACTATAATTTTTCGAAGCCTCAATCATTCAGGCCTTGATGTCCATACTTAGGGTCAATTGCACCATCGAGGGTTATGCCTAATGTTTAAATGCAAAAGGGAGTAGCAAAAGTCAATATTCCTAATTTCTTACATCCTTGGCTGAATTTTGGTATAACGAAGAAGAACCCTGATGTTTGAGGATGCTCCGGTGTCGGGGTGAAATGTACGTTGTACGTAGAGTACGTACGTTTAATTGCCCCGTTGGTATAGTGGTTAGGTTCGACTGCGGCGGACCAGAAATTTTCAGCACTAACCCGGAGCAACATTACCTATTCTGTGCCCGGAGTTAAGAAGTTGGCGGTGTTTCAGCCCCGTGCCTCGGAGAGCACGTAAAGCCGTCGGTCCTGCGCCTGATCTCTCACCGGTCGTGTCGGATTTCCGTCCCATCGGGCTATGCACAGAACACATTATGTGTTCTGTGGGGCTATGAGAGTAAAGGAACAGAGAGTGCACCTGTGTATGCGCACACACTTGTGCACTACAATACCTCCCGCGCAGATGGCTTATCTCTCTGGAGATAGGCCGCTGTGGCCGAAATTCGGTCGGGAGGACCTTATTACGTAGAGTAGGTACTTTGGATGAGTATTGCGTGCTTGTTTACTTGGTTTTCCGGCATGATTAGAATCGGGAGGGCGGGCTTTTATTATTGCTTGCTACCACTCTACCATTCCTAGTTTTTTTTTCTGTTTTAGCGGGTACAACGAATTAAACTTCTTGTTCCTTGGTTTGATGGACAAACTTGCAAAGTAACGCTTGCTTATATTCTACCTTGACTTTTGCTAACCCCAAAGTGGATTTTGGTTAATCTTAAGTTAACTATATTACCATCAATATGATTGGAATGGAGATAGCTATAACCTGACTTAACATATAGGCTACATTTTATGTCGGAAAATTGAAGAGTTCCCACGGGAAACAAAAACCTCAATACACGCGGACGAAGTCGCGGGTATCATCTACTTAGTTCATCATGAATTCTGAAAGACACATCCAATCAATAAAACAACATACTAACTTAAGTACATAATAAATTACACTGGTAAACACTGTTTTTGTCACACAAACTTTGTGATGATTTTTGGTCAAGTTGGTGTACATAAACAAAATGATTATATATTAACAATATATAATCATTTTGTTTCAATCACGTCCAGTTTTTTTGTGACAGCAACATATTCATTTCTGACCTCATTTAAGTGTCTTTTTTACCCGACTGCGGAACGCACAGGGTTATGTGTTCATCAGTCTATATATGTATATTTCCTTTGTGTCGCACTACAGACAAAACGGCTGAACCGATTTTGATGATACTTGCACCACTAGATTTGTCTTAATTTTCCGAGTGTCATAACGGAAGCCGAATTTGAGAAAAAACAAAATGGCGCCCACTAGAAGCCATATTGTAACAAATTTAAAAATGAAAGTCAATAAACTATGGCAAGTGGGGTATCGATGAATAGGTCTTGTAAAATCAGAGTTAGGTTTCTTTGAACATTTTTTTATTTTAATGATCATTCAGGATTTACGAGGTTTCAAAGGTTGTAATCCTTTGTGTCGCACTACAGAAAAAACGGCTGAACCGATTTTGATAGTATTTACACCACTAGATTTGTTTTAATCTTCCGAGTGTCACTATGGAGGCCGAATTTGAAAAAAACTAAATGGCGTCCACTAGAAGCCAATTAATAAATGAAAGTCGATAGGCTATAGGCAAGTGGGGTATCGTTAGATAGGTCTTTTAAAATCACACCTAGGTTCCTTAAACCATTTTTCCGTTTAAATGATAATTTAGGATTTACGAGGTTTCAAAGGAAATGTTTAAAGTTCCTACATAAATCATCTATCTATCAAACTAGGTATGATACCTATTATAAAGAGAAAAGATTTGGATTATCTCAAAAACTACTCAACCGATTTTAAAAATTATATCACTTATAGAAAGCTACATTATTTTATACTCCTTCAATCGATCAGTCAAAAAATCAATAAATTCATCAATGCCACATGCAGCGCATATTCGACTTACATAACTTACGACTAAAATTTTTAATGTCTATTAAAATATTGGTTCCGACTTTGCTACGTACTAAATACGTACAAATTGTGTTTTTGAAAATACTTTTTTTGCATTGTTCACGGGCATTTTCGTAAGTGGCCGACGTTCATTGGCTTACGAAAGCGATTGGACGCGGTAAATGCCGAGGTCTCGTGACGTCGCGTCGCTGCGATAGGACTCTCGAAAATTAATTCACTCTCTCTGTCGAAAAAATAGCAGATTCACGAACTTTACCAAACCAAATTTATATTAGCATTATAACATATTATGCAAATTTGATGATGGTTATGGTGATCACCATGGTAGTCATTACGAATAAATCAATCCGCTGCTTATTCACATGCTCTAAAATGCTACCACAAAATCTATAATAGTACCTTTGGTACAACTTCGGGCAGAAAAAACGTCGCCTGTTTTCAATAAATACTGAACTAAAAAGTTTGAAATAAAAAAGTAATTTAATAAAACAAAAAACCCGACTGCTTGGATACCAAAAAGTATAAAACAAGACATGAATTGAAGTATTTCATTATTATCAATTTACATCGTATAATAATATTAATAAAATTTATCAAGGCGCAGTCGCACGTCCAATAGCTAACATGTACCGTGCGACTGCGCCTTGATAGATTTTATTAATATTATTATACGATGTAAATTGATAATAATGAAATACTTCAATTCATGTCTTGTTTTATACTTTTTGGTATCCAAGCAGTCGGGTTTTTTGTTTTATTAAATTACTTTTTTAATAACTTCATTTAGACGACTGTATAACTATTGCATTCAACTAACTTTCTTAAATACATTTGTTACATCGTCGTAACAAACCCTGATGACAGTCTTTTACCACCGTTGCACATAAAGCTCGGCCTGATAATTTTTTTTGTAAAAGCTATGCCTAAAGATGGCAGGAGAAATTCCCCAAACTCGGCGAGGCAAAAATTTAAGAGGGAGTATTTGTAGGTCCACAAATACGGCAACTGATAAAGGATAAGAGCTTTGAAGAAAAACTGAATGATCAGGAAAAACTCGCCTGGAAATGTTTTGTGAACGTTGTCCAAAATTTTCTAGGAAACCATAAATCGGAAAATTACAAAGACTTAATAAATGAACTTATAATGTCATATAAAGCTTTGGGGTGTAATATGTCCTTAAAAATACATATGCTGGATTCTCATCTGGATTTCTTTCCGGTAAATTTGGGTGCTGTGAGTGACGAACAAGGCGAGAGGTTCCATCCGGACATATCCTTAATGGAGAAGCGCTATCAAGGGAAATGGAGTCCAGGAATGCCAACAGATTATTGTTGGAGACTTAAAAAAGACCTTCCAGAAGCCAAATATTCACGAAAATCATAAGTACCTATTTATTCTATATTAAGCAATAATTTCTCTAAATGTAGCTGATTTTTGTACTTTTTACGAAAATATGTTTTGATGTCAAAAGGAAACCTGGTGTGTCAATTTTTTTTCATTCCCATAATATTATTGTTTGGTGGCCCTAGTACATTCAAAATTTGATATAAGTTTTCATGTGACAAAAAAAAGTAAAAATTTTGTTAACCAGTGTTATTATCACGCGATGTGTATCGGATAATAACATAGTTTTTAATTTCATAACATCGATATCGGATAACCAAAACAATTCGACCATCAATCGGTCAATGGCAAACGATTTCATTATTATGATTGTTATAGTATTAACTAGCTGATGCCCGCAACTTCGTCCGCGTGGATTTAGTTTTTAAAATCCCTCGGGAACTCATTGATTTTCCGGGATAAAAAGTAGCCTATGTCACTCTCCAGGTCCTCAACTATGCCCATGCAAAAAATCAAGTCAATCCGTTACTCTGTTACGAGTTACGACGTGATTAAGGGACAAACCAACAAACCTACAAACAAACACATTTTTGCATTCATAATATTAGTAAGATAGTAAGAAGTAAGATTAGTAGGATATGATAATATATGTTCTCCCGACTGAATTTCGGCCACCGTGGCCTATCTCTAGAGAGATTAGCCATCTGCGCGGGAGATATTATTATAGTGCATAAGTTTAGTGTGTACATAATATACACAAGTTCATTCTCCTTTAATCTCATTTTTTTTTTTTTTTTTAAATGTATAGGCCAGCGCTTGGCTGCAATCAGACTTGCTTGCAAGTGGTGATGCAGCCTAAGGTGGAGCGCGCTTGCCTAGAAGATGCCTATTCACTCTTGATTTGAAGGTACCTATATTAAAAGAGGAGGAGAAAACGGAAGCTCATAGCCCGATGGGACGGAAATCATATGAAAATTTTGAAAATCGGTCATGTGGAATTTCCAAAAATCCTTTCTTTACAGTGGTCAACTTGATACTTACTATTATATCTATTACTACTTAGGTACATTGTCGCAGGTGAGCGACGCGACGCAGCGCGACGCGAAGGATCAGTTACTGTACTTTGATACTATCGCATCGTATCGATACGTGTAGCGTGTTGTCACTTGTCGCGTTTGTCGCACACGTAGGGTTGAGCGAGATTTGAAACGTCATACGACTCAAATAAAACATATTTTTTTCCACGACAAGTTAGCCCTTGACTGCAATCTCACCTGATGGTAAGTGATGATGCAGTCTAAGATGTTAGCGAGCTAAATGAGCATGGCAGTTATAACAAACACATACCCCTATTCGGTTTCTAGTTTCTACACGGCATCTTACCGGAACGCTAAATCGCTTGGCGGCACGTCTTTGTCGGTAGGGTGGTAACTGGCCACAGCCGAAGCCTCCCACTAGGCCAGACCAGGGAAAATTCAGAAATTATAAATTCCTAAATTGACCCTGCCGGGGATCGAACCCGGGACCGACAACAGCGCTCAACACTGCGCCACGGAGGTCGTAATTAATAAAATATTCCTGAAATTCCTTTCCCTACGAACCATAAAAAATTAGAAAGAAACGATTAGGTACTTGAATCACAGAATGGTATGTGTGATTAAACAAAACCCTTTTTTTATAAAAGATAATTCTAAATTCTCTGAACTTGTCTATTATATAGTAGATATATAAATCTGAAATATTTATGGGATAGGATATCCTCCATACCATAAATAAAATCGGAGATATTATATATCCATTACAATGGAGACAGATTTTCAGATTTTTTGTACCTGGGCGATCGATAAACTTGCCTAAATTTTTGTGCGCAAATATTCTAAGTTTTTATATACCTAATATTTATATGTGGTCGGTTTGGGGGTGTCGAGACCACGTCGAGACGGTCATATAATATGTATTATATCTTGGACCAATAATAAACTACATGCAGCTCTATTTATAAAATATAAAGGTAGGTAAATCTTGCATCGATCATTGTTACAGTCTCAATTGCTGTGATTTTTTACAATTCCGTACCTCGAAAATGAAATGATTTATTTCACGTAGGTCAACTTCTACCACAAGTTTTAAGATTACCGGTTCGGAAAATTGATTCTACTGAGACGAGCCGGCAAGAAACTCAGCACTTGAGGAAAAAAAAAATATAATAATAAAAACCCTTATAGGATCACTTCGTCCTTCTGCCTGTCTGTCTGTCGGTCCGTCTGTCAACCCCCTTTTTCTTGGGAACGCGTGGCGGTATCAAGTTGAAATTAATACCAAATAGGTACCTACTTAGGTCTACGCCCTGGAGCTGGAGCTCCCTTGGAGCTGTAAAAAAATCAAGCTTCTAAGTCAACGCAATCAAAAGATACGGCCGTTTATGCCGCATATTTTGACACTCGCCAATAAATCAAAACCTATAGGGTAACTACTTATACTTACTTCCTGTTGACCTAGGTCCTAGAATCTTGAAATTTGGTAAGAAGCAAAGCCTCATAATTCACATACTCGTACCTACATAAATAAATGCGCAAGTGTTTCACCTTTTCACAGCCCCTTCGCAATACCAATTTTGACGAAATTTGTCTTTTAATCCCAGAAAATGTGCTCCCTAGAGATTTTTAAAAACCTTAATCCATGTAGGTAAATACTAGGTACTTACCTATAGACGAAGTCACGATCCGCGGGCATTATCTAATAATAATTTATGTTTGTGTTGCAACTTGCAACAGTTGAGGCTCACCCCTAACCCAAGCCATAATCCATCCGAGTCGTCACATAACCAGCGACTGTGTACGTAATACGCTTGCGTACTCCCATCTCATCCCCTATCTAGGTCAGGGGGTGGGAGCGTGGGCGGCACCCACTATATCGACCGTCCCGGAACCCCCAACCGCCCACAGATAAAAAAAATGTTTATCGATGCGTCACGGTTTAATGCGAATTGGGAATGTATAGTCCATGTCATGAAAGAAGTCCTGCACGGTGATTTGTGACAAACATACAAAAATTGCATAAACATACCTGCAACTACTAGCGCCTCCTATAGGGGACTTCTTTCTTGACATGGACTAAATATACATTTAGTCGAATCTGGTGACAGAAGGGCTGGCTCATTTTTTGCGCAAAGGATCAGCCTGGCTGTCCAGCGCGGAAATGCAGCCAGCATTCTCGCCACCATTCCACGCGGGCATGATTTATAGTAATTACTAATTAGGTTAGGCTAGCTGGGTTTATTGTTTCTATTGTATTGTTTTCAATAAATTTTACCACTTGTAAAAAAAAAACTTTAAAAAAAAAATACTTTTATTATGACGGCCATCTTTGTTTGCTTTGATTAGGTATATACTCCATCAAAGTTTGTTTGTTAAATGTTTCTAAATGGTTTCTAACATAGAAGTTTATGGAATAGGGTAGGTAGGTATACGGGTGACAGGTAGCCGCTTTTTTTTTAAAGTTTCATAAATTTTTAAGTTCTCGTGACGCTCTTTTGTACAGAGTACCTACCTAGGTAGGTCAGGATTTCATCCGCGTGAATTTACATTATTTAATACCCGTGGGATAATATTATGTCATACGATAAAAGTAGTAAGTATGTTCCATCTCCGGGATGCATAGCTATACATATATACGTTCTATCTGTACCTACATACGAAATCGATATGACGGATACCTACGTCACTTAACTATTTAAGACCATGCATTGTGACTTGGGATCCAAACTTTCAGCTCAATCATTTGGGGTTATCTGTTCAAAATTCACAAGCCTAGGTACGCATTTTAATATTTGTATGGGTATTAATGCCGGCTTACTACTTTTGTCTTGCTTGCAACTTCGTATGCCATGGATTTAAAATTGTTTTACGGCAATTTAAATCTCTGCCTACTCCATCTCACATTATTTCAGCGGTCTACGGTGATGATATGCTCGTCATTAGGTTTAATTATTTCCAGTAATACCCCAGAGCCCAGACGTATAGATTAAGGGGCTCCCCACACGTCAGCCAATCTGTAAGTACTTACCGATTTTTTCAGGAAAAAAATTAAACATACAGATTGCAATACTGAAACGCAAACGTCCTACGAAAAGTCAGTCAAAAATCAAAATCTGCGAATCCTGGCCAATCCGATAGGCGGTGTAAAATGAAAGGTTCGGACGTTGAGTCGGTCGCAAAGTCGGTGATAAAAGTCGGACCTTCAAAAAGTCTGACGTGGGTGGAGCTTCTAAGTAGGTAGGTATTACATAGTATCAGCATAGTAAGCTGTAGCTACCAATGATCATTACATAGATGGCTAGGTACATACCGGTGTTGCGTTACGAGCACGGCCTTCATCTGGTTACCACTTCCGGATATCAGATGTTATTATCGGCTTGTTGTTGATAATTTGTCTCTAGATATAGGTTGCCAATATATTTATTACTTACTAGCTGATGCTCGCGACTTAGTCCGCGTGGTTTTAGTTGAAAGTTTTTATGAAAGTCCTTCATTTCTCAAGATATTCTCAAGTTATATCAACGAAACTTGGTATTTTGACTTTCGGTAAGAAATAAAGAAGTACGTGTGTCACAGTTTATCAGAATTCCACCCCCAAAGGGGTAAAATAGGGGTTAAAAGTTTGTATGAAAGTCCTCCATTTTTCAAGTTATAGCCATGAAAGTTGGTATTTGGGCTTCTGGTTTAAAATAAAGAAATACGTGTTTCACAGTTTTTGAAAATGTTATCTCCAAGGATGTTAAATAGAGAGTTTGTCCTTCAATCACGCCGCGACAGAGCAACGGTACAACGTGATTTTTTGCATGGGTATAGTTGGAGAGTGATAAAGGTTACTTTTTATCCCGGAAAATTAAGGAGTGCCTGTAAGAATTAAAAAAACTTATGCCACGCGAACGAAGTCGCGAGCATCCGCTAGTAATTCATACATGTACCTAATATGATATGATATTATGTATTCAAAAAAAAAAAATTCAAAAGTTTTTTATTCAAATAGACTTTTTACAAGTGCTTATGAATAGTCGAATGAATCTACCACTGGTTCGGAATGCCATTCCTACCGAGAAGAACCAGCAAGAAACTCGGCGTATGTATGATAAAGGGGGCATAGCCGCGGACGTTCTGCCCTGTCATCTCCGTAGTGTTTTCGCCTTTACGGTCGTATTAAGTAGACCACAATTTGCTTCACCAATGTCACAAAGCACACAATCTGTAGAAGATCATTTATTTGTTACAAGTGGGTCCGGCAGACGTTGTCCTGCCCTGAACTTAGAATCCGAATGCAGCGCCACCTCTCGGGTCCTATTGTGAATTTAAGCCACCCCGGGCCCCACACAAAAAATTCCATCAGAATCGGTCCAGCCGCTCTGAAGTGATGCGCTTACAATTTCGGCAATTGATTTTAGTATAATATAGAGATTCATAGTTCATAGTACCTAATATGAAATATCGTAACAATGGTCTCGACTCTCGACTCTCGAGTCAAGCCGACTAACCGGTTTGCGAATATATATGAACAAAAACATCTACTAATTTTGTAACTCTAATTACGTATATCCTACCTACTAGATAATGCCTGCAATCATGTCCGCGTGGATTAAGGATTCTTCCTTGGAACTATTACCCTATCATTCTCAGTAGATACTCTAATTTCATCAAAATCGGTTGAAAAGATGGGCCGTGAAAGCGTAGCAGACAGAAACAATTTCGCATTTAACTACACACAGCTCTATGTGCGTAAAAGGTTTTAATAAGCATAGAGGTATAATACCTATTTCTTACTCAGTGGTTTTAGGAGATTCTACTGCGATACGTCAAAATCATAACGAGATCTAGCGAGACAGAACGATCAGAAAGATCATTGATGTAGAATTTTCATTGATTTTATATAAAATCAATGAGAATTTTAGTAATGAGAAAGATCGAAGGAAAGAACCTAGCTGTTATCTTGTTTTCGGTTTTCTAAGTTTCACAGGACTTTCACAGAGTAGAAATTTTCTTAGAAAAAAAAAACTACGAAATAATGAACAAAATAATAATTTTATATTAAAAAATAATGAGCGGAATCTTTGAAAATAGCCCGTTTGATATGATTTATGTAGAGTAACCATAATTCATAGTTTCACCGGATTTGTCCTGTTTCGGACAATAAAATTATTAGCCTGTAGTATTGACATAATTTATTATTTATTCTTTCATATATTAGGTGTGATTGTTGCGTATTTAAATTGTATAGCGTTTTGGAATTATAATTAGTTTCATGTAAGTTTATGTGAGGGTACTTTTATAGCCAATTGAAATATTTGTAACTATCTAATCATTGGCAAATGAGTTTTCAATGTTTTAGCCTTCACTGAAGACCTAAAAGTACCTAGTAGACGACCGGGAATCCCATTTAGGTATGTAGTGATGTACATTTGAAGTAAATAATAGAATCGCTATGAAATGTTGATAAGTACGTAATATTCATGCCAAACGTTGATAATAAAATTAATACATATTCACAACAAAACGGAACTCTGACAGAATCGAAATTTAAACATAATATATTTATATATTTTTTTATACCTATGGCCGCCTTTTGTTCTATACATTACATGTACATTTAATAAAGAGTTTAAAATTAAGACCGTTACAGAAAAAAATGTGTGTGCCAGCTCCGACGCACGGCTGCAGGAGTTTTCTCTTTACGAGCGATTATAAAATATATATAGATTAGTAAATTAACGCATTTTTTATATTACTGAAAGCGTACTTGATACATTTATTTATATTAATAATATAATTTATATTCATCAAATACATTAAAATAATAGTCATGGAAACATAAACAGGTGTTACCATGGAAATAAGTGTTATCATAGAAACATAAAGTCAATAACGTAACGGAGAAAATTTTATTTTACTCCCCTTAAATTTTCATACCCCGGGCATTTGCAAATCGATTCTAAAGGAGGTAAACTCCAAAAACACCTACTTTGTCATGAATCACATTATACAATTCCTCACGACAGGTATTAGAATACATTGCTATTTATTACTTAATCTTCCCTAAACCTTGAACTTCATTGACAAAGGTTACGTATGCCTTGAACTGCCGTTTGTTAGGTATTCTATTAACGTATTTACCTTTAATTCTATTACTGGAGGATGCCTAGGTTGGTATTGCAGTATATAAATAAGATAAAGTACACTAAAATCCGACGTCTACTTTAAACCAAGGAAGAATTTTTTTCGTATATAAACAAAGTATACCTAAGTATTTACTCTCTACCAAAATATTTCACATGGTAATACTAACTGATTGCATTTAAGTATATAATTTTCTTTTATTGCTTTGTGTATTTTTGATTGTTATGTTGGCTATGATAGATTTGTCATGACTCATGACGTCATAGTATTATAACCAGCCTATGGCAGGTGACTGTGGCGCACTGACACAAAAATTAAAACAAATCCTCTATATTTCTGTTAGGATTTGGGATTTGTTGAGTTGGTAGTAGAAAAATATCAGTGAAGATATACGATAACAAACAAAGGCTAGTTAAACTGATACTTAACCTTTCCGTAGTAATTTAAAAAATATCAAGCAACAAACAAACTTATGCGCAGCTGTTTGTCAGAGCCGATTTTAACAACTTATATATAACATCCTACCTTTGTTTCGGAGGCTCAGGTCTTGCTAGTAAATATCGGCAAAGTTGTATGGAAAAATGTATTACCAAGCAGTTTGTTTAGGTGATTAGCAATTGACGTGGTGACGCGAGACACGTAAGACCAACGCAAGGTGAGGCGGCCAATTTTCCAAACGTCCAGCCGGAAATCTATTTTGCAATTAACGTAGACAAAATAAACATTCCCTTACCAGAAGCATCTTTATATGGGTTAATCGATCCATGCTTAATCCGCGAAGGCAGATACGTACCTACTACCTACCTATAGATAATATATTGATTACAAACATTGCTTCATCAAAAAGTAAAACCGATGGAAATTGGACCGGGGTCTGTCGAGTGGAGACTATATGAAAAGTTACCTTATACGGATGTGGTGGGGTGGTTCTGGGAGCACTCGCGGCGTAAATTGCGCATTTAGCCCTCATAGAAATAGTTTAGAGAAAGAGGGCACGCAAGACTTGCCGACGCGGCGGCGCGCGGCAGAATCGCGCGGCCTCGACCTTGGCCGTCAAACCGGCGCATGCGCCCCGCGCCGCCCCGCGTTCCACCGGCAATTATGTCATTATATTCGCTGCTGTTGTGTTGCCAAACAGAGACGCGCTCCGCTGGACGCTGGATAGATTCCTAACATATTTCATGTAACGATCTGGCTTCGCTACATTTTGATACAAAATACTGACTTATAGCTTCACAAGACATTGTAGAGCACGAGTCTTGCTTCACGTGTTTCCACCAATGGCAATGGGCAATGCATCATCTATTAAGCAAGTAGATAATAATATATAAGTACATAAAGGATCATAGGTACTTATGCTTTGTATCTGTCAAGGTCTTCAATATGTGTTAGGTACGAGTAGGTACAAAATCTAAGCAAGCAGGTGGTGAATAATACGAGTATTATGATGTCAATTGATTATTTATTTCTGTTATAAAATATTTGTCATGTTATGGTTCTTCGATATTTTTATTTTGAGTTTGGATTACTCTGATTCAACATCAGTATTCAAGGCAAAGATACCTGTGTATTTCAGGCTTTACCGCGATCTGTGACGCAAACTCAACATGACAAATCGATTCATACAATATACCTATTTAATAAATAATAATAATCGGTTCTCGATTGTCTTGATAAGACTAAGTAATATGTAGGTATGTGGAATATACACGTGCTAAGTTATTGATGACATAGTATTAAAAATAACCACCTATTGTTTTTTTTTTTTAATAAAACAATACATTATCTAACAAATCATAATAACAATAAATAAGAATGTATGATGGAATCTTTGAAACAATTACCGATCTAAGATAGGATCTAAGTACATTTAACTACATAGGTCTGGGACATACATGTAGAGACTTCATCATTGGAACTCTATTCCAATGATGAAGTCTCTACATGTATGTCCCAGACAAAATCTTTGAAACATAAAATACGCTAATAACTATAACTATTGATTACCTACTAAGTACTAACACAATTATTATTAGTACAATAAATTTTATGCATCCCGGAAAGTCTCCATAATTATGTCATTATGGCAGCCCTAACTTAAATAACTAAAATTATTCAAAAAAATGTAAAGGTAGGTACTTACTATTGTAGATAATATGAATACCCTTTCTTGTGTTCTGTGATGAATACAATAAATTGTTGTTCATACTTCTTGTATCTATATAATTTATTGTACATTTATTCAACATTCATAAGGCATTCTATTAATATTGCCAACATCACGTGTAGTTGGTGACGTCATATCATGCTAATTATTGTTGATTTACCTGCAAGTTCTACGCTAAATAATAAATTGAGCTTCGGTTCTAGGAATTTTGTTCTTAAAAATATCTGCTATTAAAATGATCTACTACTCTCTAGAGATTCTTACATAGTACCTACTATTTAAAACTATATTGTAAGTTAAATCTTATTTTATTTAGAATCCTAAAATTATCCAGAATTTTCTTTCCGAACCGGTGGTAGAGTCAAAACATGACACAAGAGACACCTGTATGTCCTACAAGTTTTAAACAAAATAATTGAGTATTGAGTAGGTGTCTCAAGTGCACAACAGCATTATGTTGCAGCAGCAGCAGATAACAGGTGGCGTACAATAATTGTGGCCGATTCTGTATAACACAATCTCTAAAGTAAACTAAAATGGCAGCTTTAAATCTAGTTCTGTCCCTTTCCGTAGGGAGTATTATGAAAGGGTTAGCAATATTTATAATGCTCTAACAATTTTAGTTTAGTTTAGAGATTGTGCACTACAGAATCAGCCCCAATCACCGCCTTTGAAAAAGATAATATGTATTTTGTAAAAAATTGGTAAGTCATCAGTACCTACTCCAAGAGACACTATTATATTATTTTTATATGCATTTAAAAATTTGATTAAAATCTGTTTTTAAATCTTGGCGGATCGTATTTCTGCAACGAAAAAAATAAACAAAACAGACATGACATCTATTAATAGCATGATACACTTCAATGTTTTATCACGACGGAAACTGCGACCATGCAACACATTTCTGTAGAAGTTGATAAGAACCTCCATAACTCTGCAGTACTAGTGCTATAACACAGATGGCGCTGTATTTAATTTCATATTGTTTTAAATCCTATTCCTATTTTACAAAATAATCTCATGGACACGCTGCAAAATGCCTGCAAACACATCTGATTTACTTTGTTTTTTGATTTACAATTTTTCTTGGCAAATTTTTAGCTATTAAAGTATAACCTCACTCCTTATCTTATTCAGCCAAGAAGACTCGTACATATGTGATAATATTTTATTTTGTTTGTTTGTTTTAAAGTCTTTCATGCACATAAAATACAATGTACAAAGGCGAACGAAATACCTAGAGGTATTCATTATTGTAGGTGGTATGTAAACTCCTAAAATTGGCCTAAGTTTCAAGAAAAGGAGACAATTTTCTTTATAATTTAATTTTTTAATAACTACAACTTAACCTTTGACATAGTTTTCAACTTTTCTTAACCTATTACTTCCTACCTACCTACTACCTTTAGGTAGGTATATTACTACATCCCTGAAGCGTTACATCTTGGAAGATATAACTTGTACCGTGGGCGGTAAGTTATCCTCCAGGTGACCGCTCTCCGGAGTGACCTTATCATTAATTTTTTTTGAGCGGTTATTTACTACATCTAAGTTTCTCTCTTCATTTCGCCTGGTTCTGGGAAAGAAAATATTATCTCGTGAGCGTGATTTTGTTCTGTGTAAATCTTTTATTATTCAGCCCTCGGTCTACCAGTTGAAAAAATAAGATACCTACCTCCACTTATTTTATATTTTATTATCCACTACAAGTTAGCCCTTGACTGCGATCTCGCGGCTCATCTGACGGTAAGTGATGATGCAGTCTAAGATGTTAGCGGGCTAACCTGTTAGATGCATGGCAGTTACATTAAACCCATACCCCTATTCCCGAATCGACTCTGCCGGGGATCGTACCCGGGACCTCCCGCTTATAAGACCACAGCTTTACCACTGCACCAGGGAGGTCGTCAAAAAGACCGTCGTTTAGCTGGTCTGAAACCGCACAATATAGTGTAGGTCACGCATAGGTTAAATTTTATCCCCAAAAATCAAGGAAATTTCTCCTGTAAGTATATAAAACCATTTTTTTTATCCACTAGGCACAAGTTAGCCTTTGACTGCGATCTCACCTGATGGTAAGTGATGATGCAGTCTAAGATGCTAGCGGGCTAACCTGTTAGGGGAATGGCAGTTATATTAAACCCATACCCCTATTCGGTCCATCAGGTGACCCGCCCCGCCTGCTCGTTTGCTCGCTATATGTATACTCGTATATATAAAAAAATTGTAGCTACCTCCGACTCAGGCAAATGTTGAGCACGTTCAGGATTGGAGCTTCGACGAAAAGTTTTATAAGAAGAGCAACTACGGTCCCCTCGAAAATGATTCCAAAACATGACGTCAGCTGTAATTGAGAATGCATAATTTCATTCAAAGGCTGATGTTTTTTTTTTCAATTCAATTATTAACTTATTTATTAGACAATGCACTTACCTATAAACTAAAATGACAGCTTATGGATAACGCCTATATCAAAAATAAATTATTTCTAACTGATTATTAGATATAGGTCTTCCAAAAGACCTAAAATTCACATCCTCGGTTAGTTTTAAGTTTGTTATCCATTTTAAAAAGAAAAAAAGTGCGTTGAAATTTTATGACGTCACAACTGTGAATTTCATACAACTTTCATACTAGAAGTGCGTTTTTAAGTATGATAAGTATTTTTTAAGTAATTATTAAGTATTTTTGCTGATTTTATTGAGTGGTCATCATCCCTATTAAAAAAGGATGCTAACCCATTCATAATACTTCCCGCGGAAAGAGAAGAAATAGATAGATAGAGCTGTCACTTTAGTTTAAAGATTGCGATAAAGTATAAATATAATTGGCCACAATTTTCCCTTAATTCATGCATGTATTTAAAAATTAAAAGTCCTCTCTATGAGTTTTCCTATTAGAGGCCTTTTTCCGTTGATGAAAATGGGCCTTTATGGAAAATCTAAGGTATATAAAACCAGCCAAGTGCGAGTCGGACTCGCAAACCACGTCCGTACCATCGTACAAGATTTAAAACTATTTATTTATACTAATATTATAAAGAGGTAAAGCGACTTACGTGAGTAAAACTTGCAAGTGTAATCGTGGCCTTAGATATAAATGAAAGTTCCACTAACGCCCATTAACGTGTCACTGCTGGGCGCAGGCCTCCACTCTCATAAGAGAGAGGAAATTAGAGCTTAGACTCACCACGCTGCTCCAATGGGAGTTGGCGGGCTTAAACCACTATTATCATGTTAGTGATAATTACCGAGACCGACGGCTTAACGTGCTCTCCGAGACACGGGGGTGAAACACCGCCAAATTCCTAACTCCGGGCTAGTACTGAGAATTTCTAGACAGAAAAACCCAATACTCAATTATGGCCCGACCCGGTCTCGAACCCGGGATCTCGTCGGCCGCAGTCGAACATGCTAACCACTAGACTAACGAGGCAGTTTAAATGAACTTACGGCATTAAAATTGTCGTGATGCTGTGGGTTGCGGGTGACGAACACGCTCCTCGCTATCAGCGTGGGGTGGAACAAGTAGAGCCCGTACGTGAGGCGGCTGAGCGGCACCCATGGGAACCAGCTCAGGAAGCCATTGATGATCGCTGAAACGTATTAAACGATTTCATGATGAAAGAAAGAAAGAAAAAGCGTCTATTTGGAACCACAATACAATAATAGACAGATCTCAACAAACTCAAAGTAGCTATATATTTATTCAAAATTTGTACCTACCTACAGTTCACCTTCTGAACGTCGAGTTTACTAAGTATAAGTCGTGATAGAGATGATTAACTACGGTATCTTAAAACTAAAGCTACGAGGGTTACAAAAGCAAGATTAGGGCAGTGTTGTATCGGTCAATACTTATATAGGTACATTTCCAAAGGAGCAGCACATGACATAGTAAGGCAACGCCGCTGGGCCACACAGGACAGTTGAGCGCTGCGTAAACTACGCTCTCCAACTTAGCGGCTTTAACATGAGATAGATGCTTACTCACGCACATATCCAAGGGAGCAGCACATGACTAGTAAGGCAACACCGCTGGCCCACACAGGACGGTTAAGCGCTGCGTATACTGCGCTCTCTAACATAGCTTCTTTAACATGAGATAGATGGCCACTTACGCACATATCCAAGGGAGCAGCACATGACTAGTAAGGCAACGCCAACACCGCTGGCCCACACAGGGCGGTTGAGCGCTGCGTATACTGCGCTCTCTATAACATAGCTTCTTTAACATGAGATAGATGGCCACTTACGCACATATCCAAGGGAGCAGCACATGACTAGTAAGGCAACGCCGCTGGCCCACACAGGGCGGTTGAGCGCTGCGTATACTGCGCTCTCTAACATAGCTTCTTTAACATGAGATAGATGGCCACTTACGCACATATCCAAGGGAGCAGCACATGACTAGTAAGGCAACACCGCTGGCCCACGCAGGGCGGTTGAGCGCTGCGTACACTGCGCTCTCCAGCGCGTTGTAGCTTCTCCACAGGAACATGGGTCCGGTTAATGTAACAACGCTCATGATCAAGATGCTCAGGGCCGCGCCGAGGATTGCCCATTTCTGGAAATCAAAGTTCTGCATTTAAATTTAACAGTTGTGGGTGAAATGTTTGTCAAAGATGAGTTTAACCGCAAAAAGAATGTAAACTGAGTACTTAATAAACTCAATCCACTATTCTGTGAGTTACCAAACGGGATAAGACAAAGAAATTTTCGAGAACACCATACTTAATTATTTTATCAGGAAGTTTGTAAATTTCTATCATAAGGGTATAATATTATTATATTCATTAGTTTTTGAACCATTATAAAATCAACGTAAATATGTATTAGATCCACAGATTACTTAGATCTAAGCATGGATCTAAGTTAGATAGGGGGCTCAAGTTAAAACGGGTTTGTTTGACGTTTGCATTTTTGGACCACTTTAAAAAAGGACGAGGTTCTCAATTCGACACGTATTTTACATCTACGTGAAGAATTATTGTGTTTCTAACACGTTGTCCATTGCAAAAAGCGATATCTTCTTAATAATAGTCACTGCAGAAAAAGATACAGGAAAATTAAAACTCGTCAATTTCATCAAAGTTACCTGTGGAATCTTTTTCAAGTTGCCAGCGGCGGTGATCTGCGCAAATATGTAGCCACTGAGGAAGCCAACGAGGTACGGAGCGTATCGGGTGTGGCTCTTGATGTACGTCAGGTGGAACTGCTTCGGCCCTCGCGGGTTCGAGACGAAACTGCAAAGAAGAGTTACCGAGTATGTATCGCATGGGTATAAATTAGGCTTGTAACGGAGGCGTTCTTTGCGGAAGCAGAGGCGGATGCTGAGGTGAAGGGGCTTTGCCTCCGCGGAAGCGGAGGTTAACGGAAGCGGAGGCGGAGGTGGATTTCTCCGATCACATCGTCCATTTTCTGTGCTTTAGGATGCGATAAATCCCATACTTATTTGTTTTTTTTTGAGGATTCTTCTAAGCACAGTTGCCTTTTTGCAATGGTGTAACTGACGTCACCTGCATCGATTTGTACCTCGCATTGTAAATCAACGCAAATAAACCTCCGTTACAACTCCGCAAAAAAAACGGCGGAGGCGGAAGCGGAAGCGGAGGTACGATTTCTTGCGAAAGTTCCGCACTTACGGAGGCTACTTAACTTATGAACAAACTTACATACACAAATACACAAATAAATAGTTGCAGCGGACGGAGGATTACACCCCGGCAGGGGAGACCAGACGGCCGGGGGTCAGGGCGACAGGTTGAAAAACCGGCGGACTATCCTAGCCGAGTCTAGCAACACCGCTGTCTGCATCCTGGCTGCGAGCGAACTGCCACGGAACCCCAGTAGCCTCAGATGGTGAGCGAGTCTGACTGGGATTTCGCAGATATTTGACCCATTCGCAGATATAACGATTGGGATGGTTTCAGTGGACACATGCCACATGGCGGAAACCTCTTATTATTATTATTATTAACAGATTAGGCGAATGTTTTTTTTTTAAGTGTTGCCCTTTTATTCCATGGCAGAGTAAGCGTGGCCAGACTCTATGACTGTTGGTTCTTAGGCGAACTTTGGGCGCTGGTAAATGTCCTTTTTGATGTTTAGTTGATTCTGCCAAAATTATCATCCGAAATTAGACAAACCATAACTGCCTTGCGCAAGTGGGCCTCTTAATATTTAAAATATTTCCTTTAGGAAAATAACGCAAAGTATTTTAAACAAAGGGAAGAGTAAGGAAATAATAAATAGCTTTTTGAACCTTCAATTAGATTACTAATAGTTTTGCATAATTTTTTAATTAGCGCTCATTCGTGTTAGTATTAGTAATAATAATAAGTAATGAAGTGTCTTTTTACTGCGCAATTAATAATGGTACATAATCTGTTAGTATTAACGCAAATCAAACAATGATAGATTATTATCTTTATACTATGCAAATTATATACTACTAGCTGATGCCCGCAACTTCGTACGCGTGGTTTTAGTTTTTTTTATTCCTACAGGAACTCCTTAATTGTCCGGAATAAAAAGTAGCCTATGTCACTCTCCATGTTCTCAAATATACCTACCTATGCCAAAAATCACCTCAATCCGTTGCTCCGTTGCGGCGTGATTGAAGGAATTTATTTGATTTATTTGATATTTGACTAGCAGATGCTAATATATAGGTACTTAATACTTAATCTATACTAATATTATAAAGAGGTAAAGTTTGTGAGTTTGTGACGTTGTAGGGGGTAATCTCTGGATCTACTGAACCGATTTTGAAAATTCTGGTACCAATAAATCAATTTCGATTAAATTTATATTAAGGGGCCACCTCTGAAGTATGATCTGCCAAACAAAAAAGATTCATCAAAATTGATTCAAAATTGGCGGAATGATCGCGTATCTACATAACATACATACAAAAAAACATACAGTCGAATTGAGAACCTCCTCCTTTTTGAAATCGGTTGAAAATAGGAACTACAATACACTATCGTTTTTTTTATCCACTACAAGTTAGCCCTTCACTGCGATCTCACCTGATGGTAAGTGACGATGCATTCTAAGATGGTAACGGGCTAAACTGTTAGGGGCATGGCAGTTATATTAAACCCATACCCCTATTCGGTTTCTACACGGCGTCGTACCGGAACGCTAAATCGCTTGGCGGCACGTTTTTGCAGGTAGGGTGGTAACTAGCCACAGCCTCCCACCAGGCCAGACCAGGGAAAATTCAGAAATTATAAATTCCTAAATTGACCCTGCCGGGGATCGAACCCGGGACCTCCGCACGTTAAGACAACAGCGCTCAACAGTGCACCACGGAGGTCGCCATTAGTCATAGCCATAGCTAGTAGTGAAAGTGAAATAAAAAAATACTACTTGAATACACTATCGTACTGGGCATGGTATTGTATGGTACCTACTTACTCAAAAGTAAACAGCTGTATAGCAGGCAGCGAATTGAGGTAGTTGATGACCCCTGGCGTTATAATAGCCGCTACAAGCGCTATTATAGCAGCTATCCTCCCCGCGCCGGGGTGCCGCTTGTAGAACCAGAACAGCAGAACTGTGACGACGAAGAAGTGGTAGTCGCAGGGGATGTACCAGCTGATCACTAAACACTGGACCAAACAATATGATTACGGGTATGTTCCGAAATATACTGCGAGCACTGTAAGGTGTGACATCAATTTACTATACTGCGAAGCCGTTCCTTTATAGTTAGGTATACTGGTTACTGCTTAAAACGGAACGCAGTCAGCACTGAGAGCACCTTACCTCGAAAACGCCAGTGCTCACAATACAAAAATGGCGACGATTTATGACGTCATATATTTCCCTAGGATACTGCGGCAGTTTACTGTCAGTCGGCGCCAAAATGGCGGCGCCAGCTGAGGGGGTAGCGGAACGAATTTCTCCACAGTAAGAGCACTGAACAGTGCTCGCAGTGTATATCAGAACACACCCTACGTACATCAAAACCAATATCATCATAATAACTATCTAAACTTAATATTATAAAGAGGAAAGATTTGTTTGTTTGTAATGGATAAACTCAAAAACGACTCAACCGATTTGAAAAATTCTTTCACCTATAGAAAGCTACATTATCAGCTAGTAACATAGGCGAGTAACACATTTTCAAAAAAAATAGAGATCTTTACGAAAATTGCAATAATTTGAACTAAGTCAGAAAAAATCGTCTCTTTTGAGAGCTTACGTGGCGTGCGCTGCGTAAATAGTTAAAGTTACACGAAAACGGTGGAATTGTTCCTCTCAAAAAGTTCTAAAAAAAGTCCGCGATAGCATAAATATCTATCTTTTAAGGTTGACCCACAATAATCATTTTTATGATTTTCAAATTTGGTCGAAACCAATGCTTTACTTGCGAAGATGTTTTTACCGACAAGTATTAATAATCCTTATCAAAATAAATAGGTATGTTATTCATCTCAAGACGAAGTCGCGGGCATATGCTAGTTAATAGGGACGATGCTGATGATGATTTTAAGTTTGATAAAGAGTTGCTGATTTGATTAAGTTATCATCATCCCTATTATAACTTCCGATTAAGAAATCCTAAACCTTTCACCCTTAGGCCTATTGCGCATTATAAGAAAATGTCTTGTGTCTAGGTTTTGTTTGTGATTAATTTCCTTACCGTGTTCTGGCTGTCGATGTAGTTGCCGACTCTATAAGCAGGTTAAGCCACCTGCAGTTCTCGCTTAATAATTATTATAAGGCGAAAAATATGGTGTTTTTGTGCATTAGTGATTAATTTGCGTGCAGTCTGGCTATTTACGTAATTTCTGACCATGAGCAAGTTTTTAAGCTACTAGTCTCGTCTCTTATTCATTAGGCGGAAAATATGGTGTTTTTGTGCATTTGTGATAAATTTGCTTACCATATTCTGGTTATTGCCATGAGCAAGTTATTAACCCACCAGTTCTCGCCTCAAAATTATTAGGCGGATAATGTGGTTGGTTAGGTTGCGTGCTATGTGCGTTTGTGATTAATTTGCTTACCATATTCTGGCTGTTGATGTAGTTGCTGACCATGAGCAGGTTCAGCCACCAGTTCTCGCGACATGGCTTCGTGTCCTCAGAAATGGCCCTGTTCCACAGGGGACCGGAGCCAGTGTATGGGTAAATCGCGCAGACGTAGAAAATTACGACTGCATAAGACACCACCAATCTGTGGATATATAAAATTATGTATTACTTAAGTGGATCGCCCGCGACTTCGTCAGCGTGGATTAAGTTTTTGATTCCCGGCGAAACTCCTTAATTTTCCGGGATAAAAAGTAGCCTATGTCCTTCCTCGTGATGTACCTAACCTATCTCTATATAAAATTTCATCAATATCGGTTGAAAAGGTAGGCCCTTTAGCGTAGCAGAAAGACAGATATATAGACATACACTTTTGCATTTATAATATTATCATTATTAAAATATTTATTTAATGATTGTGTAGTTTATTTAGTTTTAATCAGATATTGTTTATATTTTCATTTAACGTAAGGATTCTCGTGTATGTCTTGAAATAAATATTGTTATCTTTCATTATAGGTAACTAGCTGATGCCCGCGACTTCGTCCGCGTGGATCGAGGTTTTTCGGTTTTTCATTTTCCGGGATAAAAAGCCTATGTGTTATTCCAGACTATAATCTATCTCTGTGCCAAATTTCATCCAGATCCGTTCAGTAGTTACGGCGTGAAAGCGGAACAAACATACAAACAAACTCACTTCTCACACTCACACTCGACAATGCCTTAGTACAAAATATATATTCTAAAGGTTACCTTCATTGCATGATAAATATAAAGGACACAATATTACAAAAGTAGGTACAAACAGGTGAGGTGACCTTATCACTAAGGTGACCTCTAAACCTACATTAATGAATTTAATTTATTACTTACTGAGAGACTTTATTTCATATTATTTAAAATATGTAGATTATCTAAATGATAAAAAAGCATGGATTTGACTCGCTCCAACAATGCTTAGCACTGCGGTTATTTATGTACTTATCTACACACTAGTCTACACATTGATGTATGACATCTGCTGGTTCTTGCTGGTTCTTCTCGGTAGGAACGGCAATGCGAACCTGTGGTAGATTCATTCGACGACCAAACGCACTTTAAAATTTATTTGAAAATAAAAAAATGTAAAAAATATAAAAACCAACTTCAATAACCACAAACACTAAAAAAAAATATTTTAATTTATTACAAAATCCATACTCCATACTAATATTATAAATGCGGAAGTGTGTCTGTCTGTCTGTCTGTCTGCTACGCTTTTCCGGCCCATCTTTTCAACCGATTTTGCTGAAATTTGGTACAGGGGTATCCCGGGGAAGGACATAGGCTACTTTTTATCCCGGAAAATTAAGGAGTTCCCGCGGGAATCAAAATAACCTTAGTCCACGCGGACGAAGTCGCGGGCATCATCTAGTATATTATATATAGAAAAGTTAATGTAGTTCTATAATAAGAAGACCGCGTTGTCACACCGTGCAATTTGTTAGGGCTAGTACCTATTAGTGTTACAGATAAAAACACTTATCAACAGAAATAAACGGTTACAGATTGATTGGGTTACAGTATCGTATTATTATCTGTTATATACTTAAGTGTTGTTTGTTCTATAACAGTTTCAAAAAACCGTGTTTAAAACACTTATTTCGGTTACTGTTTCAGTCCTTATGCCTTGCACTGGTGGAATCGCGCCTTAAAGCAGTCTGCGCACGAGCTCCGAGGAATCGGGGTCTGAAGAAACGACGACGGCTGTACGCCACCCCCGATCGTCTCTCCATAACCAGCTCGCTCCCAGCACTAGTTTCGAGCTTGACGCGTGTAATTTTGCGATAGCAGTATTGTTTTGTACTTTAAACAACTCTAGGTCATTACTTTAACATTCCATAGGATTCCTCGGAGCTCGCGCGCGGACTATAGATACCAATTTGATATTTAACGCATCTATTTCTATGGTAGAACTATACCTGAGATATCGCTTAAGAAACAGGACTAATAGATTGGGAAATCTGCTGGCTTTGGCGAGAGCAGCTGCTGTCAGGAACCCAGACAGCAGAAAGAAGGAATCCACTACGATGTCCTCGTGTAAGACGAACAGTCCTACTATTGATAAAGCATCCTGAAATATTGAACACAAACATGAGATATAGTGTACACGTGAAATATTGAAAACAAACATGAGATATAGTGTACAGTTGTGTGTACAGTTGTACACGTGAAATATTGAACTCAAACATGGAGATGATATAGAGTACACGTGAAATATTGAACTCAAACATTGAGATAATATAGAGTACACGTGAAATATTGAACACAAACATGAGATAATATAGAGTACACGTCAAATATTGAACAAAAACATGTGGTACACGTCATTTGAAAGAAAAATAATTCAAATTTTCAAAGCTTATGCCTGATTCTATCGACGACATCTAAGCCCAAACATACACCGATTTTTCCGAGATACTTGAACAGATTTGAATAATAACTTTCCAGAGGAAGCTCATGTGATAGTGCCATAAAATATTTGAATCCAACTCCTCAAGTCCGTTGCTGCAGGGTGTCTGCCCACCGGGAAATTTCATCAAAATTGGTTGAACAGATGGGCCGTGAAAGCGTACCAGACAGACAGACAGACGGACAGACAGACAGATACACTTTCGCATTTATAATATTAGTATGGATTGCACATTTGGGTTTACATTGTGTTATTCTAAAATGGTATCGATATTGTTCGGTGAAAACAAACATTAGGCTTTCAAAAAAAGGAAGCCAATTAGAAAAAAGCTCAGATTTTTTTTCTTTCTCATACTTTTGAATTAGTTTTTAAACTAATCTAGTTACATAATATATTAGTACCTCGTCCACTTTAAACCCATTGCTGACCGGTCCACCATTGAATATCCCATACTGATGTCCGAACACAATGATGCACATGGATAAAAACTTGATGCCGTACACCACATCGGTCCCTTGGTCAGTCCTTTCAAGAAGCTTGCTTGCGTTCGATTGTAAGTCGAATGCCTTTACTAGTTGGTGTTCTTAAAAAATAAACATCATAAAAATCAATGTTTACCTAATAGTTTTTTTATTTTATTTTTTTATCCACTACAAGTTAGCCCTTGACTGCGATCTCACCTGATGGTAAGTGATGATGCAGTCTAAGATGGTAGTGGGCTAACCTGTTAGGGGCATGGCAGTTATATTAAACCCATACCCCTATTCGGTTTCTACACGGCATCGTACCGGAACGCTTAATCGCTTGGCGGTACGTCTTTGCCGGTAGGGTGGTAACTAGCCACGGCCGAAGCCTCCCACCAGGCCAGACCAGGAAAAATTCAGAAATTATAAATTCCCAAATTGACCCTGCCGGGGATCGAACCCGGGACCTCCACACGTTAAGACAACAAAAGACGTTAGTTAACAAATGCAGGCTGAAAATATTGACAAGAGTTTTTTTTGAGGAAATGTTATTTTAAAAGAGTAATATATTAAGTAAAGTGTCAAAGGATTAGTAATTATATCAATCTTCTTGAAAGCCTACAATACTAAAGGAATAATAATAGCTGGAGTGAAAAAAATGATAATTCAACTTACTGATGCAGTTATCATTCAATTCCTTCTTTTTGTAGTTTAATAATGTGCATATCAATGTAATTACCACCAAACATGCTGTCATTCCGCTAAAATGAAAATAAAATTAGCTATTTTTGTGCTTTTGACAGGGACAGACAGACACGCACTTATTATATGGGTTACAGAAAAAAATCGTTAGGCATATTTATGTATTATATTCCTTAACGATTTTATATATATATAGATTACTATACTTATTAGATTTTATTAAAAATGAGAAATATTGACCTCCCAACGGGACGAAAAATTGGACTCGTGTCTGATTTTCCGTCCCGTTGGTCCCGGGAAAGAGATTAGGCGCAGAACCGGCGGTAGGTACTCTCAGACTAATTGAGAGTCTCAGTAGCACGGGGGTGCAACACAGCGCCAACTTCCTAAATCCGTAGGTAGAAAATTTAGTGTCTGAAAAGCCCAGAACTTAATAATGGCCTAGCTAGAGAGTAGAGACCTAACGAGACCACGACAGTGACTAGACCAATGAGGCACTTATATAAAACAGCACATCCATAATTACAAAAAAATATGCGATCTGCACGATAGGCAAACTGGAGGCCGTAATAGGCTCATGACTCCATCGCTCCGCCTCAAAAAAGTCATAAGGTCATTCGTGGGAATGAGCATTCTTTTCTATAAAAAATTCCACAACATATTTTAAACTTGCCTATCCACAAATTTAAGAAGTCCATTAAAAGTATGCTCCTGAAAAAAGCTTATAGCTACTAAAAGCTTATACTGTTGAAGATTACTCGTATGTAAATGATAGAGGAGCATGGATTTGATCGCTCCAGCAATGCTAAGGACGGCGGTTATACACATTGATATAAGAGTTTCTTGCTGGTTCTTTTCGGTAGGAATGGCATTCCGAACCAGTGGTAGATTCACTCGACGATTCAAAACTACTTGTAATAAGTTTATTTGAATAAAAATATATGATTTATGAGTTACGTACATGAAAGCATAAAACAGGTTGTCATAGTGCAAGGGTTCGTCTGCCTTCTGACAGCTGTCATTCACGGAGATGCGCGCGCGCAGCCCAACGGCACCGAGGTGGCTGTGTGCCAGCAGCACGCCGGTCAACTTCTCCACTGATCGAGGTTGGCACACCTCTGGCACGCAGACTCCCCATGTTAGCTTGTTTAGCGGCCTCTTTATCGGCGACTCGTACTAGAAAAATACGATTATTTAGTAAGTGGTGATCGCTGATCAGCCTAGTGGTTCACTCGGGTGGTCGCGGATGCGATCCCGGGCACGCACCTTGAAACTTGAATGGATGTTTATTACTCAACCATGCCAGAACGGCTGAACGGATCTGGATGTCTTAAACTGGATTAAAGTCTGGAATATATATACGCTACTTATTTTCCCAGAAAATTAAAGAATTCCCGCGGGAACATAAAACCTCATTCCACGCGGACGAAATCGCGGTCATCAGGTAGTCTGCCATAAAATCAAGTGTCTCATAGGATAGCGTGCAAAGGTTATAGATTTTTCTCAGCAATAACTTATAATTAGGTATAGTTAATTCATAATGACCCAATCATCAGCGTTATTAACATTAACTTGGCCTACAGATACGATAGCGTGACGCCAGCGCAGTGCGGTAAAAACGTAACACAGAGCGCGCGTCCAGCTGTGTACGATTTGTAATACAAGGAAATGGGAGCATAATGGAGCGGATGACTATCGGTGCACAGCTCTGCGTTTCACAGTCTTAATACAGTTCCTACATCATTGTAATACGAATCAAATGAAAAAATAGTCATGAAAAAGGAGCCACGTTAGATTTGCTATCATTGTTCTCACTGTAATCGCACCGCCACATTTTTTATGGTACATTAAGGTTTTTTATAGCATAAAGTTCTTCTTTAATTGATTATGTGGTGAAAATGTTTGCGGCGATGTTAATGGTGTTTTCGGGCTTGCCTGTTAGGGTATTTTCCGGTGGGGTTGTAACTAGTGGCCGAAACCACCCAGACCAGAGAAAATCTGGAAATTATAAATTCAAAAATTTACCCTGCCAGGTATCGAACCAAGGACCTCCCAGTTCTAAGATCACAATGAATGAATGGAGTGCTTATATCAGAGCATGGACCAACCAAGAATAAACCATGGTTTCATTTACCTCAATCACATTGAGAGCCGACTCATAGGGGTCGAAAGGATCAGTAGCTTTCTTCACAGCCTGGCTCGTCCTTTCCAGCACGATATCTGACAAGCAGTACTGGCTCCTGAGCTCAGGGTGCTGTTTGTACCAGGGCGCCCGCATGCACTCGTCGAAGTTACCCAAGTGGAACCTATTGCCGTACAGCAGGCCTTCTGGCTCCGATGATATTGAGTCCCAATCTAAAAATACAAATAAAAGTAAGTAAGTTTACTAGAGCTAGCTACTGGAGCTGTCAGCAGAGGCTGCAACCTATCTTTTATTTTCCCCGCGTAAAAAGTATCCTAACTTTGACGACCTCCGTGGCGCAGTGTTGAGCGCTGTTGTCTTAACGTGCAGAGGTCCCGTGTTAGATGCCTGGCAGGGTCAATTTAGGAATTTATAATTTCTGAATTTTCCCTGGTCTGGCCTGGTGGGAGGCTCCGGCTGTGGCTAGTTATCACCCTACCGGAAAGGACGTACCGGCAAGCGATTAAGTGTTCTGGTACGATGCCGTGAAGAAACCGAATAAGGGTGTATTGGTTTAATATAACTGCCATGCCCTTAACAGGTTAGCCCGCTACCATCTTAGAGACTGCATCATAACTTACCATCAGGTGAGATCGCTGTGAAGGGCTAACTTGTAGTGGATATAAAAAACTGCCCAAGGAAGGGTGTACCGTGTACAGTGTACAGTGTACACTCTATGCCAACTATCTCCATGATCCTTTGGCTAGTTTATTCAGCTGCAGATCATATTATGGTCCAAGGTTTACGCCCTGGGTTAGACAAAAATCTTTACGGAATTCTCAAGTGCAGTCTGGAGATGGAAAGTTAGTGGTGTTACATCCTCTTGTATTAATGAGCCCTTATTCTACGCCTAATTTATTTTTGGTCATTCCAGGTGGCCGCTCTCACTTTCATAGCATAGAAGGTAAGGGAATGGTGTACCTCGTTTGCACACTATAGTATTATCAGTTAACATCTGTTAAGTTTAGTTATAGTTGATTAAATAAATTAAATAGTCTTCGTTGAGATTGGCTGACATGGTAGACATTTTATCACTTACTCCAAACCGCCCACAGCGTGAAGTTCTGCAAATTACGCAGCATCAACAGCGTCCTTTCCAAACACGGCTGCTCAGCTTCCGTCCAATTCTGATTCTTCAACGCAAACAAAACGTCATCCAAATAAACCTGACTTTCGTTCACGTTAAATGTTTTATAAACCTCGTGCTTTTTATTAGGTTTTGTTTCCGAAAAATTTGCCTGATTGTCCGACGGAGTGGTGGAGTCCCCATTTTTTGTTAAAGTCACAACCGAACATTTTATTAAAACAAAGTTAATTCCGACTAATAGTGTTAACGCTTTCATGTTGTCCCTGCGAGAGCTGTTTGTTTATTAACTGGAGTTCAATTGAGACTGTATTTCATTATACTAAGTGGAAAAAATCTTGCATAACCGAGTCAGGCAATCTTAGGAGTCGCCGGTAATTATTACACTATTGTGTTAGATTTTAATCAATCGCAAGACCGTCTTTATAGTATAGAAAATGTACTAGTTTAGGTATTTAACTAAAAACAAAGTTATGAACCGACAGAGCTAGGTCTTGAAGTACCTACCTAAGTTTTTTTTTGTTGCAAGATAGGCTTGCGCTTGACGACGATCATCCTTATGAAAACTTATGCTTATGCTAAGTTACTTTCGTATAAATATAATACTATCATGGTCTTGTGGATAGTTTCAGCATATTGGATAACGTCACAAGGTGCAATGTTGCAAAGAGTCAAATCATCGCAAATCTTCTGACCTCAATTATTATACTTACTTAATCATTTTCATGATTTGTGGTAGGTAGGTGATGATGACTACGTTGTAGATGCAAAATTAACAAGACCATGGAGGTATTGTGTATATAGTGCCCAAAATTTAGGCAGGCTATAAGAAGTACTAGCACAGAATAGTGGTACCTACTAGCCTATTGCTTTAGACGTTGACGACCTCAGTCCGAGATCGCAGTCTCTCGTCAGAATGACAAAGGCCATATCCGCACAAGTGCCCGTCCCGGATCTCTCCGAAAGTTAGAGATCCGGGATTCGAGCCCAGAACCACAGAATAACGCCCGTTGATAATCATCAAACAACCAAAAATGTTTATTAATCTGTCAATGCCATCTGTAAAATTTTAGCTGAGCCTCTTTGAATGAATTTCTGAGTGAAAAGTTGTGCGGGTAGGTATTTACCGGCTGGCCTCAATGGCCGGTAGAGAACCATGTTGTGCTCCGTGATTTCACGAGATGGCTCTGTACCACTACGTAGTACCTTATTCTGTGGTATGTGTATTAAGGTCAGTTTCTAGGACAAGTAGAATTTCTGTTACAAGTTGTAGGATGTAGATAAGTCAAATTAATAAAACCTTAAATCCTTACCTACTAAGTTTTTCAAGTAAGGTACTACTCATAATTTGAAAATAATCGTCCTGATTCTATCATGGACAATAAATCAATTTCTTTCTATTGTTCTTTGAAAATACAGTTTTTTAATTTTATTTGTTTTTATGGTATAGGTAGTTACTTTCTTACGCAAAGTCTTCATCATTGGATACATGTGTCTCTACTTATTTAGATATTATTTATAGATAGGTAGGTATATTTCCAAGATGTACTTATCTATTAAAGACATTTCTTAAAGCAAACATTATAGAGGAATATAATTTTGTTATTAAACACTTTTTTTAATATTAGAAATCAGATTTCTAATCAGGTTTAGGTACTAAAACACCAGGGTTTTAGTACCTAAACCTGATTAGAAATCTGATTTCAGGCATGGGATCCTTCATATCAGAAAAAAACAGGATTCCCGCGGGATTGACTAGAAATAAACACATCTTCATTTAATATCTTTATTGAGTCATACAATCATTTTCTAATAAATATATCTACATTTCATACATACATTAATTTTGCACTACAATAACGCCTACTCACTACTTATAAATACGTGCATATTACATAACTAGAAACAATTTATTATATCTCTAATACTATGTATTATGTATTGAATACCTACTTAATTCTCTAAAACTCTAATAATGAAATACAGTAAATTAATTTAATTCTAAATAACTGTATACCGTGTGTTACATTAAAATAATGACCAAATTAGGTAAACCATAGGTAGATAGTAGGTAGATACTTACTTAAAAGCTTTGACAAAGATTTAAAACTGCAATATTTTGGCTTGAATTCCAAAGTACGAGTATATCGTCTTTATTTGGTAAAAGTTTTAAATATAAAGGTCAGATAGAACTGTTCTATGCCAATAATTTTTGAGAAATGAAATTGTAATAAACATTATTATAATATTGCTCTATTACTATTAACACGTAGCAACTAAAAAATAAAAGCAAAATAGAGTAAAAAATACAAAATATATTTGCAAAAATAGAATAAATATAAAATTTTATGGTATTTTTAAATGGTATTCAGTTTTAAAATAAGTACTTACTTAAGTATAATTTTTTTCCATAAATGTAATCTTACCTTGTGGTATTAATAAATGAAATATTATGTGTAGAAATGAATATGTTAACTTAAAAATTAGCTATAATATATTGTGTTAAAATAGAACACTCTGTGAAAATAAAAACTATAATAAAATAAATATCAATTAATCTACTAGCGCCATTTAATGTACAAATCTTTGGAACGCGTTGCGAAGAACACACTGACTAGATTCCCACTCATTTCATTTTAGTAATTAATACCATCCGTAAATTAATACCGTAAATTACTTTTATACTTAATCTATATAATTTTCTTAAAAATAATTTAATATTTACAACATACTAATTTAAATTTTAATCAATACAATGATATGTTTTTAAATATTATAATATGAACATTTTATTGGCATATTATTACAGGTTTATGATATTATTTTTATTATTTAAAAAACATAAATATTATTAAATATTCCAATATATAAATAGTAAATAAAGTAGAGTAAGTAGTACAGTAAATTATATTAAATCTTCCACCACATAAACCACCACGTTTTTCGGACTTAGATATTTTTTATTATAGCTGTGCCTTTATCTCATAAGATGCAAAATATTATTAGTTTTATATTACTTTAGCTCTTTCTTGAATGGTGTAGCGTGATTATGATAGACTAGACTATATGCTTGATATAGCATGACTTTAATAGATGAGACTAGAATGGATTATTTGGACTAGAATTTTTTAATATAAAACCTTAAATTGAATGACTAGAAACTTTAAAATATAAAAGAATACATTGTTTTTTTAGTTTAGGTGATAAAGTAAGATTTTTGGACTAGATTTATTTTGATGACTAGATAGTTTCAAAATTACAGTTTTATTTCACGTAGAACCTAACCACCTAACCACCTAAAACACGATCGTCAACAATATTAAAACAGTACGGATTTAAGAGATGGCAGTATGACACCTGATGAGATCGAGTAAAACTAGAGATCGAAGTAAAATGTTTAATCTATTTTTTTGGCTTTTGTTACTGTTACTTTAATAATATGACTAGAAATTAAGACCAGATTTAGAATAATAATTATTGTAAATATATTTTTAAATCCATTCATTAAGGACTAGAATAGATGAGATCTTTTATGTAGTTTTTATTAGATAATATTATTATAAACTTATCAGAACAATGTTCTACAAAAAATAAATTAAAATCTGCCTTAAAATTAGAAATGACTAGAAAATCCTACATGATTTTGACAAATAAATAATAGTTATTTTTTTATACTGTTTTGTAAATTGATAAATTTCGCTTAAAATTAATAATGACTGCAATATGAACGACAAGAATAGGATTAAAACATCACCTAACATAATAAAAAAAATTGACATGGTAAATTAAACAATAAGTTTTTGAATGTTTTATTTCGCTTAAAATTAGTAGACTGTAAAATGACTAGAACTGGAGTAAAATTACATCTAAAATATAAAAATAATTGCATCTATAATCAAACGTATTATATATGAAAAAATATGCAATAATATGTATGTAAAGTTATGCAATAATTGTATAAGTAAGTAAAACTATGCAGTGCTAAAGAGTAGGTACCTAATTGACAAGGCGACCTACCTCAACAAGAAAATTTTCAGTCGTGGGCAGTGAAAGAATTATGAGATGGCGAGCAATGCATCTAAAAATATGCTCCACAATCGATCGATAATGCGAACCCTTCACGACAATCTAATTGCAATGGCCTAATAAAACTGGATTTGATACACAAAGACAGTTTTATTAGGCCATGATTAGGGGTTTGAATTTTTAATAAAGTTAACGTTTATTTTGTGTTTTATAATATCTTGTTTGTATAAATAATTTTGGTAATATGTGTAATGTTTACAAACAGTTCAGTAAACGATGTTGCTTTTCGCCTCTTGGTTTTTTATACAGTAACGTTCGTTTAGACGATTTTTTAAAAAAAGATTTTACGTTTGTATGCTTTTCGGTATGAATTATGAAATTTAAAATACCACATAACTTTTAACTAATAAATAATTATTGCATTTAAATAATTTGTAAGTTAACAATTACTTAAAACACTTTTTTTTTTGGTGTGGTTGCATTTTATCGGTTTCAAAGTAAAACTGGTGTCAGTTCCTGGTTCGGTAAAAATTAATGAGATGGCACGAATTATTGCATTTAAATAATTTGTGAGTTAACAATTACTTATAACACTTTTTTTTGGTGTGGTTGCATTTTATCGGTTTCAAAGTAAAACTGGTGCCAGTTCCTGGTTCGGTAAAAATTAATGCGATGGCACGGCGATGCATCTAAAAATATGCCAAACAATCGATTGAACTGAACTGACCTTTGTCGAGTAGCGATCGAAAAGCAATTTGCTAAGACAATTATCTTCATAGCAAAATAAAGTTAGAATGTTTGATGTAATAATATGCCAAAGAAAATGTTTTTCAACGAGTTTCTGTATTAAATATTAAATAATCTATAGGTACTATACATATCACTATATTATATACATTTTATTATGGAATTTGAATATATTTTTAAGTAGAAAAAATAAATATAAAAACCATTTATCGCTATGGAATATTTTCAGATTTTCCTTGTAACGGAGCAAAATATACTGTGAGTAAATATAATACATAATGAATATTAAAATTAATCTTGTGATGTGAATGTTACTTAATGTATACCTACTTATACAGATTTCTGAACTAGTCAGATTTAAAATTAGAAAACGCTTTGAACAGGCAGGCTCATGAATAAGTTTCTTCTAATTGAGTTTCTTGCCGGCTCTTCTCAGCAGAATCTGCTTTTCGAACTGGTGGTAGAGTCAAAACATGACGTTCCTTAAGATACACCTGTATATCCTACATGCTATAAATAAATTAATATTCAGTTTACGGTCTCCGAGCAGTTTCAAATCGGACATATTCCGACAAAACACGTGAGTCTAAACCGTTAATACTACGTTTACGAATCAAATAAATATTATAAATGCAAAAGTTTGGATGGATGTATGGATGTTTGTTACTCAATCACGCTCCAACGGCTGTACGGATCTGGATGAAATTTGGCACAGAGATAGATTATAGTCTGGAATAGCACATAGGCTACTTTTTATCCCGGAAAATTAAAGAGTTCCCGCGGGAACCGAAAAACCTCAAGCCACGCGGACGAAGTCGCGGGCATCAGCTAGTATTTAAATACCTAATAGAGAAACCCTTAGTATGGAGCACTTCTACTAGAACCGTCAAACTAGTTTACATTTTTAACTAAACTGATTTGACTCTACTATAGAAATGTTGTACACAATTAATTTAGATCTATTTTACAAAAACTAAAATTATATTTTTTTTACAATCACGAAAGATGTTTCACATCTACTCGCTTTATCTTGATGTATTTTGGAATGTTGCTGTAGGAGATCTTTCTTATATGTACAATATGTAATTCTAATTACTACTATATTATACCTACTAATTGCTATATATGTTCTATAATTCTAATTAATAAAGTTTTATCTACGACTTACCTAAAACCTACAAAATAAAGACAATATTACGATACCTAATAATACCTACATTGAAATTAAAAATGTATTATTCACATACGACCAGATGACTTATAATAAGTTGACTACAATTTTTTTATGTTTTTGACCACTTAAACATTTCCTACGTTTCTCTGAAGTTTAGAGGACCCCGACTACCTACTGAAGGCTACTGCGAAGTGCGAAGAGATCTTATAGAATAACACTAAAGGCTAAACTATGACGTCATGAAGCATGATGACTGTAAAAATTGTCAGAGAACTTTTTTGAAGACCATCGGTGTCTACTAGAACTGCCTGTTAAAAGTATAAAGAGTTACCATGTCTGTATGACGAATATAGCTCTAACCTGTTAAGTATATAGGTAAGTGACGTCAAGGTTTATGGAATTTCTCTAGGAGCAGCAGAAGAGAGACTTTACAATGTGCAAGTAAAGTCGATACTTGTTGTAATACTTGGAGTGGCATTGGAATAATATTTTGAACGTCTGGAGGAACATATTATTATATATTATCGAAAAGTATTGGGCTAAATCGTTGAAGGACATGGAGTTATTTAACTTCTGGAGTAGGTAATATTTTTAAGAACTTCGGGACTAAATGTATACCTAAGAGAAATACAAAGAGTTGTCGTGTCCGTATGAAGAATACGAGTACAAGCTGTTAGAGAAGGTGTAAGGAAAGCGCGGCACAGGCCGCAGGACTCGACGTCACCCGTCCCCTCCCCCTCCGCCCTCGTCCTCAGACCCCGTGACGTCAAGGCTTCTGGAATCTTCCGAGGAGTAGTTCGAAGGGCAACGTCTGACGTCATCCCAAGTTGGCTCCGGCTGGGGTGGTATCTTGTTCCAGAATGTGTTGAAGTTGCTGTCACGTATCGGTTCCTGCTGAGATAATAAGAAGAAATGGTTAAAGAACTTCAGAATTTATAAAATCATTTGGGTAAGTACCTACATAAATAAAAACCAATAAGTTTATAACTTACTGAAACTTGATTTACAATTTACAAAAAAAAACTTGGAGTAGGAGCCCCAATAGGATTGTAATTTGCAAAGTAGTAAAAGTTCTACAGCTAATGCCTTCTAGCTCATTGAAGAGAGAGCTGAGATACTAAACTAAGCACTTTATTCCTGTGCAATTTAGGTGCTTAAATTTTCTATATTTTATTCCCAAATATTGAACAGGATGTCCTCCACAACAATGTCTAACAACAATTTTGTGAGAAATGCTAGTCTTGCATTGAATACAAATTTTTGAAGTATGTTTTCATTGCGAAATAGGCTTACGTTTGACGATAATCATGCTTCGCACAAAGCAATGATATGGACTACGATGGAGCGTGCTTGCCTAGAAGATGCCTATTTACCTACTCTCGGTGAAGGAGGAACAAGGTTGTAAAGTTCCTGAGCACACTCACCAACGATTGTCGGAAAAAACCTAGGCAGGCGACATTGCGCAAGTTAATTTGGATATGAGCAATTTTTACCAAAAACTGGTACATACTGGTTGGTAAGGATACTCCACATGGACTTGCCGGAACGCTGAAGGTTCCTTCTCAGAATCATTTTCCGGGGTTTCGTGAGCCGCGAGATGCTTTCTCAGGTACGCCTGTCTTCTGAACATCTTCCCACACTTGTTGCAAGGGAACCGACCGGCGTCGGGCGTTGGTGCTTCACGTCTCTTGGTCGCACCAGGCACTCGAGGTTTGTGCCAACGTCTATGCGATGCCAAGTTTGCTGGGCAGTTGAAGACCTGTAACAAGATATTGATGTTGTATAAGGGTTTTGGATGCTGTATACAATGGCATTGTAACCCGTTGACTTAGGTTTTTTTTATCCACTACAAGTTAGCCCTTGACTGCGATCTCACCTGATGGTAAGTGATGATGCAGTCTAAAATGGTAGCGGGCTAACCTGTTAGGGGCATGGCAGTTATATTAAGTCCATAGGTACCCCTATTCGGTTTCTACACGGCATCGTACCGGACCGCTAAATCGCTTGGCGGCACGTCTTTGCCGGTGGGGTGGTAACTACTTAGCCACGGCCAAAGCCAGGCTAGACCAGGGAAAATTCAGAAATTATAATTTCCAAATTGACCCTGCCGGGGATCGAACCCGGGACCTCCGCACGTTAAGACAACAGTGCTCAACACTGCGCCACGGAGGTCGTCAAAAGATGTCAAAAGGTCATCAAAAGGTGTGCGACAGAAGCGACCCGACGCGATACGACGCCATAGAAAATGACAAACTTGTAAATACTCGACAACGTAGGCCACGTGGAGGGTCAGCTAGTGCTTGAGACTGTCGCGTTGCGTCGTCTCGAGTCGCGGTGTCGCGTTTGTCGCTCACGTAAGACAACGGGTTAGACACCCGAATAGAAGGACGGTAGAGGTTAAACTCCGCCTACTTACGGTACTAAAAAAAAAGCTACAGTAAGAAGGCCGCAAAACCTGTAATTTTAGCTAGATGTTACAAGTAGCACGTCGCCACTTTGTTTTAATTATTACAGTAATCTTCGCTATAGGATTACAAATACCGTTGCAATAAGGTCGCAGTAGGTATATTCGTGTTAAAGATCTCGGCGTAGGTACATTAATTACGTTCTTTTTACATAGATGCATTATTGCAGTCTGCTACTTTGCTTATAAACAATTTCTCTCTCTGCTTTTAAATAAACCTCACTATAAGGGAGGTCACAATAACCTGCGTGGGGAGTTTTTTGGTTTGTATATGTAATTATGATAAGTATGATGGTAAGTATGATGTAATTATGTTATGTAACTTTATGGAAACTCACTCTCACTAATTGCAATTTGCCTTTTTGAGAAAATCTGTAATTGGTCATATTAATCCTGTTTTTTAGTGTTTAAGTTATTGTTTATAAGAATCGCTGTTGATTTTCCTATGATAATAAAATAAAATATAATAAAATAAAATAAAACAAAATAAAATAAAAAATTATGTTATTATGGGTTGGCATGGTATGAAGATATTGTTCCACATTCAAAGTATAAACTTAAACTACTTTAGATAGAGTTACTAATAGGTAACTAAGTAGGTAGTATTAGGCCGTATTGCACAACACTGCCTAAACAGATGTATAGTCTAAGGAGGCCTGGTGGGAGGCTTCGGCCGTGGCTAGTTACCACCCTACCGGCAAAGACGTGCCGCCAAGCGATTTAGCGTTCCGGTACGATGCCGTGTAGAAACCGATTAGGGGTATGGGTTTAATTTCTGCCGTACCCCTAACAGGTTAGCCCGCTACTGTTTTAGACTGCATCATCACTTAACAACAGGTGAGATCGCAGTCAAGGGCTAACTTGTAGTGGATAAAAAAAAAGTCAGTTTTTGATACAAGAAAATTTAAATTAAACACATTACACGGCCTTATGTACCTAAGTGGGCCTTAATCAAATCAAATAAATATTATAAATGCGAAAGTTTGGATGGATGTATAGATGTATGGATGTATGGATGTATGGATGTATGGATGTATGGATGTATGGATGTATGGATGTATGGATGTATGGATGTTTGTTACTCAATCACGCCCCAACGGCTGAACGGATCTGGATGAAATTTGGCACAGAGATAGATTATAGTCTGGAATAGCACGCTACTTTTTATCCCGGAAAATTAAAGAGTTCCCGCGGGAACCAAAAAACCTCAATCCACGCGGACGAAGTCGCGAGCATCAGCTAGTAAATATTATAAAGGCGAAAGTTTGGATGGATGTATGGATGTATGGATGTATGGATGTATGGATGTATGGATGTTTGTTACTCAATCACGCCCCAACGGCTGAACGGATCTGGATGAAATTTGGCAGACAGATAGATTATAGTCTGGAATAACACATAGGCTACTTTTTATCCCGGAAAATTGAGGAGTTCCCGCGGGAACCCAAAAACCTCGATCCACGCGGACGAAGTTGCGGGCATCAGCTAGTTTCAAAATATTAAAAGTGTATAAAATATTGGTTCCACAAATTGAACTTTTACCATTTTTAACAAAATATTAATTTTTTGTTAAAAATTGTAAACTTTGATTAGGTAAATGTTTTCTTTTAGTAATCGGTTTCTGTCTGTGACACTCATTTTATTCATGAACTTGAAATTTGGTACAGGGATAGGTTGTATCCCTTTTTATACCGGAAAATTAAAAAATTCCCGCGGGAATAAAAAAAACTTAATCCACGCGCACGAAGTCGCGAGCATCAGCTAGTAATAAATAATTAAATAGCCCCATCATTGAGATAACCGCTAACAATCGTCCGTCACGCACCAACTGAAGCATCAATTAAGGTGTACTAACATTATGAGCATTTCGCTTGCGTTTCAACGCGGCTATTCCCATGGAAATGCGCCAAGTGTTTACATTCACCACCCTCGTGTTAGTCCTGTTACGCGTTCCCACATCACGAAACCTTTTATCAAGCGTCCATTGTGTCAAAAACTAAGTGGAATCGGTAATTAATGAAAAATGTCGATATTTTTGTTGATAAATAACTATTCGAAATAGAGACGAAGGGTAGGAAAATACTTAATTAAACATCAAATCAATAGATATAGGTAGGTACAAAATTAAGTTGCAAGGATGTCGACAGTTTGCTAAAACGGAACGTACATTATTAGTTTTTATTCGATTGCACACTATTTCCAAGCATTTTTAAATTACAGGTCTAAATATTTATTATAATAAATATTATAAATGCGAAAGTTTGGATGAATGTATGGATGTATGGATGTCTGGATGTATGGATGTTTGTTACTCAATCACGCTCGAACGGCTGCACGGATCTGGATGAAATTTGGCACAAAGATAGATTTAGGAATAACACAGGCTACTTTTTATCCCGGAAAACTAAAGAGTTCCCGCGGGAACCAAAAAACCTTAAACCACGCGGACGAAGTCGCGGGCATCAGCTAGTTTATTATAATATTTATTTGATTATTTGATGCAAAAGTGGGTTTGTTTGTTGGTTTGTCCTTCACGTCGCAACAGAGCAACGGATCGCGATTTTTTGCATGGTTATGGGAGAGTGACATAGACTACTGTTTATACCAGAAAATTAAAGATTTACCGTGAGAACAAAAAAACCTTAATCCACTCGGATAAGTCACGGGCATCAGCTAGTATGATAAAAAGAAGGAAAAATGCTTACCTTATCACACTCAGGACACCGGTACTCAATATGCACGATCCTGGAGCACCGATGCTGCGCAAGCGCAAACGCGTCGCTGTAGAGCCTCCGACACAGCCTGCAGATGTAGCGGCCCAGTCGGTTCTCTATCGTAGCTATCATTGCTTTGGCTTCGTCTGTCACTTCTACTACGTTGAATGCGGGGTCGATGTCGCCCTACAAGTAATTTGTAACATTAATTTTGAAAGAAAAAATATCATATACCTACTTTATATTTTTTTAACACATCTCATATTTTTAAGTAATCTGTATAAAAAAATAGTATTGGTATAGTTGAGAACCTGGAGAGTGGCATAGGCTGCTTTTTATCCCGGAAAATTAAGAAGTTCCCGCGGGAATCAAAAAAACTTAAACCACGCGGTCGAAGTCGCGGGCATCAGCTAGTATAAAATAAAATTTATTAGGTGCAACCTAATAATTATAATTTAGCTTAAAAATATCCATGATATAAAATAATCTAAATCAACGACCGAAATCGGTATGCGAATCAGCTGTCTATATTGATTGTTTGGTTTAGAACTGTAATCATTGGGTCTTTTTACTCTTCAAAAACCCCCTTTAATGTTTAGCAATTATCAAGACCAGTTACAAAAAAAGAGCAATTTGTACAAAAGCAATTCTGCGATAATGAAGAAAAGTGTTAGGTTGGAATGCCAGGAACGGATTTATTTCAAATCTAATGTCCCCAAGGCCCACCCCTTGCTATGAACGTTGCGGTTTGCCCTTACAGCTGTTATTAGCAAAAACACAACACCGTAAGGTTCTAGTCACGCCAGCGACACGTAAGACAAAAAGACGTACAACGTCGATAAAAATATGACGCCGGTCATCGTGAATCGGTATATCGTGAAGTAAAATTTTTGTCAATAACCTTTTTGTGATTTTGATAGATACTAAACAGACTAAATAGAACTATAACTGTAACTTTCTTATATCACCTTTTATTTTAAATGCGTGATAATGATTCAAATTCAGTCGCACCACTGTCGATACTTCTAATTAGTACCGAATTAGCTATTTTCTAACTTTTTAATACTTCATATACCTATGTCAAAACATACATAAACATCGTGAGGGAACCTGCAAGTCCGATAGTTCTTCATAAGGTTCTGGAAGGTGTGTGAAGTCTTGGCCAGCGAGGTGGACTATGACTAATCCCTGCTGATTCAGAGAAGAGACTCTTGCTCAGTAGTTATAGTTCGCGCACGAGTTGAATGCAGAGCAAATGTATAATGACACATACATTTACTCTGCATTCAACTCGCGCGCGAACTGTAGCTGGCAATGGGTAATGGGTTGAAAAGAAGAAAGAGAGATAGCCCATCGATTGTGCGAAAGTGAAAAGAAAAAAAAGCCGAAAGTGTTATAGAATAAAATAATTGTAATCATTAGCAGATCAACAGAACAAAAAGCGTTGACGACAAAATAAAAAGTCGCAAGTTCAACCTTGCACTAAGCGATTTCATAGCGTTTAATTGTTATAGCGATAAGGAAAGTCGCTCGAGCCCGTACTAATGGTATGGTTAGAACGTTTAATTAACAGTTCCTGTGCAGCTTTGACGGTTGTTTTAGCACGAATAAATGATGAGGTTTCCTTGCGAAGGTACGAATTATGTGCAAGTATTTTTGCTTTATTTCTTTTGTATGAGCGTTTGACTATTTGCCTTGTGTATCATCTCAGATGTTAGTTACTGTGTTATCTACTCAATTACTAGTGTTGATGATATCTAAAGAACATAGAATACAGAATACTCTCTCAGAAAATAAAATACTCTAAACGAAAGCTTTTCATCATTTTTCCAATAAAAGCCCCTAAACAAATAAAGAGAAATAAAAAAATACATTCTTCCATTGGGTAACTTAGCGTCTTTCTGACTTTAAAACCTCAATAGATCATAAGTTTGGCTTCATCTCACTATCTCCTGCATTGCACTTTCTTTTTCGAAGCCAATTCGAAAAAAAATTACAATAATAAATTAATATTCTGCTTTTGGATAGAGATTCAAAAATTGAATTGCCTACCAACTACGTTTTCTTTTATCTAAATGTTTTCTTATAAAACAAAATCTTTAAATTTAATATGGTGATATAATATTTACCTTTCGGACCACTAATGTTTCATCCTCTGCAAGATCTCGTATGATAGTCCCACTGACTGGCGATGTCTTGTCTTCATCGAACATCAACCTTCTCACAACCTTGCTCTTTTTCAAAGGCTGTAGAGGCTTCGGAGATTTCTTCGGCCTTTCCTGCACGTCCTTAATTTCAACTATATCTGGAGAACTTCTTTCGCTATTCTCGCAATCCTCTTTAGGAAGACAACTGCGTAGCTCTTCGAAGAATTGTTTAGTGAATTTGAGTTTCTTAGCTTCAGGTGAATCGCTATCATTCGAAAAATCATCATCGAATTTCCTTTTTTCGCTTTTATCTAATACCTCGTCATTAGCATTATCATCCGTGTCTTCGAAATGTCGAAATATTTTTGGTTTATCTTTTTTTTCATTTCTGCTACTATCGGGAGATTTTCGTTTTTGAACGGGAGGAGGTGTACAGGGAGGAGTGATAGGTGAAGTTGCTTTGAGTGATAAGTCGAGTGGGACTAATGGTTCATTGTAGTATGCAAGATATTGCTGCAATAGGGTCGGGTGTTGCTGTGGGATGATGTCGTGGAGGTAATTGCTGGATATGCGCACCGGTGGGGCCGCATATTGCTGGTAAAATCGGGAGGAAGCTAGCCGGTGAAATTGTGGTAACGCCGCTTCCATTTTCACACGAAGCGTATCGACAAATCCTGGTTGGTCAAACTCATTTTTTCATTCGTTTGGTTTTGATTTTGTATCTGTAACAAACAGTTAACGCTATAAAATATGCCCTTACAAGTAACAAATTCATACTTGCTAATAAAAAATATTAAAGGTACGATTATAATAACCACCGAAACATAAACCACCAAGGCACCAAGGTAAGCCAAACGAGAAAGTCATTCGAAACCTAATTCGAATGGTTTAATTCGAATAAATAATTTAATGGTAATGCTTCGATTTATTTGGAATATAGCACTTAGGTCCGCTTGCACAAGGACATTTAAACTGATTTAGTTAAATTTTGTTAAGCTCTGTCCCTTTTTGGCAAATGCATATTGTAGTTGCCAAAAAGGGACAGCATTAAAACATTTAACTAAATCAATTTAAAAGTCCTTGTGCAATTGGACCTTAATCTGAATCTTATAATAATTTTGCGAATGAAACCTAACCAAGAAGCCTGGCTTAGTCAGTGACTACAAATTGGATTAGGTCACGATAAATAGCTAAAGTATAATTTTAGTTACCCTACCAACGGATAAAATTCATAGCAACAAAGTCAGATTTTTTTTAACATATCTGTTATTGTACCTATAGTGACAATCACAAAAAGGACAAAATTTCATCTCGTCTAGTAAGACGCCCATTTCTCTGATTGTAGCAGTGTGCTTCAAATAAAGAAATTGCTTCTTTAACAAATTGATGTCAACACAAAAGTAGTGAAAGCTGGGGTAGAAATAGTTTGATTATCCGTCGTAGCTCTGTAGAGGTGCTAGACATGCTTTCGAATAACTTTTGTTATTTGTAGGGATTCGTAGACCGTCGGGTGAAGCGTTACATTGTATCTATCTAAATATTAGATACAATGTAAATTATTGCCGCAATTTACCCCTTTGTATCATACTTGCTAATATTATAAATGCGAAAGTGTGTTTGTTTGTTGGTTTGCCCTTCAATCACGCCGCAACGGAGCAACGGATCGACGTGATTTTTGGCTTGGGTATAGTTAAGGACCTGAAGAGTGACATAGGCTAATTAAGAAAATTAAGGAGTTCCCGCGGGAATCAATCATTATTGGCAGTCCGGGATACATTGCAAAGCTTGACCTGCGAAAACTACCCCCGATCTGTTTGAATGGTGTCATGATCCCATATTGTGACTCCGTTAAAAATCTAGGTATATATTTAGATTCACAACTATCCTGGTCTGGGCATGTTAAAGAGCTGAGTAGGAGGACTTTTGCTACGATGAACTCTTTGCGACGGTTGCGCTCTGTCCTGCCAATTCCTACCAAAGTTATGTTGGCACATTCTCTCCTTCTTTCTATTCTCGATTATGCTGACGCAAGCTATCTTAATTTGACTGAGGACCAACTTAACAAGCTTGAGCGACTCCAGAATCTCTCCATTCGGTTCATATTCGGCTTGCGCAAATATGACCACGTATCCGAATTTCGTCAAAAGCTCAAGTGGCTCCCTATACGCCGTCGCCGGGATCTGCATGTACTTTCTCTTCTGTACTGTGTGCTATTTCATTTAAAAACTCCCTCCTACCTCAAGGAGAAATTCAGTTTTTTTGGAGTGCAATCCGATTTAAGACCATGTCGAACCTTAATGCTGAAAACCCCAACTCATAAAACGAAGTTCTTTAACAAGTCGTTCAGTGTTCGAGCCGTTCAGCTTTGGAATGCACTTCCACTGACCATACGCCAATCTAAGTCACTGGGCATATTCAAAAATGCTGTTAAGAATCATTATCTTGCAAACTAAAGACGACAACAAAAATTAATCTCTATACTTAGTTGAAATACTTATATATTATAATTCATATATATTAGTATATTTTATGATTAGCTATATTATATATTATTTTTATTTTGATAATACATATGTTTATTATTGGTTTATGTATTAGTATGTAGTTATTTGAATGTAAGTTTATTATAGTTCCACCTGCAGTCTTTTTTCCTTTATTTTCTCCTCTTCCTAAGGTTGCCTGGTAGAGATCGCTACCTAAGCGATAAGGCCGCCTTTTGTATCCTACTTCTGTCTGTGTTATTCTTTTTTTTCCAATTTTTGTCTTTGTTATTTTTACTTGTGGTGGTACAAATAAAGTGTATAATAATAATAATAATAATAATCAAAAAAACTTAAACCACGCGGACGAAGTCGCAGGCATCAGCTAGTTGTATCTATACGATAGCTGATTTCCGCGAATTCATCCCTGTGGATTTATAAAGTAAGGTTTTGTTTTAAAAAGATCTCGTTTGATTTTCTCTAAATCGTTTAGAAGTGCGGGTCTACGTTATAGAGCGAACCTATGTACAAAATTTCAGGACGCGAGTCTAGTTTAAATTCAAAAACGAACCTTTTTTTTACGTATAGATAAATTGTCATAGAAATATGAAGACTATAGAAGTAAGATTGTGTTTTTAATTTGTCACTAGGTAGGATTTTCCTAGTGATGGGTCGGATATTTGTTGATTATGTATATTATTGTATAATTATCATACGTAATCTATCAAATATAAAGGGATGATTTTTGTATAAAAAATCATTTAATAGAGGATGCTTTAGTATCCATAAAGAACCTAAAAGTTTACAGTTACCTACAGTTTATTTTTTATTTTTGGCTGCCTGTTAACCGATCACGTTCAAACCAGTGAATACTTACTATCAAGTTGCAATATGGATTGATTGCAACTTGACATACTTTCTGCCCTGGGATACCTAACTCAGAGAATATTTTTATCCCAAAAATTATAGGGTTCCTTCGGGATAGGTGATGACAGATTTTAACAATAATTATAAAAATATACAAGCCATAGGTACTATAGCTTGGCAAAAAAGTCGTGAAATAAATAGGGGCGCCACTGTCGCAAAATTTTCTTGAATCTAGCAACCCGAACTAGCCCGCATAGTACGACAGATTAGTTTTAATAATTAACTACTTTACTGAAATCAAAGTAGTACATTTATTGATTACAAATTTCTTGTTATTTATTTATTTAATACTAAAAATAATAATAAATAACCTTATTTAAACCCAAATAGCAACTAAATAATTTATAAAAGAAGGTAAAATTTTAACTATATTACTAGTTACTAAATTAATTAAAACTAAAAAAAAATCTTTACGTGGTTGGCACCACACTCCTTATACTAATTACGCACGGGGTTATTGATTAAAATGCAGTTTAGTTAGTAAGTTTCAATATATTTTATTTTATTTACATACTACATGTACAAAGAATATAATTTGCCCAAAATATCGTCTTCCAAATATCCCATTTCAAAATGAAATGATGACAGTATAATACCGCAAATATCTAATGTTTTAGAAAAAAATTAGAAAAAGAATTCTAATTAGAAAAACTCGTATTATCTAAAAATTATTGCATCAGTGTAACAATCGTGATGACCTCTGATTGGCTGCACTTACGGCGTTCTTGGTGTATTAATGCATTTTAACCTTTAGCGGGAGAGTGGAAGCCATTGCGATCGTTACACCAAATCAATTTTAGAGAATACCACCAACTTTCGTAATTATTTGATTATGATTGCTTCATGAAGGTGTAACGGAGGAACATTCGTAAATAGCTAAATACCATCGACAGCTAAAATCATACTCCAGAACCCTTCCTTTGGGCTTTGTCGTAGTCGGGTAAAAATTGGTACAATATAATATCCGATCTTATATAAGTATATAAAAATCTCGTGTCACGATGTAGGTATGTTCGGGATAAACCCTGAAACTACTGAACCGATTTTGATCAAACTTCGTAACTATCTGTAATTTGGTCTAACTTAAAAGATAGGATAGTTTATTTGTTTTATTCTTATAGATAAGTTGGCGGTACGAAGTTCACCGGGTCAGCTAGTTAATTTATAAATATTAAACTTTCTTGTCGTGATAACGCCTATTTCTTGGGGTAAATTTATAGTGGGTATAGCATTTGATTTCAGTCGCCTACATTTGGTGTATTCGTTTGGCAAAAATGAGTCTTCTGTGAAATGTTTTGAGCAAATACGACTGTTATGCCGCGGTATCCTATTAGGTCTTTTTATCATTTCTATCCATTTCCTTTTTATTAGTTCATTTTTAAGGAAATCTACAACATAGAGATTAGAGAGTACATAATACTCGTATGTACGTACTAGTGCAATAATTATATCAATAATCTATTTCACAGCACTAGTAACCTAAAAGCGTTTTGGCGAAATATCATTATTATTATTAAATAAGTATGTAATTGAGTACTTAAACATATTTATTTACTTTTTCTTACCTTTGCTTACCTATTTACTAGTAAAATCCTTAGTCTTAAACAAGAACCATTGCCAAAACTCACCGATGAAACCCGACAGATTCTGTATCATTTTATTTTCTTAAACTATTGGATTTACGTACCTCAAAGGCACAATACATTTTTTGTGGACACTTGGCTTTGATTTTAGAGCTTTATGCACCTTAGAAATTTACTTTAAATAAAGAAATTCTTAAAAATCTTTTCTGTAACCTCGAATGTAAACAAACAAATACTAAGCAACAAAATTATGTGTACAGTTAACGACCCGTATTATTCGTACAAGAATAGGGTATTTTGAATTTGACAGTATTAAAAGATAAAAGATATAATTTGACAATCTGAACCTTGTGACCAGTTGCTAATCGAATAGACACAAACAGCGATATTTTGTTTCACTCACACTTACGTGATGGTAATAAACAGAAATTGGATAAAATATAGTGTTCTTAGTTTTTATTTTAGTCCTACCTCCTTAGACGGCAGTCGTAATTCCTTCCTCCAAGTAAATTGTAGTTAGTTCCTCCTTTCTAAAATATAGTTGAGAAAATACCGACTCCTAGGCGTATATGGGTTTAACATAACAGCCATACCCATGCCATAACCTAACCTAACAGGTTAGTTCGCTACCATCTTAAACTACATCATCACTTACTTAAGCGAGATCGCAGTCAAGAGCTAATTTGTAGTAGATAAAAAAGCATTTTCTTATATACCTAAAGATCCATGAGCTTGTCCATATTATTTCGTATATTGTTTCGCACAAACCAATTAGATTTTTCCCTATAAGCTGGATAATATAGGGCTAATAGAATGCTGTCTAATTACTGTCGCCGAGATCGCTCCCACGCTCCCCTCGTGTGTTTCCCTCGGGACTTACCCGCCTAAAGCTGCTACACCAACGGCTATATAAAAAAAATTGAATTAAGTGAAATTTAGGTCGTCCACATTACTTTTGCAAATATTATGTTCTTTCAATAAGTTCAAGCTTAGTAAGTAAGATTTTAGTTAGATTTTAGTTTATATAGTATAATATTTGTTTATTTAAGAGAATAAATTTAAATTCTTTGTGTGTAGCTTATTTCTATTTTATAGGTAAAGCCTTTTTATAGGGATTCAGCCACATTGCCCGTAATAGACCTTCATTTTTCTCTAAAAAAATGAGGGGTACAGTTTGTAAGCCATTTTGAGCGTCTTAAGCAGTTAACTGTGTTAAAAAGACATTCGTTAAAAGTATAGAATCGTAGAAAGTACAGGACCGTTGTACAGCCGAGAAATTTCAATATTTGTCCCAAAATCATGTGTATTTCGGATAAAAAACACGTAAGAGATCAAAATCTAAACTCTGCTGGAGGTTCTCAATTCAGCGTGTATTTTTTTTAATGTATGTCGGTGGTTTCTAAACCGATTTGATTTTTTTTTTAAACGTTGTACTACATCGAATTGAAATTAAGTAACCATTATCCATATCCCGTCAGTTTCGCATTTTTTTGGATTATTTTGACCTATAGACAAGCAGCTTTAACTAAACATACGACCCTTTGCGTAATAATTTTTGTGTATTTTGGCTAAGCAAGCAGCATGAATAAGTTATGCCATAATGGCGGCATTATGGTTAGGTTCGATGGTGCGATTATTTAAAATGCAAATAAATGCAAACCGAAGAATAGGGCTGACACTTAAACAAAGGGAAATAGGAAATGGGAAAATAGGTCTAATTAAGAAATAATAATTCATTTCTTAATTGGACCTATTATCAAATAAATATTTTAAATGCGAAAGTTTGGATGGATGTATGGATGTATGGATGTATGGATGTATGGATGTATGGATGTTTGTTACTCAATCACTCTCCACCGGCTGAACGGATCTGGATGAAATTTGGCACAGAGATAGATTATAGTCTGGAATAGCACATAGGCTACTTTTTATCCCGGAAAATTAAAGAGTTCCCGCGGGAACCGAAAAACCTCAATCCACGCGGACGAAGTCGCGGGCATCAGCTAGTAATGTTATAATGAACTTCGATATTCGTTGTTTTTATTTATTCTACAAAATATAATATAGGTACACAAAATTTCTTTACTTTCCCTAAATTTGATCAGGAGCTTGACTGGATGTTATTTTTTCATAAATCACAAAATAAGCTTTAAAAATAATTAACTTTCTAACGTTATATCATACGATGTTTATTATTTGAGAATGGCGTATAGAGGGCAAATTGTTCTTAGGTAAAAATAAATAGGTAGATATAAAGATATGTATAAGAGATTGATCACGTATAATCCCTTATTCTTATGTAATTTGTATCATATAATTTCACGCGTTTTAAAGTTGAATTTTCACTTGTATCGCGATTTCAAAGTTTTTTTGTGGTCTCCCTTATCTTATCTTTAGTGTAAGTGACGTCCGTGCATCTTTCTGAAAGAAGCGACTTAACTTTATAGGCAATCAAGAAAAATGAATAGCACATACTTTTTTTTTTCTTTAGAGATGTATCTACATCTCTAAAGAAAAAAAAAAGTATGTGTGTGCAATTCACACACGGCAGAAGTGAAACTTCATAAAAGTAGCTTATTAGATAATAAGATAAATGTAACTTGTATTCTATCTCATTCTCTCGCAGGCTAAATCCTATTATGAATATGTTTGTCTCTTTTTGGTGTCGCTTTTTCGTTTCGTTTTATCGAATTTTCAAATCACAACGATTCTAAAGAAGTTTCACTTCAAAAACCTGAAGAAAGTTCTTAACAGAATTATTTACAACGTTTTATGAAAACAAAAAAAACATTTATCTTCTGTTTATGTCGAGTAAAAAAAAATGAGTAGGTATAAAATAAATTGTATTTTTCGGCTAGGCGTGTCCCTTAAGAGATAAAATTGGTTGGGCGGACGAGTGGGCGGGACTCCGAATGATATTCTCTTTCAACATATTTTACTTCGACTACACGACTGCGAAATAGAGTGTTTAGAGAATCTCACATTTGAGAATAATCTACGCAGACAAAGTCTTAGCGCGGGAAAAAGCTAGTTCAATAATTTGAACACGAACGAAGACTATCTGTATAAATCCATACTAATATTATATAAATGCGAAAGTGTGTCTGTCTGTCTATCTGTCTGTCTGTCTGCTACGCTTTCCCGGCCCATCTTTTCAACCGATTTTGGTGAAATTTGGTAGGTTATATATGGTAGGTATTAACGGTATAATAGTGGTAGGTTATATCCCGGGGAAGGACATAGGCTACTTTTTAGTCCTTTGAAGGATTTTGAAAAATCCTTCCTTACTGAGCGCCTACGTTACAAAAGGAACCTACTGTCAAAATTTCAAGTTTCTAACCCCAGCGGTTTAGGCTGTGCGTTGATATATAAGTCAGTCAGTCAGGACTTTAAATTTTATCTATATATATATAAATCTCGTGTCACAATGTTTGTCCTCAATGGACTTCTAAACCACTTAACCGATTATAATAAAATTCGCACACCATGTGCAGTTCGATCTAACTTGAGAGATAGGATAGTTTATATTATATAGATTAGGATTATTAGTGTTACCCGTGTAAGCCGGGGCGGATCGCTAGTATATATTATAGATTATTAAAGGGTCATGGCCTGTTAATAAATACTCGTAGCTGGTATTGAATATTTAATGAAACACTCCCTGTATAAGGGACACACCTATAATCTGAATATCGGACCATTATATCTAATTATTAGACCAAGGTGTTAATTGACGCCTTAGATTGAAACGTAACAAAATTATTTATCAGGAAAATTAATAGGAACTTGAATAAAATTATTTATTGGGTGCTTAGGGCTGCCTGCAAATTTTAATTTTTAAATTTGATTGGTGCTCCAAACATCGTACTAATATTATAAATGCGAAAGTGTGTTTGTTTCTTGGTTTGTCCTTCAATCACGCCGCAACAGAGCAACGGATCAACGTGATTTTTTGCATGAGTATATACCTAGTTGAGGACCTGGAAAGTGACATATATGCTACTTTTTATACCGGAAAATTAAGGAGTACCTGTGGGGAAAAAAGCATAAACCACGCGGACGAAGTCGCGGGCATCAGCTAGTTTAATATAAGCATAAAGTACCTACTTTTATATATTCCGTGGATAAATTAATTGTACACTGAATATATAAAAGTAGGTACCTACTTTTCAAAAGCGAGGAAAGTTTATTGAAATTATTCGTAAATTGGGAATAAGTCCCTACCTAAAAGCCTAAAAAATAGGTTTCTAGAATTACGTTTAAGAAAGAATCCATATCCATACTAATATTATAAATGGGAAAGTGTGTCTGTCTGTCTGTCTGCTACGCTTTCCCGGCCCATCTTTTCAACCGATTTTGTTGAAATTTGATATAGAGGTAGACCACTACTTTTTATCCCGGAAAATTAAGGAGTTCCCGCGGGAATTAAAAAACCTTGATCCACGCGAACGAAGTCGCGGACATCATCTAGTCTCATAGGGTAAACCAATCTGCAAATAAAATAATAGATACAAAATTTATACGAAAAAAACAATCAGCTTTGATAAAATTTCTTAGGTAGGTACTATGTATAAACAATAAATAGTGACCTCTTTGTTATTAAAATGATAATACGTATACTTAATATTATTAATTACGCGATAGTCTTCATGCCTATAGGGAATGAAACCCCTGCGATAGCTTGTTTAATAAGTACTTGTTATAATTTGGAAAGAGCTATAAATTTATCCGATGAAAATTACTTGGCACTTAGGTACCCAATTTTACCAAAACCTTAAGGGCGAATACAATACTGACAAGACACATAAAAAATGTTTGGGGAACACGTTTCATCGTTTCACGCTGTTCTGTGCAGCTTCATATAAAAAAAGTGCGTGCGCCGACGTTTCGCGTTGACATTACGTGACTCCAAGCCCTTAGTATCACTATAGAGTAGTAGATATCACCCTCGCTGCCTAGTAAAAATAATTCGTACCTAATGGTAATTAAGAAATTTTCTTTCAGTCAAAATTAAGTAATTTTTACCACTGTTATCGTTATTTTAACTGCTCGATAAGCGAATACCGGTGTCGCCCGATGTATAAATAGAGGGTGCGATTTTAAACTACAGTTAGGGTTTTAACACTCTCAACAAGGCGCTTCTATAGGGTTAACAACAAAACTAAAAGGGGTAAGTTGGAACGTGTCAAAAAATTTAATAGCACACGCCATTTGTTATCTATCGCATTCATTAGCATATCATTTCATTTATTGTGATCACTATGATTATATAATTCTAAAAGAGAATATAATTTTTCGAGAACTGGACTAAAATTTCACCAAAGCACTCATTGACACATGTCAAAGGAGCCCAAATTAGATTTTACTAGCTGATGCCCGCGACTTCGTCCGCGTGGATCGAGGTTTTTCGTTTCCCGCGGGAACTCCTTAATTTTCCGGGATAAAAAGTAGCCTATGTGTTATTCCAGACTATAATCTATCTCTGTGCCAAATTTCATCCAGATCCGTTCAGCCGTTGGGGCGTGATTGAGTAACAAACATCCATCCATACATCCATCCAAACTTTCGCATTTATAATATTTATTTGATAAGTGCTCTCTATGGTGTCTGTACTCCTTGGATCTTATATAGCATTAAACCGATTAGGCCTCCTCCCACCTCCATCATCAAACCATACCTATATATATCCTTATCTATACTAATATTGTAAATGCGAAAGTTTGGATGGATGGATGGATGGATATTTGTTAATCACACCAGAACGGCTGAACGGATCTGGAATTTTGGCACAGAGATAGATTATTTTCTGGAATAGCACATGGGCCGGAAAAATCATGAGTTCCCGCGGGAACCAAAAAATCTCAATCCAGCGGGCATCAGCTAGTATATATTATAAATACAATAATTTGTTTCTATCTCCTACGCTTTGCCAACATTTAAAAAACTTTCGAACAACCTAGGAATGAGGTCGTACTATATATTGCTGTTTATTGAATAGATTTAGTGCGTGAACATTACGCACATTACGTATAGGACAGAACAAAACGTCTGTGCGAAGCGCCCGCTTCGCGTCATAGGGGAATCACGGCACGTCTTGTCGTGGTAGTTAGCTCGTGGCACTCGTGGTAGGAAGTGACATACAAAAGAGCACTCGCTTCGCGTAGCAGTCATCTCTACGCGGTTACGCAAATGTAACTCTATCTCATATTTTTTATTCAAATAAACTTATTAAAAGTGCTTTCGATTCGTCGAGTGAATCTACCACTGGTTCGGAATGCCATGTGTGAACATCGTGAGGAAACCTGCACGCTCGAGAGTTCTTCATAATGTTTTCTAAGGTGTGTGAAGTCTGCTAATCCGCACTGGCCAGCGTGGTGGACTATGGCCAAACCCTCTCATTCCGAAAGGAGATTCGTGCTCAGTAGTGAGCCGACAATAGGTTGATAAGAGAGAGATACGAGTATGTTCAGTTCATTGCACTAGAATCTCCTTCTTCGATAATTAACTTACAAGCTAAGTTAAGTTGAAGTTTACCTATGCAGCCAAAACTTAGACGACTACTAAATTATGAACGTGAGATATACAGTTACGCTATAAAGATATAGCCCCACCACAACAGCGCGGCGCGGCGCGGCACGTAGCGGCAATCTTCGTACAATTATGTCGCAGTGCATCTCCGTGCCGTGTCCCTTAGGGTCACGCCGTACCGCCGAGCCATGGGCTCAGCTGCATACAAAGAATATTTGCCGCTTCGTGCCGCGCCACGCCGTGCATCTGTAGTGGGGTTAGACCATTAAAGTTCCCGCAAACTTTCATCAAGCTAGACTAGTACGTGAGAACCACTACTCTACTAGGTAACCGATACTTTTAGTTTTGTTTTGGTTGGTTAGTTATATTGTGTGTGGCTTTAGTTGTATGAGGCGTATTTAAATACGTATGAAAATTGCAAATCGAGTAGAACCAAGCAATATTTTAATAATAGGAAAAGCAAACTAAGGAAACTAGAGTATGACCACAGAATAGGTAATAGTAGTAAGTATGACGTTAACTCGCTTGGCAGCACGTCCTTGCCGATAGGGTGGTAACTAGCTACGGCTGAAGCCTCCCACCAGGCCAGACCAGACAAAATTAAGAAATTATAAATTTCCAAATTGACCCTGCCGGGGATCGAACCCGAGACCTCCCACGTTTTAAGGGAGGTCGTCCAACAACAACTTTGTTAACAAAAAGACGCCACCGCTCTCTACCTGTGTGCGTTTCGCTTATTTTCAAAGGTGGAAAATTTGAAATACATCTACCTACTATTATTTTAATTTCATTAAATAAGACTTAAATTAATTAATTCAGCCGTCTATTAAATAAAATATAAATATAATTAATAATATTTTAAAAAAATATAATGCGCGCTCCATCCTAGACCTTACTATTGCTTTTCTGCAAGAATCTCGCTAAAAATGTTTAAAAAACATGCCTTGTCCCATAATAGGTAATTAAAGTTCAATATGTACTGCACCGCAAAACCTACTTTACTCAATTATAATTGATACGATAAGTGCATAAATAGCATAGTTCTAGCATCTAATAAAATGTTATACACAATTGGACTATTTTACAACATTCTAATTGTAATTTTGTACTTAGGTGTATACATCCACCAATCGTAAAAAAAAGCTCTAAGCTCCAAATAAAAGCTCCGGTTGCTAAAGTTCTTTATTTTTCGTTCGCTTTTTAGTTTCGTTTAAGATTCTTATAAGATTATATTTCGATATAGTAATATGGTTGTTTAATGGTGTTAATAGTTACACTTAGCTATTCATTTTATAGATTATTTAGCTAGGTTATACTTATCAAGCAAAGAAGCTTTTCAATGCTGAAGTAGATTTATTTTTTTGGTAAATTATGAAACCCATTGAAAATTAAAAAAAACAATTGTACCTTTTCCCAGGTTATATGGACCCAATTAAAAAAAAAACGTGGAAATAATACGAATAAACCAAAGTCCACTTTCTACGGGGCATTTTACAACATTCGCAAACTAAAGTTTAGGGTGTTACTATGGCAAGGTGACTCATAATGCCCTTACCTGTGTCGCTGACTCAGCCGGCTCACCCCTTGCACCTCCAACTGGCTTTATTAAAAAAAAAGTAAAGTTGAACTATTTGACGAGTGTTTGAATTTGGAACGTTTAATTTGAAGTTGGGTTTTGTAACGGGGTGCGCGGTCGTCCGCTCGGCGGGGCGGTTCGGAGTAGACTGACTGGTTGGTCAGGGACTCAGGGTGCGTTCTTGACGCGGGCTACGGAGCTACCTTTCAACCCTCCTACAGGGTGTTTACTTTTAATGCAGAACAAATTTTAACTTTTTCGTAAAGCTTTTGGGAGTCAAATATATTATAACGTAGTAATATTTAGAAGTGAAGCAAAATGTTTTTGTTACAATTGCTTTTATTAAGTTTCACCTGTATGTAATAATGCATCTTGCATGTTAAATTTGACCCACTTCCCGGTTTCCTATTAAATCGAAAGACTGACAGTATAGTTATGAAATAGAGCTGATCTGATGATGAATTTGGAACCCCAGCAAGTTTGGGCTCGTTTGATTCGTCTCGTCTTTCTTTTATTTTTTAATACATAGTAGGTAGGTACAGTAGATTTAGATTTTTTAAAACCTTAAATTTTATTAGCAAAAAAGCTTATTTTGAAACAAAAAAGTATTTGTGTTCGTTATTACTAGTTTTACTTCACATAAGTAAATACAAACTTGATTTGGTATTATCTTAAAATGAATATAAGTTAAGTAAAATGCCATATTTAAACTAAATAATATCTGTACCATTGTAATATTATATTTGTTAAAATAGTTTTAGGTACATTTAGTATCTTATTTTTAATTCGAAAGTATGTTTGTATGTTGGTTTGAATCACACCGCAACAGTGCAACGGATCGACGTAATTTTTTGCCCTGAAGAGTTAAAGCTATTTTCATCATCGTCATCATGTTCATCATAGTTCGGTAATAATACATTTTCCGCACCCCCTATAGAGTGCAGTGAGCCGTGCCGTATACGCACGAGCCGCCAACAATGTGTTTCGCGACCCCCATACGTCCACCATGGTGTTTACCGAGTTTTTTACTCTTTTACCACCGATTGCCACCTTCAAGATAACGCCACAGACTGGAAGAAACGATAGAACACTTATTTTAAAACATGTTGCTTTTAAGTGAAGTTTGGGATTCATATATATATCTCAAATAGATGATGCCCGCGACTTCGATTTTTAATTCGCACGGGAGCTCTTTAATTTTCCGGGACAAAAGTCTTTCCCCGGGAAGTAACCTATCACTGCATCGAATTTCATCCAAATCGGTTGAACAGATGGGCCGTGAAAGCGTAGCAGACAAACAGATAGACACACGTTCGCATTTATAATATTAGTATGGAAGTATGGATCCTAGTTTTTTTTTTTAATTCTAAGTACTATATAAGTTAGCCCCTGACTACGATGCTACCGGAATGGTTTGAGAGTTGATTCAGTATAAGATAGTAGCGGGCTAACCAGTTAGGAGTTTGTCAGTCACATTACACCCTTACCTACCATAAGTTTCTAGGCGGCATCATACCTGTAAAGCGTCTTTGCCGGGTAGGGTACGAACCCAAGACATTCCATAGCGTTCACCATTGCGCCAGGCTGGGTGGAAATGTTAAGAGTGTTGCATAGTACAGTCAGTACACTATATAGCATAGCCTTAAATCGGCATCTTACGGCTTCATATACATAGTACCTCAAGCACCGTCTATACTTTCCTCTAGTCTTCGGAGAGCACCCGCATCTTACATCAGCTACTTGTCAACGAATATACCTGTCCCTGTCTATAACTGTAGTTCAGAGCAGGTGAACTAGATGTGGAGTCATGAACTTGGTACAATTCAAGGTAGCAGCTATCGTAAAAGATAAAACTGTTTTTCTAATGTTCCGGAATTTAATTACATGTGCGGCAATGTTTTAAAGTGTTAAATAATCATTATTATTTCATCCGACTGCAGGTCCAGTACTGTACCCCTATTTTCTATCTCGTTGGCTATCAAAAAATTAAAGTCTATTACATATTATATTTTTCATCCATTATACTATGAAATAAAAATTACATATTGTCATAGCAAACCTTCCACCACCGCCACCACTACAGCCCATTCACGTCCCACTGCTGGGCACAGGCCTCTACTCTCATAGGAGAGAGGGAATTAGAGCTTAGACCCACCACGCTGCTCCAATGCGGGTTAAGGCGGGCTTTAACGACTATTACCATGTTAGTGATAATAACCGGGACCGACTGCCTCGTTGGTCTAGTGGTTGGCATGTTCGACTGCGGCCGACGAGGTCGCGGGTTCGAGTCCCGGGTCGGGCCATAATTGAGTATTGGGTTTTTCTGACTAGAAATTCCCAGTAGGTACTAGCCCGGAGTTAGGAAGTCGGCGGTGTTTCACCCCCGTGCCTCGGAGAGCACGTTAAGCCGTCGGTCCCGGTTATTATCACTAACATGATAATAGTCGTTAAAGCCTGCCAACTTGCAGTGGAGCAGCGTTTAGAATTTATTGAGAACAACTACAAATAATATATTCTCTAGGATCAAAAAGAGCAACTGCTGAGTTTCTTGCCGGCTCTTCTCAGTAGAATCTGCTTACCGAACCGATGGTAGAGTCAAAACATGACGTAACACAAGAGACACCTGTATATCCTATATGTAATAAATAAATTTTCGTTTTTATCTGGCCGTGGCTAGTTATGACCCTACCGCGCAAAGACGTACCGCCAAGCGATTTAGTATTCCGGTACGATGCCGTGTAGAAACCGACAGGGGTATGGGTTTAATATAACTGCAATACCCCTAAACAGGTTGGCCCGCTACAATCTTAGGCTGAGATCTATAGAGCGTATAGGTACTTTGATTTGGCTCAGAGTTTACTTAGAGTTAAAACGAGATGGACTTATGTGAGTAACATAAATTTGTCTCGTTTTAACCATTAAGTCTAAGCTTTTAAGTTTTTATTTATTTATTTTATTAAGTCTAAGCAAAGTCAAAGTTCGCTCTATTGAATCTCACACTTAGACTGCATCGTCACTTACCATAAGGTGAGATCGCAGTCAACTTGAAGTGGAATAAAAAAAAAAAAAAAAAATAGAGTATCAACTATTAAATTATACGTATTCTAAAAAACAACACCAAATATGAATCGCAAATAAAAAAATCCGCTCCAAAACAGGATAAGGAACGGGAGATAAAACCAAAAAGCCCGCGCCGGTCTGGGCGGATCCCGCCCCACGCCGCCCAGCCGAGGCGCCGCCTTACGCCCGCCCTCGCTGAATAATTGGACGTAATCGAATCACACTGTATTCAATTAATGCGACTAATTGTGCGATTGTTTCACTCTACGGATGCTGCGAATGTCTGTATTCAGAGATATCTTTGCTCTTATTTACTTACTAATCTGTTCATATACAATGTATTTATGAATTTTCTTCTTCCTCTTCGTTTATTTAAGACAAGATGATGCCCACGACTTCGTCCGTGTGGACTAAGGTTTTTTTGATTCCCGCGGGAACTCTTTAATTTTCCGAGAAAAAAAGTAGCCTGTCCTTCCCCGGGATACAAACTATTCCTATACCAAATTTCATTTAAATCCAAATCAGTTGAACAGATGGGCCGTGAAATCTTAGCAGACAGACATACATACAGACAGACAGACGGACAGACAGACACACTTTCGCATTTATAATATTAGTATGGATTTTTTTGGAAATATGTACGTTCACCAAGATTTCATGCCGTAATTTCTGGTTTTGTCAATCTGGCATGGCTGGCCAAGCAGTTAGTGTGACTATAGACTATATATAACTGCCTCGTTGGTCTAGTGGTTAGCATGTTCGACTGCGGCCGACGAGGTCCCGGGTTCGAGTCCCGGGTCGGGTCACAACAAGTCTGGGTTTTTCTGACAAGAAATTCTCAGTGCTAGCCCGGAGTTAGGAAGTTGGCGGTGTTGCACCCCCGTGCCTCGGAGAGCACGTTAAGCCGTCGGTCCTGCGCCTGATCTCTCTCCGGTCGTGTCGGATTTTCCGTCCCATCGGGCTATGAGAGTAAAGGAACAGAGAGTGCACCTGTGTTTGCGCACACACTTGTGCACTATAATATCTCCCGCGCAGATGGCTAATCTCTCTGGAGATTGGCCGCCGTGGCCGAAATTCGGTCGGGAGGACATTAGCATTAGTGACTATAGACAAAACTTACGAACACAACAACAACATAACAATATGGATAATATATAAGTATATAATATATAAATATTTAAGGGTTAATTATATTGCTATCCATTCACAGTATCCATTTCATAATATTCCTTGCAGAAAAGAACATAATTTACTCCTGTCAATTATTTATTTTAGAGACAACAGAATTACGAACTCCTAGATCTATTTATTATTAATCCTAAGTACTTGTACTTTGTAGTTCAAGCTTTATGTACGTCGATCATCTTGAACTGCATCATTATTCATTACTTACCACCAGGTAAGATCGCAGTCAAGGGTTAACTTCTAGTGAAATATAATCAATCAAACAATAAATCAAAATATAAGTATATTCAAAAGGTATACACTGTAAACTTTTTAAACCTCGATAAAAAAGTATCAGATGTTAAAACTGCAAAATGCAAGACAAAAAATGCAACTATGTATCCATACTAGGCCATACCTACTATAAATGCGAAAGTGTGTCTGTCTGCCTATCTGTCTGTATGCTACGCATTAACGGCCCATCTTTTCAACCGATTTTGATGAAAATTGGTAAAGAGGTAGGTTAAATCCCGGGGAAGGACATGTGTCTGCATCGCGAAGTCGTGGGTATCATCTAGTAACTTAATAAAAACACCGAAATCAGTATTATTTTTTCCCAGTCACCTTTTAAGGTCCCTCACCCCTAAAGTATCAGATGTTGCACTGAGCGGAACAGGGAAGCCCCACTCGGCACGCGCCGGATGCCTGCGCCCGCGCATCCTACTCCGCACCGTAAGTACAGCTAATTAAATACAAGTACGCGCCTTGTATCGATTACAGGGCATACGATGACGACATACCTACCTGGCCTGAGCCTTGTGTGTCTGGATTCTCTATTACGGGTCGCCAGTTCTTACCCAATTGCAAAAATGGAGGGTATTGTTTTTGGGGTGTATCTATTTATGCACATAGGTACTAGCTGATGCCCACTCTTTAATTTTCCGGAATAAAAAGAAGCTTATATGTTATTCCAGACTATTATATTTTATCTCTGAGCCAAATTTCATCCAGACCCGTTCAGCCGTTCTGTCGTGATTGAGTAACAAACATCCATCCATCCATCCAAACTTTCTCATTTATAATATTAGTATAGATGTATGTATCCAAAAATCATTTGGCGTCCACTGCAATCACCGAGTAGTAAACTGTGACTGCAATCTAAATGGGTTGATGATATGTCGCTATGTTCGTCTTGTTTGTGAGAGTGATACTGGGTGAATGTCGTCAAAAAAAGAACCAATACTTATACCAGACGCTAGCCACCAAAACAAATGGTGGTAAATTTTGAAAAACAAATTCACAAAATTTAATATTATTATAATTTGGACTCATAAGGTACCTACTTTCCGTTTACATAAAAATCAGAAAAGAATAAATGCTTGAGTAAAATTATTTATTAAATAAAACTTAAATATAATTGAAGTGATGCCGTAACAGACACACAGACAACATATAAAAATGTTTTAGGCTCTTCATCGATACCAAAACTTCCTCTAAAAACGGACAGGAATCGTCCCGTTACAGTTTAATTAGATACCAATTATTGATTGATAGATGGTACCATAAACAATAGAATTCATCACAAAATGATGATCTTAAATTACAAACAACATGCCTAATCATCCCATCCAAAAATCATCAAAAATTCACCTACGTGTGAACAAAAATGTGCAAATAGGTGGTGTTACCGTGTTATCCAATTTAAACTCTCATTTCACCTGAGATCCCTGTGCGTAACGAATTACCTGCTAGTTCCCACGATGTCACTTGAATATCAATAAACATCCATAATTATTAATTAGTCATGATAGCGTAGTGCTTAGTTGTAGGATGGTTTAAAGTTTGCGGGTTTGAATTTCGGCTCACCAATTCTATGAAAGGACATCATTACCTACACTTGTTAGTTTTACTTACATTATAGGTCGTTCTCTGCAAGGATTCGAATCTGCGACCCCCTACTTATAAAGCTACGGCGCTGACCACTGCGCCAGAAATGACATCAAATTAATTCTTTTTTTTTTAATCTGCTTTTTAAAGGGCTTTTGTGATCTATATGTCAGCCCTATCTTTACACGCTACATACATTAAGATATATCATGATTAATTCTAAATCTATAGCAATTTGAGATAATCACTGACAAATTTATATACTTTCACTGCCGAAACACTTATGAGCAGTACTGTACCAGGCATCTCATAAAACAAAATATCAATTAGGAAAAGTTATGGATTAGGTAAAGCCAAGGCAGGAGACACATCAGATCAAATACGAGCTAATTTGGACATAGATAGATAGATAAATAGATAGATAAATTATTTATTGTCACACAAACATAAAGATATTATAAAGTAAACAAGTGCAGATAACAAAGTACGATAACAGTGCGATAAGTAAAACAGATAACCATTATGTCCAAGTGACATAATTGTTTATTATGTCACTTTGACATAGGTTTTCTCAACTGTCTCAGAAGGGACTCGAACCTAAGACCTCCGCTTATAAGTCCACACTGCTCACCACTGCGCCAAAGAGGTTATTAAATAAAGTTATATGGGAGCAGCTATGTACCAGGCACTAAAGATAAAACAAAACATCATTATTAGGAAAGGTGCACGCTCACCGGCAGTAGGTGGGTACATACTTCAAAGTGTCAATAGCACACATCCTTCCGACCGGGATCGGGTTCCCACGACCACACTGCGTGCGAGGGCATTGACGGGGAGTCCTGAGTTCATATTTGGTTTTAATCTACTTTGAAAAAGGATGAGATTATTATACTTCTAGATTACAGAATTGCGTATTTGACAACTACTCAAATAAATTATTTTTTAGTGGTTATTAAAATGAACTCCCAAAAGTCGTTATATCCACGTACCCTGTTTTTACGTTTTACGTTTGAAAACCATTTTAAACTATCGATTGAAGTAAAAAAGTGCGTCGAATTTTGATGTATTACATTACATTAGGTACATACAACATCTCATACTAAGAGCGCGTTTTGACGTTTGAAAAAAATTGCTAATTTGAGTAGTTGTCAAATACTCAATTGATTATTTAAATCAATTTAGTGGGTGTTCCGATATAAACACTGCGAGCACTGTTCAGTGCTCGCAGTGTTTATATCGAAACACACCCTTAGTACTTAGATGATGGACGCGACTTTTTCGCTTGGATTTAAGTATTTTAACCATACCAATGGGAAATCTTTGATTTTCCGGGATAAACAATGTCCGTCTCCCGGATGAAGGCTATCCAAACTAAATTTCGTCAAATCGGTTGAACAAATTAGCCGTGAAGGCATAGCAGACCAAATAGCTAAATTGAGTTTAATACCTGCCCATTGTTACATATAAGTTTTTTTAATGTCAAAGGACTATAGCTACTCGTAGCTACATAAATACTTAGTGTAACATTTTATCTAAAAAAAAAACTGAGTTTCTTACTAACTCTTCCCTGTAGAATTTACAAGTGGTCATCAGCAGTAAAGTCTTGAAAAATAATGACCAGTCCCCCGATTGTGTAAGCAAATCGCAATCGTAATCGTTTGTCAAACGGATAATTCGACCTGTGGAGTTCACAGATGCCTTCACGTCAAGAAGCATGTACATAATAGCCCCATAAGCATAACTAACCCGGTGACAGCGTGGTTAGTACATATGCAAAGTTAAATAAACTAGTGGTTCGCCCCGAACTGAGACCTCGCGGTAACACAGAGCGCCATCTATTGACATCATTGTCAAGTTCTTTTAAAAATAATGAAGCTCATTAAAAATTAAATAATTTCGTTTCCCTATACCATCTAATATTATTGTAATATGTACTCAGTTCAACATAAAGATGCAACTCCTCAATAAATCGATGTAGGTTGTATACTCATCGATTTGGAAGAAAGGTGCATTGAAAATGTAAGTAGGTTAGATTAAGAAATAATATTATAACAATAGCATGTAAGGTTTCGTTATTCCTTCTGTTAGTTATTAAAGAGTAGATATTAAGACACCTCAGAATAAAGACGTCTCCACCAATATCTTATCATTTAATACGAACCAAAACCCACATTACTTCATGGCGACCCTGCCAGTCGGTGCGCGCTACTAATCTGCGTGCACCGGCTGGGCACCGAATACGAAGATGACCACAAAACCTCAAGACCCGGCCTGCCAAGTCATTTAAGAAGAATATCGAAGAATATTATTAGTTACCAAGATTTAAGAAAAAATCAACCATAGATCAAGACCCAGCCAATTAAAAGAAGATTTAAAGATGAATATCACGAAATATACCAATAAGCAAGAAAGAAGCACATCACAGTTCACAACTCAGAAGATATGTAAATCGCAAGCTCATCTCAGCAAGCTTCATCGTCTGCCCAGCATCACCGTGCGTCCAGGGTTATCCCGGCCACAACTAGGAGGTGTCCAGGGTATTCCCGGCCCAGTTCGAGGAGTCCAGGGTTATCCCGGCCCACCCAAATGAAGCATGAAACGGTCCAGACCCCAAAGCTGTTGTCCAAAGACCATCGCATCTAATAGTTAACGTGACGGGCGACGGCGACTAAGCACAGGCCAGAGAAATAAATATTGATATGCGTCGATAAAGTAAGTGCATTTATTACTTCGCTATGGGCATTAGGTTTAATTATTAGTTTTTTTTGTAATTATTTTTTTTGGTAGTATTTTTTTCGGTATTTTTTTTCTTTAGTTAGCAATTTCGTTTGTATTTTTCACGGTATTATTTTAATCAAGTAGATGTCATAATTTTTTCCTACAATGTTAGTTTACTTTTTAGAGAAGTTAAATAATAATTCAAAGAATTATCACGGTGTAATCGCGTGGTCAACGACACACGCGCACCTAAAAATTCATTGTATTACGAGACAATGATATTGCTCGAGATGCAATTTGCATGTACAAGGAAATCAGTAAGAAATAAGGAGAATTCTTTTTTACCGTTGAAGCACAGAAATTTCGTGCTATAGTCAATTAAATAGAGACTTTACCCGACTAGGACAAATTAGGACTCTACTAACCTAAGGCTTGATCACCCTTCGGCTGTAGAAGTGCTACTTATATTTAAATAGGTATTGACGAATATTTATATAGGATTATGACAGAAGTTTATATGTGAAGATGATTATTATTCAAACGCGATATTTTGCGCATACTTAGTACCTCCTCATTCAACGATGTATGTTTTGTCTAGACTCTTGATCATTATCTACCGCGCTGGTGTTAGTGAAAGACCTAGAGCCTTGTTGAATGTTAATAATGAAGAATATACTTATTATGATAAATATTTGAAAGGGTGTTATGTTATATAATAATTAGGAGTGTACGCGCCGCGTTAATTTATTTATTTGTTGATATGCAAGAGATAAATATCAAAGAAAGATGAAGACTAGAGGCTCGAAGATTTATTATGAAATATTATGACGATTCAGGTATTATAAATACCTAAGACGTTACATGATGGTTTAGAAACCTTATAGGTATTATTTTAATGGACGAGCATTTCGAGCGATGAGTTATATGCTCGAAGCGATGCTACGGCGATATTTTTTTATTATGACAGAGATAGGAGTAACTAGTGGTACATGAATATTTTGTGACAGAATAAATTAGTGATTTTGAATTGCGTAGGTACCTTGATTCGACAAAATACACCTATAATATTTGCATTTGGCTTTGAAGTAAGATGATCACGATTGAAAGTTGATCATACATTCTTACCTTATTCTGTAGAATTAACACTTTACAATGTAAAGTGTGATCAATTATTATTTGCTATTATTTTATTATTATTGTTCTATATTATTGTTCGGATGCCCATACGAAGTAGTAAAATAAATTGCACAAGAACAAGCGTAAAAAAAAATGTTTCTCTTTTCCCATTAGGGTTAGTTTTATTTTTTTTTGTATTTCACCTTTTTTCCCAATCGGAGTACCGCTCAACATTTTTTTTCTTTAAGAAGAGGGGTGAACCGCATAGATTTTCGGGGGAGTTGTAATATGTACTCAGTTCAACATAAAGATGCAACTCCTCAATAAATCGATGTAGGTTGTATACTCATCGATTTGGAAGAAAGGTGCATTGAAAATGTAAGTAGGTTAGATTAAGAAATAATATTATAACAATAGCATGTAAGGTTTCGTTATTCCTTCTGTTAGTTATTAAAGAGTAGATATTAAGACACCTCAGAATAAAGACGTCTCCACCAATATCTTATCATTTAATACGAACCAAAACCCACATTACTTCATTATAAATGCGAAAGTGTGTCTGTCTGTCTGTCTGTCTGCTACGCTTTCCCGGCCCATCTTTTATTTTTAATAATTTTTTTTAAAATGTTTTTGAACTCTATTCCTAATTATCTTTAAAATGATATACCGCAACCAATGCAATATTTTTTATAGCGTTACATAACGCTATAAAAAATATTTTACTTCGCATTCGCTTCTATGAGAGCCCCCTGAAATAAAGATTTTTATATTTTTTTAAGCCATATTCGGCGGGAGGCCATCGGTTTACATATTATATTTAAATTTGAAGTAAATACGTTCAGTAATTCAGAAGTTATAAGGCTTTGACGGACGGACGGACGGACGGACAAGTGCCAATTCACTCAAGTAGACTCAGAGACCTTCGCTTCGCTCGGTCAAAAAAACTCAACAGGCATAAAAATTAGTTCCAATTTTGGCCATTGGGTCAGATAACTTTGACGGACTGTACGAACTCCTTATACAGTTCGAGGGCCTCTGAATTGACCCATGCGTTAGATTTCAGAGTGACTTTAACATAATTGTACCAAAACATAATAATAATAAATAAAATAATAATGTCCTCCCGACCGAATTTCGGCCACGGCGGCCAATCTCCAGAGAGATTAGCCATCTGCGCGGGAGATATTATAGTGCACAAGTGTGTGCGCAAACACAGGTGCACTCTCTGTTCCTTTACTCTCATAGCCCGATGGGACGGAAAATCCGACACGACCGGAGAGAGATCAGGCGCAGGACCGACGGCTTAACGTGCTCTCCGAGGCACGGGGGTGCAACACCGCCAACTTCCTAACTCCGGGCTAGCACTGAGAATTTCTTGTCAGAAAAACCCAGACTTGTTGTGACCCGACCCGGGACTCGAACCCGGGACCTCGTCGGCCGCAGTCGAACATGCTAACCACTAGACCACTAGACCAACCAACCAACCAAAACATAAAGAGATCCTAAAAGGCTATTACAGGAAAAGAGTAACGGACCAAAGTGATTTCACCTTTCAACTCGCACGCCGGCTCTCACGAGCTCACCCCACCGATCACAATAGCCCGGAGTACAATGGAAGCGTGCGCGCATCTGCCCCAACGACGCACGTGATTGGTGGAAACCCACCCTTACCACTGATTTCCACGAGGATCGATACCGAATATACGATGTAACGGCGAATCCTTTGCAATAAATTATTTATTTATCGTTTTTTTTTTTGGAGAATATGCCGTTCCGATAAAACATCTATCAATACTTATTTAACCATTCTCTACGTATTATGTGTGAATTTGTGTGAAAGTGATATTCATTTCACGGGTTTGAAACTAGCCGACTAGTAGGTATATAGTAGTAGACTACTATAGTATACAATGCAAAAAGTTTCACATTTTGGATGGATGGATCACGCCAGAACGGCTGAACGGATCTGAATGAAATTTGGCACAGAGATAGAAATCTATGTCTAGTCTGAAATAACACATACGCTACGCTACTTGTCATCCCGGAGAATTAAAGAATTCCCGCTGGAACCGAAAAACCTCAACCCACGCGGACGAAGTCGCGGGTATCAGCTAGTTATACCTAAATGCGAAAGTATGATCACACCCAACCCACAAACCATTTGTTTAACCGTTTTTTTTTCGAAGCGGTGCTCTTGAGGATATTGGCAGTTATGCCGGAAGATCAAAAAAAACTCCCATGGGAGTTTTAAAAACAGCTTTTAATCTTTTGGGGGTAGGTTTTGCCCACGGTCCACTACACTGGTTGAGTGCAGATTGGCAGACTTCACACACCTTTAAAAACATTAATAAGAACCCTTGTTCATGCTTGGTCCCATTACCATTAAAGTGATATACATACTCTTTATCTCCAAAAATCCAAAAGTGCCCCAGGATCGAACCCGGACCGGACCCTTTTCGACGTCTAAACTTATATCAAACTAATCACCGCTATACGTACATAAAATTAGGAATAATATTTTGCAATGCATTAGCCATGTTGAGGGATACGAAGCCTAGTTGTGGCTGTGTTTCGTAGTTAATGTGGTCACGTCCCTGAGCAATGAGTAATACGAATGGAGGCGCATCATCAGAGGGTATTCCCAATTTGTGAGGATGCATCAGAATGGAGATGATGCCTCCAAATCCAAAAGTCCTAAAATTCACATCCTCAGTTAGTTTTAAGTTTGATAAAAAGTGTGTTAAAAATTGATGACGTCGCAAGCAGGTACGGTTTATGTATTTCATACAACTTTCCATGCTAGAAGCGCGTTATTATATTGATATGTTATGTTATAAACAGTTTATCAGTGGTGTTGCCGTGACGACGCCCCGTCTGTCTGTCCGTCCGCTCTGTCCTGCAGGTGCGATGGATTTTTAATCAACTGATTGTAACTGACAGTTCACCCCTAATGTAACTATTGCATCGGAGCATCGCACCTTGTGTAATACCATAGAGAACCGACAACAATGTTGTCCAATTATTTTGTAGACAGACTCGAAAGATTTTGACGACATCCCTGACGCGTTCCGGTACGATGCCGTGTAGAAACCGATTAGGGGTAGGTACATGTTTCTCCTTATTCGAATCTCACATGTAACACCGAGTGAAGAAAATAAATACTCGATACTTACACAATTTGTTTATAATATTATACTTCTTGTTTTGATTCTACCACCGCATCGGAAAGTAGATTCTACTGAAGAGAAATGGCAAGAATTCAAATTCAAAAGTTTTTTATTCAAATAAACTTTTACAACTACTTTTGAATCGTCAAGTGAATCTACCACTGGTTCGGAATGACTCTCATGAATGTGAAACTCAGCAGTTGCTCTTGTTAAACTTTTTTTCTTTGTAAGAAGAGGACCTAAGTATTACAAGCATAATATTCTAAGCTAACAATTTTTTTTTGCGAGATTTCACCGCGGTTAATTGCCTCACGGTGACAGAAGGGTTGGCTCATGTTTTGCGCAAAGGATCAGCCAGGTTGTCCAACGCGAAAATGCAGCCAGCAATCTTGCCACCATTCCACGCGGGCATAATTTATATAGTAATTTGGTTAGGTTAGCTAGCTTTTAGTTCTATTGAATTGTTTTCAATAAAGTATTAAAAAAAGCTATGATAAATAACACTACTTAATAATGTTATAACAGAATCCCATTAACGAGCAGCAGGCAAGCCGTACAAATATTTCATGTAAACATGAACGAATTCTTTCATACTCCCCTAACTTATAGCGCATAATAGTGCAGTTTAGTGAATTCATAGTCGATTAGTTGGAAAAAGCGATAGAGAATGAGAGCGTACTTTATATACTAAGAGACAGTCTCAATTTCTTTCAATATCTATAGCCGTATATCTTAGCCGTACATATATTATTTTTTTATTGCAAAACAGGCTTGCGCTTGACGACAATCATGCTGAGTGCAAAGCAATGATGACTTCACCCGGCTGAGTGAAGAGGCTTTGTTGTGGGCTCTTCTCAGACCAGGGCGCGTTTGGAACCCTCGTATAGCTTTAGTTTTAAGATACCGTGGTTTATCACCATCACGTCTTATACTTTGTAAACTCGAAGTTTGGAAGGTGAACTGTCTAGGTACCAATTTTGAATAAAATCATACTAATATTATAAATGCGAAAGTGTGTTTGTTTGTTGGTTTGTTGGTTTGTCCTTCAATCACGCCGCAACGGAGCAACGGATCGACGTGATTTTTGGTATGGGTATAGTTGAGGACCTGGAGACAGGCTACACATAGGCAGGCTGGACATAGGCTACTTTATATCCCTAGTTCCCGAGGGAATCAAAAAAACTTAAACCACGCGGACGAAGTCGCGGGCATCATCTAGTATAGTATACGCGCTTGCCTAGAAAATGCCTATTCACTCTTGCCTTGAAGGTACTTAAGTTGTATGAGGCAGGAATCACGTGCGCAGGAAGGGTATTCCACACCTTAGCGGTTGGTATCAGAAACGTAGAACAAAAACCGTTTTATGCGAGCAGATTGGACGTCAACCACAAAAGGATGCCTAGTGCCTACACTGTCAGTTACTCTCTGTTCTGTGGTAGAACTTCGTTTGGGGAAATGATGAAAAAAAGCTTAATTCCATTAGAGCTCCATTGAAAATGGCTGTCGCCTCCGAGACTAAAAAGCGTCAAAAAAATAAAAAAATAAAGAGCACCTGAAAACGTCGGCCATGACAGTGCAGTACGCCGCGCACGCGCCCGCCACGCGACGCACGCGTCTCCCGCTATGCACCTTGCTACCGACAACAAAAAAAAATATAAGTACATTACGTTTTTTTAATTTTTATTCCACTAGAAGTTAGCCCTTAACTGCGATCTCACCATAAGGTAAGTATGTGTGTATTAATATTGTATATACTTTATTGTACACCACATAAACACAAAAGACACAATATACAAGGAAACTTGAAATAGGTACAATAACATAACATATAACAATAACAACAACAGTAACAATATATAAGTAATGATGAAGTCTAAAATGGTAGCGGGCTGTAACTGATTCGGAATTAAATATTTTATTACCTAAATCGATTTCGCTTAATCGCTTGGTGGTTCGTCTTTGCCGCTAGGGTGGTAAGTAAACACGGCTGAAGCAAACCAGACCTCAGATAATTCAGAAATTATAAATTCCCAATTGACCCTGTTCGAAATCGAACCCGGGACCTCCCATTCTAAGACGTTCATCACTGCGCCAGGTTCGTAAAAACTATCATCCGCAGCCGAGGGCATAAGGTAGTTAATCCATCATAATATACCTACTAAGAGACTAGCTATACTTACACTAAAATTCCCATAAAAATATTTTTTATTGATATAACTTACCAAATGATTGAGCCTCAAATTAACAATAGTTTCATTCATTTTCACTTTTATTGACAAACTTTTGTAGTACTATATTTTTTCAATTATGTACAAAAATTAGTTTCATTTAAATAACACACTTTTATTATCTAGTTCATAGTTTGAATCTTTGTTATTTCGAAAATCTAAAAACATGTATTTTTTTGCGAACAGTACTGACAACAAAATTTCATACAAAGCGTTGGATTATTTTATTGTGTTTTTCGGCGTACGCTTCGAGGGGGCTCCCGTGCGTGCCCTTCTAATCCACAGACCGTTATTTTGAGATTTTATATACATAACTACCTACTTGTAGGTAGGTATATCGGTAGGAGTCGGTACCTGTAACAGATATTTTAATAATATGAAACGATAACTCTGATAAAGCTTCCCCGAGTGGCGAGTTTAGTACATGAAAACCTACATCTATCATTGTAGAATAGGTAGGTAATAGGTATACTAATAAATAATACTATATGATCCCCAGTGATTTAGATTTTAAAAATCCCCGGGAACTTTTTTGATTTTCCGGGGTAAAAGTAGCATAAGTACATTGAGAGCTGTATTTTAATTTTTAATTTATTCTTACTGATTATACCTACATATAATAGAGGGTCTTCTAAAAGACTTAAAACCACTGTTAGCTGGTTTGATAACCATTTTAAACTAACAATTAAAGGAAAATGATGCGTCAAAATTTGATGACGTCCATACGATTACAAACTTCCATGCTAAAAGCACGTTTTGAGGTTTGTTTTTTTCTCGTTTTTAGGGTTCCGTACCCAAAGGGTAAAAACGGGACCCTATTACTAAGACTCCGCTGTCTGTCTGTCTGTCTGTCTGTCTGTCTGTCTGTCTGTCTGTCTGTCTCCAGGCTGTATCTCATAAACCATGATAGCTAGAAAGCTGAAATTTTCACAAATGATGTATTTCTGTTGCCGCTATAACAACAAATACTAAAAATTAAAAAAATATATATATTAAGGGGGGTCCCCATACAATAAACGTGTTTTTTTCGTATTTTTTTGCTCAATATTAAAAACGGTAACAGGTAGACGGTTCAAATTTTCACAGAATATTAACTTGTATATTACCTTTCAAAATAAATAATTAAATATCAATAAAGTAAATATTAAAGGGGGGCTCCCATACAACAAACGTAATTTTTATTTTTAATACGTCATAAATCGTAAAACTTGCTACAGGTTTGTACGGAACCCTCGGTGCGCGAGTCCGACTCGCACTTGGCCGGTTTTTTTAATTTTTTATTCCACTACAAGTTAGCATTTATCTGCGATGTAGTCTGTACTTAGGCTACAGCCTAAGCTAGCTAGCTAGATGTAGCTGTAGGGTAGTGATACAGCCTAAGGTGGAGCGCGCTTTCCTAGAAGATGCATATTCACTCTTGATTTGAAGATACCAATAATTATAAGCGGAGGGAAAAACGGAAGCCGGAAGGGCGTTCCATATCCTAGCAGCCCTAGCTCCAAAAGACCTAAAATTCACATCCTCGGTTAATTTTAAGTTTGATAACCATTTTAAACTAACAATTAAAGGAAAATGATGCGTTGAAATTTGATGACGTCACATCTATGTATTTGATACAAACTTCCATACTAGAAGCGCGTTTTTAAGTTTGTTAAAGAGTTGCTAATTTGATTGAGTTGTCATCATCCTTATTATACTCCTAGGTCCTAGGTACTTACAATTTTTAATATTGTGCACATAAAACTGGAAAAAACCAGATCATAGCTTTTTTTCCTCAACACGTACCAACTACCAACCGAACCCCAATCTCCTGCACCCATAGCGTGAACACACCTGCCCATATCACTGCTGTAGTATACGCAGCTGCCTGTTGAGGGGCATACGGGCACGGGCGACCAGATAAGCGAGCATTATTCGCGAGATAATATGCCCGGTTATACAGAATGGAGTGCCTATTTGCATATGAACAAGTCAACTTACTTTTATCATTAACTAGCTGATGCCCGCGTCTTCGTCCGCGTGATTTAAGTTATTTTTATTCCCGCGGAAACTCCTTAATTTTCCGGGATAAAAAGTATAGTAAGATAAAAAGTTCCTACGCGTATGTCACTCTCCAGGTCCTCAACTATACCCATGCTTACCCATTTCTATATTTCAATACTAATACTAATATTATAAATGCGAAAGTTTGGATGGATGGATGCATGTATCTATGGATGGATGTTTGTTACTCAATCACGCCAGAACCGCTAAACGGATCCGAATGAAATTTGGCACAGAGATACTTAAATTATTGACTGACATAACACATAGACTATTTTTTATCCCGGAAAATTAAAGAATTCCCGAGAAGAAGTCGAGGGCATCAGTTGGTAAATAATATGAGTATGGAAGTATGGATTAGTATGGATGTAATTTATAATGACTGTCACTGCAATTGATCAATATTAGAGTAGGAACAATGTCGGTACAACTATACAAACCAAAACGGTAATGGTGCAAAGGGGATGCGCGGTGCAACACAGCGGTATTGGGTTACCGCAACGAGGCTTTATGAGCTTTGACAACTTCAAAGCTTGTATATGACGGGACTATAAATGCACCAACTGTACCTACTTAGGTATTGGTAGTTGTTTTATTCCCAGTATTTTACCTACAAATACAAATACAAATACAAATGCTTTTATTTTGCTAAATGTGAGTTCAAATACATAGTAAGATGGAAATTGGATTAATGTCTGTCACATTTTGCCAAATAATTGGCGTGCAAAATTGGCAGTAGGCATAGCCCATACCTGCTGCTCAAAATACATGGGTTTATATTATTAAATTAAAAAATTAAATACATTATTAGATTAGCATTATACTCGTATATGAAATTACAAAATTAATAGTTATTTGTTATACAAGAGTGAAAAGTTGTTTTTTAACCGCGTGCTCAATTTTGATGACCGAGCAAGCGAAGGAATCAAAAGAGCACGAGGTGAAAAATCTTTTCACTCGAGTGCAACACGTAACTTTTCATCCCACCTCAGCGAGGAAATGACTAAATGCAAAAAAAGATTAAATTCAATTCTGTTAATTTCTTCGTCACTAGAATCACTCATTTTAGGTTTTTCACTTATTTTCAATTTTCTTGTTTTTAATCGGTTTTAATTTTAAACAATATGACGTGAAAGAAAATGGTGCGCGCAAAGCAAATTAAAAAAGTACACCAAGAAGGTTACGAGTGTGAGTTTTTAACAAATTAAAAACGAATGTATGGAAATTCGGCACTATAGAGGTACAAGTAAATAGGTTTTAATGATGTTTCGAATTCACAAACTTCATAGACGAGTGATATTTACTAACGTGCACACGATGTTCTAAATTCAATTTACTTTATCCTCTAGAGGATAATAACGGCTTTTACCATCAGATATCGAAGAATAAAAATACTCTTTCCGAGATGGTGGGATGAAAAATAGATTATTAGCTTTCTATGTAAAATTACAAAATTAAAATTGATTTAATAGATTACTTATTTTTATCCACTACAAGTTAGCCCTTGACTGCGATCTCACCTGATGGTAAGTGAAGATGCAGTCTAAGATTTTAGAGGGCTAACCTGGGGCATGGTAGTCATATTAAACCCATACCCCTAATTGGTTTCCACTCGATAGTACCGGAACACTAAATCGCTTGGCGGTACGTCTTTGCCGGTAAGGTGGTAACTAGCCACGGCTGAAGCCTCCCACCAGACCCAGACCCTGCCGGGGATCGAACCAGGGACCTTCCGCGTTGAGGCAACAGCGCTCAACACTATACCTACTATTGTATTGAAATGAAATGAAATGAATTATTTATTTCACGAAAAATTTGTGTCACATAAGATACGTCAGGCTCTACTGAGAAGAGCCGGAAAAAACTCAGCAGTTGCTCTTTTCATAAAAAGAAAAATTGTAAAGGTAATATCAAAAGTTATAAAAAGCACATTCAAATAAGGCTAAACAACTGTAGATACTCTGTAACAACTGTTTCTGTATAGAAACTCCAATAGTTTAAAAGTTAAAGTAACTATTCCCCTAGTTGCTTTTTTCAAAATAGCATCAAAATGAGTTTCATTACAGACTTTAAGTGCTCTTATAACTCTATCAGAATTGGCAAGCACGTTTGAATAATAAAGCACAATGCAAAGTACCCGTATCCCGCTCGCTTGTAAAGCACATAATTATCGAATACCTATAGTGGTTACTCAGTGTTTTGTTTCCTTATTACAATACCTATACAGGTATGTCAGAGAATGATGCCATTTTAAATCTTAAACTAATTGACATAGGGTTGAATTTAAATAAATAAGAGTCCTATTATTATTAGTCTTAATAATATGGTGGTAATAGTTTTCATACAGTGGCTTAGAGAACTTTAGGAAAGAAATTGGTTTCTACAAGAAAGAAAGAAAGTTTATTCTTTTAGTTTTCAAGTGCTAAATAGTGCACTTACAGAGCTGTTAAATAACTTTAAAAAATATTTTGGACAAAAACGTACCTTACGTAAGTATTAAGCGTAAGTATGTACTACCTTACATAATAGAGTATTTTCTTCCTTCACTTGTTTATCAGAGAGCATTGGAAATAATATGCTATGCCATGATACATTAGAAGAACTAGATGCCGCAAAACTTAGCAATCATGGATGGACTTTGGCGTACCAAAGTGCTGAAATAGTCGTACAAAGTACGAGTACCTATATAATACTAGACCGCGACTTCATCCGCGTGGATTAAGTATTTTTTATTCCCGCAGCAACACCTTAATTTTCCGGCATATAATAGCCTATGTCCTTCCCCGGGATGTAACCTACCTCTATGCAAAATTTCATCAAAATCTGTTGAAAGATGGGCCGTGAAAACGTAGCAGACTGACTGACACACTTTCGCATTTATGATATTAGTATGGATGTCGGTCAATCTATTCAACGACATAACTGAGAGCTGTTCATAAAATAATAAAATATTAAAAAATATTTGTGTTTATATAACACTTAATCGCTAGACTAATATCACTCTCCCCCTAATAATTTCTTACGCGCCGGGTTCAGGGCTACTTAAGGAGGGTTAAACAGGTGGCGTCTTAACCTGCTCCTTATTGGTAACAAGTGGTTTTTTCCTACTTTGGATTATATAAATGAATGGAATGTATAATTTAGTTCAATTGGTTGGAATTTCACTTCCTAAAAAAATAGGTAATAGGAATTTTATAATTCTAGATTGAAGACATCATCCCAGGTAATGTAAAGCGCCCCATTCTTTTCATCCATACTTACATCCATATTATAAATGCGAAAGCGTGTCTGCCTGTCTGTCTGTCTGCTACGCTTTCACGGCCCATCTGTTCAACCATATTTTGACGAAATTTGGTACAGAGGTAGGTTGCATCTCGAGGAAGGACATTACACTATACGACAGGCTACTATTTATCCCGGAAAATTAAGGAGTTCCTGCGGGAATAGGAAAAACCTCATCCACGCGGACGAAGTTGCGGGCATCATCTAGTTTTAAATAATAAAATAAATAATTACAGTGTTATCATTACACCATGATGAGGAATATATACCTCTAACAACAATTCTTGCGGCAAATCCACGCTTATTATTAGATGACTTTTTTTATTTTTTTGTTAGTATTAATATTTTTCGAGCTAATGAGTGATCGTCTAAAGTCTAGACCCTAGAGTTCCAACTTAGCTGCTGTTAAGGCATCAGGACAATCTTCTATATGTTAACAATTTCTAAATATGTACTTAACTTTTATGCTTATCTTTCTAGTCAACCATAGCGTAACAATTTGATAAGAAACTGCAGATAATGAAGCTCTAAAAGGAAAAACAGGCGAAGTTACACTCGTACGAATAACCGCGCTCCCCTAATTTCTTACCCCACGTAAACTTAAGGAGGGAGCAACAGGTTGGACCTTGACCTGATTCTTCACATGTGTAGGTACACTTGTAGTGTTGGGTGAATGTGAATGAATGAAACGACGGCGAATGGAAATAATGATTAATGGTGAATGAATGAGTTGCAGATTTTATTATATTATATTAGAGACTTAACAATTATTACCACTTTAACCAGTGATTTAATTCATTTTACTGCCGCAGAGTCGCTTAATCATTACCTACTCAGGATTTGATTTTTACTTGTATTGAATTTTTTTTTTATCCGCTACAAGAAAACTAACTACTACCTACTATACTAAGATTACTAAGTAATGATTAAGCGACTCTAAGTGCGGTTAGATTGAGGTCAACTGCAGTCGTCGATAGTTTTTAAGTACCTACTTAACATAAAATACAAAAGTTTAATTCAAGTAACTACGTTAGGTACTGAAAGACTTATACAGGGAACATTATATTAGGTAATAGAGTATACAGATTTGTAGTAAGCAAATGATACTTAGTACTATTACCTATTCTGTGATATTACTACATGGCTCTATATTATTGAAAAAAATGTAGGGTTAAAATCACAAGATATTGTTCTTCTTCGTCGATACACTCTTGACAGAGTCGTCGTGGACATCACGAAGTAACTAACGGCTTTAGTGGCAGATGTTATGCGCCTCACGAGCATCCGCCACTTCTCCCTGCTGGCCGACAGCTTGGTACACTCGTGCAATGAACCGCCAACAGCCGACATAATTTGGTCGGTCCATCGCATGGGCGACCTTCCTCGCCCTCTGGTGCCCTCTACCTTGCTCTGCACGACGAGGCGTTCGATGGAGTCATTCTCACGACGGGAGACGTGTCCAAAAAACATAGATATTGTTACCCGGTCTATTACCCGGATATGTATATCAAAATTAAAACAAATCCAATTATTGTAAGTTTCCCTAACTCAGCAAAATGACCACACGTCGTCACATATGCCGAGCGAATGCCTAATTAAATTGTATGTAAAACTATTTGAGTCATCGTTAGATGTTATCAGATCACTAACATGCTGTTAACCATGTTAACTCACTGAAATTTTAATGATGAATAATAATCATATAATATAAATGCGAAAGTGTGTTTGTTTGTTGGTTTTTCCTTCAATTGCAATGGAGCAACGGATCGACGTGTTTTTTTGGCATGGGTATACTTAGTTGAGGACCTGAAGAGTGACATAGGCTACTTTTTATCCCAGAAACTTAAGGAGTTCCCGTGGGAATTAAAAAAACTTAAACCATGCGGACGAAGTCGCGGGCATCAGCTAGTAATTAATAATTCGACTATCTTCATTTGGAATTAACTTATGGTCAATCGGCAACTTAAGAGAAGGTATTACCACAGAAAAGGTATTGCCTTCCAGGCCTTACATTTTTATGTTACAAACCTCGAAATAAATAAAAACTCATAAATCATAACAGAACAATGTTACGTTTCATCATGTGTTTAACGCATTTCTATAAAATTAGAATTTTGTTTTGTTTTGTTTTAGAAACTTAATTAAGAAGCTAAAATACATTTTCAGTGGGTATTATTATAGAGGCTACAATAATTAAGTTAACCTTATGTTCTTAGACGAGAAAATTGAAGCTGTTATAAAATTGTACAAGATTTTTAGTAAATTGATAATAAAGCGTTCAAGCCAAGAGTGCAGAGATCAGCAGGGGGCTTACTGCCATCGGTTGAAGCAAGATTATTTTAATATTGTTGACGCTCTTGTTTCAGAATTATAATGCCTACTGGCTGATGCCCGCGACTTGTCCGTGGTTTTTTTTTATTCCCACGGGATCTCCTTCACGGTTAAAAGAAGCCTATGTCACTCTCCAGGTCCTCAAGTATACCCATGAAAAAAATCGCGTTAATCCGTTGCTCTGTTGCGGCGTGCTTGAATGTCAAACAAACACGCTTTCGCATCTATACTAGTCCATACTAATATTATAAATGCGAAAGTGTGTCTGTCTGTCTGTCTGTATGTCTGTCTGTCTGCTACGCTTTCACGGCAAGTCGGACCGTGACGAACGGGCGGACGAAGTCCAGGGCATCACGTAGTTTATAATAATATTAGTATGAATTTAGGGACGTCAAAGTACATCAATACTGTCATTTTAAAATAATACTGCTTTAAGCGTTGGCAGTAAGCCAACAGAAACTTTGAAGGACTTCCAAGATAGCCCTCCATCATGGATAACTTTGAGCGGTAATTATAATTAAAACCTCCACGAAGACGGGTTAATGAAATGAGGATTGTTTTAATTTATCTATATCTGTTATAATAAACTGTTACCCGTTATAATAGACAGCAATTCATCGGGAAGAAAATTTTCTTGAAAAGTGTTTATTTCAAACAAACTTGGAAAACCATGGAAAATACTCATAATCATTTGTCATTTTCATCATATCATCAGTGTTTTATTTTATTTTCTCCTCTTATAGGGACTCTTAAATTGATTTAGTTTTTTTTTTTGCTTTGTTAAAAAGTGACAGAACTAAATCAGTTTTTGTCCATAAACAAGTGCATATTACTTTTAGCACAAATTACCTATATTTTTCTGGGTTTAATTTTTTAAAAATACATTGTCATTTACCGTACTTAAAACAACGAGCTTTATAAAGCACGAATAAATATATTTTGTGTCTATACAACGTACCTATTCTGTGCTAATAGCAATTCTGTGCTAATAGTTAGGTATCTGTGTTCTGTCTAATATTAATAATTGAATCAAACCTGAGTCACATCAGTAGATAAATTTATCTACTAATGTGCCTGAGTTATATAAAAAGCATAAATTGTGTATCATTTTCATTGTATTGAATTTTCATTGCAAGAATTTATAAGAATAAAAAATACTTAATTAAACAAAAAGCACAACAAAATAATGGACATAATAACAGAACCATTTGCTCCCGTTAGCACCGTTACCGTTCCGTTAGCATTAAATAAATCAAATTTAGAAAAAAGAATTACTTTTTCTCCAAAAAAACCTTTACGTACTTCCGACCCCAAAAACTCGGCCCATTGAACATCTGACGAGGTGAATGAATCCTAACGTTAGGGTGCGTACCTACTGATATAAAATGTAAAGTTACGAGCAAACAATTACATTCCGGCACACATCTGTCAGGGTTTAGACAATCACGATACGTCACGCGATTTAGTGTACAGAGAATACAATAGTTTTGATAGTTGCGGCTTTGCAATTGGAAAACCTTATTATTCTTAATGTTTAATTTTATTTCAACGTTAATAAATTCTTAATTACGTATTGCTACATCAAAAAGCAGCAATCAGCACTCTTTAATATTATTGTTAAATCGTAGTCAATCTCCAGAAAGTATGCGTGTAGACTCCACATGATTAAGATTTAGAGAAGTATTTGAATACTCTATATCTAATCTTAGACATTTCCTTTCCTATCCAAGTATTAGTCCATTAAAATACTTTCCTAGTCTATATCAAAGAAAAGCCTATATGCAAAATCTCAAGTTTCTAGAGAAGCTGAGCATTGATATATTTTAAAACAGTGAGTCAGTCTGCCCTTTACAGAATTCATTCATCATTGTTTATATTTAATACGTACACGTAAGCAATAAGCATTTCACCGACTTCTAAAAGTTGAAGAATGTTCTCAATTCGCTCGTTTTTTTTTATTTATATTTTTTTATTGACTCTTTAAAGGTTCAAGTATCTTCGTCCGCAGTACACGCGAGGCGACAGCTGCGGACCGCGGCACGCACCCGCCACACTAGTGTGCCGCCTTTTAATTACACGCCAATGTTGCGCGTTGATAAATCTGCGCGCGTGCCGCTCGCGTGGACATAGCCTTATGTTTTGAAATTATTAGATATGTTAGCGGCCACAAGATAGTGGTTACATTACTTTTTTTAACTTTCAGATTGATGAAAATACCAATTAATGAGTTTGTGGTCAGCTTTTCTCAGTAGAATCTGATTACTACAAGATAATTAAAAGACACAATAATAATTGTCGTGCATGAAATAAACAAGTTTGAGATATTTAAGGCAGTGGGCCGAGGCATACTACCATCGCTTAAAGACGTATTGTTGACGTTCGTGCTTTAGAATTATAATAATACTAGCTGACGCCCGCGATTTCGTGCGCTTGGTTTAAGTTTTTGATTCCTGCGGGAACCCCTTAAGACGATACGGGAGGGCGGTTTTCTCCATACAATCGTATTAGTCTGTTTTCTCCGTGCATAATTACGATAGAGAAAATATTTTTGCACCATAAAATCTATATGTGTCCGTGCCATGTCCCTATGTTTTGCTTTTTTCAATAAATTAGTAATTTTAAGAATATGGAACTTTCAAAAATTGCAAAAAATGGCCCAGTTTTCGCGTCATCATCAGATATCCCGCAAATTAATTTGACGAATATAATCAAAAAAAAGAAAAACATACCGACATAGCCTGAGTCCTTCTTAAATTATTCTTGAAAAAAATATTAAAATCGGTTCTGTTTTGGAGGAGGAAACAGAAAAATACGAGAGTAAGAATTCGACTGTTTTTCGACTGTTTTATCGGTCCAAGATGCCAAGGTCCCTATCGGGTGTTATGGAATTCTATTCGAGGAGCGCGCGACGGCTATTTAAGTGTTCAATACCTATTCTCAAAGTTTCCCGTTCATCCCATATCCTCTTAATTTCCCGGGATAAAAAGTAGGCTATGTTACTCTTCAGGTCCATAACTATACCCAATACCCATGCCAAAAATCACGTCTATCCGTTGCTCCGTTGTGGCGTGATTAACATTTATAATATTAGTATGATAGTATGATATTCCATGGCTAATAAATCCAACGATACGTTTTCCGTTCATCCATCGAAGTCACAGTAACAGTTGATTTTCTAAATCTTTTGTCAGTTTTGAAACATTTATTTAGAACTAGAACTAGAGAACTCCATACTTTTCCGGGATAAAAAATAGACTATATCCTTCCCCGTGATTATCTCTACCAAATTTCATCAAAATCAGTTGAAAAAATGGGCCGTTAAAGCGTAGCAGGTAGACAGATAGACAGACAGACAGACACACTTTCGCATTCATAATATCAGTATGGAAGTTTGGATAAATTGGAATATTAAACAAAATCACGTCCGTGCGTATAGGGGTTCCAAAAATCATCATTACCTCAACTCCTAATTACACAACAGGGGGTGAAAATAATTGCACGTAATAAAGTGAAAGCATACGAAACCCGACAATGGTACCAAGCTTTGTGCTAGGGATGTTACCTAGCTATGTGCGTTAATAAATATTCACTCTGTTTTTATTAAGGAAACTTAAAAGATAAACAACTTGAATGAAATAAACACGGGATACAAAACGTATGAAATCACGTTCGACAAACTTTTGCGGGGCGAGGGGAGAGTGCCTTGTTATTTTTCTGCCCAATTATTGACACTAGTGCATGAAAAACTCGATTACTATGATACAACACAATATCATAATTAATGGCGAAACAGCCACAGTTGTATTCGCGGCTAGAGGGGTGAGGCGAATATGGCCGATATCACGCGTCCCGAGGTTGATTCGTCCAAGATAAACAATCATAATTTTTTTGAGAAATGTATAAAATATGCGCTTTGCCTATCGCTTTCTGAAGTTTATTTTTCATCTTGAATAACTGTTTTATTATTAGATTTAGGTGTGATATCAATCTATGCGCTATAATAATTAGTAATCTTCAGCATTCTCCATGTTGATTTCTTGTGATCTCGTGATATCTTGTGCCTTATCACATAAAAATTATTAAACTTACTTAAATACATATCAAAAATTTTCGGAACCGGCAGGATTTGAACCTGCGTCTTTCTGGGAATCGCCGTAATCGTAAGTTTAGAAATTTTCCTCGTGTGTGAAGCACTGTAATAAAATTATAAAATAAAAATAATATTGTTACAATTTACCTCTAAATAACTTCTGATTGGCTAACACTCAATTGCTAAGTATTTGCTACTGGTCAAAACCATTGTCTCATCCAGAATGCCATAAATTCAGCCAATCGCAATAGTTGAGACAGTAACAGCGATTGATGCAGCTTTACATAATAGGGCAGTTACTAGCTGATCTGACTTCGTCCGCGTGGATTGAGCTTTTTGATTCCCTCGGGAACTCTTTAATTTTCCGAGATAAAAAGTAGCCTATGTGTTATTGACTATAATCAGTCTATGTGCCAAATTTCATCCAGATCCGTTCAGCCGTTCGGGCGTGATTGAGTAACAAACATCCATCCCATACATCCATCCATCTAAACTTTCGCATTTATAATATTAGTAAAGATAAAGTTGTATTCCATCAAGTCAAACTACTCAAACTGGACTAAAAATCCAATAAGATTCTTGTCTTATAAATTCTAACGATAATCGAATCTCGCCTTCTTTATGAGCCTTTTTTCATCCATTGTTGGACATAGGCCTCCTCATGTGCACGCCACTCCCAAAGTTGGGCAACAACAAACAAGATAATCGAATAAGATTTATTAACAAGGGATGAAATTCATTGCATTATTTAGAAGTGAAAATTTCTTTAGCCGCGTTGAGCACTTCTTGGTAGGGGATAAACTTGTGGATTCGCGTCACCGACATGCGACATGCTCCGCGCCGACATGCTCGCGTTGTTACGTAGACAAAAGATCTTTAATATAAATATACTACATTCGTAATTAAACTTGAATGCCTTAGTTTTAAGGTTTATATTTTAATTATTTTAAAGATTAAAAAAAAAGGACATGACCAGTAACTGCCCTCCGATTCGGGACAATGTGCAGGATTTCCGTTTTTACAGTAAGGTTTAAAAATTAAAACCGAAATTACTATGGATTTATTATTCCGAATAAGGTCAAGGTTAAAATGTCTATAAAAACAATACGTTTATTGTTTAAATCTTGAGCGTCCGGTTTCCTCTTTAAGCACTACTCCATTTTGACGTTCCGTTTTAGTCATGCCTAATAATAATCTTGTTACCCTACATGAATACCATATAAGTACCTTAGTCACTATATTATGAGTGATTTATTTTTGATCAATTAAATAGTAATGAAAAGGAAATGTATGTTTTGTTTTTATTATTTTTGTTAGTTGACGCCTCAAACGAACAAAGCATTTTCAAATAACCACTGCGTTTAAAGGAACGTAACGCCCTCTGGCATTGCATCTGTCTGCCATCTGTAGTCGAATAGTTAAACAAACTCGCTAACCAAAACGTTTAGCGCCATCTGTTGTCGAATAGTTGAAAAGACTCGCTAGCGCCATCTAGTGTGGCAGCAGTACAATGTAGCGTGATTATTAAAGGAATTACATAATTCTTGCAAATGATAGTTTTATTATTCCAGTATTATCCTCATCCATGCCCAAATAATGCAAAGATTAATTATTTTCCTGAGAAACGTGGTTAGCAATACTTAAAATATTTTTTCATCCCATGTATTCGAAAAGGACGACTTGGTTCGCCTTTATGTGCGCCCAAAGGTGGTGTTTTCTATAAGAAACTTTTAGCGGGCAGTAATGAGTTTTTAATCCTCTTTATACTCGTAAGTGCGCCGCAATTATCTTTGCCGCGCACTTATTGAATTTGGAACATCTTAGTGTTCAACGCAAATTGACGACCTCCGTGGCGCAGTGTTGAGCGCTGCTGTCTTAACGTGCGGAGGTCCCGGGTTCGATCCCCGGCAGGGTCAATTTAGGAATTTATAATTTCTGAATTTTAACTAACGAAAGGGCTACTAGTAAAGGTAGTGGATATATATATTTAAAAAAAAAAAAAAATATATTATTATAAAGGCGAAAGTTTGGATGGATGTGTGGATGTATGGATGTATGGATGTTTGTTACTCAATTACGCCCGAACGGCTGAACGGATCTGGATAAAATTTGGCACAGAGATAGATTAAAGTCTGGAAATAGCACATATTATGCTTTTTATCCCGGGAAATTAAAGAGTTCCCGCGGGAACCAAATTTTCTCATACAGGGTGATGAAAAGTAGAGTGTATCATTCGGGCGCAAATATATTTTTGGCTCGGGCGACGTACTTTGAATCCCTCGCTACGTTCAGGATTCTACTAAAGAATCCCTCGCTACGCTCAGGATTCTACTCTAGAATCCCTCACTTCGTTCTGGATTCAAAAAAGCGCCCTCGCCGTAAAAATATTATTTTGCTCCCTTATAATACAATCTACTATTTTAGACTCTCTCACCACAACAACTAGTGCCATCTAGTGTGGGAAAGCAGTTTTTTGGTGAAACTTCTTTTTTTTATTTTCTCCGTTTTCAGAGCCTTCAGACTCCTCAAACTTTTTTATCTGAAAACTATAAAATATAAAAATTACAATAATAAAGAGTTCATTGCTGCACATTAATTTTTGATATCTAGGCAAGCTCCCATAGTAGCGCTGGTCAAGTCCTTTAAAAAAAATTACATATTCGTTGTCACTTCTATCGGCAGTCCCAATTTTAATTTTAATTGGTGACCTGTAAGATGTATAAGTCGATAAAAAGGTATTATATCTATGTGAGTTACAGTTAAGCTGAATAAATATTTTCATTATTTTTTTTCATTTTCATTTTGGTGGTTTGGTCACATCCCTAGTTGGATGTGGACGTAACACGTGCGGTAATAGCTGTGACATACCACACTCATTACAATGCAGGTGCATTATATAGGTACCATATGATACAAACACCTCGTTGGTCGAGTGGTTTGCATGCTTAACTACGGATGACGAGGTCGTGGATTTGATTTTCGGGTGGAGGCAAAAAAAAACTACCAAGAAGTTCTCAGCACTGTATAGGTAAATACTTAATATATTCCACGCAAATGGTTTATCTTTAATAGTAGTTTGTGATATAAGGGCGGTAAATAGGTTTTTACATACGAGTTGACTAATGTCAGCCCGATCACGCCAGTCGAGGGCTGACCATCGTCACGAGTTTGTTAAAACCTTAACGCCCGTGTATCACACGATATTTTTCAATACATTTGTGAGAAAACTTGAAATTAAAAGTCGAGTAGGTCGTAGGTACTCACTAGAAAATGGCTTCTCACGCCCATACTTAGTCGAGATTTTCGGCGGCTATTACAAGCGCACATCATACACACACACACACACATAAACCACTCATCTTATTATTTAATAATTTGTAAGAAAAACTCAATGAAACTTTTAAAAATAGCGCGCACAGATTCAAGACTTTAGTAGTACCGACCTATCTATAGCGCGTTGTTGTAATTGCGTTTTTTTTAATTGGCTTCATGGCTCTAGGTTCTAGCTCATAACTATCAGCCTGGACTATTCAGCCTTTACTTTTTTGATTTATAAAACTTAAAACAATTTCAATTAACTAAATTAAATACAATTTTTAATTTCATCAATCCACATCTAAATGTTATTATTTTTTAAGTTTTCTACATACAAAGTCAATATCATTATGAACCTTCTTTCAAGAAAACTTTTTATTTAGAAGTAAAGTGGTCTTACAAAAATTAAAAAAAAACTGCAAAAAAATAGCACGAGGGCAGTAAATTCTGCAAAAAAAAAGCACGAGGGCAGTAAATTTAACTTACAAGCCCTGTTTACTGCCTCTGTAAGTGCATTTTGCGAGCAAGTGTATTGAAAAGTAATTGTCTACCATGGCCGTAACTTGGTAGAGATGACCATAATATGGTACATTATGATAATTATTTTTTTATTCAAATTCAAATTCAAATTCAAAATGTTTTTTATTCAAATAAGCTTTTACAAGCGCTTTTGAATCGTTATAATATGAATCTACCGCTGGTTCGGAATGCCATTCCTACCGAGAAGAGCCAGCAAGAAACTCGGTGGTTGCTCTTTTCCATCAAAACTTACAATCATCATAATGATACAAGTAACTGCAGTCCCACGCATAGCTGGAGCGAATCAAATCCACGCTGTTTTTTTTTATCATTTACGTAATCTTCGATTGTATAGTAAGCTTTTTTCACGAGCATACAATATTCAATACACGCCAAGACTGGCAGACAGAGGCAGCCCCATTTCCGACGGTGGCACCCGTTCACGAGCATGACGCATGATCCAGCCATTGCTTCGCTCAACCATATTTGAGGGAACGTAACAACCCGCACCACACGACACCACCACAGAAACGTTAAAGAGAGTGTGACATACCCGACTACCCATATCAAGGCATAGTTAATTGAATACCGTTTAAGTACCGTAGTTTATTTTTTAAAACATTTACCATTTGTAATTTTGATTACCATAATGTACCATAAATTTATGGTAGTAATCATATTTAAAATTATTATTTTATAATCTAATTTTTAATTGATTTCTTTGTTATCTTGTAATTTTATTTATTGACATTCGTAAGAGCTTTATGCAAGCATCAATCGAAAAATACAGGTATTATGAAATTGAAAATTAAATTATGTACTTACCTAAAACATTTCATGCAGGTACAACGTATGTAAGACCAGCGACCACTGATATTTCGTTTTAAATCCACTACAAAGTATAACCCTTGACTATGATCTCATGGTGGATTAAGTGATGATACGGTTTAAGATTGTAGCGGGCTAAGCTGTTAGGGATATGGCAGTTATATTGCGCCCATACCCCTAATCGGTTTCTACATGGCATCGTACCGGAACGCTTAACCGCATGAAGGCACATCTCTCCCCGCGGCGGAAGCCTCTCACCAGACCAGAGCAGGGAAAGCTCAGAAATTATAAATTCCCAAATTGACGCTGCCGGGGATCGAAACTGGGACATTCCACTCTATTCAGACTACAGCACTCAACACTGCGCCAAGGAGGTTTTCAAAAGAGTTTTACATGATAGGTAATTTTAGTTAGTAGAGATCACAATATATAAACGGATCCTACTGATATTGTATTTGAGAATTGATTATATACTATTTACTTTGTCATAAAGCTCTTTTGTAAAACAATATCTCTCAATGTTTCAAAGATAAAAGAAAATGTCAAGAGCATCAAATGGATTTAGAGCTTCGTAAATCATGGATGTACAGATTTTATTATTTTGCAATAAAGTTCACATCGAGAGAATGCCCCAAGTATTTGAGAGGTGGACCGCCGACCGTAGAAACTATTAGCCTGAAGACCCCTGGGTCTTGTCCCTAGGGCCCGCAGACATTTATTTTTTAGAGGATATCCCTCGCAATAAAACGATATCGACAACTAGCTGATGCCCGCGACTTCGTTCGCGTGGATTGAGGTTTATTGGTTCCCTCAGGAACTCTTTAATTGTCCGAGATAAAAGTAGCCTATGTGTTATTCCAGACTCTATGCCTATTTTCATCTATAGATCTGTTTAAGCCGTTTTGGCGTGATTAAGTAACAAACATCCATCCATCCATCCATCCAAACTTTCGCATTTATAATATTAGAAAAGAGTATAGATTTATTGACCTTTTAAAGGTCAATGCAAGAACTTAAAAGATTTCCAGGTAGCTAGAGTATAAAACATACTATTTTTAAATTAAAAAAGCTATTGCTGGCAAATGATACAGCCTTGCCTAGAAGATGCGCGTTTTCACTCTTAATTTGAAGATACCAATATTAAAAATAAATTAGGGCACAATGGAAGCCGAAAGGTCATTCAATATCCTATATATAATATATACCTATAATATATGCAGTTCGAATTAGAAACGAGGATGCGAATAAATTTGTCCATGCAAAATTGAATATGTAATGATGCAGACGCTTACAGCATTTGCGAAACTAATTTTCAGATTGACCTACAAATTCGTTAGGTAAAAGCTTTGGGTTTGGCCAAGCACTCTTGACCAGTCGCGATGCGCCAGTATTTGAGCTTAGAACACGAACATATTATGCATAACTAGATGATGCCCGTGACTTCATCCGCGTGGACTAAGGTTTTGTTTAAATCCCTTGGGAACTCTTTATTATTCTGGGATAAAAATATGCCTATGTCCATCCCGGGATTTCAGCTTACTTTGAACCAAATTTCACCACAATATGGTAAACAGATGGGCCGTGATAATGTAATAGACAGACAGATAGACGGACGATAAACTTTTTCAATAAATATTTTAGTATAGATACAATTTATGGTCACCCTACTGTCCATCGAGGAAAATATAAAGTTAAGAGGCGCGCAAACTGCGACCACTTCCATCAGACCGGACATGTGTATAGTACAGCCTTTGCTTTGTGATACCAGGATGAGGGTTAATATTAGTATTGGGAAGTAATAGAACGAATCTGCAGAAAATATTCAATGTCAATAATAAAATATTCAAATATGTAGATATATATATGCGTGCTGTTTTAATTTCAAAACGTATCGTTTGGAGCGCTGGCTGTGAATACATACACGATATTGAGCTCTATCTTTGACGCTAATGTGATCGAACGCTCTATATGATCAATCGAGTTTGTAATGTAAAATCTTGGACTTGAAAAGAGTTCTAGGCGCAGACGACAGTATTTTTTCGGGGGCCAATTTTGTTCTGTAACTGCTACGTAAAATTAAATGTCGTAGCTCCGTAGAGGTGATTATTGTTGTAGCAAGTGACTAAGTCATGCGAAATTTAGCTGGAATAAATCTAACGTCGGCGGTTTACCGTTAAAATATAAAACTACTACTCAACACAGACCGTTGATATCCATGGAAACCAATAGACAGGCAAGGTGACATAGTTCACATCCACCGGAAGCAAAGCTGCAAAGTGCCCTATACGGTACACCCTAAACAAACCATAATGCACGAAGAGTTACACGGAAGCCTTTATACAACTTTATAAACACTGCTGCAGATCAAAATAGTCACATTTACGACCTTATTACGATAGTTTTAAGCGTCGAAATCTGTTTTGGAAGGGAAAATAAATCGTTGATGCTTTTAAGCCATCAATATGACGTAGCACTATATACGTTCCGTTAACATTTGCTTAATATGATGTTTGGAATATTTTATTAGGTAAGACTAACATGTAAGTAAGTAGTGACTAACATATGTGACTAAAAAAACCCGCCTTTAAAAACTTTTATCCCCCTTAGGAGTAGAATTTCCAAAAATCCTCTCAGTGAATACCTACGTCATAAAAGGAACGTACTCTCAAAATTATACAAGTTTCTTACCTCAGCGGTTTAGGCTATGCGTTGATAGATCAGTCAGTCACGACAAACGTTTTTATATGTATAGATTGCTACAATGTAACGATCGCAATCACCTCTGATTGGTGATTCCGCACTAAACACTTCCGCCATTGGCCAAAATCTATTGTCGCTGCAAAAATACCTTCAAATCAGGCAATCACAGCAATTGAGACTGCAACAATGAATGATGCAGGTTTAACATCATAACAGGAGAGTGAAATAGACTTCTACTAGTCTCTGAAAGCTATAGTGTTCCCACAGATCAGTGTTCCCCAGGGATTTTTAATACCTAAATCTACGCGGACAAAGTCGCAAGCAGTATCAAGTTTGTTTATTTGGTAATAATTTTAATTTAACATTAACTGCATCCAGTATCCCAGTACGCAGGCCGCAGGCGTATATTCGTTAAAACAGTAACACTACACTATAATGCACGCCTCGAGCTCCCAAAACCCCAATGTAACTACGACTGCAAAATATGGAAACATTGTTATTATTTTTTAAATCACTTTATTTGCTAAAAATAGGCCAATCCGCCCAGTGATTTTAAGAGATTTGCGATGATAGATCAGTCAACCACCTTTTCCTTTTTAAGGTTCCGTACCAAAATGGTAAAAAAGGAACCCTTATGGTGCGACTTTCTCCGTCCGTCCGTCCGTCTGTCACAGTCGATTATTTCAGTAACTATTAAAGCTATCGACATGAAATTTGGAATAGTTGTGTATAATAGTGGAATAGTTGTGTATAATAGTGGAATAGTTGTGTATAATAGTGGTAGTTCAAAGTATGATAACTATACTGAGTGGGATATCATATGAAAGGGCTATACTTCTACATTCTAAAACAGATTTTTATTTATTTTTATGCATAATAGTTTTTGATTTATCGGGCAAAATGTCGAAAAAAACACCGCCCCCCCCCCCCCCTCCCTTATCTCCGAAGTTTACCAATTGAAAAATCTGAAATTATTATGGTCAAGCTTATGTATATTTTACAGGAAAAATAAAACCAACGCTCTTACTAGCATAGTTTTTTTGATATTAACAATAAACCTCTACAAACAAAGTTAGTTTTGCGGTTCATTAAATTTATTAATCGTAAAACTTACTGTAAGGTTTTTACGGAACCCTCGGTGCGCAAGTCCGACTCGCACTTGGCCGGTTTTATTTAGTCTAGGCAACGGAGCGGTTCGTTGTATAGAGACCCGCGCATTAAATCCTCAGGCTTTGAAACTTGGCAGGGTTGTAGTATGGTATGAACCAAAACTTATACAAAAATATCCAAAAAAAATCGAAGTTAGTTTTTTATACCTAAAACTTAATATATTTTATGACTGAATATTGTAAATTGGGGTCCACTAGCTTTATTGCCTGGACTATTTTATAGATATTTATAATGTCTGTGATGATTAAAATGACACCCAAACAGCCGAACTCTAATTACTACGTGAAATATTACAAAAATAGCTAAAAAGCAAATTGCTATTTTATTAAATTAAAATCGCAGGTACATAATTGATGTTTTCGACGCTTCGAGGGCTTATTATTATTCAGAATTGAGCTTAATTTAATTAATTAAGCGAGTTACTTTGACGCCTTGTGTAATATTTTTATGGATGACTCTTTTGCTTTGTTGCTTCAACGGTTAAGAGGCGGGCTGAAATCCGAAAGGTCGCGTGTTCGAAACATCAAACCTCACTCGCTGGACTGTTATCGTAGAGGTCGTCTAACGTAAAAGTGTTACGCTCTTCATTAAACGTTCGCGTCATATATGCACTCATCTAGTATGGTGCTTGTATACCTTTAGATTACTTTTTTTCACTTATTTCGTTTACCTTATTTTTTATTGCGGTATTATTGTTATTTAATACCTGAGTCATGTCCGCATACCTAATAGTCCGCTTGTATCTATGTACTAGATTTAAATGCAGTGTGCAACCCCCCAGAGTGGTCGACAGGGCTTAAGGGTGCTAAGAAACCATAATATAAAATATTCTGTTAATAAATAAATAAAGTCCCAAAGTGCTGGAGTGGCGACCCCGCACTGGAAAGCGCAGCGTTGGCAGACCCCCACTCGGTGTACGGACGACATCAGACGAGTCGCAGGGAGCCGCTGGATCCAGGCGGCGCACGATCGCGGCGTGTGGAAGTCCATGCAGGAGACCTATGTCCAGCAGTGGACGTCTATCGGTTGATGATGATGATGATGATGATGATGATGAAATAAAAAAATCCGCTTCAACCGATATACCGACCCATAGAAATGTCTCTCCGAAACTACGAGTATGATATACCGCTAAGCCGTAAGCGAGAGCGGGATCGACAGCGGCAACGACAGCGGGGCGAAAGCGGAAGCGGGAGAGCACACAAGAAGCCAAACAGGACAAATACCGAGTGATATGTAGGAGTACGACATTTAGTCCTGTCTCCTAGCCTGTGCTTTAATGAATATCGCTGATTTTCTTCCGCCAGACAATATTTTCTTGTTCACAGTTTGTTTTCGATCCATAACACTTAAATATAACATTGTATCATGAAAATTTTCTTTCATTTTTCCCCAAAACAAAGTAATTAGTAAGTTTAAAGTATAATTACATAGAGCGGCGGGCGTCAAAGCCGGGCCAATTATGCGGAACCAATATACAAGGCACAATTAACTCGCTCCGGTATTTTGTGCGAGGGACGCAGCCGGAACTTGACGAAGATGTAATTAATTGTGCTCGACAATTTTCCTTTTTAGTACGGACAAAGCGAAACAATATAAATCACTAGCTGATGATGTGATGTTTAGATATTTCAAAATCCACTACAAATTCTGTTATTTACCGTAATTGAAAGCAGCCAAGGTCCTTATAAAAAAATTTATTAAACGCGGAGGAAGTCGCGGGCATCCATCTAGTAAGTATAAATTATACTTTACAAGTTTACAGTAAATTTTCCATGTGACGGCACTCACGCCAACTGAGGCAAATTGCCGTAAAAATTGCACTCCTGGACTTACTGGCGACCTCAATAACAAGCAAATCACCCCTTTGTTCTTGTCAACTTCTTTAGAACGTGCACTCAACCAAGGTATTTTCACCTCGCTAACTTAAACATAGCTGTTTTCAGAATAATTATTCTGGTTTGATTGATTCTGGCTACTACCATCGCATCACGAGAGTAGTATATTCCTTGCATCGCATAAAGTAATATTATTTCAAAATGACTGCTTTGGGTCACGTACACGTACGTATGTATATTATGACGTCCCGAAAAGCATACTAATATTATAAACTAGCTGATGCCCGCGACTTCGTCCGCGTGGACTAAGTTTTTTCGATTCCCGCGGGAACTCATTAATTTTCCGGGATAAAAAGTAGCCTATGTATGTATGTATGTATGTATATTCTTTATAGCTGATGCCCGCGACTTCGTCCGCGTGGAATAAGTTTTTCAGTTAATTTTCCAGGATAAAAAGTAGCCTATATTACTATCTCACGGTATAATCCCCCTATAATGGTGAAAGATGGGCTTCTTTGGGATGAATGAAAATGATTTATTTCAACATACATTTTTATATTGACACATTTTAAATTTTTGGACTTAAGGGAATTGGATGTTGTTTAAACATTATTAATAATTGATAAAAATAACGTAATTTAAGGCAATACATGTATATTTTTGCACACTGCTACTAGCAGTAAATTGTGAACGGCACTAATTATAAGATAACAACTGTTTTACCCACAATTTGGCAAAATAAAAATTATGAATTATGAATTCATATTTTAACGAAAGCCCAAATGCTGTTTCATGGCTATAACTTGAGAAATTAAGGATTTTCATACAAACTCTCAACCCCAATTTCACCCCTTCGGGGGTGGAATTTTGAAATACTGTGAAACACATGTTTTCATTTTCAACCCGCAGCTCATATATCAAGTTTCATAGCTATAACTTGAGAAATTAAGGACTTTCATACAAACTCTCAACCCCTATTTCACCATGGGTATATAGTTGAGGACCTGGAGAGTGACATAGGCTTCTTTTTATCATGGAAAATTAAGATGTTCCCGCGGGAATCAAAAAAACTTAAACCACGCGGACGAAGTCGCGGGCATCAGCTAGTAAGGATTATAGTTTTAAACCATGAACGTCAACATTATTAAAATAAAACGGCTTCAAACGCTACGGCTTTAAACCCCCAGATCAAGTGAACCAATCTGCTAATAAGCTGACTCTTACAAGGACATAGCCTGAGTAGTGGCGTGCACAGTATTCGGAGCCAGGGTAGGCATTAGTTAGGTAGATACCTATTTTCAGGCAGGGCATTATGAAAAATAAGCGTAGAGCTTTTTTAATTAGAGTAAGCAATGTTTTTATGCCTCTATGTCCTACACTCCACTTAGGATACTTTCATCCCGGGAAACAGAGAATACAGTTTTAAAAATCGCGGTCGCGTGCACTGGATATACTAGGTATTATAATTAGTAGTGTATCTATTATTTTTCGAATCGCACAATGATTAAATCAAGCGCTTCCATTTTTATTTACAAAAAAAAGCCTTATTTATTATGGGTATATCAATGCCCTACTAACTATGTACTTAGATACTTACTTATGGCTCTATACACACTTAACAAAAGCTTGGTTGGCACTCAACAATAAAAATCGCAGTTCTACTTACTTTTTACCGTTATTCTCTAAAAAAAACTCCTAATAATTATTTTTTTCTCTTGAAAAACAATCAGATTCGTAACCACTAAACAAAACTTTGATGGGCATAGCAAAAAAAACGCAGCCCTACGTTCGTTCGTTTGATTTTCTAAAAAAATATATACATTTTAAACTCCAAATGCTTTTGTTTACGTTCTTCTTGAAAAACAATCAGATTTGGCACCCCCGACTAGCGCAAAGATCACGCCTCTAAAATTGGAAGCTAAATGGTGAATGAAGTTATTTGCCATGAATGCCTCCGGGCACAAATTTCAATTATTGTCACATCCGAATACTAACGTGGGGTTAGACGTACAATCATCAACAGAACATTTTTCATATCCTATTCGAGGAGGGCAGCACATTTTTTCATATCCGTAGTTCAAGATGGGATGCAGCTGAATGCTGCAAACGTTTAATTTTTTTTTAAGTTTGCAGCTTTCAGCAAATCTATCATCAGAATATTAAACATGATATATTATGATTATTTTCTTACTTACTGCTTCCGTTCAAGGTTTTGGGTTTTGTTTTAATTTATTGGTGTAGCTGTGACGTCACCCGGGTCACAGCTGAAACCCCGCGTTTTGCTTTGCATGCATTTGTGGGCATATGACGCAGGGAAAAACGCTGAGCCGTACACCCTTTCTGGGTGGTGTCACGGATGAAAGTGTTACATTTGTATCTAGTTTTGTCTGTGACACCAATGGTGAATAAACTGTTTTTCATTTTTTCTTCTATGTGTAAATGACTAATATCAAATCATACCTACTAATTTCTAAGCTGCTGAAACATTGTGCTGAACACAACATACTCAGCTTTATTTACATACTAGCGGGCGCCCGCGACTTCGTTCGCGTCGTATAAGTTTTTAATTCCCACAGGCACTCCTTAATTTTCCGGGATAAAAAGGGCCTATGTCACTCTCCGTCCTCATCTATACCCATGCAAAAAATCACGTTAATCCGTTGCTCTGTTGCGGCGTGAGTGAAGGACAAACTCTCTATTTAACGTCCTTGGGGATAGAAATTACAATAATTATTGTGAAATACGTATCGTAACGTCATAATTTTAAAACGGAAGCCCAAATACCAAGTTTCATGGCTATAACTTGAAAAACGATGGAATTTCATACGAACTTTCAACCCCTATTTTTACCCCTTTGGAGATAGAATTTCGAAAAATCCTTTCTTAGTGGATACCTACTCTTCACAAAGAACACACCCTTCAAATTTCATGTCTCTAGAACCAGCGGTTTAGGCTGTGCGTTGATATATAAGTCAGTCAGTCAGTCAGTCAGTCAGGACATTTTATATATATAGAAGACTAGATGATTCCCGCGACTTCGTACGCGTGGGTTAGGTTTTTGATTCCCGCGGGAACTCTTTAATTTTCCGGGATAAAAAGTAGCCTATGTCCTTCCCCGGGATACAACCTACCCCTGTACCAAATTTCATCAAAATCGGTTGAACAGATGAGCCGTGAAAGCGTAGCAGACAGACAGACAGACAGACAGACAGACAGACAGACACACTTTCGCATTTATAATATTAGTATGGATGGATAGTAGAAATTAGTATGATGAATAATAATTATAAACATGACCTCTGCTATAGTGATAATAAAGTTGCTATAAAACGCTTGCGCCTCGCTCCTTACACCTCGGGATTAAATCGGACCATAAACTTTTGAAAATAAAATGTTAAAGTACTATCACAATAAACTAGAGTCGTTACGAGGACTTCAATCTAATGTCTAGGCTAGTCCATCGGATACATCATTTCGAAAAAGCTGGCGTCAGAGTTAAACCAAAGTTTTACTGACACTTCTTCACTTGGCCTTAGATTATTTTTTACAAAACCAATTGCAAGAAAACTGTACGCGCTTGTACATTATAGTGGGCGTAGTCGTCTAGTAAAAGGGTCAAAGTATTTTATTAGCCTTGCGATTTTAACCGAGTCGCGGGGGAGCCAACTAGATTACGACAGGCCTCGGGACATGCAATTGAAAATAGAGTCATTCTCATCATCGAGTGCCATCTTTGAGATTATAATAATGAATAATAATGTCCTCTTGACCGAATTTCGGCCACGGCGGCCAATCTCCAGAGACATTAGCCATCTGCGCGGGAGATATTATAGTGCACAAGTGTGTGCGTTGGGCGACCAGGAAAGACGTACCGCCAAGCGATTTAGCGTTCCGGTACGATGCCCTATAGAAACCGAATAGGGGTATGGGTTTAATATAACTGCCATGCCCGTAACAGGTTAGCCAGCCTAACAGGTTATATCATCTTAGACTGCATCACTTCATCACTTACCATCAGGTGAGATCGCAGTCAAGGGCTAACTTGTAGTGGTTAAAAATAAAAAAAAAATATCCCTAACAGGTTAGCCCGCTACCATCTTAGATCGCATCGTCACTTACCATCAGGTGAGATTGCAGTCAAGAGCTAACTTGTACGAGTAAGTAGTCGAATAAAAAGAAAAGTGGCATTCCCGTAGCCGCGTAGCTAAGACTGCTACGCGAAGTTTAAGGCTCTACGCTGATACTCATGATACAAAAGTAACAAATGTTTTCATTTAAAAATTAACCACTATGGTGGTTTAGGCTAGTTTCAAATTCCAATCATGCCTTTTTGGTAATACTCCAAAAAACCTCAATTTCGTGGAAAAATCTAATCAAGTATCCTCGTAAAGTTAACTGCCTACACAAACGAATACATCACAAAAGAAAAAGTTTAACGACTGAGTCGAAAATAATGTTTTCTTTTAAAAATACTTTACACCATCGAGTTACATTGATTATGAATCGGCCGGGACGTCAGGCACAGCGCAATAATTAGAGGGCTTGAGAATGAGATGTCGACAATGGGTGCAGCGTCAAGCGCACGCTCGACTAACGATCTGCGTCTATTCTTTGAACATAAGGGACAGTGCAGACCGACCGCGGTAGAGTGAGGACGAGTGGCGGCGAGTCAAAGCGCGGTTTGCCATGTGGCGACTATAATAGGTGGCTATACTACACTATCTACACTAATATTACTAGTGGTTCGCCCCGAACTGAGACCTCGCGGTTTCACAGAGCGCCATCTATTGACATCAGTGTGAAGTTCTGTTAAAAATATCATCATCATTAAAAATTAAATAATTTCGTTTCCTTATAATATTTATCTAATTTTAGTATTTGTTGTTCAAGTACAGGATATAATTCAAATAATTGATCAAGTTTCAGGCTTGAGAGTTCAGAAAATTGAGAGTTCTGAGGTCAACTTTGGACGTTAGAAAATCGCCACTTTGAAAGCCCCCCATTTCGTCAATTTTAGGAGAAAAATTCAAAAAAAAATATTTTTGGACTCTACTCCTAATTATCTTTAAAATGATATACTGCAACCCTATGTAACGCTATAAAAAATATTTTACTTCGCATTCGCTTCTATGAGAGCCCCCCTGAAATAAAGATTTTTATAACTTTTTAAGCCATATTCGGCGGGAGGCCATCGGTTTACATATTATATTCAAATTTGAAGTAATTATGCCCAGCAATTCAGAAGTTATAAGGCTCTGACAGACGGACAGACGGACGGACGGACAAGTGCCAATTCACCCAAGTAGACTCAGAGACCTTCGCTTCGCTCGGTCAATAAAGGCGAAAGTTTGGATGGATGTTCGTTATCAAGCCAGAACGGCTGAACGGATCTGAATGAAAGAGCAACGGCGAAATTAGTATTGACCACATTTACTGTACACAAGTAAGGTAAAGACGAAAGGAATTTGCTTATTTTTTTAAATTTTATCAAGTAACTATTCACCTTAATTACTTGAACCTAGGTAAAAAAATAAAATATTTAGGGAATGTTTTTTGATGAAATTGAGTTCCCCGTTTCTCAGTTTAGTGTTACCATTTTATGTATAATCTACCTAGTAGCAGCATAAATCTAAATTGGTAGATTACTTGGTATCGTTTTAAAAATTGTAATTATTTCGTCTGATTAATGTTTGCATAAATAATAGTATTGCTCTTTTTTTAGTGTATTTTATATTATTTAAGTGAATTTTCTTGCATACATTATTTAATAATCTCTAACAGAATGGTAATAATTGAAAGAATATTATGGCAGCACTGATGCTGATTGTCTGTGGTTGTGCCGAATGTTTTACACAGGATGTTTTACTAGTATGTGGTTGTCATCTGTCTTTGTTTTTGTGGCTTTCTTCCGGTTGTCATTTTTAGAAGTGACATTACCACTTAACCTTCAAAACTTTAAAACGAAATATCTTTTTTTCCTAGGTTCATTAAAAAAAATCTAGCTTCTGTGAGCTTCATTTTCGACGCTTATCAAAACATGTTTTTTTCTCAATAATATTGATGTATAGAAGTTCGCCGTTGCTCTTTGGCACAGAGATAGATTATAGTCTTGAATAACACATAGGCTACTTTTTATCCCGGAAAATTAAGTTCCCGCGGGAACTAAGATACCTCAATCCAGGCGGACGAAGTCGCGGACATCAGCTAGTAAACTATATGTTGGCCAGCGGCAGCGACTTTAATTTAAGTTTATTTTTTAACATTAACACTTTTACATTTACCTGGTTTCTTAGCACCCTTAAGCCTTGTTGACTTGTCTGGGTGCTGCACGTGCCTCTATACATAAATACAAATATTATGCCGATATATCCCTAATTAAAGTAATTTAACACGACTGGTAATAGCGACAAGCGACCGTGCCGCCGACCGCAAGTGACACTGGTTCCTGTTTTTTATATAATGAAGATATATTTGATTAAAACTGTCGCGTCGCGTCTGCGCCACTTAACTCCGCCTGTGGGCATTGCGCCTAAGGTGAATTGTTGTACAACATTTTAATGAGATCGAGTATCGAGCTACAAAGACATTTAATATGATTTTGTAATAATTACCCATTTTCCCTAAATTCCGTACTCGTATAACCAATGTATGTCTTAAAGAACAGATCAAAACCATCATCACAAACGAAATAATAGTTGTTAACATCGCATTCGAAAAAGCATTTCGACAAAAATTATCTATGTATATTTGGCTGAAATCACAAATATTGTGCTCCACATTTTATTTTCACACATTTTCGCAATCTTTAGTCAATCAAAGCAACGTAGGAGCTTAAATCTTCGTAAGAGTTCGCCCCGACATCCTCCGGGAATCCGTTCCTTTCAATTTTCCGTGAAAAATTCAATGTATCCGGAAATGTGGAGACGACGACATCTGATGTAAAGCCTCGGAAATGTGGAACTCGGCTTCTGTGAATGGATTGTGTCGATGGATGCTCATGTTCGAAAGACAAAACCATTTTTAACTATTGATTGAAGACAAAAAGTGCGTCGAATTTTGATTACGTTACCGTTCAGTATTTCATACAACATCCCATACGAAGCGTGCGTTTTGACGTTTGAAAACAAGTTGTTGATTTGACTTGTTGTCAAATACCCAATTTCTTGTCAGAAAAACCTCAACCAAATACTTACAAGTACTTATAGCAAACTTATAGTGCTTATAGTCCCACAATCATATTTTTATTTTTTATTTTATTTTATAAAAAGGTACACAAAACAGGTTGCCACCAACACATCGACAAAATACAAGCAATTAAAAACAGGATCCAAGTTACAACCCTAATTATGTATACACAACATTATCTAGGAAAAGTCAATATAAATTTAAATCACAATAGTAGATGTACATAATATAGTTAACATTAATATTATGTAAAAACTAAAAATGAAAAAATAAAGTGCAGTATATATATCTATCTATATACTTAGTATATATATATTATCTGACCCGGTGGCCAAAATTCGAACTAATTTTTATGCCTGTTTATTTTTTCTTTTTATTCTATACAGTTTTAATAAAAGTATAGATTCAAAGATACTAGCGACGCTGACACTGGGTCGGATAAGTTCATCGGACTTTTAATTTTTTTCCCAAAAACTGCCCACTTCAAACCCCATTAAAACTATTCTATCGATATCAACTCATCTCAGCAAAACAAATAGGCCGTTCAAAAAACGAAACGGCAAAGTGAAAAAACACCGCCTCGACGCTCCCTTGATAGTTATTTGATATGATTTATTCATACGAGCTCACGTCAGATGGAAGTTTATTTAATAGAAAATACTTTCCCGAACGTATTTATAAAGCCATTAAGTTTATTGTAAAGCTGCTTGTGACGCCGCGTGTTATGGTAATGAGGCGGGGTTAGATGTTTACGTATCTAACTATAGCTAGGACCTAATGTTTGCTCATGCTTTTATTTTACTTTTTGCCCGGCAGCTAAAACAGTGTTATTATTTTTATGCGTATCTGCTGCACTGAGAAAAATTTCCTTGTTTACCTTCCGATTTTTACCTTCTAAAACCGATTCCTTCCAAAATTGGGTCTTTTCCTTCCACCGATTACCTTCTGAATCGGGGAACTGCCAAATTCCTACCGATATTTAGAAGGTAATGAATTTTATCCGTCTAATACGGAAGAACATAAAGGAAGGAAATTTGTTGGAAGGAATTAACCAAGAAGGAATTTCCTTCCAGCTAAATATTCCTACTAAATAAGGATGCATTATAATAATTCCTCCCAAATTTATCCTTCCAAATTAGATGTTAATGTCCTTCTGAATTCAAATCCAAAGTTGTCGGAAGGAAAACGCAGCTAACCGTCTGATATTGAAGGATATTTACCCTCTTAACTAATTAATTTGTTGTGCTACTGATTAATTTGTAAACTGTTGGTCAATAAAAATTTATTTATTTTTTATTTTTATTTTTTTTTTATTTTATCTTAACTAGTGGGAAATAAATTGACATTACTATTCCATCAAAAAAGAAAGGATTAGAAAGGCTCGCTGGAAGGAACTACCATCCAAATTAGATGGATCACACTTGGAGGGAATAACACAAGGAGTATCCTTCTAAATTAGATGATAATATCCGTCTAAATCAATTATAATTTTTCGGTAGGAACAGTGTCGGAAGGAAAACGCATATTTACCCTTCGAAATTGAAGGATATTTACCCTCTTATTTAGTAGGAAATGAAGTGACATTACTATTCCATCAAAAACGAAGGGATTAGAAAGGCTCGCTGGAAGGAATAACCATCCAAATTAGATGGATCACATATGGAGAAAATAACACAAGGAACATCTTTCTAAATTAGATGATAATATATCTCCAAACAAATTGGAATATTTCGGTATCGGAAGGAAAACGAATAAGTTTTATTAAATAGAAATTGTAACACCGAATGTAGTACCCGACCCGACCACTAGATGTCGCTACGCGTATATTGGCTCGCGGTATAGGGTGGCGCCGGTCAAACACATATATATCGCCAAGTCCGCCTGTATCGGTACCTGCATCGTGGCAATTGGTGCTTCCACCTAGTTGGGACATTCATTGAAAGCGCATAGCAGAGCATAATTCATAGGTGGTATACGGACCCTTGCTGGGACAGGGCGTTTTGAAAGCCTATAATTTTGCAAAAGCCCGCTCCGTATTCGCCATCGCCTTAGGTAGGTAATATTTTGTCTTCTAGGTTTGGAAGGTTATTTATATTTACCGAACAAATATGACCAAGTATGTATTTACCGTCATTTATTTTCCTTCCAAAAATTACCTTCCCTTTTGACTCAGTAGGAATTTCCGACCGAAATTTGGAAGGTACGTATTTTACCCACCGAAATAGAAGGCAGACATTGTTTGGAAGGAAATTTTGGACGGTAATAATATCCTTCCAAGTTGAAAGGTAAATTTCCTACTGAGTCAAAAGGGACGGTAATACCTTCCGTATTTCGGAAGGTCTTTTTTCTCAGTGTGGGGGTATACTACCACCACTATTGCTTCGAGCCATATTGTTTTAATATTGTTGACGTTCGTGTTTTGGAATTATAATCCTTAATTTAGAGATGTCAAGGTACGTGACATAAAACAGTCATTTCGAAATTCTCAATAGAATTATTTTCACTATAATTTTTTTTCCGAACCGGTTGCAGAGTCAAAACATGATGCATCATGAATTAATGTACTACTTATATGAAATAAACAAATTTGGGTTTTAGTTTGAAAATCTAAATATTTAAAAAGCAATAAAATAAACCACAATGAAATTATTATAAAAAGAACCTCCTATAGTCGTATAGTCGGTAAATGAGAGATTTATATGACGAACCTTGACGTTTTGTTTTTATCCACTACAAGTTTGCCCTTGACTGCGATCTCACCTGATGGTAAGTGATGATGCAGTCTAAGATGGTAGCGGGCTAACCTGTTAGGGGCATGGCAGTTATATTAAACCCATACCCCTATTCGGTTTCTAAACGGCATCGTACCAGAACGCTAAATCGCTTGGCGGCACGTCTTTACCGGTAGGGTGGTAACTAGCCACGGCCGAAGCCTCCCACCAGGCCAGACCAGCGAAAATTCAGAAATTATAAATTCCCAAATTGACCCTGCCGGGGATCGACCCCGGGACCTCCGCCCGTTAAGACAACAGCGCTACACACTGCGCCACGGAGTTCGACGGAGGTGACGTCCCTAAAAAAATGGAATATAATAATATTTTCGCAAACAAGAAAGTCAACATTACAGACTAAAATAGTACTGCTTTAACCGATGCTAGTAAGCCCCCAGGTACTAGTTTTACATAGTCTCCGATGCCAAGCTTACGGCTTATAAATCCATTAAAGTTTAACTGTCTGTGCAGTGGAAGCACTCCGTGATAAAGTATTCAGCACCCAGTCCGCCCACACACCCGCCACTGGAGGACCGCGCCCCGCCCATTACAAGCCGCTTATGTATTACATATTTGACAGTTCAAAGTTTTACAATCATTCAAAATGTCCTTACCCATACCAGTAATCCTTGTTATTTTAGCTGCAGCTTCTGATCATAATTATGTTACGTAGTGTAATAGTAGTCCATACTTCCATACCGATTCAACCGATCTTGATTTGGTACGGGGGTAGATTGTATCCCGGGGAAGGACATAGGCTACTTTTTATCCCGGAAATATAACTGCGGGAATCAAAAATCTTAATCCACGCGGACGAAGTCGCGGTAATAATCTAGTAGTTAATATTCTGTGCTTACCTATATGTTATTACTAGCGGATCCGCCCCTGCTTCACTTTATGTGAAATTTCATTCCATTTTGGGACTGTAGAGAGTCGATGTCGCCAAGTAGAGGAGTAAAAGTGATGACACAGTTGAAACCACAATAGAAAGGACCCAAAGGAAGAAAAGATGGATGCATTGTGTAGAAGAAGATCTGCGGACTTGGAAAGCTCCCTTTATGGAAGAAGGAGGCAAAGCATAGAGCCGGGTGGAGATAAATCATAGAGGAGGCCACAAAGAGTTGAAGCGCCGAAGCCCGAAGGAAGTAAGTACCTAAGTAAGTGGCCAGGATATTGTACATAGGGTCCTATCGGAAATGAAACGTAGTTACTAAGCGGGTTTGTACCGCAAGTACGGAAAGTAAACCGAGAGGAGGGATTGGGCCCGACATGCGGAGTGGCACATGCATATTTGATGGCTATTAGGGAAGCGGTAATGTAGTAAGCTCTTAAGCCGATTGTGGATTGTGGTACCGGTAAATGCTGTCATTGCCATTATGCTGATAATGTATGCGGTACGTATAGGTGTTTATAACCCTTTTATTACAATCAATCACTTCAACCCATAGCCATGCTCACTTAGAATGAGCAGGGTTTGGCCAAAGTCCTCCACTCTGTCCAAGTGCTGATTGGCAGACTTAACACACCTTTGAGAACTTTATGAAGAATTCTCGGGTTCCCTCACGATATTTTTCTTCACCGTTATTTTAATCAAGTGATAAATTAATTTCTTGATGATAATAATTGATAACGCACATAACTCTGAAAAATTAGAGGTGCGTGCCCGGAAATTGAACCCCCGACCATCCGAATATGTACATATTCACCACCAAACTGCTGCTCTGTGTGGCGTCCATATAATAGGTGGAAGTGACAAATGAACGAATTTTACTTCCGTCCATAAAAATATTTATTTAGGGTACGGAATAACACTATGTTCCTCTCAAATCGTGCCTAAAGATGTTTTACTTCAATATAAAAATAAATATTCATAGTTCAAACACGATTGGAAGAGCAAAGCAAAATTAGCCGAGACGCCGTGAGCTGCAGAGAATGCTCCACTTTATTAGATTCCATAAGCCCTATTCATCGTTTTTCCGCCCCTCGAAGGGCACCTTTGAAGGCATCAGCTCGTATTAGTGAATAATGCGATCGAACATTCGATTTCGCGTATTAGACGCGGTCTATGATATAATGTGCGCAATGATAATAGGCTATGGGTATTAACGATTATAGAGATCATGTTGTGCCCAAACTTATCGTAGAACAATATTAATATTTTATTGTTCATGATTGTAAGTATTTATGTACAAGTGATTTTATCTTATTTTCGTAAGTATAATATGATGACCGTGACTTCGTCCGTGTAGTCTATGTATTAAGTATATTTAAAATATCCCGTAGAAACTTGATTTATAACAGGATATAAATTTCCCCGGGATGAACCTATCTCTGTACCAACATTCATCAAAATTGGTTAAACAGATGGACCGTGAAGCATAGCAGACACACAGACAGATAGACGCTCTTTCGGATTTAAAATATTAATATTGATATTTGTAATAATGTCCTTTGTATAATGTCCTTTTCTTGATGCAATAAAGTTTTTAATAATAATAATTGATCAGACGTAAATACGTCTGAAAAAAATAAAAGGAACTTTGAGAATCTCCTGTAGGTACATTCACAAAAATGATAAGGCGATCACCTGTTTGATTCCATTAAGAATTACTGGGGAATACAGAAGTTTTGTGTTGCGAATAAAGAATCACACTGTATCTAGGGAAAATAGGGCTGATATAACGTAGGTGCCAATGTTCCTACGTAGCGTACCTAGGTATAGGTATCTTCGTTTCTAGATTAAATTTTATAAGTAGTACATTACTATTGGAATATTTACTCGATTTATATTCTATGTCACACATAAATCAGGCACTTTATTTGAGTACCTACAAAAAAACTGTTCATATACTTACTTCACAATAGGTAGGTACTCATTAATTATTATACTTAATATATCCAGCACTATTAGGTACAGAACCCTGGGTTATGGGATGAGGATGTTGGATCTTTTGCTAAGTATGATTTTGTCGTCCCGTATCATGGAATCTATTTGTTACCGGAAGGCTGGATGATTAGCATAATATTATTATAAGCAGTTGGCAGAGTAATCTCTCTCTTTGCGTCGTATTCCTCATAACTGTGGGTCGTGACCCCTTTCCATTAACCACATAATGATAGGAGTTTTCTTGGGATAATAATGCGGTGTGTTCCCACGTCCTTCCGCATAGTAATTTTATTTTATTTCATTTATTTTTCAGTAATCAACAGCGTTACAACTAATATTAACAATAATTAATTAGAACTTGACATTAATTATAATAGGAGTGGGTTTTATCTGTAAATAGTTTTAAGTTATATTATTCTTATGGCCCAAGATCCCGCGACGCGACGATCAGACCTTCGTTATTTTATTAAAGCTGAAAGTTTAGTTATGATTCCAAAAAATAATATATAAAAAAGCTACTTTAACGAATTAGAAAAGCCACGTTTTCTACCTGATACCTTCCAAAGCAACCGCGCGATCCAAACTTCATGCTCGGGGATCGTTTTTGCCTCTATTAGAGACACACATAGAAAAACTTTCAGCTTTAATAAAATAACGAAGGTCTGATCGTCGCGGAATCTTGCTCTAGGTATTAGGTAAAGTACATAATATAAAAAGTCAAACCTCAATATAGTATCTGCCAGTTCCTTTGTGCGGTAATCCCGATGTCCGTGCCTCATTCTGTGCGGGGATTGTGGGCTCTGGCCGGCTTTGTAAGGGCATCTCTGTAGTAACGGAACGTTACCAAATAAATGTATCTTGTCAAACGTCATGCTATGACAGACGTCAGAGTGACACCTCCTCTCACAATCTGGCTACTGAAGGACACGGACGTATTTATTGTAATAATATTAAATATTAAAAAGTGATTAAAATAAAACCACCACTGAAGACCAAAACATCTTTTATTTGAATATACTACATGGCGCAGTCGGTAGGATAGGAGAGCAATAATAATAATATACATGACTTATGACTAGTCCATACTATTAATTTAAGTACAAATGAGTGGACTGAGTTCTTAAGAGTGGAGAATAAGAGGGTCAGGTTTAAATGTGACACTGGAGCACAAATTAATGTGTTTAGTTTAAGAGATCTCGAGTGTATTGTCGGTGATGATACAAACATAAAAATGTCTGAGACAAAAACAATAATAGAGGTCTTCGGTGGAGGAAAATTAATTCCTATTGGAAAAGTTTCATTAAGAGTTTATTCTAATAATAATAGTAATAACAATGAGTGTTTTGAAACCGAGTTTTTAATTATTAATGAACCGGTTAGACCTATCCTGGGGTTAGGATCTTTGTTACAGCTGAAGCTTTTAAATAATAATAATATTAATACAGTTTCAACTTGTAGCAATAATATTAAGATGAATATGAGTAAGGACTCAATTATTAATATGAATAACGAACTGTTTCAGGGAGTTGGGGAGTTTAAGACCTCACTGCAGCTACGCGTTCAACCTGGCGTGGAGCCTGTGGTGCGGCCCCCACGGCGAGTGCCTAACGCACTTATGGATCGCCTTGCGGACAAGTTGGCAGCTCTGGTGAAGCACAAAGTCATCGCGAAGGTCGATCACCCTAAAAGTTTTGTAAGCAACTTGGTTATTATTGAAAAAAGAGATGGTTCATTAAGAATTTGCTTAGATCCTAAAGATCTTAATAAAGTATTAATAAGAGAGCATCATTTGATTCCAACAATTGATGAGATAGTCTCTAAACTTTCTAATAAAAAATATTTTTCAGTGCTTGATTTATCTGATGGGTTTTATAATATTAAACTTTCGGAAGATTGTAATGATTTATGTACTTTTAATAGCCCATTTGGTTGTTACAAATTCCTAAGAATGCCATTTGGTTTATCAATAGCACCGGAAATATTTCAAAAATACAGTGAAACAGCTTTTGGAGACATTCCAGGCGTTATTGTTTACTGTGATGACTTATTAATATGTGGTGAAACCGAACAAGAGCATGATGCAATATTAAATAAAGTTTTTGAAAGGGCTAGAGAGCATAATGTTCGCTTTAATAAGAATAAATTTCAATTTAAATTGAAACAAGTGAAGTATTTTGGGCATATTTTTTCAGAGAAGGGTATGCAAATTGACCCAGACAGGGTTAGTGCAATTATTAATATGAAAAGCCCTACTAATAAAAAAGAGTTACAGATTTTCCTTGGTATGGTAAATTATTTAAGAAAATTTATACCTAACTTGGCTGATATTGCATCACCTCTTCAATTATTATTAAAGAAAGATGTTGATTGGTTATGGACGGAATTTCATGAAAAAGTTTATAATAATTTTAAAAGTAAAATAAGTGAAGCACCAATTTTACAAAATTTTGATAATAAATTGCCAATAACAATCCAATGTGACGCATCGAAAAGTGGTCTTGGATGTTGTTTACTACAAAATGGTAGGCCAGTTTGCTTTGCTTCAAGAAGTTTAACACCTTCAGAATGTAAATTTTCCCAAATAGAAAAAGAATTATTAAGTATAGTCTGGGCAACTAGGAAATTTCATTATTATATTTATGGACATAAAATTACAGTAGTTAATGATCATAAACCATTGGAAAGTTTATTAAAAAAGCATTTACATGAAGTACCGTCTCCTAGACTACAGAGGTTAAAATTAAAATTATTAAAATATAATATTGTATTTAAATACTTGCAAGGTAAACAAATGTATATAGCAGATTTGTTGTCAAGATCATATCAAGAGTGCAAAGAGACAGATGACTCTTATATGTATGAGGTTATACATTGTATAGGCTTAGCACAGAAGTTAGAATGTACTGAGGAACAAAAATTAATATTAATCTCAGAAAGTTCTAAAGATGAGGAGTTATTAAAACTAATTGAATTTATTCAAAATGGATGGCCTGATAAAATTTCTAATATTCCAGATATAATAAGAAGTTATCATAAATTAAGAACTGAACTTAGTGTTGATGAAAATTTAGTTTTTTATAATGATAGGTTAGTAGTACCTAAAAGTCTAAGATTACAGTTCATTAAAACTTTGCATGAAGGGCATTTAGGTATGTCTAAAATGAAACATATGGCTAGAAAGGTATATTATTGGCCTTTTATGGACACTCATATTGAAGAGTTTGTCAAAAAATGTTTTGCATGTCAAACGCATCACAATAATAATATTAAAGAGCCACTTTTATCACATCAGGTTCCCAACCTTCCTTTTATGAAATTAGGTATTGATATAATGGAATTCAAAAGGAAAAGTTATTTAATAATGTATGATTATTATTCTAAATGGTTAGAGATTAAATATATACCTAATAAAAGTTCAGCAAGCATAATTAATAGTTTAAAGGATATTTTTTGTAACTTTGGGATACCTTTGGAAATAATTTCAGATCACATTCCATTTGATTCTAGGGAATGTAAGCAATTTGCATATGATTGGGGATTTAAATTCACATACACTAGTCCAAGATATCCACAGGCTAATGGTATGGCTGAACGTGCAGTACAGATTGCTAAGAAAATGTTTATAAAATGTAATGAGGATAAAACGGATGTAAGACTTGCATTATTACAGTATCGGGCTTCTCCCATTTCAGGCACAAATTTTTCCCCTAGTGAATTACTAATGAACAGAAATTTAAGGACTAAGTTAGTTGTTAGCTCAAAATATTTAAAACCTAAATTAAATGATAATGTTACACAGCAATTTGATTATGTTAAAACTAGGAATATAATAAATTATAATAAGACAAGTAGATTTAAGAAAGAATTTTTTATTGGTCAACGGGTATGGTTTAAGAAAGATCCCCATAAAAATATTTGGAAACAAGGAAAAATTGATTGTTATAATGGTTTTAGGTCCTATGTAGTAATAGATAATAATAATATTAAGTATATAAGAACCTCCTTTCATGTTCGACCAGCGTAGACTTTGTGTTTTGCCAGGACACGGCTCACTCCAGCTGGTTGAATGAGTAGTTGATAAGTATTAACTTGTATAATTATTGTATTTGTAATACTAAGTATTAAGTATTATAATAAGTTTCTAAAATTTTGTTAAAGGGGGGAGAAAATGTAAGTAAATGTAATTTTCTTTTAAAAAGGGGATGATGTAGTAACGGAACGTTACCAAATAAATGTATCTTGTCAAACGTCATGCTATGACAGACGTCAGAGTGACACCTCCTCTCACAATCTGGCTACTGAAGGACACGGACGTATTTATTGTAATAATATTAAATATTAAAAAGTGATTAAAATAAAACCACCACTGAAGACCAAAACATCTTTTATTTGAATATACTACAATCTCTAATACCCGCATTGTCGTGGCTCGAGACACCTTTGTCCGACATGTCTAAGAATTCCTTTCGCTTTGTTATTTCGCTGAAGGAGAAAAGTAATCTTGTTAAACACGTACCAGGCTGAGTTGACGTCGGGAAATCAAGTGAAAAGATGGTGAAAAGTTGTTTAGTTACAACGAAAATACTGTGCCGGGACTGCAATTTTATTTAAAATGAATAAATAATATTTACATCTCTCATATTCGGTAAGTAGGTCCTTATTACCCCCAAATGGAGCTTGTAGGTGACCAATTAGCGCTCTGGGGTAACAATGTAGCTAGAAAAGCCCTAGGGCGGTAAGTAATTAAAAAAAGTATGATGGTTAGATGTACGCGAACTTTTTGAAAGAGTGAAGAGTTTTTTTTTAATTACTTACCGCCCTCGGGCTTTTCTAGCTACATTATTACCCTAGAGCGCTAATTGGTCACCTACAAGCTCCATTTGGGGGTAATAAGGACCTACTTTACCTCACAATCGAGATGTAAAGCAGAGTAGTTAGCTCGGGTGTAAGCATCAATTGCACCCTCGAACTATAGGCGCCCTCCCTGCGCTCGTGCGCCTAAATATCTCGGGCTGCAATTGATGCCTTACAACCCTTGGCTACTAATCTACTATTAACTTAATTAAATTAATTAATATTAATATTGTTTAACTTTCAATACCTGAAATAATGGCGTTAAAAAAAATTACGAAAACATTTCTACTGATTAAGGATCGATTTCTCCAACTCTGAGTAACTTTTAGCCACTAAAACGCAAATTACTATGTATTTCTATCCTACGATTTTTGATGTTTTGACAGATTTTGTATAGAAAGGAGAAGGTTCACCTTCGGTGTACTCTTTGTACACTCTACCATGAATAGAGGAATATAATAATTTAGAATATTAAAGTAAATAACGAGAAATAAAATAAAATGTATTTCAAGTTTTCGATACGTTTCCAAGATGGCAACCTTTAGCCATAGAGATGGCAGTAGGCGCGAAATGTATCAAATGCCATTTCTGACAGTCACTGTCAAAATAACGTGTTTTCCCTACGGTTTTTCCGGTGTTGTGTTGACACTTGACAGAAAACGTCAAAAAATATGAATCCGCCATTGTTACCCACTCGTATTTAGTGTTGCTTTTCGTGGAAAGATTAAATAATTACACCACTGAAATTACGATGAATTCGTAGATTTGAACGGTCAAAACTGGTTTAGTATTATATTTTCTTTAATTTCTCTACTTGTAAAAAGGACCGGACCGACGCTCCATACAAATCTGGAACGTCTCCTTTTGTCGAAATTTCGCTGTTATATTAATTAAGTCCGACAAACTTAATTAACCCGGTGTCAGCGTCGCTAATAACTATAAAAAACTAGCTTATCCCCGCGACTTCGTCCGCGTGGATCGAGGTTTTTTGGTTCCCGCGGGAACTCCTTAATTTTCCAGGATTAGTAGTAAGTAGTAGTAAGTAGTAGTAAGTATGTGTTATTCCAGACTATAATCTATCTCTGTGCCAAATTTCATCCAGATCCGATCAGCCGTTGGGGCGTGATTGAGTAACAAACATCCATACATCCATCCAAACTTTCGCATTTATATTATTTATTTGATAAAATAAAAACAAAAACTAAACAGGCATAAAAATTAGTTCTAATTTCAGCCACCGGGTTAGATAAATTTGTGGGACGAGCACGCAAAATTCGTCTCAATCCTTCGCGAATTCGTCCGCGTGGATTAAGTTTTTTAAATCCCGCGGGAACTCTATAATTAGTTGGCATAAAACGTATAGCCTATGTAATTGCCCGGGATGCAACCTATCTCTGTAACAAGAGAGACACACTTTCGCATTTACAATATTATAAAAAATAAAAATATATTGTTGTGAGTATACAAGAAATATAAATGATGAATTTGTTCGACGGCAGCGTGTATTATGGGAAGCGGAGGCGCAATTTGCCCGTAATGGAAAAATTCCGTGGAAATCTGTCAACGCCCCGCTCCTAGTCTTGGTTGCAATACCATATAGGTAGAGTACGATATCTAGGTATCGTACTAGCTCAATATTATGCATTACCTAGATATTTAAGGTGTTCTTCTAATACTTATATTCGTAATATCGTTATTAGGTAGGTACCATCGCAATTTGGCCATCGAAAAAATAATTAGGTTCTTGATGTTAATGATTGTTAGATTGTTTAATAATTACGTTAGAAAAATAAAGAATTGGCACGGTCAATTCGGGAATTCCGGGAACTATAATTTCTGATTTTTTTCTGCAGGTCTGGACTGGTGGGAGGCTTCAGAAGTGGCTAGTTACCACCCTGCCGGCAAACATGTACCGCCAATCGTTTTAGCGTTACGGTACGATGTCGTGTAGGAATCGTTTGGGAGTATGGATTTAATATAACTGCCCCCGACAGGTTAGCCCGCTACCATCTTAGGCTGGATCGAAATCACTTACCGCCAGGAAAGCCCTAAGATGGTTATAGTCAAATGCTAACTTATAGTAGCGTAAAACAAAATTCTTCGCAGATAAAGCGATTGACTTTTGAATTGATTAACGCACTAACTTCGAAAAGTTGGAGGTGCGTGCACAGGGATCGAGCCCACGACCCCATACAGGAGGTCATATAACCCTGTAAAATTATAATAGTAGGAAAGCTCAAGAAATACGTCATATTCTTGTACTATTTCTTCAAAGTAATTGTGGCTTTTCGTAACGAGAAATTCTAACACAAATTAATATACTACAGACATCAGTATTCAGGCAAATATCAGTTTGATTAGTCGTTATTAACGCGGTATGTGTGATGTGTCCCTATCTCTATGGCGGATGCTGGCTGTATTAAATTTTCCGTTAATTGATAAATACTTGACCATTGACGTGAATAATCGAATGTTCATACTGTTCACACAGGGATTTATACTGCTCCTCTGAAATATACCTTAGATGTGAGCTGTAAAGTCTAGTTTTGTATGGATAACTATTTCGAAGGCTCATATCGACGGGTCACCACAGTTACCTACAGGGTACAGTGATTTGTGAAAGAATTTCTATTACCTCACTAAGGTATAGTAGATAGGTAAGGTTATTTAATTATAAGTGGCGAAATATAATCTGCGAAACGGATAGTAATTAAAAAAGAACTGTAACTGTGTCTACCGTTAAAAAAAATTACTGTGAAAATCTGGAGAATGTCTACGAGTATATCTAGATTTAACTCTTTATATTTTTTTGCTTGTACCTTGAGTTAAGAGTTTCTAGAGCGGAAATTCGGCCATACATACGAAAGCACCAAGCGCGAAGATAATATTAATATGTACCCATAGCCATATGCGAGCAAATTAAACTATCTAAGACTTTAGGTTAGTGGTAAATTTGGTTTTGGTTGCCAAATAAAATAAAATAATAAAATATCTGTATCTATATCTTTATCTCTTATGTCAACCTCTACATTTACCATCTCTATCTTTACTTTTTATATAATCAAATTATGAACAATTCTTACAAAACAATCGTCCATTTTTAAGGTTCCGCATTCATCAAGGAAAGGAACCCATATAGTTTCGCCATGTCCGCGGCTGTGAGTACTAGAAAGCTGTAATTTGGCATAATATATACACCTACATATTAAAATTTAGAAAAAAAAAATTAGGGTCACGTCAAGTGGGGATAAACCTTTATTTTTTCTCATAATGTGCGGAGTCATAAGATAGGTCGTTTAAAAATATTGTGGGTGTGGGATCACTATTTATCGATTCAGGGATCCGTTTCCGAATGCTAATTTTTGTTAGAGTCAAGTGTTCCCCCTGCAAGCTAAACGCTTGTTATTGGATGCGTGAAAAAATTCATGGCATAAAGTATTTAACGAATTTAAAAGGAAAACTATCACAGCTAAGTAGGCTTTACAGGTTAACGAGTAATAGTCGACCAACTTATAAATATAAGGCAACTACGGAACCCTACACTGCCCGTGGCTCGACACGCACTTAGCCGGTTTTTCCTTCCACCTGCCGCACATAGAAACAAGTTCCTTTGGTTATAGTTTAAAACTGTTTTACCGAGTGCAACCATTACCAACTCAAAGTAAATTCAAAGTGAACAATTTGAATACGGTCAAACGCGCATCAAGACAAGAAAAGGAATATGGAGGTGGATGATAACAATGTGGTCATTAAAATAATAACATTCAAGCGTACTGGTTCAAAACTTTGGGTAAAACCGCACGGCTACGGTTACCTTTGTCATGCCTGTGTCTGAGGACGGTGGCTGCACTGGGAAAGTTGACCAACTGTTCAACTTATCCATGTGGAATCGATAGATACTACGTTTAGCATATGAATAACTAGCTGATGCCCGCGACTTCGTCCGCGTGGATTGAGGTTTTTCAGTTCCCGCGGGAACTCCTTGATTTTCCGGGATAAAAAGTAGCCTATGTGCTATTCCAGACTATAATCTATCTCTGTGCCAAATTTCATCCAGATCCGTTCAGCCGTTGGAGCGTGATTGATTAACAAACATCCATACATCCATACATCCATACATCCATACATCCATACATCCATACATCCATCCAAATTTTCGCATTTATAATATTTATTTGATAATCGCTACATTAATACTGCATCATACTTCATACTCATCACCATCGGCGCTATTACAGCCCTTTATAGGCCCGGGCCTGCTCCAGAAGATTTCTCCAAGTATCTAATACTTCATACTAATAATATTATAAATACGAAAGTGTTTTTGTTTGTTGGTTTGTCCTTCAATCACGCCACAATGAAGCAACGGATCGGATTTAGGCATGGGTATAGTTGAGGACCGGGAGAGTGACATCGGCTACTTTTTATCCCGGAAAATTAAGAAGTTCCCGCGGGAATCAAAAAAAATTAAACCACGCGGACGAAGTCGTGGGCCTTAGCTAGTAATATTATAAATGCGAAAGTGTGTTTGTTTGTTGGTTTATTGTGGTGATTTTTTGCATGGGTTTAGTTGAGAATCTGGAGAGCGACATATACTACTTTTTAACCCGATAAATTAAGGAGTTTCCGTGAGAATTTAAAAAACTTATTTCACGCGGACGAAGTCGCGGGCATGAGCTAGTTATCAATACTTATATTATGGCCAAATGTTAATCAAAAATATTGGCCAATTAAAGTACCTACTAAGACCAAGTTCTTTGCTAGGCTGTTGTTGACTTGGCGAATCCGGTGATATGTTAAGATTATGATTATGATTATTATAATATGAGGATGATTATGATGATTATGATTATTAGACTTAGTATAAAAAAGTCATACGTTGAACTGAAGAGAGATTACAAATATGAATCCCGCGTATGAATAGCCTGTGATTCAACCCACCCTCTAAGTTCGTCTGGCTAATCTACTGGAGGGTTGGGCGTTATGCGGTGTATATGGAAAATATTTAGATAAACCTCTGAGGCTCGTTGGAGTGCCTTGTTGGAGCGCCTCGTCGAAATGCATGAAATGTGCCCAGATTATAAAGAACTATTCCCAATACATATTAAACATGGAGTGTTTGTTTATTCGATAGTCCTGATCCATATTATATGTTTTGCGATTCTTGTTTATTATTACAAGAGTCGCACCTACCGACTGTTTAGTTAACAAGTTTGTCTAATTTTATAATTTTATTACAGTGCTTCACACACGAGGAAAGTTTCTAAACTTACATACATATCAAAAATTTTCGGAACCGACAGGATTTGAACCTGCGTCTCTCTGGTAATCGCGCCCTGAGCGCCTAAAATTATAAAATTAGCTTAACGCAAAATATGTCATTCCTCGTTCAAAGAGTTACATCGAATATGGGCCTTTGAAAGTAGTTTTGATACTGCAATGTGTCGCTACTGGATGACATAAACAGTCGCGTTAAAAGACTGGATTAAAGATACATATCTCAAATTTCGTCACTGCCAGGTAAGTGAACCGTGGCCGAGTGGGCCAGGCGCTCAGGGCGCGATTCCCAGAGAGACGCAGGTTCAAATCCTGCCGGTTCCGAAAATTTTTGATATGTATGTAAGTTTAGAAGTTTGTCTAAGTTTATGTCTGGACTAAAAACTCCAATGACCAATGACTCCAATCCAATTTGTGTGGATGGCATACTTTGCATACTCACATTAAGCTAGGCGCGTTTTTTTTTAGATTAGTATGGACGTATCCGTCAACGGCGGACCTGGCTAGTGTCGGTTATGTGAGCACAGATGACTGGTGAAACCAAATTTTGTTTTAAAAGTCCGGTTATAGATTAGATGAACTCTATTTAACTCTTCCTCCCTGATATGCCAAATCTAGACTAATATTATTTAAAGAGGTAAAGTTTGTGAGGTTGTAGGGGGTAATCTCTGGATCTACTGAACCGATTTTGAAAATTCTGGTACCAATAGAAAGCCACATTATTTGTGAGTGTCGTAGACTATATTTTAACCCGAAAAATTAGGGAGTTCCCGCGGGAATTTAAAAAACTTATTTCACGTGGACGAAGTCGCGGGCATCTGCTAGTACTCAATAAACTTAACATCACTTCGCGCACGCGCGCCGACCGGTCAACAACGTATTGCTTTGCTCCGTATTGCATTTTTCAATTATATATGCATAAATTGTTTCTCTCACCGTGTGTTAGGTCTTTATAATAGTGGAAGAATCACTTTTTTCTGTGGTGTGATCTAAATCGTTAGTGAGTTGGTGAACACATAGTATTAAAGTCGAAATTTTAAAGTAATAAACCTCGCTTCACGAATCATCTATTCAGTTACCGTGTGGTGACACGCAAGTTATCAGTGCGCAGAACCGGTTTTGCAGAACTGGTTGAGCCGCGTCGCCCGCGCCGGTCGCCCGTAGCACTGCATTGTGCCGCTACGAGGAGGCGGAGCGTCGCAGACTACGAGCGCTACGTGATTTCTACGCGCTCCGTTCTCGCACGACTTCTTGTGTCTGGGAATTGTTCGTATCGTTTTAATTTTTGCTATGTCTGACGAGGAGTGTGATACGAAAAAATGCGCCGGCTGCCTAAACGATATCGCATCAGACAGAAGATCCATGAGATGTTACCTATGCGAAAAGTACTACGATTTGTCATGTTGTGGGCTTTCAGACTCACAGTACAAGAAGTTAAATAGGACAACAAAAACTACATGGAAATGCCCTACTTGTCAAGCGCGACTTCGTTCTGGTGGCGACAATAGCGACACACCTATAAGACCAACTAGTAAGCCCACTTGCACAGAAGAGCGACCAGACTTAGATGCCTATATATCAGAATCTGTCAACAAGATCATCAGCTCAACTCTGGGGTCAATAATTCTCGATGTCTGATGTTCAATTCAGGAGAACATGATACTCTCGTGCACCCGGGTCCGCAAACTGGACCCTTCGACAGACAGGCCGCGTTCGGTTATCGTTAAGCTGCCTAATACGAAGACCCGGGACAGCATTTTAGCAGCAGTTGCTAAATTTAACAAAAATAACCCGAGCGATAAACTTAACTCCAAGCACCTTGGCTACGGCGCCACTAAATCCCCAGTCTACGTGTCTGAGCACCTGTCACCATACTTCAAGGCGCTTCACGCTGAAACTAGGAAAATAGCTCGCGACAAAGGCTACAGATACAATTGGATCAGGAATGGTCGAATCTTCATCCGCAAAAACGACACATCACCTGCAAAACAAATAAGGGATAAGGAGTCACTTAAATCTATATCCTAATCTATTGTAAAACTACTGATATTAGACCGTACATTTCAGATTTATGTTTAGAATTTACTATCAGAATGTTCGCGGCATGCGAACTAAATTAGACGACATTAACCGGGCCTGTCTTTGCAATCTATATGATGTTATAGTCCTAACTGAGACCTGGTTAAATGACTGTATAAGAGATTCTGAAATATTTAACTCAAATTATACAATCTATCGTAGAGATCGTGGCGATACCTCCCTTGCTGGCCAAGAAGCTGGTGGAGTTATGATTGCGGTGTTAAAGTCTCACGATTCAATTAGCTTGCACAAATGGAATAGCTCATGTGAAGATGTGTGGGTTTCCCTAAAGGTCAAGGACGGAAACAAACTTAGGTCATTAAACATCTGCGCCGTTTATGTTCAGCCTCCAGTATCTGGTAACTACTTAATGAACTTTATTAATAGTGTAAATAACGCAATGGACAACACCAAAGCTGATACACTGGTGCTCGGTGACTTTAATCTGAGTTTTATTGAATGGTCTCCCAATATTGATGATACTTATCGACACTATGAACCAAATAATTATCATTGTAATCTTGGTTACCTCTTAGTAGATTTTATGTCATGTAGCAACTTAATGCAATTAAATAATATTAGAAATAAAAATAACAAAGTTCTTGATCTTGTATTTAGTAATTTCACTGGTCCGATTGTCACACAAAGCATTGACAAACTGAGCAAAATTGACGATCATCATCCGCCTCTTGAAATAGATTGTGAATTTCACTCCACGACGATGTTAAAACCCCAAGAATATTGTACTCGCAACTTTATACAAGCTGATTATTCTGCAATTAATGATAGTTTGAAGAAGGTCGAGTGCATGGAATTGTTTGAAACATGCGAAAATGTTGATGAGATGGTCAGATTATTTTACTGTGAATTAGATAAGGTAATTAGTTCACTCATTCCATTAAGGAAGAGACTAATAAATAATTATCCAATCTGGTACTCGCGCGCCCTAATAAAAGTTTTAAATGAAAAAGAGAAAATTAGGAGAAGGTTTAAGTTATACAACAAACCTCGGGATAAATTGGAATATGACATATTGAGTGAGCGTGCAGAAAACCTGATAAATAAATGTTACTCTTCTTATAAAAGAAACGCGGAACTCTCCATATCTAAGAATCCTAAGAAATTTTGGTCTTATATGAAAGCACAACAAGGTGGTCGATCTAACATTCCCTCTGAAATGAAGTTATTAGATATAAGTGCAAACAGTGGTAAGGAAGTAGCAAACTTGTTTGGCTGTCACTTTTCATCCGTCTTCACTGAGAGCAGTGACAATTCCACCTCTCGAGCCCGTCCTGACTCTGTCCAAGGAAACTGCTGGTTCAATAGTATAAGCTCCGTTACGGTCATAGAAAAAGATATACTGAAATCCATTAAATCTTTTAATCCCTGCAAAGGAGCAGGACCGGATGGAATCCCACCCATGTTTATAAAAAGGTCGGCTTCCGCTTTAACTTTCCCGTTAAAATTAATTTTCAACAGATCTCTAGCTGCAGGCGAATTTCCCAGCTTGTGGAAATCCGCTAATGTGGTTCCTATCCATAAGAAAGGTGATAAATCAGACGTCAGAAACTATCGTCCGGTCTCTATATTATCTGCCTTTGCCAAATTATTTGAATCTATTATCTGTCCTATTATTAATTGGCATACTAAAAGCTTATTGTCCAATGCTCAACACGGTTTCCGTAAAAATTAATCAACAGTCTCTAATTTAATGTCGTTCGTTTCTGATATTTCGAAGTCTGTTGACTCACGAGTCCAGGTTGATGCATTATATACCGATTTTAGTAGCGCATTCGATAAAGTGGACCATAATGTACTTTTAAGAAAACTAAAACATTATGGCGTACATGGAACATTGTGGAGATGGTTCAAGTCATACCTTAGTGACCGGATATTAAGGGTAGTAGTCGCAGGTTATGAGTCTGATATAGTTAAACCAACGTCCGGTGTGCCCCAGGGTTCCCACCTGGGCCCAATTCTATTTTTAATCTTTATTAACGATATCACTAACATCTTCAGGTATTGTAAATTCTCCCTTTTCGCAGACGACTTGAAAATTTACATGGAAATACGGTCACTTGATGATGCTTCGAAACTTCAAGCGGATTTACATGCTTTAATGAATTGGTGTCACAACAATAACATGCTCCTTAATGCCTCCAAATGCCTCCATATAAAGTTTACCAGGAATAAGCATATCATCCCGTCGTCCTATACTCTTGGCCAGAACATATTTTTAGAAGAGGTTAATCTCATAAAAGACCTTGGTGTCCTATAATTGACTCGAAACTTAGCTTTAGGGAGCATGTGGATAGCATAGTTAAAAAAGCATCCAAGTCGTGCGGCTTTATAAAGCGACAGTGTAAAACTTTCAATAACATTAGTACGATGAAGTTACTTTTCAATACTATGGTACGCAGCCAGCTCGAGTACGCGTCCTCAATTTGGAACCCAATGTATAAAGTCCATGTTGCCAGGGTCGAAAGGGTACAGCGAAATTTTTCAAAATATTTGGCCTACCGTGATCGCACTTGTCCTTATCGCTCCAGGTACGAGGCTAGGCTTGAGCACTTCCACATGCTTTCCCTCAGCGATCGCCGCTGTATTTCTGACATGTCTTTCCTGCATAAACTAATAAACGGTAAAGTTGACGCTCCTGACCTACTACAAACTCTTACCTTCACTGCTCCAAAGAAGTCAAGAAGATCAGCTTGTAGGAAAACATTTCGTGTTAATTTAAGCAAAACAAACTTGGGTAGAAATGCTGCAATAAACCGTCTTGTTCATGTTTACAACGAGCTTGCCTGTGTACAAGATGACGTCGATATTTTTTGTCAGGGTCCAAATACCTTTAAAAAAGTTATAGCGTCGGCTGTCTCTGCTCTGAAGGACAAATCGGCCAGTCTTAGCTCGTAATTTTAGTTAGTTAAGTAGTTTTGAGTTATGTTGTATTTATAAAATTAGTAGATTATAGTATATTGTGATACAAGGGTGGAAAGTAGGTTATTGCAAACGAGCTGTCATTAATAAGCCCGAGCCGAAGGTGAGGGTTTTTAATGTCACGAGTTTGCAATAACCTTCACACCCGTGTATCACACGACGTTTTTCAATACAGTTGTGGGAAATAGTAATAAACAAATCAAAGAATTACAAGTTTATTTCAACATACATACGTACATAGTAATTAATTCTGAAAATTGAGATAGTTTTTAACATGGAATAACTTGACCACAATGTAGATGGTTTATATTTTCCACTCAATTCATGAAAATAAGCTAACAAAACATTTTCTGAGAATGACTTAGTTTTTTTATGTTTTTTCCATGAAATAAAATTATTGTAAGCCGTCATTTGGGGGCAAATTTCCATCTTGCGCAGTTTTCGCCTCAGATAAAATATCTGGTGGAGTTAATTCCATTTCATCATTAGTACTAGAACTCATATTAACAAAAATATAATCAATTTTATCACATAAAAAATAAAAAATTTCAGCAAATGGCGCGTATTTACACGTGGACACATTTTTTTTTTCAACGAAACTAGGCTACGGGTTCGTACCTACGCGTATACAGCCTATTCGATTTTTGTCAAATGTTGAAAATAATTAAATTAAAACTGGTAATTAAATATAATCAACAACCATTTAAAAGAATTTTGGAAATTCAATGCTAAAACGTACGGATTCATTCTTTTTCCTCGTAAAAAGCCTATCCGATTATATTCTATGTATGAAAACTCCTTGCTACTAAACTTTTTTAATTGACTTGGAAAATTTAAAACTAAACTGCAAAAGTAAGTGTCGAGCTTGTAAAAGTAAGTCACGACCGTGTAAAAGTAAGATGCCTATGCGAAAGATTCAATTTTCGAATCATAACTACAGCCTCTGAAAGTGCGCCATATTTGACAACTGTATTGAAAATTTATTTACAATATTAGTAGTAATAGGTACATTGTTCCTTTGATTTATATTATTTTTATCATGTAGTTAGTAGTTACTCATACTTGTGATCGGTTGTTTCTTTTTTGTAATATCTTATTTTTAATAGCTGTGTATACTTGTAAGTGGCGTGCCACACGGGAAAAGACCTTATGTACTATTTTTTATTTAAGCTTTGTGTACTCGCCGTTGGTATACCGAAATACAAAAATAAAAAATAAAATAATAAACAAGAATAAGTCAAAAGCCAGCAACGCATTGGCGGTTCCTCTAGTGCTGCAAATGTTCATGGGCGGCGGTTATTACTTAACATGGCTCGTTTGCGCGCTGTAACCTATATTTAAAAAAAAGTGATGAAAAAATATTTTCACCTATTATTTTATCTGGAAATTGTCCATAGCCTGTGATATTCAGGGGCAACCTCCACTCAAATTCTTTTTCATGGTCAATTTAAAATATAATACAGTTGTCGGAAGCGAATGGCCCCTCGTGAATCTAATTTGAGCCTCTATCGCCCTCGCCCAGTGGGATGCAAGATCTGATGCGTCTTGAATAATATGGTCTCGCGAAAACGTACTCTCTCTGCATCGTATTCTTCATTGCTGAGGGTCCTGACCCCTTTCCATTAATCACACAATGGCAGAGGTTTTCTTGAGATAACCCAGGTCCTTCCGCATACGTCTCGACTAAGAGTATTTCAACTCTTATGTTTCAACGATTATTATCAGATCTCGGTGATAATAACCGGGACCGACGGCTTTTAACGAAAACACACTTGGGACAGAAATATTTGATCGGCGTACAAAAATCTTAACTCACTACATCCATACAAAAACCCTCGTTACTCATTTTTATTAGGATCCGCACACACTACTGCGTCAGAATAAATCATCAATCGGCAATCCTCTCCCATGCGTCCGTTACGCGTAGACGCTTTGTCCTGTCCGGTCCGGCGGTCCCTATTCCTTTTCGCTCTTAGTTGCAGTAAGTACCTACTACAAGTAACTGAGCGTTATTTATCAGTGCCTACGACCCCTTACTGATAATGGTCCCATGGGTCTATTCTGATACGGAATGTGAATCAACCGGGAATTGAACCTGGATCTCTTATATTACCAACGAACCATCGCGCTAAAGAGTTACGTAAGTAGTCCAGAGATAATGTTCGTAATAGATAACATTTATCAACTTGCAATATGTTTAATTTATTTAGTGTATGATATTCATAGTCTCTATACATATTCTCAGTGACCTTTCAGCGCTTGTATCGAATAGCCTATACCTAATGAATTTTTGTTTATTTATATATCTAAACTCTGGTTCAAGTATTTGTTTCTAGTTGTAGAATAGGAAATTAAAGTTTTCATTCCAAAATAATGGTAAGGAGCATTTTAATTATCTTTTGTGGATTATTTGTTACGGTAAGTAGGAAGGTACCTATCCAAACATTTGTTATTCTTTGTGGTTATGTCCAAATAAATCACTATCTAGGTATATAATATGGTTCCATCGAGCTGATGATTGGCCCAGGAGGCAGATAGTGGAACTCTTCAATAGCTTCTCTTCAATTTTGACGACCTCCGTGGCGCAGTGTGTAGCGCTGTTGTCTTAACGTGCGGAGGTCCCGGGTTCGATCCCCGGGAGGGTGAATTTGGGAATTTATAATTTCTAAATTTTCTCTGGTCTGGCCTGGTGGGAGGCTTCGGCCGTGTCTAGTTACCACCCTGCCGGCAAAGACGTGCCGCCAAGCGATCGCAGTCAAGGGCTAACTTGTAGTGGATAAAAAAAAGCTTTAGGTAAACCCCTCGAGTTTGGACTCATTTGGTTTGTTGTAACGATTACAATACGTTACACTTGGTGACGAGGTTCTGATGATACGGTCCTGGAGGTGTATAGCGGAAGTTTTCAATGGCTAAGTCCATAAGTAAATCCCTAGAGTTTCGGCTCATTTGGTTTGTTTCATCGATTCCCATTTGCATTTTAGGTATGATAATTTGTGGAGCGTATTTTTTAGTTTTTAAACTTTAAAAAATGTCGTGGTCTTCGGGGCGTGGAGCGAAGATGCTAGATCTATTATCTCGTCTCGCGTTCTGGGCACATTGCCTCATTGCAGCTGTTTAGATGATATATTTAATGTTTAGTTTTTAATTTAGTTGTAGCTAGCTTTTGCCTGTGGCTTCGCTCGTGTTAGGTTCGATTTTCATACAATTTTCAAAGAGTGAGACCGCTTTGATTTCATAAACTACGTATTAGGGTAAGGTTGCCACTATTGGACCACTTAACTTTAAACTGCTATAACATCAAAAGTATGAGAGTATATGGATATATGATTCATCAGTTTCTTAGGGCTTATACTCAGGTATTCACAACTGTGATTTCAGATTTTTTACTTTGAGCATAAATACACACATTACAAAAAAACATTTTTGGGATGGTTGCCTTGTATGGACCACTGTTTCCTTGATTGAACCACCTAGTTGCTATTATCGGACTTAGGAAGTTTTATCGACTGGTCCATTCATTGCACCCAAGGAGTTTTAATAAATAAAAGGCTAGATTATTACTAAATTCAGTCTTTTTAATTGAACAGTCGTTTAAAGTAATAGGTACCTAGATAATAGGTAATCAACTATAACAACTTTTAACATATATTTTTAAGTTATGAATAACTATCAAATAGGCACCGATTTTTAATTGAACATGTGGGTCCATCTTCCATTAACCACTTATAAAAGAAATGGAACTACACATTTTCTATGAGTAAAAAAAAAACCAATGCGCCACACAAATTAACACATTTTAACAAAAATAAAAAAGTAATTCTTATAAACTCGTAATATAAAGAAAATAATAATAAAGATAAATATTATTAAAGATAAATTTTAAGTTTTTATTGTTAAATCTTCTTTTTAATGTTGCTTTTGGCACACCATATATCCTGCTAGCTTACTCAAAGCTAACAACGCTAATTTCATGCTGCCTTCATTCCAGTTATAATACTGGCCTCGTTTTGCCATGCTAAAACAAAAAAAAAAGTTTAAGTGATGACAAAAATTTAGTTCCTTTGATTGGACCGGTTCAATGAAAGAAACTTGCATGAGTTCATTCATGGCAACTCACTGTGATCCCAATCAAACCATAACTTTTAAAAAAGTATATAATTTTTGTGACATGTAATTAATAGGTTAGCTGAACGGATAAATATGCAATCGTACTGAAAATAATTGGGTAGAAATACCTTAAAAATCTGTACTTACATGGTAAAGAATGACGCACACATTTTATATCGGGAGCTCGTAAAACACACCGACGTACGTCCTTCCTCAACGAAGCCTGCGGCGACACTGAAGGTTGAGGGGCAGGGTGCGGGGTCCAATAGCTAGCGTCTCGTCAATAACGACGATTTTTAGGATCGTTTATTTTCAAGAAATCTAAATGGTCCAAACAAAGCACTGGTCCAATGATTGCTACCTTACCCTAACTTACCTTTAACCGACTTCCGAGAAGGAGGATGTTCTCAATCCAGCGCGTATTTTTGTATTGAAAAATCCACAGACACAAAAGCCAAGTCCCCGAGTATGCATCATAGGCGCGGGAATAGCGGGGCTGACGTCTGCCCGCTACCTGCAGGACGAGGGTATCAGCTTCTTGGTGCTGGAGTCCACGCGGTACGTGGGCGGCACGTGGCGGTACGACTCCCGCGTAGGCCACGACGAGAACGGCCTGCCTATACACACTAGCATGTATAAAAGTTTAAGGTACCTGCAATCAAATAAATATTATAAATGCGAAAGTTTGGATGGATGGATGTATGTTTGTTACTCAATCACGCTCCAACGGATGAACGGATCTGGATGAAATTTGGCACAGAGATAGATTATAGTCTGGAATAACACATAGGCTACTTTTTATCCCGGAAAATTAAGGAGTTCCCGCGGGAAACGAAAAACCTCGATCCACGCGGACGAAGTCGCGGGCATCAGCTAGTAATATCATAATTTCGACCAATCGCTAGCTAATTTCTGCGTGCAAATTTCCTCTTATAGTCTAGTCAACAAGTGCTTTTTGGGTCAAACTTTTTTCTCCGCCTCCGAAAAATATGAACGAGGTATCATTCGATTCGGAATAGCGCATGTAGATCATTTTCGAACAAAATTCAAGACCCGCTTACAAAAATTGCAAAAGTTAATTAACAATTACTGAAAAAAATATCTATCTCTGTGCCAAATTTCATCCAGATCTGTTCAGCCGTTCTGGCTTGATTGAGTAACAAACATCCATCCATACATCCATCCAAACTTTCGCATTTATAATATTAGTATAGATAGATTACGTAGACGAATTTTAAAAAAATACATAAGTACTCCTTTTAGATGAGTCTTCTTCCACCTTTGTGCACATTGTTAAGTTAAATCGCATATCAAACATATTCCTCCAATATCGGCAATTCCATGTATTTACTTACAATTTACTTAAGTACCTTGCATGGAAAAGACAGTCTACTATATAGGTAAGCCGATGATATAAATTTCGAGGGTATCTTATCGAGACAGATGCTTATAAGATAAAAATCTTATTAGGTGTCATATTAAGGATTACTTATATCAAATGTACCTACATCAGGTCATGATAATTTATATTATATGTACCTTTTATGCATCCACTGTTTCTATGTTACAATCCATACTAATATTATAAATGCGAAAGTGTGTCTGTATGTCCATCTGTCTGTTTATCTGTCTGCTACGCTTTACCTACCTACCCAAGTAGCATAAGAAGCTGTATACGAGTGGTATTTAGGTTGATTTTTATACTTAAAGCTGCATTTGAGCCTGTATAAATGCTGTATAAGCGCTTTTACAGACCTTATAAGTGCAAAAAGGGCCCACATTATACGGCTTTTCGCGTTAGTGGAGCTGTATAATAGCTGTATACGCAATAAAGAAGCTGTATAGTAGTTTTATAAGATCTGTTATTCGGTGTAAGGAGAAACCAATACACTCCAAGTAATATCTTATAAATATCTTAGAAAAATTAAAGTTTTAAATAGGATTTTGAAGATAGTTAGAAAATTATAAAAATAAACAAAAAACAAATTTCATACAAATATTATCAAATCAGAGTGCATTAATGGAAGGCGTGACACAATTTTTATTGTTTTTATTTCAAAGTGAAACACGGTAAGTCAAGACAAATCTTAATCTGATGGTGTTAATTGGGTAAAGGTAAGTGCGAATAAAATTTTACTGTCAATGTGTGGTTGGTTATTGGCAAAATATTCATGCGCCAGTAGAATTATCAGGCAAATATTAAGAATATTAATAAATACGGTCCAAACACTTCTTACAAGTGTTTGTTTTAAAGATTATAAAATAAATTATATTTAAAATAACAGATTTTAGGACACAGTGATCATTATTTTAGCTAATAATCATGAAGCGGCTCAAGCAATTATTAAATATTGGTTTAATTCTATCTCAAAGTTTGGTAAACATAAATCGTTCTAAAATGGCGACAATTTTATACAGCTTAGACGATTTTTGGAGGGTATTATAGTCTTATTAGCTGTACTACGTAAGATTTGGATTATATAATACTGTTTTTGGTTTTTAATCAGCGTTACAAGATAATATATTTATTAATTAGGCTGTGTACGACTCTGGATTTATAACTTATAATTCTCTTTAGAGATCCGTGTAAAAAAATATTATCCCTAAGCAAGTTTTAATTTTGAAGTAGAATATTTTACAATCATTTTTTTCAAAGTCGAGGATCTATAATAATTATTATAATGTAAATGATTGTGATTCGCCGTGTTCACAAGAAGGTGTATATTTTTTTTCAAGACACGAACCTGCAAGAATAAATCCATTACAAACCTTTTAATGTAGGTACCTACAACTACAACACTACGATACGCTTGCCGACGCTCGACGCTGGGCTATTTTATCTCTCTCTCCCTCACTCTGCACTGGGAACACTACATGATGTTTTGTTTAGTTAATACGTTCTTCCGGGCAAGCACGCACGCGTTCCTTCGTTTTGTTTTTAGCCTTCGCTGCGTTATCGCAGACCCAAAAAGTTAGCAGCCTATTATATACTAAATAAACTTATTGTGAAGTGTCATTAATAGTTTATTGTGTATAATTAATGTGTTTTACATTATTTTTTCAGAACAATATGCCGTTTAAAATTATAGAATGTATAGAAAAAGGGCAGAAAAGGCTTTGTATAGTTCCAAGCTTGTGGGAAACGAATGGCGAGTTAAGATGGCCAAGAAAGCGTTTAGAAGTCAACAAATTAGTCAAGGATGAAAACTCTAGGCCTTTAGATAATTGGTCTACATCAAAATGCTGTGTAAAAAGGTCGTCTATATCGTCATATGAAGAAGCAATGAGAGAACTAGATGTCATGGTTCAAAATAGCGACACAGAAATTGATACTGTGACAGAAACAAATGCAAGGGATAATACAAACATCGATTTTAACGCTTTAGCAGGTCAATTTGTAAGTATTCTTTGTGATTATTGCAGTAGTAGGTACACTTAACATTAGCATCATAATCATATTAGTCTGCAGCCATAAACAACGAGGTGGCGACCGTAGGTAGGTATCGGTTATCCACAAAAGCTGCGCAGTGCCGGCGCAGCTCTTTGTACATAAATTGATACATAAGTTTTGTTTAAAGTGTTTAAAGATAATAGACACTTAAAAATTAAATGATGTTTTTAAAAACTGTTAAGAATTGTCAATATATTTTACCTTCTTAGACACATGGGTCTTTTTGCTGTGTTTCCTTTAATTGCTGGTACAATGTTTTTCTTTTTAACCGACTTCCAAAAAAAGGAGGAGGTTTTCAATCTTTTTTTGTATGAAAGGGGATATCTCACAGGTGGTTTTATTTATATAAAAATTTGGCGAAGGTCTGATGAGGATCTTCGGAGTGATGGACAGAATTGCTTCTCGAGATTGCAGAAAATTGCTTAGTTTTCGATTTCCACCAGTAGAATTGACCCATAAACGAATAAGTACCATTGAATGAAACATCTGAAACCACCTTCTCATCACCAAACTCCTCAATAGGTTACTATTACAGGTTGTAAGTTGTAATTTAAGATTGAGTGGATTTGACGACTGCTAATGATAGTAACACTAAAAATAGTTAAATAAAAACAAATTAAAATTTAAAAAAACCGACTTCAAAAAAACCTGTAAACGAAAACTAAAAAAAAGTGAAAAATAATTTTATTTTATAGTGTTCACGATCCACTTGTGGTAACTTAGTCGGCAAACAGTTAAGTAGGATGACTATAATATAGGTTCTCTCTAATCATTCAATCATACCCAGTCCGACTTCAGAGTACGTCTAACTGACCTGTTTGCCAACTAAGTTACCACAAGTGGATCGAAACACTATTATAAAATAAAATTATTTTTCACTTTTTTTAGTTTTAGTTTTCAGGTTTATTTGAAGTCGGTTTTTAAAATTTTAATTTGTTTTTTATTAATAAATAATGTATGTCATCACGAGTGCCATAATGCTCCAGAGATCGGAATTAACGGCCCCAGGGTGCCCACCCAGTAGTTGACCTAAGTCAAATTCGCTTTGCCTTGATGTTTATTAGTCCAACATTACAAGTGGCGAGCATTTTTTGCAAATTTTACTTACTTATTATTATGTCACGTAATTCTTTATTCTATTTTCCCAAAGCTTAGGAACATTTACAAGGTCAAGGGAAATGTTGTGAAAATAAAATAAAGAAATACATGACATAATCCGTTAAAGTTGTTCAATTTCAATAACCAATGTATTTTACGATTGTTTCCAGATCGTTAATCAACCATCAACTTCATCTACCGCAACAACATCCACACAGATACTTCCAGAAGTGATAACTGATGCACAATATGTTTTTCAATATATAGATGAGTCTGAGCTGGCAACAATGTCAACCGACCCCCATCGTAATAATTTTGAAGATCAAATCCGTTTAAAAACCCAGAAAAACACTGAAGTAAATCAGATTGAAAATTATCTAAAATTAGTTTTAGAAAATCAACATAATATGGCACAAACAATAAATGTACTTGTAAATAATCAAAAAAAAATTCTTCATACGTTGGCAAGTTTATCAGTGCAAATAGATGACGGATTTTCCAAGGCTGGCCAAACTGAAAATACGGATGTGGTTTTGTTGGGAGAGTCTAACCCAGTTTATAGTGAGGCTTTTAAAATAAAACCCATTGACTCAGTTAAAGAGCTAGAGCAAATGGATACACTTTTATCTGACAAAAACCAAAAATTTAAACTCCTTAAACAATATTCATTCATTTGTTCACCATCAGATGGTAAAGGTGCAACATGTGCATATAAAGTATTGGACATGTTTTTTACACGGGAATTCCTATGCAAATGCTCTTGGACTGGCGGTAGCAGAAAGAGTGACGAAGTAAAAATTGGACTGAAGGGCTATCAAAAAGTCCTCAATTTTTTCTATGAATTAATACATCACTGGGATAAAACTTATACCTTAGAAAACAATGAAAACTTTTTCAAAATTGTCTTGAAAAATTCTGTTAAGAGGAAACTCAGTAACAATATAAGAGCTTCCACAAAAAGGATGAGAACCAAAAAAACTGACCCTAAAAATAAAGCTAAAACTAATTCAGAACAGGGAAATCAGCACGCAAATCAAACTCAAATGGATACAAATAACACGAAACAAAATGAAAATGATAAAAATTTCTCAAATCAAAGGGAAATGGATGCAAATGAAGACGGTATGATCGACGAAAACGCTGTAAACCTAAAAGAAGTTATCGAAGATGAAGAGGAAGAAGACTGTCTTTGTTAGTATTATACCTAAAAAAGTAATTATTTTTTACATGCCTCAATGACAACGCCTTAAAGTGGTTAATTCACTATATATGTTGAAAACCGGCTTTACTCATATTTTATTTTCGTCGGGTTCGCCGACTAGTGCTAGTGCTTCGAGGGAACCGAAACCGTCGTGTCGCCACTCCTAACACTCGCCCCGATGATGGTCTTCGTAACAGACTGAAACTAGTCGGCGAATCCGATAAAAATAAAACGTGAGTAAAGCCGGGTTTCTATAATAATTTTTATGTGGCGTAAGTTTTTTATATTTTATGGTTAGTTTAATTTTGGATGTACCTACTCTTTAAAGAGAATTACGTTACAATCATGTTATCTACTTATTAAGCCACAATTTTATCGTTAGAGTTAGAGTTGTTTTTTGTTTTTTGAGTCTATTCTTGCTAAGTTAGCATTTAAGAGAAACACGTAATCGCGTATCTGTGAATTTTCTACATCATTTTTTTTTGTAGTCTCAATGTAGGATTACTACAGGAAGAGTTCAGTGACAGTAGGATAAACATAAAACAGGTGTGAAAGTGAACGAATATTGTGTCTGAAACTTTTTTGCTGTAGATACCTTGCTGTCACAGAACTCTTCTTATAGTAACCCAATTATAGTAAATGTTGTTTTGATCTTAATTCTTGTTTGTCTAGTTAGTATTTAAGAGAAACACGTAATCGCGTATCTGTGAATTTTCTACATCATTTTTTTTTGTAGTCTCAATGTAGGATTACTACAGGAAGAGTTCAGTGACAGTAGGATAAACATAAAACAGGTGTGAAAGTGAACGAATATTGTGTCTGAAACTTTTTTGCTGTAGATACCTTGCTGTCACAGAACTCTTCTTATAGTAACCCAATTATAGTAAATGTTGTTTTGATCTTAATTCTTGTTTGTCTAGTTAGTATTTAAGAGAAACACGTAATCGCGTGGCTGTGATAGTCCTTAAGACAAGAATTTATATTTTTTGTTTTTATTGCCTAACTAGTTTGCACTCAACCACGTTATATTATAAGTATACGGGTGATATTTTTAATTATGAGTATACGGGTGTAAACACTTAAAAATAAAAAGGATTTTTATGATGGCAAAATGTATTTTATTTCTCTTTTAAACTGTATGCACAAGGGGTATGAAGTATAAATAACCTTTGTGTTCGATACATACTAATTTCATTTTTATATCTTGTGAACTAACAATGACCTCTGCCCGCCTATCAGTAAGTAATTTGGCTTTGCATATGTTCAAATATGATGATTTGATTGGTTGTTCAAAAACATCTAACAAGTCTGTAATTTTGTAGCCATATATTTTTATTTCACTGTTAGTAACAGTTACTTTTTTCACTTCCAAAATTTCATTATTGTTACACAAAAAATATTTATCTTGAAGTTTTGATGACAATTTAAAGTCCTTAAAATGTAGTACAGTTAGTTTTCTTTTAGTAGTAGTCACAAAAGGGTCTTGATTTGTGAGTTGTTGATTTTTTCTGCTCCTCGTCGTTTCTAACGATTCTGCATCTTCACTAAATCTTTTTGCCACTTGAGCAAGAGGTTTGTTACCGTGCCTCAGCATCCTTTTAATTAGATACAACTTGTTTTCAAAAGGATAAGCGCTGAATGTATGAAGTGGGCCGAATCGTCGCACTTCATCTGCGATATGGACTACATTATGAACATTACTAGTAACATAATCCGCTCCGTAAAAGTCTTTGTAATGTTCAACAAAATACTGTAAGAGCTCTTTTGCCAAAGGAAGAAAATGACTATAGTTTTTACTAGAACATATTGTTATACCGCAAAAAAACGCCAGAAAATGTGAAAATGCATCATGTGATAATACGTCTGGAAGTATGACAATGCTTAAATAAAACAAGAAAGATCTATACTCAGATGCTTTCCAATGAGAAAGACAGTCAAGTCCTCTCACCGATCTGTGAATTTCAGATGGCAATTTACATTTGTGTAGAAAAATTGAAACCAATTCGGTGTCTCTCGCACTCCATTTGGTTATATATTTTCCAAAATTACCATTGCGCCAACCAACTAATAGGCGCTTCATTATTCCCAAATCAACAAGGTGTAGAGAATCTGCTACAGGGAAGTCTTGTATCATATCTACAGGTAATCGCAGTAGAGGAGAATCTTTTTTGTGGTGAGGCCCATATTTTTTTTCACGAAATTCTTGGTCCGTCCTAGGGCGACAATTCGTTTCAGGAAAAGTCACTGTATGAGATACATGTGAATACTCTCCTACTGTAACACATTTTAAGCAACCGTGCTTTGCATTAAAATTGCAAACACCTGAAATATGATAAAACATCAATTACTTTTTTATTCCACTGTTGAAAAAACAAAGAATATCAAAATCTTAAAAAAATTAATTTGCATTAGTATGTTGTAGTAGTAGTAGTACAATTTTCGGTCATTTTATGTGTTTTTTTTTTTTTTTTTTTAATGAAATCTTTGACATCTACCACTATATATGTGGTACTCTTCTTGCTATACTACAATATGTTCTATACTAACTATACTATTTTTACTTATACTACTTACTAACTATTGGTACTAACTACAAGCCTCTAAATGAACAGGTCTAGGCGTGAACGGCTAAGAGCAATTCAACTGCTCGACGGTACTTTTTGAATATGGCCACTTTATGTGTTTAAAACACATGACAAAGGATTGGTGATATTACTATGCTACATTATTAAAAAAGTTTCATGCAATTACCTTTAATGTAAGCTCTTGCAGGGGAATCACACGTAAAACATCTGATTTCAATGGATACTGTCTTTTTGAATTGTTCAATGTATATTCCGTCTTTAAGTAAATTTTCCATTTCGTTCACGAAATCATTTAAATATTCGTCAATTTGATTTGGTTTTCCAACACCATAATAGATTCCAATTACAAACGGCTCAATATCAGGTCTTTCAAATATAGTGCACAAAATTGGCCAAAACTCTTTATTTGAACTTTTAAATATTGGGAGACCGTCGAAATTGAAATTTAAAGCAATTTTAGCAGGGACATCAATCCATTTCTCTAATGATTTCTTTAAACATTTTGTGAGGCCATTATGCCAGTATTCACCTCCTTTAATCGTTTTGATACGTATTTGTTGGATAGTACCTAAAATTGTTCTAGCGTCACGCGGTAATATTCCGGGAAATCTGTCATTAACAATAGCGGCTAAATCGTTTAGAGCTATTTGAGATATATTTCTTTCTGTAGCCCATTCCTTTATTCGCTGACGAAACAACATATTTTTTGAATACTCGTTATCATCATCAATTGAAGTACTTGTGCTGCTGCATAAAGAAAAGTTATCATCAGGTTCCAAAGGTTTAACTAAATCCTCACCGTCGACACCGTTTAATGTTTTTCCTACGGAACCTTCGTTAGACGTCGATGGACGCGCTTGACTGTGGGTTGTCCAATTTAATGTATTTATTTCTTGCCCAATAAATGATGGTTCACTATTGATACTGTCCTCTGGTTTATAATTTGTTATATTTAAATATTTCCTTATAATTCTCCTCTTGACTGCACCAGATCTTTTCCTTTTTTTCCACATTATAAATTATGATCGAGTTCCGCACACAAAGTATAGGATCATGTGAAAATAATATATGGCTGGCAGCTGTTAGTCAGGCTAAAGCTGTACTATTGATGTAATTTATTTTTTTAGTTTTAAAGCATTATTTTAGACAGAAGTACTAAAACCACTGTATTTATAAGAGTGTCTAACTACTCTATAAGAACAAGTGTTATAATGAAGTTTGCATATACCATTATACAGAAACAATGATTGAGTGATACCATAATAACACTTAGGGTTGTAGTAAGTTAGTGACCACATGCAAAATACAGCCTTTATACAGCGTTAACGATAAAACGAGTTTAAACTGTCAGAAAATACTTAAAGTTGTATAGTAGAATTTTCAAATTCTGTTTTAGTACCCTAAGCTTACGCGGATCTCTTAATACAAGTTTTATGCAGCTCAAGCTGTATAATTATTCAAAAATCCTTCTTATAAAGATATAATCATCTTTTGATACTCTTGTACGTCTTTAAAAAAACTTTAAGTTCTAATAGAGCCGGTTAATTGATGTTGAAAACGCTTGCTTGCTGCTTGGGTACCTGCTACTATAGATCCCAAAAATTTAAAAAGTTCCTGGGGGAATCATAACTTTACTTAATCCACGCGGACGAAGTCGCAGGCATCATCTAGTATGTAATATCTGTCTCGAAATATAAATAACATTTCATTCTCTCTTCTTATCTTCTTATCGTTAATATTAGGTAAAAGCAAAAGTATTTGTTTGTTGGTTTGTCTTTAAACACGCCCGCAACAGAGTGACGGGTTGACGTGATGTTTTATAGCTGTTGAGGACCTGGAAAATGACATTTAAATACGTATACTCACGCGGACGAAGTTGCGGGCATAAGATAGTTATTAAAATATCCTTATTACAATAATTTCCAATAATTATTTAATTAACTTATACACTTTTTCGAAGACATTTTTTGTATATAGGATTGCCAATATTTAATTTTTTATTTTTATCTTAGGACGAATCTCCCGCGACCTACCATGGAGCTAAAAGGTTTTCCCCTCCCAAAGGACGTGCCTTCGTTTATGAAATGGGAAACCGTTTACAGGTACATTCAGGATTATGTAAAGCACTTTGACTTAGAAAAACACATCAAGGTAAATCTATAGATACTTATTTATTTATTTATTTCAGGCAACAAGGCCCATAACATACTTAATAGGTATACTGTAATACCTAACAAAGTTATAATAAGTATAGAACCTAAAAATGTAAAATTGAATCTAATAGTAAAAATTGGAAAGTTCGAAGAGTATATATTGTGTTTTTTTGTAGCAATTATGACGAAAATTTCTTTCATTATCATGGACTTCCGCAAAATAACGCCTGCTTCTATCCAATACTAGTAATAAATATTATTCTTCCAGTTCCTACACCACGTGATACTAGTATCCCGGGATGAAAATGTTTGGAAAGTGAAATACCAAAACGTTATTACGGGCGAAACATTCCAAGACGAGTTTGATTTCGTTTTTGTCGCCACGGGACACTTTACCAAACCAAATTATCCCGACATTCCTGGCGAAGAACTGTTTACTGGTAGGTAAATTTTAATTATAAAAAGAAAAACTGAGTATTATTCAATGCCGGTTATAAAGCTGCGTTGTAAAACCAACGATTGTGAATATGAAATCTGCAAAGTAAAATTTTGGCGCTATGCCAAGCCACGAAAATTTCATGCCCATAATCCACAGCCTAAGTCAATGGCGTCATGATTATGACCCTGAGTGCCAGCAGCAATATTACTCAAACTAACAGCTTGATGTCACATAAAACACGAAAGTCAACAATAATGCAACAATAATTGGCTTCAAGCGTTGGCAGTATGTCCCCCAGAGTGCCTAGTGCAGGATTTTCTATTCGATCGCGACAACGATTTGTTTGGAATGGGAGCTATCGCGCGTGAATTTGCCGCTAGGGGCGCTTGTGTCGCGTGAGGTCCAATAACATTCACTTTTCACTGGTTTTGGCGGGTTTCGTGACATAAAATATAATTTCTTTATTATAACTGTTGAAAAGTGATCTCCTTCGTGAAATTATCGCAAATATGGATTATTTGGCGATGAATGTGAACGCTTTTAAAGCGGAATTAAGAAAAAGAGGCGCAAAAATAAGCGGCCTCAAAGAGTAGCTAATTCAGAGTTAGTTTGTTTAATGTTTACAAACTTATTTTTTGCCAAAAGTATGCTTATTTGCCTCGTTGGTCTAGTGGTTATCATGTTCAACTGCGGCCGACGAGGTCCCGGGTTCGAGTCCCGGGTCGGACCATAATTAAGTATTGGGTTTTTCTGTCTAGAAATTCTCAGTACTAGCCCGGAGTTAGGAAGTTGGCGGTGTTCCACCCCCGTTCCTCGGAGAGCACGTTAAGCCGTCGGTCCCGGTTATTATCACTAACATGATAATAGTCGTTAAAGCCCGCCAACCCGCATTGGAGCAGCGTGGCGGGTCTAAGCTCTAGTTCCCACTCTCCTATGTGTATACCTATTTATCCTTCCCTTTCCCTTTAAAACACACTGCTATACAAATAAATATTAAATACTAGCTGATGCCCGCGACTTCGTCCGCGTGGATTGAGGTTTTTCGGTTCCCGCGGGAACTCTTTAATTTTCCGGGATAAAAAGTAGCCTATGTGCTATTCCAGACTATAATCTATCTCTGTGCCAAATGTCATCCAGATCCGTTCAGCCGTTGGAGCGTGATTGAGTAACAAACATCCATACATCCACACATCCATACATCCATACATCCATCCAAACTTTCGCATTTATAATATTTATTTGATAGTAAATCCATACAATGGATATTATACTGAAAGATGGTTGAGTTGTTAGTTGAAACACTAAACACGGTAGATACTAGATTAAGCATACTAAAATTCTACATCAAATTTTCTAGCAATAACAGATAATGATAAAAAGCAGTTATTTTAGGTATAATAACTTCTGAAATAAGCTTATCATTTCTATTTACATAAATTCTCTTTTCATCTTTATTTGTCCAAACAAAAAAATCACAATAGTTATGTAGGTAAGTACTTTCTTTTAGTAATTAACAAGCAACTGTGTTTGAATTTGAAAATAGTAGAGGCTACTTTCTTTCAAGCAATATTCATTATTGATCATTTCTATGTGCTTATAATTATCCACACTGATAAACTCATATTTTATAGAGAAAGGACATTTCACTTCCGATACGGTTAGTTCTCCAATTAATCCTTCTGGAGAACTTTTCCGAACAAAACGGAACTGCACAACCTTGCGGCATAGCTACTCGATAATATGATGATAGTTATAAATTAATAAAATTATTGAGATTCAAGATTTAAAACTTTGTTTCGGCGCCGATCTTATAAAGTCGCCTTTGACAGCTATACCTCTGGACCTTAGTCAACAGTGGCGCCAACTGGTGAGCAAAGAAACGATAGTCCCCATTGCCAAGCGCTTGACAGCTGGCGCTCGATCAATTCCTTAGAAATGGTAGTTAACGTTGTCGCGATGGAATACATAAAAAAACTCCCACACGGCCTGTAGTAGGCTATGGCATCAACGTGGTCATAGGGGAAGTATTCTGTGGCAGGAGGCTCTGTAGTTAACTCTAGCCCCGTCGACCGAGAATTCGAAAATCCAATGTCACTTAGACCTGCAGAGCGATCGGCTATAAATTGTCGCAATCATTAAAGGACTGCATCAATGTCAAAACATGGTTTTGGCTTCACGTATCACTGAGACTGTCCGTAAAGGATCGTTGAGGACAAAAAATGTTTTGACATTGATGCAGTGACTATCGATAGAAATAATTGCTGAAAATTGGTATCACGTAAGACTTTTGAAGTAAGATGTCGTGTATGGACCATGACAAACGTGACGTCAAACTAGGCTTTCATTGATACATGGGTGGGAGGTGTTTTTAGCGGTGACATAAGGGTGAATTTCCCAACAGCAAAATTTATGCGGCATGGATGAAATCGGTAGTGCAGAACGTTACTATACAGTTCTAATATTTTTTTCTAGGTAGAAGAGGTAGTTACCTATGTACGAGGCTGTAAATATTTCTGGATTAGGATTACAGTTTAAAAAAAAAAAATGGTAAAGCTCCGAATTTTTCATTTCAGTGGCTGTCACTGCAACATGTTTCTGTGTAATTTTCCTCATAAAACAAAAAATATTGGTTACTGAGGTTTATGGCTACCTTTATTTTAATCATGAATAGTGATAGTATAATCCCAAAGTATTTTTTTAATAATATCTACCCAGTTTAATAGCAGGAAAGTAAAAATGAATATGTCACTGAAAGTTCTTTAATTTCGGTGACAAAAAGTTTATCAGGTATATTTTTGCTAAAAACAACTCTAGCTCCCCCCGCGTGCGCTTAAAACTTTCGCAACTGTGGCCTCTATATGTTGATCGTGGGAGGACGTGCGCCGCTTGCCTGCGTGTTCCCGCCAAACACATAAGTATGTCATATCGGTGACATGGAACACATTTCTTTTCATTTCCGTGTATAGGTATAACTTGTCTTGCAATAAGCTAGTAAATTTATTTAAGTACTAGCTGATGCCCGCGACTTCGTCCGCGTGGTTGAGGTTTTTTTGATTCCCGCGGGAACTTCTTAATTTTCCGGGATAAAAAGTAGCCTATGTGCTATTCCAGACTATAATCTATCTCTGTGCCAAATTTCATCCAGATCCGTTCATCCGTTGGAGCGTGATTGAGTAACAAACATACATCCATACATACATACATCCATCCATCCAAACTTTCGCATTTATAATATTTATTATTTAAGTATTCATGAATGGGCTAAGGGTACTACGTTTATTTGTGTAGTATTCCTTACATCCTATAATAAATAGTTTTCTCGTAATGTTAATTCTTTTCCTTGATTTTAATTTCGGTGTTTTCATTTCGGTTGATTCGGTGGCCTAAACTGACCACCGAAATGACAAAATACTCACCGAAATGATAAAAATTCTCATTTCGGTGAGTTTTTATCATTTCGGTGTATAATTGTTTCATTTCGGTGGATGTTTTTATCATTTCGGTTGATTATTATTTCATTTCGGTGAAATACCAAGCTAGGAGGTGAATATTTCACAATCTTTGAATACATTTTGCTAATGTGTTTCCAAAACCTGTACTTTGTGCGATTTATTGTCGATCCGTTTCTCCGTTGCAGCATGATTGAAGGACAAACCATAATCATAATCATAGCCTTTATTGCTGAATAAATATTTTACAATGTTATGTTGTTTTATTTTTTTAAAAAATTATTTCTGTACATCAGCTTGTCCTGCGACATAGCCCTCCTCCAGAGCCTTCCAGATCTTCCTCTCCTGTGTTGTTCGGCGCCATGTAGCACCAGCCACCACTCTTAAATCATCTTCCCATCTTTTCCTTTGCCTTCCTTTACACCTTTTCCCATCCCTCGGATACCACTCGGCCACTTCATTAGTCCATTTTCCACCACTGTCTCTCATCATCTTCTTCTGTCGGACTGGCAGTACGTTTTTCGGAAACACTACAGGAGATCTTCTGGTGTATGCCACGCACACTTGGGATGAAGCCATTGAGAAACACGGCGAGGCACTCGCCGTATCTCTGGACATATCTAAGGTATTTGACCGGGTCTGGCACGGCAGTCTTCTCAGTAAGCTCCCAGCGTACGGGATACCTACTGGTTTCTGTAACTGGATATCTGACTTTCTGAGGGAAAGGTCATTTCGGGTTGTCGTTGACGGCAGCTCATCTGACCTAATGGCTATTAATGCCGGTGTCCCTCAAGGGTCTGTTCTCTCCGCAACACTTTTCCTGCTGCACATCAACGATCTCCTCAAACCCGGTATCTTTGGGTACGCTGATGACAGCACTGTTACGGAGAGATACATGTCCAGTTCTAGAGCCAGTGCTACTGAGATACTTGAGCAAAGAGAGGCGTTGGTGAATCGCGTTAGCTTGACTCTTGAGGAGGTCTCCGATTGGGGTGACGCCAATTTAGTCAAGTTTAATGCCACCAAAACACAGGCGTGTTTATTCATCGCGAAAAAGAGCCCCTTCACCTTGGCTCCAACTTTCCAAAGTATATCCGTCCCGATCAGCGATCATATTGAGCTCTTGGGTATTGAAATCTCATCCAATCTCAATTTCGGGAAATGCATCGAGTTAAAGGCCAAAACAGCTGCCAAAAAACTTGGCATCTTGAACAAGATGAGGCGGTACTTCACACCGGAATAACGCCTCGCTTTTTATCAGGCCCAAGTTCGTTCTGGCATGGAGTACTGCTGCCACCTTTGGGATGGATCCGCCAAGTACCAACTCGATGCATTAGACTCGATTGATCGCCGGGCCCGAAGAATCATTGGCGGTCAATCACTCACGCAGGCGAAACTGCATTGCTTACAGCACCGACGCAATGTCGTTTGCTTATCGGTCTTTTGTCGGATATACTTTGGAGAGTGTGCTCAGTAACTTTTCAACCTTGTTCCCCCCTCACCGTTCTACCACAGAACAGCAAGAAACCGTTTGCGTTGGCATCCTTATGTGGTTGACGTCCAGTCAGCTCGAACGAAATGGTTCTGTTCTACGTTTCTAATTCGAACCGATAGGATGTGGAATGCCCTTCCAGCACATGTATTCCCTGCCACGTATAACATAAGTACCTTCAAGGCAAGAGTGAATAGGCATCTTCTAGGCGGGCGCGCTTCAACCTAGACCTCATCATTGCTTTGTATTAAGCGTGATTGTCGTCAAGCGCAAGCCTCTTGCAATAAAAATATAAAAAAAAACATGTGTCCAGTCCAACGCCACTTTAGCCTTCTTATATGCTCTGTTACATCTTTCACTTTGCTGCGTTTTCTAATATGTTTTAAGGTTTATTCTGTTTTTTTTTTATGTTTATCATACTTCTCTCCATATTATGTTGACAAGTTTCTAGTTTCTGTGTGTTCGCTGTCGTAAGTGACCAAGTTTGGCATCCGTAAGTTATACACGGTATTATGCAAGTATCAAATACTGCGTTGCATTTACTAGAAGTTCTTTACTTTTCATAATTTCCTTTAAAGACCAGTATCGTTTCCATGCGTTAATTATTCTTTGGTTAACTTATTTAGTCATCTGATTGTGTGGAGAGATAACTTGTCCCAGATACATATAATCTTCAACATATTCTATTGGTTTGTTATTAACTTTTATAGTAATTTGGTCTCCATTTGTCATCAATTTAGTTTTCTCTGTATTCATAGTTAGACCTACCACAGCACTCTCTTTTTCCAGTTGTTGTAACATTATTTCTAGTGTGTTAGGATTGTTGGATATTAGAATAAGGTCATCTGCAAACCTGAGATGGTTTAATTTTTTCCCATTTATATTATTAAGTCCATAGTTATCCCAATCTAGATTTTGAAAAACCTTCTCTAAAATGGCTGAGAACAGTTTAGGGGATAGAGGGTCTCCCTGTCTGACTCCCTTTTTTATTTGTAAATCTTCTCCTTCTTTCTCTAGTCTGACTCGTGCTGAACATTTTCTATTTATCTCTTTTATTAATCTAATGAACTTAGTTGGTACTCCCTGTCCTTCGAGTGCCTGCCATAGGTGGTAGTGTTTTATTGAGTCAAAGGCTTTGTTATAGTCGACAAAGCCTAGGTAGTATTCTTTGTTATATTCATTGCATTTTTCAATGTATATGATCAGTTGTGGAGTAATTGCATCTGAATCCTGCTTGTTCTTTTGTTGGACAAACCAACAAACTAACAAACCAATAAACGAACTAACAAACACACTTTCGCATAATATGATTTCAACCGACTATAACGAGATTTGATTAAATATAATCCGATTTATTTATTTTAAAGTACCAGGTGAATGCAAAGTTTAAACGCGATCTACCAACTATAATTGACATATTTTTTTAGAATGCCGAGGCTAGCATTGACTGCAGATGAAAGAAAGGAAAGAAGAAGATTATGTGAGCAGAGAAGAAAAGAAAGAATGCTTATATTCGTTTTCGGTGGATTTTAATTTCGGTGGATAGGTTTTTTCATTTCGGTGGCTAGTTACTTCATATCGGTGAATGAATTTTTCATTTCAGTGGCATCACAAATTTAAACACGATTTTTCATTAGTTTATTACGGTATATTTTGATGGCATTAAATAAGAGCATGAAGAATATCAAGAAGTACAATAAACTACTGTTTAAATTTGAGAAAACTTGATAATACGAAAGTTCACCGAAATGAAACAAAAAAACGCCTTTGTTGAAATTGACCCATAAGGTGTCCAATAATCGTTTTACGACTCTTTATTATCTAAAATAAATATAATTTAAGGATTAAAAAGGTCGAATAGATTGTTTGTTAGGTAAAAATAGAAAATACTATTATTTCAAGCAAGTAGGTATGCTATATTGGAATGGCTTCAAAATGCTATTTAATTTAAGACATTCTATTGACAATTTACCTAAATAGGTATATTTTATTAGGTATACCGTGTGTATACCTATGTCTAGCTAATAAAATATTCTCATTCGCAGTATTGCCAACTCACGCTATTAAAAAAATATTAAAATTGTACGACCAAATAGTTACATACCAATGCTATTCATTAATAATAAGACGTAATTTAATATTACATCCATACTAATTTTATAAATGCGAAAGTGTGTCTGTCTGTCTGTCTGTCTGCTACGCTTTCATGGTTCGTCTGTTCAACCAATTTTGGTGAAATTTGGTACAGGGGTAGGTTGTATCCCGGGGAAGGACATAGGCTAGTTTTACCCGGAAAATTAAAAAGTTCCCGCGGGAATCAAAAAATCTTAATGCACGCGGGCGAAGTCACGGGAATCATCTAGTTATTTATAATTAAAATTAACGGTAAAAAAGAATTAAGAAGAAAAGATACAATTAGAAGAAAAGTACAACTTTATGTACTACTTTTTTTAAACCTTTATTGAAAACAATACAATAGAACTTAAAGCTAGAAACATGCCCGCGTGGAATGGTGGCAAGAATGCTGGCTGCATTTCCTCGTTGGACACCCAGGCTGATCCTTTGCGCAATAAATAATTATAATCTGTGATTAAAATGAAAATATCCATATACAATTTCGGTATCTTGAGATATCTCTAGCTTATGGTATCTTTGATTGCATCGTAAAAAGAAAATCTACTAACTTAGGCGCATCGCTTCCTATATTAAAGTATTTTGTATTATATTTATTAAAAAACAAAGCCAAATAATAAATAGAAAATCACAAGAAACCACAGACTCGAAAATATAACTTAGTTAAATCTAGGTAATGCAGTTAAATTTGGAAGACTGTCATATCTACTTAAATTGCTAGATTACCACATGATTACCATAGACATTCAAATTAGTCGGATTATAATTAGGTCTGCACTACCAGAATATCGATATTCAGAGTTCGTGACTAGTAATCTGTGGTTAGCGACCCATTGCTACAATCCTGAAAAAGCTTACGTGAAGCCGGCTTTAAGGACTGTAACAAAGGATATCCTTTAGGACATTTTTGGATGTGATATTGCGACAATTTATAGCCGATCGCTCTGCTGGTGTCGTGAGTAGACAATTTTTTGGCATGAGTCAATTTTCTTAACTCGTTCCACTTACGTTGAATGACTTATCGTCAATGACTATAGTACCGATTAGACGATCGTAGTGTGACCTGAATTTAATAAAATTCAATTTGCAGGTACAATCATCCACAGTCACGATTACAGAGAAAGAGATCGCTACAAAGACCGTCGGGTCCTCATAGTAGGCGCAGGTCCTTCAGGCACGGATATTGCCATCGACGTAGCATACGCTTCCAAGACCTTAGTACACAGCCACCATTCAAAATTTCACTTGAAGACCGTTTTTCCTGCACATTACATAAAGAAGCCGGATATAAAGGAGTTTAATTCCACTGGTGTTGTATTTGAGGATGGGAGCTATGAGGACATTGATGATGTTATTTATTGTACTGGTGAGGTTCCACTATTTTCATCGGTAACCTTTTATGCGGTAGATAATAATTAATGTACCTATAGTTGTCATCCTCATAGCCTGCCTACGTGCTACGACCGTAGCACGAACAAAAAAGCATCAGTAGGTATCCATATCTACTAATAAACTGAAGTGACGAGTAGTATATAATAGCTATTATATATAAAAGATAATTGTATAAACATAAATTCTCTGGCGCCTTAGACCATACAACCTGCATGAATGAGTCCATACCATAAGTCGCGCGCGAGTTGAATGCAGAGCTTATATATGTGTCACCATACAATATCAGCTCTGCATTCAACTGGCGCGCGAACTATAGATACATGTCATGTCTGATAACATGTCATCAGGTCAGATACGAGTAAGTTTGTGGGAATGTAACATTATTTTCTACAATTAGAGAAATCCACAGGCTTTTCCCATTAGAGCAGATTAGTTTCTTAATTGTGGGTTGTCTTCAAATCATAGGCTATAAATACCACTACCCTTTCTTGGACAAGAGTTGCGGTGTAGAGTGGAGTCGGGAATGCGTGAAGCCGCTGCACAGATCCATGGTGAACATCAACCAGCCCACCATGGTGTTCCTGGGCGCTATAGCACGTGCCTGTATCGTGGTTGCTTTGGATGCTCAGGTATCTACCCTCCAAATATGGTGTACTAGCTGATGCCCAAGACTTCGTCCGCGTCGATTGAGGTTTTAAGGGTTCCCACGGAACTCTTTAATTTTGCGTGAAATTAAATGAAATGATGAAATGAAATGATTCATTTCATGTAGGACAACTTGTGCCACTTATGATAAGTCGTAAGCATCTACCACCGGTTCGGAAAGGTGATTCTACTGAGAAGAACCGGCAAGAAACTCAGCAGTTGCTCTTTTTTTATAAACAGAAAAATGTTACACTTTGTAAATAATAAACAATGCTTACGCTACGTAACAAGTATCACACTGACTTGTGGGTTGCTGGATGCAAAGCCGGTTGCTTCCATGCAACTTTGTCATCGAGGAAATCATCAATAGTAGGTATAATAACAACTTTTACAACACAAATTTTATCCAGATCCGTTCAGCCGTTCTGGCGTGATTGAGTAACAAACATCCATCCATCCATCCAAACTTTCGCATTTATAATATTAGTAAAGATGCATATACAGCTACTTAAGGTTTCTTTCAATTATAAAATACTACCTTAGATAGTAGATCGATATTGGTAAACTACTTACGAAAAAAAACTATGAAACTAAGTACTAAATGAAATGTCTAGATGTTTGGATACGTATCAGATATACGTTGTGGGGGATATCTGTGTCAAAACTCGGTAACAAAGCATAATTAATCAATTACAGGCTAGATATGCTACGGCGTTGGTAAAAGGAGATTTTACACTACCACCCAAGGAGAAAATGTTGGAGGATTTCAACAGACAAGTAGAGACGATCCGGTCGAAAGGACGGTCGCTGTCTTATTTACACGTTTTAGGTGACGATGAGGTAACTCAGATTTTTATGAACCGAAACGGTAATAGAGTCCAAGACGTAGCATAAGATGTGATACAAGGTGTACAGCAGTCATTTATGATCCATACTAATATTATAAATGCGAAAGTGTGTCTGTCTGTCTGCTACGCTTTCACGGCCCAACCATTCAACCGATTTTGATGAAATTTGGTATAGGGATAGGTTGTATCCCCGGGGAAGGACATAGGAAGAACTTCTCGGTAGGAATGGCATTACGAACCAGTAGCAGATTCACTCAACGATTCAAAAGCACTAATTGTCAAAGTCTACATGAATAAAAAATAATTGAGTTTGATTTTGAGAAAACCTGAGTTTACTCTGTTTTCCACAGGACAACTACTACGCGGCATTGACAGAAGAATCCGGCATAGAACGAGTTCCGCGTTACGTGGTGAAGATCCACAAGATGCTCACACAAACCATGATCGACGACCTCTATACATTCAGGAACTACAACTACACCATCATAGACGATGAAAACGTTATACTGACGCCTGAAAAGGAAGTAGACCATGCGCGTGATGTTTAAATAAAGGGAAATTGCTTTTACCCGCATTTCATGTGCATTTTTTCACCCGATTTCACCTTTAGGACCGTAAGGCTGGTGTCCACAAGGCTCGCCAAGCTGAGTCAAATCAAATCCGATAGATACTATGAAACTATATTACGTGATATATACTTACTTCGATTAGCGGCGTGCCGAAATGCACAGAGTCTGGTTTTACATATTAGTACACCACCAGGTACACCAGCAGGCCGAGTAGGAGTTTTTTGCTTATTCGATCGCGACAACGTTTACAACCATTCATGGAATTGATCTCGAACGACAGGTTTCAAGCGCTTGACAATTCCATACAAATCGTGGTTAACGTTTCCATCGAATGGAAAGAAAATCTTCCACTAGGCACAGAAACAAATATTACAGGCTTACAGGGCTTTACAGGCGCTAAACTGTCTTTCTATCTAGGTAGATAAGGCTGTCTTTCTGTTACACATATAATATAATATATAGCAAAGGTCGTACATAAAATACACCTTTTGTTTACGCCCGAGCAATAAAGCTTAATAGCTTGTTAAAGCTGTATTATATTAGGTATTTTTAACATATATACATAATAATACAAATACAAACAGTAGTAAGCGGCGCCACAATCGGCTTACAGGAGCGCATTAAGCAGCCATCAAAAATGCATGCCACTCCGCGTGCATCTCCCCGCTTCCCGGATCCTACCCGCAAAACCTATCCCACGAAAAGGCATAAAAAAGGAAATGAATAAATGTAACCGTAATAGCAAAGCACATAGTTATAATCTACTAGATGATGCCCGCGACTTCGTCAGATTCGTCGATTAAGATTTTTTGATTCCCGCGGGAATCCCTTAATTTTCCGGGATAAAAAGTATATAGTAAGTTTAGAGTAGGGTATACCAAATTTCATCAACATCGGTTGAACAGATGGGCCATGAAAGCGTAGCAGACAGACAGACAGACAGACACACTTTCGCATTTATAATATTAGTATGGACTAATATGGATTAATAATATTATTTTGTACGCCGGCTCGGCTAATATGTTGGACTCTGCTCTTATGTACACATATTATGCAAATAAACAATCTGAGGGCTACTTTCTTTGGTAAAATAGATGTTTTTAGATGCTATAGAATATAATATGATGACGACTTCATCCGCGTGGATTTAAGTTTTAGAATCTCATGGGAGCTTTTTGATTTTTTGGGACCAACAAGACTTTAACATGTCTTTAAAATATTATAAAATTGATTTATTACGCTAAAATTTACGAAATAAAATAAGCATTCCAGCTAAAATATTTCGTCATCCAATCTCGACAACTCGGATTTGTTTTGGTACTTTTATGGAAACTGGTGGTTGTCATTCACGCTTTCAGGCTTCTTTCAGTTATCAAGACTATAGAAATATCAGAAATTATAAATTCTCAAATTGACCATGCCGGGGATCGAACACTAGACCTTCCGCTTATCCCAACAGCGCTCACCACTGGACCAGGGAGTTCATCAAACATTTTATTTCAATACATATTAAATGGAGTGGACGTAATACCGCTGTACTCGTACATAAGCGCCTTTTGATGGGCGGGGCGCGGTCCTCCACTCGTGGGTGACTTGTGTGGGCGGCCTGGCTGCTGAATAATTTATCAGTGTTGATGGGTACCACAGATAATACCACTGTATTGTGCATTATGACTAAATGCATGACCAAACAGTAATCCGCACTTCCATAATATCCATATTCCCTACCAGGTACTTAATATATCACAGCCTAAACTGAATAAAAACCTACTAGTTATTAGATGAAGAAGCAACAGGCGGGGTAGCTACATAGTTCGAAAATTCGATAGACGTTGAGGTTCCAAAGTGATGGAATAATCGCCAGTACTGGAAAGCGCACCATAGGCAGACCCACCACTAGATGGACGGATACCTATCAAGCGAGTTGCAGGAAACAGCTGGCTATCTATGTGTATAGGCAGCGCAAAACCGCGGTGTGTGCAAGTCCTTGCAAGAGACCTATGCCCAGTAGTGGACGTCTATTGGTTGACAACGACGAAAGAGATACTTCATAGAGTCGATCGACAGACGTCAAGACAATATTCTGCAGGATCAATATTCTGCAGGACGAGACCGTGAAAGGATTATGACCATCCAGCGTGCGTCCAGCAACGACCACGACGAACTTTAAGTATTTTGCTTAGTAGACCTGAGCCAATGAACAATTTAAGCAACCTCATCATGCCAGGAATCAAACCCGAGACCTCCCAATATAAGGCCACAGAACCACTCCCCACTAGGCCAGAGAGGTCAAAAATCGCCCAAAAACATTACCGTAAAACGAGTATGTAAGTAAACTCGTATAAGCATCCATCAACACAATCCATTCATTGAAAGGAGCGGAGTTCCACATTTCAGAGGCTTTACATCAGATCTCGTCGTCTCCACATTTCCGTACTACATTGAATTTTTCACGGAAAATTGAAAGGTACGGATTCCCGGAGGATGTCGGGGCGAACTCTTACGAAGATTTAAGCTCCTACGTTGCTTTGATTGACTAAAGATCGGAATAAAATACAAGGAAATAAAAATTTCACTGTATTTACGGCGCTATATCAAACGGAAGTCTAATATTTTTTTAAACAGGTGTAAAAATATCAGAAATATTTAATTCAAACTATATGATGCCCGTGACTTGGGCCGCGTGAATTAAAGTTTTTTGATTCCCGCTGGAACTCTTTGATTTTCTTAAAAAGTAGCCTATGTCCTTCCCCGTGATACCACCTATCCCTGTACCAAATTTCATCAAAATCAGTTGAACAGATGAGCCGTGAAAGCGTAGCAGACAGACAGACACACTTTCGCATTTATAATATTAGTATGGATGGATGGATTCATCGTGTCATATTAGAACCGCTAGTATAATATGGACTACTAAAATTTAAGCTGCATCATTACTTGCAAGCTGTACTGATTTGGTCCCATCGCAGATCTAAAAATCTGGTCGGCAAAAAAAATCGTCTCCTTTGCACCGTAAACCAGATCCACTGTACTCGGACAATACTATGGAGGCGTATTTAAATTTTGTTATAATAATATGGTTTCTCGGCATAGAGTTGAAATATTTATAACCTTTCTATTTTTTTTTAATTATAGCCCTTTTAAAACTAAATTAAAGATGAATAAATGTGCATAAACCTACATAAACCTACACCTGAAAGTTACTAATAAGAATTCTGTTAACCCCCTGTGCACACAGAAAGTGCAAGCTTAATATTAGAGTCCCGTATAACAACCTTTGGGTACGAATCCCTAATACGAATAATTAGTAGTTTATACACCAAGGGGATAAAGCACTGTTTTATGTCACGGGCGCTACATTGAATCCTGAACGTAACGAAGGACTCCAAATTTAACTCCCGAGCGCAGCGAGGGTGTTATAAGTTAATTCCCGACCAAAGGGAGGGAATTAAGATTGAGTCCTGAGTGCAGTGAGGGATTCAAGCGCCCAAGAAAAAAACTGCTTTATCCCGGTGGTGTATACTCTACTTTATACTTCTACCATAACAGTAAAACAAACTGTAACGGTTAGATATTTATTGCAAATCATAGTAAGTAGGATACATAGGTCTAGTAAATAATAAAAAGAAAAGATGCAGGTATACATACTCCTTGGTTTAAAAACTTTTATGTCAAATGGTATTATGTCAAATGGTACGGTCGTTTGGTCGACCAGTCTGGAGCCTAGACTCTGTTGTGCATATTTACAGTATGGGGTTGGTCAACTAGTTGGGCGATCGATCGACTAGATTACGGCCCTAGGGCATGAAGACTGACTTTAGACCCGCAAAAGTATGATTAAAACAGTAGTAAAGGTATGGTAGAAGTATAATAGTAGATTAGTAGCCAAGGGCTGTAAGGCATCAATTGCAGCCCGAGATATTTAGGCGCACGAGCACAGCGAGGGCGCCTATAGTTCGAGGGTGCAATTGATGCTTACACCCGAGCTAACTACTCTGCTTTACATCTCGATTGTGAGGTAAGTAGGTCCTTATTACCCCCAAATGGAGCTTGAAGGTGACCAATTAACGCTCTAGGGTAATAATGTTGCTAGAAAAGCCCTAGGGCGGTAAGTAATAAAAAAAAAAATTCTTCACTCTTTCAAAAAGTTCGCGTACATCACTAACCATCATACTTTTTTAAATTACTTACCGCCCTAGGGCTTTTCTCGCTACATTATTACCCCAGAGCGCTAATTGGTCACCTACAAGCTCCATTTGGGGGTAATAAGGACCTACTTACCGAATATGAGAGATGTAATAGTAGATTAGTAGCCAAGGGCTGTAAGGCATCAATTGCAGCCCGAGATATTTAGGCGCACGAGCGCAGGGAGGGCGCCTATAGTTCGAGGGTGCAATTGATGCTTACACCCGAGCTAACTACTCTGCTTTACATCTCGATTGTGAGGTAAAGTAGGTCCTTATTACCCCCAAATGGAGCTTGTAGGTGACCAATTAGCGCTCTAGGGTAATAATGTAGCTAGAAAAGCCCTAGGGCGGTAAGTAATTAAAAAAAAAAACTCTTCACTCTTTCAAAAAGTTCGCGTACATCTAACCATCATACTTTTCTTAATTACTTACCGCCCTAGGGCTTTTCTAGCTACATTATTACCCCAGAGCGCTAATTGGTCACCTACAAGCTCCATTTGGGGGTAATAAGGACCTACTTACCGAATATGAGAGATGTAAAATAAATTAAAACCTTTAAAATGTTGAATATTCGCGTCACAAGACGAGTGTGCGCTTGACGCTGCACCCAATGTCGACATCTCATTTTCAAGCCCTCTAATTATTATGGGTGCGTTCCGAAATACACTGAGAGCACTGGAAGTCCCCAGTAAAGAGCACTGCCAGTGCTCGCAGTGCTTATAACGGAACACACACTATATTCCGCTGTCCCTGACGTCCCGCAGTGACATCCAGAGCGATTCTATTTTTAAAAAAATATGTAATTTAACTATATCTCATTACGTCAACATTCCTAATTCCTCGGACCTCGCGCGCGAACCTTAGTATATTTTTTCCGCATTGCCACGGACCAGTGCTAATGACTTTGAAGACATTTCTTATACTTAGTTGATAAGTCTATGGTTAAATATTGTTTTTGGGTAACTGCGTTTTTCAGTATTATGTAAGGAAAGATTATCATAGGTAGGTATTTTTAAATTAGCCCTATATACTTATTATTTACCCTGTGCTTTAGTAAGTACCAAATCTCGAGCTTTAAGAAGGGCGACACCCGTCTACCGTGGGGAACAAACTCATGAATATTTTAAGTGATTCATTTTGTGACAGATTGACTCCATCCACTGGCTACGATGTTATAAGCGGAGGAAAATTGTTTACATTACCATCATCGGATAAAAACTTTAAAAGGATTTTCAAATAGGGTGCATGAGTGATGCAAACCTAATGTAAGTATTAAATGAAAATTGCACTTTTTAATGTTAACCCTTGAGTGCTGTCTCACCTTACACTTGTAAGTTTTTACGTAAGTAGCGCACGTAAGTTATTTACAAAACGAGGTTGATGGGGCCATGGGAGGTGGTAGATTGGACCTTATGCCATATTCTAACTTTCGTGTCTTTGAAAAAAAAATATGAACGCCAATTGGGTATTTGATAACTAGTCAAATCAGCAACTTTTTTTCAAACGACACATTATAGACTATAATTATGTTAAGTTTGATTTTTAGTAATTTTTGTATTTTGTGTTTACTATGTGTTGGTTCAACAAATAAAACATAAAACATATTCTATTCTATTCTATTCTATTCTATTCTAAACGTCAAATCGCGCGCATATTATGGGATGTTGTATGAAATACTGAATTGTGACGTCATAAAAATTCATCGCACTTTTCTACTTCAACCAACAGTTTAAAATTGTTTTCAAACTTAAAATTAACAGTGGACGTGGATATTACGACTTTTGGGAGATCCTTTATTTAATAATAACTATAACTATAAAATATGTAATTTATTTGAATTGTTGTCAGATTGTACCTATTTAACAGGTTTTATGGGCCAAAAACCTACACTGGGCCAAGAAAATTGTTAGCACTCGATTTGCACTCTGATGTGTAGGGTACCGGCACTGTATGTACCTACCTACCTAATCTAGTTGGCTCCCCCGCGACTCGGTTAAAATCGCAAGGCTAATAAAATACTTTGACCCTTTTACTAGACGACTACGCCCACTATACAGTACATTCGTGCACAAGAATTGTATTTTAAAAGAAAAACTTTTTAAACATTTAAAAAAATAAATTTAATCTTACAATCAAAGTGGTGGCATCGTCGCCACAATCTAGAGTCTTGATTCTAGACACACATCCACTGCTGGATAAGGGTCCTTGCAAGAACACGGTCTCGATATAGATACTCGTAGTTAATTCGGCAAAACATACTTTTTTTTTTTCAACCTTAACTAATATTTACTACTACTTACTAGTTATAATTATTAACTTACTATTTATAATTATTAATGTAAGATATTATAATTATATGTGTACATCTCATATATTGCATTAAATTTAAATATAACAAATTGAGAGCCCTTATATATGCAAGTAGGCCTTAATTAGTATTTTTTTATATAATATTTTATTAATACAATTAAAACATACTTAATTAATTCTACATTCATTATTAAATAAAGGTATTTCGTTTCATTGAACACTTGTATACGTATATGCATCATTGATCTAGTAGCTAGCGTATTCGGATGGGGATGACATGGTCCCGAGTTGAAGTCCCAAATTAATAAAACCGGGCAGAAACTTGAATTTCCCGATGTTGCACCTCCATGCCTCGGAGTCAAGTAGTTTATGCGCCTGATCTCCTTTCGGTCGTGTAAGATTGCCGTACCTTCGGACAGTGCACACATAAAAGTGTTCACTATGATATTATCTCTTGCCTAGTTGGTTGATCTCCCTTAAAATTGGCTGCCATGTCCAAAATTCGGTTACGACAACAGTAAGTATATATTCGTCATTTGACGTTTTCAGGTATTAAGTAAAGGATGAAATTCCCGATCCATTTCGTGCGAGTTTCCAGACCTATGTCGTCGACGTTCCATCCACACTTACGAAGCGCGACTTCATTCCTCATTCACATGGCTAGGGTCTAAAACACTCTACCAAAAACTGTGTCTCCCACCAATTACAATCCGGGTATCTTTAAATCAAGATTGAATGGACATCTTGTAGGCACGCGCGTCCCGTCTTAGGCCGCATCATCACTTTCCACCAGGTGTGATCTTGTGGTCAAGCGTAAGCCTATTGATATCGACCTACATGCGTGTGGTGATGGATAGGGTTTTAAGATGCAAACTAACAATATGTAATACACAGACTCGACCATTTATTAAGGAAGAAACACAATAACATATAAGATATATTAAATGAATTGCAATGTAACAATATAACAACAACTAGATCCATAACCACTCGCGACCAAGGTATAAAGATAGGTCTACTTTCTGTAACACTTGCTACTCAAGGCAAATCTGAGTATCGAATGGTTAAAGACTTTGAAGTTGCTATAATGTAAATTCCAAAGCAGTATTGTGACGTCACGCCATTAATGGCGGAAAACCACGCGTATAGACAACTTTGCCGCGCCACAGGTTCAGCGCCATCTGTAGTCAGCAAGCGGCACTAACATCGAGCGGCGCTGTCGTCAAGTGGCGCTCACATTCGGCCATCTGACCACGCGTGCGTCCCGAACGCGTTCATGTCTGGTGTATTTGCTGAGAACAAAAAACGAAATGTTACAATTTCTGTTTACCATCCGTTCATCCCAAATGTGTACAATGAATTCGGGACAAACGGTTAACTTGTGACAACGCAAATGTAAGATTCACACTATGGATTAAACCACATGAGATCTGAAGACCAGTAAAAGTCGTCAAACATGTTAACGATTGAAACCATATTGAAATCTTATGTTCGAAAGCAAATACATTAGACAAATGAAACAAAACAAGTTAAGGCGCAGATACTTTACTATGAAACTTAATATTTTTCGCTCACACTCGGCCTTTTGTTTTGCTCACCGTCCAACGCATGATAAAATTGTATTCATGATTCGATAACTAATGTCAATCCCTTTCGCTTCATTCTCGACTTGCATATGTGATTAATGCGCAATACGTGCAAGATGAATCGCCGGCATAATCCACTTACACGTTGTACTTGTGTATCATGGTTTCTATAACAAGTGATGTACACATACAGTATCACTAGTTTTGTACACCATGTACCCTGTATCGTTAACAAGCGGTTGTAATTTGTAAACTCTCATCTCCGCTTAGGGTAAGTACTACTCATCCCTCACATTGCAACCGATACGCAAAGCGAAAGTATCAACTCGTAAAGTAAATTTTATCAAATGTACCGTATATTGTGCAAAGTGGATTTCCTACATACCACGTGACCTTATGGTACATGCAAACATCATTAAACCATTTGATACAAATTGCTAAGTAACTTTGGTGTCTGCTCGTAAAGTAAATTTTATCAAATGTACCGTATATTGTGCAAAGTGGATTTCCTACATACCACGTGACCTTATGGTACATGCAAACATCATTAAACCATTTGATACAAATTACTAAGTAACTTTGTAGTGTAAATCTAGTAATGTACATAGCCACAGTTAATTGTCAAGTAAAGTGGGTTTACGACATACCACATGGTACGCGAAAAACTGTACACAGTTTACAGTTTGATTCCAAAAATGCTACGAACGTTTTAGCCACAATATTTTGTGTATATTTATCGTAATATTTCATTTCTCAAAAGTCCAGTATAATAATTTAGACAGTTAAAATTTCATGTGTAAATTCAATTGCCAAGTTTTAAATTAAAATGTTTCAAAATGCGTTAAGCGTTAATAACCGTAACGAGATATTATTGTAAAATGAATAATCGTAACGTTATATTACTGTAAAAACTGATTTTTCAATATTCAAATTGAAAATGTCTAAAAATTTTCGTAAAACGGAAGTAACATTCCAAATTGTATATTCAATTCGTTAAATGTAAAGAATCAAAATTGTTCGTGAACCGGAAGTAACGTTCCAAATTGTAAGTATATTCAATTCGTTAAATGTAAAGAATCAAATTTGTTCATAAACCGGAAGTAACATTCCGAATGAAAATTCAATAAATGTAAACTAAATTAGAGTTAACTGATGACCTTTAATGTTAATGTAATTATTTGTTCAGTATTGATTCAGTTCGGATATGTTGAATAATTTCGTTAAGTGTAACTTTAGTTTGTGAAAAATTAATTTCATTTCAAAAGTAATATTTTAACCCACAACTAATACAATCCGTAAATTATTATGTACCTTCGTTACTCACCGTTTATATATTTTAGAAATGTAGGTAGTCCGAAAAAATATTATTTGCACGTGGATTGTTAATACAATGTAGAAGAATCGATTCAAGTATCAACACGATTCGTAATTAATGGAAACTCAGTTCGAAAAACGATATTTTAAAGTTATAAAACTAAACATTGTAGGTATAATTTGAAATAAATTCGTTACTATTTATTGTTACTTCTCGAAATAGAAAAATATATTTATTCATGGAAGCCGCTATGTAAACTTGAGCTTGTTTTTAACGTCACTTTGAAATCAAAAGCAATTATTTTCAGGTAACTTTTAAGCACAGTAAACAGATAAAACTTTTAGCTTGAATAAGTACCGCTCGGCATCTCTGACAATTAACACACTAAGAAACCATATACCTACTCTCCCTATGGTTCTAGTTAAATACGTAATAAGATGTAAAAGAAAAATGAAGGTAATAATAAAAAAATAAATTAACCGAATTCTATTATAGGAAATTATACTCATCGAGCATTGAGTATAAACAAGTACATACGTAAACTACCTACTTTCAAAAGAAAAATAAATAAATAAATTACTGCCAAGACGCAGTGCAATGCGTTTACTTTTGTTAACTATATTAATGTCGTTAACCCACATTTGTAATTTGTAAAGAAATGTTCAAAAACTTACAGTTTATCCTTTGATTACCAAACCAATTATGGGCGTCTTCATTCTTCAACACTTCTGATGATATCGACCTACATGCGTGTGGTGATGGATAGGGTTTTAAGATGCAAACTAACAATATGTAATACACAGACTCGACCATTTATTAAGGAAGAAACACAATAACATATAAGATATATTAAATGAATTGCAATGTAACAATATAACAACAACTAGATCCATAACCACTCGCGACCAAGGTATAAAGATAGGTCTACTTTCTGTAACACTTGCTACTCAAGGCAAATCTGAGTATCGAATGGTTAAAGACTTTGAAGTTGCTATAATGTAAATTCCAAAGCAGTATTGTGACGTCACGCCATTAATGGCGGAAAACCACGCGTATAGACAACTTTGCCGCGCCACAGGTTCAGCGCCATCTGTAGTCAGCAAGCGGCACTAACATCGAGCGGCGCTGTCGTCAAGTGGCGCTCACACTATAATGAATTTTTTTTTTAAATTGCTTAACCTACCTAACTACTTTTGTTGGTAAGTGTACTGGCAAACCCCACGTTAGTATTCGGATGTGACAATAATTGAAATTTGTGCCCGGAGGCATTCATGGCAAATAACTTCATTCACCATTTACGAGTAGCTTCCAATTTTTAAGGCTTGATCTTTCACGCCGTCCTAATCTGATTTTGCGTTGCAAAAATCATCTAAAAAATTAAAAGGATTTTATTTTTATTTAGACTGCGAGCGCTGATATTGTGGAACCTAATAAGCTACGAGCAAATTAATAAGTCATTATTAGTTTTTAGAGTTAATCTATACTGATATTATAAATACGAAAGTTTGCATGGATGGATGGATGCTACTCAATCACGCGGCACGCCAGTACGGCTGAACAGATCAGGATGAAATTTGCTGCACAAATATAGATTATACTCCACACGTCCTCACGTATAACACGTCCTTTTATCCCGGAGTTCCTGCGGGAACCAAAATACCTTTATCCAGGCGGACGAAGTTGCGTGCATCAGCTAGTTGTGCATACAAGTTAGGTAGATACGTACCTACATACTACATGCTTAGCTGAGGTAGGGACTAGGGACCTCAGTTAAGGTATCCTTAGAAAGTTATTTTGTTTTAGATACTTATGATCATTTTTTTCAATACATTTTCTGTTATTTACCGCCATTTTGCTCTCTCAGCTTTTAGTAAACTAATTGATGATAGTTACGACCCTCATCGATGAGGAAATAAGAAATAAAGACTATGATAGGAGTAGAATAACTTTAAAAAAAACCGGCCAAGTGCGAGTCGGACTCGCGCACCGAGGGTTCCGTACAAACCTGTAGTAAGTTTTACGATTTATGACGTATTAAAAACAAGACGAAATGAACCGCAAAACTAACTTTGTTTGTAGAGGTTTATTGTTAATATCAAAAAATTACGTTTGTTGTATGGGAGCCCCCCTTTAATATTTACTTTATTGATATTTAATTATTTATTTTGAAAGGTAATATACAAGTTAATATTCTGTGAAAATTTGAACCGTCTACCTGTTACCGTTTTTAATATTGAGCAAAAAAATACGAAAAAAACACGTTTATTGTATGGGGACCCCCCTTAATATATATATTTTTTTAATTTTTAGTATTTGTTGTTATAGCGGCAACGGAAATACATCATTTGTGAAAATTTCAGCTTTCTAGCTATCACGGTTTATGAGATACAGCCTGGAGACAGACAGACAGACAGACAGACAGACAGACAGACAGACAGACAGACAGACAGACAGACAGACAGACAGACAGACAGACAGACAGACAGACAGCGGAGTCTTAGTAATAGGGTCCCGTTTTTACCCTTTGGGTACGGAACCCTAAAAAAGCACTCACTTTAAGTAGATACAGCTGATTTAGGTAGGTGCTGATCCCAGTGCGCCTAGAAGCGAAACTTCCACCGATTTCCCTGGAATTTTTCCATTACTCCGACAAATTTATTGATCTTTAGCTTCCATAATGGACCTACATTGCTCGAACAGTATACCTATTATTATTTATATATTATAAAAGGAACTTATGGGGATTTGTTGATAAATTATGGACAAAAGTCGGGGCTTCAACTGAGGTAGGATTTGTGTTTTTTTAGTTGATCCGTAAATGTTAAACTTGCACAAGCCTGTTTATAATATACATTTAACTGACATTTTTAAGTCAACCTCAAAAAAAATAGGTACGCAACGTTCCGCAGTAATTTCACATTCAGCATTATTTTCCAAATTGTTCAGAACCCGGAAACTCAGATTCAGATTCAGATTTATTAATTTGCATTTATCATGAACAATAATTATTTATAGGTACAATTCGAATTGAGTGACAGGTAGTTCGAAATTATTATTTTTATTTATTTGATACTAGCTGATGCCCGCGACTTCGTTCGCTTGGATTGTGGTTTTTCGGTTTCCGCGGGTAGGTACTCTTTAATTTTCCGGGATAAAAGTAGCCTATGTGTTATTTCAGACTATAATCTATCTCTGCGCCTAATTTCATCCAGATCATTAACAAACATCCATTTGTCCACGCAATTTTTATATTTATTATTTTTTTAAATTAAAACTCTAGTGTGCCTTAAGGAACATACAAAAGAAAAAAATAGTCGAGCCGTTCTCGAGTTTTGCGCTTAGCATAGTAGTAGGTATATCTTTTCCCCACCTACAAGCATTTTTTCCTGTTTTTGTCGGCAGCCATTGGTCGATGTCGGCAGCATTGTAAAGTATTGCTGGCAAAAACCGGTAAAAAACTTGTAGGTGGGGAAAAGCTATACTTTATTGACAGAAGGATAATAAGATAAAGCTATTTTAGTACCTAACCTCGTGCAATTCGGTTTTTTTTGGCCTACTGACTGTAAAAAACTAAAAAAATCCAAATAACTTTTAAGTAACCTTGAAGTCACTTAATCGAAAAAAATTGGATTATTTTTGTAGAAAATACTTAAATTCAAAAATTTCCTACTTCAATTAGCCATAAAATTGTCAAAAATAGGCAAAACTCAATTTTAATAATCAAATTTTAAGTTCAGAAATTACCGCCTTACCACATTTGAAGTCCGATTTCTCACAATAATGCCCCCTAAAGTACCAAATTTTTTAACTAATAAGGGAAGCTTAGGAACCCCAAAAGTTTTTGAAATTAGCCGGAAGTGACGTAGACAGGTTTAAGTATTTTTAATCTTAAGTTGAAAATTCGTCTCTACTTCTGTCGAACGTAAACTTTTCACTTTCGACCAAAAATTTTCCGACTTGGGCTAATGTTATGATGGTAATTATTTTATTCAAAGTATATTCATAACAAGCATGTTCACAAAAAAAATGTTCGGAAAAAAACACTAAATAAAAAGAAAAAAAATTTAATACACACTCCCTCAGAAATCTCACGAAAAAACTTTAAAAAATCATAACTCGAAAACTACCAAAAATCGCTGAACATACATGGGGTATTTTCTGATAGGTCTAGGTACGAGGAATCTAATTTTTTTCTTTGGACGTCACTATTTGGGCCACCTGTATATATATGTATGTATCTTTGTATGTATATTTATTATATATTTTAAACGTTGCACTATCCCGCGCTCTTGTTTGTTAATCTCCTCTCCCGAAAGGCTGTCTGGAAGAGATTCCTTTAGCAATAAGACCACCTTTGCACCCTTCTGCTGTATCTTATAATCTTTCTGTTTATTGTCCTTGTTCTAAGTGTGTGCAATAAAGAGTTTATCTATTTATCTATCTCTATTTTTCAAGTTAAATCTAAGAAAGTTAATCAAGTTTTTCAAAATGAGGTGGCCAATATGATACCTAACACATACCTATACAAAATTTTTATTGTTTAAAAGAGAAATCTCAACGCGAGACAGGCACCATACTTAAATAGGAATTTAAAGTGAAAAGAGGTCGTAAATTATTATGGAAAGATTTAGCGAAAACTAAGGGTCATTGAAATGCGATACTGTGTTATTTATTACTCAAAAATTCAACAGGGCTTATGCGCTTAAATAGGAATGTTTTTACACACGGTCATAAAACACCAAAAACTCAATTTGGCTAGACATTTTAAAACTAAAGAAGGCAATAAATTCTAGCTAGCTACAGTGTATAAGTGAATGCGGCGTCGACGTATATCGAAACCAGATGTTGACAGATTCCTAACTATAAAAAAGGGGTCAATGTTGTAGAAAATTTTAGACAAAAATTCCAGAGAAAGAGGCGGGGTCCGGGCGACTTCGCAATCATTGGTTAATACAAATGCATGAAAATTATGTGTCCAATAGTAGAACGGAATTCTGTGTGTAGTTTTTTTTGCAGTTGCACTCGCTGGGGGAAAAGTTGGCGGGCAAATAGGTGTGAAGGAGGCGAGTCTGGGCAGTCGAAGGAGAGCGGAAGTCTGGACAGTCCAATCCAGAGCACAAGTCATAGAACAAGTTCTTAACTCCGCGAATATTATATCTTATCGAGTATAGAGTCTAGAGTAAAATTGGGTCTTAAAAGGTTGTTGCAAAGTAAATAAGTGTTATTGTATTTGTATTAATTCGGTATAACGTTGCATAGATTCGGAGCAAACTTATAGCTAAGTTCTTTCGGGGAATAGGCTATTATAAGTGATTTAGTGAAAGGAGCTGGTTGCTGAAATATTGGTAAAGTACACCATTCGAATTATAAGGTACTGTAAGCAAGGTTCATAGAGATTTTAGCAGGTCGAGTTTAATTGCTAAAGACATCCAATTGTCGGACGTCTGTGAAAAATGGGTCCCGACGCTAACCTAGATTTTATGTATGAGTTGATGATGAAAAATGGGGATAGAAGCTGGTCCACAATTGATATTGTTACATTGATAATGCAAATAGTGACCATTATCTTTCTGCTTATAATGTTGTACAAAAGAGATTGGGTAAGAGGCGTGTTACGTTCATTAATTGAGTACTGTTGTATTGGAGATACGCCCTCAACAAACATTGAGCTGGGTATGAATTATTAAACTAAAACGACATGATTATCTATGCTGTGAACCTTGATAACATACCTAAAAGTATATTCTTTGTCTAGAGTTATAAAACCTGTGTCTTAAATCTCTTCTTTACTACAAATCATGAATTATAATTGTGTGCTTGTGTGTATTTTTCTATAAAATAAGGTGTATTTAGTCTTAAGGGCTTGTAAGAGTTTTTATCTTGGAAGTCTCTTTTCTCTTACAATTAGAAAGCCTAGGAACGAGATTTTCCCACCGAATTGATACGATTGCCTCAACAATCGAATTCGGTGTAAATAAATCAAAACCAGAGTCTTTTCTTAATAACGCTCATTGTGGAGCGATGCAAATAAAACTCAGAAAATAAAAGTAAATTATATTCACAATCTCTCTTTTATTATTACAGTTAAGTAACCTTACGGATTTATTATTGGAAGTTTACTAATGGTCTGAGAAACTAATTGTCTTTCTGTCTTATAATAATGAACATTAAATGTTTGTGTTAGAGATCACTTGAATATTCCAGTAATAAATTTCATCCACATATTTAGTTACAGTCACGATTTCTATCCTAGAAGTATTGAATTTAGGTAGAATTTACAGGTATCTCAGAAACTATATCTACATGAACAATCATCTTAATTAATCCCTAGCAATAGATCTTGCTATTAGCAACATTCATTCTCTACTTTTATACAATAGAGCTAGTACCGGATTAATAGAAACTTGTCTAAGGATAATACAAACCTAGTGCAGTCTATGGAACTTTCAACTTAACTGAGTTGGGGATAAGAGCTAAGTTGGTCTGATCTGTATATCTAAGTTACTAGCGAGCATTCGGCCAATAGGCCTTTTCCTAGAGTAATTATAAAGCATTGGAGCGAGACGACGGTAGCAGCTACGAGAGCGAGAGAGATAGCGGGGCAAGCGGAGCTCACTCGAACAAAGGGTAGGTTATACTACTATTTCACCGTAATAATCCAGGGACGTACTGTAAGCACGTGGCAATATTTGGTTGATTGGGAATTAAAATCAGTCTAATTTGACTTGATTTGTTTGAGGGACGCTATAGTCCAAAACGTACCTCACATGGCTGCATGGTGACAAGCCGGCGGCAATGCTCCGACACCCAAACACAACCTCCTCTCAGCAGACCGGCTCGAACATGGATTGGCCAATCTATAAACCAAACTATTTGATATGATAAATAACTCAAAGTCCATGGACCAGGGGCGGGTTATAATACCCATTAAATGAGAGTACCAGCCGATTAATCGGATTTAAGAATAGATACGCTTCGTAGCGAAATAAAGAGTTCGGTCTGCAGCCCCGAATAACAGTGATTAATGGCCTGTTAAGGCGTAGGGAAGTATCCCCCGTGTCCGGGAGCATTGGTCGGTTAAGATGCCTTTATAAAGGAAATACATGTAAATCAGCAACCACTCAATCCGGCCCTGACTTGCTAAACTCGACATTAATGTTACTTTGTTGTGATTTCAATATCTTAAAAGGGTAAACTTCGCGTTAAGGTACTGATTAGATTACCATGGCTCAGGTAGATTGTTTGGTTTGCCTTACGTGTTCACCCAGCGTAATGTGCCAAAGTACCAGTTGCTGGTAATTAACGAACAATAAATACAACAACCGAATACCGAAATTGCCACTAGCTTGCACAGTGTTATCTTTCCATTTTATTTAGGTTATAGATTTTCTCACATAATAGTCACCATATTTAATTAGACGAGACGATCACGACGGTACCATCACAGAATTTTGGTGCCGTGACCAGGATACATGTTTAAACAAGATACATGTTGAGCAGGATGTATGTTAAATAGGATATATGTTTACTAGGGTATATGTTTATCAGGATTGATTCGTCAGGAGATCAGTTCTTTAGATCCTTTGTCGCGACTGTGATCGAGTTAGTTCACGGAGGTTGAAATATAGGATCAGTGATTATGTCCTGTGTCACGAGTCTGTGACCGCATAGGTCACAGAATTTTGTTGCCGAGAGACCAGAGGTCTATGTATGTATTCGAAATGACGATATGACTAGATCTATATTAATAATTAACAAAAAAAAAATAAAAAAAAAAAAAAAAAAAAAAAAAAAACACAACGTAGGAATCGTGACTTGTATGTGGGGTAATAATAAAAAAAAAGAGAGAATATATATATATATATATATATACATAGAATAAACAAAGAAAGGTTTAAGACACACTGTGCATGTTATTATATAAGAGTATGTTGTATTTTTTTATATAGGAATAGCCGTGATGAGCAGTATAATTTTATAAATGTACAACTTACAGGGATCGTCGGGAGATTGATTGCAGTGATCGAGATACTAATTCTGTCTTATATTTTAGACTTATTCCCTTGAACTTAAAAAACATTCATAAAATCTGTGTATATCCCTAGGTTTCTGAAACATCTGGTGTCGATATTACGTTGACTATACGTTATTACAATAATAATCTGTCTGTCGGGGTTTAAAAGGGGCGCACAAGCAGAGCGAGTAATTTAGAAATTAGCGGAATTAGAACGGAAAATAGTGAATAGGCGAGTTTTAAGTCGAACTGGTAACGATGCCAGCAGGTAGGAAGGGTCGTAGTGCGAAGCAGGTAGTTGAGGACCGATCGGAGGCGAGCGTTGTAGGCACGAGCAAGCAAACAGAGACCGTAGAGAAAGCAACTTTAGAGTTGATTTTACAAAAGATCAATGATTTCGAGAAGAAATTGCAAAATTTGGGTTCGAGTCCCAATACTACATTGAACGAAAGGGCAAGTGTTACGTCACACGATACAGTTAGCGTAGTACGTAGTGAAGGCGAAGAAAGTGAAAGACAGGGAACTAGCGTAGAGTCTACGAGTTCTAGTGCGGCACTCTCCGAGACTCGGAACTTGTATGTGGTGCAACCGTCGGTTAGCAAACCGAATTTCGATGGAAAACCATTCACCAACCCTATTGCATTTTTAAAACGGTTAAAGAAGTATATAAGGGCTGTAAATGGAATGGACCGCGAGATTGATATAGCGCTAGGTTGTATATCGGGGCACGCGCGAAAGGTTATGGAGTTGTACTCAAAGGATTGGGTTACGTTCGCCGATTTCGAGACAGACTTTAGACGAAATTATTGGACCGAACAGATTCAGGAATCAGTAAGATATAGGTTAATAAATGCGGTTTATGCAAGCGACTCAGGGATGACTATGTCTGAGCACTTTGCGGAACAAGCTGAGTCAATGCAGTCTTTGACTATTGCATTTAGCGAACGAGATTTAGTAAATTCTATAATGCGACATTATGCAATAGATATTCAACGATTATGGTTTACCCGAACTGAGGAAGTTAACATCATGAATGGGGCAAAATTCCTTAGGAGCTTAGAACAAAACATTGTCGACAAACAAAAGGGAGCCGCGAGAGGCATGGTAGGTAGCGGATTTAGGGGACGTAGGTACAATGAGTCGCGGATGGCGCGTCCCATTGTTGCGACAATTTCAGCTAATAATTGGGCTAGTAGAGGTGATTCGACAAGGGGACGAGTCTATCGCCGAGGTCGTTTAGGCTATAGAACGAATTTTAATAGACCTACCTTGTCTGGAAATGAACGAGTCCGACCGGCAATTACTTTTGTGAAGGAGGGCGAAAGCTCTAGTTCATCTGAACATGTGGGGGAGGGAAATTCAAATTCAAAAAACTAAATTTCCCCACACGAGTAAGATCTGATAGCTTAGTGTTGAGTAAAACGGGGGATAAAGGTATATCGGAGCATAAAAGAATAGATCTGGCTGATAAAATCCTAACAAACAATGGGTGGAAGCCGGGACAAGCTTTAGGGGTCGGCGGAAATGGTATTACTCGAACGTTGAAGGGCAGAGCGTGCGACGAGGGGTATAGTTGTCAGTTAGAAATTGGTAGCATAGGAATCTTATTGGAAAACCAGTTTGGTAACATACTGGAATGCGACGAGATAGACGAGGCTTGTAAGAAATGTTTGAGGCGAGGTTTAGACGTGTGTACAATGTTTCACGAACTCGATGAGACGATCGATGTAGGAATTGATTATTCCTTACCTAAATTACCAGAAGTATGTGTAAAGTTGTACGGCAGAAGCATGAATGCGCTTATCGATACGGGAAGTCAGATTAGCGGAATGACTAGGGAGTTGTACGACTCGATCTTAGAGGAAAACATAATTTTACCTGAGATCGCGATCCCAACGATTCAGATACAAGGAGCATTCGGTTCACGAAGTGAGAACACTAATAGGTTAGTACTGATAGAATTTCAGTTAGGTAGTACATTAGTTGAGGCACCTGTATTGATTATGCGACGTTTACCTAGATCATTGATACTAGGGTATGATTGGCTAGAGCGAGTAAAAGGAGTGGTTAACTGCGATAGCGAACGGACTTTGACGATCGAGCACCTAGGAGTTAGGTCTTGCGTAAAACTAAATTCGGAATGCAAGATAGAAAGGCTTGGGGGAGTGACAAACGCCGCCAAAATTAATTTATTGTTAAATCAAAATAGTAGGCCAGTGGAGTTAGGCGTGACGAGAAAGGAAACGGACGGTGAAGTTCAAACAGACTTTCACTTAGATGACTCGTGCTTAAGTAGTGAACAAAAGCAACTGTTACAACCTGTGTTGTACAAACATCGTAAGGTATTTATCGACAAATTAGGACTAACAAGTAGGTACGAGCACATTATTGAGTTGGTAGATGAAACTCCTTTTGTGAAACATAGTTATCCAGTACCGTTAGCGTATAGGGAACAGGTTAAAAAGGAATTGGAGGAGCTAGAGAGATTAGGCGTGATTAAACAGGAGGCAACTCCGTATTGTAGTCCACTTACGTTTACTAAGAAGCGAGATGGATCAATAAGGCTCTTATTAGACGCGCGCGAACTTAATAAGAAAATGATAGGCGATGCGGGTACACCACCACTCACATCTGAGATTTTACAATCTTTTCATGGAGTAAATTATATTAGCCTGATTGATTTGAATAATGCTTATTTTCAAATACCTTTACATCAGGACTCTAGGAAATATACAGGGTTCTCATTTATGGGAAGGACTTATACCTATTGTGTGTTACCTCAGGGATTAAAAACATCTGTGGCAGGGTTTTCGAGGGCAATGGATATTATACTAAGGGATGTGCGTGAGTTTTGCGTAAATTATTTAGATGACATTGTCATATTCACTACAGGAGACATAGCATTACATTTGGCACAATTAGACCAGGTACTTGACAGGTTAGAGAACGCGGGATTGACAGGTAGGCTAGGAAAGTGTCGGTTTTTATGCGTAGAAGTGAAACTGTTAGGGCATATAGTGAATACGAACGGGGTACGTATGGATCCTGAACGAGTAAAGGCTATACTTGATTTTCCCATACCTCGAACAGTAAAACAATTACGTGGATTCTTGGGGTTAATAAATTATTTCAGAAGATTTATTTCGAAATATAGCGAAGAGGTTAGGCCGCTCTGCGATCTGTTAAAACAAAATAGCAAGTGGGCGTGGACAAGGGAAATAAACGATTGTTTCGAGAGAGTAAAGAAGTTATTTGTGGATACAATACTTCTCGTACATCCAAATCCGAAGGAGATTTATTATCTGCAAACAGACAGTAGTAATCTTGGAGTTTCGGGATATGTTTATCAGTTAAACGAAGTAGGGGAAGAATGTATAATAGGATTTTGTAGTAAGTCATTGTCAGAGGCGGAACGTAAATGGACAGTTACCGAACAGGAGCTGTGGGCAATCATCTTTAGTTTATCAAAGTTTGAAACGTATTTGAGAGGGGCGCGGTTAGTGATTAGAACAGACCATAAAAGCTTGACGTTTTTGCAATCATGTAAATTATTGAGCGCACGTATGATACGTTGGGTCCATTACATGGGTCAATTCGACTATACAGTAGAACACGTAAAGGGTAAATTGAATACAGTTACGGATGTATTATCACGGCACATAAAAGGGACCACCGACGTATTAACAAATAAGACAGCGGGGCCAGAAATGAATCTATTCAAAACGACATTAGGACGAGTAGTACAGGAGAGATGGGGAAGGATAAGTAGTTATCAAGAGCGTGATAAGAGTGTTAGCGAAATAATTAGGCGTATGAAAACAACAGGTACACCTGAATCGAGGTATTATGTGCTCAAAGAAGGGATTTTATATAGGATGGATAAAAATGGGGATACGTTGAGATTGTATGTCCCCGAGGTATTACAAAGAGATTTGATTATTAGCATACATGAAGAGTTAGGACATTTCGGACGTTATAAGGTACTTGCTACGATGAAGCGTCGTTATTATTTCTCAAATATGTCTCGTGTTATAGGACGAATTGTAAGAGCTTGCGATATATGTCAGAAGGCAAAGCACGCATTAGAAACACATACGGGACCCATCAAAACAGTAATAGCAAAAGAGATAGGAGAGCGAGTTTTCTGTGACATATATGGACCTTTACCAGCAGGACGGTTCGGGTACAAATATGTATTCGTGATACAGGACTCTTATAGTAAACTAATTAGACTATATCCATTACGACAAGCGAGCGGAAAAGCTACGTTAACATGTGTGAGAAAGTTTCACAAACAGGTAGAGATTAGGACGTTATGTTCAGACAGAGGCACGAATTTTACTTCAAAGGTTTTCGAGGCAGGTATTCATCAGTTAGGTATTGTGTTAACGCACACATCTGTTAGGAACCCACGACCAAATTCAACGGAGAGAGTAAATAAAGAGTTAGGCAGGCTATTTAGAACGTACTGTGATAAGTCACACCGATCTTGGGTAGATTTATTACCGGACATAGAAGACTGCTATAATCAGGTTATACATACTACAACTGGTTATGCACCTAACGAAATAGTATGTGGAAAACGAGTTCTGCTATCGACCGATTTTGATAAAGGTGAAGCAGACAAGACCGATTTACAACGAGAGTCGTTAGAACAGATTAGAGAACAGGCAAGACGGAACTTAATAAAGGTGGCAGAAAATAGGGAGCTCCACTATAACAAAAATCACAAGTTAGTACAGTTTGAGATAGGGGACTTAGTTAAGCTCAAAACTTTTTCAAAATCGGACGCTGACAAAAAAATAACGAAGAAGTTCATGCGACTTTATGAGGGACCCTACAGAATTGGGGCCGTTCCTTACAATAATGTATACACTTTAATTGACGTTCGTACGAATGAGATTAAGGGAAATTACAATGCTATCCACCTGTTTCGTTATTATGGGGATATTTAAAAGAATAAATTTAACTAGGGATTAGAGTTAACAAAAGGAAGCGAGCAAACTTACCGGTATGTTCATGGAGAGTGGAGACCAGTTTAAACGAACAAAGAGGGATTTGAGTTAATAGGTTATCGCAAGGATTGGCGGTATTCTATAGGAGAGAAATAGATTTTCAAACGACTAGTAGGGATGCATAGGCAATGGTTTAGACTAGGTGTATTAAAAATCTATTTGGGGGAGAATGAGGTGGCCAATATGATACCTAACACATACCTATACAAAATTTTTATTGTTTAAAAGAGAAATCTCAACGCGAGACAGGCACCATACTTAAATAGGAATTTAAAGTGAAAAGAGGTCGTAAATTATTATGGAAAGATTTAGCGAAAACTAAGGGTCATTGAAATGCGATACTGTGTTATTTATTACTCAAAAATTCAACAGGGCTTATGCGCTTAAATAGGAATGTTTTTACACACGGTCATAAAACACCAAAAACTCAATTTGGCTAGACATTTTAAAACTAAAGAAGGCAATAAATTCTAGCTAGCTACAGTGTATAAGTGAATGCGGCGTCGACGTATATCGAAACCAGATGTTGACAGATTCCTAACTATAAAAAAGGGGTCAATGTTGTAGAAAATTTTAGACAAAAATTCCAGAGAAAGAGGCGGGGTCCGGGCGACTTCGCAATCATTGGTTAATACAAATGCATGAAAATTATGTGTCCAATAGTAGAACGGAATTCTGTGTGTAGTTTTTTTTGCAGTTGCACTCGCTGGGGGAAAAGTTGGCGGGCAAATAGGTGTGAAGGAGGCGAGTCTGGGCAGTCGAAGGAGAGCGGAAGTCTGGACAGTCCAATCCAGAGCACAAGTCATAGAACAAGTTCTTAACTCCGCGAATATTATATCTTATCGAGTATAGAGTCTAGAGTAAAATTGGGTCTTAAAAGGTTGTTGCAAAGTAAATAAGTGTTATTGTATTTGTATTAATTCGGTATAACGTTGCATAGATTCGGAGCAAACTTATAGCTAAGTTCTTTCGGGGAATAGGCTATTATAAGTGATTTAGTGAAAGGAGCTGGTTGCTGAAATATTGGTAAAGTACACCATTCGAATTATAAGGTACTGTAAGCAAGGTTCATAGATATTTTAGCAGGTCGAGTTTAATTGCTAAAGACATCCAATTGTCGGACGTCTGTGAAAAATGGGTCCCGACGCTAACCTAGATTTTATGTATGAGTTGATGATGAAAAATGGGGATAGAAGCTGGTCCACAATTGATATTGTTACATTGATAATGCAAATAGTGACCATTATCTTTCTGCTTATAATGTTGTACAAAAGAGATTGGGTAAGAGGCGTGTTACGTTCATTAATTGAGTACTGTTGTATTGGAGATACGCCCTCAACAAACATTGAGCTGGGTATGAATTATTAAACTAAAACGACATGATTATCTATGCTGTGAACCTTGATAACATACCTAAAAGTATATTCTTTGTCTAGAGTTATAAAACCTGTGTCTTAAATCTCTTCTTTACTACAAATCATGAATTATAATTGTGTGCTTGTGTGTATTTTTCTATAAAATAAGGTGTATTTAGTCTTAAGGGCTTGTAAGAGTTTTTATCTTGGAAGTCTCTTTTCTCTTACAATTAGAAAGCCTAGGAACGAGATTTTCCCACCGAATTGATACGATTGCCTCAACAATCGAATTCGGTGTAAATAAATCAAAACCAGAGTCTTTTCTTAATAACGCTCATTGTGGAGCGATGCAAATAAAACTCAGAAAATAAAAGTAAATTATATTCACAATCTCTCTTTTATTATTACAGTTAAGTAACCTTACGGATTTATTATTGGAAGTTTACTAATGGTCTGAGAAACTAATTGTCTTTCTGTCTTATAATAATGAACATTAAATGTTTGTGTTAGAGATCACTTGAATATTCCAGTAATAAATTTCATCCACATATTTAGTTACAGTCACGATTTCTATCCTAGAAGTATTGAATTTAGGTAGAATTTACAGGTATCTCAGAAACTATATCTACATGAACAATCATCTTAATTAATCCCTAGCAATAGATCTTGCTATTAGCAACATTCATTCTCTACTTTTATACAATAGAGCTAGTACCGGATTAATAGAAACTTGTCTAAGGATAATACAAACCTAGTGCAGTCTATGGAACTTTCAACTTAACTGAGTTGGGGATAAGAGCTAAGTTGGTCTGATCTGTATATCTAAGTTACTAGCGAGCATTCGGCCAATAGGCCTTTTCCTAGAGTAATTATAAAGCATTGGAGCGAGACGACGGTAGCAGCTACGAGAGCGAGAGAGATAGCGGGGCAAGCGGAGCTCACTCGAACAAAGGGTAGGTTATACTACTATTTCACCGTAATAATCCAGGGACGTACTGTAAGCACGTGGCAATATTTGGTTGATTGGGAATTAAAATCAGTCTAATTTGACTTGATTTGTTTGAGGGACGCTATAGTCCAAAACGTACCTCACATGGCTGCATGGTGACAAGCCGGCGGCAATGCTCCGACACCCAAACACAACCTCCTCTCAGCAGACCGGCTCGAACATGGATTGGCCAATCTATAAACCAAACTATTTGATATGATAAATAACTCAAAGTCCATGGACCAGGGGCGGGTTATAATACCCATTAAATGAGAGTACCAGCCGATTAATCGGATTTAAGAATAGATACGCTTCGTAGCGAAATAAAGAGTTCGGTCTGCAGCCCCGAATAACAGTGATTAATGGCCTGTTAAGGCGTAGGGAAGTATCCCCCGTGTCCGGGAGCATTGGTCGGTTAAGATGCCTTTATAAAGGAAATACATGTAAATCAGCAACCACTCAATCCGGCCCTGACTTGCTAAACTCGACATTAATGTTACTTTGTTGTGATTTCAATATCTTAAAAGGGTAAACTTCGCGTTAAGGTACTGATTAGATTACCATGGCTCAGGTAGATTGTTTGGTTTGCCTTACGTGTTCACCCAGCGTAATGTGCCAAAGTACCAGTTGCTGGTAATTAACGAACAATAAATACAACAACCGAATACCGAAATTGCCACTAGCTTGCACAGTGTTATCTTTCCATTTTATTTAGGTTATAGATTTTCTCACATAATAGTCACCATATTTAATTAGACGAGACGATCACGACGGTACCATCACAAAATTATACGAAGTTTTTCAAGTTACAGCCATGAAACTTGGTAGGTATTTGGGCTTCCGTTTTAAAATTATGAAATACGCGTATTTCACAATTTTTGTAATTACTATCCCCAAGGACGTTAAATAGAGAGTTTGTCCCTCACTCACGCCGAAACAGAGCAACGGATTAACGTGATTTTTTGCATGGGTATAGATGAGGACATAGGCCCTTTTTATCCCGGAAAATTAAGGAGTGCCTGTGGGAATTAAAAACTTATGCCACACGAATGAAGTCGCGGGCGTCCGCTAGTTTTTATATAAATAGATTATTTCTCGGTAAGATGTCGAATGAACGAATGAATGAATGTCGCTTCGATTTATATTTCCAATTTATTCCAATTTATTTATTATTACTTATCAATGAATTTTTTTTATTTATGATACAGCACCATCCCGCGCTCGGTTTATTAATCCTTTCACGAAAGGTTGTCTGTAAGAGATTGTTTATAGCAATAAGACCGCCTTTGCAAAGTTTCTATGTAGTCTTACTACTTCTTTTTAACTGTACCTATACTGTATATTCTGTGTGTGCAATAAAAATATCTAAAAGTTAAAGAGGAAAACCGGCATAAAACTGGGAATTCCATTCAACTGTCGCATGGGAATTTAAATAAGTATTTATTATGTATAATAATATTAATGGGCATATTAAAGACCATTAGGCAATACAATAGTTAGCAATATTTAATTATTAACCGTGGAGTTACCAATGAAATACCTACTTCATAAGGAAAATGTCAAAAGGTTCCGTATAACAAATTTTATGAACTGTTTGTGATAGTGTCGTATAATTATTATCATTGTTTTTTTTTAAGTATTGAAGTATTTTTATCCCGTTGTCCTACTTGGCATATAGGTTTTTTTTTTTTTTATTATTATTAAAAAGGTACACAAAACAGGTTGCCACAAACACATCGACAAATTACAAGCAATTCAAAACAGGATCCAGGTTACAACCCTAATTATGTATAGGTACACAACATTATCTAGAAAAAGTCAATATAAATGTAGTTAACATTAATATTACGTAAAAACTAAAAATGAAAAAAATTAAAATTAAAGTGCAGTTCTAAAATATAGCGGTCTAAATACAATTGTCAAAATTTGAGTCAAAATTTAAAGTAATTACAGTACAGTACAGTAGATTTTCGCGTAGACAAGTTTGTCATTTTCTGTAGCGTCGTATCGTGTCGCGTCGCTTTTGTCGCTCACCTAGGACAACGGGTAAGTGACAGATAAAAAACCCAATAAAGATATCTAAATATCTAAAAGTTAAAGGGGAAAACAGGCATTAAACTGGGAATTCCATTTAACAGTCGTATGGGAATTTAAGTAAGTAAATAATCATACTTGTTTGTTGGTTTGTCCTTTAATCACGCCGCAACGGAGCAACGGATCGACGTGATTTTTGGCATGGGTATATCTAGTTGAGGACGGAGAGTGACATAGGCTACTTTTTATCCCGGAAAATTAAGGAGTTCCCGCGGGAATCAAAAAAACTTAAACCACGCGGACGAAGTCGCGGGCATCAGCTAGTAAGTAGGTAATAATATGAATAGGCATATTAAAGACCAATAGGCAATACAATAGCAATATTTAATTGTTTACAGTGGAATTATCAATGAAACACTTTATAAGGAAAATGTCAAAAGGTTCCGTATTAAAAAAACTTAACTTTTTTCGATAGTGTCATATTATTTAGTATCTATAAGTGTCAGAGAAAACACCCAATCAGCTCATCAGCATAGAGTCCGCGCGCACGTCCGTTGCGGGCAACTAAAAGTTGCCGGCAACTTTTTGTCGGCGTACAGCATCCATAAAGTTGATGTCCCAACGACTTTAAGTTTCCCGTGCGCGCACCCTAAAAAAGTATTGCCCGTGCGTGCGGACTCATAAGGAACCATTAAAATCATTGAATATTTTAAAGTGTACCTACTTAAAGGCTCAAAATCAGATCACGTAGAAACATGTGCAGACATCTTGAAGATTGAATTTCTCGAAGATCGGAAAACTTGCTCTGAAATCCTACAAAGTCAAATTAATCCACGTAGCTAAAGCATGTCGAAGTATTAAATAACAATGGTTCAGTATGTACAGAGATAAATAATCTGAGCCGATTTCAGCGATGCCCCTTACATACTAATTGGGATGTTGCCTCTAAATGAATTTATGGTGTACCTACTTACTCGTATATTAAATACAGGACCTGCCAAAAGATGTAATATCCACGCCTCCTGTTAATTTTATGTTTGATAACCATTTTTCACTATAGTTTATAGTAAAAAAGTGAGTTGACTTTTGATGACGTCACAAGCGCGTGTGTTGACGTTAGAATTACGACGAAATTATTGACGAAAATATGAAAAAAAAACAAACGGTGTGGTGTCATTAGACATAGCGGTCTCTCTCCATCTATACTAGAGGAGAGAGATGGCAGAGTTTAAGGCATTTTTGTCACGTACACTATGCCTGGCCCAGTTACTACTATTACCTATTCTGTGCCAGTACTTCGCGCATTATCGTCCCATTCATAACTATGTGCTAATATAATATATTAAGTATTTATTGCTGTAGTGTTTACGTTCTTACAATAAGAATTTCTTATTGATTTATAGCTTCAAACTTTGTCATCCTTATTGTCACCGAAGAAGGGTCACCACTAGAATGAACCCTAAAAATCTCACAGAAATCTCACATCGATATATCGTGCGTGTATACCTACACTCGTATAATATATTATGTATATATTTTATGTTACCTTCAGAGGTCAAACAATACGATACGCGATAAGTTGAATACAAAACTACGGGTCCAGTATTATCTGTGATCGAGTGCCAATAAGAACTTAAATTAACATATATAAATTATGTATTAAAATTAAAATAAATAAAAAAATAAAAAAATATTTTACACTTGTTTATTATAAGAAAATGAGTTTATTTAATGTATTTATTTGCGTTTTGTTAGTGAATATAAATTTTGCTGTTACATCCAAGATAAATCAGGTAAGTTGATATTTATAAGCAATGTAAGAGATAATAGTAAGAATTAAGTTAATAGTAATAATTAAGATAATAGTAATAATTAAGTTATTGTACTAATAAGATGTATATTTTGGTCACGAATTGTATCATATTATTATGTGTCTGTGTTTAAAAAAGTATTTTACTTTTATTGGATAGAAGCAGGCATTACTTTGCGGAAGTCCATGATATTGAAAAAACTAGCAATTTAATTCGCTATAATCCGCCACAGAAGGTAAATCTATGTGGTACAGTGCGTATCTTGAGTGTGGAGAATATCGCGGGCTGCAAGTTCAAGAGACGCACTGTACCACATAGATTTACCTTCTGTGGCGGATTATAGCGAATTAAATTGCTAGTTTTTTCAATATTTTACTTTTATTTTACAAAAGTTTAATCTAAATAAAATGCATTATAATTGGTAATTTTATGATTACCTACAGCATTTGTACCTTGTATGTCTAACTTAGGTACAACTACTACATATATAGGTATAATTTTGTATATTACAGTATAATATATTTTATTTTATTTAAGTGCTAAGGTAAAAGTTTAACCCAAATTAAATAATTAATTGTAATTTTATAGTTAAGTATTTACATTCTACCTCTACCTTGCTAAGTAACTTAGGTAAAATTACAACTCATTTTATTTTGGTAGTAACTTAACCAAAATAAAATTTCTTAAGTAATTGTTATTTTATAGGTTCGGTAAACTACCTTGTGTTACTCAGGTAAAATAAAAATTTGTTTTATTTATTATGATAAAAGTTTACTTCACCTACCTAAATATAAAATTAACTGTAACTTTACTGGTAGGTACCTAATTATCTACCTTATTTAACTTATGTCATTACTTAAAGGTTCGTTCCTACTTATGCGAAATAACGGCTTACCATTTAATTAATTAAATTTGAAGTTATAGTAAGTAGGTATTGAATCGAAGCAGGCGTTACTTTGCGGAAGTCCATGATAATGAATGAACGAGCAGTTTAATTCGCTATAATCCGCGACAGTAGACAAATCTATGTGGTACAATGCGTGTCCTTCACCAACAATAGCATGCGAACACCCTTTCCCGGGTGGTGGGTGTTCGCATGCTATTGGTGAAGGACACGCATTGTACCACATAGATTTGTCTACTGTCGCGGATTATAGCGAATTAAACTGCTCGTTCATTCATTATAGTAGGTATCTAAAGGCACAGAAATCAGAAAATACTATTGCTGGTACGTGTAGGTCCCGCATCTAATTCAATGGTTTGTTGAACTAATTGCTAGTCTTCGTTTTTATAACTTAAGTATAGATATAGCTCGTATGTACACAGCGCGCCACGAATTTTATACGTTCACTTCCAAATCAATCGAGATATCAATATAATTTACATAATATTGATAACTCCTATCGTCCAGTTGTACTAAAACGCGAAAGAAACGCCTCATCTCAGTTTGCGACTAACGCTGTGATAAATCATATCACTTGTGCAGTAAATAGTTAAGATACTTAAAAAAAACAATAGATAGTACATAGGAAGATATTACATTAGTTAATTGCGTGTTTAAAATTATACAGACAGAAATAAAGAGTCAAGGACAATGGTAAGCAATGTTTATACTTTAAAATAGCTAACCTCTACATTGATCTAGAATAAATAAAATAAATATTTGGTCGACACTCATATGTTTCTGTTGACGATAACGTTATCTCTAGGTGTAGTAATAATTTGGTCATTATGTTATTGCTAAATTACACATAATTTTAATCACAATTCACATCTTGTAGAAAATATTGACAAATAATAATTGTAAGTCGTAATTCCTAATTCCATGGACAAATTACAAAAGTAAATTTAGTTAAGTTGGCAGCTCTGTATTTAATATGACGGTCTGAAATTAGCAGCAAGTAAATCTGCTTTGTCTTTGGTTTGAATAGCGAGAGACAGTGAGACAACTTACATGTAGTTGTCTCACTCGGTATACTATTCTGTACGAAAGAGATACCTAATGCCTAAACATTGTTGGCTCAGCTTCGTAAGCACGGTAAGCTCAGAACATGTTCAGAACCTACGCTCAGAATCAGAATACGTCTAACTAACTTCAGGCACGACAGTTTTTGATGAGCATTCACGGAGATAGCTGCTATCACAGTTTAGGTAGGTAGGGTCGATGTGCCGGATTTCGGCCTTTTAGTGCTCCCATCAACTTTAGGACATCAGAAAAAAATGTTACAACCTTAATATTGCTATGCTCATTATGTTAGATGAAAGCCCATATACTGGAGTTTCTTTTTTAGAAACTGTGTTGCGCTTGAAGCTATTAGTTATTTTTATTTTTTATTTAATCCGGAAAAACGCTAAAATTTCAGTTTTCGGCCTCAAATTTCAGTTTTCGGCCATCGGGTATTCTGTTTTCGGCCACTGGATTGTGATGGATTTAAAATGAATTTATAAGTTTAAAATTACATTAAAACGCTTTTTGTAAGTTCATCATTGTTTTATTATGTATCCAAATGTTATTAAAAGTCATAATCAACATAATTCAAGAAAGTTATATTACTTAATAAAAAACTTGGAACTTTTGTTACTCACGAATTACAACACCTTTAAAACCTATCAAATACGTTCCTATTTTTATGTTATTTTTGAAATAACAATCTTGGATAATTGTGCATATAAATAAATAAATAAATAATGTTTGACTCGGTCAAAAACTCTGTAAGTTCCCTGAACTAGTCTGATCGATTCTTCTGTTACTCGTGCTCTGGCCTTATTTATTCTTAGCTTCTGGCCTTATTATTATAAATAATAACATAGGTACAATATGTAATGATACTTAGTTATCTTTAAAATAAAAACGTTAACTCAAAATTATTGTTGGCTTTAAACTTTGCAATTTTATGGCCGAAAACTATTAGCGGTATTCAATGTTCACATGCTTTCCATACTATGCCGAAAACTGAGGTAGGTACTGTTTCTTCTATGTTGTGGTTTTCGGCCACCTCCAAAATGGTCTTCACTTTTAATTTATACTAACAAATTGACGGCCGAAAACTAATGGCGAGGGTTTTCACATCAGGTACAATAATAAAAGAAAGAGTCGTGACATATATCATTTCACCAATTGAATAAAAGAGACAAAAGCGTGGAAGACTTGATACGCCACATATCGGCCCCTAGGCCGAAAAACAAAGTTTTGAAGAAAATTTAATGTTAGATCGCGGCCCCCAACATTATTGTTGTTTTGTACAAAATATTCACATAATCATATTAAAAGTATGTTATTAAGTTATTTTAGAAGGGTATTACATGCCTATTAACATCATTCATTCACAAAAACAACAAAAAGCTTGCCTTGGAGTGAAACGCGCGGCACTATTTTTTTTCTAATTTCCGCAGGTTGCGTTACCTCCGATGCCCCCCGTCGAATTGAATAAATTCACTAAAATCACTCGAAGATGTTACCTGACCAAAATTGTTGTCAGATACAAAGCAATTATTTTCAAATGTCTGAATAAAGATTTCATTTGGAAATAGTATTTCTAAGCGATATTCTCGCAATTTTGCGGCACCGAGTACGCGTAAAGGCCGAAAACTGAAGGAGGCCGGCGAACCGGCATAACAACCCTACACGTCTTACAGCGTACATTTAATAATGTTTTTTCTGACGATTTATGATGCGTGCGACTTCGTACGCGTGGATTTTGGTTTTTTTAATTCCTGTAGGAACTCAATGTTTTTACAGGATAAAAAGTACTTAGCGTATACAACTTTACAGGTCTTTTGAACATACATCCATGCAAAACCAAATCATCATCATACTAATTATTATAAATGCAAAAGTGTGTTTGTTTGTTGGTTTATTGGTTTGTTGGTTTGTTCTTCAATCACGCCGCAACGGAGCAACGGATCAACGTGACTTTTGGCATGGGTATGGGTTGAGGACCTGGAGAGTGACATAGGCTACTTTTTATCCCGGAAAATTATGTAGTTCCCGCGGGAATAAAAACTTAAACCACGCGAGCGAAGTCGCGGGCATCAGCTAGTCAACAAATAAGTTAACAAACGTTCACATTCATAATTTTAATTCGTAGGATTGATAGGATTATCATTATAATTTTAAATTATTGCATAACAAACCATTAACTTATTCTTGACCACGAAGCCGCCATGATGTCAACACAATAATACGCCTAATAAATGATAACATCTGAACTTAGATTATCAAGTTGAGAATTACCTTATCTTCAAGACTTCCGCATGAGAGGTTCCGTAGGTCTAAAAGAAGTTTCACTTTCACTTATCAGAGTTATAATAAGGGGTTTCTGGCGATTCCACAGAATATTTGAATTATACTTATTAGCAATAATTCTTAAGCGCACATACCTAATATTACCTATAGTCTCTAGTATTAACCGATATAGGTATAGTATATTATGCTTACCTACTAGCTGATGCCCGCGCGTGGTTTAGGTTTTTTTGTTCCCACAGGAACTTCTTAATTTTCCGGGATAAAATAGTAGCTTCACTCTCCATGTCCTCAACTATACCCATGCCATAAATCACGTCGATCCGTTGCTCCGTTGCGGCGTGATTGAAGGACAAACAAACACACTTTCGTATTTATAATATTAGGCATAGATCTTATGCCGGTAGATTGACAGAGACTTATGAACCTGTTATTAGCTGATGTTGATTATTGAATACGGGCCTTACTCTCTCTACAGAAGCAGATACCGAATCCCCGAGTATGCATCATAGGCGCGGGGATAGCGGGGCTGACGTCTGCCCGCTACCTGCAGGACGAGGGTATCAGCTTCATGGTGCTGGAGTCCACGCGGTACGTGGGAGGCACGTGGCGGTACGACTCCCGCGTAGGCCACGACGAGAACGGCCTGCCTATGCACACTAGCATGTATAAACATTTGAGGTAAGGTAGTAAATAGGATAAAAGTTTGCAATCTTATCCGTCAAATATATGTATGCGTGGCTGCGTTAGTTTGTGTATAATAGTAATACGTCATGTCTTAGACTGGGTATGTTCACGAACACGAGCACAGTTAGTTCACGAACACTATGTTCGCGAACTAACTGTGCTCCGCGCATCTGCAACCGCTTTGATGAAGACGGTATGTTCATCTTCATAAGAAACACTTGTTCACGTCCACGAACACTGCACTGAGCTCCCCTTTGTGTTCGCCCAAAAACCGCCACCGATTGGAGAGCTGAGCACCGTTGCACGCTCCAGGAGCGCGAACGTATCCACTATGTGGAGCAGTTGCAGAAGCGTGGAGCGCAAGAGGTTCGCGAACATAGTGGATACCCGGCCTTAGATGTGTTGGTCAATAAAGTAGTTTATTTGTTTAGATCGAGTGCCGTCCGAAAATTGTAATATGAGGTCTCCCAACCCTCAACATTGAAAGTCTTGTTACCTGCCCAGTAGAGGAGGTAATGACGTGCGCAATAGTTATTTGTTATACAAGAGTGAAAAGTTGTTTTTTAACCGCGTGCTCAATTTTGATGACCGAGCAAGCGAAGGATTCTAAAATTGAATCACGAGCGGAGCGAGTGATTCAAAAATTAGAATCCTGAGCGTCAGCGAGGGAATGGTTCTTGGTGTACTTTTTTAATTTGCTTTGCGCGCACCATTTTCTTTCACGTCATATTGTTTAAAATTAAAACCGAGTAAAAACAAGAAAATTGAAAATAAGTGAAAAACCTAAAATGTGTGATTCTAGTGACGAAGAAATTAACAGAATTGAATTTAATTTTGTGATTTTTTTTGCATTTAGTCATTTCCTCGCTGAGGTGGGATGAAAAGTTACGTGTTGCACTCGAGTGAAAAGATTTTTCACCTCGTGCTCTTTTGATACCCTCGCTGACGCTCAGGATTCTAATTTTTGAATCCTTCGCTTGCTCGGTCATCAAAATTGAGCACGCGGTTAAAAAACAACTTTTCACTCTTGTATAACAAATAACTATTAAACCAACGCGACGAGAGGACTGTGATCTTCTTTCGTCGCCACACATATACTGACACCTCCAGCCAGATGGTACAATGATCTGCACTAAAGACTGCAAAAAATAGCAAATCCCTGGTTACGCGTGCTGGCACATTTCTATTTTCTAGTAAATTGTATGTTAACTCCTCTAACGCATTAAACCAACCCAAAAGATATCATGCCGAATATTCGAGAAGATCCTTATAATAACACAGATTAAAAAGGGCGAAGATGCATTTTTTCTCAAGTTATGCAACTATCTCTCACGTAACTGATAGCAATTTTATGGTATCTTATCTATATTGTTATTGATAACGTGACAATAGCAAAGTTTACGATGGGTTGACAATGCCAGGCCATACCTAATACCTATCGCTTATCATCTATCAATAAACTCAAACAATAATAATGCTATGGAGATCTATAAAATAATAAAAACATATTTTTGAGGATCTTTGAATTCAGTGAGGGGTCAATTTCAACAAAGGCGTTTTTTTGTTTCATTTCGGTGAACTTTCGTATTATCAAGTTTTCTCAAATTTAAACAGTAGTTTATTGTACTCCTTGATATTCTTCATGCTCTAATTTAATGCCATCAAAATATACCTTAATAAATTAATGAGAAATCGTGTTTAAATTTGTGATGCCACTGAAATGAAAAATTCGTTCACCGATATGAAATAACTAGCCACCGAAATGAAAAAACCTATCCACCGAAATTAAAAATCACCGAAAACGAATACAAGCATTCTTTCTTTTCTTCTCTGCTCACATAATCTTCTTCTTTCCTTTCTTTCATCTGCAGTCGATGCTAGCCTCGGTATTCTAAAAAATAATAATATGTCAATTATAGTTGGTAGATCGCGTTTCAACTTTGAATTCACCTGGTACTTTAAAATAAATAAATCGGATTATATTTAATCATATCTCGTTGAAATCATATGCGAAAGTGTGTTTGTTTGTTGGTTTGTTGGTTTGTCCTTCAATCACGCTGCAACGGAGAAATGGATCGACGTGATTTTTTGCATTAGTATAGTTGAGGACCTGGAGAGTGACATAGGCTAGGAAAATTGAGGAGTTCCCGTGGGAATTAAAAAAAAACTTATTCCACGCGGACGAAGTCACAGGCATCAGCCAGTTTACAATAAATCGCACAAAAGTACAGGTCTTGGAAACACACTAGAAAAATGTATTCAAAGATTGTGAAATATTCACCTCCTAGCTTGGATTTTCACCGAAATGAAATAATAATCAACCGAAATGATAAAAACATCCACCGAAATGAAACAATTATACACCGAAATGATAAAAACTCTTTGAAATGAGAATTTTTATCATTTCGGTGAGTATTTTGTCATTTCGGTGGCCAGTTTAGGCCACCGAATCAACCGAAATGAAATTAGGCTGTGAATGGACCATTAAAGATCTTGAATCTTTACTTAACCTTTCGATATTTTTAGGACAAATCTCCCAAAGCCCACGATGGAACTGCGAGGTTTCCCCGTGCCAGATGAGATGCCCTCCTTCCCAAGTTGGAAAGTATATTACAAGTACATTCAGGATTACGCAAAGCATTTCGACTTAGAAAGGCATATAAAGGTAAACATAAAACTCAAAACATAATATTAAAAAAAGTGTGTGTGTGCAATTCACACACGACAGAAGTGAAACTTCAGAAAAGTAGCCTACGACATAAGAGAGAATGAGATAATTATAACTTGTATTTTATCTCATTCTATCGCAGGCTAAATCCTATTGTGAATATGTTTGTCTCTTTTTGGTCTCGCTTTTTCGTTTCAAATCACAACGATTCTAAAGAAGTTTCACTTAAATAACAGGCTGATATAATTTTTTTGTCAAATAGTGCCTACGTGAATATAATAAAATAATAATATATAAGATGTACTTAGCATTATCTTCAGGCCAATAATATTATGTGCCCATGTAAATACTACTTGATCTTTCATAATATCAGAATTTCTCCCGATATCTTCGACTTCGTCGGCGTAGATTAAGGTTTTTGAAGAATCCCGTATGAGCTAATTTTTCGGGATAAATAGCCCATGTCCTTCCCCGTTTCGTTTAAATCGGCTGACAGATGGGCCGTGACAACGAAGCATGCAGAATAGATTCGCAATAATGTCGAAAGTAATAAATTCTAAAGTATGACCGCCAATCTGAACTGATTTTGTATCGTGGGCCTAATGCCCCTTGCACCAACAATTAGGGAACATCTAAACCCATGAGATGACAGTTTTTACGTACAATAACTGTAACTTTGTTGGTGAAATCGGGCTTAGTCACTCTATGAAATAGGAGGACTTTGCACAGTAAATAACATCATTGCTTTTCCCCAGTTCCTACACAATGTAATATTAGTGTCACGAGAACAAAACGTATGGAAAGTGAAATACGAAAACGTGCTTACTGGCGAGGAGTTCGAAGATGAATTTGACTTCGTGATTGTCGGAACAGGTCATCACAGCAAACCAAATTACCCAAAGATCCGCAATGAAGAGCTGTTCAATGGTAGATATATCTAATGTTTACTGCATTAAAACATAAAGGGTTTCCTCTCATGGTACATAGAGATGCCCCTCATCTAAACATGATGGTAAAGTCATCCATAAATGGAGGAAAGCTAAACTATCTTAATCAGAGGAACTCCGAATCACACGTATTCACATCGTGTTTGGGCTCGTTTGAAATGTCACAGAAAAGTTTTCTACTCCATTTTTTATACTCCATTACTAACGTGATGATACAATCTATTGTAGTTTATAAAACCATTGTAGGTAGATATTCCATCATCCTGTATGCATCCTTTCCTAGACAAAGACCTTTTCGAGAGTGGGCCACCAAATACGATGCTCCACCTTCCTCATCAACCCTCTTATCGCTAGCTTCTTCAGGTCATCGGTCCATGGTGGACATAATCCAATTTCTACAGATGTACCTACTTAAAAGACGTTATATAAGACTTGCCAAATAATTTCAATGATAAATTTTATTAAATACAGGCACAATCATCCACAGTCACGACTATAGAGAACCAGAAGCTTACAAAGACCGTCGAGTCCTCATAGTAGGCGCTGGTCCATCAGGCATGGATATATCCCTCGATGTAGCATACTACTCCAAGACTCTGGTGCACAGTCATCACTCCAAGATAAACTTCAAGACGGTCTTCCCCAAGCATTACATAAGGAAACCGGATATAAAGGAGTACAATGCCACCGGTGTTATATTTGAAGATGGAAGCTATGAGGATATTGATGATGTTATTTATTGTACTGGTGAGTTGAATTTATTTAAAGCTTTTCTTGTGTTACTAAAATCGAGAAAGAGGGTATTTGTCGACGTCAAATGCATCTGTCGCCAAAGAATTCTCTATTAAAGACTATTAATAATTAGAGTTGTGATGCACATACCAAAACGCCTGAGTATGTCGAGACTCGAGTCACAGCTGAAAATCAGCCTGCATTATTTGCCCTTTTTCGCATTTTAGGACATAGGGCACAGGTTGAGCTATAGTTACACCAGCCGTACCTATGTTCAATTATCGAGAAAAGTATTATCTTTCTTTCTTCTCTTCCATCTTAACCTAGAAAGCCTCAACTTAATGTTTACAATTATAAATGGGAGCACAAATTGTTTCCTAGGTTTCCAATACTACTACCCATTCCTGGACAAGAGCTGTGGCTTGGATCTGACTGGCCGCAGCGTATCACCGCTGTACAAGTACATGGTGAACATCCGCCAACCAACCATGGTGATCATGGGGCTCATCGTGCGAGCCTGTTTGGTCGTTGCTCTGGATGCACAGGTAATAAGACTGTATTGGATAGAAGCATGCGTTACTTTGCGGAAGTCCATGATAATCGAGCTTAATACGATATAATCCGCACAAATCTATGTGGTACAACGTGTAGCTTGCATGTCATCATCACCGCGTGCCTTCTTCAAACCGAAGTTTGGCGGTCATCATGCGAAAATCCATATCCATACTTCCATACTAATATTATAAATGCGAAAGTGTGTCTGTCTGTTTGTCTGTCCGTCCGTCTATCTGTCTGCTACGCTTTCACGGCCCATCTGTTCAACCAATTTTGCTGAAATTTGGTAGGTACAGGGATAGGTTGGATCCCGGGGAAGGACATAGGCTTTTTATGCCGGAAAATTAAGGAGTTCCCGTAGGAATCGGAAAAACTTTGTCCACGCGGGCGAAGTCGCGGGCATCATCTAGTCCTCTATATTTTGAGCCGCATCTTTTAGGCTTGGGTAGCTAAGCCCTGCCCAGTGTCCAACCCCATCAACCATTAGGTTGTATGGTCGATGGTCCACCCTTGTATCGTCCAACCACTTGCGCCTTTAGCGTCCTGGAGCTCTCTTGCCTGCAATCCTTCCTTCCAAAACTAGTATGGAAGTGAGAATTGGGCTTCAGAGCTTACGATATTTACCGCCCAATAAGCCAGCAATTCGCACCGCCAGAATACCACACCAATCTTCCAAATTACTCACAACGTACGTTTCACTCTGACACCGGAGCGTCCTCAGGAGATGTTGACTCGACAACGCACGATTGTAGTCGTGCTTTCTCATCGTCATCGTCGATGTCGTTCATTCGTGTTGTCGTCATTGTCTGTCATTGTCGAGTCAATATCTCCTGAGGATGCTTCGGTGTTGCAAATGCTTCAGAATACCACATTCACTGTAGCGATATCTGGTGTCCATTTTGGAACTACTTTAAAAATGCTGCTATTGACCAAGCATATTCCAATTTCATATTCTTATTTTACAGTCTCGTTATGCCACGGCTCTGGTAAAGGGCAACTTCACGCTGCCTCCTCAGGAAGAAATGATGGAGGAGTGGAGCCGACGCGCTGAAGTTATTCAGTCCAAGGGACGGCCGTTATCCAATATACACTTCTTAGCAGAGAAAGAGGTATCAAAATTTATTCTATTTTATTATCGAAATAGGATACAACAAAGAATACAATTACCTTTTTATCTCGAACCATTTTAGACTGCATCATGATGATGATGATGATGATGCCATCATCACTTATCACCAGGTGTGAAAGCAGTCAAGAGCTAAGTTGTACTGGATAAAATAATATTAATAATTAAACTGTTATCTACCAGTTTAGTCCAATCCATCTCGCGGTTTAGGAATTAGGAATTAATTTATTGCCACCGAATTAAAATATCTACACGTGCAATAAAAAAAAATGAATTTTTCACTAGTGCGATAAAAAAGAGACAGACCAAATTACCGAAACCTTACTCTGAAAATAAGACAATAAGTATATACTTATTGGACATTTGCTGAACTGGATATTCAGGGCATTGGACATTATGGACAAGTATGGACTCCGGGAATAGGACGTAACAGACATGCTGGTCATTCGGGGAACTTCAGGGAACATTCGTAATGTACCTACTACTTGATGCGTTGAACAAAATATCTCAATAGATATCTTTTATATTTCAGGATGAATACTACGCAGAATTGACCGCAGAATCCGGAATAGAGAGGGTACCGCCGGTGATGTTCAAAATCCGCAACGAAGACATGGTGGCCAAGCTGGAGAATCTCTACACGTACAGAGATTACGTGTACACTGTTATTGATAATGAAACCTTCGTTAGGACACTAGAAAACAAAGACGATAGTGTATTAAGATGACTTCACAGTACAAAGGACCTTGAGGGAGATTTTCTTCCCATTCGATAGCGACAACGTTAAGTACGATTAGTATGGGAATGTCAAGCGCTTGATGACAGATGACAGCTGGATGAATTCGGTATTTGACAAATAGTCAAATCAGCAACTTTTTTTCCAACGTCAAAACGCGTCCTAAGTATGGGATCTAGATGAAATTCTGAAATGTGACGTCATTAATGTAAGACGCACTTTTTTACTTTAATCGATTGTTTATAATGGTTACTCAACATAAAACTATCAGGGGACGTGGATATTACGACTTTTGGGAGATCCTTTAATTAAGAATCACTAAAAAATTATTTATTTGAATAGTAGTCGAATACCCAATTCCATATTCTAATGTTGTCGCGATCGAAAACGTAAAATAATTCCCACTCGGCTTGCAGTAGGTACTATTTATAACTAGATATATCTTACCTACTTGTACTGTGGTAGGTATCTAAAGGACGCACACAAATTGAATGCATTCTGGTCCAGCCCCCCGATTGTGGAAGAAAATCGTAATCGAAATCGTTTGTCAAACGAATACGACAGCTGTTTAAAAAGTTCATAGCTATGCCTGCACGTTAAAGAGCATGTACCTATGAACTCCTTAAACAGTTCGAGTAATACGTTTTAAGCTGTCTTAATGATTACGATTTGCTTATACAGTTGGACCTCTGAGTTAAGAGGATCGTCTAGTGACGAAACGCGAAGCGAGTGGGTATTTTCAATAATGCTATCTGTTTCACAACGCTTTGCTGCCTTCTCCGTATCGTGCGATAGAGAGAGTTGCAAGTCCAGTAGGCATATGCCTACATTTTATTCTTGAAATATTGTTTCGGGTGATAACGTTTTTACCCCCCCAAACTTTTACGAAATTATACAATTTTGGTCTCATTAGATTTAGTACACCTTAATCTAGGCTCGTACTTACGTTTTATTTTTTTAGTATTTTAGTTTAGTTAAATTTTAAAAAATTAAAATACTCGAGGAAGTTTTTAGGTCTAAAATATGGATATTTAGACGCTAATAACTTTTAACATATAAGCAATATTTCTTTAAAATTATCTTTAAAATTAAAACGTACGAGCATAGTTCTTCATTGTATAGCTGCATCATTTCTAAAAATTATGAAAATTGGACAACATTTACGGGAAGAAAAACGTTATCGCTTTTTTTTACAACTAGACGATCCTCTTAAAGCGATCAGCAATAAAACTACTAGATATTATGAAGTGTTCTTTATTTTCCTTATCATTATCTTAGTATTAGTTATTTTTACAAGATCTATCTTTAAGATTGTTCGTTTCTTATTCTAAACTAAAGTCTAATTAAATGAATTATTACAAAAATAATATGTAATAAATGTAACAAAAATGGTAACCGTTATCTACACAACACTCGTTGCTATTTCATTTTACAAGGAGGCAGTATCCCCTTTACATTTTTGATTCCGTGACACATGTGCCTTCCTTTTCGATACTGTCAAAAATTTGCGTTGAAATCACAATATGAGCGAATCCGTTTTTCATTTATCGTAAAAAAATTCACGGCCCAACCGTTCAACCGATTTTGATGAAATTTGGTACAGGGATAGGTTGTATCCCGGAGAAAGACATAGGCTTTTAGGACATATACTTTTTATCCCGGAAAATCAAGGAGTTCCCGTGGTAATCAAAAAACTTAATTCACGCGGACGAAGTCGCGGGCATCATCTACATACATACACAACATAATTATACGTACATAATATAATTTTACCGCGACAGAGTCTATTAGTCATTTCTATTCATCTATTTTCTATAATTTATATTTATGGTGAATTATATACCCACAGGAAATTTTCAGATTTTCCTCCCTCAGGCTAAAAGCTGGGTACGCCCATACGTATATTAATTATTAACTAGTCTCCACAGGACATACATCCCCCTTCCCCCCACCATTATGCCATCGTTTATAAGTATGGCTGTCAATAATTTCGTAGTCGTAATCTCTGTAGTTGAACAAATCCTCCAATCGGTTCTTAGCGTTGAAGTCTCTGATGTGAGTCAGCACTGGCGGGTTTCTTGTGATGCCCGCTTCTTTGGATAACTTGGCAAAATATTGGTCCTGAAAGAGAAATAGAGGATGTTAATAATGTAAGAGACGTCTTTCCCCAATTTTTATATTGTGACCGCAACGTTCTAGATACGATCTAGGAATAAATATATCTAGGTTTGGATGCGCGCTCGCCCAATAGAACCTCTAGACCCTAACCTAAACCTCAAGACGCTTTCAGGCATTGTAAGCAATCTTTAGAAAAAAATATGTGGGTTAATATTTAACAACTTAACTGTCCAAAGAGTCACTTAAGACTCACGGAGAACTTTTGAAATAAGTTCAAGAGTCACATGACGTGACTCATTTTTTTATACAACTTTGGCACATAATTTTGTTATGAGCGTGGAGTAATATTATAATTAAAATTACGTGAACGTATAGCAAAAAACCTAACCTATAAGAAAAAAAAAAAAAAATTCGCAATGTGAATGTTATTAACCTATCAAAAAAAAAACACGAGGGACTTGGGGTAGTTGTAAATTGTATTGTATAGGGACAGTTAAGTTGTTAAGAAGACTAGACGACAACTACGCTAAAGCTCGCTACTGACGAAGTGGCTAAACGCCAAAATTTTTGCTAACTTACGGAATCAGTCCAAATTATTTAAATTGGGCTAAACCTGCCACGACTACGCGCAGCTTGATACCATGGTGCATGGATTTGGCACTTAGGGTCAAATGTCATGAAGTCAAATGATTTAAGGTTAAGCCTACGATGGGTACGGGATTTTTGTACGCCAAAAGGTTAACGCACACTCATAATGAAATTAAGTCAAATGACTTACCGTTAAAGGCGAATTAGACGAATTAAAGAATAGATGAATCATCGACCATACAACTAATAGACTCCTCATATAGGGCGAACACTTTCAGACAACACATCAGACTTAATAGGTCTTATATAATTCCACGCCCTTGTAACAAAACCTACCGAGTTATTTAAATATTAATTAGAGTATATCGATAATAATTAATTATCGATAAATAATTATTAGGAGTTAGGACCCCATCCCATTTGATTTATGATTTTTTTGACCTTGAGTAGACCAATCAGCGTTTAGTACCCCGCGCCCGCTTACTTGCGTCATTTGACTGAATTGTTTGCATTACGAAAGCATAGTAATTAGGCGTCTATTGGTTGTGTGGTCGATGAGATGAATAGATAGAATGTTGCACTTACCATCTCCGGTCCAACGGTGTTGATTTCCTTGGCGACCTTGTATTTGTAGGCGTGCGCGAACCACGCGTCCAGCATCTCTTGTTCGGACGGCAGCTGGAACTTGCCCGCGATCAGCGACGCTATGTATGCCGCCTGGAATATATAAAAAAACAACTGTAAAACTGAAGTCTTCAGGTTCCCAACTGACTTAAAAAATAAAAAAAACCGGCCAAGTGCGAGTCGGACTCGCGCACCGAGGGTTCCGTACCGTACCTACCTGCCGTAAACCTGTAGTAAGTTTTAAATTATTAAAAAAAAACTACTTACAAGATCTCGTTCAAACCAATTTTCGGTGGAAGTTTGCATGATTATCATGCAAACTTCCACCGAAAATTGGTACGGTGGTAGTGGTACATCCGGCGTACAACTGTATTGGCGGTGCAGGCGCCTCAATCCATGTGGCCCTGCAACACCAATGCACTTTGTTTTTCGAAGCATACCTCATGCTACCGGACGGGTCGGCGGGTTGCGGATTGCCGGATCTGTCCGGTTTTGGCCAGGCCTCCGCAGGGCTAAGACCGGACAGGAGCCTACGGGCCCCGGACAAGAGGTCCGACCAGTGACACACCCAACGCTGGTCGGGATCCCTTATAACCCACATTCCTTGATCCCCCATCCAAAACTTTTATCCTCTTCGCCCCCATCACTCGCATGCACTTACACATCACAGACACATACAGACGGAAATCCGGGCGCGCTTCGGCTCTTGGCGGGGCTTGGAACGGGGCGGGGGAGGGAGGGATACGTGCCCCAGGCACGTGTCCGTCTAGCCCTAGCACTGGGAAGAGCCTCGCGGGGAGCCGGACGCGCGCTCTGGACAACCGTCCCATACACAGTTCAAAATCAACACACAACTTAAAACGATATGGACAAGACGACTAAGCAAATACGACCCCAGAAGGGTACCAGCCCCACCAGGGCTGGAGAATCCCTTGCTGTGGCTCGCCCTCCGGGAACGGCAACGACCGGAGGACGAGCTACAGGCCGCCCAACGTATTCTGGGATGGGCACTCAGTCGCCTGGTGCTCTGCACCCCCGACAACTTTTGGCAGACTCAACACGGACACCGACGGACATTTCCACCCATGAAAGACCCCAGGCAAACGATAAACGGACTGACGGATCAGGAAAGAACATTACGGACAGGACTCGAACAATGGACTCAGACATACTGCCCCCCTCCCCCCAGACCACCGAAACCCCCCCCTTATCCACACCTGTGGATCAAAATCCCTGGACGCAGGTGGTCGCAGGGAAAAAGAAGAAAAAAAGACGGACGACCAGACAGACACACCCCCACCCAACGGGTAGGAGCGGAGGTCGGCCGACGCCGGCACCCGGACAGTCTGTGACCACGGATGCCGAACCTCAGGCAACAGGCTCGCACAGTCAGAGCGGAGGTGGGCGGCTGCCCCAACAGGGCCGCCGCCCGCTCGCCGAGACAGTCGCCTCGAGCCAGGGCAAAGGACAAGTGGACACAGACCAGCCGGGCGCGGGCCGTGGCCTACCACCCGTCACCCAAGACGTACACCAAACCAATAGTGACAACACCCTGACCCAACGTCGGCCACACCCTGTCGCACGCCGGACCAATGCGTACTGGCGAGTGCGGAGCAGTGGTGAGGCTGGCGGGGGGTCAGGAACTCCCGCCCCGTCGACGAGCCAGTCAAGCCAAAAGCGAGATAGGCTCGACGACACAATCTCCCCCAGGGGGGAATACAAAAGGCGGAGGACCGAACACGCGGGCTCATACGCCCGAGCAACAAAACCACACCTTAGTGTGGCTGTAACATTGTCACCACGTGCTGACATGACAAAACAAGAGGCAGACAGCGTCCAAGAGCAGATAGAGGAGGAGATCTTTGACGCTTGCCTCAAACCCTCAGCACCAGGCACCGTACCTTATGCGCCCGCTTTCGAAGGAAAAGCTTTCCTAAGTGAGGGGGTGCTAAAGCTATGGTGCTACAATGACGAAGCCCTTTTGTGGTTGCAGGAAGTCGTACCAAGACTCAGGCCACCACGAGAGGGGACAGGGCTCATGTTGATGAAGCAGTCCGACATACCTGTACGGGTTAGATCGGCACTCTTCGTACCAGGGTACAAGAAAGAAATCGGCAGACTCCACAGAATCATGGCCGGCCAAAACCCCTGGTACAAGGTATCAACATGGACCCTGTACACATACAAAAGAGTGGACAGCAACACTCCTGGGGTATTCCTAGTACTAGGAATACCCAAGGAGCAAATTGCAGACATCCTGGCACGAGGGAGAAAAGTGGCCTACTCCACGGGGTCAATTTACATCCGCTTCTTTACTAAAGAAGGAGTAAGCGATGTACCCCCGCTGGACCCCCTCGAGCCAGGAGTGCATACTGAAATGGACACTGACATGACGACTGAAGATAGTAACACACAGACGGACAGGCAACCCGATAACACCCCGGAACCATCTGTCAGCACCGTGCTTGAAAATATCAACGCGGTGCTGACAGAGTCGACAGAGTCACCGCCAACTCCCCTCCCAAATGAGTGGGCTGAGGAGGCGGGGACCGATACGATCGACATGGTTGACACGACTTTACAGGAACTCCTAGACACATGGGCCCCTATGGCCAACAACGATAACGACAACGACAACTAACGCCTACAATACTAACCACTAACATTCAAGCACATCAAAATTGTGCAAACCAACCTCCAGCACAAACATCTTGCGACGGCCACCCTAAGGAAGCAGCTGGAGGTTGAGGCCGAGACCATAGCCCTAATCCAAGAGCCGTGGGTTCGGGCAAACAGCGTATGCGGCCTCGGCAACTGCGAAGGTAAGGTTTTCTACCACAGTATGCAAGAGCCGCCCCGAACATGCATATACATACCACGCTGCATTGCGGCAACATTACTTACACATTACTGTTACAGAGATCTAACAGCAGTGAGAATACCAAACGGAATAAAACAAAACAATGGGACAACGCCCAGACCTCTAGTCTTGGCATCACTGTATCTACCCATTGAAGGCCACATTCCAACAAAAGAAGTTATGGACTTAATCAACCACTGTGAAGAACAAAAGACGGACCTGATCATTTCAGCAGACACAAACGCGCACCACATCCTGTGGGGTAGCACAAAAACCAACCGACGAGGTGAGCTTCTAGCCTCATACTTACTAACAACTAACCTCGACATAGCTAACAAAGGCACAAAACCGACTTTCGTGTCCAGCAGATATCAGACGATAATCGATTTAACCCTAGCATCAAACAACATAATAGATCATGTAAAAAACTGGCATGTAAGTAACGAACCATCACTGTCGGATCACTGTAGAATATGCTTCGAAATTGATCTGACCAAGACACCGGAAATACCTCGGAGAAATCCAAGGAAAACAAATAGAAAACAGTACAAAACGCTAATAACAAGACACATGGGACAAAGGAACAAAACCAGAATCCAAAATGTGTCAGAGATCGACAAAAACGTTACAAAGATAACTGAAAACATAAGGACATGCTACGAACTAGCCTGCCCTCTGAAAACCAGAAAGACAAAGCAAGAACCAAAAAACAGTTGGTGGGACCTAGACCTGGAAAAGAAAAGACAAAGGTTAAGGCACCTATTCAACAGAGCAAAAAACACCAGACAGCCCATAGACTGGGATAACTTCCAGGAAGCACAATCACAATACAGTAAGCTTGTGAGGAGCAAAGAGAACAGGTCGTGGCAAAGATACTGCACGAATATAGAATCGTATGACACGGCGACTAGAATTCGTAAAATTCTAGCAAACGATAGCAACCGTACACTCGGAACCCTTAAGAAAACCGATGGCACCTACACCAAAGATGAAAAAGAAGTAAGTGAAACACTCATACAAACACATTTTCCAGGATGCAAGATAGTAGATACACCCGACTGGTCAGATGACCTGCAGGTGATACCATCGGAAGCGGACTGGGAAATAGCAAACAAAATAGTTACACAAGAGAAGGTCCAGTGGGCAATAGACACTTTCCACCCCTTCAAATCAGCAGGAACAGACAAAATATTCCCGGCTCTCCTGCAATGGGGGGCTTCAGAAATAACACCATGGCTAGTACAGATTTTTCAAGCCTGCCTAGCCTTTAGATACATACCGCTCTCATGGAGGGAGGTTAAAGTAGTGTTCCTGCCAAAACCAGGCAAAAACGACTACACGCAACCAAAAGCATTTAGACCAATTAGCCTAACATCCTTCCTACTGAAAACGCTGGAAAGACTCGGAGACCGCTTTCTCAGAGACGGAGCGCTAAGAAACCTACCGTTACACAAAAACCAGCATGCGTACAGCACTGGTAAATCAACAGAGACAGCCCTTCACCATGTGATAGGTAAGATAGAGCATGACCTAAACAACAAACTGTCCACACTAGGAGCCTTCATAGACATCGAAGGTGCCTTCGACAAAACCACATTCAGAAGCATTGATGATGCTCTACACAGATACAATGTGTCGAGTACACTACGTAAGTGGATAAGTGTCCTACTTGAGAAAAGGGTAATACAGCTCGACATAAACGGTACAACTAAAGGAATAGTAGCCAAAGGGTGTCCACAAGGTGGAGTACTATCTCCAATACTTTGGAACCTGGTCGTAGATGACCTCATAACAAAAATGAACAAAAGCGGATTCTTAACCATAGGATACGCGGACGACATAACAATCCTGATAAGTGGAAAACAGGAAAATACACTCAGTGCAATAATGCAAGACGCACTAAAACTTATAGAGAAATGGTGCAAAGACAATGAACTAACAGTAAATCCTAAAAAGACTGAATTAGTTCTGTTTACAAACAAAAGAAAACCTGACATCCCAAAAATGCCAACACTTTTTGGCATTAGCTTATCACTATCACCAGAAGTGAAATATCTAGGGGTAACTCTAGATAGCAAACTTAACTGGAAGAGACATATACAAACAAAAATAGAAAAGTCAACAATAATACTAAATCAATGCAAACGCATGATTGGGAAAACTTGGGGCCTGAAACCAAAGATAATGCTGTGGCTATATTTAATGGTAGTAAGGAGCTCATTAACGTATGCGTCACTAGTATGGTGGCCCAGGACAAATCAGACGACAACACAACATGAGCTACAGAGCTTTCAAAGACAAGCATGCCTAGCGATCACAAGCTGCATGAGCACAACTCCATCAAGTGCCCTAGAGGTGATGCTAGGAATACCACCTTTACATCTTCACATAAAAGAAGAGGCTACCATTGCAGCACTTAGGATAAAGACCTATGGGCTATGGAAAAACATAGACGCAACACACACCCGGATATTGTCGAGTGAACACACACAATGTCCACACTTAGAGTGGATATGCGATAAAACACAGAAAGAACACATAATTGAGAAAAGGTACAAGGTAAACATCGCAGAGAACACAACCCAAGCACCCACCATAGACACAATAGATGTGTATACAGATGGGTCAAAAACTAACAAGGGAACCGGCGCAGGAGTATACTGTCCCGAACTAAACATAAACACAGCCCACGCTCTCGGTAAGAATAACTCTGTTTTTCAAGCAGAGTGCGTCGGCATCACTGTAGCAGCCATGGCTTTGATCAACAGACAGGTAACAAACTTTCATATTAACATTAACAGTGATAGTCAAGCAGTGTTGAGAGCCCTAGCAAAAAACACGACTACCTCTAGGCTCGTACTTGACTGTCACAATGCACTACAGACTCTGACCGACTCGAACCAAGTATCACTGAGCTGGATAAAAGGCCACAGTGAGAACATAGGAAACGATGCAGCTGACGAGCTAGCACGACGAGCATCAAACCTGAAGGTAGCGGGACCCGATCCGATCGTCCCAATACCCTTCAGTGAATACAAAACCTGGATAAGGAAACAAACCGTAAGTACACATGCCAAACTATGGGCAAACACTACAGACTGCAGACAAACAAGAGAGGCGATACCCAGCCCAAATAAACTACTAACTAAAAAAACTTCTGCAACTCAACCGAGCCAAAGCCAGGATTGTTGTAGGTATGATAACAGGACACTGCCCTCTGAACAAACACCTATTTATTCTAGGTATCACCGACAGCCCTCTATGCAGAGCCTGCATGGAGAGCGACGAGACACCAAAACACGTGCTGCTCGAGTGCAGTGGTGTTTCCACCCAACGAGAAGCCTACATTGGCTCCCCAGCAACACTACCGGATGTCCTCGCCGACCTGGGTGGCCTGCTTGGATTCTGGAGTGAGCTCGGCTGGCTGGAGTGATCCAGCGGGGAGTCGCACCAGTGGTTTCACGCACAGCGGACGACTTCGCCCAAGTGCGGATAAAAAATCCCAGGACAATGAAGAAGTGGTACATCATATATTTTTTTTAGTTTTATCATTCTCTTATTTTAGAAGTTACAGGGGGGGGGGGACACACATTTTACCACTTTGGAAGTGTCTCTCGTGCAAACTATTCAGTTTAGAAAAAAATGATTTTAGAAATCTCAATATCATTTTTGAAGACCTATCCATAGATACCCCACACGTATGGGTTTGATGAAAAAAAAATTTTTGAGTTTCAGTTCTAAGTATGGGGACCCCCAAAATTTATTGTTTTTTTTCTAGTTTTGTGTGAAAATCTTAATGCGGTTCACAGAATACATCTACTTACCAAGTTTCAACAGTATAGTTCTTATAGTTTCGGAAAAAAGTGGCTGTGACATACGGACGAACAGACAGACAGACAGACAGACAGACAGACAGACAGACATGACGAATCTATAAGGGTTCCGTTTTTGCCAAATTTGGCTACGGAACCCTAAAAAGAACTCCCGTTCTTTTAATATAAGAAAATGAGTTCTTTTACAACAATATTATTGTTGGCTTGTTTCATTGATTTGGCAATTTTGCTCTCCTTGCAGTTATTCACTCCAAAGTGGTATTTAAGTTTTGGCGGAAAATATATCTAGAATCAATAAGGTGATGATGATGTCACCAGAATAACAGAAAAGTGTGCGTCCATGACTGGTGATGACGCGATGACTCAATTGTATAGCAGCCGTGTCGAAACCATAATATTTGAGGTTCGAGTCCCACTCGTCAAATTTGCATTTTTTTTTTGTTAATCACCTGAGCGTCCATAACTTTGGTGATGACGCGGTTGACGACACCGATGAAGGTCATGGTCGGGCGCCGCATGTTCACGATGTGCTGGTACAGAGGCATCACGTACTTGCCGCCCCGCGTCAGACCGCTGGTCTCGTCGAGGAAGGGGTGGTAGAACTCGTAACCTGAAAGGAAAATTAGATTTTTTTATAGTAAGCCTATAAAAGCGCGCTTGCGGTTTGACGACAATCATGCCTATAGGAAGCAATAATGAGAGCTAGGTTGGAACATGCTTGTCTAGAATATGTCTATTTACTCTTTCCATAGGTAGTTATGTTATACACATCTATACTTACATTATAAATGCGAAAGTTTGGATGGATAGATGGATGGATGTTTGTTACTCAATCACGCCAGAACGGCTGAACGAATCTGGATAAAATTTGGTACAAAGATAGATTATAGTCTGGAAATGGCTACTTTTTATCCCGAAAAGAGTTCCCGCGGGAACCAAAAAACTTCAATCCGTGCGGACCAAGTCACGTTCACCAGCTAGTGAAACAAACGCCAGGAGGGCATTCTACACCTTAGCAGAAATTGTAAGCAAAAATCTACAATTTAAAAATGTCTACGGGCTCTTAGTTAAAATAGAGTCAAGTACCTGTAGCAAATATGATATCATCAACTTCTTCAAAGCTGTCGTCATCGAAGACAACTCCGTTTGTAACAAATCCCTGAATATCTGGCTTTTTCACATACTGCTCGGCGAACTTCGGCTGGTTGTACGTCAAGTGGTGACTGTGCACCAGCTTCTCTGTTATGTTGTGAAGCTGCGTTGCTAGATCCAAACCTGAAGCACCAGCTCCTACGAGGAGAACCTTTCGGCCTGTGTACGGTTCTGGCGCTTTGTAATCGTGACTGTGGATTATTGATCCTGGAATAAAAATATAAAAGCTCAATTTAACTTCACACTAGGTGGACGGACGATCTCAAGCGAGTACCTGGGAGAGTTTCACCATCACCAACTATGTGAAGGTAACTAAAAAACATGACTAAGTGAACTACTTGATTGTGATACTTTTATTAAGAGAGATGAGTCAATTGTACTCCAATAACCAACCAACAAAAAGCGGTGATAGTCTATGTAGTGGTTTAGACGTTCCGCCTCTTTTTCTGAGTTATTTGCCTTTTAAGCACTAATGTCACTTACTGAGGAGACGTACGATCAGTAATGGAGCTGGTGATGGATTGAAAATATGATGATGACTAACTAACCTTGGAACGTCTCAAGTCCAGGGAACATCGGCACAACAGGTAGCACATACTGCCCGTTGGCGACGACCACATAATCGCAAGCCACTGTGTAGTTTTTGCGTTCATCGGTTTTTGCATACGTCAGCCTCCAATGGTCGCCCGCCCACGTCACTGAGGTCACCAGGCTGCGAACCTGATTAAAATAAATAAATAATAAATAATAATGATGATAAATAAATTGAACTAAGTACAATAGACAACATTAACAAGCAACAAAAACTCATATTATATATCATTATTATGATATAGGGAAGACATGGAGAAGATGTTGCCTGACTTCTTGGATTTAAAATGTTGATAAAAAATCCGGGGGAACTCTTGGCTTTTTCGTAATAAAAGGTAGTAACTAGTATGTGGCAATTTCCGAGATGGTGTAGTGGAGATTGAGAAATAGGTAATAAACAGTCACAAACATGCGATATGGATTACGCTAACTTATGTGAACCACTACTGTATAGATTCTACACCAGCTGAAAGCCTGCAGCTAATGGATCACATAACAGTAGTTCAGAATGTTGGCTATCATACTCTCTAGGCACTCTAGTCTACTCTACTCTACTAGACTACGTCTACGTCTAGGCTACTCTAGTAGGTACTCTAGTGGACTCTGTAGGCATTTGCCTGCACCCGCAGCACCAATGAATGCGAAAGGATGTTTGCTGAAATCCTTGATGCGCTACAGTGCTCGCCATTAAAGTTAAGTCATTTCACATAAGTCGCACAACTTAAGTAAATGACTTACGCTAAAACTTTTGCCCACTCACGGTCCAAATGACATTCGAATTTCGAACTCTCGGTCGGCACGGCGGGACCTCTCACGTCTACGCGCGACTTGATGCCATGGCCACGGATTTCGCACTCACGGTCAAAATGACCTTAAGTCCAAATTAGACTAGACTTTGGATTATTGTGGGTACGGACTTTCCATAGTTTGACATGGCGTAAGGCTAATAGATTTCACACTCACGATCAATAAATATTCGTTTCATAACGCGACTTTAGTCAAATGACTGAGCGTCAATGGCGAGCATAAGGCGCGGGACATACAGAAGTGTCGACGGGCGGTCGACGGGTGTGTCGAGAAGCGAGCGGTCGCCGCCGCTTCTATGTATTTCATACAAAATGTATGCAAGCGGCGAGGCGCCGAGCATACTGAAGAGGCGCGGCGCGGGTATGGTGGGGGCGACGCTTCCTCGACATACGGCGCACCCGTTCGACAGTGGCACACCGCTCGAAACGCACAGGGCCGGATTGCAAATGCATGACGATACGGAATTTAATATCGATTTTGCCAGTTCGTGGAAAAATACCTAGAACTTAACGACTAGTTTTTTTAGTTTGTAGGTATAATGCTGGGCACAAACCTGAGCTGTAGGAGCACCCATTCCGGGTGGTGTCACATGGAAACATATTCTTATGTACAATTGTATGTTAAATGTTTGTCTGTGTCACCATTGTGGAATAAAGGTATTTTCTTTCTTTCTTTTCTTTCTCTCAATGAAATTAATAAATCTTGTATAGTCTAGGAAACGGGGCGGTTCGTTGTATGGAGACCCCTGCATTAAGTCCTCAGTCGGTGAAACTTGGCACGGTTGTGGTAATTACCAATGTACCAAAACTTACAAAAAAAATCCATGCGGAAGTTAGGTATTTATACATAAAACTTAATATTTATGACTGAATATTTTCTCGATTTCTTTTTAAAATAATAGTAGGTAGTATATTTACACTCAAAACCGAAATACCAATATAATCATGCAGAACATCGATATTTATACCGATTTTATTATCAAACCTAAACTGCGTTTACGCGACGATGTACCTTCCTGCTTTAACAATTGGGTATAGCATGGGTATAGCATTTTTTATTGGATATTTATACCACCACAGCTAGCATATCTTCATATGACGAAGAAAACATGTTGTCGCATCGAAATCAAACACTAGTATGCCCCAAATACGTCCCACTGCTACGTCACAGCCTCACCGTTTGCGCGCCACTTGGCGACAGATGCGCGACAGATGCGCGCCAGTGGCGTGACACTGTCGCGCATCTTGCGCACCTCACCACTCGCCACGACACTTCTGTATGTCCCGCGCCTAAGGCGCGGGACATACAGAAGTGTCGACGGGCGGTCGACGGGTGTGTCGAGAAGCGAGCGGTCGCCGCCACCTCTATGTATTTCATACAAAATGTATGCAAGCGGCGAGGCGCCGAGCATACTGAAGAGGCGCGGCGCGGGTATGGTGGGGGCGACGCTTCCTCGACATACGGCGCACCCGTTCGACAGTGGCACACCGCTCGAAACGCACAGGGCCGGATTGCAAATGCACGACGATACGGAATTTAATATAATTTAATATAAGAAAAATACCTAGAACTTAACGACTAGTTTTTTTAGTTTGTAGGTATAATGCTGGGCACAAACCTGAGCTGTAGGAGCACCCATTCCGGGTGGTGTCACATGCAAACATATTCTTATGTACAATTGTATGTTAAATGTTTGTCTGTGTCACCATTGTGGAATAAAGGTATTTTCTTTCTTTCTTTTCTTTCTCTCAATTAAATTAATAAATCTTGTATAGTCTAGGAAACGGGGCGGTTCGTTGTATGGAGACCCCTGCATTAAGTCCTCAGTCGTTGAAACTTGGCACGGTTGTGGTAATGACCAATGTACCCAAAACTTACAAAAAAAATCCATGCGGAAGTTAGGTATTTATACATAAAACTTAATATTTATGACTGAATATTTTCTCGATTTCTTTTTAAAATAATAGTAGGTACTAGGTAGTATATTTACACTCAAAACCGAAATACAAATATAATCATGCAGAACATCGATATTTATACCGATTTTATTATCAAACCTAAACTGCGTTTACGCGACGATGTACCTTCCTGCTTTAACAATTGGGTATAGCATGGGTAGGTATAGCATTTTTTATTGGATATTTATACCACCACAGCTAGCATATCTTCATCTGACGAAGAAAACATGTTGTCGCATCGAAATCAAACACTAGTATGCCCCAAATACGTCCCACTGCTACGTCACAGCCTCACCGTTTGCGCGCCACTTGGCGACAGATGCGCGACAGATGCGCGCCAGTGGCGTGACACTGTCGCGCATCTTGCGCACCTCACCACTCGCCACGACACTTCTGTATGTCCCGCGCCTAACGGCGGACAGCCCAAATTAAAAAGATTTACGTATGTTGCAAGTTATGCCAAATTAGATGGAAAAGATAAAGCGGTCGATCACCCTTAAGCAGGTAAGAAGGTTGCAAATTATTTTGTATTATTCTAGAAGAATGAATGATGATGTTAAAATTTACATAATTTCCACATTGGTTTTTATAGCTTCCAAAAAATCCTTATCTGGATGCAATAACTCGTTCTTTTTGGGTTTTGGAAAAGGTCCTAGCAGCCGAAGGTCCTAATAAATAATTCCTAATAGAGTCCAATATTTTTTTTTAATCCACTACAAGTTAGCCCTTGACTGCGATCTCACCTGATGGTAAGTGATGATGCAGTCTAAGATGGTAGCGGGCTAACCTGTTAGAGTTGAGTTAAGTTGTTGTGTGAGTAGAGTGTGCATTTGGATGAAAGACTTACGTTCACGACTCGACTCAAAATCACGGGCATCATCTACTATTTCTTGGAACTAAAGTTATGCATAGTTAAATTGTAAACGGAAGAGCTACTCGTAGGTGAGCAATTGCGACGTGAGTTGAACGTGTATATGGACGTAAAACGAGGTGATGTAGATTAGGCCATTGTGTTGTTGTGTTGAAAGCGACAGTAATAAGAATCCAGATAAAAATAGACGTTCAATCTAACGAAGTTTCTTTGTAGGTGACAAGTAAGTATTAGAAATGTTGTGGGAATGTTTTCTGAGGATCAATGATAGAGATTTATGTCTTTGTTTACGTAGTGCGTATTGGCTATACAACTTTTTTAAAAAGAGCAACTGCCGAGTTTCTTGCTATACTTCTTCTAGGTAGGAATGGTATTCCGAACTAGAGAAATATTCATTAGACGATTCAAAAACACTTGTAAAAGTTTATTTGAATTTAATTTTTATATTTCAAATCTCTATTTACATACTTTTTAAAAAAACAACTCTAAATCAAGCCAGGTTACACTCAAGAGAAGTTTGGGTACAAATGAGTCCTTAGAATTGTTTTATCACAGGACTTGTCCGCTCTATCTAATCTCTATCCAAGCTACCTAACATTGGGTAAAACTTAACTAGGAAGGTTTGATGGATCATGGATAACATATATTTGGCTACACATTAATATATCCTTTTATCTTTCCTTAATCATCAGCTGTCTTCTGCATAAACTTTAAAGTATAAAGGACTTTTCTGAAGAATAGGGTAGTGGAACCAATAAATGAACGCTTAAGCGATTTTGGCAACTTTGAACAGCTCTGATTAGTTATTTAATGACATTGAAGCTTGCTGGGGTTTTCTTTGTGATTCCACATATCCTCAAGGTTTATCTGATTAAAAAAAGAAACTCTTTTATCTAATATATATTTTTTAAAGTTGCTTTTTGTAAGAAGTTAAGGGGCTTACCCCTATAATTGAACACTGAGCCCTAATTATGAATAGTTTGAACCCAATAGTTGAACTAGCATTTTAATAGGAATACATTTATTTTAACATTATTATCTTTATTATCTTATTACAATATGTCGGCGCGTTTTGAGCCCCGACTGACGACATCGGGAAAACAAATTTTTAATTATTAACTGGCTAATTTTCTTACCCTGGCCTGGCATGTGGGGGGGGAGCAATTTACTCGTTCAGTTTAAGACGCGATACCCAATAATTGAACGAATTCATATTCATTAGTTCAACTTTTGGACCTGAATTCTTAAACTGAACAACGCAAGATTTCATACTGAAATAAAACCTCAAAACACAAAATAATGTGTTCAACTTTTGGTAACTAAATTCCTAAATTAACTAAAATTAATTTGCGTTTTTTTGTTTCGGTCTCTAAGCATTAATATAAATGTTATGACCTGTGTAAGAATATGCCATTTCTCCATTAGTTGAACGGCGTTCATCTATTGGATCAAGCTTACGAAATCGAATCCATTACTTGAACAGTATTTTTTTCAAAAAATACGGCGAATAATGTGTATATGTATCATTATAATCAAAGACAGACATATCAAGATTTACTCCAACCAAAACTACTCAAATCTATCGTATATAATTGCTTTAAATTGCCGAAATCCTTAAGTTTGAAAAACACTTACCTTTAAGAAGGTTTCCATATAAAACAATTTTTTGGCGGGAAACTCTCACAAAGCGTCGAACTACGAGCGCGTCGAAGCTGTGACTGTTGATTTTGTTAGGGAATCGGGAAGAAATAATGTTGCCACGTGCGGAAAAAAATAATGCACATAAATAAATAGCGGGATGTTTTATTTTTTTTGAATTTTCGCTCGGCCGTTCATCTATTGGGTGTCGTTCATCTTTTGGTTCCACTACCCTATTATGTTTGCACATTTTAAGGTACCCGTTTGAAGACATACCTACTTACTTGTATATTGGTCATCAGGTCGAAGTTCTTTACGAATGACTGGAGGTACTTGTAGAAGCACGGACCGTTGGGGTAGGCTGGCGTGGTGGCTGGGAAAGGATAGTCGCCAAACTCCATTGTCTGTCTTGGAGTATTAACCCTGAAGAACAAAATCATATAAGGACAAACTAAGTTAACTGACCGCGACGAGACGTATCCACCTTGGGCACAGTCTCATCAGTCTCTGATCAGTCGAACGTCATGCGTTTCAATGCGCAGATAACAATATTAGATACTCAGTTGACTTTACCTGCGCAAAACTACACTCGCGGCTAACTTCCGAGACGTTGTCGAGACGTCATAAAATTTGAATCGGATTGTACAGTATAATAAGAATAAGATTTAGATTTTTGTATCATAAGTCTTCATTTCTCTTTGACGCGGACCCCCTGGCCATTCAGATAATCGACACGGGTGAAGCTGGTCGGGAGGTTGGCAATTTACCACATATGATCTCAGTTTTACGTATTGAATTCGCTATTTAACATAAATCGTCAATACTTCTGGCCAACCTCACTACTTTACCTGATCCATGATAAAGCCCATTCCAGACGCTAATGGGCTGTCATTGGCTGATACTACGAGGAGCTTATATGGTAATGATGATGAGTTTTCGAAACCGTCAGAATAGTTACCTAATTGAAGCTTATTTTAAGTGGTTGCAGTCAAAAAGTTTATTTACAATATTGAACATGTCCGATGTGCGGATACAATGTTACAATTGCTTACAACTCGGTCAAACGTGTGCCAATGCATACCTCAAATATTTGTACTGGCTTGTAAACACGGGAACGCCATCATCGTCAACACCGACATGCGGGTCAAACCGCCAAGTGCCCCCGACTTCTTTCGCCGCCTCGAACACGGTGAAGTTGACTCCGTACTCCTTGAGATACCGTGACACTGCCAGCCCTGAATATCCACCTCCTATCACACATGTATATGAGGAGGGCTCCGGCTGGAAGGAAAATTATCTAAGGTAAATAAAAAAGGTTTAAGTATAAGTAACAGGTAGAGTGTGTGAAGACAATTTATATAAATGTCTTCGGTGTCTCGTGTAAACGCTACAGCTCAAATCAAGGCTACAGACAATTAAATAAAACTTGTGCACTTGGGTCCATACCAGTTCAAATTTTTCCCCCACCATTTTGCATTCTCAGCTTTAACTAGGCCTGGTAATATATTACTACACTAGCTGATGCCGCGACTACGTCCGCGTGGATTGATGTTTTTTGGTTCCCGAGGGAACTCCTTAGTTTTCCGGGATAAAAAGTAGCCTATGTGTTATTCCAGACTATAATCTATCTCTGTGCCAATTTTCATCCAGATCTGTTCAGCCGTTCGGAAGTGATTGAGTAACAAACATCCATCCATACATCCATACATCCATCCAAACTTTCGCATTTATAATATTTATTTGATTATTAGTTAATAGTAAGATATAAATACGTTACGTACGTAAGTTTTACGATTTATACCTATACTAGCTGATGCCCGCGACTTCGTCCGCGTAGTTTAAGTTTTTTTGATTCCCTATTAAATAATTATTATATTATTCCCCGGGGTAAAAAGTAGCCTATGTCACTCTCCAGGTACCCAACTATACCCATGCCAAAAATCACGTCGATACGTTGCTCCGTTGCGGCGTGATTGAAGGACAAACCAACAAACCAATAAACCACAAACAAACACACTTTCGCATTTTATAATATTAGTATGATGATATACCGATATTTTCAAGAATCAAACCGAAAATATATTGCAATTTATCACCTTCATTTGGTATTGGTACATTACATTGCATACATAAGCAATCATTAAGCAAGGTGTTTTAGTGAATACAAGCATGCATGCGCGAATGTTCTTACTAAAATTGTGAAAACCGGAATTTAGTGCTGAAGGATGGCTGAAGGTTAATAATATTAGTATCTACTGTTGCTACAGGATCTATATCTGTGAGTTAGTTTTTGTACTTATCTTTTTATCCTTATGGTGGGTATAAAAAAGCCGGTCAAGTGCGAGTCAAACTCGCCCGCAAAGAGTTTCATAAGTAGCTTGGAAAGAGACTGTATAATAAATATAATAATTATATTGTCTGTTGAGAGTACCTATATCTTTTTAATTTTTGAGTTAATCTACGGTCTCAAAACAAATCACATTAAATTGGGAATTTAACTGAGTACTTAGGTATGTAAAGATTTATTGCTGATGTCAAAAAAATGTGCTAATTAAAGATTTCGTTATAATATTATTCCTGTAAATATTGAGTAAACCTCTCAAAAAAAACAATACCTCATAAAATAGCATTACATTATTATAATAATACTGATATTTATTGTAGGTACTAATGTATTTACTTATCGTGAGCTGATGTAAAATAAGTCTTGAATATTCTAGCTTTAAAATCATAAAAACAATAATAATCAGTTTTATAAGTAAGTAAGTATTCATGGAATATGCAGTTCAGTAACTTCCTATAAAGCATTATTACTCACTAGCTGATGCCCGCGACTTCGTCCGCGTGGTTTAAGTTTTTTTGATTCCCGCGGGCACTCCTTAATTTTCCGGGACAAAAAGAAGCCTATGTCACTCTCCAGGTCCTAAACTATATTCATGCCAAAAACCACGTCGATCCGTTGCTCCGTTGCAGCGTGATTGAAGGACAAACCAACAAACCAACAAACAAACACACTTTCGCATTTATAATAATAATTAGTATTAGTATGATATAATAGTATACAATACAATAAAGTGTGTCTGTCTCTCTGTGTGTGTGTGCACTCTTTGACGGTCCATCTATTCAACCGATTATGACGAAATTTTACAGAGAAAAGTAGCCTATATAATATGTCCTTCGCTGGGATGGTAACATCAGGGACATGATACATCCCATAGGCTACTTTTTATCCCGGAAACTTAGAGATCCTCCGAATTTTAGAAACCACGCGGATGAAGTAGCGGACATCATCTAGTGATTCATGCGTAAAGTCTATATTCTTTAACTACTTGAACATAGATAATTTTGTTACAAAATGTTACCTACCTAGAACCCCATTAGGTTTATCTACTCATGTGCTTAAACTACATAAATTACTTATTTAATCTTAGCTGGTACCTAGTAACCAGCTATACTTGGTCACGAACGTGACCAGAAACTTCAAGCAGCTTAATGTTTATACTTAAAACGAGAACAAACAAACATGATGGGCTTGACAGCCAGATTAAGCTCCTTAGGTAATTATAAAGCACTTTAACGGTCATTTACTCCTAATTATGTAAGCTTTTAATTACATACTTATAATCTACTTTACTTCACTTGTTGAATTTGTTACGTAGGTACGTTAACACGATCAGTTGATCAAGATGGTTAAGTATAATATATTATTATTATTTATTAGATAATTCCCAGCCCACAGATCACGTTGTTTCCGTGATCTGTGGTGGCCCTGTCCATGACTTCTTCGACCCGAATCCGTGTGGTCGACTTAATCTTTTTTTGATCCCGTGGGAACTCTCCGAATTTTTGGGATGAAAAAAATTATGTCCCCTTTAAGTATGTGTAGGGGTTATTTTATCCCTTTGTCGGCGTGATTAATACGTACCCACCCCCATGCTAATAGTACTAAGGACCTTAGAGCTAAGCCGCGGAAATACAGACAGATAGACAGACCGACGGACATGGCAAAACTATAAGGATTCCTTGTTGACTACGGAACCCCAAAAAGTAGAGCTCGTCCACGGGATGCATATATCTTTGTACCAAATTTCGTCAAAATCGGGTAAACAGATGGGTCGTGAAAGTGTGTTCGTCCATGTATGCCACGTTTTCACGCTCCAATTTTTGTGACATTTAGGTATGGGGAAGGACATTTAATAAGTTACAGAGAGAATTATATACGCGGACGAATTCGCGGGCTTCATCTAGTATTTATATAATTAAGTGTTAATATAAAGCCTATCTACCTTTATACGATTCATTAAAGTTGATTTGCTTAGAATAGAATGCCAAATATCCGTGTCGGTACTATGAAAAGGGAATTCGTACTTGTTTTGTCAAGGTTTACAAGTTAGCATGGCACGCAATAGCCTAGTGGTTTATTTGTTAAGATCTGGGACTCCTATTCGGAGGAGCCAGGGTTCGAATCCCGGCCACGCACCTCTAAGGTACTTTTCGGATAAGATGTTACTTGAGGAAACTGTAATTTTTGATCTCTCTCTAATAATATAATGTTCTCTTGTTAGCGTGGTGGACTAATGCCTTAAAGCCATCTCATACTAAAAGAAGGCCAGTTGTGAGCCAACGATGGGTTGAGTTGATGAAGATAATGATGACAAGAAAATTACCTTTGACGACCTTTGAATTAATTTTGACGACCTCCCTGGTGCAGTGTTGAGCGCTAATTGCCTTAACGTGAAAGGTCCCGGGTTCGATTCCCGGCAGAGTCAATTTGGGAATCAATTTGGGAATTTATAATTTCTGTCTGGTCTGGTGGGAGGCTTCGGCCGTGGCTAGTTACCACCCTGCCGGCAAAGACGTAGGTACCGCCAAGCGATTTAGCGTTCCGGTACGATGCCGTGAAGAAACCGAATAGGGGTATGTGTTAAATATAACTGCCATACCCCTAACAGGTTATCCCGCTACCATCTTAGACTGCATCATCACTTACCATCAGGTGAGATCGCAGTCAAGGGCTAACTTGTAGTGGAATAAAAAAAAACCTAAAAACTATCAAAATTACCTTCATAAGTAGGTAAATACGTGGGAGGTAGTTACCTACATAACCCCATAACCATGGGACTATTATGGTATTTAATGACAATCAAATCGGGTTGTATAATATCATATTGTCCATGACACAGTTGCTCAGCGTGGAACATCGCACAATGATGGCGTACATTCAGTAAACTATCAGAATACCTATAATAATTATAGGTATTCTGATAGTTTATTGAATGTATAATGCAATTAAATTCCAATTATTTTCTCTGATAATAATTATCAGAGAAAATAATTGGAATTTAATTGCATCTCCATCGGTCATGCATATTATAATATAAACCCTGGTATGAAGTCAATTAACAACCTGTTATTCATAGGTAAATTAACCTATGCTGTATACGTAGGTACTCTTGTGAAGTTAATCAATTTAATTTCCAAAACTAGAGACAAATACCTAATAATATTAACCTAAGTAGAGTTACAGGATCTATAGGTGCCTAATTTAATCTGTGCTTAGAGAAGACTCAGATAATGTATTTATTTAAGTTCCTATGCATAATATTATGAAAATACGTCTAGTTTTAAATTTTTCGCGTGGATTAACGTTTAATGATTGTAGATAAAATAGATCTAAGGTAGAGGAAAATCATGCAGGCTCACCCGCAGGCAGAATTATGTATTGAAACGAAAGTTCGGTCATAAACATTGCAGTTTACAACGATTACGCAAACCCTGCTTCAACATACCGGTTTATTTCCAGTTTTGGAAAATAAATTGGAGTTTTGTTTACCTTCGTTCAAGATCGGTCATATTTTTTTTGTTTAAAGGCTTGCTTGGCTGCAATCAGACCTGCTTGCAGTGGTGATGCAGCCTAAGATGGAGCTCGCTTGCCGAAGCTCGCTTGGTGAAGATTAGGCATTTATTAAAAGTGTACCTTTTTTTTTTATTCACTACAAGTTAGCCCTTGACTGCGATCTCACCTGATGGTAAGTGATGATGCAGTCTAAGATGGTAGCGGGCTAACCCGTTAGGGGCATGGCAGTTATATTAAACTCATACCCCCTGCATTCGGATACTACACGGCATCGTACCGGAACGCTTAATCGCTTGGCGGCACGTCTTTGCCGGTAGGGTGCAGTAACTAGCCACGGTCGAAGCCTCCCACCAGACCAGGGAAAATTCAGAAATTATAAATTCCCAAATTGACCCTGCCGGGGATCGAACCCGGGACGTCCGCACGTTAAGACAACAGCGCTACACACTGCACCACGGAGGTCATCAACCTGAGGGCATTTAACGGAATCCGGAAGTGACTAGTCTACATAAACGATATCTTAGCGCGTTCGAAATAGAAACGAGGAAGTAAATCGCTTCACATCGCCACAGAATATCTAATAGTACTATCCGTAGGTACATCACGATAAGCGTGATTTTCTTATGGAATTTTCCACATCCCTACTAACCCAATTTCTAGAAGCAAACTTCAATGTTTCAATGTTTTTTTTAACTATAAGAACTCCATAAGATTGTAATAGTAAACAGGAAAATTATCTAAAACTTGTTTTGCTTATGCAGTTATGCGGTGCGTCATAATAGCCTAGTCACCTAGTGGTTTCGACGCTCGGCTTCATAAAAGGCTGAACGGGGTTCTAATAATTTTTCGCTTTCATCTAAAACAAAAACCGACTTCAAAACTATAGGTAGGTACCTATAAGTCTAACTTAAACTAAAAAAGTAAAAAAACCGGCCAAGTGCGAGTCGGACTCGCGCACCGAGGGCACGGGTTCCGTACAAACCTGTAGTAAGTTTTACGATTTATGACGTATTAAAAACAAGACGAAATGAACCGCAAAACTAACTTTGTTTGTAGAGGTTTATTGTTAATATCAAAAAATTACGTTTGTTGTATGGAAGCCCCCCTTTAATATTTACTTTATTGATATATTTAATTATTTATTTTGAAAGGTAATATACAAGTTAATATTCTGTGAAAATTTGAACCGTCTACCTGTTACCGTTTTTAATATTGAGCAAAAAAATACGAAAAAAACACGTTTATTGTATGGGGACCCCCCTTAATATATATATATTTTTAATTTTTAGTATTTGTTGTTATAGCGGCAACGGAAATACATCATTTGTGAAAATTTCAGCTTTCTAGCTATCACGGTTTATGAGATACAGCCTGGAGACAGACAGACAGACAGACAGACAGACAGACAGACAGACAGACAGACAGCGGAGTCTTAGTAATAGGGTCCCGTTTTTACCCTTTGGGTACGGAACCCTAAAAAACATAATCAGGGTATATACTTATTTTGTTTTTTGTTAATTATCTCAAAAAGCGCTTAATCAATTTAGATAAAATGTATATGGGAATTGGGATCACCTCTGAAGTATGATCCACCAAACAAAAAAAGAATCATCAAAATTGATTCATAATAATTGGTGGAATGATCGGGTAACATACAAAAAAAACAGTCGAATTGAGAACCTCCTTTTTTTTGAAGTCGGTTAAAAAGTGCTCAAAAGTGAGTCGGTAAGAGGTTGAAAATTGACCTTTAGGCTCAGTTTTTCTAACCAAAGATTTATACTAAAATCTGTTCTAATAGAGATGAGATTTTTTCAACTTAAGTAATTTCATCTGCAATTCGACCAATAATGACGGGAATTCATATCTTAAACTTGTCCTCTTTCAACACTCCCATCACTACTCGTCAAGTGGCTGTTAAGATGACGTGATCAGGGGCCATACTGCCAACGCTTAAAGCAATACATAAGCAATATTACTTGAAATGACAATTTGATGTCACAACCCTTAACGTGCCTAAAATAAAGATTATAATTCTAAAACACGAAAGTCAACAATAATGAAACAATCTTGCTTTAGAAGTTGAAAAAAGCTCATCTCTATTGGAACAGACTATAGATAATAGACCTAATTAAAATACTAATATTATAAATGCGAAAGTGTGTCTGTCTGTCTGTCTGCTTTCACGGTCCACCTGTTCAACCGATTTTGATGAAATTTGGTACAGGGATAGGTTAACCGGGAAAGGACATTGGTCTTTTGAGGAGGAAAATACCGGAAAATTGAGGAGGAATCGAAAAAACTTAGTCCACGCGAACGAAGTCGCGGGCATGACTTAGACTGCATCATCACTCACCATCAGGTGAGATTGCAGTCAAGGACTAACTTGTAGTGGATAAAAAAAAGCATCATCTAGTTAGCATATAAAATCAACCTCCTCAATGCGCGTACGTTCCTTGCCGATCTTAGATCTAAAAGCCGATTGTGTCTAGAATCATGATGACCGATGAGGCAATTAAGGCCTCTGCACAAACATGGAGAGACACGCGAGCCGGTTACGAAACGCTTCCCGTATCGCCTTGAGCCGGGCAACTTGCCTCTTACAGTGTGTCACGTGGATAATCTATACTTCTATAGGTACTAAGTAGGTACCTAGTATTATAAATGAGAAAGTTTAGACAAGTGTACCTATAACATATTTTTCAATACACTTGCTCGAAAAATGCACTTACAGAGGCAGTAAACAGGGCTTGTAAGTTAAATTTACTGCCCTCGTGCGGTAAATTTGCAGAATTGACTGCCCTCGTGCAGTAAATTTGCAGTTTTTTTTTTTTTTAAATTTAAGTCTACCTACTTCAAATAAAAAAGTTTTCTTGCAAGAAGGTTCATAATGAACCTGTAACCTGTATTCATAATGAATGACTGTGTAAGTAAAAAACCTAAAAAATAATAACATTTAGATGTAGATTGATGAAATAAATTAATGAAATTAAAAATTGTATTTGTTATAATTAATTAAAATTGTTTTAAGTTTTATAAATCAAAAAAGTAAAGGCTGAATAGTCCAGGTTGGGAGTTAAGAGCTAGAACCTAGAGCCATGAAGCCAATTAAAAAAAACCGGCCAAGTGCGAGTCGGACTCGCGCACCGAGGGTTCCGTACAAACCTGTAGTAAGTTTTAAATTATTTAAAAAAAAAACTACTTACTAGATCTCGTTCAAACCAATTTTCGGTGGAAGTTTGCATGATAATGTACATCATATATTTTTTTTAGTTTTATCATTCTCTTATTTGAGAAGTTACAGGGGGGGGGGACACACATTTATTAGTTTATCATAATATGATATATATGGTATTGGTTAGTTTATTTAGCTATTAGTATTTAAGTATATTATTATTATTATTTTTTTTTTTTTACACCACCTCCCTTTATCCCCTTCTTCATTTTCTCCCTATCGTTAAGGTTGTCTGGAAGAGATCGCTATTTAGCGATAAGACCGCCTTATTGTACCTACTCATTGTTGTTTTCTGATTTGTAACGTGTTTCATTGTATATATCTGTGGTGTACAATAAAGTATATACATACATACATACATACATTTTACCACTTTGGAAGTGTCTCTCGTGCAAACTATTCGGTTTAAAAAAAAATGATATTAGAAACCTCAATATCATTTTTGAAGACCTATCCATAGATACCCCACACCTATGGGTTTGATGAAAAAAAAATTTTTGAGTTTCAGTTCTAAGTATGGGGACCCCCAAAATTTATTGTTTTTTTTCTAGTTTTGTGTGAAAATCTTAATGCGGTTCACAGAATACATCTACTTACCAAGTTTCAACAGTTTCTTATAGTTTCGGAAAAAAGTGGCTGTGACATACGGACGGACACACAGACAGACAGACAGACAGACAGACATGACGAATCTATAAGGGTTCCGTTTTTGCCAAATTTGGCTACGGAACCCTAAAAAAGCCATTACAACAACGCGCCGTAGATAATAAATCTTTAGTGCTGTGCGCGCTATTTTTAAAAGTTTCATTGAGTTTTTCATAAAACTATTCAACAATTAGGTATTTTAGATGTGAGAAAAAAATCGCGCTATTATTAGCTGCCAAAAATCTCGAAATAAGTACGGGCGTGAGAAACCATTTTCTACCTTGTACCTACCTACTAGGGCTTTATTTTCAAGTTTTCTCACAAATGTATTTAAAAATATTGTGTGATACACGGGCGTTGCCGTTAAGGTTTTAACAAACTCGTGACGATGCAATGGTCAGCCCGATGACGCCGTAAAAACCTATTTACCGCCCATATATCACAAACTACTAATGTGGTTTCACTCCGAAACCGGAGCATCGTGATTTGGAGGATTTAGGTGGTGTGGTGCTGTGCCGGTGCGAATTGCTGGGTGGTGGGTGTTCGCATGCTATTGGTGAAGGACACGCACTGTACCACATAGATTTGTCTACGGTAGCGGATTATAGCGAATTAAACTTCTCGTTCATTCATTATCATGGACTTCCGCAAAGTAACGCCTAGGCTTCGATTCAATATTTGAATGGATGTTTGTTTGTTGTAACTGCCTCGTTGGTCTAGTGGTTGGCATGTTCGACTGTGGCCCACAAGGTCCCGGGTTCGAGTCCCGGATCGGGCCATAATTGAATACCTATTGGGTTTTTCTGACTAGAAATTTTCAGTACTAGCCCGGGGTTAGGAAGTTGGCGGTGTTTCACCCCCGTGCCTCGGAGAGCACGTTAAGCCGTCGGTCCCGGTTATTATCACTAACATGTTAATAGTCGTTAAAAGTTAAAACCCGCCAACCCGCATTGGAGTAGCGTGGTGGGTCTAAGCTCTAATTCCCTCTCTCCTATGAGAGTGGAGGCCTGTGCCCAGCAGTGGGACGTTAATGGGCTGTAGTGGTGGTGGATGTTTGTTACTCAATCACGCCAAAACGGTTGAACGGATCTGGATGTTTGGCACAGAGATAGATTATAGTCTGGAATAACTCATAGGCTACTTTTTATCCCGGAAAATTAAAGCGGTCCCGCGGAAACCAAGAAACTTAAATCCACACGCACGAAGTCGCGGGCATCACCTAGTATAGAGACTACTAGTACTACTAGTATAGATATAGGTGTAACTTGTTAAAGTCTAGCCCCACTTGAGATGCACGAAGCAACGCGGAACGTAGCGGCGAATATTATTTGTATGCTTCTCTTGGGCCCAGCTGCATACAACCTCATACAAAGAATACTGGCCGCTACGTGTCCCGCCGCGCCGCGCCTTTGTAGTGGGGCTAGACCATAATGACTCGGGAAATAATGATTTAAATCGCATCTTACATCCCAGATTATTAAGCGGTTTTCTCTGTTAACAAAACGAAATAGACTCAATTTGTGATCGACCTATGGCAACCTTTAGCCTGCTACCATCTCAGACTGCATCATCACATAGGGTCTGTGGCGTGCCCAATATTCGGAGCCAGGGTGGGCATTGGTTGGGTAGATAGTAGTCTAGTAGATACCTATTTTCAGGCAGGGTATGATGGAAAATAAGCATTAGAGCTTTTCTAACCAGGGCAAGCAATGTTTATATGCCTCTATGTCGTACACGCCACTGGAGTGGCTAAATTGTAGTAGAAATTTAAAAAAAGGCTACTCATATAGATGCATGCTCGTCTTGTCTTTACGAAACGCACGTCGCTTCGGTACGCCCTTGACGCTGTTTTGAATTGCGATTCCTACCGATAGTATAAATGCGAATCTTCTCAGTAGAATCTACTTTCCGAACCGGCGCGGTGGTAGAGCCCCGACATAATATCATAGTTGTCCTACATGAAAGAAAACATTTAATTTCATTCCGAACGTGTGTTTACTGTTTACAGAAACATATTTGGATTTTCCTTCAATCACGCCGCTACAGGGGCAAGAATAAAATATTTAAAAAGCATTTTTTGTCTGTCAAGAATTGACAGCTCCGTTATTTTCCAACCAAAATCTAGTTACGTATACCCTGACCTAATAAAATGTTTGCATCTTACTAAGTACTTATGTAACGATGTCGATGCTTGGGCTCCAACCTGCTAGACCTGTATCGGCACCGGTCTCTGCGTCAGAAAGGTCGTCAAACTTATAAATTATTTCGTAATTTCGGGGTTTCTCACGAGACGCAACGTCTAATTTAGCAATTCTTACGGAAACCTTCAAAATATTATAATTTGAAAGCTGACTCATGAAATAAATTAATAATCCGCCAAATTTAGAGTTCTCAGAGTTTCTTTAAAGCCGTTTGTTTTTTAAAAATATTCAACGATATGATTGGTTTTTGGGGTTATTCCCATCGACGCGTCGCTCGCATTCATACAAAATAGGCACCGTGGCTAATTTTGTTGTACGGCCTTAGATACAACCTCTAAACTAAATCACGTCGTTATCCTAAAGGCGTACCGTGTGAAGGGGCTTTAAATCTACTAATCCATCTAATACAAATTAGATAATAAGTAGACATGATCCGCGTGGATAAGGTCGTCAGGTTTAGGTCTTAGGTTTTCCAGGTACCTAAGGATTAAGGCTCTGTGGCGATCCATGCAAGAGACCTTCGTCCAGCAGTGGACGTCTCTATGTTGAGACGACGACGGCGACGACGAAGGATTAAGGAGTCTTAACGTTTTTCCTTCGCGAAGTAATTAATTTTCCAGGATAAAAAGTGCCATAATATTTCCTTCCCGGGATGCAACTTATCTTTATACTTACCAAACTTTATCTAACTCGGTTGAGCAGATAAAGTTAGCCGTGAAAGCGTAGCAAACAGGCATACATATTATTACCCATTTTCGCATTTATAAATTTAGCATGGGTGCAAAAGTTTGCGAAGATGTCTGTATTTTTACCTTTCACGCAAAAGCTACTGAATGAATTTTCATGAAATTTTATTAGGTTGACACATTGGAATACGAGTAGGTACTTAAGCTACTTATTCCGACATTCCCATGGGATCGGGATCTACGCGGGGGATACCACGGGACACAGCCAGTAGGTATGTAAGTACCTATGTCATAGACAACTAAAATATAAAAATAAAATACCTAGTACCATAAAAATACCATAAAAAAAATAATTATAGATCGTATTAGTTTAATAGGTTAGATTAAATATCATAATAATGTACTAGTTTTATGGATGTTGCAATTTAAACAGCAACAGGCAATATAAGTACTTACTTAGTTGATACAAAAATGATGAAGTAATAATGTAAGTGAAAGGATATCACTATAAGCACTTACATAGTACCTATCATACATACGGAAATAACGGAACAGTAAAACAGCCGTGCTACGTGCTATGGCATTATCTATACTCATGCACGCTTTTACCTTTTACCTACTATAGGTAATAGTTCTTGATGCTAATATGATGAATTTCACGCTGACTTGATAATCATACATACTGCACTTGTTTATCTGAATTAAGTACACACTACATTGAAGTACCTATAGTTCGCGCGCAAGTTGAATGCAGAGCTTATGTATATGTCACCATACATACCCTCTAGAGCGCCCCGCGGCAATCATTGCCGCTGTCAAATAGTAGATTATTAACCAAGGGGATAAAGCAGTGTCTTCTGTCGCGGGTGACGATTTAAATCGCGAGCGTAACGAAGGACTCGAGGTTTACTCCCGAGCGTAGCGAGGGTGTTAAAAACTTAAATCACGAGCGAAGCGAGGGATTTAAGACGAGTCCTGAGTGTAGCGAGGGATTTAAGTTCACCCAAGACTAAGACAGCTTTATCACCGAGGAAAATACTCTACTTTTCGTACCATTTGCGAAAAAATTAACACAATAATAATATGAGATAAGCATTTATCAAATCAAATATAAATATTATAAATGCGAAAGTTTGGATGGATGTATGGATGTATGGATGGATGTTTGTTACTCAATCACGGCGGAACGGTTGAACGGATCTGGATGAAATTTGGCAAAGAGATAGATTATAGTCTGGAATAGCACATAGGCTACTTTTTATCCCGGAAAATTAAAGAGTTCCCACGGGAATCAAAAACCTCAATCCACGCGTACGAAGTCGCGAGCATCAGCTAGTAAATATTATAAATGCGAAAGTTTGGATGGATGTATGGATGTATGGATGTTTGTTACTCAATCACGCTCCAACGGCTGAACGGATCTGGATGAAATTTGGCACAGAGATAAAGTATAGTCTGGAATAGCACATAGGCTACTTTTTATCCCGGAAAATTAAAGAGTTCCCGCGGGAACCGAAAAACCTTAATCCACGCGGACGAAGTCGCGGGCATCAGCTAGTTAAAAATAATGACAATTAAAAGTAAAAGTTAACATTTGAAACATTGGTCCAATTATTGATAGAGAGAGTTACATTATCGTTTATGTATTTGAAGAAAACAAAAACGCGGCAAATTCCTAGACTAATATTTTTTTGTCGGAAAAGCAGGCAGTCAAAAAGGCATCAAGCTCATACGGCCTCGTCGGTTTTCGTCATTTAATTTAATAATCATAACTGCATAATAAATGCGTATTCCTTTTTCAAAAAGATGTATAATGCTTTATATACAAACTCAATGGTGTAAACACAGATGTAGTTCAGTATAAATTTCGGTAAGTATTCCAAATTTAAATCACATTCTTCCCCTAGAGGATGAATGAAATTCAGTACAATTTTCTTTCCCTGTTTTTAACAGATTAAAAATGACTATTGTTATGTTCGCTTTTTGTGGCATAGAATGACACTTTTTTGAGCAAGTGGTACGAAAATAAATATATAAGCTCTGCATTCAACTCGCATGCGAACTATATAGGTTTGTGTAGGACGTAGGTGATCACTTACCTACGAGCTGAACCTTGACTAAGATTTAAAAAAAATTGAAGTAGCTGTAGGTACATAGAAGCAAAGATATTATAATATAGAGTATGTCGAAGGACGCTTTATTATTCTACATTTTTATAGATAGGTAACTTAGGTACATAATATATTGAGGCAAAACAAAGAAAAATCTACCTAATAGTTTCAGGGAAAGCGGACCTATTTTTCCTTGGTTCTTCATGGTTCTACCACGGTAGTAGGTAGGTAAATTGGTTCTACCCTTCGAATAACTTAGATTCTACCCAGTCATCTAGAATCTGTTAGGCAAACTGTTGCTCAAACTAATGTTGCTCAAAATAATGTTGTGAACTAATGTGTTCGTTCTTCTTCTTTTGTTTAGTGGCTACGCGCGTCGAGCGATTGATCCATAGTAATTTTTTTTTTTTAAAGCGGAGAAACTTATTTTATTCTAGTAAAATCTAAAAAAAACGGAATTTTGGAAAGGATCATGGTAGAAAATAATATAAAATGGAATATACCTACATACTAACTAGTTAACTACATATATTTACAGTTTAATATCATTAAGTAGGATAAATGAGGAAAAAAGTTGATATACACAAGGTTCGTCAGAGGACAAGAGGATGTCAACAGAAGTCAGAAGTGGGATCTAACACTGAATAAGTGGCTCAAACGCTCGCCGCGCGGAGCCACTAAACAAAAGAAGAAGAAGAAGAACACTGAATAAGACCCTGGTAAAATGCATCCCTGTTAAATACTGGGCATGTTAAAAATATATGGTTCAAAATGTGTTCCTTCGTTATATTATTATAAAAAATAAAATAAAAAAACCGGCCAAGTGCGAGTCGGACTCGCCCACCGAGGGTTCCGTACAAACCTGTAGTAAGTTTTACGATTTATGACGTATTAAAAATAAAAATTACGTTTGTTGTATGGGAGCCCCCCTTTAATATTTACTTTATTGATATTTAATTATTTATTTGGAAAGGTAATATACAAGTTAATATTCTGTGAAAATTTGAACCGTCTACCTGTTACCGTTTTTAATATTGAGCAAAAAAATACGAAAAAAACACGTTTATTGTATGGGGACCCCCCTTAATATATATATATATATTTAATTTTTAGTATTTGTTGTTATAGCGGCAACGGAAATACATCATTTGTGAAAATTTCAGCTTTCTAGCTATCACGGTTTATGAGATACAGCCTGGAGACAGACAGACAGCGGAGTCTTAGTAATAGGGTCCCGTTTTTACCCTTTGGGTACGGAACCCTAAAAAAAATATTTAATATAATAATTTAACCACTTACTTACTTACTATTTTTAAATGTTACTACAAAAAAAGAAGGTTTTCTATTTGGCGCGTTTTTTTATACAGTAAGTACTTCGGTAGGTACAAGTACTTACCTAAGTAAAGACTCTACGTCATGCAGAATTGACTGGATTTTCACAAAATAATCTCTTCTAATATGATGTTTTAATCCTAATCACAAATTATTTACTATCATTGCTCAGAATAGAAGAAATTGGATTTATCGAGTTGATGTGGGGAAGAGGTATCAACTATCAAGTACCTACCTCCGTCCAAAAACTTAAATGAGTGAGTAAATCTTAAGTAAATAAATGATTGTAAAAAAACTCACCAAAGACAATCCATCAGAAGTGCCAATAAAAATAACATTTAAACACAGCAAGAAAACCGTAGTCCGTAAAATATTAAATAACGACATTTTTTATTTAATTCAACACTAAAATTAATATTTAATGCAAATATTCACATCGAAATTTTTTTTTATGTCTTGGTTCAAGGCAGTAGGTCGTACTTGTATTCGTTTGTCGAACGGCCGGACACCGAATGAGGCTGCCTCGGTGAGGGCTGATCGAGGGACCGAACCAACCTTGGCAATCAAGGCCCACTGAATCATATACGGGTACCTATCGCTATTCTTTGAAGTTAATGAAAAAAGCCCGGCCAATAATTGTGAGCTGGACTCCCGCTCTGAGGGTTCCGTAGATTAAAGGAAACGTAAAATTAGTATGTAATGTAGGTTATAAGTATATATTCAACTAGATGATGCCCGCAGACGCGTGGATTAAGGTTTTTGATTCCCGCGGGAACTCTTTAATTTTTCGGGATAAAAAGTAGCCTATGTCCTCCCCCGAGATACATACTATCCATAAGCCGAATTTCATCAATCGGTTGAATAGCAGACGGACAAACAGACAGACACACTTTCGCATTTATATTATTAGCGTGGATTATGCTGTATCTTGGGCGAAATCATATTTGCAGCCGCTGTAATACAGCAAAAATATTGTAGTCAATTGGGTCATTAAATATAATACTTACCACCGAATTATTGAATTACCTACTGTCCGACCAACTTATCTGACCCGTTGAAGGCGTCGCTAGTGTATAGAAAAATAAAAACAAAAACTAAATAGAATAGGCCACCGGGTCAGATAAGTTTGTGGATGTCTATTATGCTATGATAATGCAATGTGACACGATTGACGATACGATTTGACGACCTCCGTGGCGCAGTGTGTAGCGCTGTTGTCTTAACGTGCGGAGGTCCCGGGTTCGATCCCCGGCAGGGTCAATTTGGGAATTTATAATTTCTGAATTTTCCCTGGTCTGGCCTGGTGGGAGGCTTCGGCCGTGGCTAGTTACCACCCTACCGGCAAAGACGTGCCGCCAAGCGATTTAGCGTTCCGGTACGATGCCGTGTAGAAACCGAATAGGGGTATGGGTTTAATATAACTGCCATGCCCCTAACAGGTTAGCCCGCTACCATCTTAGACTGCATCATCACTTACCATCAGGTGAGATCGCAGTCAAGGGCTAACTTGTAGTGGATAAAAAAAAAAAAAAAAAAAAAAAAAAAAAAACCATCATTACCGTTGATCATTACTAAGTATTCTAGTAGGTACGGAACCTTAAAAATGATCAACACTTTTGATAAGTGGTTAATTAAGTTTTTTTCACTTCTCGTCTGTTACTTACTTAGTCATTGATTTTTTTGCACGTAAGTATTACGAACGACGTGCTGTACGTACAAACAGAACAATTATAATATTAAATAGTTGATAGTTAATATTTATTTGCTTTTTCTATGTAATTGCGTGGTAATGCCCCTATTCCCAGTTATTGCTAGAATTAGATGATAAAGGTTATACCTACTTACCTGTATTTTCCTATAATTATTATTATAGGTAAGTAACTAGGTACCTACTTAGGTATTTTATCTTCATAATATTACGTAGGTGGGTGCATACCTACTTAAGTTACTTACTATTATAGTTCTAATAATAGAGAGGTTGTAGCGCAGCAGAAATAATAATTAACTAGTAGCTACTGAGCTTTTATTTATAGTTTATATCTATTGTACCTACCTAAGTATACCTAGTAAATATTAAATTTTTAGCTAAGTAAGGTAACGGGCCCCTGGTTCGTGATAGTACGTTATTTCGTTAGGTTTGTTTCTGGCGCAAAAAATACAATTTGAATAATATTTATTTAAAATGTACATTTGTACAAAATCTCTATCATTTAAGCTGTCTAAAAAATCAAGTGTAAACATTTTGGCTACTAAACTGAAAGCAATACGACGCTCGAAACTATCAGTCGGCCACAAACATCTGTGCGGCTTGCGTTTATTAGGTACTTGTCACCGTAAGGTTAGCGCTCGTACTTCTTAAGCTTACAGAAAGGCATAGCTAAGTCCATTTGAATAAAATTTTTAATAGGGCTTTTAGGTGTTCCTTAAAAATTGATTTGACTCGGAAAAATTAATATCATAAACAAGCATAGAATTCCGTCAAAACTGCAATAAATCGAAATAGCGGTCATTTTATTTTTCGTGTGTCCCCTAGTTCGTGACACTAACGAATTAGGGACATTTTAGATACATTTTTGTTGCTTGTGTATTTATTTAATAATCAAGATAATTTGAATGTAAATTAAAAAACAAAATATAATGTATTTGATTAAGTTTCTCAGGAGCTAAATTCGGTATATGTTTTATTCACTAGAATTCTTATAATACGAGTTTGAAGGTGACCTGAATTTACAATTATTAGATAAATTCGCATAGGTACCTACTATCAGCTTAATTTTGTTTGTTATTCGATTAAGTTCATGTAATTATGTATATTATTATTATTTAAAGGGTAGTTAATAGTTAAATTACGTAATTTAAAAATGATCTACAAAATTGAGTGCTGGAATTTCCAAAAATCAATATCACGAAATAAGGGACAGTCTATTTTGCACTTTTCCATAAGATCGTAACAGATAATTGATAAATCTATACTGGTAGGCTACTTAAACGTGAAATCGGTACATTTATTTAGCTTTCATTATGTAGTTACGTATCTTAGCTTGTTATGAATTCAGTTACATATTTGAGTTCGTAATTTTGTTTTGTACCGAATGAAAGCTGTAATAATAATAAATAATGTCCTCCCGACCTAATTTCGGCCACGGCGGCCAATCTCCGGAGAGATTAGCCATCTGCGCGGGAGATATTATAGTGTGCACAGGTGCACTCTCCGTTCCTTTACTTTTATAGCCTGATGGGACGGAGAATCCGACACGACCGGAGATAGATCAGGTGCAGGACCGACGGCTTAACGTACTCTCCGAGGTACGGGGGTGGAACACCGCCAACTTCTTAACTTCGGGCTAGTACTGAGAATTTCTTGTCAGAAAAACCCAATACTAGTTATGACCCGACCCGGGACTCGAACCCGAGACCTTGTCAGCTGCAGTTGAACATGCTAACCACAAGACCAACGAGACAGTTTCCGTGGGAAAAGCTGTATATAGTGTCATTAAGCTGGATCTCACTCTCATATTTTTTTCATTAATTATTTTTTATAAAAAATATCTTTATTCCTGTTCCTCTTCTTAATTAGCAATAAATTATCAGAAATCGCTGTAAAAACTATATCCCGTAATAGGGGCCACGAGTTCACGAACTTAGAAGCAGCTAGCCAAATTTTATCACGAAATAGGGTTCAAATAAGAGGTCCACAAATAAATTAATATAAAAAGAACTACAAAATACAAAAACATAATTCATGCATTAAATTACTGGCAAAATACCAATAAACATCACACAAAAGCTTTCAAACTGATAATATCGTGTTTAGGAATTTAATTGAAAAATCTTAAACTCTTAAGAGCCTTAACATACCGAAATAGGGGGCACTTACCTTAGACTCTAAGTACTAATTATTTTTAACTTGCTGATGCCCGCGACGTCGTCCGCATTGATTGAGGTTTTTTTGTCCCCGCGGGAGCTCTTTAATTTTCCGGGATAAAAAGTAACCTATGCTATTCCAGACTATAATCTATCTCTGTGCCAAATTGCATGCAGATTCGTTCAGCCGTTCTTCCGTGATTGGGTTTACAAACATCCATCCATCCATACATCCATACATCCATCCATCCATCCATCCATCCATCCATCCATCCATCCATCCATCCATCCATCCATCCATCCATCCAAACTTTCGCATTTATAATATTAGTATAGATTGATAAATAATAATTATTAAGCAACAAAGGTGATACAATAGGTACATCAACTATGGTTAAGGTTTATGCTTAATTTAGGTAGACCTGAGTTGCGTGTGCGTTGAGGTCTAATGCACGCGGAAGTTGGCGGTAGAGCTTTACAATTTTCCTTTTCCGCGTAACTAAGCGTTATACCTACTACTATTACCTATTCTGTGGTTATACGCAGCTCTACCTTAGCTTTTGCTAGCTACTGAAAGAGGTAATTAATAATAATGAGTAGAGCATATTGTAAACAATAGTCGTGGGGTTCGAACCTACGAACAATACGTAGGTAGGTCATAGGTAGGTAGGTACAATAGGTAGGTATGTAGGTAGGTATACGAAATTGAAAATATTGAATCAATAAATGATTTCTGAATTTATGCCGCATACTAACACAAATGACTAAATAAATGTACGGTGTATTAGAAAAGTACCTAATTAAATTTTTGTTAGTGAGAAAGAACCGGGGTGTTTGATCCGTCTACTCAGATACTTAGGTATCTTGACTCAGATTAACTAGTGGTTCGCCCCGAAATGAGACCTCGCGGTATCCATTAACTTTTACAGAGCGCCATCTATTGACATCATTGTGAAATTCTGTTAAAAATACTGAAGCTCATTAAAAATTAAATAATTTCGTTTCCTTATAATATTTATCTAATTTTAGTATTTGTTGTTCAAGAACAGGATATTATTCAAATAGGTAATTGATCAAGTTTCAGGCTCAGCCTTTCAGAAAATTGAGAGTTCTGAGGTCAACTTGGGACGTTAGAAAATCTCCACTTTGAAAGCCCCCCATTTCGTCAATTTTAGGGGAAAAATTTAAAAGAAAATATTTCTTGACTTTATTCCAGGGATGTTACGGAGCTTCGATTCCGATTCCGATAAGTCGGAACTTCCGATTATTATTACACTTTCGGTCCGATTTCGGTTCCGAAACTTTTTAATCGGAGGTTTTAATCGGAGGTCGAATAGCAAATAGGAATTTAAACGATAAAAGGTTATTTTATAATTAAAATGAAAAAAGGTTGACTGAATGATGTTTTTATGTGTTTTTACTTAAATGAAAAATATCTCTCTTATGACCACTTCTGACTCTGCCTCTGACTCCGACTCTGCCTCCGACTCCGGTTCCGATTCCGGTTCCGATTCTGGTTCCGATTCCGATAAATCAAATTTAAAAACTCCGATTCCGACTTCGGTTCCGATAAAGTTACCTCCGTTACATCCCTGCTTTATTCCTAATTATCTTTAAAATGATTATACCCTCTGTGATTATACCGCAACCACAGACCGCAACCACAGACCGCAACCTTAAGTAACGCACAGACCACACTGTGGCACAGACATAATAAGTAACGCTATAAAAAATATTTTACTTCGCATTCGCTTCTATGAGAAAAGTTATAAAAATCAACTTTTTAAGCCATATTCGGCTGGAGGCCATCGGTTTAAATATTAAATTTAAATTTGAAGTAATTACGTTCAGTAATTCAGAAGATTTAAGGCTCTGACAGAAGGAAGGACGGAAGGACGGACGGACAGACAAGTGCTAATTCACTCAAGTAATTTAGAGACCTTCGCTTCGCTCGGTCAACTAATAATATTATTATTATGTATTTATTCTGAGACGGCATATTATGACGTTGTATAAAGTTTTGTTGTGCATTTAGCTATACGCACAGATATATTCCAGTGGTAGGTATACCTTAAGTATACGGCATGCTCGGAGGATTTTCTAAGGTTTAATGTGATTTTAGACTAAGACGTATTATAACGACACGCTAGTCAATACGTCGCAAACACAAAAAAAAACATTATATTCTGGTATCCTCAAGGTATCCTACATATAAATAAAATATAGTTAACCGATTACCGATTCTCAAGTAATCTTTATCTAATATCTCAAACTAATAATTATTCTTTATTGACCGAGCGAACCGAAGGTCTCTGAGTCTACTTGACCGAATTGGCACTTGTCCGTCCGTCCGTCTGTCAGAGCCTTATAAATTCTGAATTACTGAACGTAATTATGTACCTACTTCTGTAAACTGATGGCCTTCAGCCGAATATGGCTGTAAAAGTTATAAAAATCTTTATTTCAGGGGGGCTCTCAGAAGCGAATGCGAAGTAAAATATTTTTCAATACGGTTGTCAAACATGGCGCACTTTCAGAGGCTGTAGTTATGATTCGAAAATTGAATCTTTCGCATAGGCATCTTACTTTTACACGGTCGTGACTTACTTTTACAAGCTCGACACTTACTTTTGCAGTTTAGTTTTAAATTTTCCAAGTCAATTAAAAAAGTTTAGTAGCAAGGAGTTTTCATACATAGAATATAATCGGATAGGCTTTTTACGAGGAAAAATGAATGAATCCGTACGTTTTAGCATTGAATTTCCAAAATCCTTTTAAATGGTTGTTGGTTATATTTAATTACCAGTTTTAATTTAATTATTTTCAACATTTGACAAAAATCGAATAGGCTGTATACGCGTAGGTACGAACCCGTAGCCTAGTTTCGTTGAAAAAAAAAATATGTCCAGGTGTAAATACGCGCCATTTGCTGAATTTTTTTATTTTATAAGTGATAAATTGATTATATTTTTGTTAATATGAGTTCTAGTACTAATGATGAAATGGAATTAACTCCACCAGATATTTTATCTGAGGCGAAAACTGCGCAAGATGGAATTTTGCCCCCAAAATCTCGAGAAAGATATATGACGGCTTACAATAATTTTATTTCATGGAAAAAACATAAAAAAACTAAGTCATTCTCTGAAAATGTTTTGTTAGCTTATTTTCATGAATTGAGTGGAAAATATAAACCATCTACATTGTGGTCAAGTTATTCCATGTTAAAAACTATCTCAATTTTCAGAATTAATTACTATGTACGTATGTATGTTGAAATAAACTTGTAATTCGTTGATTTGTTTATTACTATTTCCCACAACTGTATTGAAAAACGTCGTGTGATACACGTGTGTGAAGGTTATTGCAAACTCGTGACATTAAAAACCCTCACCTTCGGCTCGGGCTTATTAATGACAGCTCGTTTGCAATAACCTACTTTCCACCCTTGTATCACAATATACTATTTTATAGCGTTACCTAAGGTTGCGTTATATCATTTTAAAGATACCTAATTATGAATAGAGTCCAAAAATATATATTTTTTTAATTTTTCCCCTAAAATTGACAAAATGGGGGGCTTTCAAAGTGGAGATTTTCTAACGTCCAAAGTTGACCTCAGAAGTAGAACTCTCAATTTTCTGAAAGTCTGAGCCTGAAACTTGATCAATTATTTGAATTATATCCTTAACTTGAACAACAAATACTAAAATTAGATAAATATTGTAAGGAAACGAAATTATTTAATTTTTAATGAGCTTCAGTATTTTTAACAGAACTTCACAATGATGTCAATAGATGGTGCTCTGTAAAAGTTTATGGACACGTATTAACTGCACAGACATATAACTGTGCCATCCCTAAACTTCAAAGTTCAATGTCAAATCAAAGGCTTCCTTCCTGTGCCTTCGTCATTGGTCAAATCATGGAGGAAGGAATTACGACTGCCGTCTAAGGAGGTAGGACTAAAATAAAAACTAAGAATACTATATTTTATCCAATTTCTGTTTATTACCATCACGTAAGTGTGAGTGAAACAAAATATCGCTGTTTGTGTCTATTCGATTAGCAACTGGTCACAAGGTTCAGATTGTCAAATTATATCTTTTATCTTTTAATACTGTCAAATTCAAAATACCCTATTCTTGTACGAATAATACGGGTCGTTAACTGTACACATAATTTTGTTGCTTAGTATTTGTTTGCTTACATTCGAGGTTACAGAAAAGATTTTTAAGAATTTCTTTATTTAAAGTAAATTTCTAAGGTGCATAAAGCTCTAAAATCAAAGCCAAGTGTCCACAAAAAATGTATTGTGCCTTTGAGGGACGTAAATCCAATAGTTTAAGAAAATAAAATGATACAGAATCTGTCGGGTTTCATCGGTGAGTTTTGGCAATGGTTCTTGTTTAAGACTAAGGATTTTACTAGTAAATAGGTAAGCAAAGGTAAGAAAAAGTAAATAAATATGTTTAAGTACTCAATTACATACTTATTTAATAATAATAATGATATTTCGCCAAAACGCTTTTAGGTTACTAGTGCTGTGAAATAGATTATTGATAATTATTGCACTAGTACGTACATACGAGTATTATGTACTCTCTAATCTCTATGTTGTAGATTTCCTTAAAAATGAACTAATAAAAAGGAAATGGATAGAAATGATAAAAAGACCTAATAGGGTACCGCGGCATAACAGTCGTATTTGCTCAAAACATTTCACAGAAGACTCATTTTTGCCAAACGAATACACCAAATGTAGGCGACTGAAATCAAATGCTATACCCACTATAAATTTACCCCAAGAAATAGGCGTTATCACGACAAGAAAGTTTAATGTTTATAAATTAACTAGCTGACCCGGTGAACTTCGTACCGCCAACTTATCTATAAGAATAAAACAAATAAACTATCCTATCTTTTAAGTTAGACCAAATTACAGATAGTTACGAAGTTTGATCAAAATCGGTTCAGTAGTTTCAGGGTTTATCCCGAACATACCTACATCGTGACACGAGATTTTTATATACTTATATAAGATCGGATATTATATTGTACCAATTTTTACCCGACTACGACAAAGCCCAAAGGAAGGGTTCTGGAGTATGATTTTAGCTGTCGATGGTATTTAGCTATTTACGAATGTTCCTCCGTTACACCTTCATGAAGCAATCATAATCAAATAATTACGAAAGTTGGTGGTATTCTCTAAAATTGATTTGGTGTAACGATCGCAATGGCTTCCACTCTCCCGCTAAAGGTTAAAATGCATTAATACACCAAGAACGCCGTAAGTGCAGCCAATCAGAGGTCATCACGATTGTTACACTGATGCAATAATTTTTAGATAATACGAGTTTTTCTAATTAGAATTCTTTTTCTAATTTTTTTCTAAAACATTAGATATTTGCGGTATTATACTGTCATCATTTCATTTTGAAATGGGATATTTGGAAGACGATATTTTGGGCAAATTATATTCTTTGTACATGTAGTATGTAAATAAAATAAAATATATTGAAACTTACTAACTAAACTGCATTTTAATCAATAACCCCGTGCGTAATTAGTATAAGGAGTGTGGTGCCAACCACGTAAAGATTTTTTTTAGTTTTAATTAATTTAGTAACTAGTAATATAGTTAAAATTTTACCTTCTTTTATAAATTATTTAGTTGCTATTTGGGTTTAAATAAGGTTATTTATTATTATTTTTAGTATTAAATAAATAAATAACAAGAAATTTGTAATCAATAAATGTACTACTTTGATTTCAGTAAAGTAGTTAATTATTAAAACTAATCTGTCGTACTATGCGGGCTAGTTCGGGTTGCTAGATTCAAGAAAATTTTGCGACAGTGGCGCCCCTATTTATTTCACGACTTTTTTGCCAAGCTATAGTACCTATGGCTTGTATATTTTTATAATTATTGTTAAAATCTGTCATCACCTATCCCGAAGGAACCCTATAATTTTTGGGATAAAAATATTCTCTAAGTTAGGTATCCCAGGGCAGAAAAGTATGTCAAGTTGCAATCAATCCATATTGCAACTTGATAGTAAGTATTTACTGGTTTGAACGTGATCGGCTAACAGGCAACAATAAAAAGTAACTGTATGGATACTGTTTTAGGCTCTTTATGGATACTAAAGCATTCTCTATTTTAAGATTGTTTTATACAAAAATCATCATTTATATTTCACAGATTACGTATGTTAGACAATAATATAAACGACTGCCACCCATCACTAGGAAAATCCTACCTAGTGACAAACTAAAAACACAATCTTACTTCTATAGTCTTCATTATTCTATGGGTCAAATCAAACCACAGAGTATTAATTATTATCTGTGAGCCCAATGCTAGGAGTTTCAGTCTTTTGTTTCTGTGTGTTTATGGGTGCGTTCCGAAATACACTGAGAGCACTGAAAGTCCCCAGTAAAGAGCACTGCCAGTGCTCGCAGTGCTTATAACGGAACACACACTATGTGTTCTGTGGCCCAACGTCAAACACTGGTCAAAGTTTCAAACAGACTCAAACAAAAAAACAACATCAAACATTTATAACCTCAACATTCACAGAATAAATAATTATTACACCTAGTTAATAAATGAATATATTCCTATAAAATGTCGCTAGAGCTTGAAGATGAAATATTTTCGGACCTTAAGGTATTTAATGTGACATGAAGCAAAACTTTTTTATTATCAAAAACAGCATAGCATCTAAAACTTGTCTCGATATGTTTCAGTCGCCGTCTATTTTCGAAGATTTAAGCGAAAACGTGAAAAATTATTTACTGAAACCTGAAAGACTATCCATCCACAAGTGGGAGAGGTCGCAGACATTCTGGCATAGAACTAGCGATCTCGATTCAGTGCGTAAAAACGAAGATTTGGAGGAACCTGATACTACTTTCGAGGTAAGTATAAACTGCTGATATCCTTTTTTATGGTGAAAAGCGACTAAATATTCTCTTCCATGGATAAAATTTGGCTGGGCTTTAGTATATTGTCCGCGACGGAGGGGGAAGAGGATGGCGGGAGGGGATCTACTCCCCCTCCAAGCTAAACTCGTCGAATCCTAATAGTTTTCGAGATATTAATTTTTTTTAATTTTGAGGTTAGGTTCTTAAAATTCCTGCATATCTCTGATAGTTAATTTCTTAAATAGAATGGGCTACGCCAGAAGACTCGCTTCTGGGCTCAGCTTTAGTATACTACCCGCGGAGTTGGACGTTCATATTTTTTTTTACAGAAAGACCTTTATGTGGTAAGCCTTGCACTAAAATCTTTTATGTCGGAAACTAATACTTTTCGAAAAATAATTTTTTGAAAATTCGCAATTCTTCATCACTTTTCACTATTTCTTAAAATCACTATATCACTATGATAATATTCACTAGTCTATGTAAAACGAAACTTTAGCACGCCAACTAAACGTCAATGAGTCTGTAATCTATGGCAAATGTCGTAAGAAATAGTGAAAAGTGATGAAGAATTGCGAATTTAAAAAAATTATTTCTCGAAAAGTATTAGAAATCAACGTAAAATATTTTAGTGTGAGGCTTACCACATCAAGGTCTTTCTGTAAAAAAAATATGAATGTCCAACTCCACGGACAATATACTAAAGCTGAGCCCCTAAATTCAAGCTACTTATCTGAGTGTTACAATGAAACAATTCCTCATTCTATGTAGAATAGAATAGTTTTTTTCTACTACTAATTAAACTTTTTCAAATACACTAAAATTTTCCAGTGAGTCACTCACTTCACTTTCTTATTACTTACTCTGTATTTATACATCTTTAATATTCTTCCTATTCTTTCTTAATGTGTATTATAACAGGCTCTCCGAGACCTTCTCACAGGTGAAATAGTTGTCCTAGAAGAAATAAGTATACCAGCTGAAGATGATGAGGACAGTCTCTCTATGTCCCGAGCACCTCTGCCTCCGAGCCAGGCCACTCGGGGGAGCATCATGCAGAATCCCTTCTTACCGGCCGGCTTCGAACAGGAGCTGCAGCAAATGCTGGATGAAGCAGCTAAAACTGGAGAGATATTGATAGATTTGGAAGATGTTGAACCTGGGAAGTTTTTTGGGGAAGGTATGACTTTAACAAAGCCAAGGAAGGTACAACCCTTGACAGCATGAGGGAGTTTACATACTGCAAGTTATAACTTGTTACTAAATACACAGAATTGACCATTTACTATAATTATATTGAAGTTATTTGTTATTGGTGCTGTTTTCAGTTGTATACAGTGTAGGAAGGCAAAGGGGTTTAAACCCAAGGGGTGCGGGGGACAGCCCCGTTGTAAGGGTTTGGGCCCAGGTAGATGCCTTAGGCTTAGCGCCTGGCGACATACAGTGAGATAGTTAGTTGGCACCGCACCGTCTTCACCCTCAGACGTGCGATATTAAGTTGTGTCTCACTCCGCGATTCAAGGGTATCATCGCGTTATAAAGTCACCCATTGTAATTATTCGTGATACGACTTATTATATTTTAATTGTCGTGTTACATTGGCGCCCAACGTGGGGCAAGAGCTCTCTGAGAGTGTAAACATTGTTCCCTCGTTAGCTCTAACTAAATTAATAGAGGAACACCCTGTGTAGCTACGTGACGTTTCATATTGTAACGCATAAACCTTACGAGGAGAAGTAGCTTTATGCCACAGATTGTTATATAAATCTAAAACCAGACCTGCCTTTCTTAAGAAATCTATCCCCAAGAGCGTTTCATTATCACGCGCCTGGGGTAGCACTATAAACGTGAGTTCTACCTCTATGCCTTGAAGTGTAACCTTAAGATCGGCTAGCTTTACCTCAAGGTCACGCACTATGCCATCTGCTAGCTTCACTTCCATCCGACTGCTACGTAAAGGGTGCCCTAACTTTAATAACAAAGCGTACAAGCTCGAGCCTGCAACGCTACGCTTCGCAGCTGTATCGACTAACCCAGTACCGTTATGACCCATAATGTTAATGCTAAGAATAGGTCTACTATTACTATTGTTACCGTTTTGGGGTTGTGCCTCAGTCGCTAAATTATCACTAAAACTAGTTATACAAATACTCTTAGAGTCCATAGAGTAGAAAGAGTTATTTATGTCTCTACCTGAGTTGCACTTCTTACAATTAGAACGGGTCACGTTTTTGTCCCCACAAACGTAACAAGAAACGATTTCTTGCTTATTCCGCAATTTATAGCACGTTGCACGGTCATGGTTTGACTTTTTACAATACACGCAAAACACTTTCACTCTTTCACTGGACGATCGCGTAGCGGCGACCGTATCTTTAATCACGTCGCGAGGAGGCGCCATATCCGTTGAAGCACGCGACGCGATAGCCGACGCCGTAGTAACGCCAACATCAGGACCCAGACTAGGTCAAAAGGGGGAGTATGTAGGAAGGCAAAGGGGTTTAAACCCAAGGGGTGCGGGGGACAGCCCCGTTGTAAGGGTTTGGGCCCAGGTAGATGCCTTAGGCTTAGCGCCTGGCGACATACAGTGAGATAGTTAGTTGGCACCGCACCGTCTTCACCCTCAGACGTGCGATATTAAGTTGTGTCTCACTCCGCGATTCAAGGGTATCATCGCGTTATAAAGTCACCCATTGTAATTATTCGTGATACGACTTATTATATTTTAATTGTCGTGTTACAACAGTCAATAAAACTAAACAAATAAACTTTCCATTGCATCTATAGTATTGTTAAATTAGTCAATTAGTTAAAAGGATGACTTATTTAAATTGTGAATGAAATGAAATTTATTCATTTGTGAGAATATGGGATGATACAAGATGTTTATAATTAAAATTAGAACTGCATATACCATCACCTGTATTACAAATTTCTTTGAGTTATATTTTTAATTACCTACTTATTTAATTACCTACTTATTATATTGATTATCTCAGTTGTTTAAAAATTTCTACAGAAAACCTATTTTTAACTATAATAATAAATAAAATATTCGAACTGCAGCTTAAAACCATTACAGTATAGAAAATATGTACAAAATTAATAATTTATGTCATGTTATGAAAATCCTAAATTGATAATTTATTTTGTCAGCCTATGGCTCGGGTTCCCCATGGATTTGGGATTTCCCCTGGGACCTTAGGTAGAGGTATTTCGTTAATTCTAAGAAATCCGTTGTTACAAAGTTTGTTTGTAACAATTACTTAATTTTACAAAATTTTAAATTAATTGATACAAACAAACTATGTGCCAATGGTTTTCGGTCAATACTTTTTGGAAAATGTCCTTTGGATATCATGTAGGCATCCGCTAAGAAAGGATTTTTAAAAATTTAACCAAATAGCTATTGCTAGTGGATATTAATTATGAATTAATATCCACTAGCAATAGCTATTTGCTTAAATAGTTTTGAAACATTGTTCCAGAATTTCTGACAACTGCTCCAGGTACTAAGGAAAGTGTTGTATTTGCTGATGATGGCATAACATTACTGAATCAAGTTGACAAAGATGCACCTCAAGAAGGAAATGAAGAAATTGAACAAATTAACTTAGAGGAGTTGGTTGATAGCAATTCACATTTAGTAGGTAAATGATCTTATGTTTGAATTTAATTTTTTAAGAAATTCTTAGGGATTAATTATTAATTTATAGTAAAAATCCTACCAATATATTATGTAATATCAAATATCAAATAAATATTATAAATGCGAAAGTTTGGATGGATGTATGGATGTTTGTTACTCAATCACGCTCCAACGGCTGAATGGATCTGGATGAAATTTGGCACAGAGATAGATTATAGTCTGGAATAGTACAAAGGCTACTTTGTATCCCGGAAAATTAAAGAGTTCCCGCGGGAACCGAAAAACCTCAATCCACGCGGACGAAGTCGCGGGCATCAGCTAGTGCTTCAATAAATCGGTACGATGTTTTACTTTTCTTTTGCCTTTCTATGTAAAATTATTGCATAATTTTAAAACTTGATTTGAATACAGCATTTTATATTCAGGTCTTTGGCAAGAAGACAACGAGCAAAAAGAAACAAAAAAGCCCAAACCAAAGAGAGCACACATAGAAATAGAAAAAGACGAAGATAATTTCCTAGAGAGCACTGTCATACATCCTCCAGTAGAACTTCCGCAAATACCAATTCTAAATATTACTAACTCTGCGGTCAAAATGGGGGTCACTTCTACAGAGTGGGCGGAAACGATAGATGTCTCTCTACCTGTGCCTGAGTTCAGAGAGAAATTAAATGTTTTGGCACATACTTATCCCTTCGAATTGGATACTTTTCAGAAACAGGTAAGTTATAGGTCTAAAAATTACTAGTTCTATGGAAAAAATGGAAGTAACTTTAACACGAAATAAGATATTTAGGTTTAATTAAATATTTAGGGCATGTTCTCACCGGTGACCACAGGGATGACTTAGACATAGAGAGAGGGAGAAGGGCCCTCTTGGTTCGGTGTAACATGCTTGCTCGCAGGTTCTCCAAATGCAGCAAGGACGTCAAGCTTACATTATTTCGTGCATATTGTCAATGTTTTATACATGTCAATCATGGACGAAATATAAGCGATCGACTATGAGCACCATTAGGGTGCAGTACAATGATGCATACCGCATCCTAATGAGATTGCCGAGATACTGCAGCGCATCGAGCATGTTCGCCGAGGCGGGAGTCCCTGACTTCTTCGCGATTGTTCGAAATCGTATAGCCTCCTTCTGGGGCAGATTGCGACACTCGAATAACGCCATTCTTGAGATATGATCATATGTCAGGACAGATATTTGACCACTGGCGGCGTGTCCACCGGGACGCAAATAGGAAGTAAAGCTTGAAATAAGTTTTCTAGCTTAATTTTAACCTAAATTTTTACTCACTTTTATTTTATATTTTTAATGTTTTATAATATATTACCTACTATACTGTGGATTTTTATCCGACAAGAAAGAATATTATTAATCACGTCTTGTTTCCACTCTCCGCTTAGCAATGAGTTATTTTGTATGAAAGTGCTCATTTATATACTTGACGTGCTCTAATGTGGATGGGTTTTTCATTGTCTTACATGAAAGATGTGTATTAAAAATTATTAGATTTCCATTATTTGTGATGTCTATGTGTGAGATCTATAGAGCAAACTTTTTTTTTTTATAGAATAATCTTTATTTGCATAATGTGTGTATACATAAGATGTTATGTCTAATATTACAGAGTCCAGCACATTAGCCGTATCGGCGTACAAATATATTATAAATAGGCAATTGAGTTCAAATTCATTATAGTTACTATTACAATAATAATAATATTACAACATAGATTCATTTTAACATTACATTCATTTTAGTTACACTTAGTTACAATAATAATATTACAACATAAAAATTAGATTTTAATAATAATTCAGGAGCAATGAAGACTTTGACTTTGTTTAGACATAAGACATGGTTAAAACGAGACAGATTTGTGTTATTCACATAAATCGATCTCATTTTAACTCTAAGCAAAGACTGAGACAAGTCGAAGCACGCTCTATAGATCTCAGCATAAGTGCTTACGCGTTGTCCTTGGTGAGCGACAGAAGCGACGCGACGCGATACGACGCCGTAGAAAATGACAAACTTGTTTACGCGAGTACTTAGGCCATGTGAAGGGTCAGCTACTGTTTGATACTGTCGCGTCGCGTCGTATCGGGTCGCGGTGTCGCGTTTATCGCTCACGCAGGACAACGGGCTAGTCACGTACAATACGCTGTGTTGGGGCGGCGGCGGGTGCGGTTGTCTTTATATGTTTCACTAGCTGATGCCCGCGACTTCGTCCGCGTGGTTTAAATTTTTTGATTCCCGCGGGAACTCCTTAATTTTCTGGGATAAAAAGTAGCCTATGTCACTCTCTAGGTCCTCAACTATACCCATGCCAAGAATCAAGTCGATCCGTTGCTCCGTTTCGGCGTGATTGAAGGACAAACCAACAAACAAACACACTTTCGCATTTATAATATTAGTTTGATATTTCGTGACCCGAATCGCATCCGCGAAATTACGTTATATTCTAAAACGTAATTTTTTATGTTCTAAGTTTGTTTTTCTATATCAGGCAATATTGAAGCTCGAAGAAGGACACCACGTTTTTGTCGCGGCGCACACATCCGCGGGCAAAACTGTAGTAGCCGAATATGCTATTGCAATGTCGAGAAGAAATTGTACCAGGCAAGTATTTTCATTTTTTTCTTGGCCGTTTTCTTATTAATTACTCATACATTACGACCTTAGCCAAATCGATTGGAACTCTGTGTTGAATGCAACAACGACGGATGACAAGCTTAATATTTTTAATTCCATTCTTATTGAGTTATTCGATGTGCATGCTCCATTAAGGCCGATTAAACTCAAACACCTTCCTGCACCCTGGCTAACAGAGGAAATAAAAATTCTGATGGTCAAGCGTAACAGAGCTAAGTCGAAATTCAAGAGTAACCCTACTACAGAAAATCTATGTAAATATAAAAATCTGCGTAATAAATGCAATAGGCGTTGCCGGGACGCCCAGCGTGAATATATACATGTTTCAGTGGAAAATAAAGACCCTGGGAAAGTCTGGAGATTCCTTAACACCATGGGAATTGGCCGGGATCGCAAATCCTCTCTTACCCCTAGTAACGTTGATATAGAATCGCTTAATAGACATTTTACGACTGTTCCTTTATTAGACAACTCAACGAAATCTAACACGCTTAACTCCCTTAGTTTAAGGCCTAGTCCTAATTCTGGGCTATTCAATTTTACACCCATCACTGCTACGGAAGTCCAGAAGCATATCATGGCTATAAAATCTGATGCCATCGGCAGTGATGGTGTGAGTCGTAAAATGATTTTGCTGGCACTTGACAAAATCCTACCTGTCCTTTGCCATATTTTCAATGACTCTCTTTCCTCTAACACTTTTCCGAATATTTGGTGCTCGGCTTATGTCATTCCCATTCCTAAAATTTCCAATCCTTCTACCTTTTCTCACTATCGACCAATCTCAATTCTTCCATTTTTATCGAAAGTGCTTGAACGTGTGGTCCACAGTCAACTTTCACTATTCCTCTCTAAGCACAATATTCTGAGTCCATATCAATCCGGATTTCGCCCTGGGCACAGCACTGTGACAGCTTTGATCAAAATTTGTGATGACATAAGGTACGGGATTAATAGCCAGCTAGTTAGTATCGTAACCCTACTTGATTTCTCAAATGCCTTCAATACGGTTGATTTTGATATTCTCCTAGCTGTTCTTAAGTCAATAAATGTCTCCTCCGATGCTATTGGCTGGTTTCGTTCCTACCTTTATGATCGCAAGCAATGCATACGTATTGATGATAAATACTCGTCATTCTGCTGTCTTAGTGCGGGTGTACCTCAAGGAGGTGTTCTATCTCCCCTCCTCTTTTCTATTTTCATCAACTCTATCACTGATCTTCTCTCATTATCCTTTCATCTCTACGCTGACGACTTGCAAATTTACACATCAACAACCGTCGACGATCTCTGTGGTGCTATAGCACGACTAAATTCCGAACTCAATACTGTGAGCAACTGGAGTAAGTCGTATGGGTTGTGTGTAAATGCAAGTAAGTCGCAGGTTTCTTTATTTGGATCAAGGCAGCAAATTGCCAAAATTAACCCCTCATCTCTCCCTCCTGTAGTATTCAATGGCACTAATCTGGAATTATGCAGCACTGTCAAAAATCTGGGTCTTGTTATGGACAACTCCTTTTCCTGGGCTCCCCAGATAGCTGCAGTTAGTCGGAAGATCTACGCCGTGATCGGTAGGTTGAGAAGATGGAAAAACTTTTTACCGGTCAAAACCAAAATATCCCTGGCTCAATCACTTCTGCTTCCCCTCTTAGATTATGCAGATTCATGCTATTCTGATTTACCACAGATTCTCCTTAATAAGCTTGAACGTCTGCAAAATATGGCTATCAGATTTGTGTTTGGGCTGAGAAAATTTGACCATATAACTCAATATCGAGTCCAACTCAAATGGCTCACCGTTAAACAACGCCGTAATTTCCATATACTTTCTCTTCTCTTCTCCATCCTCTTTCTTCCACATACTCCTCCATATCTAAAGGAAAGATTTCATTTTCTTCGGTCTAGCCATCTTCTCAACCTTCGTTCAAAGAACGACAACAAATTAGCGATGCCAAGCAGTCGCTCGCAATGCTACGGTGACTCCTTTACTGTCAAAGCTGTGATTCTCTGGAATGCGATACCGCGGGATATTCGGCAGTCTGAGTCGTTGTTAACTTTCAAACGTCGTCTTAAAAATTACTATTTATCGCTATAAAATTATAAATATCAAACTATGTAAAGCTCGTGTAAGTAAGTTTATGATATCATATTTATTATTTGAGTATATATTATGTTTATTTTATTTTATATTTATATTGTCATTTATGTAAAATAGTATGTAATTATAGTATGTACTGTTAAGTAAGTTTATTATATTGCAATAGTTAGTTGTAATAGTTAAGTAGTTAGTAGGTTGTTTTAATTTTTCTTTTAGAAATTTACACGTGTGCACCGCCCTGTCATCATGCAACCAATCTCCTTTCTTAGAAAGGTTGCCTGGAAGAGATCACTCATAGTGATAAGGCCGCCTTTACACCGTAACAAGTTTTAAATCCTGTCACCATTAGTTTTACCTCTGTTTTGTTATTTGTTTGTGTGTAATAAAGTGTTTTTACTTACTTACTTACTTACTTACATTTTTATAGAAATAACTAGCATACCACGGCTTCGCTCCATTGGGGATTTCGTAAAATGCGCCCTTATTTCTTGTTTATATTATAAAGGGAACCTCTATGCAAAGTTTCAGCGTTTTAGGACCAAAACTATGTACTGGTTTATGAGACAGTCAGTGAGTGAGTACTTCTCTTTTATTAGACCAAAGAAAATCCTGAGACAAACCGAATCGTATTATCGCTCATTTGTGCTTAATTTCGCGTTTTTTAACCGACTTCAGAAACTTCTGCATTCAACCCATATGAATGTATGGATTACATGTGTTTTTGTTAACGATTTTCTCGCCAACCAATATACCGATTTTAATGATTTTTTTCACTATCGTAATCTACGTACTTTTAAGAAGGTTCTAGTATATAATACACCTAGGTATATTTCTTATATACGATGTTATATATATTACATCTCGTTGGTCTAGAACTGCCTCGTTGGTCTAGTGGTTGGCATGTTCGACTGCGGCCGACGAGGTCCTGGGTTCGAGTCCCGGATCGGGTCATAATTATGTATTGGTTTTTTCTGACTAGAAATTCTCAGTACTAGCCCGGAGTTAGGAAGTTGGCGGTGTTTCGACCCGTGCCTCGGAGAGCACGTTAAGCCGTCGGTCCCGGTTATTATCACTAACATGATAATAGCCGTTAAAGCTCACGCTGCTCCAATGCGGGTTGGCGGAACCCGCATTGTAGCACCGTGGTGGGTCTAAGCTCTAATTCCCTCTCTCCTATGAGAGTGGAGGCCTGTGCCCAGCAGTAGGACGTTAATGTGGTGGTGTGGTAGTGGTGGTGGTGGTGGTGGATATATTACATAAATGACACCAATATGTTTTTAAAGAAATATAATCGAATTAATTTGTTTTAGGGCAATCTACACATCGCCAATAAAGGCTCTTTCAAATCAGAAGTATAACGACTTCAACAGAACCTTTGGCGAGGTCGGTTTATTGACTGGCGATCTTCAAATAAACGCGACCGCCACCTGTCTTGTCATGACAACGGAGATCTTACGATCCATGTTGTACTGCGGCTCTGACGTCACGAGGGATTTAGAGTTTGTTATCTTCGATGAGGTCCATTACATCAATAATGCTGAGGTAAGGGATTTAAGGGTCACTCATCTTGATAATCATCATCATAATAAGCGGTGATCCGGGATAGTCTAGTGGTTAAGTTCGCCAGCGTGGTGGACTAGGACAATGGCCAAAACCCTTCCATTCTGAGGGGATACTCTTGCTTAGAATTGGGTCAGTGCTGGGTTGAAATGATAAATTTAAATTTATACCCTATCCTGTCATCCGATTATGTATGCATGATACGTACTTACTTAGAAAAGGAATGTCTAGGTGGTTTCGGTATAAGGACAATATTTAATTATTCGTCAAAAGGTACGCTAGCGTGGTCTAACTGTAGGCCTTTTCCGAAGAATCCAATCGCTAAATAATCTCAATTGTGGTGATAGGTTGAATTTATGGTATTCTTGCTGTGGCAATGGATTTTAGCCAATCACATTTGTAATAAATCTTACACTGCAGCTGACATTTTACCATAAAAGCTTCAGCATCAAACGTTTAATGTTTCGCACTCAGTTATCCTCTGACAACGTCTTGTCAGAGACCATTTTAATGCAAGTTTTGCTCTGTTTTTTTGACTGTTAAGTATGTGGTTAAGTCGGTTTAACTTTCAATATCACTTGTCTTGTGTGATATTTTAGCGCGGTTACGTATGGGAGGAGGTGCTAATATTGCTGCCGGCGCACGTCAGCATAGTGATGCTGAGCGCGACTGTACCCAACACGCTACAATTCGCGGACTGGGTGGGGCGCACTAAGCAGCGGAAAGTGTACGTGGTCTCTACGCCCAAACGACCCGTGCCGCTTTGCCATTATCTGTACACAGGTACGTTTTATGGCCTAATGCCCGGGATACACGAGGCTAGTTTTTCAAGCTAGGATAGCAAGCTAGTGTCAGTAAGCTAGCAAGCTAGTACTTCTGGCTTCGTGTAGACAAAACTAGCTTCATTTCTGAGCTAGTAAGCTAGTAAGCTAGTTTACAAGCCAGGATAGTTTTTAATAGGATGGAGTTCTATTTTTTAGGATAGTAGCGCCCCCCACAACTGATTTTACTATCCTGGCTTGTGTACTAGCTTCATGTGGCCGGCGAAGCTAGTTTTCAGTTGGCTAGTAAGCAGGAACCACGCGTTTTGTTTATTTTTTGGCGTTAGGAGACAACAGAATATCAAACAAATCAGGCGTCATTCGCAAAATACTCTTATATTCGTCTAAATCTTCATTGCGAAATTCTTCCAATAGTTAAGCAGATGATCCACGCTCATCTCTTCTTAAAATCCACGGTCTTGTCCACACCCGTTTTTGTAACTCTTCTTCTAGTTCGTCTAGTGCGAATTGGCACAGTTTTCGAAGTAACTCCTTCAGTCGAATAGTGTTTTTTTTCGCATGCAGCTCATTTTGGACGTGCGGTCACCTCAGTCACTGCAATAGTACTAGCTTAAAATAATCCTAGCCTCATGTCAACAGGACTAGCATGTTCCAAGCCAGGTCAGCAAGCCAGGACAGTACTAGCTTGCTATCCTAGCTTGAAAAACTAGCCTGGTGTATCCCGGGCATAACACTTAAGGGCGTATTTCCGCAAATCCGTTAAAATATATTAGAACTGTCGGTACATTTTGTGACTAAGTCGGACAAAATAAAATGGAACTAAAAATTACTACACATAGATTGATCCTTTATCTCCAATTTTTGGAAATGACATTGTTAAAAATCTTTGTTTATACCTACTATAAAAATGATTTTCCGACAGCTCTTCACACAAAACATCGCGACTTTCGGTACATTTTTTGCTGTATGCATACCGATTTTTTGTCTTTAAAAAATACCATTGCATACCGATTTTTTGTCTTTAAAAAATACCATCTGTTAAGAGATATGTTCACCTCAAAATTTTGGAAAGAAAAATATTAAAAACTAGCGATCCGCCCCGGCTTCGCACGGGTAGCACTAATAATCCTAATCTATATAATATAAACTATCCTATCTCTCAAGTTAGATCGAACTGCACATGGTGTGCGAATTTTATTATAATCGGTTAAGTGGTTTAGAAGTCCATTGAGGACAAACATTGTGACACGAGATTTATATATATTAAGATAGTACAAATAATATAAAAAATAAAATAAACATCGCGCGTATTTTTTCGCATATTTTGCTTACACGCGTAAATCTTACCACAGTGAAAATAGGGGTTATTTTGATTGTAGTCGGTCCATGGTGTTATTTCATTTCAAAATTCAATAGCAATTAGTCTGCGTTTGATCGCCGTCGTGAGTGGACCCTGCGTCGGTTGCAAGAAGTCGCTGGTGTCGAAAAGATCGCTGTACATACACGAAATACCTACCTATACCTACTATTATACCTCTATGCCTACCTAGTTGAGCGAACCAAATTTATATTTTACGTTATCTACTGTGCTGATATTTTGAAAAGGTAAGATAGGGTACCTACTACAAACATAATATAATTTTATTATTTGGTAGCATTTAGAAATTTATTGCAGTCTCTATTCACCGAGCGTGGTAGTGACCTGAAAGTATACTTCGAAGGTTACTACTGGAACTCCTAGACGCGTAGAGTTAGGCGTGTCGAATTTGGGCTCCTTTTGCTAGTTATGATGAGATCTTGCCTCTAGACTTGGTAGAGTGACCTGAAGGTATACTTCGACGACTACTACTGGAACTCCTAGACGCGTAGAGCTACGTGTATCGAATTTGGGCTCGTTTAGTAAGTTATGATGAGATCTTACTTCAAGACTTGGTGGAGTGACCTGAAGGTATACTTCGACGACTACTACTGGAACTCCTAGACGCGTATAGCTACGTGTATCGAATATACCTAGCTCTACGCGTTTATTTTTTACGCTAACTCTTTTATTTTCCGGCATAAAAAGTAAGTCTATGTGTTATTCCAGAATATAATCTATATCTGTGCCAAAAATTCATCCAGATCCGTTCAGCCGTTCTGGCGTGATTGAGTAACAAATATCCATACATCCATCCATCCAAACTTTCGCATTAATAATATTAATATTATATAGTACATTTATAATAATATTATATAGTACAGATGATACATCACAGTGAAATTTTCAAAATGTGTATTGTGTCATATTTTAAGGTTCCGGGGGCAAGTCTAAAAACGAAAGGTTCTTAGTTCTGGACCAAGAAGGCAATTTCCAACTGCGCGGATACAACGAAGCAGTGGCCGCTAAGAAGGCCAGAGAAAATGAGTACAAGAAAAGCTTTGGACCTAAAGGTATTCCAACTATATTATTAGTAGATGATGCCCGCGACTTCGTCCGCGTAGTTTAAGTTTTTTTTGATTCCCGGGGGAACTCCTTAATTTTACAAAGAAAGATCAGTAAACGATATCGTATCGCATAAGGTCGTTTAAACTCTAATTATTAAGACCTAACTTATCGCTCTTTGCACTTCCTAAGGACCTTGAAAGGTAATTGTGTATTATTTGCCTATCTACATATATGTTACCTACTTAGAGTTCTAAACAAAACTAATATTAATCATATTAATGCATAATGTGGGTAGTTTTATTTCTATATGCAGACGAGATACAGTTTTAAACAAAAGTAAATATAAACCATAGGTAGTATCCAATATTATAGTGATTAGCCTAATGGGTAGACTTCAGCCTCCAAGTCTGTGGTTCGATCCCGGGAACGCACCTCCAACTTAATTAATTAATTAAAATATATCACTCACGGTGAACAAAAATCGATTTCCTGATTTCCTTCTCTCATTCTGAGGAGAGCCTCGTGAGACTTTTTTTTATCCACTACAAGTTAGCCCTTGACTGCAATCTCACCTGATGGTAAGGGATGATGCAGTCTAAGATGGTAGTGGGCTAACCTGTTAGGGGCATGGCAGTTATATTAAACCCATACCCTTATTCGGTTTCTACAAAATCTATTAATAATATTATATCTTTTATATATTTTGAAAGTAATTTTCGTCATCATTGCAACCGATTACCGACCCATAGTAATTACACAAGAATTTAGAAGTCAACCCTAAGGCTACACGCGCCGCGTCTTAAGGGATAAGAGTTACGTGATAGAGAGAGATATATAGAGGTAGGTATTTAATTATTTTTCACTCGCAGCGCTTTGCGAGCTGAATTGGGCTTTATTACGACGTAACCTGAGTCGCTGGTTGTTAAAAGGTCTTCGCGGAGTAACTTTTCTGTTACTACTATTACCTATTCTGTGATATTACTATGGTTTGGTTCCCACAGTTAATTCCAGGGATCGAATTCGCTTATCACCACAGCCTAAAGAGATATTCCTTTACTACCAGTCATCCAACGGAGTCTAGACAGAGCAACGCTTCTAGGTGGCAAGGGCAAGACGGCGGAGCGTATCTCCAAGCTTAGCAAAATATTAGTATGTAGCTTGATAGTTGCACGAATATGTAGGTGTGTAGCCTAGACTATGTACGCTGCAGTGGCGATTCCTGGTGGTCAATCTTGGGTTTGCGATAGCTGATGGTTAGGTATTTTCTCAATTTAATACATTTACCTCATATACCTATCACTGATTAGGGGTATAGGTTTAATATAACTGATGTATCCCTAACAGCTTTGCCCGCTACCATCTAGAGTAGGTACTTACATCATCACCCACCACCTGGTGACATTGCAGTCAAGGGCTACCTTGTACTTACTAATACTACTACTAATTACTAGTAATACTATTTTTATTTATTTTACACTAGCAGATTCCCGCGACTTCGTCCGCGTGAAATAAGTTTTTTAAATTCCCACGGGACCTCCCTAATTTTTCGGGTTAATCTCGGTTCTCGTACCAAGCCAATGACACTCACAAATAATGTGGCTTTCTATTGGTACCAGAATTTTCAAAATCTGTTCAGTAGATGCAGAGATTACCCCCTACAACCTCACAAACTCACAAACTTGACCTGTTTATAATATTAGTATAGTGCGCGTTACATTATTATTTATTACTATGATATCTTCTAAGATATTCATCTGAATTAAATGGTTTAAGGGCGAATTTGATCTATTTATTAAATACTTGAGATGAACAACCATTTTATTTTGGTAAGGATTAATACTATGTTGGTAAAAACACCTTCGCGAGTAAAGCATTGTTTTAGACCAAATTTGAAAATCATAATGACGGTTTTTGTGACCTTAAAAGATAGCTATATATGCTGTCGCGGACTTTTTTTTTAGAACTTTTTGAACAATTCCACCATACATTGTTTTCGTGTAACTTTTACCATTTACGCAGCGCAGCGCACGCCACGGAAATACTCAGATGAGACAATTTTTGCCGTAATCATTCACATTATTGCAATTTTCGTAGGGATCTTTAATGTTTTTGAAAATAAAATACAGCCTATGTTACTCGCTGATAATGTAGCTTTCTATAGGTGAAAGAATTTTTAAAATCGTTTGAGTAGTTTTTGAGTTTCGAAAATAATACTACACGGCAAAAGCAGCTACTCGCAACTCATAGTGCACGCCTTCGGCCCGTAGTGAGCGGGAGTAAGCGGGCCGATGGAGTTGGAAGATTCTCGCAGTCATTTAATTGATAAACTGATATGTTTTGTGAATGGTACCTATTTCATGTTATAAAATATTAGTATATTACTTAAATAGATCTAGTATAATTGGTAAGTAACTTATTCATAATTATCGGTATTGCGGCGCAAGCTGCGCGCGCAATCTTAGAGGAATCGCCACTGATACGCTGTGTTATAACTAAGCCTAGAAGGCGTTTCAGAACCAGAAAAGTAATTTTTTTTGTAGATTGCTTCAGCAATAAGAATGCCTTTGCACCTTTCTTTGTAGTTTTTGCTACTTCTGTATAACTGTATTCTTGTATATTATTATGCGTGTGCAATAAAAATATCAAAAAAAAAAAAAATATATAGACGAAAGCATTTTTTTACTGATTTAAAAAAATATCTATCATTTGAGTAATCTAAGCTTATCGGCGCAGGAGGCAAACAGTTCGGAAACCCGAAGGCGGAACAAACGATGTGGGTTGCCTTCATAGACCACCTTAGAACAAACGACAAGATGCCTGTGGTGGCCTTTACTTTATCCCGTAATAGGTAAGGTTCACTTTTTCTTAGCCCAACTGCAGCCCTTATTCTCTAGGTTAACTCAGTGGCTATCAAAAAATGAAAGCCACTGACATATATTTTTCATCCATTGAAGGTTTGTTATGTAAAGAAAAAAAAACATTTCATAGCAAACCTTCAATGGATAATAAATATGTCAGTGGCTTTAATTTTTTGATAGCCACCGAGTTAGAGAATAGACTGTTTACACTTGCACCCCGTGGGTATACTCATTTTCAGCACAAAAATCTCACAAATATCGTAAATTAATTAGATTATACAAATTGTATCAGAATAATTAGCCGCTAGAACAATCCATACCCATGCTTTTTAGGGTTCCGTACCCAAAGGGTAAAAGGACCCTATTACTAAGACTCCGCTGTCTGTCTGTCTGTCTGTCTGTCTATCTGTCTGTCTGTCTGTCTGTCTGTCTGTCTGTCTCCAGGCTGTATCTCATAAACCGTGATAGCTAGAAAGCTGAAATTTTCACAAATGATGTATTTCCGTTGCCGCTATAACAACAAATACTAAAAACCGGCCAAGTGCGAGTCGGACTCGCGCACCGAGGGTTCCGTACAAACCTGTAGTAAGTTTTAAATTATTAAAAAAAAACTACTTACTAGATCTCGTTCAAACCAATTTTCGGTGGAAGTTTGCATGGTAATGTACATCATATATTTTTTTTTAGTTTTATCATTCTCTTATTTTAGAAGTTACGGGGGGGGGGACCAACATTTTACCACTTTGGAAGTGTCTCTCGCGCAAACTATTCAGTTTAGAAAAAAATGATATTAGAAACCTCAATATCATTTTTGAAGACCTATCCATAGATACCCCACACGTATGGGTTTGATGAAAAAAAAATTTTTGAGTTTCAGTTCTAAGTATGGGGACCCCCAAAATTTATTGCTTTTTTTTCTATTTTTGTGTGAAAATCTTAATGCGGTTCACAGAATACATCTACTTACCAAGTTTCAACAGTATAGTTCTTATAGTTTCGGAAAAAAGTGGCTGTGACATACGGACGGACAGACAGACAGACAGACAGACAGACAGACATGACGAATCTATAAGGGTTCCGTTTTTGCCAAATTTGGCTACGGAACCCTAAAAATTAAAAAAATATATATATTAAGGGGGGTCCCCATACAATAAACGTGTTTTTAGGGTTCCGTACCCAAAGGGTCAAAACGGGACCCTATTACTAAGACTCCGCTGTCTGTCTGTCTGTCTGTCTGTCTGTCTGTCTGTCTGTCTCCAGGCTGTATCTCATAAACCGTGATAGCTAGAAAGCTGAAATTTTCACAAATGATGTATTTCCGTTGCCGCTATAACAACAAATACTAAAAATTAAAAAAATATATATATATTAAGGGGGGTCCCCATACAATAAACGTGTTTTTTTCGTATTTTTTTGCTCAATATTAAAAACGGTAACAGGTAGACGGTTCAAATTTTCACAGAATATTAACTTGTATATTACCTTTCAAAATAAATAATTAAATATCAATAAAGTAAATATTAAAGGGGGGCTCCCATACAACAAACGTAATTTTTAAGCAATTTTTTTTAATAAGTCATAAATCGTAAAACTTACTACAGGTTTGTACGGAACCCTCGGTGCGCGAGTCCGACTCGCACTTGGCCGGTTTTTTTCGTATTTTTTTGCTCAATATTAAAAACGGTAACAGGTAGACGGTTCAAATTTTCACAGAATATTAACTTGTATATTACCTTTCAAAATAAATAATTAAATATCAATAAAGTAAATATTAAAGGGGGGCTCCCATACAACAAACGTAATTTTTATTTTTAATACGTCATAAATCGTAAAACTTACTACAGGGTTGTACGGAACCCTCGGTGCGCGAGTCCGACTCGCACTTGTTTATCATTTAAAATTTAAATAATCCTCTTGTTTCAAGATGTGACCAAAACGCCGAGAACTTGATGTCAGTAGACTTGACGACGGCCAAAGAGAAAAGTCACATACGGTCCTTCTTCTTCAAATGTCTGCAGCGCTTAAAAGAACCGGATAGACGATTGCCCCAGGTAAGTGTTATTTAGATAGATAGTGGTAGATTCACTTGACGATTCAAAAGTACTTGTAATTAATTGAATAAAAAACATTTGAATTTTGAATTTCTGTCATTTACTCTCAAGATCGACTCAAAAAAAAGCAGTGGAACTCTTCGCGCGGTAGTAAACCTGGTTTTTTTTTGGTTTTTTTAACTTCAAAACAACATTGTTATCCTTCTATCATAGTTTGGTACTGTCCCACAAAGTCTGACAGCGTCGCTGTTATCAAATTTAGTGTTGCTAATAATTAATATTAAAAGAAAATTAACAACAAAAACTAAACAGTCATAAAAATTAGTTCTAATTTTGAACACCGGGCCAGATTAAAGTTTGATAAACGATTGGCCGCCTCAAAACAGCGTTTGGTTTGGCGGTCATTTAAAGTCTGTTCGTTTTCATACGGTCGCCTTTGACCGCACCGCTGCGGCACGTGCCGCATTTTGTCAAAGGCACCGCCATGACATCAAGCTCACCGCTTTCCGCCGTACAGGTACAGGAGAATTTCGCATATTACTTATTTATTATTAAATTTTATTTCGCATATTTGAATTTATAATTTCTGAATTATCCCTGGTCTGGCCTACCCTACCGGCAAAGACGTGCCGCCAAGCGATTTAGCGTTCCGGTACGATGCCGTCTAGAAACCGAATGGGGGTATGTTTAATATAACTGCCATGCCCCTAACAGGTTAGCCCGCTACCATCTTAAACTGCATCATCACTTACCTTTAGGTGAGATCGCAGTCAAAGGCAAACTTGTAGATTTACAAAAATATATTACATCGAGCCGCCGAGCCGCGGTGAAAGGTGGTTTTTATTGACTCTGCTATCTGCTATATAATATACTAGCTGATTCCCGCGACTTCGTCCGCGTGGATTGAGGTTTTTCGGTTCCTATCTCTCAAGTTAGATCGAACTGCACATGGTGTGCGAATTTTATTATAATCGGTTAAGTGGTTTAGAAGTCCATTGAGGACAAACATTGTGACACGAGATTTATATATATATAGATAGCTGATTCCCGCGACTTCGTCCGCGTGGATTGAGGTTTTTCGGTTCCTATCTCTCAAGTTAGATCGAACTGCACATGGTGTGCGAATTTTATTATAATCGGTTAAGTGGTTTAGAAGTCCATTGAGGACAAACATTGTGACACGAGATTTATATATATATAGATATATCTACCTATTGTTTATGTATACTTTTTACCTTTTTCATTAAAATTCTTTTTTCTACCTAACTTGTGTTTATTATTTATATTCGTATTTTATTACAATAACCATCAGAATAAATAACATAGTATTCTTTTTTTTATTCTTAGAATAGAAAAACATTTAGTTAACAAACACAGTACACAAAAGCAGAATAATAAAATAAAAGCAAAATAATAAGTGTCTGCAGCCCCTGCGGGTGTACCGACACTATGATAGAGAACGCACTTTACTATCATAATTCATAAGGGTAATATAAGTTACCATTCAGGATTTGCAATCCCATAATTTTGTTTGCTTTTTTTTTAACCTTATAGTTTAATACGTCTTGTTTCAAGTCAGCATTAACGGCTAACGCTCACTTTTATGGAGTCACTAGCTGATGCCCGTGGCTCCATCCGCGTGGTTTAAGTTTTTGGTTATTCCCGCGGGAACTCCTTAATTTTCCGGGATAGTAAGTCGCCTATGTCACTCTCTAGGTCCTCAACTATACCCATGCCAAAAATCACGTCGATCCGTTGCTCCGTTGAGGCGTGATTGAAGGACAAACCAACAAACAAACACTTTCGCATTTACAATATTAGTATGATTTAATTAACAATCTATGTTATGCTGTCACTTTTTTGCAAGTTTATCGCAGGTTTGACAAGAATAGGGATGATGACAACAACTCAATCAAATCAGCACCTCTTTATCAAACTTAAAAACGCGCTTCTAATAGGGAAGTTTGCATGAAATACATAGTTGTGACGTCATCAAATTTCAACCCCCTTTTTTCGTTTAATCTGTAGTTTAAAATGGTTATCAAACTTAAAACTAACCGAGGATATGAGTTTTAGGTCTTTTGGAAGACCCTTTATATAATAATCAGTAAGAAATTATTTATTTTTGTCATGGGCATCATCCCTATTAGAGTTCTTGCAATTCACGAGCGCGCGTGATCTTTACCTGTAGTTGTGCACACTGCGTAAGTGTGCGTGTCTCTCGGAGCGGTCAGTCGTACGCGCAATAAGTTACACGCACACGTATACAAATGTATACAGATAAGACTTCAACACAACCGTGAATTGCAAGAACTATACACATTTAGGTTGGTGCTTGGTGCAACTGGATCTAAGAGTTGGTTAAAATATAATTTGAGGTTATGATGCCAGGTGATTCGTCTGCAACGCGTATTGGAGAATGGCATCGGCGTACACCACAGCGGTATTCTACCCCTGCTCAAAGAAATCGTCGAAATGCTGTTCCAAACTGGCCATGTAAGTTATCATTAACTCATTCTTAAATTCACCTCTTTGTTTTCTTAGGCTGAAATCTATAGGAGGTACTCATCATCTTTGTTCAGACTTAAGACAAGATAATACTTTATATTTCTTCATAAATTCTGGTAAGTAGAAGACTTAGTATTCGCGAGCCGTAGCTTTGCATTTGTGTAAGTTTCAATGTAAAAGTACGGCGAACCGGTTTAAACATTCATCTGGACCGAGTTGTCGCACTATTGGTGTGCACACTGACACGAATTCAAAGCAATACTTGTAGCAAATTTTGTGTATGTCACATATAATAAATGTAGATTAAAGGCGCAAAAAAACACATATTGAAGTATCAAAGTTGTTGTATTTATAGTTTTCAAATGAAAAGCTTTCAACAATTGCAAACAAAACATACAGCTCGTTAGTAAACGTTATATTAGTATGTAATGTTTATGTAGTCTAGTAGTATTAGGAGTATATCATAAGTTGTTGCACTATCCAGCTCCTTTTAAAGATACTCGTACATAAAGGAGGCCATACACGTAAGGGTTTGCATGATGGTTTTAGCCGTACATGCATAACCAACAGGTATAACCGAGTTTCATATAACACATACACGTTAGGGTTTGCATGCACAGTTTTGCCATAAACTCTCAGTTGGAGCTACGTGACGAACTGTGAAGGACAGTTCTAAGTACCGTGTACCGTGTACGGTATACCAAACTTAACAATGGACGATGGCGATGTGATAGCTTTATTTGGCATAACACGTCTTGTTCTACAGAACAAAAAAAGAAAAATCATCGTATTTTTTTTTCTCTCGTCTAACGTTACTGAGACCTCGTAGTATCCATACGATAGTTTTAACTATATATTGTAATAGTTAACTTGCGAGCATGTCTAGATGCGCGCTCATATTTACGTTCATAGACATCATCAGTACTATCAGTAGGCTATTTTTTAATTCCACGTAAGATGGTGCTAACGTCTATATTATTTGTAAGCACAAACGAATAAACTTTAACAGAGCGCCATTTATTGACATCATTGTGAAGTTTTGTTAAAAATACTGAAGCTCATTAAAAATTAAATAATTTTGTTTCCTTATAATATTTATCTAATTTTATATACATTTTATATGGTACTATACAATTGTACAGGATATAATTCAAATAATTGATCAAGTTTCAGCCTCAGCCTTTCAGAAAATTGAGAGTTCTAAGGTCAACTTTGGACGTTAGAAAATCTCCACTTTGAAAGCCCCCCATTTCGTCAATTTTACAACAACAAACTGAGAACTGTGCAGGCATGCTCGCCGGACGCCACACACGCTCGGTCATGCTCGCGCGCAAACGTAACCGAGCGGCAAAAAATATCAATTTTGATATTTGCTTGGTTGCATGTACATGCGCCTATGACTGTACAGTTTTATCACATACACGCTAGGGTTTGCCTGTCGGTTATGCATGTACGGCTAAAACCATCATGCAAACCCTTACGTGTATGGCCTCCATAATGGGCGCTTCTTCATTGCACGGCCCGGCCCCGGCCCGGCACCGACACCGACATTAGTGGATGCATAATTGTATGAAGTTGTATGGCACGCTGTCTCACTGGGCCGGCCCGGCACCGACATGTCGGCGCCGGCGCCGGCATGTCGTCGGCAGCAAGTCTCCCACTGGTGTCGGGCCGGCATCGTTGCGCATGTGTTGTGTACGCATACAAACGTCCATGTGGGCGTGCGAGTGGCGTGATCAGTGACCCCGCCCCGCGCCCCCGTCGCTCTAGTACACAATTAATTTGCATTTTTATTTTTTCGATTAAGTTCATTAGTAAATAATCAAAGCTGTCTTTACTCATACGGAAAAACTTATCCGGGTTATTGGTTAGTTTTTGAAATAAATTGTAATACACGCCGTCTAAATATCTTACTTCGTTTACTGATAGTTCTTTTTTTGCGTCTCAAACATAATTTTACTTTTCTTATTCACTACAAGTTAGCCCTTGACTGCGATCTCACCTGATGGTAAGTGACGATGCAGTCTAAGATGGTAGCGGGCTAACTTGTTAGGGCATGGCAGTTATATTAAAACCCATGGCCATACCCCTATTCTGTTTCTACACGGCATCGTACCGGAACGCTAAATCGCTTGACGGCACGTCTTTGCCGGTAGGGTGGTAACTTGCCACGGCCAAAGCCTCCCACCAGGCCAAACCAGAGAAAATTCAGAAATTATAAATTCCCAAATTGACCCTGCCGGGGATCGAACCCAGGACCTCCGCACGTTAAGACAACAGCGCTACACACTGCGCCACGGAGGTCGTCAATTTGTTATACGCTGCCATAACTGCCATCGCTCTTGGCTCACGCGGTTCGCAGCTTGTCGGTGTCGGTGTCGGTCAATGAAGAATGTAGGTGCCGGTGTCGTGTCGTTGAATACTGTCGGTGTCGGTGCCGGTGCCGGGCCGGGCCGTCCAATGAAGAAACGCCCGGATGGGTTGTCTGGAGGATATCACTTTCAGTGATAAGACCGCCTTGTGCACTTTGTTTTCTGAAAAAAGAAATATTGTTTACTTTGTATCTTTATGTTAGTGTGGCAATAAGGAATTTATCTATCTATCTATTCAAACCAGGTAAAGCTCCTGTTCGCGACGGAAACGTTCGCGATGGGCGTGAACATGCCCGCTCGCACGGTGGTATTCGACGATATCACCAAGTTCGACGGCGTACAGTCGCGCAGCCTAGCGCCCGCTGAGTACATACAGATGGCGGGCCGCGCTGGCAGGCGGGGTATGACACTATTTATTTCATTACTAGCTGATGCCTGCCTGCCGAACGCCTCGTTGGTCTAGTGGTTATTATGTTCGACTGCGGCTGATGAGGTTCGAGGCCCGGGTCGGGCCATAATTAATTGTTGGGGTTTTCTGTTTAGAAATTCTCAGTACTAGCCCGGAGTTACGAAGTTGGCGGTGTTTCACCCCCGTGCCTCGGAGAGCACGTTAAGCCGATACGTTAACATGATAATAGTCGTTAAAGCCCGCCAACCCGCATTGGAACAGTGTGGTGTGTCTAAGCGCTAATTCCCTCTGTCCTATGAGAGTGGAGGCCTGTGCCCAGCAGTGGGACGTTAATGGGCTGTAGTGGTGGTGATGCCCGCGACTTCGTCTGTGTGACATATTTTTTTTAATTCCCATGGAAAATATACCTACATCACTCTCTAGGTCATCAACTATACCCATGCAAAAATCACGTCGTGCAACGGATGCACTGTTGAGGCGTGATTGAAGGACAAACCAACAAACAAACACACTTTCGCATTTATAATATTAGTATGATACTTCTATACTAATATTATAAATGCGAAAGTTAAGATGGATGGATAAATGTTTGTTAATCACGCAAGAACGGCTGAACGGATCTGGATTTTTTCTTGGACATTTTTTATATTACTGAAAGAATGCTTGTCTAATAATTTCAAAATTATATAATTCAAATTTATATTTATCGAAATACATTACATAATCATGGAAACATAAACAAGTGTAACCATGCAAACAAAGTCAATAACTTAACGGAGAAAATTTGATTTTACTCCCCATTAATTTTCATACCCCGGGCTTACGGGAGGTAAACTCCAAAAAGGGCCAAAATTAGCACCATTTGATTCTGTATTGTTTGTTACATTCCTAGGTCTGGACGACACTGGTACAGTAATAATACTATGCAAAGAGGGCGTGCCGGACCAAGTGACGTTAAAGGGCATGATGTTAGGCAGTCCGCAGAAACTGTCCTCACAGTTCAGGCTGACATACGCCATGATACTCAGCTTGTTACGGTATGACCTTTATTTTTAAACTCTTGTAGCACTGCTTGACCTTTTTTTTTTATCCACTACAAGTTAGCCGTTGACTGCGATCTCACCTGATGGTAAGTGATGATGTGTAAGATGGTAGCGGGCTAACCTGTTAGGGGAATGGCAGTTATATTAAACCCATACCCCTAGTCGGTTTCTACACGGCATTGTACCGGAACGCTAAATCGCTTGGAGGTACGTCTTAGCCGGTTAACTAGCCACCAGTGGCGTGCACAACTTTTTTCAACAAGCTAAGCAGTAAGCACTAATTCCTGAACCAGTATAAAATAAGGTAAGCTGCGCCGGGCCGCAGTCAAAAGAAAATGTAAATATATGTTACTATATGTGTTATATTGTATAATTTTACACTCGTGCATTGTCGAGTCAACATCTCCTGAAGATGTTCCGGTATCGGAGTGAAACGTATGTTGAGAGTAGTTTGGAAGATTTCTGTGGTGTGGTGAATATCGCGGGTTATGAGTGCGGGATACACACTGTTTTCTTTTATTCATTATAGGCTTACGCTTGACCACATCACACCTGATGGGAAGTGATGATGCGGCCTAAGATGGAACGCTCTTGCGGAGAAGATGCCTATTCACTCTTGATTTAAAAATACCCGGATTGTAATTGGTGGGAAACACAGTTGTCAACACAAACACAGATTTACCTATTGTCGCGAATGATAGCGAATTAAACTTCTATTTCCTTCATTGTAAAATAATAAACAAACTAAAGATTAATTTTATAGTTTTATTACAGTGCTTCACACACGAGGAAAGTTTCTAAACTTACATACATATCAAAAATTTTCGGAACCGGCAGGATTTGAACCTGGATGGCATAAACAGTAAAGATGCATATCTCAAATTTCGTCACTGGCAGGTAAGTGAACCGTGGCCGAGTGGTCCAGGCGCTCAGAGCGCGATTCCCAGAGAGACGCAGGTTCAAATCCTGCCGGTTCCGAAAATTTTTGATATGTATGTAAGTTTAGAAACTAAAGATTCTTTTCAGGGTTGCCACAGTATCAGTAGAAGGAATGATGCAGCGTTCGTTCCGCGAGTTCCACCAAGTATGCCAAGCGGACAACTACCGGAAACAGCTGCAAATAGCCGAAAAAGAGTATTCCGAAAAATGCAGCACCCCTTTATCGTCGCATTTGACACCCCTTGCCTCGTTCTACGACACCGCGGTGGCTTATATTGAAGTGCTGAATGAAATAATGCCGATTCTGTTGAACCAAGCCAAAGTTGTGAAGGAATTTGTTCCTGGAAAAGTATTAATACTTTCTGCGGGTCCGTATATCAATCAGTTGGGTGTTTATTTGAGTGGGAATGGTGAGTTTACAAATGACCTATACTTCTGTTCTTGAATAGTTCAATATAAAAAAAATTCTTTCCGAAAAACCGACTCCCAAAGCCACTGTAAAGTAAAAAATAATTTTGATTTCTACACACTATGTTGAAGTCGGGCGAGTACCTATAACAAATATAGGTTTGAAAACCACGGAGATATGCACCGACATACATTAAAAAAAAAAAACATACGCGCCGAATTGAGATCCTCCTCGTTTTTTGGAAGTCGGTTAAAAATCAAAAAGTGGTCAGTGGGGTGAAATTCAAACTTTTAGAGATGTGAGTGAGTTAGATCTAAGAAATCACCAAGACCTCTTAAAATAGCATACCGCTCATTATTATTATTTAATTCGCAATTAATCCCACAAGCACGGCCGCCTTAATTAATGATAAATATTATAAATGCGAAAGTTTGGATGGATGTATGAATGTATGGATGTATGGATGTTTGTTACTCAATCACGCTCCAACGGCTGGACGGCTCTGGATGAAATTTGGCACAGAGATAGATTATAGTCTGGAATAGCACATAGGCTACTTTTTATCCCGGAAAATTAAAGAGTTCCAGCGGGAACCGAAAAACCTCAATCCACGCGGACGAAGTCGCGGGCATCAGCTAGTTAATGATATATCAAAGAGTTCCTAGAATAGTATTGCCAGCTCTAGACAGCTAGACTACCACCGTAGAGGCAGTGATGACATGTAAAACTCGCTTTAACTTTTCCTTCTAACAATACCTACCAATTTCAAGAAAGATAAATTTGAAGCTTCAAGCATCGTGAATTTGTTTTGATTTTTTAAATATCCGCAGGTCCTCGACTAACTCCATACAAAGTGTTAGTACTGAACACGGCAGAGAAAGACACGGCAAGATACAACTTTGACGTGGACGACAACTGGTACAGAATGCTAAGCTTCACGGCGTCTTACGACGGCATAGGTAAGAGTAGTCCTAAATCCATACTAATATTATAAATGCGAAAGTGTGTCTGTCTGTCTCTCTGATACGCTTAAAATATTTTTGATTTGGTACATTTAGGGCGTTAGATATACTAATTTTCACCTTTCTTTTGATGGTCCAACACTGCGCCACCTCCCTGGTGTTGAGCGCTGTTGTCTTAACGTGGGTTCGATACCCGGCAGAGTAAATTTGGGAATTTGTAATTTCAGAATTTTCTCTAGTCTGGCCTGGTGGGAGGCTTCATGACAACATTAAATCTAGATGTTCATATTACGGTGTAATCTATACTAATATTATAAATGTGAAAGTTTGGATGGATGGATGTATGTATGTATGGATGGATGGATGTTTGTTACTCAATCACGCCAGAACGGCTGAACGGATCTGGATGAAATTTGGCACAGAGATAGATTATAGTCTGGAATAACACATTGGCTTTTTATCCCGGAAAATTGAGGAGTTCCCGGGGAACCAAAAACCTCATCCACGCGGACGAAGTCGCGGCCACCATCTTATTTATATTATAACTTCCAGGTACCGAGGAAAGTACGATGGATCATACTATATTATGTATCGCTCCAAAGAATGTTGTGGCGGTAACTAAAATGAATCTCAAAATCGACCACAATATCATCATAAAAGACTGGGAGCAGAGACAAATGCCAAGGTAATACATACACTAGTAACGAAGTTTCTAACATACTTTCTATTAATCTATACTAATATTATAAATGCGAAAATTTTAATGGATAGATGGATGGATGGATGGTTGTTACTCATTCACGCCAAAACGGCTGAACGGATCTGGATGAAATTTGGCACAGAGATGGATTATAGTCTGGAATAACACATAGGCTAAATTAAAAAGTTAGGAAAAGTAAAAAGTTCGCGGGAACCAAAAAACCTCAATCCACGCGTACGAAGTCGCGGGCATCAGCTAGTACTAAATAAATGTCCATAAAGGTAGGGGTCTTTGTGCGTTCAAAGCAACGCACACACGTAACGTAAAAATATAGTGCGTGCGTTGCGTTTCCAGCGTATTTTGATGTATCTAAACGCATCTTAGTCATGTTAAATACTGATCTTAATAAAGTTAGCGCAGAGTAATAATTAGCAGTTTATTTTAGAAATAGACATGGGTTACTTTTCATGTGAGGAAAACTAATTTATGGGTGTTTATCGTGATTACAAACGAGTGCAGTATATTGTTCAAAAAAAAATTATATAATACTTATATGTATTTATATTTAATTCAAATAAAATATAATAGAATGTTATCTAAATTGACGGATATATTGTTCAAAAAAAAATTATATAATACTTATATGTATTTATATTTAATTCAAATAAAATATAATAGAATGCTATCTAAATTGACGGATATATTGTTAAAAAAAAAATTATATAATACTTATATGTATTTATATTTAATTCAAATAAAATATAATAGAATGTTATCTAAATTGACGGATATATTGTTCAAAAAAAAATTATATAATACTTATATGTATTTATATTTAATTCAAATAAAATATAATAGAATGTTATCTAAATTGACGGATATTTGCTGCTGGAGATAGGATCACTCGCACTCCTAAAAAAGACATCTTGGGTATGTTCCGAAATACGCTGCGAGCACTGTAAGGTGTGACGTCAATTTATTACACTGCGAAGCCGTTCCTTTATAGTTAGGTATACTGGTTACTGCTTAAATCGGAACGCAGTCAGCACTGAGAGCACCTTACCTCGAAAACGCCAGTGCTCACAGTACAAAAATGGCGACGATTTATAACGTCATATATTTCCCTAGGATACTGCGCCAGTTTACTGTCAGTCCATAACGGAACGAATTTCTCCACAGTAAGAGCACTGAACAGTGCTCGCAGTGTATTTCGGAACACACCCCTTATCTACCTCATCACCTTTCCGAACTGGTGGTAGTCTTGACATTTCATAAGTGGCACATTTTTTCTTACGTGAAATAAATACATAAATCATTTATCATTTACCGCACGAAACCTTTTTCAAAGTAAAAAAAATCAAACTCATATTTTTTATTCAAATAAACTTATCAAAAGCGCTTTTGAATCGTCGAGTGAATCTACCACTGGTTCGAAATGACCTATCGAGAAGAACGAGCAAGACAGTCGGTGGTTGCTCATTTTTAAAAAAAAATTACAAAACATGTCTCTGACACCTATTAAGCAATAGTTTGAGTGCGAAACATTTAAAAAATAAATGTTCCAGGTTCAAGGATGCCCCAGTAGGGTCAACTTGCGCTAGCGCAGTACAGGAATTGGCCCGCATTTCTCACGCGGTTCGCACGGGAGCGACAACCCTGGACCGAGTCAGCCTCACACAGTCGCTCTCTATAACCACCGGAGAGATTTTACACTCGCTCGATAAAATGAACAAGTTGAAGGTAATTGACGGATTTCTTTTCATTTTTAGGGTTCCGTAGCCAAATGGCAAAAAACGGAACCCTTATGGATTCGTGATGTCTGTCTGTCTGTCTGTCCGTCCGTATGTCACAGCCACTTTTTTCCGAAACTATAAGAACTATACTTTTGAAACTTGGTAAGTAGATGTATTCTGTGAACCGCATTAAGATTTTCACACAAAAATAGAACTGAAACTCAATAATTATACCCACATAAGGATGCCAACTGTGACGGTTTCTCATTGTTCTGTGGTAGAACGGACAAGGAAGGAGAAGTATTATATTTTATATTGCAGCATTTCTGCTACAAACGCGTGCATATAGTGTACTTTGTATGTGCGAGAAGCGCTTCACACGTGAAACATTATGCGTGACACAAACGTGCGTCACACGTGCAATGCATGCACGTCAAATATGCAACAAACGCGTAACGCACGTGCATCAAGCTCGTGTCAACTACCACTAATGCATTTTGTATTTGGACAACCCCGCATCATACGTACAAAAACACCTACAAAAACAGCAAACCTATGAACGTCAAATGTCACGCGTAACCAAACTCAAAATTATTTCCATTATTTATCCAGGTAAATAATAGGGTAGACTATTATTTCCATTATTTATCCAGGTAAATAATAGTCTACCCTACGATTGCACACTCTATATTATGCTATATACTTTAAGTCCAGTATAAAATTTTATTATTATCTTCATTTTGCAACATTTTATGAAAAATCATTTTTCAAAAAATAATTAAAAATATTCTGTCCAGGATTTCTGTTGTCTACCCATTTTTAATTTATTTTCTAATATATGAAATTTATTATAAAATAAATTTGATTCTCTTATCAAACCGGTAGGTCTCGATTTAGATTCGGATCTTAGACTAAAATGACTTCCAAAAAGAAGGAGGTTTTCAATTCGACGGCTATTTTCTGTGTAAGATACTCAGTTGTTCAAAAATCGAATCCGTCCCTAAAAGTATTTAATAGGTATCAAAACTTTTTTCAGAACGAACTTGACACCCAAAAGAAGGCCACCGACATCGCAAACTTCAAAAGCGAATTCGCGATCGTGTACGAGCGAAAACAAGCTGAAAGAAAACGCGATAAATTCAAACGCTTGCTTTCATTCGAAAATCTCGCCTTATACCCGGATTACCAAAGAAGATTACTAGTTTTACGCGAACTAAATTATATAGATGAGCATGATAGCGTTATATTAAAAGGCAAAGTCGCATGTTGTATGGGTACCAACGAGTTGATATTATCAGAGTTGGTGTTTCGGAACGTTTTCACGGATAAAAGTCCGGCGGAAATAGCTGCATTGCTTAGCTGTTTCGTTTTCCAAGCGAAGACTAGGGCGGAACAAGTGCTGACGGAAAAACTGGCGGAAGCAGTGAAGGCTATCCAGCAGATAGATAAAGAACTGGCGGCCATCGAATCTAAGTATTTGGTGTGTTTAGTGTAGTCTCTGTTTAGTTACTGATCTGCCATTACTACTGTTCTGATGAGAATAGCCATTAGCCACAGAATAATCCATACTAATATTATAAATGCGAAAGTGTGTGTCTGTCTGTCTCTCTGTCCATCTGTCTGTCTACTACGCTTTCACGGCCCATCTTTTTAACCAATTTTGATGAAATTTGGTATAGAGGTAGATTGTATGCCGGGGAAGGACATAGGCTACTTTTAATCCCGGAAAATTAAGGAGTTCCTGCGGGAATAAAAAACTTAATCTACGCGGACGAAGTCGCGGGCATCATCTAGTTTAATATAACATGGATTTGTTCCATGGCCCACTAAGTGCCTCTGAGTAACAGATTTGAGTCATGATTCATGAGCAAACAGATCTTGGTTCAAAGTTTGGTACGTCGCGTCGTACACTTTTTGAACGTCATTACAATGTTATCAGCGACCGTATCACGATTCGTATGGTTATCATTGGCAATTGGCATTTACCATACGGGGGATGCCCCGTCGATCACGTCCGCAGGAACTACCTCCCTGCACGTATCCCCTGGGTGGTGCGAAACGAGCGACGAACTTGCAGGCGAAATAAGCGCTCTTTTTTCATTTGCTTGAATATTATAAAACCGCATATATATATATATATATAGGTACTAAACGCCATACGATTAAAGGGCAAAACACACAGGGAACGGGCGCGGGCCGGGTTGGGTGCGCGGCGGGTTGAATTCCTTGTATTTATATGGACGACATTTTTTTTTTTAATCCACTACAAGTTAGCCCTTGACTGCGATCTCAACTGATGGTAAGTGATGATGCAGTCTAAAATGGTAGCGGGCTAATCTGTTAGGGGCATGGCAGTTATATTAAACACATACCCCTATTCGGTTTCTACACGGCATCGCACCGGAACGCTACATCGCTTGGCGGCACGTTTTTGCCGGTAGGGTGGTAACTAGCCACGGCCGAGGCCTCCCACCAGGAAGACACACAGAACGTGGGCGCGGGTCGGGTGTGTGCCGGGTGACGCTGTGTGATGTCGTCCTTATAAATACAAGGAATTACAGCCGCCGCGCACCCGACCCGGCCCGCGCCCGTTCCCTGTGTGTTTTGCGCTTTAATAAATAAATTACCATACTATACAACAGACGATTTGAAAGCACTTATTTGTTTGCAAAAGTTTATTTTCGAATAAAAAATCTTTTGGCTTTGGTTTTATGCTTATTGTATTCGACTTTGTGACAGGTGGGTCAATTCGAGGGCCAGCAAGAGCGGCTCAACTTCGGCCTGGTGAGGGTAGTGTATGAGTGGGCTCTAGAGAACCCCTTCGCAGACATCATGGAACTGACTGACGTGCAAGAGGGCATCATTGTGAGGTGCATCCAACAGTTACACGAGGTGAGGACTTGAAGGTTATATAAACAACTATACTATACTACACTACACACACACTACACTATTTTATATCACCCACAAACGCCACCCTATTTGAAAGAGCGATTCACCTTTCTTGGCAGCAAAGACATACAAATTTATTTGCGGTCTAGGGACGACAACAAGTTAGAAATACCGTTAAGTCGGACTGAGGTGTATGCAAATTCATTTACGGTAAAGACAGCTAAGTTATGGAATGCACTGCCAAGTGACATTAGACAGTCAAAATCTTTGAGTATTTTTAAGGATCGTTTGAAGGAATTTTATCTTACTAATATGCTATAAATTATTTATGTATTTGTTTACTTTTTGTTATGTAGTTCTAAATTATATATATATATATATACATATATATATATTACTATATTTATATGTATTGGTATATATTTTAGTATTTTTTTTTTATTTTTTTATTTGTGTAATTGTTTATGTATTTTTAGAATGTATAGTTTATGTAGTATATTATATGTACTAGTGTTGTTGCACTATCCCGCTTCATTGCGTTTGTTTCTTTATTTAAAGGTTGTCTGGAGGAGATCACTTTTATTGATAAGACCGCCTTTGCGCACTTATTTGTTTTTGTTTGTTCTCTTTTTTGTTTCTTTTTAATGTTTTGTGTGGCAATAAAGTATTTATCTATCTATCTATATTTTGTCCAACCAATTATTTTACTTTTGACATAAGCACGCCTATGGAGTGTCATATTTATTGGCAGGAAATCATCGACAAAAAAATGCAATACTCAATAGACGCATATCTTTTTTTAATTCGGAGGTTCTCAATTCGGCGCGTATGTTTTTTTTTTAATTTTTTTTTACAATAGTGAAGCGACGTGCCCTTTTATCCAATATTTCGTAACTCGTATACTCATCTAGTAATTACAAGTACGAATTTCCTTTTCAAAATAGTCACGAAGCTGCAAAAATAGCTTTCTTGATAGTCCCTTAAGCACCATACCTCTTTGGCGATGGATGGTTTCTATGACCTGACTGATTCATGTACATTTACTGTACTGTTGTACATGAATGATTTATTTTAATACATACATTAATATACTTTGTCATTTAAACGCTTAAGTATGTTTATAAAACAATAAAAAAATGTTGAGCAAAGCTAAATATCAATGTGTCAAATAATTTCAAACTTCTTCATAAAGAAAGTCGATTGTTACCAAAAATGTAATCATTAACGCATTAGAACATCATTGAATCCATATGCCAAAAGTTTAAAAAATATTGGACAGAGAATATTTTTGTTTTTCAGTTGCTAGTAGACGTGAAAGACGCGGCGGTGGCCATCGGCGATACGCAGCTCCAAGTCAAGATGATGGAGGCCTCAACCGCCATCAAACGGGACATAGTATTCGCGGCCAGCCTGTACACCACAGCACAAAGAGAAAATGTTATTTCCTAATAGCCATGACGAGTATTTAATTCAAAATTCAAATCTTTTTTATTCCAGTTGACTTTGACAGGTGCTATTGAATAGTCGAGTGAATCTACCACTGGTTCGGAATCCTATTCCTACTTAAAAGAACCAGCAATAAACTTGGTGGTTGCTCTTTTAAAAAAAATTATTTACAATTACATCAATGTGTAGATTACTTAAGTAACCGCTGTCCTTACTCTGTAGCATTGCTGGGACGAGTCAAATCCATGCTCTTTTATCATTTACAAAATCTTTAACAGTATAATAAGCTTTTTTCAGGAGCATACTTTTAATAGATTTCTTAAACTTGTGTAAAGGCTAGTTTAAAATAGGTTATGGCATTTTGTTATAGAATAGAATGCTCGTTTTTAGGGTTCCGTAGCCAAATTTGGCAAAAACGGAACCCTTATAGATTCGTCATGTCTGTCTGTCTGTCTGTCTGTCTGTCCGTCCGTATGTCACAGCCACTTTTTTCCGAAACTATAAGAACTATACTGTTGAAACTTGGTAAGTAGATGTATTCTGTGAACCGCATTAAGATTTTCATACAAAAATAGAAAAAAAACAATAAATTTTGGGGGTCCCCATACTTAGAACTGAAACTCAAAAATTTTTTTTTCATCAAACCCATACGTGTGGGGTATCTATGGATAGGTCTTCAAAAATGATATTGAGGTTTCTAATATCATTTTTTTCTAAACTGAATAGTTTGCGCGAGAGACACTTCCAAAGTGGTAAAATGTTGGTCCCCCCCCCCGTAACTTCTAAAATAAGAGAATGATAAAAGTAAAAAAAATATATGATGTACATTACCATGCAAACTTCCACCGAAAATTGGTTTGAACGAGATCTAGTAAGTAGTTTTTTTTAATAATTTAAAACTTACTACAGCTTTGTACGGAACCCTCGGTGCGCGAGTCCGACTCGCACTTGGCCGGTTTTTTTAGTTTTGTCTTTGTTGTACTCCTATACAAGCAAATGTCAAAAATTTCCTCTCTTACTCGCTCGAAAACATAATGCTACTCTATCTCACCAACGCGACGTGGGTAGAATATTTTATTTTTTATTATTATAGTAAAATGGAATTAATCGTATTTTTCTAAAGTTCAATTTCATCCATACATCTACAGCCAGCGTCCATGCTGAAACTTTGGAAATGAAAATTGCTGGTATTTTATTATCGATTTTAAATCAAGGAATCTAAGGTCCTTTTTACTCTAACGTTATTATGTTGTAGCTGAATTAACTGTTAATAATGCAAAATATGTAATGTCTGATTTAAAATGAAATGAAAACTAAATATTGGAATTTGATTCGATATAGGTAGGTATAATATTTTATTACATAACATAATATTTTGCATAATGTAGATATTTAAGTTATAATGAAAAAGATTGTAGGTACATATATTTTTTACTAGTTTAGTTGCCTACTTGTACCTACTGAAAGTTTTAACTGAAGAAACTTGATCTGAGAACGTCATTATAAAAAAGTGTGTGTGTGCAATTCACACACGCCAGAAGTGAACTACAGAAAAGTAGCCTACAAGAGAATGAGATAAATATAGCTTGTATTCTATCTTATTCTCTCGCAGGCTCCTATTTATGAATATGTTTGTCTCTTAATTGTGACACGATTCTAAAGAAGTTTCACTTCAAAAAATGTAACAATAATTTTGCATAAGTAATAATTTTTTTACTGTTGTAATAATCAAGATATTTTTTTTAAACTTATATCACATTTTATGGAAACTGTATTGCAAGATGCTAATAAATTATAATATACTAGTACAATTACCTATTCTGTGCTTTAACTACTGATTTGTGAGTGATAAACATAATAATAACTGAATGTTGAATATTGAACCAAAAAAGTGATAGTAGTATAATAATATAACATATAATAATTTTGCTTAGGTAATGTGTTTATTGTTAAAGTAATAAAGAAATCATAAGTTTTATACACTTATTTTGTAGTCTTATTAAGAGTTACTACCCAACCAGCAAATTTTACTGTGCAGGGTCTAAACCTGGCATGAAAAATATACGTTTGAAGAAAATACTCACGACTTTATTATCATAGATGCGAAAGTGTGTTTGTTTGTCCTTCAATCACGCTGCAACAGAGCAACGGATCGACGCGCGACTTGATTTTTTGCATGGGAACAGTAATTAAGGATCTGGAGAGTGACATAGGCTACTTTTATCCCGGAAAATTAAGGAGTTCCCGCGGGATTTTAAAAAACTTATTCTACGCAGACGAAGTCGCGGGCAGGTGGAAGGGCACAGAGTAAATTATATATTGTGGAAGGGAATGACCTGGCGTTGATGAGTTAGTCAGGACATTGCTCTGTAATTAGTAAAGATCTTACAATATATGAACAAATCTTACAATATATGTATGTATACAATATATCTCCGTTCCCAAAATAATCTATTGCTAAGTACTCCTAGACACTCTTCTTCCTTCTATAAAAACTCTTTTACTGTTACTGCTATACGGCTTTGGAATTCTCTCCCCTTGGATATTAGACTATCTCAATCACTACCTATCTTTAAAACTAAGCTGAAACAGCATTATTTATCCTCTTAATATATTTATCTATTTGTCGTCTATAACTTTCATTACTACAATTTTTTATTTTTTTTTCTTTCTATTATATCTATCTAGATACTTATGATTATATTATATTTTTATATTATTCATTACTGTATCTCTCTTTGTATATTATTTAATTTCTTATCTTTTAGTACACCCCTTCCGCTTTCTTTTTTTAATGTGTCCTTTGCCCTAAGGTTGCCTGGAAGAGATCGCTATTTAAGCGATAAGGCCGCCTGTTGTGCCATGTCCATTATATTATTATTTTTTTGTGTATTTATTTTAAAGGTGTGCAATAAAGTATATTTTACTTTACTTTATATGAACAAATTGAACATTTAGTTGTTGGATAGAGCTGACGGATATCGCATGCTCAACGTTCTAAGGTAGGTATTAAAAGAAAAGCATTTACTGCTTGTAACTGTATATAGCCGTGCGCTAGAATAAACGGCAGTGCTACCCTGAACTTTGAAGTGTAACTGTTTACTCCAACGAATTTTAATTTGATTATTAGTTATATATTAAAAAAATAGTAAATCTGCGTAAAATTAGTCGCACGATTATAATTATTCGACCTCTTCAAGGCATTTGACATGACATTGCAATTTGATCATGAAATGTCAATCTAAATCGTAAAAGTGTATAAAAATCGTAAAATGGAACGTTAAAAAATTATAAGGAGCCTTCAATTTATTCGGATTTCTTTTCTTGCTGAATTTTAATGATGACTTGCTTTAAATTCAACGTTGTTTTTCATGTGTAGGTGACTGGACGATAAATTAAGTGAAGTGGATTGTAACATGTGTTAGAATCGCTCGTGAACTTGATGCTTGATGGGACAGTGATGTTTACAGTTTTTGTGAATTATTAGATTAAAATCGCTCAAAATGCTTATAGACGATGAATACGAGGCATTTGTTACAACCCCAGAGCGGATCCAGGCTCTGGGGTTCAAGCCGCAGAAGGAACTGCTCACGAATCATCTGTTGCCGTATGCTGACAAGTTGGATGACGAATCACAAAGATTCCTTGAACAGGTTAAGACGAACCTGGCCAAATCCGTCATGCTGCGTGAGATGAAACCAGCCTGCGGTGTCTGGTCGTCCAGGTTGATGAAGTAGGTTTCAAATTTCACATATTTACAAAACTAGCCAACAAAGTTGGATTCATTTTTTATCCATAAAAATGCACCTACTTAACGTGTTCTGGCTGTGGTAGGGATATAAAAGTTAGTTATATCCTATCCTATGCTGTCTTCTTAGCTAAGTAGATTTTACAAAACACTACTTACTTAAAAGTACTTATGTAAAGTCAGCTGGTGATTTCGTTTTGTTTGGTTTGCTTTTATTTAACGCTAAAAAACGCTTTAAAGATAAACTTCCTCAATGACAATATAACCTAGGGGGGGATATTCATTGGAATACCCCTCAATTTATAACTAGCAAACCAATTCCTAAGATCTGATTATGGCTAGAAAGCCGATGGCAGATAGTTGAAATGGGGAAAAAAAAGTATTTACATAAGTACCTACTAAGTATGTATAAAATATTTATTTACTTACTATGCATGAAATGAATAACCTGAATATAATAGATAGATCTTCCTTCTAGACAAGATTCTACATAAAACATATCATATTTTGTATGAGAACTGATTGGTAGCATTGTTCTATCTAATCTAAACCACAACAAAAGGAAAATGCTTATAGGAAAGAAATGCTACTTTGCTAAATTTTGGTTGAACAGATGGGATGTGAAAACTTAGTACCTATATCCATAGGCACACTTTGGCTTTTATAATATTACTTAGTGTTGAATTATTTCTACCAAATACTGATTTTAGACTTCATGGTTGTATGGACAAATGCCAAATTTTAGATTCTCTATATTTATGAAGCTTGCATTTTGAGCTATTTTAGGTATTCAGCTGTAAGATAGGTTCTGAAAACTGATAATTACAATGTTCTTCCTTGACTGCATATTTGGCAAAAATATTTTCATGATTTAAAGTATTTTCTAAAGAATAAGTAGTTACTTACATTGCAATAGTTATGCTTATAACTATTTGTCCAAATAATATGCCTATATACAATAACATTTTGGCTTCAATTAACTAACCTTTGGCAGCACACTCTGTTCTCAAACATCTGGCTAAAGCCCAGAACTTCCTGACCCAGACACTTGGCATTGGAATGTGCTATTACATATTTGATTATACCTATCATCAATTATTGTGTTTAAATAGAAATAGAATGGGTACAAAGCTTGAATGGAAGCTTCATTATTATTATCATGCATTTGGTTGCAATCCAGCAAAATTGGATCTGCTAATTTTGTAGAATTCTGCAACATTCCCACTCATTACAAAAATCACACACTACAAAAATCTATCAATATTGCAAACAAATTTTATTTATCTGTCTGTCTGTCTACTACTCTTTAATAGCACATCTTTTTAACCGATTTTGATGAAATTTGGTATTGAGAACATAGGCTACTTTTTATCCTGGAAAATTAAGGAGTTCTCTTGGGAATAAAATAAACTCAATCCACGTGGACAAAGACACGGGCATTATCTAGATTGTAATTCGTAGTAATCCATAACTGCCACAACTAAGTTCTAATTTTATAAATCTTGACCTGCCCAGGCTTTGCACGAGTAACTTACCTTATATACTACACCATTTACCTATGTGTTATACTGTATGGTAAAATATCTACCTTTCATTTAGCTATTAAACTAAGTAATTGAAACTGATTTGCTGCTACTCTTTGTTCCTTGTTGTTATGTACTAATAGTTCCATCCACCGTCTTTGAACTAATCATCAGATCTGTATGAAATTAGCATAACCTACCAGATATTAAAGAAAAAAAACTGACTATACTTTTTAAAATCAAGTTCCATTGTGATTATGAAACTGCATCCACAAGAATGAATTTGCAGGCATTATCTGTACATGATTACGTCTTAATACTAGCTGAAGCACGCGACTTTGTCCGCGTGGATTGAGCTTTTCGTTCCCACGGGAACTCTTTAGTTTTCCAGGGGAAAAAGTACTTAGCCTATATGTCATTCCAGACTTTAATCTATCTCTGTGCCAAATTTCATCCAGATCCGTTCAGCCGTTCTGGCATGATTAAGTAAGTAACAAACATCATCCATCCAAACATCTGTCCATCCATCCATCCAAACTTTCGCATTTATAATATTAGTTACATACTATGATTAGATGATAAAGTGTACCTAGTAGTTAACATAGTATTTTATTTATAGATACATACGCATTCATGGCTTGAAGTTTGGAAAAGAAGACCACTTGGCGTTTATAAAACTGGCCTATGAGCTGGTCCTCATACCTGATTTAGAGCCATGCAAAGTTCACAAATTTGCAACTTTGTTCCTGATGCTCACAAAGTAAGTTTACTATAATAATTACAGTACACAATTGCAGAATTAAATTAATAAACCCTTAAACTACTCAGTAATTAGTTGCTAGATTGTTAAGTCACTTGTACGTTTAGACTGAATATCAACAATCAAAACATACTGACGACAGTGCAGATACAAATTAATTATTAAGATTAACAAATCAATGACAGCAACTCGTGATTGGGTATTAATCACGCTGTCCAACCATTAATCAACAAACCACATGTTGAATTGATTAATATGAATTAGTACTTAGTAGTATGTGGAATAAATAATAATATATCAATATAACAACATGTTTCCTGACTCTATGACTGATTTTAGAAAAAGATTTCTTATATCTCCTGAGGAGCTAACACTTCCATGGAGACCTCTATACGATGTTGGGATAAGGATATTTGAAAAGAGCTCAACAAGCATCGGAATGTACCACTATCACACGTAAGTAAATACCTATTTAGAAATAAATAGTTTTTTTTATACACAAAAAAAGACTAAACAAGAGAATTAGGGTTGGGACAAATCAATTGGGACTCCATTTTATTTGGAACTAGCTGATTTGCGCGACTTGGTCCGCGTGGTTTAATGTTTTTGATTCCCGCGGGAACTCCTTAATTTGCCGGGATAAAAAGCCTTTAGCTAGCTAGCCTATGTCACTCTCCAGGTCCTCAACTATACCCATGCCAAAAATCACGTCGATCCGTTGCCCCGTTGCGGCGTGATTGAAGGACAAACCAACAAACAAACACACTTTCGCATTTATAATATTAGTGTGATCTTGTCCGCATAGATTTGGCGCTCCCAAAATTTCAATTCATTCGAAAGTACCTAGTGTTTATACCTATGTTTGATAGTAAGCTAAAATGGACTACAATATGCCTTTCACACCTTCCATAGGTTGACTGGTAGATAAGGCTCTCGAGCTAAAATCCGCATTATACCTGGATTTAATGGTTGTGCAATAAAGTTAGTAAAAAAACCGCATCCGCTTTTATCGTTTACAAATTCCACTAGGGCCCCAATCATGTAAGAATTGTTCATCAAACGTTAAAGATTTTTGTCAAAGTAAAATAAAACAATGACAGCATTGAATTAGAGCTCAATTTCGTCTGCCCATTCTTATACGTTTAGGTATGTACGATACCCTAAACGTATAAGAATGGGCAGACGAAATTGAGCTCTAATTCAATGCTGTCATTGTTTATTTTACTTTGACGAAAATCTTTAACGTTTGATGGACAATTCTTACGTAATAGGGGGGTTGATTTGTCTCAAACCTAATAATAGTGATGACGCAATGAATTTAAATACCGAAAACATTATTTTTTAAAAGGGAAAAGCTTTATTTTTAGACTCACAGATTTAACTTTTGTAAGTATTTGACTTAAAATACAGGTTATCTGCTACAAAAGTGCTACTTATAATTTTAGTCATACTAAACATAAAGCTTTCGCTGCATTGCATCCACATTGTAACTTTATATATACATAATTACATACTAGCTGATGCCCGCGACTTTGTCAGCGTGGATTGAGGTTTTTTGGTTCCCGCGGAAACTCTTTAATTTTTCGGGATAAAAATTAGCCTATGTGCTATTCCAGACTATAATTTATCTCTGTGCCAAATTTCATGCAGATCCGTTCAGCCGTTCTGGCGTGATTGAGTAACAAACATCCATACATACATACATACATACATCCATCCATCCAAACTTTCGCATTTATAATATTAATATCTATATATATATAAATCTCGTGTCACAATGTTTGTCCTCAATGGACTTCTAAACCACTTAACCGATTATAATAAAATTCGCACACCATGTGCAGTTCGATCTAACTTGAGAGATAGGATAGTTTATATTATATAGATTAGGATTATTAGTGCTACCCGTGCGAAGCCGGGGCGGATCGCTAGTAGATTTACTAAAATCTTGAGCAATTTAAATTAATTTACTAATCTGAGGCCGCATCTAGACTAATATTAGTGCCTTTGAGTGGGCGTGGCAACTGCATCTATACTGAGATATGACTCATGTAGGCCATGCAAGCATTGCACTTGATCTTAACCTCACTGCAAGGTAAGATGAATGCCAGTCAATGCATTCTTACTCGTAGATGAAGTGCTGCGAACTGGTATTACCCCGTTAGGGTGCCTGTCATGATGTGTCAATGCCATACAGGCTAATCAGATTCCTGACAGGTGACTCGAAAAAAACCATCGCGTCATCGAGCAACGATGCGATTGGTCCACTGAACACATCTCCGCTCTGTTCCGCTTCAATGGACAGGCACCCTTAGCCCTTAATATTTCCACGCGGCATTGTTAATGAGTAGAGTAGTGGAGAGTACATATTACAATTGAATTAAAAAGAAACAAACACAAGAAAATCTCACCCATGTTCTGTTTTAATTACCTAGTTAAACCGACTTTTCCAACCTTCTCGGTCCATGACAAGGAAGGAGGATATTCTAGCTTATCCCCATTTTCCAACGACAATCTTTACATTTTACGAAACACCTAAGCCTAATAGGTGACAGTTTTCACGGCTTCTTATTGGGCTTAGGTGGTCCCTTAAGGATTATCGGTGAAAACGGGCGTAAATGTATAGCGAGTGAGACCAATATGTTTGTTCAGGGGCAAAAGTGGCAATGAAGGACCGAGCATGCTCGACATGGTTCGGAAATTCATCTCAGGCTACGGCTTAGACGATGCCCTCGAATTGTTTGGATTCGCGTTACCGGAAGAAAATGACTTGTTTACGTAAAATAATTTTGAATAATTGGCGGCCGAATACTGAAACGCTTTGATTTTTGAGGGCACTTGCAGGCCTAGAAAGATGTGATAGTAACATTTTGAGTATCGAAATTATCGTCTTTATTAGAGAGATATGTGTTAATCTCGTATTTTAGCAAAAGCAGAAGTTTTTTTTTTTATTATTGTGAGATAGGCTTGCGCTTGACGACAATCATGCTTAGTGCAAAGCAATGATGAGGTCTAGGTTGGAGCGCGCTTGCCTAGAAGATGCCTATTCACTCTTGCCTTGAAGGTACCTAAGTTATACGTGGCAGGAAACTTGCAAAGATCCCGGAGGGCTGCACCTGACTGGCATTTGCAATAATTAAAGTGTTAGCCATATTTTGACACTTTTTGTGGGCAACAAATTGAACTCATAGGTACCTACACAAACGGCGTTACAGTCAAATTGTTTTTCCGAAAAATATCTCAAAGTTTGCAGAAGCTTTTCAGTATTCGGTGGTGGGATGCTTACTTGTTTGGTGGCAGTTGGCTCATCTCTCATCAAATGTCCACTCAAAAAGTTGTCTTCCCTGAGAATTTAACATCATAAATACAAATGGATACACGTTGGGATCTCACCCTTTGGACTGTGGTCGTCCACACTCTTACTCGTAGCACGCTTAGTTGAATGGGAAAGGAATTGTAGTTTAAAGGCACGAAACCCCCATTTCAAGTTCTGGCACAGTTGTACCCTAGTTGGTGTTGACAAAAAATATCTATTTTTTATTTTTTTTGTACCAAAAAGTTATACAATATGTAGAAAACCAGAAACATAGTGGACAAGGAAACACTTATCTCTATAAGAGATCTCTACCAGTGACCCTTGGCAGTGAGAAAATCTATTTTGTGTAGTGGAGGGCACAACAGTGATGGTGTCTGGGCTTTGATGGTTTTTTTTTGTTTCAATTAACATTTTGCATTGCGTGCAATGGGAAATTACCTATATGCGGAGACACATCGTGAGGATGTGCCTGCGATATGTGACAATGTTGTCCAGCCTCCCTATTTTATAACTCAGTGGCTATCACTAGTGGCTATAATTATTTATTAAAAACTAATTATTAAGTAAACCTAGTGTTACTCAAAGTGAAGCAGCCTGTATACATAAAAGTTGATTTGCATGCGCAGAATTAGTCTTGTTTACTTTTATTTTAAAACTAACTACCTACATTTATTTTATATTATATGGAAAAAGGTATTATGTAAGAACCTTTTTGTAGATAAATATTAGTATCTTACTCAACACCATAGATTAGAAGATATAATTAATACGTTCTATATAATACACCTACATATTTAGTTTATAAGCATGGAGGAATGTGCAGTGCTCAGACAAGCCGTCAAGCGCTTCCGAGCACGAAGAAACCAAAAAATATATGTACATTTTACTTGTGAAATAAAATAAACTAGTGGTTCGCCGCGAACTGAGACCTCGCGGTATCCATAAACTTACAGAGCGCCATCTATGTGAAGTTCTGTTAAAAATAGTGAAGCTAAAATTAAATAATTTCGTTTCCTTAGAATATTTATCTAATTTTAGTATTTGTTGTTCAAGTACAGGATTAAATTCAAATAAGTGATCAAGTTTCAGGCTCAGCCTTTTCTTTTTAAGCACAAACGAATAAATTTGTACAGAGCGCCATCTATTGACAACATTGTGAAGTTTGTTAAAAATACGTATGCTCATTAAAAATTAAATAATTTCGTTTCCTTATAATATTTATCTAATTTTAGTATTTGTTGTTCAAGTACAGGATATAATTCAAATAATTAATCAAGTTTCAGGCTCAGCCTTTCAGAAAATTGGGAGTTCTGAGGTCATCTTTGGACGTCAGAAAATCACCACTTTGAAAGCCCCCCATTTCGTCAATTTTAGGGGAAAAATTAAAAAAAAAATATTTTTGGACTCCGTTCCTCATTATCTTTAAAATGATATACCGCAACCCTATGTAATGCTATAAAAAATATTTTACTTCGCATTCGCTTCTATGAGAGCCCCCCTGAAATAAAGATTTTTATAACTTTTTAAGCCATATTCGGCGGGAGGCCATCGGTTTACATAGTATATTTAAATTTGAAGTAATTACGTTCAGTAATTCAGAAGTTATAAGGCTCTGACAGACGGACGGACGGACGGACGGACGGACGGACGGACGGACGGACGGACGGACAAGTGCCAATTCACCCAAGTAGACTCAGAGACCTTCGCTTCGCTCGGTCAATAAATAAATCAAAAAATTAGTGCCACTGGCATAGATTTTTTTTTTCATTCAAGGATTGCTATGAAAAAAATTTAAATAATATTTCATATCAAACCTTCAATGGCTAATTTTTTTATATGAGTGGCTTCCATTTTTTGATAGCCACTAAGTTAGAGAATAGGACTTCAGTGCTCTCTTCTCTTCTCTTTTACCTGACGCCAACTGTACAGAACAGAACAGATTAAAAAAGTTCAGTTCAGTTGCGTATATTTAGGTAAAACTCGTAGTGTGCCTCTGTTACTATATTTCGTGAACATTATATTTTCTCGTCGGTAGAACGAGCTATTCAAATGTCCACTTCACCATCATAAATCAAAAGGTGGCAGTGTTTGCATGACTGGCTAAAGATTTCAATCACAAAATGTATATTGAATGTTGATTTCAGATCTCTGGAGTCTTCGTATTTGACGATGATAAAATGTGCTAAGCCGTAAGTACTTTTATGACTAACTTCTCAGATTTTTAATATGTTGTCCACATCTTGCCCCAATTTAATAGCGCTTTTAACTAAAGGACCGTCTCTTTGTTTACGTTTGTAATGTCAACATCTGCGGTACAATATTTCTAAGGTGATATGCAGTATGCTGCATATCCTTATTCATTGTAGTTTCACAGACGAAAAACTTATGATGAGATTTATAGAGTGTACTTTGTCTTTGCTCAGGCTTTACTAAGAGTTAAAACGAGATGGACGTATGTGAGTAACATAAATCTGTCTCACTTTAACTGTGTCTTAAGTCTGAGCAAAGTCAATTAAGATGAACTATATGGGGTTTGCTTTTCAGATATTTCGATGTGGGTGCAACAAAAGAAATGTTAGAAGAGTTGCTCCCACAAATCTGTCCCTGGTCATCGAACTCTCAGATGATGGGTCCGTTCACGACCTTCCTGCCCGTTGGGCTGTATCCCAAGTACGCGGAGCATGGCCACTTGCTGTGGTTCGACCAACTGATGAACTTGTGGGACTTGTGCTATAACAACCAGTGCGGGATTTCCGTAAGTATTGCTCTCCCTCTAATACAGGTATAGCCCTTGTGAGTTGTGACCCGTTGTCCTATATGACGACAGAAGCGACGCGACGAGACGTCATAGAAAATGGCAAACTTGTCTACGCGACAACACAGGCCACGGTCAGCTACTGTTTGATACTGTCGCGTCGCGTGGTATCGAGTCGCGGTGTCACGTTTGTCGCTCATCGTAGGACAACTGTAGGGCGATTGGCTAAAAATGACAGCTACAGTGTAACGATCGCAATCACTTCGGATTGGTTAAAGTTCTTCCACTATTGGCCAAAATCCATTGACGCAAACAAAATAACATAAATTCAGCCAATCAAAACAATTGAGACTGTAACACTGATTTATTTTATCATTAATCTTATAAAATTGACAGAAAAAAGTGTTACAACACAGTGATTGATGCAGGTTTTACATAGTCGCCCTGCCGGTTACGAAATAAGTCTCCTAGAACAGCGCAAGTAGTCGCATGTTTATGCAACCAATGTGTAAAAATGTACTAGTTCCAATAATTGCCGCGGGTCTACTTTCGTGACACGGACTATGCTTTACGCTTTACGCACGTTTGACTTGGGGAGTAAGCTGGTGCATGCGTGACGAGAGCGTTACGAAAAGTGCGAACGGAAGTTGAGAGGGAGATATAATAAGTTAGTGAAGATAGAAAGAGAGAGTTACGTTTCGTATATTACTGTAGAGGCAAGAGAGACAGGTGCACACATTTTCTTTCTCTCTTTCTCTCGTAGCCAGCCAGTTACTAAGTTTTACTTCAGTCATGTGGTCTAAAGCACACTCGTTTTTTTTAAATATAAGTTGTATTTTCTCAGGATGTCATGATACTGTTCGCTGGTTTAGCGAAAAAGAATCCGGGCGCAGTTGATTGGACTCCTCATGTGCCCAAAATGTTCATGAGATTCCTCCACGCGCTCAATTTACCCGTCAGCTATAAAGACATGCAGTATACCAAGAGCCATTCGCTTGGTAAGTCTTCAGTTAGCTCTTCAAGTGGGTATGAACAACAGTAGTATTGCCAACGAAGCACCACTAGGATTTATTATACGCAAACAAACATACCAAAAGCACCGTTTTGCTCGATGCGAAGTCTTTAAACCCAGTGACTCGCTCGTATTTAGTATCCATGACATTGTAATATTATGGTGTACATGTTGAATATTGATCCTATAAATAGCCCGCAAGACAAGATTTTGAGAAAAGAAAAAAAAGTCGAATCAACAACAATCAACTTTATCGAAGTTTTACCTTACTATCTTTGTTGCGTTGGTTGCGAAAATCTGCGCCAAAAAGTTCAGTAAAAAAAATATTTTCAAAACTCAAGGGTATCGATGATAAAAATCTGATTCTATCAATTTTCGTGACTCAGAATTCGAGATTTTTTGTTCAGGATGCAAACTTTTTCCAAATTTCCAATTTTTTTTTAAATATGCCAAATTTCGTCAAGAGAAGCTGAAAATGGGGACAGACACGACGACCTTAATTCGTATTTTTTAAAATAAGTAGGGATAAATTTTCCTTTTGCTTTGTAGACATGAAGGTGGTAGCATCTTGGATCGTCTGGACTATAAACCCAGATGGTCTCGTGTTAAAACATTTGAGGTCCTTCCTGGCGGGAGTGGAGAGCTACTTGCAAAGCGCCAACGCCGGCCGGTGGTCCTTCAAGCTGAGGGATCTGCTGAGGAAATTGGCGAGGGAATTTCTGATCAGGTAAGATTTTCATGTTTGAAGTGCATCTCTAATTCTGAGATCTATAGAGCGAACTTTGACTTTGCTTAGACTTAAGACATGGTTAAAACGAGACAGATTTATGTTACTCACATAAGTCCATCTCGTTTTAACTCTAAGTAAAGTCTGAGCCAAGTCAAAGTTAAGCCTTTTCGAGTACTGAGCTCGAGAGTTCCGCGTCCCGCGTTCGCTGTAATCGACTGCGATGCGTGTGTTCTTAAAATATAAGCTATAACGTGTCTATGAATTGATCAGGTTTGGAACGTAATATTCTAAACAACTCTAGACCGTAAACAGTGGGATCGAAGCCTTAGAACCAAATGCTGAAATAATACAAGAGTGATCCAATGGCTAAGTGACCGTTGTTTGCCATAAAAAGTTGTGAGGGCAAAAGTTTATAAATCAGAAATATAATCACTAAATATTATCATTACATTTCAAGTTCAGTATCAAAAATATTCGTTGCATACGCGCAAACTCATACAAGGGCGATTTCCAGACCATCGAAATATCTTCATCTTCGATGGCCCAGACAACATAAAATTGTAGAGAAATTACCCTTAATAATATTGTTTCAGAGTCCGTCGAGAACGCGAAAAGAAATTGCAAGAAACATGGGAGAATAAAACTCCCGAACACTACAAGTTACGTGATGAAGACATTACAGAATTCGTGAAAATCGTTCTTGAGCCGACTTTACAAGCCGTTTACAGCCGAAGCGGTTCCCTTGACATATCTGTTGCATTACAGAACTTGGCTACATTACGACCCGCGATTGTAATACCCCCCTTAATTGAGAGGTTAAGGACGTCCTTAACGTCTTTAACGGAACCTCATAGAGTCACAGCTGCAATGTCAGCCGTTGCAGCTGTAGCTCGACCAATGATACGTGGAGCAGATGCGGATTATCCAGAAGGACCAACTCATGTAGTCCCTTTCCTTATGGCGGTATTACCCGGCCTCGATCCTAATGACATTAAGAAATCATTGGTCACCCTACATTTCATATTAATTTTCAGCGGAATGATACCCTATATAGACTGTAGTTCCGCTCACGAATTCTATCCAGACTTGACTGAGGAAGAGTTGTTAGTTTGCGAGTCTACTGCACAGTTTGAGGATTTCGTATTAATTTTCTTAGACAGGCTCTTCGTTATTATTGAGTCAAGTGTGACTGAGCACGCACGTTTGGACACTAAAGACCACGACAGTGTTAGAAGCAAGACAGACGCTGTTATGGAATCAGGCATGTCCTCAGCAGCGACCGCTGTCTTAATGCAGTGTTCCCCTAAAATATTCAAGGAAGCGCTGAGAAAATTCAAATCGTTCGCGACACAAACAACATTTGAGACTAACGTTGCCGGTAGTATGGTCGGAGTTCTTCTTAAAGTGTTCAGTCGAATCGATTCCGAATCTACTTTAGCCGCGTTTCTACCAGAAGTGTTAGAAGAATTAACAGAAATGGTAGCGAATGATGATGCGTTAAAGGAGGAGAATCCTCCAAGAGATCTTTGCTACAGACTGGTTCTTTTCAAACAGGTGATAGAATGTGACGGTACGGCATTGCTCAAATACATTCCACAGATAATCCCAGTACTAGATCGCTTACTGAAACTGCACGCAACGTACGCATTAGTGCGGGCGGCGGATGCATTAGCGCATATATTTCACTCGTTGTCGCACGTGGATGTTAAAGAATGGAGGTCTTCGGCTAAAGATTACGGGAGTGCGCCTCAAACGTGGTTGCCTATTCGAGAGTGGGGTAGAGGTTGTTTGATGAAATATGCTGATTTGAAATGGCATGTGCCTAATGAGGAGGAGGTGAAATGTGCGCAAATGTTGGTTGACCGCTACGTGAAACACGAGGTGACTCGGTTGAGGCAATGGCTAAGCGGGGAGAGGGACTTGAGTCGCGAGCGCCGGATGAAAAGCTTGTACGTGTTCAGCGCGATGACGTTAGCTTGTAACTTACTGCCACCACCGGACGAGGAGCATGTTGCTATGTGAGTTACATATTTGGTTTTCTTTATACGTCGTTTATTAAACTTATTTTTACTAGTGGTTCGCCCCGAACTGAGACCTCGCGGTATCCATAAACATGTACAGAGCGCCATCTATTGACATAATTGTGAAGTTCTGTTAATAATACTGAAGCTCATTAAAAATTAAATAATTTCGTTTCCTTATAATATTTATCTAATTTTAGTATTTGTTGTTCATGTACAGGATATAATTCAAATAATTGATAAGTTTCAGGCTCAGCCTTTCAGAAAATTGAAAGTTATGAGGTCAATTTTGGACGTTAGAAAATCGCCACTTTGAAAGCCCTCCATTTCGTCAATTTTAGGGGAAAAATTAAAAAAAAATATTTTTGGACTCTTATTCCTAATTATCTTTAAAATGATATACCGCAACCCTATGTAACGCTATAAAAAATATTTTACTTCGCATTCGCTTCTATGAGAGCCACCCAGAAATAAAGATTTTTATAACTTTTTAAGCCATATTCGGCGGGAGGCCATTAGTTTACATATTATATTTTAATTTGAAGTAATTACGTTCAGTAATTCAGAAGTTATAAGGCTCTGACAGACGGACGGACGGACGGACGGACAAGTGCAAATTCACTCAAGTAGACTCAGAGACCTTCGCTTCGCTCGGTCAATTACTTCGTCCGTGTGGATTGAGGTCTTCGGTTCCCGCGGGAAGTCTTTAATTTTCCGGGATAACAAGCCTATGTGTTATTCGAGACTATAATAATCTATCTCTGTGCCAAATTTCATCCAGATCCGTTCAGCCGTTCTGGCGTGATTGAGTAACAAAAATCCATCCATCCAAACTTTCGCATTTGTGATATTAGTGTTTAGTATAGATTCAATAATATGTTGGATCTCTTTGTAATGTTATTTGAAGTCTTAGAATTCCACTACAAAGTATATACAGGGTTAACTTGAAACACTAATAACCTCTTAAGGGCAACTTTCTTTACATATTATATTCACCAAAAAAACATTATACTTTGCGCTTTACAATCTGCACTGTATAAAAACAATTTTCGTTTGTATGTGTGTTATTTTGAATCCATACAGTCGTCATGCATGCCCGGCTTAAAAACTACGTTTATTCGAATAATAAACTAGAATAACACGATAGGTAGTTTATTACATTATTCTTATTTTATCTTGTCTTTAGGATAGAATCCCAAGTGCCGGCGACATGTCTGCCTCTAGCAACCGGCGTGCCGCATCAAGTGACGCTCGACGGTGAGAACATGCGAGCAGCGCTCACGCAGCTATTGATAGACGTCCAAACGAGGATGCTGGCCGATAAGACCGACGATACTCGGGGATTGGATATGCTTATTCAGGTGGGTGCACTTTTCCTCGACAAATTCTGATCACGCTTTAGACTCATGAACCATCTTTAATCATGACACGTGCCATAACGAGTGATACTTGACGGTGAGAACATGCGAGTGGCTCTCACGCAGCTATTGATAGACGTCCAAACGAGCATGCTGGCTGATAAGACCGACGATACTCGGGGATTGGATATGCTTATTCAGGTAGGTGCACTTTTCCTCGACAAATTCTGATCACGCTTTAGACTCGTGAATCATCTTGACTCATAATACGTGACATACCAAGTGACGCAGACGGTGAGAACATGCGAGCAGCGCTCACGAGTCACGACGTCCAAACGAGGATGCTGGCCGATAAGACCGACAATACTCGGGGATTGGATATGCTTATTCAGGTGGGTGCACTTTTCCTCGACAAATTCTGATCACGCTTTAGACTCATGAACCATCTTTAATCATGACACGTGCCATAACGAGTGATACTTGACGGTGAGAACATGCGAGTAGCTCTCATGCAGCTATTGATAGACGTCCAAACGAGCATGCTGGCCGATAAGACCGACGATACTCGGGGATTGGATATGCTTATTCAGGTGGGTGCACTTTTCCTCGACAAATTCTGATCACGCTTTAGACTCGTGAATCATCTTGACTCATAATACGTGACATACCAAGTGACGCAGACGGTGAGAACATGCGAGTAGCTCTCACGCAGCTATTGATAGACGTCCAAACGAGCATGCTGGCCGATAAGACCGACGATACTCGGGGATTGGATATGCTTATTCAGGTGGGTGCACTTTTCCTCGACAAATTCTGATCACGCTTTAGACTCGTGAATCATCTTGACTCATAATACGTGACATACCAAGTGACGCAGACGGTGAGAACATGCGAGTAGCTCTCACGCAGCTATTGATAGACGTCCAAACGAGCATGCTGGCCGATAAGACCGACGATACTCGGGGATTGGATATGCTTATTCAGGTGGGTGCACTTTTCCTCGACAAATTCTGATCACGCTTTAGACTCGTGAATCATCTTGACTCATAATACGTGACATACCAAGTGACGCAGACGGTGAGAACATGCGAGTAGCTCTCACGCAGCTATTGATAGACGTCCAAACGAGCATGCTGGCCGATAAGACCGACGATACTCGGGGATTGGATATGCTTATTCAGGTGGGTGCACTTTTCCTCGACAAATTCTGATCACGCTTTAGACTCGTGAATCATCTTGACTCATAATACGTGACATACCAAGTGACGCAGACGGTGAGAACATGCGAGTAGCTCTCACGCAGCTATTGATAGACGTCCAAACGAGCATGCTGGCCGATAAGACCGACGATACTCGGGGATTGGATATGCTTATTCAGGTGGGTGCACTTTTCCTCGACAAATTCTGATCACGCTTTAGACTCGCGAATCATCTTGACTCATAATACGTGACATACCAAGTGACGCAGACGGTGAGAACATGCGAGCAGCGCTCACGAGTCACGACGTCCAAACGAGGATGCTGGCCGATAAGACCGACAATACTCGGGGATTGGATATGCTTATTCAGGTGGGTGCACTTTTCCTCGACAAATTCTGATCACGCTTTAGACTCATGAACCATCTTTAATCATGACACGTGCCATAACGAGTGATACTTGACGGTGAGAACATGCGAGTAGCTCTCACGCAGCTATTGATAGACGTCCAAACGAGCATGCTGGCCGATAAGACTGACGATACTCAGGGATTGGAGATCCTTATTCAGGTGGGTGCATTTTTCCTCAACAAATTATGATGAGACATGCTCACTTAGGCTCATGAATAATTATACCATGAGACATGATAGTGTCATTCCGAGTGAATCTAGACGGTGAGAAACTGCGAGTTACTCACGTGGCTATTGGTACACGTCCAAACAACGATGCTGATCGATAAGACTGCTGATACTCGGGGATTGGACACGGTCGGTGCATTCTACCTCCTCAAATTTTGTTTTTAGGCTCATGAATCATTATTAGCCATAATACGCACCATCTTAAGTGGCGCTAGACCATTAAAATATGCGAATGCGTGACATACTTTTGGCAAGCACGCTTCGCTTCAATCTACAACTCATTAATTTTTACGAATGATTGTCGTCAAGGGCAAAAGAGACTAACATTTTACCACGATTTATCTAGTTACTAAAAAATCTGCCTTGTATCTAAAAGATTACGCGCATTTCCACGTAAAATTAAGTGTAATCTTAGTCAAGACCAGACAAATCAAGGCAAGACATTACTTTTTTTCTTCTTTATTTGTTTAGGGGCTTTTATAATTAATTACATGTCAGCCCAAGACATAACTTATCCCTCTAGACAGTAACCGCACATGTAACACCGCACCACAATATTTCATAGTTAGTAATTTAACTCGAGATTCAAAGTTCCTTTTTATTCCAGGTTTGGGAACGCGTGATATCCATACGAGGCCTCCGGGCAGGGCCTGGAATAGAGGCCAAATTGCGTTCATACAACGCGTTAGAGAGGGCTCTGGACGGTAGAGGGGGCCTCGGTAAAGCGGGGGTAGGAAATGGAGGTGATGAAGCTGGTGCGGCCAGGCTGAGGATGTTAGTGGTCGATGCCGCGCGGCTGCAGTTTGAGTCGCGGTTGGACCTCGTGTGTGACGCTGGGATGACGCCTTCCGGGCTTCGAGCGCTTGATGCTTTGTACGAGCTATCCATCAACACGTATAGCTCTGTGAGTTGATGCTTAACACATTGTCTTATCATTCTTTATTTCTTAAAGCCAGCGGATGTCGTGCTAAATATTGCGCTTGGAAATGTTCTTCGCCGTCATATGCAAATTTGGTTTGCTCCCAACTTTACAATGCGAAACTGGCTGGGTGGGACATGGAATAAGGGCCAAATTGTTTTTATACAACGCGTAAGAGAGGGCCTAGGATGGTTTGTGAATTCTAGTTTTGTCTCTGCGGGAATAGAGTTCACACACAGTCGTGTGTGAAACGTTTGTGATGGATGATTTTGATTGAGTTCTTTTTTAAGACTCTTGAAAAGCGTGACAGGTTCTTTTTCATGGTTTGGTTTGAAATTAAAGTTGAGTCGCGACGATAGTGGCCGGGATGTATGAAAAATTGTATAATGAGCTTATGCCGCTCGTCAGTGTGCTTTAATGCAAGGCGGAATAGACTTCACCGACCGCGTGGCCTCACAATTTGTAGTGCCAAATAGATGGATAAATCACCTACCGCGCTGATTTTAAGTATAATTTTAAGTATCACAGATCGTTTTAAAATATAATGATTGTAATTTTAACAGGTACGTGTGCTAGCACAAATCCGCCTGTACTGGATGCTCAGTCACTTCCCCTACTCCTACCGAGCACTAGTACCGAAGTTAGTGGAGTTGCTAGCGAAGGGCGGTTCGGGCGACGAGTGGCACGCGCGGCACAAGGGCGCTCTGCACATCATCCTGTACCCCAAACAGGGGCCCATGATCGCTAAACAGGACTGGGACGTCGTGCGCGTGCTCTGGCCCGCAATACTGAATGCGCCGCTCAGCGAGAAGCCTAGTATACTCAGGTAAGTACAGTGATTGTAACCAATACATCATCCTGTACTCCAAACAGGGGCCCATGATCGCTAAACAGGACTGGGACGTCGTGCGCGTGCTCTGGCCCGCAATACTGAATGCGCCGCTCAGCGAGAAGCCTAGTATACTCAGGTAAGTACAGTGATTGTAACCAATACATCATCCTGTACTCCAAACAGGGGCCCATGATCGCTAAACAGGACTGGGACGTCGTGCGCGTGCTCTGGCCCACAATACTGAATGCGCCGCTCAGCGAGAAGCCTAGTATACTCAGGTAAGTACAGTGATTGTAACCAATACATCATCCTGTACTCCAAACAGGGGCCCATGATCGCTAAACAGGACTGGGACGTCGTGCGCGTGCTCTGGCCCGCAATACTGAATGCGCCGCTCAGCGAGAAGCCTAGTATACTCAGGTCAGTACAGTGATTGTAACCAATACATCATCCTGTACTCCAAACAGGGGCCCATGATCGCTAAACAGGACTGGGACGTCGTGCGCGTGCTCTGGCCCGCAATACTGAATGCGCCGCTCAGCGTGAAGCCTAGTATACTCAGGTCAGTACAGTGATTGTAACCAACACATCATCCTGTACCCCAAACAGGGGCCCACGATCGCTAAACAGGACTGTGACGTCGTGCGCGTGCTCTGGCCCGCAATACTGAATGCGCCGCTCAGCGAGAAGCCTAGTATACTCAGGTAAGTACAGTGATTGTAACCAATACATCATCCTGTACTCCAAACAGGGGCCCATGATCGCTAAACAGGACTGGGACGTCGTGCGCGTGCTCTGGCCCGCAATACTGAATGCGCCGCTCAGCGAGAAGCCTAGTATACTCAGGTCAGTACAGTGATTGTAACCAATACATCATCCTGTACTCCAAACAGGGGCCCATGATCGCTAAACAGGACTGGGACGTCGTGCGCGTGCTCTGGCCCGCAATACTGAATGCGCCGCTCAGCGAGAAGCCTAGTATACTCAGGTCAGTACAGTGATTGTAACCAATACATCATCCTGTACTCCAAACAGGGGCCCATGATCGCTAAACAGGACTGGGACGTCGTGCGCGTGCTCTGGCCCGCAATACTGAATGCGCCGCTCAGCGAGAAGCCTAGTATACTCAGGTCAGTACATTGATTGTAACCAATACATCATCCTGTACTCCAAACAGGGGCCCATGATCGCTAAACAGGACTGGGACGTCGTGCGCGTGCTCTGGCCCGCAATACTGAATGCGCCGCTCAGCGTGAAGCCTAGTATACTCAGGTCAGTACAGTGATTGTAACCAACACATCATCCTGTACCCCAAACAGGGGCCCACGATCGCTAAACAGGACTGTGACGTCGTGCGCGTGCTCTGGCCCGCCATACTGAATGCGCCGCTCAGCGTGAAGCCTAGTATACTCAGGTCAGTACAGTGATTGTAACCAACACATCATCCTGTACCCCAAACAGGGGCCCATGATCGCTAAACAGGACTGTGACGTCGTGCGCGTGCTCTGGCCCGCCATACTGAAAGCGCCGCTCAGCGAGAAGCCTAGTATACTCAGGTCAGTACATTGATTGTAACCAACACATCACCTGTACCCCAAACAGGGGCCCATGATCGCTAAACAGGACTGGGACGTCGTGCGCGTGCTCTGGCCCGCCATACTGAAAGCGCCGCTCAGCGAGAAGCCTAGTATACTCAGGTAAGTACAGTGATTGTAACCAACACATCATCCTGTACCCCAAACAGGGGCCCATGATCGCTAAACAGGACTGTGACGTCGTGCGCGTGCTCTGGCCCGCCATACTGAAAGCGCCGCTCAGCGAGAAGCCTAGTATACTCAGGTCAGTACATTGATTGTAACCAACACATCACCTGTACCCCAAACAGGGGCCCATGATCGCCAAACAGGACTGGGACGTCGTGCGCGTGCTCTGGCCCGCCATACTGAAAGCGCCGCTCAGCGAGAAGCCTAGTATACTCAGGTAAGTACAGTGATTGTAACCAACACATCATCCTGTACCCCAAACAGGGGCCCATGATCGCTAAACAGAACTGTGACGTCGTGCGCGTGCTCTGGCCCGCCATACTGAAAGCGCCGCTCAGCGAGAAGCCTAGTATACTCAGGTCAGTACATTGATTGTAACCAACACATCACCTGTACCCCAAACAGGGGCCCATGATCGCTAAACAGGACTGGGACGTCGTGCGCGTGCTCTGGCCCGCCATACTGAAAGCGCCGCTCAGCGAGAAGCCTAGTATACTCAGGTCAGTACATTGATTGTAACCAACACATCACCTGTACCCCAAACAGGGGCCCATGATCGCTAAACAGGACTGGGACGTCGTGCGCGTGCTCTGGCCCGCCATACTGAAAGCGCCGCTCAGCGAGAAGCCTAGTATACTCAGGTCAGTACATTGATTGTAACCAACACATCACCTGTACCCCAAACAGGGGCCCATGATCGCTAAACAGGACTGGGACGTCGTGCGCGTGCTCTGGCCCACAATACTGAATGCGCCGCTCAGCGAGAAGCCTAGTATACTCAGGTAAGTACAGTGATTGTAACCAATACATCATCCTGTACTCCAAACAGGGGCCCATGATCGCTAAACAGGACTGGGACGTCGTGCGCGTGCTCTGGCCCGCAATACTGAATGCGCCGCTCAGCGAGAAGCCTAGTATACTCAGGTCAGTACATTGATTGTAACCAATACATCATCCTGTACTCCAAACAGGGGCCCATGATCGCTAAACAGGACTGGGACGTCGTGCGCGTGCTCTGGCCCGCAATACTGAATGCGCCGCTCAGCGTGAAGCCTAGTATACTCAGGTCAGTACAGTGATTGTAACCAACACATCATCCTGTACCCCAAACAGGGGCCCACGATCGCTAAACAGGACTGTGACGTCGTGCGCGTGCTCTGGCCCGCAATACTGAATGCGCCGCTCAGCGAGAAGCCTAGTATACTCAGGTAAGTACAGTGATTGTAACCAATACATCATCCTGTACTCCAAACAGGGGCCCATGATCGCTAAACAGGACTGGGACATCGTGCGCGTGCTCTGGCCCGCAATACTGAATGCGCCGCTCAGCGAGAAGCCTAGTATACTCAGGTAAGTACAGTGATTGTAACCAATACATCATCCTGTACTCCAAACAGGGGCCCATGATCGCTAAACAGGACTGGGACGTCGTGCGCGTGCTCTGGCCCGCAATACTGAATGCGCCGCTCAGCGAGAAGCCTAGTATACTCAGGTAAGTACAGTGATTGTAACCAATACATCATCCTGTACTCCAAACAGGGGCCCATGATCGCTAAACAGGACTGGGACGTCGTGCGCGTGCTCTGGCCCGCAATACTGAATGCGCCGCTCAGCGAGAAGCCTAGTATACTCAGGTCAGTACATTGATTGTAACCAATACATCATCCTGTACTCCAAACAGGGGCCCATGATCGCTAAACAGGACTGGGACGTCGTGCGCGTGCTCTGGCCCGCAATACTGAATGCGCCGCTCAGCGTGAAGCCTAGTATACTCAGGTCAGTACAGTGATTGTAACCAACACATCATCCTGTACCCCAAACAGGGGCCCACGATCGCTAAACAGGACTGTGACGTCGTGCGCGTGCTCTGGCCCGCCATACTGAATGCGCCGCTCAGCGTGAAGCCTAGTATACTCAGGTCAGTACAGTGATTGTAACCAACACATCATCCTGTACCCCAAACAGGGGCCCATGATCGCTAAACAGGACTGTGACGTCGTGCGCGTGCTCTGGCCCGCCATACTGAAAGCGCCGCTCAGCGAGAAGCCTAGTATACTCAGGTCAGTACATTGATTGTAACCAACACATCACCTGTACCCCAAACAGGGGCCCATGATCGCTAAACAGGACTGGGACGTCGTGCGCGTGCTCTGGCCCGCCATACTGAAAGCGCCGCTCAGCGAGAAGCCTAGTATACTCAGGTAAGTACAGTGATTGTAACCAACACATCATCCTGTACCCCAAACAGGGGCCCATGATCGCTAAACAGGACTGTGACGTCGTGCGCGTGCTCTGGCCCGCCATACTGAAAGCGCCGCTCAGCGAGAAGCCTAGTATACTCAGGTCAGTACATTGATTGTAACCAACACATCACCTGTACCCCAAACAGGGGCCCATGATCGCCAAACAGGACTGGGACGTCGTGCGCGTGCTCTGGCCCGCCATACTGAAAGCGCCGCTCAGCGAGAAGCCTAGTATACTCAGGTAAGTACAGTGATTGTAACCAACACATCATCCTGTACCCCAAACAGGGGCCCATGATCGCTAAACAGGACTGTGACGTCGTGCGCGTGCTCTGGCCCGCCATACTGAAAGCGCCGCTCAGCGAGAAGCCTAGTATACTCAGGTCAGTACATTGATTGTAACCAACACATCACCTGTACCCCAAACAGGGGCCCATGATCGCTAAACAGGACTGGGACGTCGTGCGCGTGCTCTGGCCCGCCATACTGAAAGCGCCGCTCAGCGAGAAGCCTAGTATACTCAGGTCAGTACATTGATTGTAACCAACACATCACCTGTACCCCAAACAGGGGCCCATGATCGCTAAACAGGACTGGGACGTCGTGCGCGTGCTCTGGCCCGCCATACTGAAAGCGCCGCTCAGCGAGAAGCCTAGTATACTCAGGTCAGTACATTGATTGTAACCAACACATCACCTGTACCCCAAACAGGGGCCCATGATCGCTAAACAGGACTGGGACGTCGTGCGCGTGCTCTGGCCCGCCATACTGAAAGCGCCGCTCAGCGAGAAGCCTAGTATACTCAGGTCAGTACAGTGATTGTAACCAACACATCATCCTGTACCCCAAACAGGGGCCCATGATCGCTAAACAGGACTGTGACGTCGTGCGCGTGCTCTGGCCCGCCATACTGAAAGCGCCGCTCAGCGAGAAGCCTAGTATACTCAGGTCAGTACATTGATTGTAACCAACACATCACCTGTACCCCAAACAGGGACCCATGATCGCCAAACAGGACTGGGACGTCGTGCGCGCTCTCTGGCCCGCCATACTGAAAGCACCGCCCTGCAGCGAGAAGCCTAGTATACTCAGGTCAGTATAGTTATTACTGTCTCAGCTTTTGAGGAACGGCGTTGTCAAGCGCATTAACAAAAAGACCCAGCCAAGAGCCTCCTACAACTATACCTATAATTCGTCGGGTCGGTTGCATTGTGCAACTATATTATAGTTATTGCAACCAATATTTGACATGCATCCACCAAAATTATAGATTACACCCATAATTACACACACTCTTTGACACATTATTAACACTCATGGCACTTGGCAATGACATGGACCTGGCGGGTCGGGAATTTAAATACACCCTTCTATACATCCACTACATACAGAAAGGCTCTTTTGGCTTAATATAGACTTCCACTACTATTACCGAACACTGGTCCCGAATTGTAACAAAATGCTGTACATCATAAAAATTTAGGAGATGTACACCCATCCACTCTTTGACACACTATTTACACCACCACTCCACTCCTCCAATTGATTTTTTTTTTTTTTTTAATTTATTTTGTACCAATAAGTTATACAATATGTAGAAAAACAGAAACATAGTGGACAAGGAAATGGAAAGGAATAAGAGATCTCTACCAGTGACCCTTGGCAGTGAGAAAGGTTGTGAAGGAAGAATGGGTACAACAAGATATGAGATGGAATGAAACGAGATATTATATCATAAAGTTACATTAATGTATTAAACGTAAACCGCCCGGGGATCGAACCCGCGAATCCCGTATATGAGATCGGGTGTCTAAACCACTAGGCTATCACCGCTATGGACTTAAATTATTTGTCTCCACCAACAGGCTAGAACAAGCATTCAGCGATTGTCTCCACCGCCAGTTCCCAGCGGTCAACACTCGATTGACAATATCAGATGGTGCCATAGAATCGGCTAAAGCACTGCTCCCTGAGTCAGAACTGAACGACCCAGAGTTCAAAGCCTTGTTGGATAAAGCCGTAGAGAACGAGACAGCAACATCGGATAGGACAGAGAAAGTGTATAATGAGCTGATTGAGGAATTAGTTGCTATTGCTGAGACGCCTAATGTGTAAGTAATTTATACTACCGATATGCGATTTTAGTTTTTAGCTGAAGTTTAGTCCCCTTGTTATTTTTTAAGGGGCCGCGGTATCCAGACTTTCTCTTTTTCTCGCACAGTGTGATTTTGACAAATGTGGCCGATCTAAGTCTAAACAATAAAACTATGGAAATTTAAGAAATATTTTTATTATAATATTACAAAAATGGCGAAAACAATACTTACTTGACTAGTTTTCGGGTGGGATTCAAAAAAGTATGTGGGCGTATTTTACTAACGCCATCTAGCCTGAAAAGCGGGACAGCGCTATGGCGGTGACAAGGACAGGCTTATACAGGTGAGGAGCGCGCTCCACAGGTCGGACGCCCAATTTATTTCTATGAAAGGGCCCATCTAGTACCTATAACCTACACATATATCGATGACATTTTGTTATTTCATAGACAATGGCGTCGCCTAGAGCTGGCAATGCAGATGCTAACATACTGTCCGCTGGTCCAAACGCCGTACCCGCCTCGAGCGGTACGTCTAATGGTACGCTCGCTCCTACACGACGACATCGCGGTACGTCGGACCGCGCAGAAGCTAACGCTGTATGCGCTGAAGCAGAGGAAAAACAAAATCAAGAAGATCGAAATCGATCCCTACGAAGTTGTGGGGGTGCCTAAACCTGAAAAACATATTCCAGGTAAGATTTATGATTTTAGCCATACAATATATTATATAATATATTACAGGCGGCGCAAGACCCCGGCGTGTGGAAATCCTTGCAAGAGGCCTATGTCCAGCTGTGGACGTCTATCGGTTGAGGATGATGATGATGATGACAATATTATAAATGCTAAAGTGTCTCTGTCTGTCTGCTACGCTTTAAAGGCCCATCTTTTCAACCGATTTTGATGAAATTTTGTGCAGCGATAGGTTACGTCCCAGGGCAAACAATTTAACGAAATTGACAAAACTAACAAAAATTGGGAACAAATAGCACGGTTTATCTTTATGCTGGTGTTTTGGCTCCTTTATTTTTAGTTAGAGCGGGGTTCCAATAATTTAAAAATGCTCTCTTTCAGGTTATAGAGAGGACCTCGAATGGGCCATCTGGTCTGAAGACAAGGAAATAAAGACCGACGAAGAATGGGACAGACCGTGGCTGCGTGACTATATTTTTGGATTCTTCGCATGGCCTAAAAAACTTACGGTAAAGCTTGCCATATTGTGCGTGGTGGAGGCTCCAAATTCAAATTCAAATTCAAAATGTTTTTTTTTATTCAAATAAGCTTTCACAAGCGCTTTTGAATCGTTATAATATGAATCTACCGCTGGTTCGGAATGCCATTCCTACCGAGAAGAGCCAGCAAGAAACTCGGTGGTTGCTCTTTTCCATCAAAACTTACAATCATCATAATGATACAAGTAATATTAAAGAAGTCAGTTAAAAATCTACTTTTTGAGGAACGATGTTACATTAAAATTAAATAAATAATAAAAATAATTAATTAAAATCGGTGGTAATGAATTTGTGACTTTGTGAATTGTGTCAAGGGCATTTGGGTCTATAGTTGATTTTTTTATTTTGTTTTATATTGATCTTGAGGGACTTTGCTTCTGTGAAATGTATATTTTTTTTTTAAACCCATCTTGACGGTCTTGGCTTTTGTGAAATGTATGACTTTGTTTTCATTCTAGAATTATTGTCCTAAAAATTACTAAGGTTGTTTTATTAAGCTTGTTCCTTGTTCGTAGGTTGCGGCACCAATAAGCGAACAGAAGCTATCGCTGGACATTCCGCCAGAAGAAATGGAGGAAGGCGAACGCTATCTGTTTGAGTTCTTCAGCGATGAAGGCAACATCGATCGCCTCGTCGCCTTCTTCACTGTGGAGGAGAAGAAGGGGAAGGACAAGTTCAATGGAATACGCTTCACCATGTTTCGGGTGAGTATTCTTCAAGTGACGTTTTTGCGAGCGTTTAGGTTCCACCGCTCGGGAGTAAAATGAGTAGAAAACCACATTGAGGCGTTAATTCTTAACGCCGAATTAACGACACAAGAATTTACTAGAGTTCTTCATATTCGTTTAGGTCGCATACGTCGACTTCTTAAAAATTGACTAATTGAAATAATTAGAATCGGAATTTCGTACGGGGTTTCTCCCGTTGGGCGTGTGGTAATACTCCCCGGTGGTGACCTTTTAACCTGTTTGGGCTGCCTAGGATCTGCCATCTTGGTTACCCCAGCCCTTAGGCTAAATGTACAGGTTCCAGTGTTGGTTCTGCGCTGCGAACGTAATCATCGCCGTCGTCATGCGGAGCGTGACGAGTGGTGGTTATTCTTCAAGATTGTCGCCGGACGCCCGTGGTACGGGCCTCGAGGCTGTGCCTCCTTACCCGGGCATAGGTGGTGTTTTGCCGCCTAGCTCATCATTTAAGCCTAAAAGGCCAATGCCATTAGTGGCTTTCAGCGTAATGGACATCTTTTCCTTACTTTAGTACGAATGGGGATGATGACAACTCAATCAAATCAGCAACTCTTTATCAAACTTAAAAACGCACTTCTAGTATGGAAGTTGTATGAAATTCATAGTTGTAACGTCATCAAATTTCAACACACTTTTTTTCTTTAATCTATAGTTTAAAATGGTTATCAAACTTAAAACTAATAGAGGATGTGAATTTTAGGTCTTTTGGAAGATCCTCTATTTAATAATCAGCAAGAAATAATTTATTTTTGACATAGGCATCATCCCTATTACCTAATACAATAACTTGTGATGATTCCGCCAACAGATGGCGTTCGCTCAGTTCGGCGAGCGCGTTTCAAGCCGGCTGATGGAGCACGCGCTGCGATGCGCGGCCGACACGCAGGAGGCGCCGCAACGCTTCGCGGCCGAGATAGCCGCCGCCGCGTTACGTGCTCCGAGATACTGGCCCCGAGCACGGGCACTTGCTCTGTACACCGCCGCCATGGACGTTATCAAAGCAGGTACAGTTCCTTTTGCAGGCCTCCTTCTATCTTCCTTCTGAGTGGGTTAGACGTCTGCTGTACGTTTACTGCTCCTCCCCGCCGGAGTTACCACTCATGCCAGCCATCCGAGCTCGCTCCAAAAGCCTAGAATACTGTACAGAATCCCCTAAAAGGGTTAAACTCCTACCTTAGATTAAGCGTCTATCTTTAGACACGACAAATTCGAGATAGCCGCCGCCGCGTTACGTGCGCCGCGCTACTGGCCCCGAGCACGGGCGCTTGCTCTGTACACAGCCGCCATGGACGTTATCAAAGCAGGTACAGTTCCTTTTGGAGTACTTCGGACACATTGCCCGCAGAACCCTGACAACCTGGAGAAACTGCTAGTGGTGGGCCGACCAAATTAGCACCACACTCGGCAAACCTGTCCACATTGCTCTGCACAATGCCACGGACAGACCAAGATGGCGTAACATCGTAAAAGAAAAGATACTCCGTGGCAAAGATCCTCAGCAGTGAGGATGACGATGCATGGAGGAGGACAGTTCCTTCTGGGTGGGTTGGACGTCTGCTGTACGTGTATGCTCTTCCCCGTCGGAGTTACCACTCCTGCCAGCCATCCGAGCTCGCTCCAGAAGCCTAGAAGATTGTACAGGGTCCCCTAAACGGAAAACTCCTACCTTAGATTAAGTGTCTATATGTATATATACTACTGCCTACTTTTCATCCCAGTGAATCTAAAAGCTCATATAAGAATTATTTTAAAACCTAAATCCATACGCGCAATGTCGTGGCCTTCATCTTGTATGTTTATAAAAGTTCTGTGTGTATGAACGATGCCGCAATGTGCCTTGAGCTTATAATTGGTATTTGAAAACTATTCAAATCAGGTACTTTTTTCTTTCAAATTTCAAGACGCGCGCTTAGTATAGGATTCTGAATGAAATACTGAATTGTTGAAGTGAAAACTTCTTTAGCCGCGTTGAGCACTTTTTGGTAGGGGGTAAACTTTTGGGGGGGGATTCGCGTCACCGACATGCTCGCGAACGCCGACATGCTCGCGAACACCGACATGCTCACGTTGTTACCAAGACAAAAGGTCCTAAATATAAATATACTACATTTGTTATTAAACTTTAATGACTTAGTTTTAAAGTTTATATATATATTTTTTAAATTATTTTAAATATTCGTTTTCACTTCTATCGGCAGTCTATGACTGCCAATTAAAATGGTTCTCAAACATAAAATTAACAGGATATAACGTCTTTTCAAACACCCAATTATGTTTGTGGATTACTTAGTAACACTTATTTAATCCTATTATTTACTAGCTGATGCCCGCGACAATTCCCACGGGAACTCCTCAATTTTCCGGGATAAAAAGCCTATGTCACTCTCCAGGTCCTCGACTATGCCCATGCAAAAAATTACGTCGATCCGTTTCTCCGTTGCGGCGTGATTGAAGGGCAAACCAATAAACCAACAAACAAACACACTTTCGCATTTTTAATATTAGTTTATTATGATTTGGCATAGGGCTGACATCGGTAACCGCAGAGACGATGGAAGACTGGGGCACGTGCGTGGCCACAGGCGTAGAGAAGTTGGACCCGATCCGCGGCAGTGTAGTTCTAAAGGAGCTGCTACAGTTGTGCGCGCCGCCGCCCGCCCTCGGCGACGCGGATCCCGATCAGAGCACTTCGTTTGTAGTCTGCGCTAGGCTTTACGCTTTACAGGTAAGATTATTCTATACTAGCTGATGCCCGCGTGGATTGAGGTTTTTTTTTTTTTTTAAATATATAGGCTAGCGCTTGGCTGCAATCAGACTTGCTAGCAAGTGGTGATGCAGCCTAAGGTTTAAGCCTAAGGCGCTTGCCTAGAAGATGGCTATTCACTCTTGATTTGAAGGTACCTATATTAAAAGAGGAGGGAAAAACGGAAGCCGGGAGGGCATTCCATATCCTAGCGGTTCGAATTAGAAACGATTAGGTTATTTGGTTCCCCCAGGAACTCTTTAACTTTCCGGGATAAATAGTACCCTATGTGTTATTCCAGACTATAAATCTATCTATGTGTCATATTTCATCCAGATCGGTTCAACCGTTCTGGCGTGATTGAGCAACAAACATCAGCTAGTACTATTATAGATTATTGTGGATATATTGCGATGCGATACTAGGTGAGCGACGCGACGCAACGCGCCGAAATACGACTCCATAGAATATACGCGACAATGCCACGTGACGGATCAGCTACTGTTTGATACTGTCGTGTCGCATCGTATCGTCGATTCATCATGACACAAAACGTACGCAATTCGCAAAATTGAGTTGAAATGGCTCTCCTCTCTAGCTCGCAAAGCGCGCCTTTGATGCTTAAAACCAGTGAGAAAAAGTCCTTTTTGTTCACTAATTGCGAAATAGTGGTTCAACTAGAGAGTAAAGTTCGTTTTTATTGTGAGTGCCTAGTTTGAATAAACTGAACACCGCCATAATGTTTTATTGTTTTTAACATGGTAAACATTGGGGCTGATTCTATAGTGCACAATCTCTAAACTAAACTACGAGTAAAATGACAGCATTAAAAATATTGCTAACCCTTTCATAATATTCCCTGCGGAAAGGGACAGTTTAAAGCTGCCATTTTAGTTTAGTTTAGAGATTGTGCACTACGGAATTAGCCCCATTGTTTCATTGTTTTTCACATAGTATTGAATGTGCAGGGCGCGCTCGGGTCGCTGACGTGGCGAGCGGCGCCGCTGGCGGCCGAGCTGCTGCGGCGACTGGACGCGGCCAACTTCATCCAGCATCCGTACCAGAACGTGAGGGAGACTGTGGGCAGGTACTATTCACATCGGCTCTCGATACAGCACCCCTTCCATCTCAACCCCCCTCGCAACGAGCGTTACGGCAAGCAGCCCGCAGTCAACGTGCAGCTGCTTGTTGCGCGAACAGGCTCATGAATTAGGACCCCAGACGGGTTCAAAACTAGTCGACAAATACTCACAAAATAGTTACAGCTGGTGACATATATAATTGAAAGTTAATTTTCAACAACAATAATAGAAATTGCTGGCCAGTTTTATGTGCTAGCAAGGTTTTCAAAGTTCACACTAACAAAAATAAAAAATAAATTCTGTTTGGTGTCGTTGGACGTCCCGTGAGAATGTAAGTTCTTTTTATTGAAAACAAAAGTTATTTGGACTGATGTCGTGAAGGGGCAAAAATGTTTGCAAGTCTTGCCTGTTTGCCTGGTGTGAGGCTTCGGCCGTGACTAGTTACCACCCTACCGGCAAAGACGTGCCGCCAAGCGATTTAGCGTTCCGGTACGATGCCGTGTAGAAACCGAATAGGGGTATGGGTTTAATACAACTGCCATGCCCCTAAGAGGTTAGCCCGCTACTATCTTAGACTGCATCATCACTTACCATCAGGTGAGATCGCAGTCAAGGGCTAACTTGTAGTGAATAAAAAAAAAGAAAAAGAAAAGTCATTTGAATTAAGTCATGGGAATTAACTCGTCTTTGTTGATTATAGTCCCACAAACTTTTCTGAACCGGTGACAGCGTCGCTAGTAAATATAAAAAATAAAATAAAAACAAAAACTAAACAGGCATATAAATTATGTAGTTCCTATTTTGGCCACCGGCCCAGATAAGTTGGTAGTTGGTACTATAATTACGGTCGATATAACGTGGAGGGATAACTTGAGTAAACGTGTCCGCAGCATCCTAATGACGATCTTCGACACGGAGCTAGTGTTCCCGGGCGGCAGCAGCGGGAAGGCGCCTCGCCTGCAACACTTCCTCGCTGAAATCAAGCCCCGGCTCGCGGCGCTCTACGATGAGAACGGCGATATTGGTAAGCCACTCACTTTTTTTCCACTACAAGATAGCCCGTGACTGCGATCTCACCTGATGGTGTGATGATGCAGTCTAAGATGGTAGCGGGCTAACCTGTTAGGGGTACAGCATTTAGCATGCTAGCATCACATTGATGTAAATGTAACTGTGCTGGTTCTTCTCTGTAGCAATGGCATTCTGAACCAGTGGTAGATTAACTCGACGATTCAAAAGCACTTGTAAAAGTTTATTTGAATAAAAAAACATTTGAGTTTAAGTTTGAGACCCAAGTGTATTCCCACAAAAAGTTAGAGTGGAACAGTGTACTCTAATATTCATTATCTATGATTTCTATGAAGATCAAAGTACTCCTTTCTGTCCATGTGATAAGATTCTGAGTTTCTTGTAATTTTTCTTAATAAAAGACTAACTCAATTTTTTTTTTTTTTTTTTCAAATTTGTTAAATCCATAGCTCGAAACGTTACGATTTGTTGTAGTGATAAAGACGGCAGCGTCGCTAATAGGCGAGTGCGCGTCGCAAGAGACGTGCGTGTCGCCGTCGCCGCCCGTGGCCGCCGTGGCCGCCACGCCGCTTAGCGTGCTCAACACGCAGCTCGCCACGCTGCCCACGGACACGCCGCTCACGGACCGCACGCATCAGGTACGTACAGTCCGTCAAACTTATCTGATACGGTGGAAAAAATTGGAACAAATTTTTATAAAATAAATAAAATAAAATTTATTTATTTCAGACCCTCATTAAGTCCATATTAATGTTAGTACAATACTTAAAAACTATGTTAGTAAACTCAAAATAAAACCTAATCAAAAATAACTAATTTAAATACCTGCTCGTATGCTGGAGAGTGCTCCAGTGTACATAGACATGCATATGTATCCAGTGCCTCAGCATAGGGCAGTCAGGCAATTATCACTTAACACCATCGATTTACCAACTAAGGATACAACATTACCTACAAATTAATACTCAAAAAGCGTCCACAATCGCTTATACAAACACAGCTATAGATAATAGACAAAGAGACACCAAACGGTTCACAAAAACCAACCATATAGCTTTATATTTAGGGTTCAATTTTGTAAAAACAATTCGACACATACGACATTTTGTCGCCTAGTGTACTCATGCGCGACTGAGGCGAAAATTGTTCAGAATACCTATTTGTGCACAATTTGACCGTGCCGTTTTTTGCGTTTCGATGGTGCGTCTAATGTATTGGTAAGTCAATGCTTAACACCCTCAAAATGACGTCGTTGGTGCTCCCCCTCGCCCTGCGCATCACCGATGCGACTCGTTTGCGCATGACGGCATAAAAGTCGTCCGTGTGCACGTACGCAAACATAGCCGACGCACTACAGTGTCGGGGGTGTCACCATCAGAACCAGCGGTAGATTCATATTATAACGATTCAAAAGCGCTTGTAAAAGCTTATTTGAATAAAAAACATTTGAATTTTGAATTTTTTTTTGAATCAGCCTGAAGGCGTTATTGTATTGCACTCGGAGCGCGTTGTAAGACTTCTGCGTATAGTTGGTCCACAGGCCGCACGTGTATAACGTATGGCAAAACGCTTTAAAAAGTGTTACTTTGACGTATAACGTGCAACGCGCGAACCTGCGAACCAACATGCCTGTTAAGTTTTTTTTTTCATATCACTAGCGACGCGCTGTCTCCATAGTAAATGACAGCTACCGTTTTTTCCGTTCGCGTCGCGTCGCATTACCGTGTTTGTCGTTCACCTAGGACAACGGGTTACGTGCACAATACGTTACCGTGAATGGTTTAAAAGCGTCTACGTCGTCGTACCGTCATATTTCCATACATTTTACTTCCCTATGCTATCGTGATCATCACATTAAAACAAAATGTGTGGTGTCGTGGGACACCAGATAGGAACGAAGTTCCTTATTACATAAATATTAATTTCAAGTTCTAGTCGAGGTAAAAACAAAATAATTTATCAGGTATAAATTTTTTATTATGATTTTTTTTTTAAATCAAAAACTACTTTACAAAATTATCTTAACACTTTTATTTTATTCACAATCAAATAAATATTATAAATGTGAAAGTTTGTATGGACGTATGGATGTTTGTTACTCAATCATTTCCGAACGGATGAACGGATCTGGATGAAATTCGGCACAGAGATAGATTTATAGTCTGGAATAACACATAGGCTACTTTTTATCCCGGAAAACTAAGGAGTTCCCGCGAGAATCAAAAAACCTTAATCCACGCGGACGAAGTCGCTGGCATCAGCTAGTGAGTCATAAAAATATATAAAACAGTCATCACGTAGACTATACATTAGACACTGTATAGCGAATACATAAACTATAGATAAAAATCTTACTTCACGCATTTTCGTTGCGGACGTTTTTTGCCGTCTAGGGTACCCCTCCGCAAGTCGCAACGTCGCATAAGGAACTTCGTTCCAATTATGAAATAATCTATTCATATTGATATAATAAATAAATAAGCCTTTTATTTTTCTTATCCTCACAGTTACATTCTTTATATATATAATCATAATATGTTCTTTGTAAGTATACTCAACTTATTTATTTTATCTTACCAAATTACAATAAAACTAGATTAAAAAATTAAAAAGATTCCATAACAATAAATTTTCAATATTTCTCAGTTATTCATTTTCAGGCCTATTGATATAATATTGATGTTATTTTTCCCAATATTGTCAGACGGAAGGGGCCACGGATCCAGCGGAGTCGGAAGGCGACGAGTCCCGTGTGGACAAGCAATTGGTGGAGCGTTTGGATACCGCGCTGCGACTGGCTGGTGACGCGGCGCCCACGCAACGGCACCACGCGCGGGCCGTGAATCTACTCACTACTGGTAAGTAGTATTAGAGGTTGTTACTTTTTCGCATCGATTTACCAACTAAGGATATAATACCTACAAATTAATACTCAAAAAGCGTCCACAATCGCTTACTGCTACACAGCTATTAGACTGAGACACCAAACGGTTCACAAAAACCAACCATATAGCTTTATATTTAGGGTTCAATTTTGTAATAACAATTCGTCACACATTGTTCACAATATCTATTTGTGCACAATTTGACCGTGCCGTTTTTTTGCGTTTCGATGGTGCGTCTAAGGTATTGGTAAGTCAATGCTTTTTCGTGTTTTAAAATTTGGCCAAAACCTTGCTCAAATAAAATAAAAAAACAATGAAAATATACTTAGCTCGAGCATGAGTATAGTCTTTTCATCCCACCATCTCGGAAAGAGTATTTTTACTCTTCGATATCTCATGGTAAAAGCCGTTACTATCCTCTTGAAGATAAAGTAAATTGAATTTAGAACATCGTGTGCACGTTAGTAAATATCACTCGTCTATGAAGTTTGTGAATTCAAAACATCATTAAAACCTATTTACTTCTACCTCTATGGTGCCGAATTTCCATACAATCGTTTTTAATTTGTTAAAAACTCACACTCGTAACCTTCTTGGTGTACTTTTTTAATTTGCTTTGCGCGCACCATTTTCTTTCACGTCATATTGTTTAAAATTAAAACCGATTAAAAACAAGAAAATTGAAAATAAGTGAAAAACCTAAAATGAGTGATTCTAGTGACGAAGAAATTAACACAATTGAATTTAATCTTGTGATTTTTTTTGCATTTAATCATTTCCTCGCTGAGGTGGGATGAAAAGTTACGTGTTGCACTCGAGTGAAAAGATTTTTCACCTCGTGCTCTTTTGATTCCCTCGCTGACGCTCAGGATTCTAATTTTTTTAAAATTTTAGAATCCTTCGCTTGCTCGGTCATCAAAATTGAGCACGCGGTTAAAAAACAACTTTTCACTCTTGTATAACAAATAACTATTTATACTGGGAAAGTGGGGGCAAAAAGAAACTTTAAACAACTATTGGATAGAAGCTAGGCGTTACGTTGCGGAAGTCCATGATTATCAAGGAACAAAAACAACTTACAACTTAACAACTCAACTTAACAATCGTGCATTGTCAAGTCAACACCTCCTGCCCCTCTAGCATGGGCCGAGACAATTTTCTGCCCGAGGAAAAGATAATTTTTTTATTTCTAAATAAATAAATAAAAACGCTAAATAACGGTGGATAAATTGTCCCCAGAGTCCCCGTGAAATGTCAAACGGGGATAAACTTCTCCTCTCCCATGTTGCCGTGCTCTGAGAAGTGGATAAGTTAATTTTATCTCTTGTCAGTGGATAAAATCGGGGGATAAATTTTAATCTCCGGCCCATGCTAGCCCTGCTGAGGATGCTCCGGTGTCGGAGTGAAACGTACGCGGAGAATAATTTGGAAGATTTGTGTGGTGTGGGCTGGTGCGAATTGCTGGCTTATTGGGCGGTGAATATCGCAAGCTACACGCTGTACCACATAGACTTGTCTGCTTTGGCGAATTATAACGAACTAGATGATGCCCGCGACTTAGTCCGCGTGGATTACAGTTTTTCGATTCCCGCGGGAACTCCTAAATTTTCCGGAATATAAAGTATCCTATGTCCTTCCCCGGGATACAACCTACCTCTGTACTAAATTTCGTCGAAATTGGTTGAAAAGATGGGCCGGGAAAGCGTAGCAGACAGACAGACAGACACACTTTCACATTTATAATATTAGTATGGATATGGATAGCTTCTTGTTCCTTGTTTAAAGTCAAACAACATTTTTGCCGGCAGTTCTCCGCGGCTGCATGGGCGTGATAGTGCGCGGCGTGTGCGGCAACACGGAGACGCAGTACGAGCTCGTGAGCACGGCGTGCGCGCTGGCGGCCAGGGGCCCGCCGCAGCCGCACGAGGAGCTGCCCAGGGCTGCGGGCGGGTTCCTCGCGAGCCTGGCCCTCGCCAACCACTCCTACCAGGCCTTCGACAAAGGTATGATCTTTTCCTTCAGAATTTTAAATAGTCGTAAGTCGTAAAAAGAAAGTTGTACAGAATTACGTACAGAAGCTACCCTTATGAGGGGTATCAGTATAATTTTATATTAACCCTGTATACTTACGCGATAAAACTAAACCCCTTTTGCATTGCAGCTCTGGAGGTGCTGGAATCCCTGGCAGAGGGTCGGTCGTGGTGGGCGCGGCTGGCGTGCCTGGAGTTCGCTCAGCCGCTGCTGTTCTACGGCTTGCCCATGCTGTGCGACCAAGCCGACCGGGCGGTGCGCGCGGAGAGATTCGCGCTCAAGCTCATGAGGGACTCCAGGGTCGAGGTCAGTATCTATATCTATACTAATATTATAAATGCGAAAGTTTGGATGGATGGTTGTTTGTTACTCGATCACGCCAGAACGGCTGAAATTTGGCACAGAGATCGATTATAGTCTGGAATAGCACATAGGTTTTTTCCGGGGTAAAATGTAGCCTATGTCCTTGTCCGGGATGTAACCTACCTCTATACCAAATTTCATTAAAATCGATTGAAAAGTAGGGCCGTTAAAGCGTAGGAAACAGACAGATACGCTTTCGCATCTATAATATTAGTACGAATTATTGAAAGGGTACGCAAAACAGGTTGCAACCAAAACATGGACAAAGCATAAGAACATCAGACTACTCATCAAATATAATGATGAACGGAGTATCAGTTGACAGCTTTCCTGTGCCACCAAAACATTGCTTCACTTAATTAGTACTCTGCACTAGAATTCTTAAACTTGAGTTGAGTTCCCTTGATATAGCCCTAAGAGAACTCAAGTTTGAGAATTCACTATGAAATCTTAATTACTCATGAATATTTTTTTGTCACTTCGTTCGTTATGCGTTATGCGTTATCGTTATGCGATTTCTTTTTATAAAGCCTAAAAATGTCACAAAAAAAACTTACGCTCGCTCCACTTGTTTTCGATTAAACTAATCTTGCCTATATATATTATCATTCTTTTGTGAAAACATCTGATTATTATTATTTAAACTGTAATAGTATATTGTGATACAAGGGTGGAAAGTAGGTTATTGCAAACGAGCTGTCATTAATAAGCCCGAGCCGAAGGTGAGGGTTTTTAATGTCACGAGTTTGCAATAACCTTCACACCCGTGTATCACACGACGTTTTTCAATACAGTTGTGGGAAATAGTAATAAACAAATCAAAGAATTACAAGTTTATTTCAACATACATACGTACATAGTAATTAATTCTGAAAATTGAGATAGTTTTTAACATGGAATAACTTGACCACAATGTAGATGGTTTATATTTTCCACTCAATTCATGAAAATAAGCTAACAAAACATTTTCTGAGAATGACTTAGTTTTTTTATGTTTTTTCCATGAAATAAAATTATTGTAAGCCGTCATATATCTTTCTCGAGATTTTAGGGGCAAAATTCCATCTTGCGCAGCTTTTGCCTCAGATAAAATATCTGGTGGAGTTAATTCCATTTCATCATTAGTACTAGAACTCATATTAACAAAAATATAATCAATTTAGCACATAAAAAATAAAAAATTTCAGCAAATGGCGCGTATTTACACCTGGACATATTTTTTTTTTTTCAACGAAACTAGGCTACGGGTTCGTACCTACGCGTATACAGCCTATTCGATTTTTGTCAAATGTTGAAAATAATTAAATTAAAACTGGTAATTAAATATAATCAACAACCATTTAAAAGAATTTTGGAAATTCGATGCTAAAACGTACGGATTTATTCATTTTTCCTCGTAAAAAGCCTATCCGATTATATTCTATGTATGAAAACTCCTTGCTACTAAACTTTTTTAGTTGACTTGGAAAATTTAAAACTAAACTGCAAAAGTAAGTGTCGAGCTTGTAAAAGTAAGTCACGACCGTGTAAAAGTAAGGCCGGCCTCACACAGCCGGAATGCCTCTCTGAATTCAGAATCTTAATTCAGAAACTGAATTCCGGTACTGTGTGAGGCAATATACCGGAATTCAGATTATGAATTTGTCGATTGATCACTAGTAACGTTATTCTCGGCTCAGGCGGACGTCTTTGAATATGGAAGAGGAATTATTGATACGCTTCTTTTTCATTTTTATAATAAAAATATATATTATAATATATTATAATAAAAAGAAATACAAACGAATACACTGGATTCATCCAATGAATGTAAATAGATAAAGGGAGAGCCATACCATATTACGGCGAGAAAATTGCGTCAGTATCCTGACAGATTCTAAACTACTGAATCGATTTAGATGAAACTTCGTAACTATCTGTAATTTGGTCCAACTTAAAAGATAGGATAGTTTTTATCTCTAATTATTGACATCAATACTTGTTTTTGCAAATTAAAATATGTTAATTACACGATAATCATATATTATACAGTTCGAGACTTAGGTCGCTAGGCAACCTAGCAGTAGCAAGCTAAATCTCGAACGATGTTAGATTGCGGTTGTCTAGTTCATACTAATATAATAAATGCGAAAGTGTGTGTTGTTGGTTTGTTCTTCAATCACCGCAATAGAGCTACGGATCGACATGATTTTTTGCATATACTTAGTTGAGGATCTAGAGAGTGATAAAGGCTACTTTATATCCCTAGGGAGGGAATTTAGTGTTTCGCATCCACTGCTTAGACAAACAATGACATTAAATTTTCCGTGCCACACATCACGACGGGTCGCAAGTCGCAACACGTCTATACGGTACCAGGTTGGAGTGACGACTGAAGTAATTCAGAATCTGAATTCAGAGTGTGTGTGTTCGCTCTATAGAAATGTATGGAAAGATGTGCGTTCTGAATTCAGAGTCTGACATTTTCAGATCCGGAATTAAGAACGCTCGTCAGACACATTTTGTCAGATCGATCTGAAAAATTAAGAATCTGAAAAAATCAGAATGTGTGTGGGAAACAGTGAAATTGTATGCATTTTTGTGCTTTCTGAATTCAGATTCTGAATTAAGATTCTGAATTCAGAGAGGCATTCCGGCTGTGTGAGGCCGGCCTAAGATGCCTATGCGAAAGATTCAATTTTCGAATCATAACTCATATACTCTTTGTCATAACTACAGCCTCTGAAAGTGCGCCATGTTTGACAACTGTCAGGGCCTTTGCACTTAGAACATTTTTCGGTTGTATGGGGGTGTTAGTTCCACAACTCCCTAAAGGATGGCGCTCATGGCGCTTATCTTGTACTGAAAGTGTGTGTACCAAAAGTCTGTGATCTGGTCTGTGATGGCGCAGAAGTAAGTGTTCGTTCAGAAGTATAAGTTTTAGATCAATTTAATGCTTTTGCCATTTAAATAAACACATAGCTAATAATATGTAAAACAATTTTTTTGAGCAGAATATGAGTTATCTTAGATAATTTATAAAGATTTATCTGTTATAAATTTACTGAGTTAGAAGTTTTGAAACATTGGTGTTTTAATTTCTAAACGTGGCCAGCCGCCATTTTAAAGTTTGACAAGTTTGACATTGACGTGTTCTGGCATGCCGGATGCCGGGTGGATTATAAATTCGTTGAAATGTGAAACAATATATTATTTTAGTGTGTACGATGTGAAAAACATAAAACTGTGGAATAATTGTTATAATTCATGTGTATTCTTTGTAATTGAGAATATAAGAGAAAATAATCAACATGCGTTTCATTTAGTAACATCTGAACACCATCTTTTACAATATGTGTTTATCGTATAATAATTTATCTTAATTATTACAAGGTCACATAATTCTATAGTTGCAGAAATAGGTGATCTTGTAATAATTAAGATAAATTATTATACGATACACAAGGACTATAATATATAGTACCTACTATAGGAGAATAGTAGTGTGTGTAGTGTGTAGTAGTGTGTGTAGGTATATACATATTTTAGTTGGACAACTTCCCGATAGATGTCGCTGCAGATGGAAAGTCGAGTAGCAACTCTATACCAGTATATATAATGTACTCTGTGACAACTGTATTGAAAAATCAATTTCGTAATATACTAGATAAGTTATTTTCAATTAATCTTTTTTCTATTTACATAGTTAATGTATATTTTCTTAACCCCAGGTCCGACAAGCCGCTGCAAAACTACTTACAGGCCTCATGCACTGCCGAGCGCTACCTGACGAAGACAAGACCTTAAAAGCCCTAACACGAAGCTGCAGGTCCAAGGAGTTGGTCGAACGGCATTGCGGAGTGCTTGGCCTATGCGGCTACTTGTCCTCCAGGCCTTACAGCCTTGGCCCAAAGCTTGGCGACGTATTGGCCGAGTTGGCCAGGCACACAAGTGCACCGGATCCTATACCAGCCACTATAAGAACAGCGTTGGCCGATTTCAGGAGGACTCACCAAGACGATTGGCCCAAACATAGGGAGCAACTTACTGAAGAAGAATTAGATTTATTGGCAGATTTGACGTCACCGCCGTCTTATTGCGCTTAAATACTGAATAAAAGCTGATGATTTAAAACCTAACACTTTTAATACTTGTATCCGTATACAAGATATTGTTTTGCAATTAAAAGCCAAGTCATGGTAATAGAGACTTTATCGCTACTAGCGATCGCCCGCGGCTTTTCTCGTGGGTATTTCGAAAAATACGCACTTATTCCTCGTCTAGATTTTAAGGGGTACCTTGTGCAAAATTTTAGCTCTCCGAGTCCCATGGTTTTGAGCTGGGTAAACTTCAGTCAGTGAGATAGTCGGGACTTTTCATTATACTGTATAATAGTTGTGAAGTTGAAACTGGCTCGACTTAAAAATGCTCTAGGTAGAGATAGGTAACATAACTTATGATCAGGAAATTGTTATTGGCTAGATTTGCGTTACTTTTGCTTAGACAATAGTTAGTCAATAGTGCAAGTAGTCAATAGTGCAAGAGTGCCAGCCAATCGCGACGACTGTGATTACAGGATAAAATATTGTATCAGTTTGGCAATGCTCAGCTCTGAATTTTGATACATTTTAGTAGACGATTTGCCCAAATATAAAGAACAATTTGAGTGCATGCAAAGAAAGAATAGGACGGTCAACATAACTTTAAAATTAGTTTGCCAGGAAATTGGAAAATGCTTTGCATTCATGTTTGTTTTCTCATTTTCTTATTATAGTGTCTTGAAAATAATAATATACTTATATCATATTTTGCGGCCTGTATTCCCCCTTGGGGGGTAAGAGATACATGGGCTACATCCCGGAAAATCACGGGTTTTGGACCTTCAAAACTAATTAAACGCGGAAGACATCGCGGGCATCGTCTAGTCTAGTATTATAATATGAATCACTATATACATATATTATGTATTTTCAGGACACCAAATAGTATAAGAGTGTGACACAGAAATATCAATGCTTATTAATATAACGGCACAGAATCCATATACAGGGAATCTATTATACGGTTCTTAGTTAAAATAATAATTAAGTAATCATAATATTATAGTTTTGTTGCATAATATGTGGTGTTAGTTTTTTTCTTTTCACTGGTGATGGCAAGAAAAAACCCTATTGGAATGTTGCAAAAATAATACTTACAATAAAGCTAATTAAAAAACGTTGCAAATCATATGCAATGAAAAAATCTTGTGATTTTTATCATAATAATTATATTTATCTAATAACACTGAAGAAAGGATACATAAACCAATAGCTCTTGGTGTTAGGTTATACAAAATACCTCACAATTAATAATCATATAATCAATTTGTTTAAGACGATGTATATATTGCACTGATAAAATTTTATCATTATTTTAATGCATTTTTATTCACGAAAATATTATGTATACAACTTGTCTATTAATTGTTAGATATAAATTAGATTTGGGTTTCCTTTACTATATTATTCTTAGTATTGTTTTAGTTGGTTTAATCTTGCTAAATAGATCTGTGAAGGTTGTTTTAAAAAATGCAAAACTACAGTTGGTGTAATGTTTTATAGGCAAAAAATAAAAATTAATACCAAAGATATTGAGTTTTATTGAGGTTGTTCCTTTTATTTCCAATGACATATTGATATACAAAATACATTATATTTAGAGAACATTTTGTTCAGTAGGCTGATCTTACAATAGCTACCTATCCACATTAAAGTTTGTGATGGCTGAGCATAAACTAAAAACTTGTGATCTTGCACTTAAAGATTCGCCACTTTAGTAGCTTGTTTCATCAGCTACATTGGCTAGGAAAAAATAGCCAATGTGCTACCCAGCGCCAGTCTTATTATGATAAACTCGAAACAGATGTACATAGTTATAATATATATGAATTATTCATAGAAATTTTGATAAAGCATATATTATGAGAACATAAAAAACTAAAATATAAGTGAATTTTTAGCTCCATGTGTGTACACATAAATAGATATACATAATAAAAATCATATTAGACTTGATCAGTTTAATTTGAATGTTCCCTAAATACAAACAAACTGCAACAAAACCAAAGACATTATGTTAAACAATAGTAAATAATTTAGCAAAGTGGTATTTTATACAAATGTCCATTACAATATCCTGCATTGGGTATTACCTCCGGTCATCAACATCTGTAAATAAAAATAATGAAATTGATTTCACTGATCAGTGCACCACGTCATACAACCACTTGTTGAGCGGTTGGGGTGTCAAAAGGTACCCAACTATCAATTAAATATGGGATGACTCAAATGCCTACCAGGCAGAGCTCTAAGCAATAAATCAATTATTAAATTTTTTATCCACTACTCATTACTAAAAGGTATAGGTAATATTGTTAATTTACCGCCTCTTCCCGTATTTTTGTAAAAATGGTGCATACATGGGTACTATATTTTGGAAAAAGATAAAGAAGATAAGATAAGATTTGATTTAAGCACGAGTGCTATAGCCCTTGACTGAGATCTGGCCTGATAGCAAGTGATGGAGCAGTCTAAAATGTAACCTGTTAGAGTTATGGTAATTATATTAAACCCATACCCTTAATCAGTTTCTACTTTCTACACTGCACTGTACTGGAACGCTCCATCAATTGGTGGTACATCTTTGCCAGTAGGGGTAACTAACAACGGCCAATGCCTCTTTCCAGACCAGTCCACGGAAAATTCATAAACTACAAATTCGTAAACTTAAAACATAATAGCACTCACCACTGTGCCAGGGAAGTCATTGAAACTAATATTTTGTTAGAAAATGTATTTTTATGATCAAAATGTACTTACTTTTACCATCACAAGCAACAATTTTCACTTTATCAACTTTGGCAACTTCTTGTACTTCCCTAAATTCTACATCATTCAACATGAATGTCCATACATTATCACAAAATCTGAAAAAAAAGATTTTAACATCAAAATATGTGTGGTATGAAGAAGAGATCTATTATTACACACAATCTCATAAACTATAGAATTAGCACCAATGTGCAGGCAGCCTAAATTTTAACAAGTAGAAAACAAATCATGTTATTCTCTTACCTATATGTATTTAATTTTCCTGCCTTGAAGGTTAGCCTAGATTTTACCCTGTTAGATAAGGCTTGATTTATAGATTTATCAAACTGGAGCATTACTTTAACGGCTAGAGTTGGTGTAATTTGTCCATACTGAAATATCAAACTTGAATTAAATGCAAGGGCGCAAAAAAAATTATATTTTTATTGAAATATATAATTACTTCAATCAATTCATCGAGGCTTTCCTGTAAAGTGTTACCGATTGTAGTGTTTCTATATAATTGATATGAAGACATATCTGATAAATTCTTTTTAAACTACTTTATTGTTTTAGTAAGTAATTTAAAATCCACAATCGTAAATAATTCAGAAAATGTTTTTATGTTTTTCAGAGCCTCTTCTTTTTTTACAACAGGCCTAAGAGTAAGACCACCGGGCACCGACCAGAAACAAAAAAAAAAAAGACAAGTTACAGATAAGGTAAGGCATGAGGTAAGGTATATAACATCGTAATTCGTAAAGGTACAACCATGGACTTATTATACCTACATTATAATAAGTCCCTGGGTGCAACACACTCTGCAACACACATTTTATCTGTGTATGGTCTAGACACAGACATGATTTTAATAAAATCAAAGGACATATGAAACTCTGTGGGTCTAGACTTTGCTGTGGACTTTGCTTTGCAGTTATACGACCGTAACTACTCCATTGATTTTATCAAAGAACTACTCCATGAATCTATTCATTGTCTATGATTTTTCATAACGATAAGTGATAACCATGGAAGAAGGAATTACGACTGCCGTAACAGAGCTGTGCAATCGCTCGACGCGCGGAGCCACTAAACAAAAGAAGAAGAAGAAGAACAGAGCTGTGTACAGTCATATTCCAATTTATTTTCATGGAGGAAGGAATTACGACTGCCGTCTATTTATTTTACTGGTCTGTGGTCAAAACAGCTGATTTTGACAGCCACATACCAATTACTGTTGTTGCACGTTGTTGTATGCTCAAAAAGGCTCAATTTGTGTGTATCCAAAAAAGATATGTTGTATATTGTGATATTAATCATGCGTTAAATTAACAATAGGTTATCCGAAATGGCATTGTATAGAGTTATAAACCCCTGTACTTTGCGCGCTCATCGTAGCTACAGTATTTTGTGTAAAACTTACGATGCCTGCTCTTTGAAGAAATGCCCGCAAACCAATGAAACACCGAAGCGACTTTTATTTTGGGAACGAGATAGAAAGGGTGGCTACGACACGAAGGAAAAGGTTTCAACCCTCCAACATATAAAGAAAGGTTTAACAGAAGTTAAATCAGAATTTAAATTGCTTACGGAAGAAGTTAAGGAATTTTTAGCCACAGATCCCTTACTCATAGCTAGACCAGGTATTTCTATAAAATAGTAATACACTTTTCATTCAGCAGTATTTTTTTCCATTAATCACAATTTGCATCATCTGTGAATATTGTATATTAGCTGATGCTGGGGACTTTGCATGGATAAAGGTTGTTCAAAAATAGTGTGGTACCTCTATAATTTTCTGGAATAAAGTTAACCAACAAATGTTTCGAGGATTAGCAGTGCACAGGTTTTTAAGTCATGGTAGGCATTCTTTAGGTAGGAACCAATTTAGGCAGGCAGGTCTAAGATTAAGATTTTATGACTAGGGTAAGCAGTACTTTAATGCCTCTTTGCACATCACTGAATATTAGCATTAATCATTCAATCCAGTATGGTATATTTTATTTATTTATTTATTTAAAACAATTAAATATTCTAATAAATTGTAAAGTAAGTATATTAAAGTGTAACAAAAACCTGATCAGGTTTATCCGTACACAGAGATTCCTGTATGAGACGAGTGCGAGTGTATTTAACTGAGATATAATTATATCTATAGCATTATATGAGGGTAGTTCAAGATAACAATTTACCAGCGTAGGTACACTACACCAAAACACCAAACTACAACGACCAAAAAAGATATGGCATAGAAAATACCCTGTAACTTGTGAGTGGCGACTCGCCGAACCAGTTTAAAGATGTGCATATACAGGTTGGTCCATTTTTGTTCTTTTTCAATTTTATAAAAAATAGTTCTTGAGTTTTGCCTTTATATTTTTTATAGTGATTTCTTGTTTCAAATTATATGGTAAGCTATTTAGTAATGTAGGAACGAGACATTCCAGGGTGTACCTGCCGTACAAGTTATTACTTCGAGGAATGATTAGTTTACCTTTTGTTATACTACGTGTAGATTTTGAATGGTCATTTAATTATTGAACATTGGTATTAAAAAAGTTTTCAATTAATAATAAATGCTTTACTCTCTCGTGTATCGGCATTATTTTACAATAGCTAAAGAGTTTGGGATAGTTACCTTTGAGTCTACTTTTAATTTTGTAAGGAACTATTGTCTTGAGTAATCGTATTTGTAGTTGATAAATGTTATCCAAGTGGGATTTACATGTCCTCCCGTAGCTACTAAGACCGTATGATATAGTGGATTCTACAAGAGCTTTGTACAATAATAATAATAATAAATAATAATATTAATTTTAAGCTGTGCGAGTTTCTACCCCTATGTTGTTGATGTTCCATCCACACATATGAAACACTTTGAGTCTTCATTCCTCATTCACATGGCTAGGGTCTGGAACACTCTATCTAAAACTGTGTTTCCCACCAATTACAATCCGGGTATCTTCAAGTGTAAATAGGCATCTTCTAGGCAAGTGTGTCCCATCTTAGGCTGCATCACTTCCCATCAAGTGTGACTGTGTAGTGTAAGAATATAACAAATAAAAAAAACAAAAGTGGATTCCACAGATGGAGTGTAATAAATTGTGTATTATCAAATAAATATTATAAATGCGAATGTTTGGATGGATGTATGTATGTATGGATGTGTGGATGTATGGATGTATGGATGTTTGTTACTCAATCACGCTCCAACGGCTGAACGGATCTGGATGAAATTTGGCACTGAGATAGATTATAGTCTGGAATAGCACATAGGCTACTTTTTATCCCGGAAAATTAAAGAGTTCCCGCGGGAACCGAAAAACCTCAAACCCCGCGGACGAAGTCGCGGGCATCAGCTAGTAGGCTATAAATTGTAGGGTAATCTTTCCACAATTCATGAGATAACATTAGACAACAGCTAAAGAGCAGCAAACTTGCTGGACCAGTGTCCTCATGCAAGGTTTGGTTTTTTCCCTTATTTAAGTTATTATATTATGCTGAATTGCTGACTATTGCATGCTGAATTTTTTTTTTTCACGCGTTTGATTCGCCTTGAATTTACTGTTAGCACTCTATAGACTTTAAATCGCCGCGGGCGCGGGACTCTTTCGTGACACGGACTTGTTGTCTATGCAATATGGGTGCGTTCCGAAATACACTGAGAGCACTGAAAGTCCCCAGTAAAGAGCACTGCCAGTGCTCGCAGTGCTTATAACGGAACCACAACGGAACACACACTAACCGTGCGTTCCGTTATAGACTGAGAGCACTGTTCAGTGCTCTTTACTGTGGAGAAATTCGTTCCGTTATGACTGACAGTAAACTGCCGCAGTATCCTAGGGAAATATATGACGTCATTAATCGACGCCATTTTTGTACTGTGAGCACTGGCGTTTTCGAGGTAAGGTGCTCTCAGTGTTTGTATCAGTGCTGACTGCGTTCCGTTTTAAGCAGTACCCAGGATACCTAACTTTATAGGAACGGCTTCGCAGTGTACTGAATTGACGTCACACCCACAGGTCACACCTTACAGTGCTCGCAGTGTATTTCGGAACACACCCTATATGTCAATTGTCAATGTCAAATTTATGTCAAACGTCATATGTTCAATTTCGAAACTATCTTCCGTTATTTTTGTAATTCAATTTTCGTTGTTCGAGTTTCGACCGATTCAGCAATATTTTTGAAACTTACTGGCCGCTGATTGTTTCTTGTATTGCCAAATGCCATTGGATTTGGATGTTTCTCAGATAAAAAGTTATGGAAATAGTGGAATAATTAGATTTTTCGAAGCTCGCAGAACTATTGTGCTGAATTAGTGTAAGAAATCGTGAAGAATAAGTAGCATGGCGTCCGACGAATGTTTCAAAACACCTATATCTTCAACCGAAGACCTAATGACCTTATCTCCTCAAAGAATCCCTCTTGAAGACCCGGACATGAAGAACGATTTTCTCACCGACACCGAGTTCGACAGCTTATGCGATGTGACCATGCGGGAAGTGCCACTTTGCGACGACAATCTGTTTATTGACGCTAGCAGCTTGGATTACCTCGTTAAATGTACTGAATCTAAGAAAAATCAAACTTTAGTAGACAGGGGGAAGGACAGTTTATTCGTGAAATTCGATCCCCTGTACGCCAAAACGATGCTAGTAAACTGTACTCAGCAAAAGTCTGCGGAGGATTTATCAGAAACTGACATTGGCTATGAAACTGCGAGTAATAATTCCATTTTAACAGATGGTGCAGCACATTCAATACACACATCATCTGCAGGTTCAGTGACTTTGAAGTGTGGGATAGAGAAGCCTACACAGGTTGTCAGTCCAGTAGTGAGTGCGGAAATTTCTAAAGTTATTCCAACATTTACAGCACCCACTCCAGCGCTTGTACGTAGTGTCTCAGCCATTCTCACTCCTACCCAAGTAGGCCCAGAGAGACTGATCAATTTATCTGGCAGCACACCACCAATGGCAGCGCCACGCAGCCCACGCTTCAAATACAACTCTGCTCAAGACTTCAATCATGTACAGTCATTACGAGTCATTCTACAGAATCAAGACCAAGAGCTCTCTTATCTAAGGCATGAAAACAAAGAATTAAGGTACACATTACAAAATACTAAAGAAGAACTAGGTAATAAAATAAAGAAGCTAGAAGGTGATGTGCAAAATTTATCACTAAAAGGACAGAAACTAATGCAACAAGTCAGTGACAAAGCTTTGAGTAACAAACAAATGGCAATTGTTATGGAGGAATACGAGAAAACAATTACATTGCTGATTGACGAACAGGAAAAACTAGCAGCTGATAAAGAGGAAGCATTAAATCATCTTGCTAACATGGAGAGCTCCTTTAACGATTTACTATCAAAGTATGAAAAATCTAAGGCTGTGATAAACGATTTCAAAGATAGTCAAAAAGCAATGCACCAGAAAATTCTGGAAAATGAAGCTGGAATGAAGAAATATGAAAATTTATACAATACACTGAAAAAAGTTACATCTGATAGTCTTAACAAAGCCAACGAGACATTGGAACAGGTTAATAAAGCACACAATATAGAAGTAACAAAACTAAATGCCAATATTAAAAAACATGAAATCACTATATCTTCCCTACAGGAAACTTTGTCGCAAAAGAATAGAGAGATTGAAGAATTGACTACAATCTGTGACCAACTTATAAACACTAATTAACTCTTGCCATTTTATCTTTTTATATGCATACTTTTAACATCATTTCATTAATACTATTTTAATTAAATTTTAAATAGGTAGATTTTTATAGTTATTTACCTGAAAAGTGAGGCAGCAGCCCCCACAGTAGCTCAGTGACTATTAATAAATGAAAGCCACTGACATGTATATTTTTTATTCATTGAAGGTTTTCTATGAAAGTATTATTTTTCTTCATAGCAAACATTCACTGGATAGAAAAATATGGTAGTGGCTTTAATTTTTTGGGATAGAGAATAGGGCTATTTATCATTTTCATAAAAACCATGTGGTGTTTTAGGGTTTTAAATTATAAATTAGTATTATAGCAGTTGTACTTATACATTTTGTTGAAAAGAATCTCATGTTTTGTTAAGATTATTTTAAACCTGTAATATTTCTTTGATGACATTTAATTAGAAACTATCTGTGACAATAAATTTTCTATTAAGTTTTTAATTGTTTTCATTTATTCACTGAGGATATACTTTTTAAGAATTTTAGTTAATTTTATGTTTTAATTACAGTGTATCCATATCCATACTAATATTATAAATGCGAAAGTGTGTATGTCTGTCTGCTACGCTTTCACGGCCCATCTATTCAACCGATTTGGATAAAATTTTGTATAGAGGTAGGTAACATCCGGGGAAGGACATAGCCATGTACTTTTTATCTCGGAAAATTAGAGTTCCAGCTGGAATCAAAAAACCTGAATCCACGCGGACGAAGTCGCGAACATCATCTAGTTTCAAATAAAAAATCATGTTTAGTAATTAATAAATTATAATTTTTAATAGTGTCACTCCATTTGTACTCACCAAGTTTTTTGGTAACTCCGTAAATTGCAACTGATTTTTAACCGACTTCCAAAAAAGGAGGAGGTTCTCAATTCGGCGCGTATGTTTTTTTTTAAATTATTATTTTTTCATTGGCACATTGATGCAAAACTAAACTTATATCTCGTGTATGCACTTTTTTTCATTTTTAACCTCTTATGCTAACAATGGGGTGATATTTTTAAGTGAGTAGGTATCTGTGTATTTGTCAATGCCATCGTGGTTCCCAAATGAATTGATTTTGATACCTATTTTTGTAAAGATTACTAGATCAAGAGTTTCAGCTATGGTTCAAGAAAATCTGTTCAGCCATTTAAAGATAATAATCAGCTTTTCAAGGTTTAAGAGTCATGAAAAATACTTTCAGGTGAGACGGACTTACTATGGTGTTTCAACGACCCCAGCGTCCTGCAGCAGTTCGTGACAACCAGCGACAGCGACCACAACGAGGGCTACAGTTCCTGCGGCTTCGGCATGAGCCCCGCGGGCCGGGCGCTGTTCCACGGATACCTGGACACCAGGGTGCCCAAGGATGGAAGGATAAAAAGGGCTGGCTATTGCGCTTTAAGGTCGCAACGGATAAGGGTAAAGTTTCTTATATTTTTATCCACTACAACTTAGCCCTTAACTGCGACCTCACCCGATGATGCAGTCTAAGATGGTAGCGGGCTAACCTGTAAGTGGCATGGCAGTTATATTAAATCCACACCCCTAATCATTTTCTACACGGCATCTTACCTGCATGCTAAATGACTGAATGCCTCGGTCGAAGCCTCCCACCAGACCAGACCAGAGAAAATTTAGAAATTATAAATTCCCAAATTGACCCTGCCGGGAATTGAACCACGATGAGTCAAAAACGCTAAACACTGCGCCAGGGAGGCAAGTAATCATACTAATATTATAAATGCAAAAGTGTGTTTGTAAGTTGGTTTGTCCTTCAATCACGCCGCAACGGAGCAACGGATCGGCGTGATTTTGCATGACATGGGTATAGTTGAGGACCTCGAGAGTGACATTAGACATAGGGTGCTTTTTATCCCGGAAAATTAAGGAGTTCCCGCGGGAATCAATAAAAACTTAAACCACGCGGACGAAGTCGCGGACATCAGCTAGTTGTTTTGTAAAGTAACTTGAAACTGCACAGGTAGTCCCTTTTAAGAACTTAGGTGTGGAACAGACTAGTCTAGTGACTAGATAATGCCCGTGGGAATTAAATTTGTCGCAAAAACGATTGAAAAGATGAGCTGTAAAAGCACCCTTTAATTTTTTTTAAGAATTGAGTAAAATCCAAACTAATATTATAAATACGATTATACCTAATTTAATTTTAATCCATCAATCAAAATCAAAATCAAAATAGCCTTTATTTCGAAACATTAAACAATTAGTCATTACATAATTAATTTTAATCCATACTAATATTATAAATGCGAAAGTGTGTCTGTCTGCTATGCTTTCACGGCTCATCCCTTCCACCGATTTTGATGAAATTTGGTACAGGGCTAGGTTGTATCTCGGGGAAGGACATAGGCTACTTTTTATCCCGGAAAATTAAAAGAGTTCCCGCGGGAATCAAAAATTCTTAATCCTCGAGAACAAAGTCGCGGGCATCATCTAGTTACTTATAAATGCGATTATTATAATTATTCTAAAACACGAAAGTCACTTCACTTCACTTCACTTCTTATATGAATGGCTTTACTCGTGCACTGGGCACAAATATTCTGCCAATGTCCCGTTGAAGGAGAGTACACACTACTAAACACGAAAGTCGACAATAATAAAACAAAATGGCTTTAAAATTTGGAAGTATGGCCCCAGGTTCGAGTCCTGCCGGTTCCGCAATATGTATTTAAGATTGTTTAAATATGTATTTCAGAAAGCATTCAAACGCGAGGCAACGTTCAACTGGAACCTATACAACACGCTGGTACTGAAGGTGCGCGGCGACGGACGCTCGTATTTGCTGAATATCTCCTGCGAGGGCTACTACGATATCACGTGGAACGATATCTACCACTACGTGCTATATACCAGGGGTGGGCCTTACTGGCAAATCGCGAAGGTGAGAAGTGAGAACAATTTTGAGTTCACCATTGGCAAGCTTAGGTCAAAGTACGAGCTTTCATCAACATGTAAATTTTAGGATGATTATGATGATATTACAACATCCTTGTCTTTTTTTTTTTTTTAATTTTATATTCCACTGCAAGTTAGTCCCAGGGAAGGACAAGGGCTACTTTTTATACTTATATCCCGAAAAATTAAGGGAATTAAGAAAAACTTATACCACGTGGACGAAGTCGCGAGCTTCAGCTAGTTTCAAATATTTTCGGAATCTATACCTACTTATATTATAAATGCGAAAGTTTGCATGGATGGATGTTTGTTACTCAATCAAGCCAGAACGGCTAAACGGATCTGGATGAAAATTGGCTCAGACATAGACTACAGTCTGGAATAACAAATTGGTTATTCCAGACTGGCTCTTTTTAAATTCAAAGAGTTCCCGCGGGAATCTAAAAATCTCATTCCACGCGGACAAAGTCGCGGGCATCAGCTAGTTATGATTATGAAATCGACGCCCGTTTTCAAAGTTTAAACCTAAGATGACCATATTATGCAGATTCCCTGTTCCATGATGTCCAACATATTTTGTCTAAAATCATTGATAAGTAGGTACCAATTTTTTTTACTTATTTTATTGCGTGATAGGCTTGCGCTTGACAACAATCATGCTTATTAAGCAATGATGAGTTCTAGGTTGGAACGCGCTTGCCTAGAAGATGCCTATTCGCTCTTGCCTTGAAGGTACTTAAGTTATATGTGGCAGGAAACACGTGCGCTGGGTGTTCCACACCCTAGCGGTTCGTATCAGAAACGTCGAGCAAAAACGCTCAGTGCGAGCAGATTGGACGTCAACCACATAAGGGTGCCAACGCTGACGGTTTCTTGCTGTTCTGTGATAGAACGGAGAAGGAGGAACAAGGAACAACAATCTTTTGCAAAGATTTCAAAGTTGTTGATCCATTGTTGAATCCAAGATAGCGATGCCTAAAAGTCAGAGTTTCATTTATTTTTTTGCAGATTCCATTTTCAAAGTTCATTCTAGGATCCAAAGGTAGGATACAGGATAAGCAGACGAGGATGCGGCTAGACAGAGTCACGCACTTCGGCATCACTTGCGGTGATAAGATCAACGGCGTTTTCAATCTAGAGTTGGAGTATATAGGTAAATATTGGGGCCGATTCTGTATAACACAATCTCTAAACTAAACTAAAATGGCAGCTTTAAATCTAGTTCTGTCCCTTTCCGTATGAAGTATTATGAAAGGGTTAGCAATATTTGTAATGCTCTAATTTTAGTTTAGTTTAGAGATTGTGCACTACAGAATCAGCCCCATTATCTCAACAAAATTATTAAGATTCCTTTTATGCTTTTTAGCAGATAGCTGTAGAAGAACTTCATTTTACATACAAGAATTTCATAAACATGCGACGACAAGCGCCGCCTCTAGGGAAATTATTCGCGATACCGTAGAGTTAGGATATGTCTTACTGCGTGACACGGACAGCTATACAATATACATTTGTAGATGTTTATCAAAAGCAGGTATAATTCCTAATTTTTAGAGTTCGTTTCACGTCGAAAGATCCCGGATTTTGTACCTTGGGAATTTATGGATCATGGCACATTTATTTTTTCTATTCCTTCCTTTTTTATATTCTATTATGAAATTTTTACCGTAACACCCACAGGTAACACCAAATTTATCGTCGACACTAAAGTTTTTAGTTACAGACCACACAATGATCTCTATTCATAAGTTTAGAGAGATTCAAAATTTATTCTAATAGTGTTAACTGCAGTAATCCAACACTCCCTTCCTCCCCTATCTCTGGATATACTTTCCTTTACCCTGTCGCCGTACTTTTATGAGAAAGAAACAGGTTATGTAAAATAATTCCCAGTTGTCACTAGCAATGGCACTTCAATGATTGGGATTTATAGATTTTAATAATCCCAGTTGTCTCCAGAGTCGAAAATCGGGAAAAATGTACTCGTGTGTCTAGTTGATGTAAATTCTGTTCTTGGTCACTTCAAGAAATAGTTTCTGTGATTATGAGATTTTTGTTTATTTTTCCAGGTTTAGAATTCGACCCGACGCACGACGAAGACTTCGCTTATGAAATGTACAAAACGGACAGATACATAGTTGGAGTGTAATTATATGAATTATAGACTAATATAGTGCAATTTTATTAAATAATGATAATCTCCAAAAATGTTTTATTATTTTTATATAGAATATCCTAAATTTTCAAAAATCGTTGCCGTCCTATGAATTAACACTTTAACAGCCGACCGTTATAAAGGCGGCTTTCCCTGGTACGCCGGCGTTTTTTGCCGATATTCTATGACTCATAAAATAAAAACTATCTGTGATATGTCTATTATTCTTTTTTTATATGTACTATTGTTCTTTATATTTTTAGGGATGAAATAAAAAACATTTGTAATAAAAAATAATATTTATGAAAAAAAATTAAGAAAAGAGGTCTGCACACACTTTGCAAACTCTACTCTACTACTCTCACGTTAGTGGCGTGGGCGCACTGGCGACGCGCCGTGAAAGATCGCTTGTCCTGTCTCCACCCCGCACCTCCCGTCGGTGAATCATACATGTGTGCGTAGATAAAGAGTCATTCTACACCGGGGTTACACGCCATTCACGCACCGGGCACGTGGTATTTAAACAGACGATAGGAAAGTCAAAGCCGTACGGAGTACGTGATCGGCGTACCGAGTTGATCGACACTGCCCGTACACAGTACGTGATCGGCTGTTAAAGTGTTAAGGTACTGAAATTCCACAGACACGTTACAAAGCAATTTGCTTCCATGTTTCTTATTTAGACTGCTATGATATGGAATGCCCTTCCGGCTTATATTTTCCCTACCACTTTTAATATAGGTATGTTCAAATAAAGATAGAGTAGGTATCTTCTAGGCAAGGATGATCCATCTAATTGCAGCCAAGTGCTAGCCAATAAATTAAAAAAAACTGCGACTCCCAAAAATGGCTTTAGGTTCATCGAATTTAGACAAACGAGACATTAATTGCAATCACTAATTTAAAGAATAGTTTTACGGACATGTCCAAAAACTTTGCTTATTTAATAGATTTTTATGTCTAAATAAAAATGCAGTTGTTATTTGCTACATAATTTATTTATCAACTAGCGACTCCGCCTGCGTACAGCCGCGTTCAAAATACACACATTCCACTGAAGTCTAATATTTACATGTCAATGTGACAGGTAAATTGAGCTTAGCCTATGCCACAATGTGCCTCATCAGTTCCTTTACTGGTGTGTGCTGTCGTTACTTCTTTCTTATTGCACAGTTCACTTCTATTCTTACACACACACACTTGATGTGGCTCACTGAGGTCTTCCGTTTCTTAGTTCACATGTGTTCTTACTATGGTACACTTGATGTGGTTCACTTGAGGTCTTCCATTTTTTAGATCACTTGTTTTTCCTATGGTTCACTTGATGTGGCTCACTGAGCTCTTCCATTTCTTAGTTCACATGTGTTCTTACTAGGATACACTTGACGTGGTTCACTTGAGGTCTTCCATTTTTTAGATCACTTGTTTTTCCTATGGTTCACTTGATGTGGCTCACTGAGCTCTTCCGTTTCTTAGTTCACTTGTGTTCTTCCTATGATTCACTCGATGTGGCTTACTTGAGGTCTTCCGTTTTCTTGATCACTTGTTTTTCCTATGGTGCACTTGGTGTGGCTCACTTAAGGTCTTCCGTTTTTTAACTCACTTGTTTTTCCTATGATTTTCTAGATGTAAGCTCACTTGAGGTCTTCCGTTTCTCAGGTCATTTACGTTCTTTCTATGGTTCACTTGATGTGGCTTACATCAGATCTTCCGTTTCTATAGTTCACTTGTTTTCTTTCTTTTTCTTTAGTTCATCCTCTCATGCACCTAACATTAATTGTACCTATGTTACGAGGTCACATGTGCCTCACATGAGGTCTTCCTGTGGCATCAGTACTCTCGTCTTGTTCCTCGGGCCACGGTTTCGTTTAGGCCACGGCACTTTCATATGCACGTGTTGTACATGGATGGATCTCTCGGGCGCCGTGTTGAAGCTTTTATCGCAAATCTCGCAACTGAACTTGATGCCTTTGTGTATCTGTGGAACAAAAATACATTATTTATATCTGAAGGCTAGTAATAATCCTATCCGATTCTAGACACAGTGGCTAATTTTTAGACTACCCAGGAGATAATTTAATATTTGCGTTACGCTACGCCAACAATTCAGCCAAGTTGGTAATATTATGATAAAATTGGACTGTTCGGGAACGATAATGTGTACCGTGCTTAAAAGGAACATAATCTGTGTTGTCTATGGCTCATCCCTTGTATATAAAAAGGAATTTAAAATAAATAACTGTTACTCCGCTGCAAGTTTTGGCTTTGATTTCACCTTCTCCACTTACCTGCTAAATTTCGAAGACCTGCTGAATCGGGCCCTCCACGTGTCTGCTCAAATAGCAGACAGTCCCTGTTATCGTTACAGGTATACAGTCACCCTTACCGTCATGTGTCGGTATTTGTTGGACTGGTACGCGAAGGTCTTCCCGCAGAAGTCGCACGCGTACGAAGGCCGGGTCTCGCTGTGTATGGTCACGTGACTCTTTAGGTTCAGTATGGAGCCGAAGGTCTTGCTGCAAACTTCACACTTGAACTGTTTATGTTCCGAGTGCACTGGCATGTGGTAGCGGAGTTGGGCCTCATTCTGAGGACATGTGGCTTTATTTTATGCTTTGTATTTTAAAAAAATGGTATTTTAACTTAGATTGTATAGTTATGTTCTTTCAGTGTCCGTATATCTCAGTGGAACCACTCTAGTGAAACATAGTCAAATCTATACAAGAATATTATAAATGCGAAAGTTTGGATGGATGTTTGTAAAACGGCTGAATGGATCTGGATGAAATTTGGTACAGAGATAGATTATGGTCTGGAAAACACATTCCAGAATATAATGAGAAAAAGAAGAACACATAGGCTAGGTACTTTTGATCCCGGACAGTTAAAGTTTCCACGGGAACCAGAAAACCTCAATCCACGCGAACGAAGCCGCGGGCATTAACTAGTAGGAATATAAAAAGCAATTTTCATTACACGCGCGGCGAGAGAAAGAGAATTTGATTTTTTCTAGATAAAATTATTTGCTAAAACTTTACAAACGCTAAAACAGACAGTATTTTAAGCTTAACCGAACAAGGCCAAGGTATCATGTCGTAGCGAATTGCTTAGTTTTTTCTGATATAGGCTCAACTGTCGAACCGAACTTGATAAACAAACAGGGATAGTTGAGACTTGAGGTGTATAATACTTTTTATCTCGGAATATCAAAGACAATAATCACTTACATCCTACCGGTTAAGTAGTGCCGCCAAGCGATTTAGCGTTCCGGTACGATGCCGGTAGAAACCGAATAGGGGTGCCCCTAACAGGTTAGCCCGTTACCATCTTAGACTGCATCATCACTTACCATCAGGTGGAACGCAGTCCAGGGCTAACTTGTAGAGGATAAAAAAAAGTTCGCGGGCGTCAACTAGTAATAAATAAAGGGTGCGTTCCGAAATACACTGAGAGCACTGGAAGTCCCCAGTAAAGAGCACTGCCAGTGCTCGCAGTGCTTATAACGGAACACACACAAAGTGTCTTACGTTAAACACCTTCCCGCATAGCTCGCACAGCAGCTTGGGCCGGTGGTACTTGGTGCGGTTCTTATCGGGATGCATCTTTTTAAAGTGTTGAGTGTACATCCAGTAATCCTTCAGCGGAATGCCGCACTGCAATAACAAATAAAGTGTTAAATGTTATGAATCTGCATTAATAAAGTCTTAATGTTATGAATAAGTGTGTGAAGTTTGCCACAACTACACACACTGTGTGTAGATACAATTTACAAAGACAGACAGACACACTTTCGCATTTATAATATTAGTAGGGGTATGGTTTTTGGGAGCTCTTTTTGTTTAATAGATTAAAAAAGTGGATTGGATATTTCAAGGAAAATAGAGTACAGCTCGCGCCAATAATTTAGTCACGTCTGAAGTCGACCGCAAGACGCGTTGCAATAGCAACTGTAAAATACTTTGGACCTCAACACCCCTCGCAGAGAGCTTTACGTAACGCAGTCAGTCGGCTGCCGCATCGCGCGAACAGGCTCATGAATAAGGCAGAAACGGGTTCGAAACTAGTCGGGCATTTTCCGACATAACACGTGAGTTTATCCTGTAGTGTGTACATTAACTTCGACAGTTTGTATGATAGCTGCGCAAACAACCTCAGCTTAGAGACGACTATTTGATTGGCGCTAACTATACACGCAGGAAAAACTTATTTTATCTATACTAATATTATAAATGCGAAAGTTTAGATGGATGGATGTTTGTTACTCAATCACGCCAGAACAGCTTAACGGATCTGGATGAAATTTGGTGAAAGAGATAGAGATAGATTCTAGACTCTAGAAGAACACATAGGCTACTTTTTATCCCGGAAAATTAAAGAGTTTCCGGGTCGCGGGCATCAGCTAGTTGAGCAATAAAGGCTATGATGGATTGTTTGATTGATAATTGTTTTTTTTTATTAATATTCTCATATAACCTAAATAATGTAATAACTTAAGGGACCGGCGACCACCGCTCGCAACTTCTACTCGAACCGCAAATATAAATTTGCCGGTATATTGCTATCCCTATTTGGCTGAAGACACATGATCGCGTGCAAGCGCGATAGCAATATGAGCGTACAGAATTTGTTATACATTTAGTCTTGTTCCGTGAATACCAAAAATGATGAATGAAAAATTGTTGTGTTTTTAACTTCGTGTTGTTATTCTGTAACTTGACAATGTAGGCTATGTTCCTGATCAATTAGTACGTGAGATATCGTTGGTTTTAATATGAAACAAATAAGGAGAAAACATGTCGTTTATGTCGCAAAAACATGCAAAACGCAATGTGCTTACATTTAATTTTGGGAAAGTATTTTGGAAAAATAATTATCCAGGGACCTAGATAAATACAAGTTCAATCTTAATAATCGCATAATATGGAGGAAATATGCTCGAATTACTAATTATTTTGGTATTACGTTTGTATGAGCAATTCACTCTCCGCTGGCGCCTTAACCTAATGATAAACTTAAATGTAAAATAAGGGAAAATTGTTACCTTAGTAGAAATCTCAGCACATTTTGAGAAATATTTGTTTTTAATAAACGTTTGGGAAGGAACTGGGGGTCTACTCTCTTTCTCTCAAACGAAACTTCGCAAACGAACGTAATTAGTCGGTTATTAGACCCACACAAAATCGTTCAATCCAATTGGTCACGAAAATTTTCTATGGATCCGTACTTCGTCTGCGTGTACGAAAACGAAATAGAGAGGAGCATAGAGATAATATTATGTAGGAGAGGAGTTAACGAAATTTCGTTCGTTCGTTTGCGAAGTTTCGTTTGAGAGAAAGAGAGTAGACCCCCTGGCCCCTAAGATACGGGTCCTCCTAGTGTAGGGGCCAGGAATTCACTCTATTTTTGTATTAAGTTGGTTTGGTAATAAAGATTTCTATTTCTATTTCTATGTATACAGTAGTAACAAACCTGTTCGCACTCGACGGGCTCGTCCGCGGCGTCGGGGTCCTCCTTCTTGGACTTGCCGCTCCAGGGCCGCTTGCGCCAGCAGATTGTGTTGATTAACGGGTCGTTGCGCACTCGCTTCCTGACAATAGATCACGGCTATTAGAGTCGGCACGGCAAGGGATTTTCCCGCGACTAATAGAAATATAGCTTAAAAAGTTAATACTATGACAATAAAATTGAATTTTCATACGATTTTTAGATACTAAAAAGAAAAAATCTAGTAGACACTATTAGGGATAGCTGTCCTATTTTTTGTTTAATTTCCCGCCAGGCATTTTAAGCTGCTTCGATCGATTATCGACGACAACCGATAGCGATAAGTTTGCCCCTCTACATATAGTTTTGAAGAAAATATGTAAATCAAGCTCGAAAACTTGTAAAAATACCGCAGGGGACAGTACTTAAAAACTGTTCTGGCATTGTATTGTATTGTATATTCTATATTGTACACCACAAAAACATAAACGAAACAGATAACAAATATGAAAACTTAAAACGTAGGTACAATAAGGCGGTCTTATCGCTAAGTAGCGATCTCTTCCAGACAACCTTATCGATACGGAGAAAATGCACAAGTGGACAGTGGGAGGTGGTGCATAAAAATAAACTTAAATACTAATATATACATAAACTAACCAATATCATAAAATAATAAAGTATTAATACACTAATAAATACAAAATAAATAAAATAGACATACGTAAGATTAAATACATAAATAAATACACATATATTTAAAATATCGGACAAATTAAACATGTCACTATTGATGATAACAGAGAGACATGTAATGATTTTTTACGTCAATTTTAAACTTATAGAGTTTTAGCTCGATGAATTTGCGAGGGCAGTTCATTCCACAAGCTAATGGCCTTGAATATAAATGAATTTTTGAAATATGTTGTCCGATATGTAGGCGCTTCAAGAATGAGTTTTCCGGCCGACCGAAGAACTCTTTCTGGTCTGTCATGACCAAGATATTTAAAGTTTTCCTTTAAATAACTTGGAGTCATAGGATTGAACAATACACAGTACAGAAGGGAAACAAAATGTAGATTCCGGCGAAAGCGAATGGGTAACCACTTGAGCTTTAAACGAAATTCAGAGACATGGTCATATATGGGCATTCAAGTTTTGTGGCCGGAAAATCTGTTCAGACAGTGTTTTATTTACTTTTTGCGTTGTTTTATTCGGACGCTGATTGTAATTTTCAATTTTGCGCAGCCCTCGGGTCATTTCCACCTACTACAGAACGACAAACTTACATGATACGAATTATAAATCGGCACAACATAAATCCAGTGTTCCGTTGGAGATCGTTATCGGTTTCAACGAAAAAAGCTATAATAAAAATATATTAGCTCACCCGCCAATATTGTGTTTGGGGGAAACTTTCATATGTTGGTTGTACGCCGTCTCCGATGCGAAACGAATGTTGCACGGCTTGCACAGCGGGCCTTCCGGGTTCTGAAAGGCAAATTAATATTTTTTTAAATAAAATTATTTTGGTGATATCTCAGTCAAGGGCTAACTGGTTATCGATTTAAAAAAAAGATACTTTAGAGGCACATTGATAATAAATTTCCCTACCGATTAGAAAGTCTAAGTAAAACATCTAAAGCAAAGACAAAATATCTTTTATATTTCAATAAAAGATATTTATAAACACTCACTCAGTCAGAAATCACACGAAAACACTTTAAAAAATTGTAACTCGAAAACTACCAAAAATCGCTGAACATACATTGAGTATTTTCTGATAGGTCTAGGTACGAGGAATAAATTTTTTTTCTTTGGACGTCACTACTTGGATATCCGTGTATCCCTGTATTTAGATATCCGTGTATATTTATACTTTTAAAGTTCAAGAGTGGCTAGGATTTAAAAAAGGGATTAATTAGTTAAGAAGCTTTGACGAAAAATTCTTCTTTAATTATTTCTTTTTTACTTCTTTCCTTTAATTATTTCTTTCTTTCTTACCTCTACATCGAAGCGATGTTTCTTGATCATATGAAGCTTGATCCCTCGCTCCCCGATGAAGGAGAACCCGCACACGGTACACGCGTAGTCGGAGGGGTGCTTTATACGGAGATGCGACAGATACGACGAGCGAATACTGAAATAAATATTGTTATGGTGTTATTTTTTTTTTAATATATATATAGCGGGCAAACGAGCAGGCGGGTCACCTGATGGTAAGTGATTACCGCCGCCCATGAACATTTGCAACACCAGAGGAACCGCCAATGCGTTGCTGGCGTTTGAGATATTTATTTATCCGCCCTTTGAAGAGCTCCATATTATAATCAAGAGGGAACACAGAAGATGGAAGCTGGTTCCATAATTTGCAGGTACGCGGCAGAAAAGACTTGGAATAACGGGAGGTGGAAGAAGACCAGGCATCCAGGTGGTATTTACAAACACTTTGAGCGTATAAACTGATATGAATAAACTCAATTTATTTATAACATGTAGGACAAAGTGTCTCTTATGTTACGTCATGTTTCGACTCTACCACTAGTTCGGAAAACAGTTCTGCTCAGAAGAGCCGGCAATAAACTCAGCAGTTGCTCTTTTTAAAAAACAAGATATTACAATACGTAGCTACATAAATTAAATACAGTAGTGTAAGTTATTATACTATCCTGTGGGGCGTTGAACCCAAGGTCGATTGCTTCCATACAACTTTGTCATTAAGGGACCGGCGACCACCGCTCGCAACTTCTACTCGAACCGCAAATATAAATTTGCCGGTATATTGCTATCCCTATTTGGCTGAAGACACATGATCGCGTGCAAGCGCGATAGCAATATGAGCGTACAGAATTTGTTATACATTTAGTCTTGTTCCGTGTACTTATACCAAAAATGATGAATGAAAAATTGTTGTGTTTTTAACTTCGTGTTGTTATTCTGTAACTTGACAATATAGGCTATGTTCCTGATCAATTAGTACGTGAGATATCGTTGGTTTTAATATGAAACAAATAAGGAGAAAACATGTCGTTTATGTCGCAAAAACATGCAAAACGCAATGTGCTTACATTTAATTTTGGGAAAGTATTTTGGAAAAATAATTATCCAGGGACCTAGATAAATACAAGTTCAATCTTAATAATCGCATAATATAGAGGAAATATGCTCGAATTACTAATTATTTTGGTATTACGTTTGTATGAGCAATTCACCCTCCGCTAGCGCCTTAAGAAATACGTCAATAGGGATGATGCCTAAATCAAAAATATATTATTTCTAATTGATTATTAAATAGAGGGTCTTCCAAAAGACCTAAAATTCACATCCTCGGTTAGTTTTAAGTTTGATAACCATTTTAAAATATAGATTAAAGAAAAAATGTCGTTGAAATTTTATGACGTCACAACTGTGAATTTCATACAACTTCCATACTAGAAGTGCGTTTTAAGTTTGATAAAGAGTTCCTGATTTGATTGTTGTCATCATCCCTATTGTAATCATCCGGTATTCAAAAAAAAAATTAATTATTTTTGACATCAACTTTCCTGCGACTTTGCCATAAATTAGATGGACTTACCCGAATTCTAAATCACATTCTGGACATTTGAACTTGCTACCTTTGTGCCAGCGCTCGTGAGATTTCGCAGTCCCTCTGAAACAATAATTAGAATAATGTTGGATACATCAAACTATAACCGTTATAGTTTAACGTTAGATACTTGCGATCTTCGTTCCTTCTATCCAACAAGGTAGAGATCAACGACCTCAATTTACAAAGACGGGTCTGTCAAACAAAGAATGTGGACTTATTTTTAGTAGCGCCATCTAGTCTGAAAATCGGGAACTTGCTTGCAACCGTAGACTGAGTAAGACACCATCTCGGCGCGCGAGAGCGACCCCATTGCCCGCAGCGCCGAGATACCTGGACGAGACACGGGTCCTGCACGCGGAGGTGATGACGTCACCCGAAGTGCGGACCCAATACCGGCAATGACACCCGACCTAGGGGCCCGTAGCCTACAAGGCAGGCCCTAGCCGGTTTTACTCGGCTTCAAGTTTTTCACCGGGGCACAATGTTGCCCCGCGCCCCACCCGGGTAAGGAGGCCCAGCCTCGAGGCCCGTACCCCCGCTTGGCCCTCACGGGCCAACCGGAGAAGACCCGGACTACCTGAGTAAGATATATAGACGCCGCCATATCTCCTTTTCACTCCCACATGAAAGAGATGCTGTGTTGGGATGTTACACAAGATAGAATGAGAAAAAAATATGTGTTTTTTTCTCCCTTTCTGCGTGTCACGGATTTTGTGCCTATTGCATACAAACAAACCATATCTTGTGCCGACGTTTGTATGACGTTTGGGAGGTGTTTCATAGTATTACCTATCCCTTTCGGTTACACGCTGACCCTGATTCTAGAGATTCCTTCTTCTATGCTTGCAACATATGCGCCATCCTGAATGACAGCTTGAAAACGTATGACTCGGCCATAGATAGTATAGGTCATAGATATAGAAGCCGTAAGGCCAGTTAGAAAAAAAAATATCATACAGTTTGCCGCGGAAATTAAATGATTGCGTAATGGATAGAAATGGACAGGTGTGGAACGTGCTCTACAAAGCGGACGCCCAACTCTTTTCTATGAAAGGGTCCATCTAGTATCTACATGTATATCGATGCATAGGCTACTTTTTATCCTGGAAAATTTGGGAGTTCCTGCGAGGATAAAAATACTTAATCCACACGGACGAAGTAGCGGGCATAATGATTGCCTAAGTCTTTTCCCAGGATGTGAGTTGTGACCTAACTCTATACCAAATTTCATCAAAATCGGTTGTAAAGATGGGCGGCGAAAAAACGTTTAAGCGTAGCAGACAGACAGACAGACACACTTTCGCATTTCCAATATTAGTATTTGCTACTTCGATTACTTACTGGTGCATAGTGACGAACAGACAGAGTGTACAACTGTATCTAATTCTGTGATTCACAACTATATGCCGACACAGGTTGTTACGACTCTTGCTGTGGAGACCGCATATGTCGCATTCAAATGACCCGTATTTCTGAAAAAAAGTGTGTGTGTGCTATTCACATACGGCAGAAGTGAATCTTCAGAAAAGTAGCCTACGAGAGAATGGGATTAATATAATTTGAGCACAATGGAGAAGTAGCCCGACTCAATATCGTATCTCAGCCCCCCCTAGCATGGGCCGAGACAATTTTCTCCCCGAGGAAAGGATAAAAAATTTATTCCTAAATAAATAAATAAAAACGCTAAATAACGGTGGATAAATAGTCCCCCGAGTCCCCGTGAAATATCAACCGGGGATAAACTTCTCCTCTCCCCTGTTGCCGTGCTCTGAGAAGTGGAAAAGTTAATTTTATCTCTTGTCAGTGGATAAAATCGGGGGATACAATTTTTATCTCCGACCCATGCTAGCCCTGCAGGGGGGTTTACTCTCTTTCTCTAAAACGAAACTTCGCAAACGAACGTAATTAGTCGGTTATTAGACCTACACAAAATCGTTCAATCCAATCGGTCACGAAAATTTTCTATGGATCCGTACTTCGTCTGCGTGTACGAAAACGAAATAGAGAGGAGCATAGAGATAATATTATGTAGGAGAGGAGTTAACGAAATTTCGTTCGTTTGTTTGCGAAGTTTCGTTTTAGAGAAAGAGAGTAGACCCCCAGTAGTGCAATCCATTGGTCGTGAACATATAACTTGTATTCTATCTCATTCTCTCGCAGGCTAAATCCTATTTATTTATGAATATGTTTGTCTCTTTTTAAGTTTTTGGTGTCGCTTTCTCGTTTCACCTTTTCGTTTCATCGAATTTTCAAATCACAACGATTCTAAAGAAGTTTCACTTTCAAAAGGAAAGCAATTAGCGTCAAATCCTTGGATTTGTTTTATTAATATTATTATTTCTCTTTTCTTTATTATTTCTCTTAATTTTATTTACTCATTTTATGTACTGATTTTAGTTTTACGTTTAATCTTTCCAAAATTCACTTCCAAAGGTTTTATATATTTGATAGATTTTAAAGTGCATTCAAATAATGCCCAGTTTCCTTTATTTTGCCGCACAAGTGCGTAAAAAGACACTTAACGAGCAGAAGTATTGAAAAGTATACTTACATTAGTATGTTTAACCATATGACCATTATATGCGTCTACATCTAAGAATCCTTTATAACACTTAGTACATTTGTAGCGAGCGTTCAAATAATTAGCAGTTTCCTTCCTTTGCTGGACTTCAGCCATTTGTTCCTCATAAGTTAGTACAGTTTTCTTAAATAACTTCTTTTCGGCTGTGGCTGGTTTCGGTTTACTCTCGATTTTTGGCTTGACAGCCTTTTTTCTTTCCTTTTTGAGTTTGAGTATACCATTTTTTAATTTAACCTTAGCTGCTATGCGTTCTTTACTTGATTTAACTTTTGTTTTATTGCTTATACTTTTTATTGAACCTGCAAGATTTATATTTAAAATGGTTTGATGTTTTGATGCAATGTTGCTATTTTATAAAACTGCCTTTTTTCGTAGGTGGTGATAGTGCTTAGCCATGCATGCTTATGTCTTGAGTTGGACTAAAAAAAGCAATCCTATTACAACAACAAAAGGATAGTGGGGCTGAAGTTAGCCATTTGGTAGTCACAGATACCCATCAGTCATTCAGCTAATTTCACTCCGTTTGTGTTGCATTGCTGTCCCAGTCCATCAGTCATTCTTCTCGGTAGGAACGGAATTCCGAACCAGTGGTAGATTCATTCGACTATTCATAAGCACTTGTAAAAAGTATATTTGAATAAAATACTTTTGAATTTTAGTAGAGTAAGTATAATTTCGCTAGCATAGATACCTAGTATTTGTTGTGATAGGCTGCTGTCCAAAATTCAGTCATTGTGCCAATATTAACATTATTATATTATTATGTTATTATATATAACTGCCATGCCCCTAACAGGTTAGCCCGCTACCATCTTAGACTGCATCATCACTTACCATCAGGTGAGATCGCAGTCAAGGGCTAACTTGTAGTGGATAAAAAAAAAAAATTAATAGCAAGCATTAGCATACAAAATACAACACTAAATAGTTGCAACATTAACACATTTTCAAAAAACTCAATAACAATTAATAATGTTACAAACCTTTAAGTCTTTTTACAGATTTCTTATTACTAATAGTCTTGACAGAGCCTTTCTTCACCCTTTTCTTACTCAAATCTTTCGCATCGCCCTTCAATCTCACAGGTTTATTATCCAAGTCGCTATTCGAGAAATCTACATCTACGTCAAAGTCATGGTTTATAACTCCTACGTAATTGAAGTCATGGTTGAATTTGTCATTGGAATATTCGTCATCGTTCTTGATTTCGCAATTCAAAGTCTCTATTTTTGGCTCTGGAACATCTGAACAATTAAATAAAATTGCAGTATCTTCAAATGATTTTGAAATTGATGACATCCCTGCCCCTCGGCACCATGGGGAGCGCTGGAGGTCCCAGGTTCAATACCTAGCAGGGTCAGTTTAGGAATTTAAAATTTCAGAATTTTCTCTGGTGGTCAAGCTTCTACCATGACTAGTTACTACCATACCGGCAAAGACCGCAGAAAGAGAAAGCGTAACAGACATACGCATTTATAACATTAGTATGGATACAACATCATTTGATCAAATCACATTTTCTTTCATATAAAAAAACTAGAGGACGCCCGCGACTTCGTTCGCGTGGCATAAGTTTTTTTAATTCCCACAGGCACTCCTTCATTTCCGGGATAAAAAGAAGCCTATGTCACTCTCCAGATCCTCAACTATACCTACCCATGCAAAAAATCACATCGATCCGTTGCTCTGTTGCGGCGTGATTGAAGGACAAACTCTCTATTTAACGTCCTTGGGGATAGAAATTTCAAGACTGTGGAATACATATTTCATAAATTTAAATCGGAAGCCCAAATACCATGTTTCAGGGCGATAACTTGAAAAACGACGGACTTTCATTAAAATTTTTAAATATTTTGACACACGTACTTCTTTATTTTTTACCGATAGCCAAAATACCAAGGTTCGTTGATATAACTTGAGAAATATCTTGAGAAGGACTTTTTTACAAACTTTTAACCCCAATTTACCCTTTTGTGGGTGGAATTTCGAAAAACTGTGAAATACGTATTTCTTTATTTTTTACCGAAAGCCAAAATACCAAGTTTCGTTGATATAACTTGAGAAATGACGGACTTTCATACAAACTTTAAACCCCTATTTCACCCCCTTAATGGTGGAATTTTGAAAAATCCTTCCTTAGTGAGCGCCTACGTCACAAAAGGAACCTACTGTCAAAATTTCAAGTTTCTAGCCACAGTGGTTTAGGCTGTGTGTTGATATATAAGTCAGTCAGTCAGGACTTTGAATTTTATATATATAGATTCTTTCATTTAACGTAATGCTCAACATAACAAATAATTATAATTAAGACCTAAGAGTGACAAAACTTACTTACCTAGCTCTCTATTATTGGCACTATCACTATGTTTCAATGAGTTAAATTGACTGTCAGTTCTGCCATCCTCTTCATCTTTGACCACTGCTACTTCATACAATTTTTCTTCTTTGTCATCAGTGAGGTAGAGGTCGCAGTGGTCTGGTTGGAATACCTTCTTGGCTATACTAGATGTTAGTAGATTACTCTCTCGATTTATCGACTTGATATTTTGTGTTGTGAGCTGAAAAGTATTTGGAAAAAGTTCCCTTTGTAGATTTTTTGGGTATCCTGATAAAAAATTAAATAACAAACTTTTCACACTATACTTGTATAAAAAGAATAAGGTCTTTGTCTATAAAGGGGTCATGACAACCTCCCAGGTGCGGAGGTGTGAAAAGGGGAGCTGCAAATTGCACTAGAGACTGAATTATATTGTTAACTATGTACAAGCATTTTTAAATGTGATAACTTGATAGATTAGACTTACTAAATCATATTGTTTAACTAATTCCAGTAAGAGATTATGTGCACGTAAGCTCTTTTCCTTGAAGGTATAGCAGTTTACCAATCTATGAGCACATTCTGCACAAAGTTTCAATGCACAGTTCAACTCATTGCATGCCTGAAAAAAATCCAAATATTTATAACAAGACTATGAGGACATTGTTCTGGTAGTCAAAAAGGTGATGAAGTTGGCTTCAAACACCGGACTCAAGTCTAATTATAGCCAAATTTTATAGGTTTTTTTTCCAAACCTTTAGTTTTGACGGAACTAGAAATTATTTTATATTAAAATATAGAACGGAAGATTTATGTGGTGTGGTGAATATTGCTAGCTGCAAGTGCAAGATAAGCTGCAAGTGCAAGATAAGGCTGCAAGTGCAAGATACACTGTACCGCATATATTTGCCTACTGTTGCGGATTATAGCAAATTAAATTTCTAGTTCCGTCATAATCATGGACTTCCGCAAAGTAACGCCTGCTTTTATCCAAACCTTTATTTGTTTTAGCATTGTCAAATAAAGATTTACAGAGTTTAGCTTGACCATGTCCTTATTCAATGTTCCATGTTGCAATTTTTAACATATTTTTTTTATCATACAAAACTGACAAATCTTGTACAGCTTATTCATTTGAATGTTGGTAACATTAAAAAAATTATAGAAAAAATTTAATAAATGAGGTATTTAAAATCAGGGAGGATGAGATCAATGTACCATGCAGACAGGACAAAAACTTACCGAGATCCCAGTCACATTAACATAAGCTTGTTCCAAATTTAACTTTCCTAGGGGATATAGTTTACTAGCAGTGTCTAGGCATATCCTGCACACCTGCAAAAATTAAGATTATACAGATATATAATTTACTAGCAGATGCCTGATGCCTGCGACTTTGTCTGCGTGAAATAAGTTTTTTAAATTCCCACTGGACCCCATCATTTTTTGGGTTAATATATATCCTATGCCACTCACAAATAATGTGACTTTCTATTGGTAGCAGAATTTTCAAATCCAGTAGTAGTAAAAGTAGATCCAGAGATTACCCCCTACAGCCTCACAAACTTTACCTCTTTATAATATTAGTATAGATTACTGTCAGTTAGTCTGGGGGGAGGCTTCCCAACTGTTTTGCTGTTGTTTGAAAAATGTTTGATGGCAGTATTTTCAATGCATTAAATTCTTATTTTTAAAAACTAAACAATGTTTCCTTGGAGTAAAATTTGATATCTTCAATATTTAATCTTTTCATCCTTCTCCCATTCGTTTTTTCCCACCCTGTCTATGTAAACTATCCTGGAGAGTGACATATACTAGATAGCTCCAACACAATACACCCAATACACCTGATACACTCCAAGTCTTTTACTATATCCATGCACAAATTATATTGATTTGTTGCTTTGTTTCAGTGTGTTTGAATCATAAACCAATAAACAACCATGTTTTTGCATTTTTAATGTTAGTAGAATAAGAATGTAAAACTTTAAAAAATATACCTGTGCTGCAGAAGGGACAGCATTAATTCTCAGTTGCACAAACCCATTTTTATTAACAAAAAAGTCATCTCTGAGAAAATGTTGGGAGCAGACCAGCGGAGCTACTGGCAACTGGCTTTCTTCTATACCTAGGGCTCTTAACCAGGATGACTTTAGATATTGTGTAGTAGGAAAGCTGTAATATGAAAAGACATAAAAAGTTTATTTTTCCAAACATTCTTTTACTATGTGATGTTTCTTTTTCTCTTTTTATTTGGTAAAAAAATATTGTTAAAGACATAATACTTAAGGCAATTTTGGTAATATCTTTATAGAGTCACACAATAAATTAATGATGACTTGTTTGCCAAATATTTATATTATAAGCTTGATAAAATAAAAACTAAGAATATGTTTAGTCACAATTATTGTTTATAAACAAATCTAATTAGGCTACATTTCCGCACTGATCAGCCAGGTTGATACTTTCATTAACTGAGCCTGCCCTACTGTCACCCCCAGATGAGGCATTAACCGCGGTAATATGTCTCGTCCGTTTTTTTAACGCTGCTACTACCACAATGCTGCTATGCTTTGAATATTCACTTTTATCAGGCCAAAGAAGTTCTTCATACAGGTATTTCGGTAATCTGCAGCTTGGGCTGAGTTGATGATAATGAGGGGTAGGTATCTATTGATTTTTTATCTAAAAAAGTTACTTACTTATGAAAAGTAACTTGCCGCAGTCCGGAGGACGAGGTCAGATTGTCTCGAGAATTCTTGCAAAAAGACAAGCAGCACCTCATTTTATAAGTTTACTTGGTAGTATAAAATGAGTCTAGGCCTGGAGGTTAATGCACTCAAACTTCAAGTAAATTCGCATTTCCAAAAAGGGAAAGACGTGTGTGAATTATAATTAATTTATATGGTTTCTATACTTTATTTATTGATTTAGTTTAATAGCACATCCAGATAGAAATCAAGAAATAATTTAAATTTTTAGCTTTTAATTAATATACCTACATTACAAAAACAAAACACACCACCGACCAGAAACAAAAGACAAAATCAGAAGTCTGACAAATTCAAAAGACAAAAACCACAGAACACTTAAACCCTATATACCATACTACTCTATGACTTATACTCCTAGCGGAGACAAAAACCCACCACCACAGACATATGAAGCTCTATGTCTGTGCCCCAGAGACTAGTAACCACTGTGCCCCAAGAGAATATAACCACTACGCATGTATATTATATATTAAGTCCATGCCACTACGTTTTATCTGTGCCCACCACCGGCAGAAAAAAAAAAGACAAAAGAACCAAAAACAGAAAGCGAGACAGAAAGTACAAATTTTTAATCTGTGACAGAAAATTCAACCACAGGTTTGAACTACGCCCCAGATTAGTTATTGGTTTTTGAAATATTTCTGGCCAATATTTGGACAAGGTCATGTTGGATATGGCCGGGCCAAGGAAGGCTGAATGAAATCAAGCCTATGAGTCAAGCCAATCCTTTGCCAATCAAGCACGGTCATGTGTATGACTGGCAGCTGGCAGGCAAAGGTAATAATTTCCACATAATTTCCTACCTCCATGGAAAGCCTTCTCTTTGTAACTCTGTGCATTAGGCACATGCAATATCTGTGCACAATAAGGCTGGAACCCAGAGTCGTAAAGCCAATTATTGAAAACAAATTAAAGGTGCTTGTCTATTAGTTTGTCTATGATTTACTGACAAATTCACAAATTCAATGACAAATTCTGATGTCATCCATCCGTCGACCATTTAGGTTTTTGCGAAAATCCAAATTACCTACCAAAGCTAATAACAGTGAGTGCGTAGAGAGTAAAATCTATCGCCGGTTATATAAAACTATTTTCTGAATTGTGAACTGTTGTGCTTTTATGCCCTCGAAGACCCGAAGTGATATTGTTTAATTCCATGCGTGGGATGTTTACTATTTTTATTGTAATTTCATTACATTTGTGAGCAGCAGGCGAACTTTGTGATGCGTTATATTAGTTACTAGGTAGGTAATTTAAGAAGCATATGTGATCTAGGTAACTGATACCGTTTACGTGATGTAGTTTAAATATGTCATTGTCCTTGGAAAATATGTGAGTAATTCCTTATTCCTTTTATGGTTTTAGGAGAAGATGTCAACTGAAAACGTTCGCCAAGTATAGATATACGAGTTAAATTTTGTTTGTGGAGATCGTGGAAAGTACCATGTCAGGTACGGAGCAAAATATAGTGAACTCAATGCAACAACTCTCTGTACAACCAAGCAACAGTGGTCATACGGAGAAGCCCACGCAAGTAGTCACGCCAGCTGTCAACAGGAGTCAGCCGGTTGCTAACAAAGTCACACCTGTTAAGACCAATTGTGTTTCGCCAGCAATTGCTACGATTGATAGGCTTCTAAGCCTAGGTGCTAGCATTCCTCCGCCCCCTCCTGTGATAACAAGGTCCTCAGACATGGATCCTCACACATTAGAACAGCTGCGAGCTGTAAAGGAAATGCTGACGGCCCAAGAGGAAGAAGCTCAAAGCTTAAGAGATTTAAACAGAGACTTGCGTGAGCGCTTAGAAGACTGCGAAACAAAAATTAAGAAATTAACTGAACAGAATGACGAATATGCCGAAAAAGAGAAGGTGCTCTCACAGAGAGTAGCAGAAAAGGTTAGAAATAACAAGCAAATGAGTGTTGTCATGGAAGAGTATGAACGCACTATATCCTCTCTAATAGGAGAAAGAGAAACTGAAGCTAAGAAGTGGACTGAGGAGCGCACCATTCTATTGAGGGAGCGTGATGAAGCAGCCGCACACTTAGCATCAATGGAGCATGCATTTAATGATGTCCACACTAAATATGAGAGGTGTAAAGTGATTATTCAAGGGTACAAAGGCAACGAGGAAATGTTAAAACGAACTGTCGAAGAAAATAATGATGCCATACAAAAATTGGAGGCTCGATACGAAACGTTACGACAACATGCAATGCAGCAACTAAACAAAGCTAATGCTGAACTAGATTCTGTGAAAAAGTCTCATCAGGCTGAAATACTAAAACTAAATGCAATGCTTAAAAAGAGTGAAGTACATGCTTCATCATTGCAGGAATCTTTGGCACAGAAAATTAAAGATAATGAGGAACTCACAGCAATCTGTGATGAGTTGATAAACAAAGTGGGTTAAGCTATAATAATTATGGTAAATGTATTGACTATACTCATAATCATTTTCATTTAACTAACTAACACATTAGTATTATATAAATAATATTAGAGTACATTAATAAATAAATATAATCACTCCCAGACTCTAATGTTAGTTAATGATAAATAACAAGATAATAAAAGCAAGCAAAGCCATCTTGATACCATTTCATGAAAACAATACATAAGTAGCATAATATTAATTACTTATAATTTGTGCAATCAATTCCCTAAGTTTAAGTTTTCAACATCATGACTTGAAGATGTTGCATTTTGTCATGATTATACTTGAAAACTCATACATAGGGGTCTGTAAGTAGTATTTTTTTATTTTTGTACACTCTAAAGTTATTATTTAGAATTTAGGTTGATTTTTTACATTTGACATTATTATATATATCAATGTGAATTGTGTCATATCTCACACAGCAATAATATCACTTTGTGCTTTTCAAAACCCACTGGGATCCTTTCTATTACAAAAACTTTCAGCGAGTATGTGTATCAATAAATTGTGAAGACCATAGCCAAGGTAGTTGTTAACTCACACTTTTATTGTTTGTTATTCTTCTTAAATGAAAATCTGTTCTTTATAATGAAAGAAAATGGCCTTGAATCAGTCGCCTTGGCTCAATCATACATCGAAGATTCTAAGAAGTTAGTTCTTTTGTATATTGTGATTACCTTGCACATGTTTACCTCCGATGCTAGACTGTCATTAGGTGGTTGTGCAATATCTATGTTGTTAATTTTATACTTTATTAGTAAATAATATTATAATAGTAAAATAATATTGATTTATCTTCTCTCCTTTTTACGACAACTCTCAATAACTCTACAAACTGCGCATTCCCTTCAGTGTCGCTAAGTAGAGTTACACTGTATTTCCATGCCCTAAAGGCAGAAATTGTGTTTAGTTATTGATATAGCTCGTTTTAAAAAGTTTTTATAATGTAAAGGAGCCCTGACACCTATATTTTGCATGTTCTCATTAATTTATAAAGGAAGCAATGACTGACATTTTTTTCATACACCTATTGTAATAAATTCTTCATTTCAAATCCAAAGATTTATTTAAGAGTGTGCTCACTAAAACAGAGGTGCGAAGCAATCAGGGCTATGGGACATTTTTCAGGGTTTGTAAACAATTTACCCAATGTATTATTAGTTTGTGATTTTTTTTCTTTGACTAAGAATATTATTAAGCTGTCTATATTAATTTGTTTACTTATTAAATTTTTTTTGGCAATCATCAAGATTCAAACCAACATGAGGGATATAATACAAAGAAATATCCAAAGAAAGAGAATTAATTTAAAACATTTAATTTTGGAATTCAATTTTATTGATTACAATCCTGAATTTTGTTGTAAAGAAAATGTGTTACAACCCTAGCTGCCATAAGTCATTCAATTGAAATTTTGTATTATTGTATAAAATATTAATTATTATATTATAGTGTAAGAGTAGTTGTTATTTTCGTGCTTAATATTTTATTATTAACCTTATTAATATGAACTATAATATATTTTTGTGTTATTATTATTGTAAGTTAAGTATTTGATGGTTAGGTATATTATATAACTCCTCCAGATTAAAAAGTGTCCTGAAATATGTCTCACCAAAAGTCTGTTTGTAAACAAAATAGCCTAGTAATGGCTTTTATGTGGAAATTTAAAAAAACATTAATATTTTGAAAATTAAAAATTCAAATTCATATTTTGGATAAAAATTCCTTATCTTAAATTACCATAATAGGTCACTTTTACACTGGAGGTGCTGATAGTTAAAAAATCCAGGCTCCAAAACTTTGCTTGTTTTAATCAACTCAAAAAAGAAGTTCTTTATTAGATGCATACTTTTTATTGGTCTAGTCTTAAAAGCTTATTTTCCGAAATTTTGAATATGCTTTGCTTATGATGAGATTACGAACTCTTAAAAATAAGTTTATGTGTATTAAATAATATAATACTTAGTGAAATTAGTATTTAAAACTAAAGCTGTTTGATTCTATTCACTTCACACCATAGCCGGAACACATTTGCCATGGGCCTAAAGTAGACAAATATATTCTAAAATTCTGTTCCTATTTCATAGAATCTCCATCTCAGTAAATTGTGGATAGCTATGCTTTAAATATTTTTAAATTTGTAAGGCTATGCGTGTACGAACCGATTCTCGGAACTATTTATGTAAAAAACCACAGTACCTACTGTACAGACAGGGCTAGGGTGCCTTGAAGCCCTAAGACCCTTGCTTACTTTTTTTCGTTACTGTCATAAGACTGAAAACTGGTCAAAATAATGATAAACCGGTAAAGATAGAGATTATTGAATAGGCTGGCAAGATCAATCGATAACGACAGATGCAAATCTATCTGAAATGGAAAAAAGAACGACATCGAACAGGGCTAAATATGTGTGCGCGAGCCGAGCTCACGAAAACGACCAATTTTATATGTACCTAATTGTGTTTATTGCCGAGTTATTCGGTCAAATCGACCGTCAATCTGTCACGTGCCAGCCTAGGCCAATAAATAACTTTATTAGATTGTTTTGGTTGTATAGTGTATGTGCCTTTGTGACAAAATAACTTCACCATCCATCCAGTTCAATAACAATACATTTCGTAATGTTCTTAAAAGTTGTTAAGTATAGGTATTATATAATATGTAATAGTGTGAGAGCTGGTGATCGATTTGTTCAGAAAAGGCTGTCACATTATTTAGTGAAAAGACCAAACTAATAAAAGGTTCCTTAAGGACGTATTTGCAAATCCCTTAAAATACATAGAATTGTCGGTACATTTTGTGACTAAGTCGGACAAAATAAAATGGAACTAAAAATTACTACATATAGATTAATCCCTTATCGCCAATTTTTGGAAATAACTTTGTTAAAAATCTTCATTTAAAGTACTATAAAAATGATTTTCCGACACCTCTTCACACAAAATTGACGATTTAGGGGCAACTATCGGTACATTTTTTTCCATATATATATGCCGATTTTTTGTCATTAAAAAATACCATCTGTTAAGAGATATGTTCAAATAAAAATTTTGGAAAGAAAAATATTAAAAATAGTACATAAAGTATAAAAAATAAAATAAAAATCGCTTGTATTTTTTTCGCATATTTTGCTTCCAAACGTAAATCTTAACATAGTGAAAATAAGGGCTATTTTGATTTTGCTCGGTCACTGGTTTGATTTCGTTTCAAAACTCAAATATCAATTTAGTTAGTCGTTTATAAAAAAAATAAAATATACCGAAGTATCGAAATAAGTTGATTCACGCAGCTTGTAAGTACATGTGTGTGCCGTGTGCGTGTGAACGATGAGAGTGTAGTAGTGCGATTATATACCTATTTGTTTTGCAAATGCACCCTTAAATGAGTACGAGAGTAAAGGGAGGAATTCTGCTAGGTTTTTCATTTACCTACACAAAAATGTGTTATTAAAAAAACTTTGATTTGTATACATGAACCACATCTTTCACCGTCTCTTAGACTATACCTAATGTAACTATTGTCCTGTCCATTATTGTGTGGTTAGTATTTTATAACTATAGTTAACTTTGCACTCGACGCAAAAGTATTACAGCATGTAATATTATGGCACCTCGATTATTTTGGATATTTTTAAGGTAGTCCGAGACAGGTATTAATGATTATTTTTTATGGATCTTCTTGTCTTGAACATTATTATTCTTGCTAGCCGACCATGTTATTAAAATTGTTAGTTTTAGCCTAAAAAATGATCTCTGCCTTTGGACTCAGATTGCAATGTGGATGAAATTACCAATATAAAATAAGTCCTTTTTCTTCCATAAACAGAAGTTATTTTTTGCATTTACTTAATTACAATGCTGCACGTGATTATGCAAGCTGTCTCTTTGACTTGCCTGTTAAAGTAGATCACTTGGCTCCAGCTTTGCATGACAGGCGGTTAAAGTAATGTTACGGTTAGTGTCAATGACTAATGGTATAAAGCAAAGCACAGTATTTAGTAATCATTCCTCCATGATTATGGTTTCTGGTGTAAAGGTAACAAATCATGACTTGGGCAACCAGTTTTGCTTTTATTTACGGTCAAAGCTTAATTAACCGACGCAATGAAACTTTACCGTCTGTCATCCATTAGGGCCTAAGGGCTCCCACACAAAACTGCGATGCGATGCGATGCGAATTCGTGCGGCGAAGCGTTGGTTCAGGTGACCATACGCTCGACGGTAGTCAACCGTACTGGACGTGTTTTTAGAAGTAGTGACATGAATCGAAAGAAGCGTGTTGTAGTGCTGTTATTGATAAATAGATATAGAAAAAATGGAAGATTTTGGGTTCATCCACTTATTACAATAATGAACGCTGATGGGAATTATTGTATTCGAAAATAAAATGGTTTGAGAACAGAGGAAGATAAATTTTTGATTATTTTAGAATGAGCATATCTTCATTTGTCCCATACAACGGGGCGCTCCTCAATTAACGTTATTAATAAATCCACGTCAACGTTTGCCATTTTTCCACACAACGACGGCGGCGCCTTGCCCACACGCTGTCTCAGAGCGGACTAAAAATGGGGTCACCAAGTGTGACGTAACATCGCAGGAATGTGCGATGCGAATCAAATCGCAAGTTCTTGCGATGCGTCCTGCGAGCTCGCAGATTTTTGCGATGCGATGCGAATTCGCAGTTTTGTGTGGGAGCCCTTAGGGTAAGGTACGAGTGAACGGAGTTTGAAGGGCGATTACACCAGCCAGGGTACGCCTAGTGTTTGAACTCCACTGCAACTCTGTATGGTCACAGTTCACTGTTTATCGTATATCACTACATCTCACCAACGCGATACATCATACAATTCAAACGTCCAACACTTCAGAGCAAAATAGATCTAATGTTTATTAGAGTAAAATGGATCTAAAGTTCTTTGACATAAAGTTAAAAATTTAGTATCACTAATTTTAATTACCATTACCTAGTGGTTATTGGATAATATTCTCTATTAATCAAACATTTAATTAATTAACCATTGGCTAACAATCTGTAACCAATTAAAAACGAAAAACGAACAATATCAACATTCCACAGTATATTTTATTAAAAATATGTTTTTTTGGAAACTACTTTTGTCTCCCAACCTTTTTGAAATGTCATCCTCATTGATTCAAACAAGATTGTTTATATAAAACAACCATTTACTAAGAAAAAATAACCCTCCAAAAATGTTACTGAACTTTTTCTTTATTATGCCGGATTTACATTGAGCAGTTACTAACTCTAAGCAGGCGAAAAGTCAGCGCTAGCGCGGTACCTACTGACGAGTAAACTGTTATTGATGCAGCGCGTAGAGCTTCTTTAATCAAGTAGTGAGAGTCTCTTTTACACTTGCGAGCAGATTTTATGCAAATGCGCTTTGTGAGTCAATGAGATTGCTTATATTTTCTTTAAGCTTTAGCACTTATTAATAATACAATAATACAGGTCAGTATAATTTATAAAGACTTACTGGCTTAATGTAAATCCGCCTTTAGCCTAAATATAATTTTGTACTTTATAATTTTTTATAATAATAATATATTATGATACGCATTATGTGCAGTTATTTCATGCGAATAGAATGAGGAAATAAAATTATCCCTATTTTATACAAATGTGGCGTTTGATTTACATAATAGTATTCATTTATTGATTGTTTTTCATTCACGATTTTTCGAGTATACGAGTATAATACAAGTAATATAAGTATATTCATACCACTATACAAAATACGCCAGTGTGCATCATCCAAACCAGCATCGTGAAAGAAGTGCCCAATAGAGGGCCGGTGATGGGTTGAAATGATGAAGATGACTTCTGCTGTAAAACTAGAAACGTAGGTAATTTTTTGCAGCAGTTGCAGGTCGTTGACGGAACCCAAAAGAAACTTCAAGAAAGGAGATTTTTAATAACATGTATTTTTCTAGTATTTCTTATTCAAATAATAAGTAGAGATGAGGGATATTTTCCGTCCGGGTATTTTAGTATAAAGACCTGCGCAGACGAGGCACTGATATAATTTTCCAGCTGCACCTACATAACATGTAAATCGTTACGAAAAGCTCGTACGCGCAACGCGTGATTTTTTGCTCTTATTGCTGTAACATTTACGGAAATTTTAAGAAGCCGCAAGCGCTGCCGCAGCGTATAATTAGGTTCTACAATGACATAATAGAAACAGCTTAGCGCGATGTTGTAAATGTAAATGAAAACTTGGCATCTCATAATTAACTCGCGATAAAACTGCGCAGTGCGTATTTACCCTTTGGTATGAACACCGCCTAGTTGCTATCGCGCTACGTATCCAAGAGTGGCCCGTTTGCGCAGAGCCTAATTACAACAGTACCTAACAAACACACAGAAGACCATACACATAATAATTGATACAATAAGTGCCGATTGCACCTATTTAGAATAATTATATTATTGATGGTTTATTTAGAATAAAACTATGGTTTGTCTAATTTAGAATGATAATTTTGGCAGATGCCGTTTGCTTTAGGGCTCGCACACAAAACTGCTATGCGATGCGATTTCGTGCGGTGTAGCGTTGGTTTGTAGCTCGCAGATTTTTACGATGCGATGCGAATTCGCAGTTTTGTGTGGGAGCCCTTAGTCTGACTCACTCTTGTCCTTCAGTATTGCTTTAAACTTCTCATCTGTAAAATTATCATCCTAAATAATTAGACAAACCATAGGAATTTTGTTTTTTTTACAGAATTCGTATACATCTGTCAAAACATCAAATTTATTACTGGTTTAAACGTTACTCGGAGCCAGCCTGTATGTTGTATTCTGTGGTTGGTGCAATCGGCACTACCTACATAAATAAACAACATTCACTGCACTCATAACTTTTTCTTGAGCACTTTGTAGGTGTCCTTACTAACTAGATAACTGATGGCCGACACGACGGTAGACGCCGCGGTCAGCGCGCAGAGAGCTTGAAGCGCCGGATGGTCCACGTAACCGAATACGGGTGAAGCTAATGTCGTCCCTACCTGAAACAATTAAAGTTCGGATGTTTGAATGTTTGTTACTCCTACCGATTTAGCTGTTTGGAATGGAGATAGCTTATAACCCGAATCGACACATAGGACTTTAACATTTTATTCCGGAAAATCCCGCGGGAATAAATAAATCTTTAATTCACGCGCGAACAAAGTTACAAGCATCATCTAACATGAAATATTCACGGGTACATACCACGATAAATAATTCGACTATTTAATTGCTTATATACCATTTAAATTCGTCGTTAAATCAATTATTTGTGCAAAACTAATTTTATCCCATCTAATTTGACCTCAGTATTAAAAGACTATTCTATACTTAACAAAATTCCTCTTGCAGTCCCTAAACGATTGGGTAATTAGATACCTAGGCTCTGTCCGAATTAACATAATTCGGATTTCGGACAGCCGCGGTTACACATCGCGCCAAACCATGGTTTACAGATTTCGCACTCACGACCTTATTGATCTTATTCACGAACGCGAATTGAGTCAAATAACACAGTCAATGGCAAGCTTAAGGCCCTTTTCACACAAACAGGGTTTCCGTATTAACAGTACCATGACTGCAACTGCAACTGAGTACGTGTGGAAATCTGTACGTCGCGTCCGTTAAACGGTCGCCGTTAGTACGTAAATCGTGTGCGTGTGAAAAGGGACTAAGGAGCATTATTTACCAGTAATAGCTGTAAGGCGGTGTTCATCTTGCTGATAAACGTGGGCGCCAGTTGGGCCGTCGCGTGCGTCACGTCGAAATACCTGCTCAGGGTCTTCTGCAAACAAATTATAGCCGTGTCATTGCACGTATGACGTATGACGACCTCCGTGGCACAGCGTTGAGCGCTGTTGTCTTAACGTGCGGAGGTCGCGGGTTCGATCCCCGGCAGGGTCAATGTAGGAATTTATAATTTCTGAATTTTCCCTGGTCTGGTCTGGTGGGAGACTTCGGCCGTGGCTAGTTACCACCACCCTACCGGCAAAGACGTGCTGCCAAGCGATTTAGCTTTCCGGTACGATGCCGTGTAGAAACCGAATAGGGGTATAGGTTTAATATAATTGCCATGCCCCTAACAGCCAACAGGATAGCCCGCTAGGTACCATCTTAGACTGCATCATCACTTACCGGGTGAGATCGCAGTTAAGGGCTCACTTGTAGTGGACAAAAAATAAAAATAAAACGCATATTCACAGTGGAAATCGCCAACTTAGTCAAAACTTAGTCATGGTTTATTTAGGGCGAAAATACACTACGGATAGTACAAGACGAAACTTCGGCGCACTCACTTTCATAATATGGAGCTGCACAGACCTGCGCGAAACTCTATTACCTATTCTGTGGCCAAACGTGTAACTTCCCATATGACGCGAACATTTCGTGCAAATGTTTTGTCCTGTCCTCGGTACTGTATTTTCGAAGCCTGAAGAATCTTGATAAAGTTTATTTAGTTTGCAGTTTTTAAATTTATTTTTAGTTAGGTCAGACTTTCTTACCACAAGATTTATATCACACTATAATAAATAAAATAGTAAATAAGTAATTGAAATATTCTTCAGTTCGTTCATGACATTGCATGTGAGTTCATTCACATTCTATTAGATATTATTAGTATTTGCAAGGTTTCAGACAATCAATCAAATCAATGCACAACAAAAAATATATATAGCAACACAATAATTTACTGGGCATAAGCGAGTCAGTAAATAAAAAGTAGGTACTACTTACTGATTACTACGTAGGTCCTGTTATCATGCCTACAGCCGTCTGAGTTTAGCTCTGTTTAGTTGCAGTTGTAACTAGGAAACTACTGCAACTAAACAAAGCTAAACTCAGGACAGCTGTAGGCATGATAACAGGACACTGTCCACTTAACAAACACTTATATGTTCTAGGTATAACCGACAGCCCTCTATGTAGAGCCTGCATGGAGAGCGAGGAGACACCAAGACACGTACTACTCGAGTGTAGTGCTGTAACCACTCAACGAGAAGCCTACATTGGCTCCCCAGCAACACTCCCGGAAGTCCTCGCTGACCTGGGCGGCCTGCTTGGATTCTGGAGTGAGCTCGGCTGGCTGGAGTGATCCAGCGAGGAGTTGCACCAGAGGTCTCACAACGGGCACTTATGCTTAAGTGGGGAAAAGCCCAGAGAGAGAAAGAGATGTCCACAGGATATTGCTGGACACAAGAGAGTCAGTAAATAAAAATTAGGTACTACTTACTGACTCTCTTATGTCCACTGGATATTGCTGAACATATGCGAGTCAGTAAATAAAAAGTAGGTACTACTAATTACTGACTCTCTTATGTCCACTGGATATTGCTGAACATATGCGAGTCAGTAAATAAAAAGTAGGTACTACTAATTACTGACTCTCTTATGTCCACAGGATATTGCTGGACTTATGAGAGTCAGTAACTAAAAATTACGCCATGCCCCTAACAGGTTAGCCCGTTACCATCTTAGACTGCATCATCACTTACCATCAGGTGAGATTGCAGTCAAAAAAAAGGAACTTACCGGAGGGGGCAAACTAATATATCTGATGACAAATCCAGCTGCAACAAGGGCAGCATCCCTCGCCACTATCAGCAATGTTAGAGACAGTGGTATCAAGTCCTGCCATGTAAGAGTTATGAACAGGGTCGCTATGAGGATTTTGTCCGCCATTGGGTCCAGGAATGACCCCATTTTTGAAGATTGACCTATCCAGTTGCGGGCTATCCATCCATCTAGCTGTAATAGATATTATTCAGTAAGCAATGGATATTCAAACATCCAAGAATATAGGTGAAGACACTAAGGGATCAAAAACATGAGACTAGGCTTAGCACAGGAGTTTATATCTCACCAATGTTGATGGAATTTAAAACAATTATTTAGCATTATGTAAACTGCTTGGCAGAATATGTAGATAACAGTTTTGATTTTAACACCTATGTAATTATGTGTTGCATGTACCATATTCTTGCAAAATAAAAATGATTATGATTATGACTGGAGCTTTACTGCCTTGTTTTAAAGCTCGAGTTCATAAATCCAGCAGTGCATAGTTAAAACAATGTGAAATTAATCTCTGGACTTTATTGTATATGGACGTTACTATATATGGACTTTATGGATTACTGAATTTTTAGCTTAAAATCAAGGACTTGAAGGCCCATTTCCCTTCTTTAACATTTTGTTTCAACCCTCATATTTTATTAATCCTGGGGCTAAGTACTTGTTTGTTACAAGGTACTCAACATACCTATGGCTATGAGATGTAAATCTCACACAAATCATAATGGTTGTCACAATTACTTAAATAAATAAATAAATAGAGCCTTTATTCAGACATTTTACATTTCTTAATCTTAACTATTATCCTGCACTGCCTCAACAACCATGTCCATTTGCCTCATGGCAAAGGCCTCCTCCAACATTTTCCACGCCTCTCTGTCTCTAGCCATTCGGGACCATATGCCACTTGCCACTACTCAAATATCATCAACCCATCTTTGCATTGATCTACCTCACAATTACTTACCACATCAGTAATACCAGCAAACACCAGTAGCCCTAGCGCTAGATTGTAGTTGTCTTCCAATATAACGTAGCCCAAATATGGGGACATGGCTATCCTTGTCATACACAGTATGTTTGGCACTGTAAATACATTTTCTTTCTGAAATAATAAAATATTTTTAAGTACTTAACTGTGGTTAACATTTACCATGCACATTACCATAGCATGTTTACCAAATATTTTCTATATAATTATTTACTGTTTGTGCACTATGTGCTACTGTTTGTAGACCTGAATACTTAAATAAAATAAAGTTAGTACATATTATTACGATTCTGCTATCAAAATAATGGACATATTTTACAAACTGTAATGTAAATATGTAATTATTCTCATACCTCAACAACTTCTTCTATTTTCTCCCTAACTTTAGCTTTTGTTTCCATAATATCCTTCACTAAATGCTCTCTCCTCGCTTTAAATTTCTGTCCCGTCATCTCTTTCTGCTGCTTCAAGTCTCGTACGATCTCAAAGCCTTTTTGACGAAGTCGCCGTTCAGTATCTTTCATTTGACTCTTCCTCTGTTCCAATACATCTTTAAACGCTTCCCTCTGTTTATCCATATCCAGCAAATGTTTCTTATTGTCTGAAGAGTACACACAAACTATCGATGTAAGTTTTACAGGGTGTTTTGCAAATTGCCGCCTCGCAAAAGTATTCTGGATTATCAGTGTACTATATTGGTGTTTTCCGTTACTACATAAAGTTTGAATTTGTTTCACGAAACTGAACGTCCTAAACCTCATATTTGTAATTTAATTTTAGTTGAGCTTAACTACCTCCAATTTTATTTGAGTAGATTTTCTATGAAATTACAAAACGTAAATATAACCTCAAAACAGCTGACTTTGACACACAGAGTACATTATGGGTGCGTTCCGAAATACACTGAGAGCACTGGAAGTCCCCAGTAAAGAGCACTGCCAGTGCTCGCAGTGCTTATAACGGAACACACACGGTATACTGGTATAGAGTTGCTACTCGACTTTCCATCTACAGCGACATCTATCGGGAAGTTGTCCAACTAAAATATGTATACACTCTACACACACTACTACAGTCTACAACCTACACACACTACTACAGCCCTATAGTAGGTACTATATATTATAATCCTTGTGTATCGTATAATAATTTATCTTAATTATTACAAGATCACATAATTCTGCAACTATAGAATTATGTGACCTTGTAATAATTAAGATAAATTATTATACGATAAACACAAATTGTAAAAGATGGTGTTCAGATGTTACTAAATGAAACGCATGTTGATTATTTTCTCTTATATTCTCAATTACAAAGAATACACATGAATTATAACAATTATTCCACAGTTTTATGTTTTTCACATCGTACACACATAATACACACTAAAATAATATATTGTTTCACATTTGAACGAATTTATAAACAAAAAAATAATAATTTTGTCCACCCGGCATCCGGCATGCCAGAACACGTCAATGTCAAACTTGTCAAACTTTAAAATGGCGGCAGGCCACGTTTAGAAATTAAAACACCAATGTTTCATTAAACTTCTAACTCACTAAATTTATAACAGATAAATCTTTATAAATTATCTAAGATAACTCATATTCTGCTCAAAAAAATTGTTTTACACATTATTAGCTATGTGTTTATTTAAATGGCAAAAGCATTAAATTGATCTAAAACATAAACTTCTGAACGAACACTTACTTCAGCGCCATCACAGACATCACAGACTTTTGGTAGGTACACACACTTTCAGTACAAGATAAGCGCCATGAGCGCCATCCTTTAGGGAGTTGTGGAACTAACACCCCCATACAACCGAAAAATGTTCTAAGTGCAAAGGCCCTGCTTTGACATTTTGATTGCGTTTAAAAAACTGAAAATACCTACGATAAAAATGTTATATGAAGTGTTTTCAATAATATTACAATGGCTAAATATTTCAACATCCTTGGCTAGGATACAAGTTATAATCCAATATTCTGGAGAAAAGTTTATTGTATGACAGCAAAAAAAAAAATATATATTTTTTCCCCATTCGAATATAAAGTTCAAAACATTTTTGAAGTGAAACTTCTGAATCGTGGTGATTTCGAGGAAACGAAAAAACGACACTAAAAAGAGACAAACATATTCATAATTTAGGATGAAGCCTGCGAGAGAATGAGATACAAGTTATATATTTTATTCTCTCGTATGAATGATAAGTATAGAAAATGCATTAGGACTATCGCTATCGCATACTGTATACACTGACGCCCTGTCTATATCTCTTTCTCTGTCTACGGAAGATTCACTTCTGCCGTGTGTGAATTATTTTGATTATTGCACACACACACTTTTTAGTCTATGGTCGTCATGTATGTCAATGTGTGTGTTCCGTTTTAAGCACTGCGAGCACTGGCAGTGCTCTTTACTGGGGACCACAGACATATTGGGGACTTACAGTGCTCTCAGTGTATTTCGGAACGCACCCAATGTCATTTATGGCTGACAGCACAGCGGCAATGGCTGACGGCGTGCAAGCACAGCGCTGCCGAGCGATCGCGTAACTTCTGCATCAATCATTGTTACAGTATCAATTGTTGTAATTGGCTGAATTTATGGCATTCTTGCTGCGTCAATGGATTATGTCCAATAGTGGAAGAGTGTTAACCAATCAGAGGTGATTGCGATCGTTACACTGTAGCTGTCATTTTTAGCCGATCGCTCTGCAGAGCGTTTGTCTGTCTCTTCAGTCTTCACTCAAATTGTTTATTTTGTAATGTTAATTACCTATTTACTAAAATATACACAAAACTCAAGTTCGTTATTTGTACGGGTGATCACTTAGTAGTGTGATTTAATTCTGTTATCATGATCTAAGTTTCAACAGACGTAAGGTAAGATATTCATATAACTATCGAACTTCGTTTTACTAAATTCACCTATTAAAATAACAACTTACTATTTTATTTGTTGTTGTTTTGTTGTTTTTTATTTGTTTTATTTGCTATTTGTTGGTGTTTTCTTGTTTTTCAGCGTATTTTTATAGCTCTTATATGTAAAAAAACTAATAGTTTTCACAATAGTAGTTTCCGCTTTGTTTTCTAACACGAGTTTAACTAACAAATACAAATACAGAATACAGAATACAAATAGTATTCTGCTCTTGTTCCTACAAAAAAAAGGTACTGAATTGTTACAATACCAACCTAACTTAACTTGTTGCATACTAGTTAAGTAATCTAGTGGGAGATTATGTTAATCTGCAATGTAATATTTTTAGTCAAATTCAATAGAAACTTAGGTATTTGTTGAAAAACTTCAAGATATAATAATTATGAAAATTCTTTCTACTTGAAAAAGAACAATTTAGAGTTTTCACTATAAAGAGTATTTGTTTATTTTGCAAACAACAATAAGTTCATAACTTTGTATTTGATAGCCTATTTCTGCACTAACATGGTGCAGAATGCATACCTATGCATACCTAGCATACTAACTTTTTTAAAGTCACCTTTGTACATGTTCTTGTTTATTGTTTTCACAACTGGGTGATTCATTTGGTTTTATAGATTTGTATTCACTCACTAAGTACAGCCCATTAACCTCCCACTGCTAGGCACTGCCCTCCACTCTCATAGGAGAAAGGGAATTAGAGCTTAGACCCACCACGCTGCTCCAATGCGGGTTGGCGGGCTTTAACAACTATTATCATGTTAGTGATCCGAGGCACGGGGGTGAAACACCGCCAACTTCCTAACTCCGGGCTAGTACTGAAAATTTCTAGTCAGAAAAACCCAATACTAGTTATGGCCCGAACCGGGACTCGAACCCGGGACCTCGTCAGCCGCAGTCGAACATGCCAGCCACTAGACCAACGAGGCAGTCAACATCCCAACTATTTGTATTCACGTAATGTATGAATAAGGTCATCTTTCACACCTGGTTAATTCATGATGTTTTGTATCCAGTATTCATATATGAAACTGTGTTTATTTGTCTGTCAATCACTCCTCAAAAGTAACTGATTGACATTCATTTTAACATGGGCAATGGGTATAGTTGAAGACCTGGAGAGTATTTAAAGTTAAATTTTATGTTAAAAGTCAAAGAAAGAGAGTTTAGTATTACTTAAACATTACATCTCTATTTCATGTTGATGCCTATGTTATTGAAAACTACATTGAACATCTACATCCAAAATAGTATGGTTCTAGATGCAACAGTTTAAACTGTATTTTGATATGAAAGTATTATATTCAAGGAGCAAATACTGAATATACTTACATCTTCTAGGCAAGCTCAGGCTGCATGAAAGTGACTGCAATCAAGCCTATAATACAGCTAAATAACAAACAGAAAAACGTTATATCCTATAGGTATATACAAGCAGAGCCTTTGCTTTGCATTGCTTTCAAAAATCCAATTTTCATGGTTATAACAACATTCAACCCCTATAACTTTATATCACAGTTTTTACTTAGTTTAAATAAGACTTCTTTTATAGGTTCAAAACATACCAAAATGAAGGAGGAGGAACTAAAATATAACCTCCGCTTGCTGGATGAGCTGACAGTGGACATTTTTAAGGTAATTTGTATTACTTGTTAACTCATATCATTATAATAATTTTATTAACATTTTATTTGTCAACCAAATGTCAGCTTTATAGACTTTGTTTATGGTTGAAATTATCATAATGAAAAAATAAACATCGAGCATGGACATGCATGAGTGCAACACCTCTGCTGATATGCTGAAGTAAATAATGCCTAGTTTGAGTTGTGATGAAGAAATTCATCACTCTTTGTCTATGCTGGTGTCTGAGGTGCTTCTGAATAGTCTCAGTTGAAAAGAACTATTTAAGTATCTGTCTTTCCTGGCAAAATTTACATGGAATGATTTCCATTAATTTTTAATTTACAAACAATTATTATTAAAGTGACTATGTAATTTGTAATACTCACATTACAAACAATTATTAAAGTGACTACTATGTAATTTGTAATACTGCATTGTGGACTGTGATGGATCTTAGTTCCAAATATCTCACTGATCTTAACAGTAAAACATAGTTTATTTTATTATTAATACTAATTAATTAAAAAAAAAGAAATAAAACATGAAATAAATGACACAGTTTACTTCTTATTTAAGCATAAGTTAACTAACATGATCTTTTACAGGAAATCTTAGAAATATTTCATGCTATAGAAGAATCCAAACCAGTCAAAGAACTATCTGACCAAGTTTTAGAGTTTCTTAGAAAAAATCTAAAACGCAATCCAGTTACAACATCTACAGTTCTAAACTTTCTACAATCTCATATAACTGATACAAACGAGCTGCATAAAATACAGTTGCTTTATTTAGATGTTTTGAAAACTGAGTTATCAAACAATTGTCCTGATAGAGTGATAACGATTCTATCGTTAGCAAGATGGGATGATAAATTGCAATCGGTATTTGTAAATGGTGTGTTCAAACATTTCTCTGACGATATATTTCGCCAGCATAGAAAACAGATTCTCATTAGCTTAGTGACTCATAGCAAGCCTGAACTAATAAACATAGCATCAGATATGATGCATAGAAATGAGTCAAAAAAGCATTTTAAACTCACAGCAGAATACATGATAGAGTTATGCTACCAGGATAAAACCCACTGGCTGTTAAAAGCTGCCCAAATATACAAACAACAGTTGCAAGACATGAAAAATGTTACTTTCGAAATAAATAATTTCACGAAGCAAATCCTCATAATGGTGCTAATTGATCTCACAAATTCCCCCGAAACGTACGATCTGCCATCATTAGTCAATCAATTAACCAATATATTCTCAATCCTCGATACATACACGACAACTGATCAACAGTTGCAATTTTATATGACTGAAGTTAAAAGAGAATTGACTGTTATAAAGTTTTGTTTAGAAAATAATTGTAAAATAATGTCCACATCTATATTTAGTCAAGTTTTAAGTCAAAGTGCTCTAACTGTCATATCCCAGGTGTGCAGACTTTCCAAAGTTGATAGATACAAAGTTTCAAGACTACTAAACACAAACAATGATTTTATAACCGAGTTGCTATCATTGAGTGGCAAAAAGACTGATCAAAGTTGTACGAACTGGGACATTTCGACATACAACAGTTACTGTGCAATTACCAAAGTAATAGATACAATATTGAATTCAGCTGAAAGTCTTGACAACACACAAGAAATGAGCACATCATTGGACGATATCAAACGATTGGTCTTATCAATTCAACCTTTGCAATGTTGCATAGAAGTCATAGAGACAATATTCTCATGTTTATTTCTGAGATACGAATACTTTTCTTGCTATGAACACAACCAGGAATTTCCGTGTGGCACTCATTCGGAATGCTCATATTTCTACTCAAAAAAGCAGAACAAAAATGCGAATAACATTAACAGTTCTAGTACAGGATTTATGTGTAATGCTTTGACGACACAGATAATTTTGAATACTCTGAAACTTTGTTTGGAAACTTTAAGTGAAAAAAGGGATGTTAAAAGTATTGAAAACAACGATCCAAATACGTTTGCACGGTTCAAAAGACTGGTCAATGTAGTTAATCATTCAATATGGAAGATGCAGCTAGTTTCGACATTGTCGCCCGACACGAGTCCTCTACAGCTAAAGCTGTGCTTAGACTACGTTGAAGTAGATGAAAGCAGTGAGGATGAAGAACGGGAGATTGACCCGAAGGCATTCAGAAAGAAACCCAAAATGAAACGACGCCATACTAATCCTAAGCCAGAGGTTGAGCACGTTATGCTAGCATCTACAGTATCCGCTTCAGAAGATGGTAAAAATCTTTATTTTTTTTAAATGTGTCTTACTGGTCATATCCGAAATTTATGAAAAAATTATCATGGAAAAATTAATGCCTAATAAGTACCTAACACAATTATTTTGTAATGTAAGGAGTTGTTTGACTCTTGTCACTTAGAAATTTGCTTCACATTCGATTCGCCTTGTGTTTGACAAGGCCTTTAAACACAAAACTTAATACTGCCTAGTCCAAAGCCAAATTGGTATAACTGAGTTTAGATTTTTAGGAAAGCCATGGTAGGACTGAAAACTCGCCAGCAAGGCTGGATAGTTTGGCTTTTGACTGAGCTCTCTCGGGTGTCCTGAGGCTTTCCTATCTTCAAAAATATAAAAACACTAGCTGATGCCCGCGACTTCGTCCGCGTGGATTGAGGTTTTTCGGTTCCCGCGGGAACTCTTTAATTTTCCGGGATAAAAAGTACCCTATTATTTAATCCGGACTTCTAACTTTACGTCTGCAAAATTTCAAAGCAATCGGTTCAGTAGTTACGGCGTGAAAGCGGAACAAACATACAAACAAACTCACTTTCCCATTTATAATAGTAAGGATGAATGTTATAGGTATACATTTTATTAGATATTGATAAAGTATTAAATTGATTTTCTTTCAGCATATTCTTTAAAGAAGAATACGATAGACTTCATTTCGATAATGCTGGCAAAACCTAATTGTCTGGTGGCACTGGCACTATACCAGAATGACTTCTCAAAGGCGAATCAGATTTTGGAGGTATGTTTATTTCATTATGTTTACTAAAAAGGCTATGCGGTCCTTCCAACGTAGGAGAGCTATACCGTCAAAGAACAAGAGATCAAGATCAAATCAAGATCTTTTGAGTCTTCTAGATTCTTGAAACAAAGTCAAGATTGCATTGTTCTGTTTTCTCCAGCCTAGCGACTTTGGTAGGTATAGTATAATTATTATGAGACTGTATGTCAAATTTCGATTTACTGCTGTTTTATTTTGAGAAGAGCTATATGTCGACCTGTCTTGTATTACGACTTCTTCCACCAAAATATGACCAATAATTCATTTCAAATCATAACAAGTGGTCCCATAGGAATAAATCGGTTTTCTCAATTCAAAGTTAATAAAGTCCGAGCTCACGCGGTGGATGTCGTGGGTATAATTAATAGAATTCAACTATATAGTTCTAATCAAATGTCCGAACTTTTCATAGCATTCTCTCTCGCTACTCGTGGGCTCGTAAAATATGACTCCTCCTTTCTTGTCCTGGAGGACTCCCGGTGGATTTGCTTCGAGAAACCTTTTAGCTTCATCGATAGTTTGAGTTGGTTTGAAAAATTTACAAAACAGGCAACAACAGCACCATCCTAGATAAATTCGAATCGTAATGTAGTCAAAAAAGAAAATATAAAAGGAAATAATACATTACTCATACATTTGGGTTAGAAGTTTCAAAATAAATCTTACTTTTCAGTAGAAACTAGGGTATTCTTTCTAATTTTACCACAAAACTAAAATTGATAGGTATAATGATATTATATACCTACATAAATTGTGAAGTGCCATCCATTTCACAAAGCTCCCAGCCGAAATTTTGTCGAAATTTAGTTGGACAGGCATAGGCCTATCCCGATAGGCTATATAGTTTATCCCGAAAAATTATATAGTGAGATGTATATTTGTGGTGTACAATAAAGTATATACATTCATACATACATAGTGTCCACGGATATAAAAGAAACCTGAATCTACGCGGACGAATTCACGGGCATCAAATATTTAAGGATAAATTATTAGATAAATGTTATGAATTAGGAGATACCTCGTGTACACCATAAAGGTACAGCGACAACCAGATAGACAAGGAACCAGACTTTAATGATTTTCCACAAACGACATCGTATTATTCTTTGCTTGCGTGACCAAACATCGTATAGAGAACATCTGATAGACTTCCAACTCGTACTTTGTTCTTTATCTGAACAATTTTCTAAAAGTGGAAAATTCGAAAAGGTTTTACCACTGTTGGATATCGCTGCACGAACTTTAGGACTTAGGAGAGTGCTATGTCAAGACTAGATAAACGTCCGTGTGTTTGTCTGCACTTCCAGAACACTGCCTGGTTGACACTCAATCTCCGCTGAATTGCAACGTAGTGGGTCAACGTAGAGCGCAACTCATTTTGCAAAATTTCGCACTTCGATTCGCATGCTGAATTCCCACAACTGTCCCTAGCTTCAAAGACAATCCTTGTATTATAAATGCGATACTTTAAATGTCTGTCGATTCGTCTGGCTGACACTTTTCACAACCCATACACTTTCAACCAATTTTGTAATTGTTTTTTGCCTGGTAATCAAATAAATATTATAAATGTGAAAGTTTGGATGTATGGATGTATGTTTGTTACTCAATCACGCTCCAACGGATGAACGGATCTGGATGAAATTTGGCACAGAGTTAGATTATAGTCTGGAATAGCACATAGGCTACTTTTTATCCCGGAAAAATAAAGAGTTCCCGCGGGAACCGAAAAACCTAAATCCACGCGGACGAAGTTGCGGGCATCAGCTAGTTGGTAATATAAGTGAGATTACTGATATCGGATTCTCTCACCTATTCCTTTGTCTTTACCTGGCTAAGATTAGTTATATGCATAACATAAGAGTTAGAATATGCAGTAAGCAGTATTACCTATTCTAAGTTAAGTTACCTAAAATAGTTCGTAATTTTTACCAGCAGCGTACGTTGTATTCAAATTCCATCCAATAACTTCATTGTCATCGTTATAATATTCATTTACCAAGTGACCATAATCATAACTGCTATAATTTTCTACTTCTGCATCTTCTGTTTGGTTCCATTTACCATAAACATTTTCCGTTACCTCAAAGAAGTAGTTTAGAATAATAGAGATTACTAAACCGTATCGCAAAGCTAGATCAATAACTGTCTGGTTAAATAAGTTACTTGTACTCTTGAAAAGATTTGTTTAACACAAGCTTATGATGGAATTCACCCACAATCTGCTCTTTAAACCTACAGCCTACAGCTACAAAGGAAATTTAGGCTAACTTGGAACTATCCAATGTATAGTGCAATCGTCTTCGATCAAATTCTAGCTTCCCGAGTCCGAAACGGAACTCCATAGCTGGTAAATGGCCAAGAGTTCGTCGGTTCTCTTAAGAACGGATCGGATGTAGTGCTGTGGTCTTATAAGTGGCTTAAGTGCGGATTTCGATTCATGAGCAATTTGGGAATTTATGTTTCCTAATTTATAATTTTCTCCGCCGATGTATCACCATATAGGCAAAGGCGTATCGCCAAGCGATTAAGTGTCCAAGTACGCCAAAAGTTAATACCGATTATGGACCGAAAGAAGGACACACAACGACCTTCACCGATCTGTTAACCAGATGAAACATATTTTAGATCGGTGCAGGTCGTAGTGTATCCGGCTCTTAGACCATTAGGTGTAGGGTATAATGAGACTGTCATGCACCTTCCAAGTTAGCCCGCTTCCATCTTAGATTGCTTCCTCAGTTACCACCAGGTTAGATCGCAGTCCAAGGCTTATCGAATTAAAAAAAAACCCGGATATGAGCCAAAAACCAAATGCTATTCCGTGACTATGCACTAGTGAACTTTTATCACCACCAAGTCATTAACCCACGACTGAACATAACAACTGTACATACAATCGATAATAATTAAAATAATTAATGTTTACAATTTATTATAAACAACGCTACGTAGTAGCTTTACACACATCAATATTATTTATACAGTAGGTAGTTAATTGATAATAATTGTTAATACTTTGTATTAAAAGTCTTTGAAAATCGGAAATGATTTGTAAAGATGTATAAAAATATTATTGTAAATAAAATATTATATTTATTGTCTATTACAATTTGACGACTGAATCGATTTAAATGAGTTATTTATAAGTTTAGGCTAGAGTAAAATAATTTACTAATTAGCTCAATAAGCTAGATCGTTGTGAAATGAGTACCTCGTTCGTACGATGGATTTGGATATTATTTATTGAAATTTGAAACTACAATTACTACATCTGTGACTACCATATCCTTATCTGCGCGCATTGTCTTATCAATACAATGTATTTTATTTCGTGATAAATATTCTGAGCTATCAATTACCGTATTTGCATCTATTGCGTTAAAAATACAAAGTAATATTAGGACGTTATCTTTCTTCAAAAGAAAGTTATAATTTAAAACCATTATTTGAGAACAAGTTTACCATTTCACCGCTTTTGAGTGACAAAAATATGTCAACGATGACAATTTATTTTTCCTCAAATTCTTTAGCTGGTTAAATCTCTTTTTGTAATCAGTACCTACTACGCATGAGTTTACGGCGAATAAAAATATTAATGACCAAAAATAATGACGAGCTCAAATTTTTTATTTCAGATGTTCGATTTATCCGATTCAGAAATCGCTACGGAAGTAACATTTACAGAACAGTTGAGACACTTAGTTGCGAAAATAAAAAATATAATTTGCTACAGAGACTGCTCTCGCTACCCTTCTAAGGAGCTATCTGCTCTCTCCGTTGTTTCGACCGAGGTTATGGGCCTCGTTGAAGGGTTCCTAGCTTCGAACAGACCTCCAAATTCCTTCGATATCATCGAATTGGGTTCCCGACACCCGCATCTGCAACTTTATAATCACCAAAACGCTCCATTCATAAATGCGGTTGACATACTTTTGAGCAGCGGTCTCAATAGAGAAATAACATACGGGCTCATCAATGTGGTCGAGCGCAAACTCGCTGAAGTCAGATGTAGTACGGATGTTACGGCCGTTAAAAAGACTAATTACATCAGATTTGTTGAAGATATAGCCAGCGTTACATTTGAAATTTTTGGCAACACGGAGAAATCTTTCGATTTCGTGGACAACGTTTGCGAATTAGTAACCGATTGCCGTATCCCGATCAAGCACAAAGATTTCTGTAAACTTAACCAGCTATCCAAAGAATTGAGGCAGTGTTGCTTAGATTTAGCAGACATCGTTAATCCTACCAAAGAAACAGTACTAGATGAAAATTTACTACAAAAGTATCACCAAATTTACATGAATGTTGTAGCGGCTTCTGACAAAGATTTATGTAACGTCGGCGAGGTATCCCGACATGGTATCAAGAAAGCTAGAGTTCATTACTTGAGAAAATGTTACATGTACTCGAAATCCGTGTCACAATTAGAACAAGAGGATCGGCAAAGTGAATCCTCAACCGAAGCACCTTACTTCACAGTATTAGAGAGACAATTGCATGATATATTCGGCAATATGATTAACAACAAAGAAATGCCTGTGACGTATTTGGAGCCTATATGCAAGAAGCTTAACGTGAATTTGATTCCTAAGTTGATACTGAATTTCTGTCCTTCCATTACATTAGCGGGATCTATGAAAGAAGCTAGTGAAGAGAACTTTAATAATCTTCTTCAAGATGTGTTTGATTTTAAGAATTTGGAAGAGAAGCTATTTGTAGAGCCTACTGCTGATTTCGCCCCGTTGCCGAGGACTCCAGACCCTCAATGCTTAACTTACGTCGTTTTGCATAATTGGGTACTCGCCCATATCATCAGAAAAATTCACTCGAGCTTGAGCGATAGTACGAGTCAGCATAGTATGGATGCTAGAACAAAATATCTTAATAAATACATGGATCTAGAAAGATTTGATAATACCAAAGTTTTGTTCAGTAACAATAAGTGTTTGGCTTCGCTACACACGATTATTGACTTGGATAAATTATTTTTGTACATGCCAAAGTTGCTCGAGTCAGGCAAGATATTGCAGTGCTTGAAAATAATCGACGCACTTTCCGAACGGCAGCTAATGTGTAGTGCGAATTTGATGAACTTGCGAGATTTGATACTGTTTAAAATAGCGACGAATCCGAAAGTCCCTAACTGTTGGAAATATTGTCAGTACTTGAAATGCTCTGAACTAAAGTTTGATTTAATTCTGAACAATTTATCGTGCTGGCCCGCTGAAGGTGCAATGGAAGCTATAGACTATCTTCGGTTTATATTGGACCAAACTGCGGTGGAGGAAGGTCTATACGAGAAATGTAATGAATGGAAAGTGAAGATACCTATTTACGATCAGGTATAAATATAAACTGCACCGTATGCGCCGAACGCATCGCGTTTCATTAGATCGCAATAAGATATTTATAAAGCCTGAATTCTCCTACAGTTGCGTCCTTTTTAGCGCGTACTTAAACACACTTTATAAAAAAATAAAAATTATACTTTATTTTCGACAAACAACAATAATGTAACTTTGAAGAAAGCTATTAGGAAATCATCGACCACACAACCAAAATAAATCAAATGGTTCATAAGCACCAAACTGCACCGCGAACAACGTTGATAGCGTACCAGTAATACTTACTAGGACTTACTTACGGTGACGTATGGGCGTGGCCGACATACGTCACACACATCAGTGTAGAAAGAATTCAGGTCTAAAGTCCACTGTGTTCGGCGCATACAAACGTGCGATCAGACCCTTGAGTGTGTGAGAAAATCGTAATCAAAGTTAGTATTTGTCAAGGAGATAATTCGAACTGTTTAAGGACTCAGATGCCTGCATGTCAAAAAACATATATGAACTCCTTAAACAGTTAAAGTAATACGTTTTAAGCTCTCAAATAATTACGATTTTCTTAGACAATCGGGTCTAAGGTTAAGTACCTGATCGAGAAGAAATTATAAGTCATAAAGAGAAATAGTTTTATTCCATTAAATTTCAGATATCTTCAATAATGGGTGCGAATCACTGGTACGCAATATACGAAAAGTCGTTGGAAAACCCTGAGAGTATAATCGAGGTTCTAATGGATAGTCAGCAGGTAGGTGAAACCGTTTTCGGCCTTATTTCTAAGCATTTTGACAGCCTTTAAGCTTTAATACGGTGCAAATGCTATCAATTCTTTGTTAAGGGAGACCTTGATTTTTCTTTTACCTCTTTATATTGGGATGACTATTATTATCAAATGTTACATATAATAACAATAACAGTCATTGTCGAGGCTAGAAATTAATTTAAATTATCCGAACTATGCATACCTGTTTATCTACTAATGTTTTAAATGTAAAAATGTAATAGGGATGATGGCAACTCAATCAAATCAGCATCTCTTTATCAAACTTAAAAACGCGCTTCTTGTATGGAAGTTTGTATGGAATACATCGTTTTGAGGTCATCAAATTTCAACGCCCTTTTTTTCTTTAATCTATATTTTTAAGTTTGATAATAATCATTTTATGATTATCTAACTTAGCCGAAGATGTGAACTTTAGGTATTTCGGAAGTAAGAAATAATTTATTTTTGACATAGGCATCATCGCTATTCTGTGTACCTGTTATCTTTTCTTTAAAATGCTGAACCGATCTTGAAAAATATTGGCACGAAAATAGTTTGTATCTTGGAGCCCTCTCCAAGATACACTCACTGGTTATATTATATCAATTAATATCGAAGTGAAATCTTTTTTCTTAATACTCATCTTATTTACAGTTCAAGTTATGCTTAGAGTGGGCGGATACCCACGAAGTTTCAGAGCATATGAAAAACTTAATAATTATAAATCTTCTACGACAATTATTTGAATACACAAATCAGGCGACACCTGCCTTAATACGAGACTTACTTACAAGGTTACCGACCACTCAAGCTGTGGATTTAGTTACTGATGAAATATCAAAGATCAGAAATATAGACATACTCCAAGTTTGCATAGACTTCCTTGCAGCCAATAGCACGACGTGGAGGTCTTTCGAAAACATTAAAACTGGATTCCAAATTATGCTCGAAATTGAACCAAATGCGAGACATTTATTCTGGGATTTAATAGAAAAACCTTTGCTAATGATTGAGCAGATCTTAATGAATGGTAAACTGGAAATGTTGACTCATATCATAAACAAAATTTCGCCGAATCTGAAGAAAGACTTGAGCGGCGACAATCTTTACTACAACATAAAGACTATTGAGTCATTGTTGATATCTCGGAATGCTGTTGATAGTTTGTTGAGGTAAATATATTTTCTTTTTATATATTTCAACTATCATCAGAATTAAATTTTAATAGAGTTTACAGATAACTTTAGATGCAATTTTTTCCTTAATAAGCTTACATTTTCATGGAATTGTCTAATAATATGCTTTCGGTAGCCAGCATAACTCATCATAATAATTAACTCGAAAAATTAGATCACCCTGACTCCACACAGCCTTGTCTTACCTACCTCTAAGTAATTTTATATTGGAGTCTCTTGATAAACTCTACTTGGTGAAGCTGAATGTAGAGACGACGGAGAAATTCTTCTGGCGTATCGTCTTAATGACTCGAAAGAAAGAGTGATGTTTGACAGTCAATTCGTAAAGTACCACTAGCGGCATACTAGAGAGTAGTCACCAAATGCTTATATTGTGGTCCTGTTATTGGTATGTTACCAGCTTAATACGAGAAATTGGCCCAAAACACTAGATATTCGTGAGACATTCGCGAGAACTACTTCTAGCATTAGATTTAGACGTTCAATTGGATAATATGAGATTGTGTTCAACTTATTAGCCCCATTAAAGTGCTAGGGTCGATACAAGCAACCTTTGGTATTTCAGCAGCAGTTTCTTCCTTTTGCAGGTACTACGCCGAAAAAGCTTTAGACATGAAGAACCCTCGACACACCTGTCCCTCACCACCAAAACCTTGGGACGATTCCCTCCTACAATCAATAGACTCTATCAACATCGAAGCCGCATCAAAACCCTTCGTGATGCCTGAACAAGTGCCCTCGAAGGAGCAATGGGTGGAGGATTACACCGTTGATAGATGCATGCTGTGCAAAATATCCATTTTCTCGATGATTATACGCAGACATCATTGCAGGCGATGTGGGAGATTGGTCTGTCACGCCTGTTCTAGGAGTCGGATGCAGGTAACAATTGATTTTTTTTGTTCAGAAATCGGAAAGTTTAGTTTGTAAACAAATACTCTTTATATTTTTTGAGTTATTTTGGTACCATGCGAAGTCATAATATAGTCTCAATGTCTCCATAACGATTTCCAAGATATCAAGCGCCGACTATTTGATTAAATTATCGCTAGGGGTCGTCTGATTCCATAATGTCTAATCATGTAATCACTTGATTTTTTTAACTTTTAACGTTTTAACGTTTTTATCAACTTTTTATACAAGGAAATTTTGGGAAAATATAGTGTTTAGTTTGCACTATTTACTTTTCAATTGAGTTTAGTTTAACTCATGCATACAATCGAAATAGGAAAATTTCTCCAGTTTTACTTCCATTTCTAAAGGTACCATCATACCCAAGCGGAGTCAAATTCCGCGTTTGCGACGACTGTTACACACAAACGATGAACAGAAAGACGAATTCCGAATACGACAACTTGATGCTAAGCAGCAACTCTGATTCGGCGGGCAGTGGCATCACTTGTATGGACTGGTGCCTTTCGACCAACGCCACTAAGAATGAAGCTGTGAGAGCGGAGTTTAGTTACGAGTTCACGCCTAATGTCACACTTTGCCTGTCCATTATGAAGATGCATACCATCAGTTTGGATTACCCAAGGTAAGATCCTAATGTAGTTTTTATTTTCTTCCCAAGATTAATATAACAATGGGACAAACGTAGATGCTAAAACTGTGTTGTTGAGCAAATAATAGAAGAGTATTCTATCATTGGAAGTATAGTTTTAAAGTTGTTGGTAACTTTAAGTCCGCAGTCCATTCAAAATTCAAAATTCAAATGTTTTTATTCAAATAAACTTTTACAAGTACTTTTAAATCGTCGAGTGAATCTGCCACTGGTTCGGATTGCCATTCTTACCGAGAAGAACCACCAGCGAGAAACTCGGCGGTTGCTCTTTTGAAAAAATTAATTAATTGTCACCAATTGTATAAACTCAAGTGTCTTTTGACCATGTTATTGCGAGAATACTCAATCTCTATAGAATCTTCCCAACTCAACCCTTTTTACGTTAAGCCATACGTTAAACTTTTTAAGTAAACCTAGTAACCTGTCGAAGTCTAAAGTTTCTTAACATCATTATTTGAAATAAGTCAGTCAATTTCTCCTTTTAAATATTTATAAAAGATCAACTACATATGGATACAAATCATTCAATGTATCTCAACAGGTTTCTTCTAGATCGCAGCGACGAAGTAGCTCGCGAGTTGGCCAATGGAGGCGACTCCAGACTTTTGGTGCGAGCTCGACGCTCCCTGCTGCTAGCCGCTGCCGAGTTGTATTCTAGGGCTCTGAATGAAAAAAGGTTAGTGTTCAAGGAAACCGATTACACGGTTAAGGGTACTGAAACTATTTAAGGCTAGATGATGCCCGCGACTTCTTCCGCGTGTATTATGTTTTTTGTCTCCCGCAAGAACTCTGAAGAAGACTGAAAGCCTGTGTTAATTTAATTAGCAATTTAGGATGTAAACTTTATTCTAAATTTTAGCCGAATCGGTTTGGACGTTGTGGCGTGAAAGAGTGGCAATCATATGAACATACAAACATCTGAACTTACACATTTATAATATTAGTTTATACGAGACTAGAAACTAAGTTTGAGTTAGGAATTCCAGATAGACCTTCTTATTCTCGCGTCGTTTCCTCAGCTTTGAGGATCCTGGCTCCCTCAAGATATTACCGCGTTCACGTCAGATAGATCATTACTAATATAAAACAATTTCTCTACGAATTTAAGGGGCAAATAAAAAAAATGTGATCTAAAAACTTTTGAAACTTTTAATCCTCGTCTAGCGGCGGTGTGCGCGTGGCAGAAACAGGCGCCGCGCACGCAACGCGTTGCCTGGCGCACGCGGACGCAATGGCGACGCTCGTTAAACACCAAGCGCACCATTTGGTGCCGCACCAGGGAGCGCATCCTAGTAAGTATAGCTACTTACCACTTTTCTAAAGGCGCCTTCAAATTTGCCGCAAAGTGCCGCGCGGAAGCAGCGCGGCTGCAGCGCTGCGGTCGCGCTGCTTTGTAAATCCATATAAATAAAAAACACGCGACTGCAGCGCTGCACCCGCACTGCGGCCGCGCATCAGTTCATCGATCGACTAGTGACGGGACTGCGCACGTATTTTTGTTCAAGTCTAAACATGAACGAAAATCAGGTAGAAGAATTTATCGATGAGGTTGAGAGTCGTCCAGCAATATGGGATTCGAAGTCCGACAAGTACAGCAATAAAATCGAAAAGAAAAAGGCTTGGGAAGAAATATGCATTAAATTTATTGACAATTTCACAAACAAGACTCCAAGTGAAAAAAAATGAAGCATGTAAGTAAGTATAATATTATGTATTGTTAACACAACTACTTTATATTTTCGTTGTTTCGTATTAAGTAATAGTAACACAGAGCAGTGTTTCTTCGTCAGAGTCCATCGTGAAAATAAATATAGGTACAACCCTATGATGTTCGAACCTCGCGACAGGAGCGCGGCCGCAGCGCTGCAGCCGCGCTGCGGCCGCGCTACGCTTTGCGGCAAATTTGAAGGCGCCCTTATTGTCTACTAGATGATGCCCGCGACTTCGTCCGCGTAGAATTCGGTTAAAGTTGAATAACTTTAACCGAACCGACTGTAGAAACAAATTTTACCGGGTTAAAATGTAGTATAAGTGTGTTCAGGGTAGCCTAGGTTTGTTTATAACCTATCGCCCAGCCAAATCGGTTTAGTCATTGTGACGGAGTAACAATTACGTCCTTTATAAGATTAGTTAGATATAATTCTTGAAAATCCCCGAGAAACCTACATTTGACAACGGCACAGGCAAGCCGCGTAGTTGGATTAAATCCTTGGCTGTTACAGATTTTTTCATATCATAGAGTTTATCGAGAATATTTACAAAAAACCTATGACTACAGAATAGGTAATTCCTATGACTTTATCTAATCTTTTATAGGTCTATTCACACTTACGCAGATTTGAAATGAATTGAAGCTACAATCTAAAATACATACACATATTGGCAAAAATGTATGTTTGGAAATTATTCAAACTGTGTCTATTAATTAATGTGTTCCACCACTTTAAACGGTGTCAAATATCTCTATTGTTATTTTTCCCCCAGGTCAAATCGTCCGCTCCCTTCTTGAAGCAGAAAAATGGGAGCTAGCGTTGGAAATAGCAACAAAATCGGGCCTCCCCAGAAACAGTGTACTAGCAGCTTGGGGCAAAGCATGCCTAAAGGCCGGTTGCTTTAAGGAAGCCAGGCGAAAATTCGCGCTATGCTTCAAAAGCACACCAATTTGCGTCGACATCGACGAACTTGAGTATGGAAAGGAAGCATCAGAGTTTAACTTTGTGAATAGGAGATTGAATCATATGAGATCGTCTGAGAGGACAATATCGACCTCTAGTGTTACGTCAGAGGGGAGGGGGAGGACGAATCCTCCTTTACTTAATGAGATTATCAGTATGTTGGAGGATATGAACTATCCGGTGAATCAACAGCTGTTGGATAAGGCTGAGACTATAAAGGTAAGATACAAAAATTAGGCCTTTTTGTTTCTGATAGACTACGTAGATGGTTGGTGATAGTGTTTTTAAGATTTTTTTTAATTACAGTTTGGATTCTTGAATAGAACACTTACGTTGCTAAAAAGGCTCCTTAAATTATACAGTTAAGTCGCAAGAATAAACTCTTTCAATCTGTTGAAGAACTCACGCTAGTGAAAGTCTAGTGAAATTTTTGGTTTTCGTGATTATTTTTGGATATGTAAGGACTCTTATCCTTATTTTAATAATAGTTCCTATAGGTCCTGGAGGGTACCTACCATCGCATAAAGCAGTATTATTTCAAAATACTGATTTATATCATATACTTAGACGTCCCTAAAATAAGGATTATAAAACACAAACGACAACAATATTAAAACAATACGGCTTTAAACGATGGTAGTATGTAGTTCCCACAATATATTTGTTTATTCGAGACTCAAGTCCCTATAATGGAGGAATTGATTGTTCTAGTCAACAAACGAAAGGCTATCAACGATGAACACAAGCAAAAAGAAGATCCAACTAACAGAACCAGCCCTAAACATTATGCACATGTTGGCAAGCGTCAAAAAGATCAAACAAGGCGATTACAGCGACTTCCAGACCGCCACTATTCCACCAAAGAAATCCTTAGCACAGGAACTTTTAAGACGAAACAACCATAACGAAGTAAAAATCGACCATTCGAATAAAAAACTCGATCCTTTTTTCTACAAAGAATGTATTTATTACCTTAGCAATTATGGATCTCATGTAGCAAATATAATGTTCTATATGAAACACAGTAACCTGCGTGAAGTTATACGCTATTGTTACGACAATATGGTTGAGAAGGAAACGTTCACAGAGTCGGTGTATATGGAGTGTCTGAAGAAGAATAAAGTTAATGATTTGTTGAAGGCGATGGCTGATATGGACAGCACTTTGGAAATGTGGTCGGTAAGTGTTGTGCTTTTTTGAAGTGAAACTATTAGATCCGAGTTCAACTCAAATCTTATTTCATACTACGAGTAAGTAACGTGAACGTTATTGTTCCTTCCGTCTGTATAACAAAATCCACCAAAGACAGCAGTTCTGCAGCCGCCATTTTTTATCGTATTTTTAACATTTAAATTTTTTAATAACTATAGTTAATTTTTAAAACGCTGTACTTTATTTTTTCCTCCCGTTGCGTTTAATATTGCTTTATTGCCATCTTATTCCTGGTATACTACACTGAATAGATCTATCCTTCTCATATTTGGGCTCTTTAAACCGATACATTGATGCAAATGTGCATCAATGTATCGGTTTAAAGTGTACCGTGAACGTGCTGCAATGCGATTTTCCAGAACGCTAATCGCTTGGCGGCAAGTCCTTGTCCGTCACAAACTCAGGCTGATTAATAATATAATCGAACCTATAAAAAGTCTGACATGGGCGTAGCCCCTAACTCGTCCTCGCCTCCCATCAGAGAAAATTCAGAAATAGATCGGATCAAACCTCGTACCTCCCCCTTAAGACAACAGCGCTCGCCGCTCACCACTGCGTCAAAGTTGTTTCAAACAACACAGATACATACAATTGGCGCGCAAGTTCCGAGGAATCTTAAGGAATGTTGACGTAATGAGATAAAGTTGTGATTAAGGGACCGGCGACCGCCGCTCGCAACTTCTACTCGAACCGCAAATATAAATTTGCCGGTATATTGCTATCCCTATTTGGCTGAAGACACATGATCGCGTGCAAGCGCGATAGCAATATGAGCGTACAGAATTTGTTATACATTTAGTCTTGTTCCGTGAATACCAAAAATGATGAATGAAAAATTGTTGTGTTTTTAACTTCGTGTTGTTATTCTGTAACTTGACAATATAGGCTATGTTCCTGATCAATTAGCACGTGAGATATCGTTGGTTTAATATGAAACAAATAAGGAGAAAACATGTCGTTTATGTCGCAAAAACATGCAAAACGCAATGTGCTTACATTTAATTTTGGGAAAGTATTTTGGAAAAATACAATTAAAAAAATTGAAAATTTTTTAAATACAATTTAAAATTATCCAGGGACCTAGATAAATACAAGTTCAATCTTAATAATCGCATAATATGGAGGAAATATGCTCGAATTACTAATTATTTTGGTATTACGTTTGTATGAGCAATTCACTCTCCGCTGGCGCCTTAAGTCGATATTATTATCGATACTAACACGTCTTTAGTATCTGTGCGCGTGCATTGAATTAATTATGAAATAATAATTCTATGAGGATAGTAATGTGCAATAAGGAAGAAAAAACAAATTGTATCATAACATTTAATATTATTAAACTGTACAAAATGAACGTAAAATCTAATTAATCACTGTCGCAATCAGAATAATCACTACTTTAAGGAATTTAAAAATTAAACAGCTATTTGCACACACAAAGAAACTTAAGTTTAGTAGGTACTATTTAAAGTACAATATAACACTGCTATCGCAAAATTAAAAGCAGGACTCGATAAAGCGTACTCTCGCTTCAAGTTCGGCACTATAGTATGGGAGCGTGCGGGGTATGAAGCGTCAAGCGACGGGTCGGGCGCAGTGCGCACCCGCCCGCTACCTCAGCCCTCGATTCCTCAGAGCTCGCGTGCGGACTATACATAGTAGATTTTCCTTTGTCATTGATCAGGAATACATAATGCACATGTGCCGCACGCTCGAGGCGGGCAAGCGGCTGGACGCGCTGTACGCGCTGCAGTGCGGCACGGCGCAGCACGCGCGCGCGTCCGCGTCGTGCGCGCTGCTGTACGCGCGCCCCGTGCCGCCGCACAGCGCGCCCTTCGCCGTGCTGCACGCGCGCCAGCACCACCTCGCCGCTGCGCTGCACCACCTTACACAGTGCGTGCCCGTCACCAACAGTGAGTACATCATAATGCACATGTGCCGCACGCTCGAGGCGGGCAAGCGGCTGGACGGAATTTAAAATAATTAATACAACAATTATTCTTGTTGAACAGATAACTTGTACATGTAAACTCGTATTATAATTATTTTGACGTCAAAACAGCGCCAAAAACATAGATGACAGTATACTAGAATGCGTTCCGTTTTAAACAGTAACCAGTATAGCTAACTATAAAGGAATGGCTTCGCAGTAGGTATACTCACTCAAACAAACATTGTATATTGAAATTAAAAAGGGACCATTTTGGTGTACCTACGTAATTTCTAGGGGGCGTTCCATATTCCACTTCAATTGGCGTTTTGATAAGTTTTGATAAGACCTTCCCTAATTTCCTGTCAACAATGAACGTAACATTAATCTTAAAAATGTAATATGCAAAAACGCCCAATCTTAACAAAATAATCTACATCTTTCCAGAAATAAACGATCAAAAATCAATACAGTTCCATCTAGACAAACTGACAATAGACAATCTAATGACGACCATGTCTCGCCAAATGGAGCTGGCCAAGTATCTAGCAGCGTGTGAAGCTAGTGGCAGATTGACTGAGAAAGTTGTTAATGACGTCATCCCCGCACATGGTAGCAGGAATGACGCGGATTTGCGACCTCTGACGCTGTTTGGATCGAACACAGATAAGATAAGAATCGTTGCTCTGGTGCTGGCGAGTGGACCGACGGTGGAAAGTGGATTCGATTTGGCTTTCAAGTAAGTTTTGGAACAATTTTTACTTTGTTAACGTACTAGATGAAGCCCGCGACTTCGTCCGCATGTATTAATAATTTTATTATTCGGCTTCGCTCACCTTAGGTTCAATTTTTATACCACAGCCCTATTTTACCCCCTTAGGAGTCGAATTTTCAAAACTCCTTTCTTAATGGATGCCTACGTCATAATAGATATCCGTATGCCAAATTTCAGCCAGATCGGTGCCGTTCAATGATTTGAGCTGTGCGTTGATAGATCAGTCAGTCAGTCACCTTTCCTTTTATACATTTAGATGTACAGGACCTTTTTAGATTGGACCTGTTACAGTTTTATTATAAACTAGCTGATGCCCGCTACATCGTCCGCGTGGTTTTATTGATTCCCGCGGGAAATCCTTAATTTTGCGGGATAAAAAGTTGCCTATGTCATTCTCCAGGTCCTCAACTATACCCATGCCAAAAATCACGTCGATCCGTTGCTCCGTTGCGGCGTGATTGAAGGACAAACCAACAAACAAACACACTTTCGCATTTATAATATTAAGTATGATATAGGTCAACAGATATACCACTTTTATAAGTTACACCGATGTACCTGTACCGAAATCTAATTTTGGCGCGAAAATATCTCAGCCAATAGCGTGCGTCCGTCCGCTATTGGTTGTTACCTACGCGCCCTGTTTGGAGTCCAAGCATGATAGATAGATAGCAGGAGTCTCTGTTGTTCTTGTGTTTAAAATCTTAACGCCATGCAATAAGGTCTGTATTTCATTGGAGTTCACATTTAATTTTAGTCGGCTTGCTTTTCTGCGAAAACGAATTTTGCCGATACGACTTATAAAAGTAGTATACCTGCAGGTACTTCTCCGTATCCACTATCCATGACCAGACTTTGATATATATGAAGGTACTAGATGGGCCCTTTCATAGAAAAAAGTTGGGCGTCCGACTTGTAGGGCGTGCCCCTCACCTGTATATGCCTGTCCTTGTCGCCGCCATAGCGCTGTTCCGCTTTTCAGACTAGATGGCGTCAGTAAAATAAGTTCACATTCTTTGTTTGACAGGGCCCGTCTATGTAAATTGAGGTCGTTGTGTCCAGACCCGATTTTTTTTATCCACTACAAGTTAGCCCTTGACTGCGATCTCACCTGATGGTAAGTGATGATGCAGTATAAGATGGTAGCGAGCTAACCTGTTAGGGGCATGGCAGTTAAATTAAACCCCTATTCGGTTTCTACACGGCATCGTACCGGAACGCTAAATCGCTTGGCGGCACGTCTTTGCCGCTAGGGTGGTAACCAGCCACGGGCGAAGTCTCCAACCAGGCCAGACCAGGGAAAATTCAGAAATTATAAATTCCCAAATTGACCCTGCCGGGGATCGAACCCGGGACCTCCGCACGTTAAGACAACAGCACTACACACTGCGCCACGGAGGTCGTCAGATATCATATCCATAATAAAACCACTAGTATTTTTGTTGCAGGATAGTGAGCGAACACAAGTTGGACTCTATGAACATCTACATACACGTAGCGAAGTACCTCGTCAACGCGGATCGTTTCATGGAGGTTAAAACTCTGGCCAAATGTATCCGCACTTCCAGCGAGACAGCTGCTAGGTGAGTACTTGGAAATAAATGGGTATGACAGCTTTAATAGTAGATTGTATTATTAGGGAGCAAAATTATATTTTTACGGCGAGGGCGCTTTTTTGAATCCAGAGCGAAGTGAGGGATTCTATCCTGAGCGTAGCGAGGGATTCATTATTAGAATCCTGAACGTAGCGAAGGATTCAAAGTACGTCGCCCGAGCCAAAAATATATTTGCGCCCGAGTGATACACTCTACTTTTCATCACCCTGCATGAGAAAATTTGGTTCCCGCGGGAACTCTTTAATTTCCCGGGATAAAAAGCATATGTGCTATTTCCAGACTATAATCTATTTCTGTGCCAAATTTTATCCAGATCCGTTCAGCCGTTCGGGCGTGATTGAGTAACAAACATCCATACATCCACACATCCATCATCCAAACTTTCGCCTTTATAATATTTTTTTTTTTTTTTAATATATATATCCACTATCTTTTTATAGTTAGCCCTTTCGTTAGTTAAAATTCAGAAATTATAAATTCCTAAATTGACCCTGCCGGGGATCGAACCCGGGACCTCCGCACGTTAAGACAGCAGCGCTCAACACTGCGCCACGGAGGTCGTCAATTTGCGTTGGCGCTGAACACTAAGATGTTCCAAATTCAATAAGTGCGCGGCAAAGATAATTGCGGCGCACTTACGAGTATAAAGAGGATTAAAAACTCATTACTGCCCGCTAAAAGTTTCTTATAGAAAACACCACCTTTGGGCGCACATAAAGGCGAACCAAGTCGTCCTTTTCGAATACATGGGATGAAATAGTAGATTGTATTATAAGGGAGCAAAATAATATTTTTACGGCGAGGGCGCTTTTTTGAATCCAGAACGAAGTGAGGGATTCTAGAGTAGAATCCTGAGCGTAGCGAGGGATTCTTTAGTAGAATCCTGAACGTAGCGAGGGATTCAAAGTACGTCGCCCGAGCCAAAAATATATTTGCGCCCGAATGATACACTCTACTTTTCATCACCCTGTATGAGAAAATTTGGTTCCCGCGGGAACTCTTTAATTTCCCGGGATAAAAAGCATATGTGCTATTTCCAGACTATATATTTTTTTTTTTTTTAAATCTATCTCTGTGCCAAATTTTATCCAGATCCGTTCAGCCGTTCGGGCGTAATTGAGTAACACACATCCATACCACCATACATCCACACATCCATCCAAACTATCGCCTTTATAATAATATTTATTTAATTATAAATTTTTTTTTTTTTTTTTTTTTTTTTTTTTTTTTTTTTTTTTTTTTTTTTTTTTTTTTTTTTTTTTTTTTAAATTATTATATCCATATTGCCCTTTCGTTAGTTAAAATTCAGAAATTATAAATTCCTAAACTGACCCCGCCGGGGATCGAACCCTGAACACTAAGATGTTCCAAATTCAATAAGTGCGCGGCAAAGATAATTGCGGCGCACTTACGAGTATAAAGAGGATTAAAAACTCATTCCTGCCCGCTAAAAGTTTCTTATAGAAAACACCACCTTTGGGCGCACATAAAGGCGAACCAAGTCGTCCTTTTCGAATACATGGGATGAAAATATATTTAAAGCTGTCATAAATTTTGATAGTACTCCTTGAATTAACATCGAACGGCGGTCGATTTTTGAGCATACTCGTAATAAGCGTGCTAATTTCTAGCAACGCTTTGACATACATACCATTAAAGAGCAATTGCTCATCAATGGCATGCTTTCGTGCTAGTAATGAGCATGTCTATCTGTACCATAACGTTAATACTCGTCCGTTTGCTTCAGCCTGATGAGCGACCAAGTGCTGGAGGCGGGCACAGCGGCCGTGGTCGCCCGCTGCGAGGCGCGCGGACAGTTGCACGACGAGCAAGCCGAGTTGCTCATCAGCGACATCTCCAGCCACGCCATCAAGGTAATTCGGCGAGCGAAGCGAGGGCTCCGATCCAACTTGCTATTGGCTATTTGACGTCAAATAAATTATTTTAATTAATTTTACTATGAAGTATTATTGTGGTATTGCATACTAGCAAGCAGACTTTTGCTGTACATTTTGACCCTTGCTCCAGATATCGTGTTACCTGGTGTGTCGCAACGTAAGCAGCGCGTACATCCTGGCGGCGCGGCACGAAAGGACCAACGACCTGAGGAAAGTGCTGCACGAAGCCGAGCGACTCGGCAACGAACAAGTTAGGAACGCCTGTCTCAAACGACTCACTTCCAAGAATGTACTGGTATAGAATTATTTTTATACGACTGCCTGAAAAAAGGAGTATATTGTTTTCATGGTTCATGTATGTATGTATGTGAGTTTGTATATTCCACCATAACTTCTATACGCCTGAACGGATTTTGATGAATGAGGTATCGTTAGAATCCTAAGCTTATTCCGGGTGACATAGTCTTGTAAAATTTAAAAAAAAATTGATAGAGATTCTTTGAGTTATACTCATTTCCGGATAAATTCATCTGTACATGAACGTTAAGATGCTTTCGGTTTGTTACGCGACACAATAAGATATACTTCTATGTCTATAACGCCTAATAAACAGATAATTTTTATATAACTTTCTATGCTCTCTCAATCTAGTATTTTAGATTATTTCTTCCATGATATATTAGTGTATGATATAAAAGTGCTGTCTCAATTAATAATTTTAGCGTAGTTTAACGACCATACAGTTAAAAACTAGAGCAAATCAGGCAGCCATACCTCGCTAATTTGGTCATTTTCAGTTGACAAGACCGCTTAAAAATCGATTAAAACGAAAGTGAAGTGCAAAAGCTCATCAACTACAAATAATTATCAATGTTTTTCATCATCATACAAATTACTATCGTTCGTTAAACTGTGGTTTAGTAGTTTTTGATAAGTACATGCCTATAGAGATAATATAAAGTTTTGTTGCCCTTTACAAAAATACCGTTAGGTGCTATAATATAAATGATGTGATAGAATAATCTGTAAATAAAAATCAATAAAAAAAAATATTATAAAAAATGTAAAGTGGTAAATTGGTAGAATCGGATTTAGTTCAATTTGTCAAACATTGTTAGTACTATTACTAGCCGATGCCAGCGAATTCGCCCGCATGGTTTAGGATTCTAAACCACGGCGGACACGGCTTTATTTTTTCTAGGAAAAATCTCGTGGGAACTTTAATTTTCATCCATCCACGTAACGATCAGCTGCGGCTTGATTGAAGGACAAACGAGTAACGACACACTTTCGCATATATTAAAATAATTTATATTGGTCTTCCTTTTCCTATCGAAATTTTTATGAGCTACCTTACCGCTAATATTTTCTCGCAATGAAATTTCGCAATCGAGTTGCTTTAATTATTTTAGGCTCGTATTATTTTAGTTTAGGTGTACAACAAATTATATTCATATAAAAATACTAGGTTTTATATTTATCTTGTTAACTACCCATATAAGATGTGTTTTGTATTGTTACTATATATTGGTCTCATCTTGTGATATGAAATGTTGGTAAGATCAAAAAATAAATTTATACTGGAAAATGCCCCGTTTTATTTTACCTATTCAGTTACGAACTCTATTAATGTCACGAGCACAATCCTCAAGGACTGGACTAGAGATACGGCCTGCCAACTGCAAAATTGCAGCAGAGATTGGTTATTGTTTTTAACTGTACCTCAGTTCTCAACGACAATTTTACATCTCAGGAAGAACTTTATGAGTAGACAAGCAAATATGTTTTGACCTAGGAGTCAAAATATATTGTCACTAGGTCGATGTAGAAAAATACGATGGGTTGACCATTGTCTTGGTGCTGTGAACGCCTTGTAAACTGAAGCTTTAGCAGAATTCCTAAGTTGAATATGGGCTTTTATTCAGATGTTTGGAAAACCCACAACCGTATTAGCACTAATCTATTATTGTGTCTAACCTACAAAGAACTAAATGCTGACACTATAGACCCATTATGAAAATACCAGGTTTAATGCTTACTATAGAAGTGAATAACGCTAGATTTATTCATTTTAGAATATGTACATAAAAATTTGCCATAATAAAATATATTATGTAGGTGAAAAAATTCAAAAACCAATGAGAACCAGCAGTATTTATTTGATAAATGTTAATAACTTTATACAAAAACGCGGAGTATGGACAGTAGAGTTAAGTTGGTCACTTAGTCTCAATCACCATACATACAAGTCTCCAACTCTTCGATCTCACAGAGAGAAGAGCACACTTTAATGGAACTTGGCTCACTCAGTGCCATCAGTATAGGTTGTACCAAACACTAGAACGGTTAAAATACAATTAAATGCTCCATAGCATGACTATACATAAATTAAACTTATGGAGCAAGGCTCACCAACAGAGCCAAGTTATGGTCACTTTCTTGCTTGACTCCACTCTACTATGTCTATTTACCCTTAGATATATTACAGAAATCTGATCATATTTGGTGTGATAGTAGAAATATAACAAAAGAGTATGTCTTACAGAAAGTCGAGTTTAACTATGTAGTTACAAAAAAGGATCAGGTATGATCTTTCTCTGATACAATCAGATACATAGGTAATACATAGGTTTTACAAGCTATAGCAGAGTGCAAGCATTGGTGGTGCATAAAATTTGAATGCCACTTTTAAAATACAGTAAGTGTCCTTGACAAATAAAACTGGCAGAAGTTGACTTGCTGCAATTGTTAACACAGTGCAAGTGACTAACCAGAACTGACTTCTGCAAGTTTTAGGGCTAGTTGACACTCAGCCTAAAGTTGGCCATCAAAATATTCCAATTTTAAACGAAATATAATTTAGATTTTATACAAGTAACATCAATATGTATGTCATTTAAACCGTCAGTTATGTAGCTCCATTTAAAACATATTTGAAGTATACTAGCAGTTTGACACAACCTGTACAGTATCACACCCACAACACTTCACATAATATAAATACTAATAATTATATAGCTTCAGTCTCTTATATTGACCATATAGTAACTTTACTGAGCCGCCATAGCCTTTTTCTTGGGCTTCTTTAAACGTTTAAGCCCATTAACACTTGTTTTCAGAAGATTGGAGTAAGCTGTAGTGAACTTTTCTACATCCCTCTGCTCTATTACTGTGGAAATCTTTTTGCTTCGCGATTGTGCTCTAACAAGGCATTTGTATTCTGGGTCTTTGACTGCTGGAGTGCCATCGCGTGGTTGTGGTTTTGTTCTGCCATCATCTGCAAAGTAAGGCACCAAGTTTTAACATTATAAGCACTGAAGGTTATCTAATACCAATTTATGCCAATTGTAATAAAAGTCATTTTATTTATTGTAAAATAATATAAATGATAAATAATCAGCACTTTATTATTAACTTGTTGAAGAGTATCTTCTAGCCTGAAACCCTGGCAGCGATCATAATCTGAGATTTTAAAAAATAGATACAAAATACTTGTTACTGGTAATAACGTAACGTAATATAGTTACAATATCATAGCTCTATTCTCAATATAGGGCTATCATTGTAGAGCTACATATCACTCAGATATATCTTTGAAAACCAGATCAACATGTAGAATTGCAAAATATCAAACATGCAAATAGTTCTTAGAAGAAATTTCAAAGTTCCTTTTGAAATTCAAATATACAGCTTCTAGAATTATGATGATTTCATGAAAGGGACTTACCGGTTCAAATAAACCAAATATTTAGCAATTTATACTTACACCTTTTCATAGTCATAGTTACAGATCCCGATGCTCGTGCTTTTTGGAAAAGCTTCGATAACTCTGTCAAGAACTGAAATTCATTAAAAACAAATTATTTCAACTGAATTATTACTTACAAATTACAATAAAATTGGTAAATACATATCCAAAAGTTTACCTCATCATTTCCTATCAAGACCATGATTGTAAAAGTTGTGAAAATCCTTTTTTTATTATATTTTTACATAAGTTATTTAGAGTTTAATTTTCTTACACACTTTCTAACTATAAATACCAATTCGTTTCACTCATTTTAAAACTCTAAAATGGTTTTAGTTGCACACACGAAAAAATCTCATCCACGCAAAATACACGTTGACGACTTCGTTGACGTTGACGGTTGACAGTTGACACTTGTCACCACAGATTTGTCACTGGCATGACAACAATCCGTAGGTCGTAATTCATAATTCCATGCAACAATCATCCATTCGTGTGCATCCATTACTAAAGGCTCTGGGTTCCAGCCATTATAAAATAGATCAGATTTAAAAAAATGAGCAAAGTGCCCATTTTGAGCACAGGAGCACAGACATATGAAGAGAAGTTTGAGCGTTCTGAGAGTAGGAACAATACTATTCATTATCAAATCAAAGTTATTAAACTACTCTGTGAGAGATCTTTTAGCTTCTATCTTTTTGAGGCGATCGTGCGTATTACTTACTACTATTACCGTAAAGTCCATTTACTTCGCCTAGTTTTTGACAACCTTTGCGTTCTTGTGCTTAAAGTATACATCAATTTAGGGATATGAAAAACAAAAATGGCACATTTATTCTTTGCCACTCGATATAGACCATATACATATAGATTAGGAAGCATTCAAAATAATGTACTCTGTGCATTCAAACAACTTTAAAACATCCCAAAGCTAATAGGCGAAGTTCAGGTGCTGTTCCGTAACTTCGCCTACCAGCACGAAGTACCTTTACAAGATAGGTAGGTATACACTTTTTTCGGCAAAATCAATGTAAAACCCCTTTAGATTAATTTGAAACTTATCTTGATGACTTAAAGTCCATTTCTCTTTCAATATCTATAGTAGGCGAAGTTAGGCACCGATATCCATTTGTTTCCATAGATTGCTTACAGAATAGCTAGGGTTGACAAAAATGAGATTAATGGGTTTGAGTAGATAGATAAGTAGTAGCAAATAAAATACAACCTAAACTCTAACTCTCTTTTATTTGGTTAAAATTAAAGTGAACAAAAATCAAATTTGGTTGATAGGTGCTGCGTTAAGATGGAAAACCTCTTTCGCTGAGCTCGGAGGTAGTGCGTGTCAATAACTTAAAAGAATGCTGGGTAGAGTAGGCTCTTCTTTATTTAATTTTATTTGGGTAGACCTTAGGTTTTCCCATTTTACAACTTGTGAAATAATTTAACGTGAGTTTGAGGATAGACGAAATTACATCAGTTACCTACCTACTTAGGTACAAAAATTTGCATTCTGCACCTGAGTCTTAAAATAATTGCTAAAAAACTTAAGAACGCCCTACCCCATCGGATTATTAGGTATAAAAATGCAGTTTGACAACTTAATTAGATCTTATTAGAAACATAATTACGTCACCAAACCAATATTAATCACCTATCTAATCTATATTATACACCTATCTCACTGTTAAAATTGAAATCAAATTGTTTAAAAGATCGTGTCTTTTAAAGAAAAGAGAATCAAATAAACTCATACGCTTATAACAATAATTGTAACTGATCTGAGGATTACAAAATGAGAAAAAAACATTACACACTTTAAAGGTAGGTAATCGGGCAAAATTATTTAGTGGCAGCCCTATAGGCAGGCGAAGTTTGTCAACAGCCTCATCGACATCGACATTCGACACTTCATCAATACTAATTGAATTTTCTCCTTGAATATGTTATTTTTCAATACACTTGCTCGAAAAATGCACTTACAGAGGCAGTAAACAGTGCTTGTAAGTTAAATTTACTGCCCTCGTGCTTTTTTTTTGCAGAATTTACTGCCCTCGTGCAGTAAATTTGCAGTTTTTTTTTTTTTAATTTTTAACTTTGTATGTAGAAAACCTAAAAAATAATAACATGATGTGAATTGATGAAATTAATTCATGAAATAAAAAATTGTCTTTAATATAATTAATTAAAATTGTTTTAAGTTTTATAAATCAAAAAATTAAAGGCTGAATAGTCCAGGCTGGGAGTTAAGAGCTAGAACCTGGAGCCATGAAGCCAATTTAAAAAAACGCAATTACAACAACGCGCCGTAGATACTTTAGTGTGTGTTCCGTTATAAGCACTGCGAGCACTGCATAGATAAGTATTGTATAACCTGAAATAGATGTCCATCTCACGTCATATTTTGGTTCCTCGAAAACAGCGCCATCAAGTGGTCATAGTTTAAACTCGGCAAACGATATTGTAGGTATATATACCTACCTTTATATACCTATATTCATTTGTTTACCACTCAATATTATTATTCAGTATTATTATTGTACTAAATACTTAGGATGTATTTAGTACAATTATAATACTGAAATTATGGATCAAGTACAATTAATAATAAAAACAGTAGGTAGATGAATTTTATAATTTTTATTTAAATAAGTACTTAACAAAAATAACTTAGGTTATGTAGATGTAAGTAGTATTCGTTCAAAGTCCAAAATCACACATCACATCTCAGCACTGAAAACTTTTGTAACTTTTGTAACTAACTAAGTAAAACTTAATACGCAAATAACCACAATCACAGCAAAAAGAAAATGTTTAATGGATTGGCGTACATTATGACGACGGCCATATTTTTTTATTTTTCTGAGGGATGTGGCTTATATCTAATGCTGTGCGGAATCGATTGTCAATAATCGATCAATCGATTATCAAAATGATCGTTTGAAATCGATTATCGATTATTGGGAGAAAATCATGTTACCTTACAAAAGGAATCACCGTTACTAGTAAAAAAAAGTGTGTTCTCAATTAACACACGACAGAAGTGAAACTTCAGAAAAGTAGCCTACGAGAAAATGAGACAAAATATATAACTTGTATACTATCTCATTCTCTCGCAGGCTAAATCCCATTATGAATATGTTTGTCTCTTTTTGGTGTCGCTTTTTCGTTTCGTTTTCGTTTTATCAACCTGGGCTAGCATGGGCCGGAGATAAAAATTTTATCCCCCGATTTTATCCACTGACAAGAGATAAAATTAACTTATCCACTTCTCAGAGCACGGCAATAGGGGAGAGGAGAAGTTTATCCACGTTTGACATTTCACGGGGACTCTGAAGACTATTTATCCACCGTTATTTAGCGTTTTTATTTATTTATTTAGGAAAAAAATATTTATCCTTTCCTCAGGGAGAAAATTGTCTCGGCCCATGCTAGGGGGGCAGAGGCGGATTAAAATAAAACTTAAAAAGCAAATACCAAATCAGACTTTCTAGTGCTACATTTAAATAATCAAACAGAAAATTACAAAAATGGAACGCTTTGTATTACACGTTCGTCCGGTGGCGCCACTTGTACAGCGACGACAGAATACGTTTCATCGAATTTTCAAATCACAACGATTCTAAAGAAGTTTCACTTCAAAAAGTCTAGTGATGGGTAGGTAGTAAAGTGATCTATTAGAGGGGAAATCCCGAATTATGTTAAAGCATTGTTTTACCATTTTATGTAGTTAGGTTCCTTCATAAAATATTCGTGCATCCCATCCACCTCCGTTCCTTCTGAGAGAATTTTCCCCAAAGCAGGTCAGTTGTCTTTATGGAGGGACAACTGTCAAAGCATCTCGATTACATAACTTTTTTTAATGCTAACTGGACACTGATTGGAAATTGATGACTGTTTGAAGTGTAACTTAAATATTTTTAATGTTTCATTTTTAAAATATGCAGATAAGACAATTTGCAACTAATTTCGTACAGACAATTTGTAACTAATTTCGTAAGACAATTTGTATTCTAATTTCGAACTAATAATCGAACCCAATCAATAACCTTTATTCGCATAATCGAATCGGCACAAGAGTAAATTGTGGCAACTCTCAATAATATTTGAACAAGTTTTTTAGTTATAGCAACACTGTGTAATCATCTCTACCATGTCCACTGGATGGCGCTAGTTTTTTGGAACCAGCATATTTGTTCGAAGACGACATACCATGGAGCACTGGCAGACGGCAGTGCTCTTTACTGGGGACTTTCAGTGCTCTCAGTGTATTTCGGAACGCACCCTAAATCTTTAATCTGTGCGCGCTATTTTTAAAAGTTTCATTGAGTTTTTATTATAAATTATTAAATAATATGAGTGGTATAATAGTCCAGGAGTATTATTATATCTGTGGTCCAGGCGAATTAGCTTGTATTGAAACGAAAAAAAAACAAAATTGTTAACAGGATGGGAACAGTTGGAAATGGTAAAGTGGCGTATAATAAACGTAAAAAAAATAAATGCGTGAGCAGGAGTGTTTCCAGATTTATTTAGGGGATGAAAAGGGGAAGAATTTTGGATGATTGCGATTTCCGGCGAAAGTTGACGTCGGAAAGAAAAGTGACAAACAGAAAAGTTGTAGATCATAAAAAGATCTACAACTTTTGTTTGAATGATTTTTTCACATAACCTCAAAATCTCCAAGTAAAATGCGAAAAACCGCTTTTATCGTTTTTTATTTTTCATTTACACAAAGATAATTTTATTTTGACGAATCTTGGTGAAAGTATACCTTTTTGTGTCTGAAATATTCACAAATTTTTTCAGATAAAAATATTCAAAGACTTCCGAGATAATCACGTTTTTCGGCCCAAAAAAATATTTTTCAAATTAAATTTCTCCTTAGGAAAATTGTCGTAGCGACTTCTTTCAAGTCGCAATTTTTTCGTTATGAGTTATACTTTCTTGTGAAATAATAAAAAAATACAGTCCCCATTTAAAAACATGCTCAAAAATTGGAAAAATCAAAAAATGAATTTTGCCACCATCTTTTTTTACTAAATGTTAATAATTTGTTTAAATTTTCAAATAATTCTTAAAAACTAATTGCACTATTCAATTGTACGGAAAAAAATACAAGAGATCCTTAGTTTTATTATTTGATAAAAAACCCTATTTTATATTTACATTAACAATTAGTAAATTAATGAACCTACATTAATCTAGGTTTTTTTTAATAAATTTGTAAATTGATCATCTCTTTCTTCAATATCGCTTCTATTTGTAATTTCATTATCTTCTTCTTCTTCAATATCGCTCGGATAACCTGAGGATTCTTCTGATAATTGATTTTCAGTGATTAAGCAAAGGCCCGGCTGCTCCTTTTCAGCAGCATTATCTTCGGATTCATCGAAATCTTCTGAAATTTTTTCAACATTCAAACAATTGTCTGAACCACGACATTTTGTACCTACATAAATCAGTACATCAAAGCCCGTGCTTTCGACAACCACATCTGTTGCCTTCACAACCGGTTTCACAGCTACAAGAAATTATTTTTAATAATTCGTCAGATATGACAGAATCTTCAGTAAAACGTGGCATGAGAATTTTCAAATTATCGACAATAACTTCTTTCCAGCCCCACCTTGTTGGTGTTGTTTCGTTAAATTATTATCAAATTATGTAAACAGGATCGTCCATACTGCTAATCTGTAATACATATAATCAAGTATATAGAGAAAAAACATTTAAGGGGGACATAACCTAATAACTAACTACATATAATAAAGTGTCGCAATAACAAAGCTTATATTGACTGTGAAGACGCTACAAGAGGCGTTCAGTTATTTAATTCAAATAATAGTTTTATTTATCATACTCCAAATTTGTATGCTTGTATCAATAAAATGCCTTGTTGTATCAATGAAATTCCGTATTGGGAATAACTGCGTCTCCAGCTGGCTTGTGATGCGTGTGAAACGACACTGTGAGGCAGTCCGATCCTCTCCTTGGGTACCCTACTACCCTGGGACCGGCCCAGCTGTTCTATATAGCTGAAAGAGAGGCGGGGGACTAGGAGGAGATGACAGCGGTTCCTGTATGGAATCTAGTATGCTAAACACGGGCCAGCAGGAGATTTAAATGAAAAATCATTATTCGACTTTATATGTTCATAGTAATACTGTTCAAAATTGAAATATCTAATCCAATAATGAAACAAAGAGTCTTTTGTATTTTTTTCCGTACAATTGAATAGTGCAATTACTTTTTAAGAATTATTTGAAAATTTAAACAAATTATTAACATTTAGTAAAAAAAGATGGTTGCAAAATTCATTTTTTGGTTTTTCCAATTTTTGAGCATGTTTCTAAATGGAGACTGTATTTCTTTATTATTTCACAAGAAAGTATAACTCAAAACAAACAAATTGCGACCTGAAAGAAGTCGCTAAAACAATTTTCCTAAGGAGAATTTTAGTTTGAAAAATATTTATTTGGGCCGAAAAACGTGATTATCTCGGAAGTCTCTGAATATTTTTATCTGAAAAAATTTGTGAATATTTCAGACACTAAAAGGTATACTTTCACCAAGTTTCGTCAAAATAAAATTATCTTTGTGTAAATGAAAAATAAAAAACGATAAAAGCGGTTTTTCGCATTTTACTTGGAGATTTTGAGGTTATGTGAAAAAATCATTCATACAAAAGTTGTAGATCTTTTTATGATCTACAACGTTTCTGTTGTACACTTTTCTCTCCGACGTCAACTTTCGCCGAAAATCGCAATAATCCAAAATTCTTCCCCTTTTCATCCCCTAAATAAATCTGGAAACACTCCTGCTCACGCATTTTTTTTTTTTACGTTTATTATACGCCACTTTACCATTTCCAACTGTTCCCATCCTGTTAACAATTTTTTCCTAGTAATAGTGTAACTTGCCTGGTCTATAAGTGATGTGGAATAATAAAATTAAATCAATAATTAGGTATTTTAGATGAAAGAAAAAAATCGCGCTATTAATAACCGCCAAAAATCTCGAAATAAGTACGGGCGTGAGAAACCATTTTCTAGTGAGTACCTTGTACCTACCTACTCGAGTCTTATTTTCAAGTTTTCTCACAAATGTATTGAAAAATATTGTGTGATACACGGGCGTTAAGGTTTTAACTAACTCGTGACGATGGTCAGCCCTCGACTGGCGTCATCGGGCTGACATTAGTCAACTCGTATGTAAAAACCTATTTACCGCCCTTTTATCACAAACTACTATATTCACATGACAATTCATTTTAACTAAAGAAAAATAGTAGGCGATTATATTTTACGAACTCATTTTGACCTAACTGCGGTAATTTTTCGTAGGGAATCAAAGTTTATTCAGCCGAGCGATCGCGTAACTTCTGCATCAATCATTGATACATCGCAATCACCTCTGATTGGTTAACACTCTTCCACTATTGGACATAATCCATTGACGCAGCAAGAATGCCATAAATTCAGCCAATTACAACAATTGATACTGTAACAATGATTGATGCAGAAGTTACGCGATCGCTCGGCGGAGCAACAAAAATTGTGACACTACCAACGCGCGAAAATTGACAATCCCTCTTCCACAGCCTCTTCTATGACGTGAACTTGAGTGCAAGTTGAGTGCAAATTGTTGCCATGTTGAAAAATTGCATCGTATTTCGTAGTTTTTACAAGGGGTATCAAACAAAATTCTTAATTTGTGGAGGTTTTTCTAAATCAGGCGAAGATAGGTTTCACAGGCGAAGTAATGGGACTTTACGGTACCTATAATGTGGTATTACCTACCCATAATACCAAGTTCCTTGTTCTATGCTTTGTGTACAAAGCATACTATGTTATTTATTATCAATTATTTTATAGGGATTTAGTTGGTAGGTAGGTAATTAAAGACCTTTGGAATCCAAAGAAAACCCCTACCATTATGTGATTAATGAGAGGGGTCACGACTATCAGCAATGAGGAATACGACGCAGAGGTCAGAGAGTAGCTAACTAAGTAAACTTATTTAACTTTCTATAGTGAACCATCAACCACATTCAAAACTCATATTTGTTACTCTTGCAGATCCCGCTAGTCTCAGTCAAATTATTATGATAACTTTACTACAGTTTCACTCTTTCTTGCTGACTGTACAGCGTTTTGTAAGTATGTCACTGACTGAAAAATAAAATGCCATTGATCTCTCACATCTGAATCTCTGTCACCGTATTTCTGTGCCGTATTTAGTAGCAGAGACTAGTAACCTGTTTAGTAGTACGAGAAAGAGTACGGGTAGGCCCTAGAGTTAGTAAGGTATCATTAATTTTAAAGGTGTGAGTGGTGTGTGACTACAATATATTTTAAAACTCTTTTTTCTCTTTGATGGTGCAGAGATCTCTATTTAGGTTAAAATATGTAGGTAGTTACAAGTAAATATTTATTGTACTGAGTTCCTAGGTATTTATTTATACCTACGTAGGTACCTACCTTATCTTGCGATTCTCTCGTCTTGTTCACTGTATTGTATTTGCCAAATGCTGGAAGACATTGGACTAAGCATACCTACTTATAGAGCCATAATATTACTCGCGTTATCTGGGCGATAACCATTGACCATCCATTGACACTTTTTTATTAAAGTTTTATCTTTAGTTTTGTGTATTCACGGACATTGGAATGAAAGTTTATAGACTACTGTATAGTTAATCATAGATCAAATGTAGTGATGTAGTCCGTACATTCGCGATACAGATGTAGTCAGGACATTCGGGATACACATTATTAATTAGCACAAAAAGTCACACAAAGGTGCTTTGGTAGGTATTTTTATATTCCTACCTACCTACCTATTTCAATTGTAATTCGAGCCGCGAGCGTGAACATCATTCATAATCCAGCGGTGAAGTGTTTTGTAGTATGAGTTCCAAAGGTACGTAAACATTTTATTTACAGTATTTTTACAGGCTATAGGGACGTTTAGAATAAATATTTAATGAAATTTAGTACCTACCTAACTATGCCTAAACTTTATAAGCATGGCATGGCATGGCTAAATATATTCATGTGAACAGGCATATAGGTCTAAAATAGTTTAGTTTATGTACCTATTCTGTGATATTATTACCAAGTTTGTGGGTCCGAGATAGGGTACCAGTCTCCTCGTCTAGTGTTTCAGATAAATGAATCTTCTACCTACCTAGGTGTTACAGTCTTGGCAATAGGTATGTGGTGGTGCCGAACGAATTTTTTTGTCTCTGGACAAAAAGTCCGCGTTGCATGCACACTAGGCGGCAGGACAAAACGTTGTTCCCTTCTGACGCGGACGTTTTGTTCAACTTGAGTTTCGCGGTTCGCCTGTGTAGGTACCTATGCAGACAAGAAACGTCGAGAGACAAGATGGGCGACGTCGTGTGACTTCGCGCGAAGTCTGTCTTGCGGGATATTATTTTCCCGATTCCCTAATCCGTGATTATCCTCATAGTCCATATGTTACGGCTTCAGCCTGACCTACAAGTATATTTCAGGCCCATACGTAACGGCGGCGGTAGCCACCGCCGGTGTTCTGGGCGGCGCGTATTGTGCTTACCAGTTCTACAAGAAGTCCCAGAAAACTAAACTACCGACAGAATGGAAAGAAGTGGGCTCATTGAAAGACCTTTACGCGTACCCCATCAAATCCTGCGGCCCAATTAAATTGACTCAAGCTGAGGTTTCTACATTGGGATTGAAAGATGGTTGGATGAGAGATCGGTATGTTGTCCCAAAACTTTTATACAGTGCTTTTTTCCAGGCGAAACTTTAAAAACTATAATTAAAGAGCCCTTTAGAGTTATCTCCGTGTTTTTTTTCAACCACAACAAGTTAGTCCTTGACTGCGATCGCACCTGATGGTAGATACCTAAGTGATGATGCAGGTAAGTAAGTGAATATAGTAGCGGGCTAACCTGCTAAGGGCATATGGCATGACCATAGAGGTAATTACCTACTATTATACCTCTATGGGCATGACTCACTGAATGTTACAGTTCAAAACGCTTACACGGGAGATTTTATTGATAGCAACTTGGATATTAATGAAATCTCCCTTAAAAGCGTCGGCCCTAAAAATATAGAGGATTTCGATCTGTTGGGGATTAGTTAGTCCCCAACAGATCGAAATCCTCTATATTTCAGAAACTAAACTGTAATAGTTAGGTATATGTTTCCAAAATCGATTTTATACAGGTCTTGAGTCGACCTAGACTTGTTCTCGGAACTTCTACCTCACTTCTACGTCAGAGATCCTTATTTGGACCTAGATCTTAACCATAAGCCTTTCTTAAACAGAAAAGTCTAAATTGATCGAACCGAAAAATGAACGAATTTTTTTCAGCATCTTAATGGTGGTCGATGATAAAAACAACTTCATCACCGCTAGAGCCTACCCGGAACTGTTGCTAGTGCAGCCTGAGATACGAACATCACCCTACCCTGGCTGCATCCTCACCCTCAGACATGGCAACATGGAGCCGATCAGTGTGAACTTAGCTGAGGTAAATCGATAACAACTATCGTAACTCCGAAAACATTCGTCACCAAACTGCTTAAACTCTGGCAAATGCCTTCAATACCTAAGAAAAAGCCCATAGCTATATCAGGACGATATTATGTTCAGACAGTCAATAATATGATGTTGTTAGACCCTAGTACCTATGGACCGAATATTAACGTTAAAGAAAAAAATTGAGCTCGCTTCGCTCACAATTTAGTTTCAAAATTAACTATGTTAAGAAATCATGATCGTGAAATCAATCAATGTAATTCCTAAATTATTTTTTAGCCTTTTTGGCTACACACTTTTTTTGGTACAGTGAACTGTACCTATACCGTTAATAATTTAAATTGACAGGATTAAAATACTTGTGTTGTTTTCACCGCAGGGAGTACCATTTTGATTATGAAACAGAATGAACAGTAGAGAGAAGTATGAACAGAAGTGACATCATACTTAATATTATAAATGCAAAAGTGTGTTTGTTTGTTGGTTTGTCTTTCAATCACGCTGCGACGGAGCAACGGATCGAAGTGATTTTTTGCATGGGTATAGTTGAGGACCCGGAGAGTGACCGGCTACTTTTTATCCCGGAAAATTGAGGAGTTCCCGTGGGAATTTAAAAAAAAAAACTTATTCCACGCGGACGAAGTCGCGAGCATCAGCTAGTCTTTGAATATAGTATTGATTATATTTACTGTTTGTTAAGAGCCGTTAACTTTAAAAATTAACACTTTAAATTATTTTAAGGTAAAAGCCTCGCAATCTCCTAAAACTGCTGTGGTATGGGGTGTCTCAGTTCCGGTATATGATTGCGGTTGGGAGGCGAGTGAATGGTTTTCCAGGTAGGAACCTATAAAAAAGTTCTAATATCCTTAAATCGACATTTTTGACCGAGCGAAGCGAAGGTCTCTGAGTCTACTTGGGTGAATTGGCACTTGTCCGTCCGTCCGTCTGTCAGAGCCTTATAACTTCTGAATTACTGAACGTAATTACTTCAAATTTAAATATACTGTGTAAACCGATGGCTTCCCGCCGAATATGGCTTAAAAAGTTATAAAAATCTTTATTTCAGGGGGGCTCTCATAGAAGGGGGGCTTTCAAAGTGGTGATTTTCTGACGTCCAAAGATGACCTCAGAACTCCCAATTCTCTGAAAGGCTGAGCCTGAAACTTGATTAATTATTTGAATTATATCCTGTACTTGAACAACAAATACTAAAATTAGATAAATATTATAAGGAAACGAAGTTATTTAATTTTTAATGAGCTTACGTATTTTGAACAAACTTCACAATGTTGTCAATAGATGGCGCTCTGTACAAACTTATTCGTTTGTGCTTAAAAAGAAAAGGCTGAGCCTGAAACTTGATCACTTATTTGAATTATATCCTGTACTTGAACAACAAATACTAAAATTAGATAAATATTCTAAGGAAACGAAATTATTTAATTTTTTAATGAGCTTCACTATTTTTAACAGAACTTCACATAGATGGCGCTCTGTAAGTTTATGGATACCGCGAGGTCTCAGTTCGGGGCGAACCACTAGTATAGCTATTTCGTTCAGTAAACTTCGAACTATACCTTTGACCTTACCTACCAAACATTTTTGATTATCTCAGATTGCTCGATCGGTCTTCAGTAAACTTCAGGCTGGTATACTATGCTTCTCAGGAGAGTCGAACTATTAGGCCCAGTACTAACGAAATATATAAGTTCACGAAGAATGATGCGGTAAGCTTAAATTTTTCATTACGTTTCTAAAAAAACCGTATTTTCCATATTTGGACCTTAATTTTAAAACTTAATCCAGCAGCTAACTAGCGGAGATTTGTTCTGAACTAAGCTTCAGTTCAGAATTATCATTATACGAACAATCACTTGTTCTGTGGTGAATAGTGATTTGTGCATCAAATATTGGATACCACATAGATTTGTCTATAATCTATTAATGTGGCGGATTATAGCAAATTAAACTTCTAGTTCCTTCATGATTTGTGTATCTTCAAAGTGAAGCTCCATTATAGATGTTAAAGATAACGTTGTAATTAAAGGGCTGCTCCCAATACGAATGAGCAAAAGTACAAAGGGTGAGAAACCACAACGCTTCTCTCAGTGTTTCATCAAACTCACATTTTTTTGTACTTAGGGGGCTCTCCCAGACGAGGTTCCCTTCAACCTAATAAACGAAGCCTCAGTTGAAGACCTCGCCACCAGAGTGACCGACTGCAAGGTGACGCCTCGTAACTTCAGGCCTAACTTCGTGTTGACCGGCGCTAAGGCTTATGACGAGGACAATTGGAAGTTCGTCAAAATTGGAGACCACGTGTTCGAAATTATCAAACCTTGCTTCAGGTACTAACCTACATTTTCAGCATTTACACTTTTTTTTAAATTATGTCATTTGGTCTGCCTGGAAAAGTTTATTTGGACACTTAATTTGGAAAAACAAGCTTTTATCGTCCGCCATATTGAATTTAGTGTGACATCATTTTATTTTTCGTATTCTTCTAGTTCTAAGCAAACCCTTTTAGTTAATACCTTTGGTAGTCCGCTGTATTGGATTTAGAATGACGTCGCTTACTAACCAGCTGTGCTAACCAATCATCCAAACTAAACGGGTAAGTATGCAAAATTTCAGCTTAATCGGTTGGGGATAACTGAACAAACCCAGAAGCTTGTAAAAAATAAAATTAAATCAAAAAACATATTTTTTGCAGATGTATCTTGACTACAATAGACCCAGAAACTGGCGGTCGTAACGAAAAAGCAGAACCGTTGGAAACTTTAAAAACGTAAGTGCACTGTACTTGGGATCAAAAAAAAAATGTAGTGGGAAAACGCGCGTGGGTTTTTTCAGCAGAATTCCTCTACGAGAACATATCACAACATTTCGATGATATTATGACACATTGGAGTTTTGTATTCAGTGCTAAATTCTCTGCCCTTGGGCATCCTTTTAATTTAGTGTGTGTTTGGGTTTATGTTTACAGCTACCACATTTTTTTTCTGAAATCTACTAATTCTACATTTGTTTGTGACAGCTACCGTCAAATAGACGATCCCGCAGCGCGTCGGTCGGCGGGAAGTTCGCCGCGCCTGGGCCTACAGATGGCGCTGAGAACCCCACCCGGTGGAATCGTATCGATCTTCGATCGGATTTACGTGGCTTAGCAAAAATGCCTGTTTTTTTTGTTAAATCTGTAATGTAAACTAAATCTGACACAGTGCCAGCGTCGCTAGTTTATAAAAAAAAAACAATCTATACAGGCATAAAAATTAGTACCAATTTTGGCCACCGGGTCAGATAAGTTTGTGGGACAGTTAATATAAAATAAAATCTCAGACTACGTTGTGTCCTAGATAAAAACAGGCAGCTATAAAAAATTAATCATGTAGAGATTATGGAAAGTATGGGTAACTTGATCTGTGGATTGACAGGGATTTTTTTCTTTGTAAGAAAATTACATCCAAGAATTTTAGTTACTTTTTATATTTTATCATTACTTTTGCACATATCATCACCATTATTGTTCGTAGGGTATAAGGATAATTAAGAAAGAAACTACCAAATTGTTTTTGTAACTTAAATTAAAGCTTTTATTAAATGTCGTTTGCACATCATTGTTTGTTTCAAGTACCCCCGAATATCGAAAATAATCTTTAGTCAATTCGTCAGAGGATCTAATAGTAGATTAGTAGCCAAGGGCTGTAAGGCATCAATTGCAGCCCGAGATATTTAGGCGCACGAGCGCAGGGAGGGCGCCTATAGTTCGAGGGTGCAATTGATGCTTACACCCGAGCTAACTACTCTGCTTTACATCTCGATTGTGAGGTAAAGTAGGTCCTTATTACCCCCAAATGGAGCTTGTAGGTGACCAATTAGCGCTCTAGGGTAATAATGTAGCTAGAAAAGCCCAAGGGCGGTAAGTAATTAAAAAAAAACTTCACTCTTTCAAAAAGTTCGCGTACATCTAACCATCATACTTTTTTTAATTACTTACCGCCCTAGGGCTTTTCTGGCTACATTATTACCCTAGAGCGCTAATTGGTCACCTACAAGCTCCATTTGGGGGTAATAAGGACCTACTTACCGAATATGAGAGATGTAAAGGTTTTTATCCTGGTCTTAAAAGTTTCTAGTTAAATCCGTACAATTTGTGCCGCTATACTGATAGGTTTGTTTGTGTCGGGAGCTACTAGAATTCGGGCGAAAGTTCCGCCGCCCGCCCCCTTTGTCAAATGCTCAGGATTCACCACTATGCAGCCATTCACTTCCTAAAAATAAAGGAGAAATATTAAAAAAAAAGGACCCACGGTTATAACATCTTCAATTTTTATCAACCCATATAGCTTGAATATGTCTGTGTGTATAGTATATTTTCAAATACAAGTGGCAATTAAGGTAAACTGTGTAAAGCGATATGAGAACTTACTGAAATGTTACATGTGCTTTTTAAAAAAAGCTACATTCAAATAGGTTTAAACCAGTATTAAATTAGATAGGAAAAAGGTCCTCTTTTTCGTTGACATAATCCGTGAGGTTTATTAAGCTGAACTTTGCATTTGAGTTTCAAGGTAAAAAAAAGTTTAAACCGCGCAAGTAGGACGAAGGCAAAACAAAAAAAATATCTTGTACTAGCGGATGCTCGCGACTTCGTTCGCGTGGCATAAGTTTTTTAATTCCCACAGGCACTCCTTAATTTTCCGGGATAAAAAGTAACCTTTATTACTCTTCAACTATACCCATGCAAAAAATCACGTTGTACCGTTGCTCTGTCGCGGCGTGATTGAAGGACAAACTCTCTATTTAACGTCCTTGGGGATACAAATTTCAAAAACTGTGAAACACGTATTTCTTTATTTTAAACCAGAAGCCCAAATACCAACTTTCATGGCTATAACTTGAAAAATGGAGGACTTTCATACAAACTTTCAACCCCTGTTTTACCCCTTTGGGGGTGGAATTCTGAAACACTGTGACACACGTACGTAAAATACCAAGTTTCGTTGATATAACTTGAGAATATCTTGAGAAATGAAGGACTTTCATAAAAACTTTCATCCCCTATTCCATCCCTTCGGGGGTAGAATTTTCAAAAACTGTGAAACACGTATTTTTTCATTTTCAACCTGTAGCTCGTATACCAAGTTTCATCGATATAACTTGAGAAATGACGGACCTTCATACAAACTTTCACCCCCTTAGGGGTGGAATTTGGTAAAATCCTTCCTAAGTAAGCGCCTACGTCACAAAAGGAACCTACGGTCAAAATTTCAAGTTTCCAGCCCCAGCGGTTTATGCTGTGCGTTGTTTAGTTTATATATATATATATATATATATATATATATAAACTAAACAACGCACAGCATAAACTACATATATATATATATATATATATATGTAGATTAATACTTGAGCTATTTTTTATTAATTTCTCGCCATTTTGCAGATTGCTTGCGAAAATGACATAAATAACATTGATAAACATAAAGTCTTAAGTCCCACGTACATGACCCAGTGACAGCGTCGCTAGTAAATCAAATAAATATTATAAATGCGAAAGTTTGGATGTATGGATGTATGTTTGTTACTCAATCACGCTCCAACGGATGAACGGATCTGGATGAAATTTGGCACAGAGATAGATTATAGTCTGGAATAGCACATAGGCTACTTTTTATCCCGGAAAATTAAAGAGTTCCCGCGGGAACCGAAAAACCTCAATCCACGCGGACGAAGTCGCGGGCATCAGCTAGTATTATAATAAAAACTAAACAGGCATACAAATTAGTTCAAATTTTGGCCACTGGGCCACATAAGTTGGTGGGACTGTAAATCATGGCCAACATGACAGGAGCTAAATAATAAATACCTTGACGAAGTATCGGAAGTTGGAAGGCAGTATCAGGAGATGCGGAGTGGCCGGCAGTTGCGCATGCGCAGCCCAAAGTGCGGCGTCTACTGACAGCGGGCTCGGCCATAGCGGGTAATAGCACTGCTGAGTTAGTATGTGACTCGCGAGACGAGCCAGCTTGTCACCGCCCGCGCCTCTGCAAATAATGAGTCTATATTAGGGTTGTAACGGAACCTCGCCTCCGCTTCCGTAAGTGCAGAACTTTCGCAAGAAATCGTACGGAGTTAAGTTGCGGAGTTGTAACGGAGGTTTATTTACGTTATAGCACAGAAAATGGACGATGTGATCGGAGAAACCGCATGCGCGGAGGCAAAGCCCCTTCACCTCCCCATCCGCCTCTGCTTCCGCTAAGAACGCCTCCGTTACAACTCTAGTCTATATATTTGCTACAGCTTTAAATAAGATCCCTAAAGGGTCCAATTAACGGTAAAAGACTTCATATCTGTAACATAATATATACTAATATTATAAATGCGAAAGTTTGGATGAACGGATGGATTGCTCAATGACGCCAGAACGGCTGAACGGATCTGGGTGAAATTTGGCACAGAGATAGATTATAGTCTGGAATAACACATACACACAGACTACTTTTATTCCGGAAAACTAATGAGTTCCCGCGGGAAACGAAACGACGCCACGAAGTCACGAGAATCAAACAAACATGTAGGTACAAAAATGTTCATTACCAAATCCAAGCCTTGCTTTTTTTAATTTCTGTCATTTTTAGGTACATTAGAAAAAGTGAGATGAGAGTTCTGCTTTCGAAACTTTTCGAGATTTATATTTTCTATCCATTTGAAATAAATAAATTAACAGCTGCTTTGAGGCAGCCATCTTTTCTTGAGGTGTTTTAAAGTACGAAGTAAGGTGCCATGGATTAAAAACTTTTACTACCTACTAAATTCTAGCTCTACTTATTTTTATTTAATTAAATTTTCTCCTACGGGTACTAGCGGGTAAAGTACTTATCAAAGTAATTCACAATAATTTCTGATGCTATTTTCCGACTGTATAATTATGTAAAACAAAGATAAAACATAAAACTTAAACTGTCTTAAACTGTGTTTTGAAGTCTGTTAACTTTTTAAACGTGAACATATTTCAAAAGAAGGAACTTGAAATTTAATTTGCTATAATCCGCAACAATAGGCAAATATATGTGGTACAGTGTATCTTGCACTTGCAGCTTGCAATATTCACCACACCACATAAATCTTCCAAATTATTCTCAATGTACGTTTCACTCCTACACCGGAGCATCTTCAGGAGATGTTGACTCGACAATGCACGATTGTAAAGTTGACTTACAATCGTGCATTGTCGAGTATATTAATATATTAATGTATATTAATATATAATATTGCCACTCGGCCGAAATTTTTGATATGTATTTAAGTAAGTTTAAAAAATATTGTAGGTAGTTTTTGAACGCAGCGCCAAATTAATGGTTCTTGTCCAAATAAGTAGGTATGTGTCCTAAGATAAGTAATTATATGCCTGACATTGTGTAACTTACAGTGAAATCTCCTCCTGGCTGATATGCATAAGGACGTCAGTGCTGGTTATTCCAACAAATACTCCATTGATGTTCAAAGTGCTTGGGTCTGGCAGGAAGTGTATGTTTGTATGTTTCTTGCGACTGCTGTACGCCGGTGTGGGGTAGATGTTTGTATGGAACGCGTCCTTTTGGCTCGACACTATGTATATTTTTGTGAATGGACTGAAAAATAATAATAAAAGGTTTTTGTAATACTAGGCCTGGCTGTTCAGCGAGGACTCGGTGGACGGACGAAATCAGACGAGTCGCAGGGAGTCGCTGGATCCAGGCGGCGCAAGACCGCGGCGTGTGGAAATCCTTACAAGAGACCTATGTCCAGCAGTGGACGTCTGTCGGTTGATAATGATGATTCAGCGAGGTAATAGACCCATAGTTTTGGACACTACTCTCGTTAACAATCGTTTGGACTATCGTTGGGTATTTTTTTTGAATACATTTAGTTATTGTTTTTAATTTATCTATTTAGTAGATGATGCCAGCGACTTCGTGCCCTTGGAATATTTTTTTTTAATTCCCAGGGAGCTCCTAAATTTTCCAGGATAAAAATGTGCAATCCTTACCTGGTTGTTGCGATTTCTCCTAAGTTATCCACAAGTTTGTCAAAAAAGGATTTATATGTCTCCGCCATGGAGTTGTCCTTCACTTTGGTGTGGTCACAGTCCATAAAAGGTCCCGTCATGATCACCAAGTGAGGTTTTTGTGTGCTTAGGTATGTGATCAGGTCCTTTAGAGGTTCGTATGCCATGTTGTTTGATGTGGTGTACGGCCCTGCTGATACTACTATTGATAGTGTACCTTTAACAAAGGAATAATACATACGTACAGCAATGCATATTAATTTTTTATTTTATTTCTTTATGCTCCTAAAAGAAAATACTTTTATGTGCTTATGAACGACCGTTCGCGGCTTCGCGTTTGGTTCGTCCTATGGAAATTCCTATGGAAATTTCAAATTATCCAGTCCTATTCTTTGTCTACGTGATAAGAGGTACCTACCTCTGTGCAATAAACAGCTTTCAGGCAAAGGTATGTGTTTAGTCAGTGAGTCTGGACTTTATTTTTGTTTGAATGAGATTCAAGATTTCACTAATAACCATCACCCGCACGACGTCAGAGCGAATCCCCTTTAAATGAAGAATTGATGCAAGTATAGCAAGCGCGAATTTTTACTGGGATGCCATACTGGGATTCCCAGACTTCAGGAAGATCTCAGCAAGCTTGGCAGGCAATAGACTTCTGTCGACAACCGTCTAAGTGCGGACACCTGTTCACAATAAAGTATGGGGTCCGGTATGGGTCGTGCGGTGTCGCAGTATATCTGTTGCGGGACAAACTGGTCCCAGCGCGGGTTCATGTCTCTCATCACCACCACTTTGGGGGTTAACAGCGAGTATTGGCTCACACTATACATATTACCTGTATCTTACTCACCTCTTAGCGTATTCATCAAGTCTGCCTGCGGGTCGGGTATGGGTCGTGCGGGTATGGGTCGCAGTATATCTGTTGCGGGACAAACTTGTCCCCGCGCGGGTTCATGCCTCTCATCATAACCACTTGGCCAGGGAACAGCGATTATTGGCTCACACTATACATATTACCTGTATCTTACTCACCTTTTAGCGTATTCATCAAGTCTGCCTGCGGGTCGGGTATGGGTCGTGCGGCGTCGCAGTATAGCTGTTGCGGGACAAACGTGTCCCCGCGCGGGTTCAGGCCTCTCATTACCACCACTTGGCCGGGGAACAGCGAGTATTGGCTCACACTAAACAGAGTATATATGTAGGATGTTTATAGCCTTATTACGAGTAGGAAGGATAAGGAAAAAGATATTGTTACTGTAACAATAATTGAGTAGGACATCATGGGTAATGTAAAAGTTCAAACTATATATCATGCAAGTTGTAGCTTGTATGCAGGTATGTTCAAGTTGCATGCAATTTGCAACTTGCATACAAGTAACTTGCCTAATGGAATCGCGCCTTAAACAACAATTGAGTAGGACATCATGGGTAATGTACAAGTTCAAACTATATATCATGCAAGTTGTAGCTTGTATGCAGGTATGTTCAAGTTGCATGCAATTTGCAACTTGCATACAAGTAACTTGCCTAATGGAATCGCGCCTTTAGATATCGAGGATTTTGTTTGCAGTCACATAAACTTAAACATCGATGTCGTGTAGAAACCGAGTAGGGGTATAGATTCAATATAACTGCTGTACCCCTAACAGGTTAGCCCACTACTATCTTAGACTGCATCATCACTTAACATCAGGTGAGTACAGTCAAAGGCTAACTTGTAGTGGAATAAATAAAATCTGCATTAAAACTAAATTTTAAGTCTCATAAGCAGTTATATTAAACCCATACCCTTTAATCGGTTTCTACGCGGCATTGTACCAGAACGCTCAGTGGCTTGGCGGTAAGTCTTTGCCTTTTAGTGTGGTAACTTGTTAATGTTATGATATTATCTACTTATTCTAGATAACGATAATAATATAAGATTAGATGGTACCTCACCTGTCCAAGTCGACCGGCACAGCTAGGCTGAGTGACTCGTCCCATGTCCCTTGAAGCACCACACTCTTGGAGTTTAGCCTCGCGTCCGCATCACACTCTATACGACCCGCTACCACTACTCCCGTCTAGAAACCATTATATAACATCCATACTAATATTCACTCTATACGACCCGCTACCACTACTCCCGTCTAGAAACCATTATATAACATCCATACTAATATTCACTCTATACGACCCGCTACCACTACTCCCGTCTAGAAACCATTATATAACATCCATACTAATATTCACTCTATACGACCCGCTACCACTACTCCCGTCTAGAAATCATTATATAACATCTATACTAATATTATAGATGCGAAAGTGTGTCTGTCTGTCTGCTACGCTTTCCCGGCCCATCTTTTCAAATGCTGAAATTTGGTATAGAGGTAGGTTATATCCCGGGGACGGACATAGGCTACTTTTTATTCCGGAAAATGAAGGAGTTCCCGCGAGACTCAAAAAACCTTGATCCACGCGAACGAAGTAGCGGGCATCATCTAGTATAATATAAAAATGCGAAAGTGTATTTAGGCGAAGCCCATACTGCGATGCGTCCCGCGGAGTTGCCTCGTTGGTCTAGTGGTTAGCATGTTCAAATGCGGCCGATGAGATCCCGGGTTCGAGTCCCGGGTCGGGCCATAATTAAGTATTGGGTTTTTCTGTCTAAAAATTCTCAGTACTAGCCCGGAGTTAGGAAGTTAGTGGTGTTTCACCCCCGTGCCTCGGAGAGCACGTTAAGCCTTCGGTCCCGGTTATTATCACTAACATGATAATAGTCGTTAAAGCCCGCCAACCCGCATTGGAGCAGCGTGGTGGGTCTAAGCTCTAATTCCCACTCTCCTATGAGTGGAGGCCTGTGCCCAGCAGTGGGACGTTAATGGGCTGTAGTGGTGGTTGACCAAATGATACCTATCATGTGCCCCTAGGCTAAGAGAATGGTTCCGATTAGAGAGTGAGTAAACAAAGGCGTGACGTTTTATTTAAATTCTGAATATAATACTAATTAATTAACCCCTTCTAATATGCTATCATCTATCAACTACCAATTGGTACCTACCTGAGTTTTGTGCCTCACTGAAGAGGATTCTGTGAACCCATTTTTCTTCATGATGCATTGAGATATGTAGCGGATGTGGTTGTCAAATGTACTCGCCTTTTCGTGCAACAGTTCAAAACCGAACCTGTAGAAATAACCGTGAATAATAATTTAATTGAAAAAGATACAAAAATAGTTAGCTGCCTTATCTAATTTTTAACAGACTTCCAAAAAAGGAAGAGGTTCTCAATTTTTTTTTTTGTATGTCGGTTCATATCTCCGTGGTTTCTGAACCGATTTGAAAATATTTTTTTTCTGTAAGTACAAATCATACCCATAGATAGATAGATAGATAAACTCTTTATTGCACACACTTAGAACAAGGACAATAAACAGAAAGATTAAAAGATACAACAGAAGGGTGCAAAGGCGGTCTTATTGCTAAAGCAATCTCTTCCAGACAACCTTTGGCGAGAGGAGATTAACAAACAAGAGCGCGGGATAGTGCAACGTCTAAAATATATAATAAATATATGTACATACAAAAATACATACATATATACCCATGTGAAATGGTGGCAAGAATACTGGCGGCATTTCCGAGCTGAACAGCCTAGCTGACTCCTCGCGCAATAACTGAGCCCACCCTTATCACCAAAAAATAAGATGGGAGTTGGGACGTACTTTGTAAGGAACATTAATCAAAATGAACCAGAAAAAGGTACAAATTCACTATTCCTTGATTCTATTTGCCACTTGATAGATTCACGACTGCGCATTTGTTTTATTGAATAGCGAAAAATACCATAACAGTAGGTATATTATTATTTTACTCTCAAGGTCTTTCAATCTGTATCTGACCATTCCCTTTTCCATCTGCGAAGCTTATTTTGTCAAAATTTTGGTAGCTAGCTAGCAGGTGTCATCCTAGCTTAGAATTTCTATAATATTAGTGTTTCTCACACTAGGACAGCTTCTAAACTTACTTATATGGCTAGCCTATCATTGTGGCCTGTTAGGGTATATTATTGTGGAATAGCGGTCAAAAGACGTTCCGGGCGCGAATCCCAGAGAGACGAAGGTTCAAATCCTGCCGGTTCTGCAATTTTTATTTATTATGTATTTAAATAAGTTTACAATTTACATACATACATATTATAATCACAACATTTCATAAGTGGCACAAGTTTCCTGTATGAAATAAATAAACCATTTTATTGTATTGTATTATAAATCCGAAAGTGTGTTTTGAAAGTGTTTGCTACGATTTCACGCTCCATCTTTTATACAAGACCTTATAATCCACGCGAAGTCGCGGACACGCTAGTAGCTGATAATCTCATGTTTAAAAGAATTCCCATACTCACATAGCTTTAGTATACAGGTCCCCGTCATCGTTGCGCAGTTGCGATATGTTGAGCTCGAGCAAATCGTTAGCAGAAGTGGGTTTGGATATAGCAGCCAGCAGTTTTTCATCCCCGTACGAATGCACTACGGAACCCTGATTCGTGCGGGAACTGTATTTGCCTGAGCGATCCCTGTATTTTGAAAATCATTAAACACGAAAACGCACGAAGCGCTTTGCGTCTTCATTCCTCATTCGCATGGCTATAATATGGTCTGGAATACTCTACCAAAAACTGTGTTTCCCACCAATTACAATCCGGGTATCTTTAAATAAAGAGCGAATAGGCATCTTCTAGGCAAGCGCGTCCCATCTTAGGCCGCATCATCACTTCCCATCAGGTGTGATTGTGGCCAAGCGTAAGAATATTATGAATAATATAAAAAAACAAGGTAAATAACTTACATACTATGAGCTTACACTTACATACGATTTAAGAAAAATCTGAGGTTAAAATGTATAAGTACCTACTTACTCTTCATTAAACCTAAAAAAAATCCGTGATACAGATTGAAACGGGATTTTGCGCTTGCTACACTGTGCACCGTATCATGCAACTTATTAACATGTTCGAATTATGTATGAACATGAGGAGCATGTGAGGAGCATAATCTCTTCTGCAGATTACTCGATAGGTGTAACTTGAAAATACATGGATAAGCACACTCATACAAGTCACTCACACACAAACACCCATAACACACACACTAGCTTTCACCAGGGCTGTAGCTAGAGTCGAATTTCAGGTAGGGCAGAAGTTAAAAAAAATAATATTATAATTGATCTGCCCTCGCAGCACGGGCTCCTAACTCAATCACCATGTATATTACTGACCTCGTTGGTCTAGTGGTTAGCATGTTCGACTGCGGCCGACGAGGTCTCGGGTTCGAGTCCCGGGTCGGGCCATAAGAAGCGTTGGGTTTTTCTGACAAGAAATTCTCAGTACTAGCCCGGAGTTAGGAAGTTGGCGGTGTTTCACCCCCGTGCCTCGGAGAGCACGTTAAGCCGTCGGACCTGCACCTGATCTCTCTCCGGTCGTGTCGGATTTTCCGTCCCATCGGGCTACGAGAGTAAAGGAACAGAGAGTGCACCTGTGTTTGCGCACACACTTGTGCACTATAATATCTCCCGCGCAGATGGCTAATCTCTGTGGAGATTGGCCGCCGTGGCTGAAATTCAGTCGGGAGGACATTATTATTATATCACTGACCTCTAAGTCAGTAATGTACATTCAATAGCTATTGGTGGATAAAATATAATTTCTGTGACAGGAATTATTAAATGGATGGATCTGAGAATTATTAAATCCTCAATGATGAAGGACAAGCAAACAAAATGGTTGAACTTCCAGATTAGGATATAAAGATCCATGTCTGAGTGAGATTGAGGTAGTAATTAATTGTTGGGTGGGGTGATACGAGTAAATAGATACGACCAATATAGACCCATCGCTTCATGTGATGGCGCTTCAAATGCCATCTATACACAGAACAAAGAATTATTATGAAAATATGAATGTCAACTGTGGTATGTTTGGAAAAGTTTAGATACCTATCGCTACAATTTTTTTAAATCTCAAACTATAAACTAACTATTATTTATAATAATTTATCTTAGTTTTTGGTATTTTTAACGGCCGTCGCTATCACCCTTGCATGCCTGCATGATTAGTTATTGGAAGAGCTAGGCCTTCTGACACAAGTATTCTTATGCTTAAACAGAAGGCCTCAGCCACAATGATTTGTTAATAATGTACCTATTTTAACTGCCTCGTTGGTCTAGTGGTTATCATGTTCGACTGCGGCTGACGAGGTCCCGGGTTCGAGTCCCGGGTCAGGCCATAATTAAGTGTTGAGTTTTTCTGATTAAGACATTCTCAGTACTAGCCCGGAGTTAGGAAGTTGGCGGTGTTTCACCCCCGTGCCTCGGAGAGCACGTTAAGCCGTCGGTCCCGGTTATTATCACTAACATGATAATAGTCGTTAAAGCCCGCCAACCCGCATTGGAGCAGCGTGGTGGGTCTAAGCTCTAATTCCCTCTCTCCTATGAGAGTGGAGGCCTTTGCCCAGCAGTGGGACGTTAATGGGCTGTAGTGGTGGTACCTATTTTGAAATAAATCAATTTTCATTTTCATAATAATTTTAGTTGTTAAAGTGTGTAAGATCTAAATATTACTTACACATTTGGCGAATATGTGACTGGTTGTAGTTCAATCTGGTTTGAAGCTTGCTCTGTAGGTTCTAATTTAACTCTCTGAAATAATAAAAGTTTCATACAAGTTGTTTCTATGATAATTATTTTGATTTTGCAAACATACAGCAATGTAACAGACAGGTTATACAAAATAACAAAACATATCTTAAGTTACTAAGTAAGTTTGTAAAATTACTTTGTTAATATCCAAGATTTTGCAATTATACAAGGTTCAACATTTTTTCAGCCCTAGGTAAAAATAGGAAAAGTTATCTATGGGAGTTAATGTGTTCCCTCTCATATTGTTGCTTGTTTGCAATTTATGATAAGAGCACAAGTAGTTTTCAAAAATTAAAATAGTGTTTATAACAAGTCCACAACTGAATTGAATAGGTACATGAACTATGTGTTAATCAAAATTTTGTAAGATTTTCCACAAATTTTTGAATTACTAGCACTAGCTGATACCCGCAACTTTGGCCGCGTGGATTGAGGTTTTTTGGTTAATAACTCCTCCTTAATTTTCCGGGATAAAAAGTAGCCCATGTGCTATTCCAGACTAAAATCTAGTCTGTTCAGCCGTTCTGGCGTGATTTAGTAACAAACAAACGTCCATCTATCCATCCAAACTTTCGCATTAGTATATTTTAACGTGTAAACTATCGTGAGTGATATTCATTATAACTATACATAACTTCCGGATAAACTCACGTGTTATGTCGGAAAATGCCGATGTCGAGAAGCGGCCGCGTCGCGCGAACAGGCTCATGAATAAGGGCCCCGAACGGGTTCAAAACTAGTCGGGCATTTTCCGACATAGGTAACACGTGAGTAGTATAGATTATTATTTCTTCTTGTTTGCATTGTTTCTTACCTCCTTGCTGTCAGCGCCATTGCAGATGGAGTTGATGGCTGCAGACGAGTATGGATCTAGTCATGATGAGACCATCACATGAACCAGAAGCAAACTCGCCCACAAAGATCATCAAGTCAAGTCAAGTTGATGTTTTATAAGATACTTGAACGTGGTGGTACGTGGTTTGAACTGTACGTTGATCAGTCAGTCAGTCAATCAGTCCCCTTTTCCTTTTATATATTTAGATATATTTTGGAGTGTGTGCTCTGGAGTGCAAGACATTGTATCTTTTACTATACATGTCTTATATAAATCTCAAATGTTTTGTTTCCAAACATATTAGGTACTTATGTTTTGAAATTCTCTTCCAATATGTTTCCTTCACAATTTTTCTGTTTATGAAAGTTTCTTCCTGAACTAAGTTGGTCTGATTACTTCTGTTCCCCGTCTTCTTTGCAATGTTGATGGCCCTCCCGGCAATCAATGAGTGTAGATCTAGTCACAGGTGGATACTGTGCCACTAGATATAAACCCATTCACTGCCAGAAGGAAGCTCTTCTCCCTTGATGCCTTAACGTAACATTCTGTGCCTAGTTCTGATGCTTATATCTAAAGCCTAAAGTTAGGCTATAAAATGATTTTGTAAAGTGTAAGCCTATGTCACCCGGACATTAATAACAAATTGTTTATATTGGATAGAAGCAGGTGTTACTTTGCAGAAGTCCATGATAATGAAAGAACTGGAAGTTTAATTTGCTATAATCCATCACAATAGGTGGACTATGTCGTGGATTATGTGTGGAGGATTTGTGTGGTGTGGTGAATATCGCAAGCTACAAGTGCAAGATACACACTGTAAGTACCAGATAGATTTACCTATTGTAGCGGATTATAGCGAATTAAACTTCCAGTTCTTTCATTAACATATTGATTGACACCTCATTCATCAAAATCAGCTTAGTGTTTTAAGCACTACAGTGGAACATACATAGACAGCTAGAAATAACCCTTCCTTTAGGCTTTGCCGTAGTCAGATAAAATAATGAATCAGTTTCAATGTTAACACCATCGGCACACTTAAAATGTCAAACTTATGATATTATATTATATTTTTTATAGCCTATAAAACATGTTTTGGATTATGTTTTCTAGTATAAAAAAAATAACAGGTAGTTAAAAATCAAGTAAGAAGTTTTTGCAAGTCGCTAGCGTTACCTATAGTTTAAAGTTATGTGACATGGCCTTTACATACGAGAAAGATTTGTAATGACCAAATATCATGTTTTTGTTTGGACCAAAGAATGCATTGAAAAAAATCTTAAATGTACATGAATAAAAACATGGTGTTAAACTTACCTTTGGAGTATCACTCATGTAATTTGAGAGAACTTCATTTTCTGATCTGATTGCTAAGAAATATTGCTGTAAAGTTTCTAACACAGGATATCAATATCAGGCTCTTGAATTAGAAAAAACACTGTTTCGAACTTCAGTTTCGTATGCATAATATAAAGTTGATAAAAAATACACGTGGAGAAACCTCGAAAAGGATACTGAATAGAGGCGGGCGCGCCGTATACTATCAAACTTGTGCCGGTAGTTTGAACTTCATTAGCAGGAGCGTTTCGACTCGCCGACCGTTTACCAAATTCCCTTTTCTCGAGCAAATTTAAGTTCTCTAACGTAGGCCCAGCTCCGTTTAAAGCCGTCAAACTGAATGCCATCCATTGTTCGATAAATGTTTCAGCATCCACATCGTATTCAGCGCACAAACTTACACCTTGAAAGACATAAGACTTGAACAACCTTGAAAACTAATAATTTAACAAAACTTTATTTCAACAACAATTAACTTTTATCAAGTGGAACTTTCAAACTCAAGACAGGGTGTCATACAAAATATGTATGTATAGAAGTTTATTCCTTACTTACATTTGCTCAAAACGTCTTTAGATACTTCTATACCTAAAAATTGAAACTGCTCAGTCACCAATTCTTCGGTAGCCATTTTCTTGATAAAATTGAAAGAGCGGAGCGAATGAAGGAAGCACGAAGTAAAAAGAGCGCCAATTAAAAAATAGCTAAGCGTCAGAAAGTTTTGACCATAGACAAAGATATTAAATCTGTGGCCATAGACTATATCAATAAAAAATAGAATACAGACACAGAACAGAATACAGTGGATTGTGTACGTAGGTTGTCACTAGTTTGGACTCAGAATTTGGATTTTTCTGTGGATTTTTCTAGTGATAGAAAGGTAGGGAGCAAGAAGGAAGATTCCTTGTTCTGTCCTTTGTTATGTACCTACACAGCCATACAAACCATTGTATGTATGTGTGTACCTATATACAAAATCAAAGGTTCTGTCTACGTTTTCAACCATAGGTTGCTCTGTCTCTGTGCTCTGTCTACGTTTTCAACCAACTTCAGAAAAGTAAGTAGCCTACGAGAGAATGAGATAAAAATATAACTTGTACCTATTCTATCTCATTCTCTCGCAGGCTAAATCGATTTATGAATATCTGTATTTGAAGCGAAACTTCTTGAGAATAGCTGTGATTTAAAAATTCGATGAAACAAAAAGTCGTTTCATCGAATTTTTAAATCACAACTATTCTCAAGAAGTTTCGCTTCAAATAATTATGGTCCAAGCAAACCATAGCTGAAGAATTTTGATGTTTTGACAGATGTACTATGATTCACGATTAAACGATTTAAGCATAGAAATATGTTAGACGGCAGTCGTAATTCCTTCTTCCATGGATTTAAGTGTTCGAGCCGTCGCTTGAACCACATGTGAGAGATACACCTGTCAATATTCGTCATCTTGCTCCTGTCTATGGTGCCTGAGTAGTGTATACGCCATGGAAGAAGGAATTACGACTGCCGTGTATACGCTATCTCTGTCCCTGTCTTGCCTGTCATGCGTCTCGAAACTCGAAAGTCGAAGGTCAGCGCGGGCGGCCCTTTGGGCCTTTCCATCAGTAGGTACGCTTTCAATATTCGTTATGAGTGTACGTGCAGTACGATAAATTACTCAGTGGGAATTCTATTCCTTAAAAGTGAGTATTACAATTACGCCTATTATTCGGCAACCATAACCCGCTCGGCGCCCAAGGGCCCAGCGACGAAACATTTGTGCTCGGCGCCCATTGGCCCAGCTACAAAAGTAGATATGCACTTCAAACATATCGTCATATCTCAATAGCCGTCTCAATCGATACGTCGCGTCGTCTCCACGAAACGACACGTCGCCTGACGCCTCGATCCGATCGACGCGTCGCCTCCACTGAATCGGCACGCCGCCTCAATCGGCACGCCGCCTCAACCGGCACGTCGCCTCAACACAATCAGCGCGTCGCCTCGAAAAGGAAACTACGCGTCGTGTCAGGGGACACGGAATGATATGTCGTCTAGAGTCTATGTCCAATGTACTCTGTGGTCTCGGTTGAGGCGACACTGTGAGGCGACATCGCGTAACCTTGATATTTATATGTCTGTGCGCTCGGCACACCCTCGGCAGCACCTATGTTGCGTCCATAGACACGTCACGTGACCAGGCAACCCCAAGGGAAAGGGATTCGCGAGTGTGTCGTCGCATCAGTTGCGTTAAGGGCGCGCCTATTCAACCTTTGCCTTTATTTCCAGAAATGCCGGAATTAGTTCGGATGGGAGATCTAGCATCCAAGCCACCGGAGGAGGAAAGTGAAGCATTTAAGGCGATAGTCGCCTCAATCGACTTAAATTTCCCGGAGGGTTGGCGCGAATGGGCGGTCTTCAACTTCTCCTTTAGGGATTTATTTGGCGGAGACCAACTGCCCCAAACAATCGAAGTCAAATTAAGATTTGCAATCCCTACAGTGGATTTGGCTCGAGCTTCGACCCGGCGACTTGCTCCATCTTCAACAACGAGTTTAACCCAGGGCAGTAGCGACCATCTACTGGCTACAGTACTGAGTCAGCAAACTGAGCTTCTCAACAGGATGCTCGGTATGCAGTCGGAACAAAATGAACATGTCAGGCAACTCCTTCAGCAGCGGGGGGAATCCTCGAATCAAGCCAGCGCAGGAGATGCTGACCTGGACAAATCGTTTGAATCCCTACCAGACAGCACATGTTCGGGAAAAGAATCTAATTGTCCATTGGAACAATCGGAGGAAACAGAACTGCGCTCTGCAATCGCCGATGCCCAAAAGAAACTGGCGAGACTACAAAGGGCTAGAAGCCCCGAATCCGAGTTGAATTTTGACTTCACCCCTACAGCATCGGGACAGGAACCAAAAATTGCTAAGGCTGATCCGGAGGTGCTAAAACATGGCATAAATTGCCAAAAGTTCCGTGACACCGATTGGCGCAATGTTCTGTATGCCGAAACCCAGAAGCAATTTCAGGCTACCCCAGCCTTTGTTGCGCTGAAGCCAAATAACCTATTGGCAGGGATAACCCCCGAGTGGAAATCGAATTCCATTCTTGAAAGATTCGACACGACATTAGGAGCCATAACTAACGGGCTTATTCAACAAAGGCTGGTCTTTCAGAACCTCCTGGAAAGCCTTCCAGCGGACATGAAGAAGAAAGTTGGAGAAAACTTTATTACTGCAGACTCTAAATTCAGAAAAACTTCCGACTCCTTATTGCAATATGTTTGCGGCCGCCGAGCGGAAGTGCTGCAACATCGCAGAGAAATTTACAAGCCCCAAAGCAAAGCTCATGAGATTCCACCCTCTGAAACACACCTCTTCGAGGAAAAGGCTTTCGCGGAAGCAGTTAAAGAGCAGGGAGGGATCCATAAATTTTTTTTTCAAAAAAACGACAGAATACCGCAAGCAAATATTCGCAGGCAAGAGAGAAAAACAAGGGTCAACGTAGCACACCATCAAGCTATCAAGATTCGAAGGCCGCAAAAAGAGGCTATTTCTCCAGCAAAAGAAAGGAAGCGGACAGACCCCCTCAAAAACCGGCAAATCAAAATACCTCTATGGGGAAAAAATGGGGGGGGAGGGAAGAACAAGTGACTGTTTCAAAGCGGGCTGCCTCGCTCATTACACATCACACTGGAGCGGTGCACCCGAAAGCATTTTGAAGATAATCAATGGCTACAGAATCCCCTTTCGGAAAGTCCCTCCATTAACAAAGTTCACCAAAGCAAGTATCGAAAAGTTTCAGACAAAATGTTCCAAGCAGATGTCTTTCGAAATGCAAAAATTATTGCAAACCAATGCCCTTCAGGAGGGTTCACATCAAACCGGATTTCTTTCAACCCTATTTTTGAAAAAGAAATCGAGTGGGGAAAACCGGCCCATCTTCAACCTCAAGAGACTAAACGATTACGTCTCTGATCCAACCTTTCGACTTGTAAACCAACAGCAAATCCCATTGCATTTAAAAAGCAGAGACTATATGATGAAAATAGACATCTCCCAAGCATACTTCCATGTGCCGATTGTGCCGAACCACCGCAGGTTCCTTGCCCTATCATATCAGGGGAAGGTTTACGAAATGGCATGCCTCCCTTTCGGCCTGGCGAGTGCACCTTCAGCCTTCGCAAAAGTAACGAACTGGATTGCACATCAATTACGACAAAACCGTCTGCGAGTTCTGGTCTACTTGGACGATTTTCTGCTCATCCACGAAGACCCCGCAACTCTGGAAAATCAGGCGAAATTCGCAATGGGTTTCCTGAAGAAACTGGGATGGCAGGTGAATCGAGCAAAATCATCTTTAGTAGCTACGAACAGGCTAGAGTACTTGGGAATCACCTGGGACACAAAAGAAAACACCAAGAGCCTGTCAAAAGCCAAAGTCAACCAGCTAAAATCTACTATATTAGACCTCCTACGGGAAAACCGATGGAGCTGGCAAGGAGCGAAAGTAGTTTTGGGCAGGTTAAAATGTTGTATAGGTATAAAACCTCTTTGTATTTTATAGTAGATTAGATGATTAAAGAAATATATGTCAGTGCGAATAAAATCAACGGATTGTCATTTCCTATAAAATTAATACGTATTTAAAATATTATAAATACTTAACATTTTGGCGACGAGATCTCAAAAATGTCGGCTACGCGTGTGGGCATTGGGTTATTAGTAAGTTTTGACCACAATTTACAACAGAATCTACAACATTACAAAGTACTAAAGTTCCAAAGGGAAAAAGATGAAATCGAAGTAAGTTTGGAACGCACATATCCAGCTGTGTTTACTGATAAATTAGGAACTTTTAATAAATATAAGGTGAGTTTACAATTAAAACCGGACTCTAAACCTATTTTTTGTAAAGCGAGGCCAGTACCCTTTGCTTTAAAAGAAAAAGTAGACAAAGAAATTGATCGTTTACTAGATTTAGGAGTTATACAAGGTGTGGATCACTCTACGTTTGCATCACCTATTGTTCCAGTTTTAAAACCAAACGGCTCTATCAGAGTATGTGCTGATTTTTCAATTACCATTAATAAACAATTAATTGTTGAACAGTACCCATTACCAACGGTAAAGGAGTTATTTTCAAAAATATACGGCGGCCAGCAATTCACGAAATTAGATTTATCGATGGCTTATGCACAGTTGGTTCTAACAGAAGAGTCACAAAACATTACATGTATAAATACACATCGTGGACTTTTTAAATATACAAGACTAGTTTTTGGTCTTGCTAGTGCTGTCGCGGCACCTCCGCGAATGTAAATATTGTACATAGCAACACTGGCACTATATAGTGAGTATGTCTATGGTTTCTATCAGCAGAGTCAAGTTCATACTTGTCCGTAATATGACAGCTATAAGCGCGGTAAAATATTTTCCTCTCAACGTTTGCATGCACCATCTCAAGTGTAGTTTCGTAGTAAATATTAAAGTCAGTGTTAAAGTGCTGGACGATTGTCAACGGGCAGTAACATCCACGCCGATGATAGCTAAGTGCCTCAGGTTTACTTGTTAATGTCGAAAGCTTCTCTAACTAAAGTGTAATAATGATATAATGATCTGACCCGGAGTTACGTACTGTTGCTAAGTACAACCAGTGGAGGTCCGGTTCCTCTTATCATGGAATCGGACATAACGGCATTGCCCTGTTGCAAAGCCATGTAAGCAAAGTTGAGAATGATCTTGGCCCGCCACAATAGGCGGGCCCGTCCAACCAAAAGATTGGACAACTACCGGTAGTTAGGGATGACCTCAGGCGGTACATGTCACCATGCACCGCGAGGGCGGCATTTGGCCAGAATGGTAGCTTGCCGTGGTGGCCTATACACAACCCCGTTATTCGGTTACTAGTGGGTATGGATTTAGGGTCCAGACACTAGTCATTCTAGACCGAGAAAGATCGCTCATTCGCTCATTACGGGTCCAGATTATACGTAGAGTCATGACAGTAAAGTAATTTATAACATAACACATTGCTAGTGTTATCCATGTATGAACTTTAGGCACTTAACGATTCCAGCAGTCCGAATCATAGTGGAATTAACTATTACAGATGGCGAAACAATAGCACGATAGACATTTGGAGACTGGACTCCAACTGCTGGTACAAGGGACTCTGCAAGTGGCAGAATATAAGGTGAGAGTAACATGTTGCAATAACTTGATTATTAAATAGAACTAAGGCAATCTGTATCACCATCTGTAAGACTCAGTTGGCAGTCTTAACCCCCCAAATAGAGATGGCGACAAGTGCACCTGCTATATTTCAGAGAGCTATGGATTGTTTGCTTGCTGGTATGGATGGGGTACTTGTTCTTCTGGACGATATTTGGATTACTGGTAAAACGAAGGAAGAGCATTGTGAAAGATTATATGCTGTTTTAGATAGACTAAGAGATGCAGGCTTAACATTACAAAGGGAAAAGTGTAAATTTTTCCAAAATGAAGTGACTTATTTAGGATATATTATCGATAAGAATGGGTTAAGGAAATGTCCTGACAAAGTGAGGGCTGTTATGGAGTCTTCCATTCCGGACAATCTTAATAAGTTGCAATCATTTTTAGGGTTGGTCAATTACTATCGCAACTTTATTCCTAATGCTTCTAGTTTGATGAGTCCACTTTACAACCTACTTAAAAAATCTACGCAATGGCGTTGGACATCAGAACACACAAAGGTATTTAATAAAGTAAAGGAACTATTGTGTTCAGATAATGTGTTGGTGCATTTTAATCCGGAGGCTAAAATAATTTTGACAGTTGATGCATCGCCATATGGGTTAGGAGCAATTTTATCACAAATTTCAGAAGATGGTATAGAAAGGCCTATTGCGTATGCTTCTCGTACCCTGAATGCAGCCGAAAAAAACTACTCGCAAATTCAGAAAGAAGCAACGGCTATTGTTTATGGCGTTCGTCATTACCACCAGTATTTGTATGGTAGATCAACGCCATTTATTTTGCGAACAGATCATAAGCCACTTCTGTCAATATTTGGGCCATACCATGGTATACCGGAAATTTCAGCGAATCGCCTTCAAAGATATGCCATATTTTTGAACGCTTATAATTTTATTATTGAATATGTGAAAAGTGCTCATAATAATGCAGATTTTTTGTCACGTTCTACGTTATCGAAGGAACGGGAAGGTGAAAATATAGGTTGTGACGAGGCAGAAAAAGATTTAGCAACGTATATGAATTTTGTTGTAGATGGCAGTTTACCGATAACTTTAAAGGAGTTACGTAAAGAGACAAAAAATGATGGTACTTTTTCTACAGTCACGAAGTATGTGTTGACGGGTTGGCCTTCAAAAGTGACAGATAATTGTTTAAAGCCATTTTATTTATGTAGAAATCAGCTCTCATATGAAAATGGGTGTTTAATGCGTGGTCATAAAGTCATTATACCGGAGTCTTTAAGATTTCGTATGTTAAAGGATCTTCATCAATCTCATTTAGGTATAGTAAAAACAAAAGCAGAAGCTCGAGCTAGGTTTTGGTTCCCTGGTATCGATAAAGCAATTGAAGAGCTTATAGGGTCATGTGAAATATGTTCACAATTTCGTCCAACTCCCTCACGAGCGCCTTTGGCAACTTGGAATTACCCTGCTGAACCTTTTACTAGAATTCATATAGATTTTTTAGGTCCTTTATATGATTGTTCGTATTTGGTAATTGTAGATGCTCATACAAAATGGGTAGAAGTTTATAACATGAAAAAATCCACATCTTCAGAAGCTGTAATCGAAAAGCTTTTTGATTTCATGTCTAGATTTGGAACGCCACTTACCATCGTAAGTGACAATGGCATGGCTTTTTCTTCAAATATATTTGAAAAAATGTGTGTTTCAAATGGTATTACTCATATTACGTCTCCACCATATAGTCCAGCTAGCAACGGACAAGTTGAAAGTTTCGTTAAGATTATAAAAAAGGGTATCAAATCGTGTTTCATCAATAGCAGCGGTGAAGCTGATCGGAAAGTCAAACTTTTAAAATATCTTTTTGATTACAGGAACTCCATCCATACTACAACGGGAAAATCCCCTTCACAATTAGTATTTGGGCGGAATTTAAGAACACGTCTTGATTTGTTAAAACCAAATTCATCTTCTTTGGAAGATGATCTGTCTGATCACGTAAAAAGTAAACAATTGTTACAGGCAAAATATTATAAAGGGCATAATGAGGAACTTTTTGAAGAAGGTGATAATATTTTATATAAAAAATTTAAAGGTAATAATAAATTTTCATGGGAAAAAGGGGTCATAGTAAGGAAATTGGGTAAAGTTGTTTATTTAGTTAAGGACATTGTGTCAGCAGATTGTGTTAAAAAACATAAGAATCAAATAGTTTTGAACAGATATACAAATAATGTGCCACAAATAGAGTATGATAGCATATCTTTAAGGGATTTTTCAGTGGACGAGAATTCCAATCAGCATGTTGAAAATAATAGCAGGGAGGAAGAATGTAATGTTGTAGATTCTGTTGTTGAAAATGAATTTCATGATGCTGTTGATACTGTAGGTCCATCAAACATGGTACTTCGTCCACGAAAACCTATTAATTATAAGGAGTAGGAATATGTTTTATTTTTGTAAGAATACATGTTTGTGTTTTATCGTTTTGTTTAAAGGTACTATAATGCAAATTAGAAGGGAGGAATGTTGTATAGGTATAAAACCTCTTTGTATTTTATAGTAGATTAGATGATTAAAGAAATATATGTCAGTGCGAATAAAATCAACGGATTGTCATTTCCTATAAAATTAATACGTATTTAAAATATTATAAATACTTAACATAAACTTTGCATCGTTAGCAGTGCCGTTAGGCAGGCTTCATTGCCGCACGCTACAGAGACTGTCGAAGCGGCTACCCTGCAACGACCCTCGTCGGATGTTTCCCTTGCCAGAACCGATTCGGAAAGAATTAAAATGGTGGTCAGCGAACGTCCACAAGAGTTCTCCTATCCACTTCGAAGATCCATCGGTCTTTATTGCGACAGATGCAGCAGATCTGGGATGGGGTGCTGTAGTGAACAGCAACTATGTTTGGGGGATATGGTCACCAGCTCAGAAGAAGTGGCACAGCAATATGAAGGAACTTTGGACAATACTAGAGGTCCTTCAACAACTCAACTTGGAAATAGTGGAAAAAACAATAATCCTTCAGTCAGACTGTAATGTAAAAACCTACACACGGTGTCGCCTCGGGCGCCCCGGCAGTAATAAACCAACTGAGTTAACAGACGGTCGTTTCATTGTGTCCGCTTTTACCTATGTACACACCATTCTGGCGACGAGGTACACGTCACCAACGCGTAAAAAAATAAATTATCTATAAAATGGCGTTATATATCGGAAGTATTAGTGTCTTCGACCACAAAACACAAGAGTGGCAGGTATTTCTTGGCAGACTAAACCAGTTTATGAAATTAAATAAAGTCGAAGCGGATAAGAAATGTGCATTATTATTGACACATTTATCCGATGAAACATACCGTTTAGCAAGGAACCTCGTATTACCCAAGGACTTAGACGAGGTAAAGTACGATGAGTTGGTAGAAAAGCTCAACCAACATTTCAAACCGAAGAAATCAACATTAGTTGATAGGGCGAAGTTTTACGACGCAGCAATTATTGAAGGGGAAAGTATCGAAAACTGGGCGGCGCGGTTAAGAGGCCTCGCCGTATATTGTGAGTTCGATGCAGACATGTTGGAGACATTGTTGCGTGACAAATTCGTCTTAGGCTTGAAGGTTGGACGTGAACGGGATCGTCTTTTCGAGCAAGATTCGAAAACATTGACGTTTGCAAAGGCAGTAGAAATCGCTCAACAAGCGGCATGTGTGCGGGCAGCTCGATGCGGTAACGATGGTGCAAGTTCTTCGGAGACTGGTATTAAGGAGGAACCAGTGTACAAGGTCCAGGAGCGACGTACTAACGATGCGGCATCATCGCGCGATAGTGGTGATAACAATAGTGAGCGTTGTGCGGTGTGTGGTTTGAGGAACCATAGTAAAGCTCGCTGTCGTTACAAAAACTTCCGGTGCCAAAATTGTGGCCAAAAGGGACATTTAAAAAAAATGTGTTCTCTCAAGCAAAGTGGCAAAACCCATTTGCATAATTTAGGAGTGATGTCTGAAGAAAACGATGATCACAATAGCTGTAAGGAATGTGATATGTTTAATATGAGGTATGTAAATAGTGAGCCTATAAAAATAACTGTACACTTGAATAACATAAATTTACAGATGGAATTGGATACGGGTTCAGGTGCAAGTGTTATTTCAAAGGCCCTTTACCTTGATCATTTTCAGAATTATAAATTGAATAAAGCTGATTTAAGCATGTGTCTGTACAATGGGCACAAAATTGTGCCCATGGGATTTTTTTTATTGCAAAGTATTGTACCTAGGTATTAGTCAAGAGGTTAAATTTTATGTCATTCAAGGTGGAGGACCCCCACTACTTGGTAGGGACTTTATGTCAAAATTTAATGTATATCTTACTTCTACGAAATTAAATAAAATGTGTATTAAAAGCAAAGGTGTCGAGGAGGTGCAGCTATTACTAAACGAATTCCCAGACCTCTGGAAGGATGAGCTGGGTTGTTTTAATAAATTTGAAGTAGATCTACAACTTAAGGATGATGCTAAACCAATTTTTATTAAACCTCGTTCAGTACCATTTGCATTAAAGAATAAAGTTGAAGACGAATTAGACAGGTTAGTTAAGCTAGGTATTTTAATACCAGTAAATTTTTCAGATTTTGCGACACCTATCGTGCCAGTTTTGAAAGAAAATGGCAGCGTAAAAATAGCAGGTGATTTCTCTTGCACTTTAAATAAAATTTTAAAAATTGATAAATACCCATTACCGCGGATCGAAGAGGTATTCGCAAAAATTGGCGGAGGGTCGCATTACTCGAAATTAGATTTAAGTAATGCTTATAACCAATTTCGACTTTCTAGCGGGTCACAAGGGCTTACTACAATAAATACTCAAAAGGGGTTGTTTAAATATACTAGGCTGGTCTATGGGCTAGCAAATGCACCTGCCATTTTCCAACGGGCAATGGAAACGTTGCTGACTGGTTTAGAAGGTGTAACATGTTGGTTAGACGATGTGTGCGTTACAGCGCCGACGCGAGAATTGCATTTATCACGGCTTAGAGAGGTGTTACATAGATTACAGAATGCAGGGTTGAGACTTCATAAGGATAAATGCGCATTTTTTCAAAATAGTGTTACGTATCTCGGGTATGTAATAGATAAAAACGGCCTAAAGACGTGCCCTAACAAAGTAGAAGCTATACTTAAGGCACCCACACCATTAAACGTTCTAGACATTAAAAGGTTCCTAGGCGTGGTAAACTATTACCGAAATTTTATACCTAACGCTTCCGCCCTGTTAAGCCCATTACATGAATTACTCCGCACAGATGTACCTTGGTGTTGGGGCGAACGTCAACAGAACGCATTTAATAGTGTAAAAAAAGAATTAGCCTCGGATCGTGTATTAGCGCACTTTGACCCCTCTGCCCCCCTAGTACTTACTGTGGATGCAGGTCCGTCTGGCCTAGGAGCAGTCCTCGCGCACACTGATGCCAATGGTCGTGAGCGTCCAATTGCTTTCGCATCTAGATCCTTACAAGCTAGTGAAAAGGTTTATAGCCAAATTCAAAAGGAAGCAACCGCAATTATATTTGGCGTCAAGCACTTCCATCAATATCTGTACGGAAGACAGGAACCATTTATTTTAAAAACAGATCACAGGCCCCTCCTTTCCATATTTGGCAATAAAAACGGAATATCTGTAACAGCGGCACTAAGATTACAAAGATATGCTATTATATTGTCGGCCTACAATTATACCGTTCAATATATATCATCTAAAAATAATCTAGTAGCAGATTATTTCTCTAGAGCGCCGTTACCTAAATCAACATCAACTGAAACGATCGAAGGGGAAGGGGCCGAGGAGCGGAACATATCTTTTCTGTTCCTCGACGCGGGCGCAAAACCGGTTTCATTGGACGATATGAAGCGAGAGACCGCGCGCGATAATGTTTTAGCTATTGTAATGAAATATATGAATCATGGTTGGCCGCGTAAAATTACTTGTAAATCAATATTGCCTTACTTTTACTGCAAAACGGACTTAGAAGTAATTAATGGATGTTTATTTCGTGGACATAGGATAGTGATTCCCTCCGTGTTCAGGGAAAGAATGTTGAGAGAATTACATTCGGCTCATTTCGGAATTGTTAAAACTAAACTTTTGGCACGAAGTAAGTTGTGGTGGCCGCATATACACACGGACATCGAGCGGTATATAGGCGAATGCAACGTGTGTACGTCGCTCCGCAGCGCACCTCCCCGCGCGGCGCCTGCGCCTTGGCCACAACCGACGCAGCCCTGGAGTCGAATACACATCGATTATATGAGCATAGGCGAGTATGTCTATTTAGTCGTAGTCGACGCTTTTAGCAAATGGTTAGAGTGTATTTATATGAATAGCGGCACCTCCACGACGGCATTAATAAGTAAATTAAAATATGTATTTTCTACTTTTGGTTTTCCGACCCTAGTGGTCTCCGATAACGACCCAAAAATTAATTCGATGGAATTCCATCAATTTTGTAATCAAAACGGTATCAAGTACATGACTTCTCCGGTGTATCATCCCTGTAGCAATGGACAAGCAGAAAACTCAGTCAAAATCTGCAAGAAAATGATAAAATGTATCATGAGTGACTTAACTAACTTAAAAACTCAACGTGTGATACAAGAAAAGTTATTGAGTTTTCTGTTTGAATACCGTAATACAATACATTGTTCTACTGGATCTACCCCAGCCGCGTTGATGTTCGGTCGAAATATTCGTTCAAGGTTGGATGTAATATTACCAAATAAACATGATATTATTATAGAAAGTAAAGATAAAGTTAAACTTAAGCCTAGTAGAAATTTTCAAGTAGGTGAAACAGTTTGGTCTAAGTGGTTTTCTGGAAGAAAAGCTATTTGGGAAAGAGGAAAAATAATAAAAAAAATTGGTTTAAGGATTTTTGAAGTTTATTTTGAAAAATTTGACACTGTGTGTAAAAGACACTTAGACCAAATCAGAAAGCATAAAGGGGAAGCTAATGCAGCTAGCCATAATGACGATTGTGAATATCTGCCTGCATTGACTACCCCTGATTATGAGTCATCAGAGGTTTCATCGGCATCATCTCTCACACAACCGAACTCATCTTCTAACTTGGTAGCAACTGAGTCACGTCCAATTGATGAAAATGTTAGTAGCGGTGGGGAAGATGAGGCAGACGAGGCAAGGGCTGATGCCGAAGGAACGCCTGGTTCCGCGCGCAGTGAACAATGTCCGATACAGGAGTCTGAACCTAACCCGAGCGCTCCCGGACGTTCTACAAGGCAAAGAAATAAAGTAGATTATGGAAAATACTTTTAAGTCTAATTTTTGTGTTATACTTAATAGGTATTAGATTAAGCCATTTTTATTTAGGTACAGATGTTTAGTGTTTTTATAATTAATTATTGTATCGTTCTTGTTTTAGAGTCTCAAATAAGGATGAAGGGATGTAATGTAAAAACCTACACACGGTGTCGCCTCGGGCGCCCCGGCAGTAATAAACCAACTGAGTTAACAGACGGTCGTTTCATTGTGTCCGCTTTTACCTATGTACACACCACAGACACTCGAACAAGCGTCGCTTACATCAACAAACAAGGAGGGACGAAATCCTGGACACTTCTAGAAACGACACGGAAAATCCTTCAATTCTGCGAACTACGTCGATGCCATTTGATTGCCCGCCATATTCCGGGCCTATACAATGGAATAGCGGACAGCTTATCGAGACAGAAAGGCCTGCCGGAATGGCATATGAAGCAGAATGTGATATCTATGATATTTCAGAAGTTTGGAAAACCGGAGATCGACCTGTTTGCGTCGGAGAAATCAGCGGTAATAGTAACCACTTACGTCAGCGAGAGTGTGGAAGACAAGAACAGCTTATTCACGGACGCGTTCAGCAGAACATGGCGGTACAGACTGGCTTGGATATTTCCATTCCCGTCGCTTATACCGCGTGTATTGCGACATCTTCAAACATCGGAGGGCAGATACCTTCTGATAGCCCCAATTTGGGAGAAAGCTTTTTGGGAACCAGAACTTCGCCGACGATCGGAGGGACCACCCATGCTAATACCAGACCTCCGCGAGAACCTGATAGACCTACAAACAAACCGACCTCCACCGCAAGTAGATCAGCTAAATTTGGCGGTTTGGATGGTTCGGGGTGGTCCGCACAAATAAAGGACTGGTCCGAATCGGAAATAACGTTGCTGGAATCTTCTTGGAGGAAGTCTACCTTAAAAAGTTATAAGCCTGTATGGGCTAGATGGATTAACTGGGCAAGTATTAACAATGTGCCAAGGAATAACCCATCAGCGCAAAGCCTTGCTAAATATCTGTGCTACTTACACGAGACAGCAAAATTAGCTCCAAGAACGATAGCCGTACACAAATCAGTAGTCGCAAATTTTGGAAATCCATTGCGGGCAAATGAACTAAGCTCTCATCCTCTAGTAAGGCATGTAATAAAGGGAATTTTCACGGCGAAACCCCCCTCCAAAGCAGCAATCTCTTGGAGAATCGAGGATATGATAAACTTTTTGAAAACTTACGTGATTTGCGAGGATAATCTATTCGCGGTTGCTAGACATACATCCATATTACTGCTATTGGCATCTGGAAGGAGGGTCCATGACCTCACACTCTTGTCATTAAAAAATGGAGCCTTCGAAGACAGAGGAGACGAGATTTTATTCTGGCCATTGTTCGGCTCAACAACTGACTCAGCATCTTACAGGCAGTCAGGGTGGCTGCTTAAGGAGAAGGGGAAGGATCCAACAGACTTGACATTGTCTACTGGGTCAGAAAATACATTCTTGTGTCTGGTGAATGCCGTAGAACAAGAGACATCAAAAATCTCTTTATAACTACGAGAGGAGTGATTAAACCTGCTTCGCGAACAGTAATAGCGGCTTGGATTAGGACACTTTTCAGCGAAGCAAGTATCTCGGCTTCAGCGGGGAGCTTTCGCGCGGCGGTTGCGACACACAATTGGGCTAGTAATCAATACAGCATCGATGAGATCCTCAGGAGGGGAAATTGGCAATCCAAGAGCACCTTCTTTAAGTATTATTTTAAGGAAGTGATCTGCCCACCAAAAGCGAACATGAATGTTTTGAATGAATCATTCGCTGCAATGTAATTAGATAATACAACTCTGTTGTCATAACAATGGTTGATTATAATAAATCTATATTTCCTACATTAGACTTTCTTCTTATTCACCTTCTTCACTACACTCACAGTACGCTAGGTCAGCGCCGGCAGATAATAAACACGTCTCACATGTGGTTCAAGCGAAGGCTCGAACACCTAAATAGACCCGTTTTACCCCCGAAGGGCATAAAACGGATATTTAGGTTTCAGCCGTAGCTTGAACCACATCTTAAGGGCCTTGCCGGCTTGGATATTATTATTTTTTAGTTTGCTCAAATGGAATAATACTTAAAAATAATAATCTATTAGGATGGCAACAGCAGAAACGATATTTTTAATACAGTCAAATACCCTATTATACTGATGGAAAGGGCCGCCCGCGCTGACCTTCGAGACGCATGACAGGCAAGACAGGGACAGAGATAGCGTATACACTACTCAGGCACCATAGACAGGAGCAAGATGACGAATATTGACAGGTGTATGTCCCTCATGTGATTCAAGCACAGGCATATAAATATAAGCAGACACAACATAAATTTCACACCCACATAGACAAGTGTATGCGAATCAGTGTGACTTAGTGTGACCGTGTCCCTGCAAGCAAAAATGTGTATGTATTAATTTGCTGCAACACTGTACTACACCAACGCACACATTGACAAAAATTCAATGCGTGGCAGTCATTATAAGACATCTATGAGACCTATGGCGTTTGTTTACATTGTGTTGTCTTGGGTGTCATAAGTTTTTTGTGAAATTTGGAGATTTATATGAATATTTACTGAAATAAAATGGTGAAGTGTTGTGTCCCCCTGTGTTACAACGCTTCGTACAGGAAAACCCCAGAAGTAACGTTCCATCGGTAAGTAAAATTCATGCTATCATGTAGCTTTGGAATGTTTTCGTATCGCATCGTATCAAGGCTAAGATATTATCTAATATTTTATAGTTGTTATGACGAAATATGTAGCCATGCATATATTAAAACTATAATATTATGGTTTTCTGTAGAAATACATGCTTTCAGTTGTTGAATAATCTTTTTTGACATTTTGAGAACTTTAACAAATTACAGGGCCGGACTCGACGACTCTTTTATTTTAAGTATATAACTTCGACTTTTAATTTCAGGTTTCCAAAGGATGAATACCTGAGAGACCTATGCATAAAAATATTAATAGAAAAGACTGGCAGACCAACTCATGGAGTGCTATATGCTCCAAGCATTTTACAGATAATCTAAGAACGTAATATATTCCGTACAGTTCTATCTCCTGGTGCAATACCGACCATTTTCAAAGAAAAGTTAGTTGAGGTCTTATACTAAGTAGGTACCAATTTACCTTATCTTCCATTAGGTGGATGAATTTCATTAATTTTTATTGAAAACCTCAATACAGATTCTAAAGCACTAATTGTAAAGTTTATTTGAATAAAAAACATGTGAGTTTAAAACACCTGTTGTAATTTTTTATTTAACCTCTTTTTGGAATAACGATTCGATTCGATTGTTTAACAACATTTATTTGGCTTACTGCCAAGAAATTATTGTCAATAGGAACTTTGAGCTAAAATCTGGCGGTATTTACACGATATCCGTTGGTACTGTTCTTCTAAATAATATCCCCATCACCTGCGCGTCGACGCAGAGCGAGAACGACGCGAGAACCACTGGCCATGATACTGACGGAGTCCTCAGGATTTGAGTTGTAACAGGAGTTATAACTCCGCGCGCGACGGTGACGATATCACACGCAGCGCGGAGCTCACATCTATATTCACCACATTGACTAGGGTCCCGCACGTGGTGATGATTACCATTACTAGTGTTAATTGCAGTTGTGATCGCTTGTGATGAGGAAATTATAAAAGTACCAATAATAATTATTTTTAAAATCCTTACAAATTATAGCTTCCAAATGATAGGTGTCTTTAGGTAAATTTTTTTCACGCAACCTAACCCTACATATTAATATAATGTTTTATGCAGCAACAAGGTTCGGCCCTGAGTTTTGTGTATGTGTGCGTAATGTTTTCGTGTGTTTGTAATTGCCACGCTATTTTGTACGTTATCTTGCCTCTGCTTCTCTTTATAACTCTGTGGATTCAAGCTACGGCTGAAACCTAAATATCCGTTTTATGCCCTTCGGGGGTAAAACGGGTCTATTATGTATTAATTAATGAATAGCGGAAAAATTAAGTTATATTAGCCGCGGCGTAAGTTGAACCCTGCGCAGAAACACATTTCGGGTGTCAAACGAAGTGCGGTATGAGGGGCGCCGCGAGCCCATACCCCTCGCTCCCCGCGCATGGTCCGCTCAGCTCTGTAGTACAATGTAGGTACCTGTGCAGACGACCGCTATTTTGGTTCAGCTAACAGTCGATTGTACCAGAAAAAGGGTATTTTCAAAATTGACAGTATTTATTTTTATTTTTTTAATCAGATTTATTTGGGGGCTTTTCTTCATTATTTTATGTTAAAAGATTTCATCAACTTCACAAACTGACGAGTGCCTTAAGAGCTTATTACACCTTCCTAAATTTAGTCGTCTAAATGATTCAGTTACTAAATTCAGAAAAGTGTAATCGCATTTAGCAAGTTAGGATCCTAAATTTAGGAAAAAGTATGGTTGCTAACTTACTAAATCATTCAGTTTCCTAAATTTAGGAAGGTGTAATAGCATTTAGTCGCCTAATTGGTTCAGTCACCGCCATAGAGTAAGTAATACCGCCGAGCGATCGCGTAACATCTGCATCAATCATTGTTACAGTATCAATTGTTGTAATTGGCTGAATTTATGGCATTCTTGCTGCGTCAATGGATTATGTCCAATAGTGGAAGAGTGTTAACCAATCAGAGGTGATTGCGATGTATCAATGATTGATGCAGAAGTTACGCGATCGCTCGGCTGATCACCGCGCCTGCCTGATAGGAGGAGAAGATGGCGGCAAATTCAAATAACCATTTATTAATTTTTGATAAAACTTTGTAGATTCCAGTACGGTATTCCAGTATCAAATCTTCGGATTCTCCCCTTCATAACTTAATATCTCAACACGAAACAAAATCCACGCATCTTACACCATCTATACAGCAACATATCAAATCTTCGGATTCTCCCCTTCATAACTACCTTACCATCCCAACACCGAATACAATCCCCACATCCTTCACCATCCACATTGTATCATATCATTCATATCCCCTCTTCACAGTCATCAACGTCCGATCAATACCAAACCGATGAGACTGTTGATTGAAGGCAATGGGGAAATAATGATTTTTTTTTAATTTTTGGTAAGAAAAAATAAAGGCATCTATTAATTTTAATTGAGCCAATAGCCAGAGCTACGGCAAGGCCAATTTTTTGGACAATGGCTCCAGTACTGTCCAGTACTGTTGTATAATGTAATCTGTGGTTGCACTCGACACTAGCACGACACGTCCGACGCCGTCGAACTTTATCTGTAAACTGATTCAGTGACTAAATTTAGGAAGGTGTGATCAGAAATATGAATTTGCTTTCCTTTCCTGAATCCTAATTAGGACGACTAAATTTAGGAAGGTGTAATAAGCTCTTTACCCAATAAATACAGTTATGTTTCATTTCACTCACACTCAGTGATGCTAATAGACAAAAATTGAATAGGATATAGATGTGCTCAGTTTTTATTTTAGTCCGTGATCAATTTATATATTCCTACATCCATGTCAAGAATCAAAGAGAATAACCAATGTTTGACCAAATGGCTGTGCCAAATGGGAACTAAATACGGCAGAGTCTATGGAATGCTTGGCCAAAGCTCGCGTCAAAGCCCAAAATAAAATTTTGGCGCGAATTGTAAAGACCACCCGGCACCCAGCCCAGTGCCCAACTGCCCACCCACGGTACCTACCTATCCATGAAAATAAGAACTCTCCGTATAAAAAATAGTAGATAGTTGAGTACGTAAGTAGGTAGGTATTTTAAAAACTCATTTTTACTCTGAATGAAATTAGTCAAACCTCGATATCGCGACTTCTCTGAATGGTGTTTATTTATTTTGAAGTTACATTGAAATTGTTCAAGTCTCATTTTGAGCTAGAAAAAGCAAAGGAAAAAGCATTGTAGTTGTACAAAGTTGTGTGGTTCCTTTGATTATATACTGTGGTTCATGTTGCAAGCATGTTGATTTCATATAAATTCTCGTTGACTTGCAATATATTTTTAAATTTTGTGAAATTGGTAATGACATGCTCATGTCAAATAGCACAAATTATAATATCTGCATGAAATTGAGTTTGTAATTTCCTATAAAACTATTGATAAGAAAAACAACAATGTTTTTTTTGAAGGTAAAGAAAGGGTTTTCACATTCTATCCGGGGTGAGACAGCTAGTGATTTTAGTAACTTCAGAAAATATATTTACTTAGTAATGTTTTATGATTTTATTAGCATATTCAGCGATATTGGAAACGAAGTATATTTACGACCAGGGTCAATCAAACTAGTTCACTAGTCAAATTAAAGAAACTTCAAGCTGATTTTCAAGTAAGTAACTATTTAACTATTTATTAAATAATAAATAGGTGTGTTCCTTTGATCTGACTATAGGTACACTAGCTACAATTCTCACAGGAACTCTGTCATTTTCCAGGATAAAGAGTAGCCTATTAATCTCCAGGTCCTCAACTATACTTACCCATGCAAAAAATCACATCGATCCATTGCTTTCGCGACATGATTATGGCCAAACAAACAAACACACTTTCTCATTTATAATATGATTATAAGTACATTAATATTAGTTGCACATAATATTATAATATGTAGATTAATTATTGCTTCTAGGTAGGCCTGGATACTCCAGCCAGCTTTTGTTTAATAGATCAAATAACAGTAGCAAAGTTATTTTTTTATCTATTGTACATTTTGTTCAGCTCATAACAGCCACTACATTTTAAATAGGCTAGCTGTGGATATTGTAACATTTTCTATAATAACTTGTAACTTTATAAGATATTCATTTCTATAGACATAACACAGAATACTGTATGTTAAAATTTTTTCAGGCAGAAGATGGCAAACCAATTTGGTTGAAAGGGGGGCCGAAAGATCGCATACTTTCTTCATTAACATTTTTCTTATGCTATGTAGGCATTCTAATGACATTAACTACAGTTTATGATAATGCCAAGCCTACATCATGGAAAACAAGCCAGACCTGTTAAACCAAAACAATTAGTACTTAAAATGTTTTAATTTACTGAGAATTATTAGAGTACCATTTTAAATATGTTTAGAATACAAAATTTCATTTACTAAATAAATTACCTTCTGAGTTGTATATATAATTTATTTATTTATGATCTTTGGACATGTATATGGAATTTACATGAAGGCATTGACTGAACTTCAGCAGTCACAATACTATTGATGCACAGATTAGCAAGACCACCTCTGATCAATCCGCATGTGTAGGCCACATACTGAAAATAAAAGAAACAGTTTTATTACATTTAATACACAATGACCCTGAATCACTTCACAGTACAAGGACTGACTGGAATATGTTTGTGATGCCATGATAGGTACAGAATTTACCTAATAATTTTTTTTGTGTAACTAGTGCTTTATTTGTACAAAATCTGATAGCAACCTTATTTGATATGATATGATATGATATGATACTTTATTTCCAAAAATGTTTTTAAAGGTAACAAGAGTAATGGTGAAAGTAAGGTACACATTAACCGAAATTAACAAACTAGAATCTTGCAGAAATACAATAATATAAATGTTACAGGACTAGGAGACCTGTCAGAAGTGGAGTAGTGAGCTGTTGTTGAGTAAGGGAAGGATACAATAAAGTAAAGGTATTGCAATGGGGCCAAGGTCCAACTAGGATACAATAAAGTAAAGGTATTGCAATGGGGCCAAGGTCCAACTAGGATACAATAAAGTAAAGGTATTGCAATGGGGCCAAGGTCCAACTAAAATAAAACTAAATCAGACAACCACCATTATCGAAGGCCCGTGATCCAACTGGTTGGACACAGTAGTTAAACCAAAAAACCCTGAATGCAAATAACACGATAAAAGAAAATAGTATTAATATTTCACTGATAATGTAATGATGTATAAGTATAAAATAAAACTACCCTTGGTGCATATTCCAAATATTGGTGGCCATTGGAGAAGTTAGTCAAAAATCTAAATGCATTGTCTTGCAGCACATAAACACCTTGATGATTTGTCCTTAGATTATCAATTTGTTTCTTATAAATACATGTCCAGAAATCTGTGCATATAAACTTCATAGTGTCCAGTTCATCTTTGAATCGAGGCCATTCTCTGGTCAGTCTTTCCATTATTTTGTAGCCAGCAGCAAAACCGATATATTCAACAACAGAGAGATCTACCTCCTAAAATGAATTATTAAATTAATTTGTTGGCTATCTTGTGGCTTTTATAGTTTGTTTCAATCTTTTTGGCTGGCTGCTGGAGATGTAAGGATAAAATTGGACCCGCACATGCCACTTATATAAAGTTGCACCGCTACTTGTGTGTCATTTTCAGCCACCAAAAATATTGCACCAAATTGCCACTGGTTTGGAATGCTATTGTGATGAGTTAGGAAGTAGCTCAGCATTAGTTATGTTATATCTAGATATAGATTATATCTAACTCTGCTGTATGCGTGTGGCTGTGTATTCATTAATTAAAATAAAATTAATGAGTTGAGACTCGAGGGTGATAAGATTCAAAAACTGACAGCCAGCAAAATAATTACATCCATTCACATTAGTAAAATTTGTTACCTTACTGCCGTTGGTTGTATTTGTTTGTTCTAGAGCGTAATTAATAATTTCAGAATGTAACAAATCAAATACAATATCATCAGCCATTTTTGTTTATCAACCAACTATTCAGCTAGCTTTACAATATTAAATATTAATAACATTCAGATTTTCTTTTCCCATTGAAATATATTTTCTTCTTAAAATCTGCCTTTTCACCTTTTTTGATTTAGGGATCAATTGTTAACCTTTCACAAATTTTGTTCTGTTTATATTTTTGATTATGAAGTACCTACTTCTACCTTAGTAATCAAAGTGTTTGTCTTTGTTGGTTTCAATCTCTGGTTACTAGTCTCTGGTTTCAATCAGAATTCTAGGTCGTAAAATTCCCACAGAGTTATATGTCTGTATCATGGATGTAGGTATAATAAGTCCATGGCTAGTTATTATTCTGTGTCCATGGTCTGTAATGTTTGTCTTCTAGTGAAGAGTAGGTACACAGGAAGAGTATTAGTTGGTTTTAGACTTTTTAATATTAATGTTACTTGTCTCCATGGATGTACTAAGTACTTATTACATCCATGCTTGTCTCTGACTCTGTGGTCTCTGCCTAAAAAAACAAAAAAACTATTCAAAAAAACACAGACATAGTGTGTTACCCCACCCACCCCACCCCAGCCTGCAAATTAATGATACTTGTAATAAAAAAATACTAATTGATAGATTTCCAATTGCTCAATTCAACTACGTTGTCCTTTAAAACTGCTCACCATAAATTAAGTATTATTTAATTAAAAATCAATAAATTTGAAAAAAAAATATTCATTTATCCATACTTTCAAACTCCTTTAACTTTTAATGTATACAATATTTTAAATTACTCAGTGTTAAAAAACTGCTCAAGTTGCATTAATAATTGCTCAAGTACATACAAGTTACTTATCAAATAGGCTGCGCCAGAAGACTAGGTCGAATAGTGTGACAGAACCGAATTGGCCAAATTCGACTCCACGTAGTCTTGTCTGCCCTACCCTTAGAGTGTTTTTATGAAGCGCGAAGCCAGAAGCTCGCGAAGGAGGTCCTGATTCCTGAATGAAGCGAGCTGTAAGAGTGCAATGTGCACATCGCTTAAAAGTTCTAGTTTGTCTATAACTAAGTCTGTAGTCTTTACTCGTTGTAACTTGTATTGAGTGAGCTTGCAATAATATGGCGTAATGAAGCTATGGAGTTTAAGAGCGTTGTTTGTGGCATTCCAATAATAAAAGGTTTCTCCATTATGAACATCGTCTTTCCTTGGTGTCCCAATATACCCCAATAGGTTATGGGCCCACACAAGAAAAGTCGAGACGTGTAGAAAACAAAACAAAGTGGATTCGAGTAAGTCGCGGTGCAACAAAGGTTGGAGCCCTGCGAGGCAACGTGGTTCGACGAAACTTGGCGGCGAGGGCGGCGTTTACGTCTCGCTTTATAATTGTGAGGTGTGTGTGTGTGTATTAAGCAACGAGCAATATGTCGAGTTCAGAGTATAATAAGACGACGATTCTTCTAAATGGTCGCAATTGGCAGGCGTGGCGTTTTCAGACGCAGATTGTTCTTCGTTCGAAGAAACTATTAGAGATTGTTTTGGGCAGAGAGGTGAGGCCTAAAGAAGAGGGGAAAACACAAGAATCATGGGATGACAGAGAGATAAAAGCCCAGGAGGTAATTGTTACCAGGGTGGAAGAGACAGTGATGAGATACTTGATTTCTTGTACCAGTAGTGCAGATATGTGGAAGAAGCTTATGACCATATAAGTACGGTTGGGCTTTAGTATACATACCGCGAGGGGGGGGGGGAGAGGGGGGGGCGAGGGGGAGGGGGGGGAGGGTGTCTACTCCCCCTCCAAGCCAAACTTGTAGGAACCTAATAGTTTTCGAGATATTATTTTTTTTTAATTTTGAGGTTAGGTTCTCAAATTTCCTGCCTAACACTGATAGTTATGACGGAGATTGGGTAAAAGTAGCTTGGAGGGTGGGAGGGAGGGAGAAGGAGGGGGTATTACCTTTATATCTTGTAATTACACCTACTTTAACCTACCCTTATATCTTTTGTTTTAGGTAGTGGAAAAGGTTAATTTCTGAAATGGAATGGGCTACGCCAGAAGACTCGCTTCGTCGCCCCTGAATGAGGACCTCCTACGCGAGCTTCTGGCTTCGCGCTTACAAAAAACACTCTAGGGGCAGGGCAGACAAGACTGCGTGGAGTCGGGGCGTGCCGATTCGGTTTTGTGATCAAAAGTACCTAAATAAACATTTAATAACCTACCTTTATACCTTTTTATTTAATTTTATAACCTTGAAACTCTGTGTTTTATTCATGGAATTAGGAATTACCATAGAAATAGGAAGATAATTCCATGGGAGTTACGACTATAGTCTTCCTATTTCTATGGTTTTATTCGAATGATTAGAAAAAAACGTCAAATAACGTCCATGGAACGGATTTTAATCACAGATTAGGTACTCAAACGCCAACGAGTCTTTAGTCTATGGTACAATCTACGGCAAATGTCGTAAGAAATAGCGAAAAGTGGTGAAGATTGCGAATTTTCAAAAAATTATTTCTCGAAAAGTATTAGTTTCCGACGTAAAATATTTAGTTTCCGACATAAAATATTTTAGTGCAAGGCTTACCACATCAGAATTTTTCTGTAAAAAAATATGTGAACGTCCAAACTCCGCGGTATGTATTCTAAAGCTGAGCCTGAACCGTCATCAAAAGTGGGCGTTCATCTACTTCAACAAAAGTTTTTCAATTTGACCTTCGAAGAACCAATGGCTGTATTTATGGCGAACATGGAAGATTGCATGACGCAGCTTCAAGCAGCAGGTGAGAAAGTATCGGAGCAGATGGCCATAACGAAGATACTCATGTCCTTACCCGAGAAATATAAGTATTTTATATCTGCATGGGAGAGCATGCCGGAGGAGAAGCAGAGCTTGCAGGAGCTGACCGGGCGGTTGTTGGTCGAGGAGGAGCGTAGTGGAAGTATACCCAGCAGCAGCGCCAGCACAGCACCTCAAGACTCAGCACTAATGGTGGGTACGCGGCATTCTATTAAATGTTTTGAGTGTGGCAGAGTAGGCCATAAAATAAGTGAATGCAGGCACAGAAAATGTTTTAACTGTCAGAAAAGAGGTCATTTAATCAAAGATTGTAAATTGCCAAAGAGTAAAAGTAATGAGAAAAATAAGTCAGAGAAAAATAATTCAAGTGAAAAGAATAAGCATAAAGAAAGAAGTAAAAGTTCAAAATCTGAATCTTTTTTATGCCATTCAACTAGGGAAATTGAATGTAACTATTCTTTTGATTCAAAAAGTTTCTTTTTAGATTCAGGTGCTAGTGACCACATGTGTTTTATTAAAGAGTTTTTTACAGAGTTTTGTGAATTAAAAACTAAGAGATTTGTGACAATAGGAGATGGTACTAAATTAGAGGTTTTGGGAACGGGAAAGGTTATTGTATGGGCCTTTGATGGTTCTAGTTATGTTTCCCGTACGTTGAATGACGTTCTGTATGTACCTAACCTTAAGGTAAACTTATTCTCTCTAGCATCAGCTGTTAATAAAGGTCACACAATGGTATCAGATTCAAATGGATGTAAGTTTTATAAAAATGAGTCAGTAACAGCAGTAGCTGACAAGTTTGATAAAATGTATGTAATGAGATTTAAATTAAGTGATGTAGCTTTGTTAACTTTAACAGATTGGCATATTAAGTTTGCACACCAGAATTACAAGTATGTAAAAGAGTTTTTAGATTTAAGAGGCATTAAATATGAAGGGCAGACTGATCAGTGCTTACCATGTATCCAGGGAAAACAACATAGGTTACCGTTTAGTCAGAGTAGTAGTAGGTCAGTTAAACCAGGCGAACTTATACATATGGATTTGTGCGGACCGATGGAGGAAGTATCTGTAGGTGGTTCTTCATATTTCCTTTTGTTGAAGGATGATTATAGCAGTTTCAGGTTTGTTTATTTTATAAAGAGTAAGTATGAAACTAAAGAGAAAATTGAAGAATTTCTAGAGATGTTCGAAAATGAGTTTACATGTAAAATAAAACGATTTCGTTCAGATAATGGAACAGAGTTTGTTAATAGAGCAGTTGAGAATTTGTTTAAAAAGAAAGGTATAATACATGAGTTAACAGTAAGTTACACACCTGAACAAAATGGCAGAATAGAACGAGAAATGCGTACAATTGTAGAATCAGCAAGAACATTAATTATTCAGTCAGGTCTAGGTAAAGAACTTTGGGCTGAAGCTGTGTTTACAGCAGTATTTACAATAAATCGTACAGGTAAAAGTAAAGTTCGAGACAAAACACCATATGAGTTGTTGTTTAACAAGAGTTTTGATGTTACACTGTTAAGAGATTTTGGTATTACCAAAACAACACAGATTGAAGTGGGACCCAAAGGGAAAATTAGGAATTTTTGTGGGCTATGGTTTACATACCAAAGGGTACAGGGTATGGTATCCAGACAAAAGAAGAGTAGAAACTCATAGGGATATTGTATTTGTAAAAGTTAAGAGTAACTCGGACAATGCATTAGAGAAAGATGAAACGGAGAATGAAGAGGTAATAGAAAATGTAGAATCGATAAAGAATATTAAAGAAGAACAAGAAGAGGATAAGAATCAAGAAGAAGATGACGAGATTGAAATAGAAGAACAAAGAGATGTCCAGCAGCAAGAAGAGGCAAGAAGCATTGCAGAAGATGTAGCATCAAGTGAAGTAGACATGATGGAAGAGTACTTAGATGAAGAATTTTTAGATGCAGAAGAAGATATTCCTAAAAATGAAGAAAAGAAAAATTCTAGAAGTAAGAGACAAGTGAAAAAGCCAGCATGGACTAAAGATTATGAGTTAGCATTGACAGCACAAGGAGAAGAACAATTGACTTATGAAGAGGCAGTTAACGGAAAATATAAAGAAGAATGGCTAAAAGCAATACAAGCAGAACTAGAAGCATTGTGTAAAAATGAAACATGGAAGGAGGTTAGTTTACCAGTCGGGAAGAAGTTAATAGACACCAAGTGGGTTTTCAAGATTAAGAAAGAAGGTAATAAAAATATTTATAAAGCAAGACTAGTTGCAAGGGGCTTTAAGCAAGAAGATAAATTTGATCATTCAGAAATCTATTCCCCAGTGGCTAAACTACCTACACTGCGTATATTATTAGCAATAGCTAGTAAATACACCTTGGATATTCAACAAATGGATGTCAAGAGTGCATTCTTATACGGGAACATAGAGGAGGAGGTGTTTATAGAGAAGCCAAAAGGAATGAAAGAAGATGGTAAAGTTTTAAAATTACAGCGCTCTCTATATGGTCTGAAGAAATCTCCAAGATATTGGAATGAGAAGTTTAATCAATTTATGATTAAGGAAGGGTTTGAAAGAAATAAATGTGACTATTGTCTATATTATAAAAAGGATAAAAAGTTTTATGTTCTATTATATGTTGATGATTTGATTTTAATTTGTGAAGATAATCAAGAGATAAACAAATTAAAAGAAGCGTTGCAGAGAAAATTTGAAATGAAAGATTTAGGGGGTGATAATCTAAAATATCTGGGAATAAATATCACTAGGAAGAAAGATGTCATTGAATTAGACCAAGAGCAGTATTTAAAAAATTTGTTAAAGAAATATAAGATGGAAGAATGTAAATCCGTGTCAACACCTATAGAACAAGGTTTTGTGTTACATAAAGAAGAATCTTCAGATAAAGAATTAATTAAAAGATGCAGACAGTTAATAGGAAGTCTCATGTATGCCATGTTAGGAACACGTCCTGATTTATGTTATGCATTGAGCTACTTAAGTCGTTTTCAAAGTTGTGGTAATGAGAGTTTGTGGAAAGCATTAAAGAGAGTTTTAAGATATATTAAGGGAACAGTTGGATTAAAGTTAGTTTATAGAAATGGAGTAAATGTGCAGTTAGAAGGATATACAGATGCTGATTGGGCAGGGGATCAAGGTGATAGGAAATCTACATCAGGGTATGTCATGAAAGTTTTTGGTAGTACAGTGTCTTGGTCCTCCAACAAGCAACAGTGTGTATCTTTATCAAGTACAGAATCAGAGTATATAGCGTTAGCAAAAGGAATTGCAGAGGGGTGTTGGATAAGAAATTTATTAAAAGAAATAGGAGTTGATTGTAAAAGTTTTATTATTAACATTGATAATCAGTCTGCAATTCATGTTGCCAAGAACCCAGAGTATCACAAGCGCCTGAAACATATAGATATTAAGTATCACTTTGTAAGACAGCAGGTTGAAGATAAAATTGCATGTTTGAAGTATGTACCATCAGGAGATCAGCTTGCTGATATTTGTACTAAGGGTCTAAGCAGAGTTGTTTTTGTGAAATTAAGAAAAATGTTATTTTCTTAAATATGTTTTTAACTATTAGTTTTGAAAGTTTAAAAAGGAGTGGCCCTGGTTTTTGTTTTCATTTAGAATTAAATTTCATAGTGTTTTGTACACAGTTTGTGTTAATTTTTTTTTGGGTTTGTGTTATATGTACTTATGTAGTTATAGTATTATATAATATTGTAGTTTTTTTTGGGTGATGTACACATTGAGGAAGGGTGTAAGAGTGCAATGTGCACATCGCTTAAAAGTTCTAGTTTGTCTATAACTAAGTCTGTAGTCTTTACTCGTTGTAACTTGTATTGAGTGAGCTTGCAATAATATGGCGTAATGAAGCTATGGAGTTTAAGAGCGTTGTTTGTGGCATTCCAATAATAAAAGGTTTCTCCATTATGAACATCGTCTTTCCTTGGTGTCCCAATATACCCCAATACGAGCCTACGAGGCCGAGTGGAACAAAGTGGGGAGGTGGCGAGCGAAGCGAGCCGGCGACCTCCGTAGCGAAACCACCGACCAGAAATAAAAGGCGATACGAAGGTCGAGTAGGTGAAGCTGATTGAAGGAGCGACGGAGCACGACGGAGCGAGTCTTCTGGCCACAGAGTACATTATATTATATACTGGTACTTCTGGCGTAGCCTATTTGATATGTAACTTGTATGTACTTGAGCAATTATAAATGCAACTTGAGCAGTTTTTTAACACTTTGAGTAATTTAAAATATTGTATACATCAAAAGATATAGGAGTTTGAAAGAATGGATAAATGAATTTTTTTCGACTTAAGTAATTGATTTTTAATTAAATAATTTAAGGTGAGCAGTTTTAAAGGACAACGTAGTTGAATTGAGCTATTGAAAATCTATCGATTAGTATTTTTTTAATTACAAATATCAATATTTGATTGAAGGGGCGACGGAGCGAGTCTTCTGGCGGAGCCTATTTGTTATGTAACTTGTATGTACTTGAGCAATTATAAATGCAACTTGAGCAGTTTTTTAACACTTTGAGTAATTAAAAATATTGTATACATCAAAAGATATAGGAGTTTAAAAGAATGGATAAATGAATTTTTTTCAACGACTTTATTGATTTTTAATTAAATAATTTAAGGTGAGCAATTTTAAAGGACAACGTAGTTGAATTGAGCTATTGAAAATCTATCGATTAGTATTTTTTTAATTACAAATATCAATATTTGATTGAAGGGGCGACGGAGCGAGTCTTCTGGCGGAGCCTATTTGATATGTACATAACTTGTATGTACTTGAGCAATTATAAATGCAACTTGAGCAGTTTTTTAACACTTTGAGTAATTTGAAATATTGTGTAAGTACATCAAAAGATATAGGAGTTTGAAAGTATGGTTAAATGAGTTTTTTTCAACGACTTTATTGATTTTTAATTAAATAATTTAAGGTGAGCAATTTTAAAGGACAACGTTTATCGATTAGTATTTTTTTTATTACAATTATTAATATCAATATTTTGCAGGCTGGGGTGGGGTAGGTAGACATCACAGAGTACTTTGATACGGTAGACATTGGCCAACATTGGCGTAGGCCATGGAAGAAGGAATTACGACTGATGGCTTAAGCATGGCTTAAGCAGAGCAAGATATAGTCTATGGTCTAGATACTAAAACCACAGACTAAAACCAAGAAAAGAAGAAGAAGTACTTATTAATCTGAGAGTACCTACTTTGATTAGTCAAAGAAATATTGTGAGTCTGTGCCATGGAAGAAGGAATTACGACTGCATGGTCTGTGCCCACGAAGATCATTATATCTATGGTACAAACATACAAACATGTTGAAATGTCGTGATTGGTACCTATGTTTCATCCATAGAAATAGTATGTATTACAACTAGAAGGATCACTAACGCACGAAACGCGAACCGAAAGAGAGCTAATATTAAGGGGCGTTGTCTCTTTCTTACCGCTACACTGGCATTGACCATAGTTATTATTAATTGAACGAGACACAATAGTGAACACGAGAGTGAACGAGACAGCGCGAAGAAAAAGTGAGTCCTTGTCGAGACCGAAATTCCTTATGAGTGAAAGGTAATCTAAATTGAACTTTATAATTTAACGAAAAAGGTGTGAATTTGTTTAACAAAAACACATAAGTGATCCTTCTAGTTGTATGAATATACATACTATTTCTATGGTTTCATCTTACTCAGTCTACGGTTTCGCAATATTTATTGCTCTGTCTAGGTGTGGTCTAGGTACGTTCGCAAACGTAGACTTCGCAAACGGCAAACGTCAAACTAGTCATAGTGCGCAACGAGTACTTCCAGTATCTTCGTCATTGGCGCAACGGCCGCAACGGCTGTCAAACCAGAGACGTCAAAGGGCCAGTCGATTCGGCATTCGGCAAACGCATAGGATACTGGTCTCAGGTCTGTGGCCAAAGCATCGCAAGTAAACATGGGTAACTCACCAAAAATTCGTGCGCTGACTCAGTAACTCTAACTCAGCGCACGGAGTCAGCTCACTGAGTCAACTCACTGAGTTAGCGCAATATAGCGCCATGGCGCACCGAGCAGCATAGCGCATAGCCGCACACTCGTGACTCGTCACTCAGTGCGTACCTACTGAGTTGGTAGCTAGTTGGCAGTTGGTAAATGTTAACTTTGGTACTGCGTAATTGCGTATTGCGCGAGTGTGCAATGTGGATGTGCCCTCCGAAGGTTGATTTTTAATAATAATACCTATTAGAACTTTAACGCAATGCGCATTTAAGAAGAGACCAGAAATTTGGATTTTGGCTTATGGATGGCGCTAACCCATCACCTACCTAGCCACTTTTCAATTTTGAACAGGTTCCTAAGTAAGAACATAAAAGTATGATCAATCAGCGCGAGCGAACTGCGAAGTCGTAGGATTACATAGTACACTACGACTTACGAGTACGAGAGTCACGACTCGCGGTTTTGAAAATACCTACAGTTACATTCTACTAGTTATAACTTAAAATACGATCCATCGGATCGTTTAATTAGTATTCGAACACATTGGCGTCAAATTCAAAATACTAAAATAGACCCAATAGCCGAAACTTCAAGGACAACAGAGTTTTATTAGGAATCGCATCGAATTGAATCGAAATTGAGCTCTAAATCAATGTAAATATGGTGCATTGTGCGGGCCCCTGAGGTATCGGTATTGTGTCGGTCAGTGATTGTCTATAAGTACATAATATTAAAAACTTATAAATTATGTAAAGACAATCCATCGGCAAAGTAAGTACCTACTTTTACTATCAATCTTTTATCATTAACAACGAAGTTATTCAAATCATACTTATACCTATAGGTACCTACTAGTGATTATATACTCTTTGATCTATACATTTTAAATGCGTAATATTGTGTTAGTTTGTTGGTTTATTGACTGGATGATACTTTTTAAGTAAGTGCCTAGGTATGTCAAATAAAACAAATATTTTCTTAACTTTAATAAAAAACAAAATGATCTTCACAATAATTGAGATGTTTAGTAGGTATGACACAGAGTCCTAATAAAGTACCTACCCAGCGCAGACGCCCGGCCCAGCCAAACCACATACTCCACAGAGACAGAGTCAGAGTACTTTTTTATAAAGCGCTCAGCAGTCAGCTCAATTATTCGTAACTCAGCGCTTGCTACATTGCACAGCGCCCGGCAGCGCTAAGCTGCGCTACCACTGAGTCGTGCGCCATGACTCTTTTGCAAAAGGAGTCAGAGCACCCAACTCAGTAAAGTGAGTTAACTCAATTGAGCGGCGTAACTCAGAGTTACCCATGTTTAATCGCAAGTCTCAATAGAAAATGGCGAAATATCTTGAAATGTGTTTAGTTCAGTTAAAAATTATGAAAATACGAGCGTTAATGTTAATGTAATTTCTGTATTAATGCGGTTTTGTCTCTTTGCGATTTGAGTGTTATTGAGAGTAATTTAATCAAAGAGTTGTGATACAAGTATTACTTTTTGTTTGCTAATTATGGATGTAAATAAGTTAGCGGAGAATAAAGATGGCGACTCAACCCGTTCGCTGATTTTAGTTGAAGCGCCATCTATGATAGAAGTTCCAAAACACAAATTGGAGAGAAGTGCAAGTGCTAAGAAAAAGAGAAGGCGCGGGAAGACAAAATGGAAAATCTCGAAACCTTATCTTAAAGTTCCCTGGCAGGATAGAAGAAAAATTGTTAATACTAAAAGGAATAATCGTTTTCGGAAACTAGCCCTGTCTAAGACCCAGGCTCCTTTCAATAACAATCAGTTTCTGATGGAAATTCACAAGCCAGAACCAGAAAATAACTTGTATATCTACAGAACACCTTCTGCTCGGACGCGAGATTCCAGTTTCAGTGTAGACTCGGAAGAAAATTACTTCTATTCTCTCCCAGAAGATGAAGAAGAATATTTGACAAAGGAATTTTCTAGTGTGTATGAGGATGCGCAATGTGAACGTTTGTCTAATATGTCCAAGAATGAACTCATTCAAGAGTATCTTTTACTCGAAGCTAAATATGATAATCTTGTGAAGAGGAATGAACGTTGCAAGCCAAAAGAACTAGAAGACACCAATGATATGACAGCAACTGACAGAGAAATGTGTGCAGATGCAGATAGTGCAGCAACTGACAGAGATACATCAGGTACGTCTGATAATTCAGGCTCGATAGATGAATCTTCTTTATATGATGTCATGCAACAGTTAAAGGAACAAGAGCAGCAAATTCGCGAGCTACAAATGGCAAATGAGAAGTTGATCCTTGAAAACAACCACTTAAGGCACAACCAAGGCTCAAGTGAAGATTCAGAGAGTGATAGCTCTTCTAGTTCAGATAGTTGCAGTAGTTCTAGCTGCTCAAGTCCAAAACATGAGCCACCTGCAGAAAATGGTAATGATGAGATTCTAGACGGAAATCATGTTCAAGAGAATGGAGAGCATAACGCAAGCAGTCCCCAGCCTGTGCAACCAGTTGTCAATGGGTTTCATAGCCCAACTGAATAAATATTGAAAATACTGTTTGTTCCATATGTTACAAATTTTGGTAGCAATCATGCAGGTGTTATCATTTATAAACTGTCCCATATGTTTGAGAAAATACTGACTTAGCTGTGGAAAATAAACAGTGGTTTAAGTAGAGCTATTCTTTTTAAAAGGATAAATTAAAATGATTTCACTTACTAACAAGCTTATTTTCTCAATCAAATGCATAAATATATTATTTTTTAAGAATGCAGGCTTCACATTCAAATGAAGAAAGTATTTAAATTCATCTATAGCCTAGTATTTTTCTGAAAACCAGTTTGCTACCAAAAGCTATGGAATAGTCATATATATCAATATTTTGTGATAATTGTTGTCATTAGTTTGTAAAAAAAATATTTTATGTTAGATTAAGTGCTCATACCATAACAATTTCAGCATAATATGTCGCTGATGCACTCTGTTCTTCATTTTATGTCATAGTTAAGGCTGCAGCTGTATTCCAAAACTTGTGATAACATTGCAACATCACAATATAATTACTGTTATTGGCTGAATTTACAGTAGTTTTAGCCTATGTTTTAGCCAATATCACAATATTTTGTGAATATCAATATTTGTCTCAAAGTTTGGCAATAGGTGGCTGAGAGAATGTAATTGTGAGATCTCATCTTAGATTTAGTGGAACATCTGTGATATCCTTGTGGATATGTTTTGATGATGAAACTGATAAACAGGTTGTGCTTTTGTATTCAGGTTGTAATGGTTGAAAAGGATGTTGTATTATTATTTTAAAAATCTTAAACCTGACAGTACAAAAGGCCTACCTATATCATCTGTGCTAAAAGGCAGTATATGACATGGTTGGATAAAATTATTGTATCATATACTTCTGCCTGTGAATCATAAGAATGAAAACTTTAATCAGAAGTTATTGTGCAGTTATGTTGATCAGTAATGGACTGTTTTATGGGATATATAAATTGCATCATCTCTATTGGCTTTATTCTCCTGTATTACAAAACTTATGATTATGTACATGGCATTAATATTTACCAAGGTTTTGGTAAGTCATTGACTTGCCAAAACCTTGGTAAATCGATGCAATGAGTAGTTATTGACTGAGTTTATCTATTTTATGTTACTTGTGGTGTACTTATATTTTTTATTAAATAAATAGCGTAAAGGTGTGTTGTGCCCATAGACATAGAATTTTTTCGCTCCGCTCGTTGTGCCACACACTTGTAGAATGGTAGGACATTCCATAACTTCTATGTGACCCAATTATTACAGAGAATGCAATAAATTTCTCATCAATTGCATCAAGATTTCATAATAAGTGGACATGAGCAAGTTCCAATAAGATAAGTAACACTGGTGAGGATAGTTAATAGAGATGATTACAATTCACTTATTTGACATTACTGAGTTTTGCATAATATTTGAGTCTTGAGAATTCTAAATGGAAAAAACTGAATGAAAAACTTGTTTGTTGCATACTATTTATTGTAAGGTGTATATTATTCATAAAGGTCATTATTTTGGGACATGAAAGTATTGAACGGTGTAAAGTAAATATTATATACCCAGTACACTATCCATAAAATGGATCTCACTTTTATATTTATATAGAGTAAAGTAGAATTTAAGTACATACTATATACATATTATAATATGCATATAATTATTGTAGAGTTAGGACTAATATATTATTTGTTTGATTGAAATAAAGTTTGTTAAGTTGTGTCAAAATAGCATTAGTATGATAATGATAGGGTTTATGGCCAATATTATCCAACACCACATTGCTGCTGGTACTTTATTTACCTATGTGGGTTACACTTTATAAAAAACTATTGAAGTAACCATAACAATTGTATTGTTTGTTGTCACATATGATGGTCGAAAGCTGTGTGCTGTTTTGCCTGTACAGTGGTGGTCAGTGCTGTCATAGTTTAGGGATAGCTTTATATTATGAAATGTTTTATATAGATGACAAATTAGAATGTACATGTCATAAGCTTATAAACGATTATTTAACTACAGTACAGTTTGTCAACACAGGCAAATTACATGTTATTTAATTTATTTTGAAATGTAACACAACACAAGTACCTACCTATTATGGCTTGATAAAAAAATTGTTATCTCTAGCAACATGCTGCAAAATATTCATGCATGTTTCGAGTAATAACAAGCATTTAAGTTTACCTTTGGGCCGGCTAGTTACTGCTAAAGGCTGCAATTACTTAGGTACACTTATAAGTTATACTCACGTAAGTCGCTTGCGTGACTTACTTACTTACTTAAACAATCAGACTCGGTCGTCACATATCATTTGCCAAACGTGAGTTAGGTACTTAAAAACTGACTAATTTGGGCCCAAATTAAATTGTAATTTTTTATGTTAGTAGCTACAAATTTTTCGTGTTACTGTTGTAAACGACTTACATGAGTTTAACTTGCAAGTGTAACTGTGGCAAGGATGACTTTCATCAAAGAGACTAGGATGGCCTTACCACAGGGCCTTACCACTCACATGGTCACATTACACTTAAATATCAAACAGTCCTAAATACAGATGCTCTAATGGTTAATTTTTAATGTTTTACCTTTAAAAGATAACAATTTTGATTTCAAGTTCTTGTTGTAGTTTTTTTTTATCTTAATTTTATGCATGTTCAAATGGAGGGATAATTAATGTTACGGGCCACTTGAGTAATGTTTGGGACAGTTGTTTTTATTTCTTTGTTAAGTATACACTTTTTAAGGGGGCTACAAAATCATTCTCTATATAATACTGAATAATAATTATAAATACTTAATTTAAATAATAATAACTGTGGATAATTTGTAACTTATTATTTTTCCTGCACGCTTAGTCTAAGCATTCACATTGCAAAATGCAAATTCAATTTAATGAAATCGAGCGTTTGATCACATTAGCGTTAAAGTAAAATGAATCTTATCTACATTAATTTAGAGCTGAATTTCGTGTATGCATTCACAGCCAGCACGCTCCAAACGGAAACATTTCAAAAATTAAAATCAGTTGTACTGAATTTGTGACTTTAAAGCTTGGCTTTTGGATCCATTTTACTTAGACGCCAATGTGATCTAACGCTCGATTGCCCAAGTACTGAAACAAAATAAAAGCACTCCTTAAGCTAAGTGACTGTTTGAAATTTAATGGACAAAATCAGACACTTAGATATTGATGTCCTAACAGGTTTAGTAGTATTTGTCCATTATTGTTTCTTGATTTATGTAAATATTTTCACCCACATGCTTAGTATATTAAGTTTGTCTACCTAAAATAAACGGAACATTAATTTTTTTTTTTTTTAAATGCAACAACATTTTATATTAAACCCGCTCCAGATGCTAGCATCTGTTTTTATTATCCTATTAGGATAGGATATATACAGGATCCACTACTAGTAGGATAATAAAAATAGGTATATCTCTTTTTCTCAAGGCCCGCTTGCAAGACGCTGAGTTAAGTTATACTCGAAGAACAAACTTGAAATTTTGACAGAAGTTTTATATGAATTCTGACAAAGAAGCAGCTAACTCTGGGTTAAGTGATTATAGTTATTCGAGAGAAAAGGATAGAATGCTAACTGTCATCCTAATAGCATCAGGATATGATGGTCCTATATTTTAAGTCCAATAAAAGTGCTTATTTGAATTCCACTGTGACCAAATTTCACTATATTATTATGAAAATTGAATAGTTATGAACTGTGAATGTCAGAATAAACGCTTTATTTATTTATATCAGTAAAACTGTTGTTTACATGATGACGCTAATTTAAAAAAGTTTAATTCTATGCATGCTTCGTCAAGGCTATTTATAAACTGGTCAAGAAAGAGGTTTGTTAGGAATACTGGTAAGAATGAAGATAGACGTGTATAGAGTTAAGTTGACTTTTTCTTCACTTTTGATTCAGGGGCGTTTGGATTAACACCTTTATAAAACTGCTTCAAAAGAGCCATGGCATCATCAGCACACAGGTTTCCAGTCAATATATAATTAGGTTCATAAAATTTTCTCACATCTAACACTGTGTACCCACCAAACCTGTCATTGGCACAGCCGTAGACAACTTCATTTACTTTCAAAATGTTCAGTGCAGCTGCACACATAATGCAAGGCTCCACAGTGACATAAACTATGATATTTCTAAAATAACTTGCATAGTCAATATTGCTGCTTTTACAATACTCCATAACAGAGTCGATACAATTCATTTCGGCATGCCTGGTTGGATTGCGAGTAACATTCACACTGTTTTTTGACTCTGCCACAATGGTGTCATTGATAGTGAAAACGCAACCAACTGGTACTTCTTGGGCTGCTAGTGCTTCGGATGCCAGCTCCAAGGCTCGTTTCATGAATTCGACCATTATGATTGCGTTAAATAAAGTTTTAAAGTAGTCATGGTGTGTTTCTCACACTATTTCTCACATTTTGGTGGCGTTGCTGAATGCTGTGTTATGTGTAAGACAGAAAACTTATCCATGATCAAAATATTACTAAGTTGGAATTTCTGATAAAACTTTTTGAATTTTTCGCTAAACTAAAATTCAACAACACGAACAACGTAACATTTGTCATTTGATAGTCAGCCCGCAGCCGTCAGCCGAGCGATCGCGTACCTTCTGCATCAATCATTGTTACAGTATCAATTGTTGTAATTGGCTGAATTTATGACATTATTGCTGCGTCAATGGATTATGTCCAATAGTGGAAGAGTGTTAACCAATCAGAGGTGATTGCGATGTATCAATGATTGATGCAGAAGTTACGCGATCGCTCGGCAGGTCAGACCATAGACATAGAATTTTTTTGTACATTCTAAGTTCTAACTTCTAAGCTTAAGGGTCAAGTTACCCCACCCCAGCCTGCAAAATAATGATATTTGTAATAAAAAAAATTCTAATCGATAGATTTCCAATTGCTCAATTCAACTACGTTGTCCTTTAAAACTGCTCACCTTAAATTATTTAATTAAAAATCAATAAAATCGTTGAAAAAAATTCATATATATTTACTTTCAAACTTCATATCTTTTGACGTATACAATATTTTAAATTACTCAGTGTTAAAAAACTGCTCAAGTTGCATTTAGTCATGGATGTATTAAGTACTTACGTACAAACACGTAAGTACTTATTACATCCATGCATTTAGTACTTATAATAGGCTACGCCAGAAGACTCGCTCCGTCGCCCCTTCAATCAGCTTCACCTACTCGACCTTCGTTTCGCTATGGAGCACAGTGGAGGTGCGTAAGCGAGCAATTGTAAAGGACAACGTAGTTGAATTGAGTTATTGAAAATCTATCGATTAGTATTTTTTTTATTAAAAATATCAATATTTTGCAGGCTGGGGTGGGGTAGGTCCAATCATCCAATGTCTATTATTTTTTTACTTACCCACAGCCTCCATAGGAGGTCAGCGTGGTCACAGCCTCCATAGGAGGCTGTGACCACGCTGTGACCTGTGGCTGTGACTTACCTATTTCTTTAATCATTGGTACTAGACAAAGACAATACCTATATTTTCTTTAATCATTGGTAATAGACAAAGACAAAGTACTCTGTGTGTCAAAGTCAAACCACAGTCAAACAAAATCTGCGATTGTTAGAAAATGGCAATGAGTCAAATGAGTAAACTTCCTTCGTCATTGGAAAATAGCTAGGTACCTCTGGATAACATTCTTCCACTATTGGCCAATATCCATTGATGCAGCAAAAATACCATAAATCCAGCTAATCTGAGCTAATCAAAAAAATAATTTTATTATGACTGTAACAATGATTGATGCAGGTTTTACCTAATCACCCTGCAGAGCATAGAGCAAACCAACCAGAGACAAGGAACATTGAAACTATGATTGAAACTGTGGATTGAAACCTCTGATCTTTTGTTCCTGGTCGGTGCCTCTCACAGAGTTATAAAGAGAAGCAGAGGCAAGATAACGTACAAAATAGCGTGGCAATTACAACCACACGAAAACATTACGCACACATACACAAAACTCAGGGCCGAACCTTGTTGCTGCATAAAACATTATATTAATATGTAGGGTTAGGTTGCGTGAAAAAAATTGACCTAAAGACACCTATCATTTGGAAGCTATAATTTGTAAGGATTTTAAAAATAATTATTATTGGTACTTTTATAATTTCCTCATCACAAGCGATCACAACTGCATTATAGTAACACTAGTAATGGTAATCATCACCACGTGCGGGACCCTAGTCAATGTGGTGAATATAGATGTGAGCTCCGCGCTGCGTGTGATATTGTCACCGTCGCGCGCGGAGTTATAGTTCCTGTTACAACTCAAATCCTGAGGACTCCGTCAGTATCATGGCCAGTGGTTCTCGCGTCGTTCTCGCTCTGCGTCGACGCGCAGGTGATGGGGATATTATTTAGAAGAACAGTACCAACGGATATCGTGTAAATACCGCCAGATTTTAGCTCAAAGTTCCTATTGACAATAATTTCTTGGCAGTAAGCCAAATAAATGTTGTTAAACAATCGAATCAAATCGTTATTCCAAAAAGAGGTTAAATAGAAAATTACAACAGGTGTTTTAAACTCACATGTTTTTTATTCAAATAAACTTTACAATTAGTGCTTTAGAATCTGTATTGAGGTTTTCAATAAAAATTAATGAAATTCATCCACCTAATGGAAGATAAGGTAAATTGGTACCTACTTAGTATAATACCTCAACTAACTTTTCTTTGAAAATGGTCGGTATTGCACCAGGAGATAGAATTGTACGGAATATATTACGTTCTTAGATTATCTGTAAAATACTTGGAGCATATAGCACTCCATGAGTTGGTCTGCCAGTCTTTTCTATTAATATTTTTATGCATAGGTCTCTCAGGTATTCATCCTTTGGAAACCTGAAATTAAAAGTCGAAGTTATATACTTAAAATAAAAGAGTCGTCGAGTCCGGCCCTGTAATTTGTTAAAGTTCTCAAAATGTCAAAAAAGATTATTCAACAACTTATAGCATGTATTTCTACAGAAAACCATAATATTATAGTTTTAATATATGCATGGCTACACATTTCGTCATAACAACTATAAAATATTAGATATCTTAGCCTTGATACGATGCGATACGAAAACATTCCAAAGCTACATGATAGGATGAATTTTACTTACCGATGGAACGTTACTTCTGGGGTTTTCCTGTACGAAGCGTTGTAACACAGGGGGACACAACACTTCACCATTTTATTTCAGTAAATATTCATATAAATCTCCAAATTTCACAAAAAACTTATGACACCCAAGACAACACAATGTAAACAAACGCCATAGGTCTCATGCTTGGAGGAAGGAATTACGACTGCCGTCTAAGGAGGTAGGACTAAAATAAAAACTAAGAATACTATATTTTATCCAATTTCTGTTTATTACCATCACGTAAGTGTGAGTGAAACAAAATATCGCTGTTTGTGTCTATTCGATTAGCAACTGGTCACAAGGTTCAGATTGTCAAATTATATCTTTTATCTTTTAATACTGTCAAATTCAAAATACCCTATTCTTGTACGAATAATACGGGTCGTTAACTGTACACATAATTTTGTTGCTTAGTATTTGTTTGTTTACATTCGAGGTTACAGAAAGGATTTTTAGGAATTTCTTTATTTAAAGTAAATTTCTAAGGTGCATAAAGCTCTAAAATCAAAGCCAAGTGTCCACAAAAAATGTATTGTGCCTTTGAGGGACGTAAATCCAATAGTTTAAGAAAATAAAATGATACAGAATCTGTCGGGTTTCATCGGTGAGTTTTGGCAATGGTTCTTGTTTAAGACTAAGGATTTTACTAGTAAATAGCTAAGCAAAGGTAAGAAAAAGTAAATAAATATGTTTAAGTACTCAATTACATACTTATTTAATAATAATAATGATATTTCGCCAAAACGCTTTTAGGTTACTAGTGCTGTGAAATAGATTATTGATAATTATTGCACTAGTACGTACATACGAGTATTATGTACTCTCTAATCTCTATATTGTAGATTTCCTTAAAAATGAACTAATAAAAAGGAAATGGATAGAAATGATAAAAAGACCTAATAGGATACCGCGGCATAACAGTCGTATTTGCTCAAAACATTTCACAGAAGACTCATTTTTGCCAAACGAATACACCAAATGTAGGCGACTGAAATCAAATGCTATACCCACTATAAATTTACCCCAAGAAATAGGCGTTATCACGACAAGAAAGTTTAATATTTATAAATTAACTAGCTGACCCGGTGAACTTCGTACCGCCAACTTATCTATAAGAATAAAACAAATAAACTATCCTATCTTTTAAGTTAGACCAAATTACAGATAGTTACGAAGTTTGATCAAAATCGGTTCAGTAGTTTCAGGGTTTATCCCGAACATACCTACATCGTGACACGACATTTTTATATACTTACTAGCGATCCGCCCCGGCTTCGCACGGGTAGCACTAATAATCCTAATCTATATAATATAAACTATCCTATCTCTCAAGTTAGATCGAACTGCACATGGTGTGTGAATTTTATTAATCGGTTAAGTGGTTTAGAAGTCCATTGAGGACAAACATTGTGACACGAGATTTATATATATATAGATAGATATAAGATCGGATATTATATTGTACCAATTTTTACCCGACTACGACAAAGCCCAAAGGAAGGGTTCTGGAGTATGATTTTAGCTGTCGATGGTATTTAGCTATTTACGAATGTTCCTCCGTTACACCTTCATGAAACAATCATAATCAAATAATTACGAAAGTTGGTGGTATTCTCTAAAATTGATTTGGTGTAACGATCGCAATGGCTTCCACTCTCCCGCTAAAGGTTAAAATGCATTAATACACCAAGAACGCCGTAAGTGCAGCCAATCAGAGGTCATCACGATTGTTACACTGATGCAATAATTTTTAGATAATACGAGTTTTTCTAATTAGAATTCTTTTTCTAATTTTTTTCTAAAACATTAGATATTTGCGGTATTATACTGTCATCATTTCATTTTGAAATGGGATATTTGGAAGACGATATTTTGGGCAAATTATATTCTTTGTACATGTAGTATGTAAATAAAATAAAATATATTGAAACTTACTAACTAAACTGCATTTTAATCAATAACCCCGTGCGTAATTAGTATAAGGAGTGTGGTGCCAACCACGTAAAGATTTTTTTTAGTTTTAATTAATTTAGTAACAAGTAATATAGTTAAAATTTTACCTTCTTTTATAAATTATTTAGTTGCTATTTGGGTTTAAATAAGGTTATTTATTATTATTTTTAGTATTAAATAAATAAATAACAAGAAATTTGTAATCAATAAATGTACTACTTTGATTTCAGTAAAGTAGTTAATTATTAAAACTAATCTGTCGTACTATGCGGGCTAGTTCGGGTTGCTAGATTCAAGAAAATTTTGCGACAGTGGCGCCCCTATTTATTTCACGACTTTTTTGCCAAGCTATAGTACCTATGGCTTGTATATTTTTATAATTATTATTGTTAAAATCTGTCATCACCTATCCCGAAGGAACCCTATAATTTTTGGGATAAAAATATTCTCTAAGTTAGGTATCCCAGGGCAGAAAAGTATGTCAAGTTGCAATCAATCCATATTGCAACTTGATAGTAAGTATTTACTGGTTTGAACGTGATCGGCTAACAGGCAGCCAAAAATAAAAAGTAACTGTATGGATACTGTTTTAGGCTCTTTATGGATACTAAAGCATTCTCTATTTTAAGATTGTTTTATACAAAAATCATCATTTATATTTCACAGATTACGTATGTTAGACAATAATATAAACGACTGCCACCCATCACTAGGAAAATCCTACCTAGTGACAAACTAAAAACACAATCTTACTTCTATAGTCTTCATTATTCTATGGTCTCATGTCTTATAATGACTGCCACGCATTGAATTTTTGTCAATGTGTGCGTTGGTGTAGCACAGTGTTGCAGCAAATTAATACATACACATTTTTGCTTGCAGGGACACGGTCACACTAAGTCACACTGATTCGCATACACTTGTCTATGTGGGTGTGAAATTTATGTTGTGTCTGCTTTTATTTATATGTCTGTGGTGCCTCTCACGTGCTCTCACGGAAGTAAGAATTTTACACAGACATTGTCATGGACTTAATATATAATATACATTATTAGGACTGAGCTCTCCTTTCCAAAAAACGTGCCGAGAGAGATATGTTGAAGGGAGGATTTTATCTCGTTCTAATAGGGTGACCAAACATTTTTTAACACACAGGAAAGTTCATTTTGGCAAATACCTATCACTTGTCAGGTTGGCTGCGGAGTTTGAGTATTTAAAGAATCAATGGGAAATAAAACAAAGCGTGTGTCACTAACATTTATTTAACATTTAATATTTTAACACAAAAATATCAGAAGTCTGGCGCGTAACTATGATTATTTGCTTCGTTTTTTTAACATTTATTGAAAACAATACAATAGAAATTACAGCTAGCTAGCCTAACCTAATTACTATATAAATACTGGCTGCATTTCCGCGTTGGACAGCCAGGCTGATCCTTTGCGCAAAAAATGAGCCAGCCCTTCTGTCACCAGATGAGGCAATCTACCGCGGTGAAATATCTCGCAAAAAATTTTTACCACTAAGACTCCACGGCTCCAGGGTCTCCACGGCAAACGGAACAAATATGTTACTCTCTTTGAGAGAGGCATACTTCTGCCGTTTGCCGGTTTCAGCCTTTTCTGCTGCGGCTCCCGGCCTTGATGCTGTCTCCCTGATATGACACGGGGCCAATGTGTCTACGCATGTTGCGTCCCACATTAGCGCCCGTCCCCGTTCCCAGGGAACCAGCGTCAATCCATCAGGTCTCTTGCCATCATCCCGACTAATCCCTGCCGGCTCAATGCGCGCAGGAATATCTATGGTGGCAAGAGCCCTTTTGATCGCAAGTAAAGCAAGTGTAAAATTAAAAATTTATATCAACCTGACAATCTCTAATTTATTTTCTCCGTAGGAGGAAAATCTCAAGGATGTCTCCTGCCCCCCTATTCTCTAACTCAGTGGTTATCAAAAAATAAAGCCACTGACATATATTTTTTAACCGACTTCAAAAAAGGAGGAGGTTCTCAATTCGTCGGAATCTTTTTTTTTTTTTTTTTTTTATGTATGTTCCCCGATTACTCGAAGACGCCTGGACCGATTTTGAAAATTCTTTTTTTGTTTGAAAGGGTATACTTTCGAAGTGGTCCCATATAAATTTGGTGAAGATCTGATGAATATCTTCGAAGATAGAGGTTCTCAATTCGTCGGAATCTTTTTTTTTTATTTATTTTTTATGTATGTTCCCCGATTACTCGAAGACGCCTGGACCGATTTTGAAAATTCTTTTTTTGTTTGAAAGGGTATACTTTCGAAGTGGTCCCATATAAATTTGGTGAAGATCTGATGAATATCTTCGAAGATAGATAATGGAACTCTTCAACGGATAAGAGTAAATTGCTCGCGATCAGTGTGATAGTCTTGTAAACAGTATGTTTTAACCATGCATAGCATATCTCGTTCTGGTTACATCCTGTATTTTAAAACAGTGGGGCCACTAAAAATTGTGAAATAAAAAATTTTCAAAAAAAAATAAAAACCGACTTCAAAAATCACAAACACTAAAAAGTAAAAAATAATTTAATTTATTATGTATACACAAGAGTTTATTTAGTTCTATAATAACATTCTTTGGAGTCGGTGCCAATGTGGAGTCACGTCAACAATAATGAAGAGTAGGTAGACGGTTCATGCGGCTAATTGGTACCGACTCCAAAAAATGTTATTATAGAACTAAATAAACTCTTGTGTATACATAATAAATTAAATTATTTTTTACTTTTTAGTGTTTGTGATTTTTGAAGTCGGTTTTTATTTTTTTTTGAAAATTTTTTATCTTTTTGAGTCTGGGGTTAATGCTAGAACTATCATGTACCAAAATATGTATTATGAAAATTGTGTTTTCTATAAACAGAATATAACAATATTAATCTGAAATACACTAAAGTTTTAAGTTTCTTCCGTCTACAAAACGACTTGAGCATGGTCAAACTGCTTTGACTCATACGACAATAAACAAATTATTATCTTTGTTATTCCCCTTACCTGTGAAAAGAAATGCCGCAACCAGCATATGATTCACTTTTACATTTCTTGATGCAACAATTTTTGACCATTTTTGCATATTGAGAATTGAAAAACGAAAATAACACTAGCTAAAAGCACAACTAATAGCTAAATCCACAAAACAACAGCAGGTCCATGGACACCCTGGTGATGGCATATTTCAGTGCTACCAGGGTAATTCTATATAGCTACCAAACAATCATGTTATTTTGACTATTTACTTTAAAAAATGGTAAACATAAAAAAATAAATTGTAAACATAAAAAATAAATTATATAAAAGTATTCTAAAAGCTAAAAATATTTATACGTTCCTTGTTTTATTTCTACTTGGAAAAATGTTTTCTGCCACTTTTAACATTTTTTTCTACTGGCAATTGAGTAAAAGGGACACAGTACCCACCTTCAGACTATCTCTCTCGGCTCGTTTTCCCTCTGTTGAGATTGCCTAACAAACCTAATCTGAATGTCCAAATGTTAAGGTTCATTTTCGTATGACACATTATCTAGAGTACTCAGTCCTATTATTGTATATTAAGTCCATGGACATTGTAGCATAGTCGATGGTAATATTTATGTCACTTTATTAAATGAAAACTAAAGATTGTCTTTGATTTGAACTCGAGGTGTCCCCAAACGTCCCTGGACCCCTGGACTAGTGGTTACTAGTCTCTGGACTAGACTAGTTTATTAGTGATGTCAACGCGATCCGTACTTAAGGTGGACTACACAGGTCTGCCCGCGAAATTCAAATTTAATTTGGTTTTTCGCAATTTATAAACTAATACGACAAAGTAGGCTTAAGGCATTCTAATTCCGCCAATGGGCAGTATCATCTTCACAGGGTTATATAAAAATCTTTATTTGAAAGTGTCCAGTTTAAGTAATAATTAATCAGATTATCGACTAATTTGTGAGTAACTCACATCCAACTCGATAGTCTAACTAATTTCTTAAACTGGACACTTTCAAGTAAAGATTTTTATATAACCCTGTGAAGATGATACTGCCATTGGCGGAATTAGAATGCCATAAGCCTACTTTGTCGTATTAGTTTATAAATTGCGAAAAACCAAATTAAATTTGAATTTCGCGGGCAGACCGGTTCCTTTTGTGTTTAATAAAAGTTGAATGTTCGTATGATGGATTTTAATTGGATACAAAATGAAACAAGTGAGTAATTAAAATTTAGTTGTTAAAATAATTAGGTACCTACGTCACTATTTTCATAATGATAATATCACAATGAGACACAATCAAGTGTCACTTAAAAGAACATAGAAGAAAATTAAGATTTATTTCTTATCCCAAATATTTCTTTAGGAACTGATAAAACATAATGCTAACCGTGTTCATGGACCTAATATTCCATGAACATTGTTATGAGTATAATATTTTAATAAATCATGTCTTTTTAATTCTTCCAAAGCCTTCTGTTCCCAGTTGTTGTTATTAACACTCCTAGGGCTTGGATGGGATAAATACAGTACCTGAAAATCAAATAAAATAAAAATATAAAATTGACATTTAAAAGTAAATTATTTTTCTCACCTCCGGGCGGAAAGCGTCAATTTTCCTCCCGCTGCGCTAAACGAAAATGCCGCTTTCCGCCTCCGTCGAGGAGAAAAATAGTATACACACCACGGGCAGTAAATAAGAAAGCCTCAGATCACATGTTTATTGACCTCGGCTTCGCCTCGGACAACAATTACATGTGATCTGAGACATTTCTTATTTTACTGCCCTAGATGTGTAATATACTATTTCATCCCATGTATTCGAAAAGGACGACTTGGTTCGCTTTTATGTGCGCCCAAAGTTGGTGTTTTCTATAAGAAACTTTTAGCGGGCAGTAATGAGTTTTTAATCCTCTTTATACTCGTAAGTGCGCCGCAATTATCTTTGCCGCGCACTTATTGAATTTGGAACATCAGTGTTCAGCGCCAACGCAAATTGACGACCTCCGTGGCGCAGTGTTGAGCGCTGCTGTCTTAACGTGCGGAGGTCCCGCGTTCGATCCCCGGCAGGGTCAATTTAGGAATTTATAATTTCTGAATTTTAACTAACGAAAGGGCTATATGGATATATATATTTAAAAAAAAAAAAAAAAATTATAACTAAATAAATATTATTATAAAGGCGAAAGTTTGGATGGATGTGTGGATGTATGGATGTATGGATGTGTGTTACTCAATTACGCCCGAACGGCTGAACGGATCTGGATAAAATTTGGCACAGAGATAGATTTAAAAAAATAAAAATAAAAGATTATAGTCTGGAAATAGCACATAATATGCTTTTTATCCCGGGAATGCCGGAGGCATAAAGAGTTCCCGCGGGAACCAAATTTTCTCATACAGGGTGATGAAAAGTAGAGTGTATCATTCGGGCGCAAATATATTTTTGGCTCGGGCGACGTACTTTGAATCCCTCGCTACGTTCAGGATTCTACTAAAGAAACCCTCGCTACGCTCGGGATTCTACTCTAGAATCCCTCACTTCGTTCTGGATTCAAAAAAGCGCCCTCGCCGTAAAAATATTATTTTGCTCCCTTATAATACAATCTACTATTTAAAGACAATTTTTAATGTTAATTTATTCTAAACCTCCCATTAATTTTTTCCCCAGTTATGAACCGTGTGGTCTTTTGGCCTTAAAATAGGAGGTCCCTGGTTTGATTTACAGTGGCTGTGTTCCGTTATAGACTGCGAGCACTGTTCAGTGCTCTTACTGTGGAGAAATTCGTTCCGTTATAACTGACAGTAAACTGCTGCAGTATCCTAGGGAAATATATGACGTCATTAATCGACGCCATCTTTGTACTGTGAGCACTGGCGTTTTCGAGGTAAGGTGTTCTCAGTGTTTGTCTCAGTGCTGACAGCGTTCCGTTTTAAGCAGTACCCAGTATACCTAACTATAAAGGAACGGCTTCGCAGTGTACTGAAGTGACGTCACACCTTACAGTGCTCGCAGTGTATTTCGGAACACAGCCAGTATTCAATATTCATACTAATTCGACATAAATAAGAGGTTTCCGTTTCCGGTGCTTAGAGTGTAAACACGTACGTCAAAGACCTCCTCGAGAAATAATTTAGAAACAGTGTATAATAGTGAAATCTTCTTACTGTTCTGTGAAATTACAACAAAGCTAAGTGTACTAAAAATACAGAAATAGTGATGACAGTGCGGGTGAAGAATTTCACGTGAAAATCTAAAAGTATTCGTCGTCATCATAACCTATAAACCTAAAAAAGCTAGCGTCAAGTCGCCATCATAGACAATAGATAGACTCGTGAGTCACGTAGTGCCAACCCACAGTGCCAACCTCACGTCATTATTAGTGACACCAGCATTCCCGGTGTTGCCAGTACCCATCGACCATACAGCCTATAGACGCCTAATTACTATGCTTTCGTAATGCAAACAATTCAGTCAAATGACTGAGGTAAGCGGGCGCGGGGTACCAAACGCTGATTGGTCTACTCAAGGTCAAAAAAATCATAACTCAAATATAGGGATGGGGTCCTAACTCCTAATAATTATTTATCGATAATTAATTATCGATAATTAATTATCGATATACTCTAAACATTTAAATAACTCGGTAGGTTATTTAAATTACACATTTAGTAAGCTGAGTTTTTCTGTATTGACATGGTGTATAAATGAAATCAATAGTAGGTACCTAACTCGCACATAATTTAAACTACTAATTATTTTATTAACAGCTCTGGATTCTCTTGCGACGACTATTACCTCAGTGAACTAAATAAGTTTTTATAATGAATGTTAGGTACTAGACCAGGGTAGAAGCCTTTAAAAATAATAAAAACCGGCCAAGTGCGAGTCGGACTCGCGCACCGAGGGTTCCGTACAAACCTGTAGTAAGTTTTAAATTATTAAAAAAAAACTACTTACTAGATCTCGTTCAAACCAATTTTCGGTGGAAGTTTGCATGGTAATGTACATCATATATTTTTTTTAGTTTTATTATTCTCTTTTTTAGAAGTTACGGGGGGGGGGACCAACATTTTACCACTTTGGAAGTGTCTCTCGCGCAAACTATTCAGTTTAGAAAAAAATGATATTAGAAACCTCAATATCATTTTTGAAGACCTATCCATAGATACCCCACACGTATGCGTTTGATAAAAAAAAATTTTTTGAGTTTCAGTTCTAAGTATGGGGACCCCCAAAATTTATAGTTTTTTTTTCTAGTTTTGTGTGAAAATCTTAATACGGTTCACAGAATAATAATAATAATAATAATAATAATAATAATTTATTTCACCAAAATTTACAATAGTAAGTCTTAGGTCTAAATACATATGGTCGGTCTCTGCAACCTAATGTAGGTTACCCTGTGGCTTAGGTTGCAGTGACTTTCCCTCCTAGAAAAAGAGTGACAAAAGTTACAATATATTTTAGATTTTAGATTTATTTAATTATTTTACATGCAAAGGTGTGTGAACTATTGAAGTATGTGTGTGTGTGTGTGTGTTGTGTGTGTGCATGTGTGTGTGTGTGCGTGTGTGTGTAAATAGATTTTTGTTAACATAAAACTGTGTTCCTTCAACTGATTCGTTTAAATAAGTTTTCTGTCTCATCATAACTTAGACTTAGTAAATATTTAGTGACAGTATTTTTACAATTAAATTTATTCATTTCATATATTGAAAGTGTTTTATTTAAAGTGTTGTATAACGTCTTCCCCAAATAGCATTGGAATCGTTGAGCAAAACGAGTGCGGAAACGCGGAATATTAAAAATTTTAAATTTACGTCGCTTGTTACGTCGGTCAAATACTAGTTGTTCAGATGAGCCATGTTGATTTAGTATTACACGTAAAATATAAAGCTGTCTGACCGTCAGGACTTGGGCTTGAGCATACAAGTCAGATGTAGGAAATCTCTTGGGTAGTTTTAACATGACTTTCAAAACGGCACGTTGGGCCCTTTCTAGTGGCAGAAGATTTGTTTTAGCAATTCCTCCCCATGTTTCAATGCAGTATAACACAATGGATTGACAGAGTGCCATATACATGACTTTCAAAATGTTATGATCAGCAATGTGACTAACATTTTTAAAAATTGCAATCAATTTTCTAACGCGTTTTGCTATTAGATTTATATGTGATACAAAAGAAAGTTGGTTATCTATTACAACTCCAAGGTATTTAATTTCTGTCAGTCGATCAAGTTCAGGGCAGGAGCAGTTGTCAGTTTTGTTGAGGTTCAAGCAGTCATAAGTATGTGCAGTAATTTTAAATAGGTCCTTTAAGGGTTGCGAATTTTTTAGCATCGAAAAAGTGACATACTTTGTTTTACCCACATTCAAGCTAAGACGGTTATGGCCTAATCTTTGTGAAATTAGATTAAAACCCTGTTGTGCATAGTAAAAGGTCTGGTCCCAACTCTCTCCCCTAAACACTAATGCTGTATCATCAGCAAATGAGAAGACTTTACCATTTGTTAGGTTCATATTGCATATGTCGTTGATGAAAATAAGGAAGAGGGTTGGTCCAAGAACACTTCCCTGGGGAACTCCGTGACAGATAGGTAGCGGATCACTTACGAATTGACCTATAAGGATTAATAAAAAGATCTAAAACTTTTGTATTTACACTTTTTTCACATAACCTCAAATTTTATGTGAAAAATTCAAAAAACCAAGTTTTCCCCCTCCCGACCTCAGATCGCGCGTAAATTATTTTTCCTTTCATTTTTATAATATTCCCCTCCTTTTCTAATGGGTTTCATCCTACTATTATTTTTTTTGATTTTAAAAATTATCGACCCTGGTCTATATCTACATTGTATCCCAGAAAGTCCACGCGGACGAAGTCGCAGGCATCGGCTAGTATGTAAATAAAATTTAAGTTACGGCATGTGCTGTTGTAATAACTACCTCTAATTATTAGACTCATACATCGACCATACAATTGTATGGTCGATGGACTCATATGATTAGAATCCACGAATCCCATATTCGGCAGTAGGTATATCGGAAGACTTCACGTACCCAAAAAGCATAGACCAGTGCTTTTTGACGTTCCTCAAGAATTTCGAAAATTCTTAGCTACGCCGGTTTCCTTACGATGTACTTATATCGATTTCGTTCAAAATCGATATCTGAGGAACCCTAGGATCACATAACAGGAAACTGTTACCATGATTAAAAAAAGTCTGCGACATTTCGTAATTCTTTGTCAATTGACCGATTTCGTTCAAAATCGATATTTGAGGATCCCGAGAATCACAAAACAGGAAACTGGTACAATATTTGTAATGCTCTAATTTTAGTTTTGTTTAGAGATTGTGCACTACAGAATCAGCCCCAGTGTTTAATTTAAAAAAAACATATTATAGTCTACCTTAATAGAGTAGTTTATTTAGTGACTGTGAATAATAATTAATACCAGTAACATAATATAATTTTTTTTTTTTTTTTGTAGAAAAGCAACTCAGTCATTTTTAAAATGGATTAATTTTGTGTAAATTCGCCTGACTGTAGGTTTACGATCTGCAGACCTTAATAAAAATGCAAGTCTTGCAGATATATATTTTTAGATTACACATAGAGTTAGATCAACCACATGATTAGTTTCTTCGCAGTGAAATCGATGATTCTCTATATCTGAAAAAAGCTGTTCTCCAAGAAAGCTCGATAATGTTTTATTGACCAAGAAATCTGTATTCTTCCTTTTGTCAGTAAATCTCCTAATTATTAACTCACATCTTCGGCAAATTTTTATTACGGATTCTGAGGGATAAATTAGTCCCCCTAGATCTCTGTAGGCTATGAGACTATTTTTTTTTTCTTTTAATGAAATTAATCCCTTTATGCAAGTCTTGCATCGAATTTTTTTTAATAATGCGCTGGCCACAAAGCCTGCTATATACTCAATTGCATTTTCTGCAAACAACGATAAATGAAATGACAACTCATCTTCTTGACCGTCGACTTCAACTTCTTCAGGCATATCTTCAGATGAGGTTGTCAAATTGATACGTTTTATCGCTGATGAACAATTTAATATTGATATTTGTTCTAAGGGAACGCAATTGCCCGTAGATGGTACACTAAGTTGTGTGTGAATTAGAATTCTCTTATATATTGCTTCAAACAAGCGTGGCGTAGGGTTGTCATTATTACCTCCATGAGATCGCATTGTAGCAAAAAAAAGCTCAATGTGGTCTTGTGAAATTTTATGAAAAGGTATATATTTGATGCAGGAACGAGAGTTACTTACTAAGTCACCGTACATGTGTTTAACATTTTCAATTGCTACACAAAAGCCTAAAAATGCAGTGTGTCTTGGTGATTTCATTAACCGGATGTCCCTGTTTTGTTTATTTTTTGCAGTAACGGTGAGTAGGAACTGTTTACATATTTCAAGTTTATCCATTACTTCACCAGCATTGTCCTGATTCAGTGCCCGTTTAAATCCATACCCATGGACTCTGGAGTCAAGTATGTCGAACAGATCATTTATAAGGAGGATCATTTCAGCTGTAGCATTTACATTTTTAAATTCGGGTAGTTTCAATTCATTTTCACAAAACTGCAATGCTTTTGCTACACTGCGACTAAATAATTGTGATGCGAGTTTCACCTTCATAACATTTTGTTTGAACTGAATATGAGAAACCCGCAATTTATTTGCCAAATGGAATTGTTCCTTATCTTGTAACTCTTGTAATATTTTAATGTAGTTCCATTTTATAGAGTTCCCTTGTACATCCTTACACACACACACACACACAGTTAAACAGTTTTAACATATGGACTGGATCTAAGAATACAAATATTTTTGAATTTGTTTCCGGGTGCTTTATATGAGTTTTGAGGTTTTCGGGTTCAAAATTACATCCTAATATCTTAGCCATTGTTATATTAGCCGGACATCCATCGAACGTTATGGCCTTGATTGTTATTTTACTTTCATGGCATAATTGAATTGCTTGCAGTATTAAATTGGCTTTCTGATGTGCATTAGTACCGTTTGTCAAAAAATATCCAATGGGCACTTTAAAACGCTTGTTTAATGCAACAACTAGTAATACTAGTGCTTCTGTACACTCGTGATTTGCGTCAGTTTCAATATTTGCACCAAAATCTACATATCCATAAGTACGTTGCGTTGACGGATGATACTCTACTTTATTTTTAATTTTCATTTCGTCAAATATCAGGGAGCAAATCAATTCTTCTTGGTTCTGTTCAGCTTTTGTTTTAAGAGCCTTAAAAGCTTCTTTAGTAAAACCAGGCCTGCCATCTACTGTTTGGTACCACTTGCTGATGGTTTTCAAGGACGGCAAACACGTTTGGAATGTTTGCCTCACGTATTTATAAGCCTTGGTCGAGTAAAAATTAAGAGTTAAGGCAAATGTCCTAAGTTCGGCTGAGTACTTTTTACGAACTACACTTCCTTTTTTATTTGACTTTACTAACTGCCTCTGGACCAATTCTTTGTTGGTAACGCCTATTTTGCTTAATATATCTGCATTTTCTGCACTAACGAGACGTTTGTTTTCCAAATCTTTGATGATCGATTTTAATGACGCTATTTTCTTTTTTAAGTAGGCAGTTTTTTGCTTCAGATTTTTTATCTGCTTATTTTTTTGAACTATTTTATCAGATAATTCTATTATTCTTCTGCTGAGGCGCTTTTTAATAGGTGTATTGTAGTTTGATGGTGAAATTAATTTTGTCTTTTTTTTCTTTGGAGTTTCGGAGATAGAATAAGCTGTGGACGAAGTTGATGATAAATCAGATAATCTTTTTCTTTTTATATGTTCTGGTGTCCTTAAATGAGTGTTAACTAACATACTCGTATCTGATATTGCACCTGTCAAATCTGGTGTTGATAATAAGGTGCATTCCGTGCTAGGACTATCCGCCTGCAATTCAAATTAAAATATCAAACTACTGTGTGTGTTTTATGAAAAACCCAAAAAACTACTAAACAATAAATTGTTAATCAACATTCAATGAGTATTCTTTCACCTTAATATTACATAAAATATCAATTAGACCAGAAGAGGATCGAGTTATCTTACTAGTAGGGGTAGAAGCAGTGAAGGGACTGCAGAGCTTAATAGTCTTCGTCGATTTTTCATATTTAAAAAGCAGTCTTCAGTAAAATGCCGAGAGCAGATTACGCTGTATGCTGATGGAACCCAATCTTCCCGCCTAGTAGCTTTGATCCACTGTTCTTTTAATTTAATATCTTTTGGATACCTAAAAATTTTGCAAAGGTAAGATAATATATTTAGTTTACTACAAAAAAACTTCCTGTATATATAATATGTACTTATAATAAAATAAATTCATAATAGCGTTTCCTTTTTACATCAATTATGAAATGCTCAGTTACCAATTTTAGACGAATACGGTCCTATGATCCTAGGGATCCTCAGATATCAATTTCGAACGAAATTGGTTCAATAACAAAGAATTTCAAAATGGCGCTGACTTTTTTAAATTTTGGTAACAGTTTCCTGTGTTGTGATCCTAGGGATCCTCAGATATCGATTTTGAACGAAATCGGTTCAATAACAAAAAAATTCAAAACGGCGCTGACTTTTTTAAATTTCTGTACCAGTTTCCTGTTTTGTGATCCTAGGGATCCTCAGATATCGATTTTGAACGAAATCGGTTCATTAACAAAGAATTTCAAAATGGCGCTGACTTTATTAAATTTTGGTACCAGTTTCCTGTTTTGTGATCATAGGGATCCTCAGATATCGATTTTGAACGAAATCGGTTCAATAAAAAAGAATTTCAAAATGGCGCTGACTTTATTAAATTTTGGTACCAGTTTCCTGTTTTGTGATCATAGGGATCCTCAGATATCGATTTTGAACGAAATCGGTTCAATATCAAAAAATTTCAAAATGGCGCTGACTTTATTAAATTTTGGTACCAGTTTCCTGTTTTGTGATCATATGGATCCTCAGATATCGATTTTGAACGAAATCGGTTCAATAACAAAGAGTTTCAAAATGGCGCTGACTTTATTAAATTTTGGTACCAGTTTCCTGTTTTGTGATCCTAGGGATCCTCAGATATCGATTTTGAACGAAATCGGTTCATTAACAAAGAATTTCAAAATGGCGCTGACTATATTAAATTTTGGTACCAGTTTCCTGTTTTGTGATCCTAGGGATCCTCAGATATCGATTTTGAACGAAATCGGTTCATTAACAAAGAATTTCAAAATGGCGCTGACTTTATTAAATTTTGGTACCAGTTTCCTGTTTTGTGATCATAGGGATCCTCAGATATCGATTTTGAACGAAATCGGTTCAATAACAAAGAATTTCAAAATGGCGCTGACTTTATTAAATTTTGGTATCGGTTTCCTGTTTTGTGATCATAGGGATCCTGAGATATCGATTTTGAACGAAATCTTCTTTATATTAAATTATATACAGGTGTACCAACCTTTGAGACGTATCGTTTTTTTTTCAGTTTTTAAATAGCGGAAACTGCGTCTACAGACTATAGAGCGTTATTTCCGTCCGAAAAATGATCTGAGTTACTTTCAAACCGCACTTAAAGAAGTTTTACTTCAAAAATATTCTCAAAACTAGACCTTGACGTATGTCAAAACATTTAGCCAAAATACGGAGATATTACATTTCAATATCTCTGCTATAGTATTAATAATAAAGATATCTAAATCATAATATAATTATAATTATACCAATCGAATCATAAAATTTACAATTTATCATTAGAACCGATATCGACAATCGAACTGTTTTATCCATAATATCCAAAGCGCCCATCACTATTTACACGTGCCATTGACAACGTCTACTGACCGACCAGTTTAATGTTGAACTCCGGTGATACAAAAACGAGTGTGTAATATCTTATTACTAATAAAATTAACGTATCTTACCGGTGAAATGTTATACCATCCGCTTTAAAATTTGAGGTTTGACTGTTTTTGCCACACCACTTTATTGTACATGGAGCCATTACAATTTTTTACGATAATTGTAGTGAGAAAGCGCACAGACGTTGACAGGTCACAGATCTGGTCGTTACTAATTCGAAATTAGTGGGCGTGGAATTATATAAGATCGATTCGTCTGATGTGTTGTCTGAAAGTGTTCGCCCTATATGCGGCGTCTATAGGCTGTATGGTCGATGCCAGTACCAGATATAAAAGCTCCCACAATAGTGAAATAGTGTTGCCAAGTTATGGCAACACTATTTCACCTTACCTAAAATTACCGTAATATTTAGTCAATATGGATAAAGATAATATGGAATTACTCCTGCGGAAGCTCGATGAGAAATTAGACCGACAAGCGGAACAGATAACGCAGTCGGTAACTAGAAACGTTATGGAAGCGATAGACGATAAATTGAATACAATAACCGAAGAAAACAAATACCTCAAAAACAAAATATCAGAACTGGAAACGAAAATTAAATCGTTAGAAACAGCGAAACGTAAGAACAACCTGGTTTTCTTCGGAGTAGAAGAAGAAGGAAAAACAGAGACAGAACTGGTGGATCATATCAAAGAAACCGTGGAGGGTACAGGAGTACATATGAACAGCCAAGAGATTAGTAACCTTTATAGAATTGGAAGAAAGAAGGAGAACAGAACCCGACCTGTCGTAGTTTCTTTAACAACAATCTGGAAGAAACATCTTATACTCAAAAACAAGTCAAACTTACCACCCAACATCTATGTAAAAGAGGATTATTCAAAGGAAACTTTAGAAAAACGAAAACAACTCCAACCTCAAGTAGAGGAAGAAAAAAAGAAGGGAAACATAGCATATCTAAAACAGGACCAACTTATAGTGATCAAATCGAAAGAAAATAATAGAGAAAAGAGGAAAAGAGAAACTTCAAGCTCACCCAACCAGTCGGCACAGAAGAAAGCCAGCATAAACAAGTTTTCAAAAAGTACAACCCAACCTCTTACGAAAGCCCACAGGAACGAAATTATTAAACCAAACATACTAAATTATGTAGAGAAAGCGAGATCTGATCCCCAGCTACACAATCCAAAAAACTAATCAAGGCCCGGAAAATCGGAAACAAACGAAAACTACTACAACTAGTTGCAAACAAAAACAACAAACAAATCGTCTCCCAACACGGCTGGTCCCCACGGGAGCACTAGACCAAAACCCTCCAGCAAAGAAGTGAAACATTCAACATCACAACCCTCAATACGAGAACTCTTAGGAAACAAGAAAGCCTATTGGAACTAGACCAGGCGCTACAACACATAAAATATGACATCTTAAGCATAAGTGAAATGAGAAGACTAGAAGAGAAAATAGTGGAACACAATGATTACATACTATACCAAAAAGGAGAAACAGCAGGCCAAAGAGGAGTGGGCTTCTTAATCAGAAAGACATTGAAAAACTACATACAAGAGCTGATAGGAATCTCAGAAAGCAAAAAACCGTGGACAATCATGCAGGTATATGCACCTACTGAGGCAGCACCAGAATGCGAAAGCGAAGGATTTTACTCCATGCCGTCAGACATTATAAACAAATATCACAATAACTACCTCATAGTCATGGGTGATTTTAATGCACAGGTTGGTTGTAAGGAACCCGGCGAGGAACTAATAATGGGTAATTATGGGTATGGAAAGAGGAGAGTCAACGGTCATAGAATAATTGAACTTTTACTACAAAACAAGCTAACACTACTCAATTCTATCTTCAAAAAAAAACCCAAAACTAAATGGACCTGGCTATCACCGGATGGAAAGTACAAAAACGAAATTGACTATATAATAACAAATAAACCCAAGTACTTCAATGATACACACGTAATACAGAAGTTAAACTTTAATACGGACCACCGTATGGTACGCTGCTGTCTGAAAAAGTTCCCAACTCAAAGAAGTAGATACAAAATAATCAATAAAACGTTGACATCACAATAAAATGGAAAATATGCTGATTCTTTGCTTTCCAAGCCATTGATAGAAGTATTGAACTCAGACAAAAATGTGACAGAAAAATATGACCATTTGAACGAACAACTATCAAAAATAAGAGCAGTAAAGGCAAATACATCTACAGACACAAAGTTTAGCGAAAGGACAATAGAGCTCCTAGAAGAAAGAAAAGCGATAATGACTGACAAGTCAAAAAGGAAAGAAAATCGTAACACAATATCCAGACTGAGTAAACTGATTAGGGAAAATATAAGAAACGACAGGAAAACAAAGAGACTGAAAAAACTAGAAGTCGAAATCCAAAAAAACAGGAGGAGTAAGAAAAGCTTTTATAGAATTAAGGGAGTACGGAATGGAATGGATAACTAAATTAAAAAGTAACAGATCGAAACTAGCAACAAAACGCAGAGAAATCCAGAAACTGGCTACAGATGACTACAGAACCCTTTACTCCTGTAATAACTCCGAACAAAAAAATAACACCTATAAGAATCCGGCCACGAGATATAAAGATGTCCCACCTATACTCGTGCAAGAAGTTCAGAAAGCCATCATGTCACAGAAGCTAGAAAAAGCTCCAGGACCCGACAGTATAACAAACGAGCTGATGAGAGGCAACGCAGAAGAAATAAGTCCAATTCTAACCAACCTATTTAATTATATTTTAACAACTGACACCGTCCCGAGACAATGGAGCGAATCCCATATCATTCTCCTACATAAAAAAGGAGATAAGGATAATATCGGCAACTATAGACCAATAAGCCTCATCTCAAATGTGTACAAGGTCTTTGCAAAAGTAATCCTGGAAAGAATAACAAAGGTTCTAGACGAAAACCAAACAATTGAGCAGGCGGGATTCAGGAAAAACTTCAGTACAATAGACCACATTCACACAATTAAACAGGTCTGGGAAAAATATAACGAATATCAGAAACCCCTATATATCTGCTTTATAGACTACTCCAAAGCTTTCGACAGCATAAACCATACATTTATCTGGCTGAGTCTGGAAGAACAAGGAGTGGATGAAGCCTATATACAAATAATCAAATCCATCTACAGAGAATGCAAAAGTCGCATAAAACTGGAAACAAAAGGAGACTCTTTTCCTATAAACAGAGGCGTAAGACAAGGAGATCCGCTCTCCCCCAAGCTGTTTAATGCTGTGCTGGAATACATATTTAGAAGATAAGATTGGGAAAACTATGGTATCAACATCAACGGTAGCCGCCTTAACCATTTGAGATTCGCGGACGACATTATCCTGCTGGAAGAAGACCCAAAAAAACTAGGACAAATGCTAAAAGCATTAACAGAGAAAAGCAGAGATGTAGGATTAATAATGAATGCAAGCAAAACAAAGTTGATGACCAACTCCACAGAAGTCAGCATAGAGGTCTACGGAAAAGGGTTAGACTATGTGAAAGAGTATGTTTACCTGGGTCAAATTATAACTCCTGAGGACTATATGTCCAAGGAAATAAACAAAAGAATAACCTGCGGATGGAAAAAATACTGGTCCCTAAAAGAAGTAATGAAGAGTAAAGATTTAAGCATGCACATTAAAAGAAAGACTTTCAACACTTGCATCCTCCCATGTATGACATACGGCTGCGAATCATGGGCGTTACCAGACAAGCATAGAGAAAGACTAGCTCGTACACAAAGGGCATGATGGGTATCAGACTAAGTGACAAAATCAGAAACTCAGAAATAAGAAGAAAAACCAAGGTTGCAGATATAATAACTCGTATAGAGCATTTAAAATGGGGTTGGACTGGACATATGCTACGCTGCAAAATAAACAAATGGAGCAAACAAGTAACAGTATGGTACCCAAGAGAGGACACCAGAAGTAAGGGGCGCCCGAAAACAAGATGGAAAGACGACATCCGCCTAACCTTGGGGCCCTACTGGACCAGAGTTGCAGAAGACAGAGCTCAGTGGAGAGAGCTGGAGGAGGCCTATGCCAGGAGGCACGCCGAATTGCGAGACATTATATAGTAAATAAGACTGGGAAATATGTATTGCCAAACTTGTAGCAAATTCGGAATAAAAGGGCTTTATTATTATTCATACTAATATTATAAATGCGAAAGTTTGTCTATCTTGATGAAATTTGGCACAGGGATAGGTTCTATCCCAGGGTAGGGCATATGATTATTTTAATAGTATGTTCTGGTAGGAGGCTTGAACCATTGGGATCTTACTGTGAAAGCTGTGCAGCTAAGCAATTTAGTGTTCTGGTATGGTAGAAACTTCTGAAGCTCTTCCAGATTTTTACCTAGAATATTTAGATAAAATCTGCTGAAGGTGGTAGAGTTAAAACAAGACTACATTAGTGACACAGCATTGTAACATGAAATGAAGAAGTTTTCCAAAATTGAGTTCAAGTTAGCCAGCTTCAAGCTTAGACCGCATCTTCATATTTTGATCTCCTGATCAGTTAAGGGCTAACTTTTATATATGTATATATAAAAATATAAAAAAATGTTTCATCTTTCTTTATCACATTACTTTTTTTTTTTACTTACTTTAATAGAACTTGAAAGTAAATATTTCTTGATTGCCTTCTGGGCTCTGGTCTCGCAGAATTTTCCTATTGCTACTACAATTTCCACTTCATATAATTTTAAAATTCTGACAAATATGGGATCACAAATATTGTATAAAGGTTCCATTTCTGATACCTACAAAAGAGGAAACAATACAATTAGCAAATAAAATATTAGTAATTTTTAAGTGGCTTTAACTGGTTCGATTGTTAGCACAAAAGTTTAAAGCTAAACGGCGTCAATTACAAAGTCATTCATTGCCAAAGTTATGCTGGACATGTGCAAGACCCATAGAAGGCAGTGGACCTTGAATGTTACACTTTTGTGCCACTTAGCTAAGCTGAATTAAATATCTATGATAGTACCTTGAAATCACCTGGAGTAAGGTTACAACCATTGCTTTTCATCCATTGTTGATTAATATAATTGTATACAAAACTGGTTTCAAAAAACTTCTCAGGCGTGCCACATATGGTTTTGAGTAAGCCCCAAAAACGTTTACCGCTCACCTAGAAATTAAATTAATTAATATTTAAGGCATTTAAAAACCAAACTGGTCAATTTTTAATCGTTTTAACACAACACATTGTCTTAGCTATCTGAATGCTGTCTTATAAAAAAATCATGAATGTAAAATATCATAATCTCTGGTGGTGTTAAATTAAGATTTTGTCTACTAAATGCAGTGAATTCTAACAGTTCTAATACCTCTGTCCTCTTACATTGAAAACCATCAACAGGGCGCTCTCGAATCTCATTTTGGGGTTTATTAACTGGACCTTCAATTCCTAGCCAATCTCTTACTGAGCTAACTTCACCAAAGGGTACCTGTGAGCATATTATAATTTTTATGGTGCAAACAAATCTTATCAGTCACATAATAGCAAATTCAAAGCATGCATGTGGTAGTGAAACCCAAAGCAGATTTTTTTTATTGTGTAATCTCCTAATAAATTAAATCTCATTAATTCGTTTCCAAGTTTTTTACTTACTATGTAACAAAAGCTAATAGGATTTTTTTTAAGTTTTCTTACACCTTACCTAGAACACATAAATATCTATTACGTTATCACAGCTGAACCCTGAACTGAGCTTAGAGTAACTAAATTTAGAGGATACTAATCTGAGTTCCCACAGGGCTGGGCAACAGTGACTATATAAAATGTAAGAGCTTATACAAAACTACAAACCCCCGTCTGAGACATCCCCCAGGGTCCTGGATTCATTCCAAAGAACATTATCTTTTTCTTTGTATTGCAGTATTTTCGTGCGTACATTTCAAACGTATATCTCGCATATATAGATGGATTGTACACGCATTTCACAGCTGGCGGTAATTGAAATTCAATAAGAGCTTCATTCGCTTCGTCAGCTAATTCAAGAAATTCGTCGCTTAAATCGTTCGGACTTTTTTGGATCAAATCTGGCTCCTTGGACAAGAAAAACGACGATACCACTTCAACCATTATTGCTTCAACAAATATGAGAGGCTTAACCGAATAATATATAATGGCTGTCCATGATACTGTGAATATTCAGAACTATTTTTTAGTAAATTGTTTTGGTTTTCGTCAAATTCAAGTTTGTTTATATTTTTACCTTGTCTCTAATTTCACAAGTCACAACAAACCAATCAACAAACCGGCATGAAACCGGCAACCTCAGATCAATAACCTCTTGATCTGTCATCTGAGCCGGCAACAAAGCCATAGAAATAGGAAGACTAAACGTAGACGTAAGTCGTAATTCTTAGTTCCATGAACAAACCAGCAACAAACATTTTTCTTTTCAATGTCATATTGAGATCACCACTGACGACTGACGAGGTCTAATAATGACTCACAAGAGTTGTATAGAGAAGTAATGACTATAGAATCAATGGTGCCATCGACCTTGTGTGGTCGATGAATGGTGTGGTGCTCGGTGGTTATATTATTCTATGGTGGTGCTGACGAGTGACCACAGAGTACATTATATATACTGGTACATTATTTATGTACAATAAATATTATTACTGCGAGTGACGAGGTCGGAGCCGAGGTAATGACCGAGGTAGATGAGGTCATTGCATGATTGCATTCCTGCCTCCTGGCATTCATCGTCAATCGTCATTAGTCATTAGTCATTACATACAGCACCCAGCCTGCATGTCGCCAACACGATCACCAGTTTCCCCTCGGACTTCACGATGGATGTTACGGACGATGTGATTCGTAATTTGACCGTGAAAGCATCACTACCACTAGTATTTCGACAGTTTATTAAAGACTGGCCGATTTGCGCATGGGATGAAAATAAGTGGAATTCAGTTTTCGGTGAAAAAGTAATACCTTTTCGGTGTTTGAAAAAGAGTTTTGTGTCGGACGAACCATGTTGGGAGAGACGGTGCCAGGTTAAGAAGATGACGTTCAATAACTTTTTAGGCGGTCTGAACACAAGCCAAGAGTGGATGTACTTTGATTACAAATATCTTCACCAATGGTTCAGTAGCGACAGTGAATTATGTAAGGTAAAATAATTATGTTGCTTATTAATTTAAGTAACATTTTTAGAGTTATTTATTAATTATACGTTAGTACATAATACCTCAATGTTAATTATCTACTTTTGCAAATTATTACCACAACCTAGGGATAGCAGGTTTAAGCAGTTTGCAAGCCTTATCTAGAGGGCCAGGTTACTGTAAACCATGCCCATTGTGAGATATCTATAGTGGCTAGTGATGGCTTAAGATGATGACAATTTTACAGGCAATATCATGGAAGCAGTTTGGTTACCCTGACAAAGGGCCTGCAGACACTACCCTATGGGTTGGCAGCAAAGGATCTCACACGCCTGCACATCAAGACACCTATGGTTACAACATAGTGGCACAAGTACATGGAAGGTGATCCAATAACCATATTAAAGATATTCAAAGAAAGATTATGAAACTTTATTGACTTTACAGAGCCAATAAAGTATATTAAGTTCATCAAATAATGCGAAAGTTTGGATGGATGTATGGATGTTTGTTACTCAATCACGCCCCAACGGCTGAACGGATCTGGATGAAATTAGGTACAGAGATAGCTTATAGTCTGGAATAGCACATATACTACTTTTTATCCTGGAAAATTAAGGAGTTCCCGCGGGAACCAAAAAACCTCGATCCACAGGGACATCAGCTAGTGCTTTATATTTTGTGATTTGTGAATAAAAAAGATCAAACATTTTTCCTTTAATTATCTCTTGAACTCTTTCTTTCATCAAATAAATATTATAAATGCGAAAGTTTGGATGGATGTATGGATGGATGTTTGTTACTCAATCACGCCCCAACGGCTGAACGGATCTGGATGAAATTTGGCACAGAGATAGATTATAGGCTTTTTTTTTTTTTTTTTTTTTTTTTTTTTTTTTTTTTTTTTTTATTTTTTTTTTTTTATTTTTTTTTTTTTTTATACACTACAAGTTAGCCCTTGACTGCGATCTCACCTGATGGTAAGTGATGATGCAGTCTAAGATGGTAGCGGGCTAACCAGTTAGAGGCATGGCAGTTAATTAAACCCATACCCCTATTTGGTTTCTACTCGGCATCGTACCGGAACGCTAAATCGCTTGGCGGCACGTCTTTGCCGGTAGGGTGGTAATTAGCCACGGCCGAAGCCTCCCACCAGGCCAGACCAGGGAAATTTTAGAAATTATAAATTTCCAAACCCTGCCGGGGATCGAACCCGGGACCTCCGCACGTTAAGGCAACAGCCCTCAACACTACGCCACGGAGGTCGTCAAAGTAAAGTCTGGAATAACACATAGGCTACTTTTTATCCCGAAAAATTAAGGAGTTCCCGCGGGAAACGAAAAACCTCGATCCACGCGGACGAAGTCGCGGGCATCAGCTAGTCAGATATAATATTTTTTCCATCAGTCCTTAGCTGGTCCAGTTAAGAATTAGTTTTGCTCCTGAAAATGCTGTTATATTAAATTGTTTTATTAGATTTTTCAGATTAAGTGGCATATTCCTGGATATATATTGGCCTTACCTAATTTTATAGGAAAAGGTGGATTCTTTTCCCACCTGAAGCAGGTGGTTTGAAACCCACAAGAGTACCTTATGAGGAGTCAAGTGTTTACAGCGAACTGAACTTCTACTGCCCTACTGATTTGGATGCATTTAATGGTAAGCTTAAACTTACATTATCAATTAATTTAAAATTAATGTGTGTTTTTTATAAGTTTAGACTCTTAGGTTAAGTTGGGTAATGAAGCAGTGATTTCGGCCACTTTCGGCCAAAAATTCAGAGGTCAAAATGGGCTGAACTTTTGGCCTAAGCTGAAAGCTTGTAGAGAGCGCAGCAATCTAACAAACTGTTTCGAATGTGCACGAAGGCAATGATAAAGGCGCTGCGCCGGCCGGTCGCCATCGCCAGTAATAAATCAACACATCAACAGCAGTCAACATAAACTTAAATAAAAACAATCTTATTCATATTTTGAATAGCCAATCTTGACCTGAATTTTTCATGCTTATTAAACCTTCGCCATCAAGATTGTAGAGACAGTCGATTAATCGTCTTTGGCTTTGGCCAGAAATTGAACTTTGATCGGTCACATAAGAGGATCGTCTAGTGACGAAACGCGACGCGAGTAGGTATGTTCAATAATGCTATCGGCCCCCCAATCATGTAAGAATGGCCGATGAAATCGTTAAAGTTCTGCGGCAAAGTAAATAAACCATAACAGCATTAAATTAGAGCTCAATTTCGTGTACCCATTCTTATACGTTTAGGTATGTACGATACTCAAACGTATTAGAATGAATACACGAAATTGAGCTCTAATTAAATGCAGTTATGGTTTATATTACTTTGACGCTGAACCTTTACCATTTGATCGACAATTCTTACATAATCGGGGGGCTGTTTCACAACGCTTCGCTGCCTTCTCCGTATCGTGCGATAGAGAGAGTTGCAAGTCCAGTAGGCATATGCCTACATTTTATTCTTGAAATATTGTTTCGGGTGATAACGTTTTTACCCCCCCCAAACGTTTACGAAATTAGACAATTTTGGTCTCATTAGATTGATTCAGTACACCTTAATCTAGGCTCGTACGTTTTATTTTTCTAGTATTTTAGTTTAGTTAAATTTAAAATAATTAAAATACTCGAGGAAGTTTTTAGGTAAAAAATATGGATATTTAGACGCTAATAACTTTTAACATAAGCAATATTTCTTTAAAATTAAAACGTACGAACATAGTTCTTCATTGTATCTGCAACATTTCTAAAAATTATGAAAATTGGACAACATTTACGGGAAGAAAAACGTTATCGCTTTTTGTATGGAGATTTACAACTAGACGATCCTCTTAATAATAATGACAGTTAGGTTCAAATTAATAAATCAATCAAATTATTATTTTCGCAATCACACAGTATCAACAGTAACAATGAGGGGACTGGTGCTTCAGCTAGGTAATAAACAGGTTCAACATTGATTTGCGAGATTTGTCTGTAAACAGCAGTGTCCTGGCTTACCCCTTATCTGAGGAGGCCAGAGCTCTGTATGAGATTTATAAGTCATATGTTAAGCGTAGGAAGTAAATAAATCAAGTTAAAAAAAAACCTGTGTTTCAAGACACCAGGTCCTTTCCCAAGTATAATCAAATATCAAATAAATATTATAAATGCCAAAGTTTGGATGGATGTATGGATGTTACTCAATCACGCTCCAACGGCTGAACGGATCTGGATGAAATTTGGCACAGAGATAGATTATAGTCTGGAATAGCACATAGGCTACTTTTTATATCGGAAAACTAAGGAGTTCCCGCGAGAATCAAAAAACCCCAATCCACGCGGACGAAGTCGCGGGCATCAGCTAGTGACTAATAAAATGATATGGGTAACTTAATAAGTGCTATAATTGTAATTAATTTAGATTGAATAATAACTTATGATGGTAATTATCGTAGGCTTGACGGGCGGGCGCGTAGTGGAGCTCGCGGCGGGCGACGCGCTTCTGGTGCCGCGCGGCTGGTGGCACTATGTGCAGAACCTGGATCCTCTCAACGTCGCGCTCAACGTCTGGCTGCCTCACGTGAGTGCCGCATGCTATGGTATATGCTATATCCATATTTTATTGAAGTGAAACTTCTTTACAATCGTTGTGATTTGAAAATTCGATGAAACGAAAAAGCGACACCAAAAGGAAACAAACATTTTTTTTAATCCACTACAAGTTAGCCCTTGACTGCGATCTCACCTGATGCAGTCTAAGATGGTAGCAGGCCAACCTGTTAGGGGCATGGCAGTTATATTAAACCCATAGCCCTATTCGGTTTCTACACTGCATAATATTCATAATAGGGCCTGCGAGAGAATGAGATATAATACAAGTCATATTTATCTCATTCTCTCTTATGCTCATAGACATAGAATTTTTGAGCATGCTTATGCTACTTTTCTGAAGTTTCACTTCTGCCGTGTGTGAATTGCACACACGCGCTTTTTTTTATTTATTTATTTAATCGTATGGCATTTCATTATTATTATGCGTGTTAACGAAAACACGCTTATTGATATGCCGCCTGGTTCGTCGCTCGCTTAGCACCACCCGGGGGACACGTGCAGGGAGGTAAAAAGTAATTCCTGCGGACGTGAGCGATGATTAAACCACTACATATTAGTCCTTGTTATCTCAACCAATACCGCTACTGGTTTCTACACAGCATCATACCAGAATTCTGAATCCGTAGAAACAGAATTCCTCTAGAACCATACCAAGTATGTCACAGAATGAAAAATTAAAAAAAATTGTTCTGGGCTCTGTATATAGCTTCCTCCAGTTTCAATAAAATATTTAATGACATACAGAATTTATACAGTTAGTTTTATTATAAAATAGTGACTAAACACTAAAATTGTAAATTTTTTTGTGCTTTGTACAATAATAATCTTCAATCCATCAATTAATAAAACAAAATATAAAATCTTGTGTGCTTGACTAATCTGAATATTTTTCTTCTATTCTTAGGAAAAGGACAACTCCACGCAAATATCGGAAGCTTTAATTAAAATATTGATAGCTCAAATATGTAAGGACCTGCCGCAGGAGACTGCAAAACTACTGGTCAATCCAAATGAGGTATGTAATTATGTTTATTTATGTTTTGACTCCTAAGTAGTTGTAAAGTCTCATAATTTATTATAATGGTAATTTAGTCAATGCGAAAGTGTGTCTGTCTGTCTATCCGCCTGTCTGCTACGCTTTAATGGTCCATCTGTTCAACCTATGTCCTTCCTTGAGATGCAAACTATCTCTGTACCAAATTTCATCAAAATCGGTTGAAAATATGGGTTTTTAAAGCATAGCAGACAGACAGACACACTTTCGCATTTATAATATTAAGTAATAATGTTCTATATAATAATTTAAAATTAAATCTTAATAGGGTAATGATTTGCAGCAGTGCAATTATTCAAGTCACGAAGATGAGTCAATGCATTATGGTCTATGACATCATGCCTAGTCATAAAAACTTTCAAATGACCATGACTGATGATATTTTATTACTGGGAAACGACTGACTGAAAACAACTTATTTAAAGTGCTTTTTTTGTGCAAAATTTAGTACCCAAATAGGTTGCATACCGAGGAAGGACCACAAGTTTAGAATATTCCGACATAACATATAGCTTGTGTTTTAATTCAGGGTACAAGCTATCTACATGCAACCAATTCGATTCTGTTGTTGTGGTGTGAAAGAATAACAACCATAAAAACTTACAAACGTCCAAACTTGACATTTATAATATTTTTTTTCACATTTATAATATTGTTACAGGACGACATATCCGATACCCCTTTAGCGGTGCTCTTTCTACAGCTAGAAACAGTAGTCAAAAGCTATTTAGACAAAAAACGTAAAACTCGACGAGTGAAGCGACAGAAAACTAGAGAAGAAACTTCAACTGAACCTGATATAGAGGAATTTGATCTCAAATCGTTACTAGACAATCACAATAACAAATTAGAAATAGTTCCTACAGTTTCAAGTAGTGATTTAATTGATTTAATAAAGGGGAATATTAGAGAGTTTGTGAATACCAAAGCTCCGGATGAAGATGAAGTTGAGGCTGGCACGAGCAGTCTTTGTTTGACGAAGGCTGTCATCGACTCGTTCAGTCAGACGAATGTTATCGATCTTGTTAAGCAGAACCTTGTTGCTAAGCTTGGTTAGGTTGTGCAAATTGTAGTTGTAATGCTATTTATTGACCGAGCGAAGCGAAGGTTTCTGCGTCTGCTTGAGTGAATTTGCACTTGTCCGTCCGTCCGTCCGTCCGTCCGTCTGTCAAAGCCTTGTAACTTCTGAATTACTGAACCAACGTTATTACTTCAAATTTAAATATAATATGTATCATTTTAAAGATAATTAGGAATAGAGTCCAAAAATACATATTTTTTTAATTTTTCCCCTAAAATTGACGAAATGGGGGATTTCAAAGTGGAGATTTTCTAACGTCCAAAGTTGACCTCAGAACTCTCAATTTTCTGAAAGGCTGAGCCTGAAACTTGAAGAATTATTGATGAAACGAAATTATTTAATTTTTAATGTGCTTCAGTATTTTTAACAGAACTTCACATGATGTCAATAGATGGCGCTCTGTAAAAGTTTATTCGTTTGTTGTTACAAATAATAGACGTTAGCACCGATGCTAGTTAGTCAGTTAGTTAGTACTGATGTCTATGAACGTAAAGATGAGCGCGCATCTAGGCATGCTCGCAAGTTAACTATTACAATATATAGTTAAAACCACGTTAAAACTATCTTATGGATACCGCGAGGTCTCAGTTCGGGGCGAACCACTAGTAGTCTGTGAGTTGTGACTAGTGTCCGACCGAACTGTGGACCGAACTTTCGGCTTTGGTCACCCTCTGGCCTTGGCCAATAAAAACAATTTCGGCCAAATCCGAGATAGGCCGGAGGGTTCCAGCAAGCGCCGAAATTGAAAGAACTGTTATGAATGCGCGCTATTGAAGAGACGACGACAGTATTTGTCATTATTTCCAAGTGTTATTAAATAAGACAAGTTCAACAAGACAACAGTCAACATAAAAAAAACATTATCTTATTCACTTTTAGTTATCTGAGCTTTCCTTAATTATTAAACCTTCGGCATCGGCTTCGGCCAAAGGTTGTGGCGATAGCCGATTAATAGCTTCGGCTTCGGCCAGAAATCTACCTTCGGTCAGACTCTAGTTATGACTGCCTTTGGCTACGACCCTTCTCATTCTAAGACCATGCTCAGCAGCGAGTCCAGAGGCGTCTTTACCTATGGTGCAGGGCGTGCGGCGCACACGGGCGCCGGGTCTAAGGGGGCGCCGAGCGCCCTCTAATGCTACACCTCCAAAGATGCGTCGATGCCGGCGCTCTCAAAGACCCTGCGCTCGTGTTATGGCCGACGCCGGGCGCGCAGTAGCAAAGCAAGGCTACTCCTTTTCCTACTCTATTTAAATTTACACAATAACTTTTGTTTCAACGTGAAATCAGCCTTAAAACAGATAATTAAAGATTAAATTGGCGTAATGTCGCATCGCTACCAAAGGCGCGTGCCGGCATCGGCACCTGTTTGTTTTGATTCGTTTGACAACACGCCGACAATCATTGCTAACTCGGCTGTATTAGAATGCTATAAAGTTCAAATTGAATTGAAATTCCCAGGGACGTGCGGCGGTCATTTTCAAAGGCTTGTGTACCTACGCGTGCCGCAATTTTTGTTTTACCGCTACACCGTAGTTTTGGGAAATAAGCCTTGATACTTGGTACTTGATAATTGGATTAAGTATCATCTTTGATTAAACATGTAAATATGAAGTAAATCGGCTTTTCTTTTGATAAAAAATATATAAAAAGTAAGATTTGGTTATTTGCTTGCACAATTATTGCGACATGCCTCGAGGTCGGAGGTCATCAAAAATAGCTAGCGAAATTCATGAAAAAAAAAACAAAACATCGAGTGATATATTGATATCGAAGTTAAATACTCGTACCTATACGACCTAGGATTTTTCATTTGTTTATCCTACTGCAGTGCGGAACAAACAAGGTAAGTTAAAGTGCTTTAATATGTACCTACTAGTATACTTAGGTATTTATTTAGGTCTTACTTGTACCTAACCTTTGAACAACGAACTACTTTTTTATTTATTTATTCCGTTTGATTGCCTAATGTAGGTACCGCGACGTTGATTGATAATGATGTATCATATCCATACTTTTTTTTATTCTCATAACCGAAGGGGTTATGAGAATAAAAAAAAAGTATGTAAGAAGTATGAAAAAAACTTCCTTCCCGACCTATCCTTCCTAAAAAAACTTTTTGCTTCCCGACGTCATTTAAAATTGCACCATTTGCATCCGAATTTCCGTTTCCGTTCCGTATTCCATTTTGACCCTGCTCCTACTAGACTAGAGGGCGCCAGGGTACTGGTTGCACACGGGCGCCACAAGGGCTAGAGACGCCTCTGCGAGTCGGTGATGGATGGAGATGATAATGACAATTCAGTCATTCTGTGCAATATGTTTATTTATTAAAGTCTGTAACAGGCACATTCGTTATAAATATATCAAAAATATAAGGTGCAGTTTCACCAGTGTGTGGCACAAATGTTTTGTTGGTGTAAATACTAAATACCGCACAAGCAAAATATTTGCAGTATTTTCCATTCCGTCCACCCGAGATTAAAATGTTCGTGCAGAAATGTGCTGCACACGATTTTGGTGGAATGGCACCCTTAGACGCAAAAATGACTTTCGACTTGAAAATCTTTGAAAGTTTTGATTGCTTTATATTGTTACTGATCTCCTATAAGTACCATTATTGTTCAACGTGCAATATTATGTATAACTACCTACTTGTTTATGAAAATTTCATTTGGTTAGAAAAGGATTTACTGCAATTCTCTACCATACCTATATTTTTATTTTTTGCGTTTTTATACAGGGCGTAAAGGGAACGCTACCGAAAATGTAGTAGGTAGTAGTAGAAAGCGAGAACTAAACACCATCCAACTCAAAAACGTTTTTTCTCTCGCGTTTTTTTTGTGGTAGATATTCTTATTTCTTATCAGTAATCACAAGTACCTACTATCACCTGTCTTCGTTTTCGGTAGCGGTACTCTTACACTCTGTACATCTATCGCAGCTGTGTAGTAAGGTGCCGCGTCGATACCTAGATATTATATCGGTATGGTTATTTTCACTGTTCATTCAATGAAAAAGCTTACCATACAAACCCATAGGTTGCTACGTAGTTCCATACATTTTTAATATCGGCAACGATATTATAATATCGCTCTCGTGTCGGAGAACGAAAAATAGCCTTAGGCTACGTTCGCACTGCGAAAAATATTCGCGTGAATGTATTTTCGCAATTCTGTAACACAGTGTTACAGATTTCAAGTGTTACTAACACTTGAAATCATATGGAGGTGTAGCACTTGCGAATGAAATTCGCGTGAAAATAAAACGCGCTCACCGCATTCGCAGTGCGAAATAATTAATGAAATCCGTACGCGAAATAGGTATAAATCGCGAGAATAAAACGCGAAATAAAAAGGTAAGCGGAATTACGGGACATGTACAGTCGACGTCAAAATTGCATATAGAATAAGCAAATAAGTTGCTTTGCATGCGGTCGGACACCCACACACTTGCAGTAGTATAATATAAGTCGTTCAGCTTGTAGGTATTGTAATAGCCGAGTAATATCGATAATTTCACACCTCAAGTAAGTGAGCTCAATGGCGAGGTGTGGAACTACTTGGATTGCACACCGTAACTGTTGCTGGTTCAAATCTCGACCCCGTGTAAGTTTTTTTTACTTGATGACTGATATTTTTATACCAGCAATAGCATATGCGGGTAGTTTAAAAAATCTCTGAACAGATATGGCCACTGAGTACTGACGGAGACGGAAGATTTGACACTCGTTAGTCGTTATTAGCAAATACTACAAAATTATTATAATTTACTAAGTTTTGCTGTTTCTTATCTTCAACAATAATGCAGGCTTATATTCATATGCAGAAGAGGATGCATATTATTGAGCTAAATAATATCGGATACAATATACTTAGCTCAAATTTGCAATGAAACTGGTTTCACTGTGAGTATTGTTTTTATTGTTAAAAAATGTGTGTTACTTACGATTGCGGCAGCTGGGATGGGTTGACGGAAAGAAACGAAGACTTTTGATTAATACTAATTTTACTTTCAAAGTACTTAAGCCTAACTTATTCCTGCGTCAATCTTGGAACACAGATCTAATGTAATCCTAACCTAATGCTACGTCGATTTTAGACGCAGCGATTTACATTATGACTACTTAAGGCTAACCTAACCTACCCTAACTAACATCCTGCGTCGATGTTAGACGACAGGAATAATGAACGATCTTCTCATTATTACATTAGCTTTTATATCTTACATTTTCATACTAAAATCTAAGCGATGCCTGATGTCACGTTTCTTCGGACGTGATGCAATTCCGTGGAATTCGCTGACTACGCACTGGCACGATGGCCGTTTGCTGGAGGTGCAAGGTTGCGATCGTGCAATGAAAGTGATTTTTTCCATGACGCCGTAGGTATACGTAACTCCTCCGCCCTAAGAGAGGCAACTATTTTTTTAATGTTAAAAAATGTTGCCGAGCCTGGTCTTCTAAAATGTTCTCGATACCATTGAGTCCTTTTCATAGATCCTGGGTGGAATTCTTCAACAGCTTCATGAGATACATGGATTCCTTGACATCCATTAGGAATAGCGATCATCATCATCATCACGGTGTCATCTTCAAACTGAAGTTCGGCGATCATTCGGAGAAAACTTTTCCGGTCATGTGCTATTTTCTTTATTTCTGCGTCCATTCCCCTATATCGTCGAACCACTTTCTTCGTCAAGGTCCTTCTTTCCAATATCTTGTCTTCGAAGATCAACCGTGGATATTCATAAAGGGATCCTCGTTGCAGGTGACCGAATAACTAACCTTCCCTCGTACGACGGTTGTCATCAGCATCCGTTTGCAGTTTAAGAAGAAGTATATTCAGAAATAGCGATATATTTTTTATACTCGGATCATTGTGTAGTCTTGCAGCCCAGATTGTAAGTAGTCTTCTCCAGATGTGGCTTCTGTTTGAATTGAGTTGATAGGTTTTTCTAGGCTCCATGAACTTGATGACGAGTGGCTAATTTTTATTACAGCTGTGGGATTGGGTACCCCGTACCAGATTTTTGCTTCGGACATTCTGTCTCTATCGTAGACACCAGAATAGTATCTCATTGGTTGCAAGGAACGGTTAGGGATAATCTTGGATTGTATTAGGACCTAATAGATCTTGAGAAATAAAACCCTTTGCTAAAGTAAAAATTCATTCCTAACGTAAATAGGTGTAATTATTTGATAAACGACAGCTAGAGAATTATTTCAAAAACGGGCTTTACTCATGGAACTATGAGGTGATGCACGGTTGCACCTAGTTAGTATTTACTCATTAAGTTAATGGTTTTACTACTATAAAACCTTTTCTTTTAACCTAAGCTAATCTCGGATTATAATTATATAGCAAATACTATTTCATGACAAGAATTAGATACTCGGACATGTTAGCGTAATTATTCCTACAAAAGGTATTCTTGACCTAGACAATAATACATATTGAATCATCAGCGAAATCAGAAAATATATAGTCAGCATAGCCGGCGTTAAAATTTGACTCTATTAAAATGTAATAAACGTATTTAATCATTTTCTATATTTGACGATGTATGATAATTCGTGACCGCAATATACACTTACATTTTAAAGCGCCTATCTGTTAGATTACATCGCGGAAATCGAGATTTTTCGAAATATCGAAACCTATTCTATTGGTTGACAATCAAGATAGATTGCCCTAAAAGACTAAAAGGGATTTCTTCGGTAGATCTTACACGATGTGAGACCCTGAAGCCTATTCTAAGGGATGGCAATCAAGATCGATTACCCTATCCTACTACTACTACCACAGAACATATAATTGTTCTGTGACTACTACCATAACCCAATAAAACCCAAAAGGCTCTTAAATATTGGAATGGTATAAAGGAAATATAGGCTAAATTAGGTATAGGAACTAGCGGAATCAAGGAAGCAACATAAGAACGATTCTGATGCACTCACATGAAATCCATTCCCGTGGTTACTCCGCTCCTTCCAGTCTTGATCTGAAGTTTAAGATCCCCTCCTGTTTCTGCCGCACGCAGGTCCTTTAAAGTATCCTTCGACTGTGCCACTTACGATTGCGGCAGCTGGGATGGGTTGACGGAAAGAAACGAAGACTTTTGATTAATACTAATTTTACTTTCAAAGTACTTAAGCCTAACTTATTCCTGCGTCAATCTTGGAACACAGATCTAATGTAATCCTAACCTAATGCTACGTCGATTTTAGACGCAGCGATTTACATTATGACTACTTAAGGCTAACCTAACCTACCCTAACTAACATCCTGCGTCGATGTTAGACGACAGGAATAATGAACGATCTTCTCATTATTACATTAGCTTTTATATCTTACATTTTCATACTAAAATCTAAGCGATGCCTGATGTCACGTTTCTTCGGACGTGATGCAATTCCGTGGAATTCGCTGACTACGCACTGGTACGATGGCCGTTTGCTGGAGGTGCAAGGTTGCGATCGTGCAATGAAAGTGATTTTTTCCATGACGCCGTAGGTATACGTAACTTGTTCATAAACTTAGGATTAGTTACATAACGTTTTATTAGTAAATATCTAGACAAGATACTTAGTAGTTTCAAAAGTGTTTATTTTAATCTCGCTGTTTGGTTTTTAGTGGACAACCAAGTGTTGGGTGTCGCATCCTGACGAAGAGAGTAATGCTTCACAACGAAGACATAATATTATAGATGAACAATATGAGAACAATATCTGCATACCAACTGTCGAGTTCGCGAACATGTTCGATACTTAAACACCAGCGCCAAAGCTGCACATTATAACACATGGAAGTGATGTCCAGCTGTTGATGTGCCACAACTATCATTTGTGCATGATAATTGTTGTCCTGTGCATCGATCACATATAGTGCGTAATTGATTTAATCAAAACCCAGACAACAGTTATTCCCTGGCCAGTAAGATCACCAAACTTAAATCATAGAGAATATTATGAGGTTTGATGGTGCAAACTGGTGGGTTATGTGAAATGAAAAGACTGCAGAGGAAACGGAGGCTCACTGTATGGAATTATGGGAGAATATATTTAGAATAACGGATATCTATCCTAATATTACAAACGGATTCACCCGGCGGCGCTTGCTTGATGTTATTGAAAAAAGTGGAGGTTTTATTGAATAGTAATACTTTTAAAGCTATATAAAATTTAATTTTTAAGGCTTTAAATATGAAACATAACGTTTATTCTTTTCCTAACTTGTAATAATTATTATTAGTATATCTTATCAAAATTAACAGACAAAAAAGCAGCGCCGCCCTTTGCTTACTAGATTTTTAAGGTTTAGCTTCAATTTTCTTTTCTTTATGAAAACGATTACTTAAGCTATAACCTTAAAAAATGATAGAAAAAGTAGCTGAAGTTATTTATTACTTTTGAGAAAATGTAACATGATAACAATGAAAATAAATGAAAATAAAGTCGATTATCTAATAAAAAGTGTTTCTTCCAATTTATTTTGTTTGTTTTATTACTTATTGACTCATAATAAGCAATAATTGACACCACTAACATAGTTATAGCTTTCCTCCCAAAATAACTAACTTTGTCCTTAAGTATTATCTTGTTATAATTAATGTTTGCGTTTATAAATGGAAATAAAGATATATTATAATAAAGAATAACAAACAGACACAAAACACATAAACAAAACATAAATTTTGTTTGTATTCAAAACAAAATAAAAACTGCTGTAAGAGATTCGAACCTAGGTCATATGATGCGTCGTAACTCGTATACCAACTATATTATCACGACACTGGGAGTGGTTACTGTAAAGTGATGAAATAAACAATCAGAATAGACAAGGTGATTGAATAGGAATATTTAGAACCTAATGCTAATGACATAAGGTTGATATTGTTGACAGTTTATGGTAATGCAGGTAGTATTGAACTGAAATCGTTTGAACCTTACGGTGTTGATTTAAGGTTGATAATATTATTGACAGTTTATGTTTATCAGTGTGAGTGAGCACGTGAGATTCACAGCATTGCTTGCAAGCGGTTTTAGCCTTAGAGCTATGTATGGACTTTTGCAGTCGACTGTACCTACCTATATTATTAATGTTCCGAAATTCCGCCTTCATTTACATAATACTTATAAAAGTATAGCTGTAGAGAATACTATTTTAGTAGATATTTTTTAAATAACAGAAACATTATAATATTTTGCATAGGTCTATAAAAATGTTTGTAAAACAAATTGACTGAAATATTGTAGTTAAGCGTCATAATATTATTTAAGCTTTTACCTACTTACTTACTTGTTTTAAATAAATATTCTTTAAGTATTTTCATACTGATACACTTATTTTTCTCACCTGCCCTTTTGTCGTAAACAAGCTCTCACTTATTTTTGTTCATAAGGTTCTGTCGGTAGATTTATCATTTCCTAGATGATTCCCGCAACTTCGTCTGCGTGGATTAAGATTTTTTGATTCCCGCGGGAACTCAATTTTCCGGGATAATCCTATGTCCTTCCCCGGGATACAATCTACCCCTGTACCAAATTTCAGCAAAATCGGTTGAGCAGATAGGCCGTGAAAGCGTAGCAGACAGACAGACACTTTCGCATTATAAATGCGAAAGTGGCTTTCGCTTCGAAATAAATGGAAGTGCTTTCGCATTATAATATTATGGATTTATTATGTATGGATTTAATACGGACGGAGATTTTCAGGGATTAATTATTTAGTCAGTTCTATTCAGGGCTTATCCATACGAAACTGGTGTAAAGGCTCAAGTCCGGGCCTGGCGACAGCGATGAGCAACTGCGCCGTACATTCCGAGCTGGTACGGCGACACTGCCGCTGCGTCCTCGTATGCTCGTACCTACTCGAAATATATATCTTCATTCTTCATAGTCCAATTATTAAGCTGCTAGAGAATTAGTAAGCTGAAGTGGCAGTGGGCAGGTTATGTCTGTCGCAGAACCGATGGCCGTTGGGGCAGACGCGTTATGGAGTGGAGACCGCGTACCGGTAAACGCAGTGTGGATCGACCTCCAGCCCGCTGGACCGACAACCTTAAAAAGGTAGCGGGAAGTGGGTGTATGAGGAAGGCGGAGGACCGTGTGTGGTGGCGCGCTCTCCAAAAGGCCTATGTCCAGCTGTGGACGAATGCAGGCTGATGGATGGATGGATGGATTCTACATAGTCTAAATGGATTCGTACTTCCATAGAAAACGTCAGTTTTGTATCAGGATATTAAGTTCCTCGTAGGAAAATGTTTTTTATTGAAAATTAAAGCTGAATCGAATTGAATCGACGCGTCATTAGCCCCTAAATCAACGCATTTTCTTATGTTGTTTGCTGGCTACTGTACCTAAGTACCTACTTAACTACTGATTTTTTTTGGGGTGCTTAGACATTAGCAGTAATAGCCGTTGGTTTAGGGCTCGTGCAGCGTGCTGACGAAATCGCGCGACTGTGGTCGCAGCAACTTCCAGCGACGAAACATAGCGCACCGGTGACCCCTACTCTCCCGCACATTATACTTTGTTCCCTTTCCACTGGGTGGTCGGAGGTTCTATCTTTCTGAGTTAGCTGTGTTTCTAGCAATAGCTAAAGTTTGCTAGTACGGTGGAGGAAAAAATCGCGAGGAAAACCTGTATGCCCGAGAGTGTTTCGAAAATATTCTCGAAGGTGTTAAAAGTCTGTCAAATCCTGGCCAGCGTGGTGGTTTATGGCCAAACCCTTCTCGTTCTGACAGGAGACTCGTGCGCTTAGTACCTAAGTCGGAAATAGGTTGAAGGTTTTTTTAACATAAAGTCCCATTACAATATTACCTATAATATATATATTATATTATAGGTATTATGTTATATTATTAGTATTTGACGACCTCCGTGGCGCAGTGTGTAGCGCTGTTGCCTTAACGTGCGAAGGTTCGATCCCCGGCAGGGTTTGGAAATTTATAATTTCTGAATTTTCCCTGGTCTGGCCTGGTGGGAGGCTTCGGCCGTGGCTAGTTACCACCCTACCGGCAAAGACGTGCCGCCAAGCGATTTAGCGTTCCGGTATGATGCCGTGTAGAAACCGAATAGGGGTTATGGGTTTACTATAACTGCCATGCCCCTAACAGGTTAGCCCGCTACCATCTTAGACTGCATCATCACTTACCATCAGGTGAGATCGCAGTCAAGGGCTAACTTGTAGTGGATAAAAAAAAAAAAAAAATTATAAAAAAAAATATAAAATATTATAATGGCAACTTTATTGTGTACTAACTACCATCTACATAGTCTATGGGCTAATAATAATATTAATTTAACGTATACTTCTACTTAATTAATTTCTACATCTAATTTACAGTCCAATAACTGTCCTTAGTTTATTCTACGTTTTTGTGGTAGCACAAGCACTAATTTACTACACAGCACTTAGTTATGCAATCTTTACACTAGTTCGAACGGTTTCGTTCTTTTAAGTCTCCTTTTAATGTCCGTGATATCTAAAAGCTTTACAGCCTCCAGGACATGATGATAGGTTGAAGTGCTGAGAAAAACAAATATTCAATAATTAAGTAGAAATTTATTTCTCCTTGGTAGGTTTGTCAGGCTTGATGTAGGTTCGGTAGTAGAAGTCACTGAACAGGATGACCATGAACAGGTTCTGCGGGATGAGGATGTACGCGGGCTGGCGCGGGAACGGGCACTCGGCGGCCAGCGCAAGCGCGCTGAAGTGCAGCAGGAGTATCGTGAACTGGAGCTGGAAATACCGAACGCAATCTAGGCATAAGGGATCTGGCAATAAATGTGTGTGCAATTCACATACGGAAACTTCAGAAAACTTTTCTGCTTACGCGAGAATGAGATAAATATCAACAAATATACCCTTTTGCCTCAAGAGACTGCCTCATTAGTGTAGTGGTTGGCATGTTCGACTGCGGCCGACGAGGTCCCAGGTTCGAGTCCCGGGTCGGGCCATAATTGAGTATTGGGGTTTTCTGACTAGAAATTCTCAGTACTAGCCCGGAGTTAGGAAGTTGGCGGTGTTTCACCCCCGTGCCTCGGAGAGCACGTTAAGCCGTCCTCGCGCGGTCCCGGTTATTATCACTAACATGATAATAGTCGTTAAAGCCCGCCAACCCGCATTGGAGCAGCGTGGTGGGTCTTAGTCTATTCCCTCTCTCCTATGAGAGTGGAGGCCTGTGCCCAGCAGTGGGACGTTAATGGGCTGTAGTGGTAGTGGTACCCTTTTGAGTACAATGGAGCAGTAGCGCGACTCAATATCGTACAGCGCCATCTATTGGTCGTGAACATATAACTAACTTGTACTTGTATTCTATCTCATTCTCTCGCAGGCGTAATCCTATTTATTTATGAATTGTCCTATTTGTCCTATTTATTTATGTTTGTCTCTTTTTGGTGTCGCATTTTCGTTTCACCTTTTCGTTTCATCGAATTTTCAAATCACGATTCTAAAGAAGTTTTACTTCAAAAATATTAAAAAAATACTATAATTTTGCAACATCTAAAACTCACAATTTGTATTTGAGTGACGTGTTTCTTCCACCAGAGGGACTGCTTGTAGGAGTCGTCCCAGATGGTGAGCAAGTAATACATGTACATGACGATGTGGACGAACGAATTCACCACCACCATGAACGAGGTGTGTCCGCCTGGAACAAAATATATTTAGGATTTATTATAATATGAAACATTTATACTAAGTATTATTCAACTAGTAGCATGGACAATATCTAAAGTATTATAAATACATATAAGCACAATGAATTATTACTTAATTGTTAATTTTGATAGGTACTTATTTATTTTTTTGCTAATGTTGAAGTTTTTTTATTTTATTTTTTAAATAGGTTAAATTAATTTTTGCTTGACATTTGATATTATATTAGATTTTTTTTAATGTATTTAAATTATTTTTATGTAAGTACGTATTTAATGTATTAATGTAACAATGTATTAATGTATAACGTTCAATAATTAGTGTACAACTTGTACCTACCTATTTTGAATAAAATCTTTGACTTTGACTTTGAGTAAGTAGATGATACCAGCAAATTCTTCCGCGTAGATAAATTTTTCGGATGAAAAGTAGCCTATGTCACTGTCCAGAGTCTTTTATCTTTAAAAAAAATCACGCAACGAAGCAATGGGTCGGCCCATTGCTTCGTTGCGTGATTTTTTTTCATCTCCATAGATGATACATCCATGCAACAACTAGAAAAAATTACAACTTTGGAACGCGGAAATTACTCGCGGTAACGAGTAGGTAAATCAAATCGGTACTTATTTTACCTACTTGCCTTTAGGGTGAGCTGTGATAAGTTGATAGACAGACACTTTCGCAATTTATGCTAAGTATAGACTTATCAGATATGAGAGATTAATTGGTGATTAGTCTTTAATTGGTGGGGAAAGGGGAATATTAGGTAGGTATGTCAATACATACCTGGCAGCCACTTGACCAAGCCCCACGCAACGGCGACCATTCCACAATGATGATACACGTGTAGAAATGACACCTGGGTTTGTTTCTTTCTCAGGACAAAAAATACCTGAAAACGGTAGAAATATTCGTTATTCTACGGCATTCGAATGCCTAGCAGAGGCGATCAGGGATTTCATTATAGGTATCTGCTGTAATGTGCCATCAGGTTTGAAGGTTTCCAAGATACGACTATAAACTATTTTTTTTTGGAATGCATGTTAGTTTTCCAAGCATATAAGACTTAAGTATATACCTATAGGTACTTAGCTTTAAAAATTATAATCATTAGGATCTACATCTGCAGAGAGATTAGCAATTATTATCGCAAGAGAATATTGTGCACTGAGTAGGTATACTAGTAAGTACGTGCGCAAACACATTTGCACTCTATTCCCTTACTCACATATCCCGATGGGACGGCAATACGCTACTATTGGAGAGCGATCAGGCTTCGGGCTCAAGGACTTAAGGTGTTCTCCGAGGCACAAGGTTAAACTTGGATTAAAACTGGTAACGTACCGTATCAAAGAGGTCGGCGAGTTTAATGAGGAAGTAGGAATAGCACACTTTCCAGGCATACTCGTCAGCTTGAGGCCCGTCCTCCATCGGTTGACATACCAGTGTGAAGTGGCTCAGCCAACCCAGCCGTAGACTCTGAAAAGCCAGCAAGAGTAGACTACATCGATAGGTATATATTATGTAGGTCGGATGGGCCCTTTTACAGAAAAAAGTTGGGCGTCCGACTTGTAGAGCACGTTCCACACCTGTTATATAAGCCTGCGATTTGCTTGATCGCCTGTGCCACCTAGTAGGTCTGCCAATGCGACGCTTTTCAGTGTCGGGTCGCCAATCGCCATTCCTGCACCTCGGAACCATGGTTCGAACCATCTTCGAACTATTTGCCCCGTCCATTGCCACGGCATTGTCTAAATACCAAAAATGCCGTGGAATTTTTCAATTTCTTTTGGCAATGATTGATGCAGATTTTACGTCATACTTAATAGTGCTTGTTAAAAATCCCAAAAACTTAGGCTTTTAACTCTTGGAATGTGGAAGGTAGGAACTTTGTAGGGTTTAATAACCCTTCCACGTAAGGTTAATTATTCGGTTAAGCGTTATCGCTACAGTCAGTTGTTTAACATTAACATAATGTTTATTGTACGCAATATTATTGATTCGGGAAGATAATTGTGCATAGCAAAGACGGCTGCCCCAACAAAACATCATAATTAAATGCACCAATCTGAGCAATGTTTGACGACCTCCGTGGCGCAGTGTTGAGCGCTGTTGCCTTAACGTGCGAAGGTCCGGGGTTCGATCCCCGGCAGGGTCAATTTGGGAATTTATAATTTAACAATTTTTCCTAGTCTGGCCTGGTGGGAGGCTTCGGCAGTGGCTAGTTACCACCCTACCGGCAAAGACGTGCCGCCAAGCGATTTAGCGTTCCGGTACGATGCCGCGTAGAAACCGAATAGGGGTTTGGGTTAAATATAACTGCCATGCCCCTAACAGGTTAGCCCGCTACCGTCTTAGACTGCATCTTCACTTAGGTATGGCCGAGACAATTTTCTCCCCGAGGAAAGGATAAAATTTTTATTCCTAAATAAATAAATAAAAACGCTAATTAACGGTGGATAAATAGTCCCCCGAGTCTCCGTGAAATGTCAAACGGGGATAAACTTCTCCTCTCCCCTGTCGCCGTGCTCTGAGAAGTGGACTAAGTTAATTTTATCTCTTGTCAGTGGATAAAATCGGGGGATACATTTTTTATCTCCGACCCATGCTAGCCCTGCGTGAGATCGCAGTAAAGGGCTAACTTGTAGTGGCTAAAAAAAATTGTCTACGATATGAAGACCATAGATATAGGATGGTCTCGCTGGCGCACAAGCGAGACCATCTTAAATCTACGGTAAAGAAAACTGATATCCATAAGGGAAATATATGACGTCATTAATCGACGCCATTTTTGTACTGTGAGCACTGGCGTTTTCGAGGTAAGGTGCTCTCAGTGCTTTGATCACGTGATCTACTGCTGGACTGCGTTCCGTTTTAAACAGTAAGCAGTAGGTATAGCTTACTATACAGGAACGGCTTTGCAGTATACTAAATTGACGTCACACCTTACAGTGCTCGCAGTGTATTTCGGAACATACCCGAGATCGTCGTAGTACAGAATCACAGATGTAGTACAGAATACTTTGAATAAATGTACCTTTCCTAGGCAAATATATTAATTAAACTAAGGGCCAAAAACGTTGCGAAGAGAGCGTGAGAAGGATAGGTTCATTCACTAAAAAAAAAAATTGGCGGTTCTATGACGGCAAACACTACGCGATGCGCGGCCGATGGACATCAATCGATATCTACTGCCTACAAAAAATAAAAAGCTTAATTTTTTTTTGTGTATATAAGTTCTACAACATGAGCATTTGACTCGCTCCAGCAATGATTTAAGGGACAGTGGTTATGTCTCACATTAATAATGAAATTGTAAATAATTTTTTTCAAAAGAGCAACCGCCGAGTATCTATCTTGCTGGTTCTTCTCGGTAGAAATGGCATTCCGAACCAGTGGTAGCTTCACTCAAGCACTTGTAAAAGTTTATTTGATTAAAAAACATTTGAATTTTGAATTTTGAACAAAAGTTTTCTGGTACCTAGGTATCTAGTATCTACTTGTGGAGAAAGAATATTTACCTATTTACTTACTATTATTACAATTTAAATAATTTTATAGTAAATAATAAATATGTAGACGTAATATAGTTAGGTATGATCAATTGAGAAATTGCATCGCCGATCTACGAAATAAACAAAATAAGTAGGTAGTTATGTGAAGAAACCGCAACCTTGTGATGTTGACGCGATGGCGTCAAACACGCCTAATTCCTGGATAATAATTAATGATAATAATATGTAAGTAGTTGAAAAAAACTAAGGAATAGACTGGTCATCACCTTCACCTTCTATTGTACCTACTTATGTAAATAGGACACGTCAAAACAAACCAATTGAGCCCAAACTCGAGGGGTTTACTAAAAACCATTGAAGAGTTCCACCTTTTGGTTTCATGATCAGATCAGCTCGATGGAATTATTATAAGTATTGTCCGATCAAACCGAATGACATTGAATACCGATGATGTATTACTTACATTTGCAAGTTTCATACAAGTTGATTAAATTTCGTTTACGTACTGTAGGTACCTACCTACATAGCAGGTGAAGCTAAAAGCGTGATTTTTTGCGCAGTCGTCGCGTCGGTCGAATCGGTTTAACCTTTCACACCTGCCCCCCGATTGTGTTTGGACCTCTGCTTGTTTTTTTTCATATTTTTTTCCGAAATACCTTTCAAGTACGTACCTACGTACTTACGTAATACGTACGTACATACAAGTAGGTACACTAGATGATGCCCGCGACTTCGTCCGCGTGGATTAAGTTTTTTTATTCCCATGGGAACTCCTTAATTTTCCGGGATAAAAAGTAGCCTATGTCCTTTCCCGGGATTCAAACTATCCATATGCCAAATTTCATAGTATAGATTAGTAGAGATAGTAGGTACCTATAGAATAGTATATAGATTCAGGAAGAATCAATCGATAGATTTATGGAGAATTCTAGAGCCAACGCAACGTCTGAATTCAACGTCTACTACAAAGTTCAAGCAAGACTGTATTCCTATTTCCTACTCAAGTCTCAATTACAATAATTTTGGTACTTAGGTACCGCCCTGTCATCATGCAACCAATCTCTATTCTAAAGAAAGGTTGCCTGGAAGAGATCACTCATAGTGATAAGGCCGCCTTTACACCGTAACAAGTTTTAAATCCTGTCACCATTAGCTGTTTTACCTCTGTTTTGTTATTTGTTTGTGTGTAATAAAGTGTTTTTACTTTTACTTACTTACTTAGGTACAATAAATCCTACGAAGATATATTTTAAGTACCTAGAAATGAAGTGGCGCTATGTGATCCAAACTACACGGTAAAATTAAAAAAAAAATGTTTATTACCTAAAATTTGAGATTGCCTTCGTGAAGTATGCCACAGAGAGGTACCTACATGAGGAGTGATTACTATGCCAGAAACAGTCGTGCTTCAAAGCGAGGCACTTTAATAGTCTTTGTGGTGGTGGATCAGTTCTGGGATGAGCCTAATAGGCGATAGAGACTGTCATATATTCGTAAACGTAGAACTTCAAAGAGATCTCAGAGTCGCCCTATATAATACGAGCTGAGGAAAGACCCAGAGCGATTTTGTGGGTAAAAATCCTATAACCAAATTTCTCCCTCAAGAAGGTTCTATCCTAACCTATAATCTCACTTTAAAAAATGCTCGAGTCTATCAAGTAAAGTAGCTGGGTCGCTAATCCAGGATAAGATCCAAATAAAATTTTATACGTGCCCAATAAATTAGTTAGGGCTCAGCTTTAGTATACCTAATAAGTTTTATTATATTCTTGAATAAGTAAGTAGTGCGGATTATGTACCTACCTGATACACAGCATACCCACAACACCAGATTTGCACTGCGTTGTATAGAGCTATTACTTTACGTAGATTGTAGGCTGGTCGGTTCTCCATGTACTTTGGCAGCCATTTCAGCACCAGCATCAAGTAAAAGACCAGCAAAGCGAGCCCGGGCCAGGGCGTCCTCATTAATGGCCAGTTTTGTGTTCTGGGATCTGAAGAAAGCAAAAAAAAGATGCCACATCTTTTATTATACTTACCTAATGTAAATGTAACGGCCGGTTTCTGAATTGAGAGTTTCATGTTGAGTCCGTCTCAAGACTACATAAGTGTGAATTAAGTACTAATTAAGGAAAATATTGTTTCTGAATTGATATTTTGTAAGGTTTGAGAATTGGAGCTTGAGAAATTTCATATTTGACAGTTTCGAAACTTAAATATAACTGCAAAATTGCGTTTCAGAGCGCATTTGACAGTGCTCATGTAGTTACCATGTATTGTATGAAAATTAGGGAAAATTCAAAAGGATAATTTTTCTAAACACTCATGTGTGTGTGGGAGATGTAATGAAGATGTGAGACAACTGACAAATCCACCGTCCGGGTCACAACCCAAATTAAAAATCGTTAAGAAGAAAAATGAAACACCAAAGCTTTTTGCCGATTTTCCTTGGTGTTAGAGGCAGCATATCAGACTGGGTTAAGAATGGCTTGTCGTAAGCGCCTAGTACCTATATATGCCTGTTCCTAGGTATAATAAGCCGCCTAGGGAATGCTGAATGGCTGCACTAGCGGCCTTTCACGGCGTCTCTTTATGACGAACCCAACCCTTCACTAAGGTGCCCTAAAATCAAGCGATAGCCTCCGTCACTTGACGAGCCAGCCCCGTGTATGAAGTATCTTTAAATTGATAGTTACCCGCAATTTCTTCATTTAGATAGTAGTAGAGTTTCACCGCTCCCTGCAGAATGAGAGCCATGTTTGTAGCTAGTCGCTGAACTCATGCGAATAATTCGATCTCCACGAGTTCTGTCTTCTTGCTTGCGGGTATTTTAATCACAGCGGGAAATTAATAAGCTACGATGCATATCGTGAACACAAAAATTGTTTTATAAAAATTTTGAACATCAATTAAATGCGAAATGATGGGTGCGTTCCGAAATACACTGAGAGCACTGGAAGTCCCCAGTAAAGAGCACTGCCAGTGCTCGCAGTGCTTATAACGGAACACACACGATATAGGTAATTGTAGGTAATGATGATGGTATTCTTTAGTTAGGTACGCGATCAAAAAGTGGAATTAAATGTATGACAGGGATCAGCGTTGGGCGCGTACTGATTGTCAATTTTGTACCTATAACCTAATGAAGTTACAGTTGCTATCACAATAGTTAATTAATACAAATGTATTACCTCATTTTAATTTTAAAGACTTGCTTCACTCAACGTGAAGAAGGGAGTTAAGTATGGAATATGGTTGTAAATTTTGTCAATAATTCATTGTTTGTTTCGTTACAAAATCTGTTATTTTGCTGATCTAGTATGTTGAGAATCTGGGTAATGTCTCCCCTTCAGGCAGAGGGCAGACCACAGATCAGAGAATCAAGACACTACTCTTCTCCAAGCCGTTCTATCGGACGCCTTATGCTTGAGCTCGCCCCACATGAGGCCGATCTGATAATCTGGTGTTATATCCTGGATCTACAATGTACATTGATTTTGATGGTGATGATTTACTTAAAAAATTAAATACACAAGAGTACCACTTAATAATTTAATATCAACAAAATAATATGTTTTTTCCTTAAAGTTTAATATAAAAACGCAAAATTAACCTTGTGAATAATTTGGTCTTTACTTGAATTTATTCACTGACATAAACAAGGCGTATTACACGTACACGTACGTAAGGTACTTTATTTCTTGAAAGGAAATTCAGGGTGTTTCTCTGCACCGACAAAGAATGCGAAGTCACAGATTCGTCCGTCTTCCCCTCGGTCTAATGCTGTCAATTCTTGCATTTCAGTTTTAGTGAGCACGAAGTCCCAGAGCGAGATATTCTAGAAAGTTCAAAATTTATACAATAGTATTTGTTAGGTTCGGTCACATGGCATGATAGAGGTGGATTGATCGAGGACATAAAAAGGATACTGCTATGGATTGTGACAATCCTGTGATGAGTAACGGTTAATAGAGATAATTAGGAGCACAATTTTGTAGGTCTACTGATTCAAATACGATGGACGATAACCAATAAATAATCCCTGAATCTAATGAATAGAATTATTAGAATTATAATTAGAATAATTAGAGTGAGAGATGCTGCATTTGGTGCTATATTTACGAATCTTCTTAGATGTGGTCTCAAAAATAAAACCAATGATAGAGTAACTTATTCCGGAACTAGGATACAAAGGGGAACTCTGAAATTTAGAAGGGATACCCGCAATTATATTCGATATGGATAGATTTTATACCTCCTTAATTCTTGAAGGACTGGTGCTTTTCGGGATGCAAGCTACTCCATGTTGCAGCAAGAATCTTAACAGCACTTGCGCTGGCGTGCGGGAATGTGCTTTCGCGATGTTCAGCACAGTAGGCAACTCCAGAAGATTTGGATATTCGCGCCTGTAGCAAAATTATTAAGGTTTGTTTTAAATAATAAATTAGTTCTGGAGTTTTGTCCAATTTTTTTTTTAAATTCTTCTTTTTAAAGATCAAAAATTAGAAATTCTTGGAGCATCGGCAATTGTCAATAAAATATTGATAGGTACTTAGGTCCACTGCTCAATCTAAATTTACAATGTATTTCTAATTAACTAGATCACATGCTAATATCACTAATATCAGGCGAGAAAAATAACCTAATTCTGCTGTTATGCTCAAATTATAATAAACAATACTTAATTATTTATACTTACGAAGAAAAAAAATATTTAGGAAAACATAAAATAAAACCATACCCTGTTTTAGCAGCTAAGGCATCAGCCAAGGCCTTAGATCCCAAGGGAGAGTATGCCACGATCGGTATCCCGAGCCGATTGGCAGCGGCGATCAATTGCTTCTGTTGGCACAAGACGTGGACTTCAACTTGTAAGCAAGCAGGTCTCTCCACTGCACACAATCTGCTTAGCTGCTCCTCGTTCATATTAGACACCCCGACATGGCGGACTCGCCCGGATTCCTTTATCTTCAGCAATTTCTGAAAAGTATCTCAGAGCTAGTAAATTAAACATTATCGAACCTTCAGGAAGTGTTCTTCTTATATTAATCCAAAAATTGGAAAATACTAGGTATACTGATCAGGAGATAAAATTTTACGAAAAAATACTTTTAAAAGGTTTTGGGGTGTGACATACCTATAAAGAAAGAAGTAATGCAGCAAGAGTGATACCTGTGATTTATTGAAATAATATTTAAACAAAACGCAAAACCGTACTGTTTAGATTAAAATATTAACTTAATTTGTTAATTTTGTCCTACGTTCCATTATTATTTTCAATAATCGACAGGAGCCTTTAAAATGAGCTAAGAGTTAAGAGAGCTAATGTTAGTATTATACTTTGTTACATCAAAATTTTACATCATTTTCAGTCGCACTTCACCATAACCACAAATCTTATTTGCTGGTCTGGTGATAGCGTCAATAGGAGAGCCCAAAATGCTTTCAGGTATGTTCAAGTATGTTTTACTGATTTTTGAAGATAATACTGAGCATGTTTCAGAACTATATTGCTTAAATACTCGAAGTACTACGACATTGTTTTGTTTAAAGTTTCTTCGATTGTTGAGCTTCCTAGATTTAGTTCTGTTCGTCAAATTAAAAAACTTCCATGGTAAGGCTGTAGACTTTTCTTCCTCCCTTGGTAAACGTGGTCTCAAGATTAAATTAAAATCACTTTCTGATGACGGGATTCGTGAGGTTGATCTTGTGAAACGGTGAGACCTTATTTCAAGGCTTTGCATTGAGTTCGGATTGTACAGACTGTTAAACTCGTGACTGCATGTTGCTGTTTCTCTGATTCCCGGCTTTGCGGTTCTTCTCGAATCTTGCAAATTATCCCCATGGTTTTCATTTAGCCCTAAGCAACAGAAAAGTATATTTGATAAAGTGAACCTATTTTTTCTTTTCTTTTCCCTAGGCGTATTTTGCAGAGGAGTTAGCAATGAATCCTTGACAGAATTTTGGGGTAGGGACTGAATTCTTCTATTATTAAATTCGCTATGTACCTGCTTAGAAATAATATTTAAGCCACTTTTTCCTCGTTTTGCAGGTCTATGATCGATCGATTGTCTATTTATGTTAGCATTGTTGCATCCATGGTTGAAATATGCTTTTGAGGGAGGTCTCTGTTCGGTAAGCATGGGTTTATTTAACGTTGTATTTGGCTTCACGCTGCAGTGGTAGGCATGTAATTCGTTTTCGTTAATATTTAAAGTTACCCTTTCATCCATTTTATTTTTGGACCCTTTGCCTCGTTTTACATATTCAATACTTTCAACTCTTCTAGTTATTTTAGGTGGTCTTCTATGTCTTTTCTTTTTGCAACATCCGCAGCAGAATATATATTTACAGAAGCGGCAAAATTTATCAATGCAGCGGTTTCGCCTTCGGCTCGGACGGCGGCTGCGAGCACGACTATATTCACATCCTCTGCACTCCGTGCTTGATGATCTTAAGACTGTTGTAGTTGTTACCATGACTGTTAATCTTCTAACACCTGAGCTAGTCCAGAGGATGCAGAAGGTTGCATAGTTTTTATAGGTATCATATTGGGTGTAAAAAATACTTGGGATTAAAGAACCGGGGAGTTTTTTGTTATCTATTACATTTTGCTCTACTTCATTTTATGGTTGTTGAATGCAATTATTATTGTTAAAAGGCATCGTAAATTTAAATGTTGAATTTATGTGAAATAAAACATTTGACATTTGAATATTACTATCAGAAATGATAGATGCATTGGCGTTGTCATTAATGTTTTCTTTGTGCCCTATTCCTGAGAAGAATTTATTTATTGATTCCAGTGAAAGGTAGTTTTGTAAGGTATCGGAAAATATTGCTGAGCATTTTGGATTTGTATATAACTTTAAGCTTTATATAGTTTTATTAGATCCAAAATAATTGAAACTGAAAACGCAAACAAAATTTTTGTAGGCATTTCGTATGATAGCTGTTACAATTTTTGGGTACTTTTTGAGAGTTTTATTCTGGTTTAAGTTTCTCTGTAAGTATATGATGCTCATAAGAGAAGCGTCTAAGTCGAGTGGTGGAAAGTGACGATCAGAGTTTATACGTAGTTCGATACTTTCATATGATTCCGTTGAATTATGTCTGTTAAACGGCATATTATCAATAGTTTCTAATTTATCATCTCCGCCAGTGCAACATGGACATAATAAGTATGGCAATATTCTCCTTCTCTTAATACACATCTTTGACTTCAAGTTAGGGATTGATACAGAAGTTTGCGTATTCACTTCCATAGCAGTTGACTGTTTGATGATTGGTTCTAGTTTCTCTTGTTGTATTTCATTAGATATTTTTGGAATTGTTTTGTTTGAATCTGATACGTATTCATTACTGCTGCGTTTTTTCATTAGTTCAGGGGATCGATAAATCTTTGTCCAAGAAAATTTATCACGTTTTGTTATTTTTATACGCTCGCTTGCAACATTTAAACTGGTTTTGTCTTTTACAGATGCAGTAGTTTTTGAAGTGCATTTGGGATAGCTACAAGCTTTGTATACAGCATCGCTGTGGTAGCCACAATTGATCATTTTTGTTTTGTCTTCAACTTCTTCCTCTTCAGCCCTGATATTCTCCGTGTTTTTAAGGAAAGAAACACCCATGATTATAATTGTACGTATTAAGTCTTTAGGGGGATTGGTTATCAGTTCAAAATCAACGTTTAAGCATGGACTTAGAAATTTTTTGTAATAATTAATTTGGATTCCTAATTAGATTTACTGATTAGGTACTGAATATTTGGAGCCTCTTCTTGATTACATCTTGACTTTTTGTCTAGACATTGACATTTATCTTGACAACCAGCCTTCGACTTTATGCATGGAAGAAGGAATTACGACTGCCGACTTTATGACTTAAGCCGGATCTACACGGTACAAACAAAAACCCCGCGTTATGTTTAGGGGCTTCGGCTTATATTAATCTAAACTAATATTATAAAGAGGAAAGATTTGTTTGTTTGTTTGTTTGTTTGTTTGTAATGGATAAACTCAAAAACTACTCAACCGATTTTAAAAATTCTTTCACCTATAGAAAGCTACATTATCAGCAAGTAACATAGGCTATATTTTATTTTCAAAAAATTAGAGATCCTTACGAAAATTGCAATAATGTGAACTAAGTCGGAAAAAATCATCTCTTCTGAGAATTTACGTGGCGTGCGCTGCGTAAATAGTTAAAGTTACACGAAAACAATGTATGGTGGAAATGTTCCTTTTAAAAAGTTCTAAAAAAGTCCATGTTAGCATACATCTATCTTTTAAGGTTGACTCACAATAACCATTTTTATAGCTATATTGGGTATAGACTATTGAGTTGAGACTATATTGGGTATTGGGTATTTGGGTATAGATTATTAGTGCTACCCGTGCGAAGCCGGGGCGGATCGCTAGTCTAATATAAAACTAGTTAGAAACCATAGAAACCAAAGAAATTTAGGTACTTACCTAAATACTTATCTTAAAGTCACATTTAATTTTATTAAGTTCCGAAATTACCTACTACCGAGTACCAACTGAAGGTGTGTTCATTTTATGATGAGATGACCTGTACTAACTTTCCACACGGCCACGAGGTCGGTTGAATGGTCCATCTTCATACTACCGTCGGGGTTTTTGGGATGCAGGTCTCCCGGCACGTGCTCGAAGGCGAACGGGACGTGTATCAGGTACATATCAATGTACTCCAGTCCGAGGTCCCGACGTGACGCCTCGAAATATTCCTCCACTAATTCTGGGTGATTGCCTGGAATTTCATATAGGTACTTTTATGTAGATAACTTTACCACTACAGCCCATTAACGTCCCACTGCTGGGCACAGGCCTCCACTCTCATAGGAGAGAGGGAATTAAAGCTTAGACCCACCACGCTGCTCCAATGCGGGTTGGCGGGTTTTAACGACTATTATCATGTTAGTGATAATAACCGGGACCGACGGCTTAACGTGCTCTCCGAGGCACGGGGGTGAAACACCGCCAACTTCCTAACTCCGGGCTAGTACTGAGAATTTCTAATCAGAAAAACCCAACACTTAATTATAGGCTTATAGCCCGACCCGGGACTCGAACCCGGGACCTCGTCAGCCGCAGTCGAACATGATAACCACTAACTAGTTACTAGACTAGACCAACGAGGCAGTTTACTTTACAGTGATGTATATTTTAACGTCCTCCCTGGCGCAGTGGTGAGAGCTATCATACTAATATTATAAATGCGAAACTGTGTTTGTTTGTTGGTTTGACCTTCAATCACGCCGCAACGGAGCAACGGATCGACGTGATTTTTGGCATGGGTATAGTTGAGGACCTGGAGAGTGACATAGGCTACTTTTTATCCCGGAAAATCAAGGAGTTCCCGCGGGAATCAAAAAAACTTAAACCACGCGGATGAAGTCGCGGACATCAGCTAGTTGTGTTTTAAGCGGGAGGTTCAGGGCAGGGTCAATACGAGAATTCATAATTTCTGAATTTAGCACCCTACCAGCGAAGAAGTACCGCCAAACGATTTAGCGTCCCGGTACGATGCCGTGTAATAACCGATTAGGGTTAGGTATAGGTTTATTAAAACTGCCATATACCTTTTAGGTTAGCCCGCTTCTTAGACTGCATCATCACTTATCAACAGGTGGGTGAGATCGCAGTCAAAGCCTTCTAGTGGCAAACTTGTAGTGGGTAAAAAACTACTTTTGCAACAATTTTTCTTATTGAAAAGAGCAACTGCTGAGTTTCTTACCGGCATTTATTAGAAATAATAGTGGATTATTAACCAAGGGGATAAAGCAGTGTCTTCTGTCGCGGGTGACGATTTAAGTTCACCTAAGACTAAGACAGCTTTATCACCGAGGAAAATACTCTACTTTTCGTACCATTTGCGAAAAAGTTAACACAATAATAATATGAGTTATGCATTTATTAAAAATAATGACAATTAAAAATAATTAACGGGGACGGGCGCTAATGTGGGACGCAACATGCGTAGACACATTGGCCCCGTGTCATATCAGGGAGACAGCATCAAGGCCGGGAGCCGCAGCAGAAAAGGCTGAAACCGGCAAGCGGCGGAAGTATGCCTCTCTCATAGAGAGTTACATATTTGTTCCGTTTGCCGTGGAGACCCTGGGGCCGTGGAGTCTTAGTGCCAAAAATTTTTTACGAGATATTTCACCGCGGTTGATTGCCTCATCTGGTGACAGAAGGGCTGGCTCATTTTTTGCGCAAAGGATCAGCCTGGCTGTCCAGCGCGGAAATGCAGCCAGCATTCTCGCCACCATTCCACGTGGGCATGATTTATATAGTAGTTAGGTTAGGCTAGCTAGCTTTAATTTCTATTGTATTGTTTTCCATTAAAAATAAATTAAAATAAACTTAACATTTATGTATTTGAAGAAAACAAAAACGCGGCAAATTCCTAGACTAATATTTTTTTGTCGGAAAAGCAAAGGCAACAAGCTCATAATACGGCCTCGTCGGTTTTCGTCATTTTATTTAATAATCATAACTGCATAATAAATGCGTATTCCTTTTTCAAAAAGATGTATAATGCTTTAAATACAAACTCAATGGTGTAAACACAGATGTAGTTCAGTATAGTATTCCAAATTTAAATCACATTCTCCTCCTAGAGGATGAATGAAATTCAGTACCTACAATTTTCTTTCCCTGTTTTTAACAGATTAAAAATGACTATTGTTATGTTCGCTTTTGGTGGCATAGAATGTCACTTTTTTGAGTAAGTGGTACGAAAAATATAATTTTACTCCCTAATAATACAATCTACTAGATTAATCAATGATGGTGTCACAAACAAACCACCATTTGTCATACTATCGTACCTACTTATATGCTTGTCTGTGAAACCACCCAGAATGGGTACATACAGCTCAGCCTTTTAATTAGTTCATTCCGGACTGGTGGTAGAGTCAACATGATACGTCATGTTTTGATTGTTAAGGGACAAATTATGTGAATAAAGACATATAGATATGTTTGAAGTTAGAGTTGTATGAAATAATATCAGTGTGTTTTACCTGGTGGTGGGAGTTTAGTAACGACAAACAGCTCCTTCCTCTTAGCAGGGTCTCCGCCGATCCATCGGTTGAGAGCTCGACCCAGAGCGTCCTCATTTTCGTACGCGCGAGCCGAGTCGAAGTGGCGATAGCCAGCTTCTAACGCTGCTTCCACAGCTTTTTCGAGGACATCTGGTGGAGCCTGGTAAAATAATGTTCAATGTATTGCTTAGAACGAAAATCTGGTAAAGACTAAAGTCGTATCACCTACCGTACCTACTACTTCTTTCTTCTTCTACTTTACCTTTACTTTACTTTTTTACCTGCGAAACCGGCTTCTAAAATCACACATCACACATCCTCTCCAGCATTGATGCATGCGAAATGCATCAATTCTATTGCATAAATAAATTCTGGCGCAAGTTTTTTTTTCAATTGACGACCTCCGTGGCGCAGTGTTGAGTGCTGTTGCCTTAACGTGCGGAGGTCCTGGGTTCGATCCCCGGCAGGGTTTGGAAATTTATAATTTCTGAATTTCCCTGGTCTGGCCTGGTGGGAGGCTTCGGCCGTGGCTAGTTACCACCCTACCGGCAAAGACGTGCCGCAAAGCGATTTAGCGTTCCGGTACGATGCCGTGTAGAAACCGAATAGGGGTATGGGTTTAATATAACTGCCATGCCCCTAACAGGTTAGCCCGCTACCATCTTAGACTGCATCATCGCTTACCATCAGGTGAGATCGCAGTCAAGGGCTAACATGTACCTAGTGTATAAAAAAAAAAAAAAAAGTTATTATTGGGCATTCTATGGACTGTGAATCGCACAAAACGCCGTTTATACCGTCTCTTTACCATTTGTCTTGTTGTCGTCTTGATAACTTTTTTGAGTCATTAGAATGACAGAAGTGACTGCAGCCGAGCGATCGCGTAACTTCTGCATCAATCATTGTTACAGTATCAATTGTTGTAATTGGCTGAATTTATGGCATTCTTGCTGCGTCAATGGATTATGTCCAATAGTGGAAGAGTGTTAACCAATCAGAGGTGATTGCGATGTATCAATGATTGATGCAGAAGTTACGCGATCGCTCGGCAGAGGTTGTGCGTCAACGGTCAAACTCTAGCAAACTCATCAACTCTATCTCAGAAACATTATACTATTCTTGGATTTTATACTTAAACAAGAAATTTCGCGAGCTAGTTTGGCTCACTTAAGAATGTCTGAATTGTAATCAATAAAATGGGGTATAAATTACGGATATTCCTCAGTGGCCGGGTTTTTGGCCGCTTGAAGAACTATGTCGAACTCGAAAGTTTGTTGCGAAAGTGTACAGAACGCGAGTAAGAAATGGTCTGAAGGGAGCCTATGTTTCGCCTCTACATCTAGAGGACTCTCGCCATCCAGCGGTGACCACGATAAGAGTGAAACATACTCGTTCTGTAGCGATGAATGTTCGTGCTGTTCTGATAGTCGATACATTTCTAGCCACTGCGAAAGACCCTGCGTCATCGTCGACTCCACCACGAAACTCAAAAAATCAAAGTGGAAAGATTTCAAAAACTACGTAAAGAACCACATGAAGTTGAAAAAATTTAAATGTGATAAGCCTAAAAGATCGAAAAAGCAAAATGAAGAGTGTTGTGACAAAAATAATGAGCAGTGCCGTCCGGTAGTCGTAGATTCTTGTCGCTCTAAATGTGAAATAAAGCCTCAAACCTATATTTTGTTTGCTTAACAAGGTCATGTTTATGAGCCTTTTGGAGCTGGTTAAGAGAGAGTACGTAATATTGTGATTATGAAGGTACGTGTTAGCCACATAAACACGCATAAACCTATGCCATATCCTAGAATTTCTTCCAAAACAATGAAATTAATCGATTGTGTTCGAAAAAAAGCATCACGCAAATACCTACGCGCAATTTTGTCGATACGAATTTGTGCTTCAATTTACATGGCGGAGATAGAGGTACAAAATAATTGAAAGCATGAATCGCTGAATATATTATAAATCGTGGGAAATTGGGGTAAAATTTCAAAAATCATTTCGTAGTAGACACTCATATACGTACGTTAATAATCGGCTAAGTGCGAGTCGGATTCGCACACGAGGGGTTCCGTACCATTGCCACAGAATAGGTAATAGTAGCCATTGCGCAAGATTTAATGCTATGCACTTTTAGGGTTCCGTAGCCAAATTTGGCAAAAACGGAACCCTTATAGATTCGTCATGTCTGTCTGTCTGTCTGTCTGTATGTCTGTCTGTCTGTCCGTCCGTATGTCACAGCCACTTTTTTCCGAAACTATAAGAACTATACTGTTGAAACTTGGTAAGTAGATGTATTCTGTGAACCGCATTAAGATTTTTACACAAAAATAGAAAAAAAACAATAAATTTTGGGGGTCCCCATACTTAGAACTGAAACTCAAAAAATTTTTTTTCATCAAACCCATACGTGTGGGGTATCTATGGATAGGTCTTCAAAAATGATATTGAGATTTCTAATATCATTTTTTTCTAAACTGAATAGTTTGCGCGAGAGACACTTCCAAAGTGGTAAAATGTTGGTCCCCCCCCCCGTAACTTCTAAAATAAGAGAATAATAACACTAAAAAATATATATGATGTACATTACCATGCAAACTTCCACCGAAAATTGGTTTGAACGAGATCTAGTAAGTAGTTTTTTTTTAATAAACCCTCGTACGTAACCCTCGGTGCGCGAGTCCGACTCGCACTTGGCCGGTTTTTTAAATACATAGGTATAAGTTTATATTGTATGGGGGATTTATTTATAACTTTACCTATTTAATTTTCATTATTTGTTGTTATAGCAGTTAAACTTTAAAGCTATTACATGCTCTGTGAAAATTTCAATTGTCTAGCTATTAGGTACGGTTCATGAGACACAGCCTGCTGACAGACAGACGGACGGACAGCGGAGGCTTAGTACCTAATAGGGTCCCGTTGGCACTTGGCAGCTGGCGCCTGGCACCCTTTGGGTACGGAACCATAAAAATGAAAACTCATGCGCAAAATGCGCGAGCTGTATGTTGTTCGATGTTTCTATTTATGTAGACTATGCTTATAGCTAATATTTAGGTTCATAAGTACCTAGCTCCACGCAAACACTGTACCTACTGTAATATTACGTAGAAACGCTATTGTACCTACCAACTTCCTACCTACGAATTCATTGTTGGTGACTAGGTACCTATTACTGCTATTACCTTAGTCCTACAAATCTCTGATTAATGATTGTCCCTACCAGTTATCATAACAAATACCTACACAACTAGTTAAATATCATGCAGATACCGGTTTCACATACTTCCGGATAATTCCGAAGCTCGGAATTGTTTCTACGAAGTAGTTACATTATATTTTTATAAAATAAGCATTATAAAGCTATATGTCGGTCAAACACCTAACTTTTTAAAACTTTTTATTTAAGGGCTGGGAGTTTCTCACGAGTTCGTTTACCTGTTCGTTTAACTGTAACATCTAGTTAGTGTTAATCTGAAATTATAAGCAAAGAAAACCACTGAAAAGTTAATTCATTGTCCAGAGTACATGCCTTCTTTCTTACGAATCACGATGTCTTTAAAAAAGTACTACCACAGAATAGGTAATAGTAGCAACAGAAAAGTTACTCCGCGAAGACCTTTTAACCATCAGCGACTCAGGTTACGTCGTAATAAAGTACAATTCAGCTCGCACAGCGCTGCGAGTGAAAATAATTAAATACCTACCTCTATATATCTCTTTCTATCGCGTAACTCTTATCCCTTCAGACGCGGCGCGCGTAGCCTTAGGGTTGACTCATGGGTTGACTACTTCTAAATTCTTGTATCGGTATCATTACTATGGGTCGATAATCGGTTGCAATGATGACGACAATTACTTTAAAAATAGATAAAAGATATATTATTATTAATAGATTTTGTAGAAACCGAATAGGGATATGGGTTTAATATGCTGCCATGCCCCTAACAGGTTAGCCCGCTACCATCTTAGACTGCATCATCACTTACCATCAGGTGAGATTGCAGTCAAGGGCTAACTTGTAGTGGATAAAAAAAAGTCGTTATTTATGCCACACGTAGTGAAATATCAATGAATATTTTACACTTGTAAGGGGCGGAAGTGGGTCCATGCCAGAGTTTACGAGACAAAATAATATACCCACATTATGGATTCATCATCATCGACTCATCGGCGGCCCACTAGTACCACTACTAAGCACGACTCACGAGGCTCTTCTCAGAATGAGAAGGGTTTAAGCCATATATTCCTCCACGCTGGCCAATTTCTTGTTGGCAGATATATTAGAGTTTTTTGTAATGATTATAGAACTCTCAGGCATGGTTTCAGCTTTCCACACGATTTTTGTTCACCGTAAATGATATATTTTAATTAATTAAGTTGGAGGTGCGTTCCCGGGATCGAACCCCAAACTTGGAGGCTGAAGTCTACCCATTAGGCTATAATATTGGATACTACCTATGGTTTATATTTACTTTTGTTTAAAACTGTATCTTGTCTGGATATAAAAATAAAACTACCCACATTATGTATTAATATTAGTTTTGTTTAGAACTCTAAGTAAGTACGTATGTACCTAGATAGGCAAATAATACAAACTTACCTTTCAGGGTCCTTAGGAAGCGTTAAGAGCGATAAGTTAGGTCTTAATAATTAGTGTTTAAACGACCTAATGTGATACGATATCGTTTATTGATCTATCTTTGTTTTAAATCCATAACGAGAACTTGAGTAAAAGTCAAACGTATAACTACGGTCCGCGCGCAACACTCGACTGATACGAGTGCCGTCGAGCGTCCACGCAGCAGTAGTTAAATATCTCAGGTCACGTGACAAGTGAGCCAGGCCTTTGTAAGTACATGCACACTCAAAGTTTATATACCTTAGTAGTTACTTACGTAGGTACTACTGCATGAATGTGCTGATGTTGTTGATAATAATATAATGAATGTGTTGATGTTGTTGATAATAATATACTGATAGATATCTTATTTGGGGTCAAAAACCTGGTGACATTTGTTTGCAATAAATATGTGTCTTTTTACCACCAGAATTTTATGGTTAAGTACCTACGATAGAACCAACTTTTTTTTAGTGGTACAACTTAGAATTATTCTAAGTGGTACAAAGAGTTTAAGTTTTCTCACATTTTACTCAGGTAGGTACCCAATACCCATATCGCCAATGCATTTTGTCGAATCCTTAGACCTTACGATTTAGGCAGGCAGTACCACTGCATCATCAGTAGGTAAGTATAGAGAAGCTGGAACCCGCCCCGGGCCGCCTGCTCTATTTGATAGTTAGTTAGCTCCGAAAAATAAAGAGATGCGTGCCCCGGAACCCTGGCCCCCATATAGCAGGTCGAAGTCTAAACCCTTAGGCTATAACCACTTAAAATTGATAGTAGTATTAGTACCTACCTAAAATAGGTTATTTTGGTTATTTACCTGCCATGTTCCGAATCCAACGCGCGGCAAACGATCTCCGCCTTCCAATTCAAAGTATTCTGGTACTGACATCTTTGAAAGTGTTTCTCTAGCACACAGACTCGTAGAATTCTTTTTTACTTTTAATTTTGTGCTATAAATGCTTGCACTTGCGTGTTTCGTTTCGTGAATAGCAATAAACTGATTGCCAGTCGCCGCTGCCGGCGTGGGACCGTTATGTGAACAACACAACTTCTTTATAGCCTTGACACAGCCTTGGCGGAAGGCTTAACATTCGACCATATTGAAAAGGTCAGAGGGTCTATAATATAGGAGATCTTTTCACTTTGTTTTGTTATTGCTTTTTTAATACCCAGATGAATGGGTTTGTAATGGAATGGTAATTATTGGTAGATTATATGGACACTACAATAATCCCTAGGTTCTATCATCTATTCAATGACGTTGAGCTTATCACGATTGAAAATTATTTAAATAAAGTGTAGATACTCAGCTATTTACAACATAGAATAACAAAGAACAACAATAAAAGTAAGAATTTAAATAATAAATGGAAAACATTAAAATGGAATTCATTGCCGATAATTCCTCAAACTATGTTTTGAGAAGTAAGTAAGGGCTCTTATAAATAAATAATGATACGGGCCTAAGTATGCTTTTATCCTGTACTTGTGGATGTTGTATCTTATTAGGTAAGGTTTTGTATTTTATTAACAGTAAGTATATCTATTTATACTACTTAATCCTAAGCTTTAGGTATAATAAGGATTGGATTAAGATTTGTGTGAGACTAGCGGAGACCAATCCTAAATGTCCCTTGTCTTTAGCGTTATAATCGCCTATTCAGTGGTAATTATCTTTCAAGGCAACAGTGACTAGGCATCTTGTAGGCTAGCGCGTTACAACCTAGACCTCATCATTGCTTTGCACTAAGCATTATTGTCGTCAGGCGCAAGCCTATTTTGCAATAAAAAAAAAAAAATTATGCGAATTCGTAAACCTACTTATAAAAGTGATTATTGGGTAAAAGCTGCCTAACTGCAAAAGAAACATCTTTCGATACACGCGCATTTTTGCCATTTATTGGTATTTAAACGTTCAAGTGGCATTATTTGGTTTTAAACTGTGGTTTAAGGGACTGTATAGTGATACAATACAGATTGTTATCCTATAATCATTACAACTCAGTAACAATCGCCACTAGAGATGTCCGCAATAAGATAACACAGAACACTGAACTGCGGATAGCAGATGTTTACAATCAATTTAAAGCTCAAACAAGTTATCTATCATTATCAAAACGAATTTTATAAGGACCTAGGTAATATAGGTACTATACGAGACACCGGCGCATGTTCTGAGTTCTCTGAGAGTTCCCGTTTAACGACATAATTATTTTACGTAGGATACAAAAATTTGGAGTTATTTTTGTTTAAACACAACATAGGCACGAAAATAACAAAAGGATTAACGCGCGTTAATCCTTTTGTTATTTGTGTTATCAATAAGGAAGTCATAATGTTTATGTTGTTTTGTGCTTATTTCAAAAGCTGTCGATTTAACACTAACCCATGTACGAACACATATTATAATGAAATATGGTAAAAATGCACACAACTTAGAAATGGTTGTCCCGAGGAGGGGGTGTGTGGTGCACCTTTTTAGGGAATGGTTTTAAAGTGTTAATGAGCTGTATACAAGTTGTCTAAATTATCGGACAGTGAGTCCGGGATAGAAAGTTCGATCCCGGACTCAATTATACATCATAGACTACATCTTGCACAAAATAAGATAGGAAGATAAATACTTCAGTTTTTTGCCGTTATCATAAATAATGTGAACAGTAAAAAAACTAATCGAGGTTTCAATAGGTAGATATTTACATCGGCTTGGTAGACTTCCGTCTCTCTAATCGACATCGTTTCATGCTTACTTCACAAGGTCTTTAGGTACTTCATTTTTATTTGGTTGTTCAGTTATTTTGACCGTTTATTCTATAAGTTTTTAACCGACTTCCTAAAAAGGAGGAGGTTCTCAATTCGGCGCGTATGTTTTTTTTAATGTATGTCGTTGCATATCTTCGCGGTTTCTTAACCGATTTGAAATTTTTTTTTTTCAGTGGTTAGAGGAAGCTCGCGAGGTGGTCCCATAAAAAATTCTGACTTCAAATCCTCAATCCTGATGCTGTAGGTGTACCGTACTACATGAAATCCTCAAAACTAGGGAGTTAGGAAATTTTGATGGTGAATTCATACTGTAGGTATCAAGTCACGTGTATACGATTCAACTCTGAGTCTCAACTCCTCAACCCTGATGCTGCAGGGTACAGAACTCCTTAAAAATAGTGATTTAGGATTTTTTATGGTGAATTCATATTGTAGGTGTCAAGCAACGACTTCATACTTAAACCCAAGTTCCAACTCCTCAACTCTGATGCTGCAGGGTACTGCACTCCTAAGCCGTGGGGATTTAGAGTAGGTACACTAAAAAGTTAAAAATAAAAATTCTTTCCAAAAAACCGACTTCCAAAGCCACTGTAAAGTAAAAAATAATTTTGATTTCTACACACTATGTTGAAGTCGGGCGAGTATAACAAAGATAGGCAAAGTTGACGCGTGAGGCTCGCCCGACTTCAACATAGTGTGTAGAACTCCTTAATTTTCCGGGATAAAAAGTAGCCTATGTGTTATTCCAGACTATAATCTATATCTATGCCAAATTTCATCCAGATCCGTTCATCCGTTGGAGCGTGATTGAGTAACAAACATACATCCATACATCCAAACTTTCGCATTTATAATATTTATTTGATAATATGTTTTTATGAAATGCAAAACGGCATGCAAATTAAAAACACGGAAATTTTTATTAAATTTTTGCAACTTTTGTTATTATTTAAAATATGACGGTGTTATTTAATACGCATGCCATTTTCGGTATATACTTAAAATAATATGTTTTTATGAAATACAAAACGGCATGCAAATTAAAAACACGGAATGTTTATTAAATTTTTTGCAACTTTCATTATTATTTAAAATATGATGGTATTATTTAATACGCATGCCATTTTCGGTAAATACTTAAAATAATACGTTTTTATGAAATACAAAACGGCATGCAAATAAAAAACACGGAAATGTTTATTAAATTTTTGCAACTTTTGTTATTATTTATAATATAATGATCATGAGCAACATGCATGCCATTTGTATTTCAGAATTATTTGGTCATTAAATTAATGTTTATCTTTATTAGAAGTAGTTTGAAATCACGGAAAAGCTGTATTGAATTTTCACAACATTTTCCTAATATTTTCCACCCTTGGTCATACGAGGGGTGCATGCCAATTTTCGTAGAGTATATTTGAGATAAAAAAAGTAATTTTTTACAACGGCATGCAATTTGTAAACACGGAAATGTTCTATTTTTTTTTACATTTCTACGTAACCGTTTGAGCCCCGTCGGCCGTTGCGAATTGCATGCCATCAATTATTATAGCTTAAATTTGTTCCAACTACGTTATATTACAAAGGCATGCAGTATAATGTCACGGCAAAAACTAAAATTCTGTCACAAAGAGAAGCCATTTTGTTTATGACGTGCAAGCGCGCAAGGGCTAGTAACCCCTCTATCTTTCATATTTTAGGGTTAGTTATCAACTCTTAAAAAGGCATGCAGTAGAAAATGGGAGACTATCACCTACGACCATCTCCCGGTCTATAAGTGCATATTAGGTAAGGCTGATCGATGGATTTATTCATCTGCTCTATAATCCCCTCATAATACCAACTTAATCAATGCACTAGGTATACATAATATTACATTCCATATTAAAGTAAAAGCAGATAATGGGACCACGTCATGTCCATAATAAGTACCTATCTACGCCAAAAGTTAATAACATTTTAATTAGCAATCGCAATCCGGTATCAACTTACATGGTACATTACAGATTAAAATACTGTAACAAAGGTAACATAATACAAGTAACAAATTAATTTTCCCACATACCCTTAAAGTAATAACATCCTTTTGTGTGCAAACTGTATCAATTTCTCTATTCAACTCTAGTTGCGTTTGAATGAACCACTGTCACAACACTTGCGGGCCCATTGGTGCGTGCTACCCATGCATAACTTGGTGGACGATAAGGATCTTGACTGTGAGCTTGGCAAACTTATTTGTGCGTATTGAGGAGGCGACACTGTCTATTAAAACCCAACATTTTAGGGTCAACACAGTTCAGATTCTGTTAGTTCCAAATTTCGCCACACGCAATACATAAGCTTGTCAGAGTGTATTTGTTAACGAATTAGGGGAAGCATCAAGCAACCCCAAAGAGGCGTGACGAGGCGTGGCTTATAAAACCTACCCCTCAATCGTATACGAGCTTTTATAAACAACAAATCGTATCATCTCTCAGTAGTTTCGGAAGTTGCGACCATGAATTTATCCCCAGTGTCCAGTGCAAAGTGCGGTACTTCAGATTTTAGCATAGAAAGGATTTTGAGTGAGGATTCCAGTCGGGAGGCCAGTGATGATGCTCCGAGTTGGTTGTGCTGCACACGGTACCAGCCGCCGAGACTTCCACGTTAGAACTTCTTTTATCGTATTTTTTTTTTTTTTTTTTGTTTTTTTTTTTTTGTCCACTACAAGTTAGCCCTTGACTGCGATCTCACCTGATGGTAAGTGATGATGCAGTCTAAGATGGTAACGGGCTAACCTGTTAGGGGCATGGCAGTTATATTAAACCCATACCCCTATTCGGTTTCTACACGGCATCGTACCGGAACGCTAAATCGCTTAGCGGCACGTCTTTGCCGGTAGGGTGGTAACCAGCCACGGCCGAAGCCTCCCACCAGGCCAGACCAGGGAAATTCAGAAATTATAAATTTCCAAACCCTGCCGGGGATCGAACCCGGGACCTCCGCACGTTAAGGCAACAGCGCTCAACACTGCGCCACGGAGGTCGTCAATTCGTATTTACCTTTTTTTGCCTTTATTAGATACTGTTCGGTCTAGGACCTTGTTTGAATGATAGAATTGATTGCTATATGATTTATTGGTTGATAATAATTAGGTATAACTAATTTAATAATAATATAATTAAATGCTAAATGCTAATGATATGAGTGGCACGCGTGCTGGTCGCGGTGATGATTTGCGCACTGATTGATAATTATTAGTTTTAATGTATAATGATAAGTAGGTTAATGCTGATGGAGCAAAATGTACGGTTGGACTGTGGACCGTACAGATACCTACTAGATGATGCCCATTGCCCGCCGTGAATCCCGCGCGACCTCTTTAATTTTCCGGGATAAAAAGTAGCATATATCCTTCCTCGGGATACAAGCTATCCCTATAGAAAATTTCATCAAAATCGGTTGAACAGATAGGCCGTGAAAGCGTAGCAGACAGACAGACACACTTTTGCATTTATAAATATTAGTATGGATGTAATACCTAGTTGATATACGTAATTAATAGATGATAGCTTAGTGGAAAGCGGTGATTTCCTAGTGGTTTAGACACTATACGGGGTCGCGGGTTCGATCCGCGGACACGCACCTCTGACTTTTCGGAGTTATGTGCGTTTTAAGAAATTAAATATCACTTGCTTTAAACGGTGAAGGAAAACATCGTGAGGATAACTGCATGCCCTGGAGTTCTTCATAATGTTCTCGAAGGTGTGTGAAGCTGCCAATCCGCACTTGGCTTGTCATTCCGAGAGAAGATTCGTACCTACTCAGTAATAAGCCGTCAATTGGTTGAATTTTGAGGTGTTTTTTGTGAACCTAATTTAATTCGCTATTCCTGTAATGACAATGATCTATGTGAATGAGTAGTTCTTATTATGATTATTCAAATTGAATGGTTTCTTTATTCAAAATATAAACTTTTACAAGCGTCAAGTGAATCTACCACTGGTTCAGAATCTATTCTTACCGAGAGGCTAGGCTGTTAATTGTACTGCTGATTTATATAAGCTAGTTAACATACTTAACATTTCTGGACCAACTTATAGTGCGACGACAGAATACGTGGTAAGTGGTAACTGGCAACGGCGCGCGGCATCCGAACGCGCACGTATGAGTGTACGAATTGTCGGGCATAAGCTTAGTTTATCTAACCTAGATGGTAAGATTAGCTAAGCTTATGCTTATTATCCATACTAATATTATAAAGCGAAAGTGAGTCTGTCTGCTACGCTTTCACGGCCCAACTTTTCAACCGATTTTGATGAAATTTGGTACAGGGATAGGTGGCATCCTGGGGAAGGACAGGACTTTTTATCCCGGAAAATTAAAGAGTTCCCGCGGGAATCAAAAAATCTTAATCCACGCGGACGAAGTCGCGGGCATCAGCTAGTAATATATAAATGAGTCGTCGTAGTCAACCGATAGATGCCTACTGCTGGATATATTATGTTTCTTGTAAGGATTGGGACTAGCATACATACGCCGCAGGCTAAAACACGGGAAAAAGACTCACTATTTTCACGACCTTTTTATCTACGTTAGACTGCATCATCACTTACCACCAGATGAGATTGCAGACAATGGCTAACTTGCAGTGGCAATTAATCAAGTAAAATCTATCTAATAATTATATTTACAATTGGACTCGATAGGGGGCGCTGCAATCGGGTTCTAGCTTCAAGGCAGGACAACGTCTGCCGGGCCCACTAGTCTTTATATATTTTGTGTGCATCAGGTGCGTCTAACAACGCCTGTCGCGCGCGTCGGTCGGGCCGGCACGCGCGGGTGCCGTTCACAGGCGCGCAGGCGGCGGCGCTCGAGGCCGCGTACGCGCGCTCTCCGTATCTCGCCCCGCCCGCGCTTAGGGCCCTAGCAGCCGCGTTGCAACTGAGGGATGACCGGGTAAGTGGTACTCTTATTACTGTAGATATGTAAAATAGCTTATATTATGTGTAGCTCAACGAGTTGCGCAGTTCGAGTGGTAAGTATGGGTCGTGGTTTATTACCACTAGGGTTGTAACGGAACCTCGCCTCCACTTCCGTAAGTGCGGAACTTTCGCAAGAAATCGTACCTCCGCTTCCGCATCCGCCTCCGCTTTTTTTTTGCGGAGTTATAACGGAGGTTTTGTTACATTAACTTACAATGCGAGAGGTACAAATCGAAGCAGGTGACGTCAGTTACACCATAACAACAACGATGTGATCGCAGAAATCCACCTCCGCCTCCGCCTCCGTTAACCTCCGCATCCGCGGAGGCAAAGCCCCTTCACCTCCGTATCCGCCTCTGCTTCCGCTAAGAACGCCTCCGTTACAACCCTAATTACCACCAACGTGGCCATCATTCGTGACGACCATTCATGGCATATCATTGATTCGTTTGTTGATTTCAAGCTCAATCCCTGGGTTTTCCTGTCTTCTTAAATAAAGAAAATCAGACATTATTTCATTTATATTTTACTCTCAAAGTCTAACCCAAATAGACGAAATTAAAATAAAAAAAATCAATTTTAAATTTAGTTTTTAATTAAATGACTTTAAGTAAGGTACGAATATAATCAATGGAATAGCTCATATAAGTCATAAGAAGATAACAGTTTAGAATTTAGATAGGTATAGTTCGCGCACGAGTTGAATGCAGAGCAAATGTATGGTGACACCATAGAGGTATAATAATGGGTGACACATACATTTACTCTGCATTCAACTCGCGCGCGAACTGTAGGTACATATATCTTTATATAATAAAAATGAACTTGCATTACTTTTTCACAGATAAAGATATGGTTCCAAAACAGAAGAGCCCGTGAGAGAAGAGAGAAATCCGGATCCATCACACCACCCTGTGCAGTGACTTTACCATCAACTGCCTCACCACATACCACTTCAAACCCATGGATTCCAATCAACACTCAATCTTTACATACTTCCTTCAACATCAGACAAAATATGACCAATAATTATGCAGAAGTAGTCAATAATTATGCAGAAGAAAGCAATACGAGTGGAGCAAATAGGTATCTTAGCCAGTCTTACAGTAGTATGTCTGATGACTCCAATGGCAGTAGATGCGAATCCCCATTAGACGTAGAGACTGTTGATTGACATAAACTAACATGGTAGGTTGTAGAATAAAAAGCCAATCTTGGCCGTTACTTACATACCTAGCTGTTCCTACAAACGATGTGAATAAATAAATAAATAAATAAATAAAAGTTTATTTAGCTTTTACACGGCTAACAAAGGAGAAATACAAAGATGAAAAATTATAACTACAAGATAATTACTAACTAAGCTTACTTATTAAAATACAAGATGTATTTAACTAGGTAAAAATATAAATTGCCCCGTGTGTCAGCTAAAAAGGCTGCTGCCTCAGCATGTTGCTGCAGTGTGTGATAACTGCAGCGATCAAAGCTGCAGCGCTGATTTTCAGGCAGAGCCTTAAAAGTGGCGTCACGACCCGGAAGCGACTAATATCGTATGAATTCGTAAAACAAACTGAATGTGTGAACCAAAACGTGTTGCAATATATTATAATTGGTGGTAAACAGAGGTGAAAATATCAAACATCAAACGTTTATTAAAATAAAATTTTACAAGTGCTTTTGAAACGTCAATTGACTCTATCACTGGTTTGGAATTACATTCGTACCGAAAAGAACCTGTAAGAAACTCGGCGGTTGCTCTCTTTTTGGCAAGAACTAAACTGGGCTGTGATATTTAAAATTGTAACACAAAATTGAATATAAGTCGAATGTATTTGTATACGTATAATTAATTTATAATATAATAAAACAAGTTTTATCAACGAAATAGATTAGTTTTATTGGCATTTTAAAACAGATTTTTTTAGTCATATGAATTTACCGCACTGCTGAGAAGAACCAGCAAGACGCGGGGGTTGATTTTCAATTTGTAAATAACAATATTTAAATTTTGTATGACTATAGTATTGTACTATACCGATCTGACATTCGTAAGCGCTTTTTAAAGTCTAAGCGAAGAATAAATATAAATACTTTCTTCTTTATTTACTTATCTTTAAATTTTGGATTCAATAGATCTGTGAGAAAATAAAACTGCAAGAATATTATTTAAACTAAGTATATATTTACGTTTTACAAATCATGAGACAGTATAGTTCCTTGCAATATTATTTCGCCAATTCTATTCCGCTTGGTCCTTCGAAACGTCGAAGTCTTCTGTTGGTTCGGTAGATTTACTTAAAATTTCATAGTGTGCACTGTCTTCTTTGGCTGGGCTTGTCTCGTCTATACTGTACCTGCAAAGAAGATAGATATTTTCAGACGTCTAATGTGCAGCAGTAGTAGTAGTAGTAGTAGCAGTATAAAGCTATTTAGCAAAACGTGTTAATATATTTATTAGACACAAAAGTGAACGGTAACCATAAAAACTTCTACAACGCATTTTCCTTGTATACATACATGCTATGCTCGACTCTCTCTCTACATGTCACTAATGCAATTAATACATATAAAAATATCGTAGAAGCTAAGCTCAAAAAGCTTATTATTGTAAGATATTATTGTAATATCCATCTTCTCCTCTTATCTCATCGTAGATATGAGAAGTGGACTGCAAGTAACTGCATTTTAAAGCAATAATGAATAATTAATCAACTGTAAAACTCAATTAATATGGTAATCAAAAATTACAATAACTAATAAAAAAATGGTCAAATGAATTACTTAACTGACCTCTAAGATGTTAGCTAGAGTGAACCGGCTAAATGAGAGTCACGGTCTCTTTTGCTTTCTCTATGAGGTGTTTTTTTTATCCACTACATGTTGTTTGTTTCTTATCACCCAGATTTTTTAAAAGTACATATTACTTCTCAATTTATATTTTATTACTAACTAGCTGATGCCCGTGACTTCGTCCGCGTGGATTGAGGTTTTTTGGAACCCGCGGGAACTCTTTAATTTTCCGGGATAAAAAGGAGCGTATGTATTATTTCAGACTATAGTCTATCTCTGTGCCAAATTTAATCCTGATCCGGTCAGCCGTTCTGGCGTGATTGAGTAACAAACATCCATCCATCTATCCAAACTTTCGCATTTATAATATTAGTAAAGTATAGATATTAGTATAGAGGTATAGATAGATAACAGATATTGGGTACATTGACTGATTTGTTTACGTAAAATAAAAAGTCAGCAACGACACCTAAATTTTCTCTACTTTTATTGGTTGAAGTAGAATGGTAATTCCAACAGTAGATTTTGAGACAGACAAGCTAGCTAACTGGTAGGTACTCTGTTTTATATAATGTAGAGAAATTGAGTGATAATTCGATTTTTGTGCAATCGAAGCAAAATTGGCGATCAATGACCAACAAACACTCAATGAGAGAAGTCTGTAACCTACCACGCTGTCGCCGCGTGCACTCTCATAAACAACGTGCAGCGAGTCCGGTATTTGTATAAAGATATCGGGAGTGCAGTATAGTACGACCTAATGGGTAGTAGGGTAATCTATCTATACTGTCGTTATTCTATTATAAAAACAAAAGTTTGGATGGATGGATGTTTGTTACTCAATCATGCCATAACAGTTGAACGGATCTGGATGAAATTTGGCACAGAGATAGACTATAGTCTGGAATAACACATAGACTACTTTTTATGCCGGAAAATTAAAGAGTTCCCGCGGGAACCAATTAACCTCAATCCACGCAAGCATCGTCTATAGTGATAGTATATTTGGCAGTAGGTAAAGCAGCATTAGCACCTATCAAAGGTTCCAGTCTTGGAAGTTGGACAGGTTGCATATTCATCTACAGCGACAGGATTTAATAATTATTATTTGTCATTTTTCTCAGAAAATACTGCGAAATTCAAGAATGATTTCGCTTCAAGTCATAAATGATTACGGCCATGGCTACCAGTCTTCTACGAGTAGGTACATACTGAAATGTAAAATTCTATTTATATTTCTTATGTCATACAAGGACTGCAAAATTAAAAACCGCGGTGCGAATTAATATGCAACACGCAAAATCAAGCAGCGAGGGCTACATTGTATCGTCTTGCGAGTCAAATTACGTCGCAAGTTTTTGCGAAAAGTCGAGCACGCCCTCGGTTTATTTTGACGACGTAAATTGTGATAATATTACGTCCCACTTTCAGCCTAAAACGGTAAATAATGTAAATAGTAAATAATGCTGCCGCTTAGTAGGTACCTAAATTGTTAGCATTAGTTAAAAGTCCATTTTAGTCAACTCGTCTTGGCAGAGGGTTGGGTGTAAGGGCGGTGAGGCGAATGCACCTCATGTCCTATTCTAGAATAGGAGCTCAAATAAAGGACCGTTTCGGTCAACTTACCCGCAAGCCTTGAAGAACGCTGCGGCCGAAGGATTGTGCGTGAGAGCTGTAAGGCGTACGCAGCGCATATGCGTCGCAAGCGCCAATCTCTCTAGGACTTGCATCACACGTTGGCCGAGCCCTCTTCTCCGTCCTCCCTCTTCGATTTGCACCTCGTAGCTGTTTCAACAATGAAAATATACTGTCAATCACCCACCAGGTCTGCACCCTTACGCAGTCGAAACGAAGCGATTTGCTTCCTCGTTTCTAATTCGAACCGCTAGGATATGGAATGCCCTTCCGGCTTCCGTTTTCCCCTCCTCTTTTAATATAGGTAACTTCAAATCAAGAGTGAATAGGCATCTTCTAGCGCGCTCCACCTTAGGCTGCATCACCACTTGCAAGCAAGTCTGATTGTAGCCAAGCGCTAGCCTATATATTAAAAAAAAACAATTGTGCACAATAATTTGCATAACTATGTACTTAGTACCTATGTACAAGTCTGTAAGTAGTGTAATCGGGAAAGTAAAGATTTCGTAATCAACGATAACACTACTTTTTGTCTGTAGAACAATTTAAGCCGGCCATACACGGACAGCATGAAGCAGTCAGGATGGACTGTTTCAAGCTGCGACTGCATAGTGAACTACAGTCTTCTACGTACACACATACATGGAACAGCTCGAGCAGTTGCGACTGCTTCGGGCGGTTGGCAGCAGTTATCAATGGTAGCTTCAAGCTGTTGACTGCAAGAGCGGTCCGTGTACTATGTTGATCACTGGCTTACTGCTCGAGCAGTCCGTGTGTGGCCGGCCTTAGTTGGTACAACCTCTATCAGTGGGGTAATAATGTAATTAATCTTGCCAACAGCCAGATACGAATAATGTCCCGTTCTTAATTCTTTAACCAAGCAAAACCAAGTCTTTAATATATAGGTACTGCAGGTCCTCGCCGACCTGGGCGGCCTGCTTGGATTCTGGAGTGAGCTCGGCTGGCTGGAGTGATCCAGCGGGGAGTCGCACCAAAGGTCTCACGCACAACGGGCACTTTGTGCTTAAGTGCGGAAAAGCCCAGAGAGAGAGAAGAGAAGAGAAGATTTAGGTACAGAAGAGTGCTGGCGGCTTGAGCTTGAGCCGCTGCCCGATATTACTTTATAGGCTTGAAGAGGCCACAATGTAAGCATATAACAATTTTGTTCTTGTAGTAAAAACAACGTAGACATCGACATTATTCTAGTAGTTACAATTACAGGTAAATTACTTGGTTGCTGTGGTGTTAATTAAAGTTAACTAGCTGATGCCCGCGACTCCGTCCGCGTGCATTAAGGTTTTTTGATTCCCGCGGGAACTCCTTAATTTTCCGGGGAAAACAGTAGCCTATGTCACTCTCCAGCTCCTCAACTATACCCATGCCAAAAATCACGTTGATCCATTGCTCCGTTGCAGCGTGATTGAAGGACAAACCAACAAACAAACACAGTTTCGCATTTATAATATTAGTATGATATGATTATGAATGAACCAGAAGCTTAATTCGCTATAATCCGCCACAGTAGACAAATCTATGTGGTGCAGTGCGTGTCTTCCACCAACAGCATGCGAACACCCACCACCCAGCAATTCGCACCGGCACAGCACCACACCACACAAATCTTCCAAATCACTCTCTACGTACGTTTCACTCCGAAACCGGAGCATCCTCAGGAGATGTTGACTCTACAAAGCACGATTGCGAAGCATCGCAACTTTGACTTCGCAATCGTGCATTACAACGCCTGCTTCGATTCAATATGATATGATTATCCCAAAAAGTTTAATGGATAATTTCTTTTATCTACACTAATGTTATAACATTCTACTTATGTTTCCAATACTTGACTTATAATTACTACTGTTATAGCGCAGATAACAAAACACTCAATTTAAGCAATTTCACATGATGGTATAATATCCACATCGATATCGTAAAATCTCATTATAACATCAATAAAACGCGACCAATTAACCTGGCGAGCCTTATGTCAAAATCCTCATACAAGTTGTATAAAATTTTGATATTAGGCTGGCTTTTGAAAACAGTTGGGTTATACGTGAAAACTTCGTCGAAACTACTAAACTTACATACACAAAACTCTTTGGTAAGATCTTGTGCCAATTAAATAAAAAACGAACAGCGCGCGCTCGCTCCTGATTGGCCCTGCGCGCGCAGCTGCGCTCTCATTGGTTGGATTTTAATGGCGGCAAGTTCACTGTGACAATACACGTACGCGATAAACTATTGTCAGCTTTTACTCTTGTTGTTTGATAAATTGCATTAGTGAAGATAAAGTAGTGTATGCAACTGCATATAACACGGGTATTAAAACACTCGTTACTATTATGAAACTCGCTGCGCTCGTTTCATAAACTCACACTCGTGTTTTAATACCCTTCATTATATGACAGTTGCATAAACTACTATTGTCGCAGCGTGTTTTGAAAATATAACTATTCAAGATAATATAGTATAGTTGAATGCATTCATAAGTCCTTTAATCATCTTATTTATAATAGGTTTTTAATTATATTTAATCTTAATGACTGCGGTTACTGGTCTACAAAAGAAGAGCCTTGACGCCGATCCTTAGGTAGATTTTATTCATGGCGTTTTTGCTACGTTTTTTTTTTTAGTCATCCAAGCCCACCAAAATGCATTGGAGCGGCATGGTAGGTCTAAGCTCTAATTCCCTCTCTCCTAAGAGAGTGGATGCCCGTGCCCAGCAGTGGGACGTTAATGGGCTGTAGTGGTAGTGGTAAGCCTTGTATATAGTATTTACTAGCTGATGCCCGCGACTTCGTCCGCGTGGATTGAGGTTTTTCGGTTCCCGCGGGGTAACTCTTTAATTTTCCGGGATAAAAAGTAGCCTATGTGCTATTCCAGACTATACTCTATCTCTGTGCTAAATTATCATCCAGATCCGTTCAGCCGTTGGAGCGTGATTGAGTAACAAACATCCACACATCCATACATCCATACATCCATCCAAACTTTCCCATTTATAATATTTATTTGATTTGTATCTGCGGTATACTTTTTTGACGACCTCCGTGGCGCAGTGTTGAGCGCTGTTGTCTTAAATGTGCGTAGGTCTCGGGTTCGATCCCCGGCAGGGCTACTTTGGGAATTTACAATTTCTGAATTTTCCCTAGTCTGGCCTGGTAAGCGGCTTCGGCAGTGGCTAGTTACCACCCTAAAGGCAAAGACGTGCCGCCAAGCGATGTAGCGTTCCGGTACGATGCCGTGTAGAAACCGAATAGGGGTATGGGTTTAATATAACTGCCATGCCCCTAACAAGTTAGCCCGCTACCATCTTAGACCGCATCATCACTTACCATCAGGTGAGATCGCAGTCAAGGGCTAACTTGTAGTGGATAAAAAAAAACTTAAATTTGTGCAAAGAAATCTTTTGAGGGTGAACTTGAGATTATGATTTTCTTCAATCCGCATTGTTAATAATTAATAATGGCGTCGTTGTATTCAGTAGAGCACGAGTTGTGATAGCGTTATGTAATAAGTCTTTATTATATTACATGTAGGTACCATTAGGTAGTTCATTAACTGCAGTGTGTCTAATTCCACTGATAACAACTTTGTACTCGTAGCTTCCTTGACAAAGATGAAGTTTCACTGGATCAAACCATTTAAAGAATATAATGTATGACGCTGTAGCCTGTAATGGCTTGAAAATCTTGTGAATTGGCTTATATTATTATTTTTTTGCCATAATTTATACTAGTTTGACGACCTCCGTGGCGCAGTGTGTAGCGCTGTTGTCTTAACGTGCGGAGGTCCCGGGTTCGATCCCCGGCAGGGTCAATTTGGGAATTTATAATTTCTGAATTTTCCCTGGTCTGGCCTGGTGGGAGGCTTCGGCCGTGGCTAGTTACCACCCTACCGGCAAAGACGTGCCGCCAAGCGATTTAGCGTTCCGGTACGATGTCGTGTAGAAACCGAATAGGGGGATGGGTTTAATATAACTGCCGTGCCCCTAACAGGTTAGCCTGCTACCATCTTAGACTGCATCATCACTTACCATCAGGTGAGATCGCAGTCAAGGGCTAACTTGTAGTGGATAAAAAAAAAAAAAAAAAAAGTATTTCTTTAGGGTCAAAAAGAAAATTCGGGTTTAGAAACCTAAAAAGTTTTTTTTAGGCGTACCTACCTATAAAAAGGTTGTGTGAAGGATATCACTTCTATTAATAGCACCTTTGCGCACATTTTTTTGTATGTTTTTCACTTGTTTTGGTAATAAATAAAGGTATCTGTATGTAAGCTGCTTAAAGAAAACTACCTTAGAAACATAGTACCTAAGTACTGCCTAGTGGTTGATGTTTATAAAGGTGCTCATGAATTTCAACCAAACTTAAATGACAGTTTTAAAAGTAGGTAGCGCTTAATTATCCTTTTTTAGGGTTCCGTAGCCAAATTTGGCAAAAACGGAACCCTTATAGATTCGTCATGTCTGTCTGTCTGTCTGTTTGTCTGTGTGTCCGTCCGTATGTCACAGCCACTTTTTTCCGAAACTATAAGAACTATACTGTTGAAACTTGGTAGGTAGATGTATTCTGTGAACTGCATTAAGATTTTCACACAAACATAGAAAAAAAAAACAATAAATTTTGGGGGTTCCCCATACTTAGAACTGAAACTCAAAAATTTTTTTTTCATCAAACCCCCGCTGTAACTTCTAAAATAAGAGAATGATAAAACTAAAAAAAATATATGCTGTACATTACCATGCAAACTTCCACATCTTTAATAATTTAAAACTTACTACAGGTTTGTACGAAACCCTCGGTGCGCGAGTCCGACTCGCACTTGGCCGGTTTTTTTTGCCATAATTTATAATAGTATTTCTTTAGGATCAAAAAGAAAATTCGGGTTTAGAAACCTAAAAAGTTTTTTTAGGCGTACCTATAAAAAGGTTGTGTGAAGGATATCACTTCTATTAATAGCACCTTTGCGCACATTTTTTCGTATGTTTTTTACTTGTTTTGGTAATAAATAAAGTTATCTGTATGTAAGCTGCTTAAAGAAAACTACCTTAGAAACATAGTACCCACTGCCTAGTGGTTGATGTTTATAAAGGTGTTCATGAATTTCAACCAAACTTAAATGACAGTTTTAAAAGTAGCGCTTAATTATCCTTTTCTCGATGTTAAGGTTAGCACGTCTCTATTATATTCGTGTACTATATTAAATCGGCCCCTTTGTCGCCTATAGGTACACTGCATCGACTTACTTGTTGCGCCCTTTTAATTTTCAAAATAAAACTCTACTTACGAATTACGATATATTTTCAACGAAAGTTTCAAACAAATCTAGAGAAAAGGTCGTGCATACGAACGATTTTAGGTTGATGTCATCTTTATTTGACTGGTCGCATACTGGGTTAATAATATTTTCAGGGTTAACAATTGATGCGGGCGCAATGCTGTTAAAACATATATTCGATGCGTGGGAGAAATCACAGAATGCTATTGGTATTTTCTGTGATTTGTCTAAGGCATTCGATTGCGTTGAGCACGCGACGCTTTTAGTTAAGTTGAGCTACTATGGAGTCAAAGACACTGCGCTTGGCCTCATTGCATCCTACCTCAGTAATCGCATTCAAACAGTATGTGTTAACGATGTGAAGTCATCCGGATCAGCCTCGATAATGGGTGTTCCTCAAGGCTCCATTTTGGGTCCCTTCATGTTCCTGGTGTACATCAATGATTTACCATATTTTGTCCGTAACACTTGCGATATTGTACTATTTGCTGATGATACGTCCTTGATTTTTAAAGTCGATAGACATAAGGACAACTTTGACGATGTAAATACTGCAATTTCTCAAGTCACGAACTGGTTTACGGTAAACAATCTACTTTTAAATACAAAAAAAACTAAATGTGTTCAGTTCGCATTGCCGAATACCAGATCCACAAGCGATATAAAACTAATGGTGAATAATGATATGTTGAAAATAGAAGATACTACTGTGTTCCTGGGGGTGACCTTAGACGCAAAGCTTCAATGGGGCACCCATATATCAACACTTGCTGGCAAGCTTAGTTCTGCTGCTTACGCTGTCAGAAAGATTCGACAGTTAACTGACATCGAAACTGCCAGGATTGTATATTTTGCTTATTTTCATAGCATTATGTCTTACGGAATCTTACTGTGGGGTAAAGCGGCGGATATTCAAAAAATTTTTGTACTACAAAAAAGGGCAATACGTGCAATTTATAATTTAAAACCGCGTGATTCCCTTAGAGAGAAATTTAAAGAAATTGGTATTCTAACAGTAGCCTCGCAATATATTTACAGTAATATAAACTTTAATATAATAATAATAATAATATTAAAGTAATAGAACTTTAATATTATTATTGCCGATAGGTGGCGATTTGCACCCTTAAACAGTATTCAATTCTATGCCTTGATATGGGTAGTCGGGTATGTCACACTCTCTTTAACGTTTCTGTGGTGGTGTCGTGTGGTGCGGGTTGTTACGTTCCCTCAAATATGGTTGAGCGAAGCAATGGCTGGATCATGCGTCATGCTCGTGAACGGGTGCCACCGTCGGAAATGGGCTGCCTCTGTCTGCCAGTCTTGGCGTGTATTGAGTATTGTAGGTATGCTCGTGAAAAAAGCTTACTATACAATCGAAGATTACGTAAATGATAAAAAAAAACAGCGTGGATTTGATTCGCTCCAGCTATGCGTGGGACTGCAGTTACTTGTATCATTATGATGATTGTAAGTTTTGATGGAAAAGAGCAACCACCGAGTTTCTTGCTGGCTCTTCTCGGTAGGAATGGCATTCCGAACCAGCGGTAGATTCATATTATAACGATTCAAAAGCGCTTGTAAAAGCTTATTTGAATAAAAAACATTTTGAATTTTGAATTTTGAATTTATAATTTTTGTAAAACAGCACATCCATAATTACAAAAAAATATGCGATCTGCACGATAGGCAAACTAGAGGCCGTAATAGGCTCGTGACTCCATCGCTCCGCCTCAAAAAAGTCAGCAAGTCATTCGTGGGAATGAGCATTCTTTTCTATAACAAAATTCCACAACCTATTTTAAACTTGCCTATACACAAGTTTATGAAATCCATTAAAAGTATGCTCCTGAAAAAAGCTTATTATACTATTGAAGATTATGTAAATGATAGAGGAGCCTGGATTTGATCGCTCCAGCAATGCTAAGGACAGCGGTTAATTATGTACCTACACATTGATATAAGTTATAATGATAAATTGTAAATGAATTATCTAAAAAGAGCAACCACCGAGTTTCTTGCTGGTTCTTCTCGGTAGGAATGGCATTCCGAACCAGTGGTAGATTCACTTGACGATTCAAAAGTACTTGTAAAAGTTTATTTGAATAAAAAACATTTGAATTTTGAATTTTGAAAACATTTGAATTTTGAATTTTGAATTTCCACTGGGCGATTTTCCACACGCCTTGCTGTGTACAAAACAATAGGGATGATGCCTATATCAAAAATAAATTATTTCTAACTGATTTATTAAATAGAGAGTCTTCTAAAAGACCTAAAATTCACATCCTCGGTTAGTTTTAAGTTTGATAACCATTACCAACCAAAAAGTGCGTTGAATTTTGATGACGTCACAACTGCGAATTTCATACAACTTCCATACTAGAAGTGCGTTTTTAAGTTTGATAAAGAGTTGCTGATTTGATTGAGTTGTCATCATCCCTATTAGAAACATTGTCAAAGAAAGTTTAAACAGGCACTTCAATTCAAATCCCAATGCCGGCTCTCTACTGAGCACGAGTCTCTTCACAGAATGACAAGAGATTTGGCCATAGTCCACCATGCTGGCCAACTGCGATGGACTTCACACACTCTTAAGAACATTATGCAGAACTCTCTGGCATGCATGTTTCCTCGCGATGTTTTCCTTTACCTACTGTTAAAGCAAGTGATATTTAATTTCCGGCTGAGTTTGCTGTGAGCTCTTCTCAGACCAGGGCGCGTTTAGAACCCTCGTAGCTTCAGTTTTAAAGATCATCAGGTGAGATCGCAGTCAAGGGCTAACTTAAAGTAGAAAAAAAAACCGTATCACCATCATGTTTTATAAGTAATTGGACGTCAATAAGTGTACAGTGTACCTTATTAACGTCCAAATGATTGAATTGAATTCTTTTGAGTTTGAGTTTTCTTAAAACAGTAAACAAAACTTTAACCGCGTATTATGCAACTGGGCCGAATATGCGGCCGGTCTTATCTTGCGGGATAGTTGCATGTATGCACCGGCAGCTCGCAATCTGTGTCGAGCGGCAGAGGGATGCAGGCACTGGTGTGGCTAGTGGTAGTTGTGGGCTGGCTAGCGGCGGCGGACGCGGCGCGCCTTTTGGCCGTGCTGCCTACCAACACCAAGAGCCACTATGCGATGTACGGCCGCCTCATAGATGCCCTGGCTAAGAAGGACCATCACTTGACTGTCATCACGCACTTCCCTATGGTAAGTGTTTTAAAGTCACCAACTTCATTGCCTTTTATAATGTTACTGACACCAACACTCTAGGGGTAGGATCGACAAGCCATGATGTCGTTCTGAACCGGCCGTATATTCGTAAATGTGTAAATACCTGACGCGTAGTCAAAAAAAGCGCGTACAAAGAAAAATTCACAGATTTCGCAGTCCCCCCCGCAAGAATCGGAGCATTGAAAATGAATACAAAAATTTACGAAATAAAAATAAAGTATTTTATTTTGAATAGTGTTATTCATTACAAGTTTATAATAATAAGAAGTTTTTATTGAGATTTACCTACTTCCCTAAAATTACACAACTATAATGTCGAAATACACCATTACCATGACGATCGGTCAATAATGACTCCAGCTTTTGTTGATTCTTAAAAAAATAAAAATTCAAAATTTCAAAATTTTTCAACAATTTACTAACCGATTTTCGAAATTCCAACGCGAATGCACTTGTCGCCTGCATCCACATCTTTTAACACCATTATCATGACGATCGGTCAATAATCATAGAAGCTACATCACTTTTTATATACGGAAATACCCAGGTTTCTACAATTCCAAATCTAAAGGGACCACCTACAGGTCATAATTATTAACCGATTTTCAAAATTTTTCGCCATTTTGTAGCTCAACTAATACCCCAGGACCCTTTTTTTCATTTTTTCTTGTCTTTTTTTTCCGAAATATTTACAATTTAGTAAACAAACACCCCCCAAAAAACCCGACTATTTTACATTTGATTTTCAAAATTCAAACGCTCACACGTGTCTCGATAAATTCCTCAACTCTTGGTACTATTTCCATTTCGATCCTCCGAAAATCCTCGGAGCTATCATGGTCAAAAATACATTTAAGGCGATTTGCATCTAATAACCATTTTCAATGGTAAAAAAAGATACAGGATACATACACCATAATCAGCATAAGCCGACTATAGCCTAAGTGAGCACATAAACTCACTAACTCAGTACTAAATTTTACACCTTTAGTGCAACCCTAGGGTACTTACTCTAGAAAGTTTTGCCAGCAATTGTGACAGGTGGTGTGTTGTGGCAGGCTTTAGTCTTTAAAAAATAAAAAAAAAGTTAAGTCATTGAGATTCCCTTAGTTTTCCATTTATGATAACCAGTAAATAAATCCCAAGTACGCGTGTTTCCTGCCACGTATAACTTAGGTGCCTTCAAGGCAAGAGTGAATAGGCATCTTCTAGGCAAGCGCGTTCCAACCTACACCTCATCATTTCTTTGCACTAAGCATGGTTGTCGTCAAGCGCAAGCCTATCTCACAATAAAAATAAAAATAAAAGTAAACCATTAACGATAATTTGAAAAGTTAATTTCGATGGCATGTCAGACTTGGATAACTGCTCCCCAACAATGATTAAAATCGGTCCACTAGAACTCGAGATAAAGCTTGACCACTAGCAAAGTTGTGGGTAAAAGCTAGTTCTTTTTAATTGACCGAGCGAAGCGAAGGTCTCTGAGTCTACTTGAGTGAATTTGCACTTGTCCGTCCGTCCGTCTGTCAGAGCCTTATAACTTCTGAATACTGGACGTAATTACTTCAAATTTACGCTAAAAATGTTTTAAACTTATTTTCATTATAATAATAATTACTTCAAATTTAAATATAATATGTAAACCGATGACCTCCAGCCGAATATGACTTAAAAAGTTTTAAAAATCTTTATTTCAGGGGGGCTCTCATAGAAGCGAATGCGAAGTAAAATATTTTTTATAGCGTTACGTAGGGTTGCGGTATCATTTTAAGGATAATTAGGAATAGAGTCCAAAAATATATATTTTTTAATTTTTCCCTTAAAATTGACGAAATGGGGGGCTTTCATAGTGGAGATTTTCTAACGTCCAAAGTTGACCTCAGAACTCTCAATTTTCTGAAAGGCTGAGCCTGAAACTTGATCAATTATTTGAATTGTACAGAACAACAAAAACTAAAATTAGATAAATATTATAAGGAAACGAAATTATTCAATTTTTAATGAGTTTCAGAACTATACAATGATGTCAATAGATGGCGCTCTGTAAAAATTTATGGATACCGCGAGGTCTCAGTTCGGGGCGAACCACTAGTTAATTATTGCATAAATATTATGAAATACTTGCATATTGTGAGATAATTTTGTCTAGCAGATTATGGTTACTACTGCACAGTAGCATATTATTTTAAGTTATAAATACATCAGAGTTAATAAAATATTATTTTTGTCATTGATTTACACTTGAGGGAAATGTGTGAAGTTAAATACTATAATTGTAATATGTTATTTAAATACTTAAAAGTTTGAACGTCAGGGTTCCCCGACTGGATATGCTGCGACTTTTCATACTGTAACCATCATTGTAACACATATTCAGACAAATAAATTCAAAAAAAAAGATAGATGACGAAAATTGCCGATTTGTCGCAACAGGTAACACGATTTTATTTGGTCAGTTTAGTTGAATAAATGTGAAAGTTTGAATTTCCTAGGTAGACAATTTTCAAAATGACGGATTAGGAATAGTTAGGGTCTAGGCATTCGGGATACTCCTTAGCCCTGGATATCTCCTTGTCTAAAAACCTCGGTCCCTAAAGTCTTTGAACTGAGCGTAAGAAGTGTGACCATGTGATGAATTACGGTTAGAGAATAAAGTCGCCAACTGGTGCCTGAATAGCAACTCCATAATAGATAGAAAACGTATCGTAGTGGACGGGCGACACCAAGCGAGAAGCTGAGTGAGCAACTGGACACAACAGGCACATGACAGTGTTCTGTTTAGATCCTTGCACGAGGCCTTCGTCCAGCTGTTGACGTCTTTCGGTGGAGACACCGACGTGGAGAACCTAGGCTTTTCTGGCTTTTCCTAATAAATGATGACCACTCAATCATACCAGCAACTCTTTATCAAACTTTAAAATGCGCGTCTAGTATGGCAGTTGGTATGAAATACTAACGATGTCATCAAATTTTTATCGAACTTAAAACTAACTGAGGTTGTGAATTTTAGGTCTTCTGGAAGACCCTCTATTTATGAAATAAAATAATTTATTTTTGACTTAGGCATCATCCCTATTCCTAGGAATTAGAAAAACTCCTTTAAAGCCACTTTTGAACCTCTGTGTTCAATTCTTCTCCCTCAAGTTATTCCTTTAATTCGTGCGATCCAAGCGTAGAAGTGATCATGTATTCTACATTATCACTATCCTTTATGTCTATGAATATGAATAATTTGTCGAACCAGTTACGTGACCACGTTGTTTCACTCTATTACTCCAGTTCGCTTAATCACCTAACCAGATTTGAGAGGCATTAACAATAACAATCAATTAAGTACCTAACTGGAAATATAAGTACTGATATATCAATCAAATCGCTCGCTCCAAAATCGAATTGATAAGACGTTAACACAATATTTACTAGCATCATCGGAGAGCGGTCACATCCATTTATATATATCGATTCTCGAGTACTTTAGCAAGCCTTTTTATTAAGTGATCGGCCCAGCTTACTTCGGGTGGAATTTCTGACAATGCTTATGTATTACATTTGAACGTAAGTACGTTTGCAAAATCTTCTAGTAACGGCGGTAGAGCTGTACATTGATGACGCAGTAAGTTAAGTTCTTTTTTTAAATATCTCTAGTACCTCTCTGTGGTACCTCTGTACTACATAAAGCAGGATACTCAGACTCAGGTCAGACTATAAAATTCAAAATAAAATTAAAAAGTTAGAGGAGTGCGATAAATAATTTAATTTGCCAAAAAGTGTGTGGAAATTGTAAATATTTTGGTGGTAAAAGTTACCCTTGTTAGCTACGCACGTGGCTCTTAAAAGTCTGTCATTATTTTATCTTGCACTGTAGATAATATTATGAGGTTAAAGTTGAAAAGACTTTGATCTTAGAGGTATTAAAAATATTTTATTGTGATGATTATTAACTATCTGATAGGTAGCCAGGTTACCAGGTAAAACAGCTCCTATCAGAAAAAAATACGTCACTAACAGACCTAAAAGAACTCTATAGTTCCATGGTCACTAATGATCGATTTACAAGAAATCAAGGAATACCTTTAACCAATGTAAGCATAAAAAAATTTCAAATGTTTGTCCTAAATGACTGATCTATGAACGCATAGACTAAACACTAGGCACAAAAACGATTTTTAGAAATTCCAAGGAGGAGTATTCATAAGGAGGTTAAATAGGGGATAAAATTTGTAAGAAAACCCTTCATTTTTTAAATTAAATCCATGAAAAATGGTGTTTGGGCTTTTGGTTACAACAGGAACATACACTTTTGGTTACAAATGAAGGAACATACGATACAGAATTTTTTGAAATTAAACTCAAGCGAAGTAACTGTGAATATAAAACCAACACCAATTACTAACTGGGAAATATCAAAAGTGGAACACGTTGTTTAACATGAAAGAAAGAAGTTTCATTTCATAGGCCTCACAATTATTAAGATCGCCAATAGAAAATTATAGAACAAGATAACAGCGACCGCATGTCGTGTAATTTACTTCACACATTCACAAACTGAGAACAACCACATGTGTAATATAGTCGTAGATCTACATGAATGCAAATAATGTATTGGAAAATGATTGTATGACCTCTGGCGTCTGCCGCGTTTCTTATCATACGGCACGCGCTCCACTCCCGACTATCTGTCTTGTGGATCTCACCCGGAATGGAAACATTTGTAAATAAAATATCAATCATCTATACCTATACAAGAGAAACTGATTGACTGACATATCAGATTATAGTTCAAACAGCTGGGTGTATGACTTGAGATTTTGCTTATAAGTTGGTTATAGTAAGTAGGTAGTTTCTCTAGGACTCTAGAACGTTAAGGACAAAGGATTTACAGAAATTTCACCCAAGCAAAGCTGAGCGGGTCGCGGCAAATACTTGTGCTTAATAAACTCAAATCTTTTTTTCAGAAAAACCCACCTTCAAATGTTGAAGTGATCAGTCTAGCTGGCACAATTCCAGAGTTAACGAACAACCTAACAAGTCAGCAATATTCCTTGAAACCAGACTCTATCAGAAACCTGGAGCAAATCATGGCAGAGTGCGTCCACTCCTGCGAAATCGTGTCACAGAACCCAGAAGTCAGAGCACTAGTGAGTTCATCGAAGATATTCGATTTAGTCATAGTGGAAGTTTTTGGAAGCGAATGTTTCCTTCCATTCGGGAAAAGATTCAAAGCTCCAGTTGTTGGCATTCTCTCGAGTGTACCCTTACCGTGGATCAATGAGCAATTGGGAAATCCTGAAGGGACATCCTATATTCCTGCCTATATGATGGGTTACGGACAGCGGATGAATATATGGGAACGTTTCATTAATACCGCAGCAGTTCTTTGGGCGAAAAATTTGTACAGAACAAATTCCCAGATACCATCGCAGGTTGGTACCACTTTTTCAAGATAAGTACTTCCTGGCCACTAAAGATATTAAAATGAATCAAGGATAAACAGAAAACTAAATAAATGGTATCTTAGGGCATGCATTCTATCTTTTGTAGGGCTGAGTATTTGCTTTTAAAATATGGTAATAAAGACACTAATTATTTAAGTCGAACCGGAGGTTGTCCATGAAGTAACGTAACTGATACAAATTGCCCTACATGGAATAAATAAATATGAATTGGAACACGCATAATGCCTAGTGTTTAATTTCTTTTTGTTTTGTATGTGCAGGTGATAGCAGATAGATTATTTGGTACTGGCCCAAAGCTAGAAGCTTTAGCTCAGAACTACAGTCTGATACTATCGAATAGCCATTTCAGTATTAACGAAGTAAGACCCCTAGTTCCTGCTCTAGTCGAAGTCGGAGGCTTACATTTGGATAACACACAAAAATTATCTCAGGTATGTTTGTGTGTATGTACACTAGTTTAACTTGGACGCATCTTTGACGTCGTTGCTAATAGTTGTCATGATTAATTAGGAGATAAATGATTATATTATCATGAGTTCAAAAGTCACTAAGAAAGATCGAGATTGTTATTCTATGGCGCTTCCTCGTTAATATCGATGATATGCTGATGCTTTATAAAATAAATCATAAATAGGTATAAAATAGTTCAAAGCTATGGCAAAAAAATCTAAAAGTAATGAACAGCAATCGAATGTTTATCTGAATATTACGAGTCATATCATGATTTTTTAATTAATAAACTATATTACAGTTATGACGTTTTGTTCGTTTTTAACATTGATGTAGAATTTTAGTAGTGGTTTTTAAATCGAAATCAATGCGAAAGTGTGTTTGTTTGTCCGTCAATCAGGGCGCAACGGATCGAGTTGATTTTTGGCTTGGGTATAGTTGAGGACCTGGAGAGTGACATAGGCTACTTTTTATCCCGGAAAATTAAGGAGTTCCCGCGGGAATAAAAAAACACGCGGACGAAGTCGCGGGCATCAGTTACATATCATATCAGTTTGTAGTGAATTATAAAACTTCAATAACATGCCGTTAAGTTGTAACAACGATTCTTCTAGTATAAAGTATAATATTCACCTGATTTCCTGTTCCATGGAAATATTACAGATAGATTATTATTATTAATTTCGCCGGTTGAAGTGTATAGTAAACTGTAAAAGTCACAATATTATTATGATCCCATGTCCTGCGAGCAAATACCTATTTTGTTTTTAGTTTTATGTATTAGATTATAATGGGCTGACATGTAATTAGTTATAAAAGCCCCTAAATCAATAAAGAAAAAAAAAAAAAAAAGTCTATGATTAATTAACCTAAATTCAATATGAGGCAGGGTTTCCGACAATCGCGATTGTCAGCTGTTTATTGTTTGTTGTACGACCTTTCCGAACCCGATAGTAACAACTAAATACGAATAACAACTTCGATGAACTAATGAAAGAATAGTGACTTTTCTGTATTGTTGAATAATTATTGTAATCACGCGCAGAATTTTCCACACATTACTTTCGTAACGTAATTTACAAAACTAACGCTCAAAACTAAACTTCAAAACAAATTAAAAAAAGTGAAGATTCCACTAATTAAACGACTGCCTAAAAAAAGGAGTATGTTGTTTTCAGGGTTCATGTATGTATGTATATTCCACCATAACTTCTATACGCCTGAACGGATTTTGATGAATGAGGTATCGTTAAAATCCTTAGCTTATTCCGGGTGACATAGGCTAGTAAAATTTAAAAAAAAATTGATAGGGTGAGGGCATGGTCCCGCATCAAAATCTAAAGTTGATTTTTTTTTCCAAAATGAGATTAACTATATTGTCATCATCAAGAAAATGAAGAGTAGATTCCAAAAATATATGTCATTTCAATATCCAGTGATTCACAAAAAAATATCATTTAACTATGGCAGTCGTATTTTTTAATTCTTTGAGTTGTTTGAGTTCAAGAATTATATAGTCTTTGCATTTCATTTAAATACCTGAAGGGCTTAATAAATGAACAGCTCTGGACAGGGAGCGTTTATCATTCGAAAACCAAATCTTATCCTTTAGGCGTGGATCATAATATTTTTAGGAGTTACTTCAGCCAAATTTCCAATCTTTCCCTTTTTTAATCAGGAGCTGAAACGTATTCTCGACAGCGCTCAAGAAGGAATAATCTACTGGAGTTTTGGATCTATGTCCCGTATTGAAACTATACCGAGGGAAAAATTATCGCATATTTTCACAGCCATATCAGAATTGTCACAAACAGTGCTAGTGAGATTGAATCGAAAAATGCTCGCGAAATTCACGAACCTAACTGTTCCTGATAACGTCTATGCTATGGATTGGATACCTCAATACAAAACTTTATGTAAGTTTGAAACGGCTATGAATATATTTTCTGTTTAGTGTTCTGATTATCATACTAATATTATAAATGCGAAAGTGCGTTTGATTGTTGGTTTGTCCTTCAAACACTCCGCAGCCCGCAAGAGCAATAGGTTTTTGCATTGGTAATAATCGACGACCTGTATGGCTAGCATGCGCACTACGAGTAAAATTATGTCTACCCGTTATGATCTCTCTGTCTACCGAAGCTAACATGGTTACTTGTCTCGTTACGTCAAAAGTCGAGATAAAAGCAATATTTCTTATCTGTGGTATTTTTCTCTACGAACCTTTACCTACATGTAGACTATTTTTTTTCTTGTAATATACCGCATTTTGTGCATGTTAGGGTAAATGAAAAATTTGCCAGCAACGACAACATCTCTCTCTTTCATCGCGAGATAATCTCGTTGTGCGCATGCTAAGCACACTGGAGAGTGACGTTACTTTTATCCTGGAAAATTAAGTAGCTTTTGCAGATCCGCACACAGCTGCGAATTTACCAGCGTATACTCCATTGATCGTTTTCTCCATCCATGTAACACCGTAAATCTTACACGAATTAGATCAACAATATAATATAATACTAGCTGATTCCCGCGACTTCGTCCGCGTGGATTGAGGTTTTTCGGTTCCTATCTCTCAAGTTAGATCGAACTGCACATGGTGTGCGAATTTTATTATAATCGGTTAAGTGGTTTAGAAGTCCATTGAGGACAAACATTGTGACACGAGATTTATATATATTAAAGAAGATAAGATAAGATTACTAGATTATGGCCGCGACTTTGATTCGATTTTTGATTCCCGCGGGAACTCCCAAATTTTCCGGAATAAAAAGTAGCCTATGTCCTTCCCCGAGATACAAACTATTCCCATACCAAATTTCATCAAAATCGGTTGAACAGACGGGCTATGAAAGCGTAGCAGACAGACAGACACATTTTCGCATTTATAATATTAGTATGGATTAATTCGCACATAAACTAGTACCTACTCAATTTGATTTTCGATTAGAATAAACAGAAAGCGAATTATTATAGCTCGAAAAAGTTAGTTCAGTAGATATAATTATCTAATAACTAGCTGATGCCCGCGACTTCGTCCGCGTGGATTGAGGGTTTTCGGTTCCCGCGGGAACTCTTTAATTTTCCGGGATAAAAAGTAGCCTATGTGCTATTCCAGACTATAATCTATCTCTGTGCCAAATTTCATCCAGAACCGTTCAGCCGTTGGAGCGTGATTGAGTAACAAACATCCACACATCCATACATCCATACATCCATACATCCATCCAAACTTTCGCATTTATAATATTTATATATTTGATATATTTGATTATTATGGAATTTTAATAAATCTGTATAATATTATCTTGCAGGTCATCCAAACGTAAAATTGTTCATATCGCACGGCGGTTTGCTGGGTACACAAGAAGCGGTGGCGTGTGGTGTCCCCACACTTATGGTACCACTCTACGCCGACCAAGCACTCAACGGAAGAGCCATGAGCGACCGTGGCGTTGCCAGAGTCATCTCCTTGAGAGACTCAACTACAGACGATTGGAGAGAGGCGTTCCACGATCTACTCGCAAATAATAGGTAATGCTATTTTGTTTTGTAGGTACTATTGAAAACTTATACGTGGTATGTCCAGCAGCCCCCCGATTGTGTAAGAAAATCGTCATCGTAATCGTTTGTAAAACGAATAATTCGACCTGTTTACGGAGGTCATAGATGCCTGCACGTCAAAAAGCAGTGTTCATACATGCTTTTTGACGTGCAGGCATCTATGATCCTTGAACAGTTCGAGTTATTAAACGATTTAAGCTCTGAAATGATTACGATTTTCTTCGACAACTGGGCCTCTGGTATGCGGAAAAAAGTAGCGATCGTTACATCGATCGTCTCTCCGTTACCAAAGAAGTAAACTAGTGGTTGGGTATGTCTGAAGAAGTTAAGGAAAAATTTAAAAAAATATATTTTTGTACTCTGTTCAGAATCCACATTAAAAAGATACCCCACAAGCCTATGTATCGCCATACAAAATATTTCACTTCGAGAGAAGCGATTCTATGAGAGCCCCTCTGAAATAAAGATTTTTATAATACTGTTTATGCAATATTCGCTTGAACGCCATCCGTTTACATATTATGTTTAAATTTGAAGTAATTACGTTCACTAATTCAGAAGTTATAAGGCTGTGACAGACGGACGGACGGACGAACAGGCGGAAAAGTGCAAATTCACTCAAGTATATACTCAGAGACCTCGCTTCGCTCGGACAATTAGTTGCTAACAGAACGACATTAGAGCTCTTTTTCTCGATCTCATGTTAAATCCATTTCAACTCTGCCGGGCACTCAAGAATCTGGTGTTATTCACACATTAAACACACTCGTCAATAATCCTTACTAATATTATAAATGGGAAAGTGAGTTTGTTTGTATGTTTGTTCCGCTTTCACGCCCCAACGACTGAACGGATCTGGATGAAATTTGGCACAGAGATAGATTATAGTCTGGAATAGCACATATGCTACTTTTGATCCCGGATAATTAAAGAGTTCCCGCGGGAACCGAAAAATCTCAATCCACGCGGACGAAGTCGCGGGCATCAGCTAGTTAAATAATAATTAGATAATTAGTGCTGTGTATAAAATTAAATATTTTTTTAAATTTGCAGATATAAAGAAAACGCATTAAGATTGAAGGACATGTTCCTAGATCGACTGTTGCCACCTTTGGAGACGGGGGTGTATTGGATAGAATACGTTTTGAGACATAAGGGAGCTTTACATCTGAGATCGCCGGCTCTCGATCTCTCATACGCTCAATACTTCTTATTAGATATCATATCACTTAGCATAGTCATAACATTAACGATAATTTTCATCCTCCACATATTATTCAGATATTTATGCACACGCTACATTCGGTGGTGGCCAAAGGAAGTTATTTTAGAAAAGAAACTTTTAAGGAGAAATATTAGTCTATTTCACTGTTTTCTTTGGATTTACAAGGTGAAAACCAATTGAACCAAATCAAGAAAAAATAACAGGCATTATTTTTGTTATCTTGTTGTAATAGTGTATAGGTGTTATAAATACTGATTACATTCTGAGAATATAATGCTTTGCTGTTGGTTATGGAGTATCCTTAATGAGTTCAGGATTCTCCTATTATTAATGGAAAATTTACAGACTTTGGATCATTTAATAAGACTTTTAGTTGACGCTTTATTTAAATCATGGCAAATTGTGAATGTTTGCTAAAAATGTAGGAAAAATTTATTTCAGCATACAAAAAATATTTTTATCTATTTTGCCATCACCATCACGCAATAAACTGTATAGTTAAAATTTATTCTTATAAAACAAAGTATTCTCCAAAGTTCTGCAGTTATTTTATAGCACCCAAAGTCCTTGTAAATATTTACAAATAAGGTATTTATTATTTTCCCCTGTGACATATCAAATATAAAACAATGTGAGTTTAGTGTACAAATTTATTCAAGATTCAAGCTTCTAATTATAAGTACCTACATATAACACAAATCCAGATTATGAAATTGTTTTTAACATTTTTACTAAAATACTAAAATATGATTTCAAAACAATATAGTGTAATAACTATGTTGCGTAACATAATCTGGGCACAAATATTTATATATAAAATAATGTGTTTTATAATACTGTATGTATGTAATTTAGCGTATCTTATATATACACAGTTCTGTACTGTAATTTGTGATGCAGGGAAGTGATATCAAGTGTGTTCAAGTCAGATAAATAATAATTAACAAATAAATAAATAAAAAATATAAAACTGTAGTGGTTTATTACAAACTAGATGATGCCCGGCCCACCCTAATCCCTTTTTTATTCCTGCAGGAACTCCTTAATTTTCCGGGACAAAAAGCCTATGTCCTTCCCCGGGATTCAATCTACCTCTATACCAAATTTCATCAAAATCGGTTAAAAAGATGGGCAGTGAAAGTGTAGCAGACAGGCAGACAGGCAGACAGACACACTTTTGCATTTATAACATTAGTATGGATGCTTATGTATTGCTGTGATTTATTTGGCAACTAAATACTAGCACCTACTAGGTTAATTGACTATAGATGTTCAAAATTGAGTTGTTAGTTGGGTGCAATAAGAACACAGATGATAAAATTTTGAACAGGACTTTAAAACCACAGGTAAGTAATACAATTTCTTACCAGTAAAGTACAGGTTCCCCAAAGTCCAAATCAAATCTGAAATGCGAGAAGGCCTGGAGTTTTTTGTTGTTGTCTCTGGCTATGAGGTACCAGGCTGCGTCATCTGTCATCTCTTCCACTTTGCGTTCCTTGTTCCAGCCCCAGGCACATGTCTCATACCTGGAAACAAGAAAGACATTTCAATTAAGTATAAATAGCTCAATGGTAAAATATACAAGATCATACTATCGATATGATCATATCATCTCGATCAAATTATACAAGATCATACGGACGACGTCGCTGCATCATCAGCGGGAACAAACCAACAAACAAACGCACTTTCGCATTTATAATATTAGTATGATATTTTGTAGATAATGATTTACTTAATGTCTAAGTTTAGCTAGATAGGTGTCAACCCTGAGTTCCTGAAGGAAGAATTCAATAGAAACCGAGCAAGGCTTGTTGCATTACTTACATTTAAGTAAAGTTATTGATTAATAATGATCACATCATAGGATTAGCTTATGCAGCCAACATGCTCTGTTAGCTCTTGCCTATGGCTGTATGTCTCAGGCTGAAGTGTGTACATTATTAAATGGCAGATGGGGAAAATAGCCACCTACAAGTTAAGTAAGTACTTACAATCTCTTCATATTCCTTTCAGTTAGATCTATGGCCCAATTCAGCACATCTTTATCAAGTTCTGTTACCCTTTGTATGCACATATCTACTTCCATATCCAAATTACTATACACTAACAAGTCTTTGCACAAAGGAGCCAAGTCTTTCAGTTTGTTTGCCGAAGTTACGAAGGACATTCCATCCGCTATACGACGCTGTTCTAACTTTCTGGCTTGACGTTTTTCTTTACTTTTATTTACTGAGGTAGTCGATTTTTTCTGTGAATTAAATTTAGGTATAGGTAAGTTTATACGTAGGCAATTTGAAAACAGCGGTATTATTCACCAGACGTAGGTAATAATAATATTATTATTGTTTGATTCGTCGATTGATTTTATTATAGAAACCCAAAAGTTTAAATGTATCCTTCAGAAAATACTTACACCCATTTCGAAGTATTCGAGTAATAACTGTTGTAACCAAATAGGTTGATATTTGCTCAATAATTTTATATTTTACTTCTATTTCTAAACAATTTGTCGGCGGGAAAATAGGTAAACAATAACCTCAAAATATGTATCAACTGAAAACATAAACAATGAACTGTCAAGGAGGAAACTTTATGACGTTAAAATGAAGCGTTCAAAAACTTTACACAGCATCTTTTGCGAATAGAATAAATTATGTTTAGCCATATGGATTAACTTAATAAAATATTGTATTAATGTTATCTTTCTGAACGTGCCGACCGCGAAATTCAAATAGTAGAACTATTACATCACAAAAATCAATATTCTATTTAAAAACCTGAAAACAGATTAGAAGCAGTTTAAATAAAATAATAGTATTCAAATAATTTTACTATAAGCAAGTTAGAGTTGCGCTTTTCTCATAGTTGGAGATTTGCCAATTTTCATGTCCCTCAGGTTGATCTTGAGAAGAGATTTTGGGTTCGTGTTAAAACTGAGTTACTGTTTTTGTTATCATCGCTATTTCCATAAGGTGGTTGGCAGAATGAAATACGTGAAACTTTCACAAACTGATGATTTAATGCCCACACTTGGCTTAGGAACGTGGCAGGTCAGTGAACACTTCAGAAAAAGATGTAATAGGTATGTCAGGAAGTGAATTTATTTTTAGTTCTCATTGCGTTTACTAACAATAATTTTTCTAGGCCTCGCCCGATATAATAGAGTCTACAGTGTACAAAGCACTGGACTTAGGATACAGACACATTGACACTGCATTTAATTATAATAACGAGGAGGCTATCGGTAACGCTATAAAAAAATGGATAGATGATGGCAAAGGCAAGAGAAAGGATCTATTTATCACCACAAAGGTAGGTTCTCGTATGATAAGATTTTCAATTCAATTCAAAACATATTTATTCAAAATAGGTACCTACAAAGTACACCTTCTGAACGTCATGCAGCATGCTTACAAAGTATATAAGACGTGATGGTGATAATTTACTATGGTATCTATCTTAAAACTAAAGCTGTGCGGGTTCCAAACGCGCCCTGAGGGAGCAAACCGGCTCATTAAATACTGATATTTAGTGGGTGTTCCGATAAAAGCACTGCGAGCACTGTCAGTGCTCTTTACTGGGGACTTACAGTGCTCGCAGTGTATTTCGGAACACACCCTTATTTCATTGATTCACAAAGTCGCAAACACATTTGCTAATTTATTGTTTGAAAAATATGTCGATAACCTGGCTGAGTTATTGTGTGCTCTTCTCAGACCCTGCAGTGCTTTTAATTTTATTTATCAAGCTGTTTGTTGGTACGAAGTAAGGCGAGTGTCTATGTTAACACTATATAGTGGCAGCCTGCAGCATAGACACTATAATTTTTTTTTAAATATTATTTTAATATAGAGACAGTCCGACTGTCGTGAAAAACTTATGTACCTAAGCCCCGAGGTTTAAGACCAGAGCTGTTTCATGATGCGAACTTCAAACTATCATCACATCAGTCTTACCTCCTTTTAAGCTACCTCACGTCGGGAACCGATCGTCAGATGTGAAGAAGTTTGTAGACCTGCAGTTGAAGAGGCTGCAGATGGATTATGTGGACCTGTACTTGATACATGTGCCTTTTGGATTTCACTGCGATCCCGACACGCTGACGCCCATCGTTAATACCAATGGGGATTATGCTTTGGATATGGAGACAGACCATATTAGCACATGGAAGGTACTCGTAGGGCTTTGCTATTTCTTTCGCGAAAGCTTTAATCCTTTACATATTGCAAGCATTCGCCAACGACTGCCTCGTTGGTCTAGTGGTAAGCATGTTCGACTGCGGCCGACGAGGTCCCGGGTTCGAGTCCCGGGTCGGGCCATAACAAGTATTGGGGTTTTCTGACTAGAAATTCTCAGTACTAGCCCGGAGTTAGGAAGTTGGCGGTGTCTTACCCCCGTGCCTCGAGAGCACGTTAAGCTGTCGGTCCTGCGCCTGATCTCTCTCCGGTCGTGTCGGATTTTTCGTCCCATCGGGCTATGAGAAAAGTAACAGAGAGTGCATCTGTGTACGCGCACGCACTTGTGCACTATAATATCTCCCGCGCAGATGGCTAATCTCTGGAGATTGGCCACCGTGGCCGAAATTCGGTCGGGAGGACATGCATTCGCGATATTATTTTTGGGGTTTTCTTTAAAGGTAATGGAGTGTTGTCAAAAGGAAGGTCTCATCCGAAATCTAGGCTTGTCAAATTTTAATGAAGCTCAAATAGGCAAGATAATCGGCTCGTCGACGTTAAAACCGCAAGTTTTGCAAGTGGAACTGCACGCTTACTTCCAGCAGATGGAACTTAGGAAGTTCTGTTCGGACCACGATATTGTTATTACTGCTTATGCGCCTTTGGGGAGCCCGGGGGCGAAGGACCATTTCGTCAATAAGTATAACTATAGGTGAGTTTTACTACGCTTACTCTAGTTCAAAACACTAAACTAACTAAAAATCTACAGCCATTGGTCAATAGAATTTCATGTACGAGTATAGTCATGTCAATAGAAATTGATGATAGAGTGAACAAGATAAAAAGGTTTAAAAAAACTTCAACCCGACTACGGAAATAATATTGCGAAATTGTAGGGTATTGCTGGGTATATTTTAAAATTGTACAACATTCACATTTAAATCTTTCTATTCTTTCATTTGAAATCCCACTCGATACTTACTTACATTAGCAAAACAATTTTAGAGATCCCCACTTTTTTGGATGTAACATTCCTCGTATCAATTTCGTTATTATAATCGAAAATGTAGCCTACATATGTCACCGGGACTATTATAACGAATTGATTGACACCGCATTCATCAAAATCGGCCTCCCGATCTGAGGTCTCTCACAAGGCCAGACCAGGGAAAATTCAGAAATTATAAATTCCCAAATTGACCCTGCCGGGGATCGAACTAGGGAAATTCGCACGTCGCTCAAGCGTCAGTGAGGTCTTCCTTTTGTTATATTGCTGCCTGAGCGTTTATTTCTATGGCCGATACAGCCAACAACCAGCTTAGCAGATTTGTCCCAATACATAGGTACACATGTAGTTATTGTCATTTCAGCTCTGACGCATTCCCAGACTTACTGGGGCATCCAGATGTGAATGATATTGCCAAAAGCCACGAGAAGACGCCCGCTCAAATATTGCTTCGATATTTAGTCCAACAGAAAGTAGTTGTGATACCGAAAAGTACCAACGAGAAAAGGCTAAAGGTAGTTTTGAGTTAAAGAGCTTGAAGTTTCTGGCAGGGTCTAATGAATTACGTACCTATAATTTTCTTTACAGGAAAACTCAAACATATATAATTTTGAATTAACACCCTTTGAAATTAACAAACTGAAGAAATTGGACCAAGGGGAGGACGGTCGCATATTCAATTTCCTATTTTGGAAGGGCGTGGAGAATCATCCAGAGTATCCCTTCAAATTTTCAACTTTGGCAGCGGACAAAAATAAAACCACGCCATAAATTAATTATTTGTAAGTACGCAAATTATTATGGAAGATTGTTACAATTTTTCCGTGCGTTACTTATTAGTTATTGTAATAAAGACGCCTGTTATTAATGCTCAAACAAAAAAGTTCGTCGCAGCTTTTGGTTCTTCAAATATTGTGCTATTTTACCATATATCGGTAGTATAGGAAATGGGAAGGTCCTAGTTGCAACTAAAGTCCATAAACAGGAATCCATTATATAAATTTCAAGAAAACACATTTAAATATTTTAAGTTTAATGATTCACTGCCACAGTAGACAGAAATTTTAAATATAAATATTTTTACTTTAATTTACTGGAGTTAGAGTGCCTGGTGGAAGCTTTTGCACGATGTTAAGCATACGGAAAACTAAGCATACTAAGCGAGGTATGTGGACTGAAACAAGGTCGAGGCTGAGCAAGTATGGTTATGATTTTTAGTTAATGCCAAGGCGAGAGCTACAGGCTATCACTTCAAGGAAGCGAAGTCACTGCCTCAAGTCAAGAGCTCAGTTAAGCAAAGCGGTGTTGGTCTTAAAGCAATTAAGTAGTAATGGCATCAAGTGGAAATGTAACTCTGAGCGAAGATATGAATTCATGACCGCATAAGCAAAGAAGCAAAGCACTGTTTTGGCTCCAAGGAAGCAAATAAGCGATCCTGATACCAAGTAAGTCATTGTTCCAGATATGTAATAAGCGATTGTGCACTAAGCAAGCAAATAAACAGCCTCAATTAAGCAGCCCTTGCAGGAAATGTAGTTACTCAACTGAGCAAAGATTCATGACCCCATAAGCAAAGAAGCAAAGCACTGTCTTGTCTCCAAGGAAGCAAATAAGCGATCCTGTCCAGATATGAAATAAGCGATTGTGCACTAAGCAAGCAAATAAACAGCCTCAATTAAGCAGCCCTTGCATGAAATTGGCGAGATTGTTACCTCAAGTATGCGAAGAAGCGGCCTTAAGTCTAGTGCGTGAAGCGATGATGATGTGAGGCCTTCAAGTAATCTCTAGATAAAGGAAAAGATAATAACAGAAATTTACTACAATATTCTAGTCAAACAAGGCTAATTCTGTTGGACACAATATCTTAAATAAAATGACACCATTAAATATATTGGTCTAGCTCCCTGCGGAAAGGGCCAGAATAGTTTAGTTTAGAGATTGCTATATTGAATTGGCTAATACATCTCCTAGTTTAGCTTATAACTGTTACGCTTAAAATAGGTTATCCTAAATTATGTCGCTATACACTCACAAGCCCAGTATAACTGAGGTGAGATAATTAAGTCTGAACATTGAATGTAATTCAATTTACTTTATTTAAATTATAGTTAAATTAGAAGCCAAAATACGTATGACGTAAAAATCACAAATGCAGTGATAGTCATATTTTTTTCATTTTGTAGTTTGATTTAAATAAAATACAACAAAATTTACACTTTGTTGTTTATTTTTAAAACCTTACAATAAAAAAATGACTGACAATACTTCGCTGTTAGCATTTGAATGGGTAAGTATACTTGAAAATACCAATGGAGTCATCTCATCTTTCCGTCTTAGTCCAGAGGAGTCCTCTGGTCTGAAGGCGGGAACGAAGTTATTTAATAACAGATACATGGAAACGAAACATTTGGCTTTGCATTCAGCTACCCACAAAATATGATAAAATATAACTTGTTGTATCGAAAAGAGTAAACTGCAGAGTTGCTGGCTCATGTCAATAGAATCAGCTTTACGAACCAGCGGTAATCTTTATTTCTCTGAGGTGCCGTATAAGGATATTTGAATTTGAACAATTATGAAAACATTACACTTTTTTAAAGTCCCTCCCACAAACTTATCTGACACGGTGCCCAAAATTGGAACTAAATTTTATGCCTGTTTAGTTTTGCTTCTATTTTATTTTTCACTAGCAGATGCCCGCGACTTTGTCATAAGAACGTGAAATAAGTTTTTAAATTCCCACGGGAACTCCCTAATTTTTCGGGTTAATATATCCTGAGACTCACAAATTATTGGTACCAAAATTTTCAAAATCGGTTCAGTAGATCCAGAGATTACCCCCTACAACCTCACAAACTACCTCTTTATAGTATTAGTATAGATATATATATATACTAGCGACGCTGTCACCGGGTCAGATAAGTTTGTTGGACTATATTATATTACGTGGACATATTATACAGAGTAAAAAAAAGTTCTAAGAGAGCCTGTAAAGCATTTTCCTTTGAAGGCGATGCTGTAACTCCCCACGCCTGATCATCGTGTGTATTACTTTGAAGATTGCCCTCTCTGGGTACTTTTGCCTGAGGAAGTCTTGTATGATCGTCTGCTCTGACACTTGCGAGCCTACAGCGAACCTGCGTTTAAGCTGTTTCTCTACGCGGGAGAGCATTTCATGGTCTTCTTCCGTTGTGAAACCTTCGGCACCTGAAGTGAGAATATTTTGTCGGTAAGAACAAGACAAGACACAAAAAAAAATGTCTAGCATTTGACAATATACATTTTTTATTATACTTGGATTTTATACCAATATTGAATTAGTATAGGAGCTCAATTAATCTCTGATGTGGAATAATCTCAATTGGCTTGGATGCAATCAGACCTGCTTGCAAGTGGCGATAGTCTAAGGTGGAGCACGCTTGTCTAGAAGATTTGAAGGTACCTATATTAAAAAGAGTGGCGGAAAACGGAAGGTCATTCCATATCCTAGCGGTTCGAATTAGAGCGAGGAAGCAAAACGCTTCGTAAGAGTCCGCGGTATGTCGACTGCGTAAGGGTGCAGACCTTGTCGATGACTTGCAGTTCGATGATAAAAAGGTGACGGAGGAACCAGATCGAATAGTTCTTGAGCACACTTTTTTTTTTTGAAACAAAAACAATCTCCCAAATATATCCTGTAGAATACCGACAGACAGACAACTTTGCGCCGATGTTCCAATAATATGACAATTATATGTGGTATATTAGTGGTAGATCTACGACTTATCATAAGTGGCACATGTTGTTCTACGTGAAATATATCATATCATTTTCAATAGTGGAGCGCGTCTTTGTGGTTTGAACTATCATATTATAGACAGATAGAAGACAGGCGTAAAGTAAAGTAAGTATTACCAGCCAAGCTGCCCGTCATGGCGGCATCCAGTGTGGACACCTGGAAGAGTCTCAGCGCTTCGGTGACGTGCGCCTCCGTCGCGAACGGCTGCAGCTGCATCTTGGCGAGCGATTCCGATATGCGGATCACGGCCTCCAATTGTCTATGGAACAAATTGGAAGTTTTTTTTATATTGCGCTTGAAATCAATCATGCTTAAAGAAAGCAAGGTCTGTGTTTGAGCGCGCTTGCCTAAAAGAATTTAGTAAGCATGAATTTAGTATGATCAAGGAGTATGTCTTGCTAAAAAAATTAACTTATTTCCTTAACTTTAGTTTGTATTGGATGTTAGATGGTATGTGAAACGCATTTATTATAAAAACGCATTTATTATAAAAAGATTAATTTTGATATTAGAATAACACAATCTATACTAATATTTTAAATGCGAAAGTTTAGATGGATGGATGGATGTATGGATGGATATTTGTTACTCCAATCACGCCAGAACGGCTGAACGGACCTTGATGAAATTTAGCATAGAGGATTATAGTCTGGATTTCTGGAATAACACATAGGCTATTTTTTATCCCGGAAAATTAAAGAGTTCCCGCGGGAACCAAAAAACCTTAATCCACGCGGACGAAGTCGCAGGGATAAGCTAGTACTGAATACACAACACAATAACGAATGGGATACCTAAGAGAGTTCCTTGTAATGTACCTGACGGTGATGGGTATAGGGAGTCGTTTGTCCGCCTGCCGCTCCTGCTGCGAGGCTCCGGATCTCATGAGCACGTATCTAGCGCCCAGGCGCTCCGCAGAGCTGGCGGAGAGGCGCGGGCCGCATCGGGCGCGGCAGTAGGCGGCGTAGCGGCGCAGCACCGCTAGCGGGAGTTCCCCGGCCAAGGCTTGCCGTTCAGCGCTGTCGCCGCCCATATGGACGTTGATTATGTGCTTCGCTAGAGTCTGGAATACCGTTCATGTTTTGAAAACCTAATGATGGTACTTTTTTTTATATACAAGTTTGTCTGTGTCCGAACACAGAGTAAGCGGCCGCCAGTGACAAGCAAAAAGCATAAAGCTCATGCATAAAGTACGTCACACTAATTTCGTGGTTTTTTGAGTTTTTTGATCCCTCCCCCTTGTCACAGTTGGTCACACATTTGTGAGACCTCCCCCTCCCTAGTGTGACGTCACATATCTTGCAATTTTACAAATTATTAAATTAAAACACGCGTCCGAAATTAGTTTTATTTCCATTACAGATACATATAGAGTTGGAAATATTTTTAAGTTTTTCGTTAATAATTCAAATTTGGCATTTTAACACTTAGTATATAAGATTTTGAAATGTGATGTCACGAAACTTAGGACCACACACAATGTCACATTTCGTCGACCCCCTCCCCCCCCTTAACGTGTGACGTACTTTATGGATGATCCCCAATGGGAGTTTAGTGTAGTGTTTATGTGTATTTCTACTTACAATGTCCCTATTCTGGTCGTGTTCGTCCTTGACAATGAAGATCATGTCGAATCTTGACAGGATGGTGGGCATGAAATCTATGTTATCCTCCGCTTTGGTGTCGTCCCATCGTCCGAACACAGAGTTTGCGGCCGCCAGTACCGAGCAACGGGAGTTCAGTGTCGTGGTTATACCAGCCTGAAATAAAATTGCATTCAAGTTTTACTGCTGAAAATGGCGTTTTCCTTTCTCCCAAATATTGAAAACTATTATGGGAATGCTGGAAAGAAAAAACGTTACGTAAAGAAACCTCGTAACACGATGCGCCATGCGTATCGATTCAAAATTAATCTAAAGTAATGAAAGTCTATGTTCAGAAACGCCAGTAGTATGTCGGGTGTTTATAGTGTTTTCCAGTCAGCTCCTTTTTGGCTCCAAAAACTAACGTTTTATACTTAAAATAGGAAGAAAAGAAGCGGAAGAAAGACACATGTAAAAAAAGTTTATGAACATGGCAAAACTGGTCACAAACCTTGGCAATAGAAATGGTCTGTTGTTCCATGGCCTCGTGTATGGCGACGCGGTCGTCTTCGCGCATCTTGTCGAATTCATCGATACAGACAACGCCGCCGTCCGCTAGCACCATGGCTCCACCCTCCATTACGAAGTTACGCTATTAAACGAAAAATACGTTACGAAATAGCAAAAACCGTCTACGCGGAATTCTTAAAAATCTAAATAATTTCTTGGGGCAAATCTAGAAAATTTTGGAACAAAGTTCCTTATGGGACGATGCGGAGGGGTACCCTACCGGGCAAAAAACGTCCGTAAGGAAAATGCGTGGAGTAAGATTTTTTTTACGAAGGTAGGTCTTAAATATAAATATACTACATTCGAAATTAAACTTTAATGCCTTAGTGTAAAAAAAAAAAATCATACTAATATTATAAATGCGCAAGTGTGTATGTTTGTTGGTTTGTCCTTCAATCACGCCGCAACGGAGCAACGTATCGACGTCATTTTTGGTATGGGTATAGTTGAGGACCTGGAGAGTGACTTATGCTACTTTTTATCCCGGAAAATTAAGAAGTTCCCGCGGGAATAAAAAAACTTACACCACGCGGACGAAGTCGCGGGCATCAGCTAGTCAAATAAATATTATAAATGCGAAAGTTTGGATGGATGTATGGATGTATGGATGGATGTTTGTTACTGAATCACGCCCCAACGGCTGAACGGATCTGGATGAAATTTGGCACAGAGATAGATTATAGTCTGGAATAACACATAGGCTACTTTTTATCCCGGAAAATTAAGGAGTTCCCGCGGGAAACGAAAAACCTCGATCCACGCGGACGAAGTCGCAGGCATCAGCTAGTAATTATATAATTTTGTAAAGAACTTTACAAAATTATATAATTACTAGCTATAATAAAAAATTTATACGTGAATAATTATTTTCTTTTTACCACGATTACAACATGAAATTAATATTTATATAATAAGGAACTTTGTTCCTATCTGGTGTCCCACGACACCACACGTTTTTTTTTATTTCAGCGTCTCGACCGTGTAGATAATAGTCCTACAAGTCAGTCCTACCTATGCTGTGGTGCTTCGCTGGCATTCCAATATGGCGCCTTGTAGGGGAAAATCATTTACGGACTTTTGCGGATTTCTGTTAAATATAAAACTTTACCCCAAACTGTCCACAAACTTGAACTTGCCAAACTGGCATCAAAAACTTGCGGTTCTTAAAACAACGAAAAGGTACGTATTAAGCCCATATGGAGTACTACTTTCAACTTAAGACAATTGGGTATTTGACTACTAGGGAAATAAATTATTTTTAGTGATTATTAAATAAAGGATCTCCCAAAAGTCGTAATATCTCTGCTAGTTTTATTTTGAATAACCATTTTAAACTATCGATTAAAGTAAAAAAAGTGCGTCGAACTATGATGACGTCACAACTTAAAATTTCACACAAAATCCATACTAAGCACGCGTTAAAAAAAGCCGATTTGACTAGTTGTCAAATACTCAATTCAACCCGTGGACAATCCCAAACTTGCACGATGTAGTCCCAGGAACTTGGAAGAGACAATGAGTTAAAGGACTCACGCTAGCCGGATCCCGTATAACGGAGGCAGTGAGGCCGGCCGCGCTGGAGCCCTTGCCCGAGGTGTAGACGCCCACGGGCGCGACCTTCTCCACAAACTTGAGAAGCTGTGACTTGGCTGTGCCGGGGTCACCCAGTAGCAGCACATTGATGTCCCCGCGTCGGGTCAGACCGTCGGGCAGACGTTTGCGGGAACCTACACCAAAAAAAAGGGTTTATTTTGAGTTTGTATGTAATCATACATTTTTCGCGTAGATTCCAATATTTTTTTCGCAATTCTGTAACACTAGAAATAATATGTAGGTGTAAACAACTGCGAATAAAATTCGCGCGCAAAAGAAATCGCTGGTTTGGTAAGGTGTAGCTGAAATCGCGAGAATAAAATTCGCGCGTATGTTTTTCGCAGTGCGAACATAGCCATTCATAAGCCTTTGATAATCATTCCAGGCACTAATTTGAAGTCCTTAACTGTGGCTGAATAAATAGATTTTATTTTATTACTGAAACTGCTCCTATTTCTTAGACGTGAAGGGGCTGAGAAACCAGCCAGTCATACCTCCATACAGCAAGCAAGCTATAGCCTTCTTCATATCGTGGACGCCGAACACGCTGGGCGCTATGGACAGAGCGATCCTCTCGTAGATGTCAGGCGAGGCCGCTAGCCTGCGGAACTGCTCCTCTTCCTCAGCCGTGAAGGGGCTGAGTAGTCATACCTCCAAACAGCAAGCAAGCTATAGCCTTCATCATATCGTGGACGCCGAACACGCTGGGCGCTATGGACAGAGCGATCCTCTCGTAGATGTCAGGCGAGGCCGCTAGCCTGCGGAACTGCTCCTCTTCCTCAGGAGTGAAGGGGCTGAGTAGTCATACCTCCAAACAGCAAGCAAGCTATAGCCTTCTTCATATCGTGGACGCCGAACACGCTGGGCGCTATGGACAGAGCGATCCTCTCGTAGATGTCAGGCGAGGCCGCTAGCCTGCGGAACTGCTCCTCTTCCTCAGCTGCGAAGGGACTGAGTAGTCATACCTCCAAACAGCAAGCAAGCTATAGCCTTCTTCATATCGTGGACGCCGAACACGCTGGGCGCTATGGACAGAGCGATCCTCTCGTAGATGTCGGGCGAGGCCGCTAGCCTGCGGAACTGCTCCTCTTCCTCAGCTGTGAAGGGACTGAGTAGTCATACCTCCAAACAGCAAGCAAGCTATAGCCTTCTTCATATCGTGGACGCCGAACACGCTGGGCGCTATGGACAGAGCGATCCTCTCGTAGATGTCAGGCGAGGCCGCTAGCCTGCGGAACTGCTCCTCTTCCTCAGCTGCGAAGGGGCTGAGTAGTCATACCTCCAAACAGCAAGCAAGCTATAGCCTTCTTCATATCGTGGACGCCGAACACGCTGGGCGCTATGGACAGAGCGATCCTCTCGTAGATGTCGGGCGAGGCCGCTAGCCTGCGGAACTGCTCCTCTTCCTCAGCTGTGAAGGGACTGAGTAGTCATACCTCCAAACAGCAAGCAAGCTATAGCCTTCTTCATATCGTGGACGCCGAACACGCTGGGCGCTATGGACAGAGCGATCCTCTCGTAGATGTCAGGCGAGGCCGCTAGCCTGCGGAACTGCTCCTCTTCCTCAGCCGTGAAGGGGCTGAGTAGTCATACCTCCAAACAGCAAGCAAGCTATAGCCTTCTTCATATCGTGGACGCCGAACACGCTGGGCGCTATGGACAGAGCGATCCTGTCGTAGATGTCAGGCGAGGCCGCTAGCCTGCGGAACTGGTCCACTTCCTCAGCCGTGAAGGGGCTGAGTAGTCATACCTCCAAACAGCAAGCAAGCTATAGCCTTCTTCATATCGTGGACGCCGAACACGCTGGGCGCTATGGACAGAGCGATCCTCTCGTAGATGTCGGGCGAGGCCGCTAGCCTGCGGAACTGCTCCTCTTCCTCAGCCGTGAAGGGGCTGAGTAGTCATACCTCCAAGCAGCAAGCAAGCTATAGCCTTCTTCATATCGTGGACGCCGAACACGCTGGGCGCTATGGACAGAGCGATCCTCTCGTAGATGTCAGGCGAGGCCGCTAGCCTGCGGAACTGCTCCTCTTCCTCAGCCGTGAAGGGGCTGAGTAGTCATACCTCCAAACAGCAAGCAAGCTATAGCCTTCTTCATATCGTGGACGCCGAACACGCTGGGCGCTATGGACAGAGCGATCCTCTCGTAGATGTCGGGCGAGGCCGCTAGCCTGCGGAACTGGTCCTCTTCCTCAGCCGTGAAGGGGCTGAGTAGTCATACCTCCAAACAGCAAGCAAGCTATAGCCTTCTTCATATCGTGGACGCCGAACACGCTGGGCGCTATGGACAGAGCGATCCTCTCGTAGATGTCGGGCGAGGCCGCTAGCCTGCGGAACTGCTCCTCTTCCTCAGCCGTGAAGGGGCTGAGCCCGCCAGTCACGCCCTCCTCGGCTGTAAGCCCTACTGCACGGATGTAGGAGGATCGTACGCCTACTGAGCCTTTGTCACGACCTTCCCTCTGTAGACAAGGTTTTTTGTGCGTTATATGGTAGAATAGGTGAGAGAAATGAATACTTTAAGATCCCAAGATAATCTGTACCTATGTTCCTGCAAATAAAATATTATTTACTAGCTGATGCCCGCGACTTCATCCGCGTGGTTGAAGTTTTTTTTGATTCCCGCGGGAACTCCTTAATTTTCCGGGATAAAAATTAGCCTATGTCACTCTCAACTATACCCATGCCAAAAATCACATCGATCCGTTGCTCCGTTGCGGCGTGATTGAAGGATAATCCAACAAACAAACACACTTTCGCATTTATAATATTAGTATGATTTTAAAAAACACTACAAATTAGCCCGTTGCACTCTCCTGGTGGTAAGTGATGATGCAGTCTAAGATGGTCGTGACCTAACCTGTTAGGGGTATGGCAGTTATGTTAAATCTATACCCTTAATCGGTTTCTACAAGGCATCGCACTGGAACGATAAATCGCTTGGGGGCACGTCTTTGCCGGTAGGGTGGTAACAAGCTTCCAATGAAGCCTCTCACCAGAAAATTTACAACAAAGGAACAGCAATAGGTACATCTAAATGTGTCTTAGCTTAAAGATACAATCAAAATTGTATTAAACTCACGCCAATCTTAGCGATCTTCTTAATAGAGTATATCCCAAGCACAGTGACTCTGGCCCCGGGGGCGACTCGCTCGCACAGCATACGGTCACAGTACACGGTCAGGTGACGCGGCATTTCACCCTGCGGTATGGACTCTGGCGCCTCTTGCAGTTTTAACACCTGCAGTACAAAATGAAGACTATACCTCTAAGCAATAAATAAAAACTACTAATGTTACTAGTGGTTCGCCCCGAACTGAGACCTCACTATTATTTGTAAGTAAGCACAAACGAATAAACTTTTACAGAGCGCCATCTATTGACATCATTGTGAAGTTCTGTTAAAAATACTGAAGCTCATTAAAAATTAAATAATTTCGTTTCCTTATAATATTTATCTAATTTTAGTATTTGTTGTTCAAGTACAGGATATAATTCAAATAATTGATCAAGTTTCAGGCTCAGCCTTTCAGAAAATTGAGAGTTCTGAGGTCAACTTTGGACGTTAGAAAATCTCCACTTTGAAAGCCCCCCATTTCGTCAAGTTTAGGGGAAAAATTAAAAAAAAAATTATTGGACTCTATTCCTAATTATCGTTAATAATAATGATATACCGCAACCCTATGTAACGCTATAAAAATATTTTACTTTGCATTCGCTTCTATGAGAGCCCCCCTGAAATAAAGACTTTTATAACTTTTTAAGCCATATTCTGCTGGAGGCCATCGGTTTACATATTATATTTAAAGTTGAAGTAATTACGTTCAGTAATTCAGAAGTTTTATTGCTCTGACAGACGGACGGACGGATGGACGCACAAGTGCAAATTCACTCAAGTAGACTCAGAGACCTTCGCTTCGCTCGGTCAATAACATTTAATATGAAAATTACTGGAATAGTTTTTACTCTCATCTATGCAAATTCAGCTTTCTAGGTTTAAGGCAGAGATGTTATAGATATGAAATTTCGGATCTGGCTATGGATATAGGAACAATGTTAAACTGGTTTCAGATACAGTTGCAAGTTACAGATATTATATTTCGGATTATCCGCTAGTTTTGGATAGTTTCCGTTACGAATATTAGATTTTTTAATTTAACGTGCGGCTAGTGTCGGCTCGGCCGGGCAAAATCAAATACCTGTCATAACATGTGTAATTTAGTGTGTGTTCCGTTATAAGCACTGCGAGCACTGGCAGTGCTCTTTACTGGGGACTTTCAGTGCTCTCAGTGTATTTCGGAACGCACCCTTAGACTCTGCGCCTATCCGAAACTTCAGACTCAGTTACGGTTAGAGATAGATTTATTTAGGATATCTGATAGTTACTGTTACAGAGCTCCATAACATCCTTGGTTTTAGGGTTGGGACAGGGTGTTGATGATGTCATTCAGTGATTAAGACAGTCAGGACTTCTGTATTGTATTGTCTGAGATTTATTTAACCAAAATCATTTTGATTTTGATTGATTCTTTTATTTATATTTGATTTGATTATTATTCTATAAATTTGATGTTATTTACCTGATAATCTATGCATTTACATTTGTCTGGTATGATGAAATATGGATCTAGAGGACACTTTGGTCTTCCAGCTTGTTCCCTGAAAAGTAAAGTATTATGCTTATTAAGTTTTTTACCAACCCCATAGTTAGCCCGCCAACCCGCATTGGAGCAGCGTGGTGGGTCTAAGCTCTAATTCCCCTCTCTCCTATGAGGGTGGAGGCCTGTGCCCAGCAGTGGGACGTTAATGGGCTGTAGTGGTGGTTTGTAAGGTTATTTGTGTAGACCACCAACCACCCACATTTATGCAAACAAAAAATTTAATTGAATTAACATTTCCAACTTGTTTTATTTATAACAATAAATATTATGGTAATTCTATTAGAAACCTAAAACCTCTTTCTTCTTTAATTCTGCTTCTTATGCCTGCTTAGTCCAGGCCTTCTTGCCTGTAAGTTAGCATTTTTTAAAAGTTTAAGTTTTCAAGCATTTATTTATACTGTTGCTTCAGATGCAACTCAATGTTCAGGTGTTAAAGATTTTTATACTTAGGGCCGCTTGCACAACACTGCCTAAACTGATTTAGTAAAATTTTGTGATATTGTCACTTTTTGATAAATTTACTCCAGGGTTGACATGAAAAGGACAGGTATAGAAAATTTAACATTTAGCTGCTTTGTGCAAGTGGGCCTCAAAAAATATATTCCATAACTAGATGATGCCCGCAATTTCGTCTTGGGATTAAGTTTTTTGTGGGAACTCTTTAATTTCCCGGGATAAAAAGTAGCCTATGTCCTTTCCTGAGATAAAACCTATCCTTGTACCAAATTTCATCAAAATCGGTTGAACAGATGGGCCGCGAAAGTGTAGCAGACAGACAGACAGACACACTTTCGCATTTATGATATTAGTATGGATTTTTACATAATTATAAACTCACGTATTACACTTCCTAGGCATGACATAGCCCTCCAAGCCAGGTTTGACAGGCAGGTTGGGTATCACATTGCGGCAGGACCTGCACTGGATGGATATCTTAGTGGCCTTGGCCTTGATTCCTGACGCTGATATCACAATGCCTGGGATCTTCACTAGCCGCGACACTGTTTCAGACTGGAGAAAAAATAATAAACAAATATTTTTTAACAAAAAGTAAAACTGATGAGAGACAGTTTGTATAAAGATGTTTAGACATTATTGATGAAATTCAGAAAAAATTAGAACTCATAGTACATTAACATAGTACAATTAGTTCATATCACCTTATTTTTTAAAAAAAAAATCTTTAGTTAATCTTGGAAGGCATTAAAATCCATTTTTCAGTAGCCAGACAAGCCATATAGGTAACAAATTTGTAGTTGTTAAGATCATTTCGGAAATTTTGGAAGCTGTAAGATAACCTGCACTTCCAGACATCACGGAATTTTCATGCAACAAATAGAAATAGTATGACAATAAAATTGCAATGATGATCATTGTAGGTGCAAAAACACTTTAGGCACTAGTGGTATGCTTTATAGGCATTGAAATTTCAATTTTATTGTTATTCTATTTAGTTATATTTCTTTTTGTCATGGGAAAAATATCCTGCCGTCCAGTATGGGTGCAGGCCTGTATACTTACTTTTAACTCTCTCAAATTGGAGGCATGTGCATCTGATGAGAGAAGCACTTGTATGTCCTCTACTTTCTCCTCACCCTCAGGTCTTGGTGCTGTCAGTTCATCTGCTAACTGAAATAGAAAATGTATTGACCTGAATTATATAAAATCCTATAATTATGTACGGCTACTACTTAAGATAGAAAGTCAGTAATTTATTCACAAGCATTACATAATTTATGCCTTCATAACTAAAATAAGGTATTCATTCTTTACAGATTAATCACCTAACCAACCATAGATAGTAAAACTGAATAAAAATACACAATAAATATATACAAGTGCTTTTGAACTTGAGCAGCCCGATGCTAGAAAAAGTGACATTTTAATTTTAGTTACCTCTTTAGCAGCTTCCTCCAATATTGGAAGGTGCTCAGTTGGTTTCTTGTAAAGTTTCTCAGCCAGGACTTCATCAAAACTGGACAAATCTTCAATGTTTATCTCAACCCAGTACTGGTGTAGGTTATAATTGCGTTTCAAAGCATCCCTGGGCAAAAAGGCATATATTAGTTATTTACAAATGATCTGAAGTTACGAAAGTATAATAGATTGCCTTACCTGTATTTGAAATTAAAATTTCCAGTATGAAACTGTCTGATGAACTCTTTGAATTTTTTTTTAACTCCTTGCAAGTTGATTTGGTCTTGAGATTCGTTTTCTTCCACACCGAAATTATCGGAGAAAAATACACCAGGGTCATCAAATCCTTCCATCTTTGTTACGGTACTATATCGATAACTTTAGTAAAGTTTATTTCGTGCAAATTGTACAAAAATTATTATTATAAAATACAGCACCCGGTACTCGGTAGGTACCAAAACAAATCAAATCGAATTTGCTTGGCAGTTGGCGCGAAAATTGACTTTGACGTTAGGCATCGACATTTGCATTCTTGATCTTGATTTATGGAATTAATGGTTTATATACACGGTCTGATCGGCTGTGTTCTGTGGCTGTGTTGGAATGTGCTCTGGCGACTTTTTCAAAAATTATAAAAATTATATATCCGTTGTTCTCTTTTGTTCGTAACATTAAATAAAAAAAGATCCATATTATACAAAATGATCTGATCTAGTAATATTGGTGTCAAAATAATAATATTTTTTTAGGACCTTAACTCCCATAGACAATTATACAACCTGCTTGCTTTCAAAATTCGACAAAATTCGGTTACCAAGCAACGATATATATATTTTGAATTTTCAGTTTGAATTTTAACTTTTTGTTCGGGTATTTCTGACTGTGCATATTTATTTATTAGAAAGAATACCAAATACCAAATTTTTATTTAGATTTTAGGATAGAGAGATCTAACTAACGAGAACTTTATTTTTCTTTACGGTATTAAATAAATATGTTTTGGTAGGCGCCTATGGAATTAAGAATGCAGTTGGTACTTTTGCAACAGTAACTCCAGTTACTATTTTTGTAATTGGAAACCATGGGTGATGTAAGTTACTTAGGGGAGAGTCGGTAGCCCCGGCCGGCGGGTAGCCTCGGCCACCGTCCTTTGTAGGCAACTACGCACACATAGATAGATAGTGCACACGTCAAAAAGTTCGCAGCGCCGCGTAATATTCGTCTCAGTAGTGCCATAATCATCGAGCGGATTACAAGTGACAGTTAATTGTTTTCATCACCGAGATTTTTTCGTGCGTCGTTTACTTTTCAAATACAGTTTATGGACATTGAATGTAAGTACTTTATCACCATTTATTCATTATTCTAAGCAGTAATTGCTACAGTTAAAAGTTTAGGTTACTTTATGTCGTTGGGATTTATGATATTTTTTAAAATAAATAGAAGGTTAGACCGAGACGGTCGGGTAACACCGGTCACAAATTTGTCGGGTACCCTCGGACACTTTTTGAGTTTAGAGAAAATCTTTATTTATCAATTCTTTCGCATTTTTATGTATTACACAGGTTTTTTATGATAAGGAGAGTAATTATTGTCTATTTGTTTTTTGCAGACACCCTGAAAAATGCCAAAATTTAAAGAAAGGGTGACTGAACGAGGGAATTGGGATGCAGATAAAATGAAGCAGGCTATACAAAGCGTTAAAGAAAAAAAGTTTTCGCTTAGAGAAGCAGCTGACAGATATGAGGTGCCGAGAAGTACTCTTCAGGATCGAATAAAAGCTCTAAATAGTGGGCAAGAGGTTAACTTGATACCAAAACTGGGGAGATTTGAGAACACATTCTCAGGAGACTATTTACAGCAACTTTACCATCATGTTAAGGATCTCGATAATCGCCTGATGCCGTTAACTAAGCAGGAGTTTCTGAAATTGGCATTTCAGTTTGCAGAGCACCTAAAGATTCCACACAGATTTAACAAGGAAAAAAAAATAGCCGGCAAGGACTTTTATTATAGTTTCCTAAAAAAATATCCAGATATAGCACTAAGAACTCCAGAATCCACTAGCATTGCGAGGGCAATTGGGTTCAACAAACCTCAAGTGGACCGCTTTTATGATCATCTCGAGCAATTACTACAGGAAAAGAAATTCCCTGCATCCAGAATATACAATGCTGATGAAACTGGAGTTTCTACTGTTCACAAGAATGAAAAAGTAATTTCTACAAAAGGAAAAAAGCAAGTTGGCAAGTTGACTTCAGGTGAGAGAGGGAAAAACATCACGTTAATGTTTTGTATGAGCGTGACTGGCCACTTTATACCTCCTTTATTCATTTTCCCGAGGAAAAGGATGGACAAAAATTGCCGTTTGATGATTGGAGCTCCAGCCGAAAGTATTGCTGTTCCACACGAAACTGGGTGGATGAATGCTGAGATATTTCTGACGTGGTTACAACATTTCAAGCATCATGTGCAACCTTCGAAGGAGAATCCAGTCCTTTTGATTCTCGATGGCCACGGAAGCCACAAAGAGCTAGCAGTGATAGAGTATGCTCGAAAACACAACATCCATATGCTCAGCACTCCACCACATACGACACACAAGCTACAGCCCCTCGATAGGGTATTTTTCAAGCCGTTCAAAGCGGCATTTGCTGCGGAAAGTGCAATGTGGATGAGACGAAATCCAGGCTCAAGAATCACTGATTATGACATTGCTGCTATAGTTAACGTGGCTTTTGCTAAAGCAGCAAGATTAGATATAGCGCAGAGTGGATTCCGTTGCTCAGGAATTTATCCTTTTAATCGTGATGTTTTCAATGACTTGGATTTTTTACCGTCTGCAATGACCAATATTGAACAGAATCCAGCATCGAGTGGAAATCTTACATGCACAACCACTGATACGACGTCCCAGCCATCAACAAGCCGCAACCAGCAGTCGTCGTCCAGCCAGGTATCCCTCCCAACAAACAGCAAAAATTCTGAACTACAGACATTCCCTGATGCAGCTTCCCAGCCTTCAACTAGTTATGACTATCAATCCACTTCTAATCTCATGCTTCGACCAATAAATAGTGCAAGTTCTGTTTCTGTCCAGTCATCAACCAGCCAATCCTGTGCAACAGAACAGTTGCTTAAACAATTGTCTCCTCTTCCCGATGCATCCAAGAAACGACTCACAACGCGTTCACGAAAAACTCAGAAGAGCGAGATTCTCACATCTTCTCCATATAAAAATGCTTTGGTGGAGAAAAATACAATCGCAACTAACAAAGCTAAAGCGTCCGAGACTAAAAGGAAGGGTGCAATAGCCACCAAGAAGAAAATGAAAACCAAACAGAACATCCAAGAATTGTCAAGAGATCAGGGAACAGAATGCATCATTTGCGGGGAAACTTTCGAGGAAGATTGGATACAATGTCATAAATGTAAAGACTGGGCGCATGAAGCATGCGTGGATATTGATCCTTCACAGCTTTACTATTTTTGTGACGTCTGCAAAGCCAAAGAACGACTTGGTCATCGTTAATATGTATGTCCGGGGCTACCCGCCAAAAAAAAAATTGTCCAAAATTGAAGCCTGTTTGTAAGACTTGATTAGAGCTAAGTTATAGAAATTATCTGATTGTTATTTGTACTAAAACACTTTATATATATTTTATTTCACGTTTTGATACTAATTAAAGGTCTAATTATATCCATTTAAAAAAAAACATTTTTTTTATGTGTCCGTGGCTACCCGACTCTCCCCTAATCGAATATCGTTCTCCAGTAGATAATATTTAGCCGCAAAAATTACGTGGTAGGAAATTGCACGATACCTACCGGGTAGGTTCCGGGTTCGATCCCCGACAGAGTGAATTTGGGAATTTATAATTTTAGAATTTTCTCTGGTCTGGCCATCAAACAGGCAGAGCTGTACGATTAAGCGTTCTGATACGATGCCGTGTTATATGAATCCAAGTAGGGGAAAGTATGGGTTTTAATTACCCCTAATAGGCCCTAAGGACCCTACAAGAGACCCATGTCCAGCAGTGGACGTCTATCGGTTGAAGACGACCCATAACAGACTGCATCATCACTGTTAACCAGGTGAGATTGCAGTCAAGAAACACTAAGAAAACAATTTACATTAATTAAAGATTCACATCGAGCTTTAGAAAGACATATTTGGCAGCTTCGATTATCTGCAGAAATAAAATGATTTCAATTTGCAGAAGGAAGATGTTGATATCCGCTTAGAGTTTCTGAGTGAATACCTTTTGCGGACACTCAAGCAAAAAATCGAGAAATGGAACAAGTTTATTACAGGCGACGAAAGGGTAAATGCACATGTTATTATACTTTAGGCGTTTAAGTACACAATGAGTTTGCCTACATGACACGCCACGAAATTTAAACTTAGATTCCGCTGACTAGCATAGTTACAAACTGTTTGGAGCAGAGTTATACTCTTCTTTCTAGCGGAAAATAAGCGGAAAGGACACTGGAAAAATCGGTGAACTTTGAGCGCCCTTATGCAGCTCCTACAAGCCATGCGCATAAGTACGAGTGCGGGCATCACTTTGGATCTTTACTCATTACTACTACCTCCCATGGCGCAGTGGTGATGAGCGCTGTGGTCTTATAAGTCCCAGATTCGATCCCCTTACTATAACCACCACTCTCCATGCTGCGACTCTACTCGATGCAACTCGCTGGCGCTGCGCCTCCACTCAATTCACCGACACATACGCTGCAGCGGGGTTTCCACTGCAAAAGAGTAATAAGCGGCTAGGTTACTCCAAACATAGAGCAGCAGCTAGCAGCAACACGGGGCTATACAGGACACAATTTTGCCGCATTCTAGTTATGCCTCAAGGTCTAAGTGCTAACTATACTGACGAATATAAGATGCGCGGCAGAGTTGAAGAACGGCGCGGCATTCGGAGTGCGACAGCCGCGAAGGATTGCCGCTCTATGTTTTGACACACCTTTAGCGGAATGGACAAAATAGGTTAACAATTCCACTAACTTTTTGAACTCCTTTTACTCGCTCAATTCTTTCCGGCTAGTTCTTTTGTTGGTGAAAGGGGCTTTCCGCCGTTTCCTCTGCGTGCCAAACCCCGCTTGTTCGCTCCGCGTGCTAGATTTACCATTGGTATTCATATTACAGCACCTCCTGTTCAAGTTCTTCGAGATGCCGAAGTACGAGTTGCTTGTGTTCCGTATGAACGCGGGCGGCATGCTAACCTGCTCGTTCACATTCCCGCCCGTCAATAAGGGCAAGATGGTCTACTTTCTGCGGAATATCGAGGATAAAATAACACAGGCCAACTTCCGAAAGGTACCTTAAATACGTTTATTGTACTACTAGCTGATGCCCGCGACTTCGTCCGTGTGGTTGAAGTTTTCTGCGGTTAATTGATTCCCGCGGGAACTCTTTAATTTTCCGGGATAAAAAGTAGCCTATGTCACTCTCCAGGTCCTCAACTATACCCATGCGAAAAATCACGTCGATCCGTTGCTCCGTTGCGGCGTGATTGAAGGACAAACCAACAAACAAACACATTTTCGCATTTATAATATTAAGTATGATATCAAAAACCTTTCCACAACTCCCAAGAACAACTTTTACATCGCAATCGGATGAATGGTATGGAAAAAACAAAAACTCGCATGAGTTTGTTGTGGGCTTTTCTCAGACAAGGGTGCCTTTTGAACCCTCGTAGCTTCAGACATCTCGTCTTATATTTTATTGACGTTCAAAAAGCGTACAATGTATAGAATGAAGATCTTTGAATTTAATTGAATCCTAAATAGGTACCTACAGTTGCCCATGGTGCATCTACACCATGTTATCAGCATTACGCTGAGTTTGATACCCTTTTTTGGGATTTTCTACAACATAGATAGATCTATAAGTTTGTACATAATTTGTCTGTTTTTGTTTTTTTTTCTGTGTTATTTGAAATCATAAATAAAGATTTAGGTACTTAATGTGCTCTACTTTGATGACAATAATGTGGTCAACATTATGGTCACTGTCTTTGTCGAGCTTATTCCGCCATAAATGCTATAAAACGTTATTTTCATCATCATCATCATTTCAGCCTGCAGACGTCCACTGCTGAACATAGGCCTTTCCCAAAGAACGCCACCACACCCGGTCCTCAGCCTTCCTCATCCAGCCACTTCCCGCCACCCTCTTAATGTCGTCGGTCCATCGTGCGTGCGCCCCTCACTCCGCTTACTTGTACGCGGTCTCCACTCCAAGACTTTCCTGCTCCAGCGGCCATCGCTCCTTCGACAGACATGACCTGCCCACTGCCACTTCAGCTTGCTAATGCGTTTGAGGTTTGGGCTATGTCAGTGACCCTGATTCTCTTACGGATTTCTTCATTTCAGATCTTATCCTTAAAAGAAACTCCTAACATAGCCCTCCCCATAGCTCTCTGAGCGACTTTAAATTTGTGGATCAACGTTAAACGTTAAATTTGTGAAAACGGTTTTTTAGGTTCTAACAATAGGAGAAATGTCAGGGAATGTTCTGATGGATTTGAGCGTAATGGCGGACGAGGTGATCGGCCCTCTGCTGTGTAACCCTGAGAACCAGAAGGGCTGGCCGAAAATAGTCAAAAATGATATGAAGAGGCACGTCAACGACCTGAGGAGCTTAATGCATCAAGTACGTTATCTTAAAAAAAATCACCCACCATTTCACCCTCTAAGGGGTGGAATTTCGAAAAAACCTTTTTAACGGATACCTTCCTACTTTTCACAAAGAATACATCTTCTACTTCTTTCAACCAAAATTTTGCTAATTTTAACAAATTTATATAGCTTAAAGGAGAAATGGCCAGTCAGATTATGCTCCCGATGCCAGAAGGTGTGGAAAATATATATCACGCTGAAGCCAGACTTAAAGAGACGTACGTAACTTAAGTAACATATCAGATTGAAATAGCAAACATTTAACAATGGCATAAAGAAGTTACCTTTGCTTGTAGTGATTCTGAAGACGTAGATCTTCAACTGAAGACGAATATAGAAGGAGCTATAATAAAGTGGGCGCAGCAGGTGCACGATTTATTGCAAGAAGATTCTTATTTAGGTACGTACCTATGCATAGTTTACAGAATTAAACCAAATTGAACTTTATGATCACAAAACAATTAATATTCTAAATAAGAGGTTGATTTACGCTGAAAAGGGAAAAAATGAGGCTGACTTGTGACTACTGGTGTAAAACTTGTTTCCTTTCAAATACCGGTAGACATACCTACCTATTGTTATATTAGGAAGATCCTGATTAAATATTGAGTGAAGACCTGTGACCTGTAAAGATGAATGCTGCGAAAAATTAAGCAGGAATCTTCGAAGTACGCATGAATTATGAATTGAAAGTTTAAATGGTCTTTCTTTTGTGTTGAGTCATTGCTGAATTTATTTTGTCATGATAATAATAATTTTATTTGCACTTGAAATGCTGGAACTTTGAAATCTTGCATAAAAGTTCTGAGGCCCTAATTTATAACTTTTCAAGTCAACGATAGGTTGGCTACAGCGACCCGAGTTCTAATATTAGTCTGTGACTTTTTATTATGAGCCTACAAACATCGTGATTTGACATCTCCCTGCCATAAGGGTAGGTATAACGTTTTTAATACGAAGGCATCGTTCACTTTTTGATCAATCGATATTCCTTTTTATTTACCAGCGTTTAAAAGGACGAAGTTTCCGCTGCCGATCGCCGATATAGAGTTCTACGCGAGCAAGCTTCGCAACCTTGAAGGGATTTATTCGCAACTGAGGGACCCACGAGTCAAGCGCATGGCGAATTATCTGGAAGCGACCAGGAGCGTTTACTTTAAATGCTTCAAGTCTATGCTCACGAATGTGGTAGCTGGTGAGTAAGCTAGTATAGAGTAGACTAAAGTCTAACAGTGATCCATGGCCCATCAACCCTATCCAACTTCTGATAATTAAGAGACACATAATATTATGCTCTCATTCCGCCTTCCTTTAAAAAGGTTTCCCATAGAAGAGTAGTAGTTATTATCGTTTTTCATCATGATACCTATGAGACTTATGGTTTTTCCTCATTATCTTTTCAATAACCTTTCACTAGCGAAAGTTTATATGTTAATTTGGCTACTCACTTATATTGCGATGTTTCTTGAGATCCACACAAATCTGGGCTGAGTTTACGTGAAATAAGACATTTTAATCCAGAGCGGGATAAATCCAAACTTATCGTTTTGAGTCGTTAAGTATTTAAACAGAAATTTCAAAAGAAATAGCCGTTGGTTTTGTATGCTCTGTGTCTGTAATTGCAGCTATCATTGAATGCCGAGATATCTACGTGTACCAGAGGCCGCTGATCCAGCACTTCGAAACGTTTGAGGGCACTGATTTCTCTGACGCTAAGCCTCTGATAAGGCCGATGTTCCACTGCATCGGTTTACTCTGGGGAAATTCGCGATACTTCTGCAGTGTCGAGAAGTTAATACGTAAGCTTTTACGTCTTGATTTTTTTAAATTATCGAACAGGATCATTGGTCAACTACAACTGTGTCATATTATACATACCTATTTAGCTTTAAAAGTAAAGTGTGGTTCCTCCCACTTTTTGGACCTAATAATGTGTACTTAATGCAGTTTAGTTTAATACATAAATGTCGAATCCTGCAGTTAATAATATCATTATATTTATTCCAAGTTTTGACCCAATTTTTTTCTTAACTCTCTTATCTTTTCCTATGTTCCTAGTTCTTCGACCTCCAATGAATTTAGTATTCCGAATCGAACCTATTAAAAACTATGACTGCTGAAAAAAATTAATATACCTATAATGTAACTTTCATTCAATTGTAACCAGCGTAACTAAGGAGCAGTGATTTTCACCATAAAAAGGGTGACGAGATGACATCACTCACAGTTTGCATTGGTAACGGATTTATGCCAAAAAAATCTTCTTTGAATATATTTGTCTTCAAATTAGAAGGCAGCCTCCTTTTGAAAGCGTTAGTCTTTTTTGTAAACTCTCGTCATTGTTTTAGCACTTTTACGAGAAGTGTGCAATCTGGTGATCCAACAGTGCACCAACTCCATCGATCCGCCCTCAATATTCCAAGGAGAGGCTGATGAGCAGTTAATCAAATTAAGAAAGGCAATGGGTATTTTGAACCATTTTATGTAAGTTCCTCAATCATCATCATCTTAACCCATCACCGTCCCACTACCTACTGAGCACAAAGATTCAGTAAGGTATCGTAGCTCTATGACTGAGCACGAGAATGAGAAGGGTTTTCACTATGGTCCACCACGCTGGCCAAGTGTGGATTGGCAGATGTCACACTGCACACACCTATGAGAACATTATCGCGAACTCTCCGGCATGCAAGTTTCCTAACAATGTTTTCCTTACCGTTTTATACTTGGCACTCAATCTAAATAAATGACTTCTATTCTGAAAGAGAGCCATACTCTGCATTTTATTTTGAAAACAATTAGGTCTAAAACCACCCTGAATATCTAGATGCGTTTATAATGCGTATGTTATAAAACTTAATATCTCGAAAAAAAAAAATGTTTATTTTATAGCGAAACTTACGAAATGAATCGCGACAAAGTCCACACTTTCTTCCCTCCGGGCGTGATGCCAGTGCGTTGGTCTTTCGACTTCAACCGCGTGTTTATGCGATTCAACATTTACATGCAACGATTGAAGATGATCGAAGACATCGTAGCGGCCACAGTCGAGGTTTTGAAGTTGGAGAAAGTTGAGTTTTCTGGACTTAGAGGCAAAACATTGAGTACGGAATGTTTGAAGGTCAGATTTTGATAATGTTGATTTTTAACTTGATTAAATAAAGCTTTGATGTCCTTTTTTATATTCCTTTAAAGCCTTAGCAGTGTTTATTATTAAAAGTCAAACCAAGAAATTGAATTTGTTGGAAAAATGCCGTACCCTTGCTAAAACTCACCCCATACCCCATACGTTATAGCCATACCCCTTTATGGAAGTTGCCATAGTTTGACAAGATATTATATTTTAATGTCCAAACTACCACCAACTTACAAAGGCTTAGTAGAATGATCAGTCCTACTATTGGTCCAATTAATTATCTGTATAATTATCTGATTAAATAATTTGTAGGTGCTAGAAGACTATACGTTGGACTATCAGCATCTAGGTAACATCACGTACGATCCAGCGGATCCCGAAGATAATAGGTTTTTACCCGATTACGACAAACACATGAAAGTGCTAGAAGATGTTGATAGAAAACTTGCTTCCCTATTCTCACAGGGTTTGGATGAGTGTAACGATTTGGAGCACTTCTTTAAAGTATGTCTTATAACAATTAAGAATTTAGAGGTTTAGAGTTGTGCTTAAAAGTTTCGAAAAAGTTTTTGTAATAAATTATTTTTGTACAAATTGCTTTGCTAATGAATTGAGTGCAGAAAGTAATAGAGGCCACATTTTTCAGTTTTTTCAAATCATTGGAGACTTGTTCCACCGATCTATAATAAAAGGGGAGCTAAAACCGAAGGTGGCGAAATTACTGGACTTTATGCATACGAATTTAGACCAAGTAAAGGAAATATTTGACGAAGAAATGTCGGTAAGTAAGCATTCGAGCCTTACAGTTGAGACCGAAAATGTATTTACTCAATTGCCAAACTACATTAGAAACGGGTATAAAGAGAGAGGATGTAATTATTATTTATGTAAGAAAGTATTAGTAACCTTCTTGGTTGATTGCGAGAGCACTTTTGCTTATAAATATATAATTGAAATAACTTAGCTTAAAAATAATTAACTTTTATATAATTGAAATAATGTAACTTGTAGCTTGACTAGCGTATCTCATAAGGTGGCATCATCCATGTTGACTAAGGATTAAAATAAAAATGTGAAATAATATGAAATATTCCTTTCAGAAATGGAATCCAAAAAGTCCAGACAGGCCTATGGTGGACCCGTACCTACCGCCAGTGAGCGGTATGCTGTGGTGGATCCACAAACAACGGGCAAGGTTACAGATCCCTATGCAGGACTTCATTTTATTTGAAGATCCGTACGTACCTATTCACTATATTATTCACTTTAATACAGTGAGTGTCCAATATTTTTAGGTAAACAACTGGTCAACTTACCCATTAAACTTATAATTAAAACATTAAACGATAGATTCAGCTTAAAACAAAGTTTATGCTTGCAGGAGGTGTGTGATACTCGCATTTTTCAAACTTTGTTGATAGAGTAATTCATTGATCCTAAAGTAGATAAATTCGTTTTGTAAGGATCTTATGATAGAATCAAGCGCGAGGAACAATTTGGTTTTAATTCGCCTCCAATAATAGTTATTATAAAATACAAACTAGTGGTTCGCCCTGAACTGAGACCTCGCGGTATCCATAAACTTGTACAGAGGGCCATCTATTGACATAATTGTGAAGTTCTGTTTATAATACTGAAGCACATTAAAAATTAAATAATTTCGTTTCCTTATAATATTTATCTAATTTTAGTATTTGTTGTTCATGTACAGGATATAATTCAAGTAATTGATAAGTTTCAGGCTCAGCCTTTCAGAAAATTGAGAGTTCTGAGGTCAACTTTGGACGTTAGAAAATCGCCACTTTGAAAGCCCCCCATTTCGTCAATTTTAGGGGAAAAATTAAAAAAAATATATTTTTGGACTCTATTCGTAATTATCTTTAAAATGATATACCGCAACCCTATGTATCGCTATAAAAAATATTTTACTTCGCATTCGCTTCTATGAGAGCCCCCCTGAAATAAAGATTTTTATAACTTTTTAAGCCATATTCGGCGGGAAGCCATCGGTTTACATATTATATTTAAATTTGAAGTAATTGCGTTCAGCAATTCAGAAGTTATAAGGCTCTGACAGACGGACGGACGGACGGACGGACGGACAAGTGCCATTTCACCCAAGTAGACTCAGAGACCTTCGCTTCGCTCGGTCAATAAATCATGCGAATGAAAACATTGAGATGCTATTGAAAATTTTGATCTTATTATTGTTATACTATTTTTTTAATTTAGTATCACAGAATGCGAAAACGCCGTATACATGAAACAGAAACATAACGAAATGTTGAGCTACCTGAACCAGTTGGAGGACAAACAGTTCAAGCAGTGGGCTGCAACGGTGCCTACAATATGCAAGACTTACCTAGCTAAGAACCTTATATACAGAGATCCGCCGTTCGTCAGAAATAACTTTAGTCCTGAGGTTAGTGATCTTTTTCAAAATGTAGGCGATTGGTTAACCGATCATACCAGCGCAAGTTGAAAATTAAAATATTTGGGACCATAATTCTGATATTCATAGTTGTTTTGTTTATATTAATTAACTCTTTTATGTGATAACTTGGTCGTCCATTGCGTTGCGTTGAAATAATTGTATTAAAAATCTAGGTATCTTCAGGTAATGATTTAACTAGAATTTGCTGTTTATGGTTGGCGTACCACAAGGAAATGTCTTAGATCCGGTTCTATACATCATTGTCATTTTTAGGGTTCCGTACCCAAAGGGTAAAAACGGGACCCTATTACTAAGACTCCGCTGTCTGTCTGTCTGTCTGTCTGTCTGTCTGTCTGTCTGTCTGTCTGTCTGTCTGTCTGTCTGTCTGTCTGTCTGTCTGTCTGTCTGTCTGTCTGTCTGTCTGTCTGTCTGTCTGTCTGTCTGTCTGTCTGTCTCCAGGCTGTATCTCATAAACCGTGATAGCTAGAAAGCTGAAATTTTCACAAATGATGTATTTCCGTTGCCGCTATAACAACAAATACTAAAAATTAAAAAAATATATATATTAAGGGGGGTCCCCATACAATAAACGTGTTTTTTTCGTATTTTTTTGCTCAATATTAAAAACGGTAACAGGTAGACGGTTCAAATTTTCACAGAATATTAACTTGTATATTACCTTTCAAAATAAATAATTAAATATCAATAAAGTAAATATTAAAGGGGGGCTCCCATACAACAAACGTAATTTTTATTTTTAATACGTCATAAATCGTAAAACTTACTACAGGTTTGTACGGAACCCTCGGTGCGCGAGTCCGACTCTCACTTGTTATACTCTTTATTTGTACCTACTCCACAACATAGTAAAGAACACATGTAAAAAAGGCGGCCTCTTAATAGGACAGTACTTAAAATTATCTTATCGTGATTGGTTTCATGTATTAGCTCGTAATGCTGCTAAGGGAAATACGATATATGAAATACTTGGACAAGCAAGGCATACCACAGGACGGTTTAGATTTGTACGCGAGAAATGAAAAATTACAGGTAAGTCTCTGAGAAAGTTTTTGGTAGTGAATAATATAAGTATATATATATAGTAGATATATATATATTTTTTTTTTTATTGCAAGATAGGCTTGCGCTTGACGACAATCACGCTTAATACAAAGCAATGATGAGGTCTAGGTTGAAGCGCGCCCGCCTAGAAGATGCCTATTCACTCTTGCCTTGAAGGTACTTAAGTTATACGTGGCAGGGAATACATGTGCTGGAAGGGCATTCCACATCCTAGCGGTTCGAATTAGAAACGTAGAACAGAACCGTTTCGTTTGAGCTGACTGGACGTCAACCACATAAGGATGCCAACGCAAACGGTTTCTTGCTGTTCTGTGGTAGAACGGTGAAGGGGGAATATGCGTTTTATTGAACTGAAAATTCGTTAGAATTGTTGTGGTTTGAAAATTAGATAAACAGAAAAGCGACACTTAAAAGAGACAAACATTCATAATAGGATTTAGCCTGCGAGAGAATGAGATAGAATACCAAGTTATATTTTTGATAAATATAACTTGGTATTCTATCTCATTCTCATGAGATGAGATAAATATAACTATATTTAGATATATAATACAAGTTATATTTATCTCAGTCTCTCGTAGGCTACTTTTCTGAAGTTTCACTTCTGCCGTGTGTGAATTGCACACACACACTTTTTTTTTATTGTAAATAAATATTTACAGTACGACATGAACAGATTAAACCGCGCCATAGCATGGTATAACGCAATACGCGAGGGCAGTCACGAAACAGAAGTGGCTCTTATAGAGAAAGAAATATCAGCAATCGATGATCTTCTCGGAAGAGGCGTTGAAGAACTCACTTGGAATGATGACTGTTAGTGAAATATTTCTTATAAAAAACGATCTGATTGCCCGCGTCGTTGTCCTCGTGCATTGAGGATTTTTGGTTCCCGCAGGATCTCCTTAATTTTCCGGGATAAAAAGTATCTTATGTATGGTAATCCAGGCTATAATCTATCTCTGTGCCTTTCATGCAGATCCGTTCAGCCGTTCTGGCTTGATTGAGTAACAAACATCCATGCATCTATACTAAACTAAACCAAATCAAACCAAACCAAAAAGTGGCCAAGGGTAACTTACGCGGTAACAGTAAACGCGTATTGGTAAACAGCGACGACTCCTGCGGATATTTTTGGACTTCGCCACTAAAGTAGTGATATCCCGGAAAATGAGAGAGTTCCCGCGGGGACCAATAAAACCTCGATCCACGCGGACGGTCGCGGGCATCAACTAATCCATCAATCCATACATCCATCCATCTATCCATCCATCCATGTCCATCGATCCAAACTTTCGCATTTATAATATTAGTATACTGTAGGTGTACATCATAATATGCCGCATATAATCATTTCAGTAGGTATATTTCTCCCTTCGATTTGTCTAATTAAAAATTAATTATCTATCCATAATAATCAACCGAAAAGGAGGAGGTTCTCAATTCGACTGTATGTTTTTTTTGTATGTATGTTACGCGATCATTCCGCCAATTATGAATCAATTTTGATGATTCTGTTTTTGTTTAGTAGATCATACTTCATTCCCCATATAAATTTTATCGAAATTGATTGTCCCAATATGTCCCAGATAATGTTTTTTACTTTTTATTTTAAGTTGGTACCTAAGTACTTGTCTTATAGGTAGGTATAGTTTTGAAGTCTGTTTTTGTTTCAGATGAAAGCGAATAATTATAATTACTAAATATAAATGTTTAGTCACAGAATGGATGGCAGAGGTGTACGCAGCAATCAACGCGCTCCAAGAACGGGTATTGACAGCGCAGAACAATGTCCGTACTGGACTCACGAATATAGCCGCGTGGGGCGACAAGCCGCTGCACAATCGCAAGGCGAACCCGGAGAAGTTGGAGCTCCTTGCAGTGAACGAACGACATCCTAGATTGGTTATGCGGTAACTTGAAAATTTTGTTGTACTCTAAACTTACATACATTAAAAAATTTTCGGAACCGGCAGGATTTGAACCTGCGTCTCTCTGGGAATCGCGCCCTGAGCGCCTGGACCACTCGGCCACGGTTCACTTACCTGCCGGTGACGAAATTTGAGATATTATGCATCTTTAGTCCAGTCTTTTAACGCGACTGTTTATGCCATCCAGTACCGACACTTTGCAGTATCGAAACTACTTCCAAAGGCCCATATTCGATGGAACTCTTTGAACGAGGAATGACATATTTTGCGTTAAACTAATTTTTTTTATAATTTTATTAGTGCTTCACACACGAGGAAAGTTTCTAAACTTACATACTTTCCTCGTGTGTGAAGCACTGTAATAAAATTATAAAAAATTTGTTGTAGGTACTCATAGGTCGCAAATAACGTAAAAACTAAATGAATTTACGACCTCCGTGGCGCAGTGTTGAGCGCTGTTGTCTTAACGTGTGGAGGTCCCGGGTTCGATCCCCGGCAGGATCAATTTGGGAATTTATAATTTCTGAATTTTCCCTGGTCTGGCCTGGTGGGAGGCTTCGGCCGTGGCTAGTTACCCTAGTGGGAAAAGACGTGCCGCCAAGCGATTTAGCGTTTCGGTACGATGCCGTTTAGAAACCGAATAGGGGTATAGGTTTAATATAACTGCCATGCCTCTAACGGGTTAGCCCTCTACCATCTTACACTGCATCATCACTTACCATCAGGTGAGATCGCAGTCAAGGGCTAACTTGCAGTGGATAAAAATATACGCAAATAGCTTAAACACTACTAGTGAATTTGATAATTTTGATTTGGTATTATAAACATAAAATCTTGATGAAAATCAAGCAGATAAACTCAACATACGAGTATCTACGCTAAATAAATGACTGTTTTTTACAGGTATGAGAAGATCCAAGAGAGTCATGCTGAGTTTCAAAATATATTGAAAGATAATTACAAGTTGTTTTTCAACATCCAAGATGACGAAGAGGTAAGTAATTTAGGTATTGACTAGCCGCGAATTCGTTCGCGTGAATTGAAGTTTTTTGGTTCCAGCGGGAACTCTTGAATTTGCCTGTGTTATTCCAGATTATAATCTATATCTGTGCCTTTCATCCAGATCCGTTCAGCGGTTAAGGCGTGATTGAATAACAAACATCCATACATCCATCCAAACTTTCGCATTTATAATATTAGTATAGATATCAATTCTGATTAATTACCAATAAAGTAAGATAGCGGCGTTTTGTTCTACTATTCCTATTGATACTCGTAAACAGCTTGCGACTTGCGATTGTAGTTAATTTAAATAAATGCTATAATTACAGTCTGACGAGGAAGAGGAAGAACTTGAAGAAGTTGACGAAGCAACGCTGGACGAAGACGAGAAACAAGCGAGAAGGCTAAAACTCCAGCAAATAATGGAAGAAAAAGAGGCAAAGCGTATCGCTAGGGAACAGAGGGAGATAGAAAAAGCAGAGCTAGCGCAAGCCAAGTTGGAGAGAAGAGAGAAGAGGCGGCTTAAGCGAGAGGCTAAGGAAGCGGGAAAAAGAGAGCGACAGGCATTGAGAGATGCAGGTAATGTACTGATGTTGTACTGAATTCAAGCATCCCCAACATGGGTCGACATTGCAACACTTGACTTTATGTCAGCTTTATGTGAGAAAATAAGGAAAAATAATGCTAATCCTAGATTCGAGAGTAACTATTAGATTTGATTTTAAACATCACAAACACAAATCGAGACTAACGTGCTTACGAGTTTTTTGAGTATAAAACTTGTCTGAAATCTACAGATTCTGAGAGTTTCTTTTTTAGTATAACGTTTTTGGTTTTGGTATTTAAAACGTAATCCTTAAATTATGTTTACAATAAATGTCAAAGAAATAATCAGTGTTTATTGGGTAAGTGTAAAGATATGTTTCAGTTTTGGGCTACAAGTATTTTTCTTAAGGGAGTCCACATAATACAATTTAAGTTACAGAAAACATGAATGTACAAAAATTATAAAATCGATAAAAAATTAACAGGTGAGGAAGTAGAATCACCGGCAGAAGAAGAGGAAGAATTGGACCCCGAAGAACTGGCGGACATCGAAGAAGAGAAACGTGAGATGGAGATTGAAGCGTTCCGTGCTGAAAGATGGCCGGCATATGTGAAGTACGTCGATTCATTGGTAAGTGTGTTACCTCGAGGCTCGACATCATTACTTATTACAAAAGCAACTTTGCCTGCTGAAGTCATCGAAATTTGTAGTACTGGCATTTGCATATAAGAATAATTGGAGCGTCTTATCCGCAATGTGCGTTCAGCATTTAATTCATTTAAAATATGGTATGGCATAGCGTATTATATCAAGGACCTCATTCTGGTATTTCGTTTCAAAGTTGCATCATTTTTTGTGTGTAATTATAATCTATACGATATTTACTACCATCTGAGCGTATTTAAAGTATTTAGGCTAGCCTAAAAATATTACTGAGTGCCAAGTCATATTTTATTTTGATATTTTCTTCATGGTATGTTTAGGTATCAGCACAAGTAATGAAAGCGATTCAGTCAAGTCTAGATCTTTTCGAGAAACAAACTGACTTGGAGAAAGGTCCGAGAGTAGCTTTTATGGAAATTATCGCTGAACTTAGAGATCCTGGTAAGTGCAATGAGTTTATTATATTAACACTGGACGCAAAGACAAAAAATAAATTATAATGATGACGGGTTATTTTTGTTGTATTGTATCTCCCAAACGGATCGTACGATTTCAATGCAATTACTTTCTGTATATGGCAGTATTATGACCTAAGATGGTCTTAGCTGTATTCTTTTCAGGATATTCTGATGGATTTAGGCTTTGTCCATGTCCATGCCATGCCTTTAAACTCTGCAATGTTTTAGGCACCAATCAGACAATCAGAGTTCTAGGTTTAAAATTTTGTGTTCCTCATTTACAGAAATCCTTGCGATGGCATAAACTGCTTTTGGTTATACAATACAGCGACCACAATAGTAATCTAAGCAATCCATTTGACGTATTTATCTTTGGTTCAGTCAGTTTTCACAGAAGAAGATAGAACTCTGAGCATTGCCATTGCGATATTTTGTTTGGGCTCACTTAAATTCAGTTCCTCTGATCTGGAGATGCCCCGTGTTGAGAGTTATTTATTTCTTAATTCTATGCATATAATATAAATACAGATATATATTTCTCTCCGTCATTGGATCTTGACGACAGTGGTGGCCTGTATGATACATTGAGAGAAATGATGAAGGATATGTTTTTACAAGCAACAATGTTCCCGAGAATTGATCCAATTGTTCCGATTGCTACTTACGAAGGTAGGTAAATAAAAGAGAAATACTCTGACACTAATTTGTATAGAAGCAATATAATTAGGTATTTATGTAAAGATTTGGATCTTATTTACCGAGTCACTGAATCCAATAATTTAGTGATTGCTTTTTCTCATTCTTCACATGTCTTATAATAATCAGTTTTAGCTACTGATGAGATAATTCACCTGGTACAAAAGAAAGAAAGAAAGAAAAACTGTATTCGCCAATAGTGTCACAGACAAAATATGGGTACACATGTAATAGACTAAGAGATAACTGCAATTTTGGTAACCATCGCCAGAAAGGCTGATTCAGTGTTAGATGGATGTAGAGCTCTCCACTGATCTCAAAAGTGGCAGTCTGCCTGCATTTGGATGGCCCTTTCGCTAAATATGGCCGTTCAAAGACGGTTTATTGTTACCAAAAATGAACGATAATTAGAAAAGCTGATTCTTGTACAGTATTAAAGTATGCGCAGTACCTATGTAAACAGCGTAAAAACTGACGCATTTGGATGGGACTTTTTCTAGATATCAGCTTTCAAAGACGTTATAAAATATACTTACTATGCGTTCCTGTAAAAAAATATTAGCAATAACTTTGTCGCCGTTGATCGCTATTAAAAATTATTAACAGCAATCAACGGGACGACTTAATAATTGCTAATATTTTTTTACGGGAACGCATAGTAAGTATAGGTTATAACGTCTTTGAAAGCTGATATCTAGAAAAAGTCCCATCCAAATGCGTCAGTTTTTACGCTGTTTACATAGGTACTGCGCATACTTTAATACTGTACAAGAATCAGCTTTTCTAATTATCGTTCATTTTTGGTAACAATAAACCGTCTTTGAACGGCCATATTTAGCGAAAGGGCCATCCAAATGCAGGCAGACTGCAACTTTTGTGATCAGTGGAGAGCTCAACATCCACCTAACACTGAATCAGCTTTTCTGTCGATGGTTACCAAAAGTGCAGTTATCTCCTATAATATAACATTTTCGTCTGTGACACCACCCAGAATGGTTGTAGGTACAGCTCAGCGTTATGCACTGCATTGTATGCCAGGCGCTGGTTTTCAGCTATGACAAAAATTAATATAAACAATACAAAAATTAAATTTATACATAATTAATACACATATTTACGTTATATATACATTGGTATTATACAGCTTTTATTTGGGTATTATACTTACCTATATCAAATGATTTACAGATGATATAAGGAACGAAGGTGCAATGATAGATCTGTACCACGATATACTAAACAGGGTTGAGAATAGTATCAACGATGTCGTACAGTATGCCTCGGTATGTTCCATTATTTTTGTATAGTAGTCTAGGCAACGCGGATTCGTTGTATGGAAACCCCCGCATTAAATCCTCAGTCGTTGAAATTTGGCAGGGTTGTAGTATGTTATGAACCAAAACTTATACAAACATATTCAAAAAAAAAAACCATGTGGAAGTTAGGTTTTTATACCTAAAACTTAATATTTATGACTGAATATTTTCTCGATTTCTTTTTAAAATAATATTAGGTAGTATATTTACACTCAAAACCGAAATATCAAATGAAATAATCATGCAGAACATCGATATTTAAACCGATTTTATTATCAGCCGAGCGATCGCGTAACTTCTGCATCAATCATTGTTACAGTATCAATTGTTGTAATTGGCTGAATTTATGGCATTCTTGCTGCGTCAATGGATTAAGTCCAATAGTGGAAGAGTGTTAACCAATCAGAGGTGATTGCGATGTATCAATGATTGATGCAGAAGTTACGCGATCGCTCGGCAGACCTAAACTGCTTTTTCGCGATAATGTGCCGTCCTGCTTTGACAATTGGGTATAGCATAATAACCCTTACTTCCTTTATGATTTTTTATTGGATATTTATAATACACGTTTAAATCATGATACTTTATCATACTGTAAAGTTTCGTCGGCTGAGGAATTATTGTTGGGGTCTACTAGCTTTATTGCCTTAGCTTTTTATAAGTATATTTTCGAGCTTTGAATTAATATTTTCACATTTAAGACGATAAAAATGATTAAGTCTGGTCGTTAGGTCTGTAGGCAAAACAGGTGTTGAATGCTTGAACTTGGGTTAGATTATCTAGATTCTAGATCGTCTAATGAAGCTGTTATTTGTAGCGAAAAGGCGAGTGACTAGTTTTGCTTTTGACTCGTACCTACCTACACCGAAAATAGGTTCACTATAATGGTTTCTCTTTGACAGAAATATGAAAAATATGCGCCCCTATGGCTCGAAGACAGGCAGGAAGTGTTGGCGGGGTTTATGAAGTATGGACGTGTGATACCTCCCGAAGAGTTTGACAAGTATCGTTATGAGAATGGCAGTGACCCACCAGAAGCCAAACCAAAACTTGAACAATACCAACAGGAGGTAGATATTTGTAGATGTTCTATTGTGTATAAAATTACTGTTCTGCTAGACATGATACTTGACCATGATCAGTTTGCCGAATCACAGACTTATACTTGTAAAGTTTCCTTCTATCTTTCTTCTAACGTTTCTTTATGTCATTTGCTGACCATTCATGTTAATGTCTATCTGTATATTTTTGTAGTTCGTGTATATTATTATTTACCACGAATGATCTAGTTCTTGAGGGTAATGTGACATTTATTGATTTATTTTGTAATTTTCCCCCTAGGGAAATTATTCCTAATTTTCTATGTCAATTGCAGATCGAAAAATACAATACTTTATACAACGAAGTATCAAGCCTACCAAGTGAATATCTCTGCAACGGTTGGTTGAAACTCGATCTGAAGCGTCTCAACCAGGCGATCATGAATATTATATGCAAGTGGAGTAATCTTTACAAGCAGAATCTTAAGGATCATGTGCAGACGAGGTGTGTATATTAATTGCAAGCGTTGTTGAAGTCCTCTAACCTGGCCCTCTATGCACTAAGCGTAGTTTAGCTAGTGGTTACATTGCAATCATATTGAGCGTTCAAATCACTTTAATGGCAAAATAAAATGAACCTTAACTGTTTTGATTTAGAGCTCAATTCGATATCAAGAGCAGCGCTCCAAACGATACATTTCGAAATTAAAATTGATTGTGACTAAATAAAGAGATAATGGAAAAGATTCTAAATACAGTCGTGAAATCTGTAATTTTTATTTGTGATATTTACAGCCTTGACGATTTAGAGAAATTCATTGCCTACGCAACAAAAGAGTTGACTGTTGAGCTAGGAGAGGACGATTATGAGGGTCTGCTGAAGGTCATGGGCGTACTCAATGAAGTGAAGGCCAAAGCTGACGCCGGTACTGAGATGATGTTCGAGCCACTGCGGGACATTATCTACGTGCTCAAGGAATACGGCGTTGAATTTCCCGAGGAGACTTACGAGCAGGTAAAGTTTGGTGTAGATAAAAAGAACAATTAGTTCTTAGAACGAATATCAATCGTAATGACAAATGTATAAATTTTGAAATAACACACATCGTTTATGGTTTATGCTTCCGTCTGGACAAAAGCCGTACTCGGAAGATCATCAATATTCGGTATATACTTTGGTAAGAGTTATATACATCTAGTTGTTTTTCAACGTTATAAGTTAACTTTATTAAATGTTGGACCTGATAACTAATTGAGATTGAATATATTTTTTGTTTATTTATATTTACCTGATGGGATTTGCCATCACCATATTAATAATTAATAGCGCAGTAAAGCAAAATTCTAATATTTTGCACATACTAACCTGGATATAGACTCCACCATCAAAAGCACAGTCTACCAATAAAACACTTACATGGGTAAAAATTTGTGCTCCATCGACTGTGGGACGTATTTTCAAAAAACTTGCTCCCATACGTTATAGAAATGTTTGTGCAAAAGAATCGGTTTGAGCTTAACGTTGATAAAATTGACGTTCTCGGCACTTGAGTGAAAGGTTTTAGTACAGTTACTACGTAGTACGTACAAAAGGTAGGTCGTAGGTAGCTTTGAAACATACCTAATATGTATGATAGCTAGTTCGTAGGTCGTTTTGAAACATTCTTAGGAAAGCTAGCAGATAACGGTTAAGACAAACGGTTTTGTTTCAACCAGTTGGACGTTCTCCCGGAGAAATGGCGCAACCTCGTGAAGTTAGCGACGGTGATGAAGAACGAAGTTGCTCCTATGCAAGCTGCACAGGCCGCCCTCATAGCGAAGCGTGTCGCACTTGTCAATCTACGCATCACTATGTACAGAGACCAGTTTGGACAAAAGGATGTTAGTTTTATTCTCACACCATATATAAATAGTTTTATTAATGCTTCTTTGAAGACTCTTGGGATATGAAGTAGCTAACTTAACCTCACCTAACTTGCAATAAGTAAGACCAATGAACCAACAAATACCTACACATTGTTGCATACTTATTATAAAGTACTACATGATGCCCGATGTATTGAGGGAAACAGAATAGAAGAAACTTTACAGTCCGCGAGTTGGAACTGGAAGCTGAGCTTTGTATTTGTGTGAGTTTTATCAAAAGAAGAAGTACCCACCATTACAAAATGTGCGCAGGACGCGCGGTTTTTCATTCTATACTATGGATGTGCACACTCACATAAGTGCAAAGCTTACGCCTCGCGCACTGCAATATAGTTAATACGTGAGAAACTACCCACACTTGGAGTGTTGGTAGTTTCTCACGTATAAATCTTTAAATACTATAATTCGTATCATATTATGCAGATATTCTATGAAAGATGCAAAGAACCCTACAGACAAATAGACAAAATCCATCAAGAGCTCGGTCAATTTGAAGACGTAGTGAAAACCTTGAAGAAATCTAGTAGTCTCTTTGACATTCAACCACCGGATGAGAAGAATCTCAAGCAGTGTAGACGTGAATTGAAGCTTGCGAAGGTAATAATCTATTCATATAAAAAGACTTGAATTAAACAGGCTAACTGACTGCCTATGCCATTTATTATGATGCGGTCGGAAAGGATTTTAAAAATTCCTTAAGAATGAAATGAAAATAGCAACTGCCGAGTATCTTGCCGGTTTTTCTCAGTAGAATTTCCGAACCGGTGGTAGAGTGCTGATAATGGCACAGTGGTTCGCCCCGAACTGAGACCTCGCGGTATACATAAACTTGCACAGAGCGCCATCTATTGACATCATTGTGAAGTTCTGTTAAAAATATTGAAGCTCATTAAAAATTAAATAATTTCGTTTCCTTATAATATTTATCAGGATAAATATTATTTTATACAGGATATATTATAGATACAGGATATAATTCAAATAATTGATAAGTTTTAGGCTCAGCCCTTGAGAAAATTAAGAGTTCTGAGGTCAACTTTGGACGTTTATAGAAAATCGCCACTTTGAAAGCCCACCATTTCGTCAATTTTAGGGGAAAAATTAAAAAAAATATATTTTTGGACTCTATTAATTATCTTTAAAATGATATACCTACCGCAACTCTATGTAACGCTATAAAAAATATTTTACTTCGCATTCGCTTCTATGAGAGCCCCCCTGAAATAAAGATTTTTATAACTTTTTATGCCATATTAGGCGGGAGGCCATCGGTTTACATATTATATTTAAATTTGAAGTAATTACGTTCAGTAATTCAGAAGCTATAAAGCTCTGACAGACGGATGGACGGACGGACGGACGGAGGGACGGACGAGCAAGTGCAAATTCACTCAAGTAGACTCAGAGACCTTCGCTTCGCTCGGTCAAATATTTCATTTCATTACATTCCATACATTAAAATCTCTCTCAGAGAAACACTCATTTTATCATTCACTCAAGTTATCGATGTTTGAGATGTATCTTTGTCTACGTTTCCACCTCCAATTTGTGAGTCCTATGTTTGTCAACGTTTCTGCAACATCATACGTATTTACACTAGGTCACACATTCATCAAAGACCAGAGGTCTTTAGAGTCAAGTTGTCATTCATGATACAATTATTGTTGGTGAAAATAAAAATTACTGCATTGTAGCAACTTTGGGATTACTATAACCTGGTGATGGGTACAATAGAGTTCTGGAAGAAATCTCCATGGAAGAAGATCGATGCTGATGGGATGGACCAAGAGTGCAAACGTTTTACGAAAGATCTCCGACAGTTGGATAAGGAAATGAGAACATGGTAAAAATCTTAATCATAAAATATGACATAATTATTAATTAGAATATTATGGCTATAGTAATAATGAAAATGTTCACTAATTAAGACACGTAAAATTTTGAACCTTGCTATTTATTTCTATATTTGTTTCTTTGCTATTTGTTTGCTTTTGCCTCATTCTCGAACAAACTTTCGTTACTATGTCGTCATAGTTCCTCATTTGTGATCTTTAGCGATTTAGTATTAAATAGCAACCGAAGACAAATGAAGACTTGGAAAATGATGTCGCCAGTTTTAATAATACCTTGGTATGAAATTTTAGGGAACCCTACCTTACCATAGAAGCAACAATTAAGAACTTGATGACTTCCCTACGTGCTGTGACTGATCTGCAGAATCCTGCAATCAAAGACAGACATTGGGTTGAGTTGATGATGGCCACGAAGGTAAGCATTATAACGGTTGTTATACATATTATACACCAGTTGCAAAAAGAGGATATCGCCTTGATATGTAACTTTTGTGGTAACGTAGCTCCTAAATATCAAACCGTGAGAACTGATAGCTTGGTTCTCCTGCGTTTAGTTTTATTTAAATCATTTCAGTAAGAATTTGAATGGGGAATCATTAATATTGGTTTATTCGGATCTGCTATGCCACATATCGAGTTTTATACTTCGTCATCCGTCATATTATACTCTTTAGTTCGCACAATAGTTTTTATTAATATGTTCTTGTCATTTTGCATGTAGCAAGCTGCACATTCCTTCATCATGACCATCGAAACAAATCATCGTTGTTCCAAGTCATTTTCAATAAAGTACAACCTGCAAAGTCGAGTTTCTTTCACTGAAATTTTAGATGAATTCAAATCATTAGAAGATTTAGCTAGCACATTAGATGATAACGTAGCAAATAATGAAGCTGAAAATGTGAAAGAAGCAAAATATATGGACTATAAAAGATATCTTCAATTGCAAGACTTTAGAAGACCAAAGTTGCAAGAATGCGCAATGCAATATAGCAATAAGTTCGCAAAGTTGAACAGATCGTATACCTTGCAAGAAATAAAGAACAACGGACTGCAAATAGCTCCAACAGCAGGAAAATTGCAATCACTCTCACTAAATCATACATTTATCTTATCAGAATTCATTTTGTAAATATAATTTAAATTACGTTCCTAGTTATAAGAAGTAAAATGTAATAAGTTTATTGTAGAAGTTATATTATAAACTGTAAATGTTGTGTAGAAAGATAAGGCAACAGGGAAAACCCGAATAATACAGGTAAGAATACTTTTAATTAAATTTGGTGATGAATGTTTCATTTGTCTTGAAAACTTTATGAACTATTTGTGACCACAAAACTATGATGGAGACAGAAAACGCTACTAACTTTTCAAATAATAAAAGGAATGGTTACGTAAGCGATGCGAATTTCCTTTTTTATTTTATATTTAATTATTTAAATATATAAAAAACATTTACTGTGGTTTATTATAACCATTTATTTATATTAATATATATAAACATTTATTGTCTATGGTTAAAATAGTGTCATTTTAAAAAGAACACTAATAAACGCTCGTGGCTGCCATCGCCCCTTCAGCCTGAAATTTTCCCCAAAAGCAGTCTTATCATTTTAAAACCATCCCATAAAGGTTATGTATTTTTAGGTCAAATTCAATATCACTGATGATACAACGCTAGCAGATTTACTGGCACTGAACCTCCACAAATATGAGGAAGAGGTCAAAACTATTGTCGACAAGTCCGTTAAGGAAGCTGCAATGGAGAAAACTCTTAAGTAAATATCCCGCTAATAATAAGTAGATTTTATAAAAATATTATGGTTAAAAAAAAATATTTGTGATAATTCCATGGTGTTAAAATGAAATTAAGATGAAGAAATATACAGCACTAATGAGATAATGAAAGTAAATCTAAATAACGCTTACTTCAATTTTAGGGAGTTGGAGGCAACTTGGGCAGTGATGGAATTCGAGTATACATCCCATGACAGAACTGGCGTTAAGTTGCCAAAGGCGAGCGAAGAGCTTGTTGAGGTCCTTGAAGATAATCAGGTGATTCAAGTTCTGCTCTAAAGCCACTGACAAGATTATGATAGGAGTTCCTAATTAACGTTTTTTCTCATTTAGCTTTTATAGCCATTTATTACTTTTTAAACTCGATCATCAAACTCAGTAAGAACTAAGAAAGCGTTTTCAATTTATTTTCTAGAACCAAGTCCAGACTATGATGTCATCGAAGTTTATTGCCTTCTACGAGGAAGAAGTAACTGCATGGCAAAAGAAGCTTGGCACTGCAGACGCGGTAATCGCGATATGGTTTGAAGTGCAACGCAAATGGCAGTACTTGGAGAGTATATTTGTTGGCTCAGATGACATTCGATCTCAGTTACCTGAAGATTCTAAGAGATTTGATAATGTTGATAAGACTTTTAAGGTATCTAATTATTTACTTTTATTTGGTCAGACATAGTTCAAAAATCAAAATGGATAAAACCTAATAACAAATTGGTGAATTTTTCAAGGAATTGCTGAAAGATATAGCAGTTACGCCTAATGTCATTCAAGCAACAAATAAGCCGGGGCTGCTAAATAAGCTGGAAGAACTAATGGCAGCGCTTAATCTATGCGAGAAAGCGCTCAACGATTATTTGGAGACGAAACGCTTGGCGTATCCACGGTTTTACTTCGTATCCTCGGCTGATTTGCTTGGTGACTATTTCGTTTTGCCTAACTAAATGAATCATGAAAATAATGTGGATATTTTTAAGTCTCGAAAATAAAGATTGACCTCATCTATCTCATTGATTTGATCTCGTGATCAATTTGGTGTGACTCCATGACGTGTTCTTCATTCTTAACTTACTACGAATAAGGTTAATAAAATAAACTGACCGATACACTTCAATTGTTGTTGGCTAGTAAAAGAGCTCAGCAAATAAAACGAATACTTCAATTTCATATTGACAATGTTATCCGGTTAGGTCCTGTCTAGTATTACAGATCGAACCTTCTAAAATCTGATTAAGGAATCAATTTCTCTCTTGTCAGTATTTTCTTTAAAATCTTTGTTTTAATTTCAGATATTTTGTCCAACGGGAACAATCCACCAGCAGTGTGTCGGCATCTGTCCAAGTTGTATGACAACTTGGCTAAACTGGTGTTTGTAAAGCCAGGCAGCAAGCATGCATTTGAGATGATATCTAAAGAGAACGAAGAACACGTGCCATTTAAGGCTCCCTGTTGCGATTGCTCTGGAAAGGTATGGAATTAAGATAATGACCAGAAGAGGAAAGTAGTAAAAGAAAAATAGTGATCTTCTACCTTTCAAAATAAATTCAAATTATGTATAGACACGTATTCTGGACACAGGGCCTTCCAAGCGTGGATTACTGCGCACGGTTCTTCACCTTATGTTCTTCCTCATATATCTACTTCCCACCACCTCCTAATGGAGATACTGGACCTGGATACCTGTGAATTTCAAATAGAAACTGAAACAATTACGAAATAATTCGTGCATATCTTGAGGCTTATGCTGGCCAATGTACCAGACTTGGTTTTTTCTCTTCGTATTCCCTCATAAGTCTTAACATCAGCAACGTTCTCTGTCAAGGATTAAGTATTTAATAAAATCTGTTTGGTCCAGGTCGAAATATGGCTGAACCGAGTAACAGATTGCATGCGTTACACATTACGCGATATATTCGAGCACAGCGTGAAGTCTTATGAGGACAAACCTCGTGATGAATGGGTATTCGATTGGCCAGCTCAGCCGGCACTGGTCGGTACGCAGATCTGGTGGACTACGGAGACTAACCAGGCTTTTGAAAAGCTTGAAGAGGGTAAGACACAAATGGATTTAATTTGCTTGTTACAATGGTTGACATAGTAGTTCGGATTTTTCGATGAGTTAATAAATGTGTTGAAAGATAATTTTAAAGGGGGATATTGTATGCACCTTTTTATTAGGCTTAGGAATATTATTTAGAAAACTGCTGACGTTTCCTGAATCCTGATATGTGGTGAGGCTCTGTCAACGACGCCAAGTTGTCATAAAGTTGTCGACGTGACAATAATTAATGTTTAACAATAAACAGGTTACGAAAACGCTCTCAAAGATTATCAGAAGAAACAAATTGCCCAGCTCAACGCGTTGATTGTGTTACTATTGGGTGATTTGACCGTTGGCGATCGCCAGAAGATTATGACTATTTGTACTATTGACGTACATTCAAGGGATGTTGTGGCCAAACTTATTGTTGCTAAAGTGGAAACTTCCGCTGCTTTCCAATGGCAAAGTCAGTTGAGGTAAGGGACCTGTAGAAACTTACTAGTAGTTTCTGAAATCATACACACGGTTTCCTGGGAAAGCGGTGCATAGCAATCACATGCGCCGAGTCCTGATACTAAAACAAGACGGCATGCTGGCTTTTGATTTTTTTAATCTAGCTGAATAATCTCATTATCTATATTCTGGCATAGTTGCAAAGGAATAATTTTTGGAAATATTTCGATTAACAATGCCAAGTAAAGTTCTGGTTATTTTCATAGATTTTGTCTAATTTAGGCACCGATGGGACTTGAAGGCGAACAATTGTTTTGCAAATATTTGCGACGCCCAATTTCTCTACGATTATGAATACTTGGGCAATACACCGCGTCTTGTGATCACACCGTTGACGGACAGATGCTATATAACCCTTACTCAGGTAGGCTCACTTTACAAATAATGCTGATAGCTAGTAAGTGTAGTTTTGGCCTCACTTCTTGAACGGCCATAAAAAGCTACAAGATATTAGAAGCTATAAAATTTGCTTTAAGTCAAAATTTGGGACCAGCCCCCCGAAACGTATTTAAATCCGACCTGTTTATGGAGTCTCATAGATCACACGTCAAAAAGCGTGTTTGAGCCCCTAAAACAGTTTGAGTAATACGTTTTAAGCTGTCAAATGATTACGATTTGCTTAGACAATTTAGCCTAGGATTTGATGTAAGATCCATTGTAGAGTCTTCATTTGGTGATGGGTGGAGCTCCGGCAGGACCAGCCGGGACGGGTAAGACGGAAACTACAAAGGATTTGGGCAGAGCTTTGGGTATCATGGTCTACGTGTTCAACTGCTCCGAACAAATGGACTACAAGTCTTGCGGGAATATTTACAAGGGTTTGTATTTTTTATTCATGCATTTTTTGAGTCATGCATTTTATTGAAATCACCATTAGTCCATAATATAATACTCATACTCAATTCACTACGGAGTATACAACGAATATTCTTCGATTTTGTGTACTCATTTGCTCCTAGGAGTTTTATTCTATCAGGATTTGTTAATTAGCTGTCTACGATGAAGTGCAAACTCTAATTACTGGTTACAAAATAAAACAAGCTCCAGTCATAAAAACCTCAATCGACGGTAAAACACCAAACCCGACCCAAGTGCTGGACATAAATCTATATCATGCTGTCAGAACACAATCATTTGCCGCTTGTGTCCAGTGGCTCTTAACTCTTCTCTTTACCTATTATATTGTCACTTAGTAGAGGTGTCTCCTAACACTGCCTCTTCCGGTGCGAGGTTGCTATTTTAAGCAACATGGGACCACAATAATTAGGCAACAGTATCCGCTGGTATAATTTTAAAACTGCGCAGGATTGGCTCAAACTGGTGCTTGGGGATGCTTTGATGAGTTCAATCGGATCTCAGTCGAAGTGCTCTCAGTAGTGTCAGTGCAAGTAAAGAGTGTCCTCGACGCGATTAAGGCAAAGAAAAAGAAGTTTGACTTCATGGGAGAGTTTATTACTCTAATTCCCACCATTGGAATGTTTATCACGATGAATCCTGGATACGCTGGGAGGACTGAGTTACCTGAAAATCTAAAAGCTCTGTTTAGGTAAGTAGTCCAGAAAAGTTTAATATATATTATCCTTTGCGGCAAAACGTATAGCATAAAAACGAGGCTTTTAAATCGTAACAATGATCAGACTGTCTTTTATATGTGAGATATTGAAATAGGTCCTTCTCACAAGTTCTAAAATAACCTTTAACGTGTTCTCTAGGCCTTGTGCAATGGTAGTGCCAGATTTCGAGCTGATTTGCGAAATCATGTTGGTAGCAGAAGGCTTCCAGGACGCACGTCTGCTTGCGCGAAAGTTCATCACCCTGTACACTCTGTGTAAAGAACTGCTGTCCAAACAAGACCATTACGATTGGGGCTTGAGAGCTATCAAATCTGTGCTTGTCGTCGCTGGTTCTTTGAAGGTAACATTTTCTTGATAATATTATCTACAATTATATATTACTAGTGGGCCCGGCAGACGTTGTCCTGCCTTGAAGGTAGAACCCGATTGCAGCGCCCCCTATCGGGTCCAATTGTGTATATAAACCATCCCAGGACCCACACAAACACACTCAAAAAATTCCATCTAAATCGGCCCAGCCGTTCTCGGGTTTTAGCGAGACAAACGAACAGCAATTGATTTTTATGTATTAAAGAGATAGAGATAGAAGTTGACATCCCATTATTGGATTGAAAATGAAAGGGTTTTTTTATATCTCCGTAGTATCTACTGTAGATGAATAGCATGGCCCTCAAATTGTATTAAAGTATGTATGCTTTTAACGTTTTGGCAGATCTTAATTTTTACAAGGGAAGACCCCCTATCCTTGGTCATTCCATGGATATGGACATAAATTGAAAGAATCGCCAATTCTAAGGGTTTTAAAGAATACTATTTCCATTTTCGTAGAGAGGCGATCGTTTAAGGCCAGAAGACCAAGTGTTAATGAGAGCCTTGAGAGATTTCAACATACCAAAGATAGTAACAGACGATATGCCGGTGTTCATGGGCTTGATAGGAGATTTGTTCCCCGCCCTCGATGTACCCAGGAAGAGAGATTTTGAGTTTGAAAAGCGACTGGTAGAAGGCGCTATATCAATGAAACTTCAGCCCGAACCAGGATTTATTTTGAAGGTTAGTTTTTTGTCTGCAGAACTACATCTAGATAGAAATTAGAATCTAGAAGATATACTTAGTCGGTGAAGTTTGCAATTTACACTGCGTGCTGGTACTGGACTGTGCTGTCGTTTAGCATTTATATTCAACTGCACGTTATCGGCTCAGAACCTGCAATTTTGCAGTGTACTTACCTGCGTTGGGCCTAGCAGGCATAAGGCGCACTTTCAGATCATAGGCGTCTTTCTTGACAACAACTTATACTAAGCTTTATTTTCTTTTGCTAAAGGGCGGAGCGGCGGCAAGCGCGGTACGCAGAAAAATGCCTCGACTCCACTTGATGCCGCGCCGTCTACTTGTGCAATAATATGTGCAGCTTTGTGATTGCATTTATCTGTACTATCTTTACTCAAAGAATTTTTTTTCTAGATGGTCCAACTAGTGGAACTATTCGCTGTGCGGCATTCTGTATTCATCGACGGATTCGCAGGCACCGGCAAGTCTATGGTCTGGCAGTGCCTCAACAAAACATACCAAATGCTGAAAATGAAACCGTATTACAACGACCTTGATCCAAAAGCTGTTACCAACGATGAGTTGTTCGGTATGTTCCGGTTTACTAATCCATTAAAGGTTCTAACACAACTAAATTCACCAAACTAATAATAATTAAATAACTAAGACACAGAGGTTCTTATTGAAATATTCATGCTACACAAAGTTATAGATTGATAATTTCTACGAAATTCACGCTCAATCTGATAACTATTAAAATAAATTATGTACTTCGCCTTCATCGAACAATCATGGCGTCGCTAACTAATGAAATAGATTTTAGATAATGATACAAAACAAAACAAGCGCCAACTTTTGTAAATTAAAATTAAAATAACGTATAAATTAATAAAAACGTTTGCACAAAGTTTGGTCTGTACAAACGTAAAGTCTAGACAAACAGTTTGTGCAAGATTTTTTTGTACCGTGTGGACCGGCTATTACACAGTCACAAAACACTACAGGTATAATCAATCCAGCAACTAGAGAGTGGAAAGACGGTCTATTCTCGACTATTATGCGTGACATGGCCAACATGCCAGGCGATGGTCCCAAGTGGATCGTGCTCGATGGCGATATCGATCCGATGTGGATCGAGAGCTTGAATACTTTGATGGATGACAATAAGGTTAGATAGTTTTTCATCTTTTTGGTTGGTCCTGAATTCGATTTAATTGCTACAGTATTCTTAATGAAAGAACAAGAAGTTTAATTTGCTGTGATCTGCCACAATAGGTAAATCTATGTGGTACAATGTGTATCTTAGACTGGTAGCTTGCGATATTCACCACAACAGACAAATCTTTCTAATAATTCTAAACGTACTTTTCACTCTGAAACCGGAGCATCTTCAGGAGATGTTGACTCGACAATGCACGATTGTATTTACAATCAAGATACACATTGTACCACATAGATTTACCTACTGTGGCGGATTATAGCGAATTAAATTTCTAGTTCTTTAATTACCATGGACTTCCGCAAAGTAACGCCTGCTTCTATCCAATACAGTATTCTCAAATATAATATTGTTATAGGTACTCACGTTAGCCAGTAATGAACGTATAGCTCTAACAAAGTCAATGAGGTTGCTGTTTGAAATAGCGACGCTGAGGACCGCAACGCCCGCCACAGTGTCTCGCGCTGGAATCTTGTACATCAATCCGCAAGATTTAGGATGGAATCCGTAAGTGATCATGTTGGCCATATAGCATAATTATTGTATTTCAGTGAACATAATATTGTTTAAGTTTATGTGTTTGCTGGTTTTCTTCTTCCGTTGACGCTCTTTTCAATGTCTTCTGGTTTATATGCTCGTGCTATCGATTTACCAACTAAGGATACAACATTACCTACAAATTAATACTCAAAAAGCGTCCACAATCGCTTATACAAACACAGCTATAGATAATATACACTGAGACACCAAACGGTTCACAAAAACCAACCATATAGCTTTATATTTAGGGTTCTTCGACACATACGACATTTTGTCGCCTAGTGTACTCATGCGCGACAGAGGCGAAAATTGTTCATAATATCTATTTGTGCACAATTATTGACCGTGCCGTTTTTTGCGTTTCGATGGTGCGTCTAAGGTATTGGTAAGTCAATGGCTCGTGCTAATAAATCAATCGACTACGATAATTATGAACTACAACACAATGATGTGTTTATAGGTGTCCTTTACCAACACTTTCTGTCCCAGATTTGTAGCATCATGGATAGACACGACCCGCGACGATGAATCAGAAAAGGCGATGTTGACAGTGATGTTCGACAAATACATTCCATCGTTGTTGGAGTCTTGTAAGAAGTACAAGCGAATAACGCCGCTGAGCGAGTTGCAGCAGATACAGCTGACATGCTATTTGCTGGAGTGTTTCCTCAATAAGTCTTTACTGCCCAGTGACTGTCCAAAGGAATGGTAAGAAAACAACTGACATTTTATTTATTTATTAGACACACAGATTATGACATTATAAATGTAAAAATGATATACAGCCATGAGATACAAACTAGTCACTCTCCAATAAAAGTGTGTACAAAAGTAGCCAAAATAATATAAGTAACGGACGTGTCTGCGTGACGATTACTTAAATGATAAATGTTATGATTTATTTATTTCACGTAGGAAAACTTGTGTCACTTATGATACGTCAAGACTCTACCACCGGTTCGGAAAACTGATTCTACTGAAAAAAAACGGGAAGAAACTCAGCAGTTGCTCTTTTCTTAAAAAGAAAAATGTTACAATAAGCAAACAATACACAACACAATAAGAAATTAGATCATGGCTTAACTTTTGCGAGTATTGAACGTACTATACTACGTGGCTCGCGGATTTAAAAAAAATATTTAAAAAGACCTTGTAATTTGAAGAAGTACCCAGCGTCATGTTATTTTGCTGCTTTTACGTAAGGGTTTCCTTGATCGCTCTAAATTAAGCAATGAGAAAATTATATCATAACATGTTAATGTTAATAATCGACATGTTAATTTCGGCAGTTCACTTTAAATTGTTTGCTTTTCAAATTCTGTCAAAACCTTCCATTCCAATTAAAACGTCCGTATTCAATACAATTTATAAGTCAAGGTAGTTTATTGAATTACTTAATTAGACGATAGTGCTTCACTCAATTTCTCCCCCAAAGGTACGAGACCTACTTCGTATTCTGTATCGTCTGGGGCTTCGGCTCGGGTCTCTTCCAAGACCAGCTCGTCGATTGGAGGAACGAGTTCAGCAAGTGGTTCTGCAATGAGTTCAAACAGATCAAGTTCCCGTCTACCGGCAACGTGTTCGGTTTCTTCATAGACCCCGAAACGAAAAAATTCTTGCCGTGGTCCGAACGTGTTGAGGCGTTTGAGTTGGACCCGGATATACCACTACAGGTAAGAGAAGTAATACTGCCATACTCCTAAGTTAGCTCGCTACCAGTTTGAACTGCATTATAACTTTGGTACTTGATACTTGATAGTCTGTTTATGTTATTTCTCATTATTCAACACTTACATTTTTAATATTATATCAGTTAAAGACAGACACAGACCTCTCAATAAATGAGCAATGATGAGGCAATGATGAGCAATTATCTAGGCAGTGGCGTGCACTGATTCGAAGGTAGGCATTAGTTATGTACTCGTAGATACCTATTTTCAGGTAGGCTTTAATGAAAAATAAGCATTGAAGTTTTTTAGCTAAGGTTTAAGCGGTGTTTTTATGCCTCTATGTTATGCACGCAACTGGGTCTCGGTTGGAACGCGCTGGCCTATACCCCATTCACTCTTACCTGAAATTATACGAAGCAGGAAAGACGGACGCCAATGGACGGAAACGGGTTACCTAGAATAGAAGGGCATAATAATTTTATTGTAACTAAAAATACCCTTGGCCATTTCAGTCATGTCTAGTATCAACTTCCGAGACGACTCGTATCCGCTTCTTCATGGACCTGCTGATCGCAAAGCAGAAGCCAGTGATGCTGGTGGGCAGCGCGGGCAGCGGCAAGACGGTCAGCGTCGCGGCCAAGCTAAACGCACTGTCCGACAATTACGCCATCACTAATGTGCCGCTCAACTTCTACACCACATCAGGTATATCTAGCATCAACCCCTGCGACGACTCGTATCCGCTTCTTCATGGACCTGCTGATCGCGAAGCAGAAGCCAGTGATGCGATTTGATGTGATGATAATGATGACGCTGATGATAATGATACATTTTATAGGGCAAAAGCCATGAATTCATAAAATCACTTAAATTTATCACTTGATTTTTTTAAATTAGGTGAAAACTTTTCGTTAGTCAATTATTGTCTTTCAACAAACCCCTTAACTCGTTGGCAATTGGGATACCTGGAAATGATCCTGGAAACCTATAATAACTAACACAAGCGAGTCCTTTTGGTTTTTATCACCGACAACCGTAGCTTATTATTTATTCCGAAAAGTGTAATTTTTACAACTATTATAAACTTGTTTCCAACAGAGATGATCCAGAAAGTTCTAGAGAAGCCCTTAGAAAAGAAGTCGGGTCGTAGTTTCGGTCCGCCGGGCAGCAAGCTCATGATTTACTTTGTGGATGATCTAAACATGCCCGAGGTAGACACGTACGGGACGGTGCAGCCGCATACACTAATCAGACAGTTCATGGATTATCACCATTGGTAAGTAGATCCATCCACTCTAAAGTGCAATTACTTGAAAGAACAATTTTGGTATTTTATCGAAAACCTGGAATAGAAATATATCCTTAGAAATAAATTCAGGTATGCGTATTGTCTGGAGATTTTCGATGATGATGATTTCGATGATCAACCTTCCAAATACCTCATTTGGAAGGTCATCATCGTCATCATCATCATCGTCTTTGAAAAGCGTTGTCCTTTTTAGCCTTTTTGCCTTTAAAGGCACAAGGCAAGGACAACAAAAAAGGCTTTCTTGTGACTTTATTTTCAGGTATGACAGACAGAAGTTAACCCTGAAGGAAATATCGAATTGCATGTTCGTATCATGCATGAACCCGACTGCTGGGTCGTTTACAATTGATCCGAGGTTGCAGAGGCACTTCTGTACATTTGCTGTCAGGTTGGTTATGGTACATTATTCAGAAAAATAGAGTAGGTACAGAGTAGATGGCAATGAGTCCTAAAATACCACATAACCCACTGAAAATGAACTGTACATTGTTCATGTGATATGTTCGAACTTCTAAACTAGAGGTCTTATGAAAAAGTAAAAAAAAGTATGACTTTATTTTGTCGGGTACTCCACGAAAGAAATGAAACTTCTTCATAAAGTTCGTATTCGTTTCAAGAAACGTTTACGTCCTGCGTAACGTTTTACAAACACGTTGTTACTGAAATATTTGTAATGCCCGCCAAACGGGGCATGTTTTGAGGTCTCTACCTTTTATGGAGGTATTTTAAAGTACCAAATAGTAAGTGCTTTATAGCTTTATATTAATTAAAAGTACAATTTTTCACCGTAACTTCATGATAGTATGAGAAAAAACTTTCCATTCATTTTCTAGAATAGAATCCCGCGTTTATTTAGAGTGTAATTTATACGCACATGTTTTTTGTTCTTATATCTAACCTAAGATAGGATATTCATTGGAATACCCCCTCAATATCGAACTAGCATACCAATTCCTAAAATCTGATTATGGCTAGAAAGCCGATGGCAGATAACCAAAACGGAAAAAAAAAGTTTTTGTTCAGTTTCCCAGGCCTAGACGCGTGCTTCCACATCTACAAGCAGATCCTGTACCAACACTTGGCCAACCCAGCCAACAAGTTCAGCGTTCAAGTCCAACGCTACGCGGAACCACTGGTCAACTGCGCGCTGGCTCTCCACTCTAAACTCTCGTCTACCTTCCTGCCCACTGCTATCAAGTTCCACTATATATTCAACTTGAGAGATCTGTCAAATATATTCCAGGTAATATAATTAATAATCTTCCCATATTTTTTTCCTCTTCAAAGGAATAATTAGTTTGATATGGAAAAGTTTTCGTAACTTCGTAGTTTCGTACCGAGGCAAACGTCACTGAATTCTTTTACATTGCTTTTAAATGATATCATTTTTGATTGCGTTTTTTCATAAATTATACCCAGCCCAATTTTTCCAAAGAGAATCACTCAGAGATTTACGCAAATTCTCTATTTGTATGCTACTTACTTTCGTTGATTACTAGATATATTCACTAGAGGGAGAGACTAGATCTTAGATCGCAGTCTTGCCTATTTGAAACCTTCAGCACTAAATAGAGATATACACAGAAGGTGTATTATAAAAGCGCTCAACGTGGCATTCGTATGACAAAGCAGTGTGACACTCATGAGTTTGCGTTTTGACTTTCGATCTATTTTATGCTGACAAGGTATATTATTATTGACATTAAATAGCTGGCAATGTCTAAGTTAAGGCCTACACGATATCCTGTGGATGTTTGTACTTTGCAGGTCGTTGATGATAACACCGATGGTAATGATATTCTCCTTGCAGGGTATATTGTTCACAACTGGCGACGCTATAAAGCTGAACTCGGAGCTGATAAGGCTGTGGTTGCACGAAGCCACACGCGTGTATTCCGATAAGCTGATCGACTCTTCCGATAACGAGAGCTTCGCCAAACTCATCGCTGACACCATTAAGAAGAATTGTGAAGTACTACACTGCTTATGACTTGTTTAATTCTATGATTATGTTTGCCAACTATATTCAGGCACATTATCAAACATCAACGCTGACGCTGGCGTCGATCCACACAGAACTGACTGATGCAAGCAACAAATCTCAAAAGTCTACATAAGCAAATATACGAGTTGTTTTCTGTGTAATTAATGCGCGGATACACATTTTTCAATTTCATTTCAATTGATTTATCAAGACATATATAATGCTAACTGCTTAAAACATTAATTTTCTTACTTAATTTTTACAAAATCAATTTTCTTTCTTCAGGACTTCGACGAGAATGTAGTATTCGAGAAACCACTCATTTATTGCCATTTCGCTGAGGGTATCGGAGATCCTAAATATTTCCCCATCAAAGACTGGCCACATATTAAAAAGTTACTCGACGAATCACTTTCTTCCTACAACGATCTCGTTGCCACTATGAATTTTGTGCTCTTTGAGGACGCTATGTATCACATATGCAGGTAAGTGTACTATCAAAACTTATACAAAATCCGCCAAATCAGAAAAATCTGTGTGTAGAAAAATCTTAACATTCAAGCAAGCAACCATTTTTGTTACTGCTGCTTCTATCCTACATACTACAGAAGTTCATCATCTTACTCATACTCATTGCCGGTCTACTACTGGAAGCGGATATATTCTTAGGGTGAACTGCTTTTAGGCCACGCAAAATCTACATCATTTTACTTAATTCATCGAAGTCGCGAAGTCCTAAACCCAGCTACTTTGAGTGCCTCTTCATTAAACCAATCCCTTTTCGTTTTAGAATAAATCGTATTCTGGAAGCGCCACGTGGTAACGCGTTGCTAGTAGGCGTGGGGGGTTCTGGAAAGCAATCGCTGTCTCGACTTTCGGCTTTTATATCCTCACTTGAGGTCTTCCAGATTCAGTTGCGTAAGGGATACAGCATTAACGACCTTAAAGTTGATCTTGGTAAGTAAGATCTTTTAAAGCTACCTAGTGCTTTAATTTAACGTAAACCCAAGTCAGTAACTTGGAGGTTCTTTGACCTTTTCGTTTCCACCGATCTGCAAGAACATTTTGTACAATGACCACCCTGCGATTCACGAAAAAATAACTTTTTACGTCAACTACGGAGTCAGAATTTATTTTGATTTGATTTGTCCGAGGGAAAGGTACGGACAAATTAATTCAAGAAATTATGTTCTCAAAATTTTAATTAATTATACAGCTGGCCTTAACATCAAAGCGGGCCTAAAGAACATTGGCAATATGTTCTTAATGACAGACGGCCAAGTGGCTGAGGAACGTTTCCTTGTGCTCATCAATGACTTGCTGGCCTCGGGAGAAATACCTGAGTTATTCGCCGACGATGAAATCGAGAATATTATCAACGGAGTACGGGGTGAGGTATGTGGTTTATTAAAGAATTAACCGCCTTTTAGTTCATTTTGAAAAAAATTCGTCGATTATATTCTTCAAAATAATATTCTTAACGATAAGTCACAACGTGTTTATATGCTTGGTATGAAAAAAGGCTTTGCTGATATGCATTGTTCCACCACTGCGGACCACATCCTCGATAGCTCTTAATTGACAGCACATGAAGAAACACCAATAACTCAAACTCAAATGTTTTTTATTCAAATAAACTTGAGTGAATCTACCATGGGTCACACACACACTACAGCCCATTAACGTCCCACTGCTGGGCACAGGCCTCCACTCTCATAGGAGAGAGATTAACACCCTCTACCATGGGTGCTAATCTAATATTGGCTCTTAAGGAATTTTATTGACCAATAAATTTTGTAATTTTAGACAAAAGCTTCTGGTGTGCCTGATACACGCGAGAACTGCTGGAGGTTCTTCATCAATAGGGTGCGGACAATGTTGAAGGTAAGGTTATAAAATGAAGCTTTACTTCTTGTAACATAATAAAATAAATTATTATAGTTCGTGTAAAAGATTTCTTTTAAAAATGATTGAAGACTAAAATTTTCTCAATTAATGTCTTCGAATTAGTAGGAAATTATTAGTAGGAATTTTGACTTTTTGGCTGTTTTGGTATATTCAGTTCCTCAGTTCGGTTATCTAGCGAACGAAAATCGTCCTCATACTTAGTATATAAATAAAAAATAAAGGTGGTGCTATGCTTCTCCCCCGTGGGCGCGACGTTGAGAGTGCGCGCGCGCAAGTTCCCCTCCATCGTCAACTGCACCGCCATCAACTGGTTTCACGAGTGGCCGCAGGAGGCTCTGCGCTCCGTGTCCAAGCGGTTCATTGCTGAAGTGGAGGCTTTGCCGGTAAATAACGTACTCAATTATTATTTTAACCAACTGTTTAAAAAAAATAGTCGGGCATATTCCGATATAATGAATATATGAGTTCAACCGTCTTATAATGTTTAAGTTTTGTTTTGACTTTGACTTTGTAAATGTTGGTAGGTAAACTAAGAATAAAAGTTTTTTAATGTTTTGGTAACTTGTTATTAAGTAGGTACTAGCTGATACCCGCGACTTCATCCTCGTGAATTGAGGTTTTTTGGTTCCCGCGGGACCTCTTTAATTTTCCGGCATAAAAAATAGCCCATATGTTATTCCAGACTATAATCTATCCCTGTGCGAAATTTCATTCAGATCCATTCAGCCGTTCTGGCGTGATTGAGTAACAAACATCCATCCATCAATATATCCATCCATCCAAACTTTCGCATCTATACTTATAATAAAACTGTAACAGGTCCAATTCTGTACACTGAAGATATTTTGAAAATTTTTTTTGGAGGGCACTCATTATTCGATACTGAAGCCAAATCTGTAATTTTTTTCATTTTTGTCTGTCTGTCTGTCTGTCTGTCTGTCTGTCTGTCTGTCTGTCTGTCTGTCTGTCTGTATCTTGGCCGCGCATCACGCCGAAACTACAGAATGAATTCAAACGAAACTTGGCACGATTTGAGCCCATACTACGAGGTAGGACATAGGATACTTTTTATCCCGAAATTCTACCCCCGAAGGGGTGAAATAGGGGTTGAAAAATTGTATGAAAGTCCTTAATTTCTCAAGATATAGCCATGAAACTAGATATATGAGCTGCGGGTTGAAAATGGAGACATACGTGTTTCACAGTTTTTGAAAATTCGACCCCCAAAAGGGTGAAATAGGGGATGAAAGTTGGTATGAAAGTCCTTCGTTTCTCAAGATGTTTTACAAGTTATATCAACGAAACTTTTTATTTTGGCTAACGGTAAAAAATAAAGAAGTACGTATGTCACAGTTTTTCAAAATTTCACCCTCAAAGGGGTGAAATAGGGGTTGAAAGTTTGTATGAAAGTCCTTCATTTCTCAAGTTATATCGATGAAACTTGGTATACAAGCTATCGGTTAAAAATGAAGAAATACGTGTTTCACAGTTTTCGTAAATTTTACCCCCGAAGGGGTGAAATAGGGGTTGAAAGTTTGTATGAAAGTCCTTCATTTCTCAAGTTATATCGATGAAACTTGGTATATGAGCTGCGGGTTAAAAATGAAAACATACGTATTTCACAGTTTTTCAAAATTCCACCCCCAAAGGGGTGAAATAGGGGTTGAAAGTTTGTATAAAAGTCCGTCATTTCTCAAGTTATATCGATGAAACTTGGTATACAAGCTATCGGTTAAAAATGAAGAAATACGTGTTTCACAGTTTTCGTAAATTTTACCCCCGAAGGGGTGAAATAGGGGTTGAAAGTTTGTATGAAAGTCCTTCATTTCTCAAGTTATATCGATGAAACTTGGTATATGAGCTGCGGGTTAAAAATGAAAACATACGTATTTCACAGTTTTTCAAAATTCCACCCCCAAAGGGGTGAAATAGGGGTTGAAAGTTTGTATAAAAGTCCGTCATTTCTCAAGTTATTACGATGAAACTTGGTATATCCACGCGGACGAAGTCGCGGGCATCAGCTAGTTTATAATATTAGTATAGATTATGGGAAAGTGTTTCTTCATTCAAATTAGGTACACTGTACAGTTTTGAACGAATATTTATTAATTTTTAGGTGCATCTGATTGATCCAGTTGCGGCCTTCATGTCGCATGTACATCAAAGCGTGAATCAAATGTCGGCGGTGTACTTCACGAATGAGCGTCGGTACAACTATACTACGCCAAAGACTTTCCTTGAACAGATATCCTTATATTCGAGGTTATTGACGGAAAAGACAAGAAATTTGAAGATGATGATATTCAGACTCGAAAATGGTTTAGAGAAATTGGCGTCTTGTGCAGCTGATGTAGCAGTTTTAAAGGTATACAATCTAAGACCAAAATTACTTTAGATTTACCGAATATTATAATACTTCTTTCAGTAGATGATCGTAAAACACTAGTATCGTGGTAAATAAAATAAGCTTTTGTAACTGAGAATTCCCATAATGACGAGTTTCCGAATTTACTGAGCTCTATTGTCAGGTTACTTTGGCTGAACAAGAAGTCATTTTAAAAGTTAAAAATAAAGCGGCAGAAGAACTCATTGAAGTAGTAGGTGCTGAGAGTGACAAAGTCTCAAAAGAAAAAGCATTTGGTAAGTTGTCAAATCTTGAACCTCGTCCATTGCTTCTATCATCTATTAGGTACTTAATATTCCGCAGTATATATGATACTAGCTGATGCCCGCGACTTCGTCCGCGTGGATTGAGGTTTTTCGGTTCCCGCGGGAACTCTTTAATTTTCCGGGATAAAAAGTAGCCTATGTGCTATTCCAGACTATAATCTATCTCTGTGCCAAATTTCATCCAGATCCGTTCATCCGTTGGAGCGTGATTGAGTAACAAACATACATCCATACATACATCCATCCATCCAAACTTTCGCATTTATAATATTTATATGATATGATGCAAAAATTGTCGATAGAGATTTTGTCTTTTAAAAACAAAGAAAGTTATGTTTTTACTAGCCAGAATCCCTTAGAAACTACTTAAATAGAAATAGATTAATTATAATATTACAATAATCTTCTGTAGAAAATATCATATCTATTCCACATCTCTAGTAAATAACGACTGTTAAATAAAAATATAAGCATGAATGGAAATATAATAAACTAGCTGATGCCCGCGACTTCGTCCGCGTGGATTGAGGTTTTTCGGTTCCCGCGGGAACTCTTTAATTTTCCGGGATAAAAAGTAGCCTATGTGCTATTCCAGACTATAATCTATCTCTGTGCCAAATTTCATCCAGATCCGTTCATCCGTTGGAGCGTGATTGAGTAACAAACATACATCCATACATACATCCATCCATCCAAACTTTCGCATTTATAATATTTATTTGATGATAATAAAATTTTAAAAGAAACATTCTTTGATCAATTCGATTAATTAATAATAATAATCTTTTAACAGCCGCGGAAGAGGAAAAGAAAGTAAAGGTAATAGAAGAAGACGTAACGATAAAGGCAAAGATTTGCGCAGACGACTTGGCTAAGGCCGAGCCAGCTCTGATCGCAGCTCAGGAGGCCTTGAATACCCTGAATAAGAACAACTTGACTGAGTTGAAGTCCTTCGGCTCCCCACCTGATGCTGTCGTTAACGTTACAGCTGCTGTACTTGTGCTGTTTTCTAAGAAAGGCAAAATACCTAAAGATAGATCTTGGAAAGCTTGTAAGGTAAAAATCATAAACTCTTATGAGCATAAAGATACAATAATAAAATTAATCTAACATTATTCTTAGTATTCCGAACCGGGTCACGTCATTTCATAAGTGGCACAAGCTTGTAAAAAAAGTGTGTGTGCAATTCATATACTTGATATGGCAGAAGTGAAAATTCAGAAAAGTAGCCTACGAGAGAGTGAGATAAGTATAACTTGTATTCTATCTCATTCTCTCGCAGGCTAAATCGCAAGTTTGTCTCTTTTTGGTGTCGCTTTTTCGTTAAATTTTTTCGTTTCGTTGTTTTTCAAATCACAGCGATTCTAAAAAAGTTTCACATTAATAAAACGTGAAATAAATCATTTCATAACAACACCACACTAAGTGTGCTTGAAATTCAGTAATATATTTAATATTTATATTTAACTATTTTCAGCTCATGATGGCTAAAGTAGATCAATTTTTATACGATCTCGTTTACTATGACAAAGAAAACATTCATCCAGACGTTATTAAGGTATCTAAAGGCTACTTTGATAACAATTTAATTGTTGATGACTTAAATAAAATAAAGTATTTTCATTTTTTTTTATCCTCAGGCTGTTATGCCCTACATCAAGAATCCAGAATTCAACGCGGACTTCATAATGTCAAAGTCGGCTGCGGCCGCCGGGCTTTGTTCTTGGGTTATAAACATCGTAAAATTCTACGACGTGTATGTGGTGGTAGAGCCTAAACGACGGGCGCTTAATGCTGCCAACGCAGAATTACAGGCTGCGAGGGACAAGCTCGCATTCCTCACTGATCAGATTCGGGTGTGTATGGCATTTCATGACTTTAGTCTCTCTCTGCGTCGTATTCCTCATTACTGAGGGTCGCGACCCCTTTCCATTAATGAAGTAATGGTAGAAGTTTTCTTGGGATAATAATGCGGTGGGTTCCCACGTCCTTCCGCATACGAATCAACTAAGAGTATTTAAACTCTTAGGTTTTTGTAACGATTATTATCAGATGTTAGTGATCATAACCGGGACCGATGGCTTCACGTGCTCTCTTAGGTATTGAGGAAACCAAAAGGCCAAATTTGCACCTCCATATTCGGTCACCTATCCAGTTACCGACTTGGGTCAACGTTGCTTAACAATCGCAATCGACTGATATGCGTTGTCATAACTGGGCCACACGTCCCTCATGATTTTAATACTTGTTGGTAATTCGGTTATAGATGAAACTAAATTATTATTGTCATGCCCATTGAGTAATTGTCTTTTATAAATGTTCCCTGCATATAAAGAAACGATGGTAAAGTTCATATACAATCGATTATCACAAATAAGCCTACTTCTACGTTCAAAGTGAATACATATAATTTATTGCATCTTACAAACCACAAAGGAAGTAATTACTTTTTTGCAAATAAAACAGGAACTCGAAGAAAAACTTGAAGAATTGCTGAAAGCTTTCCAAGAAGCCGTTAATGAAAAAATTAAATGCCAAACAGAAGCTGATGCCACCAATGCAACCATAGATTTGGCTAACAGATTAGTTAACGGTTTAGCTTCAGAGAAAATAAGGTAGGAACAAATAAGGCGCAAGTAACAACTAACAATATAATGTCAAACAATTTTAATAAAAGGCATGCACGGCAAGGCACCAGCTAAAACCAAACATGATTAAGTGACACTCCTTTATTAATCTGTATAATCAAAAACCACACGAAGTTTTGATGTTTTACTTACTTTATTATGATGGGTATAAAATAAGGAGGAATCTCGCGTTTTGGAACGAAGTTCCTTAAGGGACGATGCGGCCCCTCCGCATCGTCTACCGTCTTACCCTAGCCGGCAAAAAACGTCCGTAACGAAAATGCGTGGAGTAAGATTTTCATGTAAATAGCTGTTTCTTTGTATATTATTATTATATATTTTTATGAATCATTGTGAATAAAATAAAAGTGTTAAGATAATTTTGTAAAGTAGTTTTAAATTTTTATCGATAAAAAAAATCATAATAAAAAATGTATACCTGAATAATTATTTTCTTTTCACCTCGACTAGAACTTGAAATTAATATTTATGTAATAAGGAACTTCATTCCTTCTGTCCCACGACACCACACGTTTTTGTGCATTTATTTTGTTGTATTCATATTGACACTCTAAAATGACATGAGTCATAAAATTTAGATGGTCAGCAACAGTGGTAAATCTGAAGGAATCTGGCGTGATGTTACCCGGAGATGTTTTACTCGTGACAGCTTTCATATCATACGTCGGCTGCTTTACGCGTCGCTACCGATTGCTGCTGATGGACGAGGATTGGGTGCCTACACTTCATAAGACTGACGTGAGTATCTATTATACTATAGCTAATGAAGTTCCTACCTTCTAGTCATTTTAAGTCACAAAATTCTGAATAGTTTGTATACGTAGTATATGTTTTGTCTTTTTAGCCTAAAATCGAAACCACAGAAGGTCTGGAACCTCTAACGATGCTAACAGACGATGCTCAAGTAGCGACATGGAACAATGAAGGGCTGCCCACAGATACAATGAGTACGGAGAACGCAACTATTCTCACTAATTCCGCAAGATGGCCGCTCATGATCGATCCGCAACTGTGCGTACAAATATTTAAAAGCGTTTTATTTTTTAAAACAGCTGGTTTTGTTTGTGGCAAAGGCTCATCCACATTTTTTTTAAATATTGTGTTCCTTCCTTTTTTCTTCCGACATGGCGATCGGAGACTGTTCTAGGTCGGTACTATGACTGGCTTTTTTATACCTTTTTCTTTTTGCCGTAAAATGTTGTTGCAAAGGAACTATGGCTCATCTACATTGCAATCGTTGAAAAGTTGCTTTACATAAAAATAAAGCATTTCTCGGAGAGCAAAAAGTTCTAAACATGTTCTGTTGCTATATAATATGTAGTTAATCTATTCATTTTCTAAACTCTTTACTTGTTCACCTCAACAAGGTAACGACAAAATCTAAAAAATAAGAAGTAGGTAAACTTAGGATACAAAACACGACATGCGAGTTTAATTATTAGATTTAATATTTTTTTCTACAGACAAGGAATAAAGTGGATAAAATCCCGGTACGGTGACGCGCTTGTAGTGATCAGACTGACACAGCGTAACTACCTGGATCGCATCGAGCGTGCAGTCAGCAATGGTGATGTGGTGCTACTTGAAAACATTGGGGAGACTGTCGATGCTGTACTGGAGCCATTGCTAGGACGTGTGCTTATTCGGAAAGGGCGAGTGCTGAAGGTAGGATATGCTACGGCAGCCAAATTATAGAAATACGTACCATTCTGTTTATGATTTAGGTCTATGTTATGTGTGTCAATAAAGACTTTCAGATATTTTATTAGTTTCTTCGAAAAAAGACATTTCTTCAAATGCTAAACGTAAACCTGTAAACCTATTCTTATTATAATTTTGCAGCCTTTATTATCTCCCAATCACTTGCGGCACTAACTAACATAAGTTACCGAGAGACCCTGAGCAGAACATTTCTGTTCTAAGACAGGTTTTACAAATCCGAAAATTTGATGAATTCTGTACTTACAGATTGGTGACAGGGAGATAGATTATCATGCAAACTTCAGGCTCTTGCTTCAGACAAAGCTAGCCAACCCTCATTATCAACCCGAAATGCAAGCGCAATGCACTTTAATAAACTTCACTGTAACACGGGACGGGTAAGATTTATTCATCAGTTAAAATCAGTTTTGTGCAATTCATCAATTTACAAACGAAACTTAGTAGAATTTAATTTCATACTCTTTTTTGGCAGCCTCGAAGAACAGCTGCTAGGAGAGGTAGTCAAATCAGAAAGACCCGATCTTGAAGCCCTTCGAGCTGGATTGACAAAGATGCAAAATGATTTCAAAATTACACTGAAAAGTTTAGAAGACGATTTGCTAAAGCGATTGTCTTCCGCTGGACCGGACATCCTCAGTGACTCAGCTTTAGTGATTAATTTGGAGACAACTAAGAAAACTGCTGCAGATATTGAAATAAAAGTCGAAGAGGGAAAGGTTACTGCCGTCAAAATTGACGAAGCACGTGAAAGATACAGGTGATTTTTCGAAAAGGATTGTACTTCGCTTGTTTGATTTGATTTGTTTGTTTTTCTTTATTTAAATTTTACAATTAAATTAAGACTCCAGCAATGTGCTTCAGTAATGCACTATGTATATATATATATTTTTAAATTATAAAACAGCGCTTAGCTGCAATCAAGCCAGCTGATAAGTGACGGCTTTGATGTTATTTGAATTTTCAAAGAGAACACGTCTTGTTCCTTTTTTTTTATTTTTTTTTATCCACTACAAGTTAGCCCTTAACTGCGATGTCACCTGATGGTAAGTGATGATGCAGTCTAAGATGGTAGCGGGCTAACCTGTTATTTCTTCTTCTTCTTCTTCTTCTTTCGATAGCTGACTTTCCGACTAGCATTTAGTCAATGTTCATTTACTTTACATAAAACTTTTATATTCTATTCCATTTGTGTCCTTGCTACACACATTTTTGCACATTGACAGACGCGCAGCAACTCGAGCTTCGATGCTATATTTCATCCTGAACGATTTGTGCAAGATCAACCCCATGTACCAGTTCTCCCTCAAAGCATACAGCGTTGTGTTCAAGGACGCACTAGTCAGGGCTGTGCCTGCTGAGGAGTTGGATGCCAGGGTTGCCAATCTGTTGGATAGCATCACGTTTGCCGTGTTCGTGTATACCAGTCGAGGATTGTTCGAGAGGGATAAACTCGTGTTCTTGTTCCTTATCACTTTGCAGGTTTGTATGATTGTTCCATTCTGGGCCTATAATGGCAACGCTTAAAGCTACATCATTCATTATTGTTGACTTTTGTGTTTTAGTATTATAATCCTTATTTTGGTAACGTTTAGGTACGTGACATCAAACTGTCATTTTAAGTAATACTTATTGCTTAAATTGCTTCAAGCGTTGGCAGTATGGCCCCAGAACTGTTCTAAGGTGAACAGTGTTAGACATAAGTGTTTGTGTCTCACTTGCAGGTATTACAAATTGAGGGTAAGGTAGATCCCAGGGAGTTGGATTTCCTGTTGAAGTATGCCGTGGCGCCCGTGAATTCCCCTTACTCGTGGCTTTCCAATAATGCGTTTGGCGGTATTGTGGCGCTCGCCAAGATGGATGCCTTCGAAAACCTTGACAAGGACATTGAAGGGGCCACGAAAAGGTAAAATAATTCTCAGATAATAAGAAGGTAAAAAAGAAGGTGTTTAAACTTTTCTCATTTCTTTTCGCTTTGAAATTATGAATGATTTAGCCCGAGCTACGAGAGTCAGACTCTGAGCTGCAGCTCTATATGAACGGTGAAATATTCACAGATTGCGATTAGACACCGATAGATAGGTTAATAAGGAGATTTTAGAAAAATGCCTGGATTATGTTATGAAATAAAAACTGTAGGTACTGATTGATTTTTATATCATTTAGGTGGCAGAAGTATACAGACGGTGAGGCTCCGGAGCGAGACAAGTTGCCGGGCGAGTGGAAGAACAAAACATCGCTCCAGCGTCTGTGTATTTTACGTGCGCTGAGACCTGACCGCATGTCATATGCTTCTGGGTATAGTTACTTTATTATTTGTAAATATTTTATTATTTACTTTATGGTCGTTTAATTACCTGTTTCGTCAAAATAAAAATCCTTCTTATCTTAGAGCGTTCTGCGAAGAAAACCTTGGAACAAAATACGTTGAAGCGAGAACACCGCCTTTAGAGAAGTCTTTCGAGGAGAGCACGGCGACAACGCCTATGTTTTTCATTTTATCGCCAGGAGTCGACCCGTTAAAGGTTTGTCAGGGTTAATTCGGCATTTTATTGATACAATTATGTTTTTTATTTTGAAGTATAATTTTATGTCTATCATTTCCTATAACACACTCACATTTTATGCTAATCTATATTTTCCAAGGAAGTAAGTATTGGGTAGGATTTTTTATAAGTTAATGAACTAAAAGTTCTTAATAAAGTACCTCATAGACCGAGTGTGGAAACCTGTCATTTCGAAATAACTAGCAGAAAAAATTCGTGGATTGTGAAACTAAAACAAAAAAGATTTTACTAAGTTTTCTCTGTCAGATTAAACTGTAAGACTGTCTCAACTATAAAGCATAAATTAATTTCCATTGTATCTAGGACGTGGAAAAATTGGGTCGCAAGTTGGGTTTCTCAACGGACAAACGGAATTTCCACATCGTTTCGCTGGGCCAAGGCCAGGAGGTGGTGGCCGAGGAAGCTATGGGCGTGTCAGCGGTGAACGGCGACTGGGTCATCTTACAGAACGTGCATCTGGTGGCCAAGTGGCTCGCCACGCTGGAGAAGAAGATGGAGGAGACATTCGAAAACCCTCTTCCAGATTATAGGTCTGTATTTAACTTAGCTTATAAGCTGGGTTGCTCAACGGACTAAAGGAATTTCCACATACGCGTACCCGAGGTGAGTCATCATCTCGCGTTACATTGTTAAGAAACTATCAAATCTTGAAAGAACTTCTGAGGCATATTTTACCAAAGACGAATATAGAAGATCCAGGTTGCGCTGCTTAGGCTTAATAAGAATTCATCATGAGTGGAATCATTGTAGTTAATGCTACATTAGACATGTAGCAGTTTGCAAGTTAGCAGTTGCAAGCTTACAGGTTTTGCTAATGCAATTTCCTTATTTTAATCACGGAATTTATTTTTAGACTGTTCTTAAGCGCGGAACCGGCAGCCGACCCCGCTTACCATATAATCCCCCAAGGAATTCTAGAATCTGCTATCAAAATAACAAACGAACCTCCCATTGGAATGTGGGCTAACTTGCATAAGGTATATTTTTGCCTATAGATTCTTGGATTTCCTTTCCGTGGACAATTCTGTAGACTTCACTTATAATCTATAGGCTCTGGATAACTTCAGTCAAGAGACCCTGGAAATGTGCAGTAAGGAAGCGGAGTTCAAGGCTGTATTATTTGCGCTCTGCTATTTCCACGCTGTGGTTGCCGAACGGCGGAAGTTTGGCCCGCAAGGATGGAACAGGTATAAAATTTCAATAAATATTGTTCATACATTAACTAACTACACAATATAACTGCAAACATGCATAAATGTTATATAACTAAACTTGTTATCACACAAATGTAGATTTTTTAGGAAACCTGCTTTATTTCTAAAACTTAGAACTTCTGAACTTAGGTTTCTCAGTCTTTATAGAAATATTTTCGTCAGCATCAACTATAATGTTTATTGTAACAGTTTTTCTGACGTGGTAACTTAATTTGTTGTATTCAAAAATTCTCGGTCCTAGGGTGTACCCGTTCAACTTTGGTGACCTGACGATATGCGTCTACGTCTTATACAATTACTTGGAAGCCAATCCTCGAGTACCATGGGAAGATTTGAGGTATCTCTTTGGTGAGATCATGTATGGAGGTCACATCACAGATGACTGGGACAGGAGGCTGTGCCGAACTTTCCTGCTTGAATACATGCAACCAGAACTTGTAAGTGATTTTGCCGTAGGTACTTCATCATATTGCATTATCATCATTATTACTGATTGATATGGGTTCTCGTTTATTCGGTGTAGAGATCTAGAACACTAATCTAGAATCTAGAAGAGACTTTTTAATATGCTAATTTTGTTAAACACAATCCTAAACATAATCGTTAGTTCAAAAAATTATATTAAAATGAAATGAAAAAAGTTGAACCATGCTTCGATGGGGTAGGGTAATATTTTGTAAATATTATTGGTCTGTATACTTCAATGGCATTTGAATTAAAAAAATAATAATATGGACCTGGAATTATGTAAAAAGTTTTTGTACCAAATTTATCCAGTACCAAGATTTTCTGCTACAAGCAACATTATATTGAAAGAATACTTCTTTCAATTTAATGTGTGTGTAACTTTACTGAAATTGATCATTCGATTTACAGATGTTACTCTTAACTTTGGACTTTTTTTTAATATCTTAGAACATTGTTACATCAGCTACTGGATATATAATTAATGAAAACCTCAAAATAGGCCAGTAGACCATTAATGAAACCCTTTTAACACGGGGTCTAGGTGGATGGCGAGTTGCAGCTTGCCCAAGGATTCATATCACCCCCGAATTCGGATTACGTGGGATACCACCAGTACATAGATGACTTCCTGCCTGACGAGACGCCGTATCTCTACGGACTCCATCCTAACGCTGAAATCGGATACCTGACCACGGTGTCTGAACGTCTATTTAAGGTGAATTCAAAACATATTCTCACCTCTTTTTAATCATAGAAAGGAGGGTTCTTATAGAGTGGCGTATTTATAAAATTGTTTTTTGTAAGACTGATGTAGAAATTGAAGACTCCAACTAACTATATATATCATCCAAATTATTGTCCATGCATCATCCAACATGCTTCATGTTCTTGTCCCATCATGCTTTCTGTTATAAGGTAAGTATATTCACCTGAACGTTTTCTTCATTTTAGCAGCTAAGCATTTGGTTTTTAGCAGTGGTGGCTTCCATTGTGACGCCCAGCAACTTTGGTGCGAAACCAAACTTAATTGAAAATTTCCTATGGAAATTTTAGCTTGAAAATAAGGGATATTTTTTAGGAGAAACTCAAATAATTTCTTCATGGTGATAACCATTCACAGGTTGTGTTCGAGATGCAACCAAGAGATACAGGCGCTCAAGCGGGAGGTGGAGCCAGCAAAGAGGAAATGGTAATTTACAGCATACCATCTAAAGTAGATAGTAAATAATTACAGATGTACGGCACGCACCAAATAACATTTTTGTGTTGTTACAAATAGGTTCGAATGATCTTGGACGATATCATGGACCGTGTGCCAGAACCGTTCAACCTTCAAGAGCTGATGGGCAAGGTTGAGGAGCTCACTCCCTTCACCATAGTGGCGCTGCAGGAGTGCGAACGTATGAATCGACTCATGGGGGAGATCAGACGTTCGCTAAAGGAATTAGAGCTGGGCCTGAAGGTAATAAAACGATATAAATAGTTACAAATAGGTGGTTCGAATGAGAAATAAATAGGTCCGCCGAAGCCATTCCACATTAAAAGCAATAATTCACAGTAAATCCATACTAATATTATCCACCTATAAATGCGAAAGTGTTTCTGCCTGTCTGTCTGCTACGCTTTCACGGCCCATCTGCTCAACCGATTTTGATGAAATTTGGTACAGGGGGGTAGGTTGTATTCCGGGGAAGGACAGGAAATTAAACAGTTCCCACGGGAATCAAAAACCTTAATCTACGCGGACGGAGTCGCGGGAATCATCTAGTAAGCAATAAATTCGTGTTCAAGCTTTTGTTTACAAGAGAATCTGCTGAGAGTATTGACTAATGCTGGCTCGTTTCATTAGAATCTGCTTTCTGGACCGGTTATGCAATTTTGAATTGCCCATAAGTTTATTTTTTGAGTGTGTTCCTTTTTTCCTCCGACATGGCGATCGGAGACTGTTCTGGTTCGGTACTCTGAATGGCTTATTTTTCTTGCCTTTCTTTTTGCTCTAAATGTATTGGTGCTTGGTAATGTTTTGGAGCCCGCCAACCCCCATTGGAGCAGCGTGGTGGGTCTAAGCTCTAATTCCCTCTCTCCTATGAGAGTGGAGGCCTTTGCCCAGCAGTGGGACGTTAATGGGCTGTAGTGGTGGTGGTGGTGGTATTGGTGCTGCTACACATAAATGCGGTGCATCGGGGGTTCAGAGAATAAGACTATTACAGACAGACTTATGGACATTAAAAATTGTCCATAAGTTGACCCCAAGTTAAAAAAAAGTTCAATATTTTAATGAATTTGTTGTATATCCTACAGGGAGAGCTGACAATTAGCAGCGACATGGAAAAGCTGATGGAGTCGTTGTTCATGGACCACGTGCCAGACTCGTGGACGAAGCTGGCCTATCCCAGTCTGCTGGGCCTGGCTGCGTGGTTCTCTGACTTGTGCTTGCGACTCACTGAGCTCGAGAACTGGTCGGGTGACTTTAATGTAAGTTGTCTTGTATTTAGAACATCCATACTAATATTATAAATGCGAAAGTGTGTCTGTCTGCTACACTTTCTGGGCCCATCTGTTCAACCGATATTGATGAAATTTGGTACAGGGATGAAATTTGGTATTATTTCAGCCTCATTGCCAGAAGGGAGGGGCACAATCTTGAAAAGATTGTCATTACTGGCAAAGTGGACGGAATGAGACCTCGGGGACGTATAGCCCGATGCGTTAGTCAGATCAAATCCGCACCGCTCTCGTCCAAGCAAGCAAGCAAAGCAAGGTCCACGAAGCCCTGCATGTCGCAAATAACAGAGCAACATGGCGCGACATCGTTCATAGAAGGATTATTGGTGGAAGGGGTCACGACCCTCAGTAATGGGGAAAACGACGCAAGGTGGAGGAGGTATAGGGTTAGTTTGTATACCGGGGAAGGCTTCTTTTTATCCCGGAAAATTAAGGAGTTCCCGTGGGAATTTAAAAAAACTTAAACCACGCGGACGAAGTCGCGGGCATCAGCTAGTAGTAAATAATTCTTTATTCAGCCAAAAAATTAGTACAACTAAATGAAACATACACGGAGTACCACAGCTCTCATGGAACCAAGGAGCCAACCAAGATTTAAGCCAACCTTGCTTCCACGAGTCACGCGGGCACTCACTCCTTAGTAAAACAAGTTTAAAATCTACATCTATTGGCTAAATGAGGCGCTGCCTCAGCTTGGTGCTGCAGCCAGTCGACCAGTTATGAAATGCCTGCTCATTCAACATCAGTTCCCCCGATACGTGATTCCCGGAGTAAAATCACTTTTGTTAATAAGTTAAAGAAAATGTTACATTGGCAAATAGAGTTTGAGAATATTGCGGCCATTTATTTCATTAATTTAATATTGTAATTTTGTTTGTAATGTATTCTACTATATTTTTCTTGTTGTCATATTATTTATTATAGTTTTAAATATTTTATAATTATATATATATCTACATATATATATGTATATTCGCTCAGTGAATATGGGTGATTAAAATAATGCATATTATGTAAGAGAACTTGCTGCTTGTTTATGACTAAATAAAGTTTTGTTGTGATTACATTTTTGTTACTGTGACGTCACCCGGGTCACAGCTGAAAACCAGTGCCTTGCTTTGTTTTGGCATTCCAAAGCAGGGCTTAACGCTGAGCTGTACACCCATTCCGGGTGGTGTCACAGACGAAATTGTTACATTTGTATACTTACTATGTGGTCTGTGACACAATTGTCGAAATTGTTTTTCTTTCTTTTCTTTCAGTTGCCCCCGGCGGTGTGGCTGGCCGGCTTCTTCAACCCGCAGTCATTCCTGACCGCTATCATGCAGCAGACGGCGCGTAAGAACGAGTGGCCACTCGACAAGATGTGCCTCAACTGTGACGTCACCAAGAAGAACAGGGGGGATTTCAAGTTAGTGGTTTCTTTTATGTTTTCGTGAATCCCCGATTGTTCGGTGAAAATGCTTTTGTTGATTCAACCATGTTTTACTACAAGTAATATTTTTCGCAATTTGCTTTAACAGCTTCTAGCTTAACAACAGCTGAGACCTCATTTTTATTAATATTCAAATTATTTCTTACATTTTTTTTTTTTTTTTTTATTTTTTTATTTTTTTTTTTTATTTTTTTTTTTATCCACTACAAGTTAGCCCTTGACTGCGATCTCACCTGATGGTAAGTAACATTTAGCAAAAAGTAATATTTATCGCAATTTGCTTTAACAGCTTCTAGCTTAACAACAGCTAAGACCTATTTCTTATCCGTACTATGTGCAGTACCGTACCTTGTATTTTAATACTAATATTATAAATGCGAAAGTTTGGATGTAAGTATGGATGGATGGATGTATGGATGGATGGATGGACGTTCGTTACTCAATCACGCCAGAATGGCTGAACGGATCTAGATGAAATTTGGCACAGAGATTATAGTCTGGAATAACACATGCTACTTTTATCCCGGAAAATTAAAGATTTCCCGCGGGTACCAAAAAACCTCAATCCACTCGCACGGATTCGCGGGCATCAGTGAGTCTTTTATAAAAATGTGCATGGCAATAAAATTTTGCATTGCTTGGTGGTAGCTTTAAGTTCTGATGGCAAATTCTAATGGCTTACATAAAAACACCATATTCAGTGCTCCCCCACGCGAAGGCGCCAACATCCACGGTCTATACATGGAAGGCGCGCGATGGGACACGGCTACGGGCGGCATAGTGGAGTCTTACATGATGGAACTGTTCCCGATGATGCCCGTCATCTACGTCAAGGCCGTCACTCAGGACAAACAGGACACGCGCAATGTTTACGAGTGCCCCGTGTATAAAGTGAGGTATGTATGTGCAGAGAGAACATATATCTAACATTAATTAAAAAGCAACTCAAAATTCTTACTTACATATTTTGTCCAACCATCTATTTTACTTTTGACATAAGCACGTCTATGAAGTTTCATAATTATTACAAGTACGACTTTGTTTTTCAAAATAATCACGGAGCTTTAACACTAGCTTTCTTGATAGTCCTATAAGCACCATACGTCTTTGGCAATGGATGGTTTCTATGACCTGACGGATTCATGTACATTTACTGTACTTTTGTATTTAAATAAATATATTATATGAATTCATTCATTCATTCATTCATAAATATAATGATAAAAATTATCTCCAACTTTAAACGGCCCTGTCTAAATTTCTCTTTCTCTTCTTTTGATCGTCTTTAATTTCTCCTTTCAAGATATCTTTTTAGTATTCAAAAACTCGTTCTTCCATTCTCTCAAACGCCAAGAAACTCTTTGGAGCACAACGCATCGCTTTGGTGATCTCACTCTTTTTAAGATCATTGCTCCACCTTAGGCTGCATCACCACTTGCAAGCAAGTCTGATTGCAGCCAAGCGCTGGCCTGCTATACATTAAAAATAAAAATAAAATTTGATAATTAATTTACTTTGTTAGGCCGGCCATACACAGACTGCTCGAGCAGCAGTTAGCCAGTGATCAACATACACGGACCGCTCTTGCAGTCTTAGTCAACAGCTTGAAGCTACCATTGATAACTGCTGCCAACCGCCCGAAGCAGTCGCAACTGCTCGAGCGGTTCCATGTACCTATGTGTGTACGTAGAAGACTGTAGTTCACTATGCAGTTGCAGCTTGAAGCAGTCCATCCTGACTGCTTCATGCTGTCCGTCTATGGCTGGCCTTACTTTATCTCCTTTCAGTTAATTCTGTAGGTTTATAAGGTTTTTGTTAATTTCACAGAATGCGAGGCCCTACTTTCGTATGGACGTTCAACTTAAAGACAAAGGATAAACCAACTCGATGGACTCTGGCCGGCGTTGCTTTACTACTGGGAGTTTAGTTGCTTCAATACCTATTACTATTACTTTGTAATGCTCATACTCCTGTCTAGCTATGCGTTATAGTTCTACTAATATTACTACTTCTATTAGGAATTGATTTAAGTTAATCTTGGTAAATATATGCCTTAATTTTGGTCATCGCTTTGCATTGCATGTGAAACTATGATTATTCATTGAACTAATTCTGATTTTCATCTTATATTTGTGTTTGTGTATAATAACTAATACGTCACATAGTTAAATATTTTTTTAAATAAATAATATTATAATGTTTATTTTACTTTTATTAATTAGGTACTAGCGGTCGCCCGCGACTTCGTCCGCGTACAATTTCTGACTTCCTTTAAGATTATGAAATTTTCCCGCTGCAAGAGGCCTATCCACAAAAGTCCTATCGCTAGTAGGTAAATATCGCGACTTCGTACCTAGTTCATACCCATGGGCAGTGGCGTGCACAGGGTTTGAAGAGGTCGCCCGCGATTTTCCCGCTGCAAAATGTCTATTTAAAGAGTCTTTTTATATAGCAAATGCAGGTGTTCATTATATAAAACTTATAGCCTAAATCCCGATTTTCAAGTCTCTAACTTCAAAAAACATAGAACTTTCATACAATCTTCCAACCCCCATTTCACCCTTTTTGGGGTAGATTTTCGGAAAATGGCTTATACAGGTTATTATTATTTAAAACTAAAAACCTAAATCCCGATTTTCTAGTCTCTAACTTCAAAAACTTAGAACCTTCATGAAACCTTCCAACCCCCATTTCACCCCCTTTGTGGTAGATTTTCGTAAAACCGTTTCTTAGCTGACGTCTACACCATAGAAGGAACCTACCTTCCAAATTTCAAGTGTGTATGTTTTATAGTTCCTGAGATATCATGATTAGGTCTGGATCGGTTTACTTTAATTTAACAGCACTTCAAACTCATAACTAAATAGTTTTTGGGTAAAGCGTTCATTTAAAGAATAAGTACCTACACGGATTTATTCGTTACTGATATGTTATTTCGAATGCTAACAGCGTTCATAGAAGTGTGAACTATTTTTAAATAGTGAAACGCCAATGAAAACAAGAACATTGGGGCTGATTCTGATGTAGGTTTACTATCTCTAAACTAAACTAAATTGACAGCAATAAAAATATTGCTAACCCTTTCATAATAATTCCTGTGGAAAGGGATAAAACTAGATTTATAGCTGTCATTTTAGTTTAGCTTAGAGATTGTGATAAACAGAATTAGCCAAGTCTAGATAGAGTGGCGATAACCTCCGGAAAATCGAAACTCTGATAAAGATTTAGCCAATGGATCGTCTGGCAGGATTTCGATTATATATCCGCCTTCTCAAATTTGTCTAAAAGTCTGCAAAGAAGTCTAATGAAACATAGTTTGTCTTGTTGGTGAAACCGATGTGTACAGGCACAGGTTGCAAAGTGTATGCCATATAGTTTCAAGTTTCAACATAGACAGTAGAACGGTCCTGTATTCGATTCCGATCGTGATTTGCTTGTCGAAAATCTTTAAATAAAAGAATTGTTTTAAGTAAATAATCGTCTATTACATCGTCTCGTACATATTTAAATTCCACTTTATGCATTAAAATAGTATATAATGTGGGGCAACGTTGTCCTTGTCTACTTAATAAATAAATTATGATACAAATTACGCCGTAGTGTGATTATTTTTTTAAGTGGGAAGACACTTAAATTCTACAATAAAAACGACCATCTTAACTCACAAACAGTACCTAATGAGTTCAAAAAAAACGTTTTTTTTGTCCTTCATTTGACATCTACATTTTGTCTAAATATAAATAAAATAAAGAATTTTCTAAATAAATAGAATCCATACTAATATGCGAAATAATGCATAATGCGAAAGTGTGTCTGTCTGCCTGTCTGCTACGCTTTCACGGCTCATCTGTTCAACCGATTTTGATAAAATTTGGTACAGGGATAGGTTCCCGGGGTTCCCGGAGAAGGACATAGGCTACTTTTTATCCCGGAAAATTAAAGAGTTCCTGCGGGAATCAAAAATCCTTAATCCACGCGTACGAAGTCGCGGGCATCATCTAGTTTTATACGAGTATATATAAAAGATAAAATTACAAAAATATCATCCATTAATATTTTTTGAATTATCGGTGGCATCTATTTTTTTTTTTTTCATTATGCATACAACAAATACAATTTTAATTTAACCTAACGTTATCACAATTCTAGTAAGTATACTTAAATAGTTACGTATTTTAATAAGCAAACTTTACAAAATGGCAGTGATAAGTAAATAAATAAAATATAATATAAAAGATAGTTAGATTTAATTTCATATAATAGATATTCCACTTTGTTGAATCCAGTATCTATTTATTTTCGGTGAAGTTATTTAATTGTAGTTTTTTTTAATGAAACGTACTCTCAGAATCAGAACACTATAATTATTTTAATGACCATTTTATAACCTTGCTTCGTAGACCTTTTTAACGCGAGAATATATTATTATATGCTTAACTGTATTGCATCGTGCCTCAAATAGAAGGATGTAAATATAATTAATAATTTTTATATTAAAATAACCACCTAGCCGCTCTTAACTGTCTTGGTAGAAGATTTTGGTGAGGCATTATTATCATTATCCGATGGTGGTTCAGAACCTTTTACAGTAAAAGTTACATAATATTTTTTATTTCTATCCAATTTCTCAGCTGGCAACGCTATCAACTGCTTTTCTGTACCGTGTGATACTTCTAACGTGACGTGAGCTTTTCCCGATGGTGGTTTTGAATTGATTTTAGGCAAAAAACCTTTGGATTTGACTGTTGGACCTGCTGTAGCTGGTTTAGGCATCGTATGGTGATTCCATTTGTAAGGAACTGGAAGAAAGATTTAAAAAATTAGCTCAACTAATAACTGGTAGTACAAAAATTTCAAGCAAATCACTTACTGTACGCAGAACACGGAATTCCAGTATATGCATGAACAGCATGGAAGCACCTATGTGTTTTGCTCGTGCATAGACAAGGGTTATCTGGTATAGCACTCATTTTGTATAATTCACTTTCTCCGTAGTCAAAATCTATAGGTTTCTCTGGCAAATTATCTAATTGCTTCTTCCCACTCTTCTGTAACTTCCTTAGGCTATTGTAAAGAAATTTTTCAAAACTGCTAAATGAGTAATCCGTACTGTTGTAAGGGCCGACACCAACTTGAGCCAAATTTGATTTATTGTATTCGTCTATAGCTCGTTTGACTAGCACAGCTTCATTTGCTTTACTTGTTCTTATTTGCAGGCGTTTAAGCTCTAGTAAGTGTTGAAAAATCTTTCGCTCGCAGTAATATCTGAAAAAGTTTATTGTATTCATTAAAATTACATTATTTATTTTATTTATTTTATTTTGTTCGGAAAACTTACAGCTAGAACAAATATGGATAGACAAATAAAGGACAAGTATAACGCCAATTACAAGTTTTCAAAGATAGATAGTTTTATACAACGTAAAATTAGATACTAGCAAAAAAATATATACCTTAGCTTACCTTCTCATATTTGTTTGTATCCGTTGTGTAACAGATCGCATATCGACAGCTCTCTTATCCCCCGGCTTTCGCACTGGGATTTTACTATCAGTCACTCCTGTAGCCCTTGCACTCTTTCTTTGCTGGTAATAGGCATTGAGTCTTGGACTCATTATGCAGCGTTGAACTGGTCGTGGGCTCGGCTCAAAACCTGAATCCAATAAGCCACTCGATTCGTAACCTCTTTCAGAATTTTCACTTTTTGATCTTATTGTTAACCGACTTTTCGTCCTACCTTTTTTTCGAAAACGTTTCCTTCTTCCGTTTGCTTCTGAATGACTGTAATAAATTTCATTATCACTTATACTCGGAATCTTTCCAAATGAGCTATCCCTTCGTGGACTTTCGTAATTTGGATCTTGTTCATCATCTACGACACTTGGTTTTTTTAATATTCCTGTACCCACCTCAACTGCTCCTACAGTATCTGAGAGAACTTTGTAACTTTCAGTTTCATAAATACTACTCTTTCTACTGCTGCCTTGGCTATCTCTTGATAATTTCGATCGTCGAGGGGATGCTTGTGCGAGTGGTAAATTGACATCATCCGGTTCAAGACTTTGTTGCGCTATATCATGTGAAACACTATCGTCCAAAATTTTGATAATGCCTTTATCGACTGGTGCAGGCAAATCGCGAATTCCCGTTTCATTGACTTCTTTTTCTGCTGATTCAAAGCTATCTTGACTGGCGGTTATGGAAGTTTCTTTTTGAATACTTTCAGAATCAACGCCTTGTTTATGATCGACATGTTCCCCCATTAAGTGTTCAGAAGCATCAGAGTCCTTAATTTTAAAAACCTCATCTTTGTCGGAAAAAGAAACCGTGGGATTTTTATCTTGGGTCTCTATTATTTCATCGCTAGTAGTTTCTAAGTTTGATTTATGCTCTTGGCTTCCATTACCTTCAGTTTGGATTTCATTTGGACCAGACAGAACCTTAAATGATGTTTTACGAGCTTTTTCTAAACTACCTTCCTTAGGTGATTCAGTTGCTTCTTCATGACTATCCTTTTCTGTAGATCCTTTGTCCGGAGTTTCAGTTTCTTTACGCATATCTTCAGAAGATTCCTTCTTTGCAATCTCTTGTTCTAAGCCAGGATCAGACTTAGCTTCTTCTGAAGCGTCAATACTTTTGGATGCATTTTTTTCGTCGATATCAACAATTTGACTTTCTAATTCCTTTTCTGCAGTTGTAGTTTCTAAAGGTGACTCCTCGGTCCTTGCTTCAGTTTCATCTTTTACCAAGACAGAATCAGCTTCTTTTTCTTTTAATTTTTCATCATCTTGCAAAGCATTTTCACTTTCATCCTTATGTGTAACAGACAAATTTGTAGTTTCAATGGATACATTATTTGATGAATCCATAGTGACGGTCAATTCTGAACTGCCGTGTTGAGTGGATTCACGTTCCATATGTATTTGAGCTTCTGTTATAACCATATTTGTTTTAACGGACACAGTATCGGTTTCCGTTTCACTGTGAGTTTTGCTTTTGCTTAGTTGTCTACCTTTAGTGGTTTCCATATCGGGAATTACCGGCGTACTGTCTGGTTTCACAGTGTCTTCGTCGTTTTCTGCCATTTCCGAACTTTGATGTGGGATTTCCACTTTTTTATATTTAACTATATTAACTTTTTGTTTCTCATCATCATGTTCAATGTGTATTGATGTTTTTTTACCTCTTCGCTTTGTTTTTTGCCGTTCACTTGACTCGGAGCTACTCTCAGAAGTTGTAGACTTTTTTTTATGGCGTTTTCTATGCCGCTTACTCTTTCGTCTTTTCAAATGATCGGAAGAGTCTGTTGAACTTTCCGACGTAGATCTGTAATGTCTCCGTTGTTTTGCACTTTCTTTACTTCGTCTACCAGGTTCACTTCTTGATCTATTCTTTTTCTCTTTTATATCTTTCTTTATTTTATGTTTAAAGTCCTTACGTTTTTCATATCCTTCAAACTCAGTATCATACCCATCACTAAAACTTTTTTGCTTTTCAGCTAATCTTTTTCTTCGATCAGGATACCGGTCAGAATATTCCGTATGTGATTTTCTTTTAGATTTCCGTTCATCCGACGATGAACTTGATGAATCAACTTCACTTCTGTGTTTAATTATTCTTCGCTTATCTGAAACTGGACTTGAAAGTTCTACTACTTCACGTTTTTCTATTCTGATTCGATCGCGAACATCAATTTTTGTACTTGTGACTTTTCTAGTTGGTAGGCCAGTGATTTGAGCACCGTCTATAACTATTTGTGTATTAGAAAGTTTTGAAGCCGGTAAACAACCGTGCATTTGTAAATATTTAGCAGTCGACCGATGACCTCTGCTTGCCGCACAGTCTAAAGGCGTTAAAGGTTCATTCTTTGAGGATCTTGCCACTGGATTTACTTCAGCACCTCGATCTAATAATAAACGACAAAGATCAGCGTTATCAGTAGCCGCTGCGATGTGTAGAGGTGTCCTTCCTTCGTGATTTGTAGCATTAACTTGTGATGGTCTTCCATCTAGCAACCACTTTACTAACTCTCTGCGTCCTGATGCAACTGCTTCGTGTAGCGGCAAATCTCCTTTTGAGTTCCTTAGCCACAAATTCGCCCCCCTTGCGCCTGTAAACAATACACAATACTTAATATTTAACTCGAAACTTCTTGAAATAGGTTAAAAAAGTAAAGTAAAGTATTATAAAGTAATATATTACTTACGCATATAAATTATAAGTTAAAATATTATAAGAAGCAAAATGTAAGCCTAAAACAGTAATCATCACCAGAGCAAAAAAAAAGGAATAAGGTAAAAAAGCCGTGCATGAAAAGTCTCCGATGACCATGTCGGAGCATTGCTAGCAAAACACACATTAAAAAAAAAGAATTAGGTTATCGATTTATTTGTAAACTTACCTAGTATACGTACGGTCTCTATCTGACCTTTCGCGGCTGCAGTATGTGCCGGACTTCTTCCCCTTCGGTCCTGTCGATGTGCATCAGCTCCATGGACGAGCAAAGCCGAGGTTGCATCCGCGTGACCCAGTGCCGCTGCGTAATGTAAAGGAGTGCACCCGTGCGAATCAGCTACATCAACACGGGCACCGCACAGCCCCACTAACGTTTCTAAGGCTTCAGTATGCCCACGAGCTGCTGCGCAATGTAACGCTGTTAGTCCGTCTCTGCCAAAAAAAACATTATGCTATACTGCTAGTCATCGTAATCAAATCCACTCTACATCTAAGTATCAAAACATAACTCGTCCAATATAACAGGCAGATATTCTTTATGTTCATCGTGTTTAACACCTTCCGCGTGGATTAAGATTTTTTATCCCCACGGGAACTCTTTAATTTTCCGGGCTAAAAGTAGCCTAGTAGTTTCCGGGATAAATATATCTGCAAGTACCAAATTTGGCAAAATTAGTTGAAATGAAGGGCGATGAAAGCGTAGCAGACATACTTAAGAGTAAATGGACATCTTTTAGGCAAGCGCGTTCCACCTTTAGAGTTTAGACTGCATCACTACTTCCAACAAGTCTGCTTTCAGCCAAGCGCTAGTCTATAAATTAAAACAAAGACACTTGCATTTATAATGCGCCAACCCTACGAGCACTTACTCTGCTGAACGTCTGATGGCTCAGCACCAACAGCTGGACGTGTTTAATATTAGATACCTAGCTTTAATGAATTATTTGTCAATTTTGTAATTCCTGACTCGGTATGCGTTTTAGCATTGCTGTAATTTGGCGTTGTTATATCCATATCCATATAGTACTTGTAATATTATAAATGCGAAAGTGTGTCTGTCTATCAGTCTGTCTGTCTGCTACGCTTTCACGGACCATCTGTTCAACCGATTTTGATGAAAAATTTGTTACAGGGATAGGTTGTAAGTATACCGGGGAAGGACATAGACTACTTTTTATCCCGGAAAATTAAGGAGTTCCTGCAGGAATTCAAAAAAACTTAATCCACGCGGGCGAAGTCGCGGTCATCAGCTAGTTGTTTAATAAATCAATAATGTTAGAATGTAAGTATGGAATATCTGATAATACTATATAATATTATAAATTCGAAAGTGTGTTTGTTTGTTGGTTTATTGGTTTGTTGGTTTGTCCTTCAATCACGCCGCAACGGAGCACGGAGCAACGGATTTACGTGATTTTTGGCATGGTTATAGTTGAGGACCTGGATAATGACATAGGCTACTTTATAGTTCCTGCGGGAATCAAAAAAAACTTAACCATGCGGACGAAGTCGCGGGCATCAGCTAGTATCTGATAAAGACCTGTCGGCGTCATCAACGCTGGCTCCAGCCTGGTGCAATGCCAGCACTGCGGCGGCGGACCCCGCGGAGGCAGCCCACAGCAGCGGCGTGCGGCCGTCAGCGTCGCGCACGTCGACCCGCGCGCCGCCCTCGCGCACCAGGGCGCGGAGGACTTCCAGCGCTGCTCCTCTACTCTGTAATATTAGCTAATATAACACATCGTAACCTGGGGATATGGGACTTTTGGTCTCAAAACTATCTATCACATATCTCACGGATATATGGGAAATCACAGATTCTAATATTTAATTATCTCGATCTTTTTGAAGAGCCTCATGATCAGCCTCTCATTTACGCCTTTGCGTAAGGCGTAAATGAGAGGCTGATCATCATCATAATCTAGCGATTAAAAGTTACACTAATGTCAGGTAAGTACTTCATATTACACATATAGATCAACAGGAAAAGACTTAAGCTTACATTATATTTTCATCTGTGCAAAGACCTCGTGTCCTATTTAGGCTCGTAAAAATTTATAGGCTATAACTTTTACAAGTACGTAAGTACCTAATGCTGGAGCCTGGAATAGTCTCGTACCGAATAGGGCAGCGTTATTATACGAGTATTAATTATTGAGATTATTATTTATTATTAATAAAGTATTATTGAGACACTAGGTAGGTGGTCTGGCAACAACAGGGAGCCGAGTGCCGACGTATTTGGGCGGCCTGTGGGAATCATTAAAGATCTCTATCCAGCATATAAGAGGATCATCTAGTGACGAAACGCGACGCGAGTAGGTATTTTCAATAATGATATCTGTTTCACAACGCTTCGCTGCCTTCTCCGTATCGTGCGATAGAGAGAGTTGCAAGTCCAGTAGGCATATGCCTACATTTTATTCTTGAAATATTGTTTCGGGTGATAACGTTTTTACCCCCCCAAACGTTTACGAAATTAAATTAGACAATTTTGGTCTCATTAGATTCAGTACACCTTAATCTAGGCTCGTACGTTTTATTTTTTTAGTATTTTAGTTTAGTATAATTTTAAAAAATTAAAATACTCAAGGAAGTTTTTAGGTCAAAAATAAAATGGATATTTAGACGCTAATAACTTTTAAAATAAGCAATATTTCTTTAAAATTAAAACGTACGAGCATAGTTCTTCATTGTATCTGCAACATTTCTAAAAATTATGAAAATTGGACAACATATACGGGAAGAAAAACGTTATCGCTTTTTGTATGAAAATTTACAATTAGACAATCCTCTTAACGTCTGTCGGCAGATGGACGACGAAAATAATGTTATAGTCCCACTAACTTATCTGACACGGTGGCCAAAATTGGAACTTATTTTTATGCCTGTTTAGTTTTGGGGGTCAGATAAATTTGTGGGACTATACAAGAGACCTGATGGTCAGTAGCGGCGGGTGCTCCACACATCTGCGCCGCGTAGTGCAGCGGATACCCGCCGTGCTGGTCCGACGTGGCTGCGTCCGCGCCGCCCGCCAGCACGGCCCGCAGCGCGCCCACTTCGCCGCAAACTATACAATCAATAACATCATACTAATATTATAAATGCGAAAGTGTGTTTGTTTGTTGGTTTGTCCTTCAGTCACGCTGCAACGGAGCAACGGATCGACGTGATTTTTGGCATGGGTATAGTTGAGGACTTGGAGAGTGACATAGGCTACTTTTTATCCCGGAAAATTAAGGAGTTTCCACGGGAATAAAAAACTTATATCACGCGGGCGAAGTCGCGGGCATCAGCTAGTACAATATAAACTCTATTCATAAGAGTTAGGTTCACCTTAATGACGATAAGTCATTTAATTTAGGGCCGCTTGCACAAGGCCATTTAAACTGATTTAGTTCAATTTTGTAATGCTGTCCCTTTTTGGCAAATGCATATTTTAGTTGCCAGTAAAATTTAAAATCAATTTAAGTCCAATTTGAGTCCTTGTGCAAGTGGGCCTTAAGGGACCGGCGACCGCCGCTCGCAACTTCTACTCGAACCGCAAATATAAATTTGCCGGTATATTGCTATCCCTATTTGGCTGAAGACACATGATCGCGTGCAAGCGCGATAGCAATATGAGCGTACAGAATTTGTTATACATTTAGTCTTGTTCCGTGAATACCAAAAATGATGAATGAAAAATTGTTGTGTTTTTAACTTCGTGTTGTTATTCTGTAACTTGACAATATAGGCTATGTTCCTGATCAATTAGTACGCGAGATATCGTTGGTTTTAATATGAAACAAATAAGGAGAAAACATGTCGTTTATGTCGCAAAAACATGCAAAACGCAATGTGCTTACATTTAATTTTGGGAAAGTATTTTGGAAAAATAATTATCCAGGGACCTAGATAAATACAAGTTCAATCTTAATCAAGTATCCTAGATAAATACAAGTTCAAACAAAAGGTTTTTCATAATATGCCATGCCGAGCCAGTTAACCCGAATAAAAGCTATTAGGTAATTTCAAATGCTGAGTCATTTATCTTGACCTTTTTAGTCTTTTCGTGTATAAATCGAGTCCTAGATGCTCTATCATGGGTTCAAGGGCCCGGCCTTGCTCGCCGCTCAATAATGTAATCACTGGACACCCCACGCCCCCTTAACAACGACATACAAACTTTGGCTACTTCACCCACCCTCTGCCAGTAATACTGCTGTATTATATATTATAACTAGCTGATGCCCGCGACTTCGTCCGCGTGGATCGAGGTTTTTCGTTTCCCGCGGGAACTCCTTAATTTTCCGGGATAAAAAGTAGCCTATGTGTTATTCCAGACTATAATCTATCTCTGTGCCAAATTTCATCCAGATCCGTTCATCCGTTGGAGCGTGATTGAGTAACAAACATACATCCATACATACATACATCCATCCATCCAAACTTTCGCATTTATAATATTTATTTGATAATCGAATGCAGACTGCAGTCATCAAAATTTACTTATTTAATTTCAGTGTTTTGATTCAGTAGAGAGGTAATTTAATGTGATCGAAAAAAAAGTTACCGTAAATTCACAGGTTAAATTAATAATAATCGCTGAAAAAACTTGTGGTATCTTATTTAATAATCACTGAAAATGAAAATCTTTTTCATATTAGTTTCTGGAGAAAAGCGTCAATAAGTTGTAAGAATTCCAGATTTTATTTTTCTTAAATTTTCATGCCATTTGATTGGCGTTAATATCTGCCAAAAACATCGATTCCAATTTGGTAAGCAAATACTACAAGAACTTAATTGAAAAGAAATATTTTGTTGTAGGCATAGAAATAGGAAGACTAAAGTCGTAATTCCTAATTTCATGGTTGTAGCACACGAGTAGGTATATGTTGTAGGTTATTTGACGTTTTATTATATAAGTGATTCAAATTTCTGACAAAGGTTACGGTGAAAGATAAGGCCACGTCCACTGGACAATCAAAATAATTAGGTACATTCAAAAAGTAAAAGTTTAGGAAAATCTAAAACTATGAAAAAGAAACAGAATCATAAGGTTCTTAAGCTAAAAAATACATGAGTTAAATAATTTAAAAACCGGCCAAGTGCGAGTCGGACTCGCGCACCGAGGGTTCCGTACAAACCTGTAGTAAGTTTTACGATTTATGACGTATTAAAAATAAAAATTACGTTTGTTGTATGGGAGCCCCCCTTCAATATTTACTTTATTGATATTTAATTATTTATTTTGAAAGGTAATATACAAGTTAATATTCTGTGAAAATTTGAACCGTCTACCTGTTACCGTTTTTAATATTGAGCAAAAAAATACGAAAAAAACACGTTTATTGTATGGGGACCCCCCTTAATATATATATTTTTTTAATTTTTAGTATTTGTTGTTATAGCGGCAACGGAAATACATCATTTGTGAAAATTTCAGCTTTCTAGCTATCACGGTTTATGAGATACAGCCTGGAGACAGACAGACAGACAGACAGACAGACAGACAGACAGACAGACAGACAGACAGACAGACAGACAGACAGACAGACAGACAGACAGACAGACAGACAGCGGAGTCTTAGTAATAGGGTCCCGTTTTTACCCTTTGGGTACGGAACCCTAAAAACATGTTACTTTGGAAACCAGATAATCAAGAAAACGCTTGTTCGTAAATTATTCCGATATCCGAAATAAAAAAAGCAATTTAACGAATCGATTTAAAGAGATACAGCAAAATGCAAATTAATCTTCGAACTTTATCGATTCTCATGACGTCAGTGGGAACAAGTTGAATTAGAATAACACCAACTTGATACAGCGAGCAATGATTGGCAAATTGTAGCAATTCGTAACAGATGAGGCGTGCGTGACGTCGAATGCGATGATTATATTATGTGAACTCTGAATTGGAATCTCGGCTGAGTGAGACCACCGAAGAACTCTCGCCGAATATGGCTTAAAAAGTTATAAAAATCTTTATTTCAGGGGGGCTCTCATAGAAGCGAATGCGAAGTAAAATATTTTTTATAGCGTTACATAGGGTTGCGGTATATCATTTTAAAGATAATTAGGAATAGAGTCCAAAAATATTTTTTTTTTAATTTTTCCCCTAAAACTGACGAAATGGGGGGCTTTCAAAGTGGCGATTTTCTAACGTCCAAAGTTGACCTCAGAACTCTCAATTTTCTGAACTCTCAAGCCTGAAACTTGATCAATTATTTCAATTATATCCTGTACTTGAACAACAAATACTAAAATTAGATAAATATTATAAGGAAACGAAATTATTTAATTTTTAATGATGATGATATTTTTAACAGAACTTCACAATTATGTCAATAGATGGCGCTCTGTGATGCCGCGAGGTCTCAGTTCGGGGCGAACCACTAGTATTTTATGACAATTTATTTTGAAGTGAAACTTTGTTGTGATTTGAAAATTCAACGAAACAATAAAATTAAACGAAAAATCGACACCAAAAAGAGAAACATATACCTACTTATAGCATTTAGCCTGCGAGAGAATGGGATAGAATACAAGTTATATTTATCGCATTCTCTCGTAGGCTACTTTTTGTATAAATATTTTATTTTCAATATTTATTAGCAACACTCGGCGACGCTCTCACTGGGTCAGATAAAAAAATAAGTCCCGACTCCCGTCTCAATCACTCACCTTCAAAGCTGAAATTTTGCACAGTGGGTCCCTTCATTTAGGCAAGAAACAAGCCCGGACTTTTTGATACCACGGGAGCGAAGCCGCGGGCGGTCGCTAGTTATACCTACCTATTATAAATACAAAGTACTTATCTCTTTTTCTGTATATTTGTCACTTTTTCTGGCACCTACCCGATTTGCTAAACAGCAAAGAGATAGCTCGCATTCTGGCGATGGGCATAGGAAACTTTTATCCCGAAAAAGCATAGATTTACCAGGGGATCTTAAAACTCTATATCTAAGCGAATAAAGTCGCACACATCATAGCTGTTCTGTATCCTAATATTATAGTCTAAGATTTCAACTATTTATGAACTCTTTAAATATGCACAACCGAATAAATTATTTTTTCTTGGCGAACACGAGGATCACAATGATAGAGTCTTACTTCGACGAAACGATGTGGTTCTAATGAATTGAAAACATTTGTTCGGAACATTATAAAATATTAAAAAAATAGCATACCTAACATAATTTCGTTTAACCCACATTACATCATTGTAGAATGGCTTTGACCTAGTGTGTTGCTTTGTGTAGAGGTGTTCTAAGCACGCCATTTCAAACAGTTCGATATTTTCCTAATTGATCGAAATCGGTACAAGATACTATCATTTCCATTATACTATGCTTTCTTTCGTTCTAATTAGTACCTATATATTTGTAGGAATTGATAAAGCAAGCTTATCAATCTTTATCAAAGCTGTTATTCATATAATTTTAATTTGCACTAATACCACATTCTCATACATAGCTCTACCAATTACTTACAACAATCTCAACATTAATTTTACCTGTATTTCAATGTATGATTTGCTGTTTGTCATTATCACGATTGACATCTGCGCCAGCAGACAATGCTCGCACCACATTCCTTTGAATAACTCCCAAAATTGCAACAATTACAGCTGGATGAATAATTCTACTGTTTGTTATCTTACCCGTAGCCCAATGCACAACGGTATGTTGTTCGTTGTCTTTAGCGTTGACATCTGCACCAGCAGCCAACAGCGTTTGTACTAATGGCACATTCCCATGCACTACTGCCAGATGTAAGGGTGTTAGGCCATCGGCGTCTCTCGCGTCTGCTAACGCCGGTGCAGCCATGAGGACGCGGTCCGCACACGCCGCCCGCGCTGCTTGGTTTACTCCTGTGCCGCTTGAGGCGCAGTAGTGTAACGCGCAGCGAAGCCCTCGGTCTCGAATACGCACTGATGATGGCTGTGGGGAATGGGATAGGGTTTAATTAGGATGATTGATACACATTTCTTCTGGTGGTATTATGAGTGAGATGGGGTTGACTGGTTTGATCATTCACTGGAGAATTGACTCCAGTATGTAGGTCTGGTGTTATGGCATCGGTCCCTGGTTACTAACTTAATGACAAAATCGGGTAGCAAACAATTGGGTGGATGCCAGTGCTCGCCCTTTTGTAAGCGCGTAAGTTTCGTCAAAGCAATAAATTGGATTCACTCGTTTTAAAAATGCATAAAAAGCGTTTTTTAATAGATTTAATAAACCGTAATCTAAAATCTAATTTCAAAAACCATTCGTCCAGGAACATTATGTCTAGAATGTTTGAAATGAAAATGAAATGCTTGAATCAATCATCTTTCAGTACGACGGAACCGATTAAAGTGTAGAATTTAAACAGCAGTAATTTGTTATTTTAAATTGTTCCAATAAAACTGTTCAAAACGTCTCTATATCAACTTATGAATACGAAGCTTTATGAAGTCACAACTCAGAACCCCTGCATGATTAACAAGGTAAACACGTGTCATAATCTACGGTGTTACGTTATAGGGGATGTGAGAACGTTTCCCTTATACGCCAGGCTTGTTTGTAGACCTATTGATTGACTTCTATGTGTTCCTAGCGCTTCGATATTTGCCTCACTGCATTTCCTTGAAATTTAATAGCTTTGAGGATCACGCAAGGAAGCAATAATATGTTGTACTTCTTACAACTTAAATTCTTTTACATCCATCAGGTTGTGTAACAGATTGTGTAGTGACGCTGTGACGATAAAGCAGAAAAATGGTAAGCCTGATTTTGATTCTGAAATGCTTTTAGTATACCTATAAGTGGTATTATTTTTAAAATAATGTAATAATTTTCTCACTAGTTCTGTTACTAATAAAGCACACCCTTGGACAGAACTACTGAGATTGTCCTAAGCATTGCATAATTTTAACTGACATACGATGGAAATGAGTTCACTTTGATGTATTGTTTACAAGCATCAAGACGATGCGATGCGATGGCTGGCGTCACGGAGTAACATCGCGTGCGCGGCTAAAGTACTAGAAACAAAGCTAACGTAAAACGTTTCATATTTCCACACCATTAAAACCTCTTGATTTGTATCTTTTTATACTTAGTGTACTGCGCCAAAAAGCGCAGCAGTCTTATTGCCTAATTCCCTTCAAAAGTAGTGTCATTGGTAGTGATGTTTTAAAAAAAACGGTCGATTCTTTGTAGAGGAAATTAGAAGCATGTCAAGAACTTACATCTTTGTTCAGGATATCGACAACGGACTTGTAGTTCGCCTGTTGACAGGCATACATAAGCGGCGTGCACCCCTGAGGCAAGGGGGTGTTCACGTCACCCTTTTTGGAGTTCCTTTCCCGCTTGATCTTAGAACTCTTGTCGAGGAGGTCGCCGGTGGGAGTTTTCTTAGGCTTCTTGAGGATGGACGGGATGGGTTCGCCCCGGCCGCTGACTGCGCGCTTTTCCATAACAAAAGAGGGTTTGTCGGCGTGCGTGCCATGTGTCGAGGGCTGTAGTAAGTAGCGAGTCGCGACGAGCGGGCGCGGAGGGCGCGAGGCTCCGACTGACCCCTGAAAGTCTTTCCAACTCCGCGGCCACCTACTGCCCGCTCGGACACGGCACGCAACTCTACCACCAGTCCACCAAACCAGGTCACCGTCTACTTTTAGCGGGGAAAAATTTGATTTCAGACCGCGATTGACATAATTAATCATAATAATTAAGCACTGGAATACTAAAATAATGTTTAACAACATGAATTCGACAACCTGCCAACTGCCAAGGAGCGATCATCAAGAAAATTAATGAATGTGCGTTGCAGAAGGAATTCTATCAGCTTTACCAATACAACTATTGAACTTATGTATCTAATTTAGGTATGTCCAAAAGACAAAGTACCTACGTAGCTTTTGACTTGCATTGATGATTGTGTAATCATAGGTCCCTTGAAACGACGTTAGTTTCTAAATAGAATTTGGATATTAGTGAATTGATACTACCGCCGTATTCAAACAAGTAGACCATTAGAACTGTAATAACAGAATTATTGATGAATTCAACACGCATAGGTACCTACGTCTAGAAATCCCCTTGTGCGATTGATTGGGAAAACGAACAAAGTAAACACATAGGGGTTTCGAGTTTATTTTGACGTGGAAACCTCTATCTTGAGGAAATCAACACACTATTCGAGTAGGTCGGTTTTGTATGATTGGTATACCTAATCACAGATTAGTAATAATATAGTGCCTGATTGCAGATGATTGTAGAGCCTCTCAGCGGGATACTGAAATGTCTTTCAGTAAGTAAGTACCTACTTGAGAGAAGCTGTTTCGCTATTCCATGCTGAACATCGTGATCGTATTAAATACTGAGCTGTTTTTTTTTTAATTTTGTCATTAATGCTGTAAGTTTGGACCAAATAATCAATACTTCACGTTCCTAACTCTATTGTTTGGACAAAATTCCTGCAATGTTCAGCCTATCTACTATCTCAACTGTAGCTTTAAGTAATTATAGTTTAATAAGTTCATGTATGTGTATGTGTCACCATACATGCTCTGCATTCCACTCGCGCGAACTATAATTAAGCATGTGCTCTACATGGACGAACAGTTTTTCGTCCATGGTGCTCTATCAATTATTTTTATTTTCCGATTAAGTAGGTACATTTAGAATTCTGGACAGTTACCTAAAGGGGGATCAAGTTTGACCTTAGCATTTATTTCAAATAGGGCAAGGTTAGAAACGATTTGATTGTTGTGGCAGGCGCCTTGGTAACTGTTACAGGCGTTATTAGGCAGCCATTACGTTGGAGAGCGAGTAGCCGCCAGCTTATTAGCCTGTAGCCCGCTACATACGAGACCAATTATTATTAACTAGCTGATGCCTTCGACTTCGTCCGCGTGGATTGAGATTTTTCGGTTCCCGTGGTAACTTATTAATTTTCCGCGATAAAAAGCCTATGTGCAATTCCAGACTATTTACCATCAGGTGAGATCGCAGTCAAGGGCTAACTTGTAGGCTCCGACAAAAAAAAAAACTAGACATCAGACAGACAGACAGACGCACTTTCGCAAATTATAATAATATTAGTATAGAATTAGTATGGATTCTCGAGGCAGTTGTAACTATAGGCTTATAATAGGTGCCAACTGCCAACCAGCCCCCCGATTGTGTAAGGAAATCGTAATCGTAATCGTTTATCAAACGGATAAGACCTGTTAAAGGAGGTCAGAGATGTCAGATGCCTGCACGTCCAAAAGCATGTATGAACTCCTTAAACAGTTCGAGTAATACGTTTTAAACTGTCAAATGATTATGATTTGCTCAGACGTAATCGTCGTGTTGGAACGCGAGATGGTGTCGTGTGTTGATGTTTTATCGCGTTATGGGTGACTTAATGACGCGTGACGTCATGCCACGACTCTACACCCCTTGATGGTAATCGCACTGAGCCAAGTTGTATGGTAGGTACAAATTAGTTGTGGATTTTCACTCGGCTGCGGCCGAACTTTTCAAAGTATGCTGTAATTTTGTTTCAGGAAACTTCTACCTACCTGTCAGGTTTAACGACTGGTAGGGGACAGATCTTATCTATCACAATAAGTTGGTACCTATAATCATCAAGTGAAAAAGTTTTTCTACAAAAAGGCCAGTTTTCTTTCTTCAGCGGGCTGGGGGTCGTCCCACACTGCGTTTACCGGTACGCGGTCTCCACTCCAATCATGTTCAAATACTAAAGCAATGATGAGGTCTAGGTTGGAGCGCGCTTGCCTAAAAGTTTATTAAAGTAGGTATAGTTGACCGAGCGAAGCGAAGGTCTCTGAGTCTACTTGGGTGAATTGGCACTTGTCCGTCCGTCCGTCCGTCCGTCCGTCCGTCCGTCCGTCTGTCAGAGCCTTATAACTTCTGAATTGCTGAACGTAATTACTTCAAATTTAAGTATAATATGTAAACCGATGGCCTCCCGCCGAATATGGCTTAAAAAATTATAAAAATCTTTATTTCAGGGGGGCTCTCATAGAAGTGAATGCGAAGTAAAATATTTATTATAGCGTTACATAGGGTTGCAGTATGTCATTTTAAAGATAATTAGGAATAGAGTCCAAAAATATTTTTTTTTGAATTTTTCCCCTAAAATTGACGAAATGGGGGGCTTTCAAAGTGGCGATTTTCTAACGTCCAAAGTTGACCTCAGAACTCTCAATTTTCTGAACTCTCAAGCCTGAAACTTGATCAATTATTTGAATTATATCCTGTACTTGAACAACAAATACTAAAATTAGATAAATATTATAAGGAAACGAAATAATTTAATTTTTAATGATGATGATTTTTTTAACAGAACTTCACACTGATGTCAATAGATGGCGCTCTGTGAAACCGCGAGGTCTCAGTTCGGGGCGAACCACTAGTAATATGATCACCCACGGCTTCGCTGCCGTGAAAATATCGAAAACTCCAGCCTTTTTCTTTCTCTACATTGCATTGTAAAGGGACCCTCTGTGCATTTCAGCAAAATCTAAAGGCCCAAATTACCTACTCTGTTGCGGCGTAATTTAAGGGCAAACCAATACCTATCTCACAACATATCAAACAAACTCTTTTTCGCGTGTCTCCTTATACTGTGCTATTAGTATGGATTAGTATAAGTTGCTATACCTATTACTAATACTTAGGACTTGTGCCTACGCGCGATATAAAATGATGCTTCTTTCGAGTAATATGCATATATACTACTCTGTCAAGAAAGTACCGGGAAAAGGTCTATAATATACAAAATGTTAATTATTATTCCAAATTTGTTGTACCTCCTTCAAAGTAAAGTAGGCCCCTTCGGAAATAATACACTTACGCCAACGAATAATCCAATTCAATCCAATTGTAATGTCTCCCCAGGCATGTTTCACAAATAAAGAATAAAGAATAAAGAATAAAGAATAAAGAATAAAGAATTTTCAAAACATTTTTCAAAGGCATTTTTCGGAATCGACTTCAGTTCTTGCCGCGAATTCTCTTTTACATAATATCTTCTATCGATCGAAAACGGGTGCCACGAAGTGGTAATTTGAGTTTTGGAAAGAGAAAAAAGTCGGCCGGAGCCATATCCGGTGAATACGGTAGTTGTTCGATGGTATTTGTTGAGTTTTTGGTCAAAAATTCATTCAAAATGATGGCCTTGTGCCTTTTAGTTGAAGACGTTGATGGCCGACCAGAGCGAGGCAAATCTTCCACCACATCGCGACCACTTTTGAATGCATGGTACCACTCGTATGCACGTGTTTTTGATAAAGTCGATTCCCCGTAAGCTTTCTGCAACATTTTCAGCGACTCTGGACACGAAATTCCATTTGCGATGCAAAATTTGAGACAAACTCTTTGTTCGATATTTTCATTCATTGTAAAAATCGCAAAACACTATTGAGATGAACTGACAAAATGGCGCACTGTAGAGTCTGGCCACGCTAACTCTGCCACGGAATAAAAGGGCAACACTTAAAAAAAAGTAAAAACATTCGTCTAATCTGTGTTCTTACATTTGTCACTGATTTGTCAATTCAGCTATCAGTTCGTTTTAATATTTCGAAAATAAAAGTGAAAATAGTGAAATAATGGATAAACCTATTCAAAATAATGTGTGCGAGTTATTTTATAACATGATTCTTAAATTCTAAGAAGTAAAGGAAGATCACGATGCTGTCCTAAGCCAAAAACAACAATGTTTACAAGAAATTGAAGAGTCGACAAGTAAGTTGACCAAACGGTTTTGATATTTTGCCTTTCGATCTTTGAATACAATACTAGATTATTTATATAAAACGTTTAAACGGTTTATATTCGCCTGTTCATATCGTGTAATTATGATGGATAATATGCGAAAAAAACTGACAGCAAAATCCTATCAAGTTTTAATACTTTTTATTAATTATAGTATAAATTCAAGGTGGAATAAGCGAAGAGTTAAAGCCTCATCTCCAGGATGCCCTTCAGAAACTTGGAATAAGTCAATCCATCCATCTCAAATTGAAATTTTGTTTTTTTGGGGTGGGATTTTAGATTTAGAAACGTGCTGCCTTGATCAAAAGCTGTCGCGTCTAAGGAGGGGTCAAGAGAGTCTAGACGGAACCCCCAACTATTTTTTGGCGATTATGCGAAAAAAATAAATTATTTTCATTTATTTCCAGGTGTAAGCGAACGAACCTTAAGAGTTATTAAAAATGAGGGCCAAACTAATCAGGGAATCTGGAGGACTCCCGGCAAAAAGCGTGCAGCACGGGAAACAAAAGTCAATATTGATAATTTTTATTGTTTTATTTTATTGATTCTGATTATTAATGTTATGTCTTTGGACTTGTCTTTATAAAGAATATTTCATTCATTTCATTTTATGTTTTAATTCATTTATGCTCTCCTTAAGTAATTCAAAAGATCTCCCCTGATCAAGTAATAATTTTTGTTGTTAATCTTTAGCATCAGTAGATTCATACTAATATTAGTAGTAGCGAAGAGTAGTTAGCGAAAATAACCGTTTGTCTGTTACCTTTTTTGACTCATCCCCTGAACAAAAACATATGGTTTCTGCGTGAGTTTATTGCTGAAATCCACGCAGACGAATTCACGGCAAATATTATATATAAAATTTATATAAATACGGGAATGTATGCTCTACCTTATTACGCTGTCAAAATTGTGCCCTCTATTTACATTTTACTCTTTGAAATGTACTAAAACGAACAATGACCACACTCCCAGGAAAGCAGATTAAAAACAAAAAACACAAGTATCAAGTGCGTTTTTTCGCATTACACTCTGTGTTGTCATCAACAGATTTTCAAATTCTACCATTTTCTTACTGCTGCAGACTTAGCTTAGCCAGTCTATAAACAAAGTAAATAACAATTGACGCTCAAACTTCGCGGCAATATAGACGACAGTTGTGTCAACTTAGCGACAAAAAATAATTTTTGAATTGAATTTGGAAATAGAAACAAATGATGAATTCCTGGTACTTTTTTGACAGAATGTATATAATTATATCTATCTATACCTACAAATATTATACCTAGCTAGTAAGCAAGGAAGTAAATATAATTTACTAGATGATGCCCGAAACTTCGTCCGCGTGGATTGATGTTTTTTGATTCCCGCGAGAATTCTTCAATTTTCCGGGATAAAAAGTAGCCTATGTCCTTCCCCGGGATGTAACCTATCTCTGTAGTCTGTACCAAAGTTCATCAAAATCGGCTTTTACGGCCCAACCACTCACGGTTGGGACGTAAAAGCGTAGCAGACAGACAAAAACTTTTTCGCATTTATAATATTAGTATGGATATGGATGGAGTTATATCCATTTAAGTTAGATCATATGCATTACTGACCTACTGACCTCGATTTGTTTACTGGAGAACGACAAAACAACCATATAAAATACGGTAATAAGTAAAAGAAAACAGCTATAATCTTGCATTAAAACACGTGTATTTTTTTTGTAGAACTAGGTAGGCAGGTACCTATTTGACTAAGGAATATTTCGGTCTGATTTGGGATTTACTAACGATGATTGGACATAGCTTTGGAGGCCCTTAAGATCGAGGTCTGGAACATTTAATAAGTCCACCGCTGATTAATAAGTATGTAATAATCTTTACGATTCTTCCATAACTTAGAGAGGCTATAGAGTCCTATAAAAACCTTCATTTCCATAACGGCTATAAAGATTTATTGGCATTTGCAATTTATCGGGTAAAGTGTGCGAAGTAATTATGATAATCTTTAAATTAAACTAAATTATAAGCAAACTAGGCCGTGTACTGACCTAATTCTATCATGATGATGTTGACCAGTCTCTATGTAGGTACACAGGCAGTACAAAGCGGTGCGTGATAGCTTTAAGTGGTTAAGGTTGAAACTTCGGCCACATATTAAATAATATTTACCTCGTCTTCGTCCATCTATTCGGGGGATCTATGTACTTTAAATTTTTTGGAGCTATGTGCGTTTGGGTAAAATCCCTAAGTGCTGGAATGGCGACCCCACGCTAGAAAACGCAGTTTTAGCACACCCCCCAAGGCCCCACTAGGTGGACGGACGATATCAAGCGAATTGCATGGAGCCTTAATGGAGCCGCGCTGAATTTAGACGGCGCGGCGCGGGCGGCGCGGCCAGACCGCGTGGCATGTGGAATAGGGATGATGACAACTCAATCAAATCAGCAACTCTTTATCAAAAAAAACACGATACTAGTATGGAAGTTTGTATGAAATACATAGTTGTGACGTCATCAAATTTCAACACACTTTTTCTTTAATCTTTAGTTTAAAATAGTTATCAAACTACAAACTAACCGAGGATGTGAATTTTAGATCTTTTGGAAGTCCCTATTGTTACATAGGATATTAAATAGTCTGAGTTAATGTCTGTGGTCATCAAGGCACAGAGTTAAAGATCAATGTATTGCTGTCCCTCTCTCTCTTGGATACTCGTCATCGGCTAGGTCGCACGTCTTTAAGTCTCTATTAAAAATAATATTAAAATAATTGTCTTGTATTTATCATCCATCGAATTCGAACCCAAACCATATAATATAATATGGTGTCAGAAGTGCAAGTTTTGTGAAGAAAAATGTCGACACAGGACAACATCAACACCCGACCGCGGGCAAAAGCCGCAAAACCAAGTAAGTCGAACACGAACACCAATGCCGCCATGATGCCACATGGCATGACACTCCCTTCAATAGACATAAATTCAAATAATATGCCGCTTGAGTGGAAGAAATGGCTAACGCGACTCAAGGTCTATATCAGAGCGAATGATCTGGACGATGCAGATGATAGTAGGAAGGTGGCAATCCTGCTACAATTTATCGGAGCAGAGGCACTAGAAATATTCTACGCGTTTGGGGTCGACGTAGATGATGTCACATTTTCAGAGCTCTGCGATCAGTTTACTAAATATTTCACTCCTAAATTAAACATAACAATTGAGAGGCATAAACTATTTAGCAGAAAACAAAATGAAAACGAATCGATTGATTCGTACGTCACAGACCTAAAAAATATCAGCTACACGTGTGATTTTGGTAGTCTGAGAGAAAGCATTGTGCGGGATATTTTTAGCTGGAATTGCAACAACTCGTATTACAAGGAGCGAATTCTAATAGAGAGACCAGACACACTCGACGAGGCAGTCACTATAGCCAAACGCTGCGAGTCAACTAAACAGCAAGTCAAGGCACTAGATGACTCAACTCTTCACTTCGTTGGGCGAGTTTCTAGAAGTCCATCTCGTCATGTCCCGTCATCAAGAAGCAGTTCACAACCCAGATATAATCGTACTCAGTCAACCTCGAGGACAAGAAACAATCGTCATCCCAGTCATCAGCGTACTCCATCAATCCCTAAAACAAGAAATTCATGTGGCCGCTGTGGACAAATCCATAGGTTTAAGTGTCCAGCCCGAGGTGTTAAATGCAGGAAGTGCGGTAAATTTAACCATTACGCTCAGTTATGTCTCAGTCGTCAAGTTAACTATGTCAAAAATGAACATGATTTGTCTGATAATAACGAAACCTCATTGTATGTTAATTCAGTTTATTGTGTTAATCATCAAAATAATGCATCAAATTCAAAGTCATGGAATGTTGATTTGTTAATTAACCAAATTGTAGTAAATTTTCTTCTCGATACAGGTGCAGACACAAATATTCTGTCTATTCACACTTATAACACATTGAATTTACCACTTACAAACATACATAAAAGTATTCACACATTATCAACATACAGTGGAGAAATTATTCCACTAGTAGGTCAATGCGAGTTGTCAGTCTCATATAAAAACAAGGTATATAATATTAAATTCCATATTGTTGATTTAAAAAGTCAAAACATCCTAGGCAGAGATACCTGTAAAATGTTAAATGTAATTAAGAAAATTAATAATGTGTCATTTGAGAATAAGGTAACCTGTCAAGAGATAGTTAATACAAATTCAGACTTATTTGAAGGTTTAGGCTGTCTCACAGATTTTCAGTGCGAGCTAACCTTGAAACCCAATGCAACCCCATTTATCGAGGCATGCAGAAGGGTTCCATTCCAACTTCAACAACCATTAAAGCAAGAACTTGAAGCCATGGAGAAAAGTGGAGTCATTCAAAAAGTTGAAGAGCCTACGGAATGGGTAAGTGCACTGGTCTTAACCTCAAAAAAGAATGGTAAATTACGTTTGTGTATTGACCCTAGAAAACTTAATCAGTCAATTTTAAGGTCTCATTTTCAATTTCCAACTCTAGATGAAATTAAATCCAGTCTTGCCGGAGCTCAATATTTTACAACATTAGATGCTAATAAAGGTTATTGGATGTTAAAATTGACAGAAGCTTCTTCAAAGCTATGTACATTTATTACACCTTTTGGACGTTTTAGATTTACTAGATTACCTTTTGGTATCAATGCAGCTCCAGAGATATTTCACAGAGAAATGATAAAAAGATTCGGTGACATTGATGGTGTTAAAATCATGATGGATGATTTTCTTATTTATGGTAGAACTGTAGAAGAACATAATGAACGTTTGCAAAAAGTTTTAGAAAGGGCACGTCAAATTAACTTAAGATTTAACAAAGAAAAATCTGTCTTTTGTCAAGAACAAGTAAAATACTTAGGTCATATGTTTAATAAAGAAGGAGTACAAGTCGACAAGTCAAAAGTAGAAGCTATTTGCAAAATGCAAAGTCCTAAAAATATCACAGAATTACAAAGATTTCTTGGTATGGTCAACTATCTTGGTCCTTTTATCAAAAATTTGTCACAGGAAATTAGTCATTTAAGAGCACTTTTGTCAAAAGATAGTGCATGGTATTGGTCAGAACATCATGAACTCCAATCTATTAACATTAAAAAGATAACTAACTAGTGGTTCGGTGAGACCTCGCGGTATCCATAAACTTGTACAGAGCGCCATCTATTGACATCATTGTGAAGTTCTGTTTAAAAATAGTGTTCGCTCATTAAAAATTAAATAATTTCGTTTCCTTATAATATTTACCTATCTAATTTTAGTATTTGTTCAAGTACAGGATATAATATAAATAATTGATAAGTTTCAGCCTCAGCCTTTTAGAAAATTGAGAGTTCTGAGGTCAACTTTGGACGTTAGAAAATCTCCACTTTGAAAGCCCCCCATTTCGACAATTTTAGGGGAAACGTTTTAAAAAAAAAATTTTTGGACTCTATTCCTAATTATCTTTAAAATGATATACCTACCGCAACCCTATGTAAAGCTATAAAAAATATTTTACTTCGCATTCGCTTCTATGAGAGCCCCCCTGAAATAAAGGTTTTTATAACTTTTTAAGCCATATTTAACGGAAGGCCATCGGTTTACATATTATGAAGTAATTACGTTCAGTAATTCAGAAGTTATAAGGCTCTGACAGACGGACGTACAGACGGACGGACGGACGGATAAGTGCAAATTCACACAAGTAAGTAGACTCAGAGACCTTCGCTTCGCTCGGTCAATAAATCAGCGAGAAATTATTTATTTTTGACATAGGCATCATCCCAATTGCGGAAGTCCCGGCAAGAGCCTATGTCCAGTGGATATATATAATACTAGTATGGCGCGTGGCTGCGCGGCCCGCTAGCGGACCGCGTAGTGGACCGCGTGGCCCACTGTGTTCCACTGTCTACTTACTCGCTGTCCTACTATCCTGGTTTACTGTCTACGTGTTCTGAACTGAACAACACACTGCTATGCTAGTGAGCACAGTTGAAGCGCCGGCACGCCAAGCGTCCGACGTAAAAGAAAATTCTCATAAAGGAAAAAACATAAAACAAAGCTGGCTTTCCTAATGGCAAACCGACAATAATTCTTCCATAAAGAAATAAAGAACAAATCTTGTAAAAAAACCATATCAAAATCATGCATATTTCCTAACTTCTTGTACTCTCTTCAATGTTCGTAGATTCTGCCATCTTAATTTTTTCTGCTCATCAAGTAAACTTTCAGGCCCTGATAATTTTCTACCCAAAAACCTCTCTTCCATCTTTTAAATAATGTCTGAGATAGCCGCTATCTTGAATCCGCCATTTTGGATTTTTTTTTTCAGCTCACTGCCAATTGTATGAAGTTTCGAGTATTTTTTGTTTGAGCATCCCCTACCTATCTTTAATACCCTGACCGTGCTCCTCACACATCATCCGAACCTTCGATCATCATCTCTCTCCATATTTTTTCTCCGAACCATTCGTCAAAATGAGAATTCTTCCATTAAAACAAATTTTGAAAAGGATATATCCGCCATATATTTTCTATGGAAAAAAAAATTCCGCCATCTTGAATTTTTTTCCTGTTCATCAAGTAGACCTTCATGTCCTGATCATCTTTTGCCAAGAAACCACAATTGCATCTTTTATAGTCTCCGAGATAGACACCGACGAAATTTGTATGGCGGCCATCTTAAATCCGCCATTTTGAATTTTTTTTCAGCTCACTGTCAATTGGATGAAGTTTCGAATGACATTTGGTCGAGCACCCCCCACCTATCTTCGATACCCTGGCTGGTGCTCTTCATCCGTCTTCGAAATCCTCAATCATCAGCTCTCTCTGTATTTTTCCTCTTAATGAATTTTGGTCTTCTATACGAAACGATGAGTGAAAAAAAAAATGTTCATACAAAATTTTACAGGAGAGGTGATCAATCAGTGAATCAGCACGAGCAGCTATATATATATTAACTAGTATGGCGCGTGGTTGCGCGGCCCGCTAAAGCGGACCGCGAGGTGGACCGCGTGGTCCATTGTCTACTTACTCGTTGTCCTACTATCCTGCCCCCCGATTATTTAAGAATGGCCGATCAAATCGTCAAAGTTCGGCGTCAAAGTAAAATAAACCATAACAGCATTAAATTAGAGCTCAATTTCGAAACACGAAATTGAGCTCTAATTCAATGCTATTATGGTTTATTTTACTTTGACGCCGAACTTTTACGATTTGATCGACAATTCTTACATAATCGGGGAGCTGGTTTACTGTCTACGTTTTCTGAACTGAACAACACACTGCTATGCTAGTGAGCACAGTGGAAGCGCCAGCACGCCAAGCGTCCGACGTAAAAGAAAATTCTCATAAAAGAAAAACATAAAACAAAGACCACCAACCCCCCGCCCCTCCCTTTTTGTTTGAGCAGCCCCTAAGTACCTATCTTGAATACCCTGACCGTGCTCCTCACCTATCATCCGAACCTTCGATCATCATCTCTTTCCATATTTTTTTCTCCGAACCATTCGTCAAAATGAGAATTCTTCCATAAAAACAAATCTTGAAAAGGAACCGTAGTCTTGCATAGTTACATTTTCTATGTAAAAATAAATTCCGCCATCTTGAATTTTTTTCCTGTTCATCAAGGAGACCTTCATGTCCTGATCATCTTTTGCCAAGAAACCACTCTTCCATCTTTTATGCTCTCCGAGATAGACACCGACGAACTTTGTATGGCGGCCATCTTAAATCCGCCATTTTGAATTTTTTTTCAGCTCACTGTCAATTGGATGAAGTTTCGAGTATTTTTTGTTTGAGCAGCCCCTACCTATCTTTAAAACCCTGGCCGTGCTCCTCACCCATCATCCGAACCTTCGATCATCATCTCTCTCCATATTTTTTTCTCCGAACCATTCGTCAAAATGAGAATTCTTCCATAAAAACAAATCTTGAAAAGGAACCGTAGTCTTGCATAGTTACATTTTCTATGGAAAAATAAATTCCGCCATCTTGAATTTTTTTCCTGTTCATCAAGTAGACCCTCATGTCCTGATCATCTTTTGCCAAGAAACCACTCTTCCATCTCTTATAATCTCCGAGATAGACACTGACGAAATTTGTATGGCGGCCATCTTAAATCCGCCATTTTGAATTTTTTTTACAACTACCTCCAATTGGATGAGGTTTCGAATGACATTTGGTCGAGCACCCCCCACCTATCTTCAATACCCTGGCTGGTGCTCTTCATCCGTCTTCGAAATCCTCAATCATCAGCTCTCTCTGTATTTTTCCTCTTAATGAATTTTTGTCTTCTATACGAAACGATGAGTGAAAAAAAAAATGTTCATACAAAATTTTACAGGAGAGGTGATCAATCAGTGAATCAGCACGAGCAGCTATATATATATTAACTAGTATGGCGCGTGGTTGCGCGGCCCGCTACAGCGGACCGCGTAGTGGACTGCGTGGTCCACTGTCTACTTACTCGCTGTCCTACTATCCTGCCCCCCGATTATGTAAGAATGGCCGATCAAATCGTCAAAGTTCGGCGTCAAAGTAAAATAAACCATAACAGCATTAAATTAGAGCTCAATTTCGAAACACGAAATTGAGCTCTAATTCAATGCTGTTATGGTTTATTTTACTTTGACGCCGAACTTTTACGATTTGATCGACAATTCTTACATAATCGGGCAGCTAGTTTACTGTCTACGTGTTCTGATCTGAACAACACACTGCTATGCTAATGAGCACAGTGGAAGCGCCAGCACGCCAAGCGTCCGACGTAAAAGAAAATTCTCATAAAGGAAAAACATAAAACAAAGACCACCAACCCCCGCCCCTCCCTTTTTGTTTGAGGCCCTAAGTAGGTACCTATCTTTAGTACCCTGACCGTGCTCCTCACCCATCATCCGAACCTTCGATCATCATCTCTCTCCATATTTTTTTCTCCGAACCATTCGTCAAAATGAGATTTCTTCCATAAAAACAAATCTTGAAAAGGAACCGTAGTCTTACATAGTTCTACACTTGTAGCCTCTTCAATATTCGCCATACATTTTCTATGGAAAATAAATTCCGCCATCTTGAATTTTTTTCCTGTTCATCAAGTAGACCTTCATGTTCTGATCATCTTTTGCCAGGAAACCACTCTTCCATCTTTTATACTCTCCGAGATAGACACCGACGAAATTTGTATGGCGGCCATCTTAAATCCGCCATTTTGAAAATTTTTTTCAGCTCACTGTCAATTGGATGAAGTTTCGAGTGACATTTGTTCGAGCACCCCCCTCCTATCTTCAATACCCCCTCCTCCTATCTTCAATACCTCCTATATTCAATAATATAATAATATAATATATTGAATTAGAGCTCAATTTCGAAAAACGAAATTGAGCTCTAATTCAATGCTGTTATGGTTTATTTTACTTTGACGCCGAACTTTTACGATTTGATCGACAATTCTTACATAATCGGGCAGCTAGTTTACTGTCTACGTGTTCTGATCTGAACAACACACTGCTATGCTAATGAGCACAGTGGAAGCGCCAGCACGCCAAGCGTCCGACGTAAAAGAAAATTCTCATAAAGGAAAAACATAAAACAAAGACCACCAACCCCCGCCCCTCCCTTTTTGTTTGAGGCCCTAAGTAGGTACCTATCTTTAGTACCCTGACCGTGCTCCTCACCCATCATCCGAACCTTCGATCATCATCTCTCTCCATATTTTTTTCTCCGAACCATTCGTCAAAATGAGATTTCTTCCATAAAAACAAATCTTGAAAAGGAACCGTAGTCTTACATAGTTCTACACTTGTAGCCTCTTCAATATTCGCCATACATTTTCTATGGAAAATAAATTCCGCCATCTTGAATTTTTTTCCTGTTCATCAAGTAGACCTTCATGTTCTGATCATCTTTTGCCAGGAAACCACTCTTCCATCTTTTATACTCTCCGAGATAGACACCGACGAAATTTGTATGGCGGCCATCTTAAATCCGCCATTTTGAAAATTTTTTTCAGCTCACTGTCAATTGGATGAAGTTTCGAGTGACATTTGTTCGAGCACCCCCCTCCTATCTTCAATACCCCCTCCTCCTATCTTCAATACCTCCTATATTCAATAATATAATAATATAATATATTGAATTAGAGCTCAATTTCGAAAAACGAAATTGAGCTCTAATTCAATGCTGTTATGGTTTATTTTACTTTGACGCCGAACTTTTACGATTTGATCGACAATTCTTACATAATCGGGCAGCTAGTTTACTGTCTACGTGTTCTGATCTGAACAACACACTGCTATGCTAATGAGCACAGTGGAAGCGCCAGCACGCCAAGCGTCCGACGTAAAAGAAAATTCTCATAAAGGAAAAACATAAAACAAAGACCACCAACCCCCGCCCCTCCCTTTTTGTTTGAGGCCCTAAGTAGGTACCTATCTTTAGTACCCTGACCGTGCTCCTCACCCATCATCCGAACCTTCGATCATCATCTCTCTCCATATTTTTTTCTCCGAACCATTCGTCAAAATGAGATTTCTTCCATAAAAACAAATCTTGAAAAGGAACCGTAGTCTTACATAGTTCTACACTTGTAGCCTCTTCAATATTCGCCATACATTTTCTATGGAAAATAAATTCCGCCATCTTGAATTTTTTTCCTGTTCATCAAGTAGACCTTCATGTTCTGATCATCTTTTGCCAGGAAACCACTCTTCCATCTTTTATACTCTCCGAGATAGACACCGACGAAATTTGTATGGCGGCCATCTTAAATCCGCCATTTTGAAAATTTTTTTCAGCTCACTGTCAATTGGATGAAGTTTCGAGTGACATTTATTCGAGCACCCCCCTCCTATCTTCAATACCCCCTCCTCCTATCTTCAATACCTCCTATATTCAATAATATAATAATATAATATATTGAATTAGAGCTCAATTTCGAAAAACGAAATTGAGCTCTAATTCAATGCTGTTATGGTTTATTTTACTTTGACGCCGAACTTTTACGATTTGATCGACAATTCTTACATAATCGGGCAGCTGGTTTACTGTCTACGTGTTCTGATCTGAACAACACACTGCTATGCTAGTGAGCACAGTGGAAGCGCCAGCACGCCAAGCGTCCGACGTAAAAGAAAATTCTCATAAAGGAAAAACATAAAACAAAGACCACCAACCCCCGCCCCTCCCTTTTTGTTTGAGCAGCCCCTAATTAGGTACCTATCTTTAATACCCTGACCGTGCTCCTCACCCATCATCCGAACCTTCGATCATCATCTCTCTCCATATTTTTTTCTCCGAACCATTCGTCAAAATGAGATTTCTTCCATAAAAACAAATCTTGAAAAGGAACCGTAGCCTCTTCAATATTCGCCATACATTTTCTATGGAAAATAAATTCCGCCATCTTGAATTTTTTTCCTGTTCATCAAGTAGACCTTCATGTTCTGATCATCTTTTGCCAAGAAACCACTCTTCCATCTTTTATACTCTCCGTGATAGACATCGACGAAATTTGTATGGCGGCCATCTTAAATCCGCCATTTTGAATTTTTTTTCAGCTCACTGTCAATTGGATGAAGTTTCGAGTGACATTTGGTCGAGCACCCCCCACCTATCTTCAATACCCTTTTCTATGGAAAAATAAATTCCGCCATCTTGAATTTTTTTCCTGTTCATCAAGAAGACCCTCGTGTCCTGATCATCTTTTGCCAAGAAACCACTCTTCCATCTTTTATACTCTCCGAGATAGACACCGACGAAATTTGTATGGCGGCCATCTTAAATCCGCCATTTTGAATTTTTTTTCAGCTCACTGTCAATTGGATGAAGTTTCGAGTGACATTTGGTCGAGCACCCCCCACCTATCTTCGATTCCCTGGCTGGTGCTCTTCATCCGTCTTCGAAATCCTCAATCATCAGCTCTCTTCGTATTTTTCCTCCCCATGAATTTTTGTCTTTCATACGAAACGATGAGTGAAAAAAAAAGTTTTCATACAAAATTTTACAGGAGAGGTGATCAATATGTCAGTCAGCACGAGCAGCTATATATATATTAATACTATATTATATACGTCCACTGGACATAAGCTCTTGCCGGGACTTCCGCAATTGGGATGATGCCTATGTCAAAAATAAATTATTTCTATATATATATATATCTCGGTTATATATACTCGGTATACGTCATAATATATTTATCTCGTTTGACGACGGCGATAATGTGGGTTTATGCAGTGACAATCATAATAAAGGTAAATAACGGGGAAGGAAAACATTGTCAGAAAATCTGCATGCCTGAGTGTTTTCCATAATGTTATCAAAAGCTGTTAGAATCCAACAACAACGACAACAATAACAAGAAGCACAGAGTTATGTAAATTTTGTAGGTACCCTGACATTGTTGAGATCTCGAAGCTTCCCAACACATACGCGCTGGAAGTGGCCACTGGCCACCGAGGGCGTTTTAGTGAGTAAAAATCTCACATTAAACCTGATAAGAAATTAGGCATCTTAAGAGGATTTCCCTCGATACCAAATAAAAAGTACCCAGACATTGCGCTGTGTATAAATAAATTAATAATTAACAGTAATTGCACAGTAGAACGTTTCTGGCCACACGAGTTTATATTGTAGAGACACCAAATAGGTACGTAACTTTATCTTTTGACCTACGCAACATCACTCAAAGTCAGACACCGAAAACTTTTGTAGATAGCATCGTGGGAGTTGTTGGGGCCATCGTAATGTCTGTCATTTCAAGGTCGCATGTCTACTGTCTAGTAGGTAGGTATATCTAAGTTTACCCCTATGACGTTAACTTAAAGGTAGGTCTTGTCGTTGTCGACATCCGGTGTAGAGCTGTCATAATGCTGTGCGTAGGTAAGTGGGAGGTCTCGGGTTCGAGCCCCGACAGGGTCAATTTGGGAATTTATAACATCTTAAAAGTAGATATGATTACAAAAGGTGTGGGGACAACAGGATGTTCACTCATGATACAGTGGGTCCATCGTTAAGTATTTGAAAATCCTGATGAACGTAATTTTCTCTGATCTGGCGGTGGGAGGCTTTAGCTATTATCTTAAAACGACGCGACGCGGCAAAGACGTGCCGCCAAACGATTAAGCGTCCCGGTAGGATACCGTGTAGAAACCCATTACGGAATATGGGCTTTAACATCTGCCATTAGCAGAATGCCTTAATACCCTTCCAGAGGCAATTGTTTAAGCAAATCGTAATCATTTGACAGATCAAAACGTATTCCTCGAAGCTAAGCAGTCAAGAGCTAATTTATACATAGTGGAATGAAGTTTATGCACATTTTGAACTGCATGATATAACTATATATATAGAAGTCCGCCGCTGACTCTATGCAACTTTTTGTTACTACCAAAGTTAATAAGTAGCATGTAAATTGTTGTGCTTTCGTGTTATCTTGCGGGTAGCGGTCTGCAAGGCTCTGAATCAGCGATGGTGGAGTGAATGTGGGTCAGCGGTCAATCAAGATAGTGGCAAGCTTGGTCGCGATTATATTCAAATTAATCGCCACAATTATAGTACAAGAGACAACAATGATTATTCGTTGATCGTTTTTATTAAAAAATAAACAACTTGGTGTTTTTTGAAGTGAAAACTTCTTTAGCCGCGTGAGCACTTTTTGGTAGGGGATAAACTTGTGGATTCGCGTCACCGACACCGACATGCTCGCCAACACCGACATGCTCGCGTTGTTACGAAGACAAAAGGTCTTAAATATAAATATTCTTCATTCGTAATTAAACTTTAATCCCTTAGTTTTACTTTTAAGGTTTTAAATATTTAAATATTCGTTTTCACTTCTATCGGCAGTCCCTATGACTGCCAATTTTTTTTCTTCTATCTTCTGTACTCTATATTAACTTATAATAAAACTGTAACTGGACGATTTCTGTACATTAAATATTATTTGAAATTTTTAATTGGAGGAAGATTTATTATCGATACAGAGACCGGTTCTTACTTTCATATTCATTCTAACATTTTAAATTGCAAAACTATGTCTGTCCGTCCGTCAAAAATACTGGCTATGAACGCCACTCAATGAGGAATGAGCAATGTGGATACAGGCAGAAAGAGATTAAGTTACGAGGGCTAAAAATTCCCATAAATTACTTCATTGTCTCCTACACTACAACTAGTAGTAACAGTTAGAAAACTAAATCTTATGGTGCTTATAAAAAGAACAAATTATATCGACATCCTGCATTATATAACGGGGCCCTGACCTGGATCTACACTCTGATCTGGATCTTAACACTGATCAACAGCAGACCAGTAGGTACAATATATTATTCAGCCTAGATATTTTCTTTTGCACCAAGGATTTTATATTAATTGTGAACAAGGACAGTTTCCAAATTAAATTCAAGCACAATTACAAAATGGACTATGCGAAGGCCTTTGACTCCATAGAGAGTGTGGAATTGTGGATGTACGGGATTCGTTGCAGCGATCCCAAGTTGATTGGCGATACATCGTAGTGTTAAAGAACCTTTTATACAACTCAGCATAATATAATATATGTCGGTCCAAGTACAAGATGCGCGTCTACACTCTAAAGGAACTATCCTATTGCATCGTGGGGTGAGACAGAGGGATGTTTTATCCCCGATACTGTTCTTTAATGCTTTAGACTTTAGAGTTTAGAAGATGTCTTTAAAACGCTTGACTGGAAGGGGCACGGGCCACGGCATTTTCGTAAAAGTATCTGAGAACACCTCACATCTCCGATTCGAAAGAAGACGTGCGTCTAGTGATGCTACATGAAAAAACCGGCCAAGTGCGAGTCGGACTCGCGCACCGAGGGTTCCGTACAAACCTGTAGTAACTTTTACGATTTATGACGTATTAAAAACAAAGATGTAAAACGGTAATAATTACCTTTGTTAATGAACCGCAAAACTAACTTTGTTTGTAGAGGTTTACTGTTAATATCAAAAAAACTATGCTAGTTAGAGCATTGTAGTCCAGGCGAATTAGCTTGTATTGAAACGAAAAAAAACAAAATTGTTAACAGGATGGGAACAGTTGGAAATGGTAAAGTGGCGTATAATAAACGTAAAAAAAATAAATGCGTGAGCAGGAGTGTTTCCAGATTTATTTAGGGGATGAAAAGGGGAAGAATTTTGGATTATTGCGATTTCCGGCGAAAGTTGACGTCGGAGAGAAAAGTGACAAACAGGAAAGTTGTAGATCATAAAAAGATCTACAACTTTTGTTAAAATGATTTTTTCACATAACCTCAAAATCTCCAAGTAAAATGCGAAAAACCGCTTTTATCGTTTTTTATTTTTCATTTACACAAAGATAATTTTATTTTGACGAAACTTGGTGAAAGTATACCTTTTTGTGTCTGAAATATTCACAAATTTTTTCAGATAAAAATATTCAAAGACTTCCGAGATAATCACGTTTTTCGGCCCAAAAAAATATTTTTCAAATTAAATTTCTCCTTAGGAAAATTGTCGTAGCGACTTCTTTCAAGCCGCAATTTTTTCGTTATGAGTTATACTTTCTTGTGAAATAATAAAAAAATACAGTCCCCATTTAAAAACATGCTCAAAAATTGGAAAAATCAAAAAATGAATTTTGCCACCATCTTTTTTTACTAAATGTTAATAATTTGTTTAAATTTTCAAATAATTCTTAAAAACTAATTGCACTATTCAATTGTACGGAAAAAAATACAAGAGATCATTAGTTTTATTATTTGATAAAAAACCCTATTTTATATTTACATTAACAATTAGTAAATTAATGAACCTACATTAATCTAGGTTTTTTTTAATACATTTGTAAATTGATCATCTCTTTCTTCAATATCGCTTCTATTTGTAATTTTATTATCTTCTTCTTCTTCAATATCGCTCGGATAACCTGAGGATTCTTCTGATAATTGATTTTCAGTGATTAAGCAAAGGCCCGGCTGCTCCTTTTCAGCAGCATTATCTTCGGATTCATCGAAATCTTCTGAAATTTTTTCAACATTGAAACAATTGTCTGAACCACGACATTTTGTACATAAATCAGTACATCAAAGCCCGTGCTTTCGACAACCACGTCTGTTGCCTTCACAACCGGTTTCACAGCTACAAGAAATTATTTTTAATAATTCGTCAGATATGACAGAATCTTCAGTAAAACGTGGCATGAGAATTTTCAAATTATCGACAATAACTTCTTTCCAGCCCCACCTTGTTGGTGTTGTTTCGTTAAATTATTATCAAATTATGCAAACAGGATCGTCCATACTGCTAATCTGTAATACATATAATCAAGTATATAGAGAAAAAACATTTAAGGGGGACATAACCTAATAACTAACTATATATAATAAAGTGTCGCAATAACAAAGCTTATATTGACTGAAAACGCTACAAGAGGCGTTCAGTTATTTAATTCAAATAATAGTTTTATTTATCATTCTCCAAATTTGTATGCTTGTATCAATAAAATGCCTTGTTGTATCAATGAAATTCCGTATTGGGAATAATGGCGACTTCTGCGTCTCCAGCTGGCTTGTGATGAGTGTGAAACGACACTGTGAGGCAGTCCGATCCTCTCCTTGGGTACCCTACTACCCTGGGACCGGCCCAGCTGTTCTATATAGCTGAAAGAGAGGCGGGGGACTAGGAGGAGATGACAGCGGTTCCTGTATGGAATCTAGTATACTAAACACGGGCAGCAGGAGATTTAAATGAAAAATCATTATTCGACTTTATATGTTCATAGTAATACTGTTCAAAATTGAAATATCTAATCCAATAATGAAACAAAGAGTCTTTTTTTTTTTCCGTACAATTGAATAGTGCAATTAGTTTTTAAGAATTATTTGAAAATTTAAACAAATTATTAACATTTAGTAAAAAAAGATGGTTGCAAAATTCATTTTTTGGTTTTTCCAATTTTTGAGCATGTTTCTAAATGGAGACTGTATTTCTTTATTATTTCACAAGAAAGTATAACTCAAAACAAACAAATTGCGACCTGAAAGAAGTCGCTAAAACAATTTTCCTAAGGAGAATTTTAGTTTGAAAAATATTTTTTTGGGCCGAAAAACGTGATTATCCCGGAAGTCTCTGAATATTTTTATCTGAAAAAATTTGTGAATATTTCAGACACTAAAAGGTATACTTTCACCAAGTTTCGTCAAAATAAAATTATCTTTGTGTAAATGAAAAATAAAAAACGATAAAAGCGGTTTTTCGCATTTTACTTGGAGATTTTGAGGTTATGTGAAAAAATCATTCATACAAAAGTTGTAGATCTTTTTATGATCTACAACGTTTCTGTTGTACACTTTTCTCTCCGACGTCAACTTTCGCCGAAAATCGCAATAATCCAAAATTCTTCCCCTTTTCATCCCCTAAATAAATCTGGAAACACTCCTGCTCACGCATTTATTTTTTTTACGTTTATTATACGCCACTTTACCATTTCCAACTGTTCCCATCCTGTTAACAATTTTTTCCTAGTAATAGTGTAACTTGCCTGGTCTATGGCTATAGTTTTCCTGTAAAATATACATAAATTCCTATTGACCATAATTATTTCAGATTTTTCGATTGGTAAACTCCGGAGATAAGGGGGGGGGGGAACGGTATTTTTTTTAGACTTTTTCCCCGATAAATCAAAAACTATCATGACTAAAAATAATTAAAAATCTGTTTTAGAATGTACAAAGTAAACCCTTTCATATGATACCCCACACAGTACAGTTATCTCACTTTTAAATTTCAACCCTCCGATTTTCCCCCCTTTTTAAATAAGAACAAAAATAATTTCCAATTTTTTTTAATTCCAGTGTCTTTGGGCCACTAATATACACAACTATTCCAAATTTCATGTCGATAGCTTCGGTAGTTACTGAAATAATCGAGTGTGACGGACGGACAGACGGACAGACGGACAGACGGACAGACGGACAGACGGACAGACAGACGGAGAAAGTCGCACCATAAGGGTTCCATTTTACCATTTTGGTAGGGAACCCTAAAAATAAGATTGTTTTTTTTCACAATGTTGAAAAAACATGAAAAAAACTTGGCACCGTTGTTTTTTTGTAAATTTGGTTTTTTTTCAGGAAAATTATTGATAGGAAAATAATAGTGTGTAACTTATATACAATTAGCGTGGTACATAACAAACTATAAATGAAATCTAAATGAAAACTAACATTACAATCACCAATAAAATATTAAAATTAAAATATGTATATATATTTTTTTTTCTAATTTACAATAATAATTTTCTAATAATAATTAATTATACAATATACAATAATAATTTTCTAATAAAAATAATTTTCTAATTTAAAATAATTCACTAAAATTACAATATTCATGTAAAATTGGTACTATTCAACCAAAAAGTATGGTAAGTTTAAGAATAAACAAAAAACTCTAATATTTATGGACTTTAGTAGTGTTAAATCTTTTACGGAAACTACCTTATTAATTTTGGATTCTGTAGGGTACTCTTGAAAAAAAACATGCTCCAGAAAAAAAACGTGTTCTTTTCAGCTTTTTTTTTCACGATAGGTAAAAACTGGTTTGCTGCAACACTCCTCCCAGCAGATCCAGCACACGGTGTAGCGATAATATCCGACGGATATCTTTTTTTTTTTTTAACCACTACAAGATAGCCCTTGACTGCGATCTCACCTGATGGTAAGTGATGATGTAGTCTACGATGGTAGCGGGCTAACCTGTTAGGGGCATGGCAGTTATATTAAACCCATACCCCTATTCGGTTTCTACACGGCATCGTATACCGGAACGCTAAATCGCTTGGCGGCACGTCTTTGCCGGTAGGGTGGTAACTAGCCACGGCCGAAGCCTCCCACCAGGCCAGACCAGAGAAAATTCAGAAATTATAAATTCCCAAATTGACCCTGCCGGGGATCGAACCCGGGACCTCCGCACGTTTAAGGCAACAGCGCTACACACTGCGTCACGGAGGTCGTCAAAACCTCTGGCTGGCATCGATTTGATGCGAAAAGCCGAAGAAAGAGCTCGTTGGCGCTCAAAGAGGCCTATGTCCAATTGTGGGTGCATAACGGCTGATGATGATCAGTAAAAAACGTAGTGGTTCTCTTTGATGATGATGATAATGAGAAATAAAGAAAGTGTGTTTGTGCAATTCACACACAGCAGAAGTGAAACTTCAGAAGAGTAGCCTAGCTACGAGAGAATTGAAAATACTTATAACTTGTATTCTACCTCATGCTGTCGCAGGCTTAATGCTATTATGAATGTTTGTCTCTTTTTGATGTCGCTTTTTCGTTTCGTTTCATCGAATTTTCAAATCACAACGATTCTAAAGAAGTTTCCCTACAATAAAAATTATTATTATTAATACTCTTTATTTTGTACACCACAACACAAAAATATAAAAAACAACACAGAAAACACTAAGAAAGAAGTAATACAAAAAGGCGGCCTTATCGCTTATTAGCGATTTCTGCCAGAAAAATGCAAAATTCTACCTGAATAAAGTGAAAGTTACTAACATCCAGTTTTTTTTTTTAATTAAAAAATACTAGGTGCTCACCTTATTTTAATCAGCCTGTAGTTGTAGTTTAAAATCTCGTAGCTATTCATACTCGTTAGCACCAACACAAAAGACACACTTTGTAAACTTTTAGTAAATGATAGGATGATGATGACACACTGTATATAGGTTACATAGCTAGCTTCAAAAACTTAAAGAATGGCATGGACCTAGTTCCTTATAGAATGGTAAATAATGACAATTTTATAGCTGATGTGACGATGCCTCATGGCATGAGGTGGTATGCCGTTGCCATGGCTACGGGGTGGACGCCTATCTGTTGCCATAGATAACCGGTGGCAATACATCGCGATCACGACATATTTCGCGACGGAGCTTTTAAGCCTCGAAATAGAGTCTGTAGAATAGAGCTTTTAGTAGGTAAGATCTTTTGGGCAAAATATGGGCATATAGGTAGGTACCTACCTACGTTAGCATTACATTACATCAAATAAATATTATAAATGCGAAAGTTTGGATGGATGGATGTATGGATGTATGTTTGTTACTCAATCACGCTCCAACGGATGAACGGATCTGGATGAAATTTGGCACAGAGATAGATTATAGTCTGGAATAGCACATAGGCTACTTTTTATCCCGGAAAATTAAAGAGTTCCCGCGGGAACCGAAAAACCTCAATACACGCGGACGAAGTCGCGGGCAGCTAGTTATTAATATGACTAGCTATAATGAGTGATGCCCGTTTGCTCAGGGAACTCTTTAATTTTACGGGATAAAAGTAGCCTATGTACTTAAGTCTTATTCCTATTCCGACTTGGTCCCATCTGCCCCGCTGGCTCTGCCCCGCTAACGGGGCAGTTGGGAAAAATAGTGCCATCGGCCCCGCTAGCCTCGGCGTAGTCGCTTAACGGGGCAGATGAAACTTTTTCACACATATTTTGTGTCATTTGCCCCGCTACGCTTCCGTAAGAAACTTACGAAAAACTTTATTTTTGTTTTTTACCTATAAATGAAAAAGTTTGAAGTTTGGCAATAAGTCAACACTATAAAACATTATAAATAATTTCCTAAACAGCTACATTGATTAGTCTTTATAAATCATAGTCAAAAATTAAAATTACCAAACAAGATCATTATTTATACTAATATTATAATATACTAATATTATAAATATGAAAGTTTGGATGGATGGATGGATGGATGGATGTATGGATGGATGTTTGTTACTCAACCACGCCTCAACGGCTGAACGGACCTGGATGAAATTTGGCACAGAGATAGATTATAGTCTGGAATGACACATTATATGCTTTTTATCCCGGAAAATTAAAGAGTTCCCGCGGGAACCGAAAAACATCAAACCACGCGGACGAAGTCGCGTGCATCAGCTAGTAAAGTATATTTACTATCACTAAAAAAATCAACACTTTTAAATAATTTCCAAATCAGCAATTAAAGAGTTCCCGCGGGAACCGAAAAACATCAAACCACGCGGACGAAGTCGCGTGCATCAGCTAGTAAAGTACCTATATTTACTATCACTAAAAAAATCAACACTTTTAAATAATCTCCAAATCAGCTACATTGATAAGTCTTTTATATCACAGATTATAAATAAATAAATAAATTATAAAAATCAAAAATCTACAAAAGAAGAACATCATGAAGTAAATTTATTACTACCTACTTATTACATATACTTCAGACTACTAAAATCACATTTAGGTTATAATTTGCAAACAACTAAGAGGTCATCCGTAAATTACGTCACACACAAGCCACTTTTGATCTTGTTTTGTAATGTTGATATTTTACTGTGTTTTTTAACCTGTGATATATACTTAAAAAGGCTAATCAATGTTGCTGTTTAGGAAATTATTTTATAATGTTTATAGTGTTGATTCTCTTTTTCTTAATATTATTTATGTTCAAAAAATTAAAGCTGATTATAATATTCAAACTTTTTCATTTATAGGTAAAAAAACAAAAAAAAATTGGCAGTCATCGGGACTGCCGATAGAAGTGAATGCAAATATAAAAATATTTAAAATAATTAAAATATAAACCTTAAAACTAAGGCATTAAAGTTTAACAAATGTAGTACATATATTTAAGAATGTCTTAGTAACAACGCCAGCATGTCGGTGTTCGCTAGCATGTCGCTGTTCGCAAGCACGTCGGTGCGAGGTGTTGGTGACGCAAATCCACAAGTTTACCCCCTACCAAAAAGTTCTCAACGCGCCTAAAGAAGTTTTCACTTCAATAAGTTATTCGTAAGTTTCTTACGGAAGCGTAGCGGGGCAAATGGCACTTGATCGGTGTGAAAAAGTTTCATCTGCCCCGTTATGCGACTACGCCGAGGCTAGCGGGGCCGATGGCACTATTTTTCCCAACTGCCCCGTTAGCGGGGCAGAGCCAGCGGGGCAGATGGGACCAAGTCATTCGGACTATAGGTAATCTATCTATGTGCCAAATTCCATCCAAATCCGTTCAGCCGTTCCGGCGTGATTGAGTAACAAACATCCGTCCATCCATCCATCCATCCAAACTTTCGCATTTATAATACTAGCTGATGCCCGCGACTTCGTCCGCGTGGATCGAGGTTTTTCGTTTCCCGCGGGAACTTCTTTAATTTTCCGGGATAAAAAGTAGCCTGTGTTATTCCAGTCTATAATCTATCTCTGTGCCAAATTTCATCCAGATCCGTTCAGCCGTTGGGGCGTGATTGAGTAACAAACATCCATCCATACATCCATCCAAACTTTCGCATTTATAATATTTATTTGATTAGAGATAATTAAATTAATAGATAATTAATTAATTAAGACTATAGATAATTAAATTGTCGTACATAAAAGAAATAATTATAATATTCATTTGAAGTTTATATATTGTTATGTAATATATGAGAAATGATATAATCTTCTATATATATATAAAATCGTTATCTAATCAACGCACAGCTTAAACCGCTGGGGTTAGAAACTTGAAATTTTGACAGTAGGTTCCTTTTGTGACGTAGGCGCCCACTAAGGAAGGATTTTTCAAAATTCCACCCCTAAGGGGGTGAAATAGGGGGTGAAAGTTTGTATGAAAGTCCGTCATTTCTCAAGTTATATCCATGAAACTTGGTGTACGAGCTACCGATTGAAAATGAAGGAATACGTGTTTCACAGTTTTTGAAAATTCTACCCCCGAAGGAGTGAAATAGGGGATGAAAGATTTTATGAAAGTCCTTCATTGCTCAAGATATTCTCAAGTAATATCAACGAAACTTGGTATTTTGGCTTTCGGTAAGAAATAGAGAAGTACGTGTTTCACAGTTTTTCAAAATTCCACCCCCAAAGGGGTAAAATAGGGGTTGAAAAATTGTATGATAGTCCTTAATTTGAAACTTAGCATTTGGGCTTTCAGTTAAATATAAAGAAGTACGTATTTCACCATTTTTGAAAATTCGACCCCCAAAGGGGTGAAATAAGGGATGAAAGTTGGTATGAAAGTCCTTCATTTCTCAAGATGTTTTACAAGTTATATCAACGAAACTTGGTATTTTGGCTTACGGTAAAAAATAAAGAAGGACGTGTTTCACAGTTTTTCAAAATTCCACCCCTAAGGGGGTGAAATAGGGGGTGAAAGTTTGTATGAAAGTCCGTTATTTCTCAAGTTATATCGATGAAACTTAGTATACAAGCTACCGGTTAAAAATTAAGAAACACGTGTTTCATAGTTTTTGTAAATTTTACCCCCGAAGGGGTGAAATAGGGGTTGAAAGTTTGTATGAAAGTCCTTCATTTCTCAAGTTATAGCCATGAAACTTGGTATATGAGCTGCGGATTGAAAATGAAGAAATACGTGTTTCACAGTTTTTGTAAATTTTACCCCCGAAGGGGTGAAATAGGGGTTGAAAGTTTGTATGACATTCCGTCATTTCTCAAGTTATATCGATGAAACTTGGTATACAAGCTACCGGTTGAAAGTGAAGAAATACGTGTTTCACAGTTTTTGTAAATTTTACCCCCGAAGGGGTGAAATAGGGGTTGAAAGTTTGTATGAAAGTCCTTCATTTCTCAAGTTATAGCCATGAAACTTGGTATATGAGTTGCGGGTTAAAAATGAAAACATACGTGTTTCACAGTTTTTCAAAATTCTACCCTCAAAGGGGTGAAATTGGGGTTGAAAGTTTGTATGAAAGTCCTATAGCCATGAAACTTGGTATATGAGTTGCATGTTAAAAATGAAAACATACGTGTTTCACAGTTTTTCAAAATTCTACCGTCAATGGGGTGAAATAGGGGTTGAAAGTTTATATGAAAGTCCGTCATTTCTCAAGTTATATCGCTAAAACTTGGTATACAAGCTACCGGTTAAAAATGAAGAAACACGTGTTTCACAGTTTTTGTAAATTTTACCCCCGAAGGGGTGAAATAGGGGTTGAAAGTTTGTATGAAAGTCCGTCATTTCTCAAGTTATATCGATACAACTTGGAATACAAGCTACCGGTTGAAAATGAAGAAATACGTATTTCACAGTTTCTGTAAATTTTACCCCCGAAGGGGTGAAATAGGGGTTGAAAGTTTGTATGAAAGTCCTTCATTTCTCAAGTTATAGCCATGAAACTTGGTATATGAGTTGCGGGTTACAAATGAAAACATACGTATTTCACAGTTTTTCAAAATTCTACCCTCAAAGGGGTGAAATAGGGGTTGAAAGTTTGTATGAAAGTCCGTCATTTCTCAAGTTATATCGATAAAACTTGGTATACAAGCTACCGGATAAAAATGAAAAAATACGTGTTTCACAGTTTTTGTAAATTTTACCCCTGAAGGGGTGAAATAGGGGTTGAAAGTTTGTATGAAAGTCCGTCATTTCTCAAGTTATATCGATAAAACTTGGTATACAAGCTACCGGTTAAAAATGAAGAAATACGTGTTTCACAGTTTTTGTAAATTTTACCCCCGAAGGGGTGAAATAGGGGTTGAAAGTTTGTATGAAAGTCCGTCATTTCTCAAGTTATATCGATACAACTTGGAATACAAGCTACCGGTTGAAAATGAAGAAATACGTGTTTCACAGTTTCTGTAAATTTTACCCCCGAAGGGGTGAAATAGGGGTTGAAAGTTTGTATGAAAGTCCTTCATTTCTCAAGTTATAGCCATGAAACTTGGTATATGAGTTGCGGGTTACAAATGAAAACATACGTATTTCACAGTTTTTCAAAATTCTACCCTCAAAGGGGTGAAATAGGGGTTGAAAGTTTGTATGAAAGTCCGTCATTTCTCAAGTTATATCGATAAAACTTGGTATACAAGCTACCGGATAAAAATGAAGAAATACGTGTTTCACAGTTTTTGTAAATTTTACCCCTGAAGGGGTGAAATAGGGGTTGAAAGTTTGTATGAAAGTCCGTCATTTCTCAAGTTATATCGATAAAACTTGGTATACAAGCTACCGGTTAAAAATGAAGAAATACGTATTTCACAGTTTTTGTAAATTTTACCCTCAAAGGGGTGAAATAGGGTTTGAAAGTTTGTATGAAAGTCCGTCATTTCTCAAGTTATATCGATAAAACTTGGTATACAAGCTACCGGTTAAAAATGAAGAAATACGTGTTTAACAGCTCAAGTTATATATCCATGAAAAACTTGGTACATGAGCATTAACCGGTTGAAAATGAAAAATACGTGTTTAACAGTATTTGAAAATTCGACCCCCAAACGGGTGAAATAGGGGATGAAAATTTGTATGAAAGTCCTTCATTTCTCAAGATAAACTCGGTACCCGCTTAGGCTTTCGGTAAAAAATAAAGAAGTATGTGTGCCACAGTTTTTCAAAATTTCACCCCTAAAAGGGATAAAATAGGGGTTGAAAATTTGTATGAAAATCCTTCATTTCTCAAGTTATAGCCATGAAACTTAGCATTTGGGCTTTCGGTAAAATATGGAGAAGTACGATGGAAGTACGATGGATGAAGAAGGATGGCGGTATAATCCACCATTATAGGGGGATTATACCGTGGGATAGTAATATAGGCTACTTTTTATCCCGGAAAATAAAGGAGTGCCTGTGTTGATTGAAAAAAACTTATGCCACGCGAATGAATGACGCTCAATCACACCAGAAAGGTTGAACGGATTTTGATGAACTTTGGCAAAGAGTATAGATTATAATAGTCTGGAATAATAGGCTACTTATTATCCCGGAAAATTAAATAGATCCGCGAAACCTCAAATGAATGTTCGATACTCAATCACGCCAGAACGGCTGAACGGATCTGGATGAAATTTGGTACAGAGATAGATTATAGTCTGGATTAACACATAGGCTACTTTTTATCCCGGAAAACTAAGGAGTTTCCGCGGAAACCAAAAAACCTTAATCCACGCGGACGAAGTCGCGGGCATCAGCTAGTTATATATATTAGATAAAATTAGCTACGTACTACGTCATCTGCTGACGCTAAATTTAGATACCTTAACCGGTCATGCCAGATGTTTTTTATAAAAATTAAATTATGGTAGGTTTTCACTCCAAACAGCATAATTATTCGAATAACTAATGGAGACAAATAAACCTATACATAAAATGCTCGTTAGTGAAGTGAGGTATCACAGCTTAGGTACAATATCCATACTAATATTATAAATGCGAAAGTGTGTCTGTCTGTCTGTCTGTTACGCTTTCTCGGCCCATCTTTTCAACCGATTTTGCTGAAATTTAGTATAGAGGTAGATTATATATCCCGGGGAAGGACATAGGCTACTTTTTATCCCGGAAAATTAAGAAGTTCCCGCGGGAATCAAAAAACCTTAATCCACGCGGACGAAGTCGCGGGCCTACTAAGATCTACCTGTGTCAAATTTCATCCAGATCCGCTTAGCCGTTCTGGCGTGGTTGAGTAACAAACATCCATTTGAGGTTTTTTGGTTCCCGCGGGAACTCTTTAATTTTCCGGGATAAAAAGTAACCTATGTGTTGTTCCAGACTATAATATACCTCAGTGTCAAATTTCATCCAGATCCGCTTAGCCGTTCTGGCGTGGTTGAGTAACAAACATCCATTTTCGACGACCTCCGTGGCGCAGTGTTGAGCGCTGTTGCCTTAACGTGCGGAGGTCCCGGGTTCGATTCCGGCTGGGTTTGGAAATTTATAATTTCTGAATTTTCCCTAGTCTGGCCTGGTGGGCCGTGGCTAGTTACCACCCTACCGGTAAAGACGTGCCGCCAAACGATTTAGCGTTCCGGTACGATGCCGTGTAGAAACCGAATAGGGGTATGGGTTTAATATAACTGCCATGCACCTAACAGGTTAGCCCTTTACCATCTTAGACTGTATCATCACTTACCATCAGGTGAGATCGCAGTCCAGGGCTAACTTGTAGTGGATAAAAAAAAATTGAGGTTTTTTGGTTCCCGCGGAAACTCTTTCCAGACTATAATCTATCACTGTGCCAAATTTCATTCAGATCCGTTCAGCCGTTCTGGCGTGATTGAGTAACAAACATCCATTTGAGGTTTTTTTGGTTCCCGCGGGAACTCTTAAATATTTTTTTATACAAACCTTGTCCTGACTATAACGAACACAAAAAAACCGGCCGTGCGAGTCGGACTCGCGCACCGAGGGTTCCGTACAAACCTGTACTTTTGATAGTAAGTTTTAAATTATTAAAAAAAAACTACTTACTAGACCTCGTTCAACCCAATTTTCGGTGGAAGTTTGCATGGTAATGTACATCATAATGTATTTTTTTTTAGTTTTATCATTCTCTTATTTTAGAAGTTACAGGGGGGGGGACACACATTTTACCACTTTGGAAATGTCTCTCGCGCTAACTATTCAGTTTAGAAAAAAATGATATTAGAAACCTCAATATCATTTTTGAAGACCTATCCATAGATACCCGTATACACGTATGGATTTGATGAAAAAACAATTTTTGAGTTTCAGTTCTAAGTATGGGGAACCCCCAATTTTTTTTGTTTTTTTTCTATTTTTGTGTGAAAATCTTAATGCGGTTCATAGAATACATCTACTTACCAAGTTTCAACAGTACCTAGGTATAGTTCTTATAGTTTCGTAAAAAAGTGGCTGTGACATACGGACGGACAGACAGACAGACAGACAGACAGACATGACGAATCCATAAGGGTTCCGTTTTTTGCCATTTGGCTACGGAACCCTAAAAAAAGTATTATCCAATTTGGTGCAGTCATTCGGAAGTTATGCGCTTAGCAACATACATTTTTATTTATATAGAAATAATCAATTTATAAATTAACTATTTTAATTGCACACGATATATACATATATATAATGAATCTGCTCACAATGTCAGAATCCTTGCTCAGCGTGTCAACGTAACGAGAATTATAGTAGAGTTAGTATAGGGGGTGTAAAGGAAAATATCAACATTTAAGTTTTTCTTACTCTTTAATATAGTTAGCTATATACCTACTTAACGAAAGAATTATCAAAGTTATAATTTTTTCTTGGAATTCATATTTTTATTATGATATATATAATCAATTTATAAATTTATTTAAAAAATCTTATTTTAAAAAAAATTAAATATATTATTAACTAATGATAAATGCACACGCGCGAATATGCTGAAAATGTCAAAATCCTTGTTCAGCGTGTCAACGTGACGAGGGGTAGAGTTAGTAGGGGCTGTAAAGGAAATCATCATTTAAGTTTATATAACTTTTTAATACTTAGCTATACTTACATAACAAAATAATTTAAATACCTAAACATTCTCTACTTGTCCTAAAAATATACTTTTCTCACCTCCGGGCGGAAAGCGTCAATTTTCCTCCCGCTGCGCTAAACGAAAATGCCGCTTTCCGCCTCCGTCGAGGAGAAAAATAGTATACACACCACGGGCAGTAAATAAGAAAGCCTCAGATCACATGTTTATTGACCTCGGCTTCGCCTCGGACAACAATTACATGTGATATGAGACATTTCTTATTTTACTGCCCTAGATGTGTAATGTACTATTTGATTTTCCTGTCACTCTACTCACTACTAGCATGTAAAAAATCACGTCGATCTATCTGTTGCTCATGTGAAATGTGAATGAAGGCTAACCAACAAAAACACACACACTTTCGTCTTCCGCGATATAGACTGTGGTCTTATATGAAATTAACACAGGATAGGAAACGTAAGAAAAACCACAGTTTTAAAGTAAAATGTTTTAAAGTAAAGAAAAATGCTTGAAAAATGTATGAAATCACGTTCAACTAATTTTTGCTGGGGCGAGGGGAGATAGACTAGTTTATTAGTGATCTGTGGGGGAGAGTGCCTTGTCATTTTTCTGCCAAATTCTTGACATAGTGCTTGAAAAAATTGACAACACAATATCATAAAACGGGGTAAGGCGAATATGGCCGTCACGCGTCCCGTGGACAATTCGTTCAAGACTGTAGGTTCGATTCTGGCAGGGTCAATTTAGGAATTTATAATTCCTGAACTCTGGTCTGGCCTGGTGGGAGGCTTTGGCCGTGGTTAGTTACCACCTTACCTGCATAGACGTACTACCGGGCGATTTAGCGTTTCGGTCACAGGTTCCGGTATGATTACAACTGTACTATTACTTAAACTGATGGTATGATGCCAACTATCAAACCGAAACCGATTAAAGGGTGTTTTGAGATGCGTCATTGGCTGCTTAAAGGTCTTCCCCCCCTGCATCTTCACATAAGAGAAGCTACTCTCGCAGCGTTAAGAATTAAAACTTATGGGCTGTGGAAAGATACAAACACAGCACACACCCGGATACTATCAGGTGAGAACAAGATGTGTCCAATGCTAGGATGGATCTGTGACAAAACACAGAAGGAACACATAATCGAGAAAGATTATAAGATCAACATCTCAGAGACCGGAACACACAAAACTACTATGGATATGATAGACGTTTACACAGACGGGTCAAAATCCAGCCATGGAACTGGTGCAGGAGTATACTGTCCCGAGCTAAACATACATATCGCTCGCGCGCTCGGTAAGAATAACTCTGTTTTTCAAGCGGAGTGCGTCGGCATTACTACGGCGGCCATGGCTATGGCCGACAGACAGGTAACAAACTTTCATATTAACATTCATAGTGACAGTCAGGCAGTCCTGCGAGCATTAGCCAAAAACACGACCACATCTAAGCTCGTATTGGATTGCCACAATGCACTACAAACACTAACAAAATCAAACCTGGTATCACTTGGGTGGGTTAAAGGTCACAGCGGTAACATAGGAAACGACGCAGCTGATGAACTAGCTCGACGAGCTTCAAACCTGAAGGTAATGGGACCTGAACCGATCGTTCCAATACCATTCAGTGAGTACAAGACCTGGCTAAAACAACAAACAGTAGGTACACATGCCCAATTATGGGCAAACACCACCACCTGTAGACAAACAAAAGAGGCTGTACCCAGCCCAAACCAACGCTTAACTAGGAAACTACTGCAACTAAACAGAGCGAAACTCAGGACGGCTGTAGGCATGATAACAGGACACTGTCCACTTAACAAACACTTTTATGTTCTAGGCATAACCGACAGCCCTCTGTGCAGAGCCTGCATGGAGAGCGAGGAGACACCAAGACACGTACTACTCGAGTGCAGTGCTGTAACCACTCAACGAGAAGCTTACATTGGCTCCCCAGCAACACTCCCGGATGTCCTCGCCGACCTGGGCGGCCTGCTTGGATTCTGGAGTGAGCTCGGCTGGCTGGAGTGATCCAGCGGGGAGTCGCACCAAAGGTCTCACGCACAACGGGCACTTATGCTTAAGTGCGGAAAAGCCCAGTGAGAGAGAAGAGAAGAAGGTCTTGTAAAAAACATATTATTTTTCAAGCTTAAACTGATCGTATGTCACCGTTTGATAGATAAGTAGGTATGTACATTGCTTAAAAAATCTCCGTTATATGCCGATTTTACGCTAATCATTTCACAAAATCTTTTTTTCGTGGGTCCTAACTCCTATGTGTACCGTACCTAGACTCAGAGAGAAGTAAAGCACGTAGGTAGGTGCAAAATCAAGTTCCTAGACCCAGTGGTTTGAGGTGCAGACGTACGTTTAGACTTACCTACGTCGATATATATGTCCCTATTAAAGAAGGCGTAGTTTCGTTTGGGTTTTCAAAGAAAATAACATTTAAAGGATCTCTTTTTTGGTCAGTGCGTCAGTTTCGTTTTATATACGAATATACATATAAATAGATGCTGTAAATCGTCTACTATCGCATCGCGATTCGCGCACACGCACGTGCGAGCGTTATTATAGGTCTTAGTAAAAGGAGAATGCCGAACACCAGCATGCGTCTTAACCATTTATGTATTTATAAAAAAATATTTTTACTTTTATTTTACTCATTATCGAATGGGGTTCAAGAGTTGATTAAAAACACTGTATTTTAAACGTTAATTTGCTTGGCGGCACGACTTTGCCGATAAGTAGCATAGTATTGTGAGCGTTTTGTTGTTGTTGCCATATGTATTTGACCTACCTGAGACATAGATTCGAGTGATGACTTCAGGACCTAGAGTGCGCCGAAGCATGAATCCGCGGGCCTCCTCACAGTGTGGCTAATTCTGATGTACACAATCTCTCAATTAAAATGATAATTCAGCAGTTGTAATTATGTACTTTGAAATTCCATCCCGCAGTGTATTGTAAAAGGTATACCAATATATTATAGGTGTCATTTTAATTAAGTTTAAAGAATGTGTATAACAGAATTAGCCACGTTATCTGATTATTACTAACTCCCATCGAATATCTTAATGAATTGATAATTCTGAGTACATTTCCAATGTTTTACCGTTAGTTCGATTAAGACGCAAACCAGCTCATACAAAATTAAGCATTCTCCTTTCCGCTAGTAAGATTTTAAAAATATTAACGATAATCTAAGCGCGTCGGCGTACATTTGTTCTGGACATTTCTTCTGCCCCCCAGCGGACAAGTTGTAGCCCTCTCAAAGTCCGCATCAAGTGAAAACCTATTGTTCACATAGACTTTCACACAGCCCACAGCAACCGTCGTTGCGTTAACCCAGAGAACTTCAGCTGGGAATTTGTCTCCGCAAACGCTTGCGCCAAGCGTTTGACATTGTCCTTTCCACAGAACTGTGGAGTCAGTTTTGCAGGGATTTGGTACGCATACAGGTATCATGGAGTCGTTGGGTAAAACCAGATACTGTTCAGCTGGACATGGTCCTCTTTGGTATGCCAGCCAACACTTGTCTGTGTCTGGATGGAAGAGGAATCCTGGAAAAGAGATTTTTAACAAGGTTATAAGCAGAGTTGTAATTAATAATTTTTTTCAACACATTTTTTCCTAAACTCTTACTGGAGGAAGATCTACATTTGACTGATATCTTTTACTCTTAGTCTATATACTTTAAAATATTATCATCATCATCATTTTCAACCCATTACCGACGATACTGAGCACGAGGCTCCACTCTGAATTAAATGGTTTCTGGCGTCATTCGGATTGACTTTACATATCTTTCTTTGAGAACATTATGAAGAACTCTCAGGTGTGCAGGTTTCTTCACGACGCGTCGCACGTTTTCCTTAACTGTTTTAGCAAATTATACTTTTTTTTTAAACTATGGACTAGTAGCGCCTGGCTGCAATCAAGTTGAGTGCAAACTGAGTGCAGCCAAGCGCCTTAAAAGTAAAAACGCATACAGGGTTAATTTTTGGTCACCAGCAATAATTGCAGGGGTGGTTCAGAATCGTTATTTCATTTTTTTATATAAGTTTTTTATATGATTTTTCCACTAAAATATATAATGTGTGGTCACGCCCGCGTCACGGCAAAAATCTTAACGGGGCGTTGTCCGTTTTCATCGATTATATCGATATAAGTTTATAACGCGTGGATTAAAAAATTTGAAAATAATACACACTATAATTCACTATATTTTCATATATCGGATCAAAGGAAAACATGATTGGACGACATTTTCTCGATAGAAAAAAAATCCAAAGTCATGAAGAATAAAAGAGCAAGAAGGCTTTTCCTAGGCTGAGCCTATAAGATTGTATTGTTTTAATATTTCACGTTCGTGTTTAAGAATTATAATCCTTACTAACTGATGCCCGCGACTTCATACGCGTGGTTTAAGTTTTTTTGATCCCCGCAGGAAGTCCTTAATTTTCCGGGATAAAAAGCTATCTATGTCACTCTCCGGTCCTCAACTATACCCATGCCAAAAATCACGTCGATCCGTTGCTCCGTTGCGGCGTGATTGAAGGACAAACCAACAAACAAACACACTTTCGCATTTATACCTAATATTAGTATCAGTATGATTTTATATGTGTTCAATAAGTCAGTTTGTACATGGGTAATTACTTATTACAAGGTAATGGAAAATTAGTATAAAGCGACTGCGAAAATTAGTTTAACTGCGCTTTGAAAAGTAACTGCGAAAGGATTATCGATGAATCAGACAAAATATGTGAGAACCAGTCCAACTCTTTAAAAGTACTTGACAGCATGGTGTCAAATTTCTTTGTCATGGTGTCAAATTGTCATGGTGGTGAATTTTTTCTAAAATACCTACCTATGTAAACTGACTTATTGAATGTAGACTCTAGTAAAATATTCCTAACTGTAACATTTACCTGGGCGACAGTCGCAGATCCAGTCGTCTGTCTGGTCTCCCGGATAATACAGCTCGTTTTCCGGGCACGTCGATGGCAGGTAAACGGGATTACGATTCTGTAATGGAAATATACATCTATTAATATATAGTTTTTTTTTATCCACTACAAGTTAGCCCTTGACTGCGATCTCACCTGATGGTAAGTGATGATGCAGTCTAAGATGGCAGCGGGATAACCTGTTAGGGGCATGGCAGTTATATTAAATCCATACCCCTATTCGGTTTCTACACGGCATCGTACCGGAACGCTAAATCGCTTGGTGGCACGTCTTTGTCAGTAGGGTGGTAACTAGCCTCGGCCGAAGCCTCCCACCAGGCAAACCATACCATAAAATTATACCTAATATTGGACACAATACAATAATATATCTACTTAATTATTAATATTACCAAGGCTATAAAGGTAAAAAAATAATGTAAAATTAGCCCATTCGGCTTGATCTTGAAGGTGTAGATACATAATAAGTAAATTACTTCATACACTGTACCCTTATCGCGAGCAAATTGTTTATATATTTTTAATATTGATAACTAAATTGAAAATGTGAATTAAATCAATTCACTTCGGGTAAGAAAAATAATCATACTAATATTAAAAATGCGAAAGTGTGTTTGCTTGTTGATTTGTTCTTCAATCACGTCGCAACTGGGCAGCGGATCGGTGTGATTTTTTGCATGGGTATAGTTGAGGCCCGAGAGTGGCATAGGCTACTTCCCGGGAAAATTAAAAAACTTATTCCACGCGGATGAAAACGCGAGCATCAAATCATGTCGATTCGTTGCTTTGTTGCGGCGTGCAGATTGAAGGACAAACCAACAAACCAATAAACCAACAAACAAACACACTTTCGCATTCATACTAATATTATAAATGCGTCTTGAAAGTGTGTCTGTCTGTCTGTCTTGCTGCTACGCTTTCACGGCCCATCTGCTCCAATGATTTTGATGAAATTTTGTACAGAGGTAGATCAAGTACAACCCTTAACCCTTTCTCGCTATTTTCATTCCTATGTGAATTGGTTGCCTGGCAGAGATCGCTTCTGAAGCGATAAGGTAGCCAATTGTACCGACTTGTATTTTTTGTTTTGTAGTTTCTAATCATTTATTTTATGTTTTGGTGTACAATAAAGAATATTTCATTCATTAATTGTATCCCGGAAAATTAAAGAATTCCTGCGGGAATCAAAAAATCTTAATCCACGCGGACGAAGTCGCGGGAATCATCTAGTTTATAATATTAGTAAGTATGATATACATTTACGGGGTAAAGCACACACGTTCAAAGCTGACCGCGTAGGTAAATACGGCGGTTAAAAGCCTAGGTAGCTATTTAATTTTAATAAAGCCGAACAAAAAATCGACCTTCAAACCGTCAATGACTACAAAATACCTAGTAGGATACGAGCGAGCGATTAATAATAATGATCTATCTACGAGTATATCCGGGACATACGTAGATAATAGATATCTATCTATATCTATCTATCTATATCTATCTATCTATACTTATAATAAAACTGTAACAGGTCCAATTCTGTACATTGAAGATATTTTGAAAATTTTTTTTGGAGGGCACTCATTATTCGATACTGAAGCCAAATCTGCAATTTTTTTCATTTTTGTCTGTCTGTCTGTCTTTCTGTCTGTCTGTCTGTCTGTCTGTATCCTGGCCGCCGAAACTACTGAATGAATTCAAACGAAACTTGGCACGATTTGAGCCCATACTACGAGGTAGGACATAGGATACTTTTTATCCCGAAATTCTACCCCCTAAGGGGTGAAATAGGGGTTGAAAGTTTGTATGAAAGTCCTTAATTTCTCAAGTTATAGCCATGAAACTTGATATATGAGCTGCGGGTTGAAAATGAAAACATATGTGTTTCACAGTTTTTCAAAATTCCACCCCCGAAGGGGTGAAATAGGGGTTGAGAGTTTGTATGAAAATCCTTAATTTCTCAAGTTATAGCCATGAAACTTGAAATATGAGCTGCGGGTTGAAAATGAAAACATATTATGTGTTTCACAGTTTTTCAAAATTCCACCCCCAAAGGGGGGAAATAGGGGTTGAGAGTTTATATGAAAGTCATTAATTTCTCAAGTTATAGCCATGAAACTTGATATATGAGCTGCGGGTTGAAAATGAAAACATAATATGTGTTTCACAGTTTTTCAAAATTCCACCCCCGAAGGGGTGAAATAGGGGTTGAGAGTTTGTATGAAAATCCTTAATTTCTCAAGTTATAGCCATGAAACAGCATTTGGGCTTTCGTTAAAATACGAGTATGAAGAAGTACGTGTTTCACCATTATAGGGGGATTATACCGTGGGATAGTAATATAGGCTACTTTTTATCCTGGAAAATTAACTGAAAAACTTATTCCACCCGGACGAAGTCGCGGGCATCAGATAAAAAGAATATACATACATACATACATACATACATAGGCTACTTTTTATCCCGGAAAATTAATGAGTTCCCGCCCCTAACCCCTCACCTGCTTATTAGCTAGCAAAGGATTTTCTTCGTATTCCGGAAAACCAATCACATCCTTATTGACACCTGTATTCCTTGAACTCACTAATAAACTTAAATAAAATATTAATATACAGCTAAACCAGGAAATCATCTTAATTTATGAATCTTCTATTTTTGGTTGACACAAAATAACTTTGCTAAATAAATATTGATAACTTTAATATTTTGTTATAATTAACTAAGTTTGTGCACACACTTTTAACACATTGTTTTATTAGTTTTTAATTTTAATTTAATCTTATATATTATAATATTTATATCAATACGACCGTTTAACTATACAGTTTAATATCAACTACGTGATGATTCTTCACCTAATCAAGTTTATAAAGTGAACTTGCGGTGACTAATTTAGCCTTATGTAACTACGTAAAACGATATTTTTACAATCAGCCGAAAAACCAGTTCGCGTGAGAGACTTCTACGGACCAAAATTATCGAATTCTGCTTAATTATTAAGATAATTGCAGAGAGATTGTAATTACTTATTTAATTATGAGATAAAATTTTAAAAATTAAAAACCCACGACGACTACACACGACCAGGATAAACGTTGCAAACAAATGAATTGAATTGCATTAAATTTTACTGCAGCGCACTCCCTTGTGAGTTGTGACCTGACCTGACCTGATCTGTAATGCAAGATGTTAGATAGCGAGCAAGCAAGCAAGCAGCAAACGAACAAACAAACAAACAAAAACAGGCTAATAATCATCGAGTCATCACTCTTTAGTTTTAGTTTTTTGTACCACTACAGCCCGTTAACGTCCCACTGCTGGGCACGGGCCTCCCACCGCACTGCTCCAATGCGGTTTGGCGGGCTATAACGAGTATTAACATGTTAGTGATAATAACCGGGACCGACGGCTTAACGTGCTCTCCGAGGCACGGGGCTGAGACATTGCCAACTTCCTAACTCTGGGCTATATTTCTAAACTGAGAATTTCTAGTCAGAAAAGCCCAAACACTTAATTAGGGCCCGACCCGGGACTCGAACCCGGGACCTCGTCGATCGCAGTCGAACATGTTAACCACTAGACCAACGAGGCAGTTTTCTGTACGTAGATAAACATACTAATACCCATTGCTAATACCTACTTATCATAAATGCGAAAGTGTGTCTGTCTGTATGTCCCTCTGTCTGTCTGTGTCTGTCTGTACACTTTATTAGGTACCTATCTTTTCAACCTATTTTGATGAAATTTTGTTAAGAGATATGTTGCATTCTAGTAAAGGACATAAAATTCTGCTGCTTTTTATCCCGGAAAATTACAGAGTTCCCGCGGGAATCTAAAAACTTTAATCCACGCGGAAGATCATCTAATAAAACCGTGTTTAAGTTGTAACTTTGTTATCCACTTCTCGCCGCCTCAACTCTTCAATTTTTACTCTATAAAAGTGGGGTAGCCTGGTAGGTGTAGCGACATCTTACCTACCGGAACGCTTAGTTTAGTGATGCTCGAACAGACAGAATGTTGTGGACTCTGTATAATACAGCCTATGATTACAGCTCCCTCCAAACGAAATCAAAAAATATTCAATGTAAGTACCTACAGAAATTGTAGTTATAGTTGTATAGATTTTTTTAATTATACAAGTTTATAAGGTGTGTTTTGCGAAGGGTTTGCGCTAATTCAGAATTACAAAATGATTTGTAATTTTTGATTTTGGTTTTCAAAGGTTGGCATTGCCTTTGTGTCTTTATGGAGAGCCTAATACATGATGCAGTGTTTACTAAATCTAGGCCCTTGACCTATTAAACGAATAGGTCTATCCTTACCAGATGTACCTAACTACATAGAAAATGGGGGAATACGCGGTTAAAAATTACGACAAGTAGGTAAACCGAGATTTTTCCTTATTACGATTCGATTTATGTTCAAACAAACGAATTTTTTGTCTCACGCAAATAGCTGATTGTGCACGGTACATGGAAGAAGGAATTACGACTGATGGCACGGTAGGTACACGGTGTCAAGTGTAACACGTAAAGTTACGTCTTGCATAGTGCATCGCAGAGACTAGTAACCAGAGAGAGTGCATCGTTTGCGAAAGCGTTTGCGTGTGACACAAATTCTAAGTTCTTCACAATGACTAAAGGAAGATTTCTTAAGATTTCTTTATTTATTATTTATTTTATTTTTATTTTCATTGGTTCTATACGAAATCAAAGGGTTCTTCATAGTACCTACTGACTCAAAAGTAATGTGCGTACGCCTTTACGGAAATTTGAAACCTTAATTAAGAGTTGGTTGGAAGCTTGTTGGAAACGTAGACGTTGGAAACCAGAAACAATGTTGTACCTACCCTTTGTTGTACCCTGTGGTTGTATCCTTTGATTTTATACTAAAGGAGGTTGTATCACGGTTGTATCACGCTGTATCGTTGTATCTGTTGGAAATGGACGTTACATTAATTATATAACATCCGACACAATAATGTCCGACACACAACCAACATAGTCCGAATCCAGTGTCCATAGTCCATACCCAGAAAAAAATAAAACAGCAAGGCTTACGTCAACTACGCGTCAACTTGTCAAGTTTTGCGATGACATTTTGTGAAGTGAAAACTCGATACCTACACAAATGCTGAATGCAGTGGTCTAGCAAAAAAACAATGTGAAATTACTATTTCCCCATCGTAATAATGAAAACATATAAAATATAAATCTGTTTAAACACCGGCGAGATGTTTACCAAGAAATCTCATCAAGATGTTAAGAAATCTACAGTTAAAATACAGGATTCGAAAAAGGACTCCACGACCAGGCTTAAACATTTAAAGATTGTTTTAGGTGAGTAAACACCGATTTCTACGCGTGATTTTGTATTTGTTTACTATTAAACACCCTCCTATGTGTAATAGAAGTATTTATTGAGAGCAGTGAACGCTACATTGCGTACTTGATGCTAATTAGTCTAGAATAACTGTAATAAAAATGTATCTCAGTGCATTGTCAGTTATCTACGAAGAAACTGCGTTTCTTTAATGGGTTAATGGCTCTACTCATTGTAGAGCTGCACTGTTAGCCTATTTACATATTTCCTTGTAAATTACAAACTTTTACAGTGTATGCTCAGATATTCTAAGTGTATTCTAAGTTACATACATGTAAAGGAAAGTAGGTAATGACATACTGATTCATCATTGGGGAATCTATACTCTCAGTATATTTATCACAAATTCTGTATAATGATGGACCTATTGAATATGTTCAGTTCAGTGTATTGATGGATCACAATATTCTTCTCAATTATGTGGAGTACTCCAAATTGAATGTACCGTAAAAACTGTAATTGGATGTATTGCTTTTTTCATCCACTACAAATTAGCCCTTTACTGAGATTTCACCTGGTGGCAAGTGATGATGCAGTCTAAGATGGTAGAAGGCTAACCTGTTATGGGGTATGGCAGTTATTAAACCCATACCTCTAATCAATTTGTACACAGCATTGTACTGGAACTCTGAATCGCTTGGTGGCACATCTTTGCTTGTAGGCAGTACCTAGGCACGGCTGAAGCCTCCCGCCAGTCAAAACATGATATGTCATAGGTGAATATATTGTAATAATACTTACCTTGGGCCAGTTGCACCATAGAAAATTATTATGTAACTTGCGGCTTGCCTACCGCTGCCGTAATAATCATCGCTTAATAATTACTTGAGGAACTCCTTATTATCCTTATAGATTTTGTATTGAAATCTATACTTAAGAGTTCCTTAAGTAACAACTAAGTGTGGCAGTTAATTCATTACTTCAATGTCAACATTCAATTTTAACATCAGCTGCATTGACTATCAGTGGTGCAACCAAACCTAAGTTGTCCTTGCAGAATGTTTAAACTGAATTTTATAATTATTTAAAGTATTTCATTTGTATTGCAGAACATTTTGATGCTGATGAAGCCAAGAATTACTTTGAAAACAACTTTAGCCATGTCTATTTTATTTTATATGACAATTTCATATTAGCAGAAAACAACCTACGACAAAGAGGTGTGTATATTTTTTAAGGTATAACAGTGAATAAATTTGTCAATGTTAATAAAACTAGCATAGTCCATAAAATAAGTTAACATATACTTTAGTCAGATGGATGAAATAATTTTTTTTTAAACATTTAGAAAAGTTAGTATAGATAAAGGTATTGTTTGTTTCTCTAGAATACTTAAAAATTAGTTGCAATTATAGATTGTAGTGACTGTTAGTTATAATACCTAGTTATTTTTTTCTGATAGACATTCCATTACTAAAACTATGCATCTAACTCCTAGAGGCCTCGTCCTCCTTATGGAAAATTATGAAAGAATATAATATTATTATAACTTAGTATAGAATCTATGTAGAGTTCACCATGCAATTTTAAGTTAGAACATCTTAATAAAATTAAAATAGTGACACATTATAATAAGCTTGTTTAACAAATTTAATTTAATTTTATGCTCTGCTTACTTTTTGGCATTTAAGTAATTTAGTGTGCCACCAATTCTATCATTGTTGAATGTTGTTTTAATTAAGGAGGAAATAAAATTGATTGTGGAGATATTTATGTTAAATTGTTAAGCAAGCTACTTAAATGTGAATTACAGTCCATTCAGTATGCAGTGGTGACTATCTTACTGCATTTGTCTGAATTTTTTTTAGATTTTTATTTAAAAGAATGAAACTTTGAAATAATAATTTGCAAATGTTACCATAGACATGTTACATACAACAGAAAATATCAATAACTATTTTATAGTATAAGTTAATTAACTTTTTATGATTATGAATAAGGAGCTGTATATTGTATGCCTAACAAATATCAAACACATTGGCTGTTATTGCTTTTGCGATTGCTTATTTTCTACAGCAAATATCAGATTTTAAGCAGCTTAGAATTCTGAACAAAAGTATTTGGACCCCTCCCACTCAAGCTAAAAATAGTAACTAAGGTTTATTATAATAATTGTACAACCTTATGTGTGGGAGAGGTCGATTTAGGCATTTCAAAGCTATTAGCTACTACAGAGGTAGTTTAATTCAATTCAATAGTATTTACTACTATTGAATTGAAATGTTTATTTCATGTAGGACCCATTGTGCCACATAAGATATGTCAGATCAAACATTTTGTTCTTACCATATTTCTTTACCAAATCAGCAAATAACCTTAGCCATAATTAGTTATTTTGTGCTGAATTTTGTTAGTTAAACAATAATTTGTAAAATTGATGCCCAATCCACCTACCAAAATGCCTAACCACTATAATATCTAAATCATGCACCAAATGTATTTTTATTGTTTAATATGTATAAAAGTTTGTCTAGCTTTTTTTTGTGTCCTAGTGTTCTTTTCTGTACTTGGATGAGTTCAAAAAAAAGAAATAAAAGTTCTTATTCTTAATTTTCGGCCTTTTAGCACAAAAGATTATTATCACATTGCTTCAATCTCAATTGTTGTGATTGGCTGAATTTATGCTGCCACAGGGCACCTTAGCCAGTGGCGAGATGGTCGAACCAATTCGGTTGTACGTAATCTTTAAACTAAACTAAATTGACAGGTGAAAAATTTAGTCTTGCTTTCCTTTTCAGAAGGGAACTGATAGAAAAGGGGAGCACTATATTTAGTTTAGTGATTTCGTTTATCAAAATTGGTAGTCATGCCAGCCAGTAAAAGCTAGTGGCAGGGTTTGTGGCCTTGTTCCTTATTCATAATCAAAAGTACCACTGACAACATTAAAACTTTTGTACAACTAATTATTGTAAATTAAACTTAGTATAACGTTATTTCAGTATGCTAGTTTGTGCACTTAACTTATTTCTCTTTTTCTGTTTCTGCCGTACAGAACTTCCGTTTCACCTAGGTGAGTTATGAGCACAATGTAAATGGCAGCAAATTTACATAATAAAAATCATATACTTAACCATACCTTATCATCATCAAATTAATAGTAGAAATCATATCATTCATATATCAGATAACTGCTTAAAGGTAGGCTCAAACTTCTAGGTCCCAGACTGTTTCAAAAGTTTTAAGTATTTGAGATATTTTTAAATGCAGCTATAATGTATAGAGCTAAATTAGAGCTATAATTTTTTTTTAATGATATCGATTGTGATTATGAATTCCATTTCAAAGTGTACTAGAATTTTGAAGCAACCTGAAAATATTTTTTTTGGTAAAGGAATCCAACCAACTTTCCAAAGCAATAATAGGATAAATACAACTTCACACAAAAGTCTGTAAAAGAAATAACTTTATATCAGACAAAATATCTCAGAATTTTTGAAAAATATTGATAAAATATACTATTTCAATGCCAATTCTTGATACTGAACCATATTTTGATAGATACATTTAATAAAAGCTTAGCTTTTGTACAGAGTAATCTGGTGGCACTCGCTTATCTTGAAATATTGCAGACTTATCTTTGGTAGCACAGCACCACACTCATCTCTTTAGTAGATATCATCAATATTATGAATTATCTTATATAGATAGAGATCAATATTTTGTATCAGCTATCAGCTCGGTTCTCGATGTACCAACACTAAAAAAAAAAATTGTCCACATCAACACTGATTGGCATCATTAAATTTCTCATAAACGTCAGTTGTTGCATAGTGTATATTTGTATATACCTACTACCAAAGACGGAACTTTTATTAAGTACTTTTCATATCCTGCCCAAAGTCTATCATTCACTCACTTCATCATATTGCTATTAGATTGTTTATTTTATTATTAAATGATGTATATAAGGACTTTAAATAATGCTAAGAAGAAAAAGCATGACGGTGTAGTTATGGGAATCGCATTTAAAGCAACTTATTTGATTATTCTTCTTTAAAGTAAAAGCACCACAGAATAAATAGTCTAACTCCGAGTTGAAACGCTTTCATGAGGTATATCTTGGGTACATCTAAAACACGTACATAAAGCTTTTCCTAATAATTAATTTACTAACATGTTAACCAACATTTTCGAAAAATATTTAAACCATTTTTGATATATTTTAGTTCATAAAGCTGGCAGGGAAGAGTTAGAAGGGGCTTTGTCTCTTCTAGAGAAAGTATTATGTCTTCTACCGGAGCTAATCGGCAAAAGATGGCAGTTGCATTCTTTGACACGAATATTCTCAAAACTTCTACACAGTGGCAACTCACAAAAACTAAGGGCAGATTCTATAAAGTAAGTTTTTGCATTTCAAGTTATAAATAGCAATGGAATTATCACTTGGCCTGCACTTTCTGGTGCGAGGTCGTCATTTCAGCAGCTTGGTACTCCAACGTCTGTCAGTTCTTCGTACTGCGACCGCCCTTGTACTTCCATTTTACAAAATTTTATATTTTTTTTCAGGTTCTTCCTTTTATGGTATCAAGCTCTCGGCGACAATGCTCCTCCAGAGGTCAACAAAATGTTTGCGTCACTTGTACCGGGGTTACCTGACACGTATTTACCGACAATAAGCTCCCCTTTCAAAGCCAAGCCCTTTGACGTAGTAACCAATATAACGAATGAATCGGGCGATATCAAGATAGAAGACATCTTGCAACATCCAAACTTTACTTCAGATAATCCGAAAAAAGTCGTAGTGGAACACACTCCTACAGGAATAATGGGAAAGATAGCGAATGTGTCGGCTTCTATATTCCATGATACGAATGCTCTGAACCCAGTCCAAAGCGTTGATATACAGCCCTTATTAACAGCCAGTGCCAACGAGAGACCGGTAGAGAATGAGACGAAGTACTTTTTTGAAATACTTCTTGATGGCATGGCGACTACGGTGACTAAAATCCAATGGAAAGACCGTTCGCATGCGAAAGCAATGAGAAGCTTCGCGTTTCTATTGGAAAAGTTTAAAATGTACTACTTACCGATAATATGCCCGCAGTTTAATCATAGAAATTCCTTGTATAAACCCAATCTTGGTGAGTGTAACCTAACCTAACCAAATAATCCTTGTTCACTGTGAACCCAAAATGTAATCTAGCACCGATTTTTCTAAATTTCAGAGCTCCCAGTGCAACACACCATATTAGAGGACGATTACGTATTATGCCGTGTGACTTTAATTAAGTGGGTGACAAATTACGTGCACTTTATGAAAAAGCCGGGCAGCGAAGGTGGTCAGCCATCCTCTATGACCAGTACCGGATCCCAGTTCCCACATTCGGGCACGCCCACGCCTGCGCAATCTTTGCACCATGAGGAAGAAACTTCGTTTACTGTGGGCCATCCATCGGATTCGAGCAGAGCCTCATCACACGACTCTGCATCTATAACGCCCCATCCCAGCTTGGAATCAGGTATGCCAGTAACTTTTGTTTTGGGCTAAATGTGTTATTTTATAGTACTGACAAATTTTATTCTTTATGTAAAAGTATTATCTATTAAAATCGAATTTAATAAAACAATTTTTGAATTATCCAAGCTTGTTTTGATTTTTTAAATAGTGCAAGTTGCAAGTTAATAGTCGGCCTTTTTATCGGATGGGATACTGTGAAAACGTCTCTCGACACAAATATAAGCATTTGGTCTTACAGCAGGTTCAGGTTTATACGAGGAGCTAAGCTCTGAGCAAGTGGTCCGCGACGTGCTCTGTTGCTGGTCCCGGGAGCACGTGGACTTTACGGTCGAAGTCCTGCGACAGGCCTTCCTGTTGCCTTTCTCGCATGCAGCCGCTATACGCCGCGTCATCGCGCTCTATAAAGACTGGATACAAATGAATGCAAGTATTTATTTTTTATTTTATCAACTACAAGTTAGCCCTTGACTGCGATCTCACCTGATAGTAAGTGATGATGCAGTCTAAGATCGTAGCAGGCTAACCTGTTAGGGGCATGGCAGTTATATTAAACCCATATCCCTATTCGGTTTCTACACGGCATCGTACCGGAACGCTAAACCGCTTGGCGGCACGTATTTGCCGGTAGGGTGGTAACTAGCCACGGCCGAAGCCTCCCACCAGGCAAAGTATCGGCTGTAAATTTTAAGGGACTCACTATAAATGTTTCCCTCGGCCAAAGTACTAAAGGAAATTCTACACCATTTTGACTGTTGCTTTCTAAATTGTACCAAAATATTTCAATTACAATCAGACTCCCCACTAGGTGGACAGAAGACATAAACGCGTTGCACGTAACAGCCGGAGCCCGGATATAAGCGGCACAAGACCGCAGGTTGTAGAATTCTCTTGTCTAATGCCTATTTTCACCAACAATTGGCTATTTGACAGTTTTCGGAAAAATACTTAAAAATGTACGTGGGTTCATTTTATACCTCTTACAATGATTTTTTTCTCAAAAACAGCGTTATTTATTAGAAAAAATTACATTTTTAATACAATAATTTTACATTCGCGCGAAAACAGCCGGTCACGTGACATTTGCTAGCTGTGACGTCATAGCTCTAAATAAAACAAAGCTAACTACGACGCTCCAAGTCTTAAGTAATTTCGAGTGGAAAGTTTACAGCTTTTTTAATGAAATTGTGAAAATTACAAGCTACAAGACGTGTGTAGAAATACTATAAATAAAATAATTAATTAATATCCTGACAAATTGTATATAAACACATACCTACAATAGCACCTATGTCATAAACGTCGAAAGCAGTGGTTACAGTTAATCTGCCGAGACCCGGAATTTAAAACGGATAAATCTGCGATATTACTTTGTGAAGACCACTTTGATTTTAGTAGTTATTAGGAAGAAAGCAACATAGGACTCGATCTAGCAAAAATGAACATGATCTAACATTTTCTTTTAACATGACATAAAATTAAAATAAATTATTTTTCTGTCACTTTACAGCAGTACTATCTTAGGTCTTAAACACGAGACCTAAGTAATATTACTTTGTTTATTTCGGTACTTACATGGAAGTTTTTACATTACGAAACTCGGCAGAGCAAAAGTTAGGATTACACACAAATAAATTTGCAACCATAAATGAATCGACTTTAGGCAGATTTGCACTATCAGCTTTTGTATAGCCTGACTCCATTTCGTGAAACCTTTCGCAAGCTCAAATCGAAATATTTTATGTTAATTTTCTCAACAAAACGAAAACGATTTATAGGTATAACACAATATGACCTCACAGTGACGTTTGTATAAGATAAAAAGTACCCTGTCTGTGGTTTAAGAGTTGTGACGTCACACGATGCTAAATCAATGGCGCCGCGTTTCGGGTCTTGCAATCCACAGATAAAAAATCTCAAATTTGTTTTGCATAAATAAAATATATACAATTTATTTTAATGCAAAATACATATTGCATAATTATTGTTAACCTACAAGCTACCAAATCTAACATATTTCATATTTTATAGTTACAGCTGTCAAGTAGCCAATTGTCTTAGGGAACACCTAAGCTCATTAGGTTACAGTTATTGTAAGTGAAAACTGTCACTTATAGGTCTAAGGTGTTACCTCAAAGGGGTTTGAATATAATATTTGCAGTATGGAGCCTGGCTTACCTAACGTCCCATCATTTTTTTTTTTAAATAACGGCCACTCATAAAACGTTTATTACTCAATAGCTGCCATCAATACAAGCAAGTATTTTATGAGACAAAATATTCCAAAACGTCAGGTTTCCGAGATATAAGCTATCAAAGCTGTGCTGGTGGCACCATCATCGAGTAGGCTATAACTTTGATAGCTTCTATCTCGGAAACCTGACGCGTTAGAATATGTTGTCTCATATAATACTTGCTTGTATTAATGCCAGCTATTGATTGAAACAGGCTTTAGGTATGAGTGGCTGTTATTTTGAAAGACAAATAAAGATAGCGGAACGGTGGGTAGGCCATGCTCTTTGAGAGTTCCCGGAGATTCCCATTATGCTCAGAGGATGGCCACCGAGGGGGTTTCTGTGGCTAAAAACCCCACATCATCCGCACTCTCCCCCAGGAGATCGGGTATCTGACGCAGATTTCCCCCTCGAAATAAAATAAAAAATAAAGGTAGGCCAAAGTATTCAAACCCCTTTAGGCGTTGTTCGTGGTACCGGGCATAAGTCCAGCAGTGGACGTCACGGGGAACCCTTTCAATTTGTCTTCAGGTAGCGGAAATACCCCCGTTTCTGATGGAGAGTATATACGAACAACAATTGGCACAAAGCGGGGAGCCGCTCGCGCCGCCGCGGCGACTCCGCAATGACTCATATTTGGGCGCCATTGGACGGGACAATGTTATGGTGCGGGCGGGGATGCAGGTATCGTATCAATAATTTTTTGAACTATGTCTTTTTCAGGCTTAACTTGACAGAGAATATGTTTTTTGTCACTTCCGAAAGCGGTCGTTCCCAATAAGCACATAAGCTGGTTAAGAGAGTCAAGTGCCACTAAACTGCTGTTAAGCAGCGCTTCAATGGTCAAGTAGCTGTTAAAGCGCTGCTTGAAGCAGTTTAACGGTACTTGACCCTCTTAACCAGCTTATGTGCTAGTTGGGTTCAAACTGAACAACTGGTCAGACAAAACTTTTGTCTGAATAAGTAATGGGTGGGGCACGTGTTCGAAGAGACGTTAGGCGTTGCGGTCCCACGATGCTTGAATAGGGCCGCTATTCAATGATCTTGGGACCGAAACACACACACACAGTGTTGGAAGATCCCCTACTTGGTGGACAGACGAACACAAAAGACCGGCCTGTTCTCTGGAGATCCTGCAAGGATCGTCGATCTGTTAAAACGAATTAGACGAATCAATTTCTGCCATTTTTTTTAAAAAGCAGCCACTTATAAAACCTGTATTAATCAATAGCTGGTATCAATACAAACAAGTGTTCTATGAGACAAAATCTTCCAAAGCGTCACGTTTTTGAGATATAAGCTATCAAAGTTGTACCGGTGTACCCCTATGAATTTCTTACAGAACGTGCTACAAATATTCATGACGCAAGCGGCAAACGTGTTCGTAGCGAGCGCGTCGCCGGTCGCGCCGCCCGGCGGGCTAGGCTCGCCGCAACTGCTGGACGAGCAGACCGACACCTGCAAGCGCGTGCTCAACATCTACCGATACATGGTCATGCACGTCGCGATGGACGCCGGCTCTTGGTAACTTTACAGGATTCAATCCCACAAACATTCATGACGCAAGCGGCAAACGTGTTCGTAGCGACCGTATTCCCATAAAAAATGATCAAGAGATCGATAGTACATATTCAATTTTTAATTATTAGTGATTAACAAATAGACGAAATATCCCTATTAGTTTTATGATTTTAAATTATCGATTGAAGTAAAAAAGTGCGTCGAACTTTGATGACGTCAACATTGAGTATTTCATACAAAATCCCATACGCGTTTTGACGTTTGTTAAAAAATTAGTGATTTGACTAGTTGTCAAATACGCAATTAATATTTAAGAGATATTAACTGTGCTATTTTTTAACAGGGAACAATTACTGTTGGTATTACTCCAAATAACATCGCTGGTCCTCACAAAAGTACCGCCTAAAAGGAAACAAGACACCCTTGGTAATTCCATTTTTATCCATAATTTTTAGTATCCTCACACAAAAATATGAATATTGAATATACTTCTTGTCTTTAGGTGGTTTTCTAGCTCCGGCGTTATTTCAAACTCTGATAGTGACGTGGATAAAGGCAAATCTGAATGTGGCAGTCAAACCGGAACTGTGGCAGAACTTTATGGAACTACTGACACGGTTGACTCATTGGGAAGATTTGATAAAGGAGTGGGCGGTAAGGTTATAATATTCTCTTTTTTTTAATTTTCTGGTTTGAAATAATGTTTTGGTTTGAAATAATCGCTATTGGCATTACAATCAAGTATTGATATCATGAATTTTCAACATTTTTTTCTGTAAAGTACAAGATTTGCTGTTCCATATAAATCTAATCTAATCGAATCTAGCCTGTAGGTTCTATCCCACGGCTGGGCAAAGGCCTCCCTCCGATTTTTCCACATATCCCTATGTTATGCTTCGATGGGCCACTCAACTAGAGTGTTCTATATAAAGTCTTGTTCAAAAGTTTTGAGTTTAAAATAAGTTGTAATGGGTTTTCCTTTAAATCAATACATTTTACATCTCTCATATTCGGTAAGTAGGTCCTTATTACCCTCAAATGGAGCTTGTAGGTGACCAATTAGCGCTCTAGGGTAACAATGTAGCTAGAAAAGCCCTCGGGCGGTAAGTAATTAAAAAAAGTATGATGGTTAGATGTACGCGAACTTTTTGAAAGAGTGAAGAGTTTTTTTTTTAATTACTTACCGCCCTAGGGCTTTTCTAGCTACATTATTACCCTAGAGCGCTAATTGGTCACCTTCAAGCTCCATTTGGGGGTAATAAGGACCTACTTACCTCACAATCGAGATGTAAAGCAGAGTAGTTAGCTCGGGTGTAAGCATCAATTGCACCCTCGAACTATAGGCGCCCTCGCTGTGCTCGTGCGCCTAAATATCTCGGGCTGCAATTATTGATGCCTTACAGCCCTTGGCAATCTACTATTAAAAACTAGTGAGCTTATTTTACTATTGCAAACTATCTAAAAGAAATTGCAATAGTGAGCACAGTTTTTGACGAACAATTTTTCAACAGCATAGCTATGAGTAACGACAACACAGATGAACACACTTTGCCAAAACTGAGTTTGGAGATAATAATGTACAGAAATTCATTGAAAGATTTTGTTCTAGAAAACAATGGAAACTTTGACCCGTGTGCTAGCAAGGCACGTTTACTCGCTGGAATTATCGGAGACCAACACAGCGCCAGAAGGCCGTGGTAGAGGACGGAGACCGGCCCCTGCGCCTATTAACCCTCGACCTATGCCCTTACGACGACCTACCCTTGGGACTAGTGATGCTAGGACACCAGGTAACACTGCCCTACGGTTATGCTGAATAAATCTCATAAAACAGATTGTTATTTTTTTTACAAATAAGTCTTATTGTTTTCCGTTAGTTATCAATTTAACTCAATTCATGTTTTTCATTCGGTTCGATCTGGGGGTACTGACGCCATGTTGGAAATAATAAATAAAATAAAAATAAAAAAGCCATTTATTCTCATATCTGGTAAGTAAATATATAAAGCATTAATGTTGTTAGATGTATTAGTGGTACATTTTCCTTATTTCCTAGGTTAGAATGGTTAGTGTTGCTTGACGTTCTTTATGAGATATGAGCCCCTTTACGGGTATAGGCCTCCTCCAACCTCTTCCACTTTTCTCTGTCTTTGCCCAGATTCATCCAGGGTGCGTTCCGAAATACACAGAGCACTGAAAGTCCCCAGTAAAGAGCACTGCCAGTGCTCGCAGTGCTTATAACGGAACACACACCCAGTCTTTTTCCAGTCTTTTCTTTGTTGGAAATAAATGCCATAAATTGACGTTTTGTAATTCAGTGTCGTTTCGGGAGACTCTGCGACTATTAAATACTTTGGTGTTTAGGTAGCGACCTGATTTCTTTTGTTAACTAATTAGATTTCATCTCTCGTGAGGCCTCTACACAATATAAAAAGTGTTAAATTATTACCTACTTCTTGAACAACTCCTATATACGTTAGTAATCAATCACTTTCTTCTCTCTATAAACAATGTACTAGCTATTATTTTACTACACTACTGTTACAAGACCAGTCCTTCGCTCCATATAATTCATGAATACGTCTACAATATGTCTCGTTTCAAGTGAACTTAGTATTAGAAACTAGCTGATGCCCGCGACTTCGTCCGCGTGGTTTAAGTTTTTTTTTATTCCCGCGGGAACTTCTTAATTTTCCGGGATAAAAAGTATCCTATGTCCGTCTCCTGGTTCTAAGCTACTTCCCCACAAATTTTCAGCCAAATCGGTTCAGCTGTTCTTGAGTTATAAATAGTGTAACTAACACGACTTTCTTTTATATATATATATATAGATTATGATTTATTTAAATATAAAATACATTTTGAAAATTACACTATAATAAAACTGATACGGTGTCACAAAAACCCGATCGGGTTTATCCGTACACCGGCATTCATCGCAGCGCTCAGAACTCGTAATGTTTGTTTATTGTCGTAGGCAAGTCACCGCGCACGAGTCACGAGTCGCACCCGCGCAAGGAAGCGGCGCTGCGGCGGCCGCTAGCGAGGTGTCGTAGCGACCCGCACCTGCCCAGACACGCACAAATAAACACGCACACACAACCCGCTGGTAGGTTTTTTTTTTTAATCCACTACAAGTATTTTTTTATCCACTACAAGTTAGCCCTTGACTGCGATCTCACCTGATGGTAAGTGACGATGCAGTCTACGATGGTAGCGGGCTAACCTGTTGGGGGTATGGCAGTTATATTAAACCCATACCCCTATTCGGTTTCTACACGGCATCGTACCGGGACGCTAAATCGCTTGGCGGCACGTCTTTGGCGTTAGCTTGGTAACTAGCCACGGTCGAAGTCTCCCATCAGGCAAACCAGGTCTGATTTGACTACAACTTTTACAATTTGAAAACTACAATAGATGTGTAGTATTGAGGTCTGACATCTGGTCTCGAAGAATAATTGGCCTATACTGGACCAGGGTGCAGGAAGGCTGGGTGGCCACAGATACTCAACCCTGTTATTGGATAGAAGCAGGCGTTACTTTGCAGAAGTCCATGATAATGAAGGAACTAGAAATTTAATTCGCTATAATCCGCCACTGTAGGTAAATCAATGTGGTACAGTGTGTATCTTGCACTTGTAGCTTGCGATATTCACCACACCACATAAATCTTCCAAATTATTCTCAACGTACGTTTCACTCCGACACCGGCGGGCTGATTACGTATCTCGCGACCGGTTTGCGACAGGCGTAAATCTCGCGATCGCTGCTGTCAAACGGCAATTTTGTATTACTTAACAGCGGCTATCGATAGCAAAAGTGCATGAAAAGTGCATTTTGCGGCAGGCGAGCAATAGACGTGCGATCGGCTTGCGTAATACGAATTCTAGTGACGTTTTGCGACCGATTTCATAGTGATTGCTGTCGCATTGCTACTGCTGTCGCTACTGCAAATTTTACGTAATCAGGCTGCCGATCATATTCAGGAGATGTTGACTCGACAATGCACGATTGCCTACCACATAGATTTACCTACTGTGGCGGATTATAGCGAATTAAATTTCTAGTTCCTCCATCGACCCTATTAAACGTAATAATTTGTCACACAATTAATCAAGATTTGTGACGACGACCGTACACGTGTGAACTTTGGTACTTAACTGCCCATTTTGAAATTTCCATTCCCAGTAAATAGGGACGATGACAACTCAATCAAATCAGAAACTCTTTATCAAACTTAAAAACGCACTTCTAGTATGGAAGTTGTATGAAATTTACAGTTGTGACGTCATCAAATTTCAACGCACTTTTTTTCTTTAATCTGTATTTTAGAATGGTTATCCAACTTAAAACTAACCGAGGATGTGAATTTTAGGTCTTTTGGAAGACCCTCTATTTAATAATCAGTTAGAAATAATTTATTTTTGATTTAAGCATCATCCCTATTTGCGAAATGCCTTTTTCTGAGAAGTTTGCTTTGTGCCTACTACGGTTTTTGAAAAGGATATCGATAAATGGTCACATATTGGATCAGGAAAGTGGTGTGCTATAGAAGGGATTTAGCAACCGTAAACCAACACTTTACTTGTTGGGGGTCATTTAATTTCTTTATTTATCCTTGTTCAACAGATGAAACCAAAGAACCAGTAAGCAATAAGCCGAGGCGATGGTATTCCCTGGACTCGCTGAGACAATCGTCGCAACACGAAGAAAGGGACTCCGCGAGTGGTAACATTTCCTCTTATGTTCTTATCATCATCGCCATTATCATCAGCCTAATAACTTTAATCTAACTCATTATTAACTGCACTAAGTTATGCACGAGGGACGAGTGGCCTAGTTATGAAAACGCGTATCAGTCGATTGCGAATGTTAAGCAACGTTGACCGGAAGTCGGTAACAGGATGGGTGACCGAATTTTGAGGTTCAAATTTGGCCGTTTCGTTTCCTCCGTGCCTCGGAGAGCACGTTAAGCCGTCGATCCCGGTTATTATCACTAACATCTGATAATAATCGTTACAAAAACCTAAGAGTTTAAATACTCTTAGTAGAGTCGTATGCTTGTGGGAACCCACCGCATTTTTATACCAAGAAAACTCCTACCATAGTTTGATTAATGGAAAGGGGTCTCACGACCCTCAGTAATGAGGAATACGATGCAGAGAGAACTTAGTGCATTTTACTTTACAGTGGCTCTTAGATAGACGTATACAAACTGAAACGCCGCTTTATTACAATATTAATAATATCTTGAGTATCAAAATCATTCCGGCACCTCTAAGTAAACGATTGATAGATGCATTAAGTAGTGTTTTTGTCCTTAGGTTCCCGATCTCCGTCTCCGGCTCCATCTAGCGGTGTTGAAAGTAGCTCTATAAAAGATTCTCCGTTACAAATAGACTTGGCTTCGGATGGCGGAAACGTTGGTAAGTTTTTTGAGTTGGCGTGTATGGATATTGCGGAAGTATCTAAAAGGCAAACATCCTAGTACCATTTATTTACTTTGAAAAATCATCACAATAGTGTCAACTAGTGGGGCAGTGATTTCTATATTAGGATTTCCTGTATCGTGGGAAGTGTGATTGAATATGATTAATGGACTTATGGTCCTGGGGAAGGACATGGACTACTTTTTAACCCGGAAAATTAAGGAGTTCTCGCGGGAATAAAAAAAACTTAACTCACGCGGATGAAGTCGCAGGCATCATGTAGAATCTAGAATAATATATATTTTTCGCAGTGCAAACTTGCCCTAACTTTTTGCTGCCCGCACAGAGTGGTCGGAGAGCGAGGTCGGCGTGGGCGAGGGCGCGGGTGCGGGCGGGGGTGCGGGCGCGGGCGTGGGCGTGGTGCTGGGCGGCGCGGCGCGCGGCTGGCTGCCGGACGTGGCGTGCGTGCTGTGGCGGCGCATGCTGGCCGCGCTCGGCGACCCCAACGCGCTGCGCGACCCGCACGCGCACCAACACTTGTTCAACTACCTGGTGCACCTCAACGCGACGCTGCTCAAGGTGAGCGACAACCCTTATGTCTGACTAGCATTTGCCCTCAGCTTTGCCTCCGTTAAGTTCGATTTTCATACAAATTTTGATTTTCATCGTCTGGCCTGGTGGGAGGCTTTGGCGGTGGCTAGTTACCACCCTACCTGCAAAGACGTGTCGCCAAGAGATTTAGCGTTCCGGTATGATGCCGTGTAGAAACTGAATAGGGGTATGGGTTTAATATAACTGCCATGCCCAACAGGTCAGCCCGCTGCCATCTTAGACTGCATCATCAATTACCATCAGGTGAAACCGCAGCCAAAGGCTAACTGGAAGCTGTAGTGGAAAGGAAAATTAAACCTCTATTTTACCCCTTTAGGGGTTGAATTTTCAAATTTCCTTTCTTAGCAGTTGCCTAAGTCATAAAAGCTTTCTATATGCCAAATTTCAGCCCGATTCGTCCAGTGTTTTGAGCTGTGCATTGATAGATCAGTCAGTCAATCACCTTTTTCTTTTATACAGATAAAGATAAAGACTCGGTTAGTTTTAAGTTTGATAATTATTTTATGTTATAGATTTAAAAAAGTGCGTTTAAATTTAATAACGTCAAAACTACACACACACACAAACAAGCGCGTTTTTAAGTTTGTTATAGAGTTGTTTGCTTGTGTTGGCATCAGTTGAGTTGAGATTTAAGAAAGATGTGGAAAACCTACAGCGAATTTATTGAGCGTTCCTGTACGATGCCGTGTAGAAACCAATTAGGGGTATGGGTTGATTCGCAGTCAAGATCTAACTTAGTATAATAATAATTAAATAAAAACCGGCCAAATGCGAGTCGGACTCGCGCACCGAGGGTTCCGTACAAACCTGTAGTAAGTTTTACGATTTATGACGTATTAAAAATAAAAATTACGTTTGTTGTATGGGAGCCCCCTTTAATATTTACTTTATTGATATTTAATTATTTATTTTGAAAGGTAATATACAAGTTAATATTCTGTGAAAATTTGAACCGTCTACCTGTTACCGTTTTTAATATTGAGCAAAAAAATACGAAAAAAACACGTTTATTGTATGGGGACCCCCCTTAATATATATATTTTTTTAATTTTTAGTATTTGTTGTTATAGCGGCAACGGAAATACATCATTTGTGAAAATTTCAGCTTTCTAGCTATCACGGTTTATGAGATACAGCCTGGAGACAGACAGACAGACAGACAGACAGACAGACAGCGGAGTCTTAGTAATAGGGTCCCGTTTTTACCCTTTGGGTACGGAACCCTAAAAAAGATAAGGAAGTAATTTTAATTTGCATGTGCAATATGTTTATGCTTAAATTACATAATATTATGATTATACTATATAATTGTTTATTAATTTAGAATTTTAACTAAATGAAGTATAATTTAAGTTTTTTGTTCCATTAATAAGTCTCCAAAAATAAATCTGTTAAAATTGTCACAGTCCCATCTATTGACCAGTCGAAAATGGTGTCATACAATCAATTTTACTAACTCGCCTGCACAATTAGTAATAATGTACATTTTAGGCCAAGCGCAGACGAGGCACTGTGACCAATTCTGTATGACATAATATCTAAACTAAACTATAAATCTAGTTCTGTCTCGTTGCCCAAGGAGTGTTATGAAAGGGATAGCAATATATTGAATGCTGTCATTTTAGTTTAGTTTCAAGTCAACAACAGAATCAGGGGCACTGTCGACTGCGTACCGTAAAAAGATCACTTAGTCACATAACGCAGACGATGGACTAATACAATAGACACCTATTCTACCCTACGCAGACAACAGCTGTTGTCGTTCAGTCCTATTTAATCATCGTACAATCGCGTAGATGCAGTTACAGACGCGCGACTGTTGTCGCTACTTTATCCCGGAAAATTAAGGAGGAAATCCACGCGGACGAAGTCGCGAGCATCAACTAGTAATTATAATACAAAGCAGTGTCTAAGTTACACTTGTTACGGTTGCATTGAACGAAGTCTCCCATTATAATAATAAAATCATTATGTAGGTTCCTTGTCATATTTAGTGTGATTAATAAACAGCTTGAGAGGAATTAACAGGGTTTATTACAAACTTCTTAAAAAAAGTTTTTTTAAAAAAGGATGACGCGACCAATAGTCCGCCGTCTACGCTTGACCTTAAAAGTAGGTACGGCGTAACGCAAGCGTCGAAAGTGGCCTTCAAGGTTTCAGCAAATCAGTCACAGTTAGTGCTACATAATCATAAATCTGCCTTAGAAGGTGATGCTACATGAACTGTTACATAACGCTTTAAAATATGCATGGAGTAGGTAAATGCAAATGCATATTTTGCACTTGCAGCATCGTGCAGTTTTGCAGCACGATGCAATTATGCATTTCAACTAAGAAGACTGCATATTTGAAATGTACTTAAATTCGTGGTTGTTTGTTTGAATCGTTTTTATTAGGGTTCCGTACCCAAAGGGTAAAAACGGGACCCTATTACTAAGACTCCGCTGTCTGTCTGTCTGTCTGTCTGTCTGTCTGTCTGTCTCCAGGCTGTATCTCATAAACCGTGATAGCTAGAAAGCTGAAATTTTCACAAATGATGTATTTCCGTTGCCGCTATAACAACAAATACTAAAAATTAAAAATATATATATATTAAGAGGGGTCCCCATACAATAAACGTGTTTTTTAGGGTTCCGTACCCAAAGGGTAAAAATGGGACCCTATTACTAAGACTCCGCTGTCTGTCTGTCTGTCTGTCTGTCTGTCTGTCTGTCTGTCTGTCTGTCTGTCTGTCTGTCTGTCTGTCTGTCTGTCTCCAGGCTGTATCTCATAAACCGTGATAGCTAGAAAGCTGAAATTTTCACAAATGATGTATTTCCGTTGCCGCTATAACAACAAACACTAAAAATTAAAAAAATATATATATTAAGGGGGGTCCCCATACAATAAACGTGTTTTTTTCGTATTTTTTTGCTCAATATTAAAAACGGTAACAGGTAGACGGTTCAAATTTTCACAGAATATTAACTTGTATATTACCTTACAAAATAAATAATTAAATATCAATAAAGTAAATATTAAAGGGGGGATCCCATACAACAAACGTAATTTTTTGATATTAACAATAAACCTCTACAAACAAAGTTAGTTTTGCGGTTCATTTCGTCTTGTTTTTAATACGTCATAAATCGTAAAACGGATCAGCCTCACTAATGGGTGTTCCTCAAGGCTCCATTCTGGGCCCCTTCATGTTCTTGGTGTATATAAATGATTTACCATATTACGTCCAAAACACTTGTGATATTGTGCTATTTGCTGACGATACGTCCTTGATTTTTAAAGTCGATAGAAATAAGGACAATTATGACGACGTAAATAATGCAATTTCTCAAGTCACTAACTGGTTTACTGTAAACAATTTACTTTTAAATGCAAAGAAAACCAAGTGTGTTGAATTCGCATTGCCAAATACCAAGTCCACAGGAAACATGAATTTAACTGTAAATAATGATATTTTAAAAATAGAAGAGACCACTGTGTTCCTGGGGGTGACCTTAGATTCAAAGCTTCAATGGGGCACCCATATATCAACTCTGGCTGGCAAACTCAGCTCTGCTGCTTACGCTGTTAGAAAGATTCGACAATTTACTGACGTAGAAACTGCAAAAATTGTATATTTTGCTTACTTTCATAGTATTATGTCTTACGGAATCTTGCTATGGGGTAAAGCAGCGGATATTCAAAAAATTTTTGTATTACAAAAAAGGGCAATACGTGCAATTTATAATTTAAAACCGCGCGAATCCCTTAGAGAGAAATTCAAGGAAATAGGTATTCTTACAGTAGCCTCGCAATACATTTACAGTAATTTAATCTTTGTGAAACAGCGCCTTCAGAATTACAAAAGAATTTGCGATCTGCACGATAGGCCAACTAGAAACTGCCATAAGCTCGTGACACCATCGCTCCGCCTCAAAAAAGTCCGAAGGTCGTTCGTGGGAATGAGCATTCTATTTTATAACAAAATTCCACAATCTATTTTAAACTTGCCTTTACACAAGTTTAAGAAATCCATTAAAAGTATGCTTTTGAAAAAAGCTTATTATACTGTGGAAGATTACGTAAATGACAAAAGTGCATTTCTATGATAATATATTCATTTAAACGATAAACTAAAACATGAAGATCAATATTTTTCTACAATTTTTTCCGACTAGCTGTTGCCCGCGGCTCCGCTCGCGTGAATTTTGGTTTTCACAAATTGTGTAAAGTTAATGATCCATGGATTTTTCCACGATAAAGAGTCTATAACGAGCCTATGTGTTAATCTAGGGTATAATCTACATCCATTCCAAATTTCAGCCAAATCGGTTAAGTAGTTGCCGCGTGAAGGAGTAACAAACATACACACATACAAACTTTAATATTATTATTGCCGATAGGTGGCGATTTGCACCCTTAAACAGTATTCAATTCTATGCCTTGATATGGGTAGTCGGGTATGTTACACTCTCTTTAACGTTTCTGTGGTGGTGTCGTGTGGTGCGGGTTGTTACGTTCCCTCAAATATGGTTGAGCGAAGCAATGGCTGGATCATGCGTCATGCTCGTGAACGGGTGCCACCGTCGGAAATGGGGCTGCCTCTGTCTGCCAGTCTTGGCGTGTATTGAATATTGTAGGTATGCTCGTGAAAAAAGCTTACTATACAATCGAAGATTACGTAAATGATAAAAAAAAACAGCGTGGATTTGATTCGCTCCAGCTATGCGTGGGACTGCAGTTACTTGTATCATTATGATGATTGTAAGTTTTGATGGAAAAGAGCAACCACCGAGTTTCTTGCTGGCTCTTCTCGGTAGGAATGGCATTCCGAACCAGCGGTAGATTCATATTATAACGATTCAAAAGCGCTTGTAAAAGCTTATTTGAATAAAAAACATTTTGAATTTTGAATTTTGAACTTACTACAGGTTTGTACGGAACCCTCGGTGCGCGAGTCCGACTAGCACTTGGCCGGTTTTTTTTCGTATTTTTTTGCTCAATATTAAAAACGGTAACAGGTAGACGGTTCAAATTTTCACAGAATATTAACTTGTATATTACCTTTCAAAATAAATAATTAAATATCAATAAAGTAAATATTAAAGGGGGGCTCCCATACAACAAACGTAATTTTTATTTTTAATACGTCATAAATCGTAAAACTTACTACAGGTTTGTACGGAACCCTCGGTGCGCGAGTCCGACTCGCACTTGGCCGGTTTTTTTATTATACTTCTAGCTGATGTCCGCGTGGAATAAGTTTTTTTAATTCCCGCGGGAACTCCTTTTTTCCGGGATAAAAAGTAGCATATGTCACTCTCCAGGTCCTCAACTATACCCATGCAAAAACCACGTTAATCCGTTGCTCTGATGTGGCGTGATTGAAGGACAAACCAATAAACCAACAAACAAACACGCTTTCGTATTTATAATATTAGTATGATAATGTTTGAACTTTGATTGCTTTTTTAATAAAGCAATACAATTTTCAAAAAATAATTTGGGGGTACAAAATTTGGGTGGCCTACCTAAGTTACCGAAATACCTTGCTAATGATGTTCCTCCTAATAGAAATGCATAGTACTATTGTTTAGACTAGGTACAGTTTTAGTAATAATAATGTCCTCCTGACCGGCCACGGTGGCCCAATCTCCAGAGATTAGCCATCTGCGCGCGAGATATAGCACACAAGAGTGTGCGGTAACACAGGTGCACTCTCTATCCGTTACACTCATAGCCCGATGTTACTAATGAAAATCTAACACGACCGGAGAGACATCAGGTGCAAGACCGACAGCTTAACGTGCTCTCCGAGGCACGGGGGTGAAAACACCATCAACTTTAATCCCGACATAGTACTGAGAATTCTTGGCGAAAAGCCCAATATTTAATTTGGCCCGATCTGGTTTTAGCAGGAAAGTAGGTTTTAAATGGTCAAAGATGATAACCCGGCTGTTGGAACTGATTGTACCCAGTACATGTTTAGTTCTACTGTCTACAATGCCGTTCTTCACTGTAGTCTACAAAAAAAACGCACTGTTTTCACATCTGACCTTGTAGGTTTCTCTGTAATAGTGAAACAGTATTTTATTTTACTGTTTCTTAAATCAGTTTGGATTAATCTTTTGTGGCGAATTTTGTGCTACTTAAAATTAAATAATATAACTCAACAGACAGGCAAAACTACAAAATATTGAACATAGTTTTAAAAGCATTTATTTATATTTCACATATGCTGTGGTTCTGAAAATACACCGATAAAATACCTACTTGTTAAATACCATTACAAAATAGTGCATAAAAAAAATTCTTAAATCAATCCTTCGCGTCATCTTCGCGTAGTCAATTATGTCACTAATTTATTTAATTTTGTTTTTATGTTATGTTAATTAGAAATTACAATATTGCGCATAACAAATCCGTTACACTAGAACCTACGTTGAAACCGCTACGGTCCATACCGATTCTGTGGCATCGGTTTACTGGTTATCGCAAATGCTAGCGACTTATCATTCGATATCTGGCACTCTTCGACAGATGTTGTAATTTAATAAACTGTTTATCTCACGGATCATGTTTTGTTTTTAATCCGATGCGTTTCCCCTTTGTTTCGCGTGTGCACGCAATACGCAGTCGGTTAGTGTTTAGTGCGCAAAGTGCTAGTGTATGGTCCTATCCAAATTGTGCGATCTGTTGTCCAATTCGAAGCTCTGCAAGGATTGCCAATGCGAAAGAGGACCAGGAAAAAGGAGGCTCCTCAGGAGGCTTCGCAAACGGGAGGTAATTGTGCAGCTTCGCGTCGTTGAAATATTTCTTTCTTTGAATTAACTTTATAATAAACTAGCAGATGCCCGCGACTTCGTCCGCGTGAAATAAGTTTTTTAGGGTTCCGTAGCCAAATTTGGCAAAAACGGAACCCTTATAGATTCGTCATGTCTGTCTGTCTGTCTGTCTGTCTGTCCGTCCGTATGTCACAGCCACTTTTTTCCGAAACTATAAGAACTATACTGTTGAAACTTGGTAAGTAGATGTATTCTGTGAACCGCATTAAGATTTTCACACAAAAATAGAAAAAAAACAATAAATTTTGGGGGTCCCCATACTTAGAACTGAAACTCAAAAATTTTTTTTTCATCAAACCCATACGTGTGGGGTATCTATGGATAGGTCTTCAAAAATGATATTGAGGTTTCTAATATCATTTTTTTCTAAACTGAATAGTTTGCGCGAGAGACACTTCCAAAGTGGTAAAATGTTGGTCCCCCCCCCCCGTAACTTCTATAATATATATAGATATAATAAGAGAATGATAAAACTAAAAAAAATATATGATGTACATTACCATGCAAACTTCCACCGAAAATTGGTTTGAACGAGATCTAGTAAGTAGTTTTTTTTTAATAATTTAAAACTTACTACAGGTTTGTACGGAACCCTCGGTGCGCGAGTCCGACTCGCACTTGGCCGGTTTTTTAAATTCCCACGGGAACTCCCTAATTTTTCGAGTTAATATATAGCGTATGACACTCAAAAATTCTATTGGTACCAGAATTTTCAAAATCGGTTCAGTAGATCCAGAGATTACCCCCTACAATCTCACAAACTTTACCTCTTTATAATCAAATAAATATTATAAATGCGAAAGTTTGGATGGATGGATGTATGGATGTATGTTTGTTACTCAATCACGCTCCAACGGATGAACGGATCTGGATGTAATTTGGCACAGAGATAGATTATAGTCTGGAATAGCACATAGGCTACTTTTTATCCCGGAAAATTAAAGAATTCCCGCGGGAACCGAAAAACCTCAATCCACGCGGACGAAGTCGCGGGCATCAGCTAGTATTAGTATAGATTTGAAAGACTACCACTACTATTTAAAAAACCGACCAAGTGCGAGTCATACTCGCGCACAAAGGGTTCCGTACCACCATACTATATAGTATAAATTATTTTAGTAAATAACAAGAAAGACATAACAACGCATAATCAGCTACAAAATAACTATAGTTCGCGCGCGGGTTGAATGCAGAGCTTATGTATGGTGACACATACCTAAGCTCTGCATTCAACTCGAGCGCGAACGGTAGCTATGGCGCTAAACTGGTTGCGCCTGACAAACAATTCCACACCCGATGAATACGGAACCCTAATTAATGATTTTCGGATGTTTTCCTTACTTGTGCTGTGAGACCTTGCTTCTGCCTTTCATGATTCTAGGTCGACGGGAAGTACCCTGTAGGTTTAGATTTATTGGCGAATGTCAAAATATGCGGCATATTAGGCTGTGTCTTTTGATTGCGTTGACTTAGAAGCTTGATTTTTTTACAGCTCCAAGGGACCGTAGACCTAAGTATTTGATATTAATTTCAACTTGATAAAAATGGGCGTCGACAGACGGACAACGAAGTGATCCTATAAATATAAGGGTTCCTTTTTCCCTTCTGAGGAACGGAACCCTAAAAATTTGCCCAATTATACTAATATTATAAATGGGAAAGTGTGTTTGATTGTTGGTTTGTCCTTCAATCACGCCGCAACGGAGCAACGGATCAACGGTTCGACGTGACATACTTTTAGAGGTCCGAATTATGTCGTTACCGAAGATTAGGTGAAATGAAAACGGAATATAAATATTCTTGTAAAACTTACTAGTCTGAGTTAGTAGTTAGTAATATTTTATAGGTAATATTTTTTTATTATCGTAATTTTTTTTCTTATCGTAATGTATGACAGAATACTTGGGTGATGTTTGTGTAATCATAACGATTACATAAACAAAGGGTGGTGGGTACATTAAAAAATGTTAACACGATTATGCTAACTTATCATAATATTATGTTCAGTGTCAAACGAATTTTTTTAAAAGTTGTATTGTTTTAATTTATTGTATTGTTTTATATATTTTATTTGAAGTTTTAGTGTATTACTTTGCAAGTTTTTATACGTACCTATGTGACCATGTGGTTTTCTTTACTAGATGCGTTGTGTGATGTGAACCCGGGATGTATGAAAGTTTCTTTAGATTCAGATAGAATCAGGGAAAGTATTTCTTTAACGATTTATTTTCTGTATTTAAGAGTATTTTTATATTATTAGGCGTCTAATTAATTATTTATTAATACTAATATTATAAATACAATAGTTTGGATGGATGTTTGTTACTCAATCGTGCCAGAACGGCTAAACGGTTCTGGATGAAATAGATGACACAGAGATAGATTAGTCCGAAACAACACATAGGCTACTTTTTATCCCGGAAAATTAAAGAGTTCCCGCGGAAACCAAAAAACCTCAATCCACGCGGACGAAGTCGCGGACATCAGTTAGTATAATATGTTTATAAAACCAATATTGACAGCTTATTTGTTAATGCGTGCATTATGCAACAAAAATGCAATGCTAATTTTTATCAAAACCAAACTGAGTTACCTCAAAATTATCATAAAAATCCTAACTCAAATTGTATACGCTCGAAGCAGTGGGCAAAAGCTTGTTTATTGTTGTTACTGTACTTTGTTGGCTTTAATATATGGCTGCCTATATTAATAACATAATTTAATAGAATAAAATAAAGAACTCTAACATTACCTAAATAAACATTCTTGGAAATGAGACGAATCGTATGACGCATCAGTTTATATTCTGTGTCAAGGCAAAAAACAAATTAGTACACAAAAAGGCCCGGTTCATAATTTTTACGACAGCTATTAGTTACTTAAAATTCAAAAACTATTTAAGAGTTATTAATTCTAATTGGACTATTCGCAACGCTAATAAGACGAAACTTTAAATAGGTAACACTTGTTCAATGAATTATTGTGAATACTAAATCACCTCTATTTAAGTTCAAATCTTTTTATTGTTAAGATTTATGTTCTACCGAATACTAATGAAGATTCAACCTTGCTCAAAACGGCATATTTTAGTCCACTAAAATATTTGAATGGCATTTATAATGCATTCAGATAATTGTAATTCAAATATAAATAGTTACGTTAATATACCTATTTTGATTTCACTTTTTTTTTATACAATTGGTTTTATTGTGGAATAAGGTTTTTCCTTGCAAACTATGGTTACTATGGTTTTAACGCGTTCATTACGCGCAAGAAGATAATAAAATATTGAATCATCAGGGGTAGGTTTATAAACTACAATTTTCTTTAAACAACTATATTCTATTGAGTACAAGCAGAGATCTACTCTCTGGTACAAGCAAGGAACGCAGTACGCGGTACGCGGTACGCGCTCTCTGGTACAGCGGTCGAGTCTTAGACAAACATTTACCATTTCAATGGACTAAAATTATTATTGTAAACATGTAAGTGATAATGCGTGTGTTTTGCAGATAAGTGCGAACCAAACGCTCAATGGAAACACGGAAATACACGTGCCCTTCAACCTTGTGGCCGGCTGGTGTCTTGAGGCCGAGGCGCTGCCGTCTTCACACAGGTGAGATCAGATTTCATATGAACCCGGTTTTTATTTATTAAAATAAAAACCGAGTACATCAATATCTTATAGCGAAATATTTGACTGAGCGAAGAGTAGGTCTCTGCGTCTACTTGAGTGAATTGGCACTTGTCCATCCGTCCGTCCGTCCGTCTATCAGAGCCTTATAACTTCTGAATTACTGAACGTAATTACTTCAAATTTAAATGTAATATGTAAACCGATGGCCTCCCGCCGAGTATGGCTTAAAAAGTTATAAAAATCTTTATTTCAGGGGGGCTCTCATAGAAGCGAATGCGAAGTAAAATAATTTTTTATAGCGGTACATAGGGTTGCGGTATATCATTTTAAAGATAATTAGGAATAGTCTTTTTTTTAATTTTTCCCCTAAAATTTACGAAATTTCAAAGTGGAGATTTTCTAACTACTCTCAATTTTCTGAAAGGCTGAGCCTGAAACTTGATCAATTATTTGAATTATATCCTGTACTTGAACAACAAATAGTAAAATTAGATAAATATATAATAAGGAAACGAAATTATTTAATTTTTTTTGAGCTTCAGTACTTTTAACAGAACTTCACAATGATGTCAATAGATGGCGCTCTGTGATACCGCGAGGTCTCAGTTTGGGGCGAACCACTAGTATTGCCAAATAGCCATAATAATATAGTAATTTTCTTATCTACCTGCTGAAATAGGTAATACAAAAAACCGCATCAAAAATCGTTTCATTTAGGTACGAGTACGAGTATATCTGGTTTTTCTCAGATATCACTGATGTTTGATAAGAAAATATTTCAGAAAATACATAAATGGGCTGAATTGATAATATCGAATTTCTTATCGGGCATGCGGAAGCGTTAACATATTAAATTATACGGTTTGAGGTTTCTCACCGATTCATCTTTAGTTCTTTTAATTTAGAAACATATGATAGCCCTATTTTCAGGACTAGAAGAAACAACTGTCTGCCTTTTTTATCATTAAATAAAAGATAAAGAAAATAGAACAGTGTCTTGTAATTCTACCTAGATCAATAGGGATGATGCCTATGACAAAAATAAATTACATTATTTCTTACTGATACTAATATTATAAATGCGAAAGTTTAGACGGATGTATGGATGGATGTTCGTTACTCAATCACGCCACAATATAGCGTTTACTAAGATTGATGGTCAGACCGGTAGCAAACGTATGGATTGTCCCTCAGAGCGGGAAAGTTGGTGGCGCTTCGGCTGCTGTGCGAGGCGACCGCGGCGCAGGCTCAGGGCCCGGGCGCGCCCGCCGCCTGCAACGGCCGGCCGCATCTCGCGCACTTGCAGCTCTACCAGCGAGCGTTACACCATGGTATGACATATTTACCACTAGGTGATGAGTGATGACCGCGGGCGAAATCAAGATTTTTGATTCCAGCGGGAACTCCTTAATTTTCCGGGATTAACCTAAGAATTATAGCGCCTCACTAAACGTTCGTGTCATATTTGCTCTATTTGATCAAAAGATCCGACCATAAAGTTTTCATGCCTAAAATAGTCATCAGAGACGGAACAGCCAATGACGACATCCAACTTCTACTTATTGCGATACACCTACATAGCATGTAAGCGTAAACACATTGAAGGCACGTTCATTAGATTACTCGACCTCTTCAATAAACTAAATTTTTCGGGTGGCCGAACTTTATTTTTTGCCGGTTTGACTTTTTTTTTAATATATAGGCTAGCGTTTGGCTGCAATCAGACTTGCTTGCAATTGATGATGCAGCCTAAGGTGCAGCGCGCTTGCCTATAAGATGCCTATTCACTCTTGATTTGAACGAGGAAGCAAATCGTTCCGTACGAGTCCGGAGTTCCGGGCGCAGATCTTGTCGATGCTTTGCGGTTCAATGATAAAAAGGTGACAGAGGAACCAGATCGAATAGTTCTTGAATACCGACAGACAGGCAACTTTGCGATGTTCCAAGCTTTCGAATTGACCAGCGCTTTGTTAAACTTCCTAGACTAATGAGTAATGACAGTTAAATTTCCCAGGTTTGACCGGAGAAGACAGATCAGTGGTAGACGTGCTAGTGGAGCACGCAGCGCCGCGGTATCTGTCGCTAGCGCTGGAGGGCTACTCCCTACTATTGCTTGACTTCGTACACGCTTCTACTGTCGTGCTCAACTCCTCGGATTGCGGACCCTCCGTGAGTATATCATACAAAACAAAGATACGCGCCGAATTGACAACCTCCTCCTTTTTCGAAAGTCGCGTGAAAGAATGAGACAAAATCAAATTCAAATGTTTTTATATTCAAATAAACTTTTTCAAGTGCTTTTGAATCGTTGAGTAAATCCACCACTGGTTCGGAATGCCATTCCTACCGAGAAGAACCAGCAAGAAACTCGGTGGTTGCTCTTTTGAAAAAATTAAATCCCTCCCTCCCAGTTACGGAATCGGCCAATAGGTTTTCTAACTCTTCGTTTTTCCTCTATCTCCTGCCATCGTCATGGCTTTTAGCTGGCTCCACCAGGATCTTCAGGAAAACTAACGATGTTATGTATGTTGAAACTTGATTGAACACAAAAAACATTAGTTAAATTTGTTTCAGTGCCCTCGCACAGCCGCCGTGACGTTTCTAGGCTCTTTGCTCGCGCTGCCCGATGGCCTGATGAACGCTCCGATGTTGCAGCCCTACCCCCATCAGTACAATACGGTGTCTTGTCCAGATTTAAAGGTTCGTAATATGTAAAAACTGGCTGATGCCCGCGAATTCGTCCGCGTGGTTTAATTTTATTGATTCCCGCGGGAACTCCTTAATTTTGCGGGATAAAAAGTACCCTATGTCACTCTCCAGGTCCTTAACTATGCCCATGCGAAAAATCACGTCGATTCCTTGCTCCGTTGCGGCGTGATTGAAAGACAAACCAACAAACCAACAAACAAACACACTTTCGCATTTATAATATTAGTATGGTATTAATAATGAAGTAAATTAATCTAACAATGAGCCGTCTTTATGGGCTTTAATTTAATATAACAAATCAATATGGATTTAATTTCTTAAGCTTTTCAGGATGCTCTGAAGTTTATCGGGGTGCTAATTACCGAAATAACGTCCATTTTCAAATCAAACAACTTATTTACTTGAAGTTATCGATATGGCGATGTAATGCCCGAGGTTGTTTTTTTTTATCCACTACAGGATAGCCCTTGACTGCTATCTCACCTGATGGTAAGTGACAATGCAGTCTAAGATGGTAGCGGGTTAAGATGGTGCCCGAGATTGTGTGGGTATAGAAATGACTTTCATTTTCAGACCCATGACGCATTTTGCTTTTTCTTTTAATGATATCGATAAGGGTGTTTTTTTTGGGGTTCCGATATCGAAATGGCATCCGTTTCTAAATCCAAGATGCGAATTTTCGTTTTTTTAATCTGAAGTTTCACTTATGCTGGCCAATTACAGCAAGTCATTTGACGTAAGTCGCGATATAAATTAAATTTTTTTGATCGTGAGTGTGAAATCTGTAAGCCAAATTTTAACGCCACGCCAACCCACTACCTTAATCTACATCCTATGTCATTTGGCGTAATGACATTTTTAACATGAATGCGAACTTCGTGGGCCATGTCATCAAGCCGCGTGGAGTCGTCTATCGAGAATTTGAATTTCGAATGTCATTTGGACTGATGCTGTGAGTTGGCTAAATTTTTGGGCGTAGGTTTTTCGTCGTTTCTTATGTGAGATGACTTATGGTCAATAGTGAGTATTATTTTCGACGTTTACGCCACCGGCCACGGTACATTTTTGTTAGTGGAAGTTATTTTATTTAATCGTATGGGGTTTAGTATATTTAAACGTTTTTATAATATTAACAAGCTAATTAGAAAGAACGCTTATTTCGCCTGAAATTCGTCGCTCGTTTAGCACCACCCAGGGGACACATGCAGGGAGGTAGAAGGTAGTTCCCGCGGACGTGAGCGACGGGGCATCCCCCGAATAACGTTAAGTATTCGGCAGGAGCACGTGCTAAACATCGTAGTACGAGTGTGCAGACGCGAGGGCGCGGCGGCGGCGCGGTGTGCGGGCGCGTGCGCGCTAGCTGCCCACTGCTGCCACCTGCTGGCCACGAGAACCGCCTGCCCACGCCTGCCCTCCTACGTCACCTGTCTGCTGCAGATGCTGATGGTATGCAAACATCCAGTACTAATTTTATATGGGGCTAATTTAAAAATATTTTTAACCTCCTGAAGGTTGCTCTGTTTTTATTAAAAATTATTTATTGTTGCTTTTTTTTATTAAAAAGGTACACAAAACAGGTTGCAACCTAAACATGACAAAGTATAAAAACATCATATGTTATACGACTTGTACGAATTATACCATCTAATAGAATATCTTACAATAATAAGATGTTTTTGGGGCGACAAAGACGCGGAAAGTGCTAAAAGCAAACAAAAATGCGCCGCCGCACTATAAAAGTACCGCGCTCGCTACGCTCGCGTTCCTATTGAATAAATTGTAACATTAAAATATGACAAATAAAATATTCACAATCGCGCTTGTGGTAGATTTTTCTGTTATACTCGTAGGTATGCCTAATTAGACACCGGCATATATTTTGCTCTTGCTTCTATATTTGAATATTATAGTAGCATCTGTTTTGGTTAAGTATCAGTATACAGAGTATATCTTTGTTACAGATGAAAAATAAAATGATAGCCAAGGTTGTGAGCGACGCTGTTCTGGTACTGGCTGACTATACGGACCGGATAGTGGAGTTATACCCAGGGCTTGCTGGTAAGAACTATACTCTATCCACGGAGACAAGTTAATAGGGAAGATATGGACTCGTTTGTGATTGGTCAGCGATAACCGTTGCAGTGTACAGACTACGTGTATATTTTAGTCTGATCGTGGTACCCGTACTGTGCAGAGGCGCTCATATTTTATCCTTACCTATCGTTATTGTTAATTATATTAAAATTTATCATATATTCAAAATATTAATGCCCAAAAGTGGCAAAATTGTATCAAAGTACAAGAAATAGTAGAGCCAAAAATGAACGCAATAGATAGGAATGTGGAAATAATGACTGATAACTTCATAATAAATGTAGAAAACGATAGCAGTGATACGTCGTCGGATAGTGATTAATATATTTTGAATTATAATAACTACGTAAATTGTAAAAAAAAACCAAGTGTAGTCGTGGGAAGAAAGCTAGTTTAATTTAATAGTAGCGCAGTGTGTACGTACATTCAGAATGGTTTACGCCCACTGACTTTTTTTGTCTTTGTCATTTGTATGGGATTACGTGACAGAGAGAGCGCTATATTAACTAGTCTCCGTGGATAGAGTATAAATGTAGGATATCTATCATATGGGCCACACAAAAAATATTAGGGTCATTTATAGACCCTAATATTTTTTATTGGACTAGATGATGCCCGCGACTGCGTCCGCGTGGATTTAGTTTTTATGATTCCCGCGGGAACTCTTTAATTTTCCGGGATAAAAAGTATGTTCAACCCCGGAATACAAACTATCCCTATACCAAATTTCATCAATATCGGTTGAACAGATGGGCCGTGAAAGTGTAGCAGACAGACAGACACAGTCTCGTATTTATAATATTAGTATGGTTCTACCACCGGTTTGGAAAGCGGATTGACTGAGTAGAGCTGGCTAAAAGAGAATAGCTGTCTTTTGTAACTTCGAATCATAAAAGTAACTTAATTCAACAATAATCATAATATTGCAATGCCGGCTCCTTAGATTTCCTCCGAACCATTTTGTAAAGACACTATCACTTTTACAAACCTATTAAATGTACTTTTCATGTCAACCTTGGTATTTTGTCACAAAATTACTAAATCAGTTTGCAAGAGGGCCTCATATAGCATTAGTTTATTTTATTACTAGCTGATGCCCGCGACTTCGTCCGCGTGGTTTTAGTTTTTTTTTTTATGCCCGCGGAAACTCCGGGATTTTCGGGATTAAAAGTAGCCTGTGTCACTCTCCAGGTCCTCAAGTATACCTATGCCAAAAATCACGTCGATCTGTTGCTCCGTTGTGGCGTGATTGAAGGACAAACCAACAAACAAACACACTTTCGCATTTATAATATTAAGTATGGTTTTTAACAGAAAAAATAATAAAATGGATCTGCGCTTGCCTCGCTCAAATATCGAGCAGCAGCGGGCGGGACTCAGTGAAACCTCTGGCTGGCTCGCTGTTGCTGTGCCTCGCGGAATTCGCCGTCAGGTGCGGCCCTGCCCGACTCATGGAGGAAAGAGATGGCGAGCAGACCTTACTTCTCGTTATATTTAGGGTAAGTCACGCTATTACCTACTTACACTTATTATTTTACTAACACTATTTTACGTTTAATCCCTTATGAAAAGTCCCTAAGAAACAGATGTCCAGCTGTCGACGTCTATCGCTTAATGGCGACGCTATAATTTACTCTTATAGAAATCGATACATACTAATATATTAAATGCGAAAGCTTGGATGGATCGATGGATGGATGAATGGATATTTGTTTGTTACTCAATCACGCCAGAACGGCTGAACGGATCTGGATGAAATTTGGCACACGATGGTCTGGAAGAACACATTCCTACTTTTTATCCCGGAAAATTAAACAGTTCCCGTGGGAACCAAAAACCCTTAATCCACGCGGAGGAAGTCGCAGGCATCAGCTATTTATGCTATATAAGCTCCATGTGATATGGTTAGTAAGATATTATTTGAATCGAATTCGAGCGTCGCAACAGAAAAACTTCAGAGTAAAATAGACCTAAAACGAGTCGATTTAAAACCAAAAATTCATAACCAACTATTTTAATTTTCCACCTGGAGCACTGGCTGTCGATATATTTGGACTAACTAGTTTTATTTTACTTTAACACTAAAGTGTTTCAACGCTCAAATTATATAAGCTTTGCTGAGAGTAAAAATCTTATGCTGATCTGATCTTTGCCCAATCCAGTTCCAGTTAGGTTCGATTATTCACCCAAATTAATTTGAAGCCTTTTTGCGTTGACCGAATGTCTGAATTATTGGATAAAAGCACAAAAGTTTCAATTGCTTATAAAGCATTGGACGTATCAATGAATTTCGCAACAATTATACGAACGAAGTTAGAAAAGGAAAATAAATGAAACTTTAAAATAATGTATAAAAAATATATTATTTAAAATCGTTTACAAACATACAAAAGTCGTATAAAGGATTACAAAAACGAATCCTCATTACTATTTACATTTGAGCCGCTTCCAAGCATGATGATGTACACGAAATATTTTATTGAGTTTTACACACAATTTGTACACACCATACAACAGTTATATACATCAGCATTATGTTACGTACTGTACGTAAGATTACGAAGGAGCGTTTGAACGAGTAAGCCCTTTACAATCGAATTTATAAAAGAAATGAAATCTATTAGTTAAAATTATCTGCGTTGACAAGGGAATAGTTAAGACAAAATAGTTCTGGATTAGTCATTACTTTAAAATGAAATATTGAAAAGTATTTTTGTTAAACAATTTAATATGAACTTGTCCATATTATGGGTAAAAATCCCCATTTCCCATTCCCAAAAGGTCCAATAAAGAATTACGCTCAAGAAATATTTCACCTATTTTAAGCGATCAGAGGCCCGATTGGGGCTGATTCTGTATAACACAATCTCTAAACTAAACTAAAATGGCAGCTTTAAATGTAGTTCTGTCCCTTTCCGTTGGGAGTATTATGAAAGGGATAGCAATATTTGTTATGCTCTAATTTTAGTTTAGTTTAGAGATTGTGCACTACAGAATCAGCCCCATTGTCTAAGAAAAGCGTTTAAAACGTATTACTCAAACTGTTTAAGGAGTTCATACATGCTTTTTTACATGTAGGCATATAATATGAACTCCTTGAACAGTTCGAGTAATTTACGTTTGACAAACGTTTACGAGTACGATTTTCTTACACAATCGGGGGGCTGAATTTTTATTCTTGTAGTTGAGGCTTGGTAAATGTCAAAAGTTTATGTTAGTTTTCTAATCCCGGTTTCAAACGCATTTTTTTCTATTGTTTGGGATGATTCCCGTGCTTCTTTTATAAATTGGATTGGAGCCTACCTTTGTACAAGAGATAAAACAAACCATGTACGTATTTACAAGGGGGTAAAGGTTCATTTACTGTCCGGGTTGCTCAATGTGCTCCTGTGGTTGGTAGCCGTGCTCGTTAGCGGTGTAGGTGACCACGTATGTGAGCCCGTCGGGCGCCGTGTACTTATACGTGCCTTGCACTTCGATGGCTTTCAGGTCTTCGCTAATCTGCTTCAGCGTGCCTTGCTCTTGACGGGAGATACCGTCGCTGGTTTCGAACCTAAAATTTAAGTAATATTCAATGAAAATATCCGCTGAATACAAGCGGTACAAGGCTGTATTCTGTGGACCTTTAAAGAGACCTTTCGTCCAGCAATCTCTATGGTTTATCGGTTACAATGTTATAGTAAAAGTAAAAATTACTAGTCCAAAGGAGCGCAATATTTGATTATAATAGAAGAGATATTAGAAACTAAATAATGCCCGAGAGATCCACTGTTTTATTTTTTTTAAATCCCAGGTAAATCCGTTTTACATTTCATAGTGGTCAGTTGTCAAGACTTGTTGAAAAAGAAGAAAAGATGTTGCTATAAGGATAGGACTTAGAGACAGTTTGGCCCTTCAATCTAAGTTTTGAAAATGTAGGCACATTTGTTTTCATCGCGGAAGATACTTACTCGAAATTGTATCCGTCGGGGTTGACATTAGATTCCTGTTTGAGGATGTAAGCTGGCTCCGGTTCCTGAGGAACTGCTGCAGCGAGGGCCACTAAGGCAAACGCGCATAATACCTGCAAAAAATTAGGGACATGTGCATAAATTCGCCGTGTACAAACTGGGTCCGATTAGCAGGGTATCCAAGCTAATCTGATATTTTTAAGACTACGTGTTAAATCTGAGGCCCAATTGTCTAAGCAAATCGTCATCATTTGAAAGCTTAAAACGTATGACTTGAACAGTTTAAGAAGTTCATACATGCTTTTTGACATGCAGGCATCTATGAACTCCTTAAATAGTTCGATTTATACGTTTGACGTACGTTCACGATCACGATTGTCTTACACAATGGGGGGCCCGTTTATGCAATCGACTTCGGGTTATTGTTTAGCTAAATTGGACTCCCTATGTTCTACCAAACGACCAGTTACGACATCGGTCCAAATTGCAACTAGGTAAGCGTAATCATCTGATATATTCTGTCGGAAACTGTGTGATCCATAATCCTTAAAAACCTCGTAAAGTATCCGTGTAATATATCCCAAGTTGTGAAATGATTTACGTTCATTGTTTAGCACAATCCTTTCAGCTTGCGAAGTTCATTGTTCTTTTTGAAACGCAATAAACGTTTTTCAGAATTAACAGAGCTTTGTAACAGACGACATTACTAGAATGACTAAGTTACATTATGAAATAGTTTGCGTAAATTTCAAACATAGTACATTTGTATTTAGTGTAAAATAATATAATTAAAATCATTTCAAACTCAACTTGAATCGTCATTAAATTTAAATTGTGTTAAAATGCCGTTAATGGAAATATTAGCACATAATATTTAAGGTGTGAACATAACGCCCAATATGAAACTGCTTACATTTTGATCAAATAACAAACTCAACTCAACACAAAAAAAAATTGGTACATATCGCCATAAACAAAATGTTGTATCGGAATTCCATACTTTCAAACTTGATAATGCACCCTGTTTATTTACATATTTAACGAAACGAAGTCCTGCTTTCTTTGATTATAAACTATGCAAAAAACAGTTAATTCAGCACAGACGAAGCTCTACTCTGCAAAATCTGCAGTATCATTCAATCAATCATTATTACAATATCAATTTGTGACTAGCTGGAGTTATGGTATTCTGTGACAATGGATTTTAGCAAAACAGTTTTAGCCAAACAGGAGTTATTGCGACCTTTACACTGTACGTTTACTATAGGCCCCTTGTTAATAAATAATTGTATTTTACATTTTTATGTTTTGATAATTATTATATTATTATTATTGATAGATAGAACAAATTAACAATCGAATTGATAGATGAACAAGGGAGACAAAACAATTTTTTCGCTTATGCCCAAGAAATAATTAAAATATTTCCACTTACGAATTTTTGCATGTTGAAAAGGGATTATTTGGATTATTTTAGGAAGTAGTAGCGTTGAAGTCCGCTGTAGAACTGTGATAACGGTACAAAGTGCGGGCGTTTTAAACATAATCGCACAGTACACGCGTATGAACTATGATGCGATGTAACATAGTGCTAATGAGAAAGATGCAATGCTCAAATGTCCAGCACTAAATCTCCAGTGTCTTACGTAAAACTATACGAATTTTATTAGAATGTCTATATGAAAAACCTTGGCACATTTTCACTAATTTCGGGCGTTGTGAAAGGTCGAATTATCTTAAGGATATGAAAGGACAAACTATACGAAAAGTCTAATGACACATGCGTTTATTGCTTTAACAGAATAAATATATTGATAGTACTATTCTGCCCTTAATCCTTAAAGAAAATATTGTCATTGAAATTAATCCATAATTAATTATGACATCCACATATTTCTTGCATCCCTTAAAAATAAACTTAAATAGTTCAGATTAAAACAGCCTTAGAACGCTCAAAATCTGTAATCCGTACGTTAAATAAAATACATCTTAAGTAAGACATCTTAGTTATTTTCATCCCAGGTAAAAAAAACGGGATTTTTAATAAACCTCCATGCCTAACGTTTTAATAACTATTGCTGAAATATTGATTTCGTCTATGTTAAATATTCGGTTATATACCTACTGTACCCAAAATAGGCACTGGCAGAACTACAAATCAAGCAAACTTTTTCTCATAAATTGTGCCTTATTCCACTGCAAAACATAATAATATGATGACAAAAAATATGTTTTGTTTCTATGTGTTTATCGTTTACTAGGTGTTATACGCTGTGATGAAAGGAACGAATGGATCTGATATAGAAGGGCTCGCGCTGCCGGTCGATGAGGACTTCGACCCCAACATTCAGCTGGACAATCTGACGCCCAAAACTACGCCGGCGTCTACCATCGATGTGAAACTTTGGGCTCAAACGGTGAGTTTAGCTTATTGAAAACTAGATGATGCCAGCGACTTCTTCCGCGTGATATAAGTTTTTTTGATTCCCGCTAGAACTCTTTAATTTTAACCAAACATCAAAATCGGTTGAACGCTTTCACGGCCCATCTGGCCGTGAAAGCGTAGCAGACAGACAGACAGAAACACTTTCGCATTTATAATATAGTACGAAAAGCAGCATGCGTGGATTTGGGTTTTTTTAAATCCCGTGACTTTGATATTCCAGGATCCGCACCAAATTTCATCAGTAATTCAGTTCAGTTTAACGGATGGACTGTAAAAATGTAATAGGCGGGAACATTTTCGCTTTTATAGCATTAGTCTGCAATGATGCGTTTTAATTTTATCTGAAACAATTATTGTTATAACGAAAATTCTTATTAGAAATTTTCGTCTAGTGTTGCGAACAAGGTTAAGTAACAACCAAGCCAAGCCAAAGTCAAGCGTAAATATAGTTTTATTTAAATTTTGTCTTACGTGGTCCCAAACCAGGGTCAAGCGTATATAAAGTTTTATTTAAATTTTGTCTTATATGGTGGACCCTACCTAGAATACCTATCCTAATTATCATGAAAACGTTTGCTAACACAAAATAGCTTCTCATGTTCCAAGGATTAGTCAATTGCAGCTCTCAAGTTTCAATACATTTAGGAGGTATATTCTTGAAGTGAAAACTTCATTAGCCGCGTTGAGCACTTTTTGGTAGAGTAAAATCTTATGGGTTCGCGACACCGACATGCTCGCGACCGTAGACAGAGAAAGAGATATACTCTATTCTCGCGACAGTACCTATATTTGTAGCTATACAGGTGACGTATTGTGCAACATTAGTGCTGTGTATATCTTTACAAGTAAAATTGAATGGATTTAGTTTTCACTTCTATCGTCCCTATGACTGCCAATTTTTTTTTCTTTTTATTTAGTCTTCTAAGCCCATTAATTTCTCTCAACAGATATGTTCACAACTGGTCCTATATTTAGGCCACTGGCCGCTATGGGGCGGTTGTCAAACTTCGTCGAGCGTGTGCGAGCAACACGACACGGCGCTCGGTTCAGAGCTAGGGTCCGCCGTGTTGAGCGCACCGCACGTGCAACTCATGCGGTTCAGCGATACGACGCTGGCCAGTCTTGTGGAGCTGCCGGCTATCCATCCCCCGTGTGGAGGTACTACGCCAGGTAAGTCGCTTCAGGGGTCAAGAAATATTGGGTAATGAAGTGATCTAGTCCCACTTCAATCCCCAATATTTCTCGACCTGAAATCATATTGGGGATTGAAGAAATATTGGGGATTCAAGTGAGCTAGTCCCACTTCAATCCCCAATATTTCTTGATGTAAAGCTAAAACCTAGTTGAGTGTTTGAGCATTACTTGTATGAGCTTGACGAAATATAACCATGGTAACCACATACTTTCTTAACCACATATGGTACTAATTTGGTATTAACTGTAAGATAACTGATGACAACATTGCAAACTGCTGCAAAGATAAGTATAAGCTTTTAAAGAGATATTCTCAGCTTTATAAGTTTATATTCATAGTTTTACTTGATTTTAATAGATGTTCTTTTGCCTGGGTCCGAATTAGGATATGTTAGGGAATTTTACATTACGTCTTTAAATTAGTTATAGTGATGTTAATTCTAACAATAGATAGAGGATATAAAATATCTGTCTGGTTTTTACTTTTCTCTAGTATGAACAAACCTGAAGTATGCTCTATATATCTCAGCATGTTTGAATGGATCTAAACGAAATAGCACTATTAATTATTATTAAAATTATGTTTACAGGTCTCATGACATCGGATCGTCAAGTGCGAGTGCTACTCCGTGACATTTGTGGTAAAGCGTGTTGGGACGCGTCCGCGCTTTACTACGACCCTTCTGTTGCGTCCTCGGAACCATTAGAACTACTTCCATTACCCAAAACGTAAGTATTTATTTAATTTATAAATCTTTATTGCACGCAAATTAAAATAGTAACAAGAGACTATTAAAACTAATATTAGAACGAAACAATATGCAAAGGCGCTCTTATCGCTTAAAGTGATCTCTTGCAGACAACCTTTAGAGAGAGGAAAAGGCATCGATTTGCCAACTAAGGATACAACATTACCTACAAATTAATACTCAAAAAGCGTCCACAATCGCATATACAAACACAGCTATAGATAATAGACAAAGAGACACCAAACGGTTCACAAAAACCAACCATATATCTTTATATTTAGGGTTCAATTTTGTAATAACAATTCGACACATACTGCATTTTGTCGCCTAGTGTACTCATGCGCGACTGAGGCAAAAATTGTTCATTGTGCACAATTTGACCGTACCGTTTTTTGCGTTTCGATGGTGCGTCTAAGGGAATTATTAAGTAGGTTCACGGTGTTTGTTTGCACTAGTATAAATTGGGAACACGAATAATTAAAACACTTTGTTCGGTATAAAAAGCCACGTTATTAATTAAGATCAGAGACAAGTTAGACTAACGTCACACTACACAAATTGTATGCTCTATTTGGCATTGACATGTCTAATACTTTTTTTAATACCTACCTTTACGGCACTGAGTTCCAGCGCCGCTTTGGAGCCTGATTAACAAAGGAGAATGGGCAAAGTGGTCTACCTACTCAATTCATATGAAACCTATTGCTATAAAAAGATTATTTTTAGTAAGCTTAATTTTAATAAATGGAAGCAAAGCTGTAGGTCTTGGGTTGGGCTATTAATTAAATTGATAATAGAACAACTTATATAGAATTATAAATTATTTTTAAAACATTTCTCTTCAAACTTCTTTGTTTATTTTTGAAAAACTCCCATATGTTTTGGCGTAAGCGCTATCCGTTATTTGATTTAACTACTTATTAGCTTCTTATTTCCATAGAAGGCGTTAGTGTTGATTAGGTAGACCAACGTTCATACATTTTTTGCCCATTCTCCTTTAAACAAAGATATTAGAATAGATTCAAAATGTAACTGAAAATTGACCTTCTACTGCTCACCTCACCATCCCTTTGCCCTTTGCTATACAGTGTTGCCAGCCCAAGAGAAAATACGTTGTCGTCGCTTCCGCCACCGCTGCCGGCTGATCTGTTACCGGACTACAAAAACTCACCACCTGACAAACACCAGTTGGACCATGTAAGAAATCTTTAAACGTTTTTTTTTACTTTGAGGATCAAATCAGAACCAAGCATCAATTCGCATTTTTTTATTGATAATTCCTATAAAATTAGGCATTATCAAATAATTTCTATTGAAGATGCCTAAGATCGAAAAAAAGAATAACGCACGTACGTTCGTTACATTCAGTACGGAATCCGTCTCCCTGGCGCAGTGTTGAGCGCTGTTGTCTTAACGTGTGCAGGACCCGGGTTCGATCCCCGGCAGAGTCAATTTGGGAATTTATAATATCAAAACTTTCTCTGGTCTGGCCTGGTGGGAGGCTTCGGCCGTGGCTAGTTACCACCCTATCGACAAAGACGTGCCGCAAAGCGATTTAGCGTTCCGGTACGATGCCGTGTAGAAACCGATTAGGGGTATGGGTTTAATTTAACTGCCATGCCCCTAACAGGTTAGCCTGCTAACAACTTAGACTGTATCATCACTTACCATCAGGTGAGATCGCAGACAAGGGCTAACTTGTAGTGGATTAAAAAAAGATTCATATGTAGTAGGCCAAAGTAGACAAAATGTTAATCGATGCTAACAAATGCGTATTCGACCTTAAACTATATCCTGTTTTACTGACTTTTAAGCTGTCATGAATATGTTCAGCGCTTGCATGCATAAGAATTTTTCGGTTTCAGTGTTTTAAAAAATATAAGTATGTTTGAGTTTGAATACCCCCCAAATAATATTCAAACTCAAACTCATATTTTTTATTCAAATAAACTTATTAAAAGTACTTTCGAATCGTCGATGCGTTTCGAATATTGATCTCTTCTTCTTGTCATTGATCATGATCTTCATTGATCTTCATTGATTGATGATGATGATTGATGATTGATTGTCATTGATCTTCGAATCTACTAATATGAGCCGTTGTCCGCAGGTCCTAGCCTACATAGGTCACACATCGCCCGAGGTAACGTGCGGGCGGCGCCTCGATGAAGTGGGTGCTTCGCCCCTCGCTCCAGGGCTTGAGGACGAGCTGGTCTGTACTCTAGTGGCGCACCGCAACTCCGAGCGACACTATCTAGCTAACCGCGACAGGTAAGCTCAAAATCCGGATCCATATAAAATATTACTATATGATGATTGTTTTTTTTAATTCCCGCAAGAACTCTTCAATTTTCCGGGATAAAAAATATCCTTTGTCCTTCTCCGGGATGTAACCTGTCTCTGTAAACTGTAACTTAAACCACGCAGACTTAAGTCGCAGGCATCAGCTAGTTATAGATAAATGATAAATAATTTATTTTTATTTATGACAACTTGTGTCACTTATGAAACGTTAAGACTCTGCACCGGTTCTGAAAGTTGATTCTAATGAGAAGAGCTGGCAAGAAACTCAGCAGTTGCTCTTTTTTTACAAAATTAAAAGGTTACAATAAGTAAACAATACAACACATACATTACGTTACAAGTATTACACTGACTTGTGGGTCACTGGATGCGAGGCCGGTTGGCTTCCATGCAACTTTGTCATTCAGAAAATCATCGATCGTACAATAACCTCGACTTAACAACATGATGACTGGATTATAATCTGACGAGAAGTATTGATTTCAATAGTAGATTAGTAGCCAAGGGTTGTAAGGCATCAATTGCAGCCCGAGATATTTAGGCGCACGAGCGCAGGGAGGGCGCCTATAGTTCGAGGGTGCAATTGATGCTTACACCCGAGCTAACTACTCTGCTTTACATCTCGATTGTGAGGTAAAGTAGGTCCTTATTACCCCCAAATGGAGCTTGTAGGTGACCAATTAGCGCTCTAGGGTAATAATGTAGCTAGAAAAGCCCTAGGGCGGTAAGTAATTTAAAAAAAAACTCTTCACTCTTTCAAAAAGTTCGCGTACATCTAACCATCATACTTTTTTTAATTACTTACCGCCCTAGGGCTTTTCTAGCTACATTATTACCCTAGAGCGCTAATTGGTCACCTACAAGCTCCATTTGGGGGTAATAAGGACCTACTTACCGAATATGAGAGATGTAAAATATATTTAGTGACGACGAGTCGGAAGCTTGGGAGAGTAGTTCCATCGGCGAGGTGGGGCCGTTCGAACAGAGCCGCCTGCTGGTGTCGCAGCTGGGCACGTTGGGGGCTGCCAGGCGACCGCACGCTCAACTGCTCAGGAGATCAGACAGACTGCTGAGGGAACTGAGGAACCTGGATGCTCAGAGGTAAGCAAACGAAACTTCGCAAACGAACGTAATTAGTCTGTTATTAGACCCACTCAAAATCTTTCAATCCAATTGGTCACGAAAATTTTCTATGGATCCGTACGTCGTCTGCGTTTACGAAAACGAAATAGAGAGGAGCATAGAGATAATATTATGTAGGAGAGGAGTTAACGAAATTTCGTTCGTTCGTTTGCGAAGTTTCGTTTTAGAGAAAGAGAGTAGACCCCCTGGTAAGCCAAGGTCAGGTAAGAAAACTTCTTTAGCCGCGTTGAGCACTTTTTGGTATGGGAAAATCTTATGGGTTCGCGACACCGACATGATGTGACGTATTTTTTTATTTTTTAAATACTCGTATTTATATTGACGTTTGAAAATTTTATATTATTTTTAAATTTTAATACTAAAATTCTAAGTTATAAGTTTTTTTTGATGATAATGATAATGATGATGCTGCAGGTGTTCTCTTATATGTTTTGTTCTTTAATGGTTGCATTCCGTTTTACATCTTTAGGGGAGGTCAGCTCAAAGCGGCCATAGGAGGCAAAGCGGCCACTCTTCATTTTTCGGTTATTTGAAATGATAATGCGACGTTGCCGTTTTGTCGCTTAAGGAACCTCCCGCCCCGCGCCGGGCAGTCATTCGGTAGCGGTAGGAACGATCGCGTGGCTACAGTGTCGAAAATATTATTTTTATATGTTTTGTTAAAAAAATGCAAGGTAAGTTCATCCTGTTTTGATCATACCGCTTTATATTTAAATTCTTTTATAATACGTGTATTGTTTCTTATCTATTTGGCTTGATTTGTGCAAAATTTGCTCAAACGTAAATGTATAAAATTGTGAGCAGCCGAATTTTTAAATAATATGGCCGAAAAAGGCAAAGCGGCCCGGGCAAAGCGGCCAACTGACCGCTTTGCCCTTATTAAAAAATGTTATGATTAGATAGATATTTGCTTAATTATTTTGTTCAGATGGTGAACAATTATAAGAGAAAAACCAACCAGGGATCATGGGATGAAAATCTTATGGCACGGGCGATCAAAGAGATAAAAGATAAACGTGGATCTGTTAAGTCTATCGCACTGAAATGTAGGTAATATGATAATATCCCTCGCACTACTCTAAGAAGACACATTGCGACAGGATCTGCGAAAAAGAAACTTGGGAGATACCTATAAAGAAGTTTTTACTCCACAGCAAGAAGAAGAAAAGAATAACAAAAGGCTGTGTTAAGTTCCTAAAGCTTTAAAAAACAGTTTGATGACTGAGATGTTTAAAATATAGGTACTATACCTACTTACCTACTACTTAGATAAGGTTAAAGAAATTGTAAGACCATAATATGATTTTTAAAAATATTCAAATGTTAATAAAAACTAAACCTGTGTTAAAGTTCCTAAAAAAAATCCTTTAAAAATAATGATAATTACTCAAAACTGTATCTGGTTAAATTTAAAATTAAGTATTTAGAAACTGAGAACTATAGAAACTGAACTGAACTAGAAATTGAGTATAAGACGGGTAAAATTAATACTAAGTAAATGTTTCTTTAATATATAATGTTCTTTTATATTTTTTGGACATTTTTAAATCCGTCAAGCATGTTAAATTTAAAAAAAAAACAATTATACGCAGTAACGTTGGGGCTGGCCACGTTGCCCTTGGCCCCCTGGCCGCTTTAGGCGGCCGCTCGGGCAAAGCGGTTTTTTTACAAGTTGCCGTAATTTAGACATCATATGCTTATTATTTCAATTTCGAGACCTTAAATTTCACAAATCATAAATTTAATAAATTTCTTTCGCATCAGTATAAAATTCTTGTGGAAAATCAATCGTTTGATAGGTTTTTTCTTTACTCAAAGTTTTAAGGTGGCCGCTTTGAGCTGACCTCCCCTACATCTCCGTTCGTTCGTTCAACGTTTATCGGTTTTTTAAACAATTTGCCTCACCCATGCATATTATGTATGAAGTGCATATGCCCTTGTCTATCCGACTTTATAATTTTAACAACTGTAACGATTTGACCAGATGTAGGGAAACGCACAAAGTGGCGGTGATCTACGTGGGCAAAGGGCAGGAGACGCGCAACGAGATTCTGTCCAACCGCTGTGGCAGCCCTGCGTACGAGGCCTTCCTGGCTGCTCTAGCTTGGGAGGTACGTATGGTTATAGTTAAATAAGTATCGGATGACCTTGGCCGGATACGGATTGAAAAACGTTAGTTAGATGTATCAAAATCATCTAGGACAAATAACAAGAAAATGTATTTTAAATAACGAATTATCTTTTAAAATCTTACTCATTAGATTATATTATTTAATTGACACTATGCCCTTAACTCTGGCTGAATACCTGTTTTTAAATGAACAAGACAAAGAAGATCCGAGTGTGTTTATCTGCTCAAAGATTTCGTCAAAATTAACATACTAGGTATATAAATAAGGACGTCATACGAGTAGCAGCAGCGTTTTTCTTGCTCCTTGGACGAGTTAACCACGTGACGCGTGATATCGGCTATATTCGCCTTACCCCTCTAGCCGCGAACTGGGCAGTTTCGCCATAAATTTTATGATATTGTCTTGTCGTATCTAGTGATCGACTTTTTCATACACTAGAGTGTCAATAATCGGGCAGAAAAATGACAAGGCACTCTTCCCTCGCCCCGCAAAAGTTAGTCGAACGTGATTTCATGCATTTTTCTTACGTTTCCTATGCCGATTTCATCCGAGTCTTATACCCTTTATGTAAATTTCAAAACGAATAAATGATAATAAGTTTGAAGGCCTCAATGCTACACATTCCGCTACACAGGTGGAGTTAGAGAGCCACGTGGGCTTCACTGGGGGCTTGCGAGGCGGCGGCGGGGGCGGTGTGAGCGCGCCATACATCGCCACACTGACGCTGGAGGCTCTGTTCCACGTCGCCACTCGAATGCCCGCAGACACACCTGACGCTATTCTCAACAAGGTACAGTGCACCGTCGCTTACCACTTCAACACATACCACTAAACAGGTGGAGTTGGAGAGTCTTCACTGGGGGCTTGCGAGGCGGCGATAGTTTTAGGTGTTAGCTAGAAGTTCTCGAAGAAGCTCGCGTGGCGGCGTTCCAGTAGCAGAACTATTCGAACTGCTAGCTCTGACGTCACGCGAGAAGAGAGATAAATGTGTCACAAGCAAACGCTTGGGCCGATCGTGCCTCTCTATCGCTTGTTCCGCGCTCTCACTTGCACGCTCAGGCTCAGGCGGAACGTGACACTTTTTCGTGCGTGCAGCCGGTGTTCATCGATTTATAAGACGTTATCACGTCAAAAGGTTGCTGATTGTTGTCAAATGTGTTGTTAGTAGGATTTGTGGGATACAAGAATATGATTTTTGAACGGCTAATCTGTGCTCGGGCTTAAAATATCTTATTTGTTATCGTCAGACTCGGCATCTGGGCAACGACGAAGTGCACGTGGTATGGAGCGAGCACTGGCGGCCGTACAAGCGCGACACGCTGCCCACGCAGTTCTGTGACGTGCTCATCGTGCTGTACCCCTTGCCGGGCGGCCTGCTGCGCTGCACCGTCTCCAGGAAACCTGACGTGAGATACATAGAAAACATACATTTTGTTAATGTTTATATGTTTATTATATCAGCTATGCAACCTTTTCAAGCTGAGAACTTTTTAATAATGGTCGAAAAACGCTAAGATATAGTATGAGCAACATTCCGGCTGAGGGTTAACATCGAATTGTCAAATTCAAATATTTTTTTATTCAAGTAGACTTTGAGAAGTGCTTTACATATAACCTGCAATGAAAGGGCGAGTTTTAATGTCTGTTGAGCTACCCGAAACTAGTCAATTTCAGACGAATAAGTCATTCAGCGGGTAGAAAATCATCGTTTTGCCCTAGGGCAGAAAACGCGGGGGGTATAGTAACGCGCGGCTCCTCGCGACGCACCTCATACCGCACTTCGTTTGACACCCGAAATGTGTTTCTGCGCATAGTTCAACTACTGCTTTTGCTCAGTAATGTATCCTGTTGTCAGGTGTCGGTGTTCGGTCCGCTGTGGGAGGAGTGCGTGATCCGCGTGAGCTGTTGCGCGGCGCTGGTGCGCGGCGCGGCGTTCGCGGGCGGGCGGGCCGTGCGCGCCACCATGCCGCTGTACCAGCACGCGTGCAGCGAGCGCGCGCGAGACCTCGACGCGCTCGTGCACAACCACACGCAGCCGGCCACCTTCGAGACGTTCGTGACGCGCGTGCGCGAGCCCGTGCCGCTGCCGCACCTCGCGCGCGAACAGACCACTGGTACGTGACTGATCTTGACGCTCTATACTCTGGGTGTGTTCCGATATACACTGCGAGCACTGTTCAGTGCTCTTACTGTGGAGAAATTCGTTCCGTTATGGACTGACAGTAAACTGCCGCAGTATCCTAGGGAAATATATGACGTCATAAATAGTCGCCATTTTTGTACTGTGAGCACTGGCGTTTTCGAGGTAAGGTGCTCTCAGTGCTGACTGCGTTCCGTTTTAAGCAATAACCAGTATACCTAACCTTATAGGAACGGCTTCGCAGTATACTAAATTGACGTCAGACCTTACAGTGCTCGCAGTGTATTTCGGAGCATACCCTCTATGTGATGATTCTGTGACGTCAACTCTTTTATCAAAAAACCAGATGATGCCCGCGACTTCATCCGCGTGGATATCGGTTTTTTGATTGCCGCGGGAACTCTTTAATTTTCTAGGATAAAAGTAGTCTATGTCCTTCCCCGGGATACAAACTATCCCTATACCAAATTTTCTTCAAAATCGGTTGAACAGATGGACCGTGAAAGCGTAGCAGACAGACAGACACACCTTCGCATTTATAATGTAATGGATGTTTTGCGCTCACTGCGCTAGAGTCTATCTATACTAACATTATAAATGCGATAGTTTGGATGGATGAATGTTTGTTAGTCAATCACGCCAAAACGGCTTAACAGATCTGGAGGTTTGGCCAGAGAGTAGATATACCAGGGTAGAGAGTCAACTCTATACTTAAGCAAAAAGCATTCAAAAAATCTGCTTATCATAACTGGTACGCCATCAAGAACAATAAACAAGAACTACAGAGTACCAGCGATGATAAGCAGATTTTTACACAAACCTTTCGTTTTAACGCCATCGAGAACAATAAACAAGAACTACAGCGATGATAAGCAGATTTTTACACAAACCTTTCGTTTTAACGCCATCGAGAACAATAAACAAGAACTACAGCAATGATAAGCAGATTTTTACACAAACCTTTCGTTTTAACGCCATCGAGAACAATAAACAAGAACTACAGCGATGATAAGCAGATTTTTACACAAACCTTTCGTTTTAACGCCATCGAGAACAATAAACAAGAACTACAGCAATCATAAGCAGATTTTTACACAAACCTTTCGTTTTAACGCCATCGAGAACAATAAACAAGAACTACAGCGATGATAAGCAGATTTTTACACAAACCTTTCGTTTTAACGCCATCGAGAACAATAAACAAGAACTACAGCGATGATAAGCAGATTTTTACACAAACCTTTCGTTTTAACGCCATCGAGAACAATAAACAAGAACTACAGCGATGATAAGCAGATTTTTACACAAACCTTTCGTTTTAACGCCATCGAGAACAATAAACAAGAACTACAGCGATGATAAGCAGATTTTTACACAAACCTTTCGTTTTAACGCCATCGAGAACAATAAACAAGAACTACAGCGATGATAAGCAGATTTTTCGAATGCATTTTGCTTAAGTATGGAGTTGACTCTACCCTGGTATATCTATTCTCTGGTTTGGCACAGAGATAGATTATAGTCTGGAATAGCACATAGGCTACTTTTAATCACGGAAAATTAAAGCGTTCCCGGGTACCAAAAAATCTCAATCTCAGCTAGTTTCAATATATATCTTTCATGGTTTCATTTATTACAGATCAAAATAGCGCTCGCCTCGCAAACGCACTAATAGACCACGGCGCGAGTTCGTGGGGCGGAGTTGGGGAACCGCACTCTGTGTCCCCGCGCCCCACCAAGCGCCTCGGCCCCTTCAAGCGGCCGCCGCAAGCCGCCGCGCCGCCGCAGCCGCCCGTGCGCCACTACCGGTGAGCGGGGACAACACTCAGCTGACAGACCACGGCCATAACGCGAACGAGTGGGGCGGAGTTGGGGAGCAAGTGGGGCGGAGTCGGGGAGCTCGAGGGGCGGAGTCGGGGAGATCGAGGGGTGTAGTCGAGGAGCTCGTGGGGCGGAGTCGGAAAGCAAGTAGGGCGAAGTCTGGGAGCGAGTAGGGCGGAGTCAAGGAGCCGTATTCTCGTACGAACGATCAGCTCTACTTATCAACCATGGCAAGTGCTCACAGCTCACCAAGCCCTCGGCCGCTTCTAGCTGCTACCGCAACATCGGCACAAGTGGTGAGCCAAGATATCACCATCCTAACATATTATTATGTACCATCATTCTTATATTAACATGATCTTGTAGCTTTAAAACGTTTGGAGAAGGGGGGGGGGAGTAAGTCTTACAAATCCCACGCAATAACAACACACAATAAGCTTTATTTCATCCACGCTCCTATAGCCGGCACACCAGCAGAGTCTAATGTAACCGATAACATCCGCATGACAAAATAAAATCATAGCGAATTTAAGTTGTCGTCAAGAAAGACAATCCAATCCAAAGTGTTTATACGATGCAGACCTTATAATTTTGCAATTCTTAGGAATACTGTAAATGCTTTAAAAGTTCATTACCGTAGCGGGTTATATTACGACATATTTAAATATTAAAACTATCCTGACCAATTCAAATAACTGGTGCAGTAAACTGCGTGCGGTATTTTCAGTTCTGTGTGCACTGGGCCTTATCCAAAATGTCCAAATCGGTACCCTATGGGCTATAAGTTATAACCATTTCATGATTTGTGTAGTTGATAGCATGTGGCAAACGTAAGGGATTTGATTATTAATAATAGGTTTTAGGTAATAGGATAATAATTACTATAATAATAAGGCATAATTCTTTATAGTCAGTGTAACAAAATGTCGTCCACGATGAGATTGTTAACACTAAAATAATATATGGACTTAATGAAATTTTTTGTACTTAATAATTTATTGTATTTTAAGACGTAAGCTATATAAATAGTAATATACATAGATTATTGCATTTAAATATATTTATTTGTAAGTTTTTTTCTGAACTTCCGGCTTATAAGTGTTAATAAAGATTAATCTATTTAGTAGGCATCGAACGAATTCTGAAAACATACCGGGCATCTGAAATAATAAGTGTCGATTGCACCATCAATGGTTATGGTTAACGTTAAACTTGCCCGCGAAAAAGCTAGCAAAGTGAGTGGAATAAATTAGTATTGTTACATGATACAAAAACTAGCGACAGCCTGCAGCTACGCCTCTAGAATTCCAGCCTTACTCCTTTTCTACATTATAAAGGTATCCTCTATACTTTTCAGATTTCTAGGTCCAAGAGTTTGTGCGTTGATGAGTCAAAACTTTTCTCTATATAAATGAATATTTTTTTTAAAAGTAAACGAAAAACCTTAAAATCATATGAAGGACTGTAAAAGTCAGGGTGACTTATAAAGCCCAAAATGGTTTTAGGGTACATGGTTAATTTTAATATTTATCTTAAGCATCAGACGAAACTCAGAGACGCTTTTTAATGTCGGCTGTATGGCATTGCCAAATAAAAATTGAGGTATACTTGAATATTATTAAATTAGCTTTTTGTAATCATGTGTGTGAAGCCAAATAACATCTTTAGTGCAATTGTGTAAGAAAATCGGTATCATTTAACAATTTGAAACGTAACTACTAATTCGAACTGTTCAACGAGTTGATGAATTTCGATTTGCAAGCGTCTGTGAACTACTTAACGTGTGTCGAAACTAGAGCGGCAAGTGCGCGACAGAAATACGCGGCGTTTGCAGAACACAATTCTGCCGCGCGCTAGTAAAGACTTTAGGACCATATACCGTATTTGTGGGTATGGTATCGAATATATATTCGCGGCAGACCTCCAATAACAGCGCGGCATTCGGCGCGCGGCAGTCGTGCATTATTGCCGCTTTATGTTTGGACAAACCTATAAACATTTCGAACTAGACGTTTGACAATCGTAATCAAACTTTTTAAGCTGTCAAATGATGACGATTTTCTTACACAATCGCACCTCTGAATCATTTCTCACAATATTATTATGAAGAAATAATTTTAGTGAAAAAAAGTGTGTGTGTTCAATTCACACACGGCAGAAATGAAACTTCAGAAAGTAGCCTACGAGAGAATGAGATAAATATAACTTGTAGGTATTCTATCTCATTCTCTTGCAGGCTAAATCCTATATATGTTTGTCTCTTTTTGGTGTCGCTGTTTCGTTTCGTTAAATTTTCAAATCACAACGATTCTAAAGAAGTTTCACTTCAAAACTAAAGGAAGTGCAAAAAACTAGCCTTTGTTCTTATTCAAATGTACATGATATTAAATAATGCTAATTCAGTTCTTAACAAAAGTCTGGACTAAAATGCATGTCCTTGTCATTGTCATTGTACTTACCTATTGCCTGTTGAGAAAGACGGAATGATTTTTTGGCCATCAAAAAATTTATAAATAATATATAATATTCATCATTTTACTAGCACTTTTATCAGGCTTAACTTAGAGTTAAAACGAAACGGAGATATGTTTCTAGTTCCTGACATAAAATTTCCAATTTTGACTGTCAAGACTAGCTCTAAAAGTTAAAGTACGAGTATGCTCTTTAATATTTGCGAAAGATGTTTTTCACTCTGGCCGTAGCACTTGTAACGTACTGAATGTTATTATCTCATTGATCATTGCATTATTGCTTTTGCCTCTGATGCTAGGACTCATAATTTATCTGTACATATGTAATTTTGTTGTAGAGCTTTAACTGTTGTAGGCTACTATTTATTTATGTGCTGTACTGTTTGTTTGTTTTGACTGTTCTTTAACGTGGAAATACGCTCTAAATATGCAACTTGTGTTAGGTCAAATCTAAAAGTTCTCAAAGACCTAGAACAAGATTATAATCTGCATTCTCTTCACTCTTGGTTTACATTAAAAGCTACGCGCTTTTCACGGCGCTTATGACGTTGTTAAAGCATACAAACAATTGTTTAAAATGGTTATTCAACATGGGGAAGTGGATATTAATACGACTTTTGGGAGATCCTCTATTTAATAATCACTAAAAAATAATTTATTTGAATAGTAGTCCAATACCCAATTATGATTGAAAAATCAGTTCATAGAAAGTCTTTAGCTTCGGATTGCGTCGTCGCATACTATATTACGTTACTTATCCATACGTTATTTATCCTAGAAGTTGTAAGCGTTTTGTTTACCACATAAGTCAGCTAAGGAAAATAGATTATAATCGTTGTTTCCTTTATTATCTTACTTTGGTACTTCAGTCCAGTGTTGAGTTTTTTTTAAACATTGATTATATAGGTACCTATGTAGGTACTAGATGGGCCTTTTCATAGAAAAAAACTGGGCGTCCAACCTGTAGAGCGCGCTCCACACCTGTATAAGCCTGTCCTTGTCCCCGCCATAGCGCTGTCCCGCTTTTCAGACTAGATGGCGTTAGTAAAATACGCCCACATTCTTTGTTTGACAGGGCTCGTCTATGTAAATTTAGGTCGTTGTTTTTATATCTGTCGTTATTAGGTATTATGCCATTTCGATGCTGTGTGATCTTCAAATAGTAGATTTAATATATTATGTACTGTATGATGTTGTAGCCTTTTTAAATATTTCTTTAGTTTTTCAATACTCCTAACTATCCCAATACATGTACAGTTTAGTGAAGCTTTACCAATAAATGTCAATAAATCTATCCATTAAACTTTTTTTAACTATACGCTGATACGTACTAGGTAATAAAATGTATATATTTTCATATACATTTGACTATAGATCCATTTCTTATGAAGATGTGTAAAACCGAGAATCGCTATTTGTGTCTTCAGAACTAAAGTGGCTTAAAAATGTTTAAAACCAAGCAGACTTTTTTAGAGCGTACTTTGACTTTACTCAGGCCGTACTTGTAAAGAGAGACAGATTTATGTGAGACCCATGACTCTGTCTCGTTCGAACTATGTCTGAGAAAAGTCGAAGTACTCACGATTGAACTCAGCCTGACCCCATTATTTTAGCTCAGGTGAGTGTATAACTACAGAATATGTAATAGTACACTTGTATATGTATAACTTCCAAACTGATCTACGAGACAACAAAGGCCAATATTGTAGGTAGGTATACTCTTTGATATTTCCGTTGCCGCAATTGCCGCTCACGTAGGACAACGAGGCCAATTATGTTGTACGCAATCTCTAAACTAAAATAACAGCTCAATTTTTTTATCTTTTTATAGACTAGCACTTGGCTGCTACCAGACTTGCAGATTTATATTGCTATCCCTTTCATAATACTCCCTGCGGAAACGGTCAACACTAGATTTAGAACGAGCTGTCATTTTAGTTTAGAGATTTTTTTAAACGTTAATTTGTCATAAAATCAAGATGTCACTATTTCTGAAGCTCTTTCAACATAAAGTGATTAACCGGTTGTACTCGAATCTTAACGAAAGGGACAAACAACTATAGTCCGCGCGCCAGCTCTCAAGAATCGGGGGCTGAGGTAGCGGGCGGGTGCGCACCGCGCCCGCGACTTCGCTTCATACCCCGCACACTCCCATACTAGTGCCGCCCTTGATGCGAAAGTACGTTTTATCGAGTCCAGTTGCGATAGCAGGGTTATATTGTACTATAAATAGTACTAAACTTAAAAGTTTTTTTGTCTGTGCAAATAGCTGTTTAATTTTTAAATTCCATATTAATCTGATTGCGACAGTGATTAATTAGATTTTACGTTCATTTTGTACAATTCATTATAATTAAATTTTATGATATCTACAAATTTGTTTTTTCTTCCTTATTGCACTTACATATTATCCTCATAGAATTATTATTTCATAATTAATTCAATACACGCGCACAGATACTAAAGATGTGTTAGTATCGATAACGTAATATCGACTTAATCACAACTATATCTCATTACGTCAACATTCCTCGAGATTCCTCAAGATTCCTCAGACCTCGCGCGCGAACTGTAAATGTAGTGATATAGATTTCAACGTAAATCATTGTAAAAGATAACATTTATCTGCTAATTTAGTGCAGTTAAGAGAATTTGTTCAATCGATTTTTAAAGCACCACTATTTAATTTTATATAAAAGTACAGAAAGTTTTAAAATTATCTCAATAAAATCGAATATTTGTTAGCTTTTATTTGATAGAATTGAAGCTTTATTTTCTTAGGGACACAAGGTTGTTTGATCTGTTATTCTTATTTCTTATTCTAACTTGTTTAAACTTCTATATTTATCATTGAGTTAATAAGTACCTATTCTCGATTTTATAAAATTGGTGCTATTATGGTAATTTGAATAAAACATTCCATAATCTAAATACGATTTCATTTTCAAATTCTGAAGTAAAGAAGTTGCAAGCTTTTCTGACAAATTCCAAAAATAACTATTTCATATTTGAGATCCTTTTATTTAATTCAATATTAGGTAAGTAAATGATTTTGATTTTATATACCTTGATGCATTCCAATATATTTTATTGTACCTACGCTTATAATATTAGGTACTTATGAGTATTTCTACATATTTTTTTGGAAATGTTTTAGCCTATGGGCAGGGTTTATTCATTTTTATTTATTAGTTTGTTATTGTTTGCATCCCCTATTTTAAAAGTATTTAATAGATGTTAAGACTGACAAGATTGTATTAAATTCAGTAAGTATTAAGATGTTATTAATATTTTTCAGCATTGGCGCAGTATATTATATTTTGTTTTCAGCTACAGTGTATGGTAGCAGAGCGTGGTAATATAAGTAAAGCTTGAGAATTGTTTACGTTAACAATAAATATCCCAGATATTCCGCAGACATCAATGTAACCAAAATTTCTTTTTATATAAATCCATACAGAAAAATAAAGTTTCATGAAACTTTACAACTTGTTTTCTTTTCTATGACCTAGTTACCTACTCCTCGAAAATAAATCCTAAGCGTTGATCACGGGCTCAATGCGTTTGTAAATCTTAAACGTGCGATCTAAATGATCATTCGCGTGAGTTTTAGCGTGCCTGTACTGGGCCTTAGATGAATAATTACCTACTATTATGTTTGTTTGTACCTAATGGATAAACTCAAAAACTACTCCACCGATTTTAAAAATTATTTCACCTATAGAAAGCTACATTATCAGCGAGTAACATAGGCTATATTTTATTTTCAAAAAATTAGAGATCCTTACGAAAATTGCAATTATGTGTCAAGTATGTGTGCAATTGTAATTTGTAATCCTCTCGTTTGAGAGCTTACGGTGCGTGCGCTGCGCAAATAGGTAGGTACTTAAAGTTACACGAAAACAATGTATGGTGGAATTGTTCCTCTCAAAAAGTCCTAAAAAAAGTCCGTGATAGCATATCAATCTTTTAAAGGTTGACTCACATAACCATTTTTATAGCTATATTGGGTATAGACTACCTTATTAGAATTATTACCTAGTGCTACCCGTGCGAAGCCGGGGCGGATCGCTAGTTAGTGTATAAAATGATAGCCCAAGATTCGAATCTGTAATGACAATCGAGTATGGATTACTAGATGATGCCCGCGATTTCGTCCGTGGATTTAGGTTTTCTGATTCCCGTGGGAACTCTTTTAATTTCCCGGGATAAAAAGTCCGGCCTGTGTCCTTCCCCGGGATACAAACTATCCCTATACCAAATTTCATCAAAACCGGTTGAACAGATGGGCCGTGAAAGCAAAGCAGACAGACAGACACACTTTCGCATTTATAATATAACGGATTTACCCATCCCATAAATTGACCATACATTGGTCCCATTGCCTTCCCCCATGACAGATAGAATATAATCTATGCGCCCTAAACACTACAACTTTTAAAGAAAGCAAAAGTGGCAAAACCCAATAAGAATAGGTACCTACATTATATTATACATTTATTAAGTCTTAGGTAATTTATACATGCCAGCCTGTAAGACAAGCTGGTGTGTGCGTACTTTAGTGTCTAAAAATTGTCTCAACTCCTGTAGGCTGCATTCAGTTCCTGGAGCTTGAGATGCAAACATCTTCAACATCTGATGGATTCGCTCTAAGGGTAAGGAATCCAAATTGGTCAACATTCCCACAATGTATGACCAGAAAACCTGTAATTCCCCTTCTCTTTGGTCATGTGCCGATGCCATAACACTTTCGCTTTCTTCATCTTCACATATCATTTCTTGGACTTGGTTTGTCGCACCACTAGACTTATTACCATCGCTACCTTCAACTAAAACATAATTATCTGTACTTTTCTCTGAAATTATCCCCAAGGATTGCCAATAAGTAATTTTCCTTCTCAAAATAGTTATAGGAACTTTCATAATCTGATGCAGCTCTTCTAATGACCACTCTGGTTTAGTCTGAAAATGCATTATCAATGTTGCATTAAAAGGTGACACAGTTAAATCTAGCTTTTTCTCTCCGATCTCAATTTCTATGTTCACATTTCCCAAATGCGGCTTCCAATTTAAAGTTCTGTTCCCTTTGAGTGCCTCATATGACTTTGTGTATGCATCAAAATGCTGTTTAATTTCCTCAGGTAATTCTAGGCTCTCATCTTTAAACGGTGGCCAAAATTGTGCAGACAGAATCATTGCATTAGAAGCAAACTTATTATTCAATGATTCAAAGTTCTTGTCTTGTTGTATAAGTGCATTGATTCTCTTTGAATCAGACACATCCTTCAACATTACCTCACAGAAATGTAACTGTGACTCTCCGAATCTCAGCTTCAACAATTCCAAGTATCTAATTTCCTTTTCTGTGTTGATTACACTTTGTGCTAGAAGTCTGTCAGCCAGCAATGTTCGGTATTCATTAACAAATAATTCCTTACTTCCGTAAACATTTACAAGCATTGATATGATGTCATTTGCTTTTCTGTCAGTGCCATTAACTTTGGGATCTGCATCTTTAGGGTCTGGAACCCAGTTATCCCAATCCTCCTCTTTTTCAAGGTCATCGTCAGTTTCTGCAGCAAATTTAGCTAACTCTTCTGCTAGTTCACTCCCTGCACCTTCCTCTGTTAAACTGCTGACTACACTTCTCACAGTATCTTCTCTATTTCTCAAATAATTACGAACCGGTTTTGTAACTGTCTCTAGAATGACTCCTGATGGATCAAGGTGTCTTAAGGCTCTTATTGCAGAAATGTAAGCTGTCAAAATGTCAGGTGTATTCACACCTGGGTGCAATAGCCTGGTCTCCAAAGCATATTGTAACTTCTTACACAGTGTTGCACGCAAGTCTGTTTTGTCTAAGCATAATTTTATGTCATCAACAGCTGGTTGAGAATCTGGATACTCTATTATTATGTTGAATAGCTGATCAATTCGTAACTTCATATAGTTGTGATAGAGGTAGTAACTTAACTTCTGTTTGAACTTTGCAACAGCATTTTGAATATTTTTATCAAGACTAGGTGGTTTTGAGGCACCAGCACAGTAGATTCGTGTCAGCCATGACATGACAGTTGTATCTAACCAGTTTTCCAGAAAACCAATATGGGAAACGTCAAATGTACCTGTGCAAAGTTTTTGAATGTGCAATTCAATTCTCTGTTGTATGAAATTAGTTAGAACTTGTCCTGTGAGTCTCTCTAAAAGAGTGAGCTCCACAAGCTTACTATTAGTGCCATGAAATACTTTCACAATGTAGGCGCAGTTGCAATCGGAATACTCGTTCCAACAGCCCGAACACATCACATCCTCACCCATATCAGAGTTTTGATATTCTGCATTGTCAAATACATTGAATGATACTTTATAAAAATGATTAATTATAACTTGAAAGTCGAGTGGTAGTTGTGATAGCAGAGTGGCACGGAGAAGTTGCTTAAAACCAGACATGACATCTCTTTCCCCATATATTGGCTTATTATCACAGCAGCTGTTGTTTAAAATACTAAGTCTGGTCATCATGGGTGTAAAGCTCGACATGGCTTCGTATAAGTCGTTTACCGCAGACTTAAACAGTTGAAATCCTTTGATTTCTTCGTCCGTTTTTGTAAACTTCGACCAAAATGACGGAGCCACATGTTGGCGCAAATATTTCTCCGTGTGGACCAAAATGAGATCCCGAATCTTTATCTGAACACCCAGACCGACTATTATTTGCTGTATTTCTTCATATTCGGCGTCTGAACAGTCGGTAAAAAGCGCATCATTGAGAATGGGATAAGCATAGATAATTTTATTCCAATATCCTTGAAGTTCATCACTTTTAGTGGCCATTTTCCACATCCAAATTTCTTATTACTTGGTTGGTGTTTTATGATAATTTTGTTTCACTATTTTCATCATAAATTCACAGAAATCCATTCTACGAAAAATCAAAACCAAAATAATGCAAATTCGATCGGCGTGAGGCGTCCGGCTGCGGCGATCCATTACCACAGAACCACCGCCATATATAATGTACTCTGTGACCACCGCACAGAACATACCAAAGAGTATAATAATATACAGGGAACATACTGTCAGAGACTGGTATGACTTTGACATGATTTTTTTTTAATGTCACGGATGTCAGTGTCACATGAATATTTTAACAATAATGTATATTATATATTAAGTCCATGATTTTAACCATTGAATTGGGAATCACGACTCATGGAAGAAGGAATTTGTTACGACTGCACCACAGAGTTATAAAGAGAATTCTATTTATATGTCTATGGACTGCACAGACATTACGACTGCCGTCTTCTATGATTAAGGTTCTGGGTTCTAGCAGACTAGCTCTTTGAGCCCATAATGTCAGAATTAGATAACTGCGCGGGAGACATTATAATTTCCTTGATTTTGTTAAAATCAAAGTATAGTCCGGTCAATTTAGACCAAAAAATGAGAGTGAAGTTATCTATCATTTATGTCCCTAAATAGGTACAAATAAAAATTAGGATAGACACCAGGATGCAGACTACACAAAAATACCTCGCCTAAATTAATCAAAAATAAGAAAAAATTAAAGACAAAAAAGATTTTATTTATAACTTATACATAATAATTAATTAATACAAAAATCCCTCATATCAGATTAGTGGATAGGTTCTGGCTGCTGGGTGAGAAGTAGACCAAACCGTTTCTTGATGGTTATCCTTTGCCTGGAATACTTGTCCTCTGGGGAGAAGCGTGCTGCAAATAAAATAGTGACACAATTAATGCATGTACACACAAATCTCTAAAAGGGCTAAAAATTTACTTGCCTTTTATTCTAAGCTTGCCTTCTTATCTACAGATTTCATCTATTTGTGTATAAAATGAGCCATCAATTTAAAGGAGAGCACTATAGCTATTATATTTTTCTGTCAGAAATTCTGTCATCTAACCACTATAATAATAATAATGTTCTCCCGACCGAATTTCGGCCACGGCGGCCAATCTCCAGAGGGATAAGCTATCTGCGCGGGAGATATTATAGTGCACAAGTGTGTCACAATAATATCTCCCGCGCAAATCACAGGTGCACTCTGTTCCTTTACTCTCAAGTCTCATAGCCTGATGGGACGGAAAATCCGACACGACCGGAGAGAGATCAGGCGCAGAACCGACGGCTTAACGTGCTCTCCGAGACACGGGGGTGCAACATCGCCAACTTCCTAACTCCGGGCTAGTACTGAGAATTTCTTGTCAGAAAAACCCAATACCTACTTGTTATGGCCCGACCCGGGACTCGAACCCGAGACCTCGTCGGCCGCAGTCGAACATGCTAACCACTAGACCAACGAGGCAGTTATAGGTATCATGTAGTAAACAAATATTTAAAAGAATCTAGGAATTCTTCATGTTTCCACTTTGCAAAAAGTGCAATGAAAGCACTTTAAAGCACTAGACTAGACTCAGAAACTTAATAGGACTCAGATAGCTTGCATTCCAATTTCCAGGAATGGATTTCCATCTTCGAGCATTCGGTTGATTAAATGCTTGAAGATGGGCATAGATTACTATGAACCCTGGAACGGTTCTTACAGGATTTTAACAACCAAAATCATGCCTAAATCCAGGCGAAGTCGCGGGCGTTGTTTAATTATAAATAATTGGATAACAGTGAAACACAGTGATCTAAACTAAATCTATAAGTGACGGGAAGTGGGTGTTTATGTAGTGCGAAGGCCTGCATTATAGAGGCGACTTGCTCTTGGGAAGGCTAGATCATGGTGCAACTAGGCTTCTGCCTTAATAAAAGACCAAGATTAACATACCTGGATGAGCTGATATCGTAGGTTTTCCATTTGGATCTACTGTCTGAAACATTGAAATAGAATGAGTATTAGAAACAAAAATTATCACAAAAATGTCCCAATTTGCACACACATAAACATTTGAGTTTCTGACTGGGAAATGTACAAAAAAGTAATAGCATAGTAAAGTAAAGCAACAACTTCAGTTAATTATGCACCTTAAGACTAACATTAAGCTACATTACGATTTGAAAATATTATTTTCTCTGATGTTCTGTCATCAGAGAAAAGGAGAAGAATATAAATTTGCCAGTATATTGCTATTTGGCTGATGACACATGATCGCGTGCAAGCGCGATAGCAATATGAGCATACAGAATTTGTTATACATACGGGCACGAAATGAGCGGTAGCGGGGCTACGGCGGTAGCGGGGCGATGCGATTAGTGGGAGAGCTGGCGACGAATTTCGGGAACAATTTGAAAGAGGTCTGGTAATACTTCATAACCGACAAAAACGTCTGGGATTTATTTTTTCGAATTCTAAAAGTAAAATATTTAAAGATAAAAAAATCAAGTTGCCAAAAAGTGTTTTTCGGATTTTTTTTTTGCAAATTGTATGTGCTGCACAGTAGCGAATTAACCGCAAACGCTCTACCAGACTGGCAGAACTGGATTCGCCAATGAACGAAATTATATTTTTTCCATAATTTCAGCTTGCCTAAAGGACTTTCCCGAAATTCGTCGCCAGCTCTCGGATTCCATCGCCCCGCTGTCGCCGTCGCCCCGCTACCGCTAGTTTCGTGCCCGTACACTAAGTCTTGTTCCGTGAATACCAAAAATGATGAATGAAAAATTGTTGTGTTTTTAACTTCGTGTTGTTATTCTGTAACTTGACAATATAGGCTATATTCCTGATCAATTAGTACGTGAGATATCGTTGGTTTTAATATGAAACAAATAAGGAGATAACATGTCGTTTATGTCGTAAAAACATGCAAAACGCAATGTGCTTACATTTAATTTTGGGAAAGTATTTTGAAAAAATAATTATCCAGGGACCTAGATAAATACAAGTTCAATCTTAATAATCGCATAATACAGAGGAAATATGCTCGAATTACAAATTATTTTGGTATTACGTTTGTATGAGCAATTCACCGTCCGCTGGTGCCTTAATTTAATTTTAATGCCGATTCAGATTTTGGCTTTGTGGCTTATATTCTATTCTAGGTACTCCTTTTTTTCCATAAAATATTTATTTAAAAGTATAGAATATATTTATGTACCCAATTATATTATGTGTCTTTATGTAACTATGTAGATATGTGTATTCATTCCAGTAATATCCATTTTATCAAAATGAATTTGAACATAATATTATATTAAGCATTTTTAGATGGCTTGTACAACTCTATTTTTCTTTCTTTCGCGACACTGGATATCCATTCTGCACAACGAAATGGATTGCCAGGGAATCTACAAATATGCTTACTCGTGGCTTAAGTATGGTGTTATACTTTGGGGCCAAAGTACGGGCGTAGAAGACCTATTCATTGCCCAGAAAAAGTGCATACGAATATTAGTTAACATTAGGCAAAGAGAAAGTTGTAGACCACATTTTATAGGAAAAAAAATCCTGACACTAACATCCATCTACGTAATGGAGACAGCCCTGTTTGTAAGGAAACACATACATCTATATAAAACATTGGAAAGTATGTATAACCGAAGCTCACAAAATCAACATAAACATAACCTAGCTCTTCCACATTATACTCTAGGAATATCAAGCCGTAGTAGTCCATACTTTCGATCAATTATTATTTATAATAAACTCCCTAATACTATAAAAGAAGAAAACAAAGAGACTACCTTTAAAAGAAAATTGAGACATTGGTTAATACAAAAATGTTTTATAATATTCAAGAATAGACCTCAATAGCACGATAGCTGTATAAATTAATTGTGTACTAAAATTATAACTATATTTTTCTTAATTGTAATAACTTATTTAATATAATTTTTAGGCTACAATTTCTAGATACCTATATAAAAACTTTTTGACATTATTTAATTATCTAATGTTTGTAATAGCTATAATTTTTTGTCACTGTACTACATTGCACACACTTGATGGTTATAATTTTATTGTAATAAGGTATTATTAATTTAAAATTTGCAATGCCCTGACAGGGCCTCATGCCAATATTGTATGTTCATGAACGCAAATATGAATAAATGAAATAAATGAAATAAATGCATCCCCATGTATTATGAGCACTTTCGTATTAGTGCTGTAATTTTTCGGGGACACTTTATAAGCGCTAATCGGACATCTAGTATAGGTACTAAAATTCTACATCAATCAATGGTCTGAAACAAGAATATGCGCATGAATTTAACTTAGGTACCTACTACCTACATGTGATTTATCGAGGTTATATTATGTATTTTACATACCGCTAATGTGTACTGTCTGTCGCCGTTTTCATTTAAATAGTACCTCAAATACATTTTAGCTCAACTTGTAACAACTTTAAACAGTAATCGGTAATTAAAATCAAAACCTGTCTGGCGTAGCTATCATTTATCAATGTGATCAAACAAACAACAACTGACAACAACAGTCAACACTAAGGGCGCCTTCAAATTTGCCGCAAAGCGTAGCGCGGCCGCAGCGCGGCTGCAGCGCTGCGGCCGCGCTCCTGTCGCGAGGTTCGAACATCATAGGGTTGTACCTATATTTATTTTCACGATGGACTCTGACGAAGAAACACTGCTCTGTGTTACTATTACTTAATACGAAACAACGAAAATATAAAGTAGTTGTGTTAACAATAGGTACATAATATTATACTTACATGCTTCATTTTTTTTCACTTGGAGTCTTGTTTGTGAAATTGTCAATAAATTTTCAATACACTTGCTCGCAAAATGCACTTACAGAGGCAGTAAACAGGGCTTGTAAGTTAATTTACTGCCCTCGTGCTTTTTTTTTTGCAGAATTTACTGCCCTCGTGCTATTTTTTTGCAGTTTTTTTTTAATTTTTGTAAGGCCACTTTACTTCTAAATAAAAAGTTTTCTTGAAAGAAGGTTCATAATGATATTGACTTTGTATGTAGAAAACTTAAAAAATAATAACATTTAGATGTGGATTGATGAAATTAATTCATGAAATTAAAAATTGTATTTAATTTAGTTAATTAAAATGGTTTTAAGTTTTATAAATCAAAAAAGTAAAGGCTGAATAGTCCAGGCTGGTAGTTAAGAGCTAGAACCTAGAGCCATGAAGCCAATTAAAAAAAAACGCAATTACAACAACGCGCTATAGATAGCTACTACTAAAATCTTGAATCTGTGCGCGCTATTTTTAAAAGTTTCATTGAGTTTTTCTTATAAATTATTAAATAATAAGATGAGTGGTATAAGTGATGTGTAATAATAAAATTAAATCAACAATAAGGTATTTTAGCTGTGAGAAAAAAGTCGCGCTTGTAATAGCCGCCGAAAATCTCGACTAAGTATGGGCGTGAGAAGCCATTTTCTAGTGAGTACCTAAATAGTTCCTACCTACTCGACTTTTAATTTCAAGTTTTCTCACAAATGTATTGAAAAATATCGTGTGATACACGGGCGTTAAGGTTTTAACAAACTCGTGACGATGGTCAGCCCTCGACTGGCGTCATCGGGCTGACATTAGTCAACTCGTATGTAAAAACCTATTTACCGCCCTTATATCACAAACTACTATTACATCTCTCATATTCGGTAAGTAGGTCCTTATTACCCCCAAATGGAGCTTGTAGGTGACCAATTAGCGCTCAAGGGTAATAATGTAGCTAGAAAAGCCCTCGGGCGGTAAGTAATTAAAAAAAGTATGATGGTTAGATGTACGCGAACTTTTTGAAAGAGTGAAGAGTTTTTTTATAAATTACTTACCGCCCTAGGGCTTTTCTAGCTACATTATTACCCTGGAACGCTAATTGGTCACCTTCAAGCTCCATTTGGGGGTAATAAGGACCTACTGACCTCACAATCGAGATGTAAAGCAGAGTAGTTAGCTCGGGTGTAAGCATCAATTGCACCCTCGAACTATAGGCGCCCTCGCTGTGCTCGTGCGCCTAAATATCTCGGGCTGCAATTGATGCCTTACAGCCCTTGGCTACTAATCTACTATTAATGCATATTTCTTCCCAAGCCTTTTTCTTTTCGATTTTATTGCTGTACTTGTCGGACTTCGAATCCCATATTGCTGGACGACTCTCAACCTCATCGATAAATTCTTCTACCTGATTTTCGTTCATGTTTAGACTTGAACAAAAATACGTGCGCAGTCCCGTCACTAGTCGATCGATGAACTTATGCGCGGCCGCCGCGCGGGTGCAGCGCTGCAGTCGCGTGTTTTTTATTTATATGGATTTACAAAGCAGCGCGACCGCAGCGCTGCAGCCGCGCTGCTTCCGCGCGGCACTTTGCGGCAAATTTGAAGGCGCCCTAACACTGTGTGTGTGTTCCGTTATAAGCACTGCGAGCACTGGCAGTGCTCTTTACTGGGGACTTCCAGTGCTCTCAGTGTATTTCGGAACGCACCCTGTAACACATGACTCATGGAGGAAGGAATTACGACTGCCGTATTAAAAGATAAAAGATATAATTTGACAATCTGAACCTTGTGACCAGTTGCTAATCGAATAGACACAAACAGCGATATTTTGTTTCACTCATACTTACGTGATGGTAATAAACAGAAATTGGATAAAATATAGTATTCTTAGTTTTTATTTTAGTCCTACCTCCTTAGACGGCAGTCGTAATTCCTTCCTCCATGCTCTTGTGTAAACCCACTGTAAACCACAGACATGTGTAAACATGGAGGTAACAAATACACGATTTATGTATTTTCATTACTCATACACGGAAAGTAGGTTTGAAGTTGCCTGAGAAGCGGGTTGAAAGTAATACTTTTCAGCCCTAGGGAGAATCGTTTTCAACTGAATTTTTATTGGAGTTCAAATGAAACACGACATTTTTTTTTTTTTTTTTTTTTTTTTTTTTTTATATTATACCCGAGTGCATCCATAGACAAGAAGAAAGATAGACTTTATTCGTAACTGTCAGGTGTCAACTGTCAACTGACAGGAGTAAAGACAACTGATTCATAGACTTTTTATTTTGACTTTCGTAATGAAAAGCACAGTGTTTACCTCGGGATGAAAGACTTATTTAGTCCCTCGAACTATAGGCCCCCTCGCTACGCTCGGGCGCCAAACCCCGTCTCGGGACTAAATAAGTTACTTTCATCCCTAGGGTAACAATGTACTATTGTTACCTCCATGGGTGTAAACTCTATACTCAGAGACTAGTAACCAGAGAGATACTTGCTGGTTACATGTCTCTGATGTTTATAGTCTGTGACAATGAGGTAGGGAACATGGGGAACTTTCTATGTCTGTGGGAACTTTGATTCATTGATTTTATATAATATGCTTTGATTTTGTTTATAGTCCTATAAATACATAATCAAAGGTAGGGAATGGTCTGTGACTTTGATTACCTATGTATTTTTATCTCACGAAGCGACGCGCGCTTTAATTGGGTACGTATGTATGAAGACGACTGATACCAACTTAGGGTAATTTACCCTATATTTAGAGTAAAAATAATCGAGAAGGGTAATTTTCAGGGTATGAATTTTCCTAGGGTATTTTTTGGGGTAAAACAATCAATATCAATAAAAAAATAACTGAACTCCGAACGCGCCCATTACAGATTCCGTTTTGTGAACGCACCGATTACTTTGTGTCCCTCTCTAAAGTGAGGCGTCAGTGCATGGAGGAAGGAATTACGACTGCCGTCGTCAGTGTGTAACTCAGAGTTACACACAAGGAACCTATAGGCACATAACACATGTTTAGGTATGCACCACAGAGTACTTTGTATATTAATAATTAATACTACTACTATTTAAATGAAAGTACTCTCTGGTTACTAGTCTCTGATTTGCACTACTGTCTGCGGTCAATGACTGAGTTTATGTTTTCGTTGAATTTTGTCAAACTTTTTAGTAAATTTAAATTGAAACAGCTTGCGAATATGGCCAATCTTCCACCACGAAAAATTTCAACATCTAGTAGAGTATCCAAGCAACATGATGCAACACCCCTTGAGATTCTATTACAGATGGGATTTCCTAAAAACCGAGCGTAAGTACTACTCCTTTCATACAAAAAAACTACGTGTAATGATGGGTATGTTCCGAAATACACTGCGAGCACTGTAAGTCCCATAGATAAGTATTGTATTGGTAAGTCCTCAGTAAGAGCTTAAAGCACTGAACAGTGCTCGCAGTGCTTATATCGGAACACCCACAATGTTGCACACATTTCTGTTACTTAAATATGTATGGGAATTCTGTCAAAATTTTAAATTTATTCATCAGTTTACAGTTATCTAAGGATTATTTGGCGATTATGAAACAGGCCGTTAAATTTATTTTTATTTTTATCCACTACAAGTTAGCCCTTGACTGCGATCTCACCTGATGGTAAGTGATGATGCAGTTTAGAGATGGTAGCGGGCTAACCTGTTAGGGGCATGGCAGTTATATTTAACCCATACCCCTATTCGGTTTCCACACAGCATCGTACCAGAACAAGGCATAGAAAAGCCAAATTTTTAGTATTATTAATTTTATTTAAGTGTTGCTTGCAATCAAAGTAGGAGTATATTCAAATGTAAATTTTTATTTTAGCCAAAAAGCTTTAGCGGCAACGGGTAATCGCAGTGTCCAATTAGCCTCAGACTGGCTCCTCACGCATGTAAATGATGCGTACATAGATGCAGAACAACCTAGAGAGTACATATTCTATGCAAACCCCACTGGACGACTGCTGGCCCAGCTTCAAAACTTCTGGGAAAAGTCTATAGCTATAGGTTGGAATGGCGCACACAATTTTCCACCTCATATTACTCTTATGCCATTTTTCAAGGTAAGAATAGAATTCTTGCCTTTTCTATAACATGATGTGGTGAGTTACAAGTTGAGTGCCTAAACTTTTTTTGTTTATCTGCCTACTACCTTTGCACAGCCCATCTGCTTAAGCTAATTTGATAAAATTCCATATACAGATAGCCTTTCTCCTGAAGGCTAAGAAGTAGAACATCAAAGAGTTCCAGTTGGAATTTAAAAAACTTCGGTCATCAACATCAAAGAAATTATTTATTAATTATTTTCTGGTTTCACCAGCCAAGGCCGACAGCCTTGGCTGGTGACCACCTTACCGGCAGAGATGTACTGCCAAGAGATTTAGCACTCCGGTATGATGCCATGTAGAAACCGATAGGGGTATGGGTTTAATATAACTGCCATAACCCTAACAAGTTAGCCCGCTACCATTGTGGACTGCATCATCACTTACCATCAGGTGAGATCGCAGTAAAGGGCTAACTTGTAGTGAAATAAATAAAAATCAGTGTTTTTAAATGATTGAGACCCATTTTTATTGGTAACAGGCCAAAGACGATGTATCCCTACAACTGGTGAAAGCTATCAAACAAACTGTGGAGGTTATAGGGCAGCCTCCTGAAACTCCACTCAAGTTGGAGTCTTACATATCACAGAACTTCATGGGCCTATTCATTTCTGAAGAGCATTCTGATTATTTGAAGAAGGTTGCTTTACAGTATGCACAGCAAATATCTACATTGGGTAAGAGCCCAGACATAATTTCTATTCAATTCCTTTATTTGCATTGATTGAGTGAGTGACATTGGTCACTCACCCCAGTAAATGAAAATATTTTGTTAATAGCAGGAGTGAATCTCTTGCGGACACTAGTAAAGGTGACTGACTGACTGATCTATCAACGCACAGCTCAAACCACTGGATGAATCAGGCTGAAATTTGGCATGCAGATAGCTACTATGATGTAGACATCCCCCTAAGAAAGGATTTTTGCAAATTCAACCCCTAAGGAGGTAAAATAGGGGTTTAAAGTTTGTGTAGTCCAACCGGATGAAGACCTGGCCATAAGCTTGTACAATACATACAATAATAATTCTACAATCTACAGTGGATTGGTGTGAAAAATGTTAATATATCTTTGCTTTTGTAGTTGTTTTGTCTTGAGTTATTCTTTTTTGTTGATTATTATATTTTGTACTGATTTTATTTACAAATTTATTGTTTATGCAGTGGATGGTAAGGTGGATACTAACCAAAGTTTGCATAGTTTCTGAAGAAATATGTAATACATGTAAGGAAATGATTTAAATTATTTCTGTAGAAACACCGAAGAACAAGTAGAAGTAATAGAAATAGAAAGTAGAAGTAGTAGAAGTTATTTGACGACCTCCGTGGCGCAGTGTTGAGCGCTGTTGCCTTAACGTGCGGAGGTCCCGGGTTCGATCCCCGGCAGGGTTTGGAAATTTATAATTTCTGAATTTCCCTGGTCTGGCCTGGTAGGAGGCTTCGGCCGTGGCTAGTTACCACCCTACCGGTAAAGACGTGCCGCCAAGCGATTTAGCGTTCCGGTACGTTGCCGTGTAGAAACCGAATAGGGGTATGGGTTTTATAACTGACATGCCCCTAACAGGTTAGCCCGCTACCATCTTAGACTGCATCATCACTTACCATCAGGTGAGATCGCAGTCAAGGGCTAACTTGTAGTGAATAATAATAAAAAAAAAAAAACAACTAACTTAGCATGACTTGAGTTCTACTGTAATAATAAAACTCTTGCAAAACTAATACCAAGTAGGTATTTTTTGGCAGCTTAGCTATAAAATTTAAATTGTATAGTGTCATATTCACAAAATATGCTTTTCATTATTATCATAACTGTTTTAATGTTTTTTGTGCTTGTTTGTATATTGGATTGTATGTTTTTTTCTAAAGAAAAATACCCAAGATAACACAACTAACTAATATGATAAGGATAAAACTTGGCCGAATTAAACACTTCATCCAAGGGAGATAAAACCTCTTAAACATTGCAACTTAAATTAAGGAAGACCTTGAAAGAATCAAGTTGGGTTGTGTAATACTCTTTAGACAAATTACAAAATTGTATCTCTGATACGCGAATTTCGAATGTCATCTTAATAACAAGCTTATCTTGACTAATGTGATAATAAAGTGTATGGTAAATAATTAATCTATACTATTAAATTAATAATAAATGCGAAATTTTGGATGGATGGATGGACGTTTGTTACTCAATCACGCCAGAAAGGCTGAACGGATCTGGATGAAATTTGGCACAGAGATATATTATAGTCTGGAATAACACACAGGCTACTTTTTATCCCGGTAAATTAAAGAGTTTCTGCGGGAACCGAAAAACTCAATCCACGCGGACGAAGTCGCGGGCATCAGCTAGTTACGTAAATTATGTATAAATGCTAATTTTATCTGATATTTCGTGAAATACCTATACCTACTTCTATAATATTTAAAATGTCATTTAGCATCGAACGCAGAAGCGCAAACAAAGTCTCTCCACCTCACGTTGGCGTATCACTTTGACGTGAGTGTGTACGAAACCCTCAAGGCCCTGGTGGATGAACTGGATCTCACAGAACCACTGCATCCTGACTGGGAACTACGTCTGTATTCGCGAGATCCTCGCTTTTCTAATCATCAGGTAAGTTTTATTTTAAGAAATCTGCTACATAAACGTGGTATCACTTTAAGGCTGAGATCTTAATAGAGCGTACTTTGACTTGGCTCAGACTTTACTGAGAGTTAAAACGAGATGGACTTATGTGAGTAACATAAATCTGTCTCGTTTTAACCATGTCTTAAGTCTAAGCAAAGTCAAAATTCGCTCTATAGATCTCACACTCAAAGTTTGATGGCTCTGATGGATGAACTACTTAGTAGGTACTTACGGAACCGGCTGCATCCTGAATGGGAACTACATCTACGCGATAAAGACGTAATTGCTAGATAATTATTGATATAAACTTGCAAATGCACGATGTTTCGTTAATTTCTAAATTAGGTGGGTCCATAATGTTTTGTATGGCCAGGTATACCGAGTGACGCAAAGCTATACGCCAGAAGCGAATGACGAGCTCGAGTTAGTGGTTGGCGACTATATCTACGTTGAAGAGAAACAGTTCGACGCTTCGCCTGACGGATGGGTGTACGGCACTTCTTGGCTTACAGGTAAGTGAAAGTTTAGAGTAACTCGGTTTAGTAACGAATTAAATTCGTCGTCGTCAACTGACAGAAAATTGCGAATGTACAGCCGGTCCCAAAAAAAGGCAGCCGTGCCGACCCGGCCAACTACAGGCCTATCGCAATCACCTCCATGCTTTGCAAAAGTTTGGAGCGTGTTCTGAACAACATGCTACTGGCATACCTCGAAGAAAATGCCCTCCTGTACCAACAGTACGGATTTCGACGTAATCGATCCACATTGTATTTTTAGTGTATGCCACGCACATCTGGGGTGAAGCCATCGAGAGGTATGGTGAAGCACTAGCTAGCTAGCATCACTAGACGTCTCGAAGGCTTTCGACCGGGTCTGGCATGAAAGACTTTTGAGCAAGGTTCCAGCCTATGGGATACCCGCTGGTTTCTGCGACTGGATATCGGACTTCCTGAGTGGACGATCATTTCGAGTTGTCGTTGATGGCTCCTCATCTGATCTCATGGCGATCAATGCCAGTGTCCCTCAGGGATCAGTTCTCTCTGCAACGCTTTTTTTGCTGCACATAAACGACATGCTAAAACCCGGTATCTTTGGGTATGCAGATGACAGCACCGTTACAGAGAGATACATATCCGGTCCCCGTGCCAGTGGAGCTGAGATTCTTAAGCACAGAGAGGCTTTGGTAAAACGAGTCAATTTGACCTTGAAGGAGGTGTCCGACTGGAGTGACGCCAATCTCGTCAAGTTTAATTTTACCAAAACGCAAGCGTGTCTATTCACCGCGAAACGGAGTTCATTCCCGATCACTCCGACGTTCCGAAATATATCCGTTCCAATTACCGACAGCGTCGAGCTCCTCGGTATCAACATATCGTCCAACCTCAACTTTGTACAATGCATCGAATCCAAGGCAAAAACAGCTGGCAAGAAACTTGGCATCCTCAACAAAGTCAAGCGGTAATTCACGCCGGAACAGCTTCTTATACTGTACCAAGCACAAGTTCGATCGTGCATGGAGTACTGCAGCCATTTATGGGATGGCTCTGCCAAGTACCAGCTTGATGCATTGAATTCGGTGGATCGTCGCGCCAGGAGACTTATTGGTAACAAAGCGCTGGTCAGTTCGAAGCTGCAAAGCTTGGAACATCGGCGCAAAGTTGCCTGTCTGTCGGTATTCTACAGGATATATTTCGGAGAGTGTGCCCAAGAACTGTTCGATCTGGTTCCTCCGTCACCTTTTTATTATCGAACCGCAAGGCATCGACAAGGTCTGCACCCTTACGCAGTCGAAATTCCGCGGGCTCGTACGAAGCGATTTGCTTCCTCGTTTCTCATTCGAACCGCTAGGATATGGAATGCCCTTCCGGCTTCCGTTTTCCCCTCCTCTTTTAACCTTCAAATCAAGAGTGAATAGGCATCTTCTAGGCAAGCGCGCTCCACCTTAGGCTGCATCACCACTTGCAAGCAAGTCTGATTGCAGCCAAGCGCTGGCCTATACATTAAAAAAAAAAAAATAGACGTCCACTGCTAGGCATAGGTCTCTTGCAAAGATTTCCACATGCCGCAGTCTTACGTAGCTTGGATACAGCGGCTCCCTGCGAGTCGTTTGATGTCGTCCGTCCACCAAGTCTGTCTGGGGGGGGGTCTGCCAACGCTACGCTTTCAAGTGCGAGGTCACCATTCTAGCACTTTGGGACCTCAACGTCTATAGGTTCTTCGAATTATTTGCCCCGTTCTTTGGCACTTCAGCTTCGCAACAACGTCGAGCCATAGGTAAGTAATAGTTTAGACTTGTGATTCGATTCGGGCAAAAGTAACACGAACGTTACTTCTGGCAGTATTTGAAATGGCTGCCAAATAAAACTTATTTATTAACGCCATCTTTTAACAATGAGTTCTAAACTAGTAAGTCATAGATTTAAAGCTCTATTATTTACTGCATCAACTTCTGAACCCGTCGCCAATCCGGCACCAGTGCGGTTGCACTTCGCCAAAATGAAATCCTCACAAAATGCTTCGTATTTTTACGGAATCTCTTATTCCTAATTCCTTAGACCTAATTATTTTTAAGTAACTAGATGATGCCCGCGACTTCAATATACGATTGTTTTATAAAACTGCAGTGAAGGTTGACTTTTAATGTACCTATACTTATCAAATAAATATTATAAATGCGAAAGTTTGGATGGATGGATGTATGGATGTATGTTTGTTACTCAATCTCGCTCCAACGGATGAACGGATCTGGATGAAATTTGGCACAGAGATAGATTATAGTCTGGAATAGCACATAGGCTACTTTTTATCCCGGAAAATTAAAGAGTTCCCGCGGGAACCGAAAAACCTCAATCCTCGCGGACGAAGTCGCGGGCATCCGTCAACCATCCATCCATCGTGATTACCGTCCTCGGCTATGCCTCAGCGGTAATCACCAACATTACACATTTGTACCATAATGTACTATTATGGTACTATAAATATTAATTTCGTAAGTCTACACATCAATACAGGATAATCGAACAATGAAAAGAATAAATAAAAACCAAATAATAACCTCATACTGGACTTACTGGACTGTGTGGGTACATAATGTCCACTTGCACGAGACCGTTAAATCCTGTATCCGTCCTTTTCACGTCAACTCCGGAATAAACTTATTGAAAAGTGACAGCATCAAAAAATTTTACTAAATCAGTTTAGGCAGTGTTTTGCAAGTTGGCCGTATTTTAATAATTGCGGATCTAAATTGAATGGCAACCCTATCGGGGGCATACTACGAATGCCATCGCTTAAATCCGTATTGTTTTAATATTATTTACGTTCGTGTTTTAGAATTATAATCCATATTTTAGGGACGTCAAGGCACGTGACATAAAACAAACTGTCAATTTGAAATAATACTGTACCCTTACTCTGAGATTGATCGAATTTAAAATACGGTCTCACTAGGTGAGGTGAATCACATTTGAGTCAAACTAAAATGGACCCAAAGACTCTTGATTTAAAGCCACAAATTCAGTGCAACCGATTCAAATTTCGAAACGTATCGTTTGGAGCGCTAGCTGTGAATGCATACACGAAATTGAGCTCTAAATTAATAAGATTAAGATTCATTTTAGTTTGATGCATATGTAATTCACCTCACTAAGTGAGACCGTATTTTAAATTCGATCAATCTCAGAGTAAGGGTACTGCTTTCAGCGATGGTAGTAACCCCCCTTGTTATCACGAATACCTCGTTTGAATTTCCCGCTTCATTCCTCGACCTTTGCAAGCCGTCGACAATCGTACAATGAGAGCTATGAAATGTATTTGTACTAGAGGTTAGAATTTTATTTATATTTTCTCGCGACCGCCCACGACTTCACTCCCATGGGAATTTCGAAATTCCGACTTGATCCATTATCTACGTAGAGGGAACCTCTGTTGAAAACTTTAGCTCCCTATAGGCTCAAGGTTTTGGGCCATCCCATGGGCGTCAAGTCGGTGCAGTGGAGAGTGAATCACGACTTTTTATTGTATTAGATTGTGATAATAATATGAGTAGGTATGTATATGTATTTTTTTAATTTGTTGGGTCCCTGTAAGTTAGTGGGATATTACTGTTTCAATATAAAAATATTCTGTTATGATTTAATTTATTCTGTTTTTCATCACGGGATTGAGTAAAGAACATTTTAGGGTTTTTTATATACTTAGTTGAAATCTTTATTAATTAACACACAAGTACAAAATTATGGCAGGTAGGTAGGTATAGGTATTAAATTATTATTATTTTTCAATTATTGACCGAGCGAAGCGAAGGTCTCTGAGTCTACTTGGGTGAATTGGCACTTGTCCGTCCGTCCGTCCGTCCGTCCGTCCGTCCGTCCGTCTGTCAGAGCCTTATAACTTCTGAATTGCTGAATGTAATTACTTCAAATTTAAATATAATATGTAAACCTATGGCCTCCCGCCGAATATGGCTTAAAAAGTTATAAAAATCTTTATTTCAGGGGGGCTCTCATAGAAGCGAATGCGAAGTAAAATATTTTTTATAGCGTTACATAGGGTTGCGGTATATCATTTTAAAGATAATTAGGAATAGAGTCCAAAAATATTTTTTTTTTAATTTTTCCCCTAAAACTGACGAAATGGGGGGCTTTCAAAGTGGCGATTTTCTAACGTCCAAAGTTGACCTCAGAACTCTCAATTTTCTGAACTCTCAAGCCTGAAACTTGATCAATTATTTCAATTATATCCTGTACTTGAACAACAAATACTAAAATTAGATAAATATTATAAGGAAACGAAATTATTTAATTTTTAATGATGATGATATTTTTAACAGAACTTCACAATTATGTCAATAGATGGCGCTCTGTGATGCCGCGAGGTCTCAGTTCGGGGCGAACCACTAGTTACATCAAATAGGTACCTACCTACTACGTTTAATATTGATGTTTACTTGCAAAATTTTCCTCCTTAGGGCCTGCGTCCATAGACGGAACGGCAGGGCAGGGCCCCGCAACGAATAGAATAATTATTATAGTAGTAACTATGTTCTCAAATTGCAATGCCTGTAAACATAGAAAGGATACCTACCGCTACTGTTTTGTACCTACGATGATTATCATTGAAATTTAAATTTTATTTTCATAGGACTAAGTTATATTTCTATTCGTCGCCTGAATATCCCGGGCCGTGCCGTGCCGTCTATGGACGCAGGCCAAGGCTCTTGCCATTTTGGTCATTTTGGCTTTGGACAAAAACTAAAACAATATTTAGACCTTATTAGGCGTTACTCCTCTTGATAATCCAGTGGCGATTCCTGGTGGTCAATCTTGGGTTTGCGCTAGCTGATGGTTAGGTACCTATTTTCTCAATAAAATACATTTACCTCTACATATATCACTGATTAGGGGTAAGTATAAGTAGGTTTAATACTTATAACTGATATACTTATCCCTAACAGGTTTGCCCGCTACCATCTTAGAGTAGGTACCTACTTACATCATCACCCACCACCTGGTGACATTGCAGTCAAGGGCTAACTTGTACTTACTAGAATAAAGAATAGGTACTATTTTTATTTATTTTAAACTAGCAGATTCCCGCGACTTCGTCCGCGTGAAATAAGTACTTAAATTCCCACGGGACCTCCCTAATTTTTCGGGTTAATCTCCGTTCTCGTACCAAGCCTATGACACTCACAAATAATGTGGCTTTCTATTGGTAAAAGAACTTTCAAAATCGGTTCAGTAGATCCAGAGATTACCCCCTACAACATCACAAACTCACAAACTGTACAAAAACCATACCTAAAAATTAAATGATTCTCAAAGTGCAGGCATGATTCCTCCACTCGACCTTACTGGAGGAAACCCGAGGTAAGGCCGAGGTTACGACTGAGAATATCGTTTTTGAGGTTCTTTTGAGGAGTTACTTAAGGAAGCCTTGAATGAGGTTAAGTCGAGGGGGTTCTAAGGAAACGACTAAGAATATGGGTGTTAAAGTCTGAATATTTGTGTATCATTGTCGGCTAATTTAGTTGAAACAAATCTTACGGCATGATATTAGCTACGATTCTGTCATATTATGGTCAACTTAAATAATTAAGATTTTCTCAGTCAACAAGCCAAGAGGCTTGATTGACTGAGTAAATCGTAATCATCTTAGAGCTTTAAACGTATGTTTACGCTTGTCAAAAGACTAACTTGAACTGTTTCGTGTTTTGCAATATCACTTACCGCCTTGGATAAAATAAACACGGGATAGGAAAAGTAAGAAAAATTTATGAAATCACGTTCGACTAACTTTTGCGGGGCAAGGGGAGAGTGCCTTATCAATTTTCTAAAAGTCGATCACTATGACAACACAATAACATAATTACTGGCGAAACTGCACAGTTGGTGGCTAGAGGGGTAAGGCGAATATGGCCGATATCACGCGTCCCGTGGTTAATTCGTCCAAGCTTACCGCCCTTGTGTTCCAGGTGTGAGCGGCTACCTGCCTGCCGTGTTCACGCGCCGCACGCCTGACTCCGAGGCGTGGACCTTGCACCGTGCCATCTCGCTCAAAACTCCCAACAGTAAGTTGTTATTATCATCATATTATTTAACGACCTCTATGGCGCAGTGGCGAGAACTGTTGTCTTCTTAACGTAGGAGGCCTCGGATTTTGTCCCCGGCAGAGCTTATTTGGGAATTTATAATTTCTGAATTTTCTCTGCCCCCCTAGCATGGGCCGAGACAATTTTCTCCCCGAGGAAAGGATAAAATTTTTATTCCTAAATAAATAAATAAAATCGCTAAATAACGGTGGATAAATAGTCCCCCGAGTCCCCGTGAAATGTCAAATTGGGATAAACTTCTCCTCTCCCCTGTTGCCGTGCTCTGAGAAGTGGATAAGTTAATTTTATCTCGTCAGTGGATAAAATCGGGGGATAAAATTTTTTATCTCCGGCCCATGCTAGCCCTGCTGGTGGGAGGCTTCGTCCGTGGCGACTTAGATTTAGCGTTCCGGCATGATGCCGTGTAGAAACAATTATAACTAACTGCCAGACCCCCAGGTTAGCCCACTACCATCTTCACCATCAGGTAAGATTGCAATCAAAGGCTAGCTTGTATTGGATTAAAAAAACATGAAAGCTGTCGTTGACGTTACATCTACTCGCACGAAACGCTTTGCGTCTTTATTCCTCATACGCATGGCTAGGGCTATTAAATACTCTACCAAAATCTGAGTTTCCTGGGAATACTCGATTCCCGCGTCCCAGGAACGAAACCCTAGGTGGAAAGGAATAAGGTCGAATTTTTCGAAATTCCAACGAAAATGTAGCCGCCGCGGGCGATTTCTAGTAAGTAAATAAGTCGAATTTTTCGAAATTCCAACGAAAATGTAGCCGCCGCGGGCGATTTCTAGTAAGTAAATAAGTCGAATTTTTCGAAATTCCAACGAAAATGTAGCCGCCGCGGGCGATTTCTAGTAAGTAAATAAAACAGAAAAAAATGGTCTTTTTCATGGTCTTGTTAATGTCCTCTCGATCGAATTTCAGCCACGGCGCCTATCTCTAAGGAGATTAGCCATCTGCGCGAAAGATATTATAGTGCACAAGTGTGTGCGCTTACACAGGTGCACTCTCTGTTCCTTTACTCTCATAGTCCGATGGGACGGAAAATCCAACACGACCGGAGAGAGATCAGGCGAAGGACCGACGGCTTTACGTGCTCTCCGAGGAACTGGGGTGGAACACCGCCAACTTCCTAACTCCGGCCAGTACTGAGAATTTCTTGTCAGTAAACATATGCGCCGAATTGAGAACCTCCTCCTTTTTGGAAGTCGGTTAAAAAGCGCAATCATTGTAATATGGCCCGACCCGGGAGTGCCCGGGACTCGAACCCGGGACCTCGTCGGTCGCAGTCGAGCATGCTAACCACTTGTACAACGAGGAGCTATGTTCTTGTACAGTCTTTATCTCTCGATAAATATTCGATAAATAATAACCAGTTCGTAATTAACAACTAAGTAAATAAAAAGGAATTTGAATTAATAATATGTAAATGTAAGACGCGTGACAGTCGGCCTTATATACTCTTGTAAAGACCTGTCTGGTTTCAGACATTTTAAAACTGTACCCAGCTCGTACCTGCATTGCCGTCGCGTCCTCAGTGTCTAGTTTTAATTTTATCAAAATGAAGCAATTTAAAAGCGGTTTTATTTGCATCGTGATATCGTGTATTATGTTTGTTAATCCGGTTTATAATAAAGGTAAATAAATTTGAACAAAAAATAATTGATGCTAATATTAATTATTAATGCCTTTATATTTCATATTATTACAGTGTGTCTTTCTGCATGTCTGTCTGTGTTTTTTAACGATTTTGTCGACAATTTGTACTTTTATCTTGGAAAAGTACCAAAATTCTACATCAATGTTGGAAAATCATTGAATTTTTAAAACGGGAATGTTCAAAATTCTAAATCAACGCGAACGAAGGTGCTGGCATAATCTAGTACCTACTTTTAATAGTTACCTACGAGTATTATAAACTAATCCTGTATAAAATAAAATCGCCTTGCTGCGGTAGACTCGAAGATATTAGAACTTTGTTTTAAGGTTTTCCGTCAGTTTCTCCTTTAATTTTCAAGGTACGGACTCTAAATCGGAGTCGGATTCTAACACCGAAGAAATGGCGTCCTATCCGCACGAAGACGCGGCGAAACTAGGATATGAGAAATCCGAAGAGTCTTACAGCGTTTGGGAGAAGTACTGGAAGGCGGTCACTCTGAATAAAACCGAAAATGTTCTGACTGTCACGCAAGGTAAGTGGAGATATTGATCATTCAGTCCTATCACACACATATTTTTTTTAATGTTCTCAAAGGTGTGTCATAGCCAGTTACTAAATTTTAATTCAGTCGTGTGGTCTAAAGCACACTCGTTTTTTTTTATTAAAGCCAACTGTATAAAAATACAATATTGATGGCCTTTTAAAGTTTCCAAGTTAAAATTTATTAGACAGAAATCCACCGAAAAAGTGAATACAAAGTTTATAAGTATTGTTTTGACTTTTGTTACACAGGAGGCAGCGCAGCTCGAAAACCCATTTCAAATCCAGGAAGTGGCGATACTGAAGCATGTAGCAAAGTAATTATTTTTTAATCAATACATAATCTTCAACATTCATTTTAAACTCAAACTCTCAAACTCAAATCATCTTTATTCAAAATTGGTACCTACAAAGTACACCTTCTGAACGTCATGTTTACAAAGAACAAGACTTAATGGTGATAATTAACAACGGTATCTTAAGACTAAAGCTACAAGGGTTCCAAACGCGCCCTGGTCTGAGAAGAGCCCACAACAAACTCAGCCGGGATTTTTTTTCCATACTAATACTATAAATGCGAAAGTGTGTCGTCTGTTTGCATTTCTTTTTCCATATTATCACGACTCGCATCATAGTCAGGCATCAGTTATCCTAAACTAATCTTTTAACGTTTGTTGCACATTCTATTACATTACAACCCCCTGTCAGACACTCTTAAATTATAAAACAACAGGTGTCTGACAGGGCGCTGCAACCGTACTGTCTGACAATGGACAACGTGATTCCTAATATTATTCCAAAGAAAAATATAATAAAACGGAGCTTAATACTTTAACGAATTTGAGGTGCCACCTTTTTTACCTGATACCTTCCAAATCAACCGCGATTCAAACTTCATAGCCGGGGATCGTTTATACCTCTATTAGAGATATACATACAAAAAATTTCAGCTTTAAATAAATAACGTAGGTCTGATCGTCGCGGGATCTTGCTCTATTAATTTTGTCCCTGGCTAAAAATTTGTCTGTCGCTTGTAGGAGAGTGAAGCCTCTCTCTCCAATGGGTCATATAAACCCCGCCGCTGGATGTTCGCGCTGAGGCACGGCGAACGCGTGGATCTTACGTACGGCTCGTGGGTTCCGTTCTGCTTCGATGAAAACGGGACTTACGTGAGGAAGGACCTTAATATGCCCTTGACGTTGTCTGATAGGTAAGTGCTTGCAGTGGAAATTATCTCACAGTTCTAAATACATTGATATGGTAATTTTTTTAACCCAATAATAATTTTCTCAACCCATGACTGCAGTAAAAGGCTCTAGATTAATCTTAGACGCTGTTATAAGAAGATAGCGTTATATGGATGTCATAATCTCTCTCGTTTTAGCTAAAAAATACTTTTTTCTTTCGTTTGTCAATCTACTTTCTTTCCTATTTCATGTTATGTGGAACAAAAAATAATTAATTTATCTATAAGACTTTGCGATTTGTCCCAAGTGGGCCTAGCCTTTGACTGTATGTTCACGTGGCCTGGGTATATTTTTACTTTAACTTTGTATTAATGTAGTAAATAATCTATGCGCAGTTTTTGTGCAATCTCATGAATTGTTGTACTAAAAAAATAAAATTAATCCTGTTAGAGCAGGCGGTGCGGGATCGTACGCGCTTGATTCTCCACTGACGAGAGTGGGGCAATTACAATCCTACCTCGTGGGCGAAGGGTTACGACTTGCGAACGCGTCCGTCAAACACGTGTACGCGTCCGCGGCGCTGCGGTGCGTCGAAACAGCACATCACTTCTTACTAGGTGAGTAACATTGTAAGAACATGCCCGTATCTCTCCACTAACGAGGGTGGGGCAATTACAATCCTACCTTGTGAGCGAGGGGTTTCGACTTGCGAACGCGGCCGTCAAACACGTGTACACGTCTGCGGCGCTGCGGTGCGTCGAAACCGCACATCACTTCTTACGAGGTAAGTATACGAATATTGGGTTGTTAACTCACTTGATTTGATAGGAATAATTGTCCCCACTCACTTGTTGGCTTAAATTGTAAAATGTTAGCTATAGTTAGCAACTTAGCACCACGTTCGACCATGTTTCAGTTTTTGAGAGACGGCACCAGCCTTAGTATTGCCACATAAATTAGTCTTTGGGTCTGAAGTTTATGTTTGTGTTAGCAATCGTACGAAAGCAAAATAGCGCGTTTTGCTTCTTTGATACATATTTTGAATGTAAACCATTACCTTCGTTCAAACATTTGAACCAAAAGGGTAGCGTTCACCTGCTAAGGGCACTTCGAAGGCACTAAGGTTTTTGGTATTAAAAATTACAAAAAAACGCAAGTTTTCTTCATAAGTATAAAATAATACAATTTCTCGTTAGGTCTCCAAGCTGATCCATCACTGAAAATAAGAGTAGAGCCGGGTTTGTTTGAGTACAAGGGCTGGCACGCAGCGAAGGGACTGGCTCCTTTCATGACTCCCGAAGAACTACATAAAGCTGGCTACAATGTGGACCTTACGTAAGTACGAGCACAACACACAGTTAAAACTATACCTGGTTTTAAAACTGACTAAAACTGTCAAACAAACAAACTGAAGTACAACAACACAATGCCTCAAAAATAGGTAGTTTGACCGACTTTCTTGACAGTGTTTTTAACAATTCGTCATTTTATATTTACAAATTATAAAACATAGCTTTTGTAAACACACTTTGTACAATAATTAGGCTAAAGATTTTCAACTGTTGTCATAACTTTTCAAATATAATTTTAGTCTTGAAGTTTACTCAAAGGGACTGTTCATTCGCTTTTTAATTTTTTTAAATATAAAACCTCATTGCAGATATAAACCATACGTGGACTTGGACGTGACATCATCAGAGAGTTTAGAGGAATTCTACAAAAGGAACGAATTGGTTATGCAGTCGGCGGTCAAAGATACAGCATCTGAAGGTAAATGCTTATTTATGTAGCACATCCTGCCATTTTAAGGTACAAGATCGTCAAAAACATCTGCGTCTATGAAGTATTGTATTTTTTGTCGATGATTGCCTGTCAATAATTATGAGACTTTTTAGGCGTGTTTATGTCAAAAGTTAAATAAATGGTTGGAAGGTTATATATAGCCCGTTATCGATTTCGATACTTCAAATCTACCAACGTTTTCAAAATGCAATGCAATGTTCTAAGCGCGCCGGGTGGCGGTTATGGGCGAGAGCCTACAGCTGCATACGCGCTCAGGTTCTCCATTATAGTCAATTCAATTGTATGTCAAGTAAATGGGCTGAGTTTAGAATAATACTAATATTATAAATGCGAAAGTGTGTTTGTTTGTTGGTTTATTGGTTTGTCCATCAATCACGCCGCAACGGATCAACGGATCGACGTGATTTTTGGCATGGGTATAGTTGAGGACCTGGAGAGTGACATAGGCTACTTTTTATCCTGGAAAATAAAGGAGTTGCTGCGGTAATCAAAACTAATTAGACCACTGGACGAAGTCGCGGGAATCAGCTAGTGATATATATATTTTGAAGAAACGTCTCGGCGTATGGCACTCCACTGAAATGAAATGGCACTCATCTGTGGGCCTTTAGCTTACATTATATAATATTATAATTAATTCAATATTTGGACGTCGGTAACGATAAAATATGCTTGTACATAATAACCTTATAACATCTTGTCTGTACCATATTTTACCAAATAAATATTTACTTTACTTTAAACGTGACGTAAAGCGTAGGTACGTAGCCTGATAATATTTATTTTCCAGGTGGTAATATAATCTACGTCGGCCACGCTTCAACACTAGACATGACGGTCATAGCACTGAAAAGGTTCGGACAGGAAAAATCCGACTACCCTCCATACCAAGTCAGCAAGAATTTACTGCGAGTGCCGTATTGCGCGCTAGCGGCCGTCCGGGAGAAACCCTGGGAGGTAGTGTCACCTCCCTGCCCCCCCTCTATTAACTCCAGTTCTGGAAGATTCGACTGGAAGATTTTATTGGACTTGGAATAAACAAGTGGCTAGTCTTTGGAAAGTGACTGTGATTGAGACTGTGTCTTGAATATTGTGATATGATATTGATAAAATATATTTTATTTAGAGTTGTTTAGCGCAAGCGTTAGTATATAGGGAACCTGTTGTACCTAATTAGACCAGTTTTATTAATTAGATTTTATTTTAAATAATTATTGAGGTCAGCTTTAGCATATACGCACGTACATAAAGATACGCCATTAAACTACATAACGTAGTTACACAATTTAAGAATTTTCGGTTTATTTTAGAAGCATATGGTATAACAAAAAAAAAGGAATTTTGTCTTAGGTAGGTACCTGTTTTACCTTGGCTAGGGTCCTTTGTACCTTGGCCAAGCAGTTATTTTGGCAACAAAAACACCTCTTATTTGCTACAAAGTTTATTTAGGCAAAGACAAAACATTTTTTTTTAAATCACAATCATTTAACATCGCATTAATTATTATTTATGACATTATAAAACAAAATTACACTTCCTAAACTAAAATAATTATGACTTATTATTAAAAACTCCTCTTAATACTTCAAATGAGCCATTAGAAAATCAAAAACTTAATAAACTAAAAGTCAGTCTCATCTTTTCTTTGGAGATCACATGGGTAGGATACATAGCCTTTTTTATTTTTTTAGCAAAAGTCCCAATACTTAGCTATTTCTGGAACATAATAAACTTCTCTTTTTGAGTTAACTCTTTTGGGCTCGTTTATCTTTTGTATTATATCTTGGTGAGGGTATAAGTTCAAATCACTATTATCAGGCCATTTCCAGTTCTTGAGAGATTTTTGCATCAACTTTAATAGAGCTGCTTCCTCACATAATGACTCAATCTGTCCTACAAAGTATTCTCCTTCATAAATGAATATTACGATGATGGGACGCTCCTTAGATTGGTCTGGTGAATCTGATAAAATGTTCCATAAACATTAAAAACGTAGTCTCATTAGACCATCCAGATGGATTTGCAGCTCCTACAGTACCTTCTGGCGCTCCATAAATCATAAACTCCTTCAAATTAACCCTTGGGAATATAAGCATTGGTGGAATAAACCCTCCTCCAGCGTTACAAGCTGCTATCATCGTTACAGTGCAACCTCTTTCAGCACTGGTCACAGATCCAACTTGTTCGAGTCCAGTTGGTGCTAAAATTTTGGGAGGCACATGAACCTTCGACAGTCCTGTTTCATCTATGTTCCAAATATCAACAGCTTGAAAATCTGGACACTGACCAAGTGCTTTTTTATAATTGTCATATGTCAGCCCGACAGTATGTGAATTGAATGCTGACGAACGAGCCAAGCTTGTAGCCTCAGGTTTGCGTAGAGAGATTTCATTTTTAAAACGTTTTCTAAATAATCGTAGCTAAAAATCTCCTGCCATTTTATCGGCATCCCATGAAGCGGGATATTTTATTTTATTTGCTTTGGCGAATTGATGTGCCAATATTTTGACTTCTTTTAAAGTAAGTCCAAATTGAAGCTGAGCTGCTTCCTTGATATAGTCCACGAGCATCTTATCTTCTTTTGTAAAAACTCTTTTAACGGCAAGATTTTCTCGCAAGTCTTTTATCGAGGTACCTTCTTCCATGCAGTGTTGATAGTAGCGTCTTAGGGTAGTCCTTGGTATTTGAAAATGTTGAGCAGCACTAAAAAGTGTAAATTTTTTTTCGTTTACCAATTTTATCGCATCACGTAGTGCGGTGTCATCAATTCTTGTTCTTTTCTTACCCTCTTTGCTACGTGGCATCTTAAAAAAACATAAATAACTATTAGAAAACTGCAACCTTTTTTTGAAAAAAGGTTGTAGCTGTCCAGAGTTGTACCATGGGCAGTGTCCAAGGTACATATTATTAGTGGTGGCCGAAGTACAACTCTGCGCCAATTTGACTTAGCGAGTGTTTTATACACTAGTGGTTCGCCCCGAACTGAGACCTCGCGGTATCCATAAACTTGTACAGAGCGCCATCTATTGACATAATTGTGAAGTTCTGTTAATAATTCTGAAGCACATTAAAAATTAAATAATTTCGTTTCCTTATAATATTTATCTAATTTTAGTATTTGTTGTTCATGTACAGGATATAATTTAAGTAATTGATAAGTTTCAGGCTCAGCCTTTCAGAAAATTGAGAGTTCTGAGGTCAACTTTGGACGTTAGAAAATCGCCACTTTGAAAGCCCCCCATTACGTCAATTTTAGGGGAAAAATTAAAAAAAAAATATTTTTGGACTCTATTCCTAATTATCTTTAAAATGATATACCGCAACCCTATTTAACGCTATAAAAAATATTTTACTTCGCATTCGCTTCTATGAGAGCCCCCCTGAAATGAAGATTTTTATAACTTTTTAAGCCATATTCGGCGGGAGGCCATCGGTTTACATATTATAATTAAATTTGAAGTAATTGCGTTCAGCAATTCAGAAGTTATAAGGCTCTGACAGACGGACGGACGGACGGACGGACAAGTGCCATTTCACCCAAGTAGACTCAGAGACCTTCGCTTCGCTCGGTCAACTATATATATATTTGAAATTGGTTAGGTTAAAACGGTTATGCTGTTTTGTAGCTATTAAATGTGAGATGCATGCAATAGTTTTTTAATAAATGTATCATGTCTTATATAAACTGATATAAAGTTAATTCGAAATTACTTACTTTTTGCACCAGTAAAACTTTTTTTCGCTTTTTGTGCACGCAATCACCGCTTTTTGTGCACGCAATCACAGCCAGTGTTTTGGGTAACTAACTCTATGCTATAAGGTATTAGAGTTGACAAGTGACGTTTCTGATGCCATAGATAACTTTTTTTCTGACGAACTCATGTCACCTAGGACTATATGGAAGGGGCTCCCACAAGGATCTGTACTTAGCCCTCTTTTGTATAATATTTATACATATGACTTAGAACTGGCCGTTAACAGTTTTTGTGATACTCTGCAATATGCAGATGATCTGGCATTATATGTTTCAAGTAACTCAATTCAGGATGCAGCAATAAATTTAAACTCTGCCATGTACCATCTTAGCATATGGCTAGAGGATCATGGATTGAGTCTCTCCCCCTCTAAAAGCAAAACTGTAGTCTTCTCTAGGAAAAGAACCATCCCAGATATAGAGATAAGGTATGAAGGCCAGACAATCCAAGTTGACTCCGCAGTGAAATTCTTAGGTGTTATACTTGATTCAAAATTAACAGGTACTCACAATTTCAATTATGTAGCTCAAAAGTGTGAAAAAGGCGTCAACATAATGAGAGCTCTTTCTGGAGTGTGGTGGGGTTCCCATCCATACTGCCAGAAACTGCTATACAATGCTCTAGTTAGAAGCCACTTTGACTATGGGTCCTTTATCTTTGAGCCTTGCAATAAAGAGGACTTAGAGAAGCTCAACAAAATCCAGGCAAAATGTCTACGTATCATCCTGGGAGCTATGAAATCCTCCCCTAAAATAGCTTTGATGACGGAATGTGTAGATCCTCCTTTAGATTTAAGGAGACAATATCTGTCAGATCGGTTTGTTTTTAAGCTTATACAAGTGGAATCCCACCCACTGCTTCCTTGCCTTGACTCAATGGCACAGAAGGTCATCACTGAGGACTATTGGGCAAATAAAGACCCTCCTAGATTAGTAGAAAGCTACAGAAGATGTAAAGAATTGCCGCATCAAATATCTCAATCACCTGTTTTTCCTTTATTTGACTGTAATTTCGATGCTCTGATTTTCAAACCTAATATAAGACTGGATTTTGGTATTTCCAAAAACGAAAATGAAGCTAATAGGAAACTATGCCAAACCTTGGATCAAGACTGGCAAGAATGGTTGCTAGTCTTCACTGATGCGTCTAAATTAACGGAGAATGATAATGTTGGTTCGGCGGTTTGGATCCCCAAGTACAATATTGTCCTCCTGTTTAGAAGTCCTCCTCAAACATCAGTTTTCACTGGAGAAGCCATTGCCATTCTCGAAGCATTGCTATACATTAAATCCCACAGCCTGAATAAGGTCTTGATACTATCGGATTCTAAGAGTTGCTTGCAAGCAATAATGGGTAATATTTTCAAAAATAACGTTCAGAACTTCCAAATTATACTAAATATTAAAGAGGCACTCCACCACTGCCATTATAATGACTTAGATATAGCATTAGCTTGGATACCAGGACATAAAGGTATACATGGGAATGAACAGGCGGATATGTGGGCTAAGCAAGCATCCCAAATTGGGTCTCCAACACATAATAAAATCTTTGCAAGAGATATCATTCCTTTGGCTAAAAACTACATGTATAAAAACTGGAATGCAAGGTGGAAAAATACACAATTAAATACAGCTAAACATTATAGACACATTCAGCCTGACATTCCCATTAAACCTTGGTTTTTTAAATTTAAAAAACTGAACAGGAGGACAATATCTGTTTTATGTAGACTACGACTGGGCCACGTTTGTACTCCGGTGTTTCTAAATAAAATTAGGGTGAGAGATAGCTCGCTTTGTGAGTGCGGTCTGGATGAGGGCACAGTGGAGCATATATTTTTTAATTGCACCAAACATCCCACATCTCTGTACGATATACTACCCCAAAGTATCCCTCGCCCAATCTATTTCCCATATCTCCTTTCTTTCCCAGACCCTTTAGTGCTGAGAAGTTTATGTAACTATATAAACTGCTATGATATTAAACTGTAGGAAATGTTTTAACATCCATGTTCAATGTTTAGTAGCCCTGGTGATTGACATTTTGAATTTTCCTGGTCACTTCATAATAATTTACTTAAACTAACTATCTACTACCTATACTAATTATCTATATATATAAAATTATAGTATATATGTGTTGTCCTGGTGATGTCTAGGTCTAACAAAGGAGAAGTCTCTCAAGAATCTCAAGAACCGAGCAATTTACACGTTGTTGTCTCCAAGTTAACGTTGACACTGGCGGAATTACTGCGGACCATCAAACCGCAGTACTAAAGGCCATAGATAAGAAAAGAAGAAAACTTTTTTTCAAAGCGCGCGAATTTCGAAAAATCATTGACTGGCCAAGGTACAACTATGTCCAAGGTAGAACAGGTTCCCTATATTTTATAGCCCGAACGAACTGCAGACCTTACTCGTGTACACCAAGGTGCATATTCATTACGTGCTAGAATTACTGAATTTTCTAATGCTTTGTGATTTTCTCAGGAAACAAAATGTGATTTTTGGTGTAAGTGTACAATACTAAAAGTATTATATTTCCTGCCATGATAATATTATGTGGTATGTATGTGTAAAATATAGTAATGTGTAGTTTATTTGTCACGGATTGAGTTCAATCTGTTAGCGAACTATAAATCCTAACACAATACAACTTTTTATATGACAAAATGTAAATTATGTGAAAGTTGAGTGTAAATCTCTCTAAATATAATTAAAATGTAAATGATTGTACTTGATTTTGTTTTATTTATACCTTGGCCTGTCCCCACATCCCAATACTTTGGATTAATAGCCAGATAATTTAAATAGAATATTTTATTAACAAAATGTGATTATTAAAGTCTATTTGGCACTTTCCCACAAGAATTGCAATCTTATTGCACTATCCGCTAACGATAGAAACACACTTGGCGACTTGATAGTTATATAAGGTCCTACAAACTTAACTGACCCAGTGGCAGCGTCTATGAATAATAACATAAAAACAACTAAAGAGGCATAAAAATTGGTTCCAATTTAAGTTTGTGGGGGCTTTAAACTATCATGAATTAAGTTTTTAAGTTGAAATGCAATGTTTAGTTCATACATTTACTAGTCTTATCAATCCAACGTTTGCGCGCGTCTAGCAAAAACTGTCATAAATAATAATTTCTAATTCTGTCTTGCACAACTTTTCGATAACATAATTCCGGGGTTGACATGAAAAGGAAATTTATCGAAAATTTAACTTAAACATATTATAGCGGCCTTGTTCAAGTTCAAAGTGCAGTATTCTGTACTTTAAACAATAGTTTCATTTTACTCTGAAGTAACATCGAAACTATGCGAGTTTATTCATAGAAAAATTTGAGTTGTACTAACTCGTAGTAAAGGTACAAATAATGCACAATAATTAAGGTCCTCCAAATCACAGACTAGAGTTACCAAGATACTCGGGCTCACATAACAGATGCTATTTTGCATTACAATAAATATAATTCAAATAGAGATCACCCGTTCCTACGAACTAAGGTTAAGTTATATTATTTTTTCCCTTCAGTTTTATTCTCTGCTTTTGTATAATTCATTCTTTCAGACAGAATTTCTTCAACAATTCTTTGGATCATCAGTCTATCTTCAATCTTTATGTCGTCTGGTATAGTTTTATCATCGTATACCTTTCGTTCCAACAAACGAGCGATTACCTCTTCTACTATCGAATCTATATTAATATTTTGATTATCAACTGCGTTTTTCAACTCAATGATAGCTTCTGCAGAATTAGTATTAGTAGTTTCGTTGGCTTCTTCAGTAACAGCAGTTTCATCGTTTTTCGTAAATTCAACATCAGGTATATCTCCCCTACTATCTTTTTCTTCTACTACTTCAGTCTGTACATCCTCCGATATAATATTTTGAGCAAGCTCTTCAGCGACATGCTTATGTCGTTTCATTATTTCTTTTAATTTCTCTTTCGCTGACGCCACAACCTCTTTCCTAGTTTCCGATTTAATTTTTGCTATAACCCTTTTCTTTCTCTCTTGTTTATTAAATGCTTTCATATCGTCCACAACTTTCTTGGCCTTTAACGGTGTAACTAGATTGTCGTCTAGTTCTTCCCCTGAAGTACTGTCATTATCAATATCGCTAACTACTGTGACGGTAATCTGGTCAGGGAATATTCTACTTACAGTTTCATCAATAACCTCATCTGAACCATCAGAAATTTTTTCTTCGTCTGATCCATTTACATGTTCTTCACCTGATACCGTTTCTGGCGTTTCATCTATAGCTTCTGCGTCCATATCAATAGTTTTTATTTCTTCCTCTTCTAAACTAACTTGACTATGTTCTGTACTTGTATAAACTTCATATGTTTTCGTACTAACAACATCATCGGGGTGTGGTGTTTCTCTGAAATTCTTTCTTTCAAGTATAAAGATAGCTGGTTTAGTTTTAATTTTAACGGGAGGTATCAACTTATAGTTCACAGTGATTTGGGAAAAGGATTCGATGCTATCTAAAATAATATGGGTTTGCGAGAATGCTTTAAGGTAAGGCGAATATTTACTCTTCGCTTCGACGAGTAAATGAGTAAAATGTTGTAACTGGTCTACTTGTAAGGATTCATTCTTGCTGTAAGTCCAGCGGTCGTTAATTTGCGTGAACCTTGTCACACCGGTCTGCGCTGCCAGGTTGCTGATATGTACGTGGACGTAAGGTTCGCTTTTTAGTAACTTGTGAAACCTGTAAAAATTAAAATACTAATGTTGTACATGGTACAACAAAGATTAAGCATAAAAAGAAGCATAGTCAAAGATTGGAATCTAAAGTGGAATCATTATGGCCTAGGAATTATGTCACCTGAAGAGTATTAGTGGCAGATAGCGATAACTATTAGCTAGAAATCCATATAACTTGGCCAGAAAAATAAAAAACCTTGCCATGTTGCAAGGAAATTGCACTAATTTTTATTACTACATCTAGTGTTACAATGAGTAATACAATTAAAGCAATTGACTTTTTCAACTTTGGCGATATAACAGACTTACTTTATCATAGCCACTCCACCGGGATAGTTGGTCATGGCGACCATAGACAGCGCGACGGAGAAGGCAACGTTACACACTATGATCATCACTATCGCCCAAAACAGTAACTCGTAAATTGGTGCTTTCGTCCGTCGAATATATCTGCAAGGAAAGAAAAATTATGGAAAAGGGGGAATAAGTTTCATAATCAATTTTATAAGTTTAGATATTGCTTGATCTAAATGATTTGCTTTTCTCTGAAATAAACATCGTATTATGACGTAGGTATGCGATCCCTCAAGTCTGTGAATATATTTTGTGTGGCTACGCTACGTCTGCAGCTCCACTCACTTTTGTATAAACTGCATCAGCTATAAACTGTTTTCAGTTTCTCTCCTCATTGAACCCTCCTACACCATTATAATTTTAAACAGAATTTCATTATTTAGTTTATTATTTCCCAGGTAACTAACTTGCGTTGCGATAAAAACTAAAGCGTTATGCACAGTGAATAACTAACACTACGTTTCACAGAATACAAGACCCGCATCTAAAATAAATGTTGCACATTAAAAAATATTATACCTAAGCCTAGGGAATATTGTAGTATACTTACACATAAGAACAAGTGACGGCCGAAGAAATATTGAGCAACGGGAACACATAGATTATAAATCTCAGTTCCTTGTGAGGCAGGAACGAGAATAACAGAATGTAGACCAAGGCAGGCACCGCGATGGGTATCACACGTCTGTCTAGGTACAGGCCTATGGGGAGTAGGACGATGCTTGGACCGAGGCCGCGGGGTAACGCTGAATAGAAGTACCAGAGGAATGGTGACGTCTGTTATTGCGTATGTAAGGAAATAAAGGGGTTTGGCTTTGGTTACAAATACACTACTGATAAGTTTTATTGGCAACAAAATACCAAATTATTATTGGAAATTAAAAGTAAATGATTTTAAAAAAGCAAAGATTTTAGAATTTCTCAGTACTAACCCTCGTGTCTCGGAGAGCACGTAAAGCTATTGGTTTTGCGCCTGATCTCTCTTCGTTTGTGTCAGGTTTTCTGATGATGAGCGACAGAAGCGCGACGCGAAGCTGTTGCGTCGCGTCGCTGCCGCGTGGCGTCGTATTCGACGCCATAGAAAATGACAAAGTTTACGCGACAACGTAGGCCACCTGAAGGGTCAGCTACTGTTTGAAACTCGCGTCGCGTCGTATGGAGTCACGGTGTCGCGATTGTCGCTCACATAGGACAACGGTTAAGGGAATAGAGAATCTTTCTCGAGATTGGCCGCCGTGGCTGAAATTCTTTCGGGTGGAAAGTGAAAATATAATGATATTTTTTGCTTAATATAATTAATATCAGAATAACTTTACAGTAAAGGATACACCCCAGTTGGAGCTCTTGTTCAGTATGGTGTTGTACCAGAACACTTCAGCTTCTGGCCACAGCAGGCGGCGCCAGAATAACGAGTCTATGACCACTGTGAGCGACACCAAGGCTACACCCGCTGGTATTATTGTCTTTATTAAACTGGAACATAGGAATAGATATTAGATGGAATAAAATTTAATTAAGTACCATTGAACATTCAATTTTCAGTTTATTTTTTAGTCTCAGTTAAAAATTGACTGCCAACTTTATGATCTGAAAAATATGTTAGTATGTCTGAATATTTGTTACATATGTGTTCATCCAAAAGATTTAATCAATGTCCAGTTGCTAAGGGAAATTGCGTTTTTGCAAAAGGGTTCTGACATAGAAATTTTTAACTCGTAAGATGTAATTTTAACCTATTCTGGACATAAGCTTATATTATAGATGTTGAACTTACAATTTGACATCAATTTTCTTGAAAAATAAATCTATAATGAGATATAATCCAAACAGCATGGCTAGTTCAGAGCGGAATATGATTATAGAGGCTCCAGACATCAAAATAAACTGTTTGTGTTTTCCCAGTAACCATCCTTCCATTGCTAAGAGAACTGAAAAAAAAAATTATACAGGGTTACTACACAAATGGTTAAACAAATCAACAAAAAGTAGGGTTACATAACATATTTGTATTAAAAGTGAGTAAGAAGTGGCATTTTTTTTTTAAATATATATGCTAGGGCTTGGCTGCAATCAGACCTGCTTGCAAGTGGTGATGTAGCCGAAGGTGGAGCTTGCTTGCCTAGAAGATAATAAATAATACTTCAAAAACTTACCAAATGGTAAAGCTAAAATGTTAGGTAATGGACGGCTCATGTAGAACATGAAGTGGTACTGAGTGGCGGTGATCACACTGAACCACCACAAGAATGTGTGCCCAAACTGCTTCTGCAGAGCACTGCGCAGGCGGCTCCATGCTGCTATCACTGACAAGGCTAGTGTTAACCTCACTGGAAGACAAGCAGTAACTATTAATTCAATATGCAATTTCGAAAAGGGCACATGTCTGAATATTTAAACTTTTCAGGAAGTGAAAAAAACTAGAAGTAACTATAATATTTAAAAAAAAATATTTTCGAGTTACATGATGTCGACAGTAGAATGAATGCCAGAGATGTTCCCTTTTCGAACAAATAATCGTTGCCAAATTGCATCGTCACATACCGTCACATTAATTTGCAGTCAAAGAAAAACTTATCATCAAATGAAAACAAAGTAACCAATAATGACAATAGTTTACTGTTTATTTATAAAACAAAAAGAGTGACGGATTTATGGTCCCATCATAAATTAATTCGCAACTGCATTAGAATAGATACGTACCAACATATTGCATCCAAAATTTATTTATACCGCACAAGTGCAACACTCCAACAACAGGTGAGGATAGTACCGAAATGACGAGCGGGCCGATGAAAGTGCGCGGCACAACACCCGGGAACTCATTATGATCGTACTGGAAAAAAATAGAATACTAACACTCCGAGTGCGCAATCTAAGAATCCAAAATTAGATTATCTTTTATACCTCTGTTATGTTAAACCGATGGTACAAAATATCATGCGAAGCCTGGATATTGAAGCTTTCCTCGACTTTTGTGAATGGGCACAGCAGCACGTGCAAACTGGCAACAATATAAAGTAACTGAACCATTTCTTTTAATTAGAAAAACTTTAAAAGTAACAGCATAACCCATCGCAAAATTCCTATTTCTGTTCGCGATTCGCGAATCGCGCCGCTTTTAATCGCGTTCGGGTATCTGTCAAAATTGAAAACGTCACAACATGTCAAAATTGACACAAGGATGATATTGACAGGTTTTTTTATAAATAAAAAATTGTCCGGAGATCGCCGGAAAGGTAGAGAGTAGTATATTCCTTGCCGGAAAGTAACCGGGAACCTTTCCGGGAACAGTATAATGTTTCAGACGGTAGTGATTGTATCTGAAACATTATCATTATTTTCTACTTTGATTAGGTATGTTTAAGGATTTTCTAGCTCATAGGATTATGTCCATAGATAAGATTATGTCTCAGACACAGGTCTCAGATTAATATTATGCGCACGAGACCATGGCACGCGACCGGCAGTCGTAATTCCTTCCTCCATGGCACGCGACATACACACCGCTCGCGACCACAAGGCTCGCGACGCAGAAGTACAATGACACTTGACAGATTCACCTTCAGTGGGCCCAGCCAAAGAGAATATAACCACTACGTTTTCAGCGACGAGTGCTTCATATCTCATGACCATGAAACGACTCGTGAGTCGCACAGTCGCCGGTCGCCGTAGTGAGTAGTCGCGTGGCCGGTGGTGGGCCGGTAGCACAGACAGTCTGTGGCCGGTGGCAGTCGTGTGCCACAAGCACAAGGTTATTCTTTAGCTCAAAGAATATTCTAAAGGTACTCTCTACCGAGAGTATACTTTAGCTTGTAGGTTTAGTTAATGAACGAAAATGTACTTGCAATATACGTTTAATTTTTGCTAAAATATTCTACTATCTTTAATGAAATATATTTTTTTACTATGAACTACTTCCAACTAAATTTGATTTCATAAGCGTATTCATCTTAAAAATTAAATTTTTCTAACAATGAAAACCATGTTTTGATATTTTTAAAACTAGAAATCCAAATCAATTAACGCGTAACTTAAGAGTAACAAAACGCTGCTTTGACAACATCGTCAACAATGGTGGAATGATTCTGTGACATTTGTGAGGCAGTGTTCGTTTTTCTGATACGAAAATATCAATGATGATGTGATGATGATCATTATTTTATTCACATTAACAGTTGCGATAATATTTTAACAATATTTCGCTTTTTATTGACACAAAACTTTGAGAATGTGTGATGTTTGTCCGGAGTTTTCACAGCTTTTAGTAAATTGTAAGTTACATTGTTTCGAAATTTTGTGGTCTATTTATTTTCACGTATTATTTGATCATCTAACGTTGTTTATTTACGTGTAGCATCAATGCGAATTATAATAACAATGTTACAAAGTAATTTTAATTTACGTTCTAGGTGAAACGAGATTAACTGACGATGTATCCCAGTACCCAACAATAAGCCAATCTGAGCTTGAAACTGTGTTAAATTACATACTTTCCTGGCCCCAGAGGTAAATATTTCATCTTAAACTATCAAAAAATATCTCTAAAATGTAATCTGAACATGATTTTTCAAAAAATAAATAATTACTTACTTGATACTTTGAAACACCCGTTTACATGCTGAAGTTAAACAATGCACATACCAACTTCCATATACTGCTGAACTTTCTTTGGTAAGTAGTTATTTATCTTATTAAAGAAATTAACAATTTAGTACTATTTTAGGCAATGCATGTGCTGCTATAGAGATGCGAAAAACTTTGAGAGATTCTATCTAGTGGTCCAGAGCATTCTCTGTTTATCAGTATGCCAGCTGAAACAACTAAAAGATGACTTAATAGCATCTGCTAAAATACAGCCATTACCTGAAAATCAAGATTTACAAAAGCAGGATGATGCTACTACTTCTAAGAATGAAGACGAAAGGAGTGAAAAGAAAGAAGACAGTGTGGAGACAGAGAGTACAAAACCAGAGGAAGTTTCTGAAAAAGTTGAAGATGAAGTTCCTGACAAATCAGGAACTTCAGATACAAACCCTGAGTCATGGTCAATGCAACAGAAAGAAAAGCTAATGCATATAGTCTCAAAAATATTCCTCCTAAACTTCCCTTTATATTTAGCGTGTAAACATACAGCTTTAAGTCGTTTAGATGACTTGTCGGCTCAGGAAATATCAAATTTAAGTTCGTATTGTGATCTGCATGATACAGAAATACCTGCGTATTTATTAAGGAATGTTAGTTTGTTTTGTAAGTTGGGAGGGGTATGTGCCATGACTTCGGTGTTTGAGTCTGCAACACCATCAACTCTACCTTTATCTATGGCTCATGCGATAGTTGCAGCTGTGGGAAATCTAAAGCTGTGGTTGAATTTTAGAGCAGTGGCACAACTTTTTATGCCATTGAGAAGTGAGATATTAAAGTACATGTGCAGTTTGGAGGATAAGGATTTAAGGGTGCCAGCTGTTAAATCTATGGCAGGTAAGAACCAAACATGTAATAATTTACCATTTAACCATGTGATAACTATATTATTTATTTAACTATCAAAAAATAATTAATTATATAAAATCTGAATTTTCCAATTTTTGGTGCAAAATTCTTCATTTTTCTTTTTGTAAGAATCTTCTACAAAGTATTAGACAACTTTTGAAAAAACGATGAATGAAATCAGTAAAGTTGTTCTCAAGTTATGGTGTGCAAAGGGAAACAGGGATTCATTTTTATGTATAGACTAAAAACTGGTACTGAAAGCTATCAGAGCAGCTACTTTCATCCAAAACTCTTCTCTTTATATCAAAAAGCTAAATACACAAATATACTCTGCTGCTATAATTTGCGTCTCAACTAAAGAGATCAAGTATGGTGATCATGATGATGCCAAAATGACCCAATGTAAATACAGATTTATATGCCTTTCGCCATTAATTAAGTTATTACCTCCACTAATTAGCAAGCTTCTGACAGATTTCATGTGGGGTGCTGCAAAAGAGCCACTAGATGCACCTCTGGCCTTCGACAAAGATGGCCTTGCTCTAGCATTCAAGTACTTCAACAGTAGCACTCTGACCATGCGACTGGCTGGCGTGGCTCAGATCAATGCTCATATAGCTGCCCACAATGAGTTGTGCGCAGGGGAAACTGCAGCCGATGTGGAGATAGCAGGACAGCATTTGGCTACTTGGTTGACATACCATAATATCATTGAACATCTGTTTGGACCTAATTTACATGTTGAGGTAAAGAGTTCTTCACATCTGCTATACATCATATTAAACGACTTGGCCTGACTTGACTAAATTAATTATTTTTACAGTAGGTTCCTTTTATAATGTAAGCACTCACTAAGAAAGGATTTTTGAACCAAGCTCGCCTGGGTCAATTAGTTTACAGTTAAACTTACATTGAGGATCAAAATCTGGATTTATCATAATCTGAATGTCTCAAATGCATTATCTTTACTGCATATACTTTGATATAATTTGGCAAAAAGAAAACCTAGTTTCAACTTTCTAAATTGAATTCATTTATTTTAGACTTACATCCATACTAATCAAATAAATATAAATGCGAAAGTTTGGATGGATGGATGTATGGATGCATGTTTGTTACTCAATCACGCTCCAACGGATGAATGGATCTGGATGAAATTTGGCACAGAGATAGATTATAGTCTGGAATAACACATAGGCTACTTTTTATCCCGGAAAATTAAGGAGTTCCCGCGGGAAACGAAAAACCTCGATCCACGCGGACGAAGTCGCGGGCATCAGCTAGTATTATAAAATTGTGAAAGTGTACCTGTCTGCTATTCTGCTATGCTTTCATTATCCATCTGTTCAACCGATGTAATGAAATTTAGAATATATATAAATTGAAATTGGTATAGGTTGCATCCTGGGGCCTTCCCCACGATGCAACCTATACAAATTTGAAAGTAGCCTATGTAAGGATATAGGCTACTTTCAAATTCGTTTACTTTCAAATACTTTTATCCTGGAAAATTAAAAAACTATAATCCACACGGACGAAATCGCAGGTATCGACTAGTTCCTTGTTAACTAATGAATTTTTGCAGGTTATAAAACAATCACACATGATATTAAAGTTCCTCGCAGTGGAGGGTCGAGTGACACCAGAACACGTGGAGCTTGTATGGGCGGCCGCTCAGTTGAAGCACTGCGGGCGTCAAGTGTACGACCTGTTACCAGGGTTCATTAGAGCGTTGGCGCCCAAGCCGTGTGCACATTTGTATAGTCTTTTGTGTTCATTGCCTCCTAAAGAACATACTGAACAGGTGAGTTGATAAGTTTAGAACATACTGAAAAGGTGAGTTGATAAGTTTAGAACATACTGAACAGGTGAGTTGATAAGTTTAGAACATACTGAAAAGGTGAGTTGATAAGTTTAGAACATACTAAACAGGTAAGTTGATAAGTTTAGAACATACTGAACAGATAAGTTTAGAACAGTAAAGTGGTATCTAAGATTTTGCCATGAGTAGTTGTTTTATTTTTTAAAGCAAAATGGTTTTATTTCTGTTGTGTTTAGTTGAGAAGTGTAAAATGTACATGACATAGCTTATAATTTATTGAATCTATGTCAAAAATGTTTATTTTAATTTTATAAAATTAAGATATTTGTAAACCACACTGTGGTAGAGTAAGAGCACTTTTATACTTATTCCACTTAAAATGTACACTATTAACAAATAAATAAATTGAATTGAATCGATAAAAAAAATTGTATGTGGGGTTGTGTTACGGAATATGGTTAAGGTCCTTATGATTGCCTGGTAGATATCGCTTCAAAGGCCGCCAATTGTACCATAGCTTTATTTCTATTGTGTATTGTATGTGTTTCTTGTATTGGTGTACAATAAAGAATATTTCATTCATTCAATATGCGGTTCCTATTACAAAAATCCTATTTTTCTTGTCAGAGTCTATACCTAGCGTCGGCGCTGATGCGCGCGATGTGGGCGCGCGGCGGCTGCGGCGCCGGGGCTTCGTCGCCCGCACCGGAGCCCCCGCGCCTCGCGCCGCCCGCCTGCAAGCCGCACCACCGCTCCTCCTCCGAGGCGAGCGTCAGCATGGACCAGACTAACTCCGACGATGATCCCGTAAGTATCTTATTTTAATTTTAAAGGATATTGTATTGTATTGTATTGTATTTTGCTTGAAAGTGAAGTGAGAAAGTCGCATAATATGTGAGATGCGAAATAGAAATAACTGCTGCTGTAATATCAACAAAATCACAGTAAAACATGTTGACCAAAAATGATTTTTCGTCTGTCCTTTTGTCTGAAGAAAGAAGGCTGAAGTAATTAAAATGAAAAGGTTGGACATATTTTGAAGACATTTATAACTGTTCAGATTATAATTATATTTTTTTCTCTCCGTTTCAGTGTGAAGAACTGAGTACATCAGGCGAAGAAGCGGGCCCTACGCCGCGTAAGCAAAGCAAACATCAAAGAGAGCTTACTGGTAATTAATTATACACATACACACATATAACTATAGTGCTATTCTATATATTGTACACTCAACACATTTCTAAACTAAACTAAATTGACAACTCTAAATCTAATACAGTCCATTTCCACAGGGAGTGTTATGAAAGGGATAGCAATATATTTGGAGCTGTCAGTTTCGTTTAGAGATAGAATGATGAAACAAAATTGTTATATTTTTAGCTGAGCAAGAGTGGCTACGTGAAGGGGAGGAGCTCACGAAAAAAGAGTGTCCCGCGCTGAAGTCCTGTCAGAAGTAAGTATCTATGTTGTGTTAACATTTACATTTTGCTGATTTGAGTGTTTTAGTTGACACGACACATCTTACACCTAGAAACAACTACCCCTGCCATAGTGGGAGCTTGCAAAAGTCTATTTTGTAAAAGTGTATGTATTTTTTTTGTTTGAAAAATTTGCACATACGTAATGAAATAGATTTTAGGAACAAAAAACGCAGGATTAAATATCAGTTAAAGATTTACGTATGGAATTAACAATCAAAATCTTAACCCTTCTTTGGTTGTCCTGGATGACACTGAACACAACATAATATACACACACACAATAAATTCCATCATATGCTGGTCGCCTTACAAAATTTAACATGACTCCGCTTCATATTCGCCGTAAACGGCAAGATTTGCTGACCCTCCATAAAATACTACATGCCAATATAGACTCCCCCACTTTGCTATCTCAGATTAAATTAAACACAAGGCGATTATGCCGTAGATCAAAAACATTTACACTCGAAGTTTGTAGAAATAATACTTCATATTACAATCCTATCATAAGAATGTGTCGATTGTTTAATGACATTGAAAAATTTGATATTGATATTTTTAACTCTAGGTTGTCTTTATTCATAAATAAATTGTATAAAATAGTTAAGTAGGTATAAATAGTTATGTTCGCTTTACTTATATTAGGTATTCTTAATTGTTTGTTATTTTGTGGTTTTACTTTGTGCGCTTATAGAACCTTATTCATGTAGTGCGACCCTGTAGGATTACAATAAGATTAAAATGTAATTAGTTAAGACTTTAGGTTAGATCAGTATTTACTATTGTAATCTGTTTTGGTTGCCAAATAAATAAAAATAAAAATAAAAATAAAATAAAATAATAATTTCACTTTGTCACTAAATTTTTTGCCAGACTAATGAGATTTAACTTATATATGCTGCACCAAAATGCAATGTTTTGACCGAAACGCTCCAAAATTGATGGCCAAAATTTACACATAGTTCGCCACTGGTAAACAAGCTATAGTATACTATAGCCAAAGAGTACTATACAGAGAGGAAGCTTTATACAAACGGCTCGCGGCGACTTCACCCATACATAGCGCAACGATGTGTGCGTGAGCTCTCACCGACACATTCACCGACACGACGTCTGGGTTCGGTCTGGGTCAGAAAGTAAGGGCTGACGGTTGTGCGTTTAATGAAAATAAATATGTAGATGAACAATTTCGTGATTGAACAAGTTTACTGATTTTTTATTAAAAATAAAACTATTTAGATTTATTTATGCAAATAGTGTTCTGTTTCAACAAAAATGCCGAATACTTGCACAGTTTGCTTGAAAAGATCCAAAGACAATAAGGATGTTTCCTATTTTTCATACCCGAGAGATAAAGAGAAGTACCTTTTTATACGTACCTAGTGTACCTGTACAATAAAACTATGTTAAGGGACCGGCGACCGCCGCTCGCAACTTCTACTCGAACCGCAAATATAAATTTGCCGGTATATTGCTATCCCTATTTGGCTGAAGACACATGATCGCGTGCAAGCGCGATAGCAATATTAGCGTACAGAATTTGTTATACATTTAGTCTTGTTCCGTGAATACCAAAAATGATGAATGAAAAATTGTTGTGTTTTTAACTTCGTGTTGTTATTCTGTAACTTGACAATATAGGCTATGTTCCTGATCAATTAGTACGTGAGATATCGTTGGTTTTAATATAAAACAAATGAGGAGAAAACATGTCCTTTATGTCGCAAAAACATGCAAAACGCAATGTGCTTACATTTAATTTTGGGAAAGTATTTTGGAAAAATAATTATCCAGGGACCTAGATAAATACAAGTTCAATCTTAATAATCGCATAATATGGAGGAAATATGCTCGAATTACTAATTATTTTGGTATTACGTTTGTATGAGCAATTAGCCCTCCGCTGGCGCCTTAACAATAAAAAAATTTAAAAAATACTGATGTTCATTAAAAAAGAAATAATTTCGTTTCTTTATAATATTTTGTCTAAATTAAGTATTTGTTGTTCAATTTCAGGATATAACGGAAATTATACATTATATAACTACATATATAATATTTTTATTATTTCCTTAAATTGTTGACATGCATCAGGTGACAACCCTAGCAGAATAGGTATACATTTTCGACTTTCTTAGGAAGCTTCCCCTCTGATCGGATATATACTCGTGTGCTATAGCTTGTTACTGTAGGTAGTACTAGTAACAAGTTAATTTTCCTTCTAAAGTCTAAGTCGAAAGTATACTTTCGACAAAAGTGAGCAATCCCAGTCTTGACAATAAAATAATATTAAATTGCAAGCTGTGGAAACCTCTAAGTGGGTTTACAATAATGCATATTACTCCTCCTGTTATTGTATTGTAACCTGTTCGATGTCCTAAAATAAATTAATTAAAAAAAACTCCGGTTAGCACGTCGCCTTCAAGTTAAGTTTCGTGACGTGTAGTTGTACTCCTTAGGCGCAACAAGCGCGCGGGCAGCAGCGGCAGCGCCAGCAGCGGCGCGGAGGAGGTGCTGCGGCCGCGTAAGAAGCTCTACAAGAAACGCACCGTGCGCAAACCGCGCAAGCCGCGCCACTTTCGTGAGTGCAACCAGCTTATCTGTGGACCAAACTTACCTATCTGCGTGGTGGTGGCGCCACGGTCTATTAAAAAATCGACATTTTCCGGTCAATACTAAATAATAAAAAAGTTTATACTTTTTTAGCCGTCATCGTTCCTTAGAAATTTAAATAATTGTTAAATTGCATCACGTAGGTAATAATAAATATAATAATATTATGCTGTGAATAGCTAATGATTGCACGCCGTGTTTGGTAGTACAGTTTCCAAAAATATTGTAAGAACTCTTCACGTGTATTTTTGCAATAAAGAAATATCTTATCTTATCTTATCTTAAATAAGATGAAAATTGTTATAGTGTACAGAAATAAATAAATTTCATTTCATTTAAATACAGAGTAAGAGCCAGTCCACACGGCGCGTTGCGTCGTCGCAACGCAAATATTTTGACGCATAGCCGGCCACACAGGTGCGCCATCGCAGCGTTACTACAACGCAGTCGTAACGTTCCGTCGTCGTAGCGGCGACGCACAGTTGCGGCCAGCATTTTAAAAACGAAATGAGCTTGCGTGTGTCCTACCTATCAACGCACAAACAACTGAGCGCTGCCGTTCCGGCGTCGCAATGAGTACCCCCCCGCCCGCTTCGTCTCCGGGGCTGTAGTTCAGTCGTGTGTACGTTGCGTCGACGCAGCGCACCGTACACTATGATTATTAGTATGGAAAACGACGCAGCGACAGCGCTACATCGACGCAACGCTGACGCAAAGCGCCGTGTGGACCGGACCGGCTCTTAATTCTGTTAGTTCTGAATTTCGCCACGCGCACCGTTAAATCTTTCGGACCGTGTCCTAAGTCAGCTACAAAAGCGACTGCGGACCGTGATACGACGCGATAGTATTAAACAATAGCTGACCATTCACGTCGCGTAGATAAAGTAAAGCTTGTCATTTTCTAGTCACAACTAGACAACGAGTCGGAGTCTATTCACGAATCTACATGAAATTAAATGAAATGATTTATTTCATGTAGGACAACTTGTGCCATTTATGATATTATGTCGTAAGAATTTACCACACTTATCTATAATCATGTGATGATGATGATGATGTCCTCCTTGGCGTATCCGCCAACGGTGACATCTTGGCTTTGTTTACTTCCTGGAGTGTGCGCGGATTTGGCTAGCATAGCCAAACTTGGTCTCAGACAAAAATATAAAACAGATATCAAACAGATATAATCATGTACTACGCACTAGACGGGTCGTTCCTAACAAATATTTTTGCAGGCTGCAACTTATTTTTGCTTATAACTTGATGCTTGACCGTGTGGTTCGCCCAAAACACAATTTACGCTAACGCACAAGCGACGCTAAACTTGTCACAACCTGCTACGAGACCACGGGTCGGATATTCGGCCATCCGGCTTCGTAGCTAGCCGGATATCCGGTATCCGGCGAAACAACTATCCGTTTCATCTCTAAAAACTGTGCTAACGTTTTGACCAATAGCGGCGCAGCTGAAAACTGCAGAGCTGGCGGAGTCAGTGTCGGAGGTCGAGGAAGAGTCATCAGGCAGCGACACCGCGCACTGTCAACTCCTGTGTGAAAATGTTGATGCCAGGTAAAATATACTAAGTTGTAATCAATTCTTAAAATACATGTAAAAAATAGCTGAACCGGCAGGATTTGTAGCTGCGTCAGCTATCTCTTTTAGCTAAGCGAGCTAACTTGGACACAGTATTCTGTCCAAAATAGCTCGCGTAGGTTTTTTAGCCCGATCTTTACTCTCGCGCGACTCGCAGCAAATGAATCGCAAATCGAACTTCAGACTATATTTTGTCCCTAGAAGATTAATGGAACTTCGTCTGATGGAAAATTACAAGCGGCGCGAGGAAGAGGAAGGCAGCGCGTCTTCGGCGCTGTCGGCTCACTCGCACCGGCACATACCTGACTTGGACGAGGACGATTCCGCCTGTGAGGAAGAACTAGCTCGCCTCGCTGCGCAGGTAACATTGTAATATTATATCCCCAATAACTATATAAGGCTTTGTCCTGAGTGACTGACAGACAACGTACAGCCCAAACGGCTGAAATTAGAAATTTTGAGATAATATTCCTTGAGCACCATAGAGGTGTACTGAGGAATTTTCGAAATTCCACCCCCAAGGAGGTTGAATAGGCGGTCCAAGAATCCTTGGTATTTGTGCCTTCGGTGAAAAATGAAGAATTTTATGTTATTCACAATTTTATGTAATTTGTTTTTTAAGAACCTCGTCCACGCGGACGTAGTCGCGAGCAAACGCTAGTCGTAATATAAGACGATACATTGGACTCTAACTATTTTATATAACACCTTGTAAACACGTTTCAGCAAATATATAAATTGGAATTTATATTGAAACTTCGTCCGCGTGAATTAATGTGATAACCTACTTTGGAAGTACGCTAAAACACGCGCGGGTGCACGCTCGCGAGTCTGTACTGAAACATAGTATGAGCTGCTGCTCATACTACTAGCGCTGAAAAGCGCGGGTGCGTGCGACGGGTTTTCACATACTATTTTACAAATCACGTCCGGAGTTGACACACGCTCTGTGCCCCCGCGCGAGTTCCACTATTCGTTGCGTGACGTGTGCGGTGATGCGCAGGCGCAGTGCCTGACGGAGTACGGCGCGGTGGGCGCGGGCGCGGGCGGCGGGCTGGCGGCGAGGCCGCCGTCGCCCGCGCCCGCGCCGCTGCCCTTCAGCGTGGACGACGTGTGCCGGCCCGGGAACACGCTGCTGTGGGACCTGCTGCAGGACGGCGCCATTGTGAGTCGTATGACCGTCTCCTTACTACTTGCGGCCTTGTCTAACACCTGACGGAGTACGGCGCGGTGGGCGCGGGCGCGGGCAGCGGGCTGGCGGCGAGGCCGCCGTCGCCCGCGCCCGCGCCGCTGCCCTTCAGCGTGCACTCTCTATTCCCTCACTCTCATAGCCTGATCTTAATTATTGATCTTAAATCCCACATGACTTAAAAAGACTTGACTTCCCACTATGCTCCTACTCTTATTCATGTCTTCATTTAAATTTAAGAACCAATCTCAATCCTTGGTTAACAGAAAGAATTTCATTTCTTGGTTTTTTGTTTTTGCTTAAAATAAAAACAGGTATTGTTAATATACCCTATTGTCTACTGTCTATAAATTGTCTATATCTATATTTCGCCATTTTTCTTTATTACAGGAGCAACTAGGAGAAGGTTTAGCCTTAGAAGCTGAAAAAGCACTGTGTGCTCTATTATGTTTTAGTACAGACAAATTCATTAGGATAAAATTCATTGAAGGTTGTCTGGACAATCTCGCAAATCACAGGTTGGTAACATCTATTTTTTTTATTATTTGTCAGACTGTCAATAAAAAGTTTTTTATCGCTCTGAGTTGTATCATTACCTTTTTTTAAAAGTTAAATGTCGATTGATAAACTAAATTGTTTTATTTATTTTGTCTTTAACTAAACTTTATTTATCCATCAGATCGGTAGCAGTATCACTTCGATTGTTGCCGAAATTATTCTCGTCATTTCAACAACTACGCGGCATGGATATGCATCAGGTACAGTATTAGAACTTATGTAAAATCCTGTTCTTTTCACTTGAGTTTTCTCAGTCAGATATTTGAACTGCAATAGTTTCGTAATCAGTCAGTAGATATACAAATTAAAAATTAAGTTTCTCAAGTTAACAGCATTTTTCGCTATGCCCTTAATTAGACCAAAAATCAGTCAAATAACAAGTTAAGTAATAATTAAAATATAAAAGGTATTTCAATAGTTTGCTTTAGTTAAAGTTTTTATATTAATTATTACTAAAAGGAAACTCTGTTTAGCTCTGCACTAGACTTTTATTAATTATTCTCACAATGGACACGTTCGCCACTGTCCATTATCCGTCATAAATAACCCTAACTATAGAGGTAATAACGCCTCGTACGCCTACCTACCTATTAGCTTTTAATTTTCGTCTAACAATATGCTATAGAAGTAATATCCTCCTTCAGGTGGTAATGTGGGCCGAACGCGAGCGGGGTATGATGAGGCTATTCCTTGAAGATTTACGGTATTACGTGCAAAACCGCGCTGTCAATACTTCCAACCAAAACACTCCGGGCGGCACAACGGACGCACAACATTATGCGCATATAACCGAACTCACCGTGCGGCTGCATTTCCTTACTGCTATCTTCTCGCCTGTGGGATCGCCACATCATTTCAGGTAAAAAATGGGGCAGTACAAGGTAGACCATCGTCGCCAACATTATTCCTACTTCATATAAGTGCCCTCGTGGCTATTGCTCGTGGTATTGATAACTAGGAGATGGAATCCGCGGTTGTTATCAGTGATTAAGGTCCTATCTATATTATAATTACACACCCTATCGTGTATTTACAACACAGATAATAAGAATGTAATATATACATAACTATAATACAGAATATCCTATATAGTCCTTGAAGACCCAGTGAAGATCCGTACGACGGCACTTCCGAACTGTCTTCTTCTAATGTTTGATCTTCGCACCATTAAAAGTTATAATAGTCCTTAATAAGGAGGATCAATACCACCATCTTTGTTCCTACTTTATATTAGTGACAGTGTTCCGAATGCTTATCTCATGAAAACAATTACATTGTCTTTTATGGCACAGGTTAACAGTGGAACAAGTGGAGGAGCTATGGCAGTGCCTAGTAGCGCGGGGGTCAAGCGAGTGCGCAGATTGTCTGTACTCGTGGCTTCTATCTCATACCAAGTCACCAGATCAGCACGCGTTGGGACTGGACGCCTTGCGGTTTCTTTACGTTGAGAAGATGCCCACGCTTGATCCAGAGGTTAGTAAAGCTTTTCCCAGATTTGGATATTTGGGCTCTTCTCAGTTTTTCGAAATGATTTGTAAAACATAAAGGTTTAAGAAGCCGGCGATCGCCGCTCGCAATTTCTATTCAACCCGCAAATATAAATTTGCCGGTATATTGCTATCTCTATTTGGCTGATGACACATGATCGCGTGCAAGCGCGATAGCAATATGAGCGTACAGAATTTGTTATACATTTAGTCTTGTTCCTTAAATACTAAAAATGATGAATGAAAACTTGTGTTTTTAACTTCGTGTTGTTATTCTGTAACTTGACAATATAGGCTATGATCCTGATCAATTAGTACGTAAGATATCATCCATCCATCTTGTCAACCTGTCCATCTTGTCGTAAAAATATGCAAAACGCAATTCACTTACATTTCATTTTAGGAAACAAAGAGAAAGTTCAGGTTTTAATATCACTTGACAATTACCAATTAATCGTACCTTTTTTTTTAACCACTACAAGTTAGCCCTTGACTGCAATCTCACTCAGTGATGATGCAGTCTAAGATGGTAGCGGGCTAACCTGTTAGGGGTATGCCTATACCCCTAACAGGTTTCGGCGGCATCGTAACAGAACACTAAATCGCATGGTGGTATGTCTTTGCTGGTAGGATGGTTACTCTAGTCACGGCTACATCAAACTACATTAATTGTCTCGGTTATTTTTCAGACGATAAGCATAATGGGGCTAAGCCTGTACCAGCAGCTGTGTAACCTGGCGCGTATGGCGTTGGGGGCCGGGGATTCTCGCGACGCGGCGCATCCGCACACGCTAGCTATGGACCATTTGTGGAAGATCGCTCTAAGAGCCAATAGCACGGGTATGTTTAAGGCCACGATTACACTAGTAAGTTTTTACGTGAGTAGAGCACGTAAGTAACTTACTTAACTGACATTTGCATCCAATACGTGACTTACATGAGTCAAACTTACAAGTGTAATCGTATAGCCTTAGGTTATAGATGTATGCTTATTGCTTAATGCCATGTTCCCTCTTGGTTGATCCTTGAACTCTTCGTAGTGTGACGTCACACGCTGGAGCGTCGCGTGAAACAGAAACATCCTTGCAAGCGATACTTTAAAGTATCATAACTATCTAATTTGTTGAGATATTTTAATGATTATTTCATAGTTTTGTTACATTTTACTTAAATTTTCATAATTAATTCATTTTTCACTAAACGACTTCCAACTGTGTGAATGTAGGCTAGTTTGTTTTAAGTTTAGGTTAGTTGCGAGCCAAAAGTCCAAAGAAAAAAAAAAAAATATGGACCGGCACGTTGTGATGTTATTACGTGTAAAAAGCAATTGTGTCAGCAAAAAAAGGTTGCTACTGTTAGATTGGAAGTTAAATACAATTTATGTATGGTATCCCAGCTATGGTTTTGTAGAGTGGCAACACTTATCTGGGAACTCTATGATCATCATGTAAGATGATATAACGCGAGTGACGTGTGTCTGTGTAAATAATTGCTAATTAAAGTATTAAAATGGATAAACCGTGTTTGGATTTAATACTACATAATGAATAGTAGCAGGAAATGACTGGAAAAAAAAAACTGTGTGAATGTGTTCCTGAGATTCCTAGAGGTGTAAGGATATGTACTTTAAATTATAGTAAATTCAATCCAATAAAAAACAAAGCAATGAAAGATGTCGTGAAACATATGGAATTATTTGAATGACATATTATTTTGTCTACAGATGTCTCTATGGGTGCAATCCAATACCTGAATAGCTACTACATGGGCCAACAACTACAGCAAGAGGACGACTTCGTGTCCAAGTGCATGTTCCATCTCTCTTCAGCAGCTGAAAGACTCATATCGAAAGACAAGGACGGCCAAGGGACGTCTACGTCACCTAGTGTGTCTGTGGAAGAGAAGGAAAAGGAGAAGACTGTGGACAAACAAAATATTTATGAGCATATGACTGAGGAGGCCGCTTTACAGTGCATACAAAGGGCGTTGTTGCTTTTGAAAACGCATTTGGACACGTTTAAACGGAGGTAGGACATAGTCAAATAAATATTATAAATGCGAAAGTTTGGATGGATGTATGGATGTATGGATCCGTATGGATGTATGGATGTTTGTTACACAATCACGCTCCAACGGCGGAATGGATCTGGATGAAATTTGGCACAGAGATAGATTATAGTCTGGAATAGCACATAGGCTACTTTTTATCCCGGAAAATTAAAGAGTTCCCGCGGGAACCGAAAAACCTCAATCCACGCGGACGAAGTCGCGGGCATCAGCTAGTTCTCTATAATTTTGTGCTAGTTTAAGACGAGGTGTCCGTAATTTTATTGTCAACTAGCTGATGCCCGCGACTTCGTCCGCGTGATTTAAGTTTTTTTGATTCCCGCGGGAACTCCTTAATTTTCTAGGATAAAAAGTAGCCTATGTCACTCTCCAGGTCCTCAACTATACCCATGCCAAAAATCACGTCGATTCGTTGCTCCGTTGCGGCGCGATTGAAAGACAAACCAACAAACAAAAACACTTTCGCATTTATAATATTAGTATGATGACTTGGTTTGGCCTTGTTTGTCAAAAGTATACTTTTCTTCTGCAATCATAGAAAATGTTAAAATGTGCGAGAGAGATAGAAACTTAGGTTAGCCCGCCGCGATCATAATTTTAGGACTCTACGTCAACAGGCACCCCTCCCGCACCGCATAGCTACTTCAGAAAGCGTCTCTTTGAAGCCGACCGCATATTATTATTCGAAACTAGATGATGCCCGCGACTTCGTCCGCGTTGATTAAAGTTGTTTGATTCCCGCGGGAACTCTTTAATTTTCCGGGATAAAAAGTAGGCTATGTCCTTCCCCGGGACCAAATTTCATCAAAATCGGTTGAACAGATGAGCCGTGAAAGCGTAGCAGACAGACGGACAGACAGACAGACACACTTTCGCATTTATAATATTAGTATGGACTATGGAAGTATGGATAGTATGGACTCTGATCTAACTGATGCCCGCGACTTCGGCCGTGTGATTGGGATGTGATGGTATTCATGTTTTTTTTAATTCTGTAAGAACTCTTTAATTTTTCAAGATAACTAATTATGTTAAAATCGGATGGTTCGGTCTAATGTCTGTCTGTCGACTGTCAGCATTTTTTGTTTGTCTAAAAACTCTGTGAACGTTTCAAACTTTTTATTTTATTAATTTTATTTTTATTTTAAACTGAAATCCAATTTGGCAAAATTCTGACAGTCTGAGTAGTGTCTTCCGACGCGCGTCACGGAAGTTCTCTGCCGGAAAATTTCTGATAATCTGACTATAGGCCTATGTTTGACGTATTTGTCTGATGGATTTATCGTCAACAGATACGCATACCACTTACGTCGGTGGGCGTTAGCGGAGTCCGGCGCGTGGGAAGGCAGCGCGAGCGGCGCCGGCAGTGTGCGCGTGACCTTACAGCCGGCCGGCGCCGGGCCGCGCGCCTCGCTCGCGCTCCACCAGTCTGACCTGGTGGCACACTTACGCGCGCACGTGCACGTCTGGTGGGAGAGACAGGTTAGTGAACTGTGACGTCATACATGGCCTTGTTTTTTACAGAACCTTTGGATTTTTTAAAAGTTCTCCACCACTTCACCATTAACGTCCCACTGCTGGGCCTGTGCCTCCACTCTCATAGGATAGAGGGAATTAGAGCTTAGACCCACCACGCTGCTCTAATGCGGGTTGTCGGTTAAAAGTCCGTCACTCAGTTCTAATTGAAACACTTAGGTGTCAAAATAAAATGGACCCAACCACCCTTGATTTGAAGTTGCAAATTCAGTACCAACGATTTCGTAACGTATCCGAACGAATGCTCTCCGTTTTTGTAACTTGAGCTCTTAAACAAGTTGTATAAGGTTTATTTTATTTTAATGTCAAAGTGTTTCGTCACTGGAATATGCTCATCGTCGTTATGAATAAAAATCTTGTGATAAGGGTTGTAATTAGTAGTAATACAGTATGTGTACAGTAGTACAGTAATGAGTGGTTAAACACCTCCATAGCGTGATCGAGCTCAGTGCAGCGGTTTATTCCTTACTAGCTGATGCCCGCGACTTCGTCCGCGTGGAATAAGTTTTTTTTTAATTCCCACGGGAACTCCTCAATTTTCCGGGATAAAAAGTAGCCTATGTCACTCTCCAGGTCCTCAACTATACCCATGTAAAAATCGCGTCAATCCGTTGCTCCGTTGCAGCGTGATTGAAGGACAAACCAACAAACAAACACACTTTCGCATTTATAATATTAGTATGATTCAGCAATGTTTTACCCTGCAATGATTTTGCTATACCGCTACCCACGACAAAATGATTAGTTTTGATCAGCTAGGAATCAGAAGGAAGTAAAATTGCAAATTGTTCTTGTCCATAGATCCAAGGTGAAGATGGCGTCACGGCTTTGTCGACCGATGGCCCACTGAGGATGATCACTCAGGGCCAAGAGCTGACTATTGACTACGACGAGAGGACGCTATACGATATGGGGTTTAAGGATAACCAGGTACCTGATAAAAAGCCATTTTTAAAGGGGTTGTTTCAAATTTATATGGAGCCTGGGCCAGGTATTTGTACGGTATTTCAAAATGTTCGGGGTCATAAAATAGTAACATTTTTTTCTTTATTTCTTACTAAAAAGTTCAATTTACGAGGTACAATGCGAAATTATTTTGCAAAATAAAAGCGCAACAACATGCGTCCATTTTGACATTGACGTATATTTCACGTGTCATGATGACATTTGACATAAAATTACCTGGGAAATGTGAATTAACCATAAAATATCCAACAGCAGTCAGATTGATGGATGGATGCGCTGCGAGAGTTGCTATTCTACAAACGTACCTAATTAAACATTTTATTTTTGTACCTCTTATTCACTGTAAAACTGCCAAAAAGCATATTTTATTTTGTTTTCTATGATTTTATACTATTTTTTGGAATACTGTACAAGTACCTGGCCCAAGATGAAACACCCCCTTTACTAGCTACCAATATACCATGACTGTTTTTTTTTGCATGAAGCAAAACTACCTTGATTCGAAACATTTGAGAAAAGTCGGAGAGCAGCGATAGGGCTGACTTTGCTGAAATCTACAAGACTGTGTGAAATAAAGTTAAAAGACGCCAAACAGAGATATTTTTTTCAGCTCCAGGGGTCCAACGCCACCACAAGGCTTGTTATTGTAAAATCTCAACTTTTGTATCACACAGTTGGTATTCGTATCCGTGGGCGTGGGCAGCCGCGGCGCGTGGGCAGAATGGCCGTCGGCACAACCGGCGCCGGCCCGCGCCCGCCTGCCCACATATTTGCTCCTCGACCCCACGTACTTTCACCACTTGTTCACGCTCATGCAAGCCTTGGGACAGATGAAGGAGCCTGGCACTGGGGTATGTAAACCTTTCAGAGTAAAATGTACTTTGACACCTTAGTCCTAAGGTTATAGATCGTCTACATTTCCTGCCAGGGCTGTCGGAAGCGAAAACATTGTAAAATAAAATCTGTTGTACTGAATAAACTAATATAAGTCCATTAATTTTAGATCCATTTTAAATTGACGTCGTTGTGTTTCGATCTATATCGAGAAGTTTAGTTATCCCTACTCCCTATAGTTGGCGTTCTACCAATCTACTAGTAGAAAATAAGTTTTAAGTGACGGTTTTTTTGACAGTTACACTTTGTCCCACAGACAACTTGGTGGGGCAAAGTCAAAAAACCCTTCGAATTGGGTGCTTGTATCGCCCGTACTTTGTAAGTGTTTCCTACCGAACATTGAAAATGAGCTCTAAAACTTCCTTTCCAGGAACCGGTGGCGCACACAAAAGCGCAACTTCTATCCCGTCGAGTATGGGACATCCTTCAAGCCGTCCCATTAAACCCGACTCTATTAGAAGCCTTCCAAAACCCCTCGGAAAACAAACTGCCAGAGTTACTTGACCCGAACAGTCCACAGAAACTGATGTATTCCCTACACATAATAGATAAACTTAGTTCCAACAATGGGCCCAATGCGAAGGAAGCTGGAGCTTTGGATAAGACTGAAGAAAAACTCGATGTTGAGAATTGGAACGAGCTGTTCATTAAGAAAGGAGGGCTGAGGTTGCTTTATGATATCATGGTGTCAGGTTGGTATAAATTGATTTATTTATAGGCCTTAAAAAACTTTACAGTGTCTGAAAACAGCCTTCGATTGTTGTGATTGTGTAATTTCAGCAATCAAATCAAAAGGGTTTTATTTAAATAATCTGTTACAAGCGCTTTGGAATCATCAAGTGAAACCCTCTGGTCCGAAATGCCATTCCTACCAGGAAGAACTAACAAAAAACTTGGTGGCCGTTTTTTTAAAAATTACTATATTGAATACTAGACAATGGCGTAAAAATAAAATTCGGGTGTTTTACATAAAGGACTTCCGGATTTGATGCTTACCCTCGACAGCTAATCTCCGAATTTGCAATCTTTTGGCATATCTTATCCTATAAGTATTTGATTTTTTGTTTGTATTGTGCTCTGAGTATAGTTGAGGATCTGGAGAGTGACTTTATACTTTTTATCCTGGAAAAACAATTTTAAGAATTTAAACACACGCGGATATACAAAAATCATTTAGTTTAATTTGAATTCGTTGACCTTTTAGCTAATTCCCTTCCCTTCCTATGAATTTTCTTGGCGGTTTTTCGTTTTATCTAAGTATATTTATTATTCAACAGGTGTGTTACAACGAAGTGACGACAGCGAATGGCGACAGGATTGTTTGGCTCTGCTCTTGCAACTGCTGTGTCGGATCGGAACGTTACCGTCGGGTGACACCGGACAGACACCGAAACTACATCCTGTATGTTGTGTTTGACTTATTTAGTTTTGAAATTATGTATAATCAAATAAGCACATTACAAATGCATTATTTTTAAGTTTTTGAACTTTTCTTGTTCCTAAGGGGGTTTTGTGGTTTTAGGCCCTACTATCGTTAATGAACGTGGAGGAAACGACAGAGAGGCTAATATCAATACTGTGTGAAGCAGCTACTATGAAAGAACCCACTACATATAAGACTGGTTTTTGGGGACGAGCGCAGGTAAGGACGATCCACTGTACGGATAATAAATACTTTCTGTGTGATAGTAGCCACCCTTTAAGGAGATACAGTTCGCGCGCGCGGTCCGAGGAATCTTAAGGAATGTTGACGTAATGAACACATCTTTAGTATCTGTGCGCGTGCATTGAATTAATTATGAAATAATAATTCTATGGGGATATTAAGTGCAATAAGGAAGAAAAAACAAATTGTATCATAAAATTTTATTATAATGAACTATACAAAATGAACGTAAAATCTAACTAATCTGTCGCAATCAGAATAATCAGTACTCTAAGGAATTTAAAAATTAAACAGCTATTTGCACAGACAAAGAAACTTTTAAGTATTGTACTATTTATAGTACAATATAACCCTGCTATTGCAAAATTAAAAACAGGACTCGATAAAGCGTTCTTTCGCGTCACGGTCGGCACTAGTATGGGAGTGTGCGGGGTATGAAGCGACGGTCGGGCGCTGGGCGCACCCGCCCGCTACCTCAGCCCCCGATTCCTCAGAGCTGGCGCGCGGACTATACATATTATTATGTTCTTTCCTACCAGTCCTACAGGGCGTCCTACGGCATTGCTGCTTAGAACAACGCTGCGAGATGACAGCGTCGTGACTGAGGAAACTCGATACAAAATTCTTTCACTCTGAGGCTACGAATACTCGTCTTGTAAGTTTTACTCACGCAGGTCTCTTAAGTGAGTTACTTACGAAATGTAAAGTCTTGTAAGTCGCGAATCGTATGCGAATGTTAGTTTAGTAAGTTACGTTCGCTACTTACGTAAAAACTTGCAAGTGTATTCGGGGCCTAATGTTATATTAGTATGCAGTTTCCTACCTCTATATCTCTTTCAACGTCTGGGCTACTGTTCCTCTTACAACTGTCACGATACCCGGGTCTGTCATTTGTATTTGTATGGGCGTCGATCCACTGTAGGGATAATAGATACTAAGTGTGAGATCATATACCGAACTTTGACTTTGCTTAGACTTAAGACATGGTTAAAACGAGACAGATTTATGTAACTCACATAAGTCCATCTCGTTTTAACTCTAAGTAAAGTCTGAGCCAAGTCAAAGTACGCTCTATAGATCTCAGCATAAGGAGTCCACAAGATGTGTTACGTTGCTAAGCTGTGTGTCGAACCCACAATAGGAGCGCTTAATCTTACATCTAGCGATCTAAGAAAATCAAGCGCTACTGGTTTGTTTGGCACACATCCGTAGCTTAGCAACGTAGCATCTCTCTGGTGGAAAGGCACCCTTACGCTGTGATTTTAGTATGGATGTGTTTGGGAGCAGGTGATAATATGGCTCGGCCGTAACAATAGGAAGATTTTCCTCCGAGCGCGGGGACCGCTGGTCCAACCAATGATCTTTGGAAGTCGTATATATGGCGTAGTTCAGAGAAAACTTTGTAATCTATTGACTTATGTGCGGACTGCGAAGACCGCCACAGGTGTAGACAAGGGACATTGTTATAGGTGGTGCAGCACGCAATGCGGTTGTGCGTGGTGTGGGCGCGCGGCGGCGGGGACCCGGTCTCGCTCGCGTGGTCGCTGAGGCGCGCCGCACCGCGTTTGCTCCTCGACGACGCGGATCCCGCGGTAAGATAATGTGCCCACCACCACCACTACAACCCATTAACGTCCCACTGCTGCGCACAGGCCTCCACTCTCATAGGAGAGAGTGAATTAGAGCTTGGACCCACCGCGCGGCTCCAATGCGAGTTGGCGGGCTTTGACGACTATTATCATGTTAGTGAAAGTAACCGGGACCGACGGCTTAACATGCTCTCCGGGGCACGGGGGTAAGACATCGTGTGGGGTATATTATTAGAAATAGTAGTAAAAACGAGGACTTTAAAAGGAAAGAGTTTAATTAGACTATTTTAATACAGAGACTCGACAGGGCATGGACCAGGAACAATAATAACAGTGACATTAACTGACATTGACGTTTGACATAACAACTGCCACAGACTGTATACTCATAACAGTTGTATTGCAGAAGCGTTCCACCACTATTGTTGTTTTTGTCACTGTTTTCGGCGCGGTGTAGGACAGGAATCCTCTTGGAATAAAAATATTATAATAAATCCATTGGTATAGGTACGCCGTGAAGCCGGAAGCGCGCTATACAGGTTGTGTGCGGGCGGCGAACCGGCCGTACTGGCGCCGTTGTTACAACTGCTGCTGGAACATTTACCTCGCGCGGCTGACATGAGGCCGCATCCTCAGCACCATCATGAGGTAAGCCTTAAAGCTGAAGCGTTTTAGCACTTTACCGCAGGTCTTAAGGCAAGTTTTATTTAATTTAATAGGAAGCCAACGGTAATATGTACAATGATCTTTTGTCTTATTCAATTACAACTTAGATAAATAATCTTATGACTACCATTGATACCATACTTACAGGCTAACTCAACATGCATAATAAAGTTAAAAGTAGGTCCAAAAAAAATTTTTAAATAGAAAAAATAAAGTTTAAAAAAAGAGTTTTCACATTCCAACCCTAAGTTATCGAGTTTCCACCTCCACATTATCGAATTTCCATCTATACGCACGAAATATTTAGAGATGTGTTCTAAACAATTAAAATCCCTGGTGTCTTCAAAATAAGAGTGGTTAGGCTAGAAGTTCTAAGCAAACGTGTCCCATCTTAGGGGACATCATAAGTTTCCACAGAAGAAAGAAGAAAGCGTTTTCTCGATACATGATGTATAGAGGAAATATTTATATTTCTTAGGACAACCAAGAAATTGATACATTAAAAAATACTTAAAAACTAAATACAGGTTACACAAATTGTATAATGTACAATCTTTAACAGGTGTCACATCATGCACTAATTATATTGATGGTATTGAAAGGATCGCAGCTAAAATTGACATATCCGGATGATCTTGAAATCCTATGATGCCAGAATCGCAATACAGTATTGATAGTGTATTAATAAACAAAATAGGGAACAGGTTCTTAAGTATCGGATACTTGAGAACATATGTCCTTAGCTGATGTCGGTTTATGAATACGGGCCAAAGTCGACGCGATCAAGTTCTCAAGTTAAAGCCGTCAGTAGTTCTCTCAGGTGGTGCATCACCACACGGAGGAAGGCAAGGAGCCGTACGGGCCGGCGTGCAGAGACTACTTCTGGCTGGTCTGTAGGCTGATAGACGGGCTACCGGAGGATTTTTTTAAAGGTACGTATGTAACACCGTGACACATTTTTCACTACAACCGCCCCCATTGCCTGATAAAAGCTGCTCTGTCCACTATTAAACATTTTTCTGCCTATTCTTATAATCTTTTGTACGAGTATATAAATAATTTTCTTTAATGTGTGCTTGTTCATTAATAATTATATATAGATAATAAAGTGATTTGGGCAAATAGAAAGTTATAAATACTGCTACTACTAAAAATTCCTTAGTACTTTAAATTTATAGGTTTTACTGTGTAATTCAAACTATCGACCCTACCAGAAATATGGATCATGATTTTTCCATTATTTACCAGATTATACGTAATACGTATGTCTGTATTTCGCTGGTGTCTATTTTATTGTTCAAAAATTGTATCTAAACTGAAATGACAGGTCTAAAAGCTCTAATCTTTTTCACAATATCGCTAATGGATAAAGATGCGAGCTATATTAGACTTTTCTATATAGTAAGTACAGTTTATGAATACAACAAAAAAACTTACCAAAGGCTACGTATGAGAATATGTTCTTTATGCTGTAGAAGGCGCAGTATCAGAGGACATTGGTGCGCCAGATCTCAATGAACTCTGTGAGCAGATCCGATGTTCGCTGGAGAAGCGTGAAATCATAGAGAAACGTTCTGAGCCTTGCACTCCCGACGACGGACTATACGGCCAGTTGAGTTTGTTGACGCATTTGCTCAAACACCCGCTGAGGTTCAAGATCTCTGAACAGGGCACTAGGACTTTAGAAATGGTGAGTCGTTTGTTTTGATAAGTTATTTTCTCAGTAGACGATGCCCACGACTTCGATCGCGTGAATATGTACTTGATTCCGGTGGGGACTCTTGAATATACTGATACTTGATAAAAAGAAGTGTATGCCCTGTCCCAGGAAGGAATCTCTTTACCAAACATTGAAATCTGTTTCAAAGAAGGGTCGTGAAAGCACAGCAGACACTGTCGCTTTTATAATTGATGCATGCCTTTACTCATGCATGCATGCTCTAAATAAATTGGTATTCCGCTCCAACTTTATGTAAAACATTAGGCGATCTTCTTTTCAAAAGAAATTGGATCATGTGATCGATAAAAAATAGAAAATTATAAATAATTGAAACGAATGAAAAGTATTTTAATCAAACTACTTTTAACTGAAAGACGCTTTGACAAAACAATTAATTAACAATTTTCACAATTATCTGTATAAGATAGATGATTTATGATTTTGTATTATGTTATGTCAATTTAGACAAATGATATGCTAACAACAGAATAAGTTTTAACGGATTTTATTGAAAACGTCCCAATTTACCAGGTATTCGAATTTCTTTTCGATGTGCCAAATCCATCGCACCGCAACCTGCCCAAGTGCAAATCGCAGAAGTCTCGCGCTGCTGCATACGATCTATTGGTGGAACTGGTGAGGGGGGCACCTGATAACTACATGGTGTTACACCATAAACTGATGGAGCACCATAAACCTGGTGAGTAATAGCTAAAAACATTAAATAACACCTCCATATTATATCGGAGCGTAATGTATTTTTTCCCCTACTTGTTTGGAAATTGCTTCATTATTATAAAAACAATCCGTACATTGGCTGTTTTCGGATCGCTAATTTACTCGAATAAGCCCAAAATCAGAAAGAGTGGAAGAAGAAGGGGGATGCCTTTGCCCAGCAGTGGGATGATATATTACTCATCGTAATAATAAAAAAAAAACGTAATAATAGAATACCAAGTACAAGCTTATATAAATAAATAAATACTCGAATAGGAAATCAGAACATTTCCGTACAACACAAGGTTTTAACGTGAGTTAAGGAGAGCCAACGCAATCTATCGGCAATCTAGAAAAGCTTTCTTAGCAAATTCTGTTTATTGTTTCCTCGCAAATTAGAGAAAAATACTGCAAAAGTCTCGCCCAAAATAGCAACTCACGGCCTCGTTTACTTAAAAAAGCTTCGGCTGGCGCCTCCTCCTTTTAAAATCATTCTCGGCTCGGCTCGTCCTTCAAATATTACTCTGCCGTGATTGCTTTATTTCCAGCCTAGACAGTAAAGTACTAGTAAGACTCAAAGCCATTACTACTGAAGACTGTTCGTACTACTCTCGGTGCTAAAGCTATATCAGCTTGTTTGATTGTAGGACCCCAATCATCCTACCCATGGGATTACTGGCCAGCGGAGGAGTCAAGATCGGAATGCGGATACGTAGGGCTGACGAACTTGGGAGCGACTTGTTATATGGCGTCCTGTATGCAGCATCTGTATATGATGCCGGCGGCCAGGGCGGCGGTGCTGAGCGCTGACCCCGCGGCTAGCAGGCACGGGACTACTTTACACGAGATGCAGAGGATGTTCGCTTATCTTATGGTAAGTCTATTTCTACTTCTAGATTTAAATATATAGGAGGTTCTTTGATTTCAGTAACCTTATGCTTTGTGGAAACGTTATCTAGCATTGGGACGATTCCCCATAATTCTTCAAAATTGATTGTTGTAATAGATGTTATAGAATATTTTTAGACCTACGAGTACAATAAGATGAAAACACTATCTTACTATATAAAAGTTTTAAGTATATTTTATACTTATGTTTTTGGAATAAATTCTACGTCTATCTTGATTTTTTCCTTCGCTTCCAGTCTTATTGTGCTAAAACGAACACGTTTTATTTTGCTAAATCGTATACTATTTAATGGTTATGGGCCCAGATATGATGAAGGATCACTTCCGTACATTTGGTTAGGGAGCCAGCTTCTATGAAGACTTATTCTATTTAAAGTATTACTTAACTTGTATGCAAGTGATTGCAAACTAAAAATCGATGCATTATTCCTTAGGAAAGTGAAAGAAAAGCTTACAATCCGCGTAGTTTCTGCAAAGTGTACCAAATGGACCACCAACCGCTCAACACGGGCGAACAGAAGGACATGGCTGAATTCTTCATCGACCTCGTGTCCAAGCTCGAAGAGATGACGCCGGAGTTGAAGAAACTTGTTAAGACGCTCTTCTGTGGCGTCCTCAGCAATAATGTCGTGTCTTTGGTGAGTTTGTTAAAAACTTAAACTATGTTTATATGAAAAAACTTAAACTATATTGAAAAAACTAAATTTAAATCATTAAAACATCTAGTATCTAGATTCTACTAAGATTAACTGCAGAATAAGTGTGAAAGTTCTTGCAGTAATTTTTCAACTCTTTGGAAGAGGTCTGAATCATCGAAAATTCTTGCCACAATCTTTTAGCTTTTTAAAAGGTATCTGTGACAATCCAAAATAAAATTTTGCTCTTTAGGAAAGTCCAAATCTGCGATAAATGCTTAACGCAATTTGTGCCGCATGTCTTTGAGAGACTCGGTAATCTGTGCAAAGACCTGCAATTTCGTGCCGGTTTTGGAGAAGTCTCAATATACGGGAATTGCTGCTGTATTTTAAACTCTATTTTTATCTTCTACAAGTTAACCCTTCACTGCGATCTAGCATGGTGGTCAGTGATGATATAGAAGATGGTATCGGGCTAACCTGTTAGGGGTAGGATGACAGTTTTATTAATTAATCCTCTGAACAGTTTCTATACGGCAACGCTCATTCGTTTGACGGCACATCTTTGCCGGTAGAATGGTAACTAGTGACGGCCAAAGAATCCCTACCAGACAGCTCCTGTTTTCCTGCCACTTATAACTTAAGTACCTTCAAGGCAAGAGTGAATAGGCATCTTCTAGGCAAGCGCGTTCCAACCTAGGCCTCATCATTGCCTTGCACTAAACATGATTGTCGTCAAGCGCAAGCCTATCACCAATAAAAAAAAAAAAATTTAATACGATTAGTTTTAAAATATATTTTTTTACCTAGGATTGTCCACACGTTTCGAGAACATTGGAGGAGTTCTACACGGTCCGATGCCAAGTAGCAGATATGCGTAACTTGCATCAGAGCTTAGACGAAGTAACTGTCAAAGATACGTTAGAAGGAGACAACTGCTATACATGTTCACAGTGTGCCAACAAAGTGCGAGCGGAGAAACGGTAAGAAATTGATATGTAAACTTATCAAATCTATTTAATTTCTTTCAGCCTACAAAGTTCGTGACGTTCGAACATCTTTAAACGTGTCTGCGCCTTTGCGTTCACTTATATCTTCTTCTTCTTGCCACGTTATGTGGGGTCGGCACAACATGTTTTCTTTTCACTTAAATAAAAACGGGTTTTCACACACATTTATTTATCGACTAAGAAAAAATGGCGATATGCAGACTCTCTCACACATTCTAACATTTGCAATGTTATGAAAGTTTCAGTATACTTTTGAGAGTTGTGGTCGATTCAGGTTTTGACGGTAAAATTACGGCCATTTTAGAATTTTGACATATTTTGTACAGTAAATATACCAAATTTTGTAGAGAAAAATGGCGTAAACACCTAATACTTTTCCTTGCCTTTTCAATCATTGAAAATGTTAAAATGTGCGAGAGCGAGAGGGAAAGGCCCTTTTATGTACTGATAACTTTTATTTCAGAGCGTGTTTTAAAAAACTCCCGCGCATACTCTGCTTCAATACAATGCGATACACATTCAACATGTTAACGATGCTAAAAGAGAAAGTCAACACGCACTTCTCTTTCCCGATGCGGCTTGACATGTCCGGATATGTTGAGAAACATCTCATGCCGGCGCAGTATCAGGGTATGTTCATTACATAATGCCCTTAATGTTTTAATGATCAATAGGGGTGATGCCATAACTGAGGGATTATTTCTAACTGATTATTAAATAGAGGGTCTTCCAAAAGACCTAAAATTCACATCCTCGGTTAGTTTTAAGTTTGATAACCATTTTAAAATAAAGATTAAAGAAAAAAAGTGCGTTGTATGACGTCACAACTGTGAATTTCATACAACTTCCATACTAGAAGTGCGTTTTTAAGTTTGATAAAGAGTTGCTGATTTGATTGAGTTATCATCATCCCTATTGGCATTTAAAAAGCTTGCAAACACGTGCGCTTTTATTTGTGAGCAATGATTTTCTTGCTAGAAATTAGCGCTTTAATTATGGAGGATAGAGGTCAATTAATTGGAAATTAATTGGAAAAATTGGCAAATTAATTGGAATAATTTTTAAATACAATAGTATTCCTAATGAGTAATTACATTAAATATTTGCATGCTAAGTAGTAGAATGTGAAGGACGCCTTAATATTGTAAACATCTGTACATACTCATATTCAGCAAATAAATTTCTTTCTTTCTTTCTTTCTTTCTTTTCTTAAGTTATAATCTTTAGAAATTAGCTTCGATTCGCTGACCCTTACTCGGAAAACGGCTCTTGCATCATTGTCAAATTGTCTACGTATTAAACAAGCAAAAATAATTTATGATTACACTAGTATGGTAATGGCGGCCAAGATGAAAACTTGAAGAAAGATGATATCTAAGTTTATCCATAGTTATAAAATGCAAGCTGATCCGGTCATGCCAAGATTCGGGACAAATGTAGCTTGAACGTGGCACCTGTTTTTTTTAAATAAAAACCTTAGAATAAGAAAAAAACTAGCCACGCGAACTAAGTTCTCTACTATTCTTCTCATTCGTTCACTCTTGGCCGAGTGGTCGTGGTTGTGATTTGGCCTTCACAGCAGCTCTTCAATCTCCTTCCATCTACTTCTGTTGAGTTGTGTACTAGTGATTTTTAAATCATTTATTTTGAAAATTGGGATTAATTTGGTCATGATTTTTACCACAAATAGCAAAAAATTAAGGTTTTTGGTTAATGATATATTTTGTAAATTGGTTTTTAGAGGAGAAAATAAAGTCTGCCGAGCTGAAAAAAGACGGTGAAGGAAGTTTTAGTGAAACTGAGGAAACGGAATCTGAGGAGCATTATGAGTAAGTCATTCTCTCTTCTAGTAGTTTAGTATTCATATCATACTGTTGGCATTGAATTTAATACAACAAAGGAATTTAATACAACGTCCCATGCACCCTTGCTTTATCGGCGTTAAACAGGGTTGAACCATTGAAGAGTTTGAGAGAATGAGATAAATATAACTTGTATTCTATCTCATTCTCTCGCAGGCTGGATCATATAACTATTTGTCTCTTTTTCGTGTCGCTATTTAGTTTCGTTCTTTTTTCAAATCACAACGATTCTAAAGAATTTTCACTTCAAAAACATATTTATAATAGTTGAACTTGGGGTTTTTTATTATTTATTAATTTTTTTGCATGGAAGTTTACAAAAGGATGTTTGAACTGTCAAAACCGGTTTATTTTGCATATCATCCAACTTTTTAGTAAAAAAAAATATTTGTTGTCGTAGGTACGAATTAATAGGTGTGACAGTACATACGGGCACGGCGGACGGCGGACATTACTACTCGTTCATCCGGGATCGGGAACACGAGCATCACGACCGCTGGCTTCTGTTCAATGATGCTGAGGTCAAGCCGTTCGATCCCGCGCATATCGCCGCTGAATGCTTCGGGGGCGAGATGACCGTGAGTATCATAAGTGGCAATGCAAATAGGGATGATGCCTATGTCGAAAATAAATTATTATTTCTTACTGATGATTAAATAGAGGGTCTTCCAAAAGACCTAATATTCACACCTCCGTTAGTCATATAACCGCTGAATGCTTCGGGGGCGAGATGACCGTGAGTATCATAAGTGGCAATGCAAATAGGGATGATGCCTATGTCGAAAATAAATTATTATTTCTTACTGATGATTAAATAGAGGGTCTTCCAAAAGACCTAATATTCACACCTCCGTTAGTCATATAGCCGCTGAATGCTTCGGGGGCGAGATGACCGTGAGTATCATAAGTGGCAATGCAAATAGGGATGATGCCTATGTCGAAAATAAATTATTATTTCTTACTGATGATTAAATAGACGGTCTTCCAAAAGACCTAATATTCACACCTCCGTTAGTTATATAGCCGCTGAATGCTTCGGGGGCGAGATGACCGTGAGTATCATAAGTGGCAATGCAAATAGGGATGATGCCTATGTCAAAAATAAATTATTATTTCTTACTGATGATTAAATAGAGGGTTTTCCAAAAGACCTAATATTCACACCCTCCGTTAGTTATATAGCCGCTGAATGCTTCGGGGGCGAGATGACCGTGAGCATCATAAGTGGCAATGCAAATAGGGATGATGCCTATGTCGAAAATAAATTATTATTTCTTACTGATGATTAAATAGAGGGTCTTCCAAAAGACCTAATATTCACACCCTCCGTTAGTTATATAGCCGCTGAATGCTTCGGGGGCGAGATGACCGTGAGTATCATAAGTGGCAATGCAAATAGGGATGATGCTTATGTCGAAAATAAATTATTATTTCTTACTGATGATTAAATAGAGGGTCTTCCAAAAGACCTAATATTCACACCCTCCGTTAGTTATATATCCGCTGAATGCTTCGGGGGCGAGATGACCGTGAGTATCATAAGTGGCAATGCAAATAGGGATGATGCCTATGTCGAAAATAAATTATTATTTCTTACTGATGATTAAATAGAGGGTCTTCCAAAAGACCTAATATTCACACCCTCCGTTAGTTATATAGCCGCTGAATGCTTCGGGGGCGAGATGACCGTGAGTATCATAAGTGGCAATGCAAATAGGGATGATGCCTATGTCAAAAATAAATTATTATTTCTTACTGATGATTAAATAGAGGGTTTTCCAAAAGACCTAATATTCACACCTTCCGTTAGTTATATAGTCGCTGAATGCTTCGGGGGCGAGATGACCGTGAGTATCATAAGTGGCAATGCAAATAGGGATGATGCCTATGTCGAAAATAAATTATTATTTCTTACTGATGATTAAATAGAGGGTCTTCCAAAAGACCTAATATTCACACCCTCCGTTAGTTATATAGCCGCTGAATGCTTCGGGGGCGAGATGACCGTGAGTATCATAAGTGGCAATGCAAATTATGGAACCGAATTTCACACGCTATTCAAGGGGCGGCGGTAATCACTTAACATTGCGTGCTATTTATATATTTTTTTGTCCATAATTATTTTTTTAAATTTTTACAGATCGTATGTGAAAACATATTTTAAAACGTCTACTCATTTTTTTCATGCACCTTTATATTCTGTTATTACTATAAAATATGCATGAGACCTAAAATCATTCCTAAAATTCAATTAAATCTCACAATAAAAAGAAAAGTTAAAGTTACTCACTCACTGACTGACTCATAAACATCCCACATTCTGGAACTATATAAAGCTGAAATTTTGTACAGAGGTCCACTTTAAACGAAGGCAAGGAAGGCCGAAGTTTTCGAATTTTCGAAGCCACGGGCGTTGGTTAGTTTAAAATAACATGACCAATATGAGTATAATAAAATCCCGGCTGAGTTTGTTGTGGGCTCTTATCAGACCAGAGCGCGTTTGGAACCCTCGTAGCTTTAGTTTAGAGATACCGTAACTGATTATCACCATCATGTTTTATAAGTAATTGGACGTCAATAAGTGTACAGTGTATCTAATTTGAATAAATAAATATTGATTGATTGATTGATTGATTCATTGAGTGTTTGTTTCAGAGTAAAACATACGATTCCGTAACGGACAAGTTTATGGACTTCTCGTTCGAGAAAACCAACAGTGCTTACATGTTGTTCTACGAGCTGAGCCCGCCGCGAGCGCAGCGAGGCTCCGACTGCGGCCAGCAGGAGGAGGCGCAGGTATCCATACTAATATTATAAATGCGAAAGTTTGGATAGATCGATGTATGGATGGATGTTTGTTACTCAATCACGCTAGAACGGGTGAACGGATCTGGATGAAATTTGGCAGAGATAGATTATAGCCTGGAATAACACAGGCTACTTTTTATCCCGAAAAATTAAAGAATTCCCGCGGGAACCGAAAAAACCTCAATCCACGCGGACGAAGTCGCGGGCATCAGCTAATAATTAAAATTAAATTAAACTATTCTGGATTCTCTGGATAGCCGTACCGTATAAAGATTTCATTTTTCGTTAATTTTAAGGTTTTTTTTTCCAAAAAAGAAGACCTCCCAGAGCGAATTATATGCAACTCTGAAGTTTTGAAGAGCAAAATTTTTTAATTTAATTTATATTTATTTATTTTTAACTATAAATTCATAATATAACTTAAAGAACTGTCAGTATTAGCGAGCGAGCTGAAACCGATAGCCCGCTTTGGAAGAGGATCTTTTAAGACGCGATTTTGTTGCAGTCATCGCGAGCTGAAGAGAGCCCTAGCTCGGCCTTAGAGAGGCGCGGGGAAGCGACCCCTGCGGTGAATCTGCCCCCCGACCTCTTGCGGTGGATATGGGACGACAACATGCAGTTTTTACACGACAAGAATATCTTTCAGCATGCTTATTTTACGTACGTATAAGTTATACCTTACTTTAAAAACAAATCAAGTCAGAACACGCATGATAAAATTCCGCTCCGGTAGTTGCTAAAAACTTTGACGTTCATTTTTTTTTTATTATCGTTTTTTTCCGAAAACTGTTTACGAAACCTCATCACGAATTAGAAATACCTATTCAACAAAGTATCGCTTGAGGGGAAATATTATTAAACCTTTTTCGGCTCTTGCTTTTCATGTTCAGGAAATATTTTAAATTTCAAAATTTTAAAATGTCTATATGTAACGGTAGGTTTCTATGATTTAAATTTCAACTATACAGTATTTTATTGAAGCAAAGCTTCTTTACGAAACTCCGCAATGGGGACTTAACTAAACGTGTCACGAACAAAAGCTTTCATCTCTCACTTATACTAGTAACAGCCCATACGAATGAGCGAGACATAGGATCTTCTGTTAAGGTCCAACGACACCTCACGGTAATTTTTGGTACAGGTTCATGGGCCAAATGTGCAGTTCAGTGCCACAGTCTTTGTTAACGCTCCGGCCGGAGGTGACAGAAGTGGCGGCAAGACTGTCCACGTCTTTCTTCATCGAAACATTCATACATGCTAAGGAAAAGGTAAGGATTAGCGATATATTTTACCCTTCCCATTCGGAAAGAAGACTCGTGCTTAGTAGTGGGCTTGTGATACGTTGACATAATGATGATTTATTAATAGACTTCTAAAAGGATGTTCTGTATTCGACCCTTATGTATGTATGTTTGTTTGTTAACGATTTTCTCGCAATCTAATGGACCGATTTTAATGATTTTTTTCACTATCGTAATCTACTTACTTTCAGGAAGGTTTCAGCATTTAATAAACCTAGGTAGGTATCTTATGTACGATGTTATATACATAATTGTACAGTCATGTCACGAATATTTTTTATTTGTACGCCGATTTCTTCAAGATTGCTTTATCGTTTTTTTTAAGACAATTCTTTAGTAAAAGAGGGTTTTCATAAGAGCCAATTGTTTATTTTCACCTCTGATATCCTCCAGGATTTATCAGGGATTTTAACTGTACTGTGAATTCACAAGACTTGAAGATTTTCTTAAGAAGGGGGCTCTAAACAAAACTTTGGGTCGTAGGTGTTTAAATAAAGTCAAATTGACATAACAAGACACTTAATCGCATCAATGCGATCATATTCTGCCAATTCAATTGCATGTTTCAATTTGTTACTGACAAAATACGATAGTTACAAACGCATTGATGCGATGAAGTTTAGACCTAAGTTAAGAGGTAAAGTTTTGTTCAAAAAGAGAAATCACATCCAATTGGAAACTAAAGATTATTCGTCTTGTTTCAGCCTACAATGGTGTCGTGGGTGGAGCTGGTGACTAAACAGTTCAACGCGTCTGCGGCCGCCTCTGAATGGTTTCTTGGCCACATGGCAGACGATACTTGGTGGCCTATGCAGGTATGTGACGTCATACTCACTATATTATTGTAGTCTTATAGGGAACTAGCTGATGCTCGCAACTTCATCCGTGTGGAATAAGTTCTTTGAATAAGTCCTTTTAATTTCCACAAGAACTCCTTATAAATAAAAAAATATAAATGATATATATATAAATGATTCGTAGGTTACTTGGGATTTGAATGTTTTTGGAGAAGTGATATTCCTCTAGTTCTATTATAGTCGTCTCTGCTATATCGTATTGTTAAAGTGATAAAAACTGATATGTCATTAATGGGTCGGTCTTATTTCTTGCAGGTTTTAATAAAGTGTCCAAACCAAATGGTCCGGCAAATGTTTCAGAGGCTATGCATGCACGTCATACAAAGGCTAAGGTATGAATGAACGAATGAAATATTCTTTATTTGTACACCAAATCAAGAAACACATACTTGTAAACAATAACAATAAACTAAGCAATGGTACAATTGGCGGCCTTATCGCTTTGAAGCGATCTCTACCAGGCAAACATGCACACAAAGAAGAAAGGAAAAGAAATGGATGCCAGTGAGAAAACTTCAAGGGTGTACGTTATTTAAAAGGAAAAATAATAATTAGTTCTAAACTACTAATCTAATTCTAGACAATATAAAATATTATACATAATAATAGGTACTTAATTAGTGTCTTCTAAAACTTTTAGTACCAGGCTCCTGTTGGCACCCTTTGGGTACAGAACCCTACAATGGTATCCCGTGCGTATAAGTTACACGGGCAATTTGTTCGTAGGTCTAGTCATTGTGCCCTGTACCTGCAGGGCGTGGAGGAAGGCGAGGACAGCAGTAAGCTGGGCGAAGCCAGCTGTGTTACTAGGTTTATAAGGATGTTGTTATCGTTGGTGAGTTGAAACAATAGAAATAGAAATAGAATAGAAATAGAAATGAATTTAACTAAAGTACAAAAAAATACAATGACTTCCTGGGTAACAATGGATAAAGCTTTATTTATTTCCATGCAAAGTTCTTATTTCATTATTACACACCAGTAATAATAAAATAAAATAAGATTGATTCGTTGGGAAGTTGTTTCTCGTCTAAAATCAATATAAATGGTTTTTTAAAGTGTATAATTTAATCTGTGACGCATGTCAGAAATATTTTTCATAGCAAGATTAGAAACTCAAATCAGTTAATTGTGTTTATAGGTCAAAAATTAAGGCCCACTTACACCAAACTGCTTAGTTTGATTTAGTTAAATTGTTGACATTTTAATAAGTTTATTCTATGGTTGACATGAGAGTTGAGAGATACAAAAAATCTTAAACGTGTCTAAGGTACATTAACTGATTGATGCAATTTGCAAGTGGACTTTAAAAGAAAAAAACGTAAATCTGGAATCGGTGTACTTCTTTCTAAGTATTTTTTTTAACTTGGTTTAGGGGCGATCTGTACTTAAGGACAAATTAGATGTTCTGACTAATATGACAGAAAATCTCACATGGAAAATTATTCTTCCTAAATTATCAACCCTTCGTTTAAATTTATCCAAAAGACAGTCCATGAAAAAGGCTTATGTCATGGAATTTAAAGATAACATTTAAATGTCCACGAAATTTTTACAATGGCGACTGACGTTTCTGGCGTTGTTTTTTTATTATAAAAGGTTTTCTTTTTAGATGGAAAGTGGCGCTCGATCTCATTTACGGCATTTGACGGAGTACTTTAGCCTGTTATACGAATTTAGCAAGATGGGTGAAGAGGAGGGGAAATTCATGCTCAAAGTTAACGCCATATCCTCCATGGTCAACTTCTATTTGGGACAGAATTCAAATACGGTATGTTTATTACATCTAATCATTTATCTAATTGACCGAGAGAAGCGAAGGTCTCTGAATCTACTTGGGTGAATTTGCACTTGTCCGTCCGTCCGTCTGTCAGAGCCTTATAACTTCTGAATTACTGAACGTAATTACTTCATATTTAAATATAATATGTAAACTGATGGCCTCCAGCCGAATATGGCTTAAAAAGTTATAAAAATCTTTATTTCAGGGGGGCTCTCATAGAAGCGAATGCGAAGTAAAATATTTTTATAGCGTTACATAAGGTTGTGGTATATCTTTTTAAAGATAATTAGGAATAGAGTCCAAAAATATATTTTTTTTTAATTTTTCCCCTAAAGTTGACGAAATGGGGGGCTTTTATCAAAGTGGATATTTTCTAACGTCCAAAGTTGACCTCAGAACTCTCAATTTTCTGAAAGGCTGAGCCTGAGACTTGATCAATTAATTATTTGTATATCCTGTACTTAAACAACAAATACTAAAATTAGATAAATATTATAAGGAAACGAAATTATTTAATTTTTAATGAGTTTCAGTATTTTTAACAGAACTTCACAATGATGTCAATAGATGGCGCTCTTTAAAAGTTTATTCGTTTGTGCTTACAAATAATAGACGTTAGCACCATCTTACGTGGAATAAAAAAATAGTCTACTGATAGTACTGATGTCCATCTTATGGATACCGCGAGGTCTCAGTTCGGGGCGAACCACTAGTTATGTTACTGCGGGGTGGTTTTTACAGAAATAATTTCTGTGCCATCGTTACCTTAGAAATTATATACCAAAATCAAGTTAGTATTGGTAAAAACTCTGACACAAATTTTATTAGCTTTTCAGTTTTTTGCGAAATTATTAGAATTTTGAACAAAATAAATAATTCGGCCGAATCTGTTTTATTGTCAGCGTATGCACGTTCGATTTTAATATGTAGGTCCCGAAAAATTAAAGAGATTACACGGTGTTTTAAAATTCCTTAAAAATTCTTAAATTTTTGACCGCAAAAATGACGTTCTTGAATCGTTTGCCGTTTATTAATAATTATCGATATAGGATCGTAAACTTGTCATTAATACCCATAAAACCTCGTAGGTGGAATCCCCAAACGAGGAAGCGAGTGGCAGCGGTAGTGGTAGCGGCAGTGGGGCGGCTGAAAGCTGTGGGGATAAACTGAGGCCTGGAGCTCTAGACAAAATGGTCGCACTGGTCAGCGGACTGGTCGAGCGATCGAGAGATGCCTCCGGACATCTTGCTTTGGCTGACCCTGATGCTCGCGCTTTGTTACATGCGAAGGTATGCAAGACTTTTTAGAAGACTCCCTTATAGGTTGAATATAGGTGAAATTTCCCAGTTAGGTAGTAAGCTGCTGTGTAGTAGGGGAAAGCTGTAAAATCAAACTAGGGCCTGGAGCTCTAGACAAAATAGTCCTAGTCAGTGGTCTGGTCGAGCGATCGAGAGATCTAGCTGGACATCTTGCTTTAGCTGACCCTGACGCCTTGTTACATGCGAAAGTAATATACACAAATATTCATTGCTGCTTTATAGTTGGAAACAAGTAAAATAGCTTAGTAAAGAAGTAAGAGGTGGTGGAGCGGTCGTAATCTTTGGGGACAAACAACATCGCAGTTCTAGTCAAAGTGCTCAAACTATTAAGTGCTGAAGATGACTCCTTTATAGGTTAAAACACTGGAACAATCTCCCAGCTGCTGGTGGTGGAAGCTGCTGTACAGTTGGGGAAAGCTATAAAAATTAAATAAGGCCCAGAGCTCTAGACAAAACCTTGTTGCGCTCGGTTTTAAAACCCGCACACGTTTTAATATCCACTTTTATGCAACCGTTTCATAAACTTCTATGTAGCAACTACAGTTCGCGCGCTCGCGCGAGTTTAATGCAGAGTAAATGTATGGTGACACATACATTTACCCACATTTACACATATTTTACGTATCTGACCCCTATCATTCAACCGTCTCATAAACTACTATAAATGGTAACTATCTGACCCTTATTATGCAAACGTTTCATAAACTACTATATTGTCACTGTCCAACCTCGATTATGCAACAGTTTCATAAACTACTATTTTGTGACTGTCCGTCGCAGGGGTTTCCCTTCATCTACCAGCAGACGCGCGACTGCCTGAACCTGCAGCAGACGCGCGCGCTGGTGTTCGCGCTGTGTCGCTGGAACGAGCCGCTCGCTCAGAAGATTGTCAACATGATTTTCCAGGCCATTGCTAAGCATTCCGAGGTAATACTACTAATTTTTGAGGCTCCTGATCCGTGCCATCAGATTATTTCTACTTCCACAAGTACTTTGTGTTGTGTATGTGTAGTGTGTACACGTGCGTATGTGTGCGAGGTACCTCATAGCGCTGTCTCTTTAATAAACCAGTGTCACTATAGCAGTCGTGCGTTTTACTTGTGCTCCCCGACAAAACAGTGGCGACGAGTACCTACCCGCGTTTTAAAATAGTTAAAAGATGGCCGGTGAAAAATTCGGGATTTTAACGACTTTCGACCACAGTATTCACTCGTGGAAGTCATATAAAGGTCGTCTTCTACAATGGTTTATCGCGAACGAAATAAACGGATCAACGGATGCAACGGGGATCAGACGCCGGGCTATTTTACTTAGTGCACTCGCAGAAGGATCTTACCAATTGGCAGCAGATTTGGCGCTGCCAAAAGCACTAGAAGAGGTCCCGTATCAAGATATTCTCACTATTTTGGATGCCCATTTCACTCCGAAGCGGTTGGGCATTGGGGAGCGGCATAAATTCTATTCAGCCACTCAGCTACCCTCAGAGTCGCACACAGAATGGGCGGCTAGATTACGAGGGCTAACGGCCCACTGCAACTTCAGCAACGTTGAAGAAGCATTACGAGATCGGTTCGTAATAGGGATGCGGCCGGGAGTGGAGAAGGAAAAGCTGTATGCCAAGGATATCACGGAGCTAACCCTCGCGAAGGCGGTGGAACTGGCGGAGAGTATACGCTGCGCGCGCGCTGGTGCGGCCAGTAGTTCAGCTACCGGCTCGACAAGCGCGGATGCGGGCGCAGTCGATGCAGGAAGCGCCATGTTCAAGATTCGCGAGGAACGGTCGGGAAGAAAAAGTGATAACAAAAATAGTGCTAGTGCGGCAAAACCAAAATGCGGTTGTTGTGGCTTTTTCCATAAAGCAAAAATTTGCAAATTTAGAAACCACGTATGTAACAAGTGCCATGTTAGCGGGCACCTTCAGAGGGCCTGTCCTAAGATTAGTTACGTAGCCGAAGGCGATACCGCCGAGGACGACGATGATGATGGTAAGTTGCTTAATATACGTTCGGTGAGGGGCGAGCCTATGGTGGAATCAGTGTGTGTCCGCGGGGTAAAAATGAGGTTTGAAATCGATAGTGGTTCAGCAGTTACGGTGATATCCGAGAATACCTATAAAGTACATTTCAGCGACGTACCGTTAGAAAAAAGCAACAAAAAACTCATAAGTTACACGGGAGATAAAATTGTGTGTTTAGGTATGATTCGCGCGCCCGTGTCGTTCGATGGCCATTCGCATATACTTAGCGTATTCGTCGTACGCGGCAGCGGTCCATCTTTATTGGGTAGGGATTTTATTTCGCTTTTCAAATTAGAGTTAAGAGCGATTAACTATTGTAACCAAACCGGAAATGAAGTCGAAAATCTTCAAACGCGATATCCTCATATATTCTCGGGTAAGCTAGGTTGCTTCAATAAATATAAAGTGACTTTGACCTTAAAAGATGATGCGAAACCGATTTTTTTTAAGGCAAGACCGCTCGCGTTCGCTTTACGAGATAAGGTTGATAAGGAAATCGACAGGTTGATCGAGTTAGGCGTAATAGAACCTGTGGAACACTCAGACTATGCGTCACCGATCGTACCCGTGCTCAAGCGGAATGGCTCGGTGAGACTGTGTGCTGATTATTCGGTGAGCATAAATAAGCAATTAGTTATTGAAAAGTATCCATTGCCTACAGTTAGTGAACTTTTTTCAAAGCTACACGGTGGCGAAAAATTTACAAAATTGGATCTCTCTATGGCCTATAACCAATTTGTTCTAAATGAGGAATCTCAGAAAATGACTTGTATCAACACACATCGCGGCTTATATAGGTACACTAGGTTAGTGTTCGGACTGGCCTGTGCGCCGGCTATTTTTCAGCGTGCAATGGAAGGGGTGTTATCTGGTATGGATGGTGTGCTTTGTTTGTTAGACGACGTTTTAATAACCGGGGTCAACGACAGGGAACATATGGATAGGTTACATGCGGTGTTACAAAGGTTACAGGATGCAGGGTTAACGTTACAAAAGGAAAAGTGCGAATTTTTTAAGGACGAAGTAAGTTACCTGGGATATATTATAAACAAAGACGGGTTGAAGAAATCACCCTCAAAGGTTAAAGCAATTTTAGAGGCACCGATTCCCGTAAATGTTAGTCAGTTACAGTCATTTTTAGGGCTAGTGAACTACTATCGCAGCTTCGTACCCAATGCGTCAACAGTCCTAAGTCCCCTGTATGACTTATTAAAAAAGGGTGCTAAATGGAATTGGGATAAAGCTCACAACAGTGCATTTAATACAATTAAAAAACTGTTAGGTTCGGAACAAGTTCTAACACATTATAATCCTAACGCAAGGGTAATATTAACGGTCGATGCATCGCCAAGCGGGCTAGGCGCAATTTTGTCCCAAATAGAGAGTGACGGAATCGAGAAACCAGTAGCCTACGCGTCGCGAACACTTAGTGTTGCTGAAAAACATTATTCTCAAATACAGAAAGAAGCCACAGCTATAATATTTGGCGTAAGGCGCTTCCACCAGTATTTGTACGGTAGGGCCGATCCCTTCGTACTGCGCACTGACCATAAGCCGCTAATATCAATATTCGGTCCCCACAAAGGCATTCCGGAAGTATCAGCAAATCGGTTACAGCGATATGCTATGTTTTTAAGCGGCTATAACTATACTATAGAATACATACGAAGTGCAGACAACAGCGCTGACTATCTGTCGCGCGCGAGTCTCCCCGCTCCGGCGGCGTCCGGGGGAAGCGGGCCGGGTGCGGCGGAGGGGAACTCGGGCCAGTGCGCGGACGCCGCTGCGGCATTGCATGATCGCGCGGCCTACGTATGCTTCGTGATAGACGGAACGCTCCCGGTGTCGCTAGACGAGTTACGTAACGAAACAAAAAAAGATAACGTACTGTCGCGAGTTGCAAATTTTGTTTTACAGGGCTGGCCGCCCAAGGTCAATGATGATAAAATTAAGCCATATTATCATTGTAGATTACAACTTTCGCTGGAAAACGGATCACGATTTTGGTTTCCAGGAATCGATGCCGCCGTAGAAAAAATAATAGGTAGTTGCGACATCTGTCAACAGTTAAGACCTGCAGCGCCTCGCATACCAATTTCACCTTGGAAGTTTCCATCGCATCCATTTCAACGCGTCCACATGGATTTCCTCGGGCCAATAAACGGTCGTACCTATTTAGTTATTGTAGATGCGTATACCAAATGGGTCGAAGTATGCGATATGGTCACGACCACGACATCGGCCGCGGTCATCGAGAAATTGTATGAGTTCATGTCACGGTTCGGGACAATGGAATTCCTGGTAACAGATAATTTCGCTTCATTTTGTTCGCTGGAATTTTTAAAATTTTGTGAAGTAAATGGTATCACACATTTGACATCTCCAGCGTATCACCCGGCTAGTAACGGCCAGGCTGAAAGCTACGTCAAAATAGTAAAGAAAGGCATAAAATCGAGTCTTATGTCCAGTCGCAATGTTAAGGAATGCAAGCTGAAAATGTTAAAATATTTATTTGACTATAGAAATTCCTTACATTCCACCACGGGATCCTCACCAGCGCAACTATTATTTGGCCGTAGGTTAAGAACGCGATTGGATTTGTTGAATCCGACATCATCACCGCCCTCGTCTATCGCCTTGGCTAATGTTGTGAAAAATCAACAGTGTATGCAGGTTAGGGCGGGTGGGGGTAAGGAACAAAAAGCTTTTTCTTTGGGTGAAAATGTGTTATATAAAAAATTTCATAACAATAAGTTTAATTGGTGCAAGGGAAAAATTGTAAAAAAAATAGGCAGAGTAATATACTTAGTTAAAGATTGTGAAACATCACTAATTGTTAAAAAACATAAAAACCAAATTGTTATGAACAAAGGGTTAAGTAGCAACCTCGACTGGGACGATGATTGGGACCAACAGCAATCATCGACTGGTTCTAGCCCGACACGAGCTAACGGCGGGAGGGACGAGGAACCAATACCAGCACTCGTGTCGTCCGGCACGTCTGACTCGTCTGTCACGACCGCCACATCCGAGGTGCCGATTACGGAACCAGCATCAGAATCCCTGGCACCCGGTACGCCGGACGAGGCCGCTACGTCCGAAGCGTCCGCCACGGCATCCTCTCCAATAACGGACAGCAGTACACCGGATACGCCTTGCAGAGTGACGGTCACCAGAGGAGTCCGCCGACCTCAGTCATCCGACGATGAGGGCCGTGAGTTCTTCGAATGTATACAAAGTGACATCCGCAGGCCCTCTGCCCGAACTCGAAGGAGGTTGTTACGCCAGCATCCCGATAATTAGATTATAGAGATAAATACCTACGTAATAATTAAGTAGATAGATTGTTAATCTAGGGGAAGGAGTGTTGTGTATGTGTAGTGTGTACACGTGCGTATGTGTGCGAGGTACCTCATAGCGCTGTCTCTTTAATAAACCAGTGTCACTATAGCAGTCGTGCGTTTTACTTGTGCTCCCCGACAAAACACTTTGTTTCGTTAAAAAAGCCACGTTATTAATTAGACTTAACGTCACAGAAAATTTTATGCTCTATTTGGCATTGACATGTCTAATACTTTTTTTAATAACTAGTTTTAAGGCGCTGGGTTCCAGCGCTTTAGAGCCGGGTAACATAGAAAACGACCAATTACCACACTCCCAGGAAAGCAGATTAAAATGAAAAAACAAGTATCAAATGCGTTTTTTCGCATTACAGTCTGTGTTTCCATCAACAGATTTTCAAATTCTACCATTTTCTTACTGCTGCAGAGTTAGCTTAGCCAGTCTTTATTATTCAAACAGTCATAGTCAAAAGAACTTTCATAATTTGTTTGTTTGTGGTATGAATATTTTGGCCTAACTACTGTCTCACCATATTTTTCGAAATAACGGCTACTCATAAAATCTGTATCAATCCATAGCTGGAATCAATACATTACAATCTATCAGTATACAAGCAAGTATTATATGAGACAGACTCTTCTAAAGCGTCAGGTTTTCTAGATTTAATTTGCACAGACATAGAATTTTATTTGCTGATCAAAAAATTCTGTGTCAAGCGTAAAATGGGCGTAAAACTTTTGTACAGCAAGATATGGTTTAAAATCAGTAAATCGTTGATATAAACTGAAAGTGCCTTAAACAATGAAGGATTGCCAAGTATCGATGGGTAGGAAGTTGTGCGAGCATACTTTACACTTTGAACCTTGTTTGGTTAGAGGTAAGATGCAAAGCTCAGTTAAAGGGGTTGTTTCAAATTTATATGGAGCCTGGGCCAGGTATTTGTACGGTATTTTAAAATGTTCAGGGTCATAAAATATAGGGTCATTTTTTTCTTTATTTCTTACTAAAAAGTTCAATTTACGAGGTACAATGCGAAATTATTTTGCAAAATAAAAGCGTAACAACATGCGTCCATTTTGACATTGACGTATATTACACGTGTCATGATGACATTTGACATAAAAATAACCTGAGAAATGAGAATTAACCATAAAATATCCAACAGCAGCAGATGGATGGATGCATGCGCTGCGAGAGTTGCTATTCTACAAATGTACCTAATTAAACATTTTATTTTTGTACCTCTTAATCACTCTAAAACTGCAAAAATGCATATTTTATTTAGTTTTCTATGATTTTATACTATTTTTTGGAATACTGTACAAGTACCTGGCCCAAGATGAAACAACCCCTTTCGTCTTTGTTTCAGAGTTGTGGTCCATTTTTTAAACTGCTAACGCTACTAGTGGAGGGTAGCGGGGGTGGCACGGGCGGGGGGACGGGGGCGGCCAGCGGGCTGCCTTGCTTCACTCAGCTGGTGCTGGGCCGGCTCTGGGACGCGGGCGACGTCTGTCCGCACGCGGCCTTAGAATGGCTGGCCATGCAGGTATGTTGAAACCTTTTTTTCTTTTTATGAGTCCTGAAGTTCTACGATGGTTTTAATTCTTTATTAAAATTCTTGTCCCTTTTCTGTTCATTTATGTTCCCTATAATCATACTAATATTATAAATGCGAAAGTGTGTTTGTTTGTTGGTTTGTCCTTCAATCACGCTGCAACAGAGCAACGGATCGACGTGATTTTTGGCATGGGTATAGTTGAGGACCTGGAGGGTGACATAGGAGGACATTTTATCCCGGAAAATTATGGAGTTCCCATGGGAATTGAAAATCTTATTCCACGGGGACTAAGTCGCGGGCATCAGCTAGTTTTGAATAAACATTTTCTTTAAATATCGGTGAAGTTCTTCGGTTTTTCGTTAATTTTTCTTGTTTCGTTTTTCTTTATACCAAACTCATTGAGCTGCAAATGATATAATCAAACCATTTTTTTCTATAGGTACCCCGCAACAAAGCGGCGCACGCGTGGGCTCTACGCACTGCGGACCGCTGGCTCGAGGCGCAACTGTTAGCCGCAGGGCCGGCGCGCGTTCGTGCGGCTGCGGCTTTACTTCTAGTCGCGTTGGTGCCCTCGCAGCACTTCCGCGCGGGGTACGCGCGTGCGCGTCCTCTGCCCGCGCCGGCGCTGCACCTCGCCAAACTGCCCGACACTGCCCACCACACACTGCACCAGGTATGTAGACTGACTAACTGCAGTTCCGGCTATACTGCTGGTCGCGTTGGTGCCCGCCCAGCACATCCGCGCGGGGTATGCGTAGTGTTGCAAAAAAAGTAATTTTTATTCCATCGTGAAAAAAACACGTTTTTTTTTGTGGAGCATGTTATTTTTCAAGAGTTTCAAGGTTTCCGTAAAAGATTGATACTTAACGAGTCCATATTAGTGTGCTGGCGGAGCGCAGTAGAATACTTAATTCCATTTGTAATTTTAGTCAAATATAAAAAATCAAACAAAAAACATTTTGTTTTTTTTTCGTGGAAAATAAAAAAAGTAGTTTTTTTCATGTTACATCACTAGTCGTATGCGACTATTTGATTTACGCCAATTGAACAATAACGCAAATTGTAGAAAAAATCGTGCAGCTTAGCCGTATGGCAGTACCGTAAAGCATCAGGTATTTAGCATAAAGCGGCGTCTTCGAACAATTTTAAATGGAGTCATCTTTTATCGTGCAATTTAAGTATAATATTTACCGTCGTATGATCTTGTCTTGTCCAAGACTTGACTACTTTGCCAACTTATGCAGTGTTCCACAGTGTTTTGTAGTACCGGGGCGTCATGAGGCAGAGCTGCTGATATCCAAACTATGTATTTTTATTTTCTAGAAAAGCCTTCTGATCATTTACGAATTCGGATCACCCGAATGCCTTCTTGAAAATTTTAAAGATATTGGTATTAAGATTGAAGTGATTGTTAATCACTTCGCATAAAAATTTAGAAGATTATGTTTATCATGCTGCTCTACAAATTATTGCATAAAAATTATCATGACATAAATCTATACATATTTTTCTCTAAATCGAAAATTTTGTTGCAGGTTTACACAATGCTGCTAGGCAAATTGAAAGCAGCGCGAAAATATACAGACATCGCGGTACACGGTACAATGAAATTGACGGCGTACTTCGGCGTTATGTCGTATTGCGTCGTCAGCAGGGTAGAGAAATTAATGGTAAGCATATTAATTTTTAAAAAAACCTACAATAGAATACATTTCTTTGCATTCAGATAGAATCTTTGAAAGTGCTTTCGGATCGTCAAGTCTCTGGTTCGTCTTCCATTCTGTAGGATTTGGTCTCAGTCCAACTACTACAATTGAATTTTAGACGTTAGTTGAAAGATTAATTTTTTGTGCAGTTTTATATATTCTGCTTCACTAAATCTTATTATTTAGTCATTGTTTACTAGCTGATGCCCACGACTTCGTCCGCGTGTTTTAAGTTTTTTTGATTCCTGCGGGAACTCCTTAATTTTCCGGGATAAAAAGTAGCCTATGTCACTCTCCAGCTCCTCAACTATACCCATACCAAAAATCACGTCGATCCGTTGCTCTGTTGCGGCGAGATTGAAGGACAAACCAACAAACAAACACACTTTCGCATTTATAATATTAGTATGATGGTTGTCTGCTACACGATTTTTGAATAAATGCATTTTCTTTCTTCTTCTTTCTTTCTAGTTTATAATATTAGTATGATGTTTGTCTGCAACACTATTTTTGAATAAATGCATTTTCTTTCTTCTTCTTCTTCTTTCTTTCTAGTTTATAATATTAACATGGATATCTCGGTGAATGTTCATTTTACTCCTTTTCTCCATAGTTCGGTCAGTACTTCAACGATTTATGGGAGCTTTATCACCCCGCGATATCGGAGCCTTCAGTGGCCGTCCATCCCAACAAGCAGGCGTTACTCACGTTCTGGCACGCGGTGTCAGTGGACTGTCCCGAAAACGTGCAACTGATGCTGGCCAACCAGCGGCTTACGAAACACATCGCCTTCAATTACATACTGTGAGTTAAGATTACAATATTAATAATTGTTTATTACTCCAAATAAACTTAAGTAACAACTGCATTTTCGTAAGAAATATTGTATACGTACTGTTCTGTTAATTGTAGTCACAATAATGACATAGGTACACACCAATAAAAAATACCAAATGTCCCTAAGATAGATAATGGGGCTGATTCTGTAGTGCACAATCTCTAAACTAAACTAAAATTAGAGCATTACAAATATTGTTAACCCTTTCATGATACTCCCTACGGAAAGGGACAGAACTAGATTTAAAGCTGCCATTTTAGTTTAGTTTAGAGATTGTGTTATACAGAATCGGCCACAATGGTGCTGATTCTGTAGTGCACAATCTATAAACTAAACTAAAATGACAGCGTTGACAGGCTCACGAAACACATCGCTTTCATTACATATTGTGAGTTTAAATTATTGTTGAATGTCTGCTTTCCAACATTTAAAAAAATCCCTAGATGCTCCTCTAACTAGTCGTGAAATTCCATCAAAAATTAATGGCTCAAAGCCGAGCAAATACTAATATTGGCAAAGTATCAATTTGAAGTAAAATGATTACACTTTTTCTTTGCAATGAAGACAGAGAGCGATTACCAGATTTTCTGCCAAAAATTTGTTTTGCAGTGCAGTCTTCTGTGTTCCCTCATGATTATAATATGGGGCTCTTCAAAGTGCCGATAAATAAACAAATATCTCAAAAGCTGGCAACGTATAGGCGATTCCTCTGGGCAAATGTTCATGGGCGGCGGTAATCACTTAACATCAGATGTCGCCTGAAACCAAAAAGGACCTCTTTTGTATCTGGCTAACGGGTGTCCCGAATTTATTAGGTTTGAGGACTTGTTTTCAGCAGTTGCTATAACTTTCGTTGTAATTACAGTGCGGACCACGAAGATGGCGAAGTGGTAGCGTACAACCGCGCGATGCTTCCTCCATACTACGCCCTTCTGCGGCTGTGCTGCAGACGTTCAGCCGCCTTCGCGCGCTCCCTGGCGCAGCATCAGAACATACACTGGGCGTTCCGCAATATTGCGCCGCACGCGCATCTCTACCCAGGCGCCGCCGACGAGCTGCTAAGGTAACATTGACACGGAATATAGTGTGCGCACTACCCTCATACTACGTTCTACTATGGCCATGCTGCAAACGTTCAGCCGCTTTCGCGCGCTCTCTGGCGCAGCATCAGAACATACACTGGGCGTTCCGCAATGTGGCGCCGCACGCGCATCTGTACCCAGTCGCCGCCGACGAGCTGCTAAGGTAACATTGACACGGAATATAGTGTGCGCACTACCCTCATACTACGTTCTACTACGGTCATGCTGTAGACGTTCAGCCGCCTTCGCGCGCTCTCTGGCGCAGCATCAGAACATACACTGGGCGTTCCGCAATATTGCGCCGCACGCGCATCTGTACCCAGTCGCCGCCGACGAGCTGCTAAGGTAACATTGACACGGAATATAGTGTGCGCACTACCCTCATACTACGTTCTACTACGGTCATGCTGTAGACGTTCAGCCGCCTTCGCGCGCTCTCTGGCGCAGCATCAGAACATACACTGGGCGTTCCGCAATATTGCGCCGCACGCGCATCTGTACCCAGTCGCCGCCGACGAGCTGCTAAGGTAACATTGACACGGAATATAGTGTGCGCACTACCCTCATACTACGTTCTACTACGGTCATGCTGTAGACGTTCAGCCGCCTTCGCGCGCTCTCTGGCGCAGCATCAGAACATACACTGGGCGTTCCGCAATATTGCGCCGCACGCGCATCTGTACCCAGTCGCCGCCGACGAGCTGCTAAGGTAACATTGACACGGAATATAGTGTGCGCACTACCCTCATACTACGTTCTACTACGGTCATGCTGTAGACGTTCAGCCGCCTTCGCGCGCTCTCTGGCGCAGCATCAGAACATACACTGGGCGTTCCGCAATATTGCGCCGCACGCGCATCTGTACCCAGTCGCCGCCGACGAGCTGCTAAGGTAACATTGACACGGAATATAGTGTGCGCACTACCCTCATACTACGTTCTACTATGGCCATGCTGCAAACGTTCAGCCGCTTTCGCGCGCTCTCTGGCGCAGCATCAGAACATACACTGGGCGTTCCGCAATGTGGCGCCGCACGCGCATCTCTTCCCAGGCGCCGCCGACGAGCTGCTAAAGTAATGTTAGCGCAGAATATCATCGATATATAATATATGTAGGTACTAGATGGGCCCCTTCATAGAAAAAAATTGGGCGTCAGACCTGTGGAGCGCGCTCCACACCTGTATAAGGCTGTCCTTGTCCCCGCCATAGCGCTGTCCCGCTTTTCAGATTAGATGGCGTTAGTAAAATATGCCCACATTCTTTGTTTGACAGGGCTCGTCTATGTAAATTGAGGTCGTTGAAGAATACGGGTGTTCGCAAACGAGATTCGTTTTGAGATGTTCGCGTTGATTAAGTTTTTGTTTTATTCCCGCGAAAACATTTGATTTTCCGGTATAAAAAGTGGTTTCTCGAAATCCCCGGGAAGGATATACTCGTACCTTCCCGGGATTTCGGGAAACCAATTTTCATCAAAATTGGTTGAAAGGATGAGCCGTTAAAGTGTAGCAGGCAGACATACACACTTTCGCATTTATAATTCTGATCAATTATCCCTCAAAGTGCCTACCAATACCCAACCCCGTGCCCACTCTATTCTCCGCCCACCATCTGCGCATACCAGATTTCATCAGAACTCCTATTTGCCAAGATCTTCTTGCTATCATTCAATAAATTGGTAAACAAGAATACTAAGCTAGATCTCTTTTGCACCACGGCCACCTCCATGCGAAGGATTCTAGCCAGTGAATTCTTTGACTCTCGCAGCCTGAGTTGAAGTGGTTTGCTGGCTAGTAATCTAAATAATTAATAATTTCTAAAATATCCCAAATATTACTTTACTTACTCTGGTTCTTCTCTTGCATTAACCCATCTTCCTAACTATAAGCTTTTTATATTTTAACTACTTCCTATGTAGCATATATTAATATGTATTTACTTTTTCCACCTTTGCGAGCTATTTCTATCTGATGTAAATTCTATCTGTGAAAACTTGTAATTGGAGTTATACTTATTCTTTATTTATCTATCCACTTTAACACATAGGTACAAAAATCATTGGAACAGATAGTGCTTTTTGACACGATTTTTAAAGGCTGCCAAAGATTTGTCATTGTCTGATGTCAGCTGGGAGTGCGTTCCACAATATTGCTGCTTTTGTAATGAATGAGTCTGAGTAGCTCTGGGTGTTTCTTTTCCACTTCCACTATTTTTGTAGCTGTAAGTTTTCTGAACAAAATAAAATAAAATTAATAATATTAGTATGATCAATCGTGATGGTTTGTTGCAGGCTGGCGCGTATACTAGCGGCGCGGGGCGGGTCGGGCGCCGCCACCAGCACGGAGGGCACGGACGCGCGCGAGGCCGCCGCGTTCCGGCGGAGCACGCTCTCTGCGTACTTACAGGGTAGGTTCATTACACTCTGTAGTGTGCGGCGCAAACTATGCAAACCCTCGCTTCGCTCGCGCATATAAAAACATCTCAGGTTTTGTTTTGCTTTGCAGTTGCTTTGTTCGATTAACAATCTACCGTGATTTGGAAATAATGAGAATAATTAAGTTTCTTATGAGCTTAATTCGGTACAACTTTTTTTCACTGGAATTATTAATATTTTTTGCTACTTTAAGGTTAATGTGATTAAACTTGATGATGACCGCGACTTGCCCGGGATGTACTGTCTCTGTACCCCATAAAATCGGTTGAAAAGATAGACCCCTGAAAGCGTAGCAGACAGACACACTTTCGTATTATATATATACATATATATAGCAGATGACCGCGACTTCGTCCGCATGGAGTAAGATTTTTTAGTTCCCAATGGGAACTCTTTAATTTTTCGGGATAAAAAGGGGGGATGGGTTTTTGTCATAAACCCATGCGAAAAATTAAAATACATTTTTTTTATTATTTATTGAACTGTGGAGCTGTAGGTAGTGATTCAAGAGACAGTGTTTGCAGGTCTGAACGGGCGCACGTGCTGGACCACGCTCATCTCCGCGTTCTGCACGCTCGTCGAGAACGAGGACGACCGCCTCTACGTTGTCTACAACGGCGGGCTGCAGATGACTTTTGAGGTGAGTATATATCTCTCTTTCTAATTACTAATCAAATAAATATTATAAATGCGAAAGTTTGGATGGATGTATGGATGTGTGGATGTATGGATGTATGGATGTTTGTTACTCAATCACACTCCAACGGCTGAACGGATCTGGATGAAATTTAGCACACAGATAGATTATAGTCTGGAATAAAACATAGGCTACTTTTTATCTCAGAAAATTAAGGAGTTTTCGCGGGAACCGAAAAACCTCGATCCACGCGGACGAAGTCGCGGGCATCAGCTAGTGTAGAATTGGTAAATAATTGTGTTTCTATTTTTGGTCAATAAATGTTTTTTTTTATTGTTATTTCCGTGTTGTATTCCTCATTACTGAGGGTCGTGACCCCTTTCCATTAATCAAATAATGGTAGGAGTTTTCTTGGGATAGTAATACGGTGGGTTCCCACGTCCTTCCGCATACGACTCGACTAAGAGTATTTGAACTCTTAGGTTTTTGTAACGGATAATAACTGGGACCGACGGCTTAACGTGCTCTCCCAGGCACAGAGGAAACGAAAAGGCCAAATTTGAACCTCCAAATTCGGTTATCCATCCAGTTTCGATCCATCCTTGACTTGGGTCAACGTTGATTAACCTTCGCAATCGACTGATTTGTGCTGTCATAATTAATCAACATAATCCCGTTGCCATGACACCCATAACTTCATTCGGTGTCAACTGCTCTAAAATAATAAGCAGATTCCCTGTTCCGTGAAATTACAAATATAGGAGGATTTATAAAGAACTCATTCGTATCGACTTCTACTAAACTTGCCTAATGTTGATATTTACACCACCAGTCAAGTAATCACATTTTCCCAACACAGTGTGTGTTCCGATATACACTGCGAGCACTGTTCAGTGCTCTTACTGTGGAGAAATTCGTTCCGTTATGGACTGACAGTAAACTGCCGCAGTATCCTAGGGAAATATATGACGTCATAAATAGTCGCCATTTTTGTACTGTGAGCACTGGCGTTTTCGAGGTAAGGTGCTCTCAGTGTTGACTGCGTTCCGTTTTAAGCAGTAACCAGTATAGCTAACTATGGCTGTGTTCCGTTATAGACTGCGAGCACTGTTCAGTGCTCTTACTGTGGAGAAATTCGTTCCGTTATAACTGACAGTAAACTGCTGCAGTATCCTAGGGAAATATATGACGTCATTAATCGACGCCATCTTTGTACTGTGAGCACTGGCGTTTTCGAGGTAAGGTGCTCTCAGTGTTTGTCTCAGTGCTGACAGCGTTCCGTTTTAAGCAGTACCCAGTATACCTAACTATAAAGGAACGGCTTCGCAGTGTACTAAAGTGACGTCACACCTTACAGTGCTCGCAGTGTATTTCGGAACATACCCATAATTAACACCAGTATAATCAAACTCTTTCGTAGGCGCTGCACAGTCTCCACGCGGTGTACGTAGAGGGCGGAGCGAGCGTGGGTGCCGTGGGCGGCGTGGGCACGGGCGTGGGCGTGGGCGGCGGAGCGGTCCGCGCTGAACTAGTAGCTGCATTGCGATGGGCGCGGGCGTTATGTAGAACTCTAAGGCTGAGAAGAGACGCGAAGGAGGCGCGGGCGTTACTACTCGCGTGTAAAGACTGGCCGGAATGCGCGAGGCGGTTGCTGACGCTGCTCAATTTACATCAAAGGACGCCAAGGTTGCCTCACGCTGCACTCGGTGAGTTTTTTTTTTAATTTTACTCCTAAAGGTCCGTTGTCGTTGTGTATAACCTTGAGGTATAAAAGAGACGCGGGTTTTGCTACTCGCGTGTAAAGACTGGCCGAAATGCGCAAGGCGGTTGCTGACGCTGTTGAGTTTACATCAAAGGACGCCAAGGTTGCCTCACGCTGCACTCGGTGAGTCTTTCTTTTTTTTAATTTTACTCCTTATGGTCCGTTGTCCTTGTGTATAACCTTGAGGCTTAGAAGATACGCGAATGAGGCGCGGGTTTTGCTACTCGCGTGTAAAGACTGGTTGGAATGCGCGAGGCGGTTGCTGACGCTGCTCAATTTACATCAAAGGACGCCATGGTTACCTCACGCTGCACTCGGTAAGTTTTTTTAAAATTGTACTCCTTAAGGTCCGTTGTCGTTGTGTAAAACCTTGAGGCTTGGAAGATACGCGAAGGGAGCGCTGGTGTTGTTACTCGTGTGTAAAGACTGGCCGGAATGTGCGAGGCCGTTGTTGACCCTGTTGATTTTGTATCAGAGGATGCCGAGGGTACCTCACGCAGCGCTTGCCTTTTACCGTTTTCTAACCTGTAAACTAATATTGCCAATAGGGACGATGACTTATTATTAAATAGAGCGTCTTCCAAAAGACCTAAAATTCACATCTTCGGTTAGTTTTAAGTATGTTAACCATTTTAAACGATAGATTAAAGAATAAAAGTGCTTTGAAATTGGATGATGTCACAACTATGTATTTCATACAAACTTCCATACCAGAAGCGCGTTTTAAAGTTTGATAAAGAGTTTCACCGGGAGTTGAAAACCTAAATCCACGCGGTTTTTGTCCGCGTGGATTTAGGTTTTCAACTCCGTGGGTATCAGCTTCTTCTTCTTCATGTGCCTCTCCATTACTGCAGGTCAAAAGTTCTCCTTGTCCATGGGGAGGCGGAATAGTTCTCCGACTGTTTTTATACTACTTTACTCCCTTATGTATCAGCTAGAGTTAGGAAGTTGGCGGTGTTTCACCCCCGTGCCTCGGAGAGCACGTTAAGTCGTCGGTCCCGGTTATTATCACTAACATGATAATAGTCGTTAAAGCCTGCCAACCCGCATAGGAGCAGCGTTGTGGGTCTAAGCTCTACCTCCCTCTCTCCTATGAGAGTGGAGGCCTGTGCCCAGCAGTGCCCAAAATTTATTGTTTTTTTCTCTTTTCTATTTTTGTGTGAAAATCTTAATGCGGTTCACAGAATACATCTACTTACCAAGTTTCAACAGTATAGTTCTTATAGTTTCGGAAAAATGTGTCTGTGACATACGGCAGACAGACAGACAGACATGACGAATCCATAAGGGTTCCGTTTTTTGCCATTTGGCTACGGAACCCTAAAAAATACGCGCTGAATTGAGAACCGTCTCATTTTTGCAAGTCGATTATCAACAAACGCGATGATCAGGTGTGGTGCGCGAGCTGGTGCTGATCGGCGGCTGCGCGGCTCTGGGCGCGCTGGTGCCGCTGGCGGCGGGCGCGCATGCAGCCGCGCGCGCCGCGTCCCGCCCGCGCGCGCGCACCTCGCACGGCCACCCGCACTCGCCGCGACCCGCGCTCTACAGGCCCTACCACAAGTTTATTGGTCAGTATTTCTTAAACAAGCTATAATTAATTTGAAAAATTGAAAAACACGACTGCTCTGCCGAAAACTTTTATTTTTTTCAATAAATATGTAGTGTCATGATTTTCAATTAATAATAAGACATAGTTTTGATTATTTAAAAATTATTGGTGTGTCATTTTACTTGAATGATTTATTGTTGGGGTCAAAACACATTCTTTTTGCAACAGTATCGAAGTACTCGTATAAACGAATGTGAGTGGTGGAATCGTGATGTTCGGTCCGACGAAAGTAATTCTCTTTTAGCATTTTAACCGAGAGGTTGTGTTCTAAAATGTGTCGTGATAATTGTGTTTAAAGTTAATTAAAAGATCATATTTTTGTTAACGAAGGTATTTTTCGTGACAGGACATGGTATTTGAATGATTACAGGGAAACTTGAGATATTGCAGGATTTCAATAAGTTGCACTCGGCCTTACATTGTATTTATCCACAGAATTACTATGCCTATACGTGAATTTCTGACAAGTCAGAAGTGGGATGAGCCGAAGAAAACAATGTCTTCTTATTAATTGAAATTCATGACAATAGTTAGTGCCACTCGGGATGATGTAAAAATTCTGACGACACCCTATACACCCACATCTGTTCAGGGATTAAAAAGTTATGGTGGAATAAAGAAACAAGCAGTAAGTAGTTCGGAGGAGGCCTTTGCCGCAAGGCAAACAGAGCTAAGGGACTTTTGTGATATAATTTGTATAGAATCCAAAATTGTAAAACGTCTGTAGTAAAAGGCAATTTTTTTTAATAAGTATTAATTAAAAACTGTAATGGTAAAAATTACATACTCACTTTTGGATGTAACATCTGTTATATCGATTTTGTTCGTGTAAACCTATGTCACCCGGGCCATAATAACGAATCGATTGAGACGATTGACACCTCATTCATGAAAATCCGCTCACTTTTAGGCACTGCGGTGGAACTTACCTACATGAAATATATCCCCCTTGTAACTCACGTGTTTTGTGCAAAAGTGCCCGACTAGTTTCAAACCCGTCCGGGGCCCTTATTTAGCTGCCGCGTCGCGAAAACGGGCTCATGAATAAGGGTCCCGGGCGGGTTCGATAATAGTCGGGCACTTTCCGACAAATCACGCGTGTTACAAGTTACAACCGGGATATATTTATAGTACTGAATATCACTCAAGATATGCACAAGATAGTTTAAACGTTAAAAAACTTACATAAATACAATCTTACATACAATCAAACCCTTCCTTTTGGCTTTGCTTTAGTCGGGTAAAAAATGTCACACGCACTTTGTTTTCAGACACGTGTTGTCGCGTGGCGCGCAGTCAGCGCTGTATGTCTGAGCAGCTGGTGCTTTTGTCAGCGCTGTGCGCGCTGGAGGCTGTCCCTCTCAGGTTCAACTACTTCGCGGCCTTCTGGAGAGACGTGGCTGCTACACCGGTGAGATTACATTAATTTTTTTTAAGTGTAACTTCTTTAGAATCGTTGTGATTTGAAAATTCCATGAAACGAAAGAGCGACACTAAAAATAGACAAACATATTCATAATAGGGTTTGGCCTGCGATAGAATGAGATAGAATACAGGACAAGTTATATATATCTCATTCTGAGAATGAGTTAGGTATGATACATATGATACAAGTTATATTTATTTCATTCTCTCGTAGGCTACTTTTCTGAAGTTTCACTGTGTGTGAATTGCACACACACACTTTTTTATCCACTACAAGTAAGCCCTTGACTGCGATCTAACCTGATGGTAAGTGATGATGCGGTCTAAGATGGTAGCGGGCTAACCTGTTAGAGGCATGGCAGTTATATACCCATACCCCTAATCGGTTTCTACACGGCATCGTACCGGAATGCTAAATCGCTTTGCGGTAAGTGTGTCTTTGCCGGTAGGGTGGTAACTAGCCACGGCCGAAGCCTCCCACCAGGCCAGACCAGGGAAAATTCAGAAATTATAAATTCCCAAATTGACCCTGTCAGGGATCTAACCCGGGACTTCCGCACGTTAAGACAACATCGCTCAACACGGCGCCAGAGAAGTCGAAATTGTTTCATTGTTTTTGTGCCCTATGTCCACCCAGTGTCCAACCAGTAACACATTAAATAAGGAACAAAAATGTAATCCATACTTATATTATAGATGCGAAAGTGTGTCTATCTGTCGGTCTGCTACGCTCTCATGGCCCATCTTTTCAATCGATTTTAAAGAAATTGAGTACAGAGATAGATTGCATTCTAGGTTACTTTTTATCGCGGAAAATTAAGGTAGTGCCTGCGGAAAAAAAAATCATCTAGTTAAATCTATATCAATTTAGGAGAATCTCTTACGAATTTATATGCACTTTAATTGCCGAAATACTTAGTGATCTACTAAAAATAGATCTTCTAAATTGTATAATGTCTTGCGATAGACATTGTGGCCGATTCTGTAGTGCACAATCTCTAAACTAAACTAAAATTAGAGCATTACAAATATTGCTTACCCTTTCATAATACTCCCTGCGGAAAAGGACGGAACTAGATTTAAAGCTGCCATTTTAGTTTAGTTTAGAGATTGTGTTATACAGAATCAGCCCCATTGGTATTACCATTGGAATATTACTATTGGAAAGAAATGATTCCAGGCGGACGCGAAGTTGGAAGAGATGCTGCTGGAATGTAGCGTGGTGTCGGAATACGTAGATGCGGTGCTTCTGGACGAGCGGGAGTCTCTGGCCGACCCCGCCATCTACGAGTTCATGCAGCATTACTATCCTAAGGTAGGGCCCACACTTCTATACAAACATATTCGATGCCAATTACTTTAGGAACTTCGTTCTCTTGTACATTTCGAACGTAGTAATTTTTGACAGTTTAAAACGTATTAATCGGACTGTATAAAGAGTTCATACATGCTTTTTGACGTGCATGCATCTATGAACTCCTTAAACAGGTCGAATTATCCGTTTAACAAACGATTATGATTACGATATCCTTACACAATAATTGGAGGGCTGATGTCAGTAACGGTATATATATTTAGATTTCAGTCTTTTTCCAATCGTTATTTTTCTAATTCCTGTAGGATCAATGCATAAATTATATGTGACCACGAGTAAATTTTGATGTCCGTTATCGTCAAAATGTACACAAAAACCAAAATTCAGTAACATCATCTTGGTATTTTCGCAATAAGGAACAATCTATTAATTAATTTCAAAATGTTGTCAGATATTGTGGTAGATCAGAGATTTGCGTACAATTTGGTATAAATAAGTTTTGAGTTAATGCAGTGAATAATAAAATATCAGGGGGCAAAAAAGCTAAATAATGACCTTAACCCTTGCGGCTCAAATGATCGGTCTTAAAGCTTATGTCAAATGTAAAATAAAGGGTTGGACATGATATAGGTATCAATTTAAAAATATGATGATGTTAGAATTCTGACGATAAACCCCATACACCCAAATCTGTTCAGGCGTTAAGAAGTTATGGTGGAATAAAGAAACTCACATGTCATTTGTCGATATCAACAATCGACATCGACTTTCATGTCATACTTCAAAATGATAGACCTTTTATGTAACCTTCCTACCCAATATAGGTATCAATTATTTACCAACCTGAAAACCGGTATTTTTGTTGTGTATACAGCTAGGCACAGCGACGAGTCCAAACGCAACGATCATGTCCGGAGTGGCGGGCGGGTCTGGGACATCTGGGGCCGTGATGGGCGGCTCCCGCGCGGCCGAGGCGCTCGCGGACGAGATAGCGGGCGGCGCGACAGTCGCGTCGGTAGCCGCGCTGCTGGGGAACACGCGCGCGCTGCTGCTGCTGGCCGAGAGGGCGCGGCCGGCGCCGGGCTCGCCGCTAGCGCGCGCCCTGCAGCGGGCCGCCGCCGCGCTGCATCAGAGGCTGCTCAGACCCTCCGGTGAGTGCCGGCAGTGTAGTGACTAACTATTACTTTCGAGATAATCATTAACGGGATTGCGCGTAGAGCGACAGTTGCGTTGTTGGCCACATTGTTAGGGAATAGGCGTTTCTGTTTTGGTAAGACTAGATGTTATTTGCGCGCGCCTGCGAGGGAGCGGCCGCATCGCTGCATTAGAGGCTGCTCAGACCTTCCGGTGAGTGCCATCAGTTCAGTGACTATTGTAAATATTACTTTCAAGCGCCCGAGGCGCTTACAAACGGGATTGCGCGTAGGGCGACAGTCGTTTCTTTGGCCACACTGCTAGGGCGTCCGCAAGCGTTTCTGTTTTGATATAGAGGCCAAGGCGTTACCACACTGGACCACACTGCTAGGAAATACGCGCGCGTTGCTATTGTGATAAGTTTAGATGTTATTTGTGAGCGAAGCGCTAGCAGCCGGGTTAGCAGGCAACGCGAGTCGCTTTGTTAGCGACACTGCTAATATGCGCGCCCTGCTGTCATAATTAAAAATAGTATCTATTGTACTATTTACACTAGAATAAGAGATGCTGTAAGCCTTTATGCAACTTCTATATCTAGATGCAATGTTTCTGTAAAATTATCAAGCGTGTGGACATGGCCAAATTGAAATAGCAAACCATTAATTCACAGAAGAGGAAACCGGAGAAACAGAAACGGGTGGATCGCCGAGCGAGACGCGATGTCCTTCCCCGGACGGCAGTGAAGCAGATGAGCCCATAGAGGAGTCCGACGAGTCCGGCTCCGAAGCCCCGGCGCCTTCGCCCCCCGCCGACCTACTGCCGCTGCTGTCTCACGCGTTACGACGCTTGCACCAGCTGCAGCCGCCTGACGACTGAGCGGGACGGCAATACCAACCATAGAGTAAGGTAATCTTATACGCGGCGATTGGCAAACACAAATGTATAGATGTATGAAGCTAGGCCAAGTGGTACTGTAATCTGCGGCTACCAAACATAGAGTAGGGAAACGACAAAAACAAATGTATAGAAGTGTATGATCCGTGCCAGGCGTTACTTTAATCTTTTATCGTCAGTTTCGCATAGATCACATCGCTGTGTATTACTGAAGATTTGCTCCCTAAGAACGTTGAACGTTGTTGTTGTGTCTCTAATTCTATAATTATTGTAACTCTGAAAACGCGGAAGAACTTACAAAATTACATTGGCTAAGCCTCAATAAAGTTTTGCTGTGTTGACCATATCATCACAATTTTATGAGAACTACATTTTGATCGAACCAAAAATTATTTAGGCTGGTTTGCATCACAATATTTTGTTAGAATATGACGCTAACGAACCTTAGTCAAAAACGTTGATTCACTACCTTTGGAGTAACACTAGTAAATTAACAGATATTAAAGTTCTTAGGTGTGTTAAATTTATACGAACGTCAGTTACGATAATGGTTTGAAATTTGAATTAACTGGCCGTTAGCCGTATTGGCTTTGCTTTTTTAAACTGGCTATTATAGAGGGGTAACATGGGTACCTCTATAGGAGTTATTTTCTCACAGAGGGTTTAAACCACAGACTAAAAATTTAAAGAACTGAAGTAAAATAAAAAAAAAGATTCACCTGAATCTCTTACAACGTCTTATTAATTCTTACAACGTCTTATTTTAATGGCGAAGCGTCAGTTCAGTATAATACGAGTATTTCTCCCATACTTAAGTAATACAAAGGAAAATAAAATTATAATATCAATGAAGTAAAGAACCTACCGGAGGAAAAATCTTATACTTATAGTTGAACACAAATCTTTTAATAAAATTGAAAGGACTTCAATACTTGCTGTCTTTGTCTGCATGAAACATAGTGAAAAAGACAGCACTACTTTCTAAACTGATTTATGTACAACTGAACCTTTATAATTTTTTTAACGTCTGTCGGTCAACGATGTATTTAAATGAGTATATTTATAGTGCGAATTAGTTACTGTGTCTATATAAAACTAAGAGGTCTCGGAAAATGTATCAGACACCCAAAAAAGGTACATTTGATTTGTTTTTTGAGACCCATTTTATAGATGGCTCAAGTAGTAGATTTTATAGAAAATAAAAATTGGTTAACTGCGTCTTTTCGTTCACTTTATGTAATAAAAACATAATACATATTATTAGTAAAGGACGTGTACGCTATTATTTTGTTTATAAGACTGCTTGGATTTAGATACTAGCTTAAATTCTAAAGCCTTGTATCGCTAGACGAAGGTTTTAGGAGTTAAATGACGTGTCGGTATATTATATATACTAAAATATTATAACATACCATGTTGTAGAACACGGATATATAACAGTGTTCAAAAATGCGATCGTGTTATGAACATCAATATATATGTAGGTACTAGATGGGCCCTTTACAGGTGTGGAGCGCGCTCCACACCTGTTTAAGCCTGTCCTTGTCCCCGCCATAGCGCTGTCCCGCTTTTCAGACTAGATGGCGTTTGTAAAATAAGTTCACATTCTTTGACAGGGCCCATCTATGTAAATTGAGGTCGTTGGTTATTAAACTAAAGTTTATTAACATAAAAGTGGATTTACATTATGCCAGTTACTGGCTCAAAAATTCAAAGTGGCCAGCCCTGTTTCGGTACTGATATCGTATAAATGTAAAGTAAATCGATTTTAAGTAATCTTGTAATTTATTTAAAGCTGGATTTACATTGAGTTAGTTATCACTGACTCGGTGTAAATCTGCCGTTATTGTTTTAAAATATAGCTTGGTATGTCAAAATACACTCAATAATATAACATCAAGTACTTTAAACTGTTATATAATGTAGTTATATAGTTTTTGTACCATAATTAATGGTGGTTAGACGAGACAAAACAAAACAAAACCTTTTACCTGTGTTACTAAGAAATCTTAAAAAATAAAAACACAGTTAAAAGTTTTGCCATAGTTTTACTCGGTTGCTGTAATTATAAAATAGAAGAATAGTTATACTTATCTTCATATAAAGTTTTTAATATAATGTCGTAATTAATATTATCTGTACCTAATAAAATATATTATATTCATTCGTTTAGAAATTCCGTCTTTTTTTTGTGTGCTTATATCTGAACTGCTCCTACGATGATATAAGTCGCGTCAGCGTACGACATTAGTTCGATGAAGACTTTATTATTTTTACTACGGCTTCATTTCATTTTTTTTTTCAATTTTATATATTTTTTTTTAATATATTATGTTTGTGCTTGCTTGCGTGATTGATTTAGGCCAGTGCTTCCCAAATAGCGGTACAGATACGCGTCACGTCTTCTAAAAGCTGAATAGAGCATGGACTTGGATTATTTTAATGATATTTTTTTTAACAATGTTTTTTTTTCATCACTTTGAATTTAAGTCTTTGGATAGTTTAACTTGCGTCGATTTAAAATGGCGGCTTTAATTTGGAACGACAATAATTGACTTTTCTTTTTTAATCAATGCAGTAAAGACAATTCAAATTATAAATTTGAATCAGAAATCATAATAATATAATTTACTAGCTAATGCCCGCGACTTCGTCCGCGTGAAATAAGTTTTTTTAATTCCCACGGGAGCATCTTAATATTCCGGGATGAAAAGTAACCTATGTCACTCTCCGTCCCCAACTATACCCATGCAAAAAATCACGTCAATCCGTTGCTCTGTTGCGGCGTGATTGAAAGACAAACAAACAAACCAATAAACCAACAAACCCACAAACCAACAAACAAACACACTTTCGCATTTATAATATTAGTATGATATCTAATAAAATAACAACAACGACAATTATTAAATTACTAGCTGATGCCCGCGACTTCGTCCGCGTGGATCGAGGTTTTTCGGTTCCCGCGGGAACTTCTTAATTTTCCAGGATAAAAAGTCTATGTGTTATTCCAGACTATAATCTATCTCTGTGCCAAATTTCATCCAGATCCGTTCAGCCGTTCGGGCGTGATTGAGTAACAAACATCCATACATCCATCCAAACATTCGCATTCATAATATTTATTTGATTGAAAATTCCCTAATAAGTCTTTTTTATCTAATGTGTATTTGCAAACTATTTGGGAACCACTGTTTTTAATATGTAGCAAGTTTTTAGGCACTATACGAATTGTGTATTGAGTGTATGTCAGTAAATATACTTAGTATTAAACGTTTTCGTTGGCGCATAGGCCCGAAAGGTTTTCTGGAATATATCCAATCCATTCCTGGATTCAATTAAATAAATGTGTATATACACATATAATTATTATTTTATAAACTAAGATGTTTAATCATAAGATGTTATTCATTGGTAACCTATGAGTGGTTATTAAAACTAATCGCATATTAGTCAACACCGAAACTAGGTGGCACTAATCATTCCGTCTCACGTACACAGTATAATATCTGATAGTGTGTAAGTGAGAAAGAGAATTATTAACGCCGACATTTTTTATTCGTTTCGTTATTGTCATATATACACGCCGTATATTATATACAGCATTTTCTAATATTCGGTGCGTATACGTGCAAGTAGTTGAATTCTAACCCCGCATCAATACTCTCCAAGAGGAGGCGAGTGTGGAATGGTCTCGCATCGTAATCGTTTGTCAAACGGATAATTCGACCTGTTTAAGGAGTTCATACTCGTAGATGCCTGTTCTTCAAAAAGCATGTATGAACTCCACAGTTCGAGTAATACGTTATAAGCTGTCAAATGATTACGATTTGCTTAGACAATAGGGATGATTACAACTCAATCAAATCAGCAACTCTTTATCAAACTTAAAAACGCACTTCTAGTATGGAAGTTGTATGAAATTCAAAGTTGTGACGTCATCAAATTTCAACGCACTTTTTTTCTTTAATCTATATTTTAAAATAGTTATCAAACTTAAAACTAACCGAGGATGTGAATTTTAGGTCTTTTGGAAGACCCTCTATTTAATAATTAATCAGTTAGAAATAATTTATTTTTGATGTCATCATTCCTATCGGTTGCCAGTTGTACGCGTACTGTATCCGTGATGAGGCCATCTGAATATTCTGAAGGAGTGCTTGCGAGATTATCTATCCGGGATTAAATTCGTTGTGGCGATGACAATGTGCGTTCAGTTTTATTGATTTTAGAGACTTCTATATTGGTTACTGGGGATCTATTTGCGCTAAAACAAAAACTTACTAAGCATTTTTGATAAATCTAATATTGTTGTAGAAAAATTATACGCAAGGGTATAGGGTATTATACGCAAGGCATGTCACTTATCTTCTAACGTAGGACGCCATCAAAATGATTTTATTGTGTTTCGGCTGTGAGAAAATTATTAGTTTAAGATTTGATTACTGAATCGGCGATCCCCACTTAAGGGCCCTATACACGTTCAAATCTAGCGCACTGTCTACACATTTGAGGCGTGTTCACGTAAACTTAACTTTACTTTGTATAGTCCAATTTACTTGATCTGGTCTCAACTATCATAAATAGTCGACATGTGTAGAGCCCTTTAGAATACCCCAGTTAAATGAAACCTGAATCACAATTTTATACCTACTGTAATTTGTAAGTGAACACCCGTCCAAAGTCCACCCTTTTTATTTTTCATCACTTTTTCATCAATTCTTGGCCAGTACAAGTTTTATAGTCCTATGAATATTTGTATAAAAAAATCTTTCCAAATTTATTGGATTCTGTACTTTATGGTGAAACTTTCATGAGATTGTCAATTTAAATTTCGATGAGGACATTCGATTTGACAAGTTTTCTTAAACATAATGCCCTATTTACATTAAGGCCGGCCATACACGGACTGCTCGAGCAGTTAGCCAGTGATCTACATACACGGGCCGCTCTTGCAGTCATAGTCAACAGCTTCAAGCTCCCATTGATAGCTGCTGCCAACCGCCCGAAGCAGTCGCGCAACTGCTCGAGCGGTTCCATGTATGTGTGTACGTAGAAGACGTACGTACGTAGTTCACTATGCAGTCGCAGCTTGAAGCAGTCCATTCTGACTGCTACAAGCTGTCCGTGTATCCGAGTCCTAAGACATTTTGATTACTTTTGACTGATATGAGAACTCTAACGAAAATTATGAAAAAACTTATTCATTCAACCACGTTTTTAAAGATCTTAATATAAATACAAGGCATTGTTTTATTCCGTAAAACATCCAACAAACATTTGTATCTGGATTCGTTAATTAAAATCCTCAATTTAAGATTGTATAAATCTATCTATCTAAATAATTCTACGTACCTATCATAAAAGATTCAGAGAACATCTTAGGTGTAATGTAGTAATTTTTTGTTTTCATGTAATCGCTAGCATATTTCATTATAGTTCTAGGAAAAAAATAGCACACTGCCCAGTTAATAAACACAAATAAATGTAAGGTGTCTATAGTATTACCGATGCATTGTTAAAATTAAGCATAGATTGAAAATTTGACTCTCGGATATCCATTTTGTAAATCAATAAATGTTAATTACTCATCACAAAAGTTCATTCTTTCATGGAATTTGACTTTGCACGAATCCAGCGGAGAAATAAGAGGTGCGAAATTCCGCTTCACCGTCGCTTTAGATCTGAACGGAAATTCCGCATTGACGTTTCAACGTGGGACGGACGAGGAAGGCGGCATGTCCGACTTTATACCATGAAAGCGAATTTCCGCACGCGTGTTCGTTCATGAAGAATGTACTAAAATAAAATTTACATTACATAAATGTACGGTCTCGAATATTCATTACAAAACAATAGCTAACTAGGGAACACAGGAAGCAATACAATTTTGTCTGTAATTTGTATATTACCTACTTATTGTATAATTCCTGTTGAAGATTGATAAACATTTTCTTACTTTAATAATGTACTTTGTTGTTTGAGGGGTGCAGTCACTTTCTAAAAGCGAAATGATGTATTGTGGTGCTAGCAATCTGGACCAGTGCCCTAAAGTGGAGCTATTCAAGTTATAAAACATGCCATCCGAGTTATAGTCCCCTGCTTAGATATGTGGAAAGATATATGTAAAGGACATTAAACCTTGTCACGTTTTTTGACTTTTAAAAAGTTACACTAAGGCTTCGGGTGACTGGCGAGACAAAATATGTATTTAATTTTGTCATTTAGAGCTTATTAATATATATACCTTAAATATTAACTATAATATGCTGTAATTATAATTTTAAGATTGTATTTTAAGTTTCCGATGAACTGTGGTGTCGCTGGCTGCTTTTTTTTATATAACTATTGGATTCGTGTATTATACTTACATTAAAGTGATCGAAACGTAAGTTTCGCTCGGAGTAATCTGTGTTATTGAATTATTTGTGAAAATTGGTAAAAAAGATACTGTAAATCGGACTGGAAAGCCAAAGTAAACAGTATTTTGTAAAATAGTGCTTTTCATTTCACTATCCCTTTTACGGGCCTCGATTTACATTCACAGGAAATCGAAGTGAAAAAGGTAAAAGTTGTGGAGATAAATAACATTTTAAATTTTACTTGGATCCACTGTCAATGTGAATCAACCCTTCCATAATAACCCTTGAGGCGTAGTGGTTCGATTGTATATTCCGCGAGAACCCTTGATTTCGATTACCAGTTGGTAATTAGATATAGATAGTTCAATCCACGAAGACGCGCCCCACTCTTTTCCGCAATCGCTTACAGTGCAAGTGTGCAATGTAAACTACAGGAATGTGAGTTCTATTACTACGCAGCGAGTAACAATGTGGGCACACGCACACCAAGTGAAATAGCGAAAAATGTCATAATTAACTTGAAGTATGCTCTACTTCATTTCACCTACTTTAAAAAATAAAATATTATATGTCGTGATGGTCCTGCATAAAATGAATTAATTGTGATATTGGTTAATAATAATATTTTAATAACAAGAAATAATGTATCTATATTAGATAATTATTATTAATAATATATTAGATAATTATTATTAATAATATATATTATTATTATATATATTATTTGAAAAATAGTATACCCATAGTTAAAAGAATCCCTCGAGGAGCTCGAATAACCGTTGCTACACATTTGTCACAATTAATCCAGAAATGTTACATAAGCAATTGTACCCAGGACTGGCAGAACCTATTTTTATTTTCATACAGCACACTACATATAATAAAAACTGATGAACCGAATTTATCCTTGACACAAAAGATTAAGAATAATTGTGCTGTAAGCTCCTCGCCTTCTCCCGCACCTCTAATCAAACATGATGCCCCTCGTAATCGCAACAAACTCATCGAAAACAAAATCTGTGACGGAGATCTCAAAGGTGCCGCTCGCCTTTTGTTCTCCAACGACGTGCTATCACCAGATACCCCTGACACCCTTCAGGCCTTACGGACAAAACATCCTCCAGCTCCAGCAAACCCATATTTTCTCGACCCACCAACAGCAGGGCAAGCATGCCTTCAAATTCAAAACAAAGGTGTTACGGATGCCATTTTATCTTTTAAACCAGGTTCGGCTGCAGGTTTGGATGGGATCTCACCCCAACATTTAAAAGACTTAACATCGCTTTCTGTGGGTGATGCAGGCAAGCAACTTGTAAATTCGATCACTAAATTAATCAACTTTATGTATTCCGGTAATGTCAATCCAGAAATTGTTCCAATTCTTTTCGGCGCGAATCTCATTGCCCTCACCAAAAAGGACGGAGGGGTGAGACCAATTGCTGTTGGATCAACACTACGACGTCTGGCCTCCAAAATTGCTGTTCGACATATTTTACCAAAATTAAATTCGGAATTTGAACCCGTACAGTTAGGCTTCGGTGTAAAAGGAGGGTGTGAGGCAGCCGTCCATGCCCTACGCTCTTTCCTAACTTACGGACAGCCTGACGTGTTGCTCAAAATTGATGTCAAAAATGCATTCAATTCGGTAAATAGGGATACCCTGCTGACAGAAATAAAACAACATATACCGGAAATATACAATTATCTTCTTCTCAGTTACGCTGACCCAACAAAATTGTTATATCGTTCTAATGAACTGTCCTCGGAAGTAGGTTGTCAACAGGGTGATCCTCTTGGGCCTGCAATTTTTAGTTTGGCTATAAATCCGATAATCAAAAATTTAAATTCTAAATTCAACGTTTGGTATTTGGACGACGGAACCCTAGGAGGTGATGTGGATACAGTGTTTTCGGACCTTTCTTTAATCAAAAATAAATTTGAAGCCATTGGTTTGGAGCTTAATTTTAGCAAATGCGAGCTTTTTATAAATAACTGCGTCTTAAATTTAAATGACGTAAAACAAAAATTTAATATTTTAGCTCCAAATATTAAAATAGTTAACAGTAATTCCCTTTACCTTTTAGGTTCTCCAATTTTTGAAGAATCTATTCCTGAATATATTAATAATTCAATTACTAAATTTCAAAATTCTGCTGACCGTCTCCTAGAAATTAGTCCACATTATGCACTTTGCATCTTAAAATTCTGTCTTTTCGTCCCAAAATTTACGTATGTGCTCCGTTGCTGCTCCTTTTGGAATCACCCAGATCTTTTGACACAATTAGAAGACTTAATCAAAATTAGCTTAGAATCGATTCTTAATATGCAGCTGAACGAGCAATCTTGGACCCAAGCATCCCTACCCATCCGTTATGGTGGTTTAGGGATTCGCAAAATTTCAAGTGTCGCTTTACCAGCCTTCCTATCTTCTGTCCATAGTTCAGCAAATCTCATTAGTAAAATTTTAAGGGCATCCCCTTCAAACTTTGAGATTGCTGGCTTGGAAGAAGCTAGAAACGCTTTCTTAATTGCATGCCCAGGTCAAAATTTTCCACTTTCTCCAAATTCACAGAGGAGCTGGGACGACATACACTGCAAATTGACTTTTGAGAATCTTTTGAGCTGTAGTACAGGTTCGGCGCGTGCTAGGCTTTTGGCCGTGGGTACGCATGAGGCCGGCTACTGGCTTCACGCGTACCCTTCGTCAAATACAGGAACATTTCTTGAGCCTGACACGCTCCGAATCGCAACCTGTCTACGGCTTGGGGTTCCGGTCTGCGCTCCTCATAAATGTCCCTGTGGCAGTGATGTCGACAAGCTAGGACATCACGGACTGTCATGCCAAAAAAGTGCAGGCCGCTTCTCGAGACATGCCGCACTTAACGATATCATACGCCGGTCCCTTGCCACCGTCAACGTGCCAAGTCTACTTGAGCCGACTGGTATTGCAAGAGACGATGGCAAGAGACCGGACGGTATGAGTTTGATTCCATGGAAGATGGGCCGGGTGCTGGTATGGGATGCAACCTGTTCAGACACGCTGGCCCCTTCCCATCTACATGGAACCAACAACAGAGCTGGTGCGGCTTGTGAAGCGGCTGAAAAAGCTAAAACATGCAAATACAGGGGTCTAGGCTCCGAATATTATTTTGTCCCATTCGGTGTCGAGACCCTTGGTCCGTGGGGTCCTAGCGCTAAATTGCTTTATAAGGAAATAACAAAAAGGTTAGTCGACATCACAGGAGACCGAAGAGCTGGCAGCTACCTCGGGCAAAGAATTAGTCTAGCTATTCAAAGGGGGAACGCTGCCAGTATCTTCGGAACCTTGCCTAAAGGGACTCCTTTTAATAATATATTTTAGTTATTACATTATATTTTTTAAGGTTATTTAGTTTTAGGTTCATTATTAGTTTCATATTATAAATGAAGAGCTATTAAAATTATTATCATAAAACACGACTTTATGGAAATAAAGTATTTATTAATTAACTTGTAAATCATTCAATTACACTTGGATATTACACATTAAAAACCGGCCAAGTGCGAGTCGGACTCGCGCACCGAGGGTTCCGTACAAACCTGTAGTAAGTTTTAAATTATTAAAAAAAATTGCTTAAAAATTACGTTTGTTGTATGGGAGCCCCCCTTTAATATTTACTTTATTGATATTTAATTATTTATTTTGAAAGGTAATATACAAGTTAATATTCTGTGAAAATTTGAACCGTCTACCTGTTACCGTTTTTAATATTGAGCAAAAAATACGAAAAAAACACGTTTATTGTATGGGGACCCCCCTTAATATATATATTTTTTAAATTTTTAGTATTTGTTGTTATAGCGGCAACGCAAATACATCATTTGTGAAAATTTCAGCTTTCTAGCTATCACGGTTTATGAGATACAGCCTGGAGACAGACAGACAGCGGAGTCTTAGTAATAGGGTCCCGTTTTTACCCTTTGGGTACGGAACCCTAAAAAAATGATTGAGAAATCATCACACCTTACATTAGTCGGAATCGTCGTTTAATTCAGAAATATTTGATTCAGAGCTCGATGAATCACAGACATTTATGATAAAACTAAAATCTAAATCAAAGTATTTTAAATACTCTTCTTCTATTTTTCAAAATACCTACCTGGCTTTTAAGGAAAATACGTTCCGTTTTTTTGGACATAATAAAAATAATATTTTACAAAAAATTAAAGTAGAGCAACTTTCCGGTGGGTCACGACACGCAGCAAAGCAAACCAACTTAACCGTGTATACTGAGCCGTGGTCGACTCGAGAGTCGAGACTAATGTTCGGGCTGAACTTCCCGCACCCCGTTGTTTCCCCTCGCGATACATAGTGGGGCGCGTCTTCGTGGATTGAACTATCTATATCGTGTATGACGATCCCTGTGACACAGTGGCAAGAAGTGAACTCACGGCAACTTATTGGTTTGATTCCTGATTGGATCAATTTAAAATTTAGCATGGGTGTAGGTACATAAGTATGTAATTATAAAGAATAAACATGCAAAACATTTTTTAATTATTGAGTTTTAATTTACTAGTTAGTTCAGTCGGAAATTTATCCAATGAATTACGTACACATTCTAAACAGTAGGTTTTTAAATAAAAGATGCTGCATTGCTTACTAATACAAACTGTCTTCTGGCACATATCACAATCCCCACCTAAAACTAAGATCTCCCCTTTCCCTGGGGGGCTGAATGGGTCTTTCATCACATAGCTGGGGTATTTGAGTTCTATTCTGCGTGAGAATGGTGGATTAGTTCCTTTGTAATGAGCCTCTTCCGTCATACCACAGACAGAACATTTGAAAGTGTATGTTTCAGGAATATTATTTTCGTCTTTTGTATCTTTTGGCTGTGGTTTATCCATTTAACTGAAATGATAACATGAAAAATTGTATTTTCTACTGATGATTAATTAAATTACTAAAGGTGGATGTACATTGACTACTTTTGCAATCGCATTGTGTTGCTGTTGCTTTGATGCAAGCTGTTGATGGTGAGCATCTGATTTTCAGCAGTGGCTTCGGGATCATCGGGTTTCCGCGTAGCAAAATGACGAAGGAGGGATTTGACATTTCATTGCCTAACTGCAGCTTAGATTTTAGACACTGCTACAGCAACACAGGTATAGTAGCCAATGTGCATTTAGCCTAAGAAATGCAGCTTAGATTTTAGACAGTCTTCTAGAGCAGCTAGAGCAATACAGGTAATAGTGGCCAATGTGCATTGAGCCCAAGAAAATTATTTGTAGGTAATAATTATTTCTCATAAAAAAATACTAGCTGATGCCCGCGACTTCGTCCGCGTGGTTAAAGTTTTTTTGATTCCCGCGGGAACTCCTTAATTTTCCGGGATAAAAAGTAGTCTATGTCACTCTCCAGGTCCTCAACTATACCCATGCCAAAAATCACGTCGATCCGTTGCTCTGTTGCGGCGTGATTGAAGGACAAACCAACAAACAAACACTTTTGCATTTATAATATTAGTAGGAATATTACGCAAAAAGTACTGAAATGATTATGATTAACCTTCTAGTGTAATATAGACTGCAAATTTGTCCACTTTTGATAAAAATCATTTGAGGAGATTTGTCAACAAAGTTAGTCTGAATCTCAGAGGTGACTACATCAGGTGAAACAGAGAACCAAAGACAGCTGCAAATTAATTATTGATAATCTCATTTTACATTCTAATGGACCAAAAAACAAATTGTTACTTTACTACACAAAATTACTCTTGGTACGAGATTAATAAAATAAATACACAGAACAATAATACAATATATTATTTTTATAATATATTTACACCAAAGTAACAACACCACATAAATACATAAGTATACACTTCTAGACTAAAAATTTCATATTAAAAACAAAAACTAAATTTTACTCAGTTTTATTAAGCTCCTTGGGAGCTTCAACAGGCCACCACATAGGCTTTACTACCTCAGCGGAATAATTGCCAACACACAAAATCTTTACATCCATTGCTTCCTTGGTTCTTATAAGTCCTATTCCATAATCGTAAACCACACCTTTTAATTTCCCCAAATTACTCTTAGGATTATTGCTGGCTGAGATCACAGAATCCCTTTCTATGTTTTTTGACATAGTGTCATGGAATTTAAGAGGCATAATCCGTTTGCGTACTACTCCAGTGTGATGAACTCTCGCTGTGAGCTCTTGGCCGATATAACAGCCTTTATGGAAGCTCACTCCATGAAGGTAGTCGCAGTTAGCCTCTAATGGGAAACTTGTCCCAGGTGGCAAGTCGTCCGCTCCTTCACTAACTCCTAGCCTATACCTCAAGTACTTGTAACCATCTTCATTTTTCTCTGCAACAATATCCTTTCCCACAGTTTGAGCGACCTCTGAATCTTTAACATCTTTGTAAGATATGACTCTGTATCCCAGCTCAGTGAGACGAGGGTCTTTGTAAACATTTATTTTAGTATCAGATTCAGGATTAAAATTGTCAGGCAGTAAAGATAAGGCATAAGATATATTTGGTACATTTAGAGAAGTCAAAGCGTACAATGAATAATCTTTATTTACATCTTTAATGTCCACTTTTCTTTTCAATTTGTAGATTTTAAGATGTCTTTGAAGTGCACTGATCAGTTGTTTATCGGCTTCGATCAAGAACGAGTCCTCTCTGTCCCATTTATGTATGATCGTGTCGTAAAGGACTCTACCTTTGTTGTTGAGGAACATAGCGTACATGGATTTGGCGCCTTCCTCGAAATGCCTCATATCGTTCGTAACGAGTCCCTGGAGGAACACCGACGCATCTTCACCCGCTACTTTGAGCAAACCGCGACCTCGAAGAGGATATAAAACATTCGGCGCTAACGATGTTTCATTATGCACGTAGCGTATGAAATTATTGAACGCATATGGCTTGTAAAGGAGTCTATTTACCTGGTAAAATATCATTCTATTCCTTTGAATAAATTTGATTTTATTCCAAAATGTTATCACCCATTTCAAAATTCAACAATATTTTGTAAATAGAAAATTGACATTTGACAACACGTCGGTGGGACAGCACATTGACAGTCAAGTAATTTTCAGTTTGACATTGACATCGGCTAACTATCGATGCGTTCAAGACAAGAAAACTGCGAAATAGCTAAGTTAACTAATAAGAATGGCTTAAGCCTTCGACATAAACAAAGGGCTTACAAAAGGACAACCGCTTGTGACTACTGACATACTATGCTACTGACTAGCGAGCGAGGCAGAGTAGTGAGCGCGGTCAGCACTGCGTCTATTTGAACAATAGATCTTTTTAATCGGCTATTCTGCTTGTATTCATTAAGTATTATTGTATTTATTTTTTACAGGTAGGTACTTAAGTAGGTACCTACTTTAGGAATTAAATTTCAATAAAATAATACTGATTTAATTCGTTTTAAACGTTTATTTAATAATCACGATATACATTAATAAAAATAGCAATAAAAAATCAACACTTTATAAAGTAGGTACACAATCGATCTAAATAATTTAAATGCGTCATTTGATTCCTTTTTATTTCATTTGCCTACCACCTAAAATTAACATAAATAAATACTTAACTACTTTAATTATTATTACATACCAACATAGATACTTATATAAAATCTGCATTAAATTTAAACTTAACGGATAACTGGGCAAAGTTTATTCGACAACTTGTTTTTCCTTGTCTTCAGCTCTATTGGTAAGGCGTTGTCGTCATCTCAATGTCCTCTTTGTCAAATCTCTTTACTGGCGAGAACTGGGGAGTTGTAGGCGCTGTGTCCTGCCCGTGTTCCACTGATGCTGTGACTAGTTCCGTGGTCGCGGTTGGCTCAGATCTGATTGAGGCGGTTTCCCGTTTCGTTGGCGAATTGTTGATGGATTTGGGGGTATGTCGGCGAGATGACTTTTTCAGGTAAGGCGTGAGTCGCTGAAAAAAAAAAGATTGTTTTACTTTTCAAAACATATCATCTCCGCTCGGCCCTTTGTCGGCCTAGGTATTAACTACCTAGTAATACATACTTTAAGTAGGTTTTAAGACGACACGGGAGGTGGTTTCCCCATACAATCGTATTAGTCTGTTTTATCCGTTCATAATTAGGTAAGTACAATAAAGAAAATATTTTTGCACCATAAAATCTATATATGTGTCCGTGCCATGTACTAGACATATGTGTTGCTTTTTTCGATAAATTAATAATTTTAAGAATATGGAACCTTTAAAAAATTGCAAAAAATGGCCCAGTTTTCGAGTCATCATCAGACATCCCACAAATAAATTTGACGAATAGGAAAAAGAAAAACATACCGACATAGCCTGAGACTTTCTTATATTATCCTTTAAAAAAAATTAAAGTCGGTTCTTTTGGAAGAGGAAACAGAAAAATACGAGAGTAAGAATTCGACTGTTTTTCATAGGTATTATCGGTCCAAGCTGCAGTTGTCCCTATCGGGTGTTATGGAATTCTATTCGAGGAGCAGCGCGACGGCAATATAATTGTTCAATACCTATTCTCAAAGTTTCCTGTTCATGCCATATCCTCTTAAGTTTGAGTTGGAAAATATGAAACATCTCACAGTAAAAAAAGAACCAAGTCATAATAATTATTAAGCTTGGGTAGCATCAGGGTCACCTAACCTTATTGCTCCTGTGCTGTGGTTTACAACTTTACACCATTTACTTTCTTGTTGCTGGTATTAGAGGCACTGCATCTCTGTGGGCATCATGCGAGGAACGGTCCTGAACACTCCCCCGCCGCGGACTGTCCACGTTAGTCGCAGTACACACAGTTTTTTTCCAAAAGAGCAACCACCGAGTTTTTTGCTGGTTCTTCTTGGTAGGAACATTATTCCGAACCAGTGGTAGATTCATTCGACTATTCATAAACACTTGTAAAAGTCTATTTGAATAAAAAACTTTTGAATTTTGGACTGTTCTCAGACCAGGGCCCGTTTGTAACCGTTGTAGCTTTAGTTATTTTTTTAATACCTGTTGCGGGTCCTTGAGGTACACGCCAGTGCGCTTGACAGCGAAGTCGGGCGCGGTGAGGCAGCGCGCCAGGAACAGCGCGGCGGCGCACGCCCAGCTCGCCCACACGCCGGCGCTGGCCGCGCGCGCCGCCGCCGCTCGCCCGCCGAAGCTCCACGACGCATTCCACGAGAGCTCCAGGTATGGGCCCACGGATGAGCATCTGAAGATAGGATGTGTTTTGACTAGCGTCCGTAATAATAAACCGTCATCGACTAAGAAGTCCAGAAGTATCGGTCTATCTAAACGTAAGGCCGGTTTTTAGCATAGACCAATACAACGTAGGTACCTAGAGCATCATATCATACTAATATTATAAATGCGAAAGTGTGTTTGTTTGTTGATTTATTGGTTTTTCCTTCAATCACACCGCAACGGAGCAACGGATTGACGTGATTTTTGGCATGGGTATAGTTGAGGACCTGGAGAGTGACAGGCTACTTTTTATCCCGAAAAATTAAGGAGTTCCCGCGGAAATCAAAAAAACTTATACCACGCGGACGAAGTCGTGGGCATCAGCTAGAGTTCTATAAAGTATTAACAACTTCCTATACAATACAATTTACAACTACCCCAAGTCCCGCGTGTTTTTTTTTTATAGGTTAATAACATTCACATTGCGAATTTTTTTTTTTTTTTCTTATAGGTTAGGTTTTTTGCTATACGTTCACGTAATTTTAATTATAATATTACTCCACGCTCATAACAAAATTATGTGCCAAAGTTGTATAAAAAAATGAGTCACATGTGACTCTTGAACTTATTTCAAAAGTTCTCCGCGAGTCATAAGTGACTCATTGGACAGTTAAGTTGTTAATAACATATATACCTACCTATATATATGCCGTGAGCCGCAAGGGCGTAGGGCGTAAAGCCCTAATAACATATGGATAAGAATAAATATTTATCCTACTGTTAAACCACACACATATAAGTTACTAACTATAGATACTATTGGTTCGTAACTGGGTAATTTTAAAATTTTCATTGCGTTGCTATCAGCGTGGTTCGATAGCCTTGGCCCCTGACCGAGCGTCAACAATCAAATATTAAGACCAATTCAAAACTGCCAAATTAATATATTCTGAATAGGTACATAAGTTTAGTTTGTAGTGTTTCGTGTCCATTCGTCCAACGGTTGTTTTTGGATACGTGAAAAAATTCATGGCAGTAGTAGTTAGGTATATCTTAATATAAAAAAGGAAAAGGTGGCTGACTGACTGACTGATCTATCAACGCACAGCTCAAACCACTGAACGAATCGGGCTGAAATTTAGCATGCAGAGAGTCATTAGTATGACAAAGACATCCGCTAAGAAAGGATTTTTTAAACTTCAATCTTTTGTCTTAAAATAGGGTTTTGAAATTTTTGTAGTCTATTTTTCCTAGTATCAGCTAAGGAAGTAGGCTAAATAAGTTGAGTAATAAGTACATAGTCAACCAACTTATGAAATCTACGGAACCCTAGACTGCGGCGCGTGGCTCGACACGCACTTGACCGAGTTTTTGGTATATACTTTCCACTTTTACTTGTAAGTAGGAGGTACTTACATTAATCTAGACTTAGTAGGTACCTACCCATAATTCAAAATTCAGTTGAGTGGAACGACATTGGGTAACATCCTTAATTTAATTAAGGAAATTCATTATATTATTACTTATTAGTATGATGATAAGTACGGAATGCTATTTAATTAAAACTTGTATGGGGACTACTTCCTGTAAGGTGATAATTTCTGCACTTTATTAAATAAGTAGGTAGTATATTGTACTTTTAGCTTAATCATTTTCAATATCGCTGCGGTCTAATGGTAGGAGGTCCCGGAGTTGATTCCCGGCACAGCCAATTTGGGAATTTAGCATTTCTAAATTATCTATAGTCTAGACTGGTCTAGAGTACCGTAAAAAAAAATAGTTTATTTTTTCTCCAACAAGATTTTTTTTAACACGTAAAAGGCCTTCTATAATAGTAGATTATTAACCAAGGGGATAAAGCAGTGTCTTCTGTCGCGGGTAACGATTTAAATCGCGAGCGTAACGAAGGACTCGAGGTTTACTCCCGAGCGTAGCGAGGGTGTTAAAAACTTAAATCACGAGCGAAGCGAGGGATTTAAGACGAGTCCTGAGTGTAGCGAGGGATTTAAGTTCACCCAAGACTAAGACAGCTTTATCACCGAGGAAAATACTCTACTTTTCGTACCATTTGCGAAAAAATTAACACAATAATAATATGAGATAAGCATTTATTAAAAATAATGACAATTTTTTTTTTTTTTTTTATCCACTACAAGTTAGCCCTTGACTGCGATCTCACCTGATGGTAAGTGATGATGCAGTCTAAGATGGTAGCGGGCTAACCTGTTAGGGGTATGGCAGTTATATTAAACCCATCCCCCTATTCGGTTTCTACACGGCATCGTACCGGAACGCTAAATCGCTTGGCGGCACGTTTTTGCCGGTAGGGACGTGGTAACTAGCCACGGCCGAATCCTCCCACCAGGCCAGACCAGGGAAAATTCAGAAATTATAAATTCCCAAATTGACCCTGCCGGGGATCGAACCCGGGACCTCCGCACGTTAAGACAACAGCGCTACACACTGCGCCACGGAGGTCGTCAAAAAGTAAAAAGTCAAAAGCAAATTAAAAGTAAAAGTTAACATTCGAAACATTGGTCCAATTATTGATAGAGAGAGTTATAAATAACGTTTTCGTACCACTTGCTCAAAAAAGTGACATTCTATGCCACAAAAAGCGAACATAACAATAGTCATTTTTAATCTGTTAAAAACAGGGAAAGAAAATTGTACTGAATTTCATTCATCCTCTAGGGGGAGAATGTGATTTAAATTTGGAATACTTACCGAAATGTATACTGAACTACATCTGTGTTTACACCATTGAGTTTGTATATAAAGCAACATCTTTTTGAAAAAGGAATACGCATTTATTAAATAAAATTGATTATTAAATAAAATGACGAAAACCGACGTATGAGCTTGATGCCTTTGCTTTTCCGACAAAAAAATATTAGTCTAGGAATTTGCCGCGTTTTTGTTTTCTTCAAATACATAAACGTTATTTGTAACTCTCTCTATCAATAATTGGACCAATGTTTCGAATGTTAACTTTTACTTGTAATTTGCTTTTGACTCTTTACTTTTTGACGACCTCCGTGGCGCAGTGTGTAGCGCTGTTGTCTTATCGTGCGGAGGTCCCGGGTTCGATCCCCGGCAGGGTCAATTTGGGAATTTATAATTTCTGAATTTTCCCTGGTCTGGCCTGGTGGGAGGCTTCGGCCGTGGCTAGTTACCACCCTACCGGCAAAAACGTGCCGCCAAGCGATTTAGCGTTCCGGTACGATGCCGTGTAGAAACCGAATAGGGGGATGGGTTTAATATAACTGCCATGCCCCTAACAGGTTAGCCCGCTACCATCTTAGACTGCATCATCACTTACCATCAGGTGAGAGTCAAGGGCTAACTTGTAGTGGATAAAAAAAAAAAATTGTCATTTTTTTTAATAAATGCTTATCTCATATTATTATTGTGTTAATTTTTTCGCAAATGGTACGAAAAGTAGAGTATTTTCCTCGGTGATAAAGCTGTCTTAGTCTTGGGTGAACTTAAATCCCTCGCTACACTCAGGACTCGTCTTAAATCCCTCGCTTCGCTCGTGATTTAAGTTTTTAACACCCTCGCTACGCTCGGGAGTAAACCTCGAGTCCTTCGTTACGCTCGCGATTTAAATCGTCACCCGCGACAGAAGACACTGCTTTATCCCCTTGGTTAATAATCTACTATTATGTATTTGAAGAAAACAAAAACGCGGCAAATTCCTAGACTAATATTTTTTTGTCGGAAAAGCAAAGACATCAAGCTCATACGGCCTCGTCGGTTTTCGTCATTTTATTTAATAATCATAACTGCATAATAAATGCGTATTCCTTTTTCAAAAAGATGTATATAGGTAATGCTTTATAAACAAACTCAATGGTGTAAACACAGATGTATTTTAGTTCAGTATAAATTTCGGTAAGTAGGTATTCCAAATTTAAATCACATTCTCCCCCTAGAGGATGAATGAAATTCAGTACAACTTTCTTTCCCTGTTTTTAACAGATTAAAAATGACTATTGTTAAGTTCGCTTTTTGTGGCATAGAATGTCACTTTTTTGAGCAAGTGGTACGAAAAGAGTATTATTACCCCTGTGGCAGAAGACTCCGCTCTTCCTTATCAATAAATATAATAATAATAAAAATAAACAATACTTATAAGAACAGAACATATGTGGGTACAAAGAAAAGACAAAAAAAAACTATATAAATCATGCCCGCGTGGAATGGTGGCGAGAATACTGGCTGCATTTCCGCGCTGGACAGCCAGGCTGATCCTTTGCGCAAAAAATGAGCCAGCCCTTCTGTCACCAGATGAGGCAATCAACCGCGGTGAAATATCTCGCAAAAAATTTTTGGCACTAAGACTCCACGGCCCCAGGGTCTCCACGGCAAACGGAACAAATATGTAACTCTCTATGAGAGAGGCATACTTCCGCCGTTTGCCGGTTTCAGCCTTTACTGCTGCGGCTCCCGGCCTTGATGCTGTCTCCCTGATATGACACGGGGCCAATGTGTCTACGCAAGTTGCGTCCCACATTAGCGCCCGTCCCCGTTCCCAGGGAACCAGCGTCAATCCATCAGGTCTCTTGCCATCATCCCGACTAATCCCTGCCGGCTTATTAATTAAATAAAACCAATGTGACAAAAAACATTTTTTTTTTGTCATCAGCCCCCTATTCTCTAACTCAGTGCCTATCAGAAAATGAAAGCCACTGACATAATATTCTTTTATCCATTGAAGATTTGCTATGAAATGTTATTTTCATTAATTCATAACAAACCTTCATTGGATAAAAAATATATACTTATCAGTGGCTTTAATTTTGGATAGCGACTGTATTTCAACCAATCAATCAATCAATCGTAGTCAAGGGTTAACTAGCTTGTAGTGGAATAACAAAAAAGCATCGTTACACTCACGTGGTGGCATTAGTGAGGTTGTGGAAAGCCGAGCAGAAGGTGTAGAGCCCTCGGTTGGTGGTGGTGAAGCTGTGGCCGGTGAGCCCGACCATCACCAGCGCGAACAGCAGCGCCGGGGTCAGGATGCGCCACGGCTGCTGAAGGCTGCAACACATTATAGGTATAGTCCGGCAAACTTATCTGACCCGGTCGCCAAAATTGGAACTAATTTTTATGCCTGTGTTTTTGTTTTATTTGTCACTAGCTGATGCCCGCGACTTCGTCCGCGTGGTTTAAGTTTTTGACAAGCGCGAAGCCAAAAGCGAGTCTTCTGTCGTATTGCCGACAGTTTATGGAAGTGGGACCTAACAGCCTTCCTCCTCTATTTCCTTCAACCCGCAAATGGAAGTACAACTCGATTCAAAATTTGATATAGGACATAGTTAGGTTTCCTTAGCAAGTAAGTGCTGCTCATTACTTATGTATGATGCTCCTTGACCCTTGACGTGAGGCGTGAGCGTAGATGACTGGCGAAACCAAATTTTGTTCAATTAATTTTGTGATTTCTCATTACATACCCAGATCTGGAATATCCGCCGCCAGGGCACATGATGAAGAAGCTGGCCCACGCCGCGGCCATTATCATGGACATGATGGGCATATACTCCGCGTACTGACAGTCCGAGTCCCATCCGAACAGGGTCCGCGAAGTGTCCAGCACTAGTCGATGAGTTTCATTTCCTTTGAAACCAGAACATTTTTAAACCGAATTCAAAAAAAGGAGGTTATCAATTCGACACGTATGTATGTTTTATTATTGGAACTGGGGGGTTACTATCAACATTTAGAAAACTAAGGGCTTCCAAACAAATATACAAAATTTCATAGGTGTATTATGCTATGGTATGTATGTATGTATGCTTGTCCGCGGATTCCTCTGAAACTGTATATCAGATTGTGACCATTCTTTTTTTATTGGCTTACATTTACTTCAACTTAGGGAACAGTGCAAGTTTCATCCAAATCGGTTCTGTAGGTTTCAAGATATCGACTGGTGTTTGGTGTAGGTTTCAAGATATCGACTTATGGTGTTTGGTGAAGTCGGTTTAACTTTCAATCATTTACTTAGATTAACACTTGTTGTTGAGTAATTGTCTATGGCAGTTTGTTGTTGTGTTTGGCCTCTAAAACGAAACAAAATGTGTTTAGGGTTCATTGTAATGTACGCGACGGACATCAGTAAAAGAGGAATTCAGGGCATATTTAACGTCGTCGTTCATGATATTATGAAGGTACCAAATTGTGGTCTCGTCCTTACCTACTTCAGGGACAAAATAAGACCTTATTTTGTGCTTTATGTAACTGGTCGACGGTTGGTTGAATAATAAAATTGTAGCAAGATTATTTTTACGGTACTATGATAAAAATCCATACTTCCATACTAATATTATAAATTCGAAAGTGTATCTGTCTGTCTGCTACGTTTTCACGGCCCATCTTCTCAACCGATTTTGATGAAATTTGGTATACAGGGGTTGTTTGTATCCCGGGGAAGGACAACGGCTATCCCGGAAAATAAAAGATTTCCCGCGGGAATCAAATCATCTAGTTATTATATAAGATAAGAAAAAATAAATTACAAAATGATCAACGAATTGAAAACTGTAATAATTTGATCTCGCCGTTGTTCGCGAACTATTCAAATCGAAACTTTGAGACCAAACACCATGGAAGCACTTAGTTATAAGTACATCATTATACATAACTATTATGTATCGACTTGTGTAATGGTTTTTACTTACCAGAAAGAACACTGACGTCATTCTCAGTAACCAATGTATCGGTTTCGTTTTGTCTCGTATTATTTGAATCGGTCACGTCTCTCTTGGTTATTGTTGCATTTTTTTCGTCTCCATCTTTAGCCTCACTACCTACGTGGACGGGAGCATTTTGAGCATTGTCTTTTACGGGATTTTCCGTCGTAATATCACTGTTACTCACTATATCATCTATTGAGCTTATATTTGCTGGTACAGGCAGCTCTATTGATCGGAATGCTAGTTCTCTTGGATAAAGTACGCAGTTGTTATCGACCAATTGCATAGTATTATGTAGGAACACATAGTTGAGGATCCCGAAGATTGCCGCTAGTGTGTAAAGTATCAAATGCCATGCTGGAAAGAAAGGAAAACGAAGTAGGTATAATAAGAGTAGGTACCTATCATATAAGTGTAGGATATTTATAATTATAATGAAGGCTCAATTGATTATTTAGTGGTACAGGGCCAGCCCCCCGAGTGTGTAAGAAAATTGTTATCGTAATCGTTTGTCAAACGTATAATTCAACCAATATAAAGGAGTTCATATATGCCTGCATGTCATAAAGCCTTAAACATGAACTCCTTAAACAGTTCGAGTACGTCAAATGATTACGATTTGCTTAGACAATAGTCACCTCTGATTTGAGGTAAACGAGGCAGACGACATTGATATTTATAGCAGTTGCCCAGACAACTGTGGTGGAGTGCTCCCGTAACGTTACCAATCGGCAGAAGAGACGGAGAATCGAGCAGAAGTTGGTGCGACCTAAAGCTAAGATGACCGACGACGACTAAAGTGTAGCTAAATCATCCCAGCAGCCAAGATCAAATGCTAACAATAATTACGCTACGTTGTCTAGTCTGGTATACAAAGTCTCGATTATTATTTCCTCTAGGAAAAGATAGATCTAAAGATAATCTAAGATAAATTCTTTCAAAATTTATACGGCATCAATTGTATTGACTATGTCAGTCTGCTGCAGGCTCGTCTTCATGTCTTCTTTAGGTTCTTTTATGGGGTACAGGGATTAATATAACTGCCATCTCTGTAACAGATTAGCCCGTTATACCATCTTAGACTGCATCATCACTTACCATCACTTGAGATCGCAGTCAAGGGCTAACTTGTAAGTTGTAGTGGATAAAAAAATCTAGCTTTTGGTGTGTGTCAATCTTCTCGCCTATTTTATCTAAGTGGATTGTATCTTATCTTTCATCTCATAACTAAAAAACCGTGATACCGAACGCTATATTACACCAATAGCCACAATAATTAATGGTATCCGCAGAAAACGGTCTCATTCCACAAATATCGAGCTAGGTATATCGCGCCCTACATCATGTGGGATAGGATATTTGTATCTTGTTTAATCATCTTTAGTAGCCTATTAGCATACAGTAGTGTGTGGGCCTTTACACATTTATTTCTACAAGGTCAACCCTAAGTATTATAGGTTTATGGCTGTACCTTATTAAAATATGAAGAATTTATTTATTGAAATCCAGATGGTTCTTTATTATTTCTTCACGAAATACGTAGCAACTAGTTAGTAGGTACTTAGTAGGTACCTATTTGAAACTCAATCTAAAATTGAGGTAAGTACCTACCTATTCGTAATTTTTCATTTTTAAAAGGTTATTATGAAGCTAGGTCGTGTGCTCAAGGTAGGTGCTTATTTAAAAAATTGCGTTTAAATATTTAATAAAAAAAAACCGGCCAAGTGCGAGTCGGACTCGCGCACCGAGGGTTCCGTACAAACCTGTAGTAAGTTTTACGATTTATGACGTATTAAAAATAAAAATTACGTTTGTTGTATGGGAGCCCCCCTTTAATATTTACTTTATTGATATTTTTTATTAATTATTTATTTTGAAAGGTAATATACAAGTTAATATTCTGTGAAAATTTGAACCGTCTACCTGTTACCGTTTTTAATATTGAGCAAAAAAATACGAAAAAAACACGTTTATTGTATGGGGACCCCCCTTAATATATATATTTTTTTAATTTTTAGTATTTGTTGTTATAGCGGCAACGGAAATACATCATTTGTGAAAATTTCAGCTTTCTAGCTATCACGGTTTATGAGATACAGCCTGGAGACAGACAGACAGCGAAGTCTTAGTAATAGGGTCCCGTTTTTACCCTTTGGGTACGGAACCCTAAAAATTACAGCTGACATACATGCAGCTGACTTCAGCTGACATATTTACTCGTAGATATGGATCTTATTTATTATCACTATACCCACTTATGGCACTTATTTAATAATAAAATACACAGTCCCTCGGTCGAGATTGTCTTAAACTGTTTGTGCAATCTCAGAAACTACGTCTGTATACTACTCCATTGAGTGTACCTACTCCGCAGTCCACATACAGTTCTCTCCAGTGGATAGACGGATTCGTAGAGAGGTATAATAAAACGTGTAAATTACCCGAACTCAAAGACATGATACTCTTATTTTATCACCCAATGGGCTTAGTTGTTCCTTAAAATTTAGGGATTGGACGTGAAAACGGGCTTAAGACATTTTCTAATTTTTTTTCCAACTGCGGAAGATGCAGACGATAGAAATTAGAAAATATATTTTTCTTACTACACTGAGAAAAATTTCCTTGTTTACCTTCCGATTTTTACCTTCTAAAACCGATTCCTTCCAAAATTGGGTCTTTTCCTTCCACCGATTACCTTCTGAATCGGGGAACTGCCAAATTCCTACCGATATTTAGAAGGTAATGAATTTTATCCGTCTAATACGGAAGAACATAAAAGAAGGTAATTTGTTGGAGGGAATTAACCAAGAAGGAATTTCCTTCCAGCTAAATATTCCTACTAAATAAGGATGCATTATAATAATTCCCCCCAAATTTATCCTTCCAAATTGATGTTAATGTCCTTCAAAAAAAAAATTCAAAATGTTTTTTATTCAAATAAGCTTTTACAAGCGCTTTTGAATCGTTATAATATTGGTTCGGAATGCCATTCCTACCGAGAAGAGCCAGCAAGAAACTCGGTGGTTGCTCTTCTCCATCAAAACTTACAATCATCATAATGATACAAGTAACTGCAGTCCCACGCATAGCTGGAGCGAATCAAATCCACGCTGTTTTTTTTTATCATTTACGTAATCTTCGATTGTATAGTAAGCTTTTTTCACGAGCATACAATATTCAATACACGCCAAGACTGGCAGACAGAGGCAGCCCCATTTCCGACGGTGGCACCCGTTCACGAGCATGACGCATGATCCAGCCATTGCTTCGCTCAACCATATTTGAGGGAACGTAACAACCCGCACCACACGACACCACCACAGAAACGTTAAAGAGAGTGTGACATACCCGACTACCCATATCAAGGCATAGAATTGAATACCGTTTAAGGGTGCAAATCGCCACCTATCAATATCGGCAATAATAATATTAAAGTTTGTATGTGTGTATGTTTGTTAATTCAAATGTGTGTATGTTTGTTAATTCAAAATTTGCTTCTGAATTCAAATCCAAAGTTGTCGGAAGGAAAACGCAGCTAACCTTCTGATATTGAAGGATATTTACCCTCTTAACTAGTGGGAAATAAATTGACATTACTATTCCATCAAAAAAGAAAGGATTAAAAAAGCTCGCTGGAAGGAACTACCATCCAAATTAGATGGATCACATTTGGAGGGAATGACACAAGGAATATCCTTCTAAATTAGATGATAATATCCTTCTAAATCAATTATAATTTTTCGTTAGGAACAGTGTAAGAAGGAAAACGCAGCTAACCTCCCGATATTGAAGGATATTTACCCTCTTAACTAGTGGAAATAAAGTGATATTACTATTTCATCAAAAACTAAAAGATTAGAAAGGCTCGCTGGAAGGAATTACCATCCAAATTAGATGGATCACATTTGGTGGGAATAACACAAGGAACATCTTTCTAAATTAGATGATAATATCCTTCTAAATCAATTATAATTTTTGGGTAGGAACAGTGTCAGAAGGAAAATGCATATTTACCCTTCGAAATTGAAGGATATTTACCCTCTTATCTAGTGGGAAGTAAAGTGACATTACTATTCCATCAAAAACGAAAGGATTAGAAAGGCTCGCTGTAAGGAATTACCATCCAAATTAGATGGATCAAATTTGGAGGGAATAACACAAGGAACATCCTTCTAAATTAGATGATAATATCCTTCTAAATCAATTATAATTTTTCGGTAGGAACAGTGTCAAAAGGAAAACGCATATTTACCCTTCGAAATTGAAGGATATTTACCCTCTTATCTAGTGGGAAATAAAGTGACATTACTATTCCATCAAAACCGAAAGGATTAGATAGGCTCGCTGGAAGGAATTACCATCCAAATTAGATGGATCACACTTGGAGGGAATAACACAAGGAATATCCTTCTAAATTAGATGATAATATCTCTCTAAACAAATTGGAATATTTCGGTATCGGAAGGAAAACGAATATTAATCTTCCTAAGTTTTATTCAATAGAAATTGTAACACTGAATGTAGTACCCGACCCGACCACTAGATGTTGCTACGCGTATATTGGCTCGCGGTATAGGGTGGCGCCGGTCAAACACATATATATCGCCCAGTCCGCTTGTATCGGTATTCCATACCTGCATCGTGGCAAATGGTGCTTCCACCTAGTTAAGACATTCATTGAAAGCACATAGCAGAGCATAAATCATAGGTGGTATACGGACCCCTGCTTCCACCCTTGCTGGGACAGTGCGTTTAGAAAGCCTATAATTTATAATATACGACAACTTCGCTAAATAAGAAGGAAAATTTTGAAATTACCTTCCTATTATATCCGATTACCTTCGGTATTTACTTTCTAGATTGGGGGGATTACTGAGATTCGCAGAAGGTAAATACTTCTAAATTGGAAGGATAATGCTAAAATACCAACTGCCTTTTCCTTCGTCGTAGGTAGGTTTTAATATTACCTTCGGTATTTACCTGCTGAAATGGGGATGGAAATGCAAAAGCCCGCTCCGTTTTGCTTCGCCTTATATTATGCCTTTACCTTCTAGATTTGGAAGGTTATTTATATTTACCGACCAAATATGTCGTCCAAATTAGAAGGAAATTCCTTCCAAAATTTACCGTCCTTTATTTTCCTTCCAAAAATTACCTTCTCTTTTGACTCAGTAGGAATTTCCGACCGAAATTTGGAAGGTACGTATTACCCACCAAAATAGAAGGCAGACATTGTTTGGAAAGAAATATTTGGACGGTAATAATATCCTTCCAAATAAAATAATATTCTATCCTGTCAAAAGGGACGGTAATACCTTCCGTATTTCGGAAGGTCTTTTTTCTCAGTGTAGTTAGCTCATATCCGCGAATTCATCCGCGTGGATTGAGAATTTTTGGTTCCCGCGGGAACTCTAATTTTCCGGGATAAAAAGTAGCTTAAGTATGTGTTATTACTTATTCCGGACCATAATCTATCTCTGTGCCAACATCCAGATCTGTTCAGCCAGTATGGCGTAATTGAGCAACAAACATCCATCCATTAGTATACAAGTATAGATTTGCCTTATAACGCAGGTTGACATACCTTTCCAAACGTTAAGATGCCTTGCAGCGCGCTCCTCTAGGTCGTAGTAGTCATACAGCAACAGAGTCATGGTGACTGATGCTTATCTTGATTCCATTCTTAAACAAAATACGTGATTACTGTTTAATGTTTATTATAACCTCGAATATTTTAACTGGTAAGTGGTTTAAGTTTTTTCTTATATCCGCGGGAGCTCCTTCATTTTCCAGGATGAAAAGTAGCCTATGTCACTCTCCAGGCCCTCAACTATACCCATGCCAAAAATCACGTCGATCCGTTGCTCCGTTGCGGCGTGATTGAAGGACAAACCAACAAACCAATAAACCAACAAACAGAAACACTTTCGCATTTATAATATTAGTATGATTTCAATTTGTCAAGTACTAGATATTATAGACATTTTGTGGCGTTCGCTTAGGTCCACTAATGAAATAGATCTGTCTTGCATGGACATGGAAAACCTATTCACTATTGAGACACTGGTGCCTAGTGGGAGGTTTTCTTTCCATTCGATCTACGATTTGTATGGAATTGTCAAGCTGGCGCACGATCAATTCCACATAAATTTGCTAGTTAACATTCGCGCGATTGAAGACGTGAAAAAAACTCCCACTCGGCCTACTGAACGACATAATTTAGAAAATATAATTTCTCCCATAATGTGAATTGTGATCCAACTATCAATCGAACCCCGGATTCGCTGGCAAAGGGCAGCACTGCGCAAGAGGTCGTCGATAAAATTAAAACAAAAACGAGTCTAAATAATAAAACTAACTATTATAATTTTATTAATATATCTACCTAAATAACAAACAGCGTTTTCGATCCCATGGTGAAAATGTTTATTCGAAACAGACATGCTATCGAGTTTAATAGTAATTAGCGAAAAAGTTACGTTCGGTTCTTATTCCCTGAGGCTTTGGTTGGTAGATATAAACCGTACTCAGGTAATAATGTAGGAATATTTTGGAATTACATTATAAATTGCGCGCTCCTAAACACGCAAGAAAATGGGTATCTTCTAGGCAAAGTTTTCAAAGACTTTTTTTTATTCTGCTACAAGTTAGCCCTTGACTGCGATCTAACCTGATGGTAATTGATGATGGAGTCTAAGATGGTAGCGGGTTAACCTGTTAGGGGTACGGCAGTTATATTTAACCCATAATACTCCTAATCGGTTTCTACACATACTACACTACAACATAGCCAGACCAGAGAAAATAGAGAAATAGTAAATTTCCAAATCGACCCTGCCGGGATTCGATCCCGGAACCTCACACTATAAGTACACAGCGCTCACCATTGCGCCAGGGAGGTCGTCAAGACGTAAAGGAGTTCCATCTCAGCCCCCCGATTATGTAAGAATGGCCGATCAAAACGTTAAAGTTCGTCGTCAAAGTTTATAAATCTTAACAGCATTAAATTAGAGCTCAATTTCGTGTACCCATTCTTATACGTTTAGGTATGTACGATACTCTAACGTATAAGAATGGATACACGAAATTGAGCTCTAATTCAATGCAGTTATGGTTTATTTAACTTTGACGACGAACTTACCGTTTTGATCGGCCATTCTTACATGATTGGGGGGCAGGTCAGATTATGTAACACTAGCTGACGTCCGCGACTTCGTCCACGTGGTTTAAGTTTTATTTTATTCCCATTTACCGGGATAAAGTAGCCTATATCACTCTCCAGATCCTCAACTATACCCATGCCAAAAATCACGTCAATCCGCTGCTTCGTCGTGGCGCGATTGAAGGACAAACCAACAAACAAACACACTCTCGCATTTATAATATTAAGTATGATTTTTACTTGTGATATGATCATTCAAACTGTATTAAAGTTAAAAGAAAACTTGTTTATAGTAGGTAGAGGTACTTTGATCTGCATATTTTGATATTTCTTATTGTTCCGTAGGTACCTCGGAATGAACCCTTTTAGAATCGCTTCGTGGTGCGTCTGTCTGTGTCTTTCAAAACTTTTTTTCTCAGGAACGCGTTCAATCATTCCAAGTCAAGTTTAAATACCAGAGGTTCACATTCCCTTGGAGCTGTTAAAAATCAAGTTTCGGAGCACAAAACAGAAAAGTCTGTGTTCCGAGGCAAACTCAACTCAACTCAAAACATATTTGTTCAAAATAGGTATTCAAAATAGGTTTTGACGACCTCCGTGGCGCAGTGTTGAGCGCTGTTGCCTTAACGTGCGGAGGTCCCGGGTTCGATCCCCGGCAGGGTTTGGAAATTTATAATTTCTGAATTTTCCCTGGTCTGGCCTGGTGGGAGGCTTCGGCCGTGGCTAGTTACCACCCTACCGGCAAAGACGTGCCGCCAAGCGATTTAGCGTTCCGGTATGATGCCGTGTAGAAACCGAATAGGGGTTATGGGTTTAATATAACTGCCATGCCCCTAACAGGTTAGCCCGCTACCATCTTAGACTGCATCATCACTTACCATCAGGTGAGATCGCAGTCAAGGGCTAACTTGTAGTGGATAAAAAAAAAAAAAGGTACTTACCTAGAAAGTACCTACACCTTCTGAACGTCATGCTTACAAAGTACAAGACGTGATGGTGATAATTAACTACGATATCTTAAAACTAAAGCTATACGAGGGTTCCAAACGCGCCCTGATCTGAGAAAAGCCCACAACTAATTCAGCCGGGTTTTTGGAACGAAGTTCCTTATTTTTTATTATCACCATCTCACAAATTTACTTAATTAGATTTATAATTTTAACTTATTTAGCCGCTGGAACAATTCTTGGAGTATTGAATCGAAGCAGGCGTTACTTTGCGGAAGTCCATGATAATGAATGAACGAGAAGTTTAATTCGATATAATCCGCCACAGCAGACAAATCTATGTGGTACAGTGCGTGTCCTTCACCAATAGCATGCGAACACCCACCAGCGACCACCCAGCAATTCGCACCGGCACCGCACCACACCACACAAATCTTCCAAATCACTCTCAACGTACGTTTCACTCCGAAACCGGAGCATCTTCAGGAGATGTTGACTCGACAATGCACGATTGTAAAGTGAAACTCACTTTACAATCGTGCATTGTCTGCTGTGGCGGATTATAGCGAATTAAACTTCTTGTTCATTCGGTATTATAGTGCATAATGTGTGCGCATACACAAGTACTCTCTCTGTTGGTTCACTCTCATAGCCCGATGGGACGAAAAATCCGACACGACCGAAGAGAGATCAGGCGCAGGACCGACGGCCTAACGTGCTCTCCGAGGCACGGGGGTGGAACACCGCCAACTTCCTAACTCCGGGCTAATACTGAGAATTTCTTGTCAGAAAAACCCAATAATTGATTATGGCCCGACCCGGGACTCGAACCCGAGAACTCGTCGGCCGCAGTCGAACACGCTAACTATACTAGACCAACGAGGCAGTCAAAATACTACAGTTAGACTCTCAGCGTCGTATTCCTCATTACTGAGGGTCGTGACCACTTTCCATTAATCAAATAATGGTAGAAGTTTTCTCGGGATAATATTGCAGTGGGTTCCCACGTCCTTCCGCATACGACCCGACTAAGAGTATTTTAACTCTTAGGTTTTTGTAACGATTATTATCAGATGAGTGATAATATCCGAGGAAACGAAAAGGCCAAATTTGCCTCCAAATTCGGTCACCCATCTATTTACCGAATTGGGTCAACGTTGCTTAACCTTCGCAATCGACTGATATACGTCACAACTAGGCCTTTCTGGGTGGTGTCACAGACGAAAGTGTTACATTTGTATCTAGTTTTGTCTGTGACACCACTGGTGAATAAATTGTTTTTCTTTCTTTCTTTTGTTTCTTTTCGTCCCTCAAACAGGTAAAACTACCTATTGATTACCTAATTATAAGTAGACCTATTTGACATATGATACTATGTACAACAATGTAGGTACATCGTCACAGTTCGGCAGCCGGCACGCCCAGCAAGGTTAACTGGTTTTGAATGCTATTAGTATTTGCATGATTCGATGTTCAAATTCATATACGCTGCCTTTAATTTAAGTGTCACTACATAGGCGACCGAAGAGATGGATTGATGGAGAGACTAAACACGACAATTTTCTCCGAGGAAAGGACAAAATTTTTATTCCTAAATAAATAAATAAAAACGCTAAATAACGGTGGATAAATAGTCCCCCGAATCCCCGTGAAATGTCAAACGGGTATAAACTTCTCCTCTCCCCTGTTACCGTGCTCTGAGAAGTGGATAGGTTAATTTTATCTCTTGTCAGTGGATAAAATCGGGGGATAATTTTTTTATCTCCGGCCCATGCTAGCCCTGCTGCTGTATCTAAGAAATTCTGGCTGGGTGTTTGGATTGTTTTTACTTTCAATCCTAGAACTATCAAGGCTTCATCAGTTCAACGATTTAGGTATCTGAATCGACCTTATCCCGTTCATTAGATTGGCCGAATGCCAAAAATCGTTCCCAAGACCTCATTTCAAAGTACGATGTAGATGCAATACTGATTTGTGATTCATTAGGCACCACGCTACAATATTAGAACCGTCTTGTTCGTGAGATCATCCTTTGATAAAACGAGTAGGCAGGTTCACCTACACGTGCGGAAGATGCGGTACATTTGTTTATGAAAATAACCGCGAAATATGATATTGAATCTTTCAGAAACGACGATACCACTAAATTTCACGAGCGAAGCAAGCACAATATCTTATCGATTTGTAAAATAAGATCTTCTTTAGACTCCAAAATAAACATACCTACCTAAAATTATTGATCCAGTTAAAGAATCGATAAACGAAGAAAAATAAACAGTACTATCCTTCGGAGCCACAACGGCTTATTTGGATGGGTCTTTCCCGTCGGTTGATCCATCAACTAGATGGATTAATTAAGATTTGCTTGCGCCTTTTGGGACCGCTTCATACAGCACCCTTACGTAATCTTATACCTACGTCTTACTAGTCTTCAGAAACTGTCTAAGTACCCAGGTTTTTTCAGACCCCAAACTTTGGTTTGGGTATACTGGGAAACTTTTCAGAAATTCTACCTTCATGTACAGTTTTCATTTAATTCATAAATAGAAGTAGCAGATGAAGGCAGGTAGAGAAGCTATTTGACCTGTCTACGCTACGAAATGTTTAAAAAGTTCAAACACGAGAGACCTCATTGTTGTCTACATTGCTAAGACTTTTGACGACCTCCGTGGCGCAGTGTGTAGCGCTGTTGTCTTAACGTGCGGAGGTCCCGGGTTCGATCCCCGGCAGGGTCAATTTGAGAATTTATAATTTCTGAATTTTACCTGGTCTGGCCTGGTGGGAGGCTTGGCCGTGGCTAGTTACCACGCTACCGGCAAAGACGTGCTGCCAAGCTATTTAGCGTTCCGGTACGATTCCGTGTATAGAAACCGAATAGGGTTTAATATAACTGCCATGCCCCTAACAGGTTAGCCCGCTACCATCTTAGACTGCATCATCACTTAATACCATCAGGTGAGAGCGCAGTCAAGGGCTGACTTGTAGTGGTTAAAAAAAAAGAGAATACGAGCTATCATAGTTAAGTAAATAGTATATTAAGAAGCATAGTAAGTAGCATAATAAATTATGTACGTACCACAGATCAGAAAATGAGGTTTCTGATCTGTGGTACGTACCCTTTATTCGAACTGTGAATTGAAATTTGAACTCCGTAAGGTCGTAGCCCTCGGTACAGAAGAAATAATACTTTTATTTGCTTGGTTATTTCTGTCTTTCCCTCGAGTTCAATAACTCAATGCTAATGATAATAAAGCTGATAAAAATTATACAGTGAGACCATGGACGGGCTCGTAAGCAACAATTTTCCAGATTTTCTCGCGTAGACGTAGGACAACGACCTTTCTTCATATTCTCTATGAATTCGTATACAGACATATTATTATAGACACCAATTTTCCAGAATTTTCTCAAAAATACATTACAATAAAAAACATTGTAACTTATACTAATAAATATATAAAAGTATATAGAGATTGTGTTACATAGAATCAGCCCCAATGTGGCCGATTCTGTTTATCACAATCTCTAAACTAAACTAAAATCAAAAATGGCAGCTTTAAATCTAGTTCTGTCCCTTTCCGTAGGAAGTATTATGAAAGGGTTAGCAATATTTGTAATGCTCTAATTTTAGTTTAGTTTAGAGATTGTGCACTACAGAATCAGCCCCATTATATCCCTTCGACCGGGGTTTTGCCATACAAAAGTTAGGCCACGCCGCTTTCTTTCTACTCAGAAAATATGCTTGAGATATGAGCTTTTCTTTTTTGACTAGCTGATGCCCGCGACTTCGTCCGCGTGCAATAAGTATTTTTGAGCTCCAGCAAAAACCACGTCTATCCGTTTCTCTGTTGCGGTGTGGAAGGACAAACAAACACACTTTCGCATTTATAGTATTAAGTATGATTGCCTCATCTGGTGAAAGAAGGGTTGGCTCATTTCTTGCCACCATACCACGCGGGCATGATTCTCTATTTAAGTTTCATTGTTACGTTGTCAATAAAATAAATAAGTAAAGAGAATAATAGTTGTGTAGGAATAAGGAAACCCAGTTTATATACCCAAATTAGTACAGTTTTTTATATTTAAGGCTTTACAAAATGCTCTCCATTCTACCAATTTGCTATGCATATATATATATATATGCATAAGGGAATCCGTTTTTTGAACGTGTTGCCTACACACAAACAATTATAACTCATCATGCCTCGTAATCTCGTCAACTGCATGACGCAATGCCACTTTATATTCGGTTGTTAACTTGTAACCTCACATTTGGCAATAGGTAGACCGTATGGTACGTTGCAAACTTGCAAATTGATTTCGTATATATCATCGCTTTCTAATAAGAGTAGTTATACTCGTACATCTGAATAATCATCAATTTATTTATTATTTGATGATCAAATTTCAGCAAAATCGGTTGAAAAGATGGGCCGGGAAAGCGTAGCAGACAGACAGACAGACAGGCACACTTTCGCATTTATAATATTACTAGCTGATGCCCGCGACTTCGTCCGCGTGGATTAAGGATTTTTGATTCCCGCGGGAACTGCTTAATTTTCCGGGATAAAAAGTAGCCTATGTTCTTCCCCGGGATATAACCTACCTCTATACCAAATTTCAGCAAAACCAGTTGAAAAGATGGGCCGGGAAAGCGTAGCAGACAGACAGACAGACAGACACACTTTCGCATTTATAATATTAGTATGGAAGTATGGATTTGATGATGCCCGCGACTTCATCCGCGTGAATTAAGTTTTTTTTTAATTACCGCGGGAATTCCTTAATTTTCCAGGACAAAAAGGCATTGGGGCTGATTCTGTAGTGCACAATCTCTAAACTAAACTAAAATGGCAGCTTTAAATCTAGTTCTGTCCCTTTCCGTAGGGAGTATTATGAAAGGGTTAGCAATATTTGTAATGCTCTAATTTTAGTTTAGTTTAGAGATTGTGCACTACAGAATCAGCCCCATTATGTCCTTCCCCGGGATACAACCTAAGTATCTCTGTACCAAATTTCATCAAAATCAGTAGAAAAGATGAGCCGTTTTAAAGCGTAGCAGCGTAGGGTGTATCCCGGGGACAGACTTAGGCTACTTTTTATCCCAGAAAATTCAGAAGTTTCCGCGGGTAAAAAAAAATTTCCACGTGGACGAAGTCGCGGGCATCATCTAAGTCTGATATAAAAGTTTCGAATAAAGTTGGATAGGGGCGGAGGATATGAAAATGAGTAGCTTAAATTATTAATCACTTTTTTTTTTTTATTGAAAACAATACAGTAAAAATTAAAGCTAGCTAGCTTAACCTGAATTACTATATAAATCATGCCCGCGTGGAATGGTGGCGAGAATACTGGCTGCATTTCCGCGCTGGACTGCCAGGCTGATGCTTTGCGTAAAAAATGAGCCAGCCCTTCTGTCACCGGATGAGGCAATCAACCGCGGTGAAATAGCTCGCAAAAAATTTTTGGCACTAAGACTCCACGGCCCCAGGGTCTCCACGGCAAACGGAACAAATATGTAACTCTCTATGAGAGAGGCATACTTCCGCCGCTTGCCGGTTTCAGCCTTTTCTGCTGCGGCTCCCGGCCTTGATGCTGTCTCCCTGATATGACACGGGGCCAATGTGTCTACGCATGTTGCGTCCCACATTAGCGCCCGTTAATCACTTATAATTTTTTTTTATCCACTACAAGTTAGCCCTTGAATGCGATCTCACCTGATGGTAAGTGATGATGCAGTCTAAGATGGTAGCGTGCTAACCTGTAAGGGGCATGGCAGTTATATTAAACCCAAACCCCTTTTCGGTTTCTACACGGCATCGTACCGGAACGCTAAATCGCTTGACGGCACGTCTTTGCCGGTAGGGTGGTAACTAGCCACGGCCGAAGCCTCCCACTAGGCCAGACCAGGAAAATTCAGAAATTATAAATTCCCAAATTGACCCTGCCGGGGATCGAACCCGGGACCTCCGCACGTTTTGCATTGAGTATTGGGTTTTTCTGACTAGCAATTCTCAGTACTAGCCCGGAGTTAGGAAGTTGGCGATGTTTCACCCCCGTGCCTCGGAGAGCACGTTAAGCCATCGGTCCCGGTTATTATCACTAACATGATAATAGTTGTTAAAGCCCGCCAACCCGCATTGGAGCAGCGTGCTCTAAGCTCTAATTCCCTCTCTCCTATGAGTTTGGAGGCCTGTGCCCAGCAGTGGGACGTTAATGGGCTGTAGTGATGGTGGTGGATTGCTTTTACAGGCATAGGTAACTACAGCTAGTTATGCCTGTAATTGCCAGCGCAAATCCCGGCACATTGCAGCAAACCATATAGGTACATAGAGGAAAACGCAATATAATTAATAAATTAATTCATAAAATATACCTCGGGAAGTACGAGTAAAAACTATGATTGATTAGCACATAATTGCATCATGAGTGATTAATCAATCAATTTCATCCATGGAAATTTTATATACCATTGTTTACTAAAGGTCATGTTTATCACTTATCATCTTATATGTAGGTACTAGGTACATACCAAGAATGTAAACAATGTCTCGTAACAACTGTAACTACCTAGTAAATAATTCGTTTTTTATATTAAAAAATATAGGTTAACTAGGTGATGTCCGCGACTTCGTTCGCGTGGCTTAATTTTTTTTATTCCCGCCATAATTAAATTAATTTTCCGGGATAAAAAGTAGCCTATGTGTTATTCCAGACTATAATATATCTTTGTGCCAAATTTCATTCAGATCCGTTTAGCCGATCTGGCGTGATTGAGTAACAAACATCCGTCCACCCATACATCCATCCATCCGTCCAAACTTTCGCATTTATAATAATAGTGTAGATTACACATAGGATGGGTGGTCGAGGGACGACTGGCCTAGTTGCGACAACGCATATCAGTCGATTGCGATGACTAAGCAACGTTGACCCAAGTCGGTAACTGGATGGGTGGATGGGTATCTTTACGCTGAAGCTACTGAACGGATTTGTATTAAGCTTGGCTCACTTATAGCTAACACTCTGGGCTAATATATAGATAGAGTGTTTTATTTCGAAAAGCAATTGGGTTCCTTCGGGATAAAGGATGAAAGTTTTGGTCGATTTTACTCAATATTTCCGTTCGGTCCGTCTAAGTTTTAAGCTAGCGGTTTTAGTTAACCATCCATACGAAGCCGGGCCGAAAAGTAGGTAATGTATGTACTATAAAGCCTTTTTTTAAATGAATATTTCAGAGGACCTCTGGGAGTCTGGAGATTAAAGACGTGACGTAAGCTTTGGCGTCGCGATGATTACAAGGTCGAGGACATTTTATCCAAGGATACAGTTTAGAGTCACATTTATGTTTATTTAACTTCATAAAATATATAATCTACTATAGATGATACCCACGACTTCGTCCGCGTGGATTGATGTTTTTTATTCCCGCGGGAACTCTTCAATTTTTAGCCTATGTTCTTCCCCGGGATGTAAACTATATCTGTACCAAGTTTCATCAAAATCGGTTGAGTAGTTGGGCCGTGAAAGCGTAGCAGACAGACAGACAGACACACTTTCTCATTTATAATATTAGAATGGAAGTATGGATTGGGTAGTTAATTACTATTCTTAAACTTACCTAAATGGTAGAACAAAACATATGGTAATACCTTCGGGGTAAAACTGAATACTTATCTACAACCCCCATTGAGTAGGTAAGTACCTACGTATGTAATAGTAATTGGTTTTTCAGTAAGCAGATAAGTACTTAAGTAGTTCAGTATAGGTGGTATAGGTTAGTAGGATTAAAAATAAGTTTTGTTTTTTTATTTTTCTATATCCACGGTACAACCTTACACTACAGGTACAGCCTTTGACTGTGATCTCACCTGATCATAAGTGATGATGCAGTCTAAGACTAAGCAGGGCTAACCTGTTAGGGGTATGGCAGTTGTATTAAACCCATACCGCTAATCGGTTTGTACACGGCATCGTACCGGAACGCTAAATCGTTTGGAGGCACGTATTTGTCGGCATGGGTGGTAACTAGTCATAAGTCGAAGTCTCCCACCAGGCCAGACCAGAGAAAATTCAGAAATTTTAATTTCCAAATTGACTCTGCCGGGAATCGAACCCGGAAACTCCCACGATAAGACAAAAACTCTCAACACTGCGCCAGGGATATCGTCAAAATGTATTATCCACTCATACCTACTACCAATCATAATAATTATCTACTTAGTTGTAAGTTTATTTTATTGTTTGAAAGGGTTTAAAATTAAATACCTACTAACAATGAAAAACTTTTAAGTAGCGCGATAGCAAAGCTGATAGCTTACGATATTTGACAGTAAAGTGAGATAAGAATTAAAATTTAATTATTTCCTACTGACCTAAAAATATAAATAAATAAAATAGGTACGCTTTCTTTCCCGTTTAAGTATTAGGTACAGGTAAACTGTAAATGTATTCAATACTCGAACACATTGTTCCAACTTATCAGTAGTGTAGGTAAGCTTATCGCAGTTTTTTTTATCAAAAAATGCATTCGTTTAGGTATACTTAAACGTGAATAATAATGGGCATACTAACCTTATAATATCCATCCGGTACAAAATTCTAAAAGACCGATACAAATATTAAAGAAAACTATTTACATTTTCATTAACAAAAATATTTTAACGCACAAACAAGTTTATTTTATTTTCGAGTTGCCACAACGCGTTTCTACCACATAACATACCGATTTGACTGAGTCTTGCCTCAAATAGATTTAAATTCGGTGGACCGTACATCGTTTCGTCTCCGTCGTATGTATCGAAAACGAGTTGGAATGAAAGGGACAGCGAAAAATATAAGATTTGCGCATCTCACGTTATCCTGTTTTAAACGTAGATACGTAGATAGAGAGGTCTATAGCAAATTGAAAAGTGTATGAAAAGGACAGCTTTAGTTAAAGAACGGCTGGATGTTGTGTACGTGACGTAATTCTATGATGTCATGGCAACGGAGTTAACTATTGTGGTGAACTTAGCGTGGGATCCTAAAAGCCACTATGTTCAACTGGGACCCTGAACTGAAAATTAGAATTCAAGTTGCTGTGAATTCCTAACTTAGACGGTACTGTATGCAAGCCTTCCTGCACTTTATGTAAGAAGTCCTATTATTAACTAGGTGGTAGGCATATGCCGATTTATTGCATAGAAGCGGTTACACCCTACAGATGAGCCACGGTATTTTAAAGACTTATGAGTTCGACGCATCGATTTGTAATAATGTAAATGAATACTGAATATTATTCGTACATACATAAATCGACAGTATATTAGGCCTACCTATAGGCACATAATTTAGCTCAAATAATAATCGAGCGTCCCTTAGTCCTATATACAGTTGTTTTCCTCGTAAACTAACTAAGACTTAAATCGGTTCGTCGTCGTCTCAACCTATAGGTAACTAGACGTCCACCGCTGGACGAAGGTCTCCTGCATGGATCGCCACAGAGCACGGTCTTATGTGCCGCTTGAAATAAATGAATCGGTTCAGCAGATTACAATTCTGCTATTTGTTAGTAAAGGATTAATATATTATTAGTTCTAGGTAAAATAAAAGTATTTATACTTAATTAAAATATTTTATTTATTTTAAAGCGTTATACTTAATGTATACATATTATTGATTATGGAAATTTTCCTGGTTCCTGAATGGTATGAAAAATGTGTGTTTATAAAACGTATAATTACCTACTTATTATTAAGTATTAGATTTTCATTTCGATATTATGTAAGTTGGTATGCAAACCTACTACGTTCGCGTTGCAATTTCCAATAATAATATTATTCATCCGGCTAAAATATCCTTGATAAATTACAGGTACATTTCCGGCGAATACGCGACATATTATATTTATATTGTAGGTAGTTAGGTATATGGTCCACGTGCAAAATGGTTTTTTTTTTGCAATAAAAAACTAAATAAAAAAATAGGCAAAAAAAATATAACACATTTAAGTAGATAGGTACACATTGTGTTCAACGATTTATAAAAAAAATGAAATATGATTTATTTTATATAAGTTCAATTTCTCATTAGGTCAATAGTCAATAGTCATCGTCAGTATAATAAATATGAAAGTGCAAAATATTCCTTTAGGCTTTAACTTAACAGAACTTAATTAATATTATAAAAATATATTATCCATCCATACTACCAATCATAATAATTATCTACTTACTTAGTTGTAAGTTTATTTTATTGTATGAAAGGGTTTAAAATTAAATAGGTACTTGCAATGAAAAACTTTTATGTAGCGCGATAGCAAAGCTGATAGCTTATAATGATATTTGACAGTAAAGTGAGATAAGAATTAAAATTTAATTATTTCCTACTGACCTAAAAATATAAATAAAATAGGTACGCTTTCTTTCCCGTTTATGTATTAGGTACAGGTAAACTGTAAATGTATTCAATACTCGAACACATTGTTCCAACTTATCAGTAGTGTAGGTAAGCTTATCGCAGTTTTTTTTATCAAAAAATGCATTCGTTTAGGTATACTTAAACGTGAATAATAATGGGCATACTAACCTTATAATATCCATCCGGTACAAAATTCTAAAAGACCGATACAAATATTAAAGAAAACTATTTACATTTTCATTAACAAAAATATTTTAACGCACAAACAAGTTTATTTTATTTTCGAGTTGCCACAACGCGTTTCTACCACATAACATACCGATTTGACTGAGTCTTGCCTCAAATAGATTTAAATTCGGTGGACCGTACATCGTTTCGTCTCCGTCGTATGTATCGAAAACGAGTTGGAATGAAAGGGACAGCGAAAAATATAAGATTTGCGCATCTCACGTTATCCTGTTTTAAACGTAGATACGTAGATAGAGAGGTCTATAGCAAATTGAAAAGTGTATGAAAAGGACAGCTTTAGTTAAAGAACGGCTGGATGTTGTGTACGTGACGTAATTCTATGATGTCATGGCAACGGAGTTAACTATTGTGGTGAACTTAGCGTGGGATCCTAAAAGCCACTATGTTCAACTGGGACCCTGAACTGAAAATTAGAATTCAAGTTGCTGTGAATTCCTAACTTAGACGGTACTGTATGCAAGCCTTCCTGCACTTTATGTAAGAAGTCCTATTATTAACTAGGTGGTAGGCATATGCCGATTTATTGCATAGAAGCGGTTACACCCTACAGATGAGCCACGGTATTTTAAAGACTTATGAGTTCGACGCATCGATTTGTAATAATGTAAATGAATACTGAATATTATTCGTACATACATAAATCGACAGTATATTAGGCCTACCTATAGGCACATAATTTAGCTCAAATAATAATCGAGCGTCCCTTAGTCCTATATACAGTTGTTTTCCTCGTAAACTAACTAAGACTTAAATCGGTTCGTCGTCGTCTCAACCTATAGGTAACTAGACGTCCACCGCTGGACGAAGGTCTCCTGCATGGATCGCCACAGAGCACGGTCTTATGTGCCGCTTGAAATAAATGAATCGGTTCAGCAGATTACAATTCTGCTATTTGTTAGTAAAGGATTAATATATTATTAGTTCTAGGTAAAATAAAAGTATTTATACTTAATTAAAATATTTTATTTATTTTAAAGCGTTATACTTAATGTATACATATTATTGATTATGGAAATTTTCCTGGTTCCTGAATGGTATGAAAAATGTGTGTTTATAAAACGTATAATTACCTACTTATTATTAAGTATTAGATTTTCATTTCGATATTATGTAAGTTGGTATGCAAACCTACTACGTTCGCGTTGCAATTTCCAATAATAATATTATTCATCCGGCTAAAATATCCTTGATAAATTACAGGTACATTTCCGGCGAATACGCGACATATTATATTTATATTGTAGGTAGTTAGGTATATGGTCCACGTGCAAAATGGTTTTTTTTTTGCAATAAAAAACTAAATAAAAAAATAGGCAAAAAAAATATAACACATTTAAGTAGATAGGTACACATTGTGTTCAACGATTTATAAAAAAAATGAAATATGATTTATTTTATATAAGTTCAATTTCTCATTAGGTCAATAGTCAATAGTCATCGTCAGTATAATAAATATGAAAGTGCAAAATATTCCTTTAGGCTTTAACTTAACAGAACTTCTATACTTATAATAAAACTGTAACAGTTCCAATTCTGTACATTGAAGATATTTTGAAAAATTTTTTTGGAGGGCACTCATTATTCGATACTAAAGCCAAATCTGTAATTTTTTTCATTTTTGTCTGTCTGTCTGTCTGTCTGTCTGTCTGTATCTTGGCCGCGCATCACGCCGAAACTACTGAATGAATTCAAACGAAACTTGGCACGATTTGAGCCCATACTACGAGGTAGGACATAGGATACTTTTTATCCCAAAATTCTACCCTCGAAGGGGTGAAATAGGGGTTGAAAGTTTGTATGAAAGTCCTTAATTTCTCAAGTTATAGCCATGAAACTTGATATATGAGCTGCAGGTTGAAAATGGAGACATACGTGTTTCACAGTTTTTGAAAATTCGACCCCCAAAAGGGTGAAGTAGGGGATGAAAGTTGGTATGAAAGTCCTTCGTTTCTCAAGATCTTTTACAAGTTATATTAACGAAACTTTTTATTTTGGCTTACGGTAAAAAATAAAGAAGTACGTGTGTCACAGTTTTTCAAAATTCCACCCCTAAGGGGGTGAAATAGGGGGTGAAAGTTTGTATGAAAGTCCGTCATTTCTCAAGTTATATCGATTAAACTTGGTATACAAGCTACCAGTTGAAAATGAAGAAATAAGTGTTTCACAGTTTTTGTAAATTTTACCCCCGAAGGGGTGAAATAGGGGTTGAAAGTTTGTATGAAAGTCCTTCATTTCTCAAGTTATAGCCATGAAACTTGGTATATGAGCTGCGGGTTAAAAATGAAGACATACGTGTTTCACAGTTTTTCAAAATTTCACCCTCAAAGGGGTGAAATAGGGGTTGAAAGTTTGTATGAAAGTCCTTCATTTCTCAAGTTATATCGATGAAACTTGGTATACAAGCTACCGGTTAAAAATGAAGAAATACGTGTTTCACAGTTTTCGTACATTTTACCCCCAAAGGGGTGAAATAGGGGTTGAAAGTTTGTATGAAAGTCCTTCATTTCTCAAGTTATATCCATGAAATTTGGAATATGAGCTGCGGGTTGAAAATGAAAACTTGCGTGTTTCACAGTTTTTCAAAATTCTACTCCCAAAGGGGTGAAACAGGGGTTGAAAGTTTGTATAAAAGTCCGTCATTTCTCAAGTTATTTCGATGAAACTTGGTATATCCACGCGGACGAAGTCGCGGGCATCAGCTAGTAATTAATATATTTATTTATAATACCTCGGAAACTTAGTTTTAAACTAGAATCTCTCGTGACTCAGCTTAACGCCACAATCTTTCCACAAACATTCATAACATTAATAATATAATCTTACGAGTATGTTACGCCATTAGCAACCATTACCTAACACAAGCATATATAACGTAAGGTTAGCTGTTGTCGCCTGAGCGTCCGCTTTTGCAGCAATAGCATCTAAATTGCTCAAGCATTTAGTTAAATATACTCAGTTGCTGCTAAAATAAGCCGTTTTTTCAGCTGCTGAAAAGAAGGGTCCGCTTGATCGCTCTGGCGGTAATAGCTAATTATGTATGCAGACTTAAGAATACAATGGTGCTGATTGAGTGGTACATCATAAAACTTATACTACAAGTGACTGGATTCATTTTTCCATGCTTTTTACAGGAATTGTTGTATTTCTAAACACGCATCGAATAACCTCCTCCTTATTTTTACACAAGGATAGCATCTGATAGCGTATTATTAATGCTTTTAGTTTCAGTTTTATTTAAAAATTGCACCTTGATAGTTGATATCTCTCTCGCGTTAGAATGTTATTTACCTAATTACAAGCTAAACCAGCAGTCTTATCCGGAATCTTCTTCGAACCTTCAACAAAATACATACTCTCGTACACAGATCGGGCATCTATCATTAGTGGCGAGACACTTCCTCAAGCAGTCAGCGTGGAAGAAGTGAGCGCAGGGTGTTACTCGAGCAGATTTCATGGTCCCAAGGCAAACTGCACAAACGTCCTCTAAAGTGGAAAGTTCTTCAGATGTCGCACGTCGAAACCTTGCCAAAGAACCCTTAGCTTCATTCAGCTTCGATAATGCTTCACCGAGTCTGTATCTCCCGTGCACGATAACACAAAAGTACGCAACCAACACTGCCAGTCTCCATCTCTCATTCCACATCAGCGCTGGAACTAGAGGGATTGCTATTGCTGTAGTGATAGCTCGCGCCCAAAACCCGCAGTACAACGCTTCCATCCCTTCAAGCCTCTCCAATTTTAGCGCTGTCAACGCTATAGGCCACAGCTCTAAGAATGTTTTTTCTGATAGTAAATAGTATGTGCCAGTCATGAGAGTATACAGCGCTGTAGGTCGGAAGTATTCCAAACCTTGCTCTAATCCTAAAATGAGGAGAATAAAGGTTATGGTTACAATAAAGGTCACAGCTTTGGTCCATTCCAAGACTATTTTAGTCGCGGTCATGGCGAGGTGTTTCACGCGGGAGTTTCGAGTCAGGTTCACGTACGGAGACCAGTCCTCCTTGGTGCATATCTCGCGGACGTAGCTGACGGAGTAGGTGATGACGTTGTAGAACATGAGTGAGTAGAGACATGTCAGCCGCCCTCGGAACACTAGCAGCCGGTCGCACGCTGTGAATATGAGTAGCTGAAAAGGAAATTGGGAATACGTAACGAGAATTATATTCAAGTTCTACACATTGTAGTATTTTAATTGGTATATGAGTATATATAATATTTTATATTGCCTAGTATTACACTACTAGATTAGAACTTATAAATCCCAAATAATTCCGGGCGCGAATTCTAGAGAGACGCAGGTTCAAATCCTGCCGGTATCCTTTGTTGCATGGCTGCCTGGTAGAGACTAGAAATCGCTTGAAAGCGATAAGGCCGCCAATCATTACCATTGCATAATTTTATTGTTTAAAAGTGTGTCTTGATTTGGTGTACAATATATACTAATATTATAAATGCGAAAGTCTGTTTGTTTATTGGTTTATTGGTTTATTGGTTTGTTGGTTTGTCCTTCAATCACGCCGTAACGGAGCAACGGATCGACGTGATTTTTGGCATGGATATAGTTGAGGACCTGGAGAGTGACAAAGGCTACTTTTTATCTTTTACTGAACTTTTGAAATAAAGTATCCCTAGAATTTCTGGCAGTTTAGTTGGTGGCTTTTGGAACACACGTAACAAAAAACGTGGGGCCTGATAGTTTCGGTAATTTTAAATTTTTGAAAATTCGGACGTCCAGACTGAGGCCCTAGTGTAACTTTTTAAATCAACATAGTTATATTTACCCGTGCACAGTTGGAGGGGTAAAACATTTAAAGTAACACTTTGAGCTGGCTAAAAGTCGAACGAAAGAGCACAGGCGATAAAAAAACACCTAATGCACTGCATTGTCGGCTATCAGATAGCTTAGCTTAGCAGTGTACATACAGTAGCTTAGAAGTGTATGGTAGTCAGCTATCAGATAGAGCTGAGAATGGAAGAAGAGTGGTTTAGTAAGAACTGTATAGTATTTACCTGTCCTATCATAGTGGAAAGATTATTCATCTGCAGGAAGAGCCGCTCAGCGCGCTCAATGGGCGCATAGGCGGTTTTCAGCACGCCGAGCAGCCGCGCTACCGGCGCGCGGAGACGCCTGCCGATCTCTGGAAAAAACAAACGTAGGCATTTCGTCAGAGGTGAAAAGTTGTATAGGTACATATCACACGGTAGCAAAGTTTCCCTCACTAGCCGTAGCGAGTGATTCTAAGCTAGAGATCACTCGCTATGCTTGTGATTCTATCATACTAATATTATAAATGCGAAAGTGTGTTTGTTTGTTGGTTTGTCCTTCGATCACGCCGCAACGTAGCAACGGATCGACGTGATTTTTGGCATGGATATAGTTTAGGACATAGGCTACTTTTTATCCCGGAAAATTAAGGAGTTCCCGCGGGAATCAAAAAACTTAAACCACGCGGACGAAGTCGCGAGCATCAGCTAGTTATACATAATAATGGTCATAATGCCAACTGATCTCACCTTGGTAGTCCTCGGTTTAAGTCTAAACTTAGGTAATCATAACATGGTCTCCGCGATACAGGTTCCCTAGTGTGGAGACCAAAGTTAAGAAAAAAAAAACCGGCCAAGTGCGAGTCGGACTCGCGCACCGAGGGTTCCGTACAGGTTTGTACGGAACCCTCGGTGCGCGAGTTATAAATTATTAATTTAAGTTTTAAATTATTAAAAAAAAACTACTTACTAGATCTCGTTCAAACCAATTTTCGGTGGAAGTTTGCATGGTAATGTACATCATATATTTTTTTTAGTTTTATCATTCTCTTATTTTAGAAGTTACAGGGGGGGGGGGACACATTTTACCACTTTAGAAGTGTCTCTCGCGCAAACTGTTCAGTTTAGAAAAAAATGATATTAGAAACCTCTATATCATTTTTGCAGACCTATCCATAGATACCCCACACGTATGGGTTTGATGAAAAAAATTTTTTTGAGTTTCAGTTCTAAGTATGGGGACCCCCAAAATTTATTATTTTTTTTCTATTTTTGTGTGAAAATCTTAATGCGGTTCACAGAATACATCTACTTACCAAGTTTCAACAGTATAGTTCTTATAGTTTCGGAAAAAAGTGGCTGTGACATACGGACGGACACACAGACAGACATGACGAATCTATAAGGGTTCCGTTTTTGCCAAATTCGGCTACGGAACCCTAAAAATGACTAAACTTTATTGTCAATAAATATACATTTTATTTTATTTATTTTTTATTTTTTAATCCTTTGCTCGCTCGGAATTCAAACTGGGCACTCGCAAAAAAAAAGATCTTTGCTATCTTGTTGAACAAATTACTATAATTTTCTTCTCCTACGATAATCGAACCCGGTGCTAAGAGAAGAGTTTTTATAATTATACCAAGGAACCGATAAAGCAAGAGCCTTTTCCAGGAGCTGTCACAACGCATTGACCTCTAGCATTTAACAACTCAGTGGTTCCAGGCTGATTTACATAATTAATTTTTGTGAAAAAGATAATTTTTATTGGAAAAATATTGGTCGGGTTAATGTCATAACTAACCAGGTTTCTTGCTGAAAATGTTTAAAATGAGTATGTACTTAATTAAATAGGGATGATGCCTATATCAAAAATAAATTATTTCTTACTGATTATTAAATAGAGGGTCTTCCAAAAGACCTAAAATTCACATCCTCGGTTAGTTTTAAGTTTGATAACCATTTTAAAATATAGATTAACGAAAAAAAGTGTGTTGGAATTTGATGACGTCACAACTGCGAATTTCATAAAACTTCCATACCTACTAGAAGTGCGTTTTCAAGTTTGATAAAGAGTTGCTGATTTGATTGAGTTGTCATCATCCCAATTATAGGAATACATCAGGTGAGATCGCAGACAAGGGCTAACTTGTAGTAGATTAAAAAAAAAAAAAGACAAAAAAAAATCACAACCGTACCTACTACCTGTAAAATAAGCTTCGGAAAGTAAGAAGAATATTATTAGGTCAAGGATTTTTGTAAATTGGAAATACATGCTACAATTTTTAATTAAGGGTGTTTTCCGCCCGTAAATTACTCCGAATTTTGGGCAAAACCACCTTCTAGTCTGGTCTGAATTTACTTAAGTAAGTATTAGTAGGTTTAAAATGTGGATTTCTATCCAAAAAAAACGGGGTTTGTCTTTACTTGTTCGTATGGCATTTAGCTGACCTAACATTTTTAAGGAATATTCCAAAGAATTGTGGAGTATAAAAAGGATAGCCAGGGCTTAGGAAAATCAGTTCAGAGTAGCCTTCCAACAGAAACCATCTACTCACATAGAACAGTACAGACTCTGGTAAGTTGGATATTCTTTATAATTTTGTAAAACTGTTTATAAAAATTACAACTAGGGTTCCCTTAGCATATAGGCGCTTACCAGTACCGTCGATAATAGGTACCTGCTACCAATGGATTGCGAATTTACTATAGTAGGCTCATGCAATTATTTGTCCGTTTTCCAATCTAATCGAGTGGGAAACTTTTTTATTTTCCGGGATAAAAAGCCTACGTCCATCGTCGGGATGCCATATAAAATACATAAACATACAATGAGTGCGTTCTGGACGTAGATGGTTCTATACAACAAAATTAATAAAGAACCTGGCTTTATATATATCTCCAAAAGAATAATAAATAGGAACGACATTCAAAACAAAGAAAAAATTCTAACATAATTTAATCGACCATTGATATCTTTAAATGGCAGGCCTGAAGAAAGAATGTTTATGTTTTAAAGTCGGGAGTTTTTAGTAAAGTTTGACGCACACGCGCTGGCGGTCGGCCAGCTATTCCGTCGCCCCATTCAGTTTCTCGACAATGAACTGGCTCTCACACATAACTACACCTACCAACATGTATACGTAAAGTTGGCATGTATAATTATTTATACTACGATGCAATACACAATCGTAATTTGAAATAAAATGCATGAGACGCGGCTCTTTATGCGTAGGGCTATAATTACGGTAGATTACGGTCATACGGACACTATAGCTCTGCCTCTACCATTTTAAAATATTTTTTTAAATTGAAGCCAAAATAGGTGCTTAGTTCTTATTTGAGATCAATTGTGGAAGAGATGATGATTGTGGAGAGATGTGGGACCAACCGTCGCGTCGTCTTAAAACATAATATTTACAACTAGCTGATGCCCGCGACTTCGTCGGCGTGGATCGAGGTTTTTCGTTTCCCGCGGGAACTCTTTATTTTTCCGGGATAAAAAGTAGCCTATGTGTTATTCCAGACTATAATCTATCTCTGTGCCAAGTTTCATCCAGATCCGTTCAGCCGTTGGGGCGTGATTGAGTAACAAACATCCATCCATACATCCATACATCCATCCAAACTTTCGCATTTATAATATTTATATTTGATACAATTATATAGCTATAAATAAAAAAACGCATTAAGCCCATAAAAGCAATCATTTTAAGAAATTAACATCGGTGCATTTTGTAGGACCTCTTTTTCACCATCCCTCGCTACGTTTCGTAGCATCTTTTTGCTACACCCTATGGACCCGCGATCCCACTACGTTTCGTAGCACACTTTATCTCGCTACGTTTTGAGTTCGTAGCTCATTTTTCGCTACATTTCGTAGCACCTTTATGAAACACCAACCCTGGCTACGTTTCGTAGCACCCGATTTGTGGTTCCTGTCTTTACAACATAATATTATTTTACGTCCACCTAAAACCCAAAATATTATTCGTACCTAAACACTGAGCTCGTCGGCACAAATAAAATAACAGCAATAGAGTGAATAGAATTACCTAAATCAGACTAAAGAACTGGGTGTAGTTTTGAAAGTCGGTGCCGAAAGTATGGGAGGAGTTTAGTGTAAACTTTTTCATATTTCCGCGTGGATTAAGTTTTTTTGATTCCCGCGGGAACTCTTTAATTTTCCGGGATAAAAAGTAGCCTATGTCCTTCCCCGGGATGTAACCTATCTTTGTACCAAATTTCATCAGAATCGGTTGAGTAGTTGGGCCGTGAAAGCCTAGCAGGCAGACAGACAGACACTTTCGCATTTATAATATTATTATGGAAGTATGAATATCAGCACGGTTACTTCGCTCAAAATTCATTAATTTAAATTGTAAACATTAAATGGTAAGTAATTGACACAAACATTTTGAAAAATCGTCGCTATCAATTAAAGATTATTTGTTCAGCGAACGTTGATATGCTCCAGAAATAATTCAAATCATTAAAAATGCGTTCGCATGAATGTTTTAACGAACCACTTTGCGCAAAAACATTTATCCAAATGACAGAGCTGATGTACGATTTGTTTGGCAAACTTTTCAAAATTTAAGACAACCTTCAGTAGGTACTTTATTCAATTTCTTTTATCTTTTTTGGGTTATTAAACTACATTTAGTACAAGAGCTTTAAACTGTTTTGCAAATATCTGGCTCTCCTAGTGCATTTAATTCCAGGAAAAATATTACAATACAAATTAATAGGGCATTTTTTTTTCTAAAATAAGTATTTTCTCCAATACTGTTTAATTTTGGTAGTAAACTGTGCGTATACAGTGCGTATTATACACAATAAGTTAACGAAATAGTATATAGAGCTCTTTAAAATTATAAATGTGAAAGTGTGTTTGTTTATTGGTTTGTCCTTCAATCACGCCGCAATGCAGCAATGGAGCGCCTTGATTTTAGTGCGGATGCAGTTAATACTAAGGACCGATAGGCATAGACTACTTTTATCCCGAAATAATTGTAGCTTTCCTACGGAATTTTTAAAACCGTTGATGAAGTCATCCAGACTACATCCATGCTAATATTATAAATGCGAAAGTGTCTGCCTGTCTGCTACACTTTCGTACAGCAAAACTTTTCAACTAATTTTGACAAAATTTAGTATAGGTTTCATCTCAGTGAAGGACATAGGCTATATTATATTTAAATTACCGAATAAACTCAAAGAACGCAATTTACCATTATTTAAAACAGGACTTTTCGAATAATATCTTCTAAAACATTGTTTTTATTCGGTACAAGAATTCTTAAATAAGAATAATATAATATTAATTCAATATTTGGACGTCGTGTAGCGGTCTTCGCAGTCCGCACATAATCCAATAGATGGCACTACTAGTACGATGGACGCGAACACGAAGAGCCCAACTCACGCTTACGAAGTTTTCTCAGAATTACGCTATATATACAACCTCCAAAGATGAACAGTCGGACCAGTGGTCCCCGAGCACAACACCCGCTCGGAGGATGATCATCCTTTGTTACGGTCGAGCCATATCACCTGCTCTCGTACAGTGGTGACCCCGACGTGATCTCAGAGCCGCCGCCGACGCACATCAAAGCCGACGAGTCACGCTCTCACTCGTCAGACATCAGCAACATCGCACATCACAATAACCCCTAAGTCATCGCGACGAGGACAAACAGCATCATCAGAAGGCAAGCACGGCACAACAGCAACTCAACGCAGCACAGCAGCACAACGCAGCACAGCAAGAACAAGCAGCAACAAGCAACTCAACGCAGCACAGCAGCACAACGCAGCACATCAACAACAAGCAACAACAAGCAACAAGCAATACAACGCAGCACGGCAACAAGCATTACAACGCAGCACAGCAACAAGCAACAAGCAATACAACGCAGCACAGCAACAATCAACAACAAGCCACACAGCGCAGCACAGCCGCTTACAGAGCCACACGCTCAGCGGCCAGCACAGTCAGACGCCAGTACCAGCCGCACAAGTGGGTCACACAGCCTCAGAGTAGTATGAACCTACAACGCCACTACCCTGGTTGTTTCACGACGCCACTTCTCCAGATGCTTGCAACGCCATCTGCATGCTGACGACCTCCAGACTCGAAGGGGAGTGATGTAGCGGTCTTCGCAGTCCGCACATAATCCAATAGATGGCACTACTAGTACGATGGACGCGAACACGAAGAGCCCAACTCACGCTTACGAAGTTTTCTCAGAATTACGCTATATATACAACCTCCAAAGATGAACAGTCGGACCAGTGGTCCCCGAGCACAACACCCGCTCGGAGGATGATCATCCTTTGTTACGGTCGAGCCATATCACCTGCTCTCGTACAGTCGGTAACAATAAAATATGCTTGTCGTTATTAATCTAATAACATCTTGTCTGTACCATATTTTACCAAATAAATTATATTATATTAAGTACTTTGTCCTTTACTTTACTATAATTTTATATCGGGAAATAAAAGAGTTGGTGTGAAAATCAAAAATCGTTACTCCTCCGGATGAAGTCGCGGGCATCATCTAGTAGTTCAATAAATCCCAAATAAATCTCTTGCTAATCTTATTTTCACGTTTTATGTTGCCGGGCTTTAGAAAAACAGCGGGGGTGGCAACGTATAGGTCAGTTTGGCACGCCCCGCGTGTTTACTTACGCCACTCTACGTCTACGGCGTACGAACTGCGGTGCATTTTCTTATTTACCGCCACGTCTATTGTGGCGTGATCGTGATCTGAGTCGTGATCATAATTTTGTTTGTCAATAACTTTCGTATAAGATAATCGAACTTCAGATGCAGCTCCTGCGCAGTGCGCATGTACATTGTACAAAATATATTTACTATATCGTATGACAAAAGACACAAAATATGGCAAGTAAGCATAATCTATTAAAAATAAAATTTAAATAAACACTAAACATAAGTTTCAATTTTAAGGCGTAAAAAATTAGTTCAAAATTTTTAGGCATAAAAAATTCGTTGATAATTTTGACGGACTATACCTATTTTTTGTGAAATGCGTTGAAGATTACTCCGTATGTTTGAGTTACGATGAAGCTAAAACATTAGATTTCTGGATACCGAGTTTTAGGATTCCGCAGTTATACCTACTAGACACTTTTCTAAAGAACTCTATTTTCGACCAGACCGTTTGTCCGCTTATCCGTTTGTGAAAACCCCTATACTTACAGTTACAGCTGTTAGATACTGCAACATGAAATGAGACATGAAAAAGCCACGAAAAAGCAAATAAAAAAAACGAGACCCGTCACAAACATTTGTTTATGGTTCATCTCCTAGAGTGATTGATATACGTTGAATAGAAAAGGTTTCTCAGACAGTTTAAGAAAAAAAATTGCGTGACCACAGTTATTAGTAACTAGCACGACTACGGAACCTTACCTCATACGTGTTGTGACACTGCCTTGACCAGTTATTTAAAAGCCTTTATAATAAAACAGAGTTTTTTATATTTTTTAGCTCTTTACTTCAAACAAAAGTGTTAATAAAATACGTCAAATAGTGCTGAATACAGCCGAAATAGAATTTCCTGAAAATGTAAACAAACCATCTCCTGAATAACAAATCGTGATGTGTTTATGATTCTGTTTAATATTATTGAATGGGATATTCCATTTTATTAATAGCATTTAATATCATATGGAAAAATAACCACGAGTTGCTTTGAGAAAAGCATATTATTATGGTACGGCCGTTTCCGTCTTGTTTGTTTGCTCGAGTCATAGTTTAAGACATGGTCAAAACGAGATAGATACTTAAGTACCTTCAAGGCAAGAGTGAATAGGCATCTTCTAGGCGGGCGCGCTTCAACCTAGACCCCATCATTGCTTTGTATTAAGCGTGATTGTCGTCAAGCGCAAGCCTATCTTCCAATAAAAAAAAAAGATTTATGACACTCACATAATAGTAGGGGAGCCCAAGAGGGGATTTTTGGATTTACTCGAGCGTCGTGGAGACCTAATGGAATTTGAAGATTAGGTAGTAGAACGAAAAAAGTTTATATGATGTATCCTTTCACCGGTGGGGGGAGCGTCTACAGGTTGTTTTGTTTTTCAAATCATCAGATAAAGAAAATTCCTCGAGATAATCGTCAGATTAAGGGTCAGCACGTTTGGGACATGAAGCTGAACCGTCTGTATGATAATCTGACGCGCTCGAGTATTTCAAAATGGCAATATTTCTTTGCATTTTCAAAAAACCGCAGCGACTTAGCGTTACGTCAGAATCGTCAGTCCTTTGAATAGGAGCTTCCTTTGGGTCCACTTAACATCTCCTATGAAAATCTGACGCGCTCGATTTTTGTTTGTTTTTTTACAAATATTTTTACTTCCGTACGGCCAACCCCACTATGCAAACCGGCAGACAAACATACCATTCGATAACAGAGACACGTAGGGCGTATACGCTATCAATATCTGACGCGCTCGAGTAAATCCAAAAATCCCCTCTTGGGCTCCCCTACTATAAGTCCATCTCGTTTTAACTCTAAGTAAAGTCTGAGCCAAGTCAATGTACGCTCTATAGATCTCAGCATATAGAGTTCGAGTCTTGGCGGCAAGGATTTTCCGTTTAAACCAAGGGACCTGGTAATATTATAGGTGTGGGTGTGTTTGTTTCATCCAAGGTGCAAGTATTATAAGTACACTTTCATTAAAATAAAAGTATTTTTAATAATAATACCTTACTTTGTAGCAAATTAAGTTCTATTAAGGTATATTAGGGCTGATTCTGTTGTACCTACAATCGTCAATCTCTAAACTAAATTTAAATGTCAGCATTAAAAATATTGCTAACCCTTTCATAAACCTCCTTGCGGAAAGGGACAGAACTAGATTTAAAGCTGTCATGTTCGTTTAGTTTAGAGATTGTGTTAAACAGAATTGGCCACATTATGTAACGTAATGCTAAAATATAGATCTTAGATACGTTTAATTAAAGCAAACACGAACTGATTTATTGCCAAATCGAATATAAATGTAGCTAATCATGGATTTGAAGTGCAATATCAAAGTCTAACGTTAATTGCAGGCATCAGCTGCAGTACAGTGATACAATATTATGACCTAACGTAAAATTATATAGAGTTTGAGAATTCATACGTTGATACTTTGACTGCTATTTCAAAATTGCCTTGTGGATTGCTATGGATTTCTATTTTAAACCATGCAAAAACACTTTCGAAAGCCATTGATATACAGCGAAACTTAAATATTCCACACATTATTTAAGTACCAAGTAATATACCAAGAACACTCCAAACATTCAAATAAAGTGTGAGTGCGATTTATTTTAAGCTTTAAATTATAAAATTATAACACTAGAAAATATTATGCAGCTGCTTGTACTCAGGTACTCAGTACTCACACATGGGTGGTTGGTGATCGTTGCCCCCAGTGGGGCAGAGGGCGTTTACAGTGTTGTGCCATCTCGAGTGGTTAGAAGCACAAGCTACACAATTGACCAAAAAAAACTACCAACTAATTTACCAAGGGATAACTTGTAGTGGAATACTTTAAAAAAATACTCACTTCGCGCAGCCTCGGCGACAGCGGGATACCACCTCGCTGGGTAGCGGTAGTTTGCAGAGATCAGCAGCGGCACCACCAGGCAGGTGTAGGCGGCCATGAGCCACGCGCCCCCCAGCGCCACAAGCAGGCCACGGGGCACCCAGTACGGCAGCAGGAATACTATTGAGATCAGCCATACTGACATAAAGTAGAATAGATAAAAATACTCACTCCGCGCAGCCTCGGCGACGGCGGGGTACCACCTCGCCGGGTAGCGGTAGTTAGCGGAGATCAGCAGCGGTACCACCAGGCAGGTGTAGGCGGCCATGAGCCACGCGCCCCCCAGCGCCACAAGCAGGCCACGGGGCGCCCAGTACGGCAGCAGGAATACTATTGAGATCAGCCATACTGACATAAAGTAGAATAGATAAAAATACTCACTCCGCGCAGCCTCGGCGACGGCGGGGTACCACCTCGCCGGGTAGCGGTAGTTAGCGGAGATCAGCAGCGGCACCACCAGGCAGGTGTAGGCGGCCATGAGCCACGCGCCCCCCAGCGCCACAAGCAGGCCACGGGGCGCCCAGTACGGCAGCAGGAATACTATTGAGATCAGCCATACTGGAAACAAATTGTCAAGTTTAATGGCGGTCATTACAATATCAATTGATCGCTGTTAATTTTTAGGGTGTCTGACGACCCCGCGGGACGCTTCCCATTATAAAAAAGATAGATTTAAGTGACATGTAATGCTTAAAACGCAGATAACTCGGAAAAGCTTCAAGTGCGTGCGTGCTACATCAAATTATAAGTTACCAGCTGTGCTGCTAGTTTAGTTATTAAATATGCGACTAATAAGTATAATTTAATATTTTTTTTCCTTCAGTCTATTATATCGCTCTCATTTAAAACTTCAAAATTGAGAGCACCTAAATCCAAACTTTTACGTGATCATAAGTAGTTCGAAACAAGCTTTTGCACTATTTAGTTAGAGTTAACGGCAGTCTTGCTCCAAATTTCTAATCATCAAAATAATACTATTTAATACCTATATTATATTATAATTTATGCGAAAGTGTGTCTGTCTGCTACGTTTTCGCCGCATTCCGTTAACGTTTTCATTAAAATAATAAACAATCGTCATAAGTATACCTAATGTAGTTTAATATTGAGATAGTGCCACGCGTGCGTTCAGGTCTTTTGAAAATCCTGTGGAAACTGTGTTTATTTTCCGGTATGAAAAGTAACCTACGTCCTTTCGCGGGATGCAAATTTTCTTTTGCACCAAGTTTCATCAATATTAAACTACATTAGGTATATATGAAGATTGTTTATTATTTTAATGAAAACTTCAACCAATTCAAAAGGAAATGGAATAACAAGACTTCGATTGATTTATTATGCATCATGCAAAAAAACATGTAAACAATCTTTGAATGAACACCGATAGTCGAGGCTATAAAGAAATCCATCTGACCAGACAGACAACTAAAAATAATTGACCCTTATGTACTTTGTATATATTTTTTACGCCTTTACCTACTTAACGCATTATGAACCATCTAATATATATTCATATTCTACATTTTCTAATAAAAATGTAATGTAATGTAATCATTGCCATCTCCGAACTAATATCTTCATTAAACTCACATGGAAGTAACCTTATGGCTTAAACTTTGTACAGAAACAAGAATTGTCAACGTTAATATTACGGTATTTTTATCCCGAATTGTTTTGTATCGATAATATTTTCCTCCAATTGAAATTCTCAAAAAATATTTTTAATATTATCTATCCTATCCATACACTCTTAACTAAGTTTAAGTAATTTATCGTTTCAAATAAGAAGACCATTAGCAAGTATGGTGATTCGGAGCTTGCATACCTGTGTATTTTTTTTCTATCAGTAACAAAAAGTATAAAAATGCTCTTCCTAATTAAAACGCATGGTAAGAAATCACTTTCATTGTCACTAGGTTCAAGAAACCTGATTATCCGGACAACAATTCATACGAAAAATAACCTATGAATAATATTACATGTACTTTACATAGTAAGTATAGTTCGCGCACGAGTTGAATGCAGAGCAAATGTATGGTGACACATACATTTACTCTGCATTCAACTCGCGCGCGAACTGTAGGTAATCCACCATAGAAAAATTTTGAGTGGATGAATTTTCTTGGAAACAAAAAAAAATAATACGCCGCGCTCGCAGTTTTCGAACTGACATCACAGAATACTTAGAATTTAGATAATAGCTGACATTTATCTAGTACAGTCTACGAAAAATCGAGTCTCTAAAGCTTTGTTTTTAAATAAAACATTTTTACATACCGATATTTGCAATTTTGTCCTCCGATTTGAGTTGAATCTTCGAGAAAGAGTCACTCCTAATCCTACCACGCACTCGTGAAATCATACCCATAGTTATTTTTTAATTAAAATACAAACTTTACAACACTTATTTATATTTCTAAAACAAATGCTCACAAAAACTATATTGAAGTATTATTAATACTGTAAAAGTATTGTGAAATGTAAGTATATAAAAAGATTTATGAAAAACAACCGTATTGCACGAACTTTGTCACGCGAATGCGCATAATCATATATCGGAGGGCGGGCGGTATGTAGGGCGGGCGGCGTGTGCGCACACACTCGGTACATTCACATCGTGCCAATGCGTTCAATTTGTTTTCAAGTCCAAAGCTCTCCGTTAATACACGTCAACAAAACATAGCAGAACATTTGCAGCAACCGTCGCTACCTCAAAGTATATCGTCATCACCAAGCCAGACCAAAATTCAGTAATGATACATATTTAATTTTAAATTTAATACGGTGTCAGTGACTCGTGAAATCAAATCGTCTTATTTTAATTTTGTGTCCGCGTCTTCCTTTTATAAAAACGGTTGGAGGATCATTTTAATCTTTTGCAAGCTTTATGGGTTGAAGAATAAAAACAAAAAAAACATTTACTGAATTGAGGATATGAACTTTATTCAAAGTTCACATCCTAAAGCCAATAAACTCCTCCCTACGTTTTATTGCTTTAATATTTGAAATTTCTTCACATGGAAACTGTATCTTCTTAAAGCTTCTGTAGCTTGTTCTTCTTTTAGCACATAATAGAAATACGCAGATCAATAAAATAGGTATACCTAGCCTATATGTATAGTGCCTACAACAACTTTTGTAAAAAACTTCTGCAAAAACTAAAACATAAAATCTAACTTAATTATCGACTCGAATGTGTCGTGCCAACAAAAGGGTCACTACTCGTAGCTCAGCTTAAAGCTATCACTGTTGTACTAGGTATAAGTACTGTCGTACTACTAGATGTGCTACTAGTTTAGTTATTAAATATGGAATTAATTTAATTTAATCATTTGTTCCTATTAAAACGCTCTTTTTAAAACGTATTTTTATCCCGAATCGTTTTGTATCACGTTTTGTATCGATAATTTAGCTTTTTAATTGATTTAGCTTCCTCCAATTAAAATTCTCAAAAATTATTTAAGTAAGTAAGTACTCAATGTATAGAAAATTTCGAGCATCGTTGGATAATGCTCGAAGACACGAATCGTCGAGTAACAAACAAATACCCAATTGGGTAGAGTAGGTACTAACTAACCTACCTCGTGGTCGCCTCGTAGTAGATACGTAGATGCACCGTAGGTATAAGTACCCAAAAATACACTACTTCCGCTTTGTTCCGACTTTTCTATGATGTGTCATGCATGTACGAAAATAGATTAGAAATACGTGTAGATCGCCACAACGCGACGCGCTTGCAATAACAATTTGCTGCAAAACAACTTTTTGCGTCATCACCGTTATATACTACCATTGGTTTCATGCCAATAAATCTGAAATCAATAGAGACTATGGTGATCACAAAACCAAATATTGTAGGTAGTATTAAGCAGATTCCTATTTCTGTGACGATGATGGCTATAGGCTTAAAAATATTTCATTACTTGATTAAAATTAGGCAAGAATGTAGTTACCTACTTATTTAAAACTTTTTAAAATCTAAAGTCGATAGCGTTACCAACTGACATTGTATAAGGTGTGACGAACGGACAAATGGACCAGACTAATTCGCATCAGAGTTCGTTTTTCATAATTTTCCTTATATCTTTATATTGGATGCAATACGTCATATATTATGGGTAGCAAATAGCAATGTTTGTTCAGTGGTGTTTACGTGTCAAAGATATAAATGAAGTAGTAGGTATATACTCGTAAAATTAGATCTGATACATTTCCAAGGATACATTCCGTCTGATACAACTCTATTGAATTCCGCCCCCAACCACGTGCTGTTTTTCAGTTTCATTCATAAATTCTGAGAATGATGATGATTTCAAATATTTTATTTTCGTCTGAAGCTGGTTTAAAGCCCACCTATGTATTTAAACCTTGGCAGACTACTCAATCGGGGTCCGGACTACTTATAGTCCGGACTACACTACAAGTTAGCCCTTGACTGCGATCTCACCTGATGGTAAGTGATGATGCAGTCTAAGATGGTAGCGGGCTAACCTGTTAGGGGCATGGTAGTTATATTCATACCCCTATTCGGTTTCTACACGGCATCGTACCGGAACGCTAAATCGCTTGGCGGCACGTCTTTGCCGGTAAGGTGGTAACTAGCCACGGCCGAAGCCTCCCACCAGGCCAGACCAGGGAAATTCAGAGATTATAAATTCCCAAATTTACCCTGCCGGGGATCGAACCCGGGACCTCCGCAAATTAAGACAACAGCGCTCAACACTGCGCCACGGAGGTAAAATGTGGTAGTTTTGAGGCCGTCACTAAACTTTTGAAAAGATTGCTGTAGGGGCGATACTTGCACTTTCAGGCGTGTCAGTTTATAATAAGTCAATGGAGTAAGTATACTTACCCACGTATACTTACCCCATCCTTACTTACTGAACCGAATAAGTAGTAGTTATTGGATCCAGTCCAGGTTGGCAATTTTTTTTAAAGCAAAACTTAATACTATAAAGGCTTATGACTCACGCCGAAAAAATCCGAGACTCTCACCGATATTTTTTGATTCGGATGCGGGTTTTTTATACAACATCAGACAAAGTCTTGTGAAAATTTCCTGCATAACTACTCATGCAGCAAATGTTCGAATGGTTTATTTTCGTTAGGTTTTATCATTGCTTTACCAATTATAGTATTTATTTGTTTATTGCGTGATAGGCTTGCGCTTGACGACAATCATGCTTAGTGCAAAGCATGATGAGGTCTAGGTTTCAACGCGCTTGCCTAGAAGATGCCTATTCACTCTTGCCTTGAAGGTACTTAAGTTATATGTGGCAGGAAACATGTGCGCTGGGGGGTGTTCCACACCCTAGCGGTTCGTATCAGAAACGTCGAGCAAAAACGCTTCGTGCGAGCAGATTGGACGTCAACCAAATAAAGGTGCCAACGCTGACGGTTTCTCGCTGTTCTGTGGTAAAGCAGAGAAGGAAGAACATGGTTGTGAAGTTCCTGAGCACACTAAGGTATATCCGATAAAAAACCGATAAGCAGGCGATATTTTGTCTCGGATGACGAATATATTACGTGTCGTTTTCGTCTCTTTAATATATATATAGCTGCTCGTGCTGATTCACTGATTGATCACCTCTCCTGTAAAATTTTGTATGAACATTTTTTTTTTCACTCATCGTTTCGTATAGAAGACCAAAATTCATTAAGAGGAAAAATACAGAGAGAGCTGATGATTGAGGATTTCGAAGACGGATGAAGAGCACCAGCCAGGGTATCGAAGATAGGTGGGGGGTGCTCGACCAAATGTCACTCGAAACTTCATCCAATTGACAGTGAGCTGAAAAAAAATTCAAAATGGCGGATTTAAGATGGCCGCCATACAAATTTCTTCGGTGTCTATCTCGGAGAGTATAAAAGATGGAAGAGTGGTTTCTTGGCAAAAGATGATCAGGACATGAGGGTCTACTTGATGAACAGGAAAAAAATTCAAGATGGCGGAATTTATTTTTCCATAGAAAAGGGTATTGAAGATAGGTGGGGGTGCTCGACCAAATGTCACTCGAAACTTCATCCAATTGACAGTGAGCTGAAAAAAAATTTCAAAATGGCGGATTTAAGAGGGCCGCCATACAAACTTCGTCGGTGTCTATCTCGGAGAGTACAAAAGATGGAAGAGTGGTTTCTTGGCAAAAGATGATCAGAACATGAAGGTCTACTTGATGAACAGGAAAAAAATTCAAGATGGCGGAATTTATTTTCCATAGAAAATGTATGGCGAATATTGAAGAGGCTACAAGTGTAGAACTATGCAAGACTACGGTTCCTTTTCAAGATTTGTTTTTATGGAAGAAATCTCATTTTGACGAATGGTTCGGAGAAAAAAATATGGAGAGAGATGATGATCGAAGGTTCGGATGATGGCTGAGAAGCACGGTCAGGGTATTAAAGATAGGTACCTACTTAGGGGCTGGTCAAACAAAAAGGGAGGGGCGGGGGGTTGGTGGTCTTTGTTTTATGTTTTTCCTTTATGAGAATTTTCTTTTACGTCGGACGCTTGGCGTGCTGGCGCTTCCACTGTGCTCACTAGCATAGCAGTGTGTTGTTCAGATCAGAACACGTAGACAGTAAACCAGCTGCCCGATTATGTAAGAATTGTCGATCAAATCGTAAAAGTTCGGCGTCAAAGTAAAATAAACCATAACAGCATTGAATTAGAGCTCAATTTCGTGTTTCGAAATTGAGCTCTAATTTAATGCTGTTATGGTTTATTTTACTTTGACGCCGAACTTTGACGATTTGATCGGCCATTCTTACATAATCGGGGGGCAGGATAGTAGGACAGCGAGTAAGTAGACAGTGGACCGCGCGGTCCATTACGCGGTCCGCTTTAGCGGGCCGCGCAGCCACGCGCCATACTAGTTAATATATATATAGCTGCTCGTGCTGATTCACTGATTGATCACCTCTCCTGTAAAATTTTGTATGAACATTTTTTTTTTCACTCATCGTTTCGTATAAAAGACAAAAATTCATTAAGAGGAAAAATACAGAGAGAGCTGATGATTGAGGATTTCGAAGACGGATGAAGAGCACCAGCCAGGGTATCGAAGATAGGTGGGGGGTGCTCGACCAAATGTCACTCGAAACTTCATCCAATTGACAGTGAGTTGAAAAAAAATTCAAAATGGCGGATTTAAGATGGCCGCCATACAAATTTCGACGGTGTCTATCTCGGAGAGTATAAAAGATGGAAGAGTGGTTTCTTGGCAAAAGATGATCAGGACATGAGGGTCTACTTGATGAACAGGAAAAAAATTCAAGATGGCGGAATTTATTTTTCCATAGAAAAGGGTATTGAAGATAGGTGGGGGGTGCTCGACCAAATGTCACTCGAAACTACATCCAATTGACAGTGAGCTGAAAAAAAAATTCAAAATGGCGGATTTAAGATGGCCGCCATACAAATTCCGTCGGTGTCTATCTCGGAGAGTATAAAAGATGGAAGAGTGGTTTCTTGGCAAAAGATGATTGGGACATGAAGGTCTACTTGATGAACAGGAAAAAAAATTCAAGATGGCGGAATTTATTTTTCCATAGAAAATGTATGGCGAATATTGAAGAGGCTACATGTGTAGAACTATGCAAACTACGGTTCCTTTTCAAGATTTGTTTTTATGGAAGAATTCTCATTTTGACGAGTGGTTCGGAGAAAAAATATGGAGAGAGATGATGATCGAAGGTTCCGATGATGGGTGAGGAGCATGGTCAGGGTATTAAAGATAGGTACCTACTTAGGGGCTGCTCAAACAAAAAGGGAGGGGCGGGGGGTTGGTGGTCTTTGTTTTATGTTTTTCCTTTTATGAGAATTTTCTTTTACGTCGGACGCTTGGCGTGCTGGCGCTTCCACTGTGCTCACTAGCATAGCAGTGTGTTGTTCAGATCAGAACACGTAGACAGTAAACCAGCTGCCCGATTATGTAAGAATTGTCGATCAAATCGTAAAAGTTCGGCGTCAAAGTAAAATAAACCATAACAGCATTGAAATAGAGCTCAATTTCGTTTTTCGAAATTGAGCTCTAATTTAATGCTGTTATGGTTTATTTTACTTTGACGCCGAACTTTGACGATTTGATCGGCCATTCTTACATAATCGGGGGGCAGGATAGTAGGACAGCGAGTAAGTATACAGTGGACCACGCGGTCCACTACGCGGTCCGCTGTAGCGGGCCGCGCAACCACGCGCCATACTAGTTAATATATATATAGCTGCTCGTGCTGATTCACTGATTGATCACCTCTCCTGTAAAATTTTGTATGAACATTTTTTTTTTCACTCATCGTTTCGTAGAGAAGACAAAAATTCATTAAGAGGAAAAATACAGAGAGAGCTGATGATTGAGGATATCGAAGACGGATGAAGAGCACCAGCCAGGGTATCGAAGATAGGTGGGGGGTGCTCGACCAAATGTCATTCGAAACCTCATCCAATTGGCGGTAGTTGAAAAAAAAATTCAAAATGGCGGATTTAAGATGGCCGCCATACAAATTTCGACGGTGTCTATCTCGGAGAGTATAAAAGATGGAAGAGCGGTTTCTTGGCAAAAGATGATCGGGACATGCGGGTCTACTTGATGAACAGGAAAAAAATTCAAGATGGCGGAATTTATTTTTCCATAGAAAAGGGTATTGAAGATAGGTGGGGGGTGCTCGAACAAATGTCACTCGAAACTTCATCCAATTGACAGTGAGCTGAAAAAAAATTTCAAAATGGCGGATTTAAGATGGCAGCCATACAAATTTCGTCGGTGTCTATCTCGGAGAGTATAAAAGATGGAAGAGTGGTTTCTTGGCAAAAGATGATCAGAACATGAAGGTCTACTTGATGAACAGGAAAAAAATTCAAGATGGCGGAATTTATTTTCCATAGAAAATGTATGGCGAACATTGAAGAGGCTACAAGTGTAGAACTATGCAAGACTACGGTTCCTTTTCAAGATTTGTTTTTATGGAAGAAATCTCATTTTGACGAATGGTTCGGAGAAAAAAATATGGAGAGAGATGATGATCGAAGGTTCGGATGATGGGTGAGGAGCACGCGGTCAGGGTGTTAAAGATAGGTACCTACTTAGGGGCTGCTCAAACAAAAAGGGAGGGGCGGTGGGTTAGTGGACTTTATTTTATGTTTTTCCTTTATGAGAGTTTTCTTTTACGTCGGACGTTTGGCGTGCTGGCGCTTCCACTGTGCTCTGCACTAGCATAGCAGTGTGTTGTTTAGATCGGAACACGTAGACAGTCAACCAGCTGCCCGATTATGTAAGAATTGTCGATCAAATCGTCAAAGTTCGGCGTCAAAGTAAAATAAACCATAACAGCATTGAATTAGAGCTCAATTTCGTGTTTCGAAATTGAGCTCTAATTTAATGCTGTTGTGGTTTATTTTACTTTGACGCCGAACTTTGACGATTTGATCGGCCATTCTTACATAATCGGGGGGCAGGATAGTAGGACAGCGAGTAAGTAGACAGTGGACCACGCGGTCCACTACGCGGTCCGCTGCAGCGGGCCGCGCAACCACGCGCCATACTAGTCTTAGATATATTCTCTGCGAGTCTTTAGCTTTTTAACGTGTTTTCTAGAACTCCGATCATGCATCCAGTACTCTCAATCATGCTCCTGGCGAGCACCGTCTGTCTGGCTCACTACAGGGGCTACGACTCCCGCAACCTCATCGAAAGGGACGAGCTGCACGAATCGGATGGGTAATTCGGTGTCAATCGATGTTGTGAACTCGATTAACATGTGGTACGATGTAATCCTTTGCCTTTTATTTATTTTATTTTTGGATTACTTTCTGTCCGCTTGCCTAGCATTTACAGAGGCTACGACTCCCAAACCTCATCGAAAGGGACGAGATGCGCGAATCGGAAGGGTAATTCGGCGACAATCGATGTTGTGAACTTGATTATATGTAGTACGATGTTTTCCTTTGCCTTTTATTTTATTTTTCGATTTACTTTTAGTTCGCTGCCAGAGGCTGAAACAATGCAGGGCTAACAATGGGTTTGTAAATCGGCGTCAAAAGATTGTGAGCTCTATGTTATGTACGTGGTACAATTTTTTTTTGTTTTAAAGCTTTACATGAACCGACATTATCTAGGAATACGTTTTCAAGTATCGGCCAAATTATGCTTAAGACCGATAATTAATAACCTGCTCTTAGCTGATTTATAGGGACTTTCCTAGTTCTTCTTAAAATGTAATTTAAGTTTCAGGTAAGTAGGTCTGGAACTCAATAGAGACTTACTTTTTCACAAAGATAGACTCTACTAGCTTATATACTTATAAAAGATCATTGGACTCTACCAACTGTTTACAAAGCAAGCTATGGCGACAAAAAACTGCTGCCGCTTTAAGTAGGTATACCAAAATATGTCCCACGCGCTGTAGGTAAAGTGGGAGAGGGTTTAACCGTTGATTTACCACTAAACTAATGGTATGTTACACGGTAGGTACCTACTGGATCACCACCGTTAGGTTAGGAATAATAAAAACACCTCGGGACAAAAGCTCTGACAACCGAACAACAACCGTAACCCGAGGGTGGTGACTGATGCAGCCCCATTTGCGTCATGGATGTTCGCAGTCAGCGAAAAAGTGCCAATTGCAGTTAATGTGTCGCTACAAGGGCATCAATATCTGCCCAACCAAGTGTCTTATAAGGAGATTCACGAACACACGCTTGGAATGATAACGCCTATGGATTTTATAATGGTCTATACGCAGGTTTTAACTTTTGAATCACGTACTTCGATTCCAACGTTTTCTGGTGCTCTGTTCTAGCATGTTGGTTGAATGCCCCGTCTGCGAGCCGTCCCCCAGCGGCATCCCCACTCACGAGGTGTGCGACGTCTCCAAAGGCAACAAGATGTACAAGCGTTGCCTCCGCGGCACCTACATCAACGAGGTCTGCGGCAATCGCCTGGACTGCTATCGGGTATGAATATAAAAAGTTGTCTTTTACATAAAGTATGGCGTTAATAACACGATGTTGGATGTAGCGGGGACTTGCCCAATGCTAGCATGGCTGGGGAATGCCCCGTCTGCCAGTCGTCGCGTCGCCCAGCGGCATCCCCACTCACGAGGTGTGCGACGTCTCGAAAGGCAACAAGATGTACAAGCGTTGCCTCCGCGGCACCTACATCAACGAGGTCTGCGGCAATCACAGAACACATAAGAAAGGTTATGAATATAAATAGGTGTCTGTTAAAAAAAACGTATGGCGTTACGTATACCGTAGGTTCTGGAGGCATAGCGTTAAAATAACATGATGTTAGATGTAGCGGGGACTTGCCCAATGTTAGCATGTCTGGGGAATGCACGGTCGTCGCGTCGCTCAACGGCATCCCCACTTACGAGGTGTGCGATGTGTTAAAAGGCAATAAGAATGAATGGCAAAAAGCGCTGTGTACGAAAAACCTATCGGGTATGGACTGAATGCTTTTTACACTGAGTCAAATGTTAGCTCGGTAGACGGTAGGGGATGCTCCGTCTACCAGCGGCATACCTTCTCGCGAGGTGTGCGACCGGCGACGTCTCGAAAGGAAACTATGCTGTCTGTACGCTATCTCAGGAACACCAAAGTAACAATCACCTAGACTGCTCTGGCTCATAAGTGACGATAGTTAGAGGTGACCCCAAGACTGCAAGTTGGAGGAATTTCCCGTCGGCTAACCAAACTTCTAGCGTTTGACGATAACAATATTTAGCATATTCGTCGATTCGGCATTTAATCGAACGCGGCTGAGTAGTTTAGCCGCTATGGTGGAACATACATAAATACAAACAAACATCCTACATAGGTACTTTTTTTTTTAATTTACTTACTACAAGCTATAGCCCTTGACTGCGATCTCACCTGATGGTAAGTGATGATGCAGTCTAAGATGGTAGCGGGCTAACCTGTTAGGGGCATTGCAGTTATATTAAACCGAAGTCCCTATTCGGTTTCTACACGGCATCGTACCGGAACGCTTATATCGCTTGGCGGCACGTCTTTGCTGGTAGGGTGGTAACTAGCCACGACCGAAGCCTCCAACCAGGCCAGACCAGGGGAAATTCAGAAATTATAAATTCCCAAATTGATCCTGCCGGGGATCGAACCCGGGACCTCCGCACATTAAGACAACAGCGCTCAACACTGTGCCACGGATGTCGTTAAGAATCCATACATACATAGGTACATAGACTGCTAAAATCATAAAACGCCTTTTGGCTTTGCCGTAGTCGGATAATAAAAGGCAAATGGCCCCACTATAGTACTACCTACTTGTATTAAACCACTAGCTGATGCCCGCGACATCGTCCGCGTGGTTTAAGTTTTTTTGATTCCCGCGGGAACTCTTTAATTTTCCGGGATAATAAGTAGCCTATGTCATTCTCCAGGTCCTCAACTATCCCATACCAAAAATCACGTTGATCCATTGCTTCGTTGCGGCGTGATTGAAGGACAAACCAACAAACCAATAAACAAACACACTTTCGCATTTATAATATTAGTATGATGAATTAAATCTAATCATTTTCCACAGGGACCAAAAGAACAGTGCACCGAGAAAATGGACTTCGATTACTACGGGCAAAAGTGTGCCCGCGGCTTTTTCTGTGACAGTATTTTCCACCAGTGCACTGGCCTGGGATACACGCCCGACAGCCGACAGCGCTTCTTCCTCAGCCACATGCGCAGCGGCATCTACGGGCACGCGAACAAAGATGAACTACCCGAAAACTCCCTCATGATGTTGTAAAGTGTAAACCGATAAAGTTTTGATTACCAAAAACATTCCGTGACTGCTCAATATTTTTTATTTAATAAATCAATTATGGTATTAAAATTAATCGTCTTTTGTACGTATCTCCCAGTCTCAAAACTAGTAAATAGTTATATTAGGTACCTATACCAACTATATACCTAGCCAAAGATTATTTCATTACGAAGATCCGATCCGTGATTGCTATTGCACCGAGAAAATGGTCTTCGATTACTACGGGCAAAAGTGTGCCCGCGGCTTTTTCTGTGTCAGTATTTTCCACCAGTGCACTGGCCTAGGCTACACGCCCGACAGTCGACAGCGCTTCTTCCTCAGCCACATGCGCAGCGGAATCTACGGGCACGTGAACAAAGCTGTGTACCTACTTATCTGTTTCACAACGCTTCGCTACCTTCTCCGTATCGTGCGATAGAGAGAGTTGCAAGTCCAGTAGGCACATGGCTACATTTTATTCTTGAAATATTGTTTCGGGTGATAACGTTTTTACCCCCCCAAACGTTTACGAAATTAGATAATTTTGGTCTCATTAGATTCAGTAAGTACACCTTAATCTAGGCTCGTACGTTTCATTTTTTTTGTATTTTAGTTTAAATTTAAAAAAATTAAAATACTCGAGGAAGTTTTTAGGTCAAAAATATGGATATTTAGACGCTAATAACTTTTAACTTAAGCAATATTTCTTTAAAATTAAAACGTACGAGCATAGTTCTTCATTGTATCTGCAACATTTCTTAAATTATGAAAATTGGACAACATTTACGGGAAGAAAAACGTTATCGCTTTTTGTATGGTTACAACTAGACGATCCTCATAAGGGTGCATTTGCAAAACAACTAGGTATAATCGCACTACTACACTCGCATCGTTCACACGCACACACATGTAAAGTACAAGCTGCGTGAATCAACTTATTTCGATACCTACTTCGGTATATTTTTTTTTTATAAATGACTAACTAAATTGATATTTGAGTTTTGAAACGAAATCAAACCAGTGACCGAGCAAAATCAAAATAGCCCTTATTTTCACTATGTTAAGATTTACGTTTGAAAGCAAAATATGCGAAAAAAATACAAGCGATTTTTATTTTATTTTTTATACTGTATGTACTATTTTTAATATTTTTCTTTCCAAAATTTTTAGTTGAACATATTATCTCCTAACAGATGGTATTTTTTAATGACAAAAAATCGGCATATATACGGAAAAAAATGTACCGATAGTTGCCCCTAAGTCGTCAATTTTGTGTGAAGAGGTGTCGGAAAATCATTTTTATAGTAGGTACTTTAAATGAAGATTTTTAACAAAGTCATTTCGAAAAATTGGAGATATGGGATCAATCTATATGTAGTAATTTTTAGTTCCATTTTATTTTGTCCGACTTAGTCACAAAATGTACCGACAATTCTATGTATTTTAAGGGATTTGCAAATACGTCCTTAAGCCGTCGGTCCCGACTCCCGGTTATTATCACTAACATGCTAATAGTCGTTAAAGCCCGCCAACCCGCATTGGAGCAGCGTGGTGGGTCTAAGCTCTATTTCCCCCTCTCCTATGAAAGTGGAGGCACAGAGAAGAGGTGGAGGCCTGTGCCCAGGAGTGGGATGGGCTGTAGTGGCAAGAGTACCTACGCTTTTAACTTTGCGCTCGCACTGCATGCAGCCCGCGCCCCGGCTTGCCACAACCGGTCGCAGCCGTTTTCTGTTGCACATTATTTACCTACTTTATTTCTATGACTAGCTGATGCCCGCGACTTCGTCCGCGTGGATATACCAAGTTTCATCGAAATAACTTGAGAAATGACGGACTTTTATACAAACTTTCAACCCCTATTTCACCCCTTTGGGGGTGGAATTTTGAAAAACTGTGAAACACGTTTGTTTTCATTTTTAACCCGCAGCTCATATACCAAGTTTCATGGATATAACTTGAGAAATTAAGGACTTTCATACAAACTTTCAACCCCTATTTCACCCCTTCGGGGGTAAAATTTCCGAAAACTGTGAAACACGTATTTCTTCATTTTTAACCGGTAGCTTGTATACCAAGTTTCATCGATATAACTTGAGAAATGAAGGACTTTCATACAAACTTTCAACCCCTATTTCACCCCTTTGAGGGTGAAATTTTGAAAAACTGTGAAACACGTGTGTCTTCATTTTTAACCCGCAGCTCATATACCAAGTTTCATGGCTATAACTTGAGAAATGAAGGACTTTCATACAAACTTTCAACCCCTATTTCACCCTTTTGCGGGTCGAATTTTCAAAACTGTGAAACACGTATGTCTCCATTTTCAATCCGCAGCTCATATATTAAGTTTCATGGCTATAACTTGAGAAATTAAGGACTTTCATACAAACTTTCAACCCCTATTTCACCCCTTCGGGGGTAGAATTTCGGGATAAGAAGTATCCTATGTCCTACCTCGTAGTATGGGCTCAAATCGTGCCAAGTTTCGTTTGAATTCATTCAGTAGTTTCGGCGTGATGCGCGGCCAAGATACAGACAGACAGACAGACAGACAGACAGACAGACAGACAGACAGACAAAAATGAAAAAAATTACAGATTTGGCTTCAGTATCGAATAATGAGTGCCCTCCAAAAAAATTTTTTAAAATATCTTCAATGTACAGAATTGGACCTGTTACAGTTTTATTATAAGTATAGATATCTCAGATATTCATCTAAATGAAAAGGGCGAATTTGGTCTAATTAAATAGGTACTTGTGATGACCAACAATTTTATTTTGATAAGGATCAAGGATTAATAAACTATACTATATCCAACGACTCATTACAAATAGACGCGGCATACGCGAACATCATTGCACTAAAAAACGGCGTAAATAATACGTACCCGGAGAAAGGGAAAGAACATAAAGGTTAACATACGCTATACCTGTTGTTAGAAAGAGATGAATATAGATTCTGAGTTACATTGTTGTTAACTGCAATGTATGCAAGTGAGGGCAAGTGCCTTCTTTAAATTCTTGCCAAAATAAAGCGCGAGGAACGCATCTATATGTTTTAAATATCATAGACTATATCATTAAAAACACCTTCGAAAGATTTGTTTTTTTGTTATGGTGAGATAAACTAATATGGTATATGAATATGGTAACTAATACCTAATTCATATTATTGCAATTTTACTCTATAGCTACATACTACTCTGTCAAGAAAGTACCGGGAAAAGGTCTATATTACACAAAATGTTAATTATTATTCCAAATTTATTGTATCTCCTTCAAAGTAGGCCCCTTCGGAAATAATACACTTACGCCAACGAATAATCCAATTTTCAAAGCATTTTTAAAGGCATTTTTCGGAATCGACTTCAGTTCTTGCCGCGAATTCTCTTTTTTATGTATTTCGATTGAAAACGGGTGCCACGAAGTGGTAATTTGAGATTTGGAAAGAGAAAAAAGTCGGCCGGAGCCATATCCGGTGAATACGGTGGTTGTTTGATGGTATTTGTTGAGTTTTTGGTCAAAAATTCATTCATAATGATGGCCTTGTGCCGTTTAGTTGAAGACGTTGATAGCCGACCAGAGCGAGGCAAATCTTCCACCACATCTCGACCACTTTTGAATGCATGGTACCACTCGTATGCACGTGTTTTTGATAAAGTCGATTCCCCGTAAGCTTTCTGCAACATTTTCAGCGACTCTGAACACGAAATTCCATCTGCGATACAAAATTTGAGACAAACTCTTTGTTCGATATTTTTATTCATTGTAAAAATCGCAAAACACTATTGAGATGAACTGACAAAATGGCGCACTGTAAACAAAGTAAATAACAATTGACGCTCAAACTTCGCGGCAATATAGACGACAGTTGTGCCAACATAACTACAAAAAAGAATTTTTGAATTGAATTTGGAATTAGAAACAAATGATGAATTCCTGGTACTTTTTTGACAGAATGTAAATTATAGTGTGTGTTCCGATAAAAGCACTGCGAGCACTGGCAGTGCTCTTTACTGGGGACTTCCAGTGCTCTCAGTGTATTTCGGAACGCACCCATAATGTGATCTGTCGCTGATAAAGTCAAAGGATAAAGTAGCTTTCTAAAAGTGAAGGAATTTTGTATAAAATCGGTTTCAAGTAGTTTTGAGTTTATCCATTACAAACAAACAATCAAACAATAATCTTCTCGCTCTAGAATATTAGTTTTGATTGCCATGACTGAATACCCTTAGTTATTACCTACTTATTAAATTAATATCTGAGATATTAATAGTAGCTCTGAAGTCTGAACTGAAGACCAAAAAAGCTAGAACCCAAAGCTGTAACGTAATTTTTTTTTAATAACTGGCTTCACAAAGGCTTCACGGCTCTAAGTTCCAGCCCTTCTGAGAATTGATTATTTATTATTCAAAGCGTAAAGCCTTAGCCATTACCCACAAACATATGTTTGTGCGTAGACAGACAAAGAGATATAAACTTGTATACAGTAAGTATGCGATAGCGATAGTCTTAATGCAATCAAATATTATAAATGCGAAAGTTTGGATGGATGTATGGATGTATCGATGTTTGTTACTCAATCACGCCCCAACGGCTGAACGGATCTGGATGAAATTTGGCACAGAGATAGATTATAGTCTGGAATAGCACATAGGCTACTTTTTATCCCGGAAAATTAAAGAGTTCCCGCGGGAACCAAAAAACCTCAATCCACGCGGACGAAGTCGCGGGCATCAGCTAGTATTTTCATAATGGTAAAGTATGTTGGGGTAAGAGCGGAAAGGGGGTAAGACCGTTTAAATCGAATTTCCCGCGAATGAGACCACATTTTTTAATGTTGGCATCATTATGTTCAACGCCATTTTGTTAAGCGTCTACTTCAGTTCGCGCCAGTCGCTCCGACGGACCGTACGTGTGTTATGGTGAATTTAAAAAAAACAAGGTAATTTTTGTCTTTTTTTCTTCTATCCGATCTTTCCCTTTCCCTTTTAATTTCATATTTTGGCAAAAATACAGATTGTTTTGCTAATATTTCGCCTTAATACTAGGTTAGTAGCAATAGCAAGATAGATCTGATCAGAATACGCCTAGGGTGTCTATTAGCAGATATCCGATGTTCCCCCTTTCGGGTAAAGATCGGATTAAAACCATCCGGTCTTCACCTGTACAAAATGAGGCAGGGATTGTCAAACTTTTATAACATGAATATTTTTCATCTTAAAATACAGTGTAAGGATTATTCTATTTTGATCTCGAGATTTTGATGGAAATGTGTTCAGAAGCGTACAGATATAGAAAAGAGCCCAATATCATTAAAAATATCTGTATATGTATCTTGGGTATCGTTTTTATTTTTTATTTACGGTATTAATTTTTATTTGTCATTAATTTTACTATTTTAATATGTCTTTTATTTTTATTTATGTTATTTTTAATGGATATAAAAAATTGATTTTAAAGCAATTTCCATGCTTGGGATCAACGTTACAATTTAAAAAAAAGGATAGATAGAATTTTTGATGTCTTTACTTCGGACATTGAAAACGTTTTCTGTCCCTTTTTCAAAGTTAAAATTAGCTATTATTAATAACTAGCAAAAAATTTATTCATTCGATCATTCCCGCGGATTTGGATAATTCATCTTATGACGAGAGCAAAGTTTGAGAATCACAAAATGTAAAAAATTTATCACTGGGGGTAAGATCGGATGCCTTTAAGTAAAAAAAATAAAATCGATTGGAACATTCATGTTTTTAATTACATAAACGTCATTTTTTTATATATTGTAGTGCGTTTAAGATCGGATTTATTATTCTTATACACCTTGTTCTCAAAACCATAGAAGCGGGTTTGAAAGTACGTCCGATCTTGCCCCCAAAGGAAAACTTTTTAACCATAGCCATAAAAAAGTATGTCTTGTTTTTACATGCGTCTATAGCAGAAACTGTTGAGTTTACAAAAATAAACAAAATTGAAACCTAAGCTACGTTTAAAAATTAAACACATGCACCATATTTTAGTCATTTTTCTTCAACAAATATCGAGAAAATTGAGTTTTTACAAAACCTTTTCAATTGGTCTGAAATCCATCCGTTCTTACCCCAACATACCTTAAGTATTTTTTTTGTTATATCTATACTATGTAGCATTCATGCGAGTCTTTAACAAAAGTAACCTGTTTTTATCTGTAACAATCAGGTCAAAATAAGGTCAAAATTGTAAACTTACGTATTAGGTTATGTTTTCGTATTTACGTTCAGTTTGGCTTTTGCAGCCTAACACGAGGTGTGTTAGGCTGCAAAAGCACCATCGTCTATAAGTTAAACCAGGTATAAAAAAGGTGGAATGTATAGGTCTACCCACGTCTACCAGAATCTGATGGCAAAAAGTAACACCGTATACTGGTACTTTTAGGTGTATTTTTTGCCATCAGATTCTGGTAGACCTATACTTCCGTTCGCACTTTTCGTATCGCTCTCGTCACACATTCGCCAGCTTACTCCCCTAGTCAAGCGTGCTGCGTGCGTAAAGAAATTTTACTTCAAAATACTTATTTACCATTAAGAAAATATCGCAGTAAGACTTGCCATCACTATCGCATACTGTATACGCTGACGCCCAGTCTATATGTCTTTCTCTGTCTACGACTTTCTGGTACACCAAGCATTAATTATTACATATTTATCTATGACCGGGATTATGTTCGGGGATTTCCGCTTCGTTTGGCGCCATTTCGTGGTAAATTTTTTCGGTGACGGTGATTTTTGTTCTTTTCTTTGTGTGTCTTGTTCTGTTTGTGTTAAGTTTATTTGCTGTTAATTACTGTATTTAAGTTAAACTTTATTTAAATTCTATATAATTAAACTACAAAAACACGATTGACAAGGTGAGCGCTAAATATTGGTAATAATCTGAAGTCTAAACTTTTATCAACCAAAGAATATAATAACTAACAACCATTACCACATTTTTTTTTGCTTTGTCATTATCTTAGACTTAGCGAAGGGCCGAGGATGGCCGAGGGTTTGTCACAGTTTGTCAGTTCGATTTAAAAACATCTCTAAAAACTTATTTTAAAAAAATAAGTTCGGAACAGTGTTTGTAAAAACTTTTCTTCTCTTTTTTTTAGCAAAAATGTATTGTGAAGTGTGTGGCATTGTCGACGAACATTACGATGAAAATTCGGACGTCCATCATACCGATACGCCGAAACATCAATGTAATGTGATATTACTCAATTATAAGCACAATAAGTAAGTTCATTTACTTAGATACTTCATTCTTTTCCTTTTCTTGTGTTCAAACCTAACCTTGCATCATATTACTTTTTACAAATTATTAGTAAGCAAGTAGGTACCAGCCCATCTAAAAAGTTACTTTGTGTCAATACAATTTATTGCAATGGTCAATATACTTATGCTTAGTTTAGGTAGAGTTAAGCTAAGAACCCATAAATAACCAGACTTTGAAGAGTTCTTTGGATACTTCTAAGGTTATTTCAATAGTAACAAACAAAATTATGTCAGCGAGTGAGCTAGTTGAGCCTTTTTTTTTATCGTTTATGAAGGTTAATGAGTATGAATAAAGAATTTTTCCATTCTAGGAAAGCCTTTGGTAGGAACAGAGATGGTGTCATCATATTGGGTAGTGCTGAAAGCACTCCGTATCAAGAGGCTAAGGCTACCAAGGTGCAAGACAATGACCATCACAAAATAAGGATTTACGTAAGAAGATGCTTTCATTTTATTTTTTCCTGGACAATGTCCGCAACTTCATCCATGTGGATTAAGATATTTTGATTCCCTCGGTGACTTGTAAAATATTTGCTTACTATACTTGCAGGTAAAACCAAACCAGAATGTCAAGTTTTCGTTCAAGATCACCAATGATATGAAAAATGAAGATTTACTGGTGGTTGGCATACAGCTGGCTCATCCACAGCCGCAGTACCAAATGAATGATCACCCATTCATTTTCGGAGAGGAACCAAATATATTATGCAAGAGTAAGTACCCTATACTAACCTACATGCCTGATAATTTTTCATGATATTCTCAAAGATGTGTGAAGTTTGTCCTGGCGAATATATGTGCGAATACATGTCTAGCATGGTGGAAGGCAAATAGGGATGACGCCTATATCATAAATAAATTATTTCTAACTGATTATTAAATAGAGGATCTTCAATGAGACCTTAAATTCACATTCTCGGTTAGTTTTAAGTTTGATAACCATTTTAGAATATAGATTTTAAAAAAAGTGTGTTGAAATTTTATGATGTCACAACTGTGAATTTCATACAACTTCTATACTAGACGTGCGTTTTTAGGTTTGATAAAGAGTTGCTGATTTACTTGAGTTGTCATCATCCCTATTCAGTTTAATTCTTGATTTTATGGCTTGTGTTTGTACCAAAGTTACAATATATTTTGCCAATGACCCGTGAAATGGAAGACACACTTTAGAGGTGAAAGGAATCGAAGTGTCCAGCTTTTAATTCGGATTATGTATAAATGACAGGTTTTTTTTTCCAATGTTTTATGGTTAGTTTCTACCCTAGAACAACACAATATTATGATTAGTACATATATTACACACATAAATTTACAGCTTAATATTGTTACATTTAATATACCTATTAACATAGAAATTTACAATAAGGACTAAACACAGACATTAACAAACACTCAACATTTACTGGACGGGGAATTTGTTATGGAATTTCATCAAAGAGGGCATGAAGAAGTTTGGGACAAGAAAACAGAATATGGGCTGCCAAACCTTTGTCATTCTGTGAAAAAACTTGTTGAAAAGGCAGTGTGTTGAAAGCAAGAGTGAGGGTGAAGTGCCTATCCTTAAATTCTGCAGTGGTGAGCACTGTACAACCTTTTTTTTTTTTTTTTGCTGGAAAAATGCTTTTACGCATCCCGCACAAGGCGGGTATGTGGGACTCGCAGATGAAGCAGAATACCCACTAAAAAACCAGCAACAAGCAGTCCGTGTCTAGAAAAAGAAGTCTCAGGGTCCCAAGACATATAGGATTCAACTGAGACGTCTCGATGCTAAACCCACAATAGGGTCCTAAACACCTATACTAAGGCGGGAGAAGGTGAGCAAAGCGTCGCCTTCTTCCCCCCCTGTCGTCTTCTGCGGATCAGTGGAGCGTTAGTGAAAAGTGGAGCGTTAGTGAGCACTGTACATCCTGGGTACGAACCCCGGCAGGGTCAATTTGGGAATTTAGATTCAGAATGTTCTCTTAGTCTGGTCATAGAGTGACTAGTTACCACCCTGCTGGCACAGATGTGCCATGTAGAGATCGGTTTGGGCCCGCTAACATCTTACCTCTTTCAAACTAACCTACAATAATTATACTAATAATTGTATTAGGTTGGTATTATTTTAACACAATATGAATAACTAAAGTATAATGTAGATTAGGTATAGGTAAGTATTTTAAAATAACTGTGATTTTATTTAGAGATAAGATAGATAGAAGAACTTCAATCCATAAGCATATTTTAATTTCTAATGTTATTAAAGTCATCTGCTTGGCATTACATTTTATATATATGTATACCAGCTGCTTAATATTATGTGAAAATATGTCATGTCTGTCTGTCTGTGATGTTTTTGCCGAAGCCCATTCTCTCCATTTTGGTATTCAAAGCTCATCTTGCACCTCCTGTGTGTAAGAAATTTTAGTCACTATGTTCTTTAACAAAGGCGCTTCAATAATATAAAGTATAATAAAATCTCATTTCGCGCGTCCGTCATATCGCTAATCCATACTAATATTATAAATGCGAAAGTGTGTCTGTCTGCCTGTTAGGCTCACACAGCCCATCTGGTCATCCGATTTTAATCTATAATCTAGATATCTTTGTAGATAGGTTGCAACTTGCATCCCAGGGAAGGACATGGGCTTTTTATCCCGGAAAGTTAAAAAGTCTTCGCGGGAATAAAAAAGGTGAATCCACGCGGCAAAAGTCGCGGGCATCAGCTAGTATAATATAATAGACTAAGAGATAACTGCACTTTTGGTAATCATCAATCCACATGCGTCAGTTTTTATGCTGTTTACATAGGTACTATGCATACTTTAATACTGTACAAGAATCAGATTTTCTAATTATCATTCATTTTTGGTAACAATAAACCGTCTTTGAACGGCCATAACTAGCGAAAGACCCATCCACATGCAGGCAGACTGTATTTTTTGTGATCAGTGGAAAGCACTACATCCACCTAACACTGAATCAGCCTTTCTGGCGATGGTTACCAAAAGTGCAGTTATCTCCTATATTATAATATGTACATATTATAATTTTATAATAGTAAAACAAGAAGTTGTAATAACAAGTCGAGCTAAATTGACTGTATAATATGTTACATTTCAGAATCAAGTATAAAGGAGGAGGTTTGTGTCCAGTTCCATGCTTCAGACATTGGTCAATACGAGATGCCGATTATGTTCACGTTTTTCCGGAGAAGCGATGAGAAAAACCTCATATTTATTCGTGAAATGGTACGTGTTGTAGGTATACAGGCATAATTCGCATAAAGCGCAGGCGTAATTTTATCAATAATTTAGTTTAGTTTTTGTAACCTATTACCATTGTTTTTGATTTAACCTGAAACACTGTACAATGTTTGAGGAGGGCGAATATCACTGCAACACAGTTTTTAACTTTTACAGGATTATTGTTCGTATATGTTTTTTAAGTCCTTGTGTTAAAGTTTCTGAATAAAAGTTTATTTATTTAATATGAGAATGAGAGTAAAAAATTCTTTCTTTCTTCTTTCTATCTGTAATACTTGTTACATAATGTATGTGTTGTGTATTGTTTACATATTGTAACATTTTTCTTTTTATGAAAAGAACAACTGCAGATTTCGCCGGCCCTTCTCAGTAAAACAGTTTTCTGGACTGGTGGTAGAGTTTTGAGTCTTGATAAGTGATACAATTTGTCCTATTTGAAATAAATCGTTTCATTTTAAAAATGCAGTCAGCCACCTAATCGCCGGTAGGGTAGCCACGGGCGTCTCCGGCGCATGTTCTTTGAGAGTTCCCGGAGATTCCCATTTTGCTCAGAGGATGGCCACCGAGGGGGTTTTAGTGGGTAAAAACTAAAAACCCCACATCACCCGCACTCTCCCCCCCGGAGATCGGGTATCTGACGCAGATTTCCCCCTCGAAAAAAAAAAAAAAAAAAAGGGTAGCCACGGGCGAAAGCCGAAGCCTCCCACCAGGCCACATGATAATTTAACAAGCAGTAGGTATTAATTGAACAATAGTACAGTAAAAATTCAGAGACAGTTGTAAAATCCGTCACATCGATTTTGTTCATGTAAAAATTCAGCCGTTGTCGCCAGGACAGTAATAAGAATCGATCATTCATCAAAATCGGCTTGTTGGATCATACATAAATATAAAAAACCATACACAGCCTGCAAAAATCATCCCTTTTGGCTTTGCTATCTATATTATGATACTATCCATACTAATATTATAAATGCGAAAGTGTGTCTGTCTGTCTGTCTGTCTGCTATGCTTTCCCGGCCCATCTTTTCAACCGATTTTGCTGAAATTTGGTATAGAGGTAGGATATATCCCGGGGAAGGACATAGGCTACTTTTTATCCCGGAAAATTAAGGAGTTCCCGTGGGAATCAAAAAACTTAATCCACGCGGACGAAGTCGCGGGAATCATCTAGTAATATTATAAATGCGAAAGTATGGATGGATGTTTGTTACTCAATCACACCAGAATGGCTTAATGGATCTGGATGAAATTTGGCACAGAGATAGACTATAGTCTGGAATAACAGATCTAGTCTACTTTTTATCCCGGAAAATTAAGCAGTTCCAGCGGGAACCAAAAAACCTCAATCCACATGGGCGAAATCGCGGGCATCCCAATTCCCAAATCGTCGGTCGCAATAATTAAATTCCTAAATAATCTTTGTTATTGCAGGTGGTTTTAGTGCAAGAGCATGAAATTGAGCACATCAGCAACAAAAGCCCGTACACTAACGAGGATTGGGTGAAGGCGGATCATTTCATTGTGTCAACGAGCCATGTGTTAGTATTTAAAGCTCTAATTTTATTTTACACGCTGCCACGACGTTGCTACGACTTATTTTCAAAATTACCTAATTCTGTTCGGACGAAAGCGACGCCATCACTTTCACCGGAAAGGACTGCCAAATCGAATTCCTGGTCAAAAATCGAATCCTATTTTACTATGCTCGTTTTTTTTTTCAAAATTGCTGTGGCGTGGTGAAACTTCTAAATCGCTAGAGGACACTGATAATCACTAAAAGTTTTAAGCCATTTGGTGTAACTACCAGTTTACAACAATAACTGTTGGGGATAGGACAGTTTTATTAAACCCATACCCCTAATAGATTTCTACACTATGATGTATGACAAAAACTACAGCTGTTGTCAATACATTATAGTTATTGAATGGAGACTGCTACAGGTTTTATTTGTTTTTTTTTATTCCACTACAAGTTAGCCCTTGACTGCGATCTCACCTGATGATAAGTGATGATGCAGTCCAAGATGGTAGCGGGCTAACCTGTTAGGGGTATGACAGTTATATTAAACCCCTTATCCCTAGTCGGTTTCTACATGGCATCGTACCGGAACGCTTAATCGCTTGGCGGTACGTCTTTGCCGGTGGGGTGGTAACTGGTAACTAGCCACGGCCCAAGGCTCCCACCAGGCCAGACCAGGGAACATTCAGAAATTATGAATTCCCGAATTGACCCTGCCGGGGATCGAACCCGGGACCTCCGCACGTTAAGACGACAGCGCTACACACTGCGCCACGGAGGTCGTCAATGTATGACAAAACGACAGCTGTTGTCAATCTATATATATATAAATCTCGTGTCACAATGTTTGTCCTCAATGGACTTCTAAACCACTTAACCGATTATAATAAAATTCGCACACCATGTGCAGTTCGATCTAACTTGAGAGATAGGATAGTTTATATTATATAGATTAGGATTATTAGTGCTACCCGTGCGAAGCCGGGGCGGATCGCTAGTACATTATAGTTTTTGAATGGAGCCCGCTACATGTTTTATTTGGTGATCCCATTAATCCCTGAGAATGGAACATCACACAAGGCATAGCTATGGAACGCTACATCACTTGGCGGCACGTCTTTTCCGATGGGATGCACGCACTGACTAGTTTCAATCGCGAGCGTTTTTCAGGCCATATCAAAAGAAATTCAGCATCCCGAAGCTCCTGAAGGTGCTTCTGCCGCGCGGCTTGGAGGAGAAGGCGTTGGAAGGACTTAATTTACCAGTTGATGTGATGGAGAAGCTGCGATTGATGCTCATATCCACGAGGTAATCTGACAGCTTATACCGTCTTCACTACAGTCCATTAACGTCCCACTGTTGGGCACAGGCCTCCACTCTCATAGGAAAGAGGAAATTAGAGCTTAGACCCACCACGCTGCTCCAATGCGGGTTGGCGGGCTTCTCATTGCTCTTAAATTAATAGTCGAAAAATTTCCCACATTGAAAATTTACCTACTTTTGGAAACTTTCTTATTTAGGTATTCTAAATGTGAAAGTTTGTGTATTTGTTACTCATTGGTGTAGAATTTTAGTAGTCATCCTATTTCAAAGTTGTTACTCCTTCACTCCGCAAACACTGAATCAATTTGGCTGACCTTTGGAATGATATAGCATGTAAAAACGTGGGGATCTCAAAAGTTTTTTTTTGCTAATGTATGTTTTGATATAGTGGAATGTCAAATGAAAGGAGAAAAAATTCTGAGTTAATAAATACGAATATACTAGTACAATTATTAAATATACATAAGCAACAGAAAAACAATTTTACAATATTATTTCCGTAGTCGGTTTAAAGTTTTTTAAACCTTTTTTATATTGTTTCAGAGCAATATTTGACGAGGGTCCGACCAAAAACAGATATATGATTTATTTCCATCATTTGCTTTGGTGGGAGGAAATTATTGCGAAGATCAATTTGAGGGTATGATTTAATTTTTAATTTATGGCTCCGTGCCTTTTTGAAACAATGAAGGATTCTAACAGATTTGTTTTTTCAGAAATACAACATGTCAGGCGTGAAAATCGAAAAAAGGGGTGATGTGTTTATTTTAGAAGTCCCCGGATTGGCCGAGAAAAGACCATCGTTGTTGAGAGGTAATTTTAAAGTGGTGTTATTTATTTAAAGTGGTGTTATTTATTTCGTCCGCGGCTGATCTCAGAGATTCTGAGTACTAAAAAGCTGTTATTCGGCCTGGGTATACATATTAATGACGCTTAAATGGGGTAAAATAAAAATTTTTTTTGCTACCTCCCCTACACACAGTGGGGATGATTTTTTCTTGTCTATCTCGTGATGTGTATAGTTGGATAGGTCGGTCAAAAATAGTGCCGGTGTATATTTTTTTCCTATCGCCTCAGGTAAATCAATCAAATAAATATTATAAATGCGAAAGTTTGGATGGATGTATGGATGTTTGTTACTCAATCATGCTCCAACGGCTGAACGGATCTGGATGAAATTTGGCACAGAGATAGATTATAGTCTGGAATAGCACATGGCTACTTTTTATCCCGGAAAATTAAAGAGTTCCCGCGGGAAACGAAAAACCTCGATCCCGCGGACGAAGTCGTGGGCATCAGCTAGTAAATATTATAAATGCGAAAGTTTGGATGGATGTATGGATGTTTGTTACTCAATCATGCTCCAACGGCTGAACGGATCTGGATGAAATTTGGCACAGAGATAGATTATAGTCTGGAATAGCACATAGGCTACTTTTTATCCCGGAAAATTAAAGAGTTCCCGCGGGAACCGAAAAACCTCAATCCACGTGGATGAAGTTGCAGGCATCAGCTAGTATTTTCATATTTTGCAGCACTTAAATAAATTCAAATAATAAAAGAACTTGAAGTTTAATTTGCTATAATCTGCCAAAGCAGACAAATCTATGTGGTACAGCGTGTAGTTTGCGATATTCATCACCAAGTAGGCCAGCAATTCGCACCACACCACACAAATCTTCCAAATTATTCCCAACTTACGTTTCATCCTGACACCGGAGCATCTTCAGGAGATGTTGACTCGACAATGCACGATTATCATTACAATTGTGCATTGTCGAGTCAACTTCAAGTTCTTTCATTATCATAGACTTCCGCAAAATAACGCCTGCTATCCAAATTCAAATAAATCCTTTTTCAGGTGACCGCGTCTACATACGTCCTCAAGATAGACCTCAAATTGTGTTTGAGAGTACCATCAAAGAGCTCAACGATAGCCATGTTCAGTTAGCAAATATGGACAATTCGTAAGTGTGATAGCTTTAAATTAGCACTCCAGTACCCGCGCTACTATTTGTTATACCACTCGCGCGCTCTACATAATAATTAACCGAGCGAAGCGAAGAGTCTACTTGAGTGAATCTGCACTTGTCCGTCCGTCCGTCCGTCTGTCAGAGCCTTATAACTTCTGAATTACTGAACGTAATTACTTCAAATTTAAATATAATATGTAAACCGATGGCCTCCAGCCTAATATGGCTTAAAAAGTTATAAAAATCTTTATTTCAGGGGGCTCTCATAGAAGCGAATGCGAAGTAACATATTTTTTATAGCGTTACATAATGGGGCTGATTCTGTGTAACACAATCTCTATTTATTTATTTATTTATTTATAAGCTTTTATCGGACAATAAAATATTTTTAAACACAATCTCTAAACTAAACTAAAATGGCAGCTTTAAATATAGTTCCGTCCCTTTCCGTAGGGAGTATTAAGAAAGGGTTAGCAATATTTGTAATGCTCTAATTTTAGTTTAGTTTAGAGATTGTGCACTACAGAATCAGCCCCAGTGTGTATATTATTTTAAAGATAATTAGGAATAGAGTCCAAAAATATTTTTTTTTAATTTTCCCCCTAAAATTGACGAAATGGGGGCTTTCAAAGTGGAGATTTTCTAACGTCCAAAGTTGACCTCAGAACTCTGAATTGTCTGAAGGGCTGAGCCTGATCAATTCAATCATTTGCTTAAACCATTGTACAATAATTATGATGACAGTCCAAACACGTGTAATGTAATCCACCACAACCTTTAATAAATAAATGTCAAAGTAATTAAAAACTATAAAAGGAATGAGTTAGTAGCCATTCGTTTGTACACTACAGTAAAATTGAATTCTCTTATTCCAGATTCAGTGTGAACTACTACAGCCCTGATTCTCTGTATGACATCCGATTCCTGATGTCCCGAGTCCCAATGGAACGCATGCATGATGCTGTCTCCACTGTGTTCAGCTCCAAGCAGGACTGCCGCATATTCCCTACACCATGCGCGAGGAAGATTCCCCTGAAACCAATCACAAAGTGAGTGAACTGTGATGTACTTAAATAAATAAAAAAATCTTTATTTGGAACTAGACGATGCCCGCGACTTTGTCCGCGTGGATTAAGTTTTATCAATTCCCGCAGGAACTCCTTAATTTTCCGGGATAAAAAGTAGCCTTTGTCCTTCCCAGGGATACAAACTATCCCTGTACCAAATTTCATCAAAATCGGTTGAATCGGTGGGCCGTGAAAGCGTAGCATACAGACAGACAGGCACACTTTCGCATTTATAATATTAGTATGGATTACCAAAGGCACAGTGAAGATACAAAAGCAAAATTACTAGTAAATAGCTTAGGAACTAGACTGTGACACAAAAATAATTCCAAAAGGGGCATCGACTCCGCATCATACCATAGATGATATGGTGGTAGATGCACCATAACAGCATGCACTGATTTTCAGGCAATCCCTAAAGTTTTCGACGCCCTGCTAACCTGATATCGCTAGTAACTGACCAACAGAACCTAGTAATAAATTATTGTAACTACTTAAATTTAAACTATGCTTACTAATACTATCCATTGACTTACCAATACCAATACCAACGCACCATCGAAACGCAAAAAACGGCACGGTCAAATTGTGCACAAATAGATATTGTGAACAATTTTCGCCTCAGTCGCGCATGAGTACACTAGGCGACAAAATGTTGTATGTGTCGAATTGTTATTACAAAATTGAACCCTAAATATAAAGCTATATGGTTGGTTTTTGTGAACCGTTTGGTGTCTCAGTCTATATTATCTATAGCTGTGTTTGTATAAGCGATTGTGGACGCTTTTTGAGTATTAATTTATAGGTGATGTTGTATCCTTAGTTGGTAAATCGATGACTACGCCGCATAATATATTTTAAAAAAACAATTTTCGCCTCAGTCGCGCATGAGTACACTAGGCGACAAAATGTTGTATGTGTCGAATTGTTATTACAAAATTGAACCCTAAATATAAAGCTATATGGTTGGTTTTTGTGACCCGTTTGGTGTCTCTATTATCTATAGCTGTTTGTATAAGCGATTGTGGACGCTTTTTGAGTATTAATTTGTAGGTGATGTTGTATCCTTAGTTGGTAAATCGATGACTACGCCGCATAATATATTTTAAAATAAGTAATACACTATTGTGTGGTCTCGTAAAGCGTACTTCAGTGTAAAGACCATATTGAGAAAGAAAAAAATGCTGCTCGGTCATGTCACATAACGGATGGACCCCTTTGCGATTCTGGCAAAAACTTCAAGTGCACTTTGATATTCATTTTCATCACTCATTTGAAAAGATAAAATAACAACACAGTTCGATATTAGATCATTTTGATCTCGGATTCCTGATTCTGATTAATGATTTGATTTTTAACTGCCTCGTTGGTCTAGTGGTTAGCATGTTCGACTGCGGCCGACGAGGTCCCGGGTCGGGCCATAATTAAGTATTGGGTTTTTTTGACAAGAAATTCTCATTACTAAAGGGAGTTAGGCAGTTGGCGTGTGTCACCCCCGTGCCTCGGTCCTAACGTCCGGTCGATCGGACCGGTCCGTTTGTGTCGGTCCTGCGCCTGATCTCTCTCTGGTCGTGTTGTATTTTCCGTCCCATCGAGCTATGAGAGTAAAGGGAACAGATACACCTGTGTTTGCGCACACACTTGTGCACTAAAATATCTCCCGCGCTGATGGCTTATCTCTATGGAGATTGGTCGCCGTGGCCGAAATTTGGTCGGGAGGACATTATTATTTTGATACCTATGCCCTAGGCGCCCTTTAGCCGATCTTGTAAGCAGTATAACAAATGTTAGTATCTTTGCAGGTTCTACAATCCGCTCATAGAGAAGAACACAGAGCAAAGATCAGCCGTTGAGCACATAGTATCCGGCACATCTGGCAAAGTGCCATACATCGTGTTCGGACCGCCCGGCACTGGCAAGACTATGACCATTGTTGAAGCTATCGTACAGGTAAGGCAGACATTAACGACCTACTGGCGATAAAAAAAACAATTATTTTTAAAAATTAAACACTGATCTTAATTATGTCTAACACAATCTAAACTTAACAAACAACTCAAAACTCTTGCTTTGTAGATGTGTGTCTCTTTTACGAGCTATGCTTTTTTTCTGTTTTCCTGATTCCAATTTTTTTTGGTTGTTTCTAAGATGTTTTCCCCATACAATCGTATTAGTCTGTTTTCTCCGTACATAATTACAAAAGAGAAATTAATATTTTTGCACCATAAAATCTATGTGTCCACTGTCTGTGCTATGTCCTTATGTTTTGCTTTTTTCGATAAATTAATAATTTTACGAATATGGAACCTTCAAAAATTGCAAAAAATTGCCCAGTTTTCGCATCATCATCAGATATCCCGCTAATAAATTTGACGAATCTAATCAAAACAAGAAAAACATACCGACATAGCCTGAGTCCTTCTTAAATTATTCTTGAAAAAAATATTACAATCGGTTCTGTTTTGGAGGAGGAAACAGAAAAATACGAGAGTAAGAATTCGACTGTTTTTTATCGGTCCAAGCTGCAGTTGTCTCTATCGGGTGTTATGGAATTCTATTCGAGGAACAGCGCGACGGCAATATAATTGTTCAATACCTATTCTCAAAGTTTCACGTTCATGCCATATCCTCTTAGGCTCTTAAGCCTTTACTAATGAGTAAAAGGATGCGTTATTCATTGTTGTTTCAACCAATATATTATATCCATACACCTGTATGAATATAACTGAAACTGAAATGAACTGCGAAGATTTTCAGATATAATTATTTGCTTTCATCTAAAACAAAAACCAACTTCAAATCTATACCTATAAGTACCAACTTAAACTAAAAAGTAAAAAACATTATCTGGGTGTATATTTTGTTTTTTGTTGATTTTCTCAAAAAGCGCTAAATCAATTTCGATAAAATTTATATGGGACCACCTCTGAAGTATGATCTAGTAAACAAAAAAAGAATCATCAAAATTGATTCATAATTAACGGAATGATCGCGTAACATACATACAAAAAAACGAGTGTGCTTTAGACCACACGACTGAAGTAAAACTTAGTAACTGGTTATGAGAGAAAGAGAGAAAGAAAATGTGTGCTCGCACCTCTCTCTCTCTTGCCCCCACAGTAATATACGAAACGTAACTCTCTCTCTTTCTATCTTCACTAACTTGTATATCTCCCTCTCAACTTCCGTTTGCCTCTTTTCGTAACGCTCTCGTCACGCATTCACCAGCTTACTCCCCAAGTCAAGCGTGCGTAAAGAAGTTTTACTTAAAAAAACACAGTCCAATTGAGAACCTCCTCCTTTTTTGAAGTCGGTTGAAAATAGATTTTAAGTCTTGTGTCTAAGCTCCAGCAATTAACCGATAACGCATCATAGTTGCTCAGGAAAGTACATACTGGAATGTACCTCGCATTGTCCACAGCTGGTGGTGCAAAAGCCCAAGAACCGCGTGATGGTGTGCACGGATTCCAACATGGCGGCCGATCACATCGCGATGATGCTCCTCCAGTATAACAAGAAACTTAACATCTCCAACTTCCTGCTGCGCGCTAACTCACAGTCTAGGGAATGGTATGCTTACTGCTTGTTTAACATTGACTTACCAATACCTTAGACGCACCATTGAAACGCAAAAAACGGCACGGTAAAATTGTGCACAATGAACAATTTTTGCCTCAGCCGCGCATGAGTACACTAAGCGACAAAATGTCGTATGTGTCGAATTGTTATTACAAAATTAAACCCTATGAATGATATATGATATATGAACCTATATGGTTGGTTTTTGTGAACCGTTGGGTGTCTCATACTATATTATCTATAGCTGTGTTTGTATAAGCGATTGTGGACGCTTTTTGAGTATTAATTTATAGGTGATGTTGTATCCTTAGTTGGTAAATCGATGTTGTTTAACCACTATCTAATTCCGCCTATACATTTTTATTTTTATTTTATCCACTACAAGTTGGCCCTTACTGCGATCTCACCAGATAGTAAGTGATGATGCAGTCTAATGCTGAGATCTATGGAGCGTACGTTGACTTTGCTCAGGCTTTACTTAGAATTAAAATGGGATGGACTTATGTGAGTGGCATATATATATATCTCGTTTTAACTAGAGCTAAGTCAAAGTATAGCTAGTTCAATCCACGAAGACGCGCCCCACTCTTTTCCGCAATCGCTTACAGTGCAAGTGTGCAATGTAAACTACAAGAATGTGAGTTCTATTACTACGCAGAGTAGCAATGTCACACACGCACATAAAATTAAATAGCGAAAAATTCCTCCGAACCCCGTTGTTTCCCCTCGCGATAAATAGTGGGGCGCGTCTTCGTGAACTAGCTATACGCTCATAGATCTCAGGCTAAGATGGCAGCGAGCTAACCTGTTAGGGGCATGGCAGTTATATTAAACCCATACCCCTATTCTCTTTCTACACGGCATCGTACCGGAACGCTAAATTGCTTGGCGGCACGTGTTTGCCGGTAGGGTGGTAACTAGCCACGGCCGAAGCCTCCCACCAGTCCAGACCAGGGAAAATTCAGAAATTATAAATTCCCAAATTGACCCTGCCGGGCATCGAACCCGGGACCTCCGCACGTTAAGACAGCCGCGCTACACACTGCGCCACGGAGGTAGTCGAATCTGAGGATTTATTTGAATCATCAATAGGTTCTTCTGATTATTTCGGCAACAAAACGGCAGGGCCGGTAGGGCTGTAGAGTCGATTAAACGTGTGACTAACTAACTTTACGTGAGAAAATAAAGCTAAGCTAATTTGCCCAATAATAGGCCGAATTCGGCTTAGGCCGAATTTCTCGTTTGTTAGTTTCCTTTGTGTATCTCTTTGGCCAGAACTACAATAAGATTATATAGTCTGGCTCATTTCTTGCGCAAAGGATCAGGCTGGCTGGCCAACGCGGAAATGCAGCCTGAATTCTTGCCACCATTCCACGTGGGCATGATTTATATAGTTATTAGGTTAGGCCTAGCTAGCTTTGAGTAGCATAGTAACTTTCTATTGTATTGTTTTCAATAAAAGACAAATAGTATTACAATTAGCGTACATGAACGCTGTTGCCTTAACGTGCGGAGGTCCCGGTTTCGATCCCCGGCAGGGTTTTTAAATTTATAATTTCTGAATTTTCCCTGGTCTGGCCTGGTGGGAGGCTTCGGCCGTGGCTAGTTACCACCCTACCGGCAAAGACGTGCCGCCAAGCGATTTAGCGTTCCGGTACGATGCCGTGTAGAAACCGAATAGAGGTATGGGTTTAATATAACTGCCATGCCCCTAACAGGTTAGCCCGCTACCATCTTTAGACTGCATCATCACTTACCATCAGGTGAGATCGCAGTCAAGGGCTAACTTGTAGTGGATAAAAAAAAAATGTACTATAATATTCGTACCAGGACCGTGATGCCAGCGGCGCTGGCGCCAGTGTCCAACGGCACGAGTTACGACAACTTCTATCCCGTGAGCAACGCACAAGCCTCTATGTACAGGGTCTTCGTCACTACACTGCTGCACGCCGCTAAATATGGATCGTGAGTGCTTTTTTTTAAACATTAAACTTCTTAAGACAGATGACTTGGATCATTGGATCAAGATGGATGGATCATTTTATAAAACAAAACATGCCAGACTAAAATAAAAACCTGAAATAAATTTAATGTTTGAATTAGTTGATACTAGTCGAATTCAGCACTGTTTGGTTTGGTTTTATTTATTTTATTTATTTATTTCACAAGTAAAATGTACATATATTTTTTGCTTTCTTCGTGCTCGTAAGCGCTTGACGGCTTGTCTGAGCACTGGTTAATCTATACTAATATTATAAAGAGGTAACGTTTGTGACGTTGTAGGGGGTAATCTCTGGATATACTGAACCGATTTTGAAAATTCTGGTACCAATAGAAAGCCACATTATTTGTGAGTGTCATATTAACCCGAAAAATTAGTGAGTGCCCGTGGGAATTTAAAAACTTATTTCACGCGGACGAAGTCGGGGGCATCTGCTAGTTTCAACTAAAGCTTTGACTTGCTCAAACTTAAATCCGGCCCAGAATACAAATCACTCATGTTAATGAGTTACAAGATAAGCTAAGTGGAAAGTTTCAACCCGCGTCGCGTCGTCAATACCTACGTATTGTAATCTTGTTTTCTAAGAAGAGCAAAGAGTATTGTAATCTTGTAAGAAGAGCAAAGAGTATTGTAATCTTTATTTTTATAAAAAGAGCAACTGCTGGGTTTCTTGCTGGCTCTTCTCAGTAGAATCTGAGAAGAGTTTCTGGAGTTGCCATTACATAAATTTAAAGACTGTGTTAAACAGCATCTGTTAAGTCGAGGGTATTATAGTATAGATGATTTTCTCGATGACAAAGTTGCATGGAAGCAACCGGCTTCGCATCCAGCAACCCACAAGTTAGTGTAATACCTACTTGTAACGTAGCGTATGCATTTTATATTAAGTATGTATATACAAATTGTTACATTTTTCTGATTTTGAAAAGAGCAACTGCTGAGTTTCTTGCCGGTTCTTCTCAGTAGAATCAGCTTTCCGAACCGGTGGTAGATTCTTACGACTTATCATAAGTGACACTAGTGGTCCTACATGAAATAAATCATTTTCATTTTCATTTTCATTTTGAATCTGCTTTCCAAACCGGTGGTAGAGTCATAACATGACGTATCATAAGAGACACCTGTATGTCCTATATATGTAGGTAATAAATAAATTGAGTATTGAGAGTCCATAAACATATTTTGTACAGACCTAGAAGCCAAGCGTCGCACAAACTCCAAATGACACACCTGTTCATCGATGAAGCGGCCCAAGCTTCCGAGCCCGCCACCTTAGTGCCAGTGACTGGCCTGCTCTCGCCGAACGGACACCTTATACTGGCAGGAGATCCGAAGCAACTGGGCCCTGTCTGTATATCCCGGGAGGCCAAGGATAGGGGGCTGGGTATGTATGATACATCGAACACCAGTACATCGACGAAGCGAGCCCGCTACTAAAGTGCCGATTTTATTGGCAGGAGATCCAAACAACTGAGCTCTGACTTTATAATATAACCGATTTTAGATTATCAAAATCGGTTTTATAGAAGAATAAAAAAAGAATGAGGAAAGAAAACGTTTTTACCATCCCAATAGGTTTTTTGTTTTGACTTATTTTTTAAATTACCATTTAAATTATTTTATTTGATTTTCAAATCATTTGTAACAATTATAATTTAAATGAAAAATCGAAAACCACCGATTTTCATTTTGAAAACCGGTTTTCAAAAATCGACGAATATTGACCGATTTCCGGTTTTCCGATTTTGCATTTTCTAGTCGCTAGGTATGTATTTGGCGCCGTGGAATGGTTGTATCAGCAATTCAATTGACAGGTTAAGTAAATAATAAAAATACACGCCAAATGAGAACCTCCTCCTTTCTGGAAGTCGGTTAAAAACGCCCGCTTACAGGTGAACGCCAGGCGCAGAGTGAGTAAATGGAAAATTTTCTAACAGAATATTTCTGATAATATGTGGGTGGCCTTACTGTTTTCATTCAATATTTGTTGATAGTTCTTTCTGACTCCAGTTTCGAGTTTAAGGTGGACTACACGGGTCTGCCCGCGAAATTCAAATTTAATTTGGTTTTTCGCAATTTATAAACTAATACGACAAAGTAGGCTTATGGCATTCTAATTCCGCCAATGGCAGTATCATCTTCACAGGGTTATATAAAAATCTTTATTTGAAAGTGTCCAGTTTAAGTAATTAATCAGATTATCGACTAAGTGAGTAACACACATCCAACTCGATAGTCTAACTAATTTCTTAAACTTTACACTTTCAAGTTTTACTTTGAAACGCAGTTCAGCCCCCACCGTCCTTAGGAATAAGGTAAAATCTTGTTATAGTTTACAGAAAAAATAATAAATTTCAATTATAGTTTTAACCGATATTATCTTTCGCTTTCAGGTCAATCCCTGCTGGAGCGTTTGAAGACGACGTACGAGAACCTGTACGATAATTCCAACTATATCACTATGCTGGTGCAGAACTTCCGCTCTGACCCCGACATCCTGGCCATACCCAATGAGCTGTTCTACGACAACTGCTTGAAGGTAACTTTCTTTAGTCAAGCTATTTTTAGTTCTTAGTTATGAAGCTTTTATTAGGAGCTGTAGATCATGATTTCCTGTGTTATGAGTCAAGCATACAAAAAGTTTGTAAATTTCAAAATTACACTCGAGGAACAAACTTAGTACGATAATAGATAAAACACTGTTTTCTTACCAACTACATCATATCAAATAAATATTATAAATGCGAAAGTTTGGATGGATGGATGTATGTATGGATGTATGTTTGTTACTCAATCACGCTCCAACGGATGAACGGATCTGGATGAAATTTGGCACAGAGATAGATTATAGTCTGGAATAGCACATAGGCTACTTTTTATCCCGGAAAATTAAAGAGTTCCCGCGGGAACCGAAAAACCTCAATCCACGCGGACGAAGTCGCGGGTTTCAGCTAGTAATATAATAATTACAATACACATTAATGCAAGAGCCTGACACGTTTTTAAGATTGGTTGGAATCTCGCGCGCCTTTGTAGTTTGTTTGTATAGAAATTGGCATTTTTCATTTTACTGCTTTCAATCACAAATGTATTGTAAAATATTGTGTGATACGTACATTGTGCATTGAACATGTCCCAGTTCAGTATGGAGGGTGGTTTTTTATTCTGTGTGTCAATGAACCAGAACCAAACTGCCATCACGTGAAAGAGAAAAAAATATAACATTAAACGCCGTTTAAATAATAATTTTAGAAAACCCCGTTTTTTTAAAAATTAATTTTGAAAAATATCGTTTGTAGAAAATATTTTTCGATGGATGGCAACACTAAAACTTGGGTAATGCGCACTAATTGTGATTATTAATATTCCATTTCGATAAACTACTCATTTTCCACTACATAGGTAGTACATCAACATTATTTATAAGATTAATCCATACTAATATTATAAATGCGAAAGTCAGTTTGTTTGTTGGTTTGTTGGTTTGTTGGTTTGTTGGTTTGTTGGTTTGTCCTTCAATCACGCTTCAACGGCTTAACGGATCGACGTGATTTTTTGCATGGGTATATTTGAGGACCTGGAGAGTGACATAGGCTACTTTTTATCCCGGAAAAATAAACAGTTCCTGTGGGATAGCATGCTCTTTTTTTCGCATTTTTTGTCAATTAGGCGGCAATGGCGCAACGGATTGACGTGATTTTTTGCATGGGTATATTTGAGGACCCGCAGAGTGACATAGGCCACTTTTTATCCCGGAAAAACTAACAGTTCCTGTGGGATATAATGCTCTTTTTTTCGCATTTTTTGTCAATTAGGCGGCAATGGCGCAACGGATTGACGTGATTTTTTGCATGGGTATATTTGAGGACCCGCAGAGTGACATAGGCCACTTTTTATCCCGGAAAAACTAACAGTTCCTGTGGGATATAATGCTCTTTTTCTCGCATTTGTTCTTTAATTAGGCGGCAACGGAGTTACAGATTGACGTGATTTTTTGCACAGGTATAGTTGAATAGCTGGAAAGTGATTGTAACTTTTTATCCCGTAACCAACAGTTCCTGTGGGATAGTATGCTCTTTTTCTCTTATTTGTTTCACCGTTCCCACGTTCAGGTTAGCCCACGTTCAGGTTATCATAACCGTCCGGTTAGCCCACGTTCAGGTCAGCCGACGTTTAGGTTAGCCGAAGTTCAAGTTAGCCGACGTTCAGGTTAGCCGACGTTCAGGTTAGCCGACGTTCAGATACGCCGTCGTTTAAGTTAGCCGACGTTCAAGTTATCCGACGTCCAAGTTAGCCCACGTTCAGGTTAGCCCACGTTCAGGTTAGCCGACATTCAGATTTATTTTTGGACCAGGAAAGTAACATGTGCTACCTTAGTAACATCCTATAATCCTAATATCCTAATATATTTTATAAATGCGAAAGTGTTCTTGGAAGTTGTTCTCATTAAAGTAAAAAAAATTGGCAGTCATAGGGACTGCCGATAGAAGTGAAAACGAACATTAAAATATAAACCGTAAAACTAAGGCATTACCGTTTGATTACGAATGTACTATATTTATATTAAAGAACTTTTGTCTTCATAACAACGCGAACCTTAACACTTTAACAGCCGACCGTTATAAAGGCGGCTTTCCCTGGTACGCCGGCGTTTTTTGCCGATATTCTATGACTCATAAAATAAAAACTATCTGTGATATGTCTATTATTCTTTTTTTATATGTACTATTGTTCTTTATATTTTTAGGGATGAAATAAAAAACATTTGTAATAAAAAATAATATTTATGAAAAAAAATTAAGAAAAGAGGTCTGCACACACTTTGCAAACTCTACTCTACTACTCTCACGTTAGTGGCGTGGGCGCACTGGCGACGCGCCGTGAAAGATCGCTTGTCCTGTCTCCACCCCGCACCTCCCGTCGGTGAATCATACATGTGTGCGTAGATAAAGAGTCATTCTACACCGGGGTTACACGCCATTCACGCACCGGGCACGTGGTATTTAAACAGACGATAGGAAAGTCAAAGCCGTACGGAGTACGTGATCGGCGTACCGAGTTGATCGACACTGCCCGTACACAGTACGTGATCGGCTGTTAAAGTGTTAAAACAAAGGCATTAACCCTGTAGTCAAAAATCTTTAAAAAATCAAAAATTATCTTTTTTTTCTTTTTGGGGGGTAAATAGTAAGTATAAGAATGACTAAAAAATAGAAAAAAAATCAGAGTGCAAAGTTCAGACTACAGAGTTCAGAGTGCAGAGGTCAGAGTGCAGAGGTCAGAGTGCAGAGTTCAGAGTTCAGAGTTTAGAGTGCAGAGTTCAGAGTGCAGAGTGCAGAGTTCAGAGTTTAGACTTCAGAGTTCAGAGTTCAGAGATCAGAGTACAGAGGTCAGAGATCAGAGTGCAGAGTTCAAAGTTCAGAGTTCAGAGTTCAGAGTGCAGAGTTCAGAGTTCAGAGGTCAGAGTGCAGAGGTCAGAGTTCAAAGTTCAGAGTGCAGAGTTCAGAGGTCAGAGTGCAGAGGTCAGAGTTCAGAGTGCAAAGTTCAGAGTTCAGAGTTCAGAGTGCAGAGTTCAGACTTCAGAGTGCATAGTTCAGAGTGCAGAGTTCAGAGTTCAGAGTGCAGAGATCAGAGTTCAGAGTGCAGAGTTCAGAGTGCAGAGTTCAGAGGACAGAATGCAGAGGTCAGAGTTCAGAGTGCAGAGTTCAGAGTGCAGAGTTCAGAGTGCAGAGTTCAGACTGCAGAGTTCAGAGTGCAGAGTCCAGAGTCTGAGTTCAGAGTTCAGAGTGCAGAGTTCAGAGTGCTTAGTTCAGAGTGCAGAGTTCAGAGTGCAGAGTTCAGAGTTCAGAGTGCAGAGTTCAGAGTGCAGAGTTCAGAGTGCAGAGTGCAGAGTTCAGAGCGCGGAGTGAAATGTCTCAAACAGGCAGTCACAGCTAAGTTGATAATTGTAAATTTTTCACATTAAACTCAGTTATTGTTCCCTTGAGCCACGCGAGCGAAGCCGCGGGTAATAGCTAGTTAAAATATAAACCGTAAAACTAAGGCATTACCGTTTGATTACGAATGTACTATATTTATATTAAAGAACTTTTGTCTTCATAACAACGCGAACCTTAAAACAAAGGCATTAACCCTGTAGTCAAAAATCTTTAAAAAATCAAAAATTATCTTTTTTTTCTTTTTGGGGGGTAAATAGTAAGTATAAGAATGACTAAAAAATAGAAAAAAAATCAGAGTGCAAAGTTCAGACTACAGAGTTCAGAGTGCAGAGGTCAGAGTGCAGAGGTCAGAGTGCAGAGTTCAGAGTTCAGAGTTTAGAGTGCAGAGTTCAGAGTGCAGAGTGCAGAGTTCAGAGTTTAGACTTCAGAGTTCAGAGTTCAGAGATCAGAGTACAGAGGTCAGAGATCAGAGTGCAGAGTTCAAAGTTCAGAGTTCAGAGTGCAGAGTTCAGAGTTCAGAGGTCAGAGTGCAGAGGTCAGAGTTCAAAGTTCAGAGTGCAGAGTTCAGAGGTCAGAGTGCAGAGGTCAGAGTTCAGAGTGCAAAGTTCAGAGTTCAGAGTTCAGAGTGCAGAGTTCAGACTTCAGAGTGCATAGTTCAGAGTGCAGAGTTCAGAGTTCAGAGTGCAGAGATCAGAGTTCAGAGTGCAGAGTTCAGAGTGCAGAGTTCAGAGGACAGAATGCAGAGGTCAGAGTTCAGAGTGCAGAGTTCAGAGTGCAGAGTTCAGAGTGCAGAGTTCAGACTGCAGAGTTCAGAGTGCAGAGTCCAGAGTCTGAGTTCAGAGTTCAGAGTGCAGAGTTCAGAGTGCTTAGTTCAGAGTGCAGAGTTCAGAGTGCAGAGTTCAGAGTTCAGAGTGCAGAGTTCAGAGTGCAGAGTTCAGAGTGCAGAGTGCAGAGTTCAGAGCGCGGAGTGAAATGTCTCAAACAGGCAGTCACAGCTAAGTTGATAATTGTAAATTTTTCACATTAAACTCAGTTATTGTTCCCTTGAGCCACGCGAGCGAAGCCGCGGGTAATAGCTAGTAAATAATAATTGAGTATTTGAGACATTCGTAAAATAATTATTATACAACAATAAATCACCAATAAACTAAGATAAACAAAACTGACAGTGACATTTGACAATCACCCAATGACATACGTGACAAAAAAAATCAAGTTTTTTTTTTTACTGTTGATAAGATTCAGACAAAGATCTAAAAAATCCACAAAATAAAAAAATATTTTTCTCCAAATTGGGGTCCTTTAAAAATGTGTAAATAATTCTAAAAGCCATATTTTAGGATCTCTATTCACGTGTATTAAAATCATCTTGGTTCATGTTCCAGGCCCAATCTTGGACAAGTCCCTACTTCTTTCGACTTCGTCTTCGTCTTCAGTAGGTACAGGCAGAGTGCACCTCGAGTGGAATTTGTATCATGCTACATTTGTGATACGACCTCCAGTGTGTAGCGCTGTTGTCTTAACGTGCGGAGGATCCGGGTTCGATCCCCGGCAGGGTGGGTCAATTTGGGAATTTATAATTTCTGAATTTTCCCTGGTCTGACCTGGTGGGAGGCTTCGGCCGTGGCTAGTTACCACCCTACCGGCAAAGACGTGCCGCCAAGCGATTTAGCGTTCCGGTACGATGCCGTGTAGAAACCGAATAGGGTTATGGGTTTAATATAACTGCCATGCCCCTAACAGGTTAGCCCGCTACCATCTTAGACTGCATCATCACTTGCCATCAGGTGAGATCGCAGTCAAGGGCTAACTTGTAGCGGTTAAAAAAAAAAACAGGTTAGCCCGCTGCCATCTTAGACTGCATCATCACTTACCATCCGGTGAGATCGCAGTCAAGGGCTAACTTGTAGTGGATAAAAAAAACTATTAGTGAACAGGCGCGTTTTGTTCGCAGCCTCTGGCCCCGCTGGACGGCCTGAGTCAAGCGAGCGTGTTAGGTCTGCCGGGCGGCGACCGAGCCGTGGTGTTCCACGCGGTACACTCGCGCGAACAGAGGATGGGCAACGCGCCGAGGTGAGATAGTCTTCCACTTCATCGTCGACGACGTCTCCTTAAACTTTTTTTTATATATAGCGAGCAAACGAACAGGCGGGTCACCTGGATGTTAAGTGATTATAGACTAAGAGATAACTGTACTTTTGGTAACTAGGTCATCCATAACGTCTAGAAAGCATCTAGAAATTATTAAATTAAAACAGCAGTTCCGAAATTAGTTTTATTTCCATTTAAATTATTTTTAATATAATCAACATCAAATGAACCATTTGAAAAAATTAACTAAACTTGGAAATATTTTTAAGATTTTCGTTAATAGTTCAAATTTGGCATTTTACACTTAAATGTATAAGATTTTGAAATGTGACGTCACGAAATTTAGGACCCCTCCTCCCTTCGTCCCCCCCTTAACGTGTGACGTACTTTATGGATGACCCCCTATCGCTAGGAAGGCTGATTCAGTATTTGCCGGCTTTTGAGCAATTTATTTATCCGCCCTTTGAAGAGCCCCATATCGATCGTATCGACGCGGAACCGACTTGAGCCGGTGAGAAAAGGCTTGTATACGCTAGGGGAAAACGATGTCGAGCCGTCGGTAGACGTCGCGTCGCGTCGGCTGAGCGCGGCGACCATAGGACTTCCACCTATAGAATCTGGGATCATGGTAGTGCCCTCGCCAATAGATGAATTACGTGATTTGTTGTCCCTCATCAGGTGCCACCTAATTTCAAGGTGAGCTCGAACTCGGAGCAATCAAGCCCTGTATGCAAATTTTCAGTTTTCTTGGGTCCAAGACGCCGATGCCATGTAGAAGTAGAAACCGATTGGGGGTATGGGTTAAATCATCGACCATACAACTAATAGACTCCTCATATAGGGCGAACACTTTCAGACAACACATCAGACTTAATAGGTCATAATTCCACGCCCTTGTAACAAAACCTACCGAGTTATTTATATATTAATTAGAGTATATCGATAATTAATTATCGATAAATAATTATTAGGAGTTAGGACCCCATCCCATTTGATTTATGATTTTTTGAGTAGACCAATCAGCGTTTAGTACCCCGCGCCCGCTTACTTGAGTCATTTGACTGAATTGTTTGCATTACGAAAGCATAGTAATTAGGCGTCTATTGGTTGTGTGGTCGATGGGTTAAATATTACTGTCATTCTCCTAACAGGTTAGCCCGCTACCATCTTAGACTGCATCTGAAGGGCGAACTTGTAGTGGATAGAAAAAAGTTAGGGCTGGGCGTTGATGAGTCAGACATGACATTTCTCGTTATTATATTATAAGATAGTGATGTTGGTTTTATTTTTTCCTTTTTTTCAGTTTTTTCAATGAAAAGGAACTCGATATGCTCAAGCGTTACACCAAAGCTCTCATAGAAAAACATCAAGTGTTGCCTAAAGACATTGGTATCATCGCGCCGTACATACGACAGGTATGTCTAATTAGTTTATTCTTTCACAATATAGCCCTTAGCAGCAGTCTCACCTGGGTAACTAACAATGTAGTCTAAACAAGATTAATTTTAATCAACCCCTGCCCACCTAGCATGGGCCGAGACAATTTTCTCCCCGATGAAAGGATAAAATTTTTATTCCTAAATAAATAAATAAAAACGCTTTATCTCTTGTCAGTGGATAAAATCGGGGAATAAAATTTTTATCTCCGGCTTTTAATTTTGAAAATAGCTTAATCGTAAATTATTTACAGGTGTACAAAATGAAAGGCTGGCTGAGCAGCGAGAACTACACAGAAATAGAAGTGGGAACCGTCGAGTCATTCCAGGGCAAAGAGAAACGTGTCATACTGGTGTCCACCGTGCGAGCCAACTGCCGGCTCCTGGACTATGACGCCAAATACGGCCTCGGGTTCTTGGTGGACGATAAGGTAAGTAAAAGTAAATTCATTAACTAACTCCCAAAAAAATGAATTAGAAAAAATAGTTCCATTTGAATTTTATTAAATAAATAGCTGATGCCCGCGACTTCATCCGCGTGGATTGAGGTTTTTTGGTTCCCACGGGAACTAATTTACGGGGATAAAAGTATCCTATGTGGTGTCTGAATGAAATTTGGCACAGAGATAGATAGTAGTCTGGAAAACACATTGGTTACCTTTTGTCCCGGAAAATTAAAAAGTTTCTGCGAGAACCAAAAATCCTCAATCCCATGGGTGAAGTCGCGGTCATCAACTAGTATTTGTATAAAAAAAATATTGGCAGTCATAGGGACTGCCGATAGAAGTGAAAACGAATATTTAAAATAATTTTAAAAAGTTAGTTTAATTAGGAACGAGCATGTCGGTGTCGGGGCCGCGAATCCACAAGTTATAGGGGGTACCCTACCAAAAAGTGCTCAACGCGGCTAAAGAAATTTTCACTTCAATAAATTAGTGTCCGACCGAAACTGGGTTTTACGACCGAAACCGAAACCGAAGTTCGGCAACATTCTCAGTTTCGGCCGAAACCGAAACTTCCTTACAAGGTAGTGACTACCTACTCTTATGTTATATCACGTAATAAAACTTACCAAATTCAAAATAGATCACACGAAAATTCACAACAAACAAAACAAACTGCAAACACAAGCCAGTCACGACATGATTAGGCACGTGGACGCGGCGAAATATCTTCGTCGCTTACTCGCTTGGATGGAATTTAACGCGCCGAACATGACCGATCACAGCGCGAGAGCTCCCGAATGCATTTTCGGTTTCGGTCGTAGATTCGGCAGGTTTGCCGCCGAAACCGAAACACGTTTTTTTGCCGAACCTCGACCGAAACCGAAATCGAACTTTCGGCCGGACACTACAATAAATATTTGTATTTTCAGCGTTACAACGTGACACTGACCCGCGCCAAAGCCAAGCTAATCATAATCGGCAACCCGACCTGTCTCACGCGCGACTGCAAATGGCGCAAGTACATGGAGTTCGCGCGCGAAAACAACTGCTACTACGGCGAAGAGACGCAGCAACTGGAGAGAACCTCCCGCCTTCTCACCGAGATCACACGGACCCGATTCGATAAGTGTAGACTCTCTGATTACATTATACCCAAAATCACAGAGGCCAACAAGAAATCCAAGAAAAAGTAAATCCTAATGGATAAATCCAGCTGGAAAGTTCCAAATCCGACTAGAAACGTTTTTAATCCACCTGAATTATACATCCAATTGTTTTTTTTTTCATAAATCTGTAGTTTAACAAACCGTTTTCGCTTCTCACTGAGATCACACGAACCCGATTCGATAAGTGCAGGCTCTCTGATTACATTATACCCAAAATCACAGAGGCCAACAAGAAATCCAAGAAAAAGTAAATCCTAATTGATAAATCCAACTGGAAAGTTCCAAATCCGACTAGAAATGTTATCAATCCAACTGGAATTGTCATACATCCATTATCTAATTGAAATTTTTTACAGTAAATCCTAACAGATAAATCCAGCTGGAAATTTCCAAATCCGACTAAATTTTTTATTAATCCAACTGGAATTGTCTTGCATCCAATTGATATTTTTTTTATCTGTTTGTAGTTTAACAAACCGTTTTGGATAGTGTCATATGTACTTTGTTTTGTTTTATTTTTCTATTATCATGTATACATATTTCGATAGTATCACGGGAAGTCTTATTTTTTTTTTGTTTGATTTTTGATGATTTTCTTGTCGACTTATTTTATAGATATTAAGTTTTTTGTAAGTTTAATGTAGTAATTTGATTTATTAAGTTTTTATGGTAGTATTTTTTCCACTGAGATTATATGCGAGCGCAACAAACCATGACTTGAACTGGAATTGACAAGGCTTGCAGTCTTTTTCATAACCCTATTTGCTGAAATGGACTGCATTATGGTCTAGTCAAAGTAGTTTAATCATAGTCAAATTTAATAATAAAGTACTTTTTGTATAATTTATTTTATTTAATACAAAAAAACTACTATACTCAAACTTTCTTCTTAACCTTCTCTTCTCTTTTTCTTATTTTCGCTGCAATTTCTTTTTTTTGTATTAAATAAAATATTTTCTACATTAAGGTCAAGAACAGAATAAATTCCGTAAAGTGTTAACATATACAGTGACAGATAAACAAATACATTGTCTAATTGGAATAGGGTTCATAATAACAACTATCATTGTCATGAAGAAAAAGGCTCTTGCTGTGCTTTAAATTGTGTACCAAATTCAACTCTATTGCAATTGGATAAGGTCGATGTTTATTTATATGTCAGAAACTGTTCTCGATACGTTCTCGCAACTGTTCTCGACATTTGCAGTTCTGAATGTGCTGACGCTAAAGAATCCATTACATATTATAGTCCCAATGCATTCGTCAAATGCTGACCAATGTGTAAGCGCTGTTTCCAAATCGTGCCAAAAACTCTTGTTTATATAAAAACCTATGCAAAAGTCTACCAGTGCTGACACCGTTGCCAAGTGAAATGGCCGAATGAGTTGGACCAATGTGTATTGGGCGTTTTATATTTAACGATCTCACATAATATTTTGTGTAGAGCCTTCATTATTTTGGACGCAAATCATGTACGATTATTGTGATTAAAATTCCACTTTTTGTGGTATAAATGTAAGTTTACAACTTTTTAAAATAAGGTTAAATTTAAATGTACTAAAAAATAAAAGGTCCTGTGATATTATTGTAGATATTTTGTTAATTTTTAATTATAAGTATAATAATAATAATTATGATGACAAACTTCTAATTTGGTTGTACACAATTTCTAAACTATAATAGTACATACAAGGTTTAGCATATTAAAACATTAATGTCTGATTGAAATATACCACTGAGTCTATACCATACAATACTAGCTGATGGCGACGGCAGAATCCTGTACTTTTTACAATATTCCCTATGGAAAGGATTTAGAAGAGTATTTAGTTTATAGATCGTGTTAACCGAATTAGAACCATTTTTATATTATAGTTTATAACAAAAAAAACTATTGATGCCAAATAGTATTTTTGATTATTATTGCTTGAATACATATTATACCTACTTAATTTTTGTACTTTAAAATTATAGTATGCAAAAAAAATACGGATTACATAGTATAGGTAATGATCAATGAGTGAGTAACCTTTAACAGAATAAGGCTGCTCTACGGCGAGGAACAGCATGCAACAATGCGGCATGCCACAAATGGAAACAGTAATTTTACGGCACTCATTTTTGTGCTGCTGTAACGTCTTGCAGTGAAATTGTAACATTAAAGTTTGCGGACGACACGTTTCAAATTATTATTGTTTCATGCGGCCCTGTGGCATGCGCAATGTCGAAATATGTTGTTCTGGCGTAAATGAAGCTTATCTTCTTTAAATATTCCCCATTACGAATTTGTTTGACGAGTATGCTTTATATTGGGCATAATATGCTCGACTGCGTCCTGTTTCATCGAACAATCAATGCAGCTAGAAAATCTTATAAATATAATAATATGGCATCATTAATGTCTAACAGAATAAGGAGGTTTTACGGCGAGAAACAGCATGCAACAGTGCGGCATGCTACAAATGGAAACAATAATTTTGTGGGCTATCAGCATGCGGCAGTTGCATTTTCATGCCGAGGCAATATCGTGCTGTAAAATTGTAATATGACGGTTTGAGGACGATACTTGCTACATTTCAAATTATTGTTCCATGCGGCCCTGTGGCATGCCGCAATGTCGCACTATGTTTCTCTGGCGTAAATGAAGCTAATCCCATTTAAAGGTGCAAGGATGGGGCAGACTGCGAAGTGCAAACTGCAAACCGCAAACCAATGATCGCGGCTGCAAACCACAAGTTGCAAAGAATGCGCTTGATATTAATACAGTTTCATAATAGACATGTATTGTCGCTTGTGGTTTGCTCCCGCGATCTGCGGTTGCAGTCTATCGTCCATTTTGAACTTGTACCATAAATTGTATGCAGGGTCTCCCTAAGTAGATTCTAGATATATCTTGATGCTTTTGATTGGATGTAATATGCCCAACCTCTTTCGTATTTCATTGAACTTTAAAATGTCCAACATTCAATTCAACTTTAAAATCTTATATAACATGGATAGGCTCATGTTTTTTGTCGGAGTATGTCCGACTAGTTTCGAACCCGTCCGGGGTCCTTTTCGATGCGCCTGTTCACGCGACAAAATCCGACAAGAAGCGTGAGCCGAGCCATATCATTAACCATGTATGATGATCAAGACAGACAGACACGAAACATGGCTAAACTCACGTTTTTTTCAGTAAGACTAGTTTCGAACCTGTCCGGGGTCCAAGAACTTTGTGAGATTTGTGCTCGTGAACACAAGAATCTTGAGTTGAGCCATGTTATGTTTGTAATGAATATCACTCACGACAGTTTAAACGTTAAAAAGAGATCGATTTCCTAGTTGTTGTTTGTGGCCTACCTTCACATGAGCTGTTTTACTCAAATATACTACACGTATAATACTATGCATACCTACACTAGAACATTAGTCAAGCGCCTTGACTTGAAGTGAGCGGTAGGATATGCATTTTTGCCTATATGGAGCAAACTTCTTAAAAGCAAACGTACCTAGTACCTTTAATAAAAATAAATTCTTTGTCATAGAAGTATGACTGCTTAGCGGTGATCTAAAATTTTACATACAGCGCTGATTGCATCAACTCCGAGTAACGTTTAACCCTTGAATTTTGACGTTTCCTAATTCTATCAAATTCCTAGGTTAATCGTTAATCAGAGTTGGTGCAATCGGCACTTAGCGCAATATTGACCTAAGCAAGTCCTTTTTTAAGCGATTTATGGTAGATCTTGTTGTTTTGTAACCTGTGCAAATAGACCCAATAACTGCATAGGTGCTCACGTATGTCACAATTGATTTAGTACTAGTTTGCCACATCTCGAAAACGTTGATATATTTTGAGTATCGAAACACTAACGTCAAAGCAAACTGGTTTCAAGGAGCGAGTTCAAACATATATCTACCACCAGCGCCCCAAGCATCAGTCTTACCGTCTTAAAACAATCGACTTTAAGTCCATTTTACTGTGATTCTTTAGTGTTTCGATGTTCTATCTATACCAACGACATTGGCTTCGCGATCGGTCGAGTCAATTTTGGTAGTCTGAATACAAGCTGCGCGCGCATTATCACGACAATCGGCCGAACGCTATCATATTTGAAACGATCGATCGTGAATCGAACAAATAAGTGGTTAAAAAGGTCGTATCTTTGATTACTTCGAGATAAAATTAGACTCATCTTTTTTGACAGGATACATTTCTATGCCCTTTTAGGTATTTATTTATATGAAAACAGCAGACTAATTCAGTACTCCATACAGGCAGAAATGCAGTGCTTACCTTAACTAATAATTATTAGGAATCCAACAAAATTTAAGAAAGTAATTTTTAGTAAAATAGTTCCAGGGAAGGCAGAGAACTTGATAAAGGATTTGTTACGTAACAAAGAGTAAATTATGTATATTTTGCTCATAAACGAAGCTTTTAAAACTATATTACTATGTTACTTACCATTTGTCTATTATTTATACATTTGGAAACGATTTTTGACTATTATGAAATTTAATTAATATTGATTATTTTGAGATTTTTGTAAATAAATCATTCCAATGAAGAATTATTATATAGTTCATTTTATTTCATAGATAAATAATTTGTTCTTGTATTTTTGTTAAGTAATATAATATTTACATGTACCGACACAAGCCGCTATAAAAAGTCGAATGACGTTTTAAAAAACGCTCTCTACTATCCACTATCCGAAATAGACATAACGTCATTCGACGTATAGCTGTTGCTCTGTGACCGTCGTAAGATACTAAAAAGCTTTAGAAATTGTGTAGTGTACCCTGATTCCCCTGCACTTATAATGCAAATACTAGACTTAACTCTACCTACATTAGCGTTAAAGGATTTCGAGTATCGGAACTCTATAACGTCAAAAAAATGGAGTAAAACTGCCTTGTTTTATGGCTCGAATTCGTCTTTACATGTAGATATATTTTTATCGCGCTTGGGGCCACAATAAATGGATTTAGGTCCATTTTACCTGACGTTATAGTGTTTCGATTCTCAAAATCGTTTACGTTTTCGAGATGACGTATTTTAGATGTGCAAACTTGTACTAAGGCCCATACCTTGTGTTACACCTGTTATGATATAGAATTTACAACATGTTTTGGATCCTTTCTCACCCCTTTAAAGATGGCCCTTTTTGTTTATGCGTAAAATACCCCAGCATGTTGTAATTTGCTTTGTTACAAGCACTATTATAATTATTATGATATAAGAGACGTTTTTACTTTTGTTAAAAAAAATATTACCTACTAAATGCATTTTTACATTTTAGGTAATACAGGGAAACTCACAGGTGCTGTAATTTTCAATTAAAAAAAAAATATTGTCAATTATATGAAAATCTATAAATATTTTAACTTTGCTCTAAAAATATGGTATGTATCTACACTAGAACAATCGATTCAGCAAATAATTATTAAAAAAATAAAAATAGTTATTAGAATAGTGTTCTGTGTTATCGTTATGTATTATGATCATATTTTTATACCATGTATTCTTTTGAAATAAAAAGTTATAATTAATTTCTCTTTTCTTTCAATTGCTAAAGATCAATATTATTTTTGTACTAGATGCCTGAGAAAATTTAAGAAATTCTGTGATAGTTTCGAAGTAGCTAGTAGCTACAACTAATAACTATCAATAGCAGTAGGTAGTAAATATGTTCCTTGAGCAGTAGTCTCGCCTTTGACAAGTGATAATATGGTCATTGGTCGAAAACCATCGAGAAACATACCGGCTGCGTTGGGCACATAGAAGAATTATTAATAACCTCTTGCTCTGTCTACGGTTGGGCACGTCCACGTACATATAAATAAAACCATTGTATCATTGCGTTGTAGTGTGTGGAACTGTATGAGACATGGCACACCGCTTGCATGACGTGCCAGCCGGTATGTTTCGGCCTTCAATACGTCCATGATTGTATATGGTTTACTTTAACTAGTTCTCTAGTTAAAGAGTTGAGGAGCTTGTGGAAGGAAGTTGGAGTTATTGTATTTATTTTTAACTAGATGATGCCCGCGACTTCGTCCGCGTGGACTAATTTTTTTCGATTCCCGCGGGAACTCCTTAATTTTCCGGGATACAACCTACCCCTGTACCAAATTTCGTCAAAATCGGTTGAACAGGTGGGCCGTGAAAGCGTAGCAGTCAGACACACACTTTCGCATTTATAATATTAGTATGGATACCCTTGGGCCTTGTTTCGTGGAACTTAGGGGGCAGGGTCTTTGACGACCTCCGCGGCGCAGTGTGTAGCGCTGTTGTCTTAACGTGCGGAGGTCCCGGGTTCGATCCCCGGCAGGGTCAATTTGGGAATTTATAATTTCTGAATTTTCCCTGGTCTGGCCTGGTGGGAGGCTTCGGCCGTGGCTAGTTACCACCCTACCGGCAAAGACGTGCCGCCAAGCGATATAGCGTTCCGGTACGATGCTGTGTAGAAACCGAATAGGGGTATGGGTTTAATATAACTGCCATGCCCCTAACAGGTTAGCCTGCTACCATCTTAGACTGCATCATCACTTACCATCAGGTGAGATCGCAGTCAAGGGCTAACTTGTAGTGGATAAAAAAAAAAAAAAAAAAAAGGGCTTTAGGAAGTTACATTATTTTTGTAAGAAAAATTGAGAAAAATGAATAGGGGAAGGGCATAGAGCATAGTCACAGAACACATAATATACAGCATAGTACAAAGCATAGAAATAAGTCGTACATCCTAATTCCATGGTACAAAGCATAGAGTAAGTACCTTTATTGTTGGCCGATGTTGTAGGTATGGAAGGTTGGCAGTTTGACTTTGACTATATTTGACATGGAAGAAGGAATTACGGTAATTTCTTCCTCCATGGAATTACGACTGCCGTATATTTGACCTGTGATTTGACCGAGCGAAGCGAAGGTCTCCGAGTCTCTCCTGAGCAATGACGAAGGAAGTACTTCCTGAGTCTACTTGAGTGAATTGGCACTTGTCCGTCCGTCTGTCAGAGCCTTATAACTTCTGAATTACTGAACGTAATTACTTCAAATAAAGAATATGGCATAGAAAGTTAAAAAAATCTTTATTTCAGGGGGGCTCTATACAAGCGAATGAGAAGTAAAATATTTTTTATCGCGTTACATAGAGTTGCAGTATATCATTTTAAAGATAATTAAGAATAGAGTCCAAAAATATTTTTTTTTGAATTTTTCCCCTAAAATTGACGAAATGGGAGGCTTTCAAAGTAGCGATTTTCTAACGTCCAAAGTTGACCTCAGAACTCTCAATTTTCTGAACTCTCAAGCCTCTCGGTACCTATATCATAATCAATTTTTTTTTTTTAATTTTTCCCCTCAAATTGATGAAATGGGGGGCTTTCAAAGTGGAGATTTTCTAACGTCCAAAGTTGACCTCCTGCTGCACAGTTTCCCGTTTCTCCCGTCTGACCTACCCCACCCCAGCCTGCAAAATATTGATATTTGTAATAAAAAAAAATACCTACTAATCGATAGATTTTCAGCTCAATTCAACTACGTTGTCCTTTATAATTGCTCACCTAAATTATTTAATTAAAAATCAATAAAGTCGTTGAAAAAAATTCATTTAACCATACTTTCAAACTCCTATAACTTTTGATGTACCTATACAATATTTTATATTACTCAGTGTTAAAAAACTGCTCAAGTTGCATTTATAATTGCTCAAGTACATACAAGTTACATATCAATTATTAATAGGCTACGCCAGAAGACTCGCTCCGTCGCCCCTTCAATCAGCTTCACCTACTCGACCTCCGCTCCACTCGGCCTCGTAGGCTCGCTTCATTCAGGACCTCCTTCGCGAGCTTCTGGCTTCGCGCTTCATAAAAACACTAGGGGTAGGGGAGACAAGACTACGTGGAGTCGAATTTGGCCAATTCGGTTCTGTCACACTATTCGACCTAGTCTTCTGGCGTAGCCTATTTGAGTAACTTGTATGAACTTGAGCAATTAAAAATGCAACTTGAGCAGTTTTTTAACACATAAATTAATTTAAAATATTACATACATCAAAAGATATAGGAGTTTGAAAGTATGGATAAATGAATTTTTTTTCAACGATTTTATTGATTTTTAATTAAATCAATAAAATCGTATAGCAGTTTTATAGGATATCGATTAGTATTTTTTTAATACAAATATATATTTTATATATTTTGCAGGCTGGGGTGGGGTAACTTCCCGTCTGTAAGTTTATTTATCGCTCTCTGATCTATGCTCCCGTTCTCGATATAGGTAGCGGGCGCCTCTCTGGTTAGCAAGGAACATTATAGCTGTGTTCTGTGGTTACTAGTGTTACTACCATAGATAAGTTACTACTTACTAGTCTCAGGCATCTGGCATACTTTCATTCAGTAATCAGTTCAGCACAGAACACTATTTAAAAATTAAAAGTTCAGTCACGTGGTCTCTATTGTCTCAGGCGGGCGCAGCGCGATCGTGATTCTGTTTCTGGTCGGTGATCGTGATTCTGATTTTAAAATTAATTAATTAATTTCATTTGTCGCCCTGTATATTATTATACTCTTTGATTTGTCGTGCAATTCATAAAAATAGTAGTAGTACTTTTAAATATTTAAATTTTTAAAACTGTGCATTTTACTAAATACATGCTAGTGGTATCGTACGTAAATTCGAAACGAAAAATGAAAATAAATTGATCAATAGTAAAAGTGTTCAAGAATTTAGAGATTACTTACTTGATTTTTTTTATAAAAAAAATAAAATCAACAATGAGTGGAATCGTGAACTTCACTGATATATTGCAACCAAGGAATACACAATTTGGAATAGTGAAATTTATGACGAGAACATGGAAACCTTTGAAAACATTAACCCTCGATAAATATTACACTTCACAAGATTTTAAAAAAGTGGTCGCGGATTCTGTGTACATCGATACATTTGTTGAGGCGGTAAGAACCTAAATCTTCATAGAATATATTTTTATAAAAATATGTTTCATATATTTGCAGAGGTATAAAATTTTTCACTTTGATTTACCTACTCACTTAGTAATTTTTGAAGTCAAACTTCTTTAGAATCGTTGTGATTTAAAAATTCAAAATTCAAAGATTTTTTAAAAAAAAAAGCGACACTAAAAAGACTCAAAAATATTCAGAATAGGATTTAGCCTGCGAGAGAATGAGATAGAATACAAGTTATATTTATCTCATTCTCTCATAGGATACATTTCTGAAGTTTCACTTCTGCCGTGTGTGAATTGCACGCACACACTTTTTTTTCTATTCAATCCTGGACTCTTGTTATCCGAAGGTCTTCACCACTAGACTATCATCTCTTCCATTGTAAAAACATAAGATATGTACTAAGACAGTGGTCAGGTCTATACTAAAACCAGAAACCAGTGCTCTCAAAGTTCTATTTGTACTGTAATCTCAAAAAAAATCACAAATTCAAGCTTCCTTCACATGCAAATTTGTTTGAAAATCTTCTGCTTTTAATACAAAGCTGACATTGGGGCTGATTCTGTGTAACACAATCTCTAAACTAAACTAAAATGGCAGCTTTAAATATAGTTCCGTTCCTTTCCGTAGGGAGTATTATGAAAGGGTTAGTAATATTTGTAATGCTCTAACTTTAGTTTAGTTTAGAGATTGTGCACTACAGAATCAGCCCCATTCTATGTCTATAGTATGCACGAATTTTGAATGTGTTTGGGCCCTGAGTAAAAGTACTGAGAACCTTGTTCCATCATCTGCACTCCTCCCTAGCACGTCTGTAAAGTGATGTCCTAGTCATCTTTCATACACTTATCAAAAAAATTCGTTATAGTGGACAATAGAAAAAGGTTTTTATCGCTTTAACTCAGGGCCCAAATACATTTAATTTGCACACATATTTTATCTATTTTATGGTACATACTATGTTATAAATCCATCTGAAAAATCATTTCAGGAAAGCATACGAACTGGCATTCGTAAAGAACAATTGAAAAAAGAGGTCTTAGAGTATTTAGAAGAGATTGCAGTGGATGAAAAGTCACACATTATGCGATGGATGGGCATTTTTTTCCTAAAGGTCTGCTTCATGATGAAAATAGGTGTATTTGTGAATGAAACTCCAGTATTGAAGGTAAGCTATAAGTTGCAGACTTATTAATACTAGGCTAGATGATATTACAATCTAAATGAATCAATTCTGATGAACTATATCAATCAAAGAATTTTGTCCTGGAAAATCAAAGAGTTTGCATGAGATTTAAAAACCCAAGCCAAATCCAAACAAATGAAGATGTAAACCTCATCTAACTATGATAAAACAACAATACTTTGCAATGAGACTATGCTCACACTTTGACGACCTCCATGGCGCAGTGTTGAGCGCTGTTGCTTAACGTGCGGAGGTCCCGTGTTCGATCCGCAGCAGGGCAATTTGGGAATTTATAATTTCTGAATTATCCTTGGTCTGGCCTAATGGGAGGCTTCGGCCGTGGCTAGCCCTACCGGTAAAGAGGTGCCGCCAAGTGATTTAGCGTTCCGGTGTGATGCCGTGTAGAAACCGAATAGGGGTATGGGTTTAATATAACTGCCATGCCCCTAACAGGTTAGCCCGCTACCATCTTAGACTGCCTCATCACTTACCATCTGGTGAGATAGCAGTCAAGGGCTAACTTGTAGTGAAAAAAAAAAAAAATTATATACCTACTTATGTATTTTTTTGTTAATTATTGTTGTAGTTAAAGTCAATGATGGGCAAGAATCCAGTATTATTTCTACCGACGCACAGAAGCTATGCAGACTTCTGTCTCATGACATATCTGTGCTACCACTATGACATCACGTTACCAGCTGTTGCTGCAGGAATGGGTATGTTAAGGGGCCGGCGAACGCCACTCGCAATTTCTATTCCACCCGCAAATATAAATTTGCCTGTATATTGCTATCTCAATTTGGCTGATGACACATGATCGCGTGCAAGCGCGATAGCAATATGAGCGTTCAGAATTTGTTATACATTTAGTAAATAAATAAATCCGTAAATACCAAAAATGATGAATGAAAACTTGTTGTGTTTTTAGCTTCGTGATGTTATTCTGTAACTTGACAATATATGCCATGTTCCTGATTAATTAGTAAGTTAGATATCGTTGCTTTTATATGGTGCTTCTATATGTTTTAGTGTTTCACAGAAACATGCATTTCGTTTTCCTGCATAATTTTTCCTTACAGTTGGTATTTATTACAAACTAGCTGATGCCCGCGACTTCGTCCGCGTGGTTTAAGTTTTTTTTTATTCCCTCGGGAACTCCCTAATTTTCCGGGATAAAAAGTAGCCTATGTCACTCTCCAGGTCCTCAACTATACCCATGCCAAAAATCACGTCGATCCGTTGCTCCGTTGCGGCGTGAACAAAGGACAAACCAACAAACAAACAAACACACTTTCGCATTTATAATATTAAATTCTGATATGATTAAATAACTGGTCAGAACACCCAAAAGGTTTCCAGTCATTATAGTTGCTAAAAAAAATTTATGGTTAGTATTTTGTAAAAAAATTATGTATTTGCGAAATTTGTCTAAGAAACCCCAATAATTTTAAAATTCCTATTAAAAAAGACGTATCACTTGATGGGGTGACCCAATTTTTTTTTGGCTTTCTCTTTTGTTTTTGCCTCTAATGTACAGATTTCTATGAACTTAATTAACTGTACAGCTTTAACGAAATATATTAAAATTGCAAGGTCACAATTACATTTTTAAGATTTTACCTGAGTACCTAACTTACGTACTTAAGTAACTTTCGTAAGTAGCTCATGTTAGCAACTTACATGAATAAAACTCAGAAGTGTAATTATTGCGGCCTTACATAATATTTGTTCCCTTTATGTACATTGTACACACATTAATGCTTGTTTCCTTTATTTGTATACTTTAGTAAATAAAGACTAAAGTGTGATAAGTCTTAGGCATAATAATTATTATACTAAAGTGGTTACTGTTATATCTCCAAGGTAGGCAACATTCTTGAATTGATATGTACCTAAAGGTCAAAGTTACTAATACATACATTGTAGTAACTCGTACCTACAGTAAAATTTAATGATTTATCTAATTAATTCGAAACTTCTTTATTTTTTATGTAAGCATTATGTGAAAATGCCAAAATAATGTTAAATAAATCGTGGGTAACTTTTTTCTTCCCTAAAATCATCAAGAACTACATTCTACGAGAGAAAAATCTAACAGAAATAAGACGCACGGAAATCCGCACCAAACATAAATCTGTGCGGAAAATTCGCTTCGATTCTGTGACATTGGTGCAGGAGCGACAGTTGCTTTAAGTGAAAGTTACCGAAATTCTGCATCGACATGGCGCTTATTTAGGATATTTCCAAACGACACGTTCGAGCGAATATCCGCACGCGTTTTTCTGCTCGCGGAATTTCGCTGTCCCTGGACTAATAAGTCAATGATTTCTTCAGATTTCTACTCAATGGCTGTGGTCGGTCAAAGCATGAGGGAAACTGGAGCCTTCTACATTCGGCGGACGTTAGTAGGAGCGCCTCTGTATGCGGCGACGCTGAGGCATTACGTGCGAACCCTGGTGGCGAAGCATGGCTCGCCCGTCGAGTTTTTTCTAGAAGGAACTAGAAGCAGGAGCAATAAGAGCCTGCCTCCTAAGTATGGTATGATATATCTGTTGTACTATGAACCTTAGTAAGAGTGACTCTACACGGCATTGCGAGTGAACCCTGGTGGCGAAGCATTATTATAAATGCGAAAGTGTTTGTTAAAATTCCGTAAATCCCGTGGGAATCAATAAACTTATTCCACGCGGACAAAGTCGCGGGCATCGCTCGCTAGTAATAATATAAAGTAACAACTATCAACTTTCATGAATCATGATGCAGCCTATACCAAAATCTAAGAACATATATCTAAAAACTGGGCAAAGGCCTCCCTCTGATTTCATAATCCATACTAATATTATAAATGCGAAAGTGTGTGTGTCTGTCTGTCTGCTACGCTTTCACGGCCCATCTTTTCAATCGATTTTGATGAAATTAGGTACAGGGGTAGATTGTATCCCGGGGAAGGCCATAGGCTACTTTTTATCCCGAAAAAATAAAAAGTTCCCGCGCGAATCAAAAATCCTAATCCACGCGGACGAAGTCGCGGGAATCATCTAGTTCTTTATATCTCCTTATTCCGTGCCTCTGCTGGTCACTTCACTGCAAATTTATCAAGTTCATCACGCCTCCGTCGGTCATCTGCCACGCTGGTGTTAATGATTTTCCAGGGGGTCCAGCAAGACACAGTTTTAATCCACAAGCCCATTTCATCTAGCATCTAGCTCACATGCGAGTTTTTTTTTTTTGGTAGGCATGCTCTCAATGATGCTGGTTCCATACTTTGCCCGCGAAGTGACGGATATCACGTTGGTTCCCGTCAACATCAGCTACGACCGTGTGATGGAACAGAGCCTGTTTGCGTACGAACACTTAGGTGTCCCCAAACCTAAGGAGACCACTGGGGTAAGTAGCGGATTACTCTCACCATCACTTACCTAGCTATCTATCTTTATTTGTATCAAGAAAATACAGGCAATAGACAAAAGACGGCCTTATCTAGTAGCAATGTCTACCAGACAACCTTAGGATTGAGAAAAAATAAGGCAAATAAACTGTAGGTGCTATCTAATTGACCACTAGAAAAATACATACAGAAGACCAAAGCCGGTCTTATCTAGTAGCGATGTCTACCAGGCAACCTTAGGATTAGGAAAAAATAAGGAAAATAAACTGTAGGTGCTATCTCATTATAATAGAATTATGAATAGAAGTTAAGTTGATTAGATTGTACGCAAGTTTAGATAACTTATTAATGTATATACGTTATTGTATATCTGTCGGGACACATATCGTATCATTAACATCCCGTTACAGGGTCTCCTGAAATCTCTCCACAGGCTAAACGACTACTTTGGGAACATTTACATCAATCTGGGAGATCCGATATCCATCAAGGAATACCTCGATCAGTCGAGCGATAAGTCCGTTGACGCGTCCGCGCGATCCGAGACCTTGAAGCCTCTGGATTTGCAGCAGCTGACTGCACAGCAAGTTGATATGGTTCAGGATATAGCTGATTATATAGTGACGTTGCAACAGGAGAACACGGTTGTTACTATCACTAATTTGCTGGCAATCGTCCTCATGGAGAGCTTGATGAAGAATGAGGCTTTGACATTCGATCAGGTTTACATTATAATATTTTTTTTCCACTTTTCTCATCCCTCATTTTGCAAGTAGCGTCTGTCTAGTTTAACCTGCAGGGCTAGCATGGGCCGGAGATAAAAAAATTATCCCCCTATTTTATCCACTGACAAGAGATAAAATTAACTTATCCACTTCTCAGAGCACGGCAACAGGGGAGAGGAGAAGTTTATCCCCGTTTGACATTTCACGGGGACTCGGGAGACTATTTATCCACCGTTATTGAATCGAAGAAAATTGTTTCGGTCCATGCTAGGGGGGTTGAGAGTGCAAAATGGCGTATAAAATAGGCTGAGTATCCCCAAATGAACCTACTAGATTCTTTACTTTATACCTTGTGCTTTGTGTTGCCAATATAGCTAAAAGCCGACTAACCGACTTTAATTTTTCAGTAAACTTCGACACTAAGCGGTTTTTGGCTTGGCATAGATTTATAGATTGTTCAAACATTCAGAGCGAGGTTATGGCACAGAATACTTAATAGTGCCTTTGTTAAGGCTAGGAGATAATTACCGGGTCCCTGGGTCCATCTAGTTTCAGACTTGGGTCAATATTACTAAAGCCTGCGCTGATCTCTCTCCCATTAATATTGCGTAGATCTCTGAGGAGATTGGCCGCCGCGGAGACAGAAATTCGGTAGGAAGCAGGACAAAATTGGATAGAAGCAGGCGTTACTTTGCGGAAGTCCATGATAATGAAGGAACTAGAAGTTTAATTCGCTATAATCCGCGACTCGACAATGCACGATTGTGTTGTTGACTCGACAGTGCACGATTGTGAAGACACAGTCGTGCATTGTCGTTTCAACATCGAGTAGTTTGGAAGATTTTTGTGATGTGGTGAATATCGCGGGCTATAAATGCGGGATACACACCGTACCACATAGATTTACCTATTGTCGTGGATTATAGCGAATTAAACTTCTAGTTCCTTCAATATCTGAAACCTTCACGCAACAATAACTGTATAAAGTTTCAACTCAATCGGATGAACGATGGGCGAATAGGTAGGTAATGAACAGACAGACAGACAAGCATTATTTTTATGGTATGCCCAAGATTAATCGATGTTTTGTCCAATATCTAGGTTTTAAAGAAAGTGGAATGGCTGATCGAAGTGTTGCGAACACTCGGCGCGTGCGTGTTCGAAAACGACGTAAAGGGCAGCGTGGAGAGAATACTGGTCGTACACAAGAAGATGATCGCTCTGGACCGGGATTTGAAGCTACGGCTCGTACCCAGCTTACCGATGGACGTCAATTCCGACGTGCAACGGAAAATGAAAGGTTAGTATAGGCTCAAAATACTTAAAAGCATAGCGTGTAGAGAATACTGGTCGTACACAAGATGATCACTCTCGAGTCTCGACCGATAACTGAAGCTGCGGCTCGTACCTAGCTTACCGATGGACGTCAACTCCGAAATGCATCGGAAAATGAGTGGTTAGTATGGACTCAAAATACTTAAAAGGATAGCGTGTAGAGAATACTGGTCGTACACAAGAAAATGATCGCTCTGGACCGGGATTTGAAGCTACGGCTCGTACCCAGCTTACCGATGGAGGTCAATTCCGACGTGCAACGGAAAATGAAAGGTTAGTATAGGCTCAAAATACTTAAAAAATAGCGTGTAGAGAATACTGGTCGTACACAAGATGATCACTCTCGAGTCTCGACCGGTAACTGAAGCTGCGGCTCGTACCCAGCTTACCGATGGACGTCAACTCCGAAATGCATCGGAAAATGAATGGTTTGTATGGACTCAAAATACTTAAAAGGATAGCGTGTAGAGAATACTGGTCGTACACAAGAAAATGATCGCTCTGGACCGGGATTTGAAGCTACGGCTCGTACCCAGCTTACCGATGGACGTCAACTCCGACGTGCAACGGAAAATGAAAGGTTAGTATAGGCTCAAAATACTTAAAAGGATAGCGTGTAGAGAATACTGGTCGTACACAAGAAGATGATCGCTCTGGACCGAGATTTGAAGCTACGGCTCGTACCCAGCTTACCGATGGACGTCAATTCCGACGTGCAACGGAAAATGAAAGGTTAGTATAGGCTCAAAATACTTAAAAAATAGCGTGTAGAGAATACTGGTCGTACACAAGATGATCACTCTCGAGTCTCGACCGGTAACTGAAGCTGCGGCTCGTACCCAGCTTACCGATGGACGTCAACTCCGAAATGCATCGGAAAATGAATGGTTTGTATGGACTCAAAATACTTAAAAGGATAGCGTGTAGAGAATACTGGTCGTACACAAGAAAATGATCGCTCTGGACCGGGATTTGAAGCTACGGCTCGTACCCAGCTTACCGATGGACGTCAACTCCGACGTGCAACGGAAAATGAAAGGTTAGTATAGGCTCAAAATACTTAAAAGGATAGCGTGTAGAGAATACTGGTCGTACACAAGAAGATGATCGCTCTGGACCGAGATTTGAAGCTACGGCTCGTACCCAGCTTACCGATGGACGTCAATTCCGACGTGCAACGGAAAATGAAAGGTTAGTATAGGCTCAAAATACTTAAAAAATAGCGTGTAGAGAATACTGGTCGTACACAAGATGATCACTCTCGAGTCTCGACCGGTAACTGAAGCTGCGGCTCGTACCCAGCTTACCGATGGACGTCAACTCCGAAATGCATCGGAAAATGAATGGTTAGTATGGACTCAAAATACTTAAAAGGATAGCGTGTAGAGAATACTGGTCGTACACAAGAAAATGGTCGCTCTGGACCGGGATTTGAAGCTACGGCTCGTACCCAGCTTACCGATGGACGTCAACTCCGACGTGCAACGGAAAATGAAAGGTTAGTATAGGCTCAAAATACTTAAAAGGATAGCGTGTAGAGAATACTGGTCGTACACAAGAAGATGATCGCTCTGGACCGAGATTTGAAGCTACGGCTCGTACCCAGCTTACCGATGGACGTCAATTCCGACGTGCAACGGAAAATGAAAGGTTAGTATAGGCTCAAAATACTTAAAAGGATAGCGTGTAGAGAATACTGGTCGTACACAAGAAGATGATCGCTCTGGACCGGGATTTGAAGCTACGGCTCGTACCCAGCTTACCGATGGACGTCAACTCCGACGTGCAACGGAAAATGAAAGGTTAGTATAGGCTCAAAATACTTAAAAAATAGCGTGTAGAGAATACTGGTCGTACACAAGATGATCACTCTCGAGTCTCGACCGGTAACTGAAGCTGCGGCTCGTACCCAGCTTACCGATGGACGTCAACTCCGAAATGCATTGGAAAATGAATGGTTAGTATGGACTCAAAATACTTAAAAGGATAGCGTGTAGAGAATACTGGTCGTACACAAGAAAATGATCGCTCTGGACCGGGATTTGAAGCTACGGCTCGTACCCAGCTTACCGATGGACGTCAACTCCGACGTGCAACGGAAAATGAAAGGTTAGTATAGGCTCAAAATACTTAAAAGGATAGCGTGTAGAGAATACTGGTCGTACACAAGAAGATGATCGCTCTGGACCGGGATTTGAAGCTACGGCTCGTACCCAGCTTACCGATGGACGTCAACTCCGACGTGCAACGGAAAATGAAAGGTTAGTATAGGCTCAAAATACTTAAAAGGATAGCGTGTAGAGAATACTGGTCGTACACAAGATGATCACTCTCGAGTCTCAACCGGTAACTGAAGCTGCGGCTCGTACCCAGCTTACCGATGGACGTCAACTCCGAAATGCATCGGAAAATGAATGGTTAGTATGGACTCAAAATACTTAAAAGGATAGCGTGTAGAGAATACTGGTCGTACACAAGAAGATGATCGCTCTGGACCGGGATTTGAAGCTACGGCTCGTACCCAGCTTACCGATGGACGTCAACTCCGACGTGCAACGGAAAATGAAAGGTTAGTATAGGCTCAAAATACTTAAAAGGATAGCGTGTAGAGAATACTGGTCGTACACAAGATGATCACTCTCGAGTCTCAACCGGTAACTGAAGCTGCGGCTCGTACCCAGCTTACCGATGGACGTCAACTCCGAAATGCATCGGAAAATGAATGGTTAGTATGGACTCAAAATACTTAAAAGCATAGCGTGTAGAGAATACTGGTTGTACACAAGATGATCACTCTCCTAGTCTCGACCGGTAACTGAAGCTGCAGCTTACCTACAGTTCGCGTGCGAGTTGAATGCAGAGTAAATGTATGTGTCACTATACATTTGCTCTGCATTCACTCGTGCGCGAACTATAGCTTACTGATGGACGTCAAATAATAAATAATTAATTATAACTTGTAATTATTGGGATTTTGCGCATGTCAAAAATAAAATATTTTTCGTGTTTATTAAATAGGTAGAGGATCTCCCAAAAGACTTAACATCCACGTCCTCTATTCGTTTTATGTTGATTAACCTTTTTAAACTATCGATTAAAGTAAAAATGTCGAACTTTGATAGCGTCACAGTCAAATATTTCATACAAAAGCTCATACTAAACGCGCGTTTTGACGTTTGAAAAAAGTGATTTGTCATGCTCGCACTCCGGAAAAAATATTATAATTGAAATACATAATAAGTTTATTTTACTAACTTTACTTTAAAATGTTGGGTTTATGCGAGTCATTTTCCTAGTAGGTACATTTTTATCAAAGGCCACGCTAGTAAAATTATGTGTAAATCGCCAGATGTAGGACTTTGTTATCTTATCGTCTTTAACTCTGATTTGATACGTATATACTTAAGTCCGTTGACTTCATACTTATCGGTTAATCGGGAAAATACTTTGTAAGGTATAAGCTATAGGCTATTAACTTTATATTGATATCAATGTCAATGCTGCTGATATCCAGCAGGGTGATTTGGAAAAACCTATATCAATCATTGCTCACCCCAACCCCACCAACTTATCTGGCCCGACGGCCAAAATTGGAACAAATTTTTCAAATTTTTTATTAGTTTTCGTTTTTATTTTATTCACCACCAAATTGGATAGGTAATTCTTTTTTTTTTTGTGTTCGTTATTATAGTCAGGACAAGGTTTGTATAAAAAAAATTAAGAGTTCCCGCGGGAACCAAAAAACCTCAAATGGATGTTTGTTACTCAATCACGCCAAAACGGCTGAACGGATCTGGATGAAATTTGGCACAGAGATAGATTATAGTCTGGAACAACACAAAGGTTACTTTTTGTCCCGGAAAATTATAGAGTTCCCGCGGGAACCAAAAACCTCAATCCACGCGGACGAAGTCGCGGGCATCAGCTAGTTTTTAATATTTACCTGCTAGCGATGCTGTCACCGGATCAGATTTCGGGATCGGATCGGATCAGTTTGTGGGATTATAATAGGGTATAAATTGTCAATTTTTAACGTTTAAATATTTTTAGTGTATTTGACAACTCAATTTGTCAAATAAGCAACTTTTTTCAAAATAGGCCTTAATAATTATTGCGGTAAAATATAAATTCGGGGAAATATTGCGTGGCCTTGGACTTTATATGCCTTGGACCTAACATGCGTACTATTTTTTATCAGCTACGCATAGAACACGCACGATAAAAATTTTATCAGCTACGCATAGAACACACGATAAAATGATTTCATTAATCTTAATGGCATACTTATTATATCTTTTACAACATTTTGTAGATACTGATAATAATCCTTATTGATATAATAAACGCTAAGCTGTGTCTGTGTGTCTGAATTTTTACGGGTCATACGTTGAACCAATTTTGAATAAACTCTGTAGAGAGATAGCTTGCATCCCAGAGACGAAATACTTATAGGCTACTTTTATCCTGGAAAATCAGAGTTCCCTAGGGAAGAAAATCCATGCGGACGAAGTCATATATGTAAAAAAATTAATATAAAAGTTGTCAGGACTGAATTTTCTTTTTTCCTGCTTTCATCACGTGTTAATTATCAATAGGGATGATGACAACTCAATCAAATCAGCAACTCTTTATAAAACTTAAAAACGCACTTCCAGTATGGAAGTTGTATGAAATTCACAGTTGTGACGTCATAAAATTTCAACGCACTTTTTTTCTTTAATCTATATTTTAAAATGGTTATCAAACTTACAACTAAACGAGGATGTGAATTTTAGGTCTTTTGGAAGACCCTCTATTTAATAAACAATCAGTTAGAAATAATTTATTTTTGATATAGGCATCGTCCCTATTACTTATTAGATAGTTCATAGTATAGTAATGAAAAACAAAGCCGTCCTATAGTTAACTTTATTGCAAGGTATATATCGGTTGATTATCGTTTTATTATGTTTTTCTTGCTTCAATGATTAATTTATTAATAAGATATCGTTTTTATCATTAAAGTTTTCCATAAAAATGTAATCACTCATTTACGTAAATAGTTTTTGTAATAGTTTTTTGATGGATTAGTAACAGAGTAAAGAAAAAGGTTGTTGCCTATTTGGTGACAAAGGCTAGCTCATTGTATGCAGACATAATATGCTGGCTGAGTAAGAAAACAGCTAGTCTTTCTATGAATTGGGTATTTGACAACTAGTCAAATCAGTAACGTTTTTTCAAACGTGCTTATTAAGGGATTTTGTATGAAATCTTAAAGTGTGACGTCATCAAAGTTCGACTTTTTTACTTTAATCGCTATTTTAAAATGGTTATTTAACAAAACTAACAGGGGACGCGGATATTACGACTTTTGGGAGATCCTCTATTTAATAATCACTCAAAAATAATGTATTTCACTAGTAGTCAAGTAACTACTAAGTAAGCGCAATAAGTATACGATTTTCTTAAAGACCAATGAACTCATTTTGTATATTTTTTCGTAACGTAATTCTACATAGGTACTTTCAGGAAGATTTTAGTATATTATAATACACCTAGACCCTAGTTATTTTGCTTTGATATCCATATAAACTACAGATAATTGTTGCAGGCCACGTTTTGAAAGCCGAAACGATGGTGAACGCAATACCTGTAATACAACTGCAGTTGTACGTGAACCCCGTGCTACATTGCTTGGTACCGCCCGCTGTCGTATACGCCATCGTGCGAAGAGGCGAAACTAACAGAGGTAACTGTGCGTTTTGACGGGCTGTGGTATGCAACTTCCTTCACCGTTTGAAGCAAGTGATACTTAATTTCTTAAATCAATCAAATATAAATATTATAAATGCGAATGTTTGGATGGATGTATGGATGTTTGTTACTCAATCACGCTCCAACGGCTGAACGGATCTGGATGAAATAAAGGGGTTGTTTCAAATTTATATGGAGCCTGGGCCAGGTATTTGTACGGTATTTTAAAATATTCGGGGTCATAAAATAATAACATTTTTTTCTTTATTTCTTACTAAAAAGTTCAATTTACGAGGTACAATGCGATATTATTTTTCATAATAAAAGCGCAATAACATGCGTCCATTTTGACATTGACGTATATTACACGTGTCATGATGACATTTGACATAAAAATAACCTGAGAAATGAGAATTAACCTTAAAATATCCGGCAGTAGCAGATGGATGGATGGATGCGCTGCGAGAGTTGCTATTCTACAAATGTAGTTAATTAAACATTTTATTTTTGTACCTCTTAATCACTGTAAAACTGCAAAAAAGCATATTTTATTTAGTTTTCTATGATTTTATACTATTTTTTGGAATACTGTACAAGTACCTGGCCCAAGATGAAACAACCCCTTTGGCACAGAGATAGATTATAGTCTGGAATAGCACATAAGCTACTTTTTATCCCGGAAAATTAAAGAGTTCCCGCGGGAACCGAAAAACTTCAATCCACGCGGACGAAGTAGCGGGCATCAGCTAGTTACACATAACTCCCAAAAAATAGATGTAGGTAGAGGTTATAAGTGGATATCAAAATATTTTACTAAGTACTTTTAATCCTATCTATACAAATATTATAAATGCGAAAGTTTGGATGGATGTTTGTTACTCAATCACGCTAGAACGGCTGAACGGATCTGGATGACATTTGGCACGGAGATAGATTATAGTCTGGAATAACACATAGGCTACTTTCATCCAGGAAAATTATATAGTCCAGAAAAACCTCAATCAACGCGGGTGAAGTTGCGGGCATCAGCTAGTAATTTATAAAATCACCTTCCAGAGCAACTGTCTACAGACTACCACCGCCTGAGAAAATTGTTAAGACACGAATTCTTCCATTTAGAAAAGACTGAAGACTTGGTAAGTTTTATATTATCTCTTTTTTGTTTAGAGTGTAGTGGTATTGATAATTAAATAAAAAACCGGCCAAGTGCGAGTCGGACTCGCGCACCGAGGGTTCCGTACAAACCTGTAGTAAGTTTTACGATTTATGACCTATTAAAAATAAAAATTACGTTTGTTGTATGGGAGCCCCCCTTTAATATTTACTTTATTGATATTTAATTATTTATTTTGAAAGGTAATATACAAGTTAATATTCTGTGAAAATTTGAACCGTCTACCTGTTACCGTTTTTAATATTGAGCAAAAAAATACGAAAAAAAACACGTTTATTGTATGGGGACCCCCCTTAATATATATATTTTTTAAATTTTTAGTATTTGTTGTTATAGCGGCAACGGAAATACATCATTTGTGAAAATTTCAGCTTTCTAGCTATCACGGTTTATGAGATACAGCCTGGAGACAGACAAGCGTCAAGTTCTTCACAATAAAAGCATCAGCATTGGTTTTGCTCAGACGCACGAATTCTGTCGAATGCGCGGTAATTCGCGCGTCTTCTTTTTATCTCAGAAAGAATATGTGCATTACGTTGTGGAGATAAGGGTGAATTTGCTATGTTAAGTTTTAGATTGACGCTTCGATGCGCTTCGACTCTGCGCTAGTATGAAATATGTTACAATAAGTAAACAATACAACACATACATTACGTTACAAGTTTTACACTGACTTGTGGGTCACTGGATTCGAGGCCGGTTGCTTCCATGCAACTTTGTCATATCGATAGTATAATAACCTCGACTTAACATAATGGTAGTACAATGCCTTACCAAATGTACTTAGTTGTTAATGAAAAATGTTTTATTAAATTAAAAAAAATACTCAAACATTTCCAAAATGAAGTTAAATAATAAGATTATTGTTTGTAGATATAAATTAGTATGAGGTCACCTTTTTACTGTCTAAGCATAGTTTAAGTATTATTGTTCTCATTTAAGTGAACTTTTGTTCTTCCTTGAGAAAATAAATATCTTTAAACCTAAACCTAACACAGTCTTTAAATTTATGCAGTGGCAATATATACATTATCTATACTAATATTATAAAGAGGAAAGATTTGTTTGTTTGTTTGTAATGGATAAACTCAAAAACTACTCAACCGATTTTAAAAATTCTTTCACCTATAGAAAGCTACATTATCAACGAGTAACATAGGCTATATTTTATTTTCAAAAAATTAGAGATCCTTACGAAAATTGCAATTATGTGAACCAAGTCGGAAAAAATCCTCTCTTCTGAGAGCTTACGTGGCGTGCGCTGCGTAAATGTTTAAAGTTACACGAAAACAATGTACAGTGGAATTGTTCCTCTCAAAAAGTTCTAAAAAAAAGTCCATGAAAGCATATATCTATCTTTTATGGTTGACTCACAATAACCATTTTTATAGCTATATTGGGTATAGACTATTAGGACTATTAGTGCTACACGTGCGAAGCCGGGGCGGACCGCTAGTATAATATTAAAAAATAACTCACATGTCTCTTTACAGAAATTCAACAAAGCCCTGCAGTATTGCATAGAGAACAACATCGTCACCGATACGGGCACAATTAGGCCGGGTTCAAACGAAACGCTCCAGTATTTGTTGCAGTGGACTGTACTGCCCGCGTTGACCACACTAGCAACTTGTGTTGATGTTATGATGCAGGTAAGAAAGATTTAATCCATACTACCCTACTAATATTATAAATGTGAAAGTGTATCGGTCTGTCTGTATGTATGTCTATTTGCAACGCTTTGAGGGCCCATCTTCTCAAACAATTTTGATGAAATTATTATATAATAATTTGATGAAGTAGAGGTAGATGCATCCCGGGGAAGGAAGGAAAAATTAAGGAGTTCCCCGTTAGAATTTAAAAAATCTTTTTCAACGCAGACTAAGTCGCGGGCATCAGCTACTTGTATTATAAATGCGAAAACGTGTTTGTCTGTCTGTGTTTGTGTGTGTGTTGTCCATAAAAAACTATACCAATGCAAAAATCATCTGTTGCTCTATTGCGGCGTGATTGAAGGATAAACCAACAAGTAAACACGCATTTATAACATCAGTACGATGAGTTAATAGTTTATAAGTCATTTGGTTATATTTTGTTTGCAGTGTAAGAAATGCTCGCATCTAAAGTTACTGAAGATAGTACAGGAGCGAGTGGAGAGCGGCCGGTGTCACCCCTACTGCCTCAGCCTGGAATCTGCCGCCAATTGTATACAGGGACTAGTGCTCTATGGCGCTCTCTCCAGGCATAAAACGTAAGTTAATACATATCCATATTTATTACTTAAGTATGTTATATATAGTTAAGTACTGAAGATAGTGCAAGAGTGAGTGGAAAGCGGTCGGTGTTACCCCTACTGCCTCAGCTGGGAGTCAACCGCCAACTGTGTACAGGGACTAATGCTCTATGGTGCTCTCTCCAGGCATAGAACGTGAGTAAATTATACAGAAAATCAAAAAAGTCAAAAATGACATATATTACACATTTTACGTCGACTGCCTTCAGTGCTCTATGGCTGGAAGGCCGCCTTGGAATCCTAACGAAAAACTTGAAATATTTTTTTTTATTTATTTAGTTAGAAGTCTTAATTAAATGTATTTTCCTCTTATTCACGGTATAGTATAATACCACACTTGAAATGGAACGTCTCCTTTGACCAACTTCTGCTGTCCCGATTTTTCTTCCGATACAATTAAATTAAATGATCTTTACGTAAACTTGGGTCGATCAGCATAAAAAATTGTTGATAAAAGTGTCTTCCGTAACCCGAAAAAATCTAATGATTTGCTTTCTGTTGTTTCCAGAGAAAAAGAAATAGCGTATGAAATCAATCCAGAGAAAATTGAAGATTGCCACAGCCTGATTTCATCAGTATTACCAAAAATTACTGCAGATTTCGGCAGTTCTAACTCTGTTATTAGTACAAATTCATGTAAATCCAAACTGTAGATAGAAAAGTGAAAAGTGGAAGTCCGTTTTGGGAATCGGAAATATTTTGCTCCATGAAAAAAAATTATTCCATTGGTTTAGATCAAAATAAAGTGCTAAAAAATACAGTTTGGCCTGGTGGGAGGCTTCGGCCGTGGCTAGTTACCACCCTACCGGCAAAGACGTGCCGCCAAGCGATTTAGCGTTCCGGTACGATGCTGTGTAGAAACCGAATAGGGGTAGGGGTTTAATATAAAGCTGCCATGCCCCTAACAGGTTAGCCCGCTACCATCTTAGACTGCATCATCACTTATCATCAGGTGAGATCGCAGTCAAGGGCTAACTTGTAGTCGATAAAAATAAAATAAAAAAAAAGTTAAAAATATATGTGTTAAAACGAAACTGTATGACATGAGACATCTCGTAAAACCTGAAATTAACCCTAAAATATGATATTTTACTAATAATTGTTAATTTAACCTGTACGCTAACTACTACTTTATATCAATAAAACAGTTTAAAATAGTAGTAGAAATAATAGAAAAATAAGTCACGAAAAAAATTGCACCGAAGTACACAGTATTTGTTAACCCAATGCATACATTAATATAAAAGTATTAATTACTTAATTACTATTAATTAATTAATTATTTAATTATTTAATTAATGATTATTTATTTATTGATCATAATAATATGATTATAATATTCGTAGATCGTATCTATAAAGTTAACCGCTTGCAGCATTTATCATATCTTTTTTTTTTTTTTTTATTGTTGCAGTATTTAATTATATTAAAATTGACACACACTTTTGTCATACATTTAGCGTGAAGACCGAATGTTGTCAGAATTTGTCATTCAAAAAACTTTTGTACTACTCTGAGAACATCGGAATATTTTATTTTATAACAGAAAAGGACAATGCGCTATGTGCATATCTATGGTGGCGTTTATCAATACGTAGTCCCTTCGGAGTTACCGATCGCTTTAGCTGTTGTTTTTAGGCGACTCATTATTATTACTCATGAAAAAAAAAACATCAGGATTGTTTAATCCTCGTCTTTTCATATAAAGAAGGCATGAAGAAGGCGCAGTACTAACAGGCCGTACCATAATATATTGGTAATAAAAATATTTATTACTAGCTGATGCCCGCGAATTTGTCCGCGTGGTTTAATTTTTTTTGATTCCAGCGGGAACTCCTTAATTTTCCTTAAAAGTAGCCTACGTCACTCTTCAGGTCCTCAAGTATACCCATGCCAAAGATCACGTCGATCCGTTGCTCCGTTGCGGCGTGTTTGAAGGACAAACCAACAAACAAACACTTTCGCATTTATAATATTAGTATGATGGTACTAGCAACTATTACAAGCGGCAGAAGAATGCCTCAAATGAATTGAATTCCTTTCCATTATTTTTCCTTCTGTTGTTTTAACTTTATAAGGCCTAGGCCGGCTTAATTTATCAATTATAATTCCCGTCTCCCACCAACTTTCTAGGATCTCTAATAATCACATTATCCCCCTTTTCAAAATTAACATTTCTCTTACTTGCCCCAAAATTATAATATTCTTCAGATATTTTCCTTCTCTTATCTAATTGTTTATAAGCATTATTAGTGACAACTTTCTACTCCAAATTACATTTTGAAGCTGGTAACTTTGACCTTATTAACCTACCCATTAACATTTCAGGTGTATAATCTATACCGGCTAATGGAGACACCCTGTACTCTAATAATGGGGCTGATTCTGTAGTGCACAATCTCTAAACTAAACTAAAATTAGAGCATTACAAATATTGCTAACCCTTTCATAATACTCCCTACGGTAAGGGACAGAACTAGATTTAAAGCTGCCATTTTAGTTTAGTTTAGAGATTGTGTTATACAGAATCAGCCCTATAGCCTCATATAACTGATGCTGAGAATTACATTTCTTTATCATTTTCTTGGCAATCCCTACTGCCTTCTCCGCCATACCGTTTGATTTAGGATAGTATGGAGAGGAATGAATTAAATCAATACCCTGTACTTTACAAAAATCTCGCAATTGCTTGGAATGAAAAGGACTATTATCACATACAATTTGCCTTGGTAAACCGTGGCTTGAAAACAATTTAAGCAGATTTAAAATAACTGTATCAATAGACTTGCTGGGCAATTCCATGATATCAAACCATTTTGAGTAGTAATCTACTGTAATTAAGTAACTTGTCCCCCATATTCTGCAATATCCATTCCCAGTTTTGAGAATAGTAATTTTGGGATTTCAAGACTGATTATAGTTTCTTTCTGATTGGCAGGATAATATTTTTCACATATTGTACATTTACCTATATATAACTCAATCATGGAGTTCATTTTAGGCCAATACAGTAAACCCCTTGCCCTCTTTTTACTTTTTTCAATTCCCAAATGAGCAGCTCCATGAATCTGAGCATTTCTGATTGCATACTCTTTGGCACTACAACTTTCCTAGTCCTGTGAATACACTATCATATTTAGTCAGAAATACACCTATTTCACTCTCTGTTCTTCCCAAAACTCCTTCACTTGTAGTATCATTCATTTCTAAATCTCTTTTAATTAAATTGAACTTAGCAGATGACTCTCTTCCCAGTATAGGGGTCACATCCTCTTTTACCACGATAAAGTCTAATGATTCCTTCTCCCGGCCCCTTGGTTGACATGGAATTGTAGCCACACCCACTGGATTTATGGTGTGGCCACCAAAGGCTGTAATTTTACGCATGTTACTTCTCAATTTAATATTCTCCCCTACTTACTTGCTCAAAAATTGCATATGGCAGAACATTCACATCTGCACCCGAATCTATTTTAAATTTCATCTCCACTTTAGTAATACTATTAAACCATGCTTGATTTACAGAGTTTGACTTGAGAGATTCAATGGCTAATGTTTCCAACATTTGCTCATCACAACTGTCACTTAGCTCATTTACAGATCTCTTTGACTGTTTGCATTTATTCTGAAAATGATTCATAAGTCCACAATGGTTACATTTTTTTCCCATAAGCGGGGCACTCATTTATCCCATGAAAACGTCCATATTTATTACAGTTAAACTTATATGATGTGTTCTTATCACTTTTCTTCTTTGTTATTACCTCGACAGACCCTCTCATTAGCTCTACTTCTTTCTTACTTGACTCGCTTGCTCTACATATTTGAATAGTTTTATTTAACGATAACTCAGTTTCACGAAGTAGTCGCTCTTGCAAAGCACAATCTTTTAGGCCTAATATCAATACATGTCTTATTAGTGATTCATTTTATTATTATTTGATCACCAAATCACACTTTGCCGCTAAAGATTTCAATTTAGTGACAAAACTTTCACTAGTTTCTCCCGCTTCAAAAAATTATATCTAAGAAAAATTGTATTCTTCCTAGGCAAACAGTAGTCCTCAAACTTCTTTAACACTGTTTCCAAAGCATCTTTGTCCTTACCTTCTTTGAAGGTGTTGTACACCTTTAATGCTTCTGGTCCAATACAATTAAGCAGCATAGCTACTTTAACCTTCCCTGGTTTACTCTCAAATTCATTAGCCGTGATAAACAGTTCAAACGACTGTTTAAAAATTTCCCAATTTTCGGGCAGGTCCCCCACCAGCACCAGTTCACTAGGTGGTTTGAACTCCATAATTCTCACACCTGACGCCATGTTAAATTATAAAAACTTCAATTTTCTTGAATAACATATTATTTTAAATTTAGTTATTAATAATTTAATCTAATTCACAAGTCATCCATTACAAGAGTATTTTTCATGACAGAAGAAGGAGCTTCACAGATGACATATGCTTTTGGCGGCATCTGTCAAGTTCGTTCATTGATTTTGCCATCAATAATTATATTGTTTTTTAATTTAATAATCATTAGCTAATTAGGTACCTATTAGTAATTAACAGATATTTCCTATTGTTATATTATAAGTTTATTATTAATAATTGAAAGATTTGACATTCCCAATTTATTTATTCAAATTAGGTATTAGATACTAGATGTCACAAACGCTAATAATATACTCCACTTTCATAAATCGATAAATGTACGGGTGGTATGAATCTGATAAGTAAATAACTCTTAAATAGTTTAGATATTACTAGGATGTGTTCATATTATTAATACAATGTGGCTAATAGGGATGATGACAACTCAATCAAATCAGCAACTCTTTATCAAACTTAAAAACGCACTTCATGTATGGAAGTTGTATGAAATTCACAGTTGTGACGTCATAAAATTTCAGCGCACTTTTTTTCTATTCTATATTTTAAAATGGTTATCAAACTTATACTAACCGAGGATGGGAATTTTAGGTCTTTTGGAAGACCCTCTATTTAATAATCAGTAAGAAAGAATTTATTTTTGATAGAGGCATCATCCCTATTCTTATTTACACAATCTCTAGACCAAGATAAAAAGACAGCACTAGATTTATAACTTTCAAATTAAGTTAGTCTAGAGATCGTGTACATCAGAATAAACCACAGTATTATGCTAGTGCATTGTTATTAACCAATTGTAACAAAATTAGCTGTGATAATCGAAAGTCATTAATAATTTGCCCAAGTTTGTTGTTGTAGGTTAGTAATATAGTGCTTTTCTACCAAGTAAACTTTTTTGTTACCGTGAAATTATTAAATGACAAACAATTTAAATTAAATATGTGTTTTTATTTGTAATCCATGGACTAATTATCTTTAAAATGATATACCGCAACCTTATGTAACGCTATAAAAAATATTTTACTTCGCCTTCGCTTCAATGAGAGCCCCCCTGAAATAAAGATTTTTATAACTTCTCAAGCCATATTCGGCTGGAGGCCATTGGTTTACATATTAAATTTAAATTAATTACGTTCAGTAATTCAGAAGTTATAAGGCTCTGACAGACGGACGGACAAGTGCTAATTTACTCAAGTAGACTCAGAGACCTTCGCTTCGCTCGGTCAATAATTAAATAGTAGCAGAAACTTACAGGAAGGGAAAAAAACCCGAATGCACAATGAACGAGTGTTAGGGTGCGTACACATCTGACGAACGCTTTGCATATTATGTGCGCCACACGCGCGCTGTTATTAAAACGGTCGCCTCTCACAACTTGCCCTTACTAGCTGACCCACCTTAATGTAATAAGTACCTAGTCATTGATTGTAGTAATATCTTTTAGCTAAATTTAATTTATGATTTTAATTAACGTAATAAATGTAAAATAAAAAAAAATTGAGAACTATAGGAAATATTTATATTATTTTGTCAGAGGATAATTGGGTGCTTAAATGGGGGTTTTGGCTACGTAATAAAATAAATACAAAAAAATAATTAAGATGAGATTTAATATTCCCTTTAAAAAAAAAAAAATTAACGTGAATCTTTCCGATATTTCAATAGTAAATTTATTCTGCTATTCGGGGCAGAGACGAATCCAACAAATCAGCCCCCCGATTACGTAAGAATTGTCGATCAACTGGTAAAGGTTCCACGTCAAAGTAAAATAAACCATAACTGCAAAACCTAAACGTATAAGAATGGGCAGACGAAATTGAGCTCTAATTCAATGCAGTTATGGTTTATTTTACTTTGACGCGGAACCTTTACCAGTTGATCGACAATTCTTACGTAATCGGGGGGCTGATATCATTAAAATCGGTCTAGCCGTTCTTGAGTTATTAATGGTGTAACTAACCCGACTTTGTCTTATTATTAGTACTTATGTAGTTCGGATACTAAGAGAAACTTTTGTGCCGACTGTGCAGCACAAAGACTGTATCGAAAGACCTAAATCCATGCCGACGAGGAATGAAGATTCAACCTAGTAGGACCACGGGTAAACGCTTCAAATAAAACAATAGTTACTTAAGTTTAATCTCAATTAAAGTTTATTTACAAAACAGATATGAAAATCATTAAGTAAATAACAAATAAAATAATTAAGTATATACAGTAGAATAACTTAAGTATTATGGTCTTTCAATCATATTATATTTTGAAATGCGGCACCATAGTTAATTAATACAAAATAATACAATAAAAAAAAAGATTCCGACGAATTGAGAACCTCCTCCTTTTTTTGAAGTCGGTTAAAAATAGCGACTCTTCCGAACAAATAAATGTTGCGGTGTTTCGATTTTTAATACGAATTCCATATTACAGCAAAATATACATATAATAAAGAGTATTTATACAGCAAATAAATACATATATACCATATTTCTCACATCAATAACACAATAACTATGTTAATACGGATGCGCCCAGACTATTAAATAACAAAATGTTACATACTTAACCATATTTTTCATAGTAGTGTGGACGTTTTATGCAACAACAGTTCTATAACATGTTGCATAAAGAGATCATAAATACATTAAAATAACTAATAAACAGCCATTTACATATTTTTTTTTCAAAATTATTTTACATCACCGCGTTACCAGAAACGCTCAGCCAGTTATTGTCTAACGCTCAAGGCACACTTGCAGAGTGGAAACGTAATGGTCTTTTAGAGCTCGGCCGAAAATCTGCTTTATTTACTTTAGCATCCGGTTGGAATAAAATTTAATGAAAAAAAAAAGTGTGTGTGTGTGTGCAATTCACACACGGCAGAAGTGAAACTTTAGAAAAGTAGCCAACGAGAGAATAAAATAAATAAAAATTGTATTCTATTCATTCTCTCGTAGGCTAAGTGTACGGGCACGAAACTAGCGGTAGCGGGGCGACGGCGGTAGCGGGGCGATGCGATTAGTCGGCGAGCTGGCGACGAATTTCGGGAACAATTTGAAAGAGGTCTGGTAATATTATATAATATAACCGACAAAAACGTCTGGGATTTATTTTTTCGAATTCTATAAGTATAAAATTTAAAGATAAAAAAATCAAGTTGCCAAAAAAGTGTATTTTTCCGATTTTTTTTTTTTGCAAATGTTATATTATGCTGCGCAGTAGCAAAATAACCGCAAACGCTCCACCAGACTGGCAGAACTGGATTCGCCAATGAACGAAATTATAATTTCCACAATTTCAGCTTGCGTAAAGGACCTTCCCGAAATTCGCCCTCGGCGAAAAAGCTCTCGGATTCCATCGCCCCGCTGTCGCCGTTGCTAGTTTCGTGTCTGACGCCTAAGTCCTATTATGAAATGTTCGTATCTTCTTAGTGTAGCTTTTTCGTTTCATCGAATTTTTAAATCCCAACGATTCTATAGAAGTTTCACTTCAAAAAAAAACGATGAGGATACTGTGACATCAGTGTTTTGTTTTCATTCAATTAAATTTAAACATTATAAATAAAGTTGAGTTTCAGTTAATGTGCCATGAACGTTAGATAAACCTTTCTAATGAGACAATCTACATATATTCTATAGAGTATACTATGATTTACCTAAGGTTTAGGTACTATCATACCCAGATGCTATAAGAATAACAGCAGGGGGTCTACTCTCTTTCTCTAAAACGAAACTTCGCAAACAAACGAACGAAATTTCGTTAACTCCTCTCCTACATAATATTGGGGCTGATTCTGTAGTGCACAATCTCTAAACTAAAATTAGAGCATTACAAATATTGCTAACCCTTTCATAATACTCCCTACGGAAAGGGACGGAACTAGATTTAAAGCTGCCATTTTAGTTTAGTTTAGAGATTGTGTTATACAGAATCAGCCCCATTATCTCTATGCTCCTCTCTATTTCGTTTTCGTACACGCAGACGAAGTACGGATCCATAGAAAATTTTCGTGACCGATTGGATTGAACGATTTGTTGTGGGTCTAAAAACTGACTAATTACGTTTGTTTGCGAAGTTTCGTTTGAGAGAAAGAGAGTATGAAAACAGATAAACCTATTTTTATTATCCTAATAGCATCTGGTTAAAACGAGATGGACTTAACTATATGAGTGAAATAAAATCTCTTTTTAACTGTGTCTTAACTATGCATAGCATACGAAATGAGTACGATCTATAGATCTCACACTTAAATAACATTGACTATTATAAGTAACATTTTCTTACAAATTATTGTTATAATGATGTTGAATGTTAAAGTATAGGAGTATAAAATACGAGAGATTTAACAAAATCGGTCCTTCAATAATCTCAAAAGTGCATTTTATAAAAGTTCTAGTATTAAAAATCTATATAGTATATCGGTATATAATATGTACAAGAACATTGTGCGTTTTGAACTACCAATTATAAATATATTAATAAGTAATAGGCGACGGGAAATCTTGTAATAACCTAAGGGGTTTCGCCCACGTCAGACTTTTTGTAGGTCCGATATCGGGCCGACTTAGTGATCTACTCAATACACGTCCGTCACTTTGTCGGTGGCTATTTTCTGCTGGGATGCACAGACTTTGTTTATGACCAACTTTTTGTAGAACGTGGACATTTCAATATTGCAACTCTCTCTCTTATCAACCCATTGCCAGCTCACTACAGCAGAGCACGCGTCTCGGAATGGGAAGGGTTTGGCCACACACCTTCGAGAACATGAAAAACTCTCGAGCGTGCAGGTTTTCTCACGATATTTTCCTTCATCGTTTGAAGAAAGTGATATTGAATTTCTTAAGACGCACATAACTTCTAAAAGTTAGAGATGCGTGCCCGGGGACCGAACCCGCGACCCCGTACCGACCCCGGAGGTCGGGTGTCCTCCGGGGACACCGACCTCGTTGTCCGCTTCATCTATATTGAAATCAGTAAGTTTCATTTTTTGCCGACAAAAAAATCGGTCACTGATTGTCTGACGTGGGCGTACACCCTAAGTGGACCTAAGTGGACTTTGCATCTTTACTTACGGCCGAAATCCGTCTGTCTGTCTGGCTTTCACGGCCAATCGGTTCAACCGATTTCGATGAAATTTGGTATAGGTATAGTTTCTATCACGGAGAAGGACATAGGCTACTTTTATCCCAGAAAATTAAAGAGTCCCCGCGGGAATCAAAAACTCTAATCATCTAGTTAATGAATAAGTACTTAATAAATCTATCGTATCCGTCGTTATTTGGCAACTTTGTCATATTTTGTCAATTACGAATTTCAAGATATCAGTATTCTAGTATGGACATAAATGCAACTAGTATTTCTATCGTAATACTAACATTATAGTATTTACAAAACTATGATATCATATTTTCACATTCTATTAAATAACATTAATTCACAAAGTAAGGGTGAAGCTGACGTTTAAACTGCTCATATTATGTGTAATGAAAACGTAGTATTTTTTTTTTAAAAAACCATAATGATTTATTTTAAAGTTGGGTTACTTTCTCCCGAAGCTGTAAGGATAGGCTGGGTCCCCTTAATTGAATCATACAATTACATTGCAAATTCGATTGATCGTAATCGAGCGTTCGATCACATTGGCGTCAAAGTAAATTGGACCCAAAACTCTTGATTTAAAGTCACAAATTCAGTACAACATATTTTAATTTCGAAACCTTTCCGTTTGGAGCGCTGGCTGTGAATGCATACACGAAATTGAGCTCTAAAACAATCAACATAAGGTTAATTTCGCTTTGACGCTAATGTGATAGGCAGCTCTATTATGATAAATCGAATTTGCAATGTAAAAAATTAGACTAAGCGTACAGTAACCCTGTAGAAATCTCCGGTACACGCTTCCGTATTATGGGATAACATCGCACGTTATATCTGCCCAAGCCTTCAATCGTTGAGATAACGTCGCGCGTTATATCTGTCCAAGCCTTTAATCTTTGGGATAACGACGCACGTTATATTTGTCCAAGCCTTTAAATCTTTGGGATAACGACGCACGTTTTATCATTCCAAGCCTTTATATTTGGGATAACGTCGCACGTTTTATCATTCCAAGCCTTTATATTTGGGATAACGTCGCACGTTGTATCTGTCCAAACCTTTATTCTTTGGGGATAACGTCGCGCGTTGTATCTGTCCAAACCTTTAATCTTTGGGGATAACGACGCGCGTTGTATCTGTCCAAGCCTTTAATCTTTGGGGATAACGTCGCGCGTTCTATCTGTCCAAGCCTTTCATCTTTGGGATAACGCCGCACGTTATGTCTGTCCAAGCCTTTAATCTTTCAGTGGGAGTATTCAGTTGCGCTTTACCGTCTGGTTGATGAATACGGATCGTATCTCCATGGGGCACAGAGTGACCAATGCCTCAGGTATGGGGTTGCCGACGGTGACGAAGGTCAGTGAACTCTCGAACACGCCATCTGGTGGCACGTTCACGAGATCTGTCAGATAAACCTGTAAAATAAAATAAAATAAACCTGTAAAATAAAAATAAATCTGAGGTATTTTAAGGTTTAAACTATCGTGAGTGATATTCATTATAACTATAATATATAATACCCGGATAAACTCACGTGTTCTGTCGGAAAAATGCCCAACTAGTTTCGACCCCGTTCGGGGCCCTTATTTATAAACCTGTTCGCGCGACGCGGTCGCTGCTCGACTCATGAATAAGGGCCCCGAACGGGTTCGAAACTAGTCGGGCATTTTTCCGACAGAACACGTGAGATTATCCGGGTATTATATTATATATAAATCTGAGGTATTTTCCACTAATTCTGTTGAACGCAATCTCTGAACTAAATTAAGTTGACAGGCTTTTATCTATTGATTTCGCGTCGCGGGCATCATCTAGTAGAGGCATTAAAGCACTGCTTACCCAAACGGAAATGCGCATTTGTCATCAAAACAGCTAGTAAATAGATATTCTGACCAACTAATGCCTACCCCAGCTTCAAACCCTGTGCACACCACTTTAAGTAAATGGTAAACATAGCTGCCTCGTTGGTCTAATGGTTAGCATATTCGACTGCGGCGACGGGGTCCCGGGTTCTAGTCCCGGGTCGGGCATTATTAAGCGTTTGGGTTTTCTGACTAGAAATTCTCAGTACTAGCCCGGAGTTAGGAAGTTGGAGGTGTTTCACCCCCGTGCCTCGGAGAGCACGTTAAGCCGTCGGTCCCGGTTATTATCACTAACATGATAATAGTCGTTAAAGCCCGCCAACCCGCATTGGAGCAGCGTGGTGGATCTAAGCTCTAATAGGGATGATGCCTGTGTCAAAAATAAATTATTTCTTTCTGATTTTATTAAATAGAGGTCTTTCAAAATACCTAAAATTGACATCCTTGGTTAGTTTTAATTATTATTTTAAACTATAGATTAAAGAAAAAAAGTGCGTTGAAACTTGATCACGTCACATCTGTAACTTTCATACAACTTCCATACTAGAAGCGCGTTTTTAAGTTTGATAAAGAGTTGCTGATTTGACTGAGTTGTCATCATCCCTATTCCGTCTCTCCTATGAGAGTGGAGGCCTGTGCCCAGCAGTGGGACGTCAATGGGCTGTAATGGTGGAGCATGGCTATCTGGTTTACCTGTCCATCTCCTGTGGGATACGCGTACGCGACGGCCCGGTCCCCGTAACAAGAGTCAAGGTGAACTCGCTGCAGGGTCATACCCATACCGGACACCGTCGAACCGTCTTTGTTCTGGAAAGGAGAATGTTTTATTGGAGCTTAGAACCGATTGGCAAAAATTGGTTTTGTTTAGAGGATCACCTCTAGGTGGGAGGAGTTGTAATACACCTTTCTATTTTTTATTTAATAAAAACACACTTATATAAGTTGTAGGTACACTAATGCAATATTTACTAAAACGACCTATATATAGTATGCCAGTACCCCTATCAAATGAACACAGAAATACTCAGTCATTAATTTACTTAATAGAAAAAACAACATCCGCATAAATAACTTTTAGTACTTAACAAATTATACAGTTCGTAATAATAAAAAAAAAAAACTACCAGATGCAAATTAAACAATGTTACATATTATGTACCTATGTTTAAATAAAGATCTATGAATTGACATTTATCGATTTTCTTTCTAAACAGAAAATGCCTTAGCAATAATTATATTACGCGATTAAAATGTAGCCAATACGATATTTAAAATGGAATAATGATCGCGGATGGATGAGTACGCGTGCTGCAAACAATTCTCTTACCATATCAGTCATAATACTCTCTTTCTCTCTTACCTTAGCAGTTATATGTGAATGGTAAGACGCCAGAATAACGTCAGCAGCGCTGTATAATGATCGCGAGTACGCAGGTCGCGGAAAGCTCTCATTGGCCGTGTAGTGCATAGTTATTATTGGCTACAAATAACAGATACTCTGTCTTTCTCTTACCATAGCAGTTATAATACTCTCTCTCTCTCTTACCTTAGCAGTTATATGTGAATGGTAAGACGCCAGAATAACGTCAGCAGCGCTGTATAATGATCGCGAGTACGCAGGTCGCGGAAAGCTCTCATTGGCCGTGTAGTGCATAGTTATTATTGGCTACAAATAACAGATACTCTGTCTTTCTCTTACCATAGCAGTTATAATACTCTCTCTCTCTCTTACCTTAGCAGTTATATGTGAATGGTAAGACGCCAGAGCAACGTCAGCAGCGCTGTATAATGATCGCGAGTACGCAGGTCGCGGAAAGCTCTCATTGGCCGTGTAGTGCATAGTTATTATTGGCTACAAATAACAGATACTCTGTCTTTCTCTTACCATAGCAGTTATAATACTCTCTCTCTCTCTTACCTTAGCAGTTATATGTGAATGGTAAGACGCCAGAATAACGTCAGCAGCGCTGTATAATGATCGCGAGTACGCAGGTCGCGGAAAGCTCTCATTGGCCGTGTAGTGCATAGTTATTATTGGCTACAAATAACAGATACTCTGTCTTTTTCTTACCATAGCAGTTATAATACTCTCTCTCTCTCTTACCTTAGCAGTTATATGTGAATGGTAAGACGCCAGAACAACGTCAGCAGCGCTGTATAATGATCGCGAGTACGCAGGTCGCGGAAAGCTCTCATTGGCCGTGTAGTGCATAGTTATTATTGGCTACAAATAACAGATACTCTGTCTTTCTCTTACCATAGCAGTTATAATACTCTCTCTCTCTCTTACCTTAGCAGTTATATGTGAATGGTAAGACGCCAGAACAACGTCAGCAGCGCTGTATAATGATCGCGAGTACGCAGGTCGCGGAAAGCTCTCATTGGCCGTGTAGTGCATAGTTATTATTGGCTACAAATAACAGATACTCTGTCTTTCTCTTACCATAGCAGTTATAATACTCTCTCTCTCTCTTACCTTAGCAGTTATATGTGAATGGTAAGACGCCAGAACAACGTCAGCAGCGCTGTATAATGATCGCGAGTACGCAGGTCGCGGAAAGCTCTCATTGGCCGTGTAGTGCATAGTTATTATTGGCTACAAATAACAGATACTCTGTCTTTCTCTTACCATAGCAGTTATAATACTCTCTCTCTCTCTTACCTTAGCAGTTATATGTGAATGGTAAGACGCCAGAACAACGTCAGCAGTGCTGAATAATGATTGCGAGTACGCAGGTCGCGGTAAGTTCTCGTTGGCCGTGTAGTGCATCGTTATTATTGGCTGCAAACAACTGATACTCTGTCTTTTTCTTACCATAGCAGTCATAATACTCTCTCTCTCTCTTACCTTAGCAGTTATATTTGAATGGTAAGTCGCCAGAACAACGTTAGCAGCGCTGAATAATGATCGCGAGTACACAGGTCGCGGTAAGTTCTCGTTGGCCGTGTAGTGCATCGTTATTATTGGCTGCAAACAACTGATACTCTGTCTTTCTCTTACCATAGCAGTCATAATACTCTCTCTCTCTCTTACCTTAGCAGTTATATGTGAATGGTAAGACGCCAGAACAACGTTAGCAGCGCTGTATATTGATCGCGAGTACGCAGGTCGCGGAAAGCTCTCATTGGCCGTCTAGTGCATCGTTATTATTGGCTACAAATAACAGATACTCTGTCTTTCTCTTACCATAGCAGTTATAATGCTCTCTCTCTCTCTTACCTTAGCAGTTATATGTGAATGGTAAGACGCCAGAACAACGTCAGCAGCGCTGTATAGTGATCGCGAGTACGCAGGTCGCGGTAATTTCTCGTTGGCCGTCTAGTGCATCGTTATTATTGGCTACAAACAACTGATACTCTGTCTTTCTCTTACCATAGCAGTTATAATGCTCTCTCTCTCTCTTACCTTAGCAGTTATATGTGAATGGTAAGACGCCAGAACAACGTCAGCAGCGCTGTATAGTGATCGCGAGTACGCAGGTCGCGGTAAGTTCTCGTTGGCCGTCTAGTGCATCGTTATTATTGGCTACAAACAACTGATACTCTGTCTTTCTCTTACCATAGCAGTTATAATGCTCTCTCTCTCTCTTACCTTAGCAGTTATATGTGAATGGTAAGACGCCAGAACAACGTCAGCAGCGCTGTATAGTGATCGCGAGTACGCAGGTCGCGGTAAGTTCTCGTTGGCCGTGTAGTGCATCGTTATGAGAGGCTGCAATAGCAGTTGTTGTGAAACGTGTGCCCCTAATGTCAGGTGGCCGCTTGCTTGTTCCGGAGATTTTGGCTGAAACAATAAAGAATATATACAATTCTTAAAAACATTGGGCACCCTCCCACCTGACCTCGCTTATCACGCCTCGCTTATTATACTGTGAATAAGATAACACTAGTGGTTCGCCCCGAACTGAGACCTCGCGGTATCCAGAAGATAGTTTTAACTATCTTTACGTTCATAGACATCAGTACTATTAGTAGACTATTTTTGTATACCACGTAAGATGGTGCTAACGTCTATTATTTGTAAGCACAAACGAATAAACTTTTACAGAGCGCCATCTATTGACATCATTGTGAAGTTCTGTAAAAAATACTGAAGCTCATTAAAAATTAAATAATTTCGTTTCTTTATAATATTTATCTAATTTTAGTACATATTTGTTGTTCAAGTACAGGATATAATTCAAATAATTGATCAAGTTTCAGGCTCAGCCTTTCAGAAAATTGAGAGTTCTGAGGTCAACTTTGGACGTTAGAAAATCTCCACTTTGAAAGCCCCCCAAAAAGTTATAAATTCTCTCCATGACCATGACTACAGCTCCTAGGCTAGAGGCTACAAAAACTGCGAAATAATAAATCACTTTTACATCTCTCATATTCGGTAAGTAGGTCCAATTATTACCCCCAAATGGAGCTTGTAGGTGACCAATTAGCGCTCTAGGGTAATAATGTAGCTAGAAAAGCCCTAGGCCGGTAAGTAATTAAAAAAAAATATGATGGTTAGATGTACGCGAACTTTTTGAAAGAGTGATAAGTTTTTTTTTTTAATTACTTACCGCCCTTGGGCTTTTCTAGCTACATTATTACCCTAGAGCTCTAATTGGTCACCTACAAGCTCCATTTGGGGGTAATAAGGACCTACTTTACCTCACAATCGAGATGTAAAGCAGAGTAGTTAGCTCGGGTGTAAGCATCAATTGCACCCTCGAACTATAGGCGCCCTCCCTGCGCTCGTGCGCCTAAATATCTCGGGCTGCAATTGATGCCTTACAGCACTTGGCCACTAATCTACTATGTTTTATTTGTAAAAAGCTAAAACATAACCCCGCTCTGTATCGGCATACTTACCGCACAAGGGTTGTTGGCTTGTTCCACGATCAGTTTGAAGGTGTGTCGAGTTCGCACGTTGTCGAGTACGCCCTGACTCAAGCCTCGATTGTCGTCGCGACTTAGCCGACGATCTTGCATCACCTGCGTGAGAAATCAAAATTATTAAATAAATAATCTATATACTTTTATACTATATAATATTATAAATGCGAAAGTTTGGATAGATGGATGGATGTATGGATGGATGGATGGATGGATGTTTATTACTCAATCACGCCGGAGCAACTGAACGGATCTGCATGAAATTTGGCACACAGATAGATTATAGTCTGGAATAACACATAGGCTACTTTTTATCCCGGAAAATTAAAGAGTTCCCGCGGGAACCGAAAAACCTCAATCCACGCGGACGAAGTCGCGGGCATCAGCTAGTATAATATTATAAATGCGAAAGTTTGGATAGATGGATGGATGGATGGATGTTTGTTACTCAATCACGCCGGATATCTGCATGAAAGGCACAGAGATAGATTATAGTTTGGAATAACACATAGGCTACTTTTTATCCCGGAAAATTAAAGAGTTCCCGCGGGAAACGAAAAACCTCAATTCACGCGGACGAAATAGCGGGCATCAGCTAGTAAATAAATAAATAATAAATGCATAAATATTAATTTATTCTAGAGAATACAGGTGATATAAAGTTAACATAATTACAGTTTGAAAGCTTTATACATTCTACTATAATGGTGTATGAATATTTTGCCTTTAGTATTCAAAGTAGTTTAAGTACGTAAAATAAGAATAAATCGTCAAAATTACATTATTTATTTTTTATTTATTTTTATTTTTTTATTTTAAGGACATCCAACAGGTTACAATACATTAACAATAAAAATAAAGTAGAAAACAGAGTTATATGCTAGATTGTAAACCCACTTAGAGGCTGCCACAGCTTGCAATATAATGTTAAGTTACACTAATAGACCGGAGAAAATCGAAATCAAAGAAGAAAGGAAAAAATAATAATAATTAACGAACACAAAACCAAAAATTAACTGTGTTGACTGTTGAGATCCAGCAAGCTGAGGCAAACAGCAAGACTGGATCTAGTGCGTTTACAAGATAAGCGACTTGACGATAAAAGACATACACACAAAAAAAATAAAAAATCTATGTTACACCCTAAGTAATCAAACAAATTCATTACTATATCGAGATTTGAAATGATCCAGCAACTTCTTACGAAACTTAGGAAAGCTATCACTAACGATATCAATGTCAGCAACCTTACTTATGCTATTGTAAGAAGTCAACATCCTATTTATGGGGGCAGAGTTCCCCAAATTAGTTTTAGAAAAACCAGATTTGAAAGGTAAGTAGTTTCTGACTCGACTGTACGGCCTGGGTATCCTAACCGAAATTTTAGATAATAGATTTGACGCGTCAAGGGCCTCGTTAAGTAATTTATAAAGTAAACCTAAATCTAGAAGCTTTCTACGATCTGCCAGAGTCAAAAGATTGTAATGTTGCAGTCTGGAATAATAGCTGAAGTTTTTATTACTTGACTTATCGCCGAAACAAACATAATGCAAGAAGCGCTTTTGTATTCGTTCTATCCTCATCGAGTGTACATTATAGTAAGGATTCCAGGCAACTGATCCGTATTCAAGTATACTCCTCGTCAGCGCATTAAACAGCAGGATTTTAGTATTCGAGTCACGAAAGTTTTTACAGCTACGTTTAATAAACCCAGTAATCTTAGAAGCTTTTTTACATATGTTATCTATGTGTGTAATAAAACTTAATTTATAATCGATATAGATTCCTAGGTCCCTGATACAATTTAAATTCTTAACAATATTACCATTTATTTTATACGAGAATTGAATCGGATGAACTTTTCTATGAAACGAGATAAAATAACATTTTGAATGATTCAGTACCATTTTGTTACCTGCGCTCCACTGAGTTAGACGGTTCAGATCTTCCTGTAATAAAATAGCATCGTTGACAGAATTGATAGCTTTAAATGCCTTCAGATCGTCTGCGTACAGTAGAACTTCCGAGTAGATAAAACAGCTCACGACATCATTAATAAATATATTAAAAAGTACTGGACCAAGTATAGATCCTTGAGGAACTCCAGCAGGGCTAGCATGGGCCGGAGATACAATTTTTATCCCCCGATTTTATCCACTTCACAAGAGATACAATTAACTTATCCACTTCTCAGAGCACGGCAACAGAGGAGAGGAGAAGTTTATCCCCGTTTGACATTTCACGGGGACTCGGGGGACTATTTATCCACCGTTATTTAGCGATTTTATTTATTTATTTAGGAATAAAAATTTTATCCTTTCCTCGGGGAGAAAATTGTCTCGGCCCATGCTAGGGGGGCAGAGTGAGCAATATAAGTAATAGACGACTCAAATCCACCCATGACCACTGTCATTTGTCTGCCAACAAGGTACGAAGCAAGCCAGTGCAGAATATTTCCAACAAAACCATAATATTTTAACTTGCAAATTAGTAGGTTATGATCGACTAAGTCTAAAAGCTTTCGAGAAATCTGTATAAAGCCCATCTACCTGCGTATTTCTGTCAACATGTGATGATAAGTAGTCTACATAAGTAACCAAATTTGACAGAGTTGACCTAAGTTTGAAGAAACCGTGCTGTTTAGTTGATAAAATAGATTTCATATGCCAATTTATGTGAGGGCAAACCAGTGACTCAAAAATTTTGGACAGTATAGGCAGCTTTGAAATTGGTCGGTACTTAGTGACATCCCTTCTATCCCCGTCCTTGAAGACAGGAACTATAAGTCCAAATTTCCAAGTTTTAGGGAATACCCCCTCAGAGAGCGACCTATTAAATATGGTAGTGAGGCATTAATTCGCCACTTGTCCTTCAAATCGAATTTTCAATTTGACTTTGCTTGTAGAGGTATTCTTTCGACATTGGCGTCCCGTGAATCGCCATTAAACCACCGAATTCTGCCCAAATTAACCCTGAGCTACACCCAGATTTGGTTTTTGACTGCTAGTCAAATAAATTCTTTTTTATTGATTATTAAATAGAGGATTTCCCAAATCCTAATTGACTTAAGTTCAACGTCCCCTGTTAGTTTTATGTTCCAAAATCATTTTTTTTTTATCCACTACAAGTTAGCCCTTGACTGCGATCTCACCTGATGGTAAGTGATGATGCACTTACCATCAGGTATTGCTGAATTGCATTTTAAGCAAAGTAAAAATTTGAACGAAAAAAAACGATTGAAATTTGATGACGTCACAACTATGTATTTTGTACTAACTTCCATACTAGAAGCGCGTTTTTAAGTTTGATAAAGAGTAGCTGATTTGATTGAGTTGTCATCATTCCTATTGCCGTCAATATTATCTTCGAAGGCGGGACCTTCAGCTTATTATTCGAACATACCTCAATTTGCCCCGACTGCAAGGCCGCCATTCCAAGCGGCGTGGAGGTGAGTAGAGTGAGTCGTGAAGTCTCGTCCTCTATATAAGCGGCTGCGGGGAGCGGGTAGAAGTTCGCTTGTAAAGGAATCTTTTCGAAGTGGCGGCGCTTTATCATCTGTTGAATTAAAAAGTATTTTTAAACATCCGTTAAAAAGGAGGTTTTTTTTAAATATATAGGCTAGCGCTTGGCTGCAATCAGACCTGCTTGCAAGTGGTGATGCAGCCTAAGGTGGAGCGCGCTTGCCTAGAAGATTGCCTAGGAGGCTCTCAATTCGGTGCGTTTTTTTTAGTTTTTACAACCACCCTGGTGGTGAAAGCTGTGGGTGGTCGTGGACTTATATATCTCTATCACCCCATTTTAATTATGCTACCCGATTATATCTTAGAGGTACTCCTAGGCTAAGATCGAATTTTTAACACATAAAAAACATTTATCTAACAAGAAATAAATCTACAGAAACGGGAGAAATCAAAAGCTATACTATACTCGAATTTTTAATTGGACAACACGTTTTGACAATATCTAATGCAAAATTGTTAAATAATGATGCCATATTTAAGCTTATAGTGATGTGATGTGGTTCAGTTGATTCAGTCTTATATTATCAATCTTTTTTGTCGCAACACAATTTTATTTCTTAAAAATCTTGTAGCACTGGACACGTCAAAAAATGTATGTAATTAAAAATTCTACTATAGTATTAACATGTTTTTCAAGTAGTGAACGTTACTTACCTGCATGCCGTTGATATCAGTGTAGAAGACATCCCCATTCTTGATGGCGGTAGAGAATCTCATGGCGAGCTCGAGGTCGTCCACCGCTGGGTCGATGAGGAAGGTGTTACTGATCTCTATCTCGCTGTGAGGCAACGACGGGTTATTGTATACTGAGATCTGGAATTAATAAAGGTTTTTAAACTAAGGATTTCTTTGTCATCGTCTCAACCGATAGACGTCCACTGTTGGACGAAGGATTCCTGCATGGAATATGGATCTACACAGAGCACGGTCTTGTGTTGTTTTCTTGCAGTGGCTTCCAGCTACACGCTTGACATCGTCAGTCCACTTAGGGGGTCATCCAACGCTGTGTTTTCCATGAGAGGCCGCGATTCAAGCACTTTTGGACCCCAACGCCTATCTGTTCTATGAACTGGCTCCCAGATACTCGCTTGACATCATCCGTCCACCGGGTGGGGGGTCATCCAACGCGGTGCTTTCCATGAGAGGCCGCAATTCAAGCACCTTGGGGCCCCAACGCCTATCTGTTCTACGAAATATATGCTCTTCCAGAAGGTTCTCTTTGTTTTAAGTGAAAATTGGTTTATGGTTTTGCCATGTTTTGCCTTACCCGCTTAACCAATTTGGAACAATTTATTATGAGCCCCAAGGGATATTTTTATTATTCGAATTAATGCAGGCGAAATCACAGGCAACATCTAGGTGGTTTGTCCGTTTATGCCACCTGGTAATAACATATAAATATACTGGGTAACATAAATCTGTAAATAGTTGTTAGTAGTTTCGATACTGTAATATATCGGATGTGATGATGACTACTGGATGGCATAAACAGTCGCGTTTTTAAGACTGGATTAAAAGATGCATATCTCAAGTTTCGGCACTGGCAGGTAAGTGAACCGTGGCCGAGTGGTCAAGGCGCTCAAGGCACGATTCCCAGAGAGACGCAGGTTAAACCTGCCGGTTCCGCAAATTTTTGATATGTATTTAAGTAAGTTTAGAAACTTTCCTCGTGTGTGAAGCACTGTAATAATATTATAAAAATACGTTATCAGTGGGTTACCGTGAGCTGAACACTGAAAATAATGGTCAATAGTGAAAATGCAAAGAACATTTTAGGGTTAAGAAGAAGATTACCAAATAAGTACTTACAGACAGAACGATTTCTGCATTCTTAGGGCTCATAAGGCCAGAATACAGCGTAGCCTTGAAGGGCCCCTCTGTGATGACGATTTCAGGGAACGCGTCCGCCTTGAACGGAGTCGCCGGCCCGTTGGGCATGAACAGGTATGCACCGCTGTTGTTGTCTTGGCCTTTTTGCGTGTCATATCTAGGTAAGAAATTAAATTTTCGCTGTAAATCAGTCAGCGAAATTGTGATATAGTAATATGATGGTATGAAGATGAGGTGAAACTTTGTATCATTTTACCCCATTGTGGCTTATAAATTCATTATCTATGAGGTATTAAAAGAACATGACGAGGAGGATTTTTATATCATATGGAGGAAATATGACTAAATTATAATTAGGTAAAATGATAATGACCGATATATAATGAATAGGTACATAATAATGACGAATTAATATTAGGACGATTTTGTAATCAAGAACCCGACGACAACTTACTGCACAAAATATGGATTTTGTGCATATGGATGCACAGGCGTGGTCTTCCCGTTGGGCGATACGATGGCCTTCAGCAGACCGTGCTTAGTGGCGATATATGATGAATAGGTACATAATAATGACGAATAAATATTAGGACAATTTTGTAATGACGTAACCGACGACAACTTACTGCACAAAATCCATATGCACAGGCGTGGTCTTCCCGATGGGCGATACGATGGCCTTCAGCAGGCCGTGCTTAGTGGCGATATATGATGAATAGGTACATAATAATGACGAATAAATATTAGGACAATTTTGTAATGACGTAACCGACGACAACTTACTGCACAAAATCCATATGCACAGGCGTGGTCTTCCCGATGGGCGATACGATGGCCTTCAGCAGACCGTGCTTAGTGGCGATATATGATGAATAGGTACATAATAATGACGAATAAATATTAGGACAATTTTGTAATGACGTAACCGACGACAACTTACTGCACAAAATCCATATGCACAGGCGTGGTCTTCCCTATGGGCGATACGATGGCCTTCAGCAGGCCGTGCTTAGTGGCGATATATGATGAATAGGTACATAATAATGACGAATAAATATTAGGACAATTTTGTAATGACGTAACCGACGACAACTTACTGCACAAAATCCATATGCACAGGCGTGGTCTTCCCGATGGGCGATACGATGGCCTTCAGCAGGCCGTGCTTAGTGGCGATATATGATGAATAGGTACATAATAATGACGAATAAATATTAGGACAATTTTGTAATGACGTAACCGACGACAACTTACTGCACAAAATCCATATGCACAGGCGTGGTCTTCCCGATGGGCGATACGATGGCCTTCAGCAGGCCGTGCTTAGTGGCGATATATGATGAATAGGTACATAATAATGACGAATAAATATTAGGACAATTTTGTAATGACGTAACCGACGACAACTTACTGCACAAAATCCATATGCACAGGCGTGGTCTTCCCGATGGGCGATACGATGGCCTTCAGCAGGCCGTGCTTAGTGGCGATATATGATGAATAGGTACATAATAATGACGAATAAATATTAGGACAATTTTGTAATGACGTAACCGACGACAACTTACTGCACAAAATCCATATGCACAGGCGTGGTCTTCCCGATGGGCGATACGATGGCCTTCAGCAGGCCGTGCTTAGTGGCGATTACGCGGGCGCTGGTGTCAGCCTGCAGCGTGACGTCATCGGTGAGGCGCGCGCTCGGCTGATCCACCGCGAACATCTTTGGCAGATCCACGCTCCAATAGTCCGCGTTGTATACACGAACCCGTGAATATGACGTATACCTACCGGAAAACTGCTTTTTCAATACATGTTATCTTTATCATTGTTTTCGAAACGTGTATGAAGGTTAGGTCAATGTCACAACCACACATTTTCGTACCATTAGAAGTTCTTTGGTAATAGGGATGATGACAACTCAATCAAATCAGCAACTCTTTCTCAAACATAAAAACGCACTTCTAGTATGGAAGTTGTATGAAATTCGCAGTTGTGACGTCATCAAATTTCAACGCACTTTTTTTCTTTATTCTATATTTTAAAATAGTTATCAAACTTAAAACTAGCCGAGGTTGTGAATTTTAGGTCTTTTGGAAGACCCTCTATTTAATAATAAGTTAGAAATAATTTATTTTTGATATAGGCATCATCCCTATTTAGAATCTGTCCAACCATTTATTTTACTTTTGACATAAGCACGCCTATGAAGTTTCGTAATTATTGACAGACAACTATCGACAAAAAAGGCAATACTTCATAGACGCAGATATTTTTTTACAATAGTGAAGCGACGTTCGCTTTTATCCGATATTTCGTAACTCGCATACCCATCTAGTAATTACCAGTACGAATTTCCTTTTCAAAATAGTCACGAAGCTGCAACGCTTCTTGATTGTCATTGGACATCCAACCATCCATCGCTAAAGTGGTACACGGTGACAGCTAGTGCGTTGACAGTGGCAGAGAATGAATGCTGGAATTTGTTCGCCGCGAAGCCTAGCTCCTACTCCCCAGTAATGACACGGGATATTTGTGCCATTATTTAATTGCCTTCGGGGTCGAATACCTAGGTAAATATAGCGGCAGACTTACTTGTTAATACTCATGATGTCTCGCAGTGACACGGTGTACACGGTGACAGCTAGTGCGTTGACAGTGGCAGGGAATGACAGCTGGAATTTGTTCGCCGCGAAGCCTAGCCTCTTCTCCCCGGTGACGACAGGGGATATTTGTGCCATTATCGGGTTGCCTTCAGGGTTGAAAACCTGCGTAAAAATTATTACATAGATCAGTAATTTCGAATTGATTTCACCTTTTATCGAAATGGAAGAGATTTTAACTTTTCGAGAGCGACATCATTCTGTTAAAAAGTTATTAAAAAACTTACCTTAATTGTGTTTCAAAATCTTGGATGTGCAAAACAAATCCTTGATTCTAATTGAAATTATAGCCATACTTAATATTATAAATGCGAAAGTGTGTCTGTCTGTCTGCTACGCTTTCAAGGCTCATCATTTCAACAGATTTTGATGAAATTTGGTATCGGGATAGTTTGTATCCTGGGGAAGGACATAGGCATCATTTTATCCCGGAAAATTTAAAAGTTCTTGCGGTTCTGACGAAATCACGGGCATCATGTAGTTCTTTAATAATTACCGGAATTCATACAGAATTTTTCAAAATCAAAATCCATGAGTGCTAAGTTGTACTGCGAACTAGTTTTTATGCCTGTTTTCTGTTTTTATTTTATTTTTCATATATACTAGCGACGCTAAGGCCGGGTCAGTTCAGTTTATAAGACTATATATTTATCGACCTTAAAACTGTACCTCAACATGTGGGGAGGAGACGTATACAGTCAACACTTCGGTCCTCTTAAACGGCAAAGCGTTATATAACAGCATACGTCTAGAAGGCGACATCAAGTCCAGAGTTATGGTGATCCTCGAAGGAATCTCGTCGTGTCTCCGCCAGACATCGTCCACGTCGAAGTATACGTCGTCTTGCACTTGGTCTAATATGGGGGGCTGTTTGAGGAGGTGGTATGCGGCTTTCTGGATCGCTGATTGGCTGTTTTTGATGGCTTGGAGCATTCTGGAATAGTTGTATTTGAATAAATACTAGCTGGTATAAAGTATTGGAATTCCCGCCTCCGGAAAGTACTTACTATAATACTATAATACATAAGTACTTATCCATACTAATATTATAAATGCGAAAGTGTGTCTGTCTGTCTGTCTGTCTGTCTGTCTGCTACGCTTTCCCGGCCCATCTTTTCAACCGATTTTGCTGAAATTTGGTATAGAGGTAGGTTAGATCCCGGGGAAGGACATAGGCTACTTTTTATCCCAGAAAATTAAGGAGTTCCCGCGGGAATCAAAAACCTTAATCCACGCGGACGAAGTCGCGGGAATCATCTAGTAATATATAAGTACTTTAGTATAATATTATCATGTTGTCCTGCTCCTGATCGATTTTTACGAGGCTAAATGAACAGAATTTTAATAAATTCCAAGGAATATACTTCTTAGCATATGATATTCCCTGATCTCTGATCTGACTTGCTCTACGCAGTCCTGAAGTTGCAACGTTAGGCCGCAACTAGTACTCACATAAAAACTTATGCAAGTAGCGTTAGTAAGTAACTTACATAACTAACATTTGCATACGATACGCGACTTACAATTAAATAGGGATGATGGGCTCAATAAAATTAGCAACTCTTTATCAAATTTAAAACTAACAGATGTTAATTTTAGGTCTTTTGGAAGACCCTCTATTAAATAAATAGTAAGAAATAATTTATTTTTGACATAAGCATCATATCTATTCAGTTTACATTTCGTAAGTTACTCATGTAAGCGACTTACGTGAGTATAACTTACAAGAGTAATCGTGGCCTTACACTTACTTCTTAGCGTAATCCTCCCTGACCTCATCCCGCGAGGTGCCAGTAACGCCGTCGTGATGCTGGAACAGAGCCAAGGAGCGCCTGGCTTGCTCCACGCGGTCTCGCAGTTGCAAAGACGTTATGTAGCTCACGGAGTGCGATGAGCACGCTTGCGATGTTATTATTTCCGCAGCCCTGGCGAATAAAGGAAATCATCTGACGCAATTAACTTTAATGGACTTTACATATCACTTTCATAGGAGTAGAGGTGGTTAATATAGCGCCTAGTGCCATATTATAGCGAGCTATTTTTCCATAGCGCACAGCGCGTGCTAAGTGAGCAGCCGCTATGACGCTATGGCGCTATAAATATCGCAGGTGCAGGCAAGCTGTGCAACTAGCTCTAGCAGCGGCGCAGGCGGTAACGCCGGATAGTCTCGCGCACGCAAGTTTGATCTAGCAGCACGCTATTGATAGCACGCGTCCTAATTTAGTATTAGACATTAGTTAGTCAGTGTATACCTTCTGCATATAATTAATAATAGGTTACAAGACTGTTTGAAAACAAACTAAGTATCATGAATTCAGGATACACTGCCGGCCGCCCACACGCTTTCTTATAAATAGCGTATTTAAAGGCATACAAAAAATTTATAGTTTATAGTATGTAGCGTGCTATGGATTAAGGATTTATAGTGGTTTTGAACAACTCTGTATAGGAAACTGCATACATATTTTACATTAGAGTGACATAATTTTGTATAGAAAATTCTGCCAGTTTCCTCATGACAGATCATGTCCCTGTCACCCAGCAGCGTTGCTCTGTCGAGAGGCCTCCGTCGAACGCCTGTTAGGAAAGAACGTATCTCTTTAGGCTAGGCCTAACTTACCTGTTAACAATTATTCTTTCTGTACAAGTATTATATACAAGCTTCCTCACCTGACATATGCCAGCAACACTCTATCCATGTTCTTGTAGAAGGGCCTAGAAGTGTAGTAGCCGCTCCAGTAGTGCTGGTTGCGGTCCGCGTAAGTAAAGAAGTCGCCGCTCAGCACTGGGAAGTCCGATAGCTTAACTTCCTCGTGCACTGCCTTGAAGTAGTCTTGTAGTGTGCCGAATTGGACCTAATGCGATAACAGGGCTTTATTAAAATATTCTCTCAGTAAATAAACTTTTTATTTTTAAAGCAAATGGACGCAATAACGTTTTTAAGAACGACGATCTTGATTCTTGGAGGAGTATGAACTATGTTGCAGTGAACATCGCCCTGCATTGTACAAGGTTTATGAGTTACTAGCCGATACCCACGACTTCAACCGCGTGGATTGAGGTTTTTTGGTTCCCGCGGGAGCCTTAATTTTCCGGGATAAAAAGTAGCCTATGTGTTATTCCAGACTTTAATCTATCTCTGTGCCAAATTTCATCCGCATCCGTTCTTCTGTGATTGAGTAACAAACATCCATCCATTCATCCATCCATCCAAACTTTCGCATTTATAATATTAGTTTAGATGACTTTCAGCCGAATGTAGAAAAGTCTGTGGCTGCTTCAGAGTCTTTAGTATTATATGATTTGAGAAATTATTGTATTCATTTAAAACCAATGTCATAAATAGTTAAGTACCTATAGTTCGCGCGCGAGTTGAATGTCTGCATTCAACTACGGTATGTGTCACCTCAGGCCCCGACTGCATTCAATTCGCGCGTTGGCGCAGCTAGGGACGACCATTACCCCGAAGCGCCAACAGCTTTAAGAAGGTGGCGGCAAGTGTGAGGATGAGGAAGGCGAAAGACTGTGTGTAGTGGTGCGCTTTTGAGAAGGCTTTATGTCCAGCAGAAGGCTATGTCCAGCAGCTATTGTTCTCACCTCTGTATTCCAATCGTCCTTGTTGTTAATATAGTCTATGATCATCTCGTAGTTTTGATACTGGTTGTCCCATTCGTTGGCGCGGTCGTACCGGAAGTCGTCCCCCAGTGGGAACATCACTACGTTGCTGCGGTACAACTGAGCCTTTTTGCGCCACTGATCGAGTATCATGGAGGCGCTATAAAGTTTTAAAAATAAGTGAATAACATCACTAGGTTCTTACAGTAGCATAACTTGGATTTTTTACGCCACTGGGCTGGGATTACTTAGGATAGGGATGATATCAAGAATAATTAATATTAATTTCAAAGTGCATTTTTGCGCTACTGGTCTAACAAACTACGGAACCCTAAAAACGCGTGGATTTAGATTTAAAAAGTTTTGTATCTTCAACAATTTTTTTTAGTTCTAAATATTTATATAAATTATGTACCGTTCGTTGACATTTTTCACTATAATTTTTCTCGGCGGTAGACCCCATGGGCATGTTACCCCATTGCCTGGTAATCTTTTGAAGTCGAACTGGCAGCAGACCTGCAATTTTTTTTTCAATAAAGTCTCATGAAAGCAGAATATAACTTTAATACTACAATCTGTTTTCCGAACAGATGGTAGAGTCAAAACATGACGTAACATCAGGGACACCTGTATGTCCTGCATGTAAAAAATAAATTGAGTACATACATGATCCCTCGCTTAATAAATAGCCATGATAATAATTTTAGAATTGAACTGACGAAGGATAATCCATATCCATACTAATCAAATAAATATTATAAACTAGCTGATGCCCGCGACTTCGTCCGCGTGGATTGAGGTTTTTCGGTTCCCGCGGGAACTCTTTAATTTTCCGGGATAAAAAGTAGCCTATGTGCTATTCCAGACTATAATCTATCTCTGTGCCAAATTTCATCCAGATCCGTTCAGCCGTTGGAGCGTGATTGAGTTACAAACATCCATACATCCATCCAAACTTTCGCATTTATAATATTTATTTGATTATAGTCATTTATTTGATTATAGAGATTATAGTCTGGAATAGCACATACGCTACTTTTTATCCCGGAAAATTAAAGAGTTCCCGCGGGAACCGAAAAACCTCAATCCACGCGGACGAAGTCGCGGGCATCAGCTAGTATTATAAATGCGAAAGTGTGTCTGTCTGTCTGTCCGTCTGTCTGTCTGTCTGCTACGTTTTCACGGCTCCTCTGCTCAACCGATTTCGATGAAATTTGGTACAGTGGGTAGATTGTATCCCGGGAAGGACATAGGCTACTTATTTTATCCCCCAAAATTAGTTCGCGTGGGAATCAAAAAATCTTAATCCACGCGGAAGTCGCAGGAATCATCTAGTTTAGAATGTAAGTAAAAATCTTATTTCTTAAATTAGGTAGTTTAGTTTAGCTTTAGATTCTTCATATATTTACACTAATGTAGATAGTAATATTATATAGTTTCAAATATTGATACTTGATGGAAGAGCACGGATATTTAAACCGAAGTTGTTTTTCGCAGTGCTACACCAAAACTGTGCCAATTTTTTTATTTAATTTAATTTATTTATTTCACCCAACTTAATTCTATCCTTACAGGTCACCTTATGCGATAGAATAAGCCTTACATCATTTACAAATTTTATTTTGCTAATAAAAAGTCTCTACTCATGACTCGATATCTACTGGCAGACAAAAGCACAAAATGGCTCTGGCTACTTCATAAGGGAAACTAAAAACAAACTAAATGAACCCTGATTGTTTTCTGACAGAGAGAGAGAGACGGAGAGAACTCTAGTTCCCTGAAATAAAATACGTTAATGTAAACTGTAATGTTAATGTTGTTATTACTTTTATTATTTATTACAGTTATTTATTACAGGCATCGATTTACCAACTAAGGATACAACATTACCTACAAATTAATACTCAAAAAGCGTCCACAATCGCTTATACAAACACAGCTATAGATAATATAGACTGAGATACCAAACGGTTCACAAAAACCAACCATATACCTTTATATTTAGGGTTCAATTTTGTAATAACAATTCGACACATACGACATTTTGTCGCCTAGTGTACTCATGCGCGACTGAGGCGAAAATTGTTCACAATATCTATTTGTGCACAATTTGACCGTGCCGTTTTTTGCGTTTCGATGGTGCGTCTAAGGTATTGGTAAGTCAATGATTACAGGTATATAATTTTATTGTTTACTTATTTTTAAATACCTTCGGGTCTGGTCCACAGCTGTGCGGTACGTCGTATGAATAGAAAGGCATCATGTGTGTAAACATATCCGTTTTCCCAACACCATCTGAAAGAATTATTTAAAAAAGATAAACAAATTGTCGGTGTTTGACGACCTCCGTGGCGCAGTGTTGAGTACTGTTGTCTTAACGTGCGGAGGTCCCGGGTTCGATCCCCGGCAGGATTAATTTAGGTATTTATAATTTCTGAATATTACCTGGTCTGGCCTGGTGGGAGGCTTCGGCCGTGGCTAGTTACCATCCTACCGACAAAGTCGTGCCGCCAAGCGATTTAGCGTTCCGGTACGATGCCATGTAGAAACCAAATAGGGGTATGGGTTTAATATAACTGCCAAGCCCCTTACAGGTTAGCCCGCTACCATCTTAGACTGCATCGTCACTTACCATCAGGCGAGATCACTGTCAAGGGCTAACTTGTAGTGGATAAAAAAAAAGTTTGAAGATACAGGTAAAATAGAACTTACCCCATACTTGCCGCCACTTGAACTCCAACTGTCTATGCAAGGCAAGTTCCTTCTTCACCCTATAATGCACCCGCTGTATCACAGAATTTTCCAACCCAGTCAATTTGAGCAAGTAGGGCTGGCCACTTGAATGCCCAAATGGATCGATAGCCCAACCATTCTTGGGTATGTAACCAAGGTTCTCGACCAACCATTGGTGACCGGTTGTCAACTGTTGGGCGACTGACAACCAGTGGCTATTTGCCTCGTCGTTCATAACCCATCCGCCGGTTACGATTTCTATTTGTCCCGAGTTCAGTAAACTAAAACAAAGAAAGAAAAGAAAACATTTCTATTTAGTTTACAATCATGGTATATTTCAACTAACTAAACCTTAAATCATTAAAAAAACATTTTTAAAAACAAGCTTTTATCATCCACCATATTAAATTCGTCATTTTATTTTTCGTATATTTCTCAGCAAACCCTTTTAATTAATACCCATAATATGGGGATGCATAAAATATAACTTGCCCACCATATTGGATTTAGAATGACGTCACTTTGCTAACTTTGCATTGTCATCCAAACTAAACGTGAATGCAAAATTTCAGCTTAATCAGTTGGGGATAGTTGTTTTAAAATTCAGTTAAGTACAAGATTTGACCTTAACAATCACTTATACATAGCAAGTTAAATAAAAGTTTGTAATAAACCATATTTTTTTTTTGTAGAGTTATATTATTTAACAATAAGAAAAACCGGCCAAGTGCGAGTCGGACTCGCGCACCGAGGTTTCCGTACAAACCTGTAGTAAGTTTTACGATTTATGACGTATTAAAAACAAGACGAAATGAACCGCAAAACTAACTTTCTTTGTAGAGGTTTATTGTTAATATCAAAAAATTACGTTTGTTGTATGGGAGCCCCCCTTTAATATTTACTTTATTGATATTTAATTATTTATTTTGAAAGGTAATATACAAGTTAATATTCTGTGAAAATTTGAACCATCTACCTGTTACCGTTTTTAATATTGAGCAAAAAAATACGAAAAAAACACGTTTATTGTATGGGGACCCCCCTTAATATATATATTTTTTTAATTTTTAGTATTTGGTGTTATAGCGGCAACGGAAATACATCATTTGTGAAAATTTCAGCTTTCTAGCTATCACGGTTTATGAGATACAGCCTGGAGACAGACAGACAGACAGACAGACAGACAGACAGACAGACAGACAGACAGACAGACAGACAGACAGACAGACAGACAGACAGACAGACAGACAGCGGAGTCTTAGTAATAGGGTCCCGTTTTTACCCTTTGGGTACGGAACCCTAAAAAAGTTCATCCAGCTAGAAATAAAAAAGTGCTAGTTATTACTACTTATTTTTATTTAGGTTGGACAAGCCAGGTAAGCACTGCCTCTCTTCCTTGCTTGCATGGATAAAGTGTACTGATTTTGAAAAGGTGTATTGAATATATTGTGATACTTGACTTTACTTATATTGTGTGACTGTGATTATAGTGTGTGTATAAATAAATAAAATAATTAGCATTGGACATTTGATTTACATTAATTTGTAAATTTCTTTTAGAAGTTTTAAGGCTCTGACAAATAGATGGATAGACAGACATTATGCATGTCCAGCCAAGTATATTTGGACATCGGACTTTAGTAAGTTACCTTTTAAATGTTTCTTTTTCTTTAGCGGTAGCATCAGTAGTCCACCAGAGCGAGAGGTAGCTAGTTTCGGCCCAGATAAACTTCCTGCCTACACCCTCCTTCAGCTTTTCAACCATGTTTGTGAATATGACTCTGGTTTGCGATTTGTAATAGTTCTCAAATGTCTTGATCCATCCTGAAAGTTTGATTATTTAAGTAATAATTTCAAATAAAAACAATGAGTTTTTTTTTCAAATATTTAATATTGAAAAAACAATGTGTACGCATTATTTCTTTTGGATTTGAAAAAGTTAAGTCATATCTGCTTAAATTTTCAAAAGATATGGACTCATCCATGCCAGCCATCATGAAATTACAATATTTCATGATGTATAATACAAAGTCTGGCACATACCAGGGTCATTGTGAGAGTGTGGCACAATAAACACCCTGAGTTTGTTCTTGCTGCTCCACTGGTTGTCTTTGTACTCTATGTTCCATCCTTGCTTCCACACCCCACCATCTATGTCATCAAACATTATTCTGTCATACATTGAAATCATCTGTAAAATTAAAAAAATTATAATCCAATTTAAGCTAGGTAATAATATTTATATTTATTAAAATAGGTAATAATATTTTAGAATATTATATTACATAATATATAATAATATGTAGTACTCAACTGACTAATGTGTTATGGTTAGCATTAAACCCATGACAAGTGATATTCATTACTCATCATTGTAATAAAGTCATGATGAATGAAAAAGACTTGTTATTTTAAAATTTAATAGGTATTAGCCTGAGAAGTTTTAAACCAGTTTAGGATCTGTAATCATAGATAGGGTGGTGGGACAACTCATGACTAAGGGCCTAAACAAGCTGGGCACATAACTAAACAAAAATTGAATACTTTTAATTCAATCCAAATTAACACTAGCTCCATTATGAAACAGCTATGTTTACCAATCATAAAATAAAAAAAAACATATGACATCATATTACCTGCACATCAGTCTTTGATGTTTTCAATAAAGGACAGTAAGACATGTTAATCTTCTTATGCATTCTTGGTGGCTCATCTCCAACCACTTTGAAATCTCTGATCTTCTCTTTGAAGATCCTCTGAGGCCTGTGCCTCTTCAATGGAGGATGTACCTCCTGGGACTGTTCTACGATCTGATCCATAGACTTTTTGATTTCTTCCACCACAGAATGATGAAGGTTGAGTCCATTCTCTATGTTCTTTAATTTTGACTCAAATGATGACCATTTATTCTAGAATCATGTATTTACTAACTGTATATGTTTCTAAGTAGGTATCAAATATAATTAAGTAACTAAGAAAACTAAAGAAGGTTAAAAGCAAGAAAAATTACAAATCACAAATATCAATCAGTTCACTGCAAGATGCAATTGTACCACAAAACCCTTGCAACATTATCCCTCTGAATGATCTAACTAATAATATGCAGGCTGAAGAAACTACAGTTTATGTTTTAAAATAGATCATATCAGGTAATTAGCCTGAACAAATATTAAGATGTAAAGAAAGTAAGAAACTTAGTTTTATTGCTAACTGCTGAACAGATCTGGATGAAATTTGGCACAGAGATAAATTATAGTCTGGAACACATAATCTACTTTTTATCCTGGAAAATTAAAGGGTTCCCGCAGGAACCAAAACCTCAATCCACACAGATGTCGCTGCCATCAGTTAGTATTCTTATATAAACAAAGAAGTTTAACCGAGAAACCATCTCTAGGTATTGAAGGTTTATAGGAAAAGTGGTATACTTACATCATCAAGATCTACCATTGCTGGTTTAATGCTGGGTAGTTTGAAGCTGAGATCCGTTACCACATACAATATCAACAAAAACGCTATAATACACGTTGCCCAGAAGAAGGCCGTTAATCTTCTCGTCCTCATCTTGTTCTGTCACTTAACTTTTAAAAATTAAATATCTCTGTGCTACATACTATTGTGTAATTAACGCAGGACGTTGTTATTATGTATTTACTAAAGTACCTACTCGTAGTTTACAGGTGAACAGTAGTACATGATAGTATAATTTTATCAATATTATTTGTAGTTGATAAGACAGTATTGAACAAATAGATAAAAATAAAGATTTAATTGACACTGCCGATTAAGTTCTTGTCTTTTAGCTGAAATGCACATAAAAATACATAAACTGGTGTTATCGACGCAATAGCGATTTAAATTTATTTTATCGGCGTATTTTTTAATTTTTATCAATTTTTATTTACACTGGACGTTCTGCTTAAAAAATAGTCTAATGTCAAACGGCAAACCACCACTGTCAAACTTTACAGCAATGACGCTTTACAGTGAAGAATCCGTGTGCGTGGAACGAATCGTAATTAAATTATAATCTATAACAATTACAAAAAAGTAATTTCACGTAAATAACTTATATTTACTATTTTATTCCAAAGCTGCTTTCTAAAAAGATTTCCAGTTTATATTTTTAGAATTTCAGGAATTTACATAATTATTGCGAAAAATAATTTGGCGTGTATCCAAACTTGGACTTATCGATCTGAAAATATTTGATAGCAAACGTCAACAACAATTTTAAACGTCAAATTGTTTGTGTGCGACAATGGCGTCAAAGGAATCCCTTGATGTAAGTACGATTTTAATTGGATTTTACTTGATAATTTATCGCATAAGTGTTTTTATATGATACTTTTTTGTATGCAGGTTTCAATGTTTTTATCAAATTATAGATTCACCCGTAATAGATTGCGTAAACAACGCAAGACCACGCCCTAGCTAACACAAAACAAAAATTTCAATTTAGGCGGCTTTTCTCGTTATTTTGAATGAAAGTATCGTTGATACTGCTAACTTTAAATCAAGGCAATGTTCCTCCACAATTTAACTTGAATTTAGAGTTAACTACACGATACATGTTAAGCTATTTCGAATACCTACTGGCTACCTCTGTTCGGACTGGGTTATTGATTTCTGTGAATATACAAAAAATAAGGGAATGTTTTTTGAAAACCAATAGGTACTATCTGTATATATATAACCATCAGTATTGATTTTTGCTACGTACTCTACACATTTTCCCATACTTACTGTTACAAAATTACATTGGGACTTATTGGTTCATATATATTTTGTGATTGATTTAAGTACTTAACTAGTTATTCAATTTTTTGTATGAAATTATTGTAACAGATTGTTGCAGTCAGAAGATAAGCTAAATTAGCAATTATCTTACAATGTTTAGGAACAGAATGTACTCAGTAGGAATATTACTTAATATAATTTAAGTATATAGCCTGCTTATGTAAGTGTTCCACAATAACTTATATGTGATGCATTACATTTAATTCTTATAGGGTGTTGAGATCTAAAGAAATAGGCTTTAAATTACATCTTTCGAAATACATAAAATTAAAAATTAAATTAAAATACATAAAAAAATGAAATACAGACTGATTTATCAACACACAGCATAAACCACTTGACAGATCGGGCTAAAATTTGGCATACTGTTATCTATTAACACATAGACATCTGTTAAGAATGTAGTTTTGAAAATTAAACCCCTAAAGGGGGTCAAATAAGTTTGAAATTTGTAAGAATCTGCCACCATGTTTACGTGAATACATCAAGTACTAACAAATTCTCAAAAGCTAGAACCCGGAGCTGGTGAATTAAGAGTGATTGGTGGTATGATCATTGTTATAATAATATTATTTTTTTACATTAGAGATATTCGTGAATAAGTATGTCATTAAGCCAATATTTTAAATTTCATAATAAGGGTAGAATCATTTAAAATATGAGCGTAGATAAAAAAATATATATTACCAGGCTAGCTATTTAAAGTGGATAATGGAAACCACAACATTTCAAATTGATGGTGCTCATTCAAAACAATTTTCCGCCTCCTTTTTTGCAAGTCGGCTAAAACACATTGCTATAATAGAGCTGCATTTATATGGACAATCGAGCTGCTCAAAACTGATCATAGGTTATAGGAAAGTTATAAATATCTATCCAACATTGCTACTATGAAATAAAACATTACTGCTTGGCTCAACATAGAATAGATATTTCAAATCTTACCTGCACATTAGGTACATTGACATTAATCTCATAGTAAATTAAATATCTGATATCATGATATTAGTACAGTGTGATTCAATCTTTTAAAAAAAACACTTGTTCCAATAACATTTACACGGCTGGAGCCTGCTTTCAAAGCTCATTTCTCATTATTCCTTACTGTTCCGGCTTTGTGCAAAGATGTGTCCTATAATTCAGACTTTTGGCCTGACAGCATAGTTTACCATCATCGCTTCAGGGAAGCCAGATCCAAAATATATTTTCTAATCCAGAAATATAATTATATTTTCATACGTATTTTTTTATAATATTGAATCAAACAATACAAACACAGTATGGATATTTATTATATTTGGTCAGAGCCTTTTTTGTTAGCTTAACTGCTTGAAAATTCAATTAATATAAACTTGATAAAGAGCCTGATTGTTCTGCAAGTTGTTTTGTTCAACCCTTTTGTAGGGAACCTATTGAACATTAAGTTAACCCTCTTATTAAAGTTTGGTTTTACTTTGACTTGCTCTGCTCGAAATTCCCAAAAGAATTCTAGGCAGCTGTAGCTAATAAATTGACTTTACATAATATCTTTACTTTTACACCTTTTTACTTTAATTGCAAATTGTTGCAAATTATACCTTTATAATGTCCTTTATATACCTACCTATATTCAATATATATATATATATATACATAAAATTATATATAATTTAATAATCCTTCATCAATCGATTTTTTTATCACCAAACAATATTGTGTGACTAGTGGGCCCGGCAGACATTGTCCTGCCTTGAAGCTAGAACCCGATTGCAGCGCCCCCTATCGGGTCCAATTGTGAATATAAACCATCCACAAACACACTCAAAAAATTCCATCTAAATCGGTCAAGCCGTTTTCGAGTTTTAGCGAGACAAACGAACAGCAATTGATTTTTATATATAGAGACTAGCTGATGCCCGCGACTTCGTCCGCGTGGTTTAAGTTTTTTTTGATTCCCGCGGGAACTCCTTAACTTTCCGGGATAAAAAGTATCGTATGTCCGTCTCCTGGTTCTAAGCTACTTCCCCACAAATTTTCAACCAAATCGGTTCAGCTGTTCTTGAGTTATAAATAGTAATAGTAATAGTGTAACTAACACGACTTTCTTTTATATATATAATTACTAGCTGATGCCCGCGACTTCGTCCGCGTGGACTAAGTTTTTTCGATTCCCGCGGGAACTCATTAATTTTCCGGGATAAAAAGTAGCCTATGTGCTATTCCAGACTATAATCTATCTCTGTGCCAAATTTCATCCAGATCCGTTCATCCGTTGGAGCGTGATTGAGTAACAAACATACATCCATACATCCATCCATCCAAACTTTCGCATTTATAATATTTATTTGATAATAATTAAGTACCTAACTACCTACTGTTATTTTATTTAAATTTAAACATTAAACTAACACCTTCTCAGGTAACCTAAGATAATATTTAATTTTGTATTGTATTCCTAACGATTGAAGATCGTGACGAATTCCATTTATCACATAGTTAATGGGATTGTCATGGAGTTTTCTGTAACACAATTCACATAATGTCCATACATGAACATAATAAGGAATATCAATTAAATGTCTGGGGGCATACTACCATCGCATAATGCCATATTGTTTTAATATTGTTAACGTTCGTGTTTTAGATATTGTAATCCTTATTTTAGAGACGTCAAGGTGCGTGACATAAAACTGCCATTTTGAAATAATACTGCTTTAAGCGATGGCAGTAGCCTCCCAGGTTTGACCAAATCTCTGGTTCTTTTGTAACGAATATTTGACAGAGTTATTAACTATAGTTACATTGATATATTGCTTTGTCTAAATTAGCCAATGCATTCGAATATTGATTCAAATGTCCTAATGAATATTTGACCAAGTCTGCAAAACGCGTACCTATGCAGCCTTGCACGGTGTTTACCGCGGTTCGATACCGGCCACTACGCCAATTGAGCGCATCCGCATTTGTGTCAGAGGACACAAGCACGCTCCAAGACGCGCTCATCTTTGCCCAAGGTTACCTAGCCACATTGACATACTAAGTCCTAGATTCACCGTACTTAGCATGGGATCATCCAACTCGATGGAACCCAGTCACTAAGCCTGTTGTAAGCTGGCAAATCATTCAAATATCTCCGTTTAAATAAAGTCATGTTGTAAAATAAGTAAATGAGTAACACAGCTGCACCGAGCCGACGAGAGCGAGTGGTAGGATTCGGCGTTTCAGCTAGGTATCCACTAGGTTCACAAACAGCAAGCGCGACAAAAACTGCTATACGGGACGTTAGACTGTTTGTAGTTCATACAGGGAGTGTTAACGCCAACATTTGCTTAGGCGGCCAATTTGCTTACTTAAATCGCGACCAACTATGTTTTAATGCTAAACGACTAAGTATAAATAATGTAAATTAAGGACTATTGTCTATTATGTACCATCTATCTATGATGCTATGTACAAAAACCAAACTCAAAATTAAAACGTTACTGCGCTGCAAGATTCGGCTTTGATTTCACCTTCTCCACTTACCTGTTAGATTTGCTAATCGGTCCCTCAAGTGTTTGTTCAAATAACTGACAATATGCAGCTCGAGACGTCACCGGCGCGCTCCTCCAGGATATACTTTGCTGATCATCATGTTTTTTCTCATACTACATAGACTAGGACACGATGCTTTCGCACGTTCTGTTTGTTTCAACCTTATGAGCGCCCGCGCTACCAAACGGCTCTATTTGTTGGAAGATGCAACTGACACTTTTAGTATCCACTAAATCCTAACAAGCGTCCGGAGCGCGGAACACTTTGCGTTGCTAAAATACGCTACCGTGAAAACGTAACATTTATGGGACAATTACTCGAACAGCAAAAACTACGTAGGTGCAAAATAACATAAATATCAATAGGAATTTAAGGCAGATCCGGTTAAAATTTCAGGAAAACTGGGAAGAGAAAGATTTGTAGGAAACTCTGTATCTTTAGTACTCCAAATCATTGTTACACCGGCGCGGAGTGTAGGAAAAATACACGCGCGCGAGTAGGTTGTGTTTTATTGCGGACATCGATCATAATAATAATAATATATCCTCACCTCAGTGTTCTGTGTGTTTCCTGTCCATTCATATTATATCTACGAGTGCACTTGCTGTTCATATATTTTACTAGTTGATTTGCTCCGGCTTCGCTCGGGTGTAATTATTGAAAATCGCTGAGTAGGTGGTATTTTCAAAAATCATGTAATAGTTATTTGTGTTATATGGGGCCAAAGAAAATTTTTGTTCCCCGAGGGCGCTATTTTGAATTCTGAGCAAAGTGAAGGATTCTAAAGTAGAATCCTGAGTGTAGCGAGGAATTCAATATACGCCGCCCGAGAACAAAAAATTTGGCCCCGAGTGACACACACTATTTTTCATCATTACGTATGAGAAAAAGCTAGGAGTATCAACCTACTATGTACTACCTACTAAGTACATTACCTATACGTTTAAGCACCAATCAGAAGCACGAACGCGGACCAACCAGAAGATACTCCTATCAACCTTCTATGTATAGACATTATTTACGCAGTATTCTAAAGCACGAACGCGGACGAATCAGAACAGAGAAATGAAAAGTCCTATGGGCCTAAAAATTACATTTTGCTCCCGCTATCCTCTGAAGCCAATATTCGTTTTTCGAATAGGTATGATGAAAAACATATTTCTTTACTAGATGATGTCCGCGACTTGATTCTTGATTAAACTCCTTGATTTTCCGGGATAAAAAGTAGCCTATTTCCTTCCCCGGGATACAACCTATCCCTGTACCAAATTATATCTAAATACGGTTGAACGGTTGGGCCGTGAAAGCGTAGCAGACAGACAGTCACACTTTCGCATTTATAATATTAATCCTAGTATGGATTTTGAATCGAAAGCCAATTAAATACCAATTTTCAATGGATATCATTTAAAAAATTAGAACTTTCATAAAAACTTGGATCCCCAGTAATAAAGGAATCTTCTACAAAAACTTCAACTTTCTGACCCCAGCTGTGTTGATAGACTAGTGATTCCTGATCAGTCAATTAGTCAGCTACATAAGACAAGTCATTTAAATGTATAGATTTACTGCCCTATGTGTTCTATTGTTGGAACTCCCACTTATCCTGGTCTATTGGTATTTATATTATAGAGAAATCTTTCTAGATTTTTAGACTCAACCGTTTGTCTAAATTGTAAACTAAATTGACAGATCTAAATCCAGTTCTAGTGCTATACTTTTCTGTCTCTGTCTGTTTGTCTTTCTTCATCTCTTTTGGGGTTAATATTGACTCGAGCGTTGAGACTCCATTTTACCCTATCTAATGATATACTTGATAGCAACTATCGCAATTGTTATTGGCTGAATATAATAATATCTTGTTACAACTGTGCATTGCCAATGCAAAAGCGAAAAATACCAGTTATTGTATTGAATAAAATGGTGATATTAATCAGATTGCTCCATTACTATGTGCATAAATTATACTAATTCCAAACCCCATAAAGAATTACACACAGCATAGTTACGGCCAATGCCGACACGTGAATAGGCCGACCTTATAACCCATCCCATAATAATCATTGTGTGATTCACTTCACACATCGCAGGCTGAATGGGACCAGCTTGAATAACTTAGCTGGTCTCGTTTTCTGCCCACATTGGCGTTCGTTCTATTCAAAAAGATTCTCATTTAGTTATACTGCAGCCGTATAAAATGTACGAACGAAAGGCAAATTTTAATATGTTCAGAATGCAAATGCAGAGGGAAGTTTTAATATGTTGCAGGTTCCTCGTGTATGAGTCACTACTGACAAGCATTTTTTTTGTGGTAACCAGAAATACTTCACTTGCTCTGGCTTTAAAGGAATTAGCACTCAAATGCGCCGTTCAATGCACCTTCTTAAACTCCCTTTTCTTGGATAATAGATCAGGCAGTTCCGGAGAGTTGACAAGTCCTTTCTAAAAGACAATACTACAATGTTTGTCTACGCAATCATCAGGAATGCCTTTAGTCAAACCTTCGTGTTCTGATTTTAAGTCAGATTTTGACTAGGCAGATCTGAATCAAATGTGGAATTTTTTTATACGAGTACATCTGTTCGTTATGACACAAATGTCAGTGTCAGTGGCTCGCCTCGCTCGCCACCTAAGACTTCCTTCGGCGTTGAGCCTGTCTTACCAAAGGCTGTTCTACGTACTTATAACGTTATTTTTGGGCTAGTTTTGGTTGTTGTGACGGTTGTCTCGCACATTTTTCTTCCCAGTACGTGATCTTCATTCAAGTAACAAGCAGGCCGTATCACTGGATTTACAGGCATTCCCTGCCCATCTCCATTTTGACCTGGACATATAATGTCGGTTTAGCCGACTTCGAGCCATTACCGAGCATGAGTCTACTTTTAGGGTTTACGCCATAACCTACCACGCTGGCCACATGTGGATCGGCAGTTTCACACGCCTTTCAAAATGTTATAAAGAACTCTGAGCCGTGCTAGTTTCTCCTCACGAGGTATTTTTTAGCAAGTGATATTTAATAGCTTAAAACACATATAAATCTGAGAAATTACATGTGGTACCCACTCGGAACCACAGAAGAGGAAGCCGAAGTCTATTTACCAGATATCACAGCTACTCTGTAATCAAATAAATATTATAAATTTGAAAGTTTGGATGGATGTATGGATGGATGTTTGTCACGCCCGAACGGCCGAACGGATCTGGATGAAATTTGGCACAGAGATAGATTATAGTCTGGAATGACACATAGGCTACTGTTTATCCCAGAAAGCTACGGAGTTCCCGCGGGAACCAAAAAACCTCAATCCACGCGGACGTAGTCGCGGGCATCAGCTAGTTTACAATATATAGATTAATCCTAAAGATTTCTAGCAATTCGAGCTATAGTCATACTCGCTTGTAATCGTCTGACGCCGCGTCTAGCAAGGACCTCAGCCGCTGACGCAAGTGGCCACACTTCCCGTAGGATGTCGGGAATGAGAGCGTGTCCTTATAAGCCGCCGTGGGTAGCCGCCGCCGACTGAATCCGGCCCGGCCGTACTGTGTCTAATGGTCAAATTTAATATACTATCGCTGATATACTAAACTCAAGATAGTATGTTAACCTAGGTTTAACTTTTTTTTTACTCTCACCTGATAGTAAGTCATGATGCAGTTTAAGAAGGTAGCGAGCTACCCTGTTAGGGGTACCTACCAGCAGTTATATTAAACCGGATTGTACATGGCATCATCGTACCGGAACGCGAAATCGCTTGGTGGTACGTTTATGCAGGTAGGCTTGTAAAGTCCTCTTCTTGCTGGTAAAGTGTCAAACAAAATCGTAGTCGTCCACTATGGTTTGTCTAATGTAGGATGATAATTTTGGCAGATGCCATTTGCATAGTACCTACTGCTTCAGTCTGTCTTACTCTAGTCCTTCACTATTGCTGTAATTGCAAAATTATCATCCTAAATGAGACAAAGCATAGAATCAACTTTATTCGAAAATAGTATTTTGACAGATGGTGATAACTGATAACCTATATAGATGTGGTGTTAAATGTTTCCTCGGAATGATATGTAGTCAGACAGTCACGATCTCTTAAGTCTTAAATTTAAACTAGGGAACTCCTTAACAATTTAATATTTGGCACGGTACCTTCAGTTGGTAGAAGTATAGTAATACGTTGTGTAACTAACTCGTTCGGTAATGGGGATATTATTTAGGAGCGTCTGAGCGCCAGGCCGCATTGCGCTCCGCTGGTACCAAGGTTTAATGAACAAGATTTATATACAAGTTTAATCTAACATGGTTACGTAACATACGTACCTACTTACTAGGGTCTAGATTCTAGAATAGAGTACCTCCTTACCTAGATATTATCTTTGACTTCGTCAGCAAGGATCTATGTTTTTTAACGTGGGAACCTTCACTTTACGGTATGAAAGGTAACTAGACTATGTCAGTATCTCTTCAGGACCATGTCCATGCAAAAAATCACGTCGATCCGTTGCTCGGTTGTGCCGTGATAAAACCGTGATTGAACTACGTGATTTTCTATGATGATAGCCAAATTGAAACGGTTCGACATGCTCTTTCTATCGAAATAATGTTGCAAGAAATTAATCGCAAAATTTTCAAGAATTCATAATATTACTTAAAATATTCTAAATCCTGTAAAAAATCTTTTACACATTGGCCTAAAGAACACGGCTAATGTATTCGGCGAAAGTGTTACTTACTGTACAAGGATCCCTTGGCCACATTTTTTATGGTCTGCCATACTAACGAGCGTTTTCATACTAACGAAGTAATTTGGCGGCCAGCACTTGCCGATCGCAATGGGTACAGACTGCTACCGAAAGTACGTTTTAAGAAGATAAGGAACTTTTTTATACGTAACTAATAAAACCTTTTCATGTGACGTAAAACGTTAAACGAATAAAAACGCGGCGGCTGATGAGAAAATCGATTACGTCTCTAACGGCCCTAATTTCGTGTAATATCCGAGTGGAAGCAGCCTGGCCGATGGGCCCAAGGTCGACGGCAATAGATAAGGTTTATGCTTGCCAGACGTAGGCTTGTACGTTTATTACGTAATGACAATCGTGCGGTGAACTATCGAAGACTTCGCATTGCGCGGTTACATCGAAAAGCTACGCAGCTCCACCCATTCAAGTAGGTAGTATAACACAAAATAACCTCTGTCCCGATATGGGACCAAATGGTCAGGACCATTTGGTTTGAAAACAACGCGTATTGAATTATTACGTAATGTAGTTCAGTCGGTGACTTCGAATTTGCGGTTCTACGAATAAGCTACGCGGCTCCAAACGCCTTTGAGTGACAGCATATAGCCATTGGGTCTAAAAACTAAATACATATAGCTGCTTTTTTTATAAAAGTATTTCATTTTGAGAATATATTGATCTCTATTCTTAAATTGCTGCATTATACCATCCCAACATAACTAATACTAAATAATTTTATTATTAGAGCGAAGAGTAACGCAAGAGGCTCTTATAAATAATGACTTTGGTCGAATATTCGACTTCGAATATGCTCCTATTTTGTGAGCATTCATCCTATACAACTTTAAATTTAGAATAGGACACTAGTGATAAGCTTTCCTACCTCTATGGGAAAATTGTCTTCTTCAACGACGTTTTTCGTAGGCATCGATGTATAATTTAGTACAATTCTATAGTCCGCACGCGAGCTCTGAGGAATCGGGGGCGAGGTAGAGGGCGGGTGCGCACCGCGCCCGACCGTCGCTTCATACCCCGCACACTCCCATACTAGTACCGCCTTGACGCGAGAGTACGCTTTATCGAGTCCTGATTTTAATTTTGCGATAGCAGTGTTACATTGTACTATAAATAGTACTAAACTTGAAAGTTTCTTTGTGTGTGCAAATGCATAGCTGTTTAATTTTTAAATTCCTTAAAGTACTGGTTATTCTGATTGCGACTGTGATTAATTAGATTTTACGTTCATTTTGCACAGTTCATTATAATTAAATTTTAAGATACAGTTAGTTTTTTCTTCCTTATTGCACATACTCTCCTCATTGAATTATTATTGATCGAGCGAAGCGAAGGTTTCTGAGTCTACTTGAGTGAATTGGCACTTGTCCGACCGTCCGTCCGTCCGTCCGCCTGTCCGTCCGTCTGTCAGAGCCATAACTTCTGAATTACTGAACGTAATTTCTTTAAATTTAAATATAATATGTAAACCGATGGCCTCCCGCCGAATATGGCTTAAAAAGTTATAAAAATGTTTATTTCAGGGGGCTCTCATAGAAGCGAATGCGAAGTAAAATATTTTTTATAGTGTTACATAGGGTTGCGGTATATCATTTTAAAGATAATTAGGAATAGAGTCCAAAAATATATATTTTTTTAATTTTTCCCCTAAAATTGACGAAATGGGGGGCTTTCAAAGTGGAGATTTTCTAACGTCCAAAGTTGACCTCAGAAGTCAGAACTCTCAATTTTCTGAAAGGCTGAGCCTGAAACTTGATCAATTATTTGAATTATATCCTGTACTTGAACAACAAATACTAAAATTAGATAAATATAATAAGGAAACGAAATTATTTAATTTTTAATGAGCTTGAGTACTATTAACAGAACTTCACAATGATGTCAATAGATGGCGCTCTGTGATACCGCGAGGTCTCAGTTCGGGGCGAACCACTAGTTTAATAATGAATTCAATGCACGCGCACATATACAAAAGATGTGTTAGTATCGATAACGTAATATCGACTAAATCACAACTCTATCTCATTACGTCAACATTCCTTAAGATTCCTCGGACCTCGTGCGCGAACTGTAAATCGATGTTCATAGGACTTCTCCTAGGCGGATTGCTTGGAGAGGGTGGGTTATATAATAATGCGTGCGCTTTTCTCGCCGAGATAAGCTCTCAGACGCAAGGGACTTACCTACCTATTTCGGCAATAATGCTCGCTGACTCAGAGATATCTCGAATTCCGTACATAAGACTAGGTACGGATCAATTCAATCCCTGACACGTGCCGTGGCTCCTTATTTAACGAAGTTATGCCTTTATCGAATTTTATCTACGTTCTGGTATTGATCTCTCGGTATTCCAATAAACAAGTCAAATCGTCCCAATTTCGTTTTGGTGGATATTCTGAAAATCAAGATTCAAGTCATTTGACCGTGTTTCCGAAAAGTCCATTTTAAATATTGGATTGCAGCAGGCGTTACCTTGCGGAAGTCCATGATAATGAAAGAACTAGAAGTTTACTTCGCTATAATATTATAATAATATTATAACGAATTTTATTATTAAGCTAGCGAAGCTATTTAATAATAATCGATATAAATTCGGATTATAGCGAGTTAAACTTCTAGTTCTTTCAAGTCCATTTTAATTTAGCATTCAATTTATTTGTTCACAAATGATTTTAAATAGGCAATAATTAATTAATTATTAAATAATTGACTTACTTCTGTAAGCACATATCGTGAATTGTTTTTGTGGACAAATGATCATTTAATTATCTATCTATCTATCTATCATTTTGTGTAGGTATGCTTGCTTAACGCACGTCGGACTATACGGGTCGTCGGGGGTTCTATTCCCGGGCACGCACCTTTAACATTGCTTTAACGTTGAAGGAAAACATATCGCGAGGAAACCTGCATGCTCGGAAGTTCTTCATAAAGTTCTCAAAGGTGTGCGAAGGCTGCCAATGCGCACTTGGCCAGGTTGGTGGACTATAGCCAAAACCCTTGTCATTGTAAGAGGAGACTCGTTCTCAGTACGAACCAGCAATGGGTTGTAATGGTGGTGGAGTTGGTGGTATTCTTGAAATTAAATTATATGTTTTACTAGCTAATGCCCGCCACTTCGTCCGCGTGGATTGAGGTTTTTCGGTCCCCGCGGGAACTCTTTAATTTTCCGGGATTAAAATCCTATGCGTTATTCCATACTGTAATCTATCTCTGTGCCAAATTTCATCCAGATCCGTTCAGCTGTTGGGGCGTGATTGAGTAACAAACATCCATCCATACATCCATCCAAACTTTCGCATTTATAATATTAGTACATATATTAGCTTAGATTTCTTGGATAACTTGTGTCACTTATTACGTCAGGAGTCAGGACTCTAGCTAGCCTAAAAAGCGTGTTTCTTCCCTCATGACTAAATATAACCTAGCCGTATCTTCGTCAAGAAAATCCTCTTAACTAACGTCAGCATTGATATTTGCCTAGTCATCTAAGCTTCAGGTCAACACTACTTAATCCTCTGCGAATACCCTCTCATATTTCACATTTGGCCTATTTCCCCGTCCTTACCAGTTCCATTAGTGTTTGTATCGCTAAAGTGGTTATTCGACTTCTTTTGCGCTGAAAAGAAAGTAATATCATCGCAAATCTACATATGTATCTACAATCTACATGTACATATCTACATAATATTATATTATGTGTAGGTAAGTACATGACTGACATACTATCTTACACAGCGTAAAGTGCCTGAATCTATATAGATATTTTGAATGAAGGTTTGCTTTACACAGTCAGTTCCTCCATTTATTAACTATTTATTTATATTATGCGAGTGTGTCTGTCTGTTACGTTTTTACGGCTATCAGTTAAAATAATTTTGACAAAATTTGGTGCGAAAATAAGTTACATCCCGGGTATCCCAGAAAATTCAAAAATAACCCACGGAATTAACGCGGACAATATCAAGGGCATAATTATGTATAGATAAGATAGACGTATCGGATCAGGATCATGATTATATCATCATACTTTATAGTTTATACCTATAGGCTATAACAATAAATGCGAAAGTATGTTGGTTTGTCCGCAACAGAGCAACGGATCGATGGGATTTTTTGCATGGAAATAGTTGAGTATCTAAGAATGAATTATATAAAACGCAATTCAGTTGGCAGTTTTCCTGGGCCTTATAGTTGCATTGGTCGGAAAAAGGTCGTAATCGGGGCTCCTTCTATATCTAACAGTAACAGAAAAACAAAAGCAAAAAACACTCAGTCAAACAGACATGGCTACCAGCTGAGTGCTCATCCATCAAACAATGTTCTGGTAAAAATAAAATCGCTAGCGAATATAAATTCACTGTCAGCCAAAAAGTATTGTAGAGGCAGAAAACTGTAATACAAAATGCTTTATGTAAAATGCAATTCAGTCGGTTTCCTGGACTTTAGTTGTAGTCATGATCGAGTCTCCTTATAATCTAAAATATCTAACAGTAAAATATGGGAGTTTTTATACTAACAAATACACTCAGTCAGGGGCTGAGTGCTCATCCATCAAATAAATTCTAGGACAAAAAAACAAACCCGTATAAAAATTCACTGTTTGTTAAAAAGCATTGTGAAAGTACAAAACTGTAATACAAAATGCTTATGTAATACGCAATTTAGTTGGTACGGTTTTCCCGGGCCAGCTCTAGGTGCATTGGTCGGTAAAGGGGTCGCTATCGATCGGGGCAGTCGCATGTTCAACATTTAGATGCACCGGCGCCAGCTCCAAGACAGTTATATTTTATGATGTCGTGAACCCCGACTATCGGAAAAGTTTTTTTAAGGTATTGCTCCTTAACATATAACAAGACTTGTATATGCTCTAGTAGAGTTGTAAGTAGTAGGTACTTAGGTGAAATTGAATAGCTGTTTACTCTATGAGCATTTAGCTAACTTAGGAATGTTTGCTAAACCCGGGTCGAATAATGTTCTTGATAGTAATAACACTTAACATGCTATTAAACTGCCAACTTATGGGCCCTGAATCGCCTAGCTTTTTCTAATGGCAATTAATTAGTTTTAGCCCAATGTGGGGTGCAAGTGCCGGTAAAGCTGCCCCCCGATTACGTAAGAATTGTCCATCAAACGTTAAAGATTTTCGTCAAAGTAAAATAAACAATGAAAGCATTGAATTAGAGCTCAATTTCGTCTGCCCATTCTTATACGTTTAGGGTATCGTACATACCTAAACGTATAAGAATGGGCAGACGAAATTGAGCTCTAATTCAATGCTGTTATGGTTTATTTTACTTTGACGAAAATCTTAAACGTTTGATCGGACATTCTTACATGATTGGGGCCCTGAACATTTGTTTAATGATTTATGTGGAATTCAGACTGACATGAACTAAAATTTATCTGACTTTACAGAGTTAAAATTAAATGATGTTGTTAGAGACCTCAGAGACATAAATCTGTCTCGTTTTAAATGCCTCTTAAGTCTGAACAAAGACAAAGTACGATCGATGCATCTGTCATAGTATATTTTATTTAGATACGTCATCAACCGATAGACGTCCACTGCTGGACATCTCTTGCTTCCCCTCGCTGCGGTCGTGCGCCCTCTGTATCCAGTGGCTCCCTAGGACTCGCTTGATATGTACTCTCCCAAGTGGGGGGTTTGCCAACGCTGCGCTTTCTAGTACGGGTGGGCAATCCAGCACCTTGGGACACAAGCGTCTACCGATCTTCGAACTATGTGACCCATCCATTACCACTTCAGCTTCGCAATCCGGCTAGTTCAGTTACTTTAGTTCTTCCACGATTCTCATTTCATCTGTCCATCTAGGTTTATTTAGGTATAATAAGTTAATAGGTCAACGGAAACAATTACCCACGGAAGGTCAGTCTACTATCCAGATTACTTTGAACGGCGCTAGGTGCGGCATTGTCGAATAAACGCTTTTTATTGTACAATTCATTAGTGATCTAATCTGCTTAACGCTTCTCGACTACGAACTACGAGTCGTGATGTTTTTTCAGAGGGATTTCCCATAAAAACTAGGAGTTTTACCAATACTTAATATACTTCTTTTATTTTTACCTACTGTACTAGTTACTACTTATACTAGTTTTACTATACTTAATCCCATATTACATCTTTCTCTTTCTCCTATATCGCTAATTTTATACAATTGTAATAGTTTGTCTGTTTTTATTTAGTGATCCAAATAGAACTACAAGAACACGAGATAAAGCTTACGTCTAGGGACAGTTACGTCTAAACCTATTACGAAACGAAAACTTATCACTTTAAATGCAAATTAGGATTGCATCGCTCTATCCTGTGGGGTATGAAAGGAAAATTAATGATATTACAGAAGATACAAACTTATCAGGAACTACTCATTTATAAGACGTGCTCGGTAAACTTTCGGCAACGAGAATTCTGAGCTTAACGTACATGCGATGTTGCCGCTTAGGTAACACATTAGGAAAATGCCTGATATCTATGCATGGAGCGTATACGTTTCTAAGTTAACTCTTAAACTAACACACTAGGTAAGACTAAGTCTTGACGAGGACTAAGCACAGTCAAACACAGCTTTTGTAGCAGATTACTACATAGTTAAAGAATGTCTCTGACAAAAATTTTCCTCGATTTCTCTGGGCAAAGTACGCTTTATACATCTATGCTATTTCAGCGATCTAAAATAATAAGAATAGAAAATAGCAACTGCTTATCAATACTTACCATAAATTCAGATATTTTACAGACGAAACTTTTCTAGTAGATGCTTAACATGCTCGTATAGGTCACAGGGGTAGGAAATCACGTGTGTATTATAGGCTGGCATAAAAGTCCTTGAAACGAAAATTGAACGGTATCGGTAATAGCTGTAGAGAGTGCGAAATTCGGAAGAGAAGCTGATAAAAGCTGGAAGGTCTTACTGAGGGTATTCAAGGCTGTTTTTCTTAGACGTTATAGCTTTGGGAGACTGATCGTAATCGTCACCTGGGTTGTGGCTCACTTGAAAACCCGTCTCCACCTCTCAACCTCTCGTCTTTGTCGTTGATTTCGTATTGTACAGAAAATATTGTAATTGCTAAGTATATATAAAACTTTACCATGTTCTACATATAAGACGAGCAATATTACAGTTTCAGCTTATATCAAGCACTCTATCAAAATATTCCACGCTCTCTCGGTCCATAATGGTTTTAGGATCTTGGTTATCCTTGACAGTCGACATAGCTACCTGTATTAATTGAATTGTATATTGGAGTTCCATCTCCATCCAGTTTACTAGCGTGGAAAAATGCGCGCTATTTCCAATCCTCTTTAGGATATCATATTTCCCCCCCAAGGGTATTTAAGGTAAGGTAAGGGTGAAGTATTTTTTTGGATTCTTATTTGTAGCATATATGGATAGAATAGAAGGGGTTACGACTGTAAATAAACGAACGAAAATTTTGTAGTCATCCAAAATATTCAACTTTGTTGATTATTCACTTTTTTCACACCAGAAACCTAATTGTAATTTTTAATTGGAACTAAGGTGCACATGAGCGATACGTTATCATTAATTAGCAAGGTTGACTATAACATAAGTCGTGAATCGATGATAGCCTAGGGGCGAGGACTTCGGCTTCCTATTCGGGGTATTTGGGGTTCTATTTTCAGGCACGCACTAGTAACTTTCGTAATTTTGTGCTTTTTATTCAATTAAATATCACTTATTTTAATGACGAAGCAAAAAATCGTGCATAAATGATGTTCTCAAAGTCAAATGAAGTTTCTAATCCGCACTTGGCCAGCGTGGTGGGTGGTGGACCAACTCATTCTGAGAGGAGACCTGCACTCCGTTGTGATCCGGCGATGGGTTAAAATTATTTTCAGTTTGAGTTAAATACTTTGAAATAATCTATACATATGTACATAAGAAAACAAATTTTAAAGCTTTAAATTCAACAAAGAAAATCGACTTTACATTTGGCTTCAGAGGTTGGCTTTTATAATAAATCGGTCACTGACGCCTTAAATAAGTCTACTATTTTAAACCCGGCTTCCGTGCCAAGTATATCGCCAAAATTTCTCTTAAAATTGCCTCTTATTTTTATCGGCTACTCTAGTTTATGTCCATTAAGTTAACTTTAAGTTTTTAAAAGAATAAGAGAGAAAATCTAACAAAAGTTCCTTCTCGTAGAGCTTTCTAGAATAACCTATCTTAGCGTTGTTCTAAAGACGTAGTGTGGCGTGGAAACGCTTTCATCTAAGTGTTAATACTACCCGTATCCTTTACATTCAACGCCTTTTATGCCAAGGACTTTCAAGGACACTCGTTGTTACGAATTTTGTTACCTCATAATATTTCAGCTACATTTCTTTGTATTACCTTTACTCTACTGAAGATGTATTCTACTGATTAGGTAACAAGAGTTACAATTCACAATTTGCATCAATAGTTTAATATAAATAATTATGACACTTATGTTGTGGGTAAATATTGTAATTTTTAAGCATTTCAGAAAAACTGAGCTTTTTTCAATCACTAAATAGGAATTAGTAGGTTTGTTGATCTGACACACTTAATAGGAACACTAAACGAAAATAGTACTTTAATTAAATTAATCACTACCCGTAATAGAAATGCTAAAGTGTGTTTTCCTTTGTTTGTCCATTAATCACGCTACAGTGGAGCAACGGTTCAACGTGACAGTTTGCTTGAATAAAGTTGATGACATGATGAGTGACATAAGCTCCTTTTGGTCTCGGAAATCAAGGAATTCTTTAGTTCCTAAGTATAGTCCGCGCGCCAGCTCTGAGGAATCGGGGGCTGCAAGGTAGCAGGCGGGCGCGCCCCGCGCCCGCCTGCTCTTTGATTTTACGTTCTTTTTGTATCTAGTTCAATATAATTACATTTTATGATACAATTTGATTTTTCTTCCTTATTGCACTTAATATCCTCATAGAATTATTATTTCATAATTAATTCAATGCACGCGCACAGATTAGTATCGATAACGTAATATCGACTAAATCACAACTCTATCTCATTACATCAACATTCCTTAAGATTCCTCGGACTTCGCGCGCGAACTGTAGTTATTAGCAGATCCTTGATAAATCTAGCTCGAAATACCCATTCATTATCTATTTGAAAGTACAGTACGATACGTGGCTAAAGGAAAACTTGAGCTTTTTCCCCGTGCATTAGCACTAAGTACTTGAGGAGCAGCCCGTATTGATTAGACAGGACTGTTATGTAAGAACGACGCGCCCCTTACGGCAGACTACTGGCATAAAGTTGCTGTAACCTACTTTTAGGAGAGCCTTTTTCGCTCCACTTTATTTTGTATTCTTCCAAAGACATTTTCTATTTGGTTGTTGTACGGTAGGCAATATTACGCTCCGTACAATACGTTTTATGGATTCCTTTCGAGGTCGGATGACTATGGAGTTTTCGTGTCAATTTATTTGGAACAGAAAATAAAATGTTCTCGAAACAGAAAAGTATCCATAGGTATTGTGAGACAGTCTATGCAGTATAGACTAGGATACTATAGCATGGACGACAGATTTCCATATTTTTTTGTCATGGATCAGGGGCCATAGTACTGCCAACGCTTAAACCCATGTTGTTTCAACATTGTTGACTTTCACGTTTTAGAATTATAATCCTTATTTTAGGAACTATCATTTTGAGTAATATTGCTTAGGTGTTGCTTTAAACGTTGGTAGTAAGACTAAGATCCAACGTTTATACCTACTTTTAGGCAAAAGAAAACTCAAATTTTCCGAACCGGTGGTAGTCTTTGTCAGAATATTGTTATAAATTAGCTTTTAAAAGTTTATTAATTTCAACTTTTTTGTTTATTAAAAAAAATTCAAATTCAAATTCAATAGGTAATTATGTTCGAAAACCTCTTTGTGTGGTTATGAATTTCTGGACGGATGAGTGAACAAATATTTCATCATTTTCGATTAGGGTAGCTGCCATAGCGATCCCTGTTCAAACACTCATCCTGTATAAGGGTAGTCTAACGTAATTAAGTAGGTACATATTTATAATGGCAGGCGTAAAGAGGCCGAACTTCATCGTACGACAACTTAATTGGATATAGAGAACTAAATGATACGCGCGACTTCGTCCGCGATGATTTAAGATTATAAAATCCCATGGGAACTCTTTTATTTAGCTTTACATAGCGTATATGCCAAAATACAATCTCTGTACAAAATTTCGTTAAAATCGGTTAAGCATAAAAGGTCGAGGTAAGGTAACAGATATGACACACATTATAAGTATGAAAGTGTGGATGGAAGGCATAGAGAGAGTTAGAACCAATAAAGAGGTTGAACATCATACGTCAACCTAATTGAATATAGGGAATTTGGAAGCCATTCGCCGTTTTCGTTTTGGCATCCGATGGCCTTTTCATACGCCTCGTGCAAAGGAAATGGAATATTGATTGTTGCCTCTAATGTAGGTATGATGTTTTCAATCGCAATCTGGGGCCCAATTGTTAAGATTTTCTTAGAAAATCGTAATCATTTGAGAGCTTAAAGCGAATTACTCGAACTATTTAAAGAGTTTATACATGCTTTTTGACATGCAGGCATCTATGAACTCCTTAAATAGTTCGATTTACGTTTACGTTTGACAAACGTTTACGATTACGATTTTCTAACAATCGGGGGCCTAAACTAGACAACCTACAGTGAATGCAATTTGTATTGCTGTTTCCTGCAAAAATATATACTTATTTTTAAGTTTCATCTCAGTATGATGCGATGGAAGAAACAAATAAAACAATTCTCCTTCAGCTATGTATTTAAAAGCAGAAACTGATTGGCAGCTTAATACAGTGTTTTTGGAGGAGGAAATTCGGAAATGGGTAACAACTGGCAGGCTTACTTCACTTCAGAGGGGTTTGAAATCACTTTCAAAACTCCTCCGGACTGCAAACTCCTCTCTGTTATCCATCCGGTATCGTACTAAACATTTCATCAGCTTAAACCAGCTGCGCTTAGCAACTAGTGATTTCTCATGCAGGTCTTTGGGATATTCCTAAGCGGGGGTTAGTATAAGTAGGTACAGTATTCCTACTCTAAATTCTTCTTCGGGAATTTTTGAATTCAAAGCCAATGTCGAATTAGCTGATTTACCTTTATCTCTCATCATACTAATATCATAAATGCGAAAGTGTGTTTGTTTGTTGGTTTGTCCTTCAATCACTTCGGAATAGAGCAACAGATCGACGTGATTTGTTGCACGGGTATAGTCGAGGACCTGGAGAGTGGCATAGGCTTTTTATCCCGGAAAATTAAGGAGTTCCCGTGGGAATTGAAAAAACTTATTTCACGCGAGAGCTTATTTTGCGCATGAAACTGGAATAGTGTAAAACCGCAATGCTCTTATCTCTTCCAGTTTAGAGCGTTTTATGTTAGACAGCATCATCACTCACATTTGAGCGGCTTCAACTTGTCGAGCGAAAACCTTTTAAAGTTAATCGAAAGTCTAGAATTTCAAGAAAAATCTTTCAGTGGGTAACCATTGTCTTTTTACTGAAGTGATGCAATACCGTTTACAAGTTTATCTAAAGACGGTCTAAAAAAATCTTGATCGAGTCTGCGAGTTTTGACTTTGTATTTGGTGATCAAAGATTCATACTTTACGAAAACCAAAATAACTTTTAGCTCGAAATTCGTGAAGCGGTATTGAAGTGGCAATAGCTCGAACAACTGATAGGCGTTGGGGTCCAAAAGTGTAACGTTGACCTCGAATCGGAAAACGCAGCGTTGGAAGACCCCCACTAGGTTTACGGACTATCTCAAAGCCTGGACATAAGCGGTACAGGATAGTGTTTTGTGGAGTTACTCGTAGAAGACCTCGGCCTAAGAGTGAACGTCTGTTGTCTTCGATGACGCCTCCTATTTTTATGGGACCTTTAAGGGTTTAATACAAGACACCTACCAGGTTAACCCGCTAGACTTCACTGACAAGGGCTGACTTGTATCTAAATTAAAAAAAAACTGTTCTGGTTTATATTTTCGCCTTGATAAGAACATGTAGCTATCTATTATGGGAAGTAGGCAATATGCGTAACGCTGTTCTTAGAATTTGTTACATTCAAAACTATAAACTAACTTCACTTTGTAGGTCGCGTGTTCTGAAATCTATTCTCGTTCAAGGACACAAATAAAATGTTTGCAGAATCAATTTAATATTAAATATGATCGTCGGCTAGTTTATCTTGGCCTGCAAATCACCATGCTCCTTCGGTTTTGTTTTATTTTCGTAAGAACCCACGCTAACCTAGCATACTTACTTAGAAATAATAATTAAATATTAATCCAACCAAGATTTCGTATACCACTTATTAGCTGAAAATTAGCTTCTATTTTGTACTAGAGGATGCCCGCGACTTCGTTCGCGTGGCATAAGTTTTTTAATTTCCACAGGCAGTCCTTCATTTCCGGGATAAAAAGAAGCCTATGTCACTCTCCAGATCCTCAACTATACCTACCCATGCAAAAATCACATCAATCCGTTGCTCTGTTGCGGCGTGATTGAAGGACAAACTCTCTATTGATATCCTTGGGGATAGAAATTTCAAAACTGTGGAATACGTATTTCATAATTTTAAATCGGAAGCCCAAATACCAAGTTTCAGGGCTATAACTTGAAAAACGACGGACTTTCATTCAAATTTTCAACCCCTATTTAACCCCTTTGGGGGTGAAATTTTTAAATATTTTGACACACGTGCTTCTTTATTTTTTACCGAAAGCCAAAATATCGAGTTTCATAGATATAACTTGAAAAATATCTTCTAAAATTAAGGACTTTTTTACAAACTCCCCTATATCAGCCCTTTGGGGGTAGAATTTTCAAAAACTGTGAAACAAGTATTTCTTTTTTTTAAACCAGAAGCTCAAATACCAAGTTTCATGGAAATAACTTGAGAAATGACGGACTTTCATACAAATTTTCACCCCCTATTTCACCCCCTTAGGGGAGGAGTTTTGTAAAATCCTTCCTTAGTGAGCGCCTACGTCACAAAAGGAACCTACTGTCAAAATTACAATTTACCGCTGGGGTTAGAAACTTGTAATTTTGACTGTGCGTTGATATATAAGTCAGTCAGTCAGAACTTTGAATTTTATATACATATATAGATGAGGCATAGTCATGTGAGTCTCGATTCTACAAGATTGTTGAAACGGATCCAGAATTTCTTATGGATAAAAAAAATTTAACATTTTTTTACAATGTTTAGCTTAATGTAATCATGTGTTAATTTATCGTATTTTAAAATAGTTTAATAACGATAAAAATAGCTCTAGTAGAGTTTTTAAATTCATTAGCCGTGGTTTTTTAAATTAAAAACTTCTCACAATGTAAAAGTTCACAATCGTTATGCCAATTAAAAATTTCCGGCGTGGACTCAGTGCATCGAATGAGAAGAAAACTCATTCTAACTTAATAGGGTTCTGTAATAAAACAGGGGTCACAGCCTTACAATTTCGTCCAGTTTGTTACCGCATCTTTAAATTATGCAAAAAGTAATTTTTCAGAGATCCTCCTGAACATTAGAAAAAAATGTGGGTTAGTTACCCCCTCGAGTGATACCTCGTTAAATAGATATTAGTATTAAAATAATTATGAGGTTTTAGATAGATGGTTATTGGTAAAAAATGCCGTTTTCGAAATGACCGTCAAAGATTTTAGCAACCAGCATGACTAATACACGCACATGACCAGGTTTTCAATTACCATTTAGCGTAAGAGAGTAGACTGTCCTTATAAGGATGCAAGTTATTATCACACAGTCCTTTAACCTGCTGAACTTTGTAGTCATGGAATTACACTCCGACTCATCCGTGCGTGAGACGGAGGCACCTCTGTCTTCTTCTTCATGCGCCTCTCCATTACTGAAGGTCAGCAGTCAGTCTTCTAAACTTCTTGTCCATGTCTAGGCGGAATAGTTGTCCGACTGTTTTGATAGACATTATAGTCTGCAGCAGGCGCTACCTATCGTGTCGTAAACTATAGCCTAGATATGAAGGTAGGTACTACCTACCTACTAGGTAGGTAGGCGACTCTGTATATTATATGAAAAAAAAATCTAAATTTTTGGATCATCACTTTTGAGTCATGAACATCTTGTCGATCTTGTTAGGCTTGAAAGGGCTTGAATTTCGCCACACGCACAATTAAGTGTGTCGGAGTGTGGTTTTGTCTAGATTTTACTGCATTGCGCAAGTGTAACGTATTCAATCCGAATCTCCTTTGATGTATGTAGTGCATTCAACGCGAGCGTTATTGCTTCCTCTGCTTTTTGATGCGCTTGTTAGCACGCTCACAAATTGCTGTATGTGCCGTCGCAGTTGTCACAATATTGGTGTTGGGAATTGACGTCACTGTTTTATCACAACATCTGCTTTATACTATTGCATCTCTATTTAAGTACAAGTGTCTTCTGTCCTGAGTTCTGAGGCGTTATTAATAAATCGACATCAGCTTAGTACACGTCCTCACGTATCATCGTCAATGTATTATGCTTTATTATACCGATCGTAAGCATAGACTGACCGATACTTTCAGAATCAGTTCTTAATTGATAATATGGGCCTTAGTTTCCGTTACTGTGGGTACGAGATTCGAGTACTTACCCGATTTTGCCTAATTTTTGTATATTTTGTCTTCGATCTCGGTATATTTCTGTATCATTTTTATCTCTTGTTAAATTATTTTGACAAGTAAGGTTTCTTAAGCTGATCTTCCAAAGGAGAAGGTTTACCTTTGGAGCACTCTTTGTACACTCTACCATGAATAGAGGAAAATACATAGATTGTATTAAAAATATAATAATTTAGAATATTAAAGTAATTAACGCGAAATAAAATAAAATGTATTTCAAGTTTTCGATACGTTTCCAAGATGGCAACCTTTAGCCATAGAGATGGCAGTAGGCGCGAAATGTATCAAATGTCATTTCAGACAGTCAAAAACAAAACCGAGATAGACCGTACCTAGGTAGGTACCACTTCACACTGGCATCTCTGCTAACGTGTTTTCCTAGTTTGTTTTATACATTAGTTTTCCTACTTAAGCATTTCAATTAACAAAGGCTGCTAAAATAATAATTAATAACTAATCATAGCAATAAATAAATACCAAACTTCCCGATCAATGACCTCATAATCGTTTATACACTGTAGTCTGTGCTCATAATATTTGACACTTGACAGAAAACGTCAAAAAATATGAATCCGCCATTGTTACCCACTCGTGTTCAGTGTTACTTAACGTGGAAAGATTAAATAATTACACCGCTGAAATTACGACGAATTCGTAGATTTGAATGATCAAAACTGGTTTAGTATTTTTTTTTCTTTCATTTCTCTACTTGTAAAAGGACTGGACCAACGCTCCATACAAATCTGGACCGTCTCCTTTATCTGCTTCCAAACTATTAAAAGCTACAACTAAGAAACCCATTTTAATCGAATTATTCTCTTGAAGTGGTTAATCTGACTTTCTTCCGAGGAAAAAAGAACGTTTAGATGAGCTACTATAAACGTCCGTAACCCTATCTCCGGCTGCCGTGTAGGTATTAATTGAAATCAAGGTTAATTCATTTTGGCAGTATGGTGGCAGACGATGAGGCTTAACTGTTCCTTTCCTCTGACTCACGCACACTTGTACCAGATAAATGCAACGAAGTGTTCTACAGAGCGAAATTAAATCCAGATTTCACTGCAGCTGATTATGAACGCTGATGCTTTATTAAACGCTTAACTTTGTGCTTTCTTTTGTTCGTCCTACTTACTATCATTTCGCCCATTTGTTCGGATAGTTTATGATTAACTAGCTGATGCCTGCGTCTTCGTCTGCGTGGATTGAGGTTTTTTTGTTCCCGCGGGAACTCTTTAATTTTCCGGGATAAAAAGTAGCCTATGTGTTATTTCTATGCCTTTCATCCAGTTCCGTTCAGCCATTCTGGATTGATTGAGAAACAAACATCCATCCATCCATCCAAACTTTCGCATTTATAATATTAGTGTAGATATAGTATAGTAGGCATAGATCACGCGTGCAAAAAGATTCTAGAGTTGAACCTTCTATTCATCAGTGTTGTGAATAAGCATGCGTACGAGAAGAGTTTATTATGTTACAGAATACCTAAATATAAAACAGAATAATAGTACCTATTTCAGATATTGTAGTGTAGCCTTGTTGGATTTTCAACAATACAGTATCTGCGCTGAACCGGTCTACATGAGTACTATCTGATAATGTAATGGCGGCGTAATTCAGAAACTTCATTCATGATTATGCGCAAACCTACGCGCAATTTGCACAATACGCTTTGAATCAGCTCTGAAAGTAACATACATATGAAGATAATAATAATAAAATCTCTTTGTTTGCAAAAATTACATAGGTTCACATTAATAATTTGGCCTCTATCTCCCAAAAAAGTAAAAACTATGTTATGGGAACTAGTGCCTTCCCTATTACATAAGTTCTTTTTTTTGCAATTAATTATTATTATTAGCTAATGTTAACATGTTATGTGAACGATGAGGTTCAACAGAGAATAAACATCTCTCAAAATGCTTAATATATGAGAGGAAACTAATTACTTATGCCGATAATTTGACTACCTCTCTGGCGCAGTGTTGAGTGCTGTTGTCTTAACGTGAGAGGTCTCGGGTTAAATCCCCGGCAGAGTCAATTTGGGAATATATAATAATATAGTCTCTGAATTTTCTCTGGTCCGGCCGGGAGTCTTCGGCCGTTGCTAGCTATCACCCTAACGACAAGGACGTCGCCAAGCGATTTAACGATCCATTTATCAAAATAGACGTCATATAAGATAGAGGTTTTCTTGGATTAATAATGTGCGTTCTAAAGATTGCGGGACTAACATAAATGTGATCCCTAAGACGGCTGTTTCCTCGTGGTCCAGACTTGTATAAGTACCAAAGTGTGCAATTACCTACCCACACCGACTCTTAACTTGCAACAGCTAAAAGGCAAGTAAATCTCGATTCTCGGCGGGTGGCACTAAATTTGTTAAAACAGTTTGTACTTAACCAGTAGCCGTGCTGCCAAAAAGCTTGGAGCCAAGTATCTTGTCGGAACACTTCGGTGTTACATAAAATTCTATTTGGGATTTTGACATACATAAATCCGCTTTATAAGTGTTACTTTGTATCTGAACTTTTCTTGCGTTAATAACGTCCTCAATGAGGACTTGAGGAGATATAGGACTCAATCAGAAGTGCAGATAAGTATGGCATTCGAGTATTGTTTAAATTGTGGTAGATATTCCATACATGCGACCTTCTTCGCTTCTTCATTCTAAGGCTATATATATGCGGTGAGCGGAAGCGGCAAAATACGCAGCGTTTCGCCTTACATGAGCGGAAAACGCTATTGTTTGCAGATTCGCGGATCCGCTAATGTCCAATGACACTTGCGGATCCGCCGCGTTTTCCGCTCGCCACCGAAAACATCTCATACAAAATGTATGCTTTTTTTTATTTTTCCACTACAAGTTAGCCCTTGACTGCGATCTCATCTGATTGTAAGTGATGATGCAGTCTAAGATGGTAGCGGGCTAACCTGTTAGGGGCATGACAGTTACGTGTATATTAAACCCATACCCCTATTCGGTTTCTACACGGTATCGTACCGGAATCGCTTGGCGGCACGTCTTTGCCGGTAGGGTGGTAACTAGCCACGGCCGAAGCTTCCAGGCCAGGCCATACTAGGGAAAATTTAGAAATTATAAATTCAAATTTAATTATAAATCCAAATTGGCCCTGCCGGTCGAACCCGGGACCTCCGCACATTAAAGACAACAGCGCTCAACACTGCGCCACGGAGGTCGTCAAAACGTGCTGCGAATGTTTCCGAGGCTGCCCACTGAAAATTCAGCGTAAGCGAAGTTTCGTGCGTGAGCTGGCAATGAGTTGATGATGGTGATGATTATATGCGTTATTATGAAATACTCATGATTGAGATAGTTTTGGAACAAAACTAATTTCACGTCATACAGACGTAATAACAATTTACGAAAATACGTGAATGACACAAAAGTAAGCGACATCATTGGTTGTTTGTCAGTTACATCGATGAAACTAAGTTATTGTTATAATTATTGTGTCTCATAATCCTAAGTGGATACTGTGTCCCAAGACATTCTTAGGATTATGAGACATTAACTTGTTCTGTTTTGTCGTCCAAACTTGTTAAGTATGATCTCAGGAGTGACAGAGTTGTAGGTTGTTTCAGCAAGTTAGATAACATTGTTTCGAACAAGTATAGGATTGTCCATATCTTCTATTTAGTAGGGGTTAACAGAAAACGCCTAATCGTAAGTTTTGCATAATGACATTGTTCTCGTGATGAAATGGTTCACATGCCTGCAAACTCAAAGTTTAATCTTGGCCTTCTGTCGATAAGCAAACCCTGTTCTTCTATAAAGTTTGCATCTATATAGGTTTCAGTTCCTGCATAGCACTTAGGGTTCACTTTACCTAGCCTATGAGCCTTGCCTAGAAGATATGACTGATATTCTAGGTTGGAGTTACTTTTCTTTTCCTCTTCAATCATTGTGAAAAAGTTAGCACTACTACTAGCCCTAGTTTAGAAATTGTATATGCCTGAACTTTGTTTGAAAACCAGAAATAAGACCACTTTTTTAAATTTCCAATACTTCATATATCCATTCCGCAATAATATTGGCACGGCATCGTAAAAGTGTGAGTAAATTGAATAAGATCTGATCGCGGCTCGTTGAAAAGTAAAACGATAATAAAAAATTTACTGGCCGTAACCTTTGTCGTTTCATTTCTTTGATCGTTCGACATATGTGAGAAATGTTCGAATTTACTATTTCAGTACACCCTTAAACGATCCGAAACGTTTTACTGAGTAAAGTGGACTAAGGCCCAATTGTCTAAGTCCTAAGCAAATCAGCAAATCGTAATCATTTGACAGGTAAAACTTATTACTCGAACTGTTTATGAAGTTCATACATGCTTTTTGACGTGCAGGCATCTATGAACTCCATAAACAGGTCGAATTATCTTTTTGACAAACGATTACTATTACGATTTCCTTACATAATCGGGGGGCTGATCTGGAAATGTAATTTACGCTGAGTTACACGAAACAAATACAAAAATTTAAGTGGTACTTAGACTAATTTAATCGCAAGAATCGTATGGAGTCTTGTGATTAAATTAGTTTAATCAACACTTAAATTTTTAAAATAGTTTCGTGCAACTCAGCGATAGAGTCTTAAACTACTAATTTTTTAGTATTTAATGTATGAATTTAAAACAAGAGCCATTTAAGGTCTATTTTACCTTGAATCTAAAATTGTTACGATTCTGGAAATCTATCTACGTTTAGTCAAGACGTGTAGCGACCTCTTACTAAGCCTACTGAACCCTGAAAATTTTCAGTATCAATGTCTATTTCACTAGAATGAACATTGGCATTGCAGCATTGGTCATTGGTCATTGAACCGTCGCGTATGTTAGAGCGGATGTTGAGAAGCCCGCTCTGGTTTGTGTCGCTTTGACTAGAGCTCACCGGACCTGTCCAGTTTCTATAAGTCTGCACTTCATTTTGGGCGGGTCAAATGAACAACTGTCAAAGGCGAAGTTCAAATAGGTAAATCAATTTATGTGTGTGTACTAAATGAATCGAAACCCCTTTTAGTGAGAATCATTACCTTTTTTAAGTCATATTATACGCGTTTACACTGTTGTAGGAACGGCAGGGTAATACAAAAAACTATTTTTAGAGCAATAAATAATCTGTAAAGTTACTGAGTATTGGGTAGATAATGGTACCAATTCTATTGTTCACAAATTAAACTTAATTAACAAGTCTAAAATTAATAAAACGATTACGCATTTTTTTAGGAATCCCAAATGATTATTAGGTATCAACATGTGGAATAAAGATTTACCAATGGCACCAAGATTTTAAAATGCACAACTCAGTTTCTGGATTTGCCATTGCATAAATTTAAAGACTGTGTTATACTGCATTTGTTGACTCGAGGTTATTACAATATTGATGATTTTTTAATGACAAAGTTCCATGGAAGCAAACGGTTTAGCATCCAGCATCCCACAAGTCAGTGTATATACTTGTTACGTAATGTATGAATTGTATATTATTTACATTTTGTAACATTTTTCTTGTTATGAAAAGAGCAACTGCTAAGTTTCTTCTCAGTAGAAATATATTTCCGAACCGATGGTAGAGTTTTGACTTCTCATAAGTGACACAAGTTGTCCTACGTTAAATAAATAAATCATTTCATTTCATTTCAAGTTAACGAAGATGGTCACGACGGATTAGAAAATTGATTCGTTAGCAAATTGACGTTTTCAATTACTTATCCCAAACAATTAGTTAAATGGTGTCACGGGAGCTTGATCAAAACATCCCTACCTGGAGATATATAGGTAGGAAAGGTCCTACCTATTTACGAAGGGAACTGTTCAATCTTATGTCTATTTGTAAAATTTTTCTCCATCCGTTGGAGACTATTCCCACGGGTCTAACATTTTATCCGACACTGTATATCCTACGTACAATATCTTTGCGACGGGCCGTCAAGCTCATAATTGAATTACGTCGAGCACGGCAATTCTCGCGTGCATTTAACAACGGCTGATTCATGGTTGGATTTACATAACATGCATAACACAAAATACCCTGGACTCTGGTTAGCGACCAACCGGCCCCGTCCTAGAATCTCAGATGCAGGTTATCCATATTTGTTTTATGATGTTGTCATAACTTGCAGTCTGCCGGCACGATATGGTAAGCGATAAGCAAAATTGAACTACTATTCACCCTTAAGAGGATATGGGATGAACGGGAAACTTTGAGAATAGGTATTGAACAATTATATTGCCGTCGCGCTGCTACTCGAATAGAATTCCATAACACCCGATAGGGACAACTGCAACTTGGACCGATAATACCTACCTATGAAAAACAGTCGAATTCTTACTCTCGTATTTTTCTGTTTCCTCCTCCAAAAGAGAACCGATTTTAATTTTTTTTTCAAGAACAATTTAAGAAGGACTCGGTCTATGTCGGTATGTTTTCTTTTTTTGATTATATTCGTCAAATTTATATACGGGATATCTGATGATGACGCGAAAACTGGGCCATTTTTTGCAATTTTTGAAGGTTCCAAATTCTTAAAATTATTAATTTATTGAAAAAAGCAAAACATAGGGACATGGCACGGACTCGTATAAATTTTATGGTGCAAAAATATTTTCTCTATTGTAATTATTCACGGAGAAAACAGACTAATACGATTGTATGGGGGAAACCGCCCTCCCGTATCGTCTTAATATCTTCCTTCACTGCATGGATCAGTTGTTTCTGTCAGCTTGCAGTTATGCCCTGGACTCTGATAAGAAAGGAAGAAAACCAAAAGCAATACGCAAAATTGTACTGATACAAGGAGATAAAGGAAATCGCGCTCCACCAAGACTACATCCCCACTTGCAGGACTGATGGCAGCCAAGCGCTAGTCTATAAATAAAAAAAAGATCACTAGACTACTTACATGACCTAACCTTATCATACATGCCCACTTAAAAATATCACATTAAAATAACATAAACTATTCTCTGGACGCTGGTAAGCGAACCACCGGCCCCGACCCAGAATCCCAGATACAGGGTTGTTCACCATTTGTATTTCTTATGATATTGCATAAATTGTAGTGGCGTGCCAGCACTACATTATGGAGAAATGCGAAATCGATCAGCAAAATTGCACTATTTCTCTTTTTAAAAATGCTATGATTTGTAAAACGTTTTTGAAAATAATTTTGTTTGGCTCACTTGTTCAAAAGCTTATTTTATAATCCGAATAGAAAATTCCCTCTCTCCCTGCTATGTTAAGACCAGACTACGAATTAAAATCTTGCGAAATGCTGTGACACCGTAGGTATAAGTTATAACATTACCTACTTAAATTAAGGATCTGCATTTCATGCGCAAACTACAATAGAATTGCAGTAATAAAACTTAAATCATTAAAAAGCTTTAGAAAATAAACTTCTGTTCGAACCGTGCCTTTTGCCGTCGGACTTCCTATCGGAATATTTTATCTGATCAATGAGCCAACAACCGACATGGCAAATCTATGGACGCAATGCCAAAAACGCTCTGGGAATTCGCAGAATAAAATATAGAGCCAATTTTCGTTAAATAACGTTCATATTTCTTACGTAATCCTACATCTTTCTCTTATCCGGTAGTAAATCCTTCTACTCCACCATATTACCTACGAGCCAAGTCTATTGGTGTGATGACTATTCCAATAAGTACGTGAAAAAGTCGATATTTTGGTATGATATCCGAATTTGACACATTTTGAATTCACAGATTGACTCGCTTGATCTTTCTATTAAATCTTCTTGTTTTTATGTATTGTACGTATTTAAAGTCTTGTGTGAATGATAATTTTCTTCATTATTCTTTCTTTGTTTCGCTCATGATTGTTATTTATAGCAAATTTACATGTTTTATTTTACCATACATAATTCAAACATTTGCGGTTTGCCTAACTTAAATTCAAGTGTGGGAAAGCAACTTAATCTCTTATACTGGAGCAGTTAATGCGTTTAAGCATCGAATTAGCCTTTGTCTTGCATCTCTAATGAACATTAAAGTACCCCATCTCTCCCTTGTCATAAATAAATTACTTACTAATTTTCATTGACGTTAAAAAACCAGCATATAGGTACCTTCGTTAAACGATGGGTCTACGATGACATATTAGTCATATTAAAAGAATCACGGATGTCATAATATGAAAATGACGAAATATTATTGATCTGTTCTGTTCTGAAAGCATTTTTTTTTGGGTTTTACTGAAAAAGTCGTGTGTAATATGTACCTACGAGTATATATAGTCGCCGTCGTCTTCTCAGCCGATATGTCTAGTAATGGACGAAGATCTCGCAAGGATTTTTCAGAAAAAAGGCCTTGTGCCATTGTTTCCAGCGGCGCGGCGTCCAGTTACTCGTTTAAAATGTCCTGTGCCGGGTCACCAACACTGCTCTTACCGGTGCAAAAGCATCATTTAAGCACCTCGAGAGTTAGACCTTAACGCCTATTTATTGGTTATTTGAGCTATGTACTCGTATTCCGCCCATTGCCACTTCAGCCGGTTCAGGGCAGATTCAGTAAAGTTATACACACCCTTTTATTTTTTGAACATACAGTAGGTACATACAGTATATATTATGTTCAGAAAATAAGCGTTATGTATAACTTTAGCCTACTAAAATCAATTAGGTAATTCATACCAACAAAAGCCACTCTTAATACACTGAAACCCTAATATATTACCGGTAATGTACTCTGAATCTAATTTACCTTTCAGATTTGTATCATTTGCAAGCAACCTCTGACACGCTCTATCTCTCTCTGGTAGGCGTTTTAATCAATTGCAGGAGGAGCGTTCAACTTTACCCCAGTTAATTTCGCACATTGCGACTGCGCGGTCCAACTTCCAGTAAATACCTTCTCTGTGGTAGGTAATTGTTATTTTCTAGAATACTCGTTCCTTTTACTGAGGCAAAAGTACTAGTTGCCGGAAACTGAAACAATATACTTGTGACTGTTTTTTTACCAGAACCTCAATTACGGTTTAATTACAGCTACAGTCATAGAAAAATAGTCGATAGTCAAAATCGCATCTGATTCACGATTGGCCAAAATCCATTGTTTCAGAAAGAATAACATGAATCCAACCAATCACATCAAATGACATTTTAGCAATGATTGACGCAGATTCTTCGCAATAGAGCTACTGAGTCGTATTAAACGGAATAGATGTAATATAATGGGTATTGTCATCAACGATAAAATACAGTGATAACTCGTAATTGGGACGTTATTCGAGCCTCGTTTGCACTGAGTTGGCAGAAATTGAACCAATCACCGTCACATATTGACCGCAGCTCTTCAATGTCAGATGGTGGGTTTTATTTGCCTGGTGTCATATCACTGAAGGTTGATAGGCTTCACCGTGTTACGTTTCTGATTTTATAGTACATAGTTGGTCTTTTCTGAATTAACTGAGCTACTTTCATAACGAAGACCGCGTACAAGTAAAGGTTTCCGCAAGATAGAACGACTATATAAAGAGGATGGTGGGAAGTGGCTGGTTGAACAAGGTTGAAGATCGGGTGTGCGGATAAAGCAGTAGGCTTATTATATTGTGATGATTTTTTGTTGGCATTATTTCTATACGTATCCTGTTCGATATTAACTTACTGATTTCAATGTAATTTTTTTTGGTGACTGGGTAGGTATTAATTATTATCAATCTTATATTTAAACTGCATCATAAGATAGTTACCAACCGAGAGATAGGTAATTACTTATCCTAGAATTCAAATAGAAGACAAGTGCCGTAGCCTATGACCATCCAAGTTGCCAACGCATAAGATGGTCAACGAATCTATTAATTTCTCACACAGTTACTCCACGGAGTTTACTGTTACATATACATAGCCCAACATTTCCTAAAATATTTCAAACGAAATTATTATACAACATACAATAAACAGAATATGAACGAATATAAATATATTGCGTCACGGCCGTTGCTAACCCGACGCGGTTGATTCACACGCTTTTCATATCCAGCCTGAAGGTGAAAACGAAGGAAGTTTATTACAATAATATAATATGAATATGGGCTGATAAGATTTATAGTTCGCTGAATCCGAAACATTTTAAAATTGCAAGGTTGCTTATCTACACATTCTTGAAGCTACGAGTATATTTCCATCTTTTCTACTAAGAAAGTCCGCGTGGCAGCTTATATTATAATGGCTACGATGCATTGATGTAGAATTTTAGTACGATGCCTAGCGCTCGCCCACCCACCCGGAGACGCTGTAGCGGCCAGGTAGGGCCTACGCAGCAAACTCAGTAAACATTTTCTTTGGTTCCAACATCCAGCCTATTGACTTTGCTCAGACCTAAGACAGCTAAAACGATGCAGATTTACGTGTCACATAACCTAACCTAACCTATACACTACACCTCGCTCCACCTGAGGCTATGCGATCCTGCCGTGCGTCGCCAGATTTGCTGTGGTTTTCCCCTGTAGATTTCAGTCCAGAATTCAGATTATTCTAAGCTTCTCAGGAAATATGATTTTTTACATTTTTGCATCTGAAAATTCCATTTTTGGTGTCCAACGCTAAATAGTCAATATTTTATACTTATCTAATATTTTCTAATCACTTCAAGCTTCCTCGTAACTCCACGTAACTAAGCCGAAGAAGAAGAAGAAGCCGGGAGCTTTAGTTTATTTTACCCTTCGAGGTTTTATCTGGTATCAGATAAAAATCAAGATTGAACAGTCACCGTCCAAGCAAGTGCGTTTTACCATAGAATGCAGCACGGCTTGCCGTCAGATGAGATAGGAGTCTAGTCTATTAAAAAAATGCATACGTCCTTAAGGCGAGCGGATGTCATGTGTCTGAATAGTTGGGATTGAGGCCGCCTGGGACAAAAGAACGTTTAGTGGATGTGCATAGTGCATACTCGTAGCGAAGGCAATAAAACGAAACGGACGGCGACAAATCGTATTGATTTTCCGCCACTACTAAGTTGAATGTGTTTTGTTGTATCTTTTGTGATGTGCCATGTTGATTGATGTTGGTTCGGTCGGTTGGTTTAAATTTATATTTTTGTTTTGTAGGCATTAGATTTTTTTTCAACCGATGGCATTTAAAATAGAATAGCAAAGAAGACTTACGAGTATGTAATCCATAGCTGGGGATATAAAATAGGGAAAACCCCAAAAAAACGCTCAATTTTTTTTGCCGTAGGATAGATGAAACTACCGTTTGCGTACCGTACTTACTCTATAAAATTGTATGTAAAACATAAATTACAATACAACTGTAAAAATCCACTTATTGTAAAAGCTTCATAAGTTCATGTTTACTTAAGTCTTAACAGGTAAATGTCGTGTTTGAATAAGATTATCTTGAACAAATTCTACAGTTTTACCTTATTGTTCCTTTTTCCCGCGATGAGCTTTCAAAAATGGCTTTCGAAGAGCTTTTAACAGTGGATTTTTGATCGAAGTAATGGTCGAATAAATTATGTCAAGTTTTACAAATAAAAGGAAACCTTTCTAGGCATTTTGAAAGTATTTCATTTTAGAGGATTGGATTAATGTTTTATCAATATCTCAAGAAAACTCTGTGATTAATGGGAATCAGTCACGATCACAATGACATAGACGAAGATAAATTAATGTAGAAGGATATGAATGTTACTGTCTTCATCAATTCATCACAAAGGAATCTGATTTGAAAGCACAGAATAGGTAATAAATAGTAAGGCTTAATCTTCAAATACACAACTTCATGTTCTACTTCTAGCGAGACTGTGGCGGTCTCTGCTTGCGCGATGGCTGATACTACTCGTATCATACGAAGAAATCTCAACTTGGTACCATACATTGAATAGTCAATAAAGCCTGAATGGCGCTAGCGAAATTTTTTGCAACGGAGCTTTATATTATGTATAGTTATTTCAACCTACAGCGGTTGGACCAGCGGTCCCAGGGCACAACACTAGTTCTGAAGAAGTTCCTATTGTTACGGTCGAGCCTATATTACCTGCTCCCGTATAATTTCTAAGAATTTTTTTCATCTAGATATTATTACTTAGGTACATCATGTTTATGTATCATCACAGTCAACGTTAACACGAAGAGTTAGGCGATAAAGCAAGTTTTAATATCTATCATTTATTAAATGAAACGCGTTATATTGAAAGTAGATGAAGCAAATCTACTTCAGACCTGCGCCTGTCTTATTAACGGGGTGAACTTAATATCGGAAATCGACATCCCTCCGAGGTTTATTCGCTGTGACCTCGTTGCCTTGTATAAACGAGTAGGCAAAATCAAACTCTATCGATAGATTCACTTGACGATCCGAAAGCACTTGTAAAAGTTAATTTGAATGTAAGTACCTATTATAAGGCCACGATTACGCTCTCAGTTTTACTCATGCAAGTCGCTTATATGAGTAATTTACGAAATGTGAACAGTCAAGAGTAATTTTTTTTTAATTATCAAAATAGAAATTGTTAGTTTTGATAGGTAGCACTGATGCGAATAACCACTAAGGTTTGAATTGCGTGCTTAAATTGCGGCTTAATAACGGGCTGGCTAGGTAGTAGGTACGCTTTTGCTCCACTTGTCTTGGATACATTTTGAGATTGAGTTTGTGAGGGGATAGGCTTCAGCCGTGGCTAGGTTACCACTTACCACGTAACCGGCAAAGAGGTACTTTTCTATTCTATTCTATTCTATTCATGTTCAATAAACGAGTACGTATACATTAAGTGGATAGTAAACTATAGTTATTCGACTTATCGTCCAGAACTAATTGATTAATTTGTTATATTAATCCGTAATCACATGGGTCAGTGGTCAATTTTGAGGCTACTATCTGATATTTTCAATTTAATTAGGAGCTAATCGCTTTATATCCAGATAAGTAGATGCTATTGTTGTTTTGTAGCTTTTATACTTTGTTTGAACAAGTCTGGTTGAACGAATATTTTTCATCTGGCAAATTCCAAGAATTTACTAAACCTTGTTGTTGCAAAGCGACGGATGTGTGAGAACTGTGACACCTTCTTTTTACAAGTAGGTCCATGCTTTAGCTAATTTTTGCCTGTGGTAAGAAACGGTGCAATGAGCTAAGCTACGAAATGTAGCGAAGCTTCTTCTAGGTTAACACATCCCTCATACAGCCCTGCATTCCCTGCTGACAAAGCAGCCCCAGTAGTGTAACCAAAAACGGGTAAAGTTAAATGATATATGTTCTAGTGTATTTTCAATTACTTACTCTATTTCGAAATAAAACAACTCATCGTCTATCCATCACTTTTATTCGCAACACGATTGACGAGCGTTTGATTGTATCGGATCCAAGTCTTTAAAAGCATTTTCTGTTCCTACTCGCATATACACACTGAAACACTATGATAAAGGTGTGATTATTTCTTATTTGCCAACACTATCGACCGCGATTCTGTAATCTAATATCGGTGTATCGAGCGCCGAGGCATTGGACAATTGCCGTGTCTCTAGACAATTTCCCCTTTGAAGCGGTTTAAAGCGGCATCTGCTGCTCCAAAAGTAAATATCTCAGCTGTAACTTTTATTTAGTTACGAGATTGATTGTTGTTTAATGTATTTTGCTGAGTAAAGCGAAATGATAATGGAAAATGCTATGGAATTTGCTATGTTGGTATGAGAAGTGGCGTTGTGGTTAGGGTGAAGATCTATAAAGGACATGTCCCAGTTCAGTATGGAGGGTGGTTTTTTATTCTGAGTGTCAATGAACCAGAACCAAACTGCCATCACGTGAAAGAGAAAAAAATATAACATTAAACGCCATTTAAATAATAATTTTAGAAAACCCCGTTTTTTTAAAAATTAATTATGAAAAATATCGTTTGTAGAAAATATTTTTCGATGGATGGCAACACTAAAACTTGGGTAATGCACATTAATTGTGATTATTAATATTCCATTTCGATAAACTACCCATTTTCCACTACATAGGTAGTACATACAACAATATAAGATTAATAAATAATAATTGAGTATTTGAGACATTCGTAAAATAATTATTAGACAACAATAAATCACCAATAAACTATGATAAACAAAACTGACAGTGACATTTGACAATCACCCAATGACTTAAGTGACAAAAAAAATCAAGTTTTTTTTTTATTGTTGATAAAATTCAGACAAAGATCTAAAAAAAGCCACAAAATAAAAATATATTTTTCTCCAAATTGGGGTCCTTTAAAAATGTGTAAATAATTCTAAAAGCCATATTTTAGGATCTCTATTCACGTGTATTAAAATCATCTTGGTTCATGTTCAATGCCCAATCTTGGACAAGTCCTTTACTGTTATTCATTCCATGTCCTGTCATGATATGGTAAGAGCCGCTAATCTCTAGCAATTTCTTAAGTCCTCAACTCTAAAATCAATGATTCCTGGGGACAAGCATCTGGTTAGACATTTTACTAGTAATCACGGGCTTGGTCGATGAAGTATAGATGTTATCTTGAAAGAAATCCTGAGATATTTCTTATTCACAATTTGGTATCCTAGTGGAAATCCTAAATCGTCGCTGAAGTTATGTATGAAATCTTATTCTAGGTTTGGATTTTTGTGCTAGCGTAGCACTTTTAATTTCGTGTTCACAAGAGCCGTCTCGACTTGAGATAATATTTATTTAATGGTTGGTAATACCCTCTACAAATACTATTTCGAGGCGTTTCTTGAAGAACTTTATCTTTCTTTACTTTTCTACCTGTCCTTGTAAACATGATTTTATTACATTTGCTTATCATCCATATTGCATACTAATATTAAAAATGCGAATATGTCTGGCCTCGGTCGTCCAAATCGAATGAACTGGGTCGTGAATAGCAGACAGACAGACAGACTATAGTATAGTCGAGGACCTGGAGAGTGACATAGGCTACTTTTTATCACGGAAAATTAAGGAGTTCCCGTGGAATTAAAAAACTTATTCCACGCGGATTAAGTCGCTTGCATCAGTTAGTATAAAATCAGTATGGATCTGCCCCACAGTTCTTTAACATTCTCGTAACGAATTGATTACAGAATCCCCTCAGGGACTCATTGCCAGTTTGAATATGTTATTTGAAAATAAGTTGAATCACAAGGGACGGGGATGTATGGAAATCAATGAAAAATTCATTCATTCATTTCTATGAAGCGAGGTGGGATTTACAGGTATTTCAAATTAATTCACGAGAAATATTTCGTTTATATCATCATCATTAGATTGATTGGACCCGAATCGGATTCGTTCTGGTAGAATTCTTGATAATCCCTTTGTTTCCCACTTCCTAGCAAAGGGTTTCCTACCATAAAGGTTTTAAAATTTAGCGTTAGGATCAAAATATTATGTCACTAAAATTCTGTGTGTTACGGTGACAAACCCCACTATTTAGAAAACTCTCGGATGAAAACCACGCCGTCTTGTTTAGTACAGACTGACAGATTGGCCTGTAAAGGCCATTTGGGCGTACTAGCTCGAAGCTTGGCCTCCTTTCAGGATTTCAGACTTCCGAGTATTGCTGCACTCTGAGTACTAGACCAACGTTGAATATTATTATTACTAGACCAACGTTAACCAGAAAACAAACATGAAAAATTTCAACTTCATTTCTCACTCAGTTTGAGGCGTATGTGGATTTGTTTTGCGTTAACAGCAATAAAATGTTTTATTTAAAGACGTGAATAGGTACTTTATATCTACTAAATAAGCCGTAGTATATAACTGTTAGCAATAACCTTAAAATTTGATGGAGCTCGTCATTGCTACGTTTAGGTACCTGTATAGACATACCTATTCAGCAGTTGGTTAGTTCCAATACGTTCGTGTGCTATTTTCTGTTTTACGTGTTCTATTTCGTGGTTTAGGTTGCATTTCGTAAGATAAATTTAAAATTGTATTTTGAATGCATAATAAACAATCTTTTTGATTGATTTGAAAAAAATGAATTGGAAAAAAACCACATGCGTGCCGAGTCACGCGAATTAATTTTATTATAAAAATTGATTAATTTGTCTGGTGGGAGGCTTCGGCCGTGGCTAGTTACCACCGCCACCGTACCGGCAAAGACGTACCTACCGCCAAGCGATTTAGCGTTCCGGTACGATGCCGTGTAGAAACCGACTAGGGGTATGGGTTCAATATAACTGCCATACCCCGAACAGGTTAGCCCGCTACCATCTTAGACTGCATCGTCACTTAATACAATCAGGTGAGATCGTAGTCAAGGGCTAACTTGTAGTGGAATAAAAATAAAAATAATAATTTGGTGGACTATTAACTTATCCTACTTAGCTGTAATAGTTTTCTTTTTACATTCGTTATATGATCTACTGCCATGAATTTTTTCTCGTATCATTTGCACTGCTAAATATTTCAAACATTTTGAAGTCAGGTGGGTAAGACGAACTTTTGGTCATTCATTAACAGAAAATTCTTCAAAAGAAAATGTGTACGCATAAGTTCCCTTTTGTCCCTCTTAAATAATGCCATAAAGATACCACATTAAAATTTTATTCGGGAGAAATCTCCATTGGGCTTGATGTGAAAAGTTTGCCTGCCAAGCTCGATCCAGTTAAAATGCAAATTCCCTCAGAATACTATTGTGTCTCTTTGTTATCTACTTTCTAATTCACTGTTTCGCGAAAAACTTTTTAATATTAGAGAAAACTTTATAATATGTATTGTACACAGAGTAATATATTAAAACTTTTGCGAACTTTATCAGGAGTAGTTTTGATATACAGTTCAAATTTTAATTATGAGGTAAATCGATTTTGTAAGGGTTTTTTTTTAAATTAAATTGGTGATAGCAAAGTTCTTGGTGACATATTGGTATCCAATGATCTCTCGGCCGAAATTAATAATCTGTAGGCACTTTGATACTTTGTCGATAAGCTACCAAGCAGCGGTGTTATAATAATTAATTTGTCAAAAAACTTTCTTTTTGACAAATAGTATACCTACTTACTTAAACAGATCGATAAGATGATAATAACCAATGATCTTAGAAGAAATTAAGATCATTGTTAATAACAATACATCTAATATTCTTCAGCGCTTTAAAGGATTTAACTTGGCGTTGGTCGATCATTACCTGCTTAATATAAATTTATTATCTATTGTGTGACATATTTATTTAATATTGAATCGAAGCAGGCGTTACTTTGCGGAAGTCCATGATAATGAATGAACGAGAAGTTTAATTCGCTATAATCCGCCACAGCAGATCACAATCGTGCATCGTGCTTTACAATCGTGCATTGTCGAGTCAACATCTCCTGAAGATGCTCCGGTTTCGGAGTGAAACGTACGTTGAGAGTGATTTGGAGGATTTGTGTGGTGTGGTGCGGTGCCGGTGCGAATTGCTGGGTGGTGGTTGTTCGCATGCTATTGGTGAAGGACACGCACTGTACCACATAGATTGGTCTGCTGTGGCGGATTATAGCGAATTAAACTTCTCGTTCATTCATATTTATTTAACCTACTATCTGGTTTCAAACAGTAATATTAAATAACTAGCACGTTGCAATTCAACAATTGAAATAATAATAATACAAAATATACGAATAATTTCAAGATTCTGTACAATGTTAGTAGTGGTGTACGCGAAGTTGAAACTTGGCATATTTCTACTCAACATACCTCGGACTTTACTCGTACACTTTATACATATACGTTTAGCTAAATGTTATACCTATTTATTCAAGGGACGGAATGCCCGCCTTATTTATGAATGACAAGCCAAAACCGTTGGATTAGTTTGTCCAAATGGAATTTGTACGCTTACTTTGCCTATAATAATTAAAGGCTAAGTTTCTTTTGAATAAACAAGACGTCAACGAAATACAATTAGTGAGGAATGTTTGTGGAAAGAAAAACATTTAAGTAACTTTTCCCAGTGCCTAAAAAATTGTACCTAAGCCATCTTACTTGGATTCATCCCTTTGTTTAAATTACTTTTGACGTGAGAAAACATTAGGGTCCTGTTGTACTGAAAATACCATTAATAAACCCTTATAGTTTCATCCAGACCGTCTGTGCGATGCAGGCATTTTAAAATTCAATTATAAGAGCTGTACCGAATATGTTATTTAGTACAGGGGCCATACCGCCAACGCTTTAAGCCATATTGATTCATTATTGTTCACTTTCTTGTTTTGGAATTATAATCCTTATTTTAGGAACGTCAAGGTAAGTGACATCAAACTGTAATTTTGAGTAATATTGCTTTTATGCGTTGGCAGTTTCGCCCCAGGTCCACAAGTAGGTATAAAAAAATATATTTTTTCACTTCACTTACTTCACGGTCCATCCCTTCAATGATTTTGATGAAGTTTAGTAACTTAGATGAATAACTTGCATTTCGGAGACGGAGATAGGCTCTTCCGAAAATCAGATAGTTCCCAAAGGATTTAAAAAAACAATATCTACGCGGACGAACTCGCAGCTATCTAGTAGTATCTCTAGATTAAAATGATCTAGGAACGCAGAACTTTAAATTTTATAGACTGCAAACTGTATCCGGACGTTTTGCTTAATTGTTTCACTTGACAACTCAATAATTGAGATAGTTTCGTTTTTATTTTTTATTTTAATTACTTTGTGACTATTGTTAATTGTACTAACTTTTTCAATAAAATCTTTACTAATTTAAATTAAATAGCAGTAATCCTGCAAGTTTTTTTTTCGCTTTACATAATATAGGGTACGAATAAGTATTCTGTGGTATAGATACGGGTTGTATAAATATTTAAGTTACCCTAGTTCCTAAAGTCAACGTTGTTAAGGTAAATGAGCACGTGAAAGTAAATCGATTGATTACCTACTTGTAAATATTTTCTATTCAATGCCCCAAATAGATGGAAAGTCTGAACAAAGTCTTTGTTGTTTTCTGATGTTGGTGCTGTTTCGTTGGTCTAATGGTTAGCATGTTTGACGGATGTCGAGGTCCTGGGTTGGGTTGGAGTCCGTAAATAAACTCAAACTCAAAGTAGGTATATTTATTCAAAATTGGTACCTGTACACCTTTCTGGACGTCACGTTTAAAGTATAAGACGTGATGGTGATAATTAACCACGGTATCTTAAAACTAAAGCTACGAGGGTTCCAAACGCGCCCTTGTCTGAGAAGAGCCCACAACAATCTCAGCCGGGTTTTTTTGTTGGGCTTTTCCGTCAAAATATTTTAGTAGGTACTAGCCTGGAGTTAGAAAATTGGTGTTTTACCCCTGTACCTCCTAGATCACGTAGTCTTCGTTCTAGACCCTGATATCTCTCAGGTCGTGTTGGATTGCCGTTCCATGGTTACATAGTACTTACACTATAATATCTCCTGTGCAGATGGCTACTATCTGGAGTGTTAAGCTTATTAAGCGTGGTTCTTTGTATACCTAAATTAACTCTCTGAATCGTCCTACAAAAATTGTAAGTGGTTTTTCCAATTTCGACTTTTATTTTCGTTATTATAATAAATTCATTTAAGCTTATTTCCCTCAATGGATTTTAAATTAAGCTACGTAGAGTTCATTAAAATTGAGCGCATAACTGAAATTTACTGCGATAGCACGAGGGGTTGGAATAAGAGTAATTTTCAGTTACAATTCTTTTGTAATTCAACGGTGAAAATTCTTAGGGTAGGGACAGATAAAAGGAAATTCGGTGCGCGGAATTCCGTTCCAACCACGCGAAAACCCCGAGCGGAAAATCTGCTTCGATTTTGCAACGACGTCTGAACGTGATAAATACATGCAGGTGCAGACTAGCGCAGTGGTGACGCTGTGGTCATGAGCGGGAGTTTTTGGCTTCGATTCCAGGCAGCGCTAAATTGGGGATTATCTAAATTGCCTCTAGTGTGAGACTACAATGGAAACTTAGTTAGTTTCTACTGGCAAATGGTGTACCGCCATAAACGATTTCGAATATAAAGATAAAAAGAGAAACCGATCAGGGGTACATAAGTGTAACAGATGCACTAAGTATTCGCGTCAATCGAGCAGTGTCAAGGACGGCTTATTGTCCATCCTAATATGGCTCTATCCTAAATCCTAATGTACGACATACGACACGTTAAGTGAAAATCCGCGCGCGTTTTTCCGCATTTACATCTGCCTTTAAGCTGGCTAAATCTGGCTCTTGGCGCTAAAATAGCTTTCGTCTTTTCAAATATTCAAAACCAAGATACACAGGAGTAATAGATGCACTGAGTATTTCGCGTCAACGTAACAGTTTCGTGGATGTGCCATGACTATCCTAACTTTTCCGTACGTCATCGACGTTATACAAACGGAAATCCGCGCGTTTTTCCGCTAGATTTGCCCCTGCCTTTAAACTTGCTTTGTCTTAACCTTAATCTGGCTCTTGGCGCTGAAATAGCTTTCGTCTTTCCACTACAGTGTTTTTGTACGGTCCGAAAATCTTGCGAAGTGGAGAGAGGGTCCTGAGTGGGAGACGTACCTACCTTCCTACAAACTATGGAATATTTTTTCTTTCTACCAACATTATAAAAGTGTGCTTATTTTTTGGTTTCTTCTTCAATCACTGAGCAACGGGTTGCCGTGATTTTTGGCGTGGTCTTGGAGGGTAGTAAAGCTAACTTTTTATCCCGGAAAACCGTAGAGTTCCCGTGGGATTACCTACTGGTTAAGCAACGATGACCCAAGTCAAGTAATGGATGGGTAACTGGTCTTTGTCTAGGTCTTAAAGGTCTTGCCCCCCTTTACAGATGTAATGCGTGGCGCGGCACGTAGCGACAAATATTCTTTGTATGAGTTTGTATGGGACTGCGACTTAATTGTACAAATAATACTTGCTGATACGTGCCGCGCCGCGCCTTTGTGTGGTGCCTCTGTAGTATTTTCTTAATACAATTATTACAGAGACTTGAGGCCCCCGTCAGGGCATTGCAATGTTGAATATATTAACATTAGAATTATCTATACAATCGAATATACATAAATAATATTATAAACAAAGTCAACTTAATTTATAAAACTGTCAAATCGGAAATTATTGCCATAAATTTATAGGTATTACGTAATATAAGATTATAATTTCACTTTTAAAATAAAACTAGATTAACAATACATAATATTCTGTTAGTCTTAAAAATATTATATTATATCGAATGAGCCCGGATCGTAATAACGATTTTTCTTTCAACTTTTTAAGTTGATGAGCTTCTCATCGCTCTTTAAATATGAGCCACTTGAGACTTTAAGCAGCTCTGATTTATTATTCGCCTCTTGCTCCGAATATCAACTCTAACGAATGCGAATAAACGAATATTTTATTCGATATTCGCTTACTGGGGACTTATTAATCGATATTTTAATATGTCAAAGTCACAAGTAATTTATTCAAATTCATTGTACACGTTTTGAAAGAAAAATGTGTTTAATTTAATAATAATAGTTATTCCTGGTATCTTATAACTAAAGCTTCCAATCGCGTAAGTACTGGCGGGAACTCCATAATTTTTCGGGATAAAATGTAGCCTATATCCTTCCCCGGGATACAACCTGTGTCCGTACAGAATTTCGTGAAAACCGGTGGATTTTCTATTGTACTGTTAAAAAGTTAACAGACAAGTCTTTATATTTTTTGTGTTGGATTAGAAATAAAATTTAGATATTGGTATCTCTAAACTAAACCAAAATGACTGCATTAAAAATATTGCTAACCCTTTCATAATAATTTCTTTGCAGAAAGGGACAGAACTAGATTTAAAGGTGTAATTTTAGTTTAGTTTAGAGATTGTGTTATATATAATTGGCCACAATATATTTTATAAAAATCACTGTTTTTCAATATAAGTTATATTTTGTAAAAACTTTTTCTATTTAGGTCCGTTCGCGTTCCCATTCACGCTCACAAAGTTCAATTCTGCAAAATTTTCAATTTACAAGTTTTCATTCTGCTATCTTAAATTGTTTTTCTTTTTATTTCACCATATATTCTTGCTTCGAGATTTGTTACCAACAGTTCTTTATAATTCCGGTATTGGGTACAGGTCACTTGACATAGCTAGATTAAGGTTTATCTAACATGAACTCCTTAGGCCCGGTATCCACCAGCACGTTTAGTAATTTGCGTCAAAGTAAAATGGACCCAAAAGCTCTTGATTTATAGTCACAAATTCACCAGTCAACCCCGTAATCAACTTTTATATCAGTCTTAAAAGCAAGTACCTACTTGCTTTTAAGATACGCTGCGACATCAGTATTGAGCACAAATCGACAGACAAATAATTGGTAGGCTTAGATCAAAAGCATACAGAGTGTTGTGGAGAAGAGTCGCAGATTTTGATAACAACTTAAACTCTGCCTAATACACTGTGACATATACGGTTGATTTTGATATAATGGAACCAAAATACGTAAGATTTGGTTTATATGACTCGGTAGGCAAGCGTTTTATATGTCGGTTACCGTTTGTAAGATATTGGCGATACCGTGTCGCCACGTTTATGACTGTGCCGAAAGTACTCCGAACATAAAATCCCGCTAAGCCCTTACCGCTTATAAGAACTATTAATATAATAATTAATGTCTATGGGCCAGTGCGAGACGGGTTAGAACTTTTAGTCCGTTAGGTAGGCAAGGCGGTGCTAGTAAGAGGGCAAGCGGCGCGCGCCGGCTCTCACTTATTGATCGTGGGGACGCCCCGGGTGACCCAAATAGAGCCTTCGCCTCCCCCTCCCCGAACGCCGCCCGCCGCGCCGCCCGAACATAGCTCGACGACGAATTTTCATATCAGCCGAATTTTCACGCGGTCGGACTGACTACCCCCATGCCTTGTCTCTGGTACTAATGCCTTACATAAGAGCTATTCTTTTTTATGTCAAGTATTGTAAGATATGATGATTGAAAGCCTTAGGAGGCTCTAGCTTTACAAGATTTATTGCGGGGATCCATCAAGCGGGGCCAAAATTACTTAAATATTCCATTAACAGTAGGTACTCTCCATGGTAGCTTTAATTCGTGCGTGAAATTTGTGAAAGCATGCCATTTCAGGTCACATTTACAGACAGGATATACTCAAGAGCGAGATGCGTGATTTATTTATAATGTTAAAATTACGTAATTTGCAAAACTAATCAAAATTTTGACAAACAAGACATTTGAAATAATTATTAACAAAAGTATGCCTTGACTTTATCGGTTAATAAGTTTTGTACTTTTTATGTCTTAGCTTTATAAACATTTTTACGAAGAGTTTCGATCAGACCCCTACAGATCCGCCTTGTTAAATTTATCGGCGCTCGTAATCTTTCTGTTCTCCGCAGTCCTCACCTTTTGACATTTAACGGCTCTTCTTGTCCTTCTTTAAATATGTTCTTAGTATTTATCCTAAAAAATATTGACCGACTACAAGTTTTGTACTGAAAACCAGGATCAGCAGATTATATATTTTTCAAGAAGTCAAAGTGACAGTTGCTACAGATATTTTATGAGATCCTGTAAATTACTAATTGTAATCATGCTCATGAATTCACTCAATATTATCGCAACGTTATAATTCAAACTTCCAAATAAACCTTACAGTGGCCTTATCATGGCAAAAGACGGTGTAATAACTATCGCAATGATCTCTGAACCAACAAAATCGGATGTCGCAGCATGTACCTATACCATAAATTCAGCTGATTCATCATCACCGTGTGCCTTCTTCAAAACGAAGTTTGGTTTGGAAAATCTTCTCTATTTTGAGCCGCACATATTTCTAGCTTTGGGTAGCCAAGCCCTGTCCACCCCCTTATATCATCCACTTGCGCCTTTGGCGATCTGGAGCTGTTTTGCCTGCAATCCTTCCTTCCAAAACTAGTCTTGGAAGTGAGTAAGTTAGTTCAGCTAACTCAACGATTGAGATTTTAACAATAATTGATGAAGCTTTTACGGAATTAGGCTTCAGAGTTCAAGATCGCTAACACTATATCTCAGTTACCTATTCTTCATAGTTTTTTTTTTCAGGATAGTGGAACATCTCGCTGTAATTTATCTCGCGAGTTGTTAGTGTGACCTACTGCCTTGTCTATTTACCTACTCTGAAGTGCGCCCACTTTGCACAGCATCATTAAAACTCAAAAGTACTAGTCTTTAATTAAAGTTTTCGCTTAAAAAGTGTTCATATGCTTGCCATTACGGTACAGCTGGAAATAGATTGTTATTTATTATTTAAATGAATACTTATAAGAAATGCTTTTTTAAACTTCTGCTTTTTTTGGTGCCGAAATTCGAAAAATATTTTTCATAAAGCATTACAAAAAAGCATGAAATTTTGGCAAAAAATGTAGAGAAAAGACGTGAAGCGTTTAGGTAGCACCGTCAATGTTTATCAGGTGCGAGTGCATTTTTGTTTGTTAACAATGAAACTAGACAATTTATTAGGATCTTGCTTTCTTCACATTGTTTCTTAGGGGTTTTGTTTATTATCAGAAGCATTCTCTTTCAAGAGCTGTATCAAATTGTATGCTGACGACGTCTACGATATTCTGGTCTCCGTTGCTCCACAACTCTGTGTACTCTAGCTTCTTCAGGAACTAATCAATATCTGGTCTCCTTATGTCTGCCTAACTTGGAATGTTTTCGGAGAGTCACTCAAATTGATCAAAAATCTGTTAGAAATTTTTGAGATTGAGCATTTTCAAACACATTAGAGTGCTGATTACTTTGAAAACCAAGGTACCTACTGGTAGGGATAAGTCGAAAAGAAAATCACGTTAATCTACCAGTAGTGATAGTAAAATCTACCGGTAGTACATTTTCTTGATAAAATCGTATGTGGGCTGGGGCAACTTAATAAGTAATAACTGACCTATGCCCGGGAAAGCCCCACAGTTGGTGCATGCGTACTCAATAGCAGTTCTGATAGTCACTGACATATTGCACTATTGATTGGTGTATTAACCCGCCGGCTGAGGGCGAAATCCCACCGACATCAAACAACATTACCTACAACGCCGCGCCGGGGCTAGTAGAATTTAGTTTCGGATATAATTGGATTGGGAATGGAAACTTTATTATCCGGGTGTGCTATCTAACTAAAGATAGGAAAATAATTTCAGTACAATAATGCTTGAAATAGTCTCATTTATCCTAGTATTACAAAAACAGTTAATAACATGATTGACCGAGCGAAGCGAAGGTCTCTGAGTCTACTTGAGTGAATTGGCACTGGTCCGTCCGTCCGTCCGTCTGTCAGAGCCTTATAACTTCTGAATTGGTACTGAACGTAATTACTTCCGGTGTATCATTTTAAAGATAATTAGCACCTAATAGCCACTCCATTTACATAATACTTATTGCAGATTTAATTATTGCAGAGCTCTTTGAGTGATGGTTAAAGGGTTTTTAAAACAATGCATTATCTCGCCACATTGAAAGGAGTTTCGCGAAAATATTGACGTCGCTATAAAATATCTACCTAATTAATCTTCTATACAAATCACGTTGAGTCTTCTCCATGAATAATGTCTGAAGTTTTCAGCGTGTCGCACTAGTGTTTTAGTATTTTACAGTTTGGAAGTAATGTCTTATGGCCTTATTAAATTGTCATACGACTCTACCATCATACACCTTCCAGATCTTACCACCAGATGAGATCGTAGTCAATGGCGAACGAGTTTCTTGCTGGTTCTTCTCGGTAGGAATGGCATTCCGAACCAGTGGTAGATTCACTAGACGATTCAAAAGCACTTGTAAAAGTTTATTTGAATAAAAAACATTTGAATATTGTTTTTTTTTATATGTTAACTTGTTTATAAAATAAAAACGCCTGAGTGTGTCTATCAGTCGCCCTTTTGCAACTCATCTGCTGAACCGATCTTGAGGCAAAGAGGCTTGTATCCTGGATATGAGCAAAAGCTAAAGGTACGAGGATAATGAAACTGAAACTCGGTGTTTAAGCTTTGGAAGGATGCAGACTTTAATTATTTCAAACCCAACCTAATACCGATATGACGAAGAACAGTGTAATTCCCACAAAAGTTACACATTTGGTGGTATTGAATATATTCGACACACTAGATCCAATGAGAGACCACCGGCAGGAAAATGAGAAAATTCTTTTGTTTGAAATTCCAGCGCAGACCTTTGCAAATGAAAAATACAAAAGCAGGACACACCGCGCTTGCGAATCTAAAACGTACAAACACACGTAGGTACTGAGCTCTGAAATAAAGTTTGAATTAACCAGTTTATCAATGTGCTGAGTTTTGACGATACAAATGTAACAAAACTCTTACGTTTTAGAAGAAAGTTATGTATTTATTAAGTAACAACTTTATAAAGTGACTGACTTTACAAACAATCTACTATACGCGTTTATTTAAACAATGTTAACTAACCATTTTTGTAAAACTTCATAAGGTGGTGTTACTTAGGTAACACCACCTAGATAGGCTTGTTAGGTAGAAAACTAACTACCTACGCTTTTTAGACCCACGTTGGACGCCAAGCTATACACTCGCGCCCGAATTAGGGCGAACGCCCGGAAAGTGAAGTTGTGACCCTTTGTTTCTACAACTTCCGCAGTATTTTCAACCCCATAACTAACCCCAAAACTGTCATGTTGTTAAGCAATCCTCGCTGAAAGATGAGTAGCGACTGGAGTTTCTAATGCCAAATACATTACAGGTTCATCACCCTGCTTCATAGTTTACTATAGATAATGCCGCGTGGATCTTTTTTTAGGGTTCCGTACCCAAAGGGTAAAAACGGGACCCTATTACTAATACTCCGCTGTCTGTCTGTCTGTCTGTCTGTCTGTCTGTCTGTCTGTCTGTCTGTCTGTCTGTCTGTCTGTCTGTCTGTCTGTCTCCAGGCTGTATCTCATAAACCGTGATAGCTAGAAAGCTGAAATTTTCACAAATCATGTATTTCCGTTGCCGCTATAACAACAAATACTAAAAATTAAAAAAATAGATATATTAAGGGGGGTCCCCATACAATAAACGTGTTTTTTTCGTATTTTTTTGCTCAATATTAAAAACGGTAACAGGTAGATGGTTCAAATTTTCACAGAATATTAACTTGTATATTACCTTTCAAAATAAATAATTAAATATCAATAAAGTAAATATTAAAGGGGGGCTCCCATACAACAAACGTAATTTTTATTTTAAATACGTCATAAATCGTAAAACTTACTACAGGTTTGTACGGAACCCTCGGTGCGCGAGTCCGACTCGCACATGGCCGGTTTTTTTAAAATCCTGTGGGAGTTCTTTAATTTTTCGGAATTAATAGTAGATTTTGTCCTTTCCTAGATGTCTCTGCTCTTGTCGATGCATTTGTCGATGATCGAAGCACATTGAAATATTCATGTAAAAAAATTACATCTGTTGCTCTATTGCGACGTTATTTAAGGGCAAGCCAACATACAAACATACTTTTGCATTTATTATATTCGTATGCATGTATGGATTCATCTTTTGTTACTTTCTGTTGCTGATAACGACACCAGCCTCAGAGTGACGAGGGGAGCGTGAGAAGTAATCGTTATGGAAGGTCAAGTGTGCCATTAAACCTCTAGGGGGTATCTTATTGTTAATGTTAAACCGGTTTCCTATACCCGCCCTTCTGTCTTTGTTTTGTCTAATTATTTTTATATAGAGAGCCATTTTAAAGTATGTAATTGCTTCTGAGTAAAACTGACACTAGTTTGAGTTATATTTGACATATTATAACAGTCATACAACAAGAAAAACAAATTACTTGATAAAAAAACTAGCTGATGAACGCGAATTCATCCACGTGAATTAAGATTTTTTCAAAGTGCCGTGCGAAATCTTTCATTTTTTGTCGTATAAAAATTAACAATATTACGTCACTCTCCAGGTCTTAATCATATCCATGTAAAAATCAGCATTTTCCCTCATTATTTAAGGCAAATACCTACATAAAATAAATTCTTAAATATTTGTAACTGTAACAACAAGTAACTGACAAATAAAGCCGTTTACATAGACTAGTTTGATGTACTAAAAAAATAGATTTATTTATCAGTTGAACTTTGTTTGAAAAAATTAGCCTTTAGTTATTTATAAAAAAAGAAACTGAACCTAAATATTATTTTATTGCAACTTCAGCTTTATTCGACATAGAGCACCGTTTAAAGTAGAGCGTACGTGCACAAGTAGCGTAGGGTAAAGGTGCTTCCACACCGCCCTTGCCAACAGCAGTTAGGCGAGTTATTTATTATGTGTAAATATTATAGTGGCACGTCGCAACCTTGACGCGTAGGTATTATGTAGTTGACTGCGACCTCAACAAATTACAAATGGTTAATACTCGTAGGTACAATACTCGTATAAATAGCAAAGCATACCTAACTAGAAAATTGAAATAGTTAAGCTATTAGTTAGTTGAGTTGTTTATTTCATTTGATAAATTGAACTTGCAACTAACCGTGCAGTTATTCAATTTGCGATGTCAAAGACGGAATCACTAAAATAATTTATTCGTGCTCAAGTGCTTCAGTCTTAATAAAGTGGTTTAGATGACAGAGATGGTATGCATCTCGATGATGGGCATCGGCTTCTTTGTATTTCGGAAAATCAAAGAATTTTATAACCCTAAATACGTAAGGATAAAAAGCGTAAATAATAATATGAATGAATGAATGAATGAAAAAACTTTATTGCACACCAAATAGTTACATGAACAAATAACAAAATATATAATATCTAAAACTAACATGGTAGTAGGTACGCAAAGGCGGCCTTATTGCTGCAAGCAATCTCTACCAGGCAACCCTTGGCTAGAGAAGAAAAAAATAAAGATAACAGGATAGTGCAAGTAAAACATAAACACATAGATATAATACTTAATAATTATTAGTCAAAAAAAATATATATACCTACTAAGATACTATAAATAAATATACTCAATACTATGCTCAATGTGTATATATACACTCATACATACATATACATATATATATCTATCCATAAATACTTATAATATAATAATAATAAATGCAGATATTAGGTTTGCATATTTAAGGTAAGATAATTTATTTACTCAAAGAATGGTTACAAAATTCACTTATAGGAAAATCAATAACATTAGGTACAATGTAAATATTTCGGTAATCAGATATGGGACATATTTTTTTGTAGATGTCTGTCTATATTAGAAAGAACATTCACCCTTATGCGTGCCGGTAGTTAAATGAACAGGTTCTTTTAACTACATCTATATTTGCTGACGTGTAGTTCCGAGGGTGAACTTAATGTGCCGGAAATTATTACTTTACAGTATCTGACAGTTAGCGGCGCCTGTAACCCCGTGGGGTTTGCATCGCTCGTAAATTTTATATTCTTTCCAATATATTATTTGCTTAATACAAATTCTTATGAGATCATAAATAAGTCTAGTAAATAATATCTAGTACTAACTGGAAATAAGTGGCACACGATTTTCGAGAGTGAATCCCTATATATAAGAGACCATTAAGAGACCTTTTTCAGTGATGGTTGTCTATAGGTTGTTTCTGTTATCTATGGGTTTAGCCGACGAACAGATGGTTTTTTAACTGCGTCTCTACTTTACATCGTAGTCGAAGCTTTAACTTATTGACTGGTTTATTACACCCGGAATTTTATTTTATTTATTTTATTTTATTTTTATTCATAAGGTTCACTAGCGATTTTTACATATTATGATATAAGTTACATAAAGTTACAGACATGTGCCAATACATGTAAAATTATATTAAAGCGAACACTACATGCTGATAATACCGCATTTTCGTTGATAATACCGTGTCTTCTGCCTTCTATATTCTTTTCACTAGAAAGGTAGAATTGTACTAATCGATGCCTCTGAATCGACTGAATCCCGTATAGGCCTTCGAAGAACCACTAGGATAACATATGAATTTTATAAAATAGACACAACCTAAATGCGCCTTAACGCTAACCGGTAGTTATACTCCCGGGTACGTCTATTTGCTGACGTGTAATCGCCCAAGGGCGAACGTGGAGTAGCGGAAATTAATATCTGACCGGTGCCACTGGCGCCCCACGGGGCCACGGCACTGACTGCACTATGACTAGGCTATATTTGTGACAATTCCAACTTATCGCTAATACTTCTGCCTCCTATTTGAAGATTGGCATCTTCTAGGCAAGTGCGCTCCACCTTAGGCTGTATCACCACTTGCAAGCGAGTCTGATTGCAGCCAAGCGCTATATTTTTTTTTTTTAAAGCGGGGATTCGATCGCACTCCTCTAAATTTTCGCAGTTATGTGCGTTTTATGAAATCTAATCTAATCTAGCCTGTACTGCCCACGATTGGGCAAAGGCCTCCCTCCGATTTTTCCACCTCTCAATCTAGTTTTCCACATCTCATCTCAAACTAGTGCCTTAATCTAGTTAGTATAAATGAAGAACTAAAAAATACGCTTTGAAAATGCCAACGTAAAAGATATTTAATGTGACGTGAAAAAAAATCCTTTATATTGAAACTAGTGATGCCCGCGACTTCGTCCGCGTGGTTTAAGTTTTTTTTATTCCCGCGGGAACTCCTTAATTTTCCGGGTTAAAAAGTCACCAGATCACCTATGTCACTCTCCAGTTCTTCAACTATACCCATGCTAAAAATCACGTCAATCCGCTGCTCCGTTGCGCCCTGATTGAAGGACAAACCAACAAACAAACACACTTTCGCATTTATAATATGTTATCATATTAATTATGATACAAAATTAAATTGTATAATATAGTGACCGAGTGGCAGTAAATCGTTGTAATGAAACGCTTTTCACTATTTTCCATTATCCGTGACACGAATCGAACAAAGCATTGTACCTTCTCGAATATTCCGAGAACTCGATGCAATTTTCACGATCGATTCTTTATAATTAATAGTTTAGCCTTTAGGAACTGCCTGTATGCTTTCTAACTATTGTTGGTGCGTCGATACAATCCTTCAGAGTTGATACGTTGATTAACTTCTGGGTTAGAAAATACTAGAGTGGACTAATTTAGGACAGTAGATTTATTTTTATCTTGTGACCTATTTAGGTCTGTTTAGGTAAAATAAATTGTTTTTAAAGTAGATTTACTTACTTTAATTTACTTAGTTATTTGTTCTTCGTACGTCGATATCATTTTGAACCAAATATCGTGTCAAAGTCGGTTGAGCAGATGGGCCGTAAAAGCGTAGCAGACAGACAGACAGACACACAGATACACTTCGCATTTATAATATTAGTATGGATATTCATTATTCAGGTCAAAGTAGGATTAAACCACCAACCATTTAGTTTAGTTCAAACCACACAAGGTTAATTAATGTATTCATAATACAGCCATGCATTATCCATTGGGAATTAATTATTGGTCCATATAGGTTCGATCGTTAGATATTTAGATGTGAGATTATTAAAATTGTCAAATATAATTACTATATTCTATAATGCATAATATCCTATAGTCCAGCCGAAATTGGCCTAAGCCACCTCTTTAATACCCAGAGGGCTTGGTCCAAACTACATATCCAAAACATTGCCTTTTGCCTAAAGTACGATTATCAAATAATAAATCAAATCGCTTTTATAATATTTGATAAATATTATAAAAGCGAAAGTTTGTATGGATGTATGGATGTTTGTTAGGTACTCAATCACGCTCCAACGGCTGAACGGATCTGGATGAAATTTGGCAAAGAGATAGATTATAGTCTGGAATAGCACATAGGCTACTTTTCATCCCGGAAAATTAAGAGTTCCCGCGGGAACCGAAAAACTTCAATCCTTGCGGACGAAGTCGCGGGTATCAGCTAGTTCTGTCATAAAATTCATGACAAACTCCGTCGTCAAGATGTACCTAATTATTATTTTACAACGCTCAAAGTCATAAGTTACAGTTTACACACAGCACTACTTTTTGTTCTAACAATGCGAGGTCTCGAGCGATTTGTATCAGTTTTTACTTGGAGTCGTGAAGGTTTCACGGTAATAAATCTAGTGTTAGTAGGTACCTACACGCTTGAGAGTATCTAACTTTCGCGAAAATATATCCCACAATACAAATTATTGGCCTAGATTCTAAGTTTGATAAGTATTGTGTAATGACCGCAATAACATCGAAGCTAAAGTTTCACTAGTGCGTAAACCTGTAATTTAAGCCTGTATTAATAACATCAAGATAAAAACACGTCAATCTATGCTTAAGACCAATACTTGAGAACCTGTTCTGAGAAGCTGATATATGAACAGATACTCCAGACAATCTTATAGGTTTATATTCTATTGACTCGAATGCAAGAATACGATAAAAGCCAATTACATTAATTGCGGTTGTAGCGATGATAAAATTAGAGCTAATCGCTAATCTGATTCACCACAAAAATCATCGACTCCTCTGAACTAGTTTGTATTCCCAATATACACTCGACAGTTTACAAAAACTTTTCATTACTTTACCAGACCCATTTTAGCTGTAAAATATACGCCCGCAATTTATGTTAAGACATTATCGTAATGCGAACTATAAAATAACCACAAATGTGTGCTCTATCCATCAAATTGCTTTGCGCACCACTGACGATCCGTCTGACGTCTAAAAATGTGGCAATAAGAAAAGAAAAATGCCGAAACGGAACAAGTCCCAATTGATGTATAATACTATAGATTGAGCACGAAATTGTAATTGAAATTAATACAACAGTTATAAAGGATCTGTTTTAATTGTTCTAGAGAAATACAGTTCTTTCCACTGTCTCCTTTGTATTATATAAGTATTCAAAGTTATACGGGAACTGGGCGCGCCGCCTTAATGACAGCCCGCCCGCCTTCACACCGCTTTAAGGATAAGCGGTCATAAAAAAAATATTAAGGTTTTTACACAAGTAGCAGTAAGTATTGGCTTTATAAAGGAGTCATTTGATAAAATGCTGGGTGCTTGTCGCTGTAAAGGCTCCATTGTATGCGATAAGGGTGCTAGTGATAAGGCGGTGCGTGCGCGGAAAGGGCTGGCAGGAGCGGCGGCTGTCAGCGTGCCGGTTGTGGAAGGTTACGGCGGGCGGGCGGCAACGCGCGCACGCTAGCGGCTGCGCGCGACGGTGGCGGCGGCGCTGGCGTCGTGACGCAGTGTGACGTCAGTGCGCTGTCGGCTCGATACGCGCCAGCCTAGTCCTCAGTCGCCGCCCGAAACTGGCCGCCGTAAGACGCGCCCTACGCGCCTCCTCCACCCGTGCACCTCTTTCATACCGGGTTTTAGTTTCGTACCATAATGACATAGCCCCAGTGCCGTGCGACGGGACTACGTGGAAGCGCACACATTTTAGTTTTTCCGTTGATACGAGGAAGCCGTAACGGTCTCCGTTTTTGCAGAACTAGCGACGATCCACTTCATTCCGTCGAGGAACACAGAAGAGATCGGAGGGCGGTCTGCTCTTTTTATCCGCCTTTTGAATAAAGACTAGCGAAAATGGGCGAGGTGAGTGCAGTGCGCTTGCAGTAGTGTTGTATGGGCCTTTAGCGATCCTTCAGCGGCGCAGTGCTTTCGTGAAGATGTGAGTGCATGTAGCCGACAAGAGTGCGCGGAAGACGTCGACGTAGGTTGCGTGATTTACATCAACCCCCGTTTGCTTGTGTAAAGTGCTTGCTTCTAGGCATGTCCCGTACATTTACGAAATAGCGTATAATTCATCTGCACGTCTCATTGTCTTTGTCCTTTCAACATCTCAAATTGTCATAGCTTGTGCACCAATTTGTGTGTTTTAAAGAAACTCAAATCACGTTGGTAATTTTTTAAGTGTTAGTTACAAAATCGCTTTTTCTAGTTCTGTACGTATAATCTCGTACAGCATTTTTTCATTTCATTAGTCAGTATGTTATCATTATAGTTTCCACTAGAATAAGTAGATCAGATATGTAATGCATCAATAGAATGTAAAAGGAGCAAAATATGTGTCGGTTTCAACGGCAGCCGAGTTGCGTAACAGCTCGTATCGATCTGTGCGGCGGGCGAGACACTTCGCTTTGTGGTCTTCTCATATGTTATCACTCGTTCATACAATACTTAAAGTATTTCGCGTAATATCCTGAAATCCTTCAAATAATAATAGGTTTCAATATTTGAGCGTATTCCCTTCCTTTTACTTCCAGAAAAGTTTACCTAATTTTGGGAATTCTAGTCTATTGGATTGGGTGAAGCAGAAATCTAGGAAATGGCTGTTATTCCATTTAACCTGATTTATAAATTCAATAAATAGCAGTTTTATAAAATATCCGCTTCCCCTATGGTACCACAAGGCGATGTCGCTCGAATGGAACAACGCGTCAGCATAAATTACTCAATTATAATTACAGCAGTGGTGAATAGGACTAAGGACAAAGCATTCATTGAAACCTACACGGAGATCTGGATTTTTTCCGACCATTAGAACAATTCCTCGCAAGGTGTCCCGAAGGAAGTGGCTAAACTTGTCGCTACAGGCGGCCACGGTTCGGACACGAGTACTAGATATAAGAGCACCGGGGGTTTATTAGAAAATTGCCTCGTCATTATGTCATTTAAATCGCATAGAGTGCCGTCGCTCTATTCGAGTATTTCCTTTATCCTTCATGACGATAGCACGCACCGAGCAATTAGGTTGCTAGACCGAGTCCTTGAAGTTCACAACTTACATCACACGACATGCTAATACTTTTTAGCAGGACCACCCGCCTATAGGACTTAGAGTTTAGACTATACTGCGCCCGGTTTTTGGTAGCAACCACATTCAACTAAGAACACTACATCGTCTTCACCTAATGCCAGTTGCATTACAAACGATTACGTTACGATTAATGTTAAACTTTGACCACCAGTTAATGTAAATGTTAAATTTTAAGCTTTTTAATGCTTTTTTTTAAGGCTGAGTTTAACAGTAGGAAAACGTATCTTACTGCCGCACTCAGAGTCGCTTAATCATCACTAAAGAAACTTCTTAGTATAGATTTCTGAAATTTATACTGAGGAGTTCCTTTAGTAATGACAAGCTGATGCCCGCGACTTCGTCCGCGTGCTTTAAGTTTTTTTATTTCCGCGGGAACTCCTTAATTTTCCGGGATAAAAAGTAGCCTATGTCACTCTCCAGGTCGTCAACTATACCCATACCAAAAATCACGTCCATCCCGATTCGTTCGTTGACGTTCGTGTATCACGAACTTTTATACAAACTTTCAAACCCCCATTTAACCCTTTTAGGGTTGGAATTTTCAAAAATCCTTTCTTAGCGGATGCCTCCGTTATAATAGCTATCTGAGTGCAAAATTTCAGCCCGTTCCGACCAGTGGTTATAGATAGAGCTGTGCGTTGATAGATCAGTCAGTCAGTCAGTCGGTCACTTTTGCCTTTTATATATTTAGATTAAGAGATACTGAGTACGGCAGTTAATCCGCCTGCCATGCAAGTGGAGATAGGCACCCTACTTTTAATTCTTGTATCTTTTATGATGAGACCACGCGCTACTAAATCTGACTGAATCGATGATTGCAAAAACATTACTAAATTAATTTTTATCTACGAATAATCATTCACGATGGTGGCATGCAACTAGCTTTAAAACTAGATTACAGTCCTAGTTTAAGATCTTAATCCTAATTGGTATAAGGATATCGTTTATTCTCTGTTAGAGAATCTATAAAAAAAATTAAATCTAACTCGTGATATTGAAGGCTGTCGATGAATAGTCTTGATTGTGTTGAAATCAATTATGAGATAGATGCAACATTTTTTTTTAACCAAAGTGGTCAGCACGTTCGTTAGTCGTTACTGGTTGCTAGACAGAAGTCCTTCTAATACTCAACACACCAATCCTTAATGAATTGAAGCTTCCAGAAAGGTTCTAGTAATACTTGTTGAAACGTTTTTTTTTTTTTCTTTTAAAAGTTTTCTATTAGAAATATTTTATCTAAATTATAGTATGATATTGGTTTTTCAATAATACGAATTGTAAAAGAGTATCAGAATTTATTACAATTTTGGAGAATCGTATGTTAGCGACGAATAAAGATTTTGTTTTGTCTACGCATGCTATTTTTAACATTCTATATTTAGAACCAATTTAATGATCATATCAGTATACACTGTCTCGTAATATAAGAACATCTAATAAAATATGTGCTCTACTTCGTTCAATTGAAGGATGATTATGATGTCACAATATATTGTCTAGTAAGCATCTAAATTACTGTTATTTCCTTATGCCATCTTTAGGTCCCTCCAACCCAATAAGGTCTTCTGAGGGCTTGTAGATTCTATCAATTATTACTATAATACGTTTCTAGGACAGTTGGAAATTCAGTCATAGATACGAAAGAATTATGTCCCATTTAATTCGAAAAACATAAATCCTTACAAAGTATGTTGAAAACGAACGAATTATTGACAAAAAACAATCGTCCGTTTCATCACCTATCCTAGTAAAGGACTATTATACGTACCTACTAATTGCAGGGCGTCCGACAAGAGGATAGTGAAAAGTCACTGAATTGAGCCCTAAGATCATTTCAGAAATTATAGTACTCATGATCATGTTAGAAATGGAATACACAAACTCAAAATAATTTCTACATTTAGAAGTTACAATAATTTGTCATAGTTATTTTTTTACAAGTTTGCTTTAGCGAATAATATGTAATTATTAAAAACCTGAAGTAAGCTCCAACCAAATAATATTATTGTTTATTATATAATTTTTTGAGTCGACCCCTGTGTCATTTCATTATCGGTTATTGTCATGAGAATTATTACGTTTTAATTTACCCTTATCATACTGATTATTTCTCATTAAATTTAAAAGCTTACACAATTATTTAAAAACAATAATACGCCAAATTCAATTGCATCGCTATCTGGGGTTGGGGACTTTTAAAACCTTTGAGCAAGGTTAATTTAAAAGTGGAGATCAGACTTTAGTCTTTAGTCCATGTTTATTCAAACATATTCTTCGTGTACAAAGGCGCTTCAATTTCTTTAATTCTCACCCTCTATATCATCTTTATCAATAACAGCTAAACTCATATCGGAGTAAGTTACGTTAAAGTTTAACCAAAAAAGAAAAACTCAACCAATCTACAAACTAAGTTTCATATAAAGATTATAATGATTTAGAGAAACAGTACTCTCGTACCTACACAAGAAAGAAACGAAATAAACCAAACAGCTGTGTGCAAAGGGATCTTGATGCTAACAGCAGTCGTATAGGTTTAAAGAGAATGCACTTGCCTTTCTTCCGAACGCCAAGAGGTACATAGACAAAACATTGACGCACATGTAACACCACTACATCAACAAAGACACGTGAATTTGGATTCTAATAGTGTTTTGGCAACCGCTGCATATTATAATTGCAAGTAGGAATCACACGCGCGTCTCGACGCCGCCAAAGTTAAAAATAATTGTCTCATTCACACGTGAAACTACTACGATAGTAACCACTAATTTTCGGTATTAAGCAGTTTCGTGACCGTGACAATGAATATCTGATCGCTGACATCTGGTGCTTGTCCCAATTTTTGCTCATTGCCAATTATTCGATTGTTTACTTGCAACTACATCGATGTTGCATCTAAATTATCATATCACTGTCCCTATCAAATTGTACAATAAAATAATATACCGAATACTCTCATTCCTACAACCCGGATGTATGTTCTATCTCTCATTATTATAGATAATTTCTACGTATCTAAAAATGATGGAATAAGCTTCCACTTGAGGTTTTCCCTCAAAACCAAGTAAATATACTAGGTCTATGCCCAAAACTATTTATTATAAGAGGCTAATCAAGGGAAGGTTAAACAAAAGTCCTCAAAAAGCGGCAACGCATTGACAGTTCCTCTGGTGTTGCAAATATTCATCCAAAGCGACTGTACTACTAAACAGTTGACCTGTTTGTCTGCCACTTCTAAGATATAAAAAAAGATATAGCACAGTATTACAGTAATTGAATTATTAAATTAACCTTTATTTAATTAAGGTTTAGCTGATGAACTTGTTCAACCAAATCGTCCTGCTCAGCGATAAAGACTTGTAGCGATGGTGTAACAACCGTACCGCTCCCATTTTTACTTTCCTGTCCTTCCACCCGGTGAAATGTCACAATGTCTTTAATCGTGAGTGTTTTATTCTCCACGTAACCGGATTCTATTTTCTATCAGATATTCCGGTTTAACCTTTTCAGAGATTATAGAATGCGGTCGCTGGGGCCCGGGGGTGGTAACCTTGTCTTTTAGCTATTTATGTCGAGGGTAGCGGGACGGGGGTTGGACCGCAGTGCGCAAGCGTTCTGCCCGCCGCTTATGTAACGAATGGAGCACGCCTTCCAACGTACACCAGTAATTCCATTTCCATCGTATGAATTTTTCATCATTTTGTCACTATGCCCCGGGGAATGTTTTTCTACGCGTATTTTCGAGTGACAAATCAATTGCTACTGCAGATGTAGTGTCCGCTACTAAATATTTAACGAAGAATTTTTCAGTGATTTCTTTTAGTTCTGAATATATAGACAACAAATTTTTATTATACGTTAAATTCTTGCTAAATTCATTCTGTCTACTAAACCCAAATTAGCAACTTTAGCAATTGATTCAGCCCCTGCAGCCATCGCTTTCGCATAAAACTTGAATAGTCACTTCCATAGAGCCCGCGTCATCACAATTTAAAAGCCCTTTGCAAAACGGCCTCGTGTCCCGCACATCCCGCGTCACATTGTTCCTGTTCCAAATGTAACCTTCACGGGAATTCAGGGCGCGGTTTAATGAGGGCCGCTATGAAAACGTCCATCAATTATCGACAGCGACGGCCGACCGCTTGTTTACGGCAGCACGGACGCATTTAGATGCCGTGACATTATGGCGAGTTCGCACACAGTGCTATGGTTACTGCGGCCGTAATCCCCATTGCTTATACCCAGCTGTATAGCACTAAAACTGGGTCATAAGTCATAACATAGCCTAGTCGTATCGTAAAATTTATCCAATGCGCAGTTATGCCAAGTGATGTATAGCATATACAGACATTTCGAACTAATGTACCTAATGCATGTTTTCGCACGTCTGCAGGATTGTTGTCGTTCCAAGGTAGCCAGGCGTACGTTGGTTGACAAATTTATATTGAGTAGTAGGACTAGGGGACACAGTATCAGTACTTGTTGGCACAACTGGGCCTGTAGATATAATAAAATCCGTTTTCAGTTAGGAAAATGATCTTATTGCAGGCAAATAACCGTCACGTAAACCTCCTCAGCTATTCTTATACAATTTAACCATAGTAGTAGTTATAAGTAATCACTTATCGGTTATTCGGTGTAAAGGCGGAATTAAACGTTCATGTGAAATAGTATAAATGATGAACTGGAAAATGCATCTATCGTCAAAAAAATTAAGGGATTAAATACTGATGAACACTTGTAGGTACTTAAATTCTTCTTTCATCTCTGTAGATGTATATTGAAAGAGGGCGTTGACGATCTAAAATAAAGCGAGTATTTGGATAGTATACGTGCGAACTGCGAATGTAAAGTAGGCCAGTGCCAACGATGCACTTTATGTGTGGTGCGCGCTCCATATTGCAAGGTTCGCACACGCATCTACTCGCCCGGCTCAATTGATCGCCATTGAGCCGGTACTCCCTAACAGGACTATAGAACTGAGCTCAAGGTCACACCTCGCGGGCACGCTACTGTTGCCGTGTGTTCTGAATGTAGGTACTCAACTTAGGGCGACAACACGGCAGGTTAGTGCGGCAAAACATGGGCATCTTCGAGCAAGCGCGCTCTAACGTATTTATCACTACAGATATCGCCGGCTTTGCCTAATGGTAGGGGAGGCAATGATGCTAAATGTGGATTTACTCGAGCGTCGTGGAGACCTAATGGAATTTGAATATTTGATCGTAGAAAGAAAAAAAGGTTATATGATCCTTTAACCGACGCGATGGGGGCAGCGTCTACATGTTTTTTTTTTTCAAATCATTAGATGAAAATTCCTCGAGATAATCGTCAGATTATGGGTCAGCACGTTTGGGACATGAAGCTGAACCGTCTGTATGATAATCCGACGCGCTCGAGTATTTCAAAATGGCTATTTTCTTTGCATTTTCAAAAAACCGCAGTGACTTTGCGTTACGTCAGAATCGTCGGTCTTTTGAGCTTCCTTTGGGTCCACTTGACACCTTTGAATATCTGACGTGCTCGATTTTTTTTTGTTTTTTACCATATTTTTACTTCCGTACGGTCAACCCCACCATGCAAACCGGCAGACAAACATACCATTCGATAATAGAGACACGTGGGGCGTATACGCTGTCAATATATGACGCGCTGGGGTCAATCCAAAAAATCCCCTCTTGGGCTCCCCTACTATATGTTTTGAGAGGGGCCCGACCGCAAATAAACCTGGCGAGGTCAGCCGCCAGGCATTGTAGACGCAGCATAAAACCTCATGATTGTTTTTCATGAGGTATGATGGCATGATTACAAGCGTAGGAACACACAAACGTCAGTCAGACCGCAACGATCAAATAAGAATCTTTGATTGAAGAAGTTCTTGGTTGGTCAATACTCAACGCAGAACTTTAGAATGTTGAATGTGTGGTCGTCTTCTCAGCTGTCGGTTCTGCGACAAGGCCATGGCCCTGCAGTTATTCTACTCTTTACAATAATATAATACAGTGGTCTGCGTTTAACAATGGTAACTCAAATGGGGTGTAAGCACGTTTGATTTTGGTACCTATAAAATATATAGTAGAGTAATTTAAAATTTTTAAATACTTAATTGAAACGTATTGAGTATTTTGGCTTTTTAGTCCATAGTTCAGTAGGCAGAAGCTCTATACACATAACCATGCAGTACCAGGATCAGCAGAGTATTGTTTAGTTCATTTTATTTAACTTCGCCCACAAACGATGGAACACGAGCAAAGAGCATTTATTCAATCACTACATGGCCTCAAAAGTCCCTGACACTGCACGATTCCCTAGTACATTTTATTAGGATTTAGTTGAATAGATCCCTAGATACAGTATTTTGCTTGTATCAACTACTCATCTCTACTTTGGGTGCTAATTTATCTTAAAAGTGACTGTCTTTCGTGATTTTATTTTTCGTAGGCTAGATACTTACAATTTTTCGTGTACCAAGTGATTTTGATTTCATGCAATCAATTATGGTGATTGAGGAAATGCAATAACAGGATGGTCGTCCACAAATACCGTTAAGTTAGCATCAAGAACACTTGGTACATACAGTTCGATGCAATCTTTTTGGCGACTGAAACCATTCACAAGTCGCGTCACAGTTACATAAACGGATTACTGCTATATTGTTCGCCTCTGTTTTTCCGTTCTATATTTGCGCAGAGCCTCTCTCGCAACTCACTTCACAGCTGAAAAAAATATTGAATCGAACTGACTATATAGTAATTGGTCACCGTCACAAATCACTAGATCCATTTGCATGGCCCTAGGGCCGCCTTGTAGAATGTGTCTAGCCCCTAGTTATGTTTGCAGCATGGCCGCACCGACTCCTACCGTGTCGCCACCATCGGACCCCTAAAGGATGATAATAGAACCGCTGACGGACAGTACAAGGTTTTTAATTTGCATTATCACCTCATTAAGCTCTTGATAGATGACGATTGGCAGCTGCTGCACTAGACACTCGAGTGAAATAAGCTTGGGGAATACCGGATTTTCATAAATATAGAAAAGGGTTTTGATTTAAAATTATTATAGCAAATTATGGATTTCTCAAAATGTTATTTTATTCAAACATTTTATTTTATTTACATATTTCAAAAATACAAATAGTAACAAGAATCGGCCTTTTGCTGCTCTTAAGTCGACTTATCTGAGGTTACAGAGAATCCTTAAAACACCTTAAAATTTTTGGGCACCTAACGTTTTTCTGGCATTTTCTCCATGTAGAAGACTTTGTATATGGTCACATAAAATGCCCACAAAATATATTTTTTGGCGCTTCAAGAGCCAGCCGTAAAGTACTTCTTGTAGTAAGTCATACAAATAAAGTCCCCATAATATTACGAGAAATCTAAAGTTTATTGCAGCTTTCGGTCGTCATCTCGGAGCATGTCTAGAATCATCATGGTTTCTCATTAAAATTATTTTGCTTTTCTTAGAGTTAAATTTAGAATAATTATAGTGCTCTATGTAAATTAATGTTATTTTCAAGATCAGGATGGAGGTGTTTTAAGAATAAATTAAATAATATCTCACCTAAATTCTCAAATTTTGCAAGTATGAAAAAATCTATTGGTTTGCAATTAAGACTTGGGACATCTCTACTTATGAATACGTTTACAAAAATAAAAAAAGTGTTTAAAAAGTATGTTCTATTTCCTTAGACACGCCGGAAACCACCTGCGAAAAAACGGAAACCTGGAGATTTAGATGACCTGAAACAGGAATTAGATATAGATTTCCACAAAGTTACACCCGAAGAACTTTACCAAAGATTTCAGACACACCCCGAAAATGTAAGTACATTTTGGAATAGTCCTAATTAAATACAATCCGTTCCTTGTCCATATTTTTACGGAAGGAATATAATAAATATAGTATAATAGATAAAATAGATGATGCATGCAACTTCCTCTGGTCCATTTGAATTTTGATAATTTTTGTGGGAACATTTTGATTTTGCGGGATACAATCTAGCCGTTAACTTTCCCTGGGTTGCAAACTATTTCTACCTGCTACCTACTCTATAATTTCGCCAAAATAGATTGGCCATGTGAACTGCAAACTGGGGCCATACTGCCAGCGCTTAAAGCCTTATTGTTTTAATATTGTTGACGTTCGTGTTTTAGAATTATAGTCCTTATTATAGGGATGTCAAGGTACGTGACGTAAAACAGTCATTTTGAAGTAATACTGCTTGAAGCGATGGTAGTAGCCCCCCTGACAGATATGTACACTTGCGCATAGATTATTTATCCAAATCCTTTATAGATTTACTGCTAGTAGTTTTAATTTTGTATATTTCACCAGGGACTTAGTCACGCAAAGGCGAAAGAAAATCTTGAACGAGACGGTCCAAACTCACTGACACCCCCAAAACAGACGCCCGAATGGGTGAAGTTTTGTAAAAATCTCTTCGGTGGCTTCGCGTTATTACTATGGATTGGTGCTGTACTATGCTTTGTTGCCTACGGAATCCAGGTCAGATATGTTTTCTCCACCATTTTTTATTTTTTAGAAATGACAAGCCAGCATTATGACATAAAAATAATTATAAAAACTGTCTGCGAAAAAGTATAAAATGAGACGTAAAGTGAAGTATTATATTTCACTAAAATTATTCTCAAATCTATCTACCTGGAGGATCCAAAGTTAACGTCTCTCTGGGAACCACGGCAACTTTGACTGCTTGACCACAGTTCACCCAGTAACGAAATTATACGATACGATTAATTATTCTAGTCTGAGTGACTGTAAAACAAAATATAAGCGCGCTCCACCTTAGGCTGCATCACCACTTGCAAGCAGGTCTGATAGCTATATATAAAAAAAAATCGTAAATAATAAGTAATACTTATCAAGGCATAGTGAACATCGGTGTTTATACCGATGACTACGGGTCTAGTTGACGAGTAAGTACACTCGGTAATTTTTTTCAATTGGTTTGTAGGCGAGTACGGTTGAGGAGCCAGCGGACGACAACCTGTACCTCGGCATTGTACTAGCGGCAGTGGTTATCGTCACCGGCATCTTCTCGTATTACCAGGAAAGCAAGTCCTCGAAAATCATGGAATCCTTCAAGAACATGGTACCTCAATTCGCCACCGTCATCCGTGAGGGAGAGAAGCTAACGTTGCGCGCTGAGGACCTCGTACTTGGCGATATTGTTGAGGTGAGCTTCCCAATTTTGTCAACAAGTACCTTGTTGGCACTTCCACACAGCGTAGTCGTCCTATGCCGTTATCTTCATCCAGCGTTTTTCTTATACTAGTTTGACGTCCGTCCGCCGTCCAAGTCAAACTTTAGTAGATCTGCTTTGTGCTACTTAGGGATTCATAAAATATTGTTAAATAAAAAAAGATGTTCCTTGCTGGATCTTCTCAGTCGAACCTGCTTTCAGAACCGGTAGTAGAGTCTTGATATCAGCTGATAGACATAGTTGGACGAAATGAAATAAATATTAATGAATTTTGTGCAGAAATATTACCCTTCATGACTATTGTTAACGATGGGTATCCATCAATCAGGTAAAGTTCGGCGACCGGATCCCAGCTGATATCCGCATCATCGAGGCCCGCGGCTTTAAAGTGGACAACTCGAGTTTGACCGGCGAATCGGAACCCCAGTCTCGCGGCCACGAGTTCACACACGAGAACCCCCTGGAAACCAAGAACCTCGCATTTTTCTCCACCAACGCTGTTGAAGGCACCGCTAAAGGCGTGGTCATCTGCTGCGGTGATAACACGGTAAGGAACTACCCTCATTTTGTATTTTTGCATATCTGTGCACTTGGCAGAGTGGTTGTGATCGTGAAGTGACGTTATTGTCAGCTTTCTTCATCGGTTCTTTCAAATTACTAGTGAATTTGATGTCAACAAGACAACCTAACTTCCCTATCCAAATATACTTTACATGACAGCACTCACGAAAAAACTCTTTATCATGTCAGGTTACGAGATTGGCTACATTGTGCTGGCCATCGCTTTAAATTTTATTACGATATCAAAGTTATTCATAGGATCGTCATGATTTACACAAAATGTGAACTCTCATTTACACACAACGTGCGTGCGTGCATGCTTGATTGTGGAGCACGCACTTTTCTGAGTTGTGTGCGTTTTAAACAATAGAATAGGACTTGTTATAACAGTAAACCAAAGTATCCTAAGGAAACCTGCACTCCAGTGAGTTCCTCATAATGTTGTCAAAGCTGTCAATCCGCATTTGGCCAGTGAGGTGTCATATGGCCAAACGCATTTGATAGGAGACTCGTGATTAGTAGTGGAAATGGGTTGAAACGACCAATAATTACAATATTAAAGACAAAACACGCTTGTCACACCAGGTAATGGGTCGTATTGCTGGGCTGGCGTCAGGACTTGACACGGGTGAGACGCCCATCGCGAAGGAGATCCACCACTTCATCCACCTCATCACGGGCGTGGCCGTGTTCCTCGGAGTCACGTTCTTCGTCATCGCTTTCATCCTCGGCTACCACTGGCTGGACGCTGTCATTTTCCTCATTGGTAAGTTTTCTTACATAATTATCTCGGACCGTTTTTTTCGTTGACAACTAACATGAAAATTCGAACTCAAGCGTTTTTGTTAAATGTGTGCAATGCCCATATTCGTTTCCACAGAATTAATTATCCAGAAAGTAATACTTAGAAAGATATAACTAAAATATTATCAGGTGTTAATAACCATTCCTACACAGCGCGGAGGAATTATAAATAGTCAAATTAAGGTCCAGTCATAAAGTCTCACAACGTTGGACTATTCATTGGCATGCTCAACCATGGTAATTGTCGGAATACGCTGATACAAATCGTGCAAGCCCTTATCAAAGCATTGAAGACTTGTATGTAATAAACCATTTGAATTGTCCCCCAGGTATCATCGTAGCCAACGTGCCAGAAGGTCTGCTCGCGACTGTAACCGTATGTCTGACTCTCACTGCCAAACGTATGGCCTCCAAGAACTGCCTTGTAAAGAACTTGGAAGCCGTCGAAACCCTCGGATCTACGTCTACCATCTGCTCGGATAAGACTGGAACCCTAACCCAGAACAGGATGACCGTTGCTCACATGTGGTTCGATAACCAAATCATTGAGGCTGATACTACTGAGGATCAGTCTGGAGTACAATATGGTAAGACAACGATAAACTACTAAGTTAGTATCGTTTGCATATGAGTTTCAGAATTTGATCTTTTTTTAAATATTATAACTCAATAACTAGCTTATGAATTTAAAAAATCCATGTAATTTTTTTAGTTTCCCAACTATTTACCCTAACATTATTGTCATCATTTGTATTGAATTTCATTACCTGATTAACAGATTTTTAGGATACCTGTTTTTGCTTCATCTGGCTGAATTGACAGTTGCTCAAGGCTTCTTCTATCTAATTGTGCAGTATTATGTGTTCTAGAGAATTAAGACTTCAATATACCTTAATTTGTCCACAGACCGCACTAGCCCCGGATTCAAGGCGCTCGCTAAAATCGCTACTCTCTGTAACCGCGCCGAATTCAAAGGAGGTCAGGATGGTGTACCGATTCTGAAGAAGGAAGTAGCTGGTGATGCTTCCGAAGCCGCTTTACTCAAGTGCATGGAATTGGCTCTTGGAGACGTGTTGTCTATTAGGAAAAGGAATAAGAAAGTTTGCGAAATTCCCTTCAACTCAACGAATAAGTACCAAGTATCCATCCATGAAAGTGATGACAGCAGCGATCCTAGACAATTGCTGGTGATGAAGGGAGCGCCTGAAAGGATTTTGGAACGGTGCAGCACTATCTTTATTGGTGGAAAGGAGAAGGTATTGTCTTGATGATTTATATTCTGTTCCGGTTTCTTTAGTGTTTCAATCTAAAGTGTGCCCCCCATTTAATTTACATGATTTTTTAACATTGGACTTTAAAGTCCTTCGATTAAACAGCAAAGAATAATCATGAAAATTCCAGCAGAAATTATTAAAAAATCAAACTTTTTCATTAAAGCCTATGGTTACACGAATATGAGCATTTTTCGTACTTAGGTATCAATATTTGACAATTCCTGTGAATTTGTGTGTTTTTGCCTTGATTTTTTGTATAGCTTCCTGTGATGGTGAACTTGTCGCATTTTTTGGTAGGTACATATCGGCGAATCTTTCATATTATCTTTGAAATTTGTCAGGTCTTGGACGAAGAAATGAAGGAGGCATTCAACAACGCGTACCTAGAACTCGGCGGCCTCGGCGAACGAGTGCTTGGTTTCTGCGACTTACAGCTGCCTTCGGACAAATACCCCATCGGCTACAAATTCAACACGGACGATATCAACTTCCCCGTGGAGAACCTTCGCTTCGTCGGCCTCATGAGTATGATTGACCCCCCGCGAGCCGCCGTGCCTGATGCCGTTGCCAAGTGCCGATCTGCTGGTATTAAGGTGAGATTACGATAACCCACACATTTTCAGTTCACACACATACACACCTACACACACAAAGTGATATGTGACAGCGCACATGTCTAATTTACACGCACGCACGCTAATGCTGCGTACATGTTAATACAAGGTACCAAAGAAGGGCTACTTTGGTTTGATGTTGAGCTGCAATATTTGAGGGTACCTAAAATTTTAATAAAAGTTTTTCAACTTTATAAAGCTGCCTGGTAATATTGTGGAGCCACGAAGTGACATTAAATAAGAAAGCGAATTAATACTATGGGTTTCATCGGGATCCAGCGAGTCTTAGAGTTAATTTTAAAGTCAATTTTCGTTACCAAGATAATGTTCGAAGGTAGCATTGCAGGAAAGATATCTCCAGGTAGTCAAAAGCGCGAGAGTAGCTTACGAGTAGCTTGGCTTTTAGCATGATGACCGTCAAACTTCTTATCGAAGATGACGCACGGTGATGATTAAGGACTTTTGTTTTCGGAACAGGTTATCATGGTAACAGGGGACCACCCCATCACTGCCAAGGCCATCGCCAAGTCCGTAGGAATCATTTCCGAAGGCAATGAAACTGTGGAAGATATCGCCGCCCGCCTCAACATCCCCGTCTCTGAAGTGAACCCGCGCGAAGCCAAGGCCGCCGTCGTGCATGGAACTGAACTGCGCGAACTGAATTCGGACCAACTCGATGAAATTCTCAAGTAAGTTTTCAAACAAAAGTGTATAAAGTTACAGATAAATTTATTTCATAAACACACAGGATGGGAATCTTAATAACATTTAAAGCCTTACATCTAGGATATACCTCATATAGTTGAATAACAATAAAAATAATATTGTGCATCTGTTTTCCAAACTAGTTAGAACTGTGATTCGGAAAACTTGGAAAACCTTGTTAACCGGTATCCTTGTTACTTTGATAGAGAAAATTTAAAGTACATCCCCTAAAGGTTTTGTTGTAGGTATTTTTAAATCCTGATTTGTTGCAACAAATCAAAAATCTCTTCCATATTATGCTAGATACGGTCAGTACGGTCTGAGATTTTTTTTGGTTTTTCTATACATTGGGTGGATTTAATAGTTAGTATCAATCCCTATCCCCTTTTACAAAACCGTTTCAACCGATTTCAACTTGAACTGCTGGATAGAGGTCTCGTTTACGGATTTCCATGCACTTATGGTATTATGCTGCTTGAGTCCAGTTCCCCGCACCTTATGATATCACCTGTCTATCTTTTAATCTACCAATTTTACACGCACTAGTTCCGGTACTCATTTTTTTCACTTTAGGACCATAAAATTCATCGGTTTTCCAAGCTATAATTATTGCCACTTCAGGTTCGTGATTCGTTGAGCTCGGTTGTGCTTTTGCGGATTTTAACATTTCTGATTTGATTTGTGCGTAGTACAATTAACTTATTGGGAAAAATCCTCAAATAGGTATCACACGGAAATCGTATTCGCGCGCACATCGCCACAACAGAAGCTCATCATCGTGGAAGGTTGCCAGCGTCTAGGCGCTATCGTTGCCGTGACTGGTGACGGTGTGAACGACTCCCCAGCTCTGAAGAAGGCGGACATCGGTGTTGCTATGGGCATTGCTGGCTCCGACGTGTCCAAGCAAGTAAGTGTTACTGTTGTATCAGTCATTTTCTAGGCATTGTGTTAAAGTGTCTAGGTACCAACGTAGCCGTGACTGGTAACGGCGTGAACGACTCCCCAGCTCTGAAGAAGGCGGACATCGGTGTTGCTATGGGCATTGCTGGCTCCGACGTGTCCAAGCAAGTAAGTGTTACTGTTGTATCAGTCATTTTCTAGGCATTGTGTTAAAGTGTCTAGGTACCAACGTAGCCGTGACTGGTGACGGCGTGAACGACTCCCCAGCTCTGAAGAAGGCAGACATCGGTGTTGCTATGGGCATTGCTGGCTCCGACGTGTCCAAGCAAGTAAGTGTTACTGTTGTATCAGTCATTTTCTAGGCATTGTGTTAAAGTGTCTAGGTACCAACGTAGCCGTGACTGGTGACGGTGTGAACGACTCCCCAGCTCTGAAGAAGGCAGACATCGGTGTTGCTATGGGTATTGCTGGCTCCGACGTGTCCAAGCAAGTAAGTGTTACTGTTGTATCAGTCATTTTCTAGGCATTGTGTTAAAGTGTCTAGGTACCAACGTAGCCGTGATTGGTGACGGCGTGAACGACTCCCCAGCTCTGAAGAAGGCGGACATCGGTGTTGCTATGGGCATTGCTGGCTCCGACGTGTCCAAGCAAGTAAGTGTTACTGTTGTATCAGTCATTTTCTAGGCATTGTGTTAAAGTATCTAGGTACCAACGTAGCCGTAACTGGTAACGGCGTGAACGACTCCCCAGCTCTGAAGAAGGCAGACATCGGTGTTGCTATGGGCATTGCTGGCTCCGACGTGTCCAAGCAAGTAAGTGTTACTGTTGTATCAGTCATTTTCTAGGCATTGTGTTAAAGTGTCTAGGTACCAACGTAGCCGTGACTGGTGACGGTGTGAACGACTCCCCAGCTCTGAAGAAGGCAGACATCGGTGTTGCTATGGGTATTGCTGGCTCCGACGTGTCCAAGCAAGTAAGTGTTACTGTTGTATCAGTCATTTTCTAGGCATTGTGTTAAAGTGTCTAGGTACCAACGTAGCCGTGACTGGTGACGGCGTGAACGACTCCCCAGCTCTGAAGAAGGCAGACATCGGTGTTGCTATGGGTAATGCTGGCTCCGACGTGTCTAAGCAAGTAATAGTCCATTCATTTTAGATTTTTTCGCGGCAAAATTTATAATTTTTTGAAACCACTGTGGTTTTATACCTATGAGTGAGTACATTAAAAAACACAACTCTCCCCCCCCCCTCCGGTGGTGGCTTCCCCCCTCCCCGCCTTGAAAAGTGTGCCATTTTGCAGATTTCCTAGATTTTCCAGAAAACTATACAAGCTAGGACAAAACCGTCAAAGAGAACATTGTTCCTTAATAAATTACCTACAAATAAGTTTATAACATTTATTATGATAGGAGTTATAGTTTACAAGCTATGGTGCGTTAAAGTTGACTAAAAATCGCAGCTCAGTAAAATTAGCCAATTTTCAACATTTTATATGTATTCTGTAATCTCTAGAAAACTATTAGAGTTAGGCAAAAACTGTCAGCAGTAAAAATAAACACCATTTAATGAACTACAAAAAAATATTTAGTTCATAAAGATAGGACTAATAATTTCGCATATATATCCACGTATTGTATACGAAGAAAAATAAAAAAATTGTTAGAATCCTGTGTTATTTGCAATTTGCACAAAAACTATTAGAGCTAGGAAAAATCCTTCGAAGAGCAATTAATTTCATTAAATTACCTACAAAAAAATGTTATGGTTTATTTAGATAGGACCAATAGTTCGAAAAATATGACTACCTTTATTCCATGAAAAATTTCTTTTTTCAAAAACCATGTATATATTTTGTAATTTTCACAGAAACTATTAGAACTAGGAAAAAAAATATCAGAAGCAAAAATGAACTTCATTAAATTACCTCCAAAATAGTTTTTAGTTTATTTTGACAGAACTAATAGTTTCGGAAATATTGCTGTCTAACTTGCATAAAAAAACAAACCCTTGTAAAATCCGTAAATGTTTTTTGTAATTTCAAGAAGAAGTATTAGAGCTAGGAAAAAAGCTGTCAGGACTTAGGACAAAGATAATTAATTTACCTATAAAATAGTGTTTAGTTTATTTTGATAGGACAAATAGTTTTTGAAATATACCTTGCTATTTTGTAAAAACCGGTGGTAGTCATCTTGACTTACATAATAGTATGGAATAAATAGAAATTAAATAACTTTTTTTTTAACGCATCATAGCTTGTAAACTATAACTCCTATCACCATAAATGTTATGAACTTGTTTGTAGGTAATTTATTAAGGAACAATGTTCTCTTTGACAGTTTTGTCTTAGCTTGTATAGTTTTCTTGAAAATCTAGGAAATCTGCAAAATGGCACACTTTTCAAGGCGGGGAGGGGGGAAGCCACCACCGGAGGGGGGGGGAGAGTTGTGTTTTTTAATGTACTCACTCATAGGTATAAAACAACAGTAGTTTCAAACAATTATTAATTTTGCCGTTTTCCCCATACATTGAAATCTAGAATGAATGGACTATAAGTGTTACTGTTGTATCAGTCATTTTCTAGGTATTGTGTCAAAGCGTCTAGGTGCCATCGAAGCCGTGACTGGTGACGGTGTGAACGACTCCCCAGCTCTGAAGAAGGCGGACATCGGTGTTGCCATGGGCATTGCTGGCTCCGACGTGTCCAAGCAAGTAAGTGTTACTGTTGTATCAGTCATTTTCTAGGCATTGTGTTAAAGTGTCTAGGTACCAACGTAGCCGTAACTGGTAACGGCGTGAACGACTCCCCAGCTCTGAAGAAGGCAGACATCGGTGTTGCTATGGGCATTGCTGGCTCCGACGTGTCCAAGCAAGTAAGTGTTACTGTTGTATCAGTCATTTTCTAGGCATTGTGTTAAAGTGTCTAGGTACCAACGTAGCCGTGACTGGTGACGGTGTGATCGACTCCCCAGCTCTGAAGAAGGCAGACATCGGTGTTGCTATGGGTATTGCTGGCTCCGACGTGTCCAAGCAAGTAAGTGTTACTGTTGTATCAGTCATTTTCTAGGCATTGTGTTAAAGTGTCTAGGTACCAACGTAGCCGTGACTGGTGACGGCGTGAACGACTCCCCAGCTCTGAAGAAGGCAGACATCGGTGTTGCTATGGGTAATGCTGGCTCCGACGTGTCCAAGCAAGTAAGTGTTACTGTTGTATCAGTCATTTTATAGGTATTGTGTCAAAGCGTCTAGGTGCCATCGAAGCCGTGACTGGTGACGGTGTGAACGACTCCCCAGCTCTGAAGAAGGCGGACATCGGTGTTGCCATGGGCATTGCTGGCTCCGACGTGTCTAAACAAGTGAGTGACTGCTGTATGAGCCGTTTTCTAGGTATTGTGTCAGTGCATAGGTGCCAACGTAGCCGTGACTGGTGACGGTGTGAAACACTCCTCAGCTCTGAAAAAGGTGGACATCGGTGTTGCCATGGGCATTGATGGGCAAAACTCACTTGTTTGGACTCTGACGTATCCAAACATGTGAGTTTTGCTGATATATGGTCCATTTCCTAGGTATCCTGTTAAAGCCATCAAATATGTCAACAATATTAACAGCATTGTACATAAATTATTGTTTAATTTTATTCCCTAGCTCCTCGTTTTCTTTTCAGTATTGAACAAAATGTAACGTCACATTTGTGCACCTTCACTTATGTACGTATGCCTCAACCTCAATGACTAAAATAGCGCACTTGTATCATAAACAACTATTATTCCACAGGCTGCCGACATGATCCTGCTCGATGACAACTTTGCCTCAATCGTAACTGGCGTGGAGGAAGGCCGACTCATCTTTGACAATCTCAAGAAGTCCATCGCGTACACTCTAACTTCGAACATTCCAGAAATCTCGCCCTTCCTTGCCTTCATCCTGTGCGACATTCCCTTACCCCTCGGCACAGTTACCATCCTTTGCATCGATCTCGGAACTGACATGGTAAGTTATATTCTAAATCTTAAGAAATACGGTTCGATTTCCATTGTGCATTTTGATATGCAAGTAAATATGTATTTTTCATTTTATAATACTTGAATGTTTAGGATTGGCACTAGTGTTTTTGGTCTGAAGTTTAGAAATCTTTCACACTACAGGGTTTGAGAACAATTTCTATCCGGACAAAGAAAAGACTTGAAGTCCAACGCAACGTCCAAAAATAATATTGTTTATTTCTCGGTTCTGGAATGACACAGAAAATAGATATTTGCTTGCATTAACATGGATACACAAACAAGGTATCTATTTGATACGAAAAGACGCTGTTAAGCGTCAACTATTTTCCTGAATAAGTTTCGTTTTCCACAGAAACCTGTTTATGTATTCAACAATAAAAATGTTTATGATATAAAGAAAACTCTGTATAATTTAAAAGTACATCCGTGAAGTTGTTCTTCCGACATATTTAAACTTATTTTTCAGATAATATGTATATTGTATAGTTGACGAAGTAATTTATACTTATTTAATATGAATCTAAAACATAAAATCGCAGGAACAACTTTCCGCGGTGTGCAATTTAATAATTTTCAGCTGAGAACGCCTCAACATTTAGGCTATTTATATAACACAGACTAAATGAAAATCGCAGCAGCCTTTGGGTAAAGTATAAACTTGTCCAGAAAAGCCGATTTAAATTGACCAAATCATACACCAAAACAATACAACGGGTATTTCCCGCGATAAACTTTTATGGGCCCTTTTGTAAAGTCGGTTATGACTGAATTATAAGCCGAATTCAGTAGAAAGAGGTTCTGAATCGTGTTTTTCATGTAGTCTGTGGTATTTAATGAGATATTGACAATAGGTGCCTGCCATAGCGCTCGCGTACGAGGAAGCGGAGGCGGATATAATGAAACGCCCGCCGAGAAATCCCTTTTGCGACAAACTTGTCAACGAGAGGTCTCTGTTCCCTTACATACAATGTGCTGCCTTTATATAACACCTAACCGGTTTTCAGCTAACGCCGCTGTTGTCTCGGTATCGTGAACAAGTGGAGTGTGAACCTAATTTCAAACTTTATTCTATGCAATCATAACGACCAATTTGCCTTACATTTTCTTGTTTGAGATTTGAGATAACTTTCAGGACCTTAGAAATAATAATCTATCTTCAAAATAGAGCATAAAGACTCCGGAATAAGTTTTACAAAATGTTTGTTTGAATGTTTGAGATGCAAAAACCAAAAAAGAAATATTTCTGCCTGACAACCGAATAAATAGTATTAGGTACTTTGTTATGTATTTATCTATTAATTTAAACAATGTTTAACTAAAAAAAACAATTAATCCCTGCTATATTTTTGTTTTGCTATATATAGCTTCTTATACAGGCTTTTTACCCCTTTGATTCGGCTAATTTGTTATGATTGCATAGAATTTAATTTTAATAATTCTACTAAATGGACTTTTTTTTAGCGTACGTCGTGTTCTAATAATGATGCAGTGACGCTTGATATAATAATATTTGTTGTCTGTGTTACGAAATGGCGACTAAACTTGTTGCTAATAAAATTGCTAATAATAAGTGTTTAGGTGATCACGTTTAATATGTTTCAAACGAAACATATTTTCAGTAAGTACTGCAAATTCGAAGGAGCCATAAAATCGAACTTCATACCTCTGAATCGCTATCGATGCATGTCTCAAAGCGAGATATTGCTTTAATGTGTGAAAGAGATTATCATAAAGTATCATGCCTATTCATGAAACACTTTTAAGGCAAGTGTAAATAAGATTATTTTTTAACTTGACGGATCTTTTTATATTTTAATGCTCTAGGTTCTAGAGCTTCAAGGTTCGTTTTTGAACATTTAGAGAAAATTCGTTCTCAAAACCCTTTCTTATCGCTTTTCTAACATAAGAGTCACCAATTCGTAACACCCTATTTATGCGCAATTTCCTATGTAAAGACTAATTTTTGTGTGTTTATACCTAGTCATATAATATTAATTCGGCTAAGTATCGTAAGGGACTCGAATACAAGTTACATCTAGGAAGTGCAAATATCTCGTACTTGGTAAATGTTGCACATGTAAGGCGAAACACAACACATCGATTTTACAACAATCACTTCACCCCCATTTTATCATCATCATCTCGACAAATCATCGAGTGTAAATCGGACACATCCGAGTCAAAATCGATTCATTCAACATTATCATTATTCGATTAAGTTTTGTTTCACATCCCTGATGGTGATCAGCGAACGTCATATATCATGGTCTTTTTATGTGTTTAACATATTTTTGTTTTCTGTGATAGTATGTAAGCATCGCAAGATATTGTAAGCACACATCCCGGTATAAAATGATCTACCCTCATGTTGTTGGTACAATTAAATAGAAGAGTGGGATTTCAGTAGTGGTGGAATTGTGATCTGGGAAAAAAATTATCAAGATCGGTTAATTATTTTATTTTTCTGTGCAATGCTAGGAATTTCAACGGATCTTATTATATCCGATATTTCAGAACATATGCCATTAGGTAAACAAATGAAGTAAATGCAAATCAATTTAATTTTGTATGGACAAGACACATTTCATACTTTGAAGGATTGACAGAACTGTTTGTAAGATTGCAAGGGTTTAATCATTTGACTATGATAAATATGAGCAATGGCCTAGGCCTAAATTTTACAATGAGATTGATTAAAATTTCTATCCTTGCTCAGTAATGTAGAATATTAGTTGAATTACAGATGGCTTTTTGTACAGAGTTGGTTAGTGAGTAAGGGACATTGGGGGTTGGTTGGGGCGTGTGCTTGCAAAGGTCTTGTTAAGTGTTGGATGTTGTGGTCACGTGACGCGAGGCGACGCACGCTTGCCGATCGCTCTCATAGCTAGTGTTTGTGTAGGTGCCCGCCATTTCCCTGGCTTACGAGGAGGCAGAATCTGACATAATGAAGCGACAGCCGCGTAATCCTTTCTGTGATAAGCTCGTTAACGAGAGGTAAAAACACGGCGAGCGACACCGCTCGTTGAGACTTCATAATACTATTCGCTACTTGCTTGCTACCACGTGTTTATTAGTCCTCAATATTGGGGTTTGATTGTTGCCTGTGTACCGGTGTCCTGTGGCACGGTACGAGTAGAGTGTGGATATTGAAGGCGACAATAGCACCGCTCCCGTTTTCTGCCTTGCGTTGTCTTTTCTACTTTTCTATAATAACTGATCTCCTATTTCCTTTAACGTAGCTTGATGTCGTTGTGGAATAACGCGTTTGCTCGCAAGCGACGGCGCAAACGCGTTGTATCACGTATGAGCTGTGGTTTTTTATATTGACTATATATTTTCTAATGTATTATGTGGTTTATGTGAGTGATCGTGCTAAGGTAAGTGGTCGATGTCTATCTTGTGTCTGCCATCTATCTTCCGTGCATGCGTTTCCGAACACACGTTTTACATATTTTTAGTACAGATATCGTTTACTCTTTATTATTTATTTATTTTTAAATCTTTCACATCCTTCATGAGCACCATGACACGATATAATTTTTGACATCGTACACGTTACCATCAGATACAGTAGGTTATTTTTTAAATCACAGATCATATCACCGCATTTACCGTATATTATCTCGTCGGTAGGCTACATTATAAAATATCTATCTTAGATACATCAAACACCTAAACGTAATACTTAATGAATTTTTCTAGGGCTTATTACTTTATAGTGTAGTATTTCAGATATCCTATGCTCTTTTGATAAGTACAATTATTATCGACGAGCTATATTTTATATCTCACACGCTATCTTTCTATTTTATGATATTTTCTAGTACATTAAGTAATCATAGTGGTACCTGTATATTTGCGTATATGTAGGTATACGGATGTAGAGTCGCCGAAGGGGCGCCAGCTCAGTGTAGGTAATGTGGGTATATTGTGTACGCGCGCGGTCGGGCGCGCCCGCTAGTGTTGTGTGCTGATTGCTTGGTGTTTACGAAGGTACCCGCTATATCATTGGCGTACGAGGCGCCCGAGTCCGATATCATGAAGCGGCAGCCCCGAGACCCTTACCGCGACAACCTCGTCAACAGAAGGTCGGCCGCACTCGCCACCACCGCCGTGGCAACGCTTACTAGATACTCATTTGGGTGTTGACACAATGTTTAGCCCACTATCAAAATTATATACAGTTGGCGTCACGAAAAAGGAGCTCTGACTTGGAACTTGTATAATTCATCGAGTTATTTGGTAATACCAAGTAACGTAAGACTGCAGGGGTGTTTATCCGATGCGCTCCTGGTGTGTCAGTGAACCATTCGTTTCCCGCTCCTTATGAAGGAACATTACCTACGTGTAGACAGATCTAGCTTACCAGAGCTCTTTTTACTTGAAACCAACTACGCAGGGTGCAATTTATCACATAATTCGAATCTACTCCATTATTCATTGGATACTTTTTCTCATCTGAAAATAATTGTTTATTTTTCCATAATTTAAGCAAAAATGGGTGACAGGGTGAGATGGAAAAATAAAGAATATTTAATTAATTATTTTAAGTTCTCTCAAGTATAAAACTTAAGGCAGAAACAATACTTTGAAACGCGCCCCAAGCTACGACATAGCGTCGCGACACGTCGGCTGTTAGTAATAATATGATACTGGTCATAAAAAAATTATAATCATATTCAACACCCGTCACCCGTCAAGTCGGGTTGCGTTTTAAAAGTATGTATCTGTCTAAATTCTTCACCAAAATACATTTCACAGAAAATTGGACCCTGTGTTGACTTAATACATATATTGGAATTTTAAAAAATAAAATAATTTTTTAATGGTGCGGCTACTTGTGGTTGAACAGTTCCATTTGACATGGATGTGGAAGAGTGATTACGAAGACTACCCCCAACCTCGATCCAGCACTAAGCAATTGCCCTTATAGAGTCGAACGAGCCCTGTAAAGCAAATCAAAAAACAATAAACGATCTCTACTCTGTGTATAATACACGATTTACATCTGTTTTCACAATTGTTATTATTAAAGCTTCACAAGAGATCCGAACTGTAAACCAGCCAGATTTTTTAGAGGTTTATTTTCCTAGTTTTTGGTTCCTGATATTACCTAATTGACTACTCCAGAATCCAGTGCAATAGGAACTGTTTTTAATAAATTTGATGATTATCTCCCCCCATAAATTGCCCCATATATTTAAAAAATATATAGCTGGTGGAAGTTTGTTCCACATTTTGCAGGTGCGTGCAAGAGATGACGTCATCATCATTTCTAACCTTACAATGATTGAAACGCCGAATTCACAATTTCCTGGCTTTTGCGTTTGAAAAGGATCTAATGCGAGACTTAATAGTAATGTTTGTGAATACGGGTGTTGTTCTCTTACTTCCTTTAGCTTCTTGAGAATGAATTTTAAATATTAACGCTAATCTCGCATTACAGAACTAGCCGCAAGCAACGAGTATTTCAGTTCTGAAAAAAAAAAAGAATTCCAGCACTGAAAAACGCGTATCTTGGGGCGCATTCTGTAATGTGCAATTGGCTTAATGAATAGTTTTCTATCTAGATCCCTTTTTTGAAATAGAGAATAATAGACCATAGCCTTTTTATTAATAACCTTTTAAAAATCTTCACTCTTCCATATTTTAACAATAGATGAAAAAGACGACATTGCGCAGAAGTATGTCGTTAACTTGCACGTTAGTGATCAACTTAGAGAACCTAGCTCTCATATTACGACTTAGTCGATAACTGTGTGTGATTGTGTTTAGTTCAGTAGAAAGAATATTGATAGAATATTTTAATAGAAACATCTTTTTTTTTTCAAGGAATGTCTTAGGCGAGATGGAGCGTACTGTAATAGTTTTCATGTTATAATTTTCTTTACGAATTTTTATTTGGGTTCCTTATGCGGGTATAAAATATGTTAATATGTTCTTTTGTATATAACATAGCCGTTTTATAGAAGCACGTTGCTATATCGGTCACAGCGTAGTCGAGCTGAGGAGCTTCCGTCACCCACACAATACACATTTACTTAGATATCTGTTGAGCTATCCTTTATTTTTATTTTTTAGATCACAAACGATTTTCGAAAATCTTGTTTGCTTGTGCTTATCGGTGGTTATTTAACAATGCATGTGTGGCGTCCAAATGTAAGTATTACTAACGAATAACAATAATCAGAAAACGTTGGAGTACAAACCGAAAGCAAAACAAAATCATGATGTCCCAAGCATAGAATTTAAATTAGCAGATCTGCAAAACCGAGAATCTAACTGATGGTTTTAGAATGAGTTATTTTCTTTATCAATCAAATCGACTCCGGTTTTTACTACATCGACAATGCAATGCAGCCAATATGATAAATAACTTTACCTTTTGGTGTACCATTTATAGTCTATATTAAGCGTACGTTAAAACAAAATGGCCGAATCGGCTCCATATTTTTTAAGACTCATTTGTATTTATCATATTGCTGCATGCAATTTTCACTTCTACACAAAACAATGCTTTAACAACAGTTTAAAATATCCCCAATCTGTTTCCAAAAACAATTATTATTATTGCATGACTGAAAGAGAAATTCAAGAGATATTGGAAGTTACATAATTAAAATTTTATAAAATCAAAGTCACTTGTTTAGACAAAACTCTAGGCCCTCTTGCCCCAAACCGTTCAGCTAAATTTTGTGATGATGTCACTTTTTATTTTAGTTTTATCCAAGTTTATTCCAAAGTTGACATGAAAAGGACAGATGTAAAAAAAAATACTTGAACTAATTGTTTGGTGCAATTGGACCTAATGAATGATTTCGAAGCACGCAATAGATACATTATTTAAAAAAACCGGCTTTTCGTTAGGGAGTTTTGAAATAGATATTAGAATCTTTTTATACATAGTAAATGGAAACTTATATTTGAATTTAAACTTTTGTAAATACATTTATTTATTTATTTATTTCTGCAATACATAACTGTTTAATTGCAGTGTAAATTTTTAAGCTATTCTGTTCTCTTAGCTTAGCTTAGATTCATTGTGAACTCCCAAAAAAACTCAAAAAGGTACATTATACCTAATACCTATAGTTTAGCATCTGTAATAGTGACTCTAGGAAATTAAATTTTTGATTACAAGTCATTTGAATTCTCTGGTATGTTGAAATTTTATTGCAGTTTCAATGTGAAAAAATATTTCTATTATAGTACAAGATGGTAACTTCTTCTACATTCGAATTTCGTTTTGTTTTAAATTAAATATTATGCAATCGCGTTGCTATGCAACTCGTGATTGTACCATGCTCGGATTAATTCCTACATCCATGTTACCATGTCAGAAGCCCGCCAAGTCACAACCCAATGTATTAAGTTTATCCTCAGTCGGATGAACCACACGCAATCGCAAAGCCAACGAACAGACAGGAGAACAAAACATTGTTTTAATATAGGACTTACAAAAGTTTAAATTTGAATTAGTTTATGACCTAAAGTCAGTCCTTCATATTAAATTGAAAACACAGAGCACTTAACAGGTTGTATAATATTGATCATGGGGTTGACAGGTTGATTTCCATGGCGTACGGCCAAATCGGAATGATCCAAGCCGCCGCTGGATTCTTCGTATACTTCGTGATCATGGCTGAGAATGGATTCCTGCCCACGAAACTGTTCGGCATCAGAAAGCAATGGGACTCGAAGGCCATTAACGACTTGCCTGACTCCTATGGACAGGAATGGGTACGTAGAAATCGTTTTATCCGGCTTGAAGGACCATTTATTTTTAAGGTAGTTAAAATACTAGGAAAATTCCCAAAGGAAGTGATGACAAATGTACTTACTTCCAAATATATGCCGCTAATTGTGACACACGTCACGCCTCAGGCAAAAGAAGTTCTGGAATAAACTTCGTGATGTGTGGTACAACCCAAAAAATAGCACCTTATGCAAATACAAAAGCATAATGCGCTGATTTTCAGCTGCGACCCTGATTCATAAGTCATATTAATAAGTAATAACTAGCTGATGCCCGTGACATCGTCCACGTGAATTGAGGTATATTTGGTTTCCGGGAGCCGGATAGCTTATGTGTTATTCCAGACTATAATCTGTTTGTGTGCCAAATTTCATCCAGATTCGTTCAGCCGTTCTGCCGTGATTGATTAACAAACATACATCTATCCATCCATCCAAACTTTTGCATTTATAATATTAGTAGATAGTAAAGGAGAGTAGATTACCGGATAGAGAAAAAAAACCAGGCCTGGCTGAGTTTGTTGTGGGTTCTTCTCAGACCAGGTTTGGAACCCTCGTAGCTTTAGATTTAAGATTTACCGCAGTAACCGATTATCACCATCATATTTCATAAGTAACTGGACGTCAATAAGTGTACCCTAAAATTGAATAAATATACTTTGACTTTAGACTTTGATGTAATGACATTTTCACAGACTTACCGCGACCGCAAGGCCCTCGAATACACCTGCCACACCGCTTTCTTCGTCTCCATCGTGGTGGTGCAATGGGCTGACTTGATCATCTGCAAGACCCGTCGTAATTCCATCGTCCACCAGGGCATGCGCAACTGGGCTCTCAACTTCGGCCTCATCTTCGAGACCGCCCTGGCCGCATTCCTCTCGTACACTCCCGGCATGGACAAAGGCCTGCGGATGTACCCTCTCAAGTGAGTCCCTCAGTTGGAAAAGAGTCAGTTGTATCTGATGGTTTCTGTTAATTTTTTGAAATACCTCCCCTAAAGAGGTTAAATTAGAAACAAGAATTTTGTCCCTTTTAAGAAATACCCCTAAAGAAAATGAATTTTAAAAATAAGGTTTTTAGTGCTCTATCTCGGCACTATCTAGAAGCTTTCACATGCTTCATATGTGTTTTCCTATAGTATCAGTGTTAGAATTTATTATGTAAATTAGTTTGGAACAAAAATTCGCTGTTTAAAATTCGCGTTATTCCATCAGGACTGGCCCTAAAGCTGAATTCCTGTTGGTATTAGATAATATAATTTCTGATTTATAATTTATGCGCATCGCGTCATGAACGATTTTTGATAATCAATCCTCGATGATATAATTAGTAATAATGATGCCTCCTCTCCATTGGATCTCCCGTTGACACGGTGTCTCTGTGGCAGGTTCGTGTGGTGGCTGCCCGCCATCCCCTTCATGCTGTCGATCTTCATCTACGACGAGATCCGGCGCTTCTACCTGCGCCGCAACCCGGGCGGCTGGCTCGAACAAGAGACTTACTACTAGACTGCGCCGCCACGTCCACACCGCCGCGTCGTGCATCATTCGTTACGCCGTGCATACTTTCCTTTGTGTTCCACTCTCAGACTGACATCCGCGGTGCCGTCACGGTCTATGTGTATTCGCTGTCGTGTACGCTTCTCACCGCTTGTTACCGCGCCGCACGCTCCGGGCCGCGCCGCCGCGCCGCTCCGCCCAAGCCCTTATGTATATATTATGCTCAGTGGCGGGTGACTTTGTGACGTTAATGTTTATACACGATATTGTTTCGGAATTGTGAGGTTATTTTTATATCGAAATCTGTTCGGTGACGAAATTTTGAGTAGCCGAATCGCGAATCAACGGATCTGGAACGTGAATCTCAGCGGGCGGTGCGGTGCGGCGGTCGGCGGCCGTCGGTCGACTATAGAGTTAATACTGATGTAATTGTTTTTCACACCGTAAGCGATAAGTACCAGTGTCTAGCGGTAGATCGCCGCCGCTCGCCGCGCGCGGGCGGCCGGCGGAAGCATTTGTTGTAATTTAACAGTTAAGGAGCTACGATTATAAACTTTTAAGTGATTTAGATTAAGTTGAATTTTTCGAGTGAATATTGTTCAGTTGACGATCGAACGGGTGCGTGGTGTGTGAGAGGTCGATGTGGAGTGCCTGAGGTTTAGTGTACTACTGCTTACTGTTAGGTAGGTAGTTGAAATTTTGAAACCATATTTTCATTCGTAACGTAGATAAACGAAGCATACACAGTCGCGATCGCTTGAAGGGCCGCGGCGGGCGCCGGCCCGGCTCGCTCCGGCCCGCTCCGGTCCGCTCCGGTCCACGCGGCGCCGGACCCCGCCCGCGGCCCGGGCCGGACACTATGCTTTTCTTTTTCTAAAATTAACGGAATAGTGATTTTTGTGAAATTTATTAAAATAGTCTGCTCATTGGTAATTACGTAAGATTTAATTTCTTAATTAAAGGATAATAAACAAAACGTAGAAATGCGTAATTAGAACTTTTTAAAATTATACAGTTATGATAGAGTCAGCTCGCGTCGGCGGCGCTCGGGCCGGCCCGCAGGCCGCGCCGGGCGGGCCGACCCCGCGCCGTCGGTAACGAATACATATAACATAATATAATAATGGTTATAAAAGTAATAATTATATTACATTATAGCGACTATAAATCTAAATTATATGAAATGTTTATAGATTTAAAGTGATGTTCGTTTCTTTAGAGTGACCCTCTGTGCTTGTCCGACGCGCGTCGACGGGTAGGCACATCTCACAAGACAATAGTCGTTGATTCTGAATGATATAATTGTAATGATTGGGATCTTTGTGAGCATTTCGTTTAACGTACACGGTAGAACTAACATTGTTTTGCGTTCGACAGTTCTTTACACCGTTTCTTTTTTATAGTATTACTCTGTTGGCTAGGACGCTGTAAAAATGTAAGTGTTAATAAAAAAAACATTTTCAAAATATTATTGCGATGTTTCATTGATATTTATTAGCTATTACTCATTAAATTCTATTTATGCTGAGCCTTGGTCTGATTTGCTAATGTTTAGCACGAACACCTCAACCCAACAAGCAACTATATAGATAGAATGAAATGATAATGGGGCTGATTCTGTAGTGCATGTCTAAACTAATCTAAAATGACAGCATAAAAAATATTGCTAACCCTTTTGTAATACTCCCTGCGGAAAGGGACATAACTAGATATAAAGCTGTCATTTTAGTTTCGAGATTGTGCTATACATAATTGGCTACACTGCTGACTTTACAATTCTTGTTTGTAGTACATTTTATAGATTTATACATAGGGTTAGGCTGTACAATTTCCTATTCTGCCTAATCGCAGATCTGACGAGTCAAGAATCTGTGCCGAATTTAAGTCCAAGCCAAATATTTACAGGATTAATTAAAAAATACAAATAACCTTAGGGCAACTTCTCTACATAATACTAAAAAACTTGTTCTACGAATTAGGTTGAAGTTTTTTAAGTATTACGTACAGAATATTGATATGTTTCAATTAACCCTGCAGTAGATAGAAGTAAACTTATGCTTAGGTGATGGTTCGGTACTGGATTGCATAGCTACTGAAAAGTAACACAAGTTCGATCAACCGGACTAATCGTATATGCTCTCAAATTCAAACTCGTATTTTTTTTTTAAAATAAATCGTTGAGTGAATCTACCACTGGACACTGGTTCGAAATGCCATTCCTACCGGGAAGAACCAGCAAGAAACTCTGCTTTTTCAGTAGTAGTTAGGTAGTCCGGTTGATAAAAAGCAACGATTTTTTTTTTACTTTTGACAGTTTTTTACTTACAGTCGTAAGTTTTAAAATTGCAAATTCGACTGATCGTAATCGATCTTTCGATCACATGAACGCAAAAGCTCTTGACTTAAAGTCGCAAATTCAGTACAACCGATTTTAATTTCGAAACGTATCGCTTGGAGCGCTGGCTGTGAATGCATACACGAAATTTAGCTCTAAATCAATGGATTTAAGGTTCATTTGACTTTAAAAAATTAAAAAGAATTAATTTAAATAAATTAACTTGACGCTAATGTTATCGAAGTACGATGACGATCAGTCGAATTTGCAACGTAAAATCTAAAGACTAAGCACAGTCGACAAACGTAAAAGCCCTGCAGTCTAGGAAGATGCGTTCTTTCCTAACAATCGTATTCGACGTAGGCATCAACGACAACAACACGAGGGGGTGACGGAGGTAACGGGTAGAAATGTGATCCCACCAGTTTGACCCACTGACTGACTACGGGATACCCTCAACCCTGTACTCCTGGTCCCAGTATAGGTATAATATAGAGTGTTTTGTCGTGATCCCATTGGTTGGACCACTGGTAAATAATAGTAGATTAGTAGCCAAGGGCTGTAAGGCATCAATTGCAGCCCGAGATATTTAGGCGCACGAGCGCAGGGAGGGCGCCTATAGTTCGAGGGTGCAATTGATGCTTACACCCGAGCTAACTACTCTGCTTTACATCTCGATTGTGAGGTTAGTAGGTCCTTATTACCCCCAAATGGAGCTTGTAGGTGACCAATTAGCGCTCCAGGGTAATAATGTAGCTAGAAAAGCCCTAGGGCGGTAAGTAATTAAAAAAAACTCTTCACTCTTTCAAAAAGTTCGCGTACATCTAACCATCATACTTTTTTTAATTACTTACCGCCCGAGGGCTTTTCTAGCTACATTATTACCCTAGAGCGCTAATTGGTCACCTACAAGCTCCATTTGGGGGTAATAAGGACCTACTTACCGAATATGAGAGATGTAAAAATACTTTAGAATCTTGGCTATGAAATGAAAACCACCGATTATGATTATACTAGTGGTTCGCCCCGAACTGAGACCTCGCGGTATCACAGCGCCATCTGACATCATTGTGAAGTTCTGTTAAAAGTACTGAAGCACATTAAAAAACAAATAATTTCGTTTCCTTATTATATTTATCTAATTTTAGTATTTGTTGTTCAAGTATACAGGATATAATTCAAATAATTGATCAAGTTTCAGGCTTCAGCCTTTCAGAGAATTGAGAGTTCTGAGGTCAACTTTGGACGTTAGAAAATCTCCACTTTGAAAGCCCCCCATTTCGTCAAATTTAGGGGAAAAATTAAAAAAAAAATATTTTTGGACTCTATTCCTAATTATCTTTAAACTGATATACCGCAACCCTATGTAACGCCATAAAAAATATTTAACTTCGCATTCGCTTCTATGAGAGCCCCCTGAAATAAAGATTTTTATAATTTTTTTAAGCCATATTCGGCGGAAGGCCATCGGTTTATATTATATTTAAATTTGAAGTAATTATGTTCAGTAATTCAGAACTTATAAGGCTCTGACAGACGGACGGACGGACAAGTGCCAATTCACTCAAGTAGACTCAGAGACCTTCGCTTCGCTCGGTCAATTATTTACAATGAAGTCACAATGAAGTCTTTACATTTTTAACCAACTTCCACCACGACCGGTGACTAAAAGTACTTGGTAGTATCCCGTAGTCCCACCTGTGCAGTGGCGATTCCTGGTGGTCAATCTGGGGTTTGCGCTAGCTGATGGTTAGGTATTTTCTCAATAAAACACATTTACCTCATATATCACTGATTAGGGGTATAGGTATAATATAACTGATAGGTATATCCCTAACAGCTTGCCCGCCATCTTAGAGTAGGTACTTATATCATCACCCACCACCTGGTGACATTGCAGTCAAGGGCTAACTTGTACTTACTAGAATAAAGAATACTATTTTTATTTATCTTACACTAGCAGATTCCCGCGACTTCGTCCGCGTGAAATAAGTTTTTTAAATTCCCACGGGACCTCCCTAATTTTTCGGGTTAATCTCGGTTCTCGTACCAAGCCTATGACACTCACAAATAATGTGGCTTTCTGTTGGTACCAGAATTTTCAAAATCGGTTCAGTAGATCCAGAGATTACCCCCTATGATATCTTCTAAGATATTCATCTGAATTAAATGGTGTAAGGGCGAATTTGATCTATATTAAATACTTGAGATGAACAACCATTTTATTTTGATAAGGATTAATACTATGTTGGTAAAAACACCTTCGCGAGTAAAGCATTGTTTAGACCAAATTTGAAAATCATAATGACGGTTATTGTGAGACGACCTTAAAACATAGCTATATGCTGTCGCGGACTTTTTTTTAGAACTTTTTGAGAGGAACAATTCCACCATACATTGTTTTCGTGTAACTTTTACCATTTACGCAGCGCACGCCACGGAAGCTCTCACATGAGACAATTTTTTCCGACTTCATTCACATTATTGCAATTTTCGTAGGGATCTTTAATGTTTTTCAAAATACAATACAGCCTATGTTACTCGCCGAGAATGTAGCTTTCTATAGGTGAAAGAATTTTTAAAATCGGTTGAGTAGTTTTTGAGTTTTGAAAATAATACTACACAGCACATGCGCAACTCATAGTGCACGCCTTCGGCCCGTAGTGAGCGGGAGTAAGCGGGCCGACGGAGTTCGAAGATTCTCGCAGTACGAGCCACGTGACGATGCGGCGCACGTCACAACTCACAACTCACAACCAAGGTGCGAGGTGGTCATGGAGCGTGCGTGATTTTAAATAATTATCGATTATCGCAATCATTTAATTGCTAAACTTATATGATTTGTGAATGGTAGGTACCATGAAATACATGTTATAAAATAAGTATTTGTATATTACTTCAATGTAGATCTAGAATAATTGGTAAATAACTTATTCATAATTATTGGTATTGCGGCGCAAGCTGCGCAATCTTAGAGGAATCGCCACTGCACCTGTGGGACAAAGCGGTGGCACTGGCACAATTCTGTCACTCTAATATTGTCGTACTCATATGCAGGTTCGTAGCGTACAGATGGTACCGTACCACTAGGACTATAGGTGATAGATACAATTGTCAGGGTAGCTGGGTCTGTTATTTGTATGGGCGTCGACCTACTGCTGTATAAATATACAACAGCTGTAGGTACTTACGTAGTATAAGTGGAGAAAGGCCAGGCACTGATGCCGATATCTATAGAGCGTACCTTACTTTGCTCAGGCTTTACTTAGAGTTAAAATTACGAGATTAGCTTATGTGCGTTTCATAAATCTGTCTCATTTTTAACTGAGTTTTCGACCGAGCGAAGCGAAGGTCTATGAGGTCTACTCTCTGAGTCTACTTGAGTGTAATTTTTAATGAGCTTCAGTATTTTTAACAGAACTTCTCAATGGATGGCGCTCTGTAAAAGTTTATGGATACCGCGAGGTCTCAGTTCGGGGCGAACCACTAGTTAGAGCTAAGTCAAAGTATGCTCTATAGATCTCACAGCGTCCCTTTCATCCGTCTTGGCCAAGACCATTAACCACTTAGGATATTTAGTGCCACTTTTACATATGTACAGGTACATGCGCTTGCTAAAAATTGTCACATCCCAACTGGGCCAGCCCCCACCGCAGATTTGTCAGCGCTTGAGTTAGGTATAGGTCCTATCGCAAAATGAATTGGGTGAGCGATGAAAGTAGGTACCTGCTGCTACTACCTAAGTATATGAAGCCGTAATATTATTTAATAATATCCCGCGATGCAATCAGAGCTGGAATCTTGCCAAAACTGACCGAACGCATGATGATGGATAGGATGGATACCTATAGCTACCTAACTACCTACCATATATACATAGCTAGGTATTTCATAACGGTCATATTAGTTTCACGTTTTAGTTATCCGGAATATTGTCATGGTGACCCGTAGGTATAAAATGAAATTATTTGAAAATGATTTTTTCTTAATCTAATAAAAACGCTAAACCGCATTTGATGGGACTCTCATTAAACATAAATATCGTAAAGTAGATATAGTAGATGCGGTAAGTATGAAGTTTCTTAAAAAAAAAAAAAACATACGGTCGAATTGAGAACCTCCTCCTTTTTTTTGAAGTCGGTTAAAAAGACACTAATACAATATAGCAACGCAACCACCGAGTTTCTTGCTGGTTTTTCGCGGTAGGAATATCATTCCGGCCCAGTGGTAGATTCACTCGACGATTCAAAAGCACCTGTAAAAGTTTATTTAAATAAAAAACATTTAAATTTTGAACTAGAAAGTAAATAAGTACCTGTCAGGGTAGGTACCTATCTATACTACTGCTACCTTTCAGATAGGTAGGTAGATAGAAACTAGCACCCTGTTAATTTTAATGAAGATTTCTTCGAAAGTTCCAACTCTTTTTATCCACTACAAGTTTAGCCCTTGACAGCGATCTCCAGATCGTAAGTACCTAATGTCAATTCAGTCTAAGATGGTAGTGGGCTAACGTGTGGAGTATGGCAGTTAAATTAAACCCATACCTCTAATCGGTTTCTGCACGGAATCGTACCGGAATGCTAAAGCGCTTGGCGGCACGTCTTTGCTGGTGGTACTAGCCACGGCCGAAGCCTCCCACCAGGCCAGACTAGGGAAGATTCAGAAATTATGTTATACTCTCAAATTGACTCAGCCGGGAATTGTCATTGAATCCGGGACCTCCCACGTTAATACTTAGTTAAGGCCAGGGACATTTCACGACACAGAAACGTAGTACTTTTTATGGCAGATAAAGGATGTCGTCCACTAGGCTCGTCGAATCGAATCGCTATAATAATAATTCCATAGAGTTAAGTATTATAGACCTGCCTGAAATAATTCGCCACGTCTACGAAACTGTGGCGCGGTGTGCCGAGGTGCGTTGAGGAGTATTACACTACTATTACATAAGTTAAATAGTGAGAGCCGACCTGCCCCCCAATAATGTAAGAATGACCGATGAAATCGTTAAAAATCTGCGGCAAAGTAAATAAACCATAACATCATTAAATTAGAGCTCAATATCGTGTACCCATTCTTATACGTTTAGGTATGTACGATACTCAAACGTATAAGAATGGATACTCGAAATTGAGCTCTAATTCAATGCATTTATGGTTTATATTACTTTGACGCTGCTCTTTTACCATTCGATGGGCAATTCTTACATAATCGGGGGGCTGATAGTATTTTTCTATTTCCAATGTGGACGGTCGTCCCAGCGTTCTGTAGCTTTCTAGTGGTTGCGGGGCTTTAAATTTTCTATTAATAAGTAGATAAAGGTCGTTTAGTACTGGCGGGCTTAATCGATAGAGTAGGTAGGTATAAAGGTACTCTCTCATCGTCATTCGTCGAGTCGTATTCGTCATTGCTGAGGGTCGTGACCCATTTCATTTAATCCTAACGGTAGGCATGGACGAACTTTCCTATTGTTTTTTTTTTAATTTAATTGGCGAATTTCCGTTATCTGTGGGCGAATATAATACAACTTTGCGTCACGAAATATAGTAGGTACAGACCTAGTACCTACCTAGGTATTTTAAAATATTATTATCATGGAGCTTTCTCATTTTTACATAATTAAAATACACACGATCTTTTAATAGATCTTCCTATATCAAATTCATTAGAAAGGTGCCTATATCATGAAAGTAGGTAGGTAGGTTAAGAAATAATCTATAACATTAACAGTCTACGTGCCTTAGCACCTAACCGAGGTCAGGCCCTCGGCCTTGAAGACCAGCAAACAAAGCTATCGCCATACCTACTTATAGCCCGATACATACCCTAGTCCTTCGTCCTATCACCGCGCAGAATTCCTCACGCCCCGCCGAGCCCCTGTGCTAAAGCGCATGCGTACAACTGACAGCCACCGTGCCAACACGTCGCCATACAACTCCAATTAAAATTAGTGAATACTCAAAATCAGAATATCAAGTGTGTATTGGACCAAGTGATATAAACATTGCGTGAATGCCGCCACGCGATGTGCCAGTGAGCCAGGATGGTGGCCAACACAGGCGGAATCAACCCGACTAATGGTAAACAATGTTCCTAGACAGTACTTACTGTAGCCTTTTCAGCTTTGTGGTGAACGCAGTACTTTACCTAGTTCGCAATGCTTTGTTCTATACACGCTTTATGTTTGTGTTATGCACGTCAGATCACTAACGATTTCCACTGTTCAAGAATATTATCAAAATTCAAATCCAGCATTTACTCAGTGCAGCCTTGTAGAATAGTTCCCTCAGGGATCGTCCATTAATCAGGTGAGGCTCGAAAGCTACTTGTCACCAGCGAAGTGCTGGTTTAGCACTGCGACTAGAAAAACACTTGGCCAAATGCGACTCGGAATCTCGTACCCAGGGCATTATTTTATCTGTGTCGCGAGTTCACGATTTTTGCCTTTACTTGTGCCTCAAGACTTAGACTGTAAGTAAATTCGTGATAAAATACAGCCTCAAAACCTAAACCTAACCTAAAACCTACCATTGTTCCCAATTTCAAATTTAAGTTCAACGGTAAAATAGGTTTGACTTTTTTATATTTAAAAGAGTTTGTTTTAGCTTTATAGTTTTTTTAAGAGTTTGTTTTAGATGGTTTTTGTTGCATGCAGTGGAGGCAACCGCCTACATAAGCGCGGTCGCCGCGTTCGCCGTGGTGGTGCTGATGGTGCTGCTGTTCCTGGGCCGGCGCTGGTGCTACTCCGCGGTCTTCAGCCGCAAGTGCTGCGATGACGTCCTCGCCGTAAGCGCCGTCACAGCGGCCGGGCTACCGCTCGACAATGCTCAATTTGGTCAGTGTTAAGTATTTTTTAACACCTGTGTGTGAATAAGTAGGTATTGTAACTACGCGTCATGAAAGTTGAAAACGTTGGAAGCTTTTATTAAGTATACCTATACTATCCGATATGATTATAACATCCTTGTTACTATCCGACTGTATGGTGAAGGTCCACGAGGAATCACCGGATACAAAAACATCATACTTACTGGTTATTCTGTACCATATTTTTAGGGTTCCGTACCAAAATGGTAACAATGGAACCCTTATGGTGCGACTTTCTCCCTCCGTCCGTCTCAGTCGACTATCGACATGAAATTTGGAATAGTTGTGTATAATAGTGGCCTAACATCATTAAAATAAAAAAAATCGAAAATTATTTTTAGTTTAATTAAAAAAGGGGGAAAATCGGGGGTTTGAAATTTCAAAGTATGATAACTATACTGAGTGGGATATCATATAAAAGGGCTATACTTCTAAATTCTAAAATAGATTTTTATTTATTTTTATGCTTATTAGTTTTTGATTTATCGGGCAAAATGTCGAAAAAAATACCGTTCCCCCCCCTTATCTCCGAAGTTTACCAATTGAAAAATCTGAAATAATTATGGTCAATAGAAGCTTATGTATATTTTACAGGAAAAATAAAACCAACGCTCTAACTAGCATAGTTTTTTTGATATTAACAACAAACCTCTACAAACAAAGTTAGTTTTGCGGTTCATTAAATTCATTAATCGTAAAACTTACTACAGGTTTGTACGGAACCCTCGGTGCGCGAGTCCGACTCGCACTTGGCTGGTTTTATTTTGTAATAGTTTCGCGAACTTTCGCGATTCTCGGTAGGAACGGCATTCCGAACCATTGGTAGATTCATTCGACTATTCATAAGCACTTGTAAAAAGTCTATTTGAATAAAAAACTTTTGAATTTTGAATTTTGATCATTATTAACAAAACGATTTGAAAGTCGTAAGATCGCACAATTATTGATGCTTATGTTGTACAGATAGTTGCTTAGCTTCAAAATTCCCAGTTTCAACTTTCGTGACGTGAATTGGAAATGAAATTCTAAAGTATCATTTCAATTCTTAGATCAAGTGCCGCAGAAGTCAGCTTCTGCAAGTTTGGTATGCTTATACTTAAATCTTGCAGGAATTGACGATGCAACAATGATAGCAACTACTTGCAAGAAAGTTTGATGTAGTACCTAATCTTATTGAATGAACTTACAAGAAAAGTCCTAAGATAACAAAGTAGATGAATAACGTTTGTATTCGCATCAATGAATTTTGTAGTTATCTATGAGTATTTGTATTGTGTATTGCTTTTAAATGTTGATTATCTTTCATGTTTTGCGTTGATGCAACCAAACCATTAGCTCTCTACCAAGAGAATAGTAATATTATACCTGTAGAACCTTAGATTAATATATTAGAACTAGTTTTTAGGACAATTATCTTATACAAAAGGTTTTAGGTCATTTGGAATTATTCTGTAACCTTTTGTCATTAAGGGTTGGATAACACTTTGTTTATATTTTAACAGTGCGAGTGAAAAGTGTAGGTATTAGGTATAAGTGTAAAGTGATAAGAGTAGAGCACTTTGAACATGCAATGATCACTCATCATTGTGTGAACATTTTCTTTACACTTAACACCATAAATGTGTCAACTAATCACTTCGCACACTGCACTTTTTACTTCACAAAGTGTACCTAATCCAGCCGTAATGCCACGGCCCACGGCTGAGGAAGTTTAAAAATTATAGCGACAGTTGCTAAATTTCAAAAAGATACAGATTATCCCACAGGCGTAGATATATTATATTTTGGAACTTATCTAATACTTAGCACTAATTTTTAAAATCGAGAATAGCCTTTTGTAGTTATTAGTTGATAGCTTAGTTTAGAGGGTTATTAAATTGATTGACGTTGTGCGTACGTGTTGTTATAGATGCTTTGTCGAAAACGAACCATTATCCTGAACGCGTATTCACGTTCGAGGCCTCCGACTCGGATGAAGAGCTGCGCTTGCGCATACAACAGGTAAATTGATAAATATGAAACGTAGCATTTATACAGAAAAATAAAACATAGGTAGGGGCATTACTCAATCAACAGAGAACGGTCTACTTATCTTTATGCAACGATCTGTATATATATGACTGAGATCTACATAAAGAGCGTTCTTTACCTTGGATATTACTCTTAGCGATCAAGATCATCACATGAAAAATTTACGATTAAAAAACAAGTTTTATATTTATATGTCGGTTACAAGCGGTAAAATTCCGAAGTCCAGACTATAAATAATATAACGGCACCACGGTTGATCCATTTCCACATAAAATAGCGTGACCGCCAATTCAACACCTGCAGAGCGCACTCCACTCAGACTAATGGATTCATTTCATCCCACTTCAGTACGTTCTTAGAAATTGATAATAATTTAGTAAATATTAGTATACCTACTAAGAAATCTTCGTAGGTAAATTTATCAATTAGGTATATCGGGAATTTTTCATTTGAATTCAACTAGTTCAGTCTACATAAAGCTGCAAATATCTACCTTTAATTATTTTGGTATCGTTCAAAACTGCATTTTTGAAGTGAAAACTTCTTTAGCCGCGTTGAGCACTTTTTGGTAGGGGAAAATCTTATGGGTTTGCGGCACCGACATGCTGTGACGTATTATGACGTACTTATAACACATCGTATTAGAGCAAGATCCCGCGACGATCAGACCTACGTTATTTTATTAAATCTGCTTTAATAAAATAACGTAGGTCTGATCGTCGCGGGATCTTGGACCATATATACCTACTAGGGCTTCCAATACCGGGATCCCGGTATTGGCCAATACCGGGATCCCGGACTTTTTTCGCCGGTTTTCGATACCGGTATTAAAATGTCTAATACCGGGATACCGGTATTGGTGACACTATAAACGAAACAGTGACTATTGCGTATATTTCTTGGTAGATGCCACTGTTTTTTATTCGGCTAAGTTTAAAACTTGTATCTTAAGCATATTAGCTCAAAAAGAGCGCTTTTATTGCTTAAAACCAGTGAAGAAAAGTCGTTTTTGTTCACTCAGAGGGAAAAAATAGTGTTTGAATTTAGAAAGCAAACGGCGCCATAAAAAACAGCTTTTTCATAAAAAAAATTTTTCACCAAATTAACTCAAAAAAGTGCTATTTCTGCTAATTTTAAGTTAAAAAACATCTATCACATTTTAAATTTTTTCCAATACCGGGATCCCGGGATCCCGGTATTGAAAAAAATCATTCCGGTATTAATACCGGTATTGAGAAAAACCGGTATTCGAAAGCCCTAATACCTACCTGACCGTGTGCTGAAAACTTCTTTAGCCGCGTTGAGCACTTTTTGTTAGGAGAAAATCTGATGGGTTCGCGACACCGACATGCTGTGACGTATTTTTTAAAGAGCAACGGCGAACTTCCATACATCAATATTATTGAGAAAAAATAATTATGTACACGTGTGAAAAAAATATGTTTTTATAAGCGTCGAATATGAAGCTCACAGCAGCTAGATTTTTTTTTTTTAAGAGCCTAGAAAAAAAAGATATTTCGTTTTAAAGTTTTGTAGGTTAAGTGGTAATGTCCATAGAGGTAATATATCTCTATGGGTAACGTCACTTCTAAAAATGACAACCGGAAGAAAGCCACAAAAACAAAGACAGATGACAACCACAGACCAGTAAAACAATCGGCACAACCACAGACAATCAGTATCAGTGCTGCCATAATATTCTTTCAATTATTACCATTGTGTTAGAGATTATTAAATAATGTATGCAAGAAAATTCACTTAAATAATATAAAATACACTAAAAAAAAGAGCAATACTTATTTATGCAAACATTAATCAGACGAAATAATTACAATTTTTGACCGAGCGAAGCGAAGGTCTCTGAGTCTACTTGGGTGAATTGGCACTTGTCCGTCCGTCCGTCCGTCCGTCCGTCCGTCCGTCCGTCCGTCTGTCAGAGCCTTATAACTTCTGAATTGCCGAACGTAATTACTTCAAATTTAAATATAATATGTAAACCGATGGCCTCCCACCGAATATGGCTTAAAAAGTTACAAAAATCTTTATTTCAGGGGGGCTCTCATAGAAGCGAATGCGAAGTAAAATATTTTTTATAGCGTTACATAGGGTTGCGGTATATCATTTTAAAGATAATTAGGAATAGAGTCCAAAAATATTTTTTTTTTAATTTTTCCCCTAAAATTGACGAAATGGGGGGCTTTCAAAGTGGCGATTTTCTGACGTCCAAAGTTGACCTCAGAACTCTCAATTTTCTGAACTCTCAAGCCTGAAACTTGATCAATTATTTGAATTATATCCTGTACTTGAACAACAAATACTAAAATTATAAATATTATAAGGAAACGAAATTATTTAATTTTTAATGATGATGATGTTTTTAACAGAACTTCACAATGTTGTCAATAGATGGCGCTCTGTACAAGTTTATTCGTTTGTGCTTAAAAAGAAAAGGCTGAGCCTGAAACTTGATCACTTATTTGAATTATATCCTGTACTTGAACAACAAATACTAAAATTAGATAAATATTCTAAGGAAACGAAATTATTTAATTTTTAATGAGCTTCACTATGTTTAACAGAACTTCACAAAGATGGCGCTCTGTAAGTTTATGGATACCGCGAGGTCTCAGTTCGGGGCGAACCACTAGTTAAAACGATACAAAATAATCTACTAATTTAGATTTATTCTAGCTACTAGGTAGATTATATGTATATAAAATGGTAACACTAAACTGAGAAACGGGAACAAAAATAATCAAAAAAGATTCCCTAAATATTTTATTTTTTTACCTAGGTTCAATTAAATAAGGTGAATACTTGATAAAATATAAAAAATAAGCAAATTACTTTCGTCTTTAACTTACTTGTGTACAATCAAGATTTAGTAAATGTGGTCAATAATAATTTCGCCGTTGCTCAAATTTATATATTCGTATTTGTATTGGCGTTTGAAAATTTTATATTATTTTCAAATTTAAATACTAAAATTCTAAGTTATAAGTTTTCACTTTTATCAGCAGTCCCTATGAATGCCAATTTTTTTAAAATGGGTCCATACCATAGTCCATACTTATTCTCTTCTAGATATATAATCTTTCGATGCTTCTTTTCTCTATAATCTTGACTGCATTCTCGCGCTGAGCAGCGATGTCCTATTGTGCTTGTTTCTATCTGTTAGGCACAGTGTTAGGTATTTCAGGTAACTACTCAACTAAATAAAAAGTAAAATCTCTGATCACGGAAATACGGAAATACTATCAAATCTGTCATTAGGTAGATATTTATTAACTAATCTCCGTGCTATGTGATTCACAAGGTAAATAAGTAATTGTTGTGTAGGTATTAAAAATGTGTAGGTATAATGTGCGTTATCTAGCTAATCATGATAATAGGTATGCTAGTCCTAAACAACAAACATTGGGATTTGGGATAAGCTCGAGAATATCATACGCAATTCGTTTAACAGCATTAATTACTTACTCTTGTAGGTTGGTAGGTAGGTACTATATATTATTGTTATTTAGACTAGGTTAATCGTTGCGTAAAATATTTACCTATTAGGCTGCTTTTATTAATATTTTTTTATTAAGTAAGTAAGTAAATAATAGTAGATGATAAAATTATAATCCTCATGCCACATTTGTAATAAATTATCGTATATTTTATTATTTTTGTGCACTAAATGTAGAGCTGTGTTTGCATTTTCTCTATTAGGTAGTTAGTTAGTTAAATCGAGTAATTGGGTACTTCTCAGGCGCCTCATTATTTGATTGACTTCGGTGGCACAATTTTTTTTTTGTATTTGAGACATACTAGCAGGAAATATCAAATCTAGATTTAATTTAGTTAATATTGGTAGTAAAGGGAACTTTATAGGCCCAGCGGTTACATCGTAATTCGATTTTCAAAAAATTGTGTCCACCGAAATCAATATTTTAGTCACCGAAATCAAAATAAAATTATTTATGGAGGTATTTAGTATTTTGAAGACTAAACGTAAAGAATTTCAGGTTAATTTTTCAATAAAATATTTTAAAATATTATTTAAAATATTACTTACAACATAACATATTATACCTACTTTAATTACTTAACTTAGATTTAGGAAAATTTACGAAAATCAACTTTGTACTTATGTATGTATTTTAAATAAATGACATACTAAATGGAATTAAAAATAGTAACCATAACAAAGAAGGAACTTAAAACAGTCTCTATTTAGATCTATCAAACACACATAGTCCAGTCGCTTATTTTAAAGCGAAAAAAAAAACAAAATTGTTAACAGGATGGGAACAGTTGGAAATGGTAAAGTGGCATATAATAAACGTAAAAAAAAATGCGTGAGCAGAGGTTTTTCCAGATATATTTGGGGGATGAAAAGGGGTGGAATTTTGGATTATTGTGATATCCGGCGAAAGTTGACTTCGGAGAGAAAAGTGTACAATAGAAAAGTTGTATATCATAAAAAGATCTACCACTTTTGTATGAATGGTTTTTTCACATAACCTCAAAATCTCCGAGTAAAATGCGAAAAACCGCTTTTATCATTTTTTATTTTTCATTTACACAAAAATAATTTTATTTTAACGAAACTTGGTGATAGTATACATTTTTGTATTTAAAATATTCACAAAATTTTTCAGATAAAAATATTAAGAGACTTCCGAGATAATCACGTTTTTCGGCCCAAAAAAATATTTTTTATATAAATTAAAATTCTCCTTTGGAAAATTGTCGTAGAGACTTATGTCAGGTCGCAATTTTATAGTTTTAAGTTATACTTTCTTGTGAAATAATAAAAAAATACAGCCGCCATTTAGAAACATGCTCAAAAATTGGAAAAATCAAAAAATGAATTTTGCAACCATCTTTTTTTTACTAAATAGATTAACTATTTCCACCGAAAACACTGAGATCAATCCCACTGAAATCAAAATAATGAGCAATATCCCAGATTTTTACAAAAGTATCCTAAATTTATAATAATAACCTCCTTAATTGCAATCTAGCACTCATACGATATACGTTTGTATAAATTAAATAATAGTAGTTTAAATAGATATGGATAGAACAGTTCCACCGAAATCAAGTTTATGGGTATACCAAGCCACCGAAAGCGATTACTTATCTTAATAAAATGGACGCACAGAGAGGCACAGATGTGTTGCCTTTAACCACCGATGCGGCGCGACGGATAGTTTGTCTTACTCTTACTACTATTCTCGCAGTTATTAAAGTACAGAAGTTATAAGAGAATTGGAGCGCGCCACCGGTATCAATTCTAAACGTCGGACGCGAAAACAATTTGTTGTAAGTTGTCAACTAAGCCCTATTATTGATTATAAATATTATAATTTGAGCTAGTAACTAACTAGTTTCTTGTAAGCACCTGCAAAATAGTGGCATATTTTATAGAAAAAAAGAAAAATAATAATTTTCAACTCAATATGGGGTGCGGGACACGGCACCGAGGTCAATATTTCCGCGATTTTCTTTTTTTAACTTAACTTACATAATGTTTACCTAAAAAAGGACATAGGCCCCCCCTAATATTTTGATCATATCTACCATACATAAAATTATCAAGAGGCTAGCAATCTATTTCATACAGGTTTTCGACCCGGACACGCTTTTTTGAGCCGTTTGAGAATGACCCAATTACCATCTACTTACATAATCTTCCCCTAACTTTTATATACAGTAGGTAAAACTAGTAGGTAGGTTAAAGCTCTGGCTTTGAAAGTTGTTATCGAGATAGAGATTTGTGTTTTATAACATTTTAGATAGGTAGGTACCTACTAGGTACGTTAATTACACAGATAAGATTCTCTGATCTGTGGTTAATTACATGGTCGTTAAAAACAACATCAGTGAATAGTGATATAAAGATCATATCACAGGAACTCAACCGGAATGAGCAATTGATATAAAAGAATCTACTCGTAAATTATAATTGATCTAAAATAATATGACGATGCTGGTTCGATCCCCGGCAGGGTTAATTTAGGAATTTATAATATCTGAATTTTCTCTAGTCTGGCTGGTCGTGGCTAGTTAGGTACCACCCTACCGGCAAAGCCTTGTCGCCAAGCATATACTGGCTTAATTAAAAGATCAGCGCTGTATCCGATACAACACATTCTGAGTGAAGACCATTGAACTCTCATTGCTTCAAACCTCATTCAAGCAATTTTTTATTTTTTTTAGTTCTTGCTTAAGTATTTGTTTGTTTTCTTTTTTATTTGTACCCCCAATTACAGGTTTATTTTTTTCTTTCCCTTTTTCATTTGAAAAACAACAGTACATTTATTGCAGGATAAAGAGGAGGTGGAATGCAGGTACGAGGAAAAGAACGAGAATCAGAACCAGGCCAAAGTGGAGGTTGAAGTAATAGAGAATACGTTACGAGATACCAGCCTGCGGGAGACCAGGATCGATGAAGTGGTGCAGCAGAGAGCTGAGTACATACACACTTTGGAGGCTCAGAGCAGTGTTGAGAGCGATATTATTGCGCATAATGTAATTATTTCGGTTCCTCTGTTATTTTTGTATATCTGGGGTCACGGGAGTGACCCCGTCAAAGCGAGCCAAAGGAAACGGGGCACTACCTACCTTTTCTCGAAGCGTTTCGTCGGATTTTCGAACCGTCATAGCTTAGGTCCAGATGATGCTAGAAAGCTGAAATTTTCAGGATAAGGTGTTGTTGGCAAACTTACCAAATATACCAAGTATAAATTTTCTAGCATATATAGTTTCAGATTTATTGATACCTGAAATACGTCGATTTCGTGACTGACTCACTGACCGTCATCAACATGAAAAAGGTACTTCCTGAAGTGCTAGAAGGCTGAAATTTGGTATGTAGGCTAGAATTTGCATATAAACAACAGGAAAATTAAGAAATCTGAAACTTTTCCCCTCCAACCCCTCCTATAGGGGGTGCAAATCTGACAGCATTTCCTCGTATTTTAGAACAGTCATAACTTCGGTACGGATGATGGTAGAAAGCTTTAATTTTCAGGATAACATGTCGTTGGCACATTTATTAAACATACTAAGTTTTAATTATCTAGCATTTATGATTTCAGATTTATTGATACCTGAAATACGTACTTTTGGGGGTTTTTTACTTTTACTAAATCACATGAAACACGAAACCTCTAGGGTACTTCCTAAAGTCCTAGAAAGCTGAAATTTGGTATGTAGACTAGGAATTGCACATAAACAATGGAATAATTAAGAAATCTGAAACTTTCTTTTTCCAACCCCTCTTATTGGGGGTGCATATTTGACAGCGTTTCCACGTATTTGCTAACCGTCATAGCTTCAGTCCGGATGATGCTGGAAAGCTGAAATTTTCAGGATAAGATGCTGTTGGCCAACTTATTAAACATACCAAGTATCAATTGTCTAGCATTTATAGTTTCAGATTTATCGATAACTGAAATACATCGGTTTCGTAATTTAGCCTTATAAATCGCTGATGAAAATCAAAACCTCTAGGGTAGGTACTTCCCAAAGCCCTAGAAAGCTGAAATTTGGTATGTGGGCTAGGAATTTCATATAAATAATGGGAAAATTAAGAAATCAGGAACTTTTCCCTTCCAACCCCTCCTATAGGGGGTGCATAATAGCTGCACAGTCGGTACTAAAAGAAATATGTGCAAAATGCCGTATACATACATAATACCGTACATAAATAATATATATATAAAATTCATGACTCAGGTACAAATGTTCTGAATACAAACATTATGCCCCTAGCAGAATTCGAACCCGCGACCTCTCCCTCAACAGTCATGGTCTGTAACAAATCGGCCAAACAGGTCGCACATAATAATCACGTAATCTTGTCATTTTTATTCTCATTATTTTCATTTTATTACTGAAAAATTATAAAATACCTATAAGTACTTACAACATAATAGTTATTTGTTATACAAGAGTGAAAAGTTGTTTTTTAACCGCGTGCTCAATTTTGATGACCGAGCAAGCGAAGGATTCTAAAATTGCATCACGAGCGGAGCGAGTGATTCAAAAATTAGAATCCTGAGCGTCAGCGAGGGAATCAAAAGAGCACGAGGTGAAAAATCTTTTCACTCGAGTGCAACACGTAACTTTTCATCCCACCTCAGCGAGGAAATGACTAAATGCAAAAAAAATCACAAGATTAAATTCAATTCTGTTAATTTCTTCGTCACTAGAATCACTCATTTTAGGTTTTTCACTTATTTTCAATTTTCTTGTTTTTAATCGGTTTTAATTTTAAACAATATGACGTGAAAGAAAATGGTGCGCGCAAAGCAAATTAAAAAAGTTGTACCAAGAAGGTTACGAGTGTGAGTTTTTAACAAATTAAAAACGATTGTATGGAAATTCGGCACCATAGAGGTACAAGTAAATAGGTTTTAATGATGTTTTGAATTCACAAACTTCATAGACGAGTGATATTTACTAACGTGCACACGATGTTCTAAATTTAATTTACTTTATCCTCTAGAGGATAATAACGGCTTTTACCTTCAGATATCGAAGAGTAAAAATACTCTTTCCGAGATGGTGGGATGAAAAATATTTTTCAGAGGTAAATAAGTATACCTATAGTAATCATTGGCGAAGAGTCCACGTATGACCCGGCATCCCTTTAGGAATTGTTCAATAAGTAATCAACGATATTTTCGTCTAACCCTGTTCTTCGAACTAAACACTGTTCATTGGTTTGAATTAAATTAACGCGTGACAATTTATAGAAAAGTAGATGATGCCCGCGACTTCGTCTGCGTGGATTAAGGTTTTTGATTCCAGCGGGAACTGTTTAATTTTCCGGGATAAAAAGTAGCCAATGTCCTTCCCCGGGATACAAACTATCCCTGTAAATTTCATCAAAATCGGTTGAAAAGATGGGCCGTGCAAGCGCAGCAGACAGACAGACACACTTTCGTATTTATAATATTATATGGATCTAAACTAATATAAAAAAGAGGAAAGATTTAACCGTCAAGTTTGCTGTGGATAAAATAAAAAAAAACTCAACCGATTTTAAAAATTCTTCCGGCACTTCACGTAGGTTCATTCCAGTGCTAATGTAAAATCTTATGTGCTGCTCAGTGCCCACTGGCTTTAGTGGGTAAAAAATAATGGACTATTATCATGATTAGTGCTAGCCTTGCGAAGCGGGGCGGGTCGCTAATCAACAATAAGCAGATATAAACCGGCTGGCCCATACAACCAAATATCTTTAATACTGAGCACCAGACTCGAAAATAAGAACTAAAGTATGTATGGATTTGCCGCTCATTACATACATATACCTACAGCAAACCCACAAAGAAAAGAGGCAACGATAGAGAGTGGGCAATGAAAAAAGGAATAACTGTAGTGCGAGAGATAGAGTCCAAAAAATTAAAAAATCTAGTGCGCCTGCCAAAAAGAAATGAAATCCCACCAAAACCATTTCATGGATAGGCTGCCAAAACTCGCATACAAGTCCAAATCATAATGCTTTCACTGTTAAAAAGTTATGAGATCTCTAGTAGAGCCAAGCCCCTAGTTGAGCTCCGATTTGTGCTGCGCATCATCATAGCCCATGGGGCCAGTTCCAAGTCCAAAGTGTACAGGTTTAAGTACTTTTGGCTGTACCACATTTACTACATAGAAGTCCTGACTCTATAAACTCTACATCTTGATAAAAAGATGTGGCTTGGCTGTTTCGTGATCCAATCAATCATTTAATGTTCGTGGAATAGGTATAGTTTGTGCGAGAATCACGAAACGGCCAAGCCACATCTTTTTATCAAGATGTAGAGTTTATAGAGTCAGGACTTCTATGTAGTAAATGTGGTACAGCCAAAAGTACTTAAACCTGTACACTTTGGACTTGGAACTGGCCCCATGGGCTATGATGATGCGCAGCACAAATCGGAGCTCAACTAGGGGCTTGGCTCTACTAGAGATCTCATAACTTTTTAACAGTGAAAGCATTATGATTTGGACTTGTATGCGAGTTTTGGCAGCCTATCCATGAAATGGTTTTGGTGGGATAATTCTTACTTCAACTGCCTCGTTGGTCTATAAGTGGTAAAGCATGTCCGACGAGATCCCGCTCTCGGGTCGGGCCATAATTGAATACCTATTGGGTTTGATTGTATGCCTCGTTGGTTTAGTGGTTAGCATGTCCGACTGCGACCCACGAGGTCCCGCTCCCGGGTGGGCCATAATTGAGTATTGGGTTTTTCTAACTATAGGTAAATTCTTAGTACCTACTAGCCCGGAATTAGGAAGTCGGCGGTGAGTCACCCCCGTGCCTCGGAGAACACGCCCGGTTATTATCACTAATACTAATACTATTACATAGTGGACATAATAATAGTCGTTAAAGCCCGCCAACCCGCCTTGGAGCAGCGCGGTGGGTCTAAGCTCTAATTCCCTTTCTCCTATAAGAGTGGAGGCCTGTGCCCAGCAGTGGGACGTTAATGGGCTGTAGTGGTGTAGTGGATGTAATTCTTAGTTGGATCCTTGTTCCATAGTACAATTTCGCTCTTTGAGGTAAGGCGTTGACAGTCATTAAACCAATGGGTTTAATGAGGAGCCCTGTGAAAACTTGTCATTACTCAATTTGCACTGGTCTGGTCTTACGAGAGTCTTTAAACTTAGTTAAAGTTAGCACCCTGCCGGCAAAGACGTGCCGTAAATTGTTAAAGAGTTCCAGTACCTACTGCGTTTTTGTTCTGGAAGGTTGACAGCCATCCTGGTTTAATGATGAGCCCAGTGAAAACTTGTTATTTCTTAAATTGCACTGATCTGGTTTAACGGACGACCTCTGCTGGCAAAGACGTGCCGAAAAGTGATTTTGAGTTCCAATAACTACGATTTTGCGGAAGAATTTTTTGGGGTAATGGATTAATAAAAACTGTCAGTAGGTATTTCCAGGTGTCAGTTTCTATTTTGTCAATAATACGTACTTATCTCAATGACTAACTCGTCATGTAGAATAAAACAAGACCTGCAGAATTGTACTTGCCTACCATTGCAAACATAAACACAAGTAGGTAAGTTCTGCAGTCTTTGACAATGCTTCCATCCACATAGGACACATCCCTTCTTTGCGGCGAGAGCGGAGGAGGTTCGCAGGAGCGTGGTTCCGTAGAAATGACGTTGCTCTTCGATGCGCCTGTACGTGCCATGACGGTGCACGTGCTACAGGCACGGTCGCTGCCGCTGAAGGCGCCTGGACAAGTACTCCAGAGCCAGGTATCCTCAGAATTTATCTACTAACTAGCTGATGCCCGCGACTCCGTCCGCGTGGTTTAAGTTATTTTTTATTCCCACGGGGACTCCTTACTTTTCCGGGATAAAAAGTAACCTATGTCAAAATCCAGATCCTCAACTAAGTATACCCAGAAAATATACTAGAAAAAATGGACATTGTGATTGAAGGGACAAACCAACCAACAAACAAACACACTTTCGCATTTATATTAGTATGATTACATACCTACCTAGGCCAAGTTTTACCAAAAAAATTCAAAACTGCCGCCAATGGAAACTTGGAGCACTAAAACAGGAACCGCCCGGCGCCAAGGCATTACCGCCTTGTAGAAGAATTTATAGCAAGATTTCACTCAAATGCAGAAACTGCATATATTGGAATTATTGTAATATTTGTGATATCCCATAGGTTCGCATTGTTCTGTTGCCGTTAAAGAAACAGAAGTACAAGTCAAAGATACGCAACGGGGAGAACCCGCAATACATGGAGAGTTTTGTCCTGCACAAGATCAATCCAGGTAAACTTAATACAACTCTACTCTTCTACAATATGTCTACTTTCAACTGGTGTTTATAAAATGTTCCATTTTTCAAAGACAACGTCGTTTTGCTAACTTTCGGAAAGCAAACCAATGCAAACACACAATTTAAAACAAATAACTCTGATGCTTTAATCCACTTATTATATTCAATGCTATATAAACTTCTTTGACACGTATTTCTTGATTAAGTATATGAATAAAGTGAAATATTGAAGGAGAAGGTAGGTATAATATACCTACCTAATACCAAATATTATGTCAACAGAGGATGTCCACGGACTTGGCCTCCGTATACGGATATATGGGTGTGAGCGCATGCGACGACAACGACTGCTTGGTGAAGCTACCGTAAGCTTCGCCAATCTTAACTTTGAACTGGAGAACAACTTGTGGCTCCAACTGTCACCAAGGCAACATCATCAGCCCAGTCTGCAGGTTAGAAATTACATGAAACAACCGAAAAACAAATTTATTGATTTCATATTGCACCGAACTGTGAGCAAATTCAGCAAGAACGTGAAGTATGCGCGTTTCAGTAGAAGATTAACTTAGTAGTCTTGCTACTATCCTGACCTATTTGAATACCTCTCCTTTGACATAGCGTTGTCCCAATATCCCATAATATCCCAGTTCTGCTTTTCATCATACGCTTTCCCACTTTTTCCGCTCTATGTATCTGATTAATTCAGTTTATTGGCTCTCATATCTGCGTTTGCAATGTCTAACCAGCGCTTTCTTTAGGCGGCTTCGAGTTTTACGTGTAGCTGTGTTACTTCAGTGATACGTGTCCAAGACAGGCTTTTCTTATTATTACAACATTACTATAACTCTAGTTAACTATATAACCTAATAACTCGTGAAATCCTTTCCCAGCTGCCCAAACTGGATCTCAACCATTCAATTACCGGCGTGCTAGCGAGTCCGTCGTCAATAACCACAGCCATAACACCCTTGGGCGGAGAAGCGTGCAGTCTCGCAAGATCGGATTCTGCATCCTCTTGCTGCAGCACGCGCTCCGCTCCGGAACTACTGCTGGGGTTGCAGTACAATCCGACTACTGGGCATTTGTCTGTGGAGGTAGGAAATGAAGAGATTTTTCAAAAAAAAAAGAATCCAAAGAAACCTTTTTTCTATGCCTAGCTCTTGTTTCGGACCCTAAGGGCGCCTTCAAATTTGCCGCAAAGCGTAGCGCGGCCGCAGCGCGGCTGCAGCGCTGCGGCCGCGCTCCTGTCGCGAGGTTCGAACATCATAGGGTTGTACCTATATTTATTTTCACTATGGACTCTGACGAAGAAACACTGCTCTATGTTACTATTACATAATACGAAACAACGAAAATATAAAGTAGTTGTGTTAACATTACATAATATTATACATACTTACATGCTTCATTTTTTTCACTTGGAGTCTTGTTTGTGAAATTGTCAATAAATTTAATGCATATTTCTTCCCAAGCCTTTTTCTTTTCGATTTTATTGCTGTACTTGTCGGACTTCGCATCCCATATTGCTGGACGACTCTCAACCTCATCGATAAATTCTTCTACGATTTTCGTTCATGTTTAGACTTGAACAAAAATACGTGCGCAGTCCCGTCACTAGTCGATCGATGAACTGATGCGCGGCCGCAGCGCGGGTGCAGCGCTGCAGTCGCGTGTTTTTTATTTATATGGATTTACAAAGCAGCGCGACCGCAGCGCTGCAGCCGCGCTGCTTCCGCGCTGCTTCCGCGCGGCACTTTGCGGCAAATTTGAAGGCGCCCTAATTTTGTTTAAAAATAATGAAACGCCATGGCGAATAATTTTGTTGTAGCAAATAGATAACCATAGCCAACGTTGGTTGGGCCTGCCCACCTTAGTAGGTAGTTGAAAGCACGAGGTAAGCTTCTGAACTATGCTCTGATTGTAGTACACGCCGAGTATTGGGCTTTTGTCTTGTCGGTAAGCCAAAATTATTACTCCCGTACATTTTGCTTTTATATTTCATGGAAATAGCCTGATAGTTATTTAGGTTGAGAAATTGGTGCGTTTCTGCGATGGCGATAGAGTAGGTAAAAATCTAGCTAGACTAGCGTTCCAGAATCTCTGAACAAAATATTTGTTTAAAATTGAAGTGGTGCTCAGGAATTGTTTATTTATTTATTTTTATTACATAATAGTTATGTAACAAAGAAATAAGTGGGCAAAGCTATTATGTCTGAAATAGAAATTTCTTCCAGATTCCCTCGAAAGTAAATTAGGTGAAATTTTTCCTTGGTTCTTGCAGATCATAAAAGGCACACATTTCCGGAAGTTGTCGCCCAACAAAGCGCCAGATACATATGTCAAATTGGTCCTCATCAGCTCTTTGGGTATGGAGATGGGTCGCTGCAAGTCATCCACACGCCGAGCCCAATCCAATCCACTTTATAAGGAACTCTTCATATTCCAGGTTTGCCTAATAATTTGTAATGGACTTGATGCCGTGAATTTGGGGTTCATATTTGAGTGTGGCTTGGTAAATTTTATCCGCAGAATTAAGGAGAAAAGTATGCCAATTTTAGAGAACGAATAAGGATAGTAATTGTCTGTCTTGAGTCTAGAAAAGTTGAGAAGTCGGACAGAAATTTCAAGTCACCTGAGAATTATGTACTTTACCTAAAGTTTTTCGAAATAATCCTCGTGATACAGAGAAACCTCCTTACATAATCATTTATTATATGAATAGTAAGCAAACGAGCAGACAGGTCATTATATACCGTCGCCCGTGAACATTTGTAGTACCAGATATTATGTAACCACCAATGCATTGCCTGCCTCTTGAATTCATACTTTGTGTAGTTTTGAAGGAACACAGCAGGTGGTGGTTCCATAATTTGGAGGAATGTCTACCACATTTTTCGTGGCTATTTCAGGTGGCGCTATTCCAGCTGACTGAAGTAACGCTGATGGTATCAGTGTGGTGGCGTCGTAGCGTCAAACGCAATGAGATGGTCGGCTGGTTCTCACTAGGTCACAGCTCCTCAGGGAGAGAAGAGGAGAGACATTGGCAGGATCTGTGTGAACAACAAGGACAACAGGTATCTACGCCTCGTAGCCTTGGAACCCTTAGTGTCAAGAGTGCTACAGACTTTGATTAAATGGCTAAGGTGTTCTGATGCAGGAGCAATATTTTAGCTTTGCTTCTCTAAAGATTAAAATGATTTACTTAATTAAATCTTAAACAAGTTGACGATCTGATGATATGAATATTTGAGGAAACCTAACCTAACCACTCTGCCAAGACGTTATTTCGTCCTGATAGGAAACACACACGTTCTAATTGGAATAAAATTGTGTCCTAAGAAAAGAACTAATGTTGGTCCTAAGTGGATCAATAAACCTGCAAAAATGGTTTTTAAGTAAAATACTTATCTTGTCTTTGAGTGAATGTAACAAAGATTTCTTCGTTTCCAGCCATCCGTCCAGGTGCAGCGATGGCATGTATTGCTGGACTCCTGACGGTCGCCCACATAGCACGCGACGGAGTCGCTCGTCTGAACTGACCCTGCCTTGCCATTCGGCATCGCTCGCAAACTTCAACTGCAGTTCCTGCAAAATACACTGGCCGCACCACGACGGTGCTTTTACGCCGAGACCCGCTCCGGCGTCCGCCAGATAATCTACCGGTTCTACGCCTCTGCGAACTTTTTTATCGCGCGCGAAATTCATGAATTACCCGCGAACCACAAAATGAACCTTTTCGCGTAATATTCTTCGCCGTGTGTTGATCTGGCACTACTATACAAGCCATAAAGTGTAAGAAAAAAAATATTCTTCGCAGCTTCCCGATTTTTGTCGATTTTTATCCCGCATCTTAAATGGTTGCGAAGCGCGAATTTGACAAAAATGCCGGTTCTACACTCGTGCGTGAAGTGTCGACCGAGCATCTTAAGATAATAATATTATTCTTTTTGTCGACCTCATTTAGGTCCTTTACGAGTTTGGTGTTGTGAATCTACGTACTTAATTGCTTACTTTATGGAAGTTTTTGTACCTTGGAAGTTGTTCAATTATATTCACGTTTGGTGTGCTTATTAATATATTATTATTATACTAGATACTATACATTGTTCTTTTAGAAAAGGAGTGTCTGATTGAAAGGTTCTTTGATTGAGCGATATGATTTTAAAAACGGAAAGTATTTATTTACGAAAAGTGTTTGATGTTTGAAGTTAGTACCTAACTACTTAAGTAATATTATATATTTGTATGAAATACACAGTAAAAGAGATGATTTAGGTATTATCGACCATTAAAATGGTGTAGGATAATCTTCAAAAGATGTAAAAGCTTATTAAATGTTTGAAAAGTTTATTACAATATGATATTCGAAAAATGAAAATTTTGTAGCATTTTATGAAAAGATGATGAAGACTTGGGCGCACAATACTTGTGAGATAGGATATAGGTAGTGAGAGAATATTTATTGATATTTAATACGTGTATATTATACAATTAATGTCTACTACAGTAAGAGTTATATGACTTTTTCAAAAATATATAGATATAGATAATGTGAATGATATTATTATATACTTATAGGCGAAAAAAGGCAGGGACACGGCCCCTCAAATATATTTCAATTTTCACATGTTTACTCATTCATAAATATTATATTATGTACATTTACACTGCTTCTATGGCCATTTTATTCGAAATATATCGTCATAATATTTAACTCATTATATATAGTTAAAAGAAATCATGCACAAATTAAATAATAATACGAAAGATACCTACTTTCTAAACACCCTCCCATAACTATAAATATAATAATATTATGAATATTTATTCATCTAGGTACATATATAGATACTTACTTTGTTATCTCGCTGAAGCTTTATGACTATTACATCGATAACAGCTGTTAATCTACATAATAATAAGATTTTTTTAATTTAATGATAGCTGTTAACGATACTTTTATTAGTAATTTAGGTTTAAAATGTGTGTACTTTTACCTATATTCCCGGAAAGTTCCCCCGGGAATAAAAAATAATCCACGCGGACGAAGTCGCGGGCATCATCTAGTTACTTATATAGTCATTAGTTGTATATAGATATATATACAAAAGCTGATAAGATTATATTTTTTTATGTTCTATTACCTATTGTAATTTGAGTATCGATTTCAAAAAAAAATCTTTTCATGAGGATAATTTATATAAGGAAAATATTAGGTACATAGTAAAACAAAATTAAATTGATATTTTTTAATATACAGTGTACATAGGCACTTTAAAAGTGTTAATGCCGCGAAACTTGTATTTATGTTATACGAGGGATATTGTAGGTAATTATACCTAATATTGATATTGTACCTATTTAGTTTGTTTTTCTATATAGGCACGAGTTGCATTAAATACTCGTACTTATCTTGAAATGCTAATTATTTACCAAGAAAGACCATGTAATATATTATACAATACATGTAAATATATACATATATAGTTTATATTTAAAATTGTCATATAATTAATTCGCAAGATTGCTCTTTTGCTTGAAAAATATTAAATAATATTAAAAACAATAGTGTTCCACTTTTATAGTTCCATTAAGTCTATTATAAATTTGCTCCCTTCTTTGTAACAATATTTCGTAGTTATAAATTATAATGTATGCGCCTCCAAAAAAATGGTGTACCTGGTTGTTTGAGACTACTCCCAAATATGATGTAAGTATATATACTTTATATAGATATGTAATAATTGTGTAATAGATACGTAGATTTCATATTAGTAGATGTATGTATGCAATCATTGTATACCTAATATTATGTTCCACAGCGAGCACATAATAATTAAAAATTATTATAACAATTTTCCAGATACTTATCGTTTTATCACATACTAATATGAACTATGTTAGATATTTATGTATTTCGACTTTTACATTGTGTACGACTTAAATACACATTTAGGAACCCATATATGTACTTACTACGAGGGCGAAAACACACCACGCCCGCATCATATGGGAAACGCGTTTCGTCCGGTCGCGGTAGTCTGTGCAGCTCCATATAAAATGTGTGCGCACGCAGACTTTTTGTCATTGGTGTGTTTCGCTCTACTTAAGCCAACCTTAATGCATTTTTTTAAATATTATCATTTAAAATTAAATAGTATTAAACAGGTTTGATAGCGGTAAAATGTTACGACAAACAATAAGAGTAAGAATAGGTGGCAATAGAGTGCTATTATTTTCTGGAATATTCCAATGTGTAGCTGGCTATATATCCACTATTATGTAAGCAAACCGGTTAGCACTTCGCACTCCTCGGCTATGGATAGATGCCCAAGTTAAAAAAAAGTAAAGGTAATCTGTTTGAGTTTATTCGTGTAACTTTAACTAAGTATTTACGCAGCGCACGCCACGTAAGCTCTCAGAAGAGAGGATTTTTCCGAATTAGTTCACATTATTGCAATTTTCGTAAGGATCACAATTTTTTTTGAAAATAAAATATAGCTTATGTTACTTGCTGATAATATAGCTTTCTATAGGTGAAATTTTTTTTAAAATCGGTTGAATAGTTTTTGAGTTTATACATTACAAACAAAAAACAAATCTTTCCTCTTTATAATATTCGTCTTTCAGGTCTTTTCAGAGTCCTGGTATAAACTATCCTAGATAATGCCTACGCTGTTTTAATAGTTACCGTAAAAACCGTCTATATACCTACCTTGTCCGTGTCACGAAAGAAATCCCGCGGCAATTAGTGGAACTACTATACATTTATTGCAATGCATACTACTACGCTGTCTTCGGGTGCCGAGTACCGACCACACTCTCGAAGTCGCGTCCCGTCGCCTCTTAGAGTATTGATTGATATGTGATTAAGTACGAAGTGCTACCGAATTGCAAAGAGCGGATATAGTTTACTTAAAGATTGTTCATTTGATGCGCTGTTTGATGTCGATGTGGATGATGGTAGGTAGTTTCTGATAGTAATGGGAAAAAATGGACCCTAGGGAAATATGCACCAAAAACAGTGATAAAATTCAATTTAGAACTAGAATCTTGTACGGAAATCATTGATGAAATTGTAGGTATATTGTAGGATTGACTATGTACAGCTTGCTTTGAACCGACCAATATTTTATGTATAAAAACCTACTTATTAAGGACTGCTAAAATAAGTTTTCGCAAAAATAATGATAGTACGTTTTCTTACTTGAATTAAAAAGATATTAAAAATCCATTTAAATATTAAATACTTACTCCCAATATTAATAATATACTTACCTTAGTATTTCAAATTATTTAAAAAGTAAAATAACTTATGTTTATAGTTACCTATACCTAATCCAAAGTTAATTTGTTAAAAAAAATCTTATGCATTTTTAACATGCATAAAATATGTTAAAATCGTTATTTTATTGTGCTCAATTTAACTATTTTGTATTGCAAATTTTCAAAATGTTCTTGTAATATCTAAAACATTTCCGATTATTAATGTCGTCATAACGAAGTTAAACCCATTTGATTGTTATAAAAGTAGAATATTTAATAAAATGTTCTCAATAAATCACTTTATACAGTTTCCTAAAAAATGGTTTTTATTTGCACCCTAGGTAATTAAACAGCTAAGTGTAGGACGGGAAAACCTCCAAGACGGAAGTCAGCATTGGTCAAACTCCAAATAATTTTTTTTTCAGTTTGTAGTAGATGCCCTTATTAGTTTTTTTGTTTGTTTATGACGCCAAAAACCTTATTTGATACTAGCTGATGCCCGCGACTACGTCCGCGTGTTTTAAATTTTTTTGATTCCCGCGGGAACTCCTTAATTTTCCGGGATAAAAAGTAGCCTATGTCACTCTCCGGGACCCATGCCGAAAATCACGTCGATCCGTTGCTCCGTTGCGGTGTGATTGGAGGACAAACCAACAAACCAAACCAATAAACCAACAAACCTACAAACAAACACACTTTCACATATTCTATAATATTAAAGCATGATTAACAATAATATTATTAAAATATTGCAGTTTAGTGTTTTAAAGAAAAAAACAAATTTTTGCCGACGTTGCGAGTGCTGCAGTTTTCTGATTGCTTTTATTATTCACGCCTATTACAGCGACCATAATAAAGCACCATGTAGGAAACCTCATTGAGCGCCCGGGGCCTCCAACGATCTTAGGCCGGTATTAATAAATCATCATCAGCTAAAACACGTTCTCGCTTCTCAGATATCGGACAATATTAAGACTGGTCTTGAGCATAGATTGACCGATACTTTAGAACGTGTTCTTAGCTGATGTCGAAGATATTTTATTTCTGTCAGTCTGTCAGAGCCTTATTTCTGGAATAATTAGCATAATTAGCAACCCACATAAATGTAGAGTCAACACTTTGATTGTAGAGTACCTAACTAACTACCTATTGAATATAAATTAGATACCATTCATTTAATTGTATTTACCAGAATATAATTTAATCATTATAGCGTGACAAATATTAATTACCTAGCATTAATTCAATCTGATTAAAATAAATACAACACAGTTTATTTCAAGGGCTTAATAAATTAACACTTAAAAACTCCATTTTACCATTACTTTACAGTAAGTAGGTATGATTTTACCGTTCTGAATATCTACATGATACATTTTTTCATCATTTCCTTTCCTTTAAGGGCCTGAATAACACGCCGTTAAAAAAATGAAAGGGGATTTCAAAACATTGCTTCGGAAGTTTTGTCTGGAAAGCAGTGTAATGGGACTGAAATATTTCTATTTATACCCGGATCCTTTGTCAAGGTAAGTCCATCGTTTTTAAATGATTGACACGAATCACGATAATTTCAACCTCCATGACGCTGGGAACGCGCAGGGGTGAGTTTGAGTGGGGTTTGGTCTTTGGTCTCGTGACTCATCCAGGGACGGAGGTTTTGGCCGTGGCTAAAAGGTGCTATTTTGGAGTTAATCCTAATATATCCTAATCTTAATCCTAATCCTACTTAGTCCTAATCTTATTTATTTACGCCCAAAGTTTCGAGGCTCTTCAAAAACCGTATTTTTCTTACTGTTTTTCGTACAGATAAATGATTATACAGTTTTCGTACAGATAAATGAAGAGACAAATTGATTAACATGCTTATTTTTAGAAGTACAAAAATAGTGTTAGCACTTAACTACGTTTATATGAAGGGTTTTGAGTTGAATGCAAGAATTAGAAACGATTTTTAATGTAAGTAGCGTTTACTTTTCCAGATGCTTCTGGGCTGTATCCATCGTTTTCACTCTCTGCATGGCGTTCACGCTGTCTCTGCTGCTTCACAATCGGTTCGCGGCCTTGCCGACGCGCATCGTAATCGAGAACCAATGCGCGCCCTTAGAGAATGTGTCCTACCCGGCCATCACTATTTGTTCGCCCAACCAGGTCACCCTAAAAGCTGTGATAGACCTCGAGAGGACCCTCGTGTGAGTTTTACTCAGTTTTCCTTTTCGTTTTGTTCCTTTTGGATAAGATTGGCAATAATGATTCGACGTGGTTTTAAAATTCACCAGCCTTAAGAGAACCAGTACGCGTCCGAACTAGTTTTACGTGGTACTTGAAAGGCGGCCCCCTCTAGGTGAACGGACGATCTTTGGCGAATAGCTGGGAGCCGCAGGAAACAAGCGGCGCAATACCGTGTCCTGTGGAGATCCATGTAGGAGATCTTCGCCCAGCAGTGGAAGTAGTTTGGTTGTAGTATACAAGCAGCCGTGCTTCAAGGCGACCGCGTCCTCCGGGATTTAAAGCCCAAAGAGCATCGCTCACGGAATGCACCGATGCATTCGAAAATCTCTGGCTCCCAGCGATAGCCCTTTTCTGCATTACCCACTTTTAGACATACACATACATAGAACGCCAGCCTAGTGAAAGCTGAGAGATATATGGTATTATAGAGCTGTGGCTGAGAGCAAAATGACGGCAAATTGAAGTCAGTGTATGTAATTTTTTTTTTTTGGTAAGTTTTGGAAGTTTTGAGTGTTGTAAAACCCAGTGTTGCCAGTATCAAAAAATCTGAGACTCAACTTTCACTAGAGTAGACTATAATTTCTTCCAAAGTCATTATTTTATCCAAAGACTATTATAACTTTTATCCCTTTTCAGGGACGGCAATAGGTCCTCTATTGATTTGAAATCATTTTTGCCGCAATTATTGGGATTTTACATGATCTTCAGAGATTATAATAAGCAGGCCTTAAACGACTTTGAAACCTTGATATGGGCCAATCGATACAGTGTGAGTAACAAATAATATATATAGGTGTTAGAAATTAGGTCCAACCCGAAGCTACGAAGGCTACGAAACGTCTACGACTTTTCACACGCGTGAAGCTTTAAATATAGAATTTCGTAGCACTTATCTAGCTTACTCAGTGAGTCCAACACGTCGTAGCTACGAATAACCAGGGTCTCAAAATGGAGCCAGGAGTGGTCACATGAGGATAACTCCTCAAGTACTCATGATAACTCCGTCGTTTCTTAGCTCATTGATGATTGGATTTGCCTTGACAAGTATTTAGATTGTGTTTAGAATCTGATTGCTGGAGAAATGTTTGTTTAAAAAAAATTAATAGTAGATTAGTAGCCAAGGGCTGTAAGGCATCAATTGCAGCCCGAGATATTTAGGCGCACGAGCGCAGGGAGGGCGCCTATAGTTCGAGGGTGCAATTGATGCTTACACCCGAGCTAACTACTCTGCTTTACATCTCGATTGTGAGGTAAAGTAGGTCCTTATTACCCCCAAATGGAGCTTGTAGGTGACCAATTAGCGCTCTAGGGTAATAATGTAGCTAGAAAAGCCCAAGCGCGGTAAGTAATTTAAAAAAAAAACTCTTCACTCTTTCAAAAAGTTCGCGTACATCTAACCATCATACTTTTTTTAATTACTTACCGCCCTAGGGCTTTTCTAGCTATCCATTTGGGGGTAATAAGGACCTACTTACCGAATATGAGAGATGTAAATAGTAGATTAGTAGCCAAGGGCTGTAAGGCATCAATTGCAGCCCGAGATATTTAGGCGCACGAGCGCAGGGAGGGCGCCTATAGTTCGAGGGTGCAATTGATGCTTACACCCGAGCTAACTACTCTGCTTTACATCTCGATTGTGAGGTAAAGTAGGTCCTTATTACCCCCAAATGGAGCTTGTAGGTGACCAATTAGCGCTCGAGGGTAATAATGTAGCTAGAAAAGCCCAAGGGCGGTAAGTAATTAAAAAAAAAACTCTTCACTCTTTCAAAAAGTTCGCGTACATCTAACCATCATACTTTTTTTAATTACTTACCGCCCTAGGGCTTTTCTAGCTACATTATTACCCTAGAGCGCTAATTGGTCACCTACAAGCTCCATTTGGGGGTAATAAGGACCTACTTACCGAATATGAGAGATGTAAAATATATTAATTCACTTATTATTTCGAATTCGTCCGCGTTGATTAAGTTTTATTATTTAGAGAGAGAGGGAATAAGAGCTGAGATCCACCACGCTGCTCCAATGCGGGTTGGCGGGCTTTAACGACTATTATCATGTTAGTAATAATAAGCGGGACCGACGGCTTAACGTGCTCTCTGAGGCACGGGGGTTAAAAACACTGCCAACTTCCTAACTCCGGGCTAGTACTGGCAATTTCTAGTCAGAAAAACCCAATACTTAAATATGGTCTCACAAATGTGACCATCTGACCACCTGTGATAAGGACGGGAGAGAAGTCTAAAAATCATGAAATTAGTGTGACGTACTTTATGGATGACCCCCAATCTGTAATTTGCTTAAATAATAGATATTTAAGTGGGTTTACAATATTGCATATTTAAACTCTGTTTTCTACTATATTTTTATTGTTAATGTATTATAACCTGTTGGCTGTCCTATAAATAAATAAATAAAAAAAGAGATATTTTATTTGTTGTTTCCTGTGAGGGCCTATGGATGTAATTGCGTTGCTGATTTCCAGGCTCAAGACATCATGTACTTGTTGCCGCAGAAATGTGACGACTTCCTAAAGCTTTGCTACCTGAAAGGTCAGCTCTACCCCAACTGTAAGGGCCTGTTCAATCCGATACTGACCAAACATGGCATGTGCTGCATATTCAACAGCATTTATGAATACGACTCTAAAAGAGGGTACCACTACATTTCTATTATTAACTAGCTGATGCCCGCGACTTCGTCCTCGTGGATCGAGGTTTTTCGGTTCCCGCGAGAACTCCTTAATTTTCCGGGATAAAAAGTAACCTATGTGTATACTACACATACAGACTATAATCTATCTCTGTGCCAAATTTCATCCAGATCCGTTCAGCCGTTGGGGCGTAATTGAGTAACAAATATCCATACCCTCCATACATCCATCCAAACTTTCGCATTTAGGTATAGTATTTATTTTTTGATTCCTTTTCTAGCTTGACTGGAAGTGATCGCTTCTTAGCGATGAGGCCGCATATGCCTACTGGACTTGCAACTCTTTCTATCGCACGATACGGAGAAGGCAGCGAAGCGTTGTGAAATAGATAGCATTATTGAAAATACCTACTCGCGTCGCGTTTTGTCGCTAGACGATAGTCTTAAGTCGAATGACTAAACGTCAAAGGCCCAGATTTTTTTCAAGGTAATATGCAATTTCAGGAATAAACGGCTAAAAGATTTCGTACCGCACACGGCAGATACTGGCGGTATCGGCCAGGCGCTGACCGTGGTCACGGATTACGATCCCGATAGTGCCCTCAGCGGGGCTCTTATCAGCGCTGGAGCTGTCAGGGTACATACAGACCATTTACTTTTTGAAGTGAAACTTCTTTAAAATGGTTGTGATTTGAAAATTCGAAGAAACGAAAAACGAAACGAAAAAGCGACACCTAAAAGCATTACTAAAATTTTACATCAATGCCTAAAAGAGACAAACATAATTAGTATATAGGATTTTGCCTGCGAGAGAATGAGATATAATACAAGCTATATTTATCTCATCCTCTCGTAGGCTACTTTTCTGAAGTTTCACTTCTGCCGTGTGTGAATTACACACACACACTTTTTTAAAATAATTCTGACGACCTCCTTGGCGCTGTGGTGAGCGCTGTGATCTTATTGCGGGAGGTCCCGGATTCGAGCCCCGGCTCACCACATAGCCAGGGATGTTGTCAATATTGACTCTGAACTCAAGGGCGGCGGTTTTTTTATAGACGAGCTTCACGGACCCTTACGAGTTCCCAGCGGATGACGAGACGAACCTGGTGCAAGCCCACACAGAGTCTTTTCACTCCATCCACGCAACTTATACTTACTGCTCCGAAGACGTCACTGCCTTGGCTTATTGGAGGTGGGTATACAAAATTTACCGCTGTACTAAGATAGAGTCTGGAAATCGTTAATGTCAGCATTTCCTCAGAAATCCTGATTTTAATAAGTAATTTCGTTATGTTAAGAGTTTGAAATTTTAAGAATTCTGAACTTTACCTAATAATAGTCAACCGTCCCTTTCACTGTTAAATCGCGAAATGATAACCACTTTTGTCTGCCTATCGCGTGCACCCGTGTGCACGCAATAGGCAGACAAAAAATAGGCGCCAAAATGTAGAATGGTGGTGTTGGCCACCACCAGACTACCAAGTCAAGAGCCAGGATGAATAGATAGATGTTTGTTAACACGTTTGCTGCGACAGTAACTTTTCAATACTTTCCATTCCTTCGGTACAAGGCCTATACACCTGGTAATAAAACTTCCATTGTGGCGGCACAAGGCTTATAGACCCTGTAAAATTTAAGAAACTTAAATCCTTTTTTGGGCTTCATGTAAAAATATATATGTTTTTTTTGCTTTGAATATTAATAATAATGAATTAATTGACATACACCTGAAGGCGTTCGTTAACAACTTGTTTAGTTTAAAAGTTATAGCTATATTCAAAATACAGGGCTTAATCACCATGTGCCGCACTGAATAAGGGCAGTCTGGTGCGTAATTTAAGGATGTGAAATAAAAATATCGATAGCTGTAATTAAGTTTTAATATAATGGAAAAAAACAAACATGAATTACTGTTTTTCAATAAAACATGGGTAGCAAAAATTTTTTTTTGCACTGAACACATTTAGTTAAATTTTTTTTTACTTTTTTGTCAGCTTGGCGACTGGTTAAAAAGGTTCGGAGTTTTGCGTAACATCCGACACAATTCCTCTTCTTATCACGATTTACCAAAGGGTGTTTGTCAAGTTTTCGTGCGGGTTCTGAAAAAATTAATTAATAAATTTATTGTTATTTATTTGTATACATGTATGTGTGTGCGCGTGTGAACGTGGATTGGATGTTGATGTGTATATGTATGTTTATGTGTGTGTGCACTCATTTACGTCTCCGTTAAAATTACCTGTATCATTGTCAAAGTCCTTTTTTGTAAAAAAAAAAAAACTTAAATACGCACTAAACGGGAAACGTAATTAGGTAAGTAAAATAAATAGTAATGATGACTCACCTGTCTCTGATAAATCAATCTATAATTGGATTTAACTTTCACTGCTTCACTGTCCTCGCAAACATCATATAATATATTTTTTCGGCACCGTTTTGTTGGTCTTGACGCCATGTCGACACACGTCGCACGATTGCAAGCCATCACTAGTCGCGCGAAGCTAACGTGGGGTGCGGTACCAGGTGAGCGGGGTACAAGGTGCTTCGACCTGGTTTCGCATTATGATGAAATTTTATTTCTTCCGTGCGGTGCCAGGTGTAAAAACCTGGTATTAAGGTAGGTACACCATTGGATTCTATTTTAATAACACATCTTAGATATATATTCATCTCTTTCCTACACCGAACCAAGTTAAAGTTAGGCCTTCCGCGCGACAAGGAAGTCTATACTTTTCTTAGCCGCACTGTAAGCGTAGACGTATACAAGGTGTTTAGACCTGGTTTCGCACTCAACGTGTTAATCAATCACGCCAAAACGGCTGAACGGATCTAAATGAAATTTGACTCAGAGATAAATTAAATAGTCTGGAATAACACATAGGCTACATTGTGTCCCGGAAAATTGAAGAATTCATGCGGGAACAAATCCTCAAGCCACACGGACGAAGTCGCGGGCATCAGCTAGTGAATGATATACGTTTCCAGTCGTCAATGCTACTTCTCGGACGAGCACCAGCTGAAGCACTTCACCGGGTACCGCAACTCGGACTGCGACTTGCTGTGCGTGGTGCAAGGCATAGAGAAACGCTGCGGCTGCTCCGAGCTCTACGTGCCGCACGTCTGGAGAGCTCGCGCCTGCAATATCACCAGCATTGACTGCATTGTGAAGGCTAAAAGTAAGACTTTGTACTAAGCAATAGGTAGCTACTTAAATAGGTATACATATTTGCGGAACCGGCAGGATTTGAAGCTGCGTCTCCCTGGGAATCGCGCCCTGAGCGCCATCGACCACTCGGCCAAGGGTCACTTACCTGCAAGTAAAAAAAAAATTGATATGTATTTAAGTAAGTTTAGAAACTTTCCTCGTGTATGTAATAAAATTATAAAGTTAGGTAACTAGGTACCTATCTATAAGAGAATTATTATTAACGTGCAAAGGTGCAACCTATGCCTGCACGACCACCGTTCTTTTCTGTTGACAGAACCACCTAGGAAAGTATACTGCATAGAAATTATTTCTTATTTATGTTTGTATATACTTATAATTAATCGATACTTTGATTAGGTTACAGTTTATGTTATATATGTATATGTTACAGTCAGAACTCATAACCGGTCACTTCTAACTGCGAAAAACAGTCAAAAGTTGTTTTGACTTTGGACATTGGTCAAAACCATTTTAATTGCGAAACTATTGGGAAGGTAGGTACGGTGAGGGAAAATATTGGCCTAAGATACAATTTTAAGAATAAATTGTATCGGTTAAAAGTGATTTTGACCAAGAATGCTGTCTGCTTAATACTTATAACATAGACTTATGGTACGAGTATATCAAATAATAAAAGGGTAACAGTGATTTTTAAAAATGTACCTAGATCTGTCCCAAAACCGAATCAGCACAACCCGACTCCACGTACCTACTCTTGCCTGCCCTACCCCTACTGATTTCTTAAAGCGCGAAGCCAGAAGCTCTCGAAAGAGGTCCTTTAAATGATGTGAGCCTACGAGGCCGAGTGGAGCGAAGGGGGGTGGTGATGCGAGCGAAGCGAGCTTGCGATCTCGCAGTGAAACGAAGGTCGGGTAGGTGAGAGGCGAATCAAGGGGCGACGAAGCGAGTCTTCTGGCGAAGCCCATCCATTTTACATCATACTAATATCATAAATGCGAAAGTGTTTGTTTGTTGGTTTGTCCTTCAATCACGCCGCAACGGATTGACGTGATTTTTGGCATGGGTATAGCTGAGGACCTGGAGAGTGACATAGGCTACTTGGGAAGTTAAAAACTTTTTCCACGCGGACGAAGTCGCGGGCATCAGCTAGTCTTCGTATAATTTTTAGGACAAATGAACCAATGGTACGACTCTGCATCGTGTGACTGCCTGCGGGACTGCGTGTCCACTCGGTACTATGTCGAGGTGTCCGTCGGGAATCTTATGGCGCTTCCACACATTATACACGAGCCGTAGTAAGATAACCATTACCTATTCAGTTTATCTTTTTAAATATTATCAATTAAATACTTATTATGTAACAAAAATATCAGTATAAAATAACAGTAAAATATGAAATAGGTACATTAAAAACTGAACATATCAAAAATATCATACTTAAACCGCTGCAATGAGGCAATGTGCTCAGAACGCTGCGATGCAATGGCTGCGTTACCCCGCTGAATAACCAAACTTATATGTTGGCCGAGGTAACTGCCAGCCCTCCGGTTTTTTTTGTTACAATAGATTTTTTATAGGAGACTATTGGCGATCTATTGAAAAATTGTACGACTTTTTGGTATGAGATTAGTCGTTAGTACGCGATTATACTCAAAAGGGGAGGAAATGGTCTGAGGGTTTGATATCGGAGAAAACAGGTCGTGCATCTTATAAGATCAACGTCGGCAATGAGTGGCAATGAGTGACGAAGACGCCGAGGGCGACACTGAGACGCCCGGCAATGGTCAGCCATCTCCGATAAAAAAGAGAACTTTCGGATTACGAGGATGTCATGACCCATGTCGCCCGGGATGACGGCACGCGCCTTGGGCGCTCCCAGGCTCAGCTATATTATGTGTAGGTAAATTTTTAACCAACTAGTATAACGATGGTCAGCCTTCGCCTGGCGGCATCGGGCTGGCATGAGTCAACTCTTATGTAAAAACCTACTTACCGCTCTTCTAAAATACAAACTACTATTGTTTATTTTTTGACTATTATAGACTGAAATGTATTGAAATCTGTACTAGATAATGCCCGCGACTGCGTCCGCGTGGATTACGTTTCCGGGATAAAAAGTAACCTATGTCCTTCCCCGGGATGTAACCTACCGCTATACCAAATTTCATCAAAATCGGTTGAATAGATAGGCCGTGAAAGCGTAGCAGACAGACAGACGGACAGACAGACACACTTTCGCATTTATGATATTAGTATGGATTTATTTTCAATGTTGTTGGTACTATTGCTGTACCTACTTATATAGGGGAGGTATGCAAGGTAATATTACTTTAGGTTTGAAAATAAACGTCGCGTCAGTTATCTTACGACGCTTAGGTATTTCATTACTTAGCACATATAGAACATAATATGACCCTGCCTATGATCTGCAATTAGACATACTTAGGTAAGTAGGTACATGTTTGTATACTAAAATCATTGACTTACCAATACCTTAGAGGCTTAGACGCACCATCGAAACGCAAAAAACGGCACGGTCAAATTGTGCACAATGAACAATTTTTGCCTCAGTCGCGCATAAGTACACTAGGCGACAAAATGTCGTATGTGTCAAATTGTTATTACAAAATTGAACCCTAAATATAAAGATATATGGTTGGTTTTTGTGAATCGTTTGGTGTCTCTTTGTCTATTAATTATCTATAGCTGTGGTTGTATAAGCGATTGTGGACGCTTTTTGAGTATTAATTTGTAGGTAATGTTGTATCCTTAGTTGGTAAATCGATGACTAAAATTCTTAACTTTTAGTCCAGGTATCCAGTTCAACATGAGCACGTCCATTCAACACTTCTTCTTCCCTAGTTCGGTGCACGTGAAGCAGAAGCAGGAGACGGTCATGTCGCTAATAACCTTATCGTGTGAGTACCACTATACACCAAATACCATTCCAATCCAATAGGGGCGTAGCCACTGGCCAGGATTTTTTCTCGCTTGCCCAGCGTGGTGGACTGAGAGCGTTCTCATTCTGACAGAACCATCTCATCTTGACGACCTCCGTGGCGCAGTGTTAAGCGCTGTTGTCTTAACGTTCGGAGGTCCCGGGTTCGATCCCCGGCTGAATCAATTTGGGAATTTATAATTTCTGAATTTTCCCAGCCCCTCTAGCATGGGCCGAGACAATTCTCTCCCCGAGGCAAGGATAAAAAATTTATTCCTAAATAAATAAATAAAAACGCTAAATAATGGTGGATAAATAGTCCCCCGAGTCCCCGTGAAATGTCAAACGGGGATAAACTTCTCCTCTCCCCTGTTGCCGTGCTCTGAGAAGTGGATAAGTTAATTTTATCTCTTGTCAGTGGATAAAATCGGGGGATAAAGATTTTATCTCCGGCCCATGCTAGCCCTGCTGGTCTGGCCTGGTGGGAGGCTTCGGCCGTGGCTAGTTACCACCCTACCGGCAAAGACGTGCCGTCAAGCGATTTAGCGTTCCGGTACGATGCCGTGTAGAAAACGAATAGGGGTATGGGTATGGGTTTAATTAACTGCCATGCCCCTATCAGGTTAGACTGCATCATCACTTACCATCAGGTGAGATCGCAGTCAATGGCTAACTTGTAGTGGATAAAAAAAAAAATTGTTTATTGGGGAAGCATTTCGTGTCGTCGAGTGACTGAGAATGACTTGGATTACTGACTTTTTTTTTATCCCCTACAACTTAGACCTTGACTGCGATCTCACCTGATGGTAAGTGATGATGGACACCATTGTTGCCATTTCTATAGTCAGAGTGCAGAGTTGAAAGTTAAAAAAGCGCTAGATTAGCCTGTTTTAGACAAAAATTGCTAAATCATCATACTAATATTATAATGCGAAAGTGTGTTTGTTTGTTGGTTTGTCCTTCAATCACGCCGCAACGATCGACGTGATTTTTGGCATGGGTATAGTTGAGGACCTCCAGGTCCTCAACTGACACACAACAACAACTGAGTGACATAGGCTACTTTTTATCCCGGAAAATTAAGGAGTTCCCGAGGGAATCAAAAAAACTTTAACCACGAAGACGAAGTCGCGGGCATCAGCTAGTTGTATTATAAAAATGTTAAAAGACAAAAATAATCCCACAATAAACTATTGGCCTACAATTTGCGCAAACAAGCTTTGGTCGTATCCTCATGGCCCTACTAATTTTTCCGACTAGGCGCCATCCAAGGATGGGAAGAGTCCACAAAATCTTCTTCTTCTTCTTGCCCTTGTCCCACGCTATGTGGGGTCGGCACAACATGTTTTCCTCTTCCACTCACTTCTGTTATTCGTCAACCTATCATTCACCCCTTTTATACGCATATCTTCTTTTACACAATCCATCCATCTTTTCTTTGGTCTCCCTCTACTCTTTTTTCCTTCCACATGCATATCTATCATTCTTCGCGTAATATGCCTTTCTTCCCTCCGCATAACATGCCCGTACCATGCTAGCCTACTCCTCATCTTTTCTATCACAGGTGCTACTTTCAAACTTCCCCTTATATATTCATTCCTAATCTTATCCATTCTAGTCACACCACACATCCATCTCAACATTCGCATTTCGGTCGCATGTACTTTTCTTTTATCCATCCCTTTAACCGCCCAACATTCTGAACCATACAATGCGACAGGTCTAACGACTGCCTTATAGATTTTCCCTTTTAGTTTAAGGGGCATTCGTGGGTCGCATAATACACCCGAGACCTGTCGCCATTTCATCCATCCCGCATTCATTCTTTTGTTCTCATCTCGGTCAATATATATATTTATTAATTGTCCACAAAATAAAATTAAAATTAAAATCACTTTAAATACCAAGCTTTTTTTCCTTTCCAGCTAACCTAGGCGGTGTGTTTGGACTATGCCTAGGCTGCAGCATGATTAGCGTACTGGAAATATTCTTCTATATCTACTGCGCTATCAGAAATAGGATTCAACAGCTAAGAGAGTATAAAAATAATAGATTCCCTTTATATTACAATGAGTTACAGAAAAAGAGATAAACTAAAAGAGAGAAAACCTTCAGTAAAGACAGCACAGGGTTCAAAATAACACGTATTTTATGTAAAAGCTGGTACTCATGGTAGCAATTGATAATAATATTGTCCTCAAGCGGACCAATCACGTGCTTTTTGACAGTCACGTTGTATCAATGGTTTTATCAACTCTCAGTAAGAGCTTATGAGCTCTTACTGAGAGTTTCTTGAGCTCAAGAAGATATTATCATATTTTTGTATTTTACCACAAATAATGCTCACTAGAAAAAATAAAAATAATGTTCACATTTTACTTTATTTTAAAACTCATCACATTAGCTTTATTGTTGTCGCTTGAAATAAACTTAATTACTTATTTATTTATCTTAATTACATACTTGCACTTAAAAATCATCAAGTACTTGTTTAATTTTTATGGTAGGTAAAACCATCATAATACTTTATAATTTGAACTGATTTTAATGTTCAGGTCTTAGAATAACTACCTATAGAAGGTATGTTTCCAAACAACGCCTTCTCAAAACGCAAGCTACACATTCGCTATATGTGCTGTGTTTACTTGCCTCGTAAACGCAAACATAATGTTGCCAGTTTAAATGTTTTCCACCTAAAAGTTGGGTAAGTAATTGTTTAGTTTGTTTGTAGCATTGTAGCTTCTAAAACTAAGTTAATCAGCTTTTTTCGGACTGCGCGAGCGTCGTACGATGCCATTTATGGCACCAATTGAACGGCTTACATTTCGCGAGTGTACTAGGTTTCTATAGGTAGTTATTCTAAGGTTCAGGTATTAAAAACTTAGCTTTGTTTTGTTTTTAGGCCGTTATTGGGTAGGTAGGTGGTAAATTAAAAACGCTAGATCGGGTGTACGTAAACAAATCTATATATTCTGATTTACATATATAATTTACTACATCTGGCGGTAATAGAACAATACAATAATAAAGTTTATCAAATATAATATTGCTTTGCTAATAATTTTCCCACATGAAAAAATACAAAAGTATTCTACGATTGCGTTAAGAAAAAGTCTTCTAGAAAAAATTACATCTCTCTTAATTATTATTATCTAAAATGTTCATATTATGCAGCTTACGACTTTACAACGGCGATTAATTATTTATTTATAATTATTATATCATACAATTGACCGGTGTGGACTAATAATTATGTTGGTAATGGTAAAATAGTATATAATCATATATCAAATCAAAAATAAGGAGCATGCATTTTATAGATGAAATAATATAATATGTTTTCACTTATGTGGAAAGGACAGAGTAAGAAAGAGAAGCAAGTTTGTAACGTAAGCGAGACGACACTATAGAGCTCGATTGCGCTGGATATTTCGTATTTTAAGCCAATAATTGCTCGCTCAGTTGTCGAAAGTACTATTTCCTTTTTTTGATTTGATCTACATAGTCAAAATAATAAAGTTAAAATATTTATTTAAATAAATACTCCGCATTCCTCTGCATCTAACCAATAATACTTTTTCGGAAACGGCGGTTTAACCTAAACCTAAATTAACGACATAAAATCAATATTTGGCTTAGATTTTAATTAAAACTACAATAAAGCACATAAAGTAATAATTTGGTCTAAGTTATGCGTATTACAGTTACAGGGTTAAGTGCTCTTAGCCTAATTATTGCCTTATTCTAATACAGTCTCAGAAATAGAGCATCACGTCTTTGCACGCAATATACTTTCTACCTACTTTAGTATTTTTCACAAATTTAAACTTTCCCTTAAAGTAGGAGATAATGCAAAGATGTAAATAAGCTTATTCATGAGACCTATATTGTTTTATGCCAGCATTCACCATCGGTACAAAACTACAATACAAATATCTCTCAACCCATGCCTCTATCAAAAAAGAAGAAAAGACGAATAAAAAATTCATCGATTTATGTTACAACCAATATTTTAACTAATTACTTATATATATTTTATTCTCTAACCTGTTCTGCGAATATGCTCATTACTATCTACGTCGATTCCTAATTTTAAATAAATTGACACTATTCATTACTAATTTTTTTTCGTAAGGTTGAGACTGTTGTATATATCGTTACATGAGCAATTCTTTAAATTTTATCGATCCAAAAAACCATATAGATTTTATAGTTTGTTGCACCAATGAGTTGTTTTTTTTATAAACGGGAAGAGGCAATGAGTATCCACAGTAAAAAAAATGATCGCCTCACTATAGAGCACGCATCACTGGACGTATCACAATAATTTCTTATACAATAATTTTACACTACCATTACCTAATCCAATGGAACGGTATGATTACATCGACATTGAGCTAACTTAAATTCAATATATTAATTACACTAAATCGGGGTGACTTTACTTTTCCATGAAACTTTCTTACGAAAAATATACCTATTTTACAGAGAAGCTTGAGAAGATAAATGTCTTATTTACAACATGGAACCTTCTAGGCTTTATTTTTATAAGATATAAGTTAGGAAATGATTTTTAATAGCATACATATAATAAGGTTGCGTTTTTCTTCATCCCAGAATGAAAGTTAAATAGACAAGCAAAGTTAACCCGATTCACGGTATATCATTAAGTAATATTGCTTGGTTAGTCTATGGTTAACTATATAATTATTGTATTTCCTGAGTGTAGACGTAGCGAATGGCACACGGTTTCTTTACATTTATATTATTACGAGACGCGTCGTAGGTAGTTTCATAAATAATGTGCCGTAACTTGCAGGTGACGTCACGAAAGTTGAGACTCCTCAATACAATAGCTTAAATCAAGCATATATTATGCTTATTACATTATTGTGTATATACAAATTAATTTAATTAACTAATCCGTTATCAAAGAGTCAGCCTTTTGGAAATGATTGTAATGGCCAGGAATAGGACGGGATTACTGAAGTATGACGTCACTTGGATATATATTTTATAGTTCTAAGATTACGTAGAAAATAGAAATACAGTTTCAACTTTCAACGTTACCTCATAAACTTAGAACAAATTACTCCCTTGAAATGTAATTTGCAAATGACAGTAAGTATAAAGATACAGGCTTTCCTGTATTTCATTATAACTAATATTATGCTGCACTTTTAGAAATGGTAAAAATATTCGACAATTTGGTCAATTTGATTTGAAACTTTATAAGTTTATGATACAAAAAAGTTATACTCGACGTTCAAGTCTCCAACTTACGTGACACCAACTGTATTAATTTGTGTAAAAGAGATCTTTTACATAGATTTAATATGAAATACAACTATTCTAGCCTCGCTAGATTATTTAAGCACAACTCGAAATAATCCCTGAAATGCTTAAAATAAAACTCTGTTTTATTTTCACTTTTTTTTTCTAAACATCACAATTTTTTATTTACTGTGTTACAAACTATTTATATAAAAAATATTCTCCGTTAGAATACTAGAAAAGCTTAGATATCAATTGACTTTTGTAGGCCGGATACGCTATGATTAAAGACTACCGAATTTAATAGAACGTCCATCCAACAACAAACAGTCTATAGAAGTAACTCTTCAAAAAAGTAACACTTGCCAATAACAAATCGAAACGAAGCAGCGCTATTCATTCCGTCGCACTCGCGCTTTACACAAGTCTCCACAAGAATACAGTGCAAAAGAGAAGCGCTGTTCTTTTCAACTCGTGTTTTTATTGGCTAACATATTGATAGTCAATACCTCGTAAATACTCTAGAAGTCTAGAGGCGTTGGCTGAAGGATGGACGAGTAATATAAATACAAAGCACGTTATGAGCAAGTACACGAGCCCCCGGTAATAGCCGGCGGGGGCTTGGGGCACAAAAATAGCACGATAGAGATAAATAGCGTAGTCTTTACACGTTACGAACTAAGTTCGGGTCACGTCTGACGTGGGCCCGACGGCCAAGGCACGCGAGTAGGGGACTAAGGCCCCCTACGCTAGGGGGACTAGAAATGGGAATAGTGTGCCCAGATTAAATAATTTAATATTTTTATAGCTCGAAACTAAATACTGTCTACAGATTGGGCAACACCAAATCCAAAATCCGATTATCCATCAAACAAAAGTATCGCGACCGTTTTGTCGTTTAACAAAGTTCCCTAACCAAAATAAATATTTTGGTTAGTAATAACTGTCAATTAAAAATATACTATTAGTATTATCGTATACTGCGACTGCTACTTCTACTTCATCATGATAATTTTGATTGAAAAGTTATGCGACAGACACATCGCAATATGTAGTGCGACTGATTAATCGTGATACTTTTGCTTAAACGAGAAGCGTCTACGGAGGTTGACTTTATGTAGTGCGACTGACTCGTCGCGATATTTTATAGCCGCGCTTCTACAGGGTTTGCTCGAGGTCTCCCAAGAGGTCAAGGGGTTCGAACAAAGGGCAGACGGCGGCGAGATGGTCTCAGAGGCTCACGAGACTGTTATGTGCGTCGGGGGATGAGAGGTCGGGTGCGGTGCGCTGCTGCTGAGCGCACGGGTGCGGGTGAGGGTGCTGGTTCGGAAACGGATGCGGGTACACGGGTGTGAGCCCCGTGCCACCCTCCATTATGCTGTCGAAGTTGAAGGGGATGCCGTTGCTTGGGGTGCTTATTTCGATGCCAGGGATTTTGCTATTGTTGCCCAAGGCTTTGTTGTTGTGGATCTGAAATTAAAAAAGTTAGATTGTAGCTTTTATTGAGTAGTAAAACTTTAATATAGAGGTCGGTATTCTAGTACCCACAGTACATAACAGTGTAGATAAATTAAATGCTCAGTTTTTACAAGAGATAAGAGAATGTGGCCATACTCTTATGATAACCAAAGTTTTTTTCAAAGATGTGTACCTTTGCGGGAGGTAAGGGCACTATCGCCTGCAGGAAGTTTACTAACCAACATAATAACTAACCAAATAATTTTGGTTAGTAAAAAGCGTCAATTAAAAATACTATTAGTATTATCGTATACCTAAAATACTATTAGTATTTCTAACGTATGTAGTGCGACTGATTAATCGTGATACTTTTGCTTCGACGAGAAACGAGAAGCATCTATGGAGGTTGATATCACAAAGAAATGTACCTGCGCGGGAGTTAAGGGCACGGGCACCTGCAGGAAGTTGGGTCGGTTGGGACGCACGGGCGGCGTGTCCAGCGAAGACGCGCTCGTTACCACTGCGGGGTTGGCCGCCGACAGCATTATTCTGTAACAATACATAAACATATTTTATCTATGCTCATATATTAAAATTCTTGTTACGAATTTAAAAATAATGGCTTGATGACATAGACTATATTCACGAACATCTCTAACAAAAAAATGTGTATACTGTATAGGTATATCATAGCACTGATTTCTTACCAAATTGATGCACTTATATATGCATAAGATACTCTGTAATAAACTAAAATCTAAATTAAAATATAAAACAATACCACCGCAGTGAGGCATAGTGCCCAAGATGCTGGCAGCATTGCCCCTTTGGATGGCCAAACTTATTCTTTGGCTTGGTAGCTTGCCAGCTCTTAGGTGAGTTTTTTAAAGTTGATCAAAAAGCGCATGAGCCCCCAGGCCCCACGGTCTCAACCCCGAAAGGCACAAATATAAAACCTCCAACGAGGTTCTCATATTTTCGCCTCTTGGTCCGTTCGGCGCTGGTGGCCGACGCTGGCACCATATAGAGGTGCTCGCCTCAATATGGGATGCTACAAGGTTATTTGCGCAGGTTGCATCCCAAACGAGCAACCTATCCATGATGATGCTATGAAATATTTTTGAAGTGAAAACTTCTTTAGCCGCGTTGAGCACTTTTTGGTATGGGGTAAACTTGTGGATTCGCGTCAGCGACACCGTCACCGACACCTCGATTCTAATTCATCAGCTCCGGATTCTAGATGCTGAGACTTTGCTCGTACTTAAGGTTTTCACGTAAACATGGCAGCGAATTCGCACGTCGCATTGGTTAGTTACATTACACGAAGTGATTCGCGCATTTAATGAATTTAGGCGCCATATTTATCGCTATTATTTTAAACTGGATATTTTGACACCCCACCGCTCAGAATTATAAATAAAATAAAACTCATGTTATAAAATAAGTAATTTGGGCACCATGCCCATTAACGATCACTATGACGGCGTGTATTTTTTGTAAATATAAAATTAGTTTTTAATTTAGAATTTAATTTAAATAGTAATAGGTAATTTATTAGTGTTATTAGTTTTCAAATTTATAATTTATTATTTAATTATGTCTATTAGTTTGTTTTTGTTCAGTATAATTTTTATTTATTAAATTTTATATCTAGTATAATTTTAAGGTGCTTTTTGTAGCCTGAGGAGACGAATTGGGCAAATGTAATATGTCCCCAGGCATGATTCTTAAATAAAGAATAAATAAAGAATTATTTATTGTGCTGTGTTTTTGTTGGTCAAAAGTTATATTCAGGGGGAAAATGTGAAATAAGAGCACTTAATACTGTGAAACGTTTCACGTCATCTGACATTGTAAAGGAGCAATGAAACGTACCTACGGAACAATATCAAGAAAAGTTCAAGGACAAAATTATGGAGGTATGCTACTAACATTTTATGGATTAGATTCTAAGTTATCAGTTTTTGTCAAATTGAATTAATCATAATTAGGTTTAATGTATGTAGCGTGTAACGATAGGGCTGACATATAGGTCACCTATAAAAGCCCTTTAAAAGTATATAAAAAAAAGATATGAGTTTAGATACAATAATGTATGAAACTACGTGATTATGATTCGAGACACGGTCGCTAACTAGCTCTGGGCTAACTATGGGCACAGTTGACGATGGGCCTCATAAGAAAGCTCAGAATCACTCGGAGCGAGATAGAGGTTCTTTCATCGACCTCAATTTACATAGACGGGCCCTGTCAAACTAAGAATGTGGGCGTATTTTACTAACATCTTTCAGGCCATCTAGCCTGAAAAGCGGGACAGCGCTATGGCGGTTACAAGGCATATGGTGTGGAGCGCGCTCCAAAGGTCGGACGCCCAATTTTTTTCTATGAAAGGGCCCATCTAGTACCTACATATATATCGATGGGTTCTTTACGTGACCAAATGAGAAATGACGAGATCCGTATAAGGATTAAAGTAACCGACTTAGCTCGCCCGGTTGAAAGTTGTAAAGCTGAAGTGGCAATGGGCGGGGCACGTAGTTCGAAGAACCGATAGACGCTGCGGTTCCCAAGTGCTGGATTGGTGACCCAGCAAAGCGCAGCGTTGGCAGATCGTCCACTAGGTAGTAGTTATTAGGTAGACGCGTCACATCTAGGCTTCTGTTTAGAAATAAAACTCAGTTGTATCAGCGTTTTTCCCTCCCTGAGCTGTAACCCTCTTGGGAGATGAATTTTCAAAGTCCATTCTTATAGAGTTCACCTACGTTATAAGAACTCCTTGGAATTATTTCGTAGTTCTAGAGTCGTCGTTTTGGCCTTTTTATGGAAATTCGAGAATCCCCGGGAAATCATATTCGAGAATTCTCGACTTCCGGGAAATAAAATATTCGACGGTCGAGAAATCAGCAACCCTAGTTGCAATCATCTTTGTATATTTATAATTGGCTAAACAAATTATGGCGCACTCAGGATTTCAGTTGGAAAAGCTTCCAAACATGATATCCAGGAATACCTTTGCAATCACTCTATGGTATTTGGCCGGACAAACATTACTCATGTCATTGAGTTTCGAATCATTCAATGGTTGAGTCAGATCGTAAAGTGTATTACCATTATCATTACTAGACCTACAATCTTCATATTATAAACAAGATTTTGCCAGCGACTTCGTCCGCGTAGACTACACCAATTTTAAAATCCTATCTTAGCGCATGTGTATGTTATAATAGCTATCTGTATGCCTCATCAGCCCGATCCATCCAGTTTTTTGAGCCGTGCGTTGTCAGATCAGTCAGTCAGTCAGACAGTCAGTTACCGCTTCCTTTTATATATGTAGACTAGAGGTCGCCCGCGACTTCATCCGCGTACAATTTATGATTTCCTATGAGATTACGAAATTTTCCCGCTGCAAAAAGCTTATCTATAGAGGCTTGCAAAAAGCCTATCTATAGAGGCTTTCAAAAGGCTATCTATAAAGGCTTTCAAAAAGCCTAACTATGGAGCTTACGCAGGTTTTTATTATTTAAAGCTAATAACCTAAATGCTGATTATTTAACTATTGTTACCATGCTATCACAATCACAAACTAGACACTAATTTGCATCAAAAATGCTACTACCCCTTGAGGCATTCATAAACAAGTCAGTTTATCTCCCACTCCACCACGCAAATAATGCAGATTAGATATAATATTCTGTTGTTCTTTTTTATTTTTCAGGACTTTTTACTTACGCTCTAACTTGTCAGAGATTAAAGTAAGAAATATTAAGTTAACAAGCCAACTTTGCAGGAGAAAGCGCACAAGTGTGAACGGAAACAAAGGTGCATTCTCTAGGCCCTCACTCTCATAGACGCAATGAACAAGACATCAGAGAAATCAAGCTAAAGTCCAAAGGTTTTGCGTGCTTTATTCTTCACAACTTCCTAACGAGTTGCTGCTGAGAATTTATTGAGAAATCAGAAACGCCAGTAACTTTTTTAGGAACACCCCCGGAACTTATGACCCGCAGCCAAGTATCACAGTCCGTATATCTTTTGATAAAAGGTCTGACTAATTTTTTGCTAAAAGTTTCAGCCTGGCTGTTAAACGCGGAAAGGCAGTTTTCAAAACCATTGCAAGTGGGAATGATTTGTAAAGCAGAACTCGGGTAATGGAAAGTAGTAGCTGCATAAGGAAGGCTAAGGAAAGGACTTTGATGGCGCTTATGTGGGAAGGAAGTCCAGTAATGGACGCCTCGTCGTCTCAACCTATAGACGTCCACTGCTGGACGAAGGTCTCCTGCATGGATCGCCACACAGCACGGTCTTGTGCCGCTTGTTTACAATGGACGCCAATAGAGTGTTAATAATGATAAGTGAGTTCCTTACCTTTTGTCCGCCGCCGGCGAGGTAAAGATATCGTTATCTAACCCCAGGACAGGGTCCACGGACTGGTCTATCACCTCCACTTTGACTCGAACGTCCTCTTCAGGTAACTCAGGGTACACGTAGGGCTCTTGGAAGGGCTTGACATCAGGTGGGCTCGTCGATCTCTTGTTCAGCCGGCAAACTGGCATGTGGTTCGATAATATCGCTTGTAACTGGTCCTTGTCGGCGTTGAGTTTGTGTATTTCATCCTGTAATAAACAAATAAAGGAGATTTTAGTTATGCCTTGTAAGATAAAATTTACCTACCGAAAAACAACGCACAGTCAAAACACTCAAGAATAATACGAATTTTCAACAAACAGAAATCAATCTTTGATGACGCAACGTGTAGCATCATCAAAAGGCTAAGAAGGCATCAGGCTAAGATATGATGCGGTGATGATAGACTGGACCAATGTCCTTACGGGAGCTAGCATCGATGATAGGGTGGAAAGCTTCAATTCACTGCTAACGCAACTTTATGATGTACATGCTCCAATTCGGCCAGTTCGACTTAAGCATCTTCCTGCTCCCTGGCTTTCTGAGGAGGTAAAAAAATTGCAGCATAAAAAAAACACTGCAAAAGCTAAATATAAATCTAATAACTCTGATGAGAATAGGGAAAAATATAAAAATATTCGGAATCGTTGCAACAGGTTGTGTAGGGATAAACAACGACGCCATATCCATAAATCCATACTTGAAGAAGATGATTCTGGTCGAGTATGGAAGTTTCTTAAATCTCTTGGAGTTGGGAAAGCACGTCAGGATAAAAGCTCCTTAAATATTGATCTGAACCAACTTAATCAGCATTTCTCTTCTTCTTGTGCCATTGATGATGCCACAAAGTTGCGGACTAAAAATCGAATTTCAGCTTTACCCACTTCTGATGATCCTGCTTTTATTTTTAGTCAGATCACTGATAGTGATGTTAAGAAAAGCATTCGTGAGGTCAACTCTGATGCTGTTGGTACAGACTGTATTAGTCGTAAAATGATCATCCCTATCATCGATATAGTGACTCCTGTTATTAAATCAATCTTTAATTTCTCAATTACTACTGGAAATTTTCCTTCTTCCTGGAAAGAGGCTCAAATTACTCCTATTCCCAAAAAAGCTAACCCCTCTGGACTATCGGACTTCCGACCCATTTCCATACTTCCATTCCTATCAAAAGTCTTTGAACGTATTGTTCATCAGCAATTGAGCCTCTTCCTATCTAGATGGAGTCTGTTTAATCCATTTCAATCCGGTTTCCGGACAGGTCATAGTACGACTACTGCTTTAGTCAACATTACTGAGGATATTCGTCTCGGTATGGATAATCAGCGTGTAACAGTGTTGACCTTACTTGATTTTAGCAATGCATTCAACAATGTTGATTTCGATCTCTTGTTAGCTATTTTAGCTTCTCTTAACATATCTCCTGAAGTGATTGACTGGTTTCATAATTACTTGTTTGGTCGCCGGCAGCGGACGCGAGTTGATGATTCGTTATCTAACTGGTGCACGATTAATGCCGGTGTTCCACAAGGTGGCGTGTTGTCTCCTCTCTTGTTTTCAATTTTCATTAGTTCTATTACTCTCCAGTTATCTTCTCACTACCACCTGTATGCAGACGATCTCCAATTGTATGTTCAGGCTAAATTGGTGGATCTACCTGAGGCGATAGATTTATTAAATAATGATCTAAATTCTATTGTGCAGTGGAGTAAATCATATGGCCTGAAGGTAAATCCAGCAAAAACTCAATGTATAATAATAGGCAGTCAAAAGTTGGTCACGCGGATAGATTTTTCAACATTACCTAGTATTATTTTTGATGGAACTTGTGTACCATACAGTGACACGGTTAAAAATCTAGGTATCATTTTTGACAAATTTTTGTCTTGGGCTCCGCAAGTGAGGTGAGTAGGAAGGTGTTTGCGTCTGTCGGGTCTCTTCGTAGATTGTCAAATTTTCTACCCATACCAACTAAAATAACGCTAGCACAGTCTCTTCTCTTGCCAATTCTCGATTATGCTGATTCTTGCTATCTCAATCTAAATGAGGAGTTGCTTAATAAACTTGATCGCATTCAAAATCTTTGTATACGGTTCATATTTGGACTCGGGAAATATGACCACATTTCTGAATTTCGCGAAAAACTCAAGTGGCTCCCGATCCGCCTTCGCAGGGATACTCACATTCTTTCTCTTTTATATTGTGTTCTATTCAATCCAACTACTCCTTTTTACCTCAAAGAGCGGTTTGAGTTTCTGAGTGACACTCATGGTCGCTCTCTTCGCTCTAATGATAACCTTATTTTAAAAATTCCTTCCCATAATACTTCTTTTTCTTCGAAATCCTTTTCCGTTGAAGCTGCTAGGCTATGGAACTCCTTACCGTTTCATATTAAGCGTGCGCAATCTCTAGCAGCATTTAAAAGGCTCATCAAAGCGCACTTTCTTCCTCCCTGAATTATTCTTATCCTTATCCTCCTTGAATATTAGATTACCTTACGTCTTTTCAAATCCTTCATCTGACTTACATTGCGTCTTCTGGCTTTTATTTTATTTTACTCCCTTATTTGGCATAATATATATTGTATGTATTTAGGTGTTTATATATTTAAATACATTTACGTACATATATTTATTATTATACATTATTTATTTATTATACATATTATATTTATGTATGTTTGTATGTAGGTATTGATTTTATAGTATTTTTATTGTATATAATAATAGTTATAATTATATGTAACTTAGTATTATATATTTTGTATTAATAATTAGATACTATTTCCTCCTAATCGTACGTACACCCTCGACTCGTGTTCTTTTGTAGACTTAATTCCTATAAAACGTGGTTGCCTGGAAGAGATCGCTTCAAAGCGATAAGGCCGCCATTTGTACCGATTTTTCTTTTTTTAATTTTATTGTTGTTTAAATGTACTTATTTTTTATTTTTATTTTGGTGTACAATAAAGAGTATTTCATTCATTCATTCATTCAAAAACTGCTAGATTGCTAGAACTTCGCATCCCTAGTGACCTTTAGATAGGTGATGGAATGCATAATTAAAGCAGTTTCGAAAAGTCTATACATGTCGAGACTTTATTTGCTACAGTTGCCATAGTTTCCGGTGGGTACACGTTAATATAACTTTTCTTATAAACCTAAAAAAAAATAATATAACTCTTCTCTTGCCGGGAGTATCTTCTTTTTAAGCGCTTGACTGGTTTTATTTCGCAAATGTTGTGTCGTTTGGGCTCTAGAAGAGTGCCCGATAGCGCCCGCGTCAGACAAAACTGGGCAGATTAAGAGTTGCTAGACTACATAGAATAGTAAGTACCTGAAGCATCCGTTTCTTTTCTTCGAGTTGCTCGGTTTCATCTTGCAGTTCGTTGGTGTGGTCGAGTCTTCGTTTGCGACAGCGGGCCGCGGCCGCTTTGTTTCTTTCGCGACGGATCTTTCTTCTCTCTTCCTCTTCGGGGGTAATATCTTGGGGAGTCTTGGCTGGTCGCCTGCCGCCCATGTTCCGTCGCTTGGGCGCGGGAAGGCCGGGACTGCTGCTGCTGTCGCCGCTGGCTGAGAGGGGGCCCGGCGACACATGGAGTGTCGTCGGGCCCGAGTCACAGTAACCCACTGGATTCAGGATGCCTGGAAGGTTAATTGAGAGAACCTTTAATAAATGATAATCTGGGATAAGTATCTTGTGCAGCGACCAGATTAACCCCGTTTTTCATCCATCAACATTCAACAACCTCTCGGAATTAATTTCAACGCAAACATCTTAATTTCTTAGAAATTCTTTTCTTGACTACTTGACTAAATTGAATAGGTCAGTCACTTTTTTTAAGAATGTTGACGATAGTCCCATCATGCAAATCATCTTTCGGAATTCATTCCACCAAGATCATATTGATTTCTATTTTTACTTCTGGATTTTGAAGGATATAGTGGCATGTGGCATGACCTAAGACTGCGACCGTAAGATTGGAGGATGGATCGGCAAATTGTCACATGTGGCTGGATGAGGTAGGTGGCAAGGTCTTACGTAGTGCCGCACTCACGAGATACCTATGTCTAGTAACTAGTGGACGCTTGAGGGCTGAAGATGATATTGTCCAAAGTGAAACTCACCGTAAGAGTTGCCCTGCGCCACGGAGGGCGGCACAAAGCCCGCGTGGTTGGCGCGCTCACTGTGGCAGTTGTTCAGCTCGATGTAAGTCTGCTCGAAGCTGCGCAACTGCGTGGGCGTTATGGTCGCCGTGGTGCGGGTTGGGACCCCCGACTGGAGGCCCTCTAGGTTGGCCAACTGGAAACAAGAGGAAACAAAACGTTAGCCATCTTGCGTTACATTGATTAATTATATTACACTAGAGACAGCTGGAGAAACTCTGATGTGGCTTTTCAGAATCAAATGTTTGAAGTATACTTTCTAAAGGAATAGGGTGGAGACGGAAAAAAAGGTGCATGCGTAACGTTAAAACTTAAAAGTTGTAATTGGATAATTCTGATAGAGTATTCTAATTCGGAGGTATCGTGAACTAAGTATATAAATTACCTACTAATTAATGTTATTATTACATACTAATCGAGAGAAAAAAGCAAGCTTTTGGTACTTAATTATTATTTTAAAAAAAACTACATATAAAGAAAATGCACAAGTAGGTACATAAAAAATATGTACTGTAGTGTCCTAAATTAAATATTGTAACTTTATAAGTACAAGATACAATGTAACAACACAATAATGTTATGCAATGTTTATTTACTATGTAACAGCAAAATGATGTTGCTTCCACATTCCGATCGGTTTTTATCAGCAAAACATTCGCACTGCAAGCGAAACAATAATATAACAATCAGATAAAAACAATATACAACACATGTTACTAGCTGTTACTAGTACATAATTGAAAATTGTCTATGTTAATAAAATGTAAAATGCGTTTTATTCAACACATGCCAAGTTAATGAAACTATATAGCTACTATTCTACTACCATATCCATTATAATGTATAATAGTTTTAAAAAAATCTGATTTTTCAATGATTTCGGTGATAAGCATGAATATCCTTTGAGTTGCAATATCCTTGTGAGTTGTGAGTGGTAACGCTGTTTAAAATATAGAACGAGATTATACCTACCAGAACAATATGGAAAAATAGTTTCTTAGCTTTTCACGACGAAGCCAAATGCCAGAGCGCAAAATTAAAAATATTCCCAAATCATTATTTTACCCGGGATCAACCGAAATGTATTTTTATGTTAAATTCTTAACAGATTATAATAACTCATCTCATTATCAAGACACAAGTTTATATTTTTATTTTATGAATGCTTTAGTATAGTTGTCAAAATAAATCATATGATGTAACGTCGCTACATGTTATTTTTAAGAACTAGCGTTGAAAACTTAATCGTAAATCTTTCATTCGTAATAATTTTAAACGAGTTAAATAAACATAAACCAAACCATACGTCACTACAACTGCACTCTGTGTTATAAAAACAAAGAGGTGTAAGTACTCAGTAGAGTAGAGTGCAAGTAATTATGCTTTGTTTTTGGATAGGTTATTTATTACTTTTCTATCTTTCCCCGTGACATCAATCGCCTAGATTTAGAATAGGCATTTTAAAGGTACTGTTAGAAGTTATGAGATCCTGTCCTAGCAGAGCTTTGCCTTCTAGAGAAATGTGCAAAATCTCGAGTTTCAAGATCCAGCAATTTTACTGTTTGTCTGTGTCACTTATTTTAAAAATGAACTTTAAGAGCTAAAAAATTGCCAGTTATAGACACCTGTCACTGCGTCAGAGACATATTTAATTTTTGAAAAAATATTTTAAGATCGTGAAAAGCGAGAATTAAAAAAATAAAGTTGGTTGATACCCTGGAGTGATACTTCATTTAATTAGTACTTTAGCATTACTACGAAGTGCATGACTTCAATACCTTACAAAATTTAATTTTCACAATCAAGGTGAACACCTTATGTACTCGTATCTGAGATGGTATATTGTGCGTCCTTCACGATATAAGACATAAATGAGTGTTATGATCTAGCGCTGACGCTGACGCAATAATATCTAGGCTAGGTAATTCTTGTCTGATTCACTGCATCCTACTTTGAAGCCGTAGATCGGCGCGCGCGCACCTCACTTGCCAGACAGCATGGTTTTTGGCACGAGCTTATTTAGATTTTAGACGTATGATACGGTTTTCTATAACAACGCACTTTTTCTCACGATTTCATCTGTGTGGCCCAAACCTACCCTACCGTACCCTAATACCTACTGCACGAACTCTTTTCCGGGATAAAAAGTTGCCCGTTCGTCCTCGATCACTGCTATACTTACTTACTTATCCATGCATCTTTTATTCAGTGAGAGAACAAACAAATATAGTTATTTAATTTATATAGGTATCATATATGCATAAATATAATATAATTTTCTATAAACTGATGCTTGGAATCAGTGTATTTATTTGTTTCGAGGTGTGAAGTGGCAAACGCTCATTAAGTTTTTTCAGGTTGCACGTAATAGAAAAACTCACTACATTTTCCAATCGGTATTTCTAGTGATTAGCCAAGGACTTCCACCTGTGCTTGTAAATGTATTATCGAGTAATATTAAGGAGTGCCACACTTAACTAACAGATGTACCTACTCGTATATACCTAAGCTACTTAGGTTCGCCTGAAATATTTATATATATTTTTTGCGCTGCTTTTTGCCGTTTTTCTAAAACGTAGACCTTTTAGACCTTAGAACGTCTTTTCCAGGTTATAAAGTATCCTCCTACATACGAGTATGTCTTCAGACTTCAAGCTTCATTTTCGTTAATTTCCAAACTTCAAGATATTCTGTATTTAGTAAACTAACCGACCAGATCAGGGTTCAGTAAATTTTAAATTGTAATTCGTCGAAAAAATATAATATTTGCCGACGTTTCCATGGAATTGGGGATCTAGCAGTTCGGCAGTTAGCCCCGAACAGAGGACAGACAGACACACTAGCATTTAAGTACATATAAGTGGATGTAATGTACCTGTTGACACCATAGCTCAGTCGCCAGCATGTTAGCGAACTCCAGTGGATCAATGTTCTGCATGTCGAGTGTTCACCACAACCACGTTTTATAATTAGACGCTTACTCTATTGTGTTGCGCTTTTTGCGACACCTTCGTGCGGGTTCGAGTTAGTCGATTTGTGTTTTGTTCGTTATAAAATCCGCCCTCGCAATTTAACTTATTGAGATTTTATTGAATATCGGTGTCGATAACTAACGTTTGTTTGATTTTATAATAACTTTTATTTAGTGCTTGGGTTGGTTTTCGGTATCGATCGCGACAATTCGATGATCGATTTCGCTAATCGAAGTGCGCGGGAGTGCGGGTCGTTCGTTCGTTGCGCGCGCGTTCGTACGGCGGCGGCCGCGGCGGATCGCGCGCTACTGCCGCGCCGCGCCCGCCCTCGCCCGAGTCTCTCGCCCACGACCGACGTCGAAATCACGTATTAATAGAACACTCCTCTAACTCCGGAAATATTTCGCATCATTTCGCATCGCACGCGGCGGCTTCTAGTTATCTGTGGTAATGGGCGATTCAACCTGAAAGCTAAGCGCCCGCGCCGCGTGCCTCTTTATAGAACCTCTCATAATATTACGTTAGTTTAAAGGACTGGTTTGGTAACATAAACGATAAATCCAATGATAGTTAAGGTTTTTTGGGATAAAAAGTATCCTATGTCCTTCCCTGGGATGCAACTTATTTTTGCACCAATTTTCATCAACATCGGTTGAACAAATGGGCCGTGAAAGCGAAGCAGACAGATACTATCGCATTTGTAATATTAGTATAGAGTAGGTAAGTTTAGTTCTTACTGATGGAGTTGCTATCTATCTTCTAAGATACCGTTAGCTGTTCTAAAAGAAAAAAAGCATAATCGAATTAGATGAATAAACTAAATGTGAATGGAACTTATAAACAGGTCATCATTTTCCCTGAAAATTTGTTTATAGGTTACAAAAACTATAGAAATGAGAAACACCAAAAGAATAGGTGTATGACGCTGACTTTTTGACCGCCAATTTTTTTGTCCGTGGTGTGTTTTCATCCTTAATACGGTAAATGATCAGTGCCAAGTGGGCGGGAGGCTTGGCAGGACCTTGCGCCAAGGACGTGCTACGCCGTAGGCGGACGATTTCGGTGAATACAGCCTTATTTGGTCACGCGTCAACTACAGTTCGAGATTTCATTTTATAGATACTCGCTACCTACCAATTAAGGCTTATATTAGGTGAAATACATGTGGTATGATATAACCTGCCAATTCAAATTTCTGGGTGAAAATGAAAAAGACAAATTCCTTAATTATTACCTAAATTAAAGTAAACTGATAAATTATTTTTTTAAATTAAATTATCTTTACTCTGTACATTTATCAGCATCGTTAAAACCGTTAAATTGTTTGGTGGTATATAACTTTGCTGATAAGGTCATCCTAACTCTACAGGAAAAACTCAGAAAATATTATACTTAAGTACAGCAGTTTAGTTTTTTCGCTAGCTGAAAGTCAAACCCCTGGAAATTGGCAATGTATTCAAATTCCAATTTGGCAATTGTTGTAGATAGTTTAAACGTTAAAATATTCAAATTCGTTTATTTCATGAAGGGCTTACATTACGATACGCCTTGTTATGACTCTACCACCGCTTCGGAATGAAAAACTCTACTGAGAAGAGCCGACAAGAAACTCAACAGTTGCTCTAATATAAAAAGGATTATCCATCCGATTACTAGTAATTATTGATATGTAAATTGTGCCCAATTTCGCACTTATAATAAGTCTTATTTTGACTCTTAACATCGGTTCGTAATGAAGTTTCTACCGAGAAGAGCCCGCAAGAAACTCAACAGTAGCTCTAATATAAAAAGGATTAGCCAAACTACTGGTAATTGTTATAATTCGCACTTATGATAAGTCTTGTTCTGACTCTACCACCAGTTCAGAATACCGAGAAGAGCAAGTAGCCCGCAAGTAACACAGCAGTTGCTCTAATATAAAGAGGTAATTAGCCAAAAGTGTATTGTTTTGACTCTACCACCGGTTCAGAACGAATATTCTACTGAGAAGAGCCTACAAGAAACTCAACAGTTGCTCTAATATAAAGAGGATTACGCAAACTACTGGTAATTGGTATGATTAGCACTTATGATTGGTCTTGTTTTGACTCTACCACCATTTTGGAATGAAGGGTCTACTGAGAAGAGCAAGTAGCCCGCAAGTAACACAGCAGTTGCTCTAATATAAAAAAGGATTAGCCAAAAGTGTACTGGTAATTGGTAATTGTGTCCAATCTCGCGAACGAGTGGCGGACAAAGCGAACGCTCCGGAAGCGTCATGCCAATTACACCAATTGCCCAAATGATATACGTCTCAACTCTCAAATGCGAGCACGTACCTACCAACTCGCTAATTGGTCACGGTGCTTACCTTTCAGATAAGCTGTATAATCTCGCATTCCTCTCCAATTCTCTGAATTTTAATTGAAAATTATTTCAGCATGATCATAGGTGTAGTACTTATTGTTTTGGCATTTCTCTCATTAATTGGGTATTTTACTACTATTCAAATAAATTATGTTTTAGTGATTATTAAATAGAAGATCTCCCAGAAGTCGTAATATCCGCGTCAATAAAACTAAGTTAATATCATTATTTATTTAACTTAATTTTAATTTGTATTATGTTTTGCCTATATATTTTTTTTATATATATATCGAGCAAACGAGCAGGCGGGTCACCTGGTGGTAAGTGATTACCGCCGCCCATTAACATTTGCACCGCCAGAGGAACCGCCGTTGCTGGCTGGTTGTTTTGTTGGCATTTCTTTAATTAGGATGTTCTGTTTAAAATAAAATATATGTTTTAGTGACTATTAAATAATGCCAAAAGACGAAGACAATATCCACGTCTCCTTTGACCTTTGATATCGTCACAAGTAAGTATTTCATACAAAATCTTGGAAAGTTTTTAAAAAGTTCCTGATTTATCTAGTTGTCGAATACCCAATTTTATTTTCTTTCCGAACCTGTGGTAACAGTCCGGACTTACGAGTATCATAAGAGACGCAAATTATTATCCTAAATTAATTAATATGCATGGAATAAATCATTTCATATCATAGTTAATTTTTGGATATACTTTAGAAGTCGCAAGAAACATCGCAAGACTTCTCTGTTTCATTCATACTTTCTGAAGAATGCACGTGAAATTTTGAAAGATCTGCATTCATACTTCATACATATTTTTCAGGAATGTGCGAAAACACGTCTGCCAAGAATGTTCAATACACGCATTTGTCGAGACTTGAGGCACTTAAAGATAAAGGATTAAGGCCGAAAACACATTAGGGAGCGGATAGGACGAAACGATCGCGCCGTTCAATTTTATATGGAGCGTTCCAATCCGACGCGGAAGTTTTTAGTGTATTTTCACCCTTTGTCGCAACTTGAGGCGTTCGTATCGGGGGAACGTTTTGTTCCATCAGTTTCCTATAACATTTTCGCCCTTTGTCGTGACTTGAGGTGTTTATTTCGGTGGAACGTTTTGACCCGCCTCATCCCTAGTGATTTTCGCCCTTTTCGAGACTTGAAGCAATCATTTTTTTTATTGCGTAAGGGCTAACTCGTAGCCCTTGACTGCGATTTCACCAGATGGTAAGTTCTGATGCAGTCTAAGATGGTAGCGGGCTAACCTGTTAGAGGTACGGCAAAATCCCCCTAATCGGTTTCTACACGGCATCATACCGAAACGCTAAATCGCTTGGCAGTACGTCTTTGCCGGTAGGGTGGTAACTAGCCACGGCCGAAGCCTCTCACCAGGCCAGACCAGGGAAAATTCAGAAATTAAAAATTCCCAAATTGACCCTGCCGGGGATCGAACCCGGGACCTCCGCACGTAAAGACATCAGCGCTCAACACTGCACTAGGGAGGTCGTCAAACTTGAGGCGTTAGTTTCGGGCGAACGTTTCGTCCAGCCCGGTTCCTAGTGTATTTTCGCCCTTTGCCGGGACTTGAACCACTTCAAGATAAAGCACTAAAGCAAGCAGTCGAGTTCAGTTCGCGAAGAAGCAAATATTGTTATCACGCGGTCATGAGATCACCGGCTATATCTGGTTGTGACGTCGCGTCGCCGTGAGGTAGGCGCTCCGCTATAGTATTACCGTGAAATTAAATTATTATATTACGAGCGTATGAGTATGACTTTACAAACGGAGCACATGGTCGACAATTCCGAGTAACGTTCGGGAATCGGGATGCTTTACCGCGAATTGTACGGGGTTTATTAATCGCCTTCAAAATTGGTGGTTCCAATAAATACTTGGGACAATTTACTGGGAACTTGGCACGTGTGAGATATAATATACGTATACTAGAGATATTATGTCCGTGTGGATTTAGGATTTTGAAAAATGCACTGGGAAACTCTCTGGTTGAAAAGGAGTTGAAGGAAAATGTCTGTTCCCGGGATGCAAGCCAGCGGTGCCACAAAATTTCGTCAAAATCCTTAACAGATGGACCGTGAAAAAGTAACAGACTGACACACTTTCGCATTTAAGTAGGTATATATACTTAATATTAGAACCTATGGATTTTATGTATCTACAATCTACATCGATACCTGCCTCTATACTCTGAGGTGTTGTAGGATGTAGCGGTAAGCGGAGTCGGCATGATTCTATGTATTTTACTTTTTATTTGAATAGTTCCTAATTGGCCCCATTTTAATGCCATCAAAGTTCTTATTTTACTAAGTTGGCTGACGAGAAAAATGTTAATAATTTAACAATGCGGAAACAAGTGCAGATGAATATTTATGTTTATTGTTCATCCAAATATAGAATTAAAATTAAAACATGTTTATCGCACAACAACCTATGCAAGAATTTAAAGTATGTGTGCTAATTACATCCTATGCAAATGTTAACACTGCATATACATATACATACTACATACTAGTACACAAACATGGGTAGATATTTCAATTTATTTATTTAAAACATGTAGGACATACAGGTGTCTCTTATTCTCTACCACCGGTTCGGAAAGTAGATTCTGCTGAGAAGAGCCGGCAAGAAACTCAGCAGTTGCTCTTTTTTTTTTTAAACAAAATATTACAATAGATTCTGCTGAGAAGAGCCGGCAAGAAACTCGGCAGTTGCTCTTTTTTTTTTTTAAACAAAATATTACAATAGATTCTGCTGAGAAGAGCCGGCAAGAAACTCAGCAGTTGCTCTTTTTTTTTTAAACAAAATATTACAATAGATTCTGCTGAGAAGAGCCGGCAAGAAACTCAGCAGTTGCTCTTTTTTTTTTAAACAAAATATTACAATAGATTCTGCTGAGAAGAGCCGGCAAGAAACTCAGCAGTTGCTCTTTTTTTTAAACAAAATATTACAATAGATTCTGCTGAGAAGAGCTGGCAAGAATCTCAGCAGTTGCTCTTTTTTTAAAATTTTTTAAACGAAAACATTACAATACGTAAATAATAATATGTAGGTATGTAAATAAAAATATACAATAGTGTAAGTTATTATAGTATCCATAGGGTTATCATATAGGGTTCCATATAGCTATAAATATAATAGGCATATCGGTGATAATGCCGACCCGTTATCCGCACGTGTGCTCGCCCACGTCCGTATCCGTGCAACTTATCTCATTCCTATATACAGATGCTGATATTTTGAACAAATAACTGGATTTATAATCAAATAAATATTATAATTAATGCGAAAGTTTGGATGGATGTATGGATCTATGGATGTATGTTTGCTCAATCGCGCCCGAACGGCTCAACGGATCTGGATGAAATTTGGCACAGAGATAGATTATAGTGATCGTGAGTTGTAGACGGTATATATACATACCTGTATATTTATAGTTAAAATAAATATCACTCACGATAGTATAAACGTTAAAATTTCTAATTTAGTTGCTGATCATCTAAAGTTCTCCAAACGTGGGGAAACTGTATTTAAAATTTAAATACACAACTTTTTTTTTATCTGATATACCTATATTGATAAAACGCATAAATATAAAGATACGTAAATGTACATTTCTTATAATATTATACTTGTGACTTGCAAAATTATTATTTTTATCTTTCGAAAAAAGTGAACATAAAAAACCCTTAAAATTATTATTAGGCAGTGTCACTCAGGATGATGTAAGGATTGAACGATACATCATCCTATAGTTACATCCAAATCTGTTCAGGCATTTTGAAGTTATAGTGGAATAAAGAAAATCACATACATAGGTACAGTCGACGTCAAAAGTGCATATAGAATAAGCAAAAATGTTGCTTTGCATGCGGTCGGACACCCACACACTTGCAGTAGTATAATATAAGTCGTTCAGCTTGTAGGTATTGTAATAGCCGAGTAATATCGATAATTTCACACTCCAAGTAAGTGAGCTCAATGGCGAGGCGTGGAACTGCTCAGATTGCGCAACGCAACTGTTGCCGGTTCAAATCTCGACCCGTGTAAGCATTTTTTACTGTTTTTATTTGATGAGTGATATTTTTATACCAGTAATAGCATATGCGGGTAGTTTAAAAAATCACTGAACAGATATGGTCACTGAGTACTGACGGAGACGGAAGATTTGACAATCGTTAGTCGTTATTAGCAAATACTACACAATTATTATAATTTACTAAGTTTTGCTGTTTCTTATCTTCAACAATAATGCAAGCTAATATTAATATGCAGAAGAGGATGCATATTATTAATGAGCTAAATAATATCGGATACAATATACTTAGCTCAAATTTGCAATGGAACTGGTTTCACCGTGAGTATTGTTTTTATTGTTAAAAAATGTGTCTTCATAAACTTAGGATTAGTTACATATCGTTTTATTAGTAAATATCTATATAATTTAGACAAGATACTTAGTAGTTTCAAAAGTGTTTATTTTAATCTCGCTGTTTGGTTTTTAGTGGACAACCAAGCGTTGGATGTCGCATCCTGACGAAGAGAGTAATGCTTCACAACGAAGACATAATATTATAGTTGAACAATATGAGTCCAGCTGTTGATGTGCCACAACCAGGCCACAACTATCATTTGTGCATGTTATTTGTTGTCCTGTGCATCGATCACATATAGTGCGTAATTAGTTTAATCAAAACCCAGACAACAGTTATTCCCTGGCCAGTAAGATCACCAAACTTAAATCCTATAGAATATTATGAGGTTTGATGATGCAAAAGTGGGATATGCGAAATGAAAGGACTGCAGAGGAAACGGAGGCTCACTGTATGGAAGTATGGGAGAATATATTTAGAGGAACGGATAACTGTCCCAATATTACAAACGGATTCACCCGGCGCCGCTTGCTTGCTGTTATTGAAAAAAGTGGAGGTTTTATTGAATAGTAATACTTTTAAAGCTATATAAAATTTAATTTTTAAGGCTTTAAATATGAAACATAACGTATATTCTTTTCCTAACTTGTATTAATTATTATTAGTATATCTTATCAAAAATAACAGACAAAAAAGCAGCGCCGCCCTTTGGTTACTAGATTTTTAAGGTTAAGCTTCAATTTTCTTTTCTTTATGAAAACGATTACTTAAGCTATAAACCTTAAAAAATGATAGAAAAAGTAGCTGAAGTTATTAATTACTTTTGAGAAAATGTAACATGATAACAATGAAAATAAATTAAAATAAAGTCGATTATCTAATAAAAAGTGTTTCTTCCAATTTATTTTGATTGTTTTATTACTTATTGACTCATAACACCACTAACATAGCTAACTTTGTCCTTAAGTAGTATCGTGTAATAATTAATGTTTGCGTTTATAAATGGACTAGATGATGCCCGCGACTTCGTCCGCGTGGATTAAGGTTTTTTGATTCCCGCGGGAACTCCTTAATTTTCCGGGATAAAAAGTAGCCTATGTCCTTCCCCGGGATATAACCTACCTCTATACCAAATTTCAGCAAAATCGGTTGAAAAGATGGGCCGGGAAAGCGTAGCAGACAGACAGACAGACAGACAGACAGACAGACAGACAGACAGACACACTTTCGCATTTATAATATTAGTATGGATATGGATTTTATGTCTGTAAATAAAGATACATTATTATAAAGAATAACAAACAGACACAAAACACATAAACAAAACATAAATGTTTGTATCCAAAACAAAATAAAAACTGCTGTAAGAGATTCGAACCTAGGTCATATGATGCATCGTATTCCAACTATATTATCACGACACTGGGAGTGGTTACTGTAAAGCGATGAAATAAACAATCAGAATAGACAAGGTTATTGAATAGGAATGTTTTGAACCTAATGCTAATGTCATAAGGTTGATATTGTTGACAGTTTATAGTAAAATCGTTTGAACCTTATACTGTTGATTTAAGGTTGATAATATTATTGACAGTTTATGTTTATCAGTGTGAGTGACCACGTGAGTGATTCACAGCATTGCTTGCACGCAGTTTTAGCCTTAGAGCTATGTATGCATTTATGCAGCTGACTGTACATTACATGAACCCTGAAAACATCAAACTCCGATTTTTGGGCAGTCGTATAAAAATATCAACCTGTATACGACTACAAAATAAAATTATGCAAGTCTGTCAAACAATAGAGGTTATACTTAGTCGTAAGTCGACAAATAAAGGTAAAAGTATAGATGTATACTACCCACGAAGAAACTATAGAGCTAAGAATTATTTTAGTAGATTCCGTCGTTAATCAAGGTTCCGTCCTTTAACGACTGGAACCTTATGTAACTGATAGCAATAGGTACCTTAGGACCTTATAAAAAAATTGTACCTATATTGTATCCACTTTGAATAAAGACAATGAATGAACGAGAAGTTTAATTCGCTATAATCCGCCACAGTAGACAAATCTATGTGGTACAGTGCGTGTCCTTCAGTCTTCACCAATAGCATGCGAACACCCACCACCCAGCAATTCGCACCGGTACAGCACCACACCACACAAATCCCCCAAATCACTCTCAACGTACGTTTCACTCCGAAACCGGAGCATCCTCAGGAGATGTTGACTCGACAATGCACGATTGTAAAGACTTTATTGTCGAGTCAACATCTCCTGAGGATGCTCCGGTTTCGGAGTGAAACGTACGTTGAGAGTGATTTGGGGGATTTGTGTGGTGTGGTGCTGTACCGGTGCGAATTGCTGGGTGGTGGGTGTTCGCATGCTATTGGTGAAGACTGAAGGACACGCACTGTACCACATAGATTTGTCTACTGTGGCGGATTATAGCGAATTAAACTTCTCGTTCATTCATTATCATGGACTTCCGCAAAGTAACGCCTGCTTCGATTCAATATTTGAATAAAGACAGACTGACTTTGTTCTGTGAATTGAGCTCATTAAATAGCTCTAATAAAACTCTTAAAAATTAAATGGTATAGGAACCTAATTTCAAATCGCAATTATCTTTGAAAACCCACGAATTTAGATGAGCACGTATATATGTGAGATATGTATTACAGTGGTCTTAGGGCGCCTTCAAATTTGCCGCAAATTGCCGCGCGGAAGCAGCGCGGCTGCAGCGCTGCGGTCGCGCTGCTTTGTAAATCAATATAAATAAAAAACACGCGACTGCAGCGCTGCACCCGCGCTGCGGCCGCGCATCAGTTCATCGATCGACTAGTGACGGGACTGCGCACGTATTTTTGTTCAAGTCTAAACATGAACGAAAATCAGGTAGAAGAATTTATCGATGAGGTTGAGAGTCGTCCAGCAATATGGGATTCGAAGTCCGACAAGTACAGCAATAAAATCGAAAAGAAAAAGGCTTGGGAAGAAATATGCATTTTTGAAAGAAAGAAAGAAAGAAAGAAAAATCATTTATTCACCTTGTGCCTCGTACATAAAATCAAACTTTAAAATTAAGCTATGGCTTTTGCACCCACATGGCACAAGATGAAAAGGCCCCCGACTCAGCATTAATGCTGCAGGTTTTGAGAGCAAAACCTGAGCGCTGGTATTCTGCCGGAGCCCAAACGAGTGACACGCACGAGCTCGACAGTCTTCGCAACGGGATGAGTGATCTTCCCTTGAAAATAAAATGGAGTAAAATAAAATATGTAATCTGTGCAGTGAGTGTACCTAGTGTGTATAACTAAATATTACAGATAGCGATTTAAAAGATAATAATAAAATATAAATAGATTAATATGTCTAATAAAATATAATAGGCATATTATGTGAGTACATATAGCAGCTTCAAACCACCAAGCTAAATAACCTGGAACTAGTTGTAGTTTGTTGTTTTTGATCGTTTAAAAGTTTCTTTTTTAATGTGCTCTTAAACGCAGGAACTGAGCTTAGATTCCTCAGCGGAGGAGGGATATTATTCCAGCATTTAGTAGCCAGATATCGAAAACTTCCACGAAAAGCTGCTGATTTATGACGTGGCCAAGTCAGCCTATTTAGTGGCCCTCGAGTATTAAAAATTTATTGACAATTTCACAAACAACACTCCAAGTGAAAAAAAATGAAGCATGTAAGTATAATATTATGTATTGTTACCACAACTACTTTATATTTTCGTTGTTTCGCATTAATAGTAACACAGAGCAGTGTTTCTTCGTCAGAGTCCATCGTGAAAATAAATATAGGTACAACCCTATGATGTTCGAACCTCGCGACAGGAGCGCGGCCGCAGCGCTGCAGCCGCGCTGCAGCCGCGCTACGCTTTGCGGCAAATTTGAAGGCGCCCTTACAGTACAGGCTATTTATAAACGTGCTAATTTTAGCACCCAGTGTTCCCCCTTCACCATGGGATGGGATCGCCTGTCTGCGAAAAAAAACATCATAAATTCGCATCGACTCTCGTGTTGCGGTCAAACGCCTTTCTGATTTAATATTTTGGCCAGTTGATAATGAGATGCATCTTTCTTGTATATTTAAATTAAGCAATCAACGTTTTGGGTGTTAATTTCTTAAACAATGATAACGGAATTCATGGAAGAGAGTTAAGTTTCATATTCAAGCGAATTTATCTTGAAAAGGATATTGATTACAATCATGCAATCTTGGTACCTACTTATTTCTTGAGATTTAAAAAAAAATAGGTTTTTTAATAACGATGTTGCCCTAATCTTACTAATATTATAAATGCGAAATTGTGTTTGTTTGTTGGTTTATTGGTTTGTTGGTTTATTGTTTTGTTGGTTTGTTGGTTTGTCCTTAAATCACGCCGCAACAGAGCAACGGATCGACGTGATTTCTTGCATGGGTTTCTTGAGGACCTGGAGAGTGACATAGGCTATTTTTTATCCCGTAAAATTAAGGAGTTTCCGTGGAAATTAAAAAAACTTAATCCACATGGACAAAGTCGCGGGCGTCAGCTAGTACCTATTCTATAATTAGAATATGATAATAATATGTATAATTTGATACGTGTCACCTACATACATCCTACAACATTTTAATTTATTCAGTATTTCACTTTTTTGGCTTTTATCATTTAGGTATATTATGATAACATAATTAAAAATAGATCTAAGTAACATAAAATTTAGTTATTCTGTTTTTATTAGTTTTATTAGTATAGGTATAGCCAGTCACGTATGGGACTGGATCTAGATATCAAAATGTGATTTTAAAAAACATCGAGTAGGTAGAATCGTTAAAGAAAATCATGCAGGTTACAGGTACAACATCACAGACGTCCGCGACTTCGTACCTGCGCCTGAATCAGGTTTGTCTAATTACCGCGGGAACTTCTTAATTTTCCTCATACAACCTATCTTTATACAAAATTTCATCAAAATCTTATAATTTTTATTACAGTGCTTCACACACGAGGAAAGTTTCTAAACTTACTTAAATATACATATCAAAAACTTCGGAACCGGCAGGATTTGAACCTGTGTCTCTCTGGGAATCGCGCCCTGAGCGCCATGACCACTCGGCCACGGTTCACTTACCTGCCAGTGACGAAATTTGAGATATGCATCTTTAATCCAGTCTTTTTACGCGACTGTTTATGCCATCCACCACCACCACCACCACTACATCCCATTAACGTCCCACTGCTGGGCACAGGCCTCCACTCTCATAGGAGAGTGGGAATTAGAGCTTAGACCCACCACGCTGCTCCAATGCGGGTTGGCGGGCTTTAACGACTATTATCATGTTAGTGATAATAACCGGGACCGACGGCTTAACGTGCTCTCCGAGGAACGGGGGTGAAACACCACCAACTCTCTAACTCCGGGCTAGTACTGAGAATTTCTAGACAGAAAAACCCAATACTTTACTATGGCCCGACCCGGGACTCGAACCCGGGACCTCGTCGGCCGCAGTTGACCATGCTAACCACTAGACCAACGAGGCAGTCGGGGTCCCGGGTTCGAGGAGTTTATGCCATCCAGTAGCGATATATTAAAGTATCGAAACTACTAGTAGGAAGTTTTTGATATCATGTATATTTAAGTAAGTTCATCAAAATCAGTTGAAAAGATGGGCCGTGAAAGCGTAGCAGACAGACACACTTTCGCATTTATACTTAATATTAGTAAGATCAGAAGGGTTCCATAGGCCCAATTGTATAAGCAAATCGTAATCATTTGACAGCCTAAAACGTATTACTCGAACTGTTTAAAAAGTTCATACATGCTTTTTAACGTGCAGGCATCTATGCACTCCTCAAACAGGTCGAATTATCCGTTTGACAGACGATTACGATTACGATTTCCTTACACAATCGGGGGGCATAACCGGACAAAGGGGTCTACGCACTTGATTGTGTGCACAGTGCACTTGGGCCGTTGTCGTGACTCGTGATGTATTCGACCTGCCATTATCATCAAGCACGTGGTCGAATCATCATTCGAACAGGTGAATCCCGCCTACATATTTTGCATAAAGAATTGGAAAATTTGGGCATTACAATTTTTTTTTTTTTAAATATTGGTTCGAATTGTCTGCCTCCAGCGTTTCTTAGTTTTCTAGGCTGACCCCCTCCGGCAGTTAGGATGGAATTTCCACAAATACCTTTTAGTAAATCTTCTGGTTTCAGTCAAGCTAGTCTAACTTTGGGCTGCTCGTTGATATTTCCATCAGTCAATTTCCCCTTTACTTTTTTTAAATACTTGTTTTTGGTGTTGGTGCTGTCACTGTGCATCTTTTTTTCTAACACAATCTTGTCATTTCTCGCTAACCTAAATAAGAGTGGCGAGGCTGTTGTTTTAGGTAAAATCTGCTCGGGTTTCATTCCCAGCTGTGTCAGTTTTGTGTTTTGATTAGGCTCCAGAGTCCAGACTGGTCTGGTGGGGTTTTCGAGCAAGAAGTTGCACAGGATAATCTCGAACGATAATGTTCAGCTAATGAAAATACGCGTATGTCATAAGAAAAGGCTAGAAAACTCCTATACTGCTAAGCGCTACATCGCAACGATGTTGTTTAATCTACTTTAACAAGCCTCAAGGATTTCACCTTCAAAAACTACCATAAAGATGTCTTCCGTGAAAACAGAAAACAAAGCCTGAGCGTTATGTTAATGTGAATGGTTAATGCCATTAAATATGTAAATTTTCACTCCAAAACAAATATGGTATGGGCTGGTGTGAAATAACTGGTTAGGAAAAGAAAACAATGAAACGCTAGAACTGAGTTCAGATTATAACTATATCTACATGCACATTAAAACCGACGGTGGTTTTTGTGGCACTGTTTGTAACACTATTTTATGACAATTTTATAAGATTAATAATAATAAAATAAATAAACATAATATCAGTATCAGTATAGTTCAGATTCTTTAGGGTTATCCAGTACAGTGCAATCCAAGCGTAGGTAAAAAGGCCTTTCTTTTATTACATACTTATTATCCATATACCACGGAAAATACAATACACAAGAACCAAATTACTTGATGAAATTATCGGTGTGGTATACCAAGAACTTTTAGTCTTTCGATCAAGTGAAGGATACAGAGCCAACAATCCATGAGAAATGAAAATGGACAAATCCCAGGAAACTCTGACGAATTGCAACCCTACCAACATTACCTCATCAGAAGCGTAAAACGTTTCCCATAACTCTAGCATTTCAAGTCCACGCGATATTGGCCTCAATGCCTTTGAATTAAAGGCGGTTTCATTTTCACGTAAACACCCATAAATACTCACAAGACTATTATCACGTCAGGTTGAGAAGGTCGTATCTTTCTAGACAGTGGTACTACGGAATAGCATTTTCGATTTTGTCGGTTGTCTGGAAGCTCATTAACGGAGCGTTAATTGGTCTGGCTAATAGCTGCCCGAGTTGTCGACTTAGAAAATTCCTTGAACTGTTTCTAAATAAACAAAGGTATATTATGTTATATACCACAGTGAACTTTGTTTACCGCTCCTACGTAAAAAGTCAAGTGTTTTCGTTCCATTATCATTTATCTCTGTATACTTCTACGCAATGATAATGTATCTATAATACACTGGTATTTATAACACGTATCGTAAAACGTCAAATACCATGGAACAGGGAATCTGCTTATTACTAAGCATTGTCTGTATACGCGTTTTACCTACTATTCTTATTTCTTTATAGAATACCATACAAGTTACCACACTATCTGAGGTGAGACTTGAGACCTAGCGACGGGGTTGATCATGACGACGGAGATCATGACGATGAAGATGAAAAGAACACGCAGGTTTGAGCATTATCATACTTGAGGAAAACTTTATAGCAGGCTTTGGTTAAGAGGATCGTCTAGTTGTAAATTTTTATACAAAAAGCGATAACGTTTTTCTTCCCGTAAATGTTGTCAAATTTTCATAATTTTTAGAAATGTTGCAGATACAATGAAGAACTATGCCCGTACGTTTAAATTTTAAAGAAATATTGCTTATGTTATTATCGTTATATTGCTTATGTTATTAGCGTCTAAATATCCATAATTTTGACCTAAAAACTTCCTCGAGTATTTCAATTTTTTTTAATTTAACTAAAATACTAAAAAAATAAAACGCACGAGCCTAGATTAAGGTGTACTGAATCTAATGAGACCAAAATTGTCTAATTTCGTAAACGTTTGGGGGGGGGGGGGGGGGGGGGGGGGGGCAAGTCCAGTAGGCATATTATGCCTACTGGACTTGCAACTCTCTCTATAGAACGATACGGAGAAGGCAGCGAAGCGTTGTGAAACAGATAGCATTATTGAAAATACCTACTCGCGTCGCGTTTCGTCACTAGACGATAGTCCATCACAAAATGTCTCGAGGAAAAACCAAAGTGCTCTTTTAGGAATCTAGAAAAACTCTATCTTAATATTACTTATTATCTTCATAACAAGTATTAACTATACCAATAAAGGGGTCAACATGGGTTAATTTTGATTGTGGGTTTTCCCACTGATCAATCGATAAGCGTAAAAATAAATCGTAACAAGATCAGTATGCTGCAGCGATCGATACTATATACAGCGTGAGTAGTTGAGTACTAATCTAACATTAAAATGTACAGGGTGGGTATTAAACAAACAGCACATGCAAGTATGGCGCCGTCTGCTAAGGGCTTTATCACACAACGGTACTATAAACGCAGCGATGTAGGTAAATTTATTATACATAATATATTATTTATGTAATAATACTGGAAAAATAAATAAACATTTCATTTCGAACACAGAGTCGATATACTTAAAAAAATAATCGTGACACGATGACGAAAATACACCATTCGTTTAATTATCTTATGTCTGCTATAAATTTCCGTACCAAAATAATGGTATTAAAATGATTTTTGTAACATTTGATAAGAATGTTGGCGTTGTTCCTTTTGATTTTCCAAAAGGGAGGGCTTTTCCTTTACTTATTGTGATTACTAACGAAATCGGAAAATAGCCTTTTTGAAAGAAAACTCATTTGAAAGGACGCGGAAGGAAGGACTGATATGGAACGCACGTCAAGAAATTTCTCTGCAGTGACAAAACATCTCTATTATGTCTGGATAAACTATTTTAAATGGAAAAAGAGGGAAAGAGTAATGAAAAGTCTAAACATAGAGCAAAAAACTAATTTCAAGTGCAATTATCATTATAAAAATTTAATAGACTATTAAAAAATAAAGAGACACTTATAGTGTGAACCGGCCCTAACTGTCGCGACATTGACCGCCACCGAACGAATAATAAAACAAATCGTCGCCTGGCACCGCGCCAGCAGCCCTTCCCTTCACCTTCGCTGCAAGAAAATGCACCGCCAACATTGATCCCTAACTTTACGCCGTAGAAAGTGAACATCGTTCCTGGATCATGGATGCACTGCACTTTCTTAGTTTCCGTTACTTTACTCTATGACTCTAGGGTTGTCTAAGCTAGAGAAATATAATCAAAAAGCCAGCTTCACCTTAGCGGCAAGAAATGTAGATCCTTCTTTGCGCTATAAGAAAGCGAATATAGTGGGTGCACTGCACTTTCTCAGTTTCCGTTAGTTTACTCTATGTATGACTCTAGGGTTGTCTAAGCTAGAGAAAAAACAAAAAGCCAGCTCTTTGCAGTTGCTTCACCTAAGCGACAAGAAATGTAGATTCTTCTTTGAGCTATACAAAGCGAAAATCGTTCGTGGGCCATAGATGCTCTACACTTTCTTTGTTCTTTAACTTTACAGTTTACTCTACGGCTAGGACTGTCAAAGCGAGAGAAGTAACAATTATTTTCTGATATATTTAACAGGTATGTGGCTATGTTTGTGAGAGCTAGACAAAAGTCCGGAAAAGTGAAAAGCAAGGATACCACCCAAGGACAATCAAATAAAGCAAAAGTCTGGCAAAGAGCCAAAAGTCTTTCACTTCTCTTTGTTGCAAGAAAACGCATTGCCAAGATTTCTCCCTTATAAATTGCGTCCAAATGCCCGCTAAGAAGATAACTAGTTACCAGAAATAATAAATAGTTCAAACTTTATCATTGAGTTCAATTGTAATTACTTAATCGTTATTAAAATTAATTGCAAGCATTTAAATTCATTACCACAATCGCTATTGACTATCTTAATAAAAATTGTTTTTATACTTTAATTTTTTGAACATATTTAGGTCCTAACTATTAGGCCCACTTGCACGAGGACTCTTAAATTGATTTAGTTAAATATTTTAATGCTGTCCCTTTTCGTCAACTACAATATGCATTTGCCAAAAAGGGGCAGCATTAAAAAATTTAACTAAATCAGTTTAAATGTCCTTGTGCAAGCGGCCCTTAATATAATATTACGAAATGTATTTTCTAGAAATCTATTAGAATTTTTCTGCAACCACAAAACTTCTCAGTTCCCTTAATTTTCAGCAATTTAAGTACCTTGTTATTTATTACAAGTTAACTAGAAAACAACCATTGTACAAAGCAAAACACGTAGGTGGTATAACATTTCAGTTCCCAAGACCAAATAAAAAAAATAAACGATTCCGTGAAAAAAGTAATCTGTTAAAAGTATCGGTGAGCGCGAAACGTCGAATCGACCTTCGTTTCATTGGTTTTCATGAAAACTGCTCAACTCGGCACGTTCTCGGAAAACCCGGCTGACTCATACCCGATCTATCGTTCGCGGTGTCGCCGGTACACTACGACTTTGCGTATTTCATATTGTGTGCGGCGGCTCGATTCAAAAACTCGATTACGTTGAATGATTCATGCGAACTATGAATCAGCGTGCTACGAGAAAATTTCACTTTTGAAAAATAGGTCTTATTTTATTGCCTTGTTTTGTTGATTGTTTTGCTGACGAAGACTACGGTGCAGAATGAACAGGCTTTTTATTACAAAATTAATGGGTATTAGGTCTAGTAAGAATAATTATTAGTATTTTCTACTAAAACGAAGGATTGACATCGCACAAGCAAAATTTCGAACGAGATGGGAATTGGGACGATGGATACGACCGAAGGGAGATGCTCGACCGTGCAAAGCGAATGCGAAAGCAAGAAAGCTCATTCCGGTATTTAAGCCGCTACAAACTCTAGGGAAGAAGAAATTGCTTAAAAGCTGTACCTACTAAAAACAAAAATAAAAGAAGAAAATGAAAAGTGTATGCTTTTAGAATAGGAGACTCGAAGTTTTAAACCCAGAGTTTTAAATAGATAAAGACATATAAGTAGGTAATTTCATAAAGGATTGCGGTTTCTTTGATAAAGAGCGGTGACTGCTTTGAGCTAGATATTTTGTAAACCCAACCAGCCTTTTATTACTTTAATTTAAAAAACCCATGTAATTTTTGTCAAGGTAAAAATCACGGACAAGCGATCATATTTCTGTGGATACCTACGTATAACCGGCTGTATCTTGGCAGGATGTTGACTTGTTTATAGACTCTATGACCCAGTCTCTAACTCTTTTTTCAAGTTATGATAGTCTAGTACTTCTAGGAGATTTCAATATCAATTTACTTAGTCCACTCGACAGCAAAACTAAACTATTTAATGATTTTTTAAATTATATGAACCTCAAGCAGGTAGTCTCGCAACCAACACATTTTACCGATCACAGTGAGACATTGATAGATGTGGTCTGCACGGATAGCTCCATCAGAGATGTGGAAGTGAATCACATAAAAGAGTTAGGTGGGCATGCCATTGTCACAGTTTCATTAAACCTAAAGAAGGCTAAAATAGTTCCCCGGTGGATTACTATTAGACCACTTAAAGATATCAATGCAGAGGAGTTTAATGTGGACCTGAACAATATTCCTTGGGGTGACATCAGCTCTTTGACTGAAGTTGAAGATATGGTTTCTCAATTTAATGCTTACACTCTGACCTTGTTTGACATCCATGCGCCTTTAAAAAAGATTAAGGTGACGGAGAAATCATGTCCTTGGATTACTTACACCATTAGGAAAATGATAGCACTGAGGAATCAGAGTCATTCTCGATATAAAGCGTCAAAACAGGAATCACATAAACAGTATTATAAGGATTTTAAAAAACTTGTTTGGGAGGCTATGGAAGCAGAAAAAAGTGCTTATTTTAAGACTTACATAAATCAGTGCATAAATAAACCACCTCTGTTGTGGAAGCATTTAAAAAAAAATATAGGGGTTAATAAGAAGCGAGAGTCAGATATCCCATCAACTTTATGTGACCCTGAGATGTTAAACACACACTTTTTGAACATTCCAAAGAGCGTAAGGTCCTCATTATCTAATCTTACTTACTTCGAATTCAATAGGTTTGGGCCTAATACTTTTAACTTAAAAACTGTAACTGAAGCAGAGGTAGCTAAAATTCTGAAAGGGTTAAAATCAAATGCGCAAGGTTTTGATGAAATTACGCTACAAATGCTATATTGGACACTGCCACAGAGCCTAGGGACTTTAACAGCTATTATAAATAAGTCTATAACAACAGGCACCTTCCCAAATGCATGGAAAACTGCAATAGTCAAACCTCTTCCTAAAGTAAATAATCCAACCAGCATGAAAGATCTTAGGCCTATTAGCATATTACCTTGTATATCTAAAATTCTAGAAAAGGCTGTATGTGCACAAATGTCATCTTATGTTGAGGAGAACAAAATATTGCCTGTTCATCAGTCTGGCTTTAGGAAGAATCACAGTACAGCAACGGCAATCATGGATGTAATCGATAATATCTTAACAGCTCAGGACCAAGGCATGGGAACCATTCTGGTACTGCTTGACTTTTCCCGTGCCTTTGATTCGATTGATACTTCTTTGCTTCTGTCTAAGTTGTCATTCTATGGTTTTGGCGTTTCAACTATAAAGTGGTTCAATAGCTTTCTAAGTAACCGGGCTCAATTCGTGCAAATAGACCAAGGTGATGGTACCCATTTGATATCCACAACGTCTCCAGTACCTCGAGGAGTGCCTCAAGGATCAGCGCTCAGTCCATTGCTTTTTGCAATTTACACAGCGGATATAATCCAGTGTTTCTCCAACTGCAAATATCACCTTTACGCCGATGATGTGCAGTTATACTTCTCCTTTAAGCCTCAGGATGCTGCAGATGCTGAAATAAAAATTAATGATGACTTGAATAGAATAGCTAACTGGTCAGAAAAGAATTCACTGTTATTGAATCCTTTGAAATCTAAATGCATGATTTTAGGAACTTCTAAAATGACAAAAGCTATTGAAAGTTTGGACCCACAAGTCAGAATAGGGAGCAGTATAGTAGAGAGAGTTTCTGAGGCAAGGAATTTGGGGGTAATCTTTGAGTCAAATTTACACTTTGAGGCACACATCAAAAATATTGTTAGGAACTGCTTCTACAGGTTGAAAGTTTTATATAAGATAAGAGCTTACCTGAGTGTAGAAGTTCGTATACGTCTATGTGATTCACTTATTTTATCTAAGCTGAACTATGCAGACACAGCATATGGGCCATGTTTGTTAGAAAGAACCAAAAAGTTAATACAGAGGGTACAAAATGCTTGCGCTCGGTTCTGTTTTCCTGTTCCTCCTCGGTCACATATCAGCCCTTATCTTAATCAGGCAAACTTACTAAACATGTCAGCCCGTAGAAACTTGCATCTGGCAACACTGTTATTTGGTGTTATCTCTACTGGAAAACCGGAATATCTCTTCACGAAGATTAAGTGGGCAAGGCAGCACAGTAAATATGCACCGAGAAGGTTGGCGTGTCAAATGGCTGTGCCAAGACATAGGACCGCCGCATTTCGAGGCAGTTTCAGGCTTGCCTTCTCCAGGATTTGGAATGTCATCCCGCCGCCAGTGCAAAACCTACAATCAGTGTTTACTTTTAGATTTAAACTCAAAAAGATATTGTTAGATAAACAAAAACAGGGATAAGCGTAAATGCACTAACATATTATATTTAATTTGCATCGCGCTTCATCCAAATTCCTGGAGAGGCATTATAGATAGGTATGGCTCCATAAATGTCTGCATTATTTAACGAATATAGCTCTTACGAGTATGTAATAAGATATTTTAAATATGAAGCGAACTAGGTTGACAGGCAGTCTGGGCCGGTCCGGGACGTCGGAAACTTAGGATTCGCCGGAAGAACAGCGCTGCAGTGGTTCTTAAACACCACTTCAGCATTACGCTGAGGCGATGCCCTTTTTGGGATTATGTGTGGCACAGATTTAGTTCTAATTTTTAAATTTAAATTTTTTTTTTTCTAACTTTTGTCTGTTCTGTGTCTTGTGTTATCCCAAATAAAGATTTTATTTATTTATTTATTTATTTATCTTCAACGCCATTTAATAGTTACCTTAGTTTTACCCTGGGACATAAACAAACTGTTATATTACCTACTATATGCCAGCCAATTTGCATCAAGATGTAACTACAGTGGTGCTACATTAGGTAAATTGAAGGTTAGGGAATGAGGAAGCCTGCTGCCAACAGGTAAAACCGGATAGTGCCGGAAACCGACAGCTCGTATGCGAATATTTTCCTAAGATATATTATGCTTATTATCGCACCAACTGCGAAGGGCAGGCTTTATAAAAATATGCCTTATTTTATTAAAATTCTCTTGTAACTCGTATTATTTGAAAGTTTAAAACAAAAATATGAGGTTATGTTTAATTTCCTTTATAAATTTTTTTTGTAAATTTTTTTATGTGGTAACCTATCCTAAACACCTTTCAGGAAAATGTGTACTTCTAAACCATCGATCTATGATTATAATATTACAATATTATATATATTATATTACTTATATATATTAACTAGTATGGCGCGTGGTTGCGCGGCCCGCTACAGCGGACCGCGTAGTGGACCGCGTGGTCCACTGTCTACTTACTCGCTGTCCTACTATCCTGCTCCCCGATTATGTAAGCATGGCCGATCAAATCGTCAAAGTTCGGCGTCAAAGTAAAATAAACCATAACAGCATTGAATTAGAGCTCAATTTCGAATCACGAAATTGAGCTCTAATTCAATGCTGTTATGGTTTATTTTACTTTGACGCCGAACTTTTACGATTTGATCGACAATTCTTACATAATCGGGCAGCTGGTTTACTGTCTACGTGTTCTGATCTGAACAACACACTGCTATGCTAGTGAGCACAGTGGAAGCGCCAGCACGCCAAGCGTCCGACGTAAAAGAAAATTCTCATAAAGGAAAAACATAAAACAAAGACCACCAACCCCCCGCCCCTCCCTTTTTGTTTGAGCAGCCCCTAAGTAGGTACCTATCTTTAATACCCTGACCGTGCTCCTCACCCATCATCCGAACCTTCGATCATCATCTCTCTCCATATTTTTTCTCCGAACCATTCGTCAAAATGAGAATACTTCCATAAAAACAAAAACAAATTTTGAAAAGGAACCGTAGTCTTGCATAGTTCTACACTTGTAGCCTCTTCAATATTCGCCATACATTTTCTATGAAAAAATAAATTCCGCCATCTTGAATTTTTTCCTGTTCATCAAATAGACCTTCATGTCCTTATAATCTTTTGCCAAGAAACCACTATTCCATCTTTTATACTCTCCGAGATAGACACCGACGAACTTTGTATGGCGGCCATCTTAAATCCGCCTTTTGAAATTTTTTTCAGCTCACTGTCAATTGGATGAAGTTTCGAGTGACATTTGTTCGAGCACCCCCCACCTATCTTCAATACCCTTTTCTATGGAAAAATAAATTCCGCCATCTTGAATTTTTTTCCTGTTCATCAAGTAGACCTTCATGTCCTGATTATCTTTTGCCAAGAAACCACTCTTCCATCTTTTATACTCTCCGAGATAGACACCGACGAAATTTGTATGGCGGCCATCTTAAATCCGCCATTTTGAATTTTTTTTCAGCTCACTGTCAATTGGATGAAGTTTCAAGTGACATTTGGTCGAGCACCCCCCACCTATCTTCGATACCCTGGCTGGTGCTCTTCATCCGTCTTCGAAATCCTCAATCATCAGCTCTTTCCGTATTGAATTTTTGTCTTCTATACGAAACAATGAGTGAAAAAAAAATTTTTCATACAAAATTTTACAGGAGAGGTGATCAATGAGTCAGTCAGTCAGCACGAGCAGCTATATATATATTAATATATTATTATAATATGACAATATTTATATACAAAAAACTTTTTATCTTATTATGATCCATTGGTGTATTCGTACCAAAAGCTTGTAAATAATTGGTTTGTATTTATGTAACTAAAATTTATTTTTCAAAGGCGGGCATTAAATATTAATCTATGAACTTATGATCATAAAAGTCTACAATTAAATTGTCATACATACTAACCGTGAAGTCATGATGATAATTTTAAGATATTCTTATCAAAATCGAGAGCCGTCGCCATTCGCGGCCGGAAATGGTCCGGAAATGGCGAGCATTCCGCGCGGCGCCGCGACCTAACCGCAAGACGGCCAACGAAAAAAACTAAACCCACGCTCTTTGCTCATGTAGCAACAAAACATGTTTTTATGCCTTTTGAAATTAAATCGTTACAAATTATGAATTGACTTCAAATGGCTATCTAGTATCGACTCTATTAATTTTATAGGGTTGTTTGTTCTGCGGTTTGTTTCATAAATGGTGGTATTATGAATCAATTTATTTATTCTTAGCTAAGGCATAATACTATAATTTTAGATTTACTTAATTGCGATTATGTAACTTAGAACTGTTTCAGCGAAGTGTTAGATACACTTCTTATAGACTTAATTGGCGAATAAAAATTTGTTTGGATTTTTAAACTTGAGTTAGGTATTATTTGAAGATAATTTATAACGAAAGACGAATCCATAAAGTAAAACCAGCTTACGAAATAAATATTTATTATATTTGCATCCGGGACCCTGCTACGAAAGAGTGCATCCGTTCAAACCGAAGTAACGACCTACGTAGCCAGACTCACACGTGACCATTCTAAGATTTAACCCTTTAATCCTAAAATGGTCGCCACAAAAAATGTCGCTAATTAATTAAGTAATGATCTCGAAACATATTAGGTACCTACTTACTCGAGATAAAATACATAAAGTTTACTTTCAATAAATATAAAACCAACGTCAGTCTTATTAAGATTTATACACATTATAAAGGGCATAACAGGTTATCTCTTTCTGGGAAGTATTTTAAATTGGTATTTATTGTTCGATAAGAAGTCAAAGCAACAGCTGCGCACGCGGCTGAACAAAGAGTATAATCCTAACACGTTGAATTGCTATGCAAAATGGATGCAAATAATATTGTAGCGCTGATAACGTTAGTACTTCTACACTTGGCTAGGTTATACTGCTAGGCGTAATAATATGTGCATTATCTTGAATAATTGATTGGACAAATGTGTCGCAATTTTAAAATCACTACAGCTTAAAATGGACGTTAACACGTGCACTTTTGTTCACATTGTTTGTTAAACGTTCTTCAAAATATTGTTATGTATATTGGGCTTAGTGACAATAATTATTATAGATAAGTTAAGTGATAATTTGTATAGTAATGTACAAACAAGTTCCTGAATTCTACGTAATTACTAATTAGATATGCAAATTACAAAAAAAAGATCACCATAATCTCATGAAATGGCAAATTATTCAAAAGCTTACTGAAAATGTATTTTGATATTTTCTGCATGGAGCTATGTCAAGTATCTATATTCTTTTTATAAAGATTTCAATCTCAAAATTCTTCTGTTTTCTTCGTAAGGGATTTAGGCAGTACCCTTTTGCTTGTAATTGCATTGAGGCGCCAGCGTTATCTATGTTTCCTTAGCGAGTATCAAAACTGATCAAAGGCATCTATTTACTAATGACACCTACGTCGTATCATATGTGTCGGTGTTAATTTTACATGTGCAAGAATTATTGTGTTCGTAAATCAAGATATCAGTGGTATTGAACCGCTCAATAGCAGATCGCACTCTGGCTTGCCATGGGGCCATGACTTGGCCGCATAGGCGACATCTTCACTGTAACAACCACCAGCGACAAAAATGTACCAAATATGAGTAATATTGGGGCTGATTCTGTAGTGCACAATCGCTAAACTAAACTAAAATGACAACATTAAAAATATTGCTAACCCTTTCATAATACCTACTCCCTTGCGGAAAGGGACACAACTAAATTTAAAGCTGTTATTTTAGTTTACTTTAGAGATTTGTTATACAGAATTGGCCACATTATCTGTCTTAATGGCATTTTTAATTAAGTAATGAGTAAATTATCTTGTAGTAATTTTTAAACGTGTCTTAACGTATACGTATACGTATACTCTCCAAACTCAATCAGCATGATGGAGAAGCGATTGATGACGTGGCATGATGTGGAGATACAGAGTAAAGACGTGGAATAGAGGTTGCTAGGACACACGTGTCTTTTATAGACAAATAGGGATGTAAGTTATGCACAGGGGACGGGTCCAGGCATCGTCAAAACAACAGTTTGTGTAGAATATGTTCCCTCCGCCATTTCCCTATAAACATCGCCTGCTGTTCCTGAAAGCGACAAGGTCGTGACTCGTGGCCCCACCTTACAGTACAACGACTTGCGCCCACGCACGTGTTTGCTTGTTTTATTTAATTTTTTAATTGCGTCGCCCACATACCCCGTACTCGCCGAGTGGGAGCGGATCCTGCTGGGATTATAATCTGGCATAACGGTGCCAGTAATATATATTTTTAACCGACTTCAAAAAAGGAGGAGTTTCTCAATTCGACTGTATGTTTTTTTTTGTATGTATGTTACGCGATCATTCCGCCAATTATGAATCAATTTTGATGATTCTTTTTTTGTTTAGTAGATCACACTTCAGAGGTGGTCCCATATAGATTTAATCGAAATTGATTCAGCGCTTTTTAAGAAAATCAACAAAATATATATCTACCCAGATAATGATTTTTACTTTTTAGTTTAAGTTGGTATTAATAGGTATAGTTTTGGAGTCGGTTTTTGTTTTAGATAAAAGCGAATTATTATAGAAAAACGTCTTTTCAATAAGGATAATATTATTAAATATTTCTACAAATATTATAAGTGACATAGACCACTTTTCATCCCCGAAAATGGTGTATTGTTTGCGCTAGCTTAGGATAAACATTATTACCTTATTCTTTTGGTATTTTTCCAAATAAGGAAATAATGCATAGCATACCATCGGCGGTTTTCAAGTGGGTACAGACTACAGTACATTTAACGACTTGCAAAGTAAATGCCGTGAATAAAGTTTACGCCACTCGGGGAGTTTAACGACATAGCGTGCGTTTTTAGAATCACAATTTAATGTCATATTAGTTCGTCAACCATAAGTCTTGTTTATGTGGAATATTTCTATTTTTATCTATGATGTTCTACCAACATAATAGGTACAGTAGTCCCTAACTTTTACCCACAGCTTTTACCGATACCATATTATTGTTTGATAAATTAAAAAAAAATAAGAACCAAGAAAAAGTCCTTTTTACTGATAAGTTTCAACTATTTGTTTATTTTATTAGTACATGTTTTCTTAACTTTGATACAGTGCACAATTAAAAGTTTGATAAAATCAAAATATTTCCCAGTGGTCAGATTGGTGGTTAGACATGGGCACCTGTAGTTAAAAACGTCCAACCTTCCTTATCATAAATCATGATATCCTTAGTCAATAAGCCCTTGACAAACCGTCTATTTGAAACTACGCATCAACTACGAAGTTACACGAAATTAAAAACGTCCAAGCTTGATTATCAAAAATCATGGTATCCTCACTTTATAATCCTTTGACAAGCCGTCTACTTGAAACTACGCCTCAACTACGCAGTAACACGAAAAGCGACAATAACGAGGCGACGAGCAGACGCACAGACAGACAAAGCTATTGTCTCGACTCCCGAGTCAAGGCGCTGCGTTTGGCGGCACTTATGCTAATTTCTTTTGAAGAACGCCACAACCTTCCTTTGCGGGCTGACAAACACTTTATAGCTGGCAATGTTTGTAACAAGAAAATATTACAGGTGTCAGTGACATTTTGTAAAATATACCTATCATGTAGATCTGCAAGTCTAGGTAGACCTTACGATAATAATATATTCATATTTGAGAGTACCTATAACATTTCAAATATTGTTATTGGGATTGTCTTTCTATCTTCGAGAGACTCATGATCTCATCGCAATATTCATTATTATATCAAGTAGAGGTTTTCTTGGGACTAGTTATACTTATTAAAATGCGGTGGACTCCCAGACCCTTTCACGGTATTGTAAGTTTGTAACCATTTTGTTACGTGTTCATTATATTCAATATTGTTTTATTTGTAGAACCATTCCATTGGCTCTACCATTTTAGTTGCCAGTAGCAAATGTCGACCGAATTCATGTTCTTAAATGTACCTACTCAGCTAGAGAAATTATCGAACAACCAAAGCTCTTGGTAGACAGCTCTTTGTTGTCTACCTCAAGTCACAGCCCAGACTTCGTGGACCAAGCATTTTAAATTAGGTATCAAACATAACCAGACTCTAGGTCTTTTGCTTGTTACAATTCATAAAATACATAACGTAGGCTAAGTGGATGCAAAGTTACGTTAACAGCTTTTTACACTGCACTGTGGGAAAAACCGGCTCCATCCTTGATTGCAACCTAATTTCGTTTGGTGACGTAAACGGGCCGGGCGTGGCTTGTGGCATTATCTCGGATGGTGCCGTCCGTGCCAGGGTCGCCGCGGCCTTTCAGCTGGCCTGATAAGGCGAACTTTCATCCGCGCTTCTGCGCCCGCGCATTCCTTTTGTGCCCTAGCGAGTAGCGAGTAGCGAGTAGCGACCCAACAATGGGTCTGGTCATCAGCTGTTATAGTATTAGGTATTAAGTGTTAGGTGGTATTATTAAAAAAACCTCCGACCCGGGCTCGATCCCCGGTAGGGTCAATTTGGAAATTATAATTTCTGAATTTTCCCTGGTCTGGCCTGGTGGGAGGCTTTGGCCGTGGCTAGTTACCATCCTGCCGGCAAGCCAAAGCCAAGCGATTTAGCGTTCTGGTAAGATGCCGTGTACTTAGATCTTAGACTGCATCATCACTTACCATCAGGTGAGATAGCAATCAAGGGCTAACTTGTAGTGGATTTTAAAAAACCCTTAAAATGAGTAAGATATTGAAGATCAAAATGCGCTTTTCCACCCTTGATTTGCAAATAGGGTAGTGATTATTTCACCCTTTATTTACATAGTTAGCGAAGTATTCAATAATTTCTACTAGTTTTGGGACTATCTATGCAAGGTTTTGTAGTCTCATGACGTCCCAGGGTCCCAAAGTGCTGGAATAGCAACCCCGCACTGCCTGCGCAGCGTTAGTAGACTCTGTGGACGGACGACATCAAACCAGTCGTAAGAAGCCGCTGGGTCCGGCGGCGCGGGCGCAATACCGCGACAACTTCTTGCAAGAGACTTGCAACTTCCAGCAGTGGACATCTATCGGTTGACGGCAACAGATTTAGTTATAACAGTAACAGATAAACAACAAGCTAGGCAAAACACGGATAAGGCTCAAGCAGGGCAGGACACGGACACGCCGTTATCGCTGCAGATAGCGCGCCGTCCGAAACGTCTGCCAACACCCGCCTTATCGCCCTTCCTCGAAATCGTCCACAAACACTTGCACTTATCGCTAAATATTTCACAATCACTGACCTATTAGTCTAAAAGGATTTTTTTACTCCTGTATAACTTATATTATTCAACTAGCTGATGCCCGCGACTTCGTCCGAGTGGATTTAGATTTTTGGTTTCCGCGGGAACTCTTTAATTTTCCGGGATAAAATATAGCCTCGTGTTACGGAATAAATATTAAAGTAAATGGTGGAGGAAAATGTAATTTTGTTCTATCATTATTAAGCAATTAAGGAAAACCTAGAAATTTCCCCAACCATTATTATTAACCCATCGCCGCGCTTTATTTTACCAAATTAAAATCAACAGTAAGTATAAAACATTTACTTATAAAAAATAGAAATATCTAGTCATGTCCAAAGTTCACACTATGACAATATACCTACTATAGGTACGTACTGAATACTGATACTGAATTGCCTATTTAAGTTCATTTCTAGTTTATAGTCAAATTTTTATTTTAGTAAGTTTAACGATAAATTAACTATAGGTACTATAAAATTATAACATAAATAGTAGGTACTATATAATTAGTTATAATTTTTTTGTGATTAGGTAATCAAAATACTGAAATATCTAAAACACCACTGCCATAGCCACTGCGGTCGCTGACTTTATTTTTATCGGGGCTTTTCAGTCAGGAACTCCCCTGCTGGCTGAAAAAGTCCCTTGAGCACAAAATACTTCCTTTGTACCTTCACGCACTTTATCTGAACTAATACTAGGTAATATGTATTATTATAAATGCAAAAGTTTGGATGGATGGATTGATGGATGGATGGATGTTTGTTGCTCAATCACGCCAGAACGGCTGAACGGATCTGGATGAAATTGAGGACAATTGATCAAATTGTGCCAAAGGCACAGAGATACATTATATAGTCTGAAAATTTAAGAGTTCTCGTGGAAACCAAAAAAACCTTATCCACGCGGACGAAGTAGCAGGCATCGGCTAATAGTATATATTTTTTTATCTCATTTTAAGACACACATTTTGTGGGAAGGCATGTGAAATATACCTTTCAACTAATGTAAATTAGAATGAAATATTACGACAGTTTTAATAAAATTTATATCTTATACCTTTAGACATCGTATATACCTACCTACCTAATGATCATTTGTGCGATGAAAGATACCAGTACGAATGGGTAGGTGCAACAAACGTAAAGATTGGCAAGCGGCCCAAGAGACCAAGGATCTTGGGCAGAACATAATAATACTCTCTTACAATAATATTATTATTACTAACAATACAATATCTTAAATTCAATATTTATCGATTATAGCAAACCAGTATTTATATAATTCATGATAGAAATTGAAAGACTACGTCTTCTTGTTACAAGACTTACTTCGTGTTACAATTGTATAATTTTCAGCAAATTCGGTGCAGACTGCAGACTCCTAAATCTTGCATGTACGTAGGTTCGCATAATATAAGTACGGATAGATACATCATACAATAACCGCAGGTTATTAATAATTTAATTTATTATGTATACAAGAGTTAATTTAGTTCTATAATATCATTTTTTGGAGCCGGTACCAATTAGCCGCATGAACCGTCTACCTACTCTTCATTATTGTTGACGTGACTCCACATTGGCACCGACTCCAAAAAATCATATTATAGAACCAAATTAACTCTTGTATACATAATAAATTAAATTATTTTTTACTTTTTAGTGTTTGTGGTTTTTGAAGTCGGTTTTTACTTTTTTTTTGAAAATTTTTTATTTCACAATTTTTAGTGGCCCCACTGTTTTAAAATACAGGATGTAACCAGAACGAGATATGCTATGCATGGTTAAAACATACTGTTTACAAGACCACCTCTGAAGTATGACCTACCAAACAAAAAAAGAATTATCAAAATCGGTTCATAATTGGCGGAGAAATCGCGTAACAAACATACGAGAAAAAAAAAAAAAAAAACATACAGTCGAATTGAGAACCTCCTCCTTTTTTTGAAGTCGGTTAAATAAGTAGAGGTGTTATCCTTTACACAAATTGCTCTGTACGAAATAGGACAATTTCGAGTCTTAAGTCCAATCAATTTATTATAATTAGTTTTGTATACGTACCTACTACCTACAGAATAAGTACCATCTATACTTATAATAAAACTGTAACAGGTCCAATTCTGTACATTGAAGATATTTTGATAATTTTTTTTGGAGGGCACTCATTATTCGATACTGAAGCCAAATCTGTAATTTTTAGGGTTCCGTACCCAAAGGGTAAAAACGGGACCCTATTACTAAGACTCCGCTGTCTGTCTGTCTGTCTGTCTGTCTGTCTGTCTGTCTGTCTGTCTGTCTGTCTGTCTGTCTGTCTGTCTGTCTGTCTGTCTGTCTGTCTGTCTGTCTCCAGGCTGTATCTCATAAACCGTGATAGCTAGAAAGCTGAAATTTTCACAAATGATGTATTTCCGTTGCCGCTATAACAACAAATACTAAAAATTAAAAAAATATATATATTAAGGGGGGTCCCCATACAATAAATGTGTTTTTTTCGTATTTTTTTGCTCAATATTAAAAACGGTAACAGGTAGACGGTTCAAATTTTCACAGAATATTAACTTGTATATTACCTTTCAAAATAAATAATTAAATATCAATAAAGTAAATATTAAAGGGGGGCTCCCATACAACAAACGTAATTTTTTGATATTAACAATAAACCTCTACAAACAAAGTTAGTTTTGCGGTTCATTTCGTCTTGTTTTTAATACGTCATAAATCGTAAAACTTACTACAGGTTTGTACGGAACCCTCGGTGCGCGAGTCCGACTCGCACTTGGCCGGTTTTTTTTTTTTTCATTTTTGTCTGTCTGTCTGTCTGTCTGTCTGTCTGTCTGTCTGTCTGTCTGTATCTTGGCCGCGCATCACGCCGAAACTACTGAATGAATTCAAACGAAACTTGGCACGATTTGAGCCTATACTACGAGATAGGACATAGAATACTTTTTATCCCGAAATTCTACCCCCGAAGGGGTGAAATAGGGGTTGAAAGTTTGTATGAAAGTGCTTAATTTCTCAAGTTATAGCCATGAAACTTGATATATGAGCTGCGGGTTGAAAATGGAGACATACCTGTTTCACAGTTTTTGAAAATTCGACCCCCAAAAGGGTGAAATAGGGGATGAAAGTTGGTATGAAAGTCCTTCGTTTCTCAAGATGTTTTACAAGTTATATCAACGAAACTTTTTATTTTGGCTTACGGTAAAAAATAAAAAAGTACGTGTGTCACAGTTTTTCAAAATTCCACCCCTAAGGGGGTGAAATAGGGGGTGAAAGTTTGTATGAAAGTCCGTCATTTCTCAAGTTATATCGATTAAACTTGGTATACAAGCTACTGGTTGAAAATGAAGAAATAAGTGTTTCACAGTTTTTGTAAATTTTACCCCCGAAGGGGTGAAATAGGGGTTGAAAGTTTGTATGAAAGTCCTTCATTTCTCAAGTTATAGCCATGAAACTTGATATATGAGCTGCGGGTTAAAAATGAAGACATACGTGTTTCACAGTTTTGCAAAATTTCACCCTCAAAGGGGTGAAATAGGGGTTGAAAGTTTGTATGAAAGTCCTTCATTTCTCAAGTTATATCGATGAAACTTGGTATACAACCTACCGGTTAAAAACGAAGAAACACGTGTTTCACAGTTTTCGTAAATTTTACCCCCGAAGGGGTGAAATAGGGGTTGAAAGTTTGTATGAAAGTCCTTCATTTCTCAAGTTATATCCATGAAACTTGGTATATGAGCAGCGGGTTAGAAATGAAAACATACGTGTTTCACAATTTTTCAAAATTCCACCCCCAAAGGGGTGAAATAGAGGTTGAAAGTTTGTATAAAAGTCCGTCATTTCTCAAGTTATTTCGATGAAACTTGGTATATCCACGCGGACGAAGTCGCGGGCATCAGCTAGTAATCGGATATGATTATACGTTCAATGACATCTTTTGGTCGGGCAAACAAAATAAGGAAAAACTTAAATAGGGTTCAAATAATATTGTTAATACTACGACTATATTAAGTAGGTATAATAATTATATTGCAACGCGTATAATTTTTTTCTACATTTAATAAATTAAAGTTATATAAAACCATGACATATCCATACTAATATTATAAATGTGAAAATGAAAGTGTGTCTGTCTGTCTGTCTGTCTGCTACGCTTTCACGGCCCACCTGTTCAACCGATTTTGATGCAGGGATAGTTTGTATCCCAGGGAAGGACATAGGCTACTTTTTATCCCGGAAAATTGAGGAGTTCCCGCGGGAATTGAAAAACCCTTAATACACGCGGACGAAGTCGCGGGCATCATCTAGTCTTTTCATAAATAATTTCAGACTCAGAATATGAAGAATGGTAGGTACCTATACCTCATAGTAAAAAAGTAATTATAATTTATTACAAAAATAACTACATTCCTTTATACACAATGATATCAGTTGCTCTGAATTAATCATTACCAGACCAAATATAACTCTCCATCGCCCTTCTTATGTTATGACAGCCTATAAAATTAAAAAGATCCCCCTTTTATAGCGTCGTCAAGGCAAGACGTTAACAATAACTTAGGATATGTTTAATGCCCGCACAATACGCCCGCATACAGAAATTTATACGTAGTAAAACTTTGTATAAAAGTTTCATAAAGGAACTTCTACAAAAAGCATGAAAAGAGGCGCCAAGTTAGAAGGACAATAAACGACAAAAAGAATGTAACAATTCAACTAAAAAGTTTTGTAAAGAAAATCGTTAAAAAAATCTTCAAAATGGTGGCAACTGGGTTATTTTTTCTTATTAGGTGCGTCATGGAACTTAACACATACATCGTACATAAAAGCAAATCATAAATATCCTACAATACTTACAGAAACACTCTTTTAGTTATGAGAGTGCCAAATGGTAAAAACTATGTGCTTATGCCTGTCTGTTACGTTTTTCACTGCCCATGGCGCTGCAGGCTGTGAATAAGAAATTTGGTTGGACATCGGCTAAAATCCCGGACGAAGTACCTATGGGATTTTTTTCAAAACTAAACCATTGCCGTTATGAGGATGTAGGTACCAACTCATATTAAGGACAGTAACTGATGCATTATCGCTTTAATAAGGTCTTATAATGTAAAAGAGCCCTTAGAGTTGGTTAGTTAACAAGAAACCCGATAATGAAAGATATCGGCGTCTATTTACGATGAAGGTGCAGTACACTACAATGCTGTTGGAGCGAAATATCGAACATGTTTTTGAGACGTATTGATTTAGATCTACGACTAGGAATAGATAAACATTATAGTCCAAGAGGCTAATATTTACTTATGAATGAGAATAAAATAAAGGAAGAAAGCAAGTAACCATAATTTGAACTAAATAAAATAAAAAAGGTTCTTAAATTGTACAGGTGAAAGTCTTTGGTATGTTGTTAATCAATTTAGATTTTTTCTTAGCTAATAGCAAAACTTGCCACCACAATTTTGCAAGACGTCCGTAGGATTTTCCCTTGTGCAATTTCCCGAAATCACGAGAATGTTTCGCTAAGCTTTATATAGTCGGAATCCCCCGAAATTTGTGGTCAAAAGTTTCAAAATTAAGTGGAGGTGGTTTTAGAATTATTAGGATCACCTTTAAGGTGACTCCAGCCGGTACCTTCTACATACAAACGTAAACTCGTAATTACTACATTATTTGATATTGTACGCTCAAAACTAAGTATTATTACGATTTGTCTCGTCATTATCTAGGTTTATTGATACATAAAATATTGAAAAAAAATATTGATTTTAAAGTTCGAGCCTCGAAAGATTCCTATTTTCACACTAAATTGATGACAACTTTGGGCGCAAATAAATAAGATTAGGAGTATGAAAATTATAAACAATTTATCAAGAAACATAGTTTATTTATTAATTACTTTGTTGAAATAATTTTACTTTGTAAACATACATTTAGTAGTTTTTACAAACAAACGGGTTTCCCAAACGACTGTTCAACATTTTTCGCGCGCTTGATTTCGGTGAAAATCATCGTGCCTCGCACCCGACACGCACTTTCTAACAAAATGTTAGGTGAAATAGCAAACAGGTGGGTACGTGCGCCGGCAAATTCGATCGCGCGTCCTAAGCCCTCAGTAATTTTTAACTTACTGTACGACTAGTAGTCGTACTATAGTACGACTACTAGACTGATAACAGACACATGCATGCCCTACATGTATTAAATTGAGTATTTACTACCAATTAACCCGGCTCCTGACAAACTTAACCACCGCGCCTTCTATTCACTTGTTCATAATTTTCAACACTAAACTAAATTAATTACAATTAATAGGTCTCTCTACATCCATACCAGCAGGGCTAGCATGGGCCGGAGTTAAAAATTTTATCCCCCCATTTTATCCACTGACAAGAGATAAAATTAACTTATCCACTTCTCAGAGCACGGCAACAGGGGAGACGAGAAGTTTATCCCCGTTTGACATTTCACGGGGACTCGGGGGACTATTTATCCACCGTTATTTAGCGATTTTATTTATTTATTTAGGAATAAAAAAAAATTCCTTTCCTCGGGGAGAAAATTGTCTTTTCTTTTCCCATCTCATGTCTCGGCCCATGCTTGGGGGGGGCAGAGGGAGAGAGTCGGAGACTTAACGCTTTTTTTCGATCGGGAACAGTTTTCAGACTAGGTTTTATCCTGCCCTAAAGAACTTCGTTCTAAATTGTAGAAATACAGTATTTCTTATTGCGATTTTTTCTCCTTACATTTTACTGTGGTTAAATAAAAATTATTTATTTATTAATATTACTTATAGTCCGTAAACGTAGGTATTATTTGTCTATATATGCAAACTCTATTAAGTAATGAGTTTTCGTATGTGATTGAGGGCGTATGAAGGTGAGATTAGGACAATATTGGAAAATTACTATTATCATTATCTGCATACGTAAGTACTCCGCGAACAAAAGTGTTACTGGTGTGTAAAAAGTGGATATTTGTTGCACCGAGTCAAAATCCATAATAGTCCATACTAATATTATTTAAAATGCGTAAGTGTGTCAGTCTGTCCCAACTACTCAACCGATCTTGATGAAATTTGGTAGGTACAGATCTGTATCTGTACCAAATTTCATCACCTGTGTTACATACCGGGGAAGGACAAAGGCTACTTTTTATCCCGGAAAATGGAAAAGTACCCGCGGGAATTAAAAAAACAATCCAAGCGGACGAAGTCGCGGGCATCATCTAGTATTTCTAATAAAATGATCTGGAAACATTTCTATAGGTAGGTTTAATTTAGAAATTTGAAAATAATTTACCTAACTCACTCATTAATTACTAATTAGTTCGCTTTAATGGGAATATTTTATGTTTTGTATTGTGGATTATCAAAGCATTATCTACTGGCTGTTATTGTAGATGTGAAGATTAAATTGCAGCCCTACCTAAAAAGGAAATCTGGAAACAAATACCGAGATAAGATAGCACAATACCGGGGCATGTAACAAGTACTAATATTAGGTACCTAGTCTACATATTTTATGTGAAATCATAACTGATAGAGATTGATAGGTGTAACTTTCCGGAAATCGAAGATAACTTATTTTTAAATACCTATAATATTTAACTTTTACTTAATTGTCCTGTCCTTGTCCACCTTTGTCTACTTGGGTGGATTGACACAAGTCGGTCTGTCCGTCCGTCCGTCTATCAGAGCCTTATAACCTCAGAATTAATGAATAATTATAATATGAATTACTTCATTCTCACAAATGATAATATTATCAACTCGACCTAGACTTGTGGAGTATCCTCGAATAGCTGCTTTCAACCTGAATACAAAACTTGAGGCTCAAGGGCCTCAGTTGACAGTTGAAACTTGCCTCAAACGCGATTATGGCGTAAGCGTAGTTTCAGTTAAAGCTGCTAAGTTAATTCTGTAATGTCCTTTATTTGCTAATGATCATAGATACAAGGTGCTCATCCATCTACGAAGAGAGACAATCGAGGCTCACAGGCCTCAGTTGGCACAATGGTGATGCAAATGATCGCGATTATGGCAAGGTTGACGTCGCTTGAGGGTTCGTTCAACTGACCGCGAACGATGACACGGGGCGCGCGGCGTCGCGGCGTCGCATGCGCCCGCGCGCTCTACCCGCAGCCCCTCACACACCACAACACGGCAAGTGCAAAAACAACGGATTATAAATATTTGCAATACATAAAAAACCAGACAATTTAATCAGATCGCAACGCAAATGTGCCGAGTTTTGGATATACGGTAGGTAATGATGCAATGTGTTGTAATGACAAAAATGTGGTTACGAATTTACGACTTAGGCATACACTACCATTAAAGCTCTACCTACACCTACCAAGTTTAATGAACTTTAATGACACCAATTGCCTTGTAATTAGAATTATAAACAATTATGTATGTCCACAGAAACGCACTTACCAAATTCCAACAGCTGCAATTTGCAATCCAAGTATTAAGTGTCACACTTCACAAACAACTTTAATATTTGCGTTACTTTTCGTCGGGATATCTCCGAAAACTTGTCGCAACTCGTAACAACAGGCGCGGTACGCGTGCGCGCTACGAAAACAAACCACTGACAGATGTCGGTCGGCGTCGGAAAACCCCTCAGTACGCGGCGCAGAGGACGCAGAGTGTAAATATTATGCTTCGACTGGACAAAGGTTTTTGTTATCTAAAACCGGTGGCAGTGAGCGTGTTTGACACGAGGAGCGCGGTCAGCGGTGGAGCGTGCAGTGAGGCTCGCGCGCCGGCCCCGCCGCCGTCTGATAAGCCTGGCGCGACGCCCCCCGGCGACGCCTACGCCCCACTCGGCGCCGTCGCCGGTGCAACAAACACACCACCGCGGCCGCCCCTAGCACCACCGCCGCCAGACGGGCCCCCGCGAGACGCACGAGCCAATATGCACCGCACCCACGCAGTTGCACAACTGCATCGCAGCGAGGCGCCTCGCAGCTCGCTGCAGAATCGACAACTTTCGACTCCTTAAAAAGACAAGGAAACAGAGACTATTGCGAAACTGCACCGCCGCGCCGGCCCAGATACCGATGAGAACAATGAGGCGCAAACAAACGCAGAACCTTTTTAGTGTCCTCCTAATTGGGCCGAAGTACATCGGGCGAACAGAAATTCAGTATGCAACGCTATCCGTTCACTACATAAACGGAATAATTAAATTAGTGCAGACATGTTGAGCGCGAGCAGCCATTAACATTGACCACCTCTAAAGTGTTGAAATCTTATGTTTACGTGAAGCAGTAAAACCTCAATACGATAAGTGACCACAAAATGAAGCAAAGCTAAATAAACAACCCTAGAACGTTGTGGTTAAGAGCTCAAAATAAGGACCAGGTAAATCAACCACATTATGTTAGCTTGCTGATAAGGATTAAGGTCACAAACTTGCAACTGACATCGAATACTGAGAACTAAAAAGTGAAAATTAATTTCCATTTCGAAGAAGACCTTTGAAGACCAGCATCATCTGATCCTTAAATGTCCTACAATTTTATCTATAAATAGATATACTGCATCCATACGGCCCGGTCGACCGCAAATGGGAAACAGACAGAGAAACACTGAGGATAGAATGAAGTTTTATAGTTAGAACATAATTTTAAGTGTTCAGTGCAGCGTGACGAGATCGTCATAAACACAAGAAGTAAAAAATATCGAGTAATGTGCCAGCCTAACTAAATAAGTCAGTACTTAATCTGTCTGAATAAAAACACAGTATATAAGTGTACAATGCGACTATACATATTTAAGAAATTTGTTTATTAATAAACCTACCTTGCCTTACCATTGGGAAAACTGTAACAATTAATGAGTAACATACAACTAAAAGTAAAATTGGTATGTTTTTCAATCAAGATCAAAAAAACTTTAGTCGTCTGACCTTTTGCAATCTTATAAAAATTATATCTGCGTAGGTGCAGCTAAATGCGAAATTGGTTTCGAGGAATTGCAGCAAATATTACCAGCGTCTCAGATTTAATATCAGTTTGAAGTCGTTAATCTGACACTAAATACAGTATGTAGTACTTAACTCATACTAATATTACAAAGGCGAAAGTCCGTCCATCAGTCTGCTACGATTTCAGTGCCATCTATTTAACCAATTTTGACGAATTTTGGTACAGAGATAGGTTGCATCCCGGGCGAGGACAACAGGACGCTTTTTTAAGCAATATCAAAGAGTTCCCACGAAATCGCAGACATCATCTTGTTGTTATTAATAAAGCTAATAGATAATAAAGATATGCATATCTGATAGTAAAAAAACGTGTTCAGACTAAAATGACCTTGGTACTGTGTTGACCGATTCGTGCCGAATTCTTCTAAATAATGAACAAAAAACACTTAAACTGCGCCGAAGCTACAATATTCGTAATGGATTGAACTGAGTGTCGTAAACTTTGAATTATCGTATGTCAATAAAACTGAAGACGTAAACCCATTCGGTATTGTGGAGGGGAATCTTAAAAAATGATTTAAATAACATTGACGTTGAAACGCAGCCACACTCGTAAACCTTTACGAGTGCATTACTCTCAAACTGGTACATCCGCGCAAATTATGCGAACCCGACAATATGTTATACATGCCTTTGAAGTAATTTAATGCAAGGCTTGATCGAGCCATACGTTATAACTTGTAGCGCTACTCACAATGACCCAATCAAGGAGGATCAATCACAATATTTAAAATATAACGCAAGACAGATTTCTGGGTCGCACACAAAAAACTTATAATAAGGTATCTTTTGTGATACATGAGACCAATGTCATACAACGCAGTCCGTCAGCCGAGAAATCTGGCGAGACGCTATTAGGCCCACATAAATTACGAGATTAATCTTTTTAAATAATTTGACCTTTTTATCTGACGAGGGTTCATTAAATAATGGCGTCGGTATTGGAAGTGCGCTTATTGTGCCGTCTATCACAATTTTTGTTGGGGGCGGGAGCGATCTAAATTCAATACAAATCCCGATGGAATCTGATTTGTGATAATAACAGATCATCGATCTGATAAATGTACATTCCCTAATCCGAACGCTCTGGATTGAAGAGAACTCCCACCAAATTTATGCCCCATATAATAGGTATAATAATTATATTATCTCCTTAATACGTTTACGTGACCAAAACACGTTTTAAAAGTACAACGTAGATAGGATTTGTTTTGTAAAATTTTCCTACGCAGTAAGTCCCCGATACTATAAAAACAAGACATACTAATCAATCGAATAGGTATATCTTCGTCCATTGTTCCAAGAGTACAACTATAAGTTTACTTGCGCAGTTAAGGAAGAATGTAAAGTATCAGTAGCCGTAGAACGTAGACTTTAACAAGTGTGCGTAATAGCATTTTTGTCTTTCTAGCGCATTACAGCAATATTCCATTGTGCACCTTATGAGGCCTACGTAGAATTGTATTAAAACCCAATACAATATAGCATAGAAATTTATAACAATAATCAAACGCACGTGCACTCGCAGTAAGTAAGTATGACATCCTTTAATAAGGCAGTCAAGGCGGAAACGTGGAAAATGTCAGTAATCTGTGGAGCCGTAAGCACGATTCATGACCATAATCGGAACAAGGACTTAGCAGCTGTAAATATCGGAACATGAACATGCTTATTATTTGTGACGTAATTGTTATTGCTTTGTGCAACAAAGAAAACTGAGTTCGCGACCCGTTACGTGGAATCCTTTGTTGCAACAAAAAATGAGTTTTGCCGCAACTTTCCGAAAATTGTTGGTATCATAATAATTAATGTCGAAAGATCAGTAGTTGTCGGCGGCATGTTTTGTATGTCCGGCAAATACCTCACATGCCAGCTCTATGAGTCACTCTACCGTCTCGACACCCAATCGTACACCGGCTACCTTTAACGGACCCACCAAAATCTTGGGACGCAATTGTTAAATATTGTATAGTATCCCGTTAATACCTGTCAACTTTACAAATATTTGCGGTACTGTCCCGTGACATCTTTGTTGTGATCTATAAAAAAGACAAAAGAATAATACAACTGAAAACACCGACACTCAACCCGGACAATGAAAAAGATAAAAATTAGCAATAGGCAAAGAATTCAGAGAATTGGAAACCATAAGTCAAATATCATAGTATTGTATGGGTATTTTAAATTCTAATTGCGTTTGTTTGACCGCTGGGTGGCGGGCGTGACTAAAATGCACGAACCCGGGAGCATCAATCAAATACGAATTGACCTTCTAAACGTAAAATGATTTTTATGTACTTGTTTTCTGAATACAAATTCCTGGAATGCTTTATCATCTTATCTCCAAGTGTGTGTTAAAAAAAGGAGAAACTGGCTGACTGATATTATATCAAGTACAGATCAGCTCAATGCTTAAAGCACTGAATCTGGCTCTTTTAATTTAGGGTGTGTTTATAATAATAATTTGGACCTTTAATAAGACTAAGTAAGAATATACTTACATAAATCTTAAACCCCGCTGACGAAGTCAGTACACTGAGAAAAAAACTAACTAAAATCCTGTTATTATAACTAAAATATTTGTAAATCCGTGGACAACTAATGTCGTGCAATATGAACAAAACGACTTTAGTAAATGCTTATTATTGAATACAACAAATATCTGTTTTGTTATTTCAAGAAAGCGATTTAGTAATATCTGAATCAATGACGTCATACACACGTCATTGACACGAACAAAAAATTGTACTTGATATTACTAAATGCTTGTGTGGTTGCTAGCGTACATTTTGTAATTACAAATGCTCTGGTCACTAGAAATGACTAATATTATCTTTGATTTTAGTGTCTATTTTGCAATTCCAAATTAAGTGCTAGGTAGGAATTACTAATGACTTTAATTGATTTTAGTGTCTGTTTTGTAATTCCAAGTGCTAAGTTTAGTGCTTTAGTTGAAGCAATGAATTTTGTTTAATAATTACAGGTAAAAAATATATGTAGGCTGTAGCAGCTGAGGTGTGCAGATTTTAGGGGATTGTATGTTTCAATATGATTAGTTTAATTGCTTACTAGTACAGCAATTAAACTAATCATACTGAAACATAAAATCCCCTAAGATCTTTACACCTCTGCTGCTACAGCCTGTATATTTTTTACCTGTAATTATTAAACAAAATTCATTACTTCAACTACATATAAGTATCTATAGATTACATTATTACAAAAATTAAGCACTGTCACTCAGAACAATTATTAAATATTATTTGTTAATAAAGGGTTTTAACAATGCGTTTCAAATGTGAAGATAATCGCCATGTTACAAAAAATGACAGAGTGGATTCATATATGAGATAAACAAAGTTTAGTCTTTAAATTTGAAACGCATAGTACCTATTAGTATAACTACGATCAATAAAATACTCATTTATTATTATTAATTGGTTTTATTTCTTATATTATCTTAATTATATTATATATTATATTAATTATTATTAATTATTACTGGTATTATATATTTGTTTATAATTTTCTTACTGTTTGATCATCAAATTAAGCTATTGTGGATTTGAGGTCACTGCTTGAAGCAATTTGGGTTATAAAACCGTCCCTTACTTCCGTCTTTGAGGGTTTCCAAGTGTCCTTCTTTTTGTTTCTTGTTGTTGGAATGTTCGACTGCCAATGCCAAGGCTCCAAACAATTGCGTATAAATGTAAGCTTTTCTTCCACTTCCTCGAATTCTAAAAATAATAATATGGATGCAAATACATACACAATATAACAACGTAGTGTAAAATTAATTTAATACTTTGAACAGTTTGGGTTTTTGATATTTCACTCCAATTTGGCTAATATTTGGCACGGGTTACTTTTTGTCAATTAAATATCCATTAATACCTAACAAATACTTTCTATGTTATTAATAAATAACAAAAAATGCATTTAAATGCAAATAGAGTACAGAAACAAAATATAACCAACCTGTATTATCATTTGCTTGTGTCTGAGGCCATAAATTTTGTTGCTCAGGCTGAGATTGCCCACTATGTGTCGATGATAGAGACCGAGATCGAGATCGAGATCCTTCTATTATTCCCTTTTCTCTTAGAGTCCTTCTTTTATTATACACATAGCGTAGAAGCTTTCCTGACGCATTACGAGCTACACTTCTTACTAAAGCTGAAATATATGGAGTATAACCTGACAAATCGGGAACTTTTGCAACACTGTCCACAATAACGAATGAGGGGCAGGGGACAGGGCGGGGGAGGCCTCGCTCTTTGTTGAATTTACAAATGAAATAATAATTTCAAAAAAGTTTGGATTGTGGAATTTACAAATCATTTGTAATAACATGGTAATTACTATTATCTTTTGTTGAAATCATAAAATTTTGCTTCTTGCCGTTATTAAATCATATTTTCTTGAAAATACAAATGAATTAGTAATATCAAACATGATTGGTTTGCGAAAATCACAAATCATTAGTAATAACAATAATGTTTTGTTGTATTAAGTGAAGTTTGTAATATCTGACATAACTAAAATGGAATTGTAGGAATAACAGGGTCGGTTTTGTAATAATCAGTAATATTTGTTAATATAACAAAACTTTAGTAATTTTAATTACAATTTAGTTAATTCTTCAAATACAAATCAGTTTAGTAAATTTTGGTGGGGTCTTTTTTCTCCGTGTAGACCTCCTAATATACATGTAGATAAGACTCCTCTAAGTAAAAACTAGTCCTTTTTTTATCCACTACAAGTTAGCACTTGACTGCGATCTCACCTGATGGTAAGTGATGATGCAGTCTAAGATGCTAGCGGGCTGACCTGTTAGGTGTACTCTGTTAGGGGTAATCTAAATTGAACTGAACCGAAAAGTGACTAACAAAATAAAATAATTATGAATGGATAATAATTAATAACCTTTATCGAACCGTTATGGTTATTGTTATGAGTACATAAGTGTATGTGTGAGAACATTCCTTTCTGTCGAAGAAACATTCCACCGCAAACAATAATATTATTAAGGTATAAGTGATACAAAAGTTAAGTTTATTGATATTATTCAGACACTTAAAGAAAACTTATTAATTAAGTTAGGCTTATAAGGAGTCTTGCAAAAACTACTACATTAAATAATAATATTAATCTGTATAGTTATATATTAAAGATCATTTTATTAATCTAAATGGAATAAGCTTTGTCATAATTTATAACGACACGTGACATCCGGAATAAGCTTTCAAAAACAAATTAATTTTGTCGCATTTTTGTCGAGTCATCGATGGTTTATTTTAAAGTTTTGTAATCATTTTTTTGTGAAAGATAAAAATACTTATAGGACTAATGTAAAGATAAACTGATGGTCCAAGATCCCAGAGCAGCCAGACCTTACTTATTTTCTGAGAAACAAAATGTGTGTAATATAGTAGCTTTGGTACGTAGATTTAACGTACGCATACTCGCAAATTTGGGGCGACGGCCAATTTATAGTTATAAGGTGCTAAAGGTACGTAAAAACGTTGCTAACTTTACTTATTTTCTGAGAGCTGATTTTTATGTATGTTGTACAGAATATTGTTAATAATTAATAATCAATACTCCCAGACTCATGCCGTGGGCCGTTATTTCTGCCAGACACTTTAAAGGTCGCAAAAAAAAAACTTAACTTTACTTATTTTCTGAGTCTTCATTTTTATACACGATACTCAGGGAACTGTTTCAATACTATTTGCAAGCAGCCAGACTAATCTGATGGGCCAAACATCCGCCAGACTCAATTTGAAATTTCGCTGTGATAAAATGTTCGCCTTATTTACAAGGTTTTAGGGACCTTTTTCATTGTATGGAGTAAAGAAAACCGTCAATTATTGCAATTTCTAAGCCTGTGTACGAAAAGCTTACGAAAAACCACAATAAAGGGGGTGAAATGAGGGTTGGAACCTTACATGAAGGTTCTAAGTTTTTAAAGTTAGGGACTTGAAAATCGGCATTATGGTTATTAGTTTTAAGTAATAATAACCTGTAAAAGCAATTTTTTGAAAATCCACCCCAAAAGGGGTGAAATGGGGGTTGGAAGTTTGTATGAAAATCCTATGTTTTTGAGACATGAAAATCGGCACTTAAGTTTTTATTTTTAAATAATAAAAACCTGTATAAGCAGTTTTACGAAAATCCACAACAAAGGGGGTGAAATGAAAGTTGGAAGCTTACATGAAGGTTCTAAGTTTTTGAAGTCAAGGACTTTAAAATCGGCATTTAGATTATTATTTTTAAATAATAATAACCTGTCTAAGCAATTTTTCGAAAATTCAGCCCTAAGGGGGTGAAATGGGAGTTAGTAGTTTGTATTAAAGCTCTATGTTTTTGATAACATGGAAATCGGCATTTATTTTCAATAATAAAAACCTTCTTAAGCTATATATTATAGCCGCAAGAATGTTAAGAACTTTGATAAGAGCAACGTACCACTGTGTAAAAGTGAGCTTCTGCAGCAGTTTCGGCAGCGAATTATATAAGCAGCTTTTGTGCTTATTTGACAGAACCTATAATTTTTAAACCTGAAAATAACGGATGGATGTTGCAAAACAACAATTACCATTTTAACTGGTTCGATGGGGACCAATTACCGGGGTTTGTAAGAGAATCCCTTGAAGTAGAATCAGGTATTTTACTCTCACTTCATATTGTTTTTATAAATTTTGAAGCTATTCGAAACTTTATTATTTTATTTGATTTAACAGACGAAGATTTTACCAATGATATTGACGACGATAAAGATTTGAATATTCAACACCAACAGAGCTTAACATGCACACAACGAGATTATCTCGCGACGAGAGAGAGAGAGATGTTGTCGTTGCCAGCTGTTTTGTTTACTTACCCTAACATGCACAAAATGCGATATATTACAAGAAAAAAATAGTCGGCATGTAAAGGTTCGTAGAGAAAAATACCACAGATAATTAATATTACTCTCATCTTTACTTTTGACGTAACGAGTTAGGTAGTAGTAACCATGTTAGGTTCGGTAGACAAAATATAGAGATAACGGGTAGACATAATTTTACTCGTTGTGTGCATGCTAGCCCTACAGGATTGGCTAGATGACGAATTACCAAACTTCGACGATGACGATAGTGATGATTATTAAAAATAACATTTAATTAAAATATTTTCTTAAAATTTTAATTATTTGATTTCATTTTCATCATTATTATCATTGAAATATACTTAAATATTAAGATAATAAAAGCAGATATTTATATGTATATTTTTCGGGATAGCCTTCCGCGTGGCCGTGGGTGATGTATATCTTTTTTTTATAAAGAAAAGTAACATTCTTGTGATAAAAATTTTCATTTAAGTTGGAAACCGTTTAAGCCTTTATAAACACTTGAAGCCTGGCAGCATATAGGTCCATTATTCAGGTCACGTTGTAGATTTCACAAATATATTTTTGTTTTGAATTGAACACATTTTGCTCTAGGTCTTCACAGCTGATTAAGTCTAGCTCACTGAATCTCCTCATGTCACTCCTATGTCCTTCCCCGGTATATAGCCTACCTCTATACCAAATTTCACCAAAATCGGTTGAAAAGATGGTCCGGGAAAGCGTAGCAGACAGACAGACAGACACAGTTTCGCATTTATAATATTTCGGATGTAGATATGAGCATAGATAAACATATTTATTAGTACTAGTGGTCGCCCGCGACTTCGATCGCGTACAATTTCTGATTTCCTATAAGATTATACAATTTTCCCGCTACAAAAGGCATATCTAAAGAGGCTATAATATATTATGTATAGCTTACGAAGGTATTTATTATTTAAAACTACTTAATAAGTTAAATGCCGATTTTCATGTCTCTAACTTCAAAAACATAGAGCTTTCATACAAGCTACTAACTCCCATTTCACCCCCTTTGGGCTGAATTTTCGAAAAATTGCTTACACAGGTTATTATTATTTAAAATTAATAATCTAAATGCCGATTTTAAAGTCCTTGACTTCAAAAACTTAGAACCTTCATGTAAGCTTCCAACTTCCATTTCACCCCCTTTGTTGTGGATTTTCGTAAAACTGCTTATACAGGTTTTTATTATTTAAAAATAAAAACTTAAGTGCCGATTTTCATGTCTCTAGCTTCAAAAACATAGGATTTTCATATAAACTTCCAACCCCCATTTCACCCCTTTTGGGGTGGATTTTCAGAAAATTGCTTATACAGGTTATTATTATTTAAAACTAATAACCTTAATGCCGATTTCCAAGTCCCTAACTTCAAAAACTTAGAACCTTCATGTAAGGTTCCAACCCTCATTTCACCCCCTTTATTGTGGATTTTCGTAAGCTTTTCGTACACAGGCTTAGAAATTGCAATAATTGATGGTTTTCTTTACTCCACACAATGAAAAAGGTCCCTAAAACCTTGTAAATAAGGCGAACATTTTATCACAGCGAAATTTCAAATTGAGTCTGGCGGATGTTTGGCCCATCAGATTAGTCTGGCTGCTTGCAAATAGTATTGAAACAGTTCCCTGAGTATCGTGTACAAAAATGAAGACTCAGAAAATAAGTAAAGTTAAGTTTTTTTTTTGCGACCTTTAAAGTGTCTGGCAGAAATAACGGCCCACAGCATGAGTCTGGGAGTATTGATTATTAATTATTAACAATATTCTGTACAACATACATAAAAATCAGCACTCAGAAAATAAGTAAAGTTAGCAACGTTTTTACGTACCTTTAGCACCTTATAACTATAAATTGGCCGTCGCCCCAAATTTGTGAGTATGCGTACGTTAAATCTACGTGCCAAAGCTACTATATTACACACATTTTGTTTCTCAGAAAATAAGTAAGGTCTGGCGGCTCTGGGATCTTGCTCTATGACATGTCCAATCGACGTGGGTGGTGTTATAGTTGACAGGGCAGACGCAGTGACATGTCTGGATTCTGGCAGCCAACAAAGCCTGACAAACCGTGAAAGCTGAGTTATGACCGTACATAATTTCCCATTTGTACAGACAATAGTTTTTAAAATGTTAAAAGGGTTATAGAGGCACTCCTGTTCGAAAAAAATCTAATGAGACAATTAACAAACTATTGGACTCTACTCTTACTCAGACTAATTGTTAAGATTTTTCCGTTAGAATAAATTATTTCCAAACTACGAGTCGAGCTCTTTGTAAAACTATTAACTAAGATCTTAAAAAATATTTAAAAAAAATTTGGTGCATTCTAAAACTTTACTTAATTTTTAAATTAAAATGCCAAGAGTTTATTTCACACTAAATATAGTGTAATGAGTGGAAAATACCACTGACTTTGAAAGAAGTAATTAAAATGAAATAATTAATCCTTTCTTAATTCAGGTCTAATCTTTTAGTTTTCACAAAGCATCAAAAGTAGCCGTAATTATACGCTGAAATGAAATTACCACTGTCGGACAACGGACTCCGTCAAGTGGTTTCTCTAATAACAAAGAGCTTTTAGCGGTCTACAATCACTTAAGATTTGTAAGGGCCTTTGGAGCTGTTACTTGTAAAGAAAACAGAGAAATCTGTACGGGAGACAATGGACGACACTTTATGTAATGGACCAAAATGGATAACATTGGTCAAGTTATCTTCGTCGGAGGCAATAAAGAAGTCAATCCCGACCTTTATTGTTAAGACTTGTGCAACTACTTAAATGACGACTAAATTTATGGTGCTTCCACCGCTACCACTTTCGAGCTACTATTTAAATATTTTATTGTTTGCGGCTGGCTTTTTCAGTTTTTTTTGTTGAACATTAGTTCAGAGTAAGTTTAAACATACTCGCAAAAATTTTGCATAATGTATTTAGATTTTGCTAATGTGCTGATGACATGATTTGAAAAATTTATATTTAAGTAATTAATTGCAGCCATGTGGGATGTGTCTAAAGAATCGAACAAAATTTACATGAAAAAAAACCTCCATTGGAATATAGGTAAAAATAAATATGCCATGGGATGAAATCAGACTAGATGGACGCACTGATTGAAGTTGTATTTCTTAATCCTTGTTTCTTCTTCCTCTTCCTAAGACCTTTGACGCTACGTAAGACCGTCAGCTATAATGATTTATACCGTACATGGGATTAGCTAATCGTACGATAATTAAATAAGGTTTTATTAAAGAACTTAAATTATAATAATGAAACAAAAGAACAAAACCTACATCTATTCTGAATTAATACAGCTAAAACCCACAACAGGTATCGTTTAATACCTACTTCCGACTTGGCTAAGTCGTCGATGACTCACGAAGATTTCTAGGAGCTCGCATACACAATAAAGATTATGTATTTACTTACTACATAATAATTATGGTAATCTTATGATGGCATACTTTTATATTGTATCGTGTGTTCAACAGGCATGAAGGGTGGCAACTGGCAAGGTCATAGATTGCCTTTGTCTTCAACGTTACCCTTTTCAAGAATCGGAGAAAACAATTTACGAACGAATTTTACCAATATTTACTTACTTCTCAGAAATTTTATAATTAACCTAAATAAATTCAGTAAACGACGCAAGTACCTACTTACTACTATTATTCGGTATTAATATTTTAAATATTACACACTTGTAAGTGATAATATGGCCGATAAAGTCTTTGCAGCCATCAAAATTCTTATTTAATGAAGAGCATGTGACCATGACCTAAGTTCCACATTTCCCTTTCCCACATTTTTACTGCTTGAAGTGCTAAGCCAGTTTAATTCGATTTTTTGAATCTATTGGCTCTCAGGTCTGCGCATTTTTATATCTGTGGGTACTCAGATGATCAGATCACAGCAAATATCAGTTTCGGTTCTTAACTAAATATTTCGCCAGCATCAACTCAAATTAATCGTAGACAATAATTTCTTGACAAAGTACTTCCCTGTGGTCAATTCCAAGTCGCCTACAATTAGAGCAAATTGTCCACATCCGGCCTTTATTGGCTGCAGCCGTTTAATAGGTGTCGGTCAACCAAACCCATCTGCTCGATTCAACTAGTTAGTCCAATCATGTCATAATCAGGTTACTTACTACATATTTAATAAGAACCAACGAATGGGAATTTGGAACACATAAGACACACACACTAATAATACCCTTTACCGTACTTTGTAATCATAATGAATTAGAAATATAGAATTCAGAAAATATTTTGGGGTAAGTCCAGAGCTCAAGACGTTAGAGAAAAACAAACAGGACTTGCAAAAACAGAAGCAACCGTCGAAAGATATTATTTTAAACTAGATTGGCCACACTCACAGCATTGTGGGACGTGTCCGCGTAGATTTAAGTTTGGAAAACTTCTTCGAAATTCAAGCTGTACCAAATTTCGTCAGAATCGGTTAAAAGGATGGCTCATAAAGAGTTAACAGACGGACAGACACTTATCATTTTTATAATATTAAGTAGTATGAATATAACATATAGATTGTTCAAAAGGCCCGCTAAAATGGAATCAACAGTCCGAATTACTTTATTAATACATATTGTTACCAACTTAGCAACAAGCAGCATTGTAGAAACGCCAAATTGATTATGATTTATGATGATAATTTATGATACGAAACAAGAAAATTGGTCGGCATTAGATTTTAGGAAACAGAACTCAGAAATACAATTAAAATGGAAATTGTTGCGCGCATATAGCGTGTGGGATTCCCCACACGCTATATGCGCGCAACAACGTCCCAGGCGGACGTGCGTTCTTGGAAGCAATACAGTGCAGGAGAAATTTCACAAGCGCGATGTAGGTCAAGTCAGCCGGACTTGAAGTTTTCGCCTCGCAAAGGTTAACATCGCTACCGGCGCGCCGCTACCGACAAGTCCGGTTGTGCTCTTGCGCAATTGATAGACTCGTTTATCAGATCTTAAAAGATCAGTTGTTCTACAACGGCCAATGCAATAAGTTGGTCGAATTGATCCTGTCCTGACCACGGTATCTATTGTCCTATTTTTTTTAGTTTAAACAAATCACACGCGTGGAATGGCAAGAACATTGGCTGCATTTCTGCGCTGAGCAGCTAAGCTAGGCTGATCCTTTTCGAAAAAAAATTATGGAAAAGGAAGGCCAAGGATGCGTTAAATTAAGAAAAAAACTTGAAAAAAAGCGATGTGAACAAAGGCTACACTTAGAATAACTAAAACGTCAAGGTCAGTCTCATAAAATGGATCATGATTTTAAAGGTCAGGTAACATTTGACTAGGTCTACGGTGCACCACATTGGTAATACCCAAGGATTTCATTCATGCACAGCACAGCATAGGTTTATTTGTTACCTACAAAACGTGTTAGCAGAGTAAACAAGCTTGTGGTCAGTGACGCTAAGTAAAACATCAATAGAACATTAGTTTAATGGCCTATTAAGAGAAAAGAGTATTAATTTTAACGGTACAATATTAAAGAAAACAATTCTAATATTGTTTGAAAAATAAGCTTCTGAAACCAACTCACGTACGAGTATATTAACTCATTTTCTTTGAATTTTAGGTCCCAAATGAAAGATCCCAATATTCCTACTGTGAGTAATAGTTGCTAGACTTATTTTAGAAATAACTATAGGATACAAGAACAAAGAGGCTTTTACATATACTTTAAAATCAAGGTCAATTTGGTTATTTTATAAAGTACTCTTATGATATCATAAGAGACGCCTATACCTGCATCAACGTCTAATTATTAACGTGTTATTTGGACTCTACCACCGATTCCGATTCGGAAAGCAGATTTTAAGGACAGGACCCAAGCATAAAATTAGAAAACGATGCAATTAAAATTACAACAACAATATAAAACACCTTTATAACTACGTGATTAAACTCACACCACCTTGTGCAATTCAACATCACAGAGCAGCTTAAGGAAAAATATGTTTATTACAAAAACGCTGCGTAATTATAAAAAGGAAACTCCAATTTGAATAAACAAAAAGAAGTCAAACCTGTCCTCGGAATCGTTCATATGGATTGCCATAAATTCATTTAAGTAGCTCGCTCAGTTGCCAGACTTCTGAGAAGTTCTCAATATGCAGTAGAGTGGGAACTATGACGTCATCCCGTGACGTCATCGGCCGGTAAGAACTGTTACGTCTCTAGTTTTTATGCTTTACCGTTCAAAACAAATTCGCACCTGCCAATACTTGTTCGTTCATTACTTTATTGGCGAGAGAAAATTATTGACCATTACAATTAAAGCTGATGAATTAATTTATGCAAAGCTTTATAGGAATAGTTTTATTATTCATAGTTATTATATAGGAGACCACCAAACATACCTTTAAAATTAAAATGTCCAAATATTACAAAAGAAAATAACTACGTATTTGAATTACTCAATATTGTAAGTCCTAATTATTATTCAAGTGTCGGATATGGAAAGTAATTTGACTTGACGGAATTTGAGTAAACGTTCATTTTAGTTTGATGATACTGAAATTTTTCTATTGAAGATACAATTATAATGACGCAATAAACATTATCGTGATATGAGACAGGTAAGCATCGTTATCAACGATACTTACGACTTTCAAGACCATTAACGCCATCTATCGGAATCCAGGCGAACTAGTAAAATAAAAGGTTTGTATTCAAAAATTAAAAAACAGTTGCGATAAAATTATAAAATAATGATGAAATTTCACCAACGTTAAGTAATGAAAATATCACTCGAGCATTTAAAGTTAAATTATTACAATCGGTATCTCAATGAGGAATACTTTTTTGGAAGTTAATTAGGGGCAGATATTGCATAATATATGTATTATAGTTTATTTGACTGTTACAGTACCTTTATTACAATATATTTTTAATTTATATTTATAAAGCGTTTATGCATTTGCAACCTTATTTTAATGTATAACGGGTATTTATAATGTAATGTTATTCAATGCATAACTAATAGTTAAAAGGGTCAAAGTCTAAACACTGAAACGACGATGTACCTACATGCATAAAGTTTTCGGTCCCCATCAATTAATCACAGATTAGGTACTAGTTACTACTGGAATTAATTAATTTAATTTGGCAAAGTCTAAAAGCAGACAGATCACAGAAGTAGGATACATACGGAAAATATATTTTGAATTTGGAATGACATTACATAATGTCAAGGCTACAATCCAAATTAAATTATTCCTTTCAAAGTCATCCAATACCTTATTTTAGTAAACCAATAATAATAAAGATAAGGAATGAATTAAATATAAGAGCACTTAGGAGACAAAATTCAACGCTCAAAGTTTAGCAAAGCAAGTTGGGAAAGTTGTTTACCAGGCTCGTCACGGATGTTCCACCGGCCCCAAAGCTCAAAATCAACACTTCAATGACAAATCAAAAAAAAATCAAGGATCAACTTACCCTTGGCTTATTGTAATCGTCCATCTGGTAGTCGAACATAGTGGCGAACATCAGACTATCGTCCTGTTCGCTGCTGAGGAGGTGGTACGGCACCAACTGAGACATGAAGACTGCTTTCACAACAATCGACACAATCAAGCACGTGTGAGGAATCAAAACAAAAAAGTCCAAAAAGTCCCACAAATTTCAGGCGCGGCGTGACAATTCAGTAACACTACTTGATAACAGTATGACTCATGCGTAGGTTTCTATCAAATACGTTCGCGTAGCTAGAATGTTTAATATCACACTGAGTCAGTTAGCACGCTCGCAGCTGGTTTTGTATGATCCGTGGCAAGCGTACAGCGCAGGCGCGAATCGCATTTTCGGTAACGAAATGTCCTATGTGACCGAGTATTCCAACAATTCGCTAGCACGGGCCAAAAAACTTTTTTGCACATTTGAAGTAGTTACACTGAATGATTCAATGAATACTTTCTCCATGACACTGGTGTATCTAAATATTTTGATTCAATAAAAGCTGAGATTTATGTTGAAGAAAAATACGAAGCATTTGCCAAACGGGATTAAGAAAGTCGTAGAGAAACGGAAATTCCTACCAAGACATTTGAATTCCATTATATTGATAATGGTTTTTTTTTATGTGGTAAGCGATGTGAATACAGAGGATGTGTACATATATTTGCCTTATTTAATTTGATCCAGTTAAAATAAACTGGATGGACTCTCTAAAGGAAACTCAAGTTTAGACTTTCAACTTGAGGATATGAGGATAGTAAAAAAAAAAATTGTGAAGAAAAAAGGTAATTGTCCCACGATGAAACTGGATGTATTGACAAAATAATATTTAATAAACCACCAATGATAGAAATAAATTGCTTTTATATTTTATTTATTTATTATGCAAATCCTATAGGAATGTAGGTATTGAGTTAGGTAGGAGTAGGAATGAGTTTGTTTTGGGTTCTTATCAGACCAGGGCGCGTTTGGAACCCTCGTAGCTTTAGTTTTAAGATACAGTAACTGATTATCACCATCATGTTGTATAAGTATGAAAGTAATTTTTAACGTCAATAAGTGTACCTACCCAGAGTGTACCTATATTGAATAAATGAATTGAATCTTGAGTATTGACCACTCGCCCTTCACACCCAAAGTGCTATAATCTGCAGATTCTTGTTCAAAATATTTTTCAATTTAAATAAAATGTTTCTCCGGGTTTGTGTTTAGACAAACGCGGTAGAATCCAAAATGATTGTCATTATGCTTTCGCACAGGTAGTCCTAATTAAATAGGTGGATGGTTCTTGCACAAGGAGATAGAATTGCAGAGATACTTCATTTCTAAATAAGTAATAAAGATCGAGACAAGTTCAGAAATATAAAATTCTTCAAAAATATTTACCTATTTACATGTGCAAAGTACATTTTAATTTATAGTAAAAGTCGGAACCACGCTGTCTGACAGTCATACTATGTTACACGATGTAGTAAGTAAGTACGTGATGTCATCCACGAATAACAGTTCTTACTCGGAATTAAATAAAAGTGTATCGAATGTTTCCAAAAACACTAACGAACTCCAATAGATACTTGAAGCATTTCCTCTTTTTATCAGTGATAGCACAGAGATAAGAATAAAAATAGGTTCATAATTGAGGAAAACCATTTTATCAGTTGAAATCGAAGTGAATAATTTCAGTAAAGCAAAAATGTTGATTTATTTAAGGAATTATGGTTTTAAAAGGATGAAAATGGGGTTATTAATATGTATTTATAAAACCAATGAAAGTAAGAAATAGTCAAACACTTAAAAGTTTCCCAATTTTAACCTACCAGACACGTAAATAATATTGATATAAGAGAATTCTTGGTAGCGAAGAAAAAGTGCTACTATAATCACAAAGGCATGAAACCAATTAATGTACAACCATCGATCTAAATAATCGTGCAAACATACAACATAACAGCTCTACATTTCCCCACAAGCATCACAAAATATTTGCAAGAGCTGAAATTGAGGCAAGTTTAAAGAAAAGACAAACAAAATCACACACTAGTAAATAATCTGATCGCATGATGTAGGGATGGACCGTCCAAACAAAGCTACTTAGTTTATTTAGTTATTTATGTATTATTAGTATGTATAGTTTAAGTAGTAAGTATATTATTATTGCATGTTTATTATTATTGTTGCACTTTCCCGCTCCTTTTTAAAGTTCCTTAAGTAATGGGTTGTCTGTAGGAGATCACTTTTAGTGATAAGACCGCCCTTGCGCACGCGTTGTTTTCCGTTTTTTTTGTTTATAATTAAGTTATTTCTAAGTTATATATGGCAATAAAGAATTTATCTATCTATCTATCTATCTACTTACTGCAGCACACATCGAAGTCAACCTACCCATAATGAGGCGTTATGAAAACAAATGTGTAGCATTATGCCAGTCAGCAGTTCAAGGTTCAGGTTAGACAGACACGCGATCAAGTTCACCCCATTTCTCCGAAAGAACGATGCGATCATACACGCTATTAAGCGTGGTTTAACTAGCCGTAGCCATGGCTACTGTGTTTACGTGTTTGCACCCTAGATAATATATAATTTAAATAATTTATACGTGGCAAAAAAACATATCTGTATATGCAAAAAGGGGTACATTTAAGGGTTCTGAGCTTTCTGGGTATGTTAGGAGGAGATTTAGCAGGGTGTCTAATCTAATATCAAAATTGGCACACCAATACATCTTAGCTTTAATCAAATTCATCTCGCTGAGTTATCATCTCACAATTCACACCCACTGGATTAAATTGAGAACGAGTCTAAATGATTAGGCTTAGGCCTTAAGCTGAGTTATAAAATCAGTAGAAATTCAAGAAGCAATCTTTTGGTAAACAACAGCAAATTTACTTTTAGCACTCATTATATAAAACTAGCCTTATTAGTAGGTATACATGCACAACTACTGATCATTTACGAAGACCATTAGCTTTAAGTCAATAAGGAAGCATCGAAAAAGGTAATTTAGATTGTTAAAAAAATAATCCTGAATATGCATTAAATTGGAAATATATAGAAGATAATTACGTAGTTCTCTCTCTACTCCTAAAATTTGCTTATAATTATTTAGTTTTTTGGGCAATATTTTCATTAGATGTTCTAGCCTCTAGGTATGTCCAGCTGGAACACCTAACGGTTGATACGCCGAAGATGTACCAATTGGTTCAATTGGTACGTATTCCAACTACGGATAACGAGGTCATGGGTTTGAGCCTAGGTCGGACAAAGGAATAGGTAACCAGAGTCGAGAGGGGGGTTGTAAACAATTTCTCGGTCAAAGGCGATAGGAAGCTGTCATTCCTGCGGCTAATCTCTCTGGTCGTGTCGGATAGCCATTCCATCGGATTGAGTCGTTAAAAAATATCGTTATTTCCATATTATGGAAAGCAATGATAAGATCTAGGTTGGAAAACGCGCTTGCCTAGATGCGATTAGCGCTGAAGTCTTAACGTGGGAGGTCCCGGGTTTGATCCCCGGCAAAGTCAATTTGGGAATTTATCATTTTTGAATTCTCTCTAGTCTAGCCTGGTGGAAGGCTTCGGCCGTGGCTAGTTACCACCCTACCGGCAAAGACGTACCGCGAAGCGATTTAGCGTTCCGGTACGATGCCGTGTAGAATCCGAGTAGGGGTATGGGTTTAAAATAACTGCCATACCCCTAACAGCGTATCCCGCTACCATCTTAGACTGCATCATCACTTATCATCAGGTGAGATGATAGTCAAGGGCTAACTCGTAGTTGATTAAAAAAAAACCTTTCCCGCAAATCGTACAGGTTGTGCAACAAATAACCATGTTGTCATTGATGTTGCAGCAACATTTCGGAAAATGGGATTTTTATCTCTTCTTTGAAAAACCACAAGACAATGTTCATTCAAGAAAATACTGCCCGCAACTGTTCCTAACTGCATTATATTTAGGTTAGTAGGTATTTGTTAGCACCTACTTATTGGTCGAGTACTTAGGTATATTGGTTGCAGATGTGTGTGTAATATGTAGCTCCCATTTAATTCAAGATTGACACAGTTTCTATATTTTAAAGGTCAAGGCGATCGAAATGGCCGTTATGACATAATTATTATTAGAACATTTTTTAATTTTATTGTTGGAATTGTTAATTAACTAAGTATATAACGGGACACTTAACAGCGGTAAATGCCTATTGCATAGAAAAAAAAACCGTCTACAGTTTTTCGTAGGAGGTCCTTATGGATATCCGTCTAGGAATGAAAATCAAGATATAATGGAAAATATTATTTTTACTCTAGGTTCTCTTAGATAAGTTTAAATTTCTTTCTTCTGGAGTCTCTACCAGCGCAGCGGTAGGTGCTGGGCGCTTTTAAATATCCCGGATTCGATTCCCAACTGGGACAATTTATGATTTCTAAATTGGCTCGGCTCTTGCCTGGTACCTACTCTACTCAAAGACTCTAGTACTTAAATGGCGCACACGAAATTAGCGACGGCCGAGCGACGGCGACAGCGGGGCGATGGAATTCGAGAGCTGGCGACGAATATCGGGAAGGTGTTTTTAGGCAATCTGAAATTGTGGAAAAATATAATTTCGTTTATTGGCGAATTCAGTTCTGCCAGTCTGGTAGAGCGTTTGCGTTTCGCTAGTGCGCAGCGTATAACATTTGCAAAAAAATCCGAAAAACATTTTTTTAGCAACTTGATTTTCTTATCTTTAAATTTTATACCTACTTATAGAATTCGAAAAAATAAATCCCAGACGTTTTTGTCGGTTATAAAGTATTACCAGACCTCTTTCAAATTGTTCCTGAAATTCGGCGCCAGCTCTCCGACTAATCGCATCGCCCCGCTACCGCCGTCGCCCCGCTACCGCTAATTTCGTGCGCGTATACTTACTCTACTTGCAATACTTGAGTCTTTGTTTTGTTAAAACTCCTAGAAAATGTTCGTATGCTGGCAGCTATAGCTTATTACCGCAATCTTTCACTTTTGCAGCCTTCACAGAGTACATTGTTATATGGCAGCCTTGAAGGGCATGACAGCAGAAACGAGGTCACTGAAAATAATAGTTCCTTTATGATTTAAAAAAGTAATTTTTTCGATCGCCGGGTTTTTGTGTTTTTTGTCCTGTTGTACCTAATTACAACAAAATCAACAAATTCGTAACAGATATTTGGTATTTTAAGTTAAACTCGGTCAATAAACTAAAATCTTTTAGCTAGAATCCGCCCGGCTTCGCATGGATGTGTATTCTGTCGAGGAATTCCACCCAATCGCGTGTAGTTCAGAGATCTCTGAACTATTCATCTGCACAAAATTCACGTGGGTGTGATCGGATGGGTTACGGGACCAACCAGACAACATAAACTTTGATAGAAAACATAATTTTGTCACGATTCCAGGTTTGACGAAGTTTGACTTTTTTTTGTTGTTTTTTGTGTTTAGCGTGGCGCAGTGTGTAGCGCTGTTGTCTTAACGTGTGGAGGTCCCGGGTTCGATCCCCGGCAGGGTCAATTTGGGAATTTATAATTTCTGAATTTTCTCTGGTCTGGCCTGGTGGGAGGCTTCGGCCGTGGCTAGTTACCACCCTACCGGCAAAGACGTGCCGCCAAGCTTATAGGGGTATGGTTTTAATATAACTGCCACGCCCCTAACAGGTTAGCCCGCTACCATCTTAGTCTGCATCATCACTTACGATCACGTGAGATCGCAGTCAAGGGCTAACTTGTAGTGGATAAAAAAAAACTTTATCGAGTAAAATCGACCAAAACTAACTTCCATCCCGAAGGATCCCTAATGGTTTTAATGGTGGTTACAAATACAAAATATCACAAAAAGGCTATGTTGGCCCAGAGTAAGATTTTATTAGAATTTAGCTACATATAAGTGCTTGGCCGAATTATAACTAAGTAAATGCTAAAATATCACAAAAAGGCTATGTTGGCCCAGAGTAAGATTTTATTAGAATTTAGCTACATATAAGTGCTTGGCCGAATTATAACTAAGTAAATGCTAAAATATCACAAAAAGGCTATGTTGGCCCAGAGTAAGATTTTATTAGAATTTAGCTACATATAAGTGCTTGGCCGAATTATAACTAAGTAAATGCTAAAAATCACAAAAAGGCTATGTTGGCCCAGAGTAAGATTTTATTAGAATTTAGCTACATATAAGTGCTTGGCCGAATTATAACTAAGTAAATGCTAATAGTTCTATTCAAATCCATCCAGAAATTTCAGAGTGATGCTGTAACAGACAGACAGGCAAAGGCATAATAAAGCGTCGAGCATAAGATTTTGTATTTTAGGACCTCACAACCCTATACACGGTAGCAGGAAAATGTGAACCGAGGAAGGCGACGCCGATGACCGACCGCAAGTGACGTCATAGGTTCGTGGAAAACTTCGCTTGCCCACGCGCACACTTGTTCTTGTATATCACTGCTATCCTACACGAATTCTACTAATGGTACCTACCCTTGAAACAAGCCGTTTATTGCACTACTTAATACGTTTCTCAGACTATCGTCTAGAGACGAAACGCGACGCGATTAGGTATTATCAATAATGCTATCTGTTTCACAACGCTTCGCTGCCTTCTCCGTATTGTGCGATAGAGAGAGTTGCAAGTCCAGTGGGCATATATGCCTACATTTTATTCTTGAAATATTGTTTCGGGTGATAACGTTTTTACCCCCCCAAACGTTTACGAAATTAGACAATTTTGGTCTCATTAGATTCAGTACACCTTAATCCAGGCTCGTACGTTTTATTTTTTTAGTATTTTAGTTTAGTTAAATTTAAAAAATTATTTAAATACTCGAGGAAGTTTTTAGGTCAAAAATATGGGTATTTAGACGCTAATAACTTTTAACATAAGCAATATTTCTTTAAAATTAAAACGTACGAGCATAGTTCTTCATTGTATTTGCAACATTTCTAAAAATTATGAAAATTGGACAACATTTACAAGGAAGAAAAACGTTATCGCTTTTTGTATGAAAATTTACAACTAGACGATCCAATTAGTTAATAAATCTAAACCGATTATGACAACCCTTTTTCCCCAGTTCTTTCTGGAATCTACATACTAGAATTCGCCATAGGTAAACTAGTAACACTGCTATGTCATCTGTGCAATAAATAGAAATCCTTTATTGATTACTTAACATTAAAAAGTAGCCTATGTGCTATTCCAGACTAGGTATAATCTATCTCTGTGCCAAATCTCATCCAGATCCGTTCAGCCGTTGGAGCGTGATTGAGTAACAAACATCCATAGTCCATACATCCATCAAAACTTTCGCATTTAGGTATAATACTATAGTGGTTCGCCCCGAACTGAGACCTCGCGGTATCACAGAGCGCCATCTATTGACATAATTGTGAAGTTCTGTTAATAATACTGAAGCTCATTAAAAATTAAATAATTTCGTTTCCTTATAATATTTATCTAATTTTAGTATTTGTTGTTCATGTACAGGACTCAATTCAATTATTCATATTCAATTATTTGATAAGTTTCAGGCTCAGCCTTTTAGAAAATTGAGAGTTCTGAGGTCAACTTTGGACTTTAGAAAATCGCCACTTAGAAAGCCCCCCATTTGGTCAATTTTAGGGGAAATTTTTAAAAAAAAATATGTTTGGACTCTATTCCTAATTATCTTTAAAATGATATACCGCAACCCTATGTAACGCTATAAAAAAATATTTTACTTCGCATTCGCTTCTATGAGAGCCCCCCTGGAATAAAGATTTTTATAACTTTTTAAGCCATATTCGGCGGGAGGCCATCGGTTTACATGTTATATTTAAATTTGAAGTAATTACGTTCAGTAATTCAGAAGTTATAAGGCTCTGACAGACGGACGGACGGACGGACGGACGGACGGACGGTTGGACAAGTGCAAATTCACTCAAGTAGACTCAGAGACCATCGCTTCGCTCGGTCAATTAAATATTGATAATTGAATTGATTATTGATATTGATTAATTGATTAATTATTTGCCAATCAGGCAACCCGCACTTCAACAAACCCTTCTCATTCTGGGAGGAGAAGTGTGGTGCTCATTACTCAGCTAGGGATGGGTTGAATTGATGATGATTATAACTTTTCAGTAAAATCTATTTTCTAGACTGGTGGTAGAGTCAAAACAAAAGATATCATCTAAACTAATGATATGGATGTTTGTTACTCAATCACGCCACAACGGCTGAAATATAACACAAAGGCTAAAGCACACATGTTCCCGCGGGAACCAAAAACCTCAATCCAAGTGGACGAAGTCGCGGGCATCAGCTAGTAAGTCATAAGATATACAGTATACACACAGTCCTACATATAATAAATATAAAGTAGTTAGGAGCAAACTTATATGCATGGATATGGAGTCCCACTCAAAACAACTTTGCTTATTATAACAAACTGATATCAATATGGCTTGTGTTTGGGACACACATAATACAAGTATTTAATTTTATACACATGTTTCCTTGAACAAAAACATAGCACAATTACTTATTACAAAATTATGATAACATTTTATGTTATGTTATATGCAACACCTACCCCATATTATTATAATAACATCACAACTTATAGTGATTCAATAGAATGTGTATTAAAAAGTAAATAATTGCCTTAAAAATAAGTACTCATTATGAAGTTGACAAAAAAAACAATAGATGTTCATTCATGTTTATTATTTTAAATGCAAGTGTATGACCGCTACACATTCACGGCCCATTTGTTCAAGCAATTTTGATGAAATTTGGTACAGAGATAGGTCGCATCATGCATAAGTATATATCCTGGAAAATTAAAGAGTTTCCATTGGAATCAAAAATCTTAACCACTGGACGAAGTCGTGGGCTTTATCTAGTATGTCATTAAATAAAAGTATAAATAAACTTAGTACATCCATCTATCCATAATCATATTATAAGTAAATGCAAAACTATGTCCGTCTGTCTGCTACACTTTAACGGCCCAACATTTCAACCGGTTTTGATGAAATCTTGTACAGAGATAGTTTCTATCATAGGAAAGGACATGGGCTTTTTACTTTTTATCCTTTTTACTTTTAATTTTTATTCCAGTTTTCAATATAAAGACAGGATATTTTAGGAACTTGAGTAGTAGGTACCTCATCATCATATATATTCATTAAAGTCTAGCTGAAGATGTCCAGCAACCAAAAAAAAAAAGCTTTATCAATCATTGTTACAAAAACAATTGCCCTGATTGGCTCAATGTATTGTATGCTCAGATTTGGTATTCTCAGTTAGGCTGTGAAAGAGAATTAGCCAATGATTACTCTAGATGATTGATATTGTTACAAAAATGGTTCGGCATCCACACTTCAATACTACTTAATAATATAAATGCAAAAGTGTGTCTGTCCATCTGTCTGCTACAACTTCATGACCCATGTGTCAATCAAGCTTGACAAAATTTGGTACACAAATTTTGGTTCATTAGTTTAGAAAAACTGAGGATGTTACTACTTAAATAGTTATTTTGGAATCATACTAGGAATTAGGACAAATACCTAGCACTGGCAGAAGTTCCCTTCTTAGTTTATCCTAATTATAAGAACTAAGTACAATAGTTAATAACAAACAGGAAAATTAATTGTTAATTCACTGCCATTTTAATACAGGTCCCCGCACAGTGTATCATCTTTACTATACAAGCTTGAATGCTTGAAGCTTGGGTCAATTGTCTACAACAAGTGTATGTTTAACAAATGACGAAGTCTACTCATCAGTTTACATGATTGAGAATTCAAATCTCAGGTAAAATTTAGGCTATACTATGGGTATGTTCTGATATAGGTACACTGCAAAGTTGCAAACACTGATCAGTGCTCTTACTGGGGAGAAATTCGTTCCATCATGAACTGACAGTATACTGCTGCAGTATCCTAGGGAAATATATGACGTCATAAATCATCACCATTTTTGTACTGTGAGCACTGGGGTTTTCGAGGTAAGGTGCTCTCAGTGCTGACTGCGTTCCATTTTAAACAGTAACCAGTACAGCTAACTATAAAGGACGACTTTGCAGTATACTAAATTGACGTCACACCTTACAGTGCTCGCAGTGTATATCGGAACATACCCTTTATAATATTGTCACATTAGGAGGTTTATCTACTCATGTGATATTGTGGGTGTTCCGATATAAGCACTGCGAGCACTGTTCAGTGCTCTTACAGGGGACTTACAGTGCTCGCAGTGTATTTCGGAACACACCCTAGGTGTAGCCTGCACATTAAATTATTGACACTGTCAATGTCAAATTTATGTTTAATCCCAAAAGTAAACTTATTATTATTATTAAATATCCCTATACTTATTAAAATTTAAAAATTTGATTGTACTTTATCCAGGAAGGTTAAAATGAAACAACTTTTTATCTTTTGACATTCATGATCATCTGTGTTCATGATAGTCTATTAAATCAAGACAATTTCGATATACTTATTAAAGCCAGTAAAACCTTTATGAATCTACATTTGGTGGGTAATATGTTTAAAATCTAGATAATTGATTAAGTTTCGTCAAATAATATTATCAGTAACTATGACATTGTGGCCAATTCTGTATTTAAACACAATCTCTAAACTAAAACGACAGCATTAAATCTCGTTCTGTCCCTTTCCGCAGGGAATATTATGAAAGGATTAGCAATATTTTTAATGCTGTCATATTAGTTTAGTATAAGAGATTGTGCACTACTGAACAGAACAGTCTTATTACTATAGAGATTTCTTTCAAACTTACAACTAACTAACTAGGTATCTCTTTAAAATGGTAAATACATAGTAGTTACTACATCTGTTCTGTCATTTTGTATCCAGCTATGTAAGCCAAATGATTTATTAGACTTACCTAAATAGAGTAGCTGAAAGGAAAATTCTAGAGGAAGTTGACTTTGGAATGTAGACTTACTGTGAGTAGGGATCTCGAGGTCGGAACTGAAGATACGAAATCATTTGTGGAGGATCCTTGCGAAGACTGGCTACTGTCGCAGGAGAAGTCCGAATGATTGGAATGACTGTCACTCATTTCCAGCTTCATCGTCATTAGTTCTCTCCAAGAAGCCCAAAAAAAAGCACAAACAAGTTTACGTAATAATTGTTCTTAGACCGCGCAAAGTACCGTAAATACGTAACTAATATCACAACTTTTAAATCTATCGCAATCAAACTACGTTCTATTTGACAATTCAGATCAAAGAGTATACAATCACTAGGTACGTCTACGTTTTAATTCAGATGACAGAAACAAAAGCGCTTCAAAAGAAACATGAACGAGAGCACAACAATGATGACTCATCAGTCATTATTGCAGCTTGTTTGCACGGTGACGTCGTCGACTCTTTGGGGATGCCCTTCTCTTCTCCTGAGAATTTCAGATTTTTTTATTACGAAATGTCATAACCGCCCACTTTTATCTTTGACAAAAGTACTTTTTGTTTTACAGCGCTATGTACACGGCCTTAACATGAAGGGTGATCTCATCGTCTATAAACGGAGAATGGCGTGATATTTAGCCAATAGCAAGCCTCGTTTAATGTGACGTCATAGATTTTTCTATGTTCCTGTAAAGAGAAGCAAATCAAGAAAAATAAAGACAAGAGATAAAAACTCACGAAGAACTGCTTTATAGATAAATCTAAGAACTTGACTGAGGTTATACCTGCTGTCAGCTGTGGTGGCAGCTCCAGTAGCAGGGCGAGATGGACGAGTTGAGGAGTAGGTACCTACCTCTTGCTACAAAGCTTATACCTACCGGTCATTACCGTAGGCCGTAGCCACAAAATCTATCGATCGGCAGATCGTAACCACTAATTATTTTGACCCCCATGCAATAATTACAAAAGGGAACGATCCCTTTTACAAAAAATTATGGGTTATGACGTACTTACGTATTATAACAAATATATATATCAAATAAATATTATAAATGCGAAAGTTTTTTTTTTTTTTAATCTGATTTATTTGGGGGCTTTTCTTCAGCGAAAGTTTGGATGGATGTATGGATGTATGGATGTTTGTTACTCGATCACGCTCCAACGGCTGAACGGATCTGGATGAAATTTGGCACAGAGATAGATTAAAGTCAGGAATAGCACATAGGCTACTTTTCATCCCGGAAAATTAAAGAGTTCCCGCGGGAACCGAAAAACCTCAATCCACGCGGACGAAGTCGCGGGCATCAGCTAGTTTTTCATAATCAGGCTAATAGACTAAGAGATAGCTGTACTTTTGGTAACTATCGCTAGGAAGGCTGATTTTTGGTGAGTGGGTAGAGCTCTCCTCGTGAGAATAGTGACGGCTGCCCGCATGGCGCATGCGACTGGCCAACTGACTAATAGGTAGGTACTAATCCGCGCCGCTTAAGAGGATATGGGATCGACGGGATACTTTGAGAATAGGTATTGAACATTTAATATTGCCGTCGCACTGCTCCTTGAAAAGTATTCCATAACACACGATAGGGACAACTGCATCTTGGATCGATAATACCTATGAAAAACAGTCGAATTCTTACTCTCGTATTTTTCTGTTTCCTCCTCCAAAACAGAACCGATTTTAATTTCTTTTTCAAGAATAATTTAAGAAGGACTCACTGTCTGTCTGTCTGTGTGTCCGTCCGTATGTCACAGCCACTTTTTTCCGAAACTATAAGAACTATACTGTTGAAACTTAGTAAGTAGATGTATTCTGTGAACCGCATTAAGATTTTCACACAAAACTAGAAAAAAAACAATAAATTTTGGGGGTCCCCATACTTAGAACTGAAACTCAAAAAAATTTTTTTCATCAAACCCATACGTGTGGGGTACCTATGGATAGGTCTTCAAAAATGATATTGAGGTTTTTAGTATCATTTTTTTCTAAACTGAATAGTTTGCGCGAGAGACACTTCCAAAGTGGTAAAATGTGTGTCGTCGTCGTCCCCCCCTGTAACTTCTAAAATAAGAGAATGTTAAAACTAAAAAAAATATATGATGTACATTATCATGCAAACTTCCACCGAAAATTGGTTTGAACGAGATCTAGTAAGTAGTTTTTTTTTAATAATTTAAAACTTACTACAGGTTTGTACGGAACCCTCGGTGCGTGAGTCCGACTCGCACTTGGCCGGTTTTTTTTGATTATATTCGTAAAATTTATTTGCGGGATATCTGATGATGACGCGAAAACTGGGCCATTTTGTGCAATTTTTGAAGGTTCCATATTCTTAAAATTACTAGTGGTTCGCCCCGAACTGAGACCTCGCGGTTTCACAGAGCGCCATCTATTGACATCAGTGTGAAGTTCTGTTAAAAATATCATCATCATTAAAAATTAAATAATTTCGTTTCCTTATAATATTTATCTAATTTTAGTATTTGTTGTTCAAGTACAGGATATAATTCAAATAATTGATCAAGTTTCAGGCTTGAGAGTGCAGAAAATTGAGAGTTCTGAGGTCAACTTTGGACGTTAGAAAATCGCCACTTTGAAAGCCCCCCATTTCGTCAATTTTAAGAGAAAAATTCAAAAAAAAATATTTTTGGACTCTACTCCTAATTATCTTTAAAATGATATACTGCAACCCTATGTAACGCTATAAAAAATATTTTACTTCGCATTCGCTTCTATGAGAGCCCCCCTGAAATAAAGATTTTTATAACTTTTTAAGCCATATTCGGCGGGAGGCCATCGGTTTACATATTATATTTAAATTTGAAGTAATTATGTCCAGCAATTCAGAAGTTATAAGGCTCTGACAGACGGACAGACGGACGGACGGACAAGTGCCAATTCACCCAAGTAGACTCAGAGACCTTCGCTTCGCTCGGTCAATTAATTTATTGACAAAAGCAAAACATAGGGACATAGCACGGACACATATAGATTTTATGGTGCAAAAATATTTTCTATATTGTAATTATTATGCACGGAGAAAACAGACTAAGTATGTAATACGATTGTATGGGGGAAACCGCCCTCCCGTATCGTCTTAAAGACGAGTTATGGTTACCAAAAATGAACATTAACAAGGTAGGCTGATATTGGATTATGATATTATTAAGAGTAAGTAGTACCTGTGTGAACAGTTTAAAAACTGACGAAATTCATCGGCCGGTTCACTGGATATGGCCACTCAAAGACGTAAGTATTACAAGTTGGCGCTTTTCTGCGCAAACGAATTTTGCCGATGCGACTTTTTTTCGGTTCCCGCGGGACCTCTTTAATTTTTCGGGATAAAAAGTAGCCTATGTGCTATTCCAGACTATAATCTATCTCTGTGCCAAATTTCATCCAGATCCGTTTAGCCTTTGCATTGGAGCGTAATTGAGTAACAAACATCCATCCAAACTTTCGCATCTCTCGTACGTTTGTCTCGCTAAAACTCGAGAACAGCTGGGCCGATTTTGGTTTTAAATGTTTGTCGTATTCCAGGGAAGGTTTAAACGTTGAGAAAATATGGAAAAACCGGCCAAGTGCGAGTCGGACTCGCGCACCGAGGGTTCCGTACAAACCTGTAGTAAGTTTTACGATTTATGACTTATTAAAAAAAATTGCTTAAAAATTACGTTTGTTGTATGGGAGCCCCCCTTTAATATTTACTTTATTGATATTTAATTATTTATTTTGAAAGGTAATATACAAGTTAATATTCTGTGAAAATTTGAACCGTCTACCTGTTACCGTTTTTAATATTGAGCAAAAAAATACGAAAAAAACACGTTTATTGTATGGGGATTGGGGACCCCCCTTAATATATATATTTTTTTAATTTTTAGTATTTGTTGTTATAGCGGCAACGGAAATACATCATTTGTGAAAATTTCAGCTTTCTAGCTATCACGGTTTATGAGATACAGCCTGGAGACAGACAGACAGACAGACAGACAGACAGACAGACAGACAGCGGAGTCTTAGTAATAGGGTCCCGTTTTGACCCTTTGGGTACGGAACCCTAAAAATTGCGAGGAAGATAGTAAAAACAACAAATAAACTGTTATAGCTACTTTCCTGTCAAACATTACACGTTCGTCCCTTCGGTACGGTAGTATAGATTATTCTGTACGTGTGTTTGTCACCTAACTCCTCCTAAACGGCTGGACCGATTTGGATGAAATTTTGTGGGTATATTTCAATGGGTTCCTGGATGGTTTGAAAAAACAATTGGACCAGTAGGTAGCACTGCAATCGGGTTCTAGGTTCAGGGCAGGACAACGTCTGCCGGGCCCGCTAGTTTATAATCAAATAAATATTATAAATGCGAAAGTTTGGATGGATGTATGGAAGTATGGATGTTTGTTACTCAATCACGCCCCAACGGCGGTAGTACCTACTACCTACCTATTCTGTGGTGTAGTCAGGGTTATAAAGGCACCAGAAACAAATAACTGAAATGCCTTAACAGCATTCAAAATTCAAAATACTTTTTCTCACAAAGTGAGCAGAAACAAGTTTGATCACTCAAATTGTTTTTGGTCACAAGGCACGTTTTTCAAGCTAGAGAGGTGAAGTATAATATCCCCAATTCTGTGTACAGGAAAAGGGTCCTACTTGGTTAATATGTTGGACTCTATACTTAAATTAACCATCTCATATATGTACACAATATATTATGCAAATAAAGAATCTGAATCTGAATCTCTCTATTTCATATTATGTAGTGTTCTAAGTTGGTTTGCACATACAATACCTACCCCAAATTCAACATTGTTGGGACTTGGCACCTCCAATAGAGACCACCGAGGGTAGTGCTATTATGTAAATATGTAGTAATAATAGCACCAAATCAGTAAGATCCTATGTCAAGTTGTAAGGACATGGTTTTTCTATTGCCATTTTATAGCAGTAAATATAAGACTGAAAATAATAAATGTTTTATTATGGAAAAAAGTAATACTTAATGCAAACTAATAATATGACATTCTAAACAAAAATTACTGCCAGAGATTCTTCTTCTACCTCTGAGATTGGAACTTAAATAAGTAGGAACTATTAATAATATTATAACCAATATCACCAATTGCAACTTAAATATCAAAGTAAGAAAATAAAGATTTAATGAAAAATAACATGGTCTCCCCGAATCTCTACTTTGTCTAAAACAAAGATATCCTTAATCTCTTCTAGGATTGTTTCAGACGTCACAGAAGAGTCTATCAGACTCATCAGATCGAGACCAACACTTCTAGTCTTAGTGGGCTCTAGAAGAAGCCGATAATCAATTTTCACCCGATTAGAATCATTTCCCAAGATTTTATACCATTTCAAGTCAGTTCTCAATGTTGTGAGACTATCATTGCAATAGTTGAACTTTATGAGCTGCATCAATTTGGCCTCATAAACATACATCTCTGTTTTTACACTTTCATTTTCAACCTCTTTTCCTTTGTATGTCAAATGAGCTGATGCAATTCCGTATAGAGTAGTTATGAAATCTTTAAGCTGCAAGTGACCTTCATAATAATCCACAAACCAGCTCAAAGTATCCATCAATTCCTTAGGATTTCGGAATGGATCTGAAGCTTTTACTTTAAGATACAGGCAGACTCTCCATGAATTTGATTTGAAAGGTTTGGGAAGTACAGTTTCAATACGTGATGTTACAAAAGACTTCCAGATGTTAAAGGAATGACTACCTTGAGTTGTCAATTGTTTAGAATTCTTTGTATTTCTCCATATGTTCTCCATAGCTCCTGTCTTAATTGCAGTAGTTTCTATATTAAGATTGTATAAACCTATTAACTCGCCCCACATATTAATCTCTTTTAACAAAGTTGTAAAGAAATCTACGAAGTTTAGATTGGGTTTGCACTGAATCACTTTTATAGCTTCTTCCTTTGTGAGTTTTTTGTATCCGAACCTCAATGTTAGTTTCCGTTCGCTATATTTCCCGCTTAATGTTACACCTTCAGTCAATTTGAGAATATGAGGATGCGTCTCATAGTTTACAGGCACTTCTGCGACCTGCTTCTTTTCAAGCGATGCTATGGAAATTTGGCATTCGCGATTTGAAAGAACCAAGTCAGGTATATCTCCATCCTCGATGTAAGAACCCAACAATTCATGTAGATCCAATGTCAATTTTTTAATCTGAGAATCAGAGAGGTAATCCACGCGAAGCTCCAAGTCATCTGATGGGGTAGTAGCTGAATAATTATTGGCATTACCGTTACAACTTCCTTTTTCATTTTCAGCCGTGGTAATATCTCCTGCTGCTCCTAGAGATGTTAATTTATCAGCTTCAGACATTTTTAGATACTTACCTACTGCAATTGCTTAATACGATTTATGTGCACGAGACCAATTGAAATCACTTTTGATTTTAACGGCTAGTGGGGTGGATATATGTCAGTATCATGGAGGTATATATAATGTACTCTGTGATACATGTATTCTCTTTGCACAGAGTACCTACATCATGGACTTACCTACATTGTCTCTTTGCTTTTGGTCTTATTGATTTGTATCAACGAATTTTAATTTTTTTTACAGCTGGGCAGCCCACAGAATAAAGATACGGGTAACCGTGTAACGGGGCAGCCCCTGCCAAGCAGAGACAAAACCCAAAGGATGCCGAGTGTCACTGATCATGTTATTCTCTGATGTTAAAATAACCTTACAAGTTAAAGTTATTAGTACCTAGTACTAGTAGGTACCTACTAGTGGTTCGCCCCGAACTGAGGCATCGCGGTATCCATAAACTTTTACAGAGCGCCATCTATTGACATCATTGTGAAGTTCTGTTAAAAATACTGAAGGTCATTAAAAATTAAATAATTTCGTTTCCTTATAATATTTATCTAATTTTAGTATTTGTTGTTCAAGTACTAAAATAAAAAAAATAAAAATAAAAAAACAAAAAAAAAAATAATAAATTTGTATAAAATATAATTCAAATAATTGATCAAGTTTCAGGCTCAGCCTTTCAGAAAATTGAGAGTTCTGAGGTCAACTTTGGACGTTAGAAAATCTCCACTTTGAAAGCCCCCCATTTCGTCAATTTTAGGGGGAAAATTATAAAAAATATAATATTTTTGGACCGCTCTAACGCAACCCTGTGTTACGCTGTAAAAAATATTTTACTTCACATTCGCTTCTATGAGAGCCCCCCTGAAATAAAGATTTTTATAACTAAGCCATATTATTCGGCTGGAGGCCATCGGTTTACATATAATTATAATTAAATTGGAAGAAATTACGTTCAGTAGGTAATTCAAAGTTATAAGGCTCTGACAAACGGACGGACGGACGGACGGACAAGTGCAAATTCACTCAAGTAGACTCAGAGACCTTCGCTTTGCTCGGTCAATTAGAATAATAAAATATGTAATAATAGATAATGCCCGCGACTTCGTTCTCGGTGATATAGGTTATTGAAAAGTCTCTTGGGGAATTTCTGATTTTCTAGTTTAAAAAAAGATTTGCACGCCTTTATCCTTCCCCGGGATATAAACTATTTCGGTAACCAATTTAGTCAAAGTCGGTTGAACAGATGGGCGGTGAAAACGTAGCAAAGAAACAGACAGACACTCTTTCGCATATTAGTAGTTATGGGTGTAGTAAAGTTCATTCTATTATGTTGTATTTTTTGGACTGAAATGTGTACGATATTGGGAGACACTTTTTATCATGGCAACCCTAAATATTATTGTAGGTACTTTATTACCTAATACCTATCCCTTTCGGTTACAGGCTAGCCTGGATTCTAGCTAGAGGTTATCCACTGGTCTTTTTCTTTTTCATTCTAGCTAGTGGATAATAATTATTCTATGCTACGAGCTAACGTACGGAACCACAGAACGGACTCAACGGACTGTATTTCTCATAGAGGAATTATAACAAGATGAGACAATGTAAAAATAATACCACAGGTGAGCGAAATGTGTATCTAAACGCTAATGCCAAGGAGTGACAGAGCGAGAAAATGTTGTCTCTTGTCCTGCGTAGCGTATCACTTTTTTTTGTTTGACTTAACCGACAGTTTAGGTCAGACAATCCCGTGTCGTTACAGGTAAATATATTTAGGTACCTTATATTATTTACCTGGTTGTAACAGATAAAAACAGGTTGTATTTGTAAAGACTCGCATGAGTGCTACAAAGTATAGAAATAACAAAAAAATACTTATTTACCATTAGGAAAATATCGCATATAGACTATCGCTATCACATACTGTACATACGCTGACGCCCTGTCTATAACTCTTTCACTGTCTGCGGTATTTCTAGAATCTCTATGCCTCGTAATCTATCCATGGAGGTAAAAAAAAAATTCAAAAAAAAAAAAACCGACTTCAAAAACCACAAACACTAAAAAGTAAAAAATAATTTAATTTAATATTATGTAGGTATACAAGAGTTAATGTAGTTCTATAATAACATTTTTTGGAGTCGGTACCAATTAGTCGCATGAACCGTCTACCTACTCTTCATTATTGTTGACGTGACTCCACATTGGCACCGTCTCCAAAAAATGTTATTATAGAACTACATTAAGGCCCACTTGCACAAGGACTCTTAAATTGATTTAGTTAAATATTTTAATGCTGTCCCTTTTTGGCAACTACAATATGCATTTGCCAAAAAGGGACAGCATTACAAAATTTAACTAAATGTGTTTAAATGTCCTTGTGCAAGCGGCCCTAACTCTTGTATACATAATAAATTAAATTATTTTTTACTTTTTAGTGTTTGTGGTTTTTGAAGTCGGTTTTTTATTTTTTTTTGAAATTTTTTTATTTCACAATTTTTAGTGGCCCCACTGTTTTAAAATACAGAGTGTAACCAGAACAAGATATGCTATGCATGGTTAAAACATACAGTTTACAATCACACTGATCGCGAGCAATTTACTCTTATCCATTGAGGAGTTCCGTTCTCCATCTCCGAAGATATTCATTAGATCTTCACCAAATTAAAATGGGACCACCTCTGAAGTATGACCTACCAAACAAAAAAAGAATTATCAAAATCGGTTCATAATCGGCGGAGAAATCGCGTAACAAACATACCAAAAAAAAAACATACAGTCGAATTGAGAATCTCCTCCTTTTTTTGAAGTCGGTTAAAAAGAACATTCTGTAATACAATAACAAAAGAATCATCGAAATAGGTTGGCTTGATATTGAGTTATGCGTCCATTTGTCACGCACACACTTAATGCAAATCTAAGACTTATATGATTTTCTCATGGATGCCATTGTCAGAACTGGACCAAATTGAATTGGGACCACACGGGAAGCACCAGCTTTCAAATAAAAAAAGAATCATCCAAATCGGTCCACCCAGTCAAAAGTTCTGAGGTAACAAACATAAAAAAAAAAAAAATACAGTCGAATTGAGAACCTCCTCCTTTTTTTGAAGTCGGTTATCAAATACCATGAATCTATCAGTCAATGACATTATACATTGACAGTGACACTTTCTTAAGGCATGTTCCGATATACACTGTGAGCACTGATGATGTGTGATGTCAATAATTTATTATACTGCGAAGCCGTTCTAGTTATACTGGTTACTGTTAAAAACGGAACGCAGTCAGCAGAGAGCACCTTACCTCGAAAACGCCAGTGCACACAGTACAAAAATGGCGATGATTTATGACGTCATATATTTCCCTAGGATACTGCGGCAGTATACCTACTGTCAGTCCATAACGGAACGAATTTCTCCCCAGTATTGAGCACTGAACACTGAACAGTGCTCGCAGACCGCATCCCATACCCATTGATACGTCAACTGTCGAAATGTCACTGTGACAGTCGATTTAAAAAATTTTTGTAATGAGGACCAGCGTTGCCATTTGGCAACTTTGGTTGCCATTTTGGCAACATTTGACCCTTCGTGGCAACCAAATGGCAACCGAGCTCAAATGGCAATTTTTTGGCAACTTTTCGACTTGTCGCGCGATCATCGGTAAAAAAATATCGAATATATTTCGCAGATGAACTGAACTCATCGAATTGAACAAAATCAAAATCTTGAACGCATTTTTATTCCCAAATGAAAACAATACATAAATAATAGACAAACAAATTGTACCCATATTTCTATCAAAAAAAGGTCTATTTTGGTGAAGCTAGAGATAAAAGTAATTTTATGTAAACAAAAATGGAAGAAACTTTGTGACCACAGAGCAGATAATTAATACGTAGTGTTTTAAATAAATTCTTTGTGTGTGACTACTGTGCACTGTGTAGTGCGATGCAAAGGAAATTTTTTCGTGGTTTTCTAATACTTTTGTTTTTAAATCTATTGGTAAGTCCTCTTTATTGTTTTAATCGAAGAAGCTACCTATAGACCTATTTGAAAAACCAATTTTACTGATTGAAGACTCAACAAGTGCGATCTGTGTTCGGTGTACACGTCTACATTACAGTAGGTTCGAGAACAGATGCACTTCAGTTTTTATATTATATTTTGATAAACAAAAAATGCTCTAATAAAACTATGCATTGGAATTTGGATCTAACAAATCCTTCCTTGTCTTTTTTTGGTCTGTCCACCCTTCTTTGTCAATGTCAAACAAATGATTTTTTTTTAAATTTATTCATGACCATGGATACAAAGTCCTCTAGTCGGATACATTTTTCAAACAAATGAAAGAAGTAAAGTGTTGCCATCTTATTATTTTTAAATGGATGTTCATTTCATCCATTTTATAGGATAGACAAAGGTTATTATTTTTTATTTACTTACAGCTGCTTTTTTTCAGATTATTTTTTTCATTGAGTTGGAATTCACTGGGAAGAACTATTTATATTAAAAGATTTTTTCTTTTTTATTTTGCATGGTTTGGCTTTTAAAAATTAAAAAATTAATAGCGCCATGAAGAGATTTTTAACACCAAAATCTTCAACATCTCGACAAAATGATGACGAAGTGGTGGTGGGTTCAGAACTGCATGAAGCTTCTTCAAAAAAAAAAAAAGATTGACAAAAAATCGCAGATATTCACCACAAAAACATTAAGGTAGGTATAAATATTTTTATATTACTAAAAGGCACAGAACGTTTTTTTACAGGTTTTTTTTTCTAATGGCAACATTTGGTTTCAGATGGCAACATTTGAACCTACAAATGGCAACCTGGGCTGAGTATACTCTGGCAACACTGATGAGGACAGAGGACTTGAGGGGTGGAATTTGGAAATCGAGTTGAAAGTTGAAACTATAAAGTTGTACAATGTACTTACCTGGTACTTACATACTTGGAAATGAAATCGCAATTTGCATTAAAATTAAATAAAAAACATAAAACATTCACGATATAATAAATCGCTAATCCCGCAGCTTTTACTCAGTCACATGACATTTATACTAAAAACGTTTACTGTTTACGTTTTACATATTAATTCAATATAGTCTTCCAGTAGAACATGTCGGGAAAAAAATGCAACCATTGCGGGTCTTCGGAGATTGAAGTTGATCCCGCGAGAGGAGATGCCGTGTGCACCAACTGTGGTTCAGTGTTGGAAGATAATATTATAGTTGCTGAGATAGAATTCCAGGAAAACTCACATGGTGGAGCGTCTGCAATCGGCCAGTTCGTTTCTGCAGAGACCAAAGGAGGTGCCTCGGGCTTTGGAAGAGGTAATTAAGTACTTACTTACCTACATTAAATCTATTCGATAGGTACAAGGGGAAACTGGCTGTCTGTTAATATAATATCAGCTCCTCCTGGGTAGGTACCGCAAGTTAACCACGTCAGCCGACGACTCTTTGGTACTAAAGAAACCCCTCTCTGAAACCTTGGAAGAATCTCCTTCCAGTCAAAACTAATATATCCTTAGCTGAAACACACTTCTTACCTATACTGGACTCAATGATGAGTTACTAAACTAGCTTGAGCGCTTACAGAACATGTGTATTTGATTTATCTTGCTCACGCTTGTCTCAAGTGGCTCCCAATAAGGTTGCGACAAAATGTTCATGTTCTTTCTTTTCCATTCTCTATCGTATCCTATATGCTCCTCATACTCCCAGCTATCTTAAAGAACGTTTCAACTTTCTCGGTGCTGTTGCTCGCCATATGCAGCTGGGTTCTATCATGGATAAAAAATTTGAGCAAATAACCGCTTGGTCTACAAACTTAAGAGCATGTTTTATTGTAGCATACCTATTTAATGGAAACTGACCCTCATCAATTTGCCACTTTACACACCATTTGGAAGACCAATCTTTACAATATTTTGTTAACAGGGTTGGGGTGTGGTAACATCCATACTAATATTGCAAATGTGAAAGTGTATCTGTCTGTCTATCTGCTACACAGTCTGCTACGCTTTCAAAACCCATCTGTTTGACTTTGAGCAAATTTGGTACAGAGATAGGTTCTTAGGCAAGGACATAAGCAATTTTTTTTATCCCAGATATTCAATGGGTTCCCACTGTTTTTGGTTATAGCCACAGAGTTGTTGGTATCCTCTTATATTTTATGAATGCTAAAAAAGGTATGTCTGACTCTTTTCCCATACATTAACTTAACAGACTTGGGCTAAATTTAGTACAGCTTCAGGGATTTTGGGAATCGACATGGCTACTTTTTAAGAGTTCCCAAGTGGTTTTTGAAAAATATATATTCTCGCTCATTTACTTAATAAAATACCAGTACAAACTTGTACAATTAACATGCCATATTGTTTTTTGTCTTGCAGCTTTCCATGCTGGTATTGGCCAAGAATCACGTGAATTGACATTAAGGAAAGCAAGAGATGGCATCACCTCACTGTGCCAGCAGTTGCGTCTGAACCAGCAGTGCATTGACATAGCGTGTAATTTCTTCAAGATGGCTCTGACAAGGCACCTGACTATTGGTCGACATGCATCTCTAACACAGGCTGCGTGTGTTTACATGACCTGCAGGACAGAGGGCACTGCCCGTATCCTTTTTGATTGCATAATATGAATAAGGTGCTCAATAGAATAATAAGTAATAACTATGACCTAGCCTAACTATTTTCGGTTCATATGGTTCTGTTTTATGAATCTTAGCATCTCGTCTGCATTAGGACTGCACGCCGGTCGCCGACTGCAAAATTGCAGTTTCGAAGCAGTCTTTCTGAAGTTGACATAACTGCAATAGAACTTTACAGCAGCTTGATAATTTCCATTAGAACTGCAAGCAGACTGCACAGTTTTTTTTTGCAGTTTTGATTCATGCCAACCGCACAATAACTGCAATAAAACTGCAATTTTTCAGTCAACGTGGAGTTCATCTGTCTAGATTCTAGACTCGAGACCTTTATGTATGTATAAACTAGGTATAGTCAGTCTGGTGAAAGCTGAAAGTGGATTATTTAAAGTTTTTGTATACTGACAACACTAAGGCAATGTTCAAAGGTGATTATTCCTTGTTTATCTGGGGTTCTTATTCTAAGGCTGATATTACACTATCATATATATATGATCATAGATATATGAGTCATTTTTATATGAAGAACATATGATAGTGTAATATCTACATTTGTCTATGATCATAGTTATAGGATCCTATTTGAAAGCTTGCGTACAAGTAGGATCATATCCGTTAGGCGTAGCATCTCTACATAGTCAGTGTATCCGTCTAACCAAAAAAGATGGTGTCTTCCAAAACAAAGAATTTCGACTGGAATATCGAAACTACAAAAAGAGTAATTATTAGCCTCTACGAGGAAAACGAGTGTTTATATAATAATCTGATCGCCTTGCTACCCATGATCTAACCAAAATTCGTCTTTTATTTCTAGTTTTATTGTTCACCATTTTTTTTTAATGCAATTAATAAAATAATTGCTCTCATAGCAACGGAAAACACGGCTAAATCGTTAACCATCTTGATAGTATATGACGTTTATATGATCATATGTGGGTCAATAGTGTAATATGTAAAAATGAGGAACTGCATCATATAAATATGATCATAGACTTGACAGATATGACATCATATATATATGATGAATATATGATAGTGTAATATCAGCCTAATCCAGATTTTTTAATTTGCATTTTACACAGCTTTCTCAGACGCTTCCAAAGAATCGCAATCAGAATTCCAAAGTTTGAACCTTAGCATTCCAATGTTTAACAGACTCTTTGGCATAATAGTACATGGTCCTGGTCCCTGGATATGATTTCATGGTAGGTAATTTTTTTCCATTTGTGAAAAGACCAGACCTGCCCCCGATTATGTAAGAATGGCCGATTAAATCGTCCAAGTTCGGCGTCAAAGTAAAATAAACCATAAATAGGGTATCGTACGTACCTAAATGTATAAGAATGGGTACACGAAATTGAGCTCTAATTCAATGCTGTTATGGTTTATTTTACTTTGACGCCGAACTTATATAACTTATATACGTTTTGATCGATAATTCTTACATAATCGGGGGGCAGGTCTAGTCTGCTGGGGAGTACCTATTGGGCATTACTATTACAGTCACCATCCTACTACCAGGAAAGCTGCAAAGTTGTTACAAAGTGGGATATAAAGTAGGAGTTTATTTAAATTGAAAAAATAATAAAATATATTATATGGTATTCTTAACCAACCAAACCAGATCTCTTGATAGATGTAAGTGATGCAATTCAGATGTGCTGCTACCAACTGGGACGTACTTACTTCAAACTCTCTCGGGCGCTCTGCATCAACATTCCACCGACTGGTAAGTGCTAGTTTCTATCTATGCATCAGGATTGGTGCGTATTAAAATACCTAAAAAACCGTGAATGACGTCACAAGTGCGCGCCGACGCGACGTTTTGCGCAGTATTATCAAACGATGCATGCCAATGGAGAAGTTTCATGATATCATATTCATGCTAATTACTAATTCACTAATAATATTATAAATGCGAAAGTGTGTCTGTCGGTCGGTCTGCTACGTTTTCACGGCCCATCCTTTCAACCTACATATTTTGATAAAAGGTATAGAGGTAGATTGTATCCCGGGGAAGGACATAGGCTATACGCGGGGCGTATACGCTCTCAATATCTGACGTGCTGGAGTAAATCCAAAAATTCCCTCTTGAGCTCCCCTACTATATGATTCAAGAAAATCGGTTCAGCCGTTTGAGAATCATCAGCTCTTTTCTAGTTGATGAAGGGATGTGAGTAAGTTGCACAGGTCTGATCGAATCGAAATTGGTGTCAATACCCTAATATGTTGCGTGTTATTTTAACTTTTTAATTTATACTTGTTAAAATTTAATTCGGTTTTATATAGACTGTTATTTACGCAGAATGACGTCACACTGCCTTTACGAAATGATTCTTGCAAGCACAACTTTAAAGTTTCCAACTAAAGTTGGTCTTACCAAACTTACCAAGTATCAATTTATCTAGCATTTATAATTTCAGATTTATTGATACCTGAAATACGTCTATTTCGTGACTGACTCACTGATGTTCATGAAAACCTCTAGGGTATTTCCTGAAGTGCTATAAGACTGAAATTTGGTATGTAGGCTAGAATTTGCATATAAACAACAGAAAAATTAAGAATTCAGAAACTTTCAAATGTAGGGGGTGCATATCTGACAGCATTTCCTCGTATTTTCGAACCGTTATAGCTTCGGTTCGGATAGTCGTAGAATGGTTTCAGTATAAGATGTCGTTGGCAGATTTATTAAACATACCAAGTATCAAATCTAGCATTTATGGTTTCAGATTTATTAAATAACACATGACGATGACGAATAGCTAATTCACCTGATGCCGACGGCAGCAAAATCGTTCTGCATTTCTACTTTCCAAACTTGTTCCAGACTGAAAACTTGTTAACTTCTTAAAATCCTCTCAATATAAGCATTAATAAGCATCATGCCAAACTAGCTGATGCCCGTGGATTGAGGTGTTTCGTTCCCTCGGGAACTCTTAATTTTCCAGGATAAAAAGTAGCCTATGTGTTATTCCAGATTGTGCCAAATTTCATCCAGATCCGTTCAGTAGTTCTGGCACGATTGAGTGACAAACATCCATCCATCCATTCGCATTTATACTCTTTAGTATAGTAGGATTAAGCTTTAGGCATGCATATTAAAAATTGGAATCTTATAAATACAATCTCACATAAGTGAGAGAAGTGATGATTCAGTCTTAAGGTGGTAGCAGGCTAACCCGTTTACTTTCTGATGTTACATCTATGACTGAATTATTCTTAGTATGTATAAGATACTTAAGATTGAAATAAAACAAAATATTAAGCTTTTTTAAATCTATTGCAATTAACTTCCGAGTTCAATATAATCATTTACAATAATTTTCTAAATCTACAAATTTCTAGAGAGCTTTACAACACCCATATCACATTCTTAAGGTACTTCTATTCCCTTTTCAACAATATACACAGGCATTTACAATCAAAAAAATAATTTAACACAGGAATGATTAAATTTTAAAACCTTCATAAATATTTAGATTAGCCATCTTTGTTTAGCGGTCCAATCAAATGCGTTTCTTCATATTATACTGAATAATAATTTAGCGGTCGCAGTCTATTCATCAGTTGTCAGTCCTCATTAGTATTTGTATTGGACATGGAAGTATTAACTGTAGGCCCATAGTAAATGAGCTCTGGAATCTGACCCCCTTGAACTCCTGTTCCGTTCGTACTCTCAGAGGAACAATGGAATTGGAATGTAACTGTGCCCATGTACACCTCACTCAGTCCTTCTTGTCCAAAATAACTTAACTCACTCCCATCTAGTATAGCAGAAGCTGTATAAAAACATTCAGGCTCAATCTGTATTGGATTCTCAAAGTAAACATGGAAGGTGTTACTTGACCCATCGGAGAAGAATTTCGTATTATTCTCAGCTAACACTCGTCCTAATCGCTTTAACTCAATCTTCACATTGTAATCGGCCGCGCCATTTGACGATCCATAAAGTCCAAAACCAACAACAAATATTCTTTTATCAACACAGAATTGTATTGAGTCACATCTGCCTCTATATCTCCATTGGTTACTTCTGTATGCACATGATTGAAATCTGTGACAAATCTGGAAAAAGAAAATATGTATAATTAATATTAAATAAGTACTCATTAAAACTTATTAAACACAAAATAAATATAAAGAAAGTTTTCAATACCTGGGCTTTGAGACCAGCTCTTGCTTTTATAGGATAGGATAACTGCGGTTTACTTGCTGCAGTGAAATGTAAAAATATGTCTATCGTTTCTTGAGGTGTCAATATGCCTAGTTGTGCAGCACTATTGGCAAACTCCTCCAACGTCATTGTTGGGAATCTGATTAGATATATGGCACTGCCGAGCATGGCTCTCTTGTTAGCCGGAGTAATTTCAGTCTCTCTTCGCACACATTCAGCATGAGCCCAAGCTAATGCAGCCTCAAATAAATTTATTTCCTTGCAATTGAGTGTCTCTCTCGCCAACACTGACTCGAGAGTCGATACGTCAATGTCTACAAAACCCTCAGACGTGAGGGCCATCTCAGCCTACAATAGAAATATTAAAATGAGTTTGAGATTCAAATGAAACTGCAATACAATTTGTTCAATACTTTATTTACATATTTAACAGTAAATAAAAAATTCACAAAATCCTTAAATCATTTCAACAAACATCACAGGCTTCATATTATACATGCAAATAGCACAACTACACAAAATGTATTGCAGTCGACCTACATTAACACAATAGCATTATTGTAATAGCCAATGCATTCTATCTATTATCTTCAAATTTGATAAATGACTAGATTATATACAGCTACTTCAAATGGAATGGAAACTGAGATTTTTGTCACTCTTAAACCTAAATCACAACCAAAAAAAGAGTATTGACTTTGAGTATATACAACATTGACTTTGTAATATGCATAACTTAAATTAATTGCATAAATTGTGTAAATTCTCATTTGATAGTTCTTTTTCGGGACTTGAAAAATTGCGACTTGAAGATTCTGAGAGATCCATGAATAGACTACTATAAGATGACGATGGTTCTAGGCAGACGGTTGCTAGGTTTTCTGTAGACTCACATACCTGAGCATCAATAACTTCCCAGCACCTCTGCATAAGTTCTGGCTCCTCAAACAAGCGCGATTGGCTTAGGAGCAGACATGCATTTTTGGCAGTTAGACTAGTTTCCAAGTAGTTAACACAGGCTCTTGCAAGGTGTGGTACAATATATTTCTTGGCAACATACAATGTAGACAATACTGTGTCTGCCTCTAATTGAATTTCATCACAATATAAATACCTGTAAAGAAAAAGAATAAATAAGTTTCTATACATTTATTGACACAATGATTATGTCATCAATCTATTGTCGACAGACAGACACAAGGAAGACGGTCACAAAGTGGTTGACGGACCAATTAATTAACAGACCTACAAATGATGTGGCCATAGCCCCCTTCTGATTTTATTTAGCTTATAGGATACAGATTAAAATTTAAAAAAATTAAACCCATTTTTTTTATGTTTTTTTCTTGGGTTTCATTTTTACAGCCTATCTATTCTGATTTTAAAAATGTTATATTTGGATAGCTTTCAATCCAGAGGCTACTTTTGACTTGGAAAATCAGTTTCAATGCAATAAAAAAAAATTCAGCTAGTTACCCACAGCATTTAGTAATTACATCATCATATCAACCCTTTGCTTGCTCCTTGAGTTTAAATACAAATTATGAATATCTTACTTTAGTAATATGAGGAAAGCTGATGGCTCAACATCAGGTACCTCTATTTCTTGCTTACATTCTGCCAAGCCACCATAGAACATAGCATAAAATACTGAACTTCCGGTCGCCAAGACATATTTATGTGCAGGTATAACTTGTGTGTGACCTGAAAAGTAAATAAATACTATTTAAAACAAAATATTTATACAATGATAATTAAATAAAGGTATATGTTAGATATCTTTCAAATTGCTACATAAGAAATAAACTACGAAATAAGTAGTACACAACTCACAAGTTATATATAAAATATGAATATTGTAACTGATTTGCCCTTTAGGGTTAGCAAAAGGGCCTTTTGAATAAGGTCTGCATACAAAACAACAGTAATATTGGCAACTGGCAAGTTACGTAGTTAAAGAGATTAAAATAGCATATTATGCTGATTATTCTCAGAAATCTATTAAGATTCCTATTTTTCTTGGTAGGAAAGGTATTCTAAACCTTATTAACCATCTTCACTTTTAATACCAACCCCTGACTTCAAAATTGCAACTAAGCTGTTCAATAAAAATATGTAGTTTGTTTGTCCATGCAAAATTCTAATACAACCATATCTTAAACTGATCTGCAGCAGAGATGATCTTGTGGATTCAATATTTGATTTAGTCTCATTCAGTCCAGACATATTAAATATAACCAAATAAACAGGTAAATTATTAATTGGGCAAATAAAAAAATTCTTGACGACTCTAATGGAATTTTAAATGATAGTAAAAAATATATAAAACTAGCTGATTCCCGCGACTTCGTCCGCGTGGATTGAGGTTTTTCGGTTCCTATCTCTCAAGTTAGATCGAACTGCACATGGTGTGCGAATTTTATTATAATCGGTTAAGTGGTTTAGAAGTCCATTGAGGACAAACATTGTGACACGAGATTTATATATATTAAGATGTAGTAAATAAAGTTACCTGGACCCCCGACTATGAATGTGATATCTGCCATCAACTGATTGTTAAACATTGCTGCATTTCGTTCTCTGACTGTAGGTTTAGTTGCTTGCCAGTTGGGATCTAGGGTTGCTGTTCCGGGAGGTGGGGCAGGTGATACTACAGGGGAAAGAGCAGAGCTTGTTGATCCACAGGGTGATGGCGGCCCGCTGTAACATTGTGACACTTGTGTCCCAGTTTCACGTTGGGATATTGTGTGTGGAGGCGACAGTGACAATCCACCACCATTGTTAATGTTTTCAGCTGAAAAATATAATGATACAAATTAATATTGTTAATGTAATTTGCCTGAGAATGACCAGTGGAGTTGTGATCACTTTGGAGCATGAGCAGATTTGTAATAACATTTATGTACTGCTCAAGCGGTAAGTAAAATAAAAAGTTATTACATAATGACAGAATTAATAATGGTCTCAAAAAGGGTTAAACTATTTTGAATTAACTAATTAGTTACTAAGAACTAACTGATATATGGCATGTGCATAGGCAGGCCAGCTATTCTAGTACCTAACTAATGTAGTTTTTAAAAGAGCTGTGTGTTATGCGGTTACAATGGATGGATTGTTTGCTGTTTCTTTCGACATCGCCGAGTTATCGTGATAATTATTAATATTTAATTACGTGCTTAATTTACATTAACATTTTTATATTTTTGGTGAAGGAGAATATCTTAAGTAATGTAATCTACATAATTGCGAAAAAATTATGACCAGCCAGGGTCAAAACAGAACAAGTCGTAAATACTGCATCTTTCTTTGTATCTCGTGAAAGCCCCGCCAACAAAATTTGTGTATGAAAACTACCCAGAACGCCCTCAAGATAATGAAAAAACACCATGGCCAAAGCTAAATAACCTGTTTCTGTTCTGTTTTTTTTAATACGTGATGAAAATTCTAGTTTAGGACTTTGATTAAATCAATATTCACATCAAAATTCCTATCCTTACCATTCATCCATGCATTGGTTTGAGCTACTGACATGCTATCCCGGGCCTCAGCTGGCCTTTTCGGAGGTTTAGAAACGATTCTTGAACACAAATTGGACATTTTATCACAGTATTTACTATTATTTCCAGTTTCAAAAACACCTGAGCGCTAAACAATACGTAGCGCGACCATTTTGTCCGAGGCTCTAACTGTCAATGCTGCCAACATAAAAATTAAATAAAAAAGTTGGTGATATCGATTACGGGTTGCCATAGTCTAATAAACTGGCGCGGATCCTTTTGGTAATTTTTAGGGTTCCGTATTTTACTTACATCGTTGTCCGTCTGTCTGTCAAGTGTCAACCACCTTTTTCTCGGGAAAGCGTGGAGATATCAAATACATAGGTCAACGGTCCGGTCCTCAGAATACAGAACAAACTCTGTATTCTGAGGTCCGGTCACGCTCAATCATCTTATGCCACAGTCTTATGCTTAGTCTTATGATATGTCTGTCGGAACTTTTTATTGGAAAGTTATGGAGTCCCCGCGGGAATTAAAAAAAACTTAGTTGTTCCACGCGGATGAAGTGGCGTGTATCAGCTAGTATAACAATAAAATTATTTTCCATTGGTATGTTGTTGATGATTTCATTCACATGGTACCTACTTAGGTACAGTTTTGCCAAAATACATTATTTTAAATAATAATGTTATTCAAATAGTAATGACAGTTTAGTGACAGTAATTTTACGTCATTCCAATATCACCATTTTCGGGTTATCTTTGTCCATTACTCCATCTATTCATTCATGTACCTATGCGTTCGTACATCGTCGTTCAGGTGATTGTGTTGAAACTTTGTACAGTTGCTGTTGGTACTTCCGGGAAGATTACTGACGTAATAAGTAGGTACTATAAACATTCTAGAGTCGATCAAACGATTAGGCATTGCAATTTGCAACGCATTTACGGCATTTATTTATATTTATATAAGCATATACCTACTTGGTATTCTTTATTTAGTATTTTTATTACGATGAGTTATATATCATCCCACTGCTGGGCAAAGGCCTCCCCCTTCTCCTTCCACTCCTTCTTATTTTGGGCTGTGTGAAACCAGAGTTTTCCCCCAAATGCTTCTATCTCGTCCCTCCATCTGGTAACAGGTCTTCCTTTTTTTCTTGTTAAATATCTCGGTAACCAATTGTACTTTTACTCCATTTTTCGTTCCCTGCCCTTGCAACATGTCCCGCCCAGTTCCATTTTCCGGTTTTTGCTGTCCTCATTACATCTTTTAGTTTACCCTTTTGTCGTTTTTTGGAAATATTGGAAAATTTCCGGCATTAGGTACCTATTATTTTATTCATCGAAAAAATAAAGTCTGTTCTAAAAGCCGCGCTTTGTAAGGCGGATAGCAGTTAGTAACTTAGTACGTTACTAGCTGATGCCCGCTACTTCGTCCGCGTGAATTGAGGTTTTTTGGTTTCCGCGGGAACTCTTTAATTTTCCGGGATAAAAAGTAGCCTATGTGTTATTCCAGACTATAATTAATCTATCTCTGTGCCAAATTTCATCCAGATCCGTTCAGCCGTTGGGGCGTGATTGAGTAACAAACAACCATCCATCCATCCACCCATCCATTCATCCATCCATCCAAACTTTCGCATTTATAATATTAGTATAGAATTCTGAACTAGTATAGATTACCGCGAACTACGAAATCGTGATACGAGTGAAAAATCTGAGTCGAGAACGTCTAAACCACAGATCAGTGTGGTCTAAACTCTAAAGGGCCAGCCAAAGTGCGTCGCTTAGGTACGCGTTTCGCGGCTTCTGCGACTTGTCAACTTCTTCATATACTCGAAGGAAACTAGACAGGATCTTATTATACTTCTATGGGTCTAGTGGTTAGCATGTTTGACTGCGGCCGACGAGGTCCCGGGTCGAGTCCCAGGTCGGGCCATAATTAAATATTGGGGTTTTCCGACTAGAAATTCTCAGTACTAGCCCGGATTTAGCGGTGTTTCACCCCCGTGCCTCAGAGAGCACGTTAAGCCGTCGGTCCCGGTTATTATCACTAACACGATAATAGTCGTTAAAGCCCACCAACACGCTATGGAGCAGCGTGGTAGGTCTAAGTAATTCCGTCGCTCCAATGAGAGTGGAGGCCTATACCCAGCAGTGGGACGTTAATGGGCTGTAGTGGTGGTGGGTACTACCTTGCACCAGCGGTCTGGCCCGTTGCGCAGCGTTGTTCCGTCGCCTGTGCACACGCTGTGAGTGTGACGTGTCCTGGCAGTTCAGCTCGGCGAAGCGGCCATCTTCGTCGATGAGGCTCTCGAAGAAGTCTACGCTGCTGTTCATCGATGACCGGGAGTGGAACGCATGCCAAAACACCCTGGAAATATAAAAAACGAGTGTGCTTTAGACATCGATTTACCAACTAAGGACATTACCTACAAATAAACTCAAAAAGCGTCCACAACCGCTTATACAAACACAGCTATAGATAATATAGACTGAGACACCAAACGGTTCACAAAAACCATATAGCTTTTAAATATTTAGGGTTCAATTTTGTAATAACAATTCGACACATACGACATTTTGTCGCCTAGTGTACTCATGCGCGACTGAGGCGAAAACTGTTCACAATTGGGGCTGTGCACAATCCATAAACTAAACTAAAATTAGAACATTACAAATATTGCTAACCCTTTCATAATACTCCCTACGGAAAGGGACAGAACTAGATTTAAAGCTGCCATTTTAGTTTAGTTTAGAGATTGTGTTATACAGAATCAGCCCTATTTGTGCACAATTTGACCGTGCCGTTTTTTGCGTTTCGATGGTGCGTCTAAGGTATTGGTAAGTCAATGGCTATTTATTAGACCACACGACTGAAGTAAAACTTATTATAGTAACTGGCTATGAGAGAAAGAAAATGTGTGCTCGCACCTCTTTCTCTCTTGCCCCCACAGTAATATACGAAACGTAACTCTCTCTCTTTCTATCTTCACTAACTTATACCTCCCTCTCAACTTCCGTTCGCCTCTTTTCGTAACGCTCTCGTCACGCATTCACCAGCTTCTCCCCAAGTCAAGCGTGCGTAAAGAAGTTTTACTTCAATAAAATGGAATATATTTTAACCCACTGAGGTTGTAACTCGTAACGTGATAATAGGGATGATGACAACTCAATCAAATCAGCAACTCTTTATCAAACTTAAAAACGCCCTTCTAGTATGGAATTTGTATGAAATTCACAGTTGTGACGTCATAAAATTTCAACGCAATTTTATTCTTTAATCTATATTTTAAAATGGTTATCAAACTTAAAACTAACCGAGGATGTGAATTTTAGGTCTTTTGAAAGACCCTCTATTTAATAATCAGTTAGATATAATTTATTTTTGATATCATACTAATATTATAAATGCGAAAGTGTGTTTGTTTGTTGGTTGGTTGTCCTTCAATCACGCCGCAACGGAACAACGGATTGACATGATTTTTGGCATATGGATATAGCTGAGGACCTGGAGAGTGGAGAGTGACATAGGCCACTTTTTATCCCGGAAACATTACCATACCATTTATCAGTTACGGTATCTTAAAACTAAAGCTACGAGGGTTCCAAACGCGCCGTGTTCTGAGAAGAGCCCACTACAAACTCAGCCGCGGTTTTTTTTCATTTCATTTCATATAGGCATCACCCTATTATTGCTGCATTATAACGATCGCAATCATTCCTAATTAGTTAACACTCTTCCGCTACTGACCAATATAACTGTCTTGTTGGTCTAGTTGTTAGCATGTTCAACTGCGGCCGACGAGGTCTCAAGTTCGATTCCCGGGTCAGGCCATAACAAGTATGGGGTTTTTCTAACAAGAAATTCTCAGTAAGAACTAGCCCAGGAGTTAGGAAGTTGGCGTGCCCCGGAGAGCACGTAAAGCCGTCGGTCATGCGCCTGATCTATCTCCGGTCGTGTCGGATTTTCCGTCAGAACGCGCCCCGGGAACACGCCAAGAGCAAGTACCGAACGGACGCTCTCCCGCGATTCGGCCCATATAACCGCGAGGTTGGTGGGCCATGGGAGGTTTGTAACTTGGAGGGTTGTCCATCGGTCTATGAGAGTAAAGGAACAGAGAGTGCACGTCTGTGTTTGCACACACACTTGTGCACTATAACATCTCCCACGCAGATGGCTAATCTCTCTGGAGATTGGCCGCCGTTGCCGAAATTCGGTCGGGAGGACATTATTGACCAAAATCCATTGTCGCAGTAAGAATACCATAAATTGAGATTGTAACAATGATTGATGCAGGTTTTACCTAACATGCAGGATGATAGTTTTTTTTTTATCCACTACAAATTAGCCCTTGACTGCGATCTCACCTGATGGTAAGTGATGATGCAGTCTAAGATGGTAGCGGGCTAACCTGTTAGGGGCATGGCAGTTATATTAAACCCATCCCACTATTCGGTTTCTACACGGCAAGAGATGGCAGAGTCAGGTTAGAGTGCTGTTTAGATGGCCTGTTCCACTAGTCCCTACCAAGGTATCCCCCCCGGGGGGGAAGAGCGCCGCGGTAGGGTTCCGTAGTGATGCTAGTTTCTAACATGTTGCAGTTTGATGGTTATCGTAATGAAAACGGTAGTTTTATCTAGTTTTTTTGATAGTCTGAGAAACCTGCTGATGATTTAAAAATACAAACTTGTACTTAGGTTACCTGCTTTAGCTAAAATGAATTCATTTCCGGTCAACAGCGCAAGAAAACCGACTTGCTCCTGAGTCGTTTGCCAAGAGAGAATAGTTAAATAAATCTTACGAACAAAAACTGTTTTATTGGTCTTTGTCTTTTCGTTACTTGGCATCTAGAGAAAAAAAAAACCGGCCAAGGGCGAGTCAAATTCGCCCACCGAGGTGCCTGGGGGATGCCCCGTCGCTCACGTCCGCAGGAACTACCTTCTACCTCCCTGCACGTGTCCCCTGGGCGGTGCTAAACGAGCGACGAACTTGCAGGCGAAATAAGCATTCTTTTTATTATTATAAAAACGCTTATATACACTAAACGCCATACGATTTAATAATAACCGAGGTGCCCGTAGTTTGGAATACTTATTTGGTTAAATAAATCTTCCTTCTTATAAACAAACAGCTTTGCCCTAACAGGGCTTTTGCAAAATAAATGAATATGAATAATATGTTCATGTTTGTTTATGTTATTTGCTGATTTCAAAAAGATAGAAACTTTATTTTTTTCTTAACTGCGGAACTCAATGTGATATATTTAGTATGTTTTTTGACGACCTCCCTGGCGCAGTGGTGAGCGCTGTGGTCTTACAGTGGGAGGTCCCGGGTTCGATTCCCTGAAGGGCAAATAGGAATTTATAATTTCTAAATTGTCTCTAGAAAGTGGTAGGCTTCGACCGTGGCTAGTTACCACCCTACCGGTAAAGACGTACTGCCAAGCGATTAAGCGTTCCGGTATGATGCCGTACAGTTAACCGATTAGGGGTAGGGTTTTTTTTTTTTTTTTATCCACTACAAGTTAGCCCTTGACTGCGATCTCACCTGATGGTAAGTGATGATGCAGTCTAAGATGGTAGCGGGCTAACCTGTTAGAGGCATGGCAGTTAATTAAACCCATACCCCTATTTGGTTTCTAGTTTCTACACGGCATCGTACCGGAACGCTAAATCGCTTGGCGGCACGTCTTTGCCGGTAGGGTGGTAACTAGCTACGGCCGAAGCCTCCCACCAGGCCAGACCAGGGAAATTTCAGAAATTATAAATTTCCAAACCCTGCCGGGGATCGAACCCGGGACCTCCGCACGTTAAGGCAACACCCCTCAACACTACGCCACGGAGGTCGTCAAATTAAAAGGGTTTAATATAACTGCCTTATCCCCAACAGGTTAGCCCGCTACCATCTTAGACTGCATCATCATTTACCATCAGGTGTGAGGTGAGATCACAGTCAAGGGCTAATTTGTAGTGGAATTTAAAAAAAAATCCTATCTCGGCACTGTAGAGACTGGGCGCGTGGACCGATGTTGATGATTCTTACCAATAAGGTTTAAATATATAATAAGAACTTCCTTATCTTTACTACTAATCACCCAGTACTCATTACCATAGATACGTCAAGACAGGCCTTACCAGAAGGTGTCTTTTACCAGTATCAGGCATGTCTTGACTTTTGATTGAAACCGCGATTTTAAGTGTTTCCTTAAACCACAAATCAGTATCACAAATCACAATACATTCTGTTGTTCTCAATAGCTTTTCTCAGTCCGATTTCAGTTGATATTTAGATAGACTTTCTGGATGTGACTTGTGACCCCAAATAAACCCCAAAGACCCCCCAAATGTTTGAGCATGCTTTTACATCTGAGTCACCAAATGTAATTTGGCTACATGGAGCAGCCATAAATTTGGACAATTTGGTCTTTTGGGTGTTTATGTTGAGGCCCACATTTTCTTTTAAAAAAAATAAGTTTGCCAAACAATTTTTCCGTTTCATTGACCATTTGGAATTTTTGAGTGAGCTACTTTGAAGGTAGAGAGCGGGAAAGTGAAAAGTAATTAAGTAAATATAATGTACGAATAAATGAAAAGAGCGTATGTAATTAACTAATTAGAGTTTATAAATTATTTATAATCTTAATACATATTATTATGTAGGTATATTATCCACATCTACATACAACCATTTTCGAGTTAGTTTCTTTGAAAGTAGAGAGCAGAAAAATGAAAAGGAATTTTATACTTATATTATACAAACAAATAAAAAAGGCGTATCTAAATGACTATAATAATAAGAGTTCATACGTTAAATCATACTTACGTATAATATCCAAATGCTATTATATTAATAGAAAGCTTTGGCAAATTTGACCCAATTACTAATACTAATACTAGGTAGGTAAGTATAAAGCGAGTGAGCTTGGTGCACCACACCTATATTATAGACTAGCTGATGCCCGCGACTTCGTCCGCGTGGATTGAGGTTTTTCGGTTCCCGCGGGAACTCTTTAATTTTCCGGGATAAAAAGTAGCCTATGTGCTATTCCAGACTATAATCTATCTCTGTGCCAAATTTCATCCAGATCCGTTCGTCCGTTGGAGCGTGATTGAGTAACAAACATACATCCATACATCCATCCATCTAAACTTTCGCATTTATAATATTTATATTATTTGATTTGATAATATTATAGATAATAGCTAATAGCTAATAGCTAGCTAATAGCTGTTAGGAAAATGCATGATAGCAATCTAGGGACCTATATAATTATCCTAAGACTAATATAATAAAAGCGTTGAGCCCTGTAGTGGATCGACGATGGGTTGATGATGATCTAAATAGGAACATACCATAAAGTGAATGTAACTTGCGTATAGTTAATTAATATCATTGATATTATAATAACACTAGACGTATTTAGCAGGGTGCTCGCGACAACGTTAGGTAATTACGATTTGTATCGAATTTTCAAGAGTTTGACAGCTGGCGCTATATCAATCCATACTATATAATAATATAAATGCGAAAGTGTGTCTGTCTGTTACGCTTTCACGGTCCGTCTTTTCAACTGATTTTGATGAAATTTGGTATATAGATAGGTTGGATCCCAGGGACATATTAGGTATGCTACTTTTTTCCCAGAAAATTACGGAGTTCCGGCGAGATCAAAATACTTAATCCACGCAGACGAAGTCGCGGGCATCATCTAGTTATAAGTCAAAGTTAAGTTAGGAAAAGAAGGTAAGCACTAAGCACTGAGTCTGCGTAGGTCCAGTGACCGAGTTGAAAATCAGTTAGGTATTTAAATCGTTATGAACGTTCTAGATTTTATAAATAGCATTTTATTTCATAGCAGATAGGAAAGCGATCCTAAAGAATAAAAAAATTAAATGTCTCATTTTATAAGATACTTAAATGTTTATTCATATACAAAATAGTGTCAATGCGAAAGTGTGTTTGTCTGTTTTCTTCACCTGCTTCCATAACCGAATTTGACGACATTTGGCACAGAGATAGATTGCATCAGGTACTCTACTTAAGTACTACTCTACTTTTTAACCTGGTAAATGGAAGAGTTTCCACGGGATTTACAAAAACCCCATAATCCGCGCGGAAGAAATCTCGAGCATCATCTATCTATGATTTTACTAATTTTGAAATATACCATCATAGTTAAATCTTAGGCTATTTACGTTTTTGGAATATATACACACCGGTAAATGAAAAAAACCAAGTCGGCTTTAGTGAAGATCCAGCGCACAAATATCTTCCCCAATACAACAGGCAATATCCTGGGCGAACGCGTGGCTCTGCCCTTCATTTCATCCTTCAGCACACATTTCAAGCATATCCATTACACACAGTCCACAACACAGAGCACAGAAACACTGAAACTATGACTAGACTAATTTTAACGCGGGGCAACGGTACTATGCGCGCGCGCATTCAATCTCGACTGAGAAATGGAGAATCGCGTTATATCGTCCGTCCGTACAAGAACGGCTCTTACGCAAGGTCGGTTAGGGACACCTGTCTCCAGTGGAGCAAACTGAATCGAGAAAGTGCATGATGTCACACTTTTATCGTAATATGTGACTTTTTAACTTGTATTACGATTACTCACTTTGAAACAGGTCTTTATCTTCACTGTTGGGATGGGATGTCGTAGTTTTTAGGGTTCCGTACCTCGTACACGAGGAAAAACCGGCCAAGTGCGAGTTGGACTCGCGCAACGATGGTTCCGTACAAACCTGTAGTAAGATTTAAATTATTAAAAAAAAACTACTTACTAGATCTCGTTCAAACCAATTTTCGGTGGAAGTTTGCATGGTAATGTACATCATATATTTTTTTTAGTTTTATCATTCTCTTATTTTAGAAGTTACAGGGGGGGGACACACATTTTACCACTTTGGAAGTGTCTCTCGGCAAACTATTCAGTTTAGAAAAAAAATATATTAGAAACCTCAATATCATTTTTGAAGACCTATCCATAGATACCCCACACGTATGGGTTTGATGAAAAAAAAAATTTTGAGTTTCAGTTCTAAGTATATGGGGACCACCAAAATTTATTGTTTTTTTTCTATTTTTGTGTGAAAATCCTAATGCGGTTCTCAGAATACATCTACTTACCAAGTTTCAACAGTATAGTTCTTAAAGTTTCGGAAAAAAGTGGCTGTGACATACGGACGGACAGACAGACAGACAGACAGACATGACGAATCTATAAGGGTTCCGTTTTTGCCAAATTTGGCTACGGAACCCTAAAAAGGAACACTTATAGGATCACTACGCTGTCCGTCTGTCTGTCCCTCTGTGTCTGTCAACCACCTTTTTCTCGGGAACGCGTGAAGGTATCAAATTGAAAATAATATCAAATACTTATATCTACAGTCTATATTTTGGACATAATACTGCATTCCCAAAATGTTGTACATAAATTGCAATTTACGAAAAGTTGGGTAAGGTATTGCATTTGGGTATAGTAGAGCAACAGCGGCGTATTGCCTATACCACTTTTCCAACTCGCAAGTTAAGTATACAGGTCAAGGCTATAACAATTAATTATAATTACACAATTGCTTATCCTACCTATCTTGTGACTACTGCAATAATTAAGGATTGCCTTGAATAAAGGAAAAAATCTTAAAACTATCGCGAAGACGGAGCTTGGTGATAATGTCGCTATAAATAAAGTTTTTCTTTTGTTGTTGGATTCTGCGCTTGCCTATGATCTCACTTAATGGTTATTATGATAATTAATTATTGATTTATAATAACTAGAACGGCACAGGCCAATTACAGTCATACCCATTATATATAGACCCATATCTCTTAGATGCTACTATGAGATGTCACTGTGGAACACTTACCTACTACTACAGCTTTGCTGATAGGCGATATAGCTGTGACTGAAGCCTCCCAAAGCAAGGATCCAGCCCAATTATTTCAGATTGTTCTTAGTACAAAATGGCTTGGCAATGGCTTTTGAATAATATGCTAATCGCCATCATCTGCTTCAGGCGCGGTCTTAGCCATTGCAAGGCCTCGGGGCGGTAGATATTTGCGATTCGCGTGATTCAAATACACATTAGTACATAATGACTTTCTCTACTTGGGCTGTAGCTCTGTTGGACAAGAGCGTGAGGCCCCTGCAAGAACGAGGCCCCGGGCGGTTGCCCTGCTTGCCACCCCCTAAGGCCGCCTCTGATCTGCTTTGACTTACTCGTGTCCGGTTTGCTCTCGTAAAGTATTTTACTTTGGTCTCCCAATCGGTTCTGTCCTCGGCCTTTGTCATGGCAGTTGTAAGCGGAAGGCCTGTAAGGGACTTCATCTGGTAACAGCAGTGGCTAGCTGGTGAACAACCGCGTGATCTCTTTCTCTCTATTTTGCCCACTATTATAAGCTTTTAGTTAACGTGCAAGCGTTGGGCACTGTAACAGAGATTCTTTGATAACATTAACAGACAGATGTGAGTCAAGTGCTGCTTCCAAATAAAAATGATTGACAAGCATCTTAACTGACAGGTACGGTGTCCATTCAGTTAACTGTCATCGAGTTTCAGTGCTTATAATTTTAATAAAAGATGGTTACCGAAGTACTTAAGCCAATAACATTATAATATAACCGTTTGATGGATTATTTCCGTAAGCATTCACCACCGTCATGTGGTAGTAAGTATTCATTACGATCTTCAAACTAAAGCCCAGCGGTCATATTGTGCTGATTTATTAATCCCACAATTATTCCCCGTCGGGTCCACTTCATTCATGCCTTATCAGCGTTCTACTAAACTAAATTACACAGCTACGTTAACGGAATGACTACCTCCCTGGCGCAGTGTTGAGTGCTGTTGCCTTAAACGTGGGAGGTCCCGGGTTCGATTTGGGAGAGTCAATTTGGGAATGTAGGTAATATTTCTGAATTATCTCTGATCTGGCCTGGTGGGAGACTTCGGCCGTGGCTAGTTACCACCCTACCGGCAAAGACGTGCCTGCTCTACCCCTAACAGGTTAGCCCGCTACCATCTTAGACTGCATCATCACTTACCATCAGGTGAGATCGCAGTCAAGGGCTAAATTGTAGTTGATAAAAAAAAAATTGGTCTGCAGGATTGATTCAGTAATGCATGATAAACGACAACAACAATTCTGCTTTATTGTATTGTTTGTGTCTTGGTGCGATCGTTATGCACGATGGTGGAACGAGCGCACATATCAATCCTGCTTTGTATGCGTACCGCGCAGGCGTCGTCAGCAAGCGCAAGGAGAAATAAATATGCAGCCTCAAACAGACATGGGACCAGACCAGATTTCTTATTTCCGATTTAAATTGCCCGTGTGCCTTGGCGACTGGGAGGGTCGCATAAAGCAATATTAATTCAAAACGACAGTTTTATGTCACGTACCTTGACGTCCCTAAAATAAGAATTATATTTCTAAAACACGAACGTCCACAATATTAAAACAAAGTTATAATACCTATGCCCCCTGTGCCGCAATCTCTTTCATTTTGACTTCAAGGTTGTTCAATTTCAGTTATTAACTCAGTTTAGATCAGTTAAGGTATAAATTGGGTAAAAACATTTTTTTTAATCGAGGTCCGTTGGGGATTGTGATATTATTCGACAGTATAATGGTCAATCTTCAAAGGTCAATCTTGTAACTACAAAATGGCTTGGTGTCGAAAAATTGTAGAAGACTTAATCTGAAACTGAAGTCGTTTACTAGTTACTAGCATGACGATGTCTGCAACTTCGTTTGCTAGAAAGTATTATTTTCTAAATTTTGTGGGAATTCCTATAATTTTACAGGATAAAAACCGTCTTCCGGATTTAAGCTATCCCTGAACTAAGTTTCGTCAAAATCAGTTCTACGGATGGGTCATAAAAAGGAAACAGACGGATAGACATATACGCACTTTAACATAATTATCACTTGGATGTCCTTTTCCCTGCTCTGCCCCCCTATTACGTAAGAATTGTTCATCAAACGTTTAAGATTTTTGTCAAAGTAAAATAAACCATAAGTGCATTGAATTAGAGCTCAATTTCGTCTGCCCATTCTTATACGTTTAGGTATGAACGATACTTGAACGTATAAGAATGGATACCCGAAATTGAGCTCTAATTTAATGCCGTTATGGTTTATAAACTTTGACGACGAACTTTAACGTTTTGATCGGACATTCTTACATGATTGGTACCCTGATTGATGAATGGGTAATCTGAAAAATCATCCTTTGCCTTTGGCCGGCCATGTCTATCACAAAATTGAAGGTTGCTAGAGTAGATGTTCTGGAAGCATGTATCTAGATTTGCCCTTTCATAGAAAAAAATTGGGCGTCCGACCTGAGGAGCGCGCTCCACACCTGTATAAGCCTGTCCTTGTCCCCGCCATATCCTGTCCAGCTTTTCAGGCTAGATGGCGTTAGTAAAATACGCCCACATTCTTTGTTTGACAGGGCCCGTCTATGTAAATTGAAGTCGTTATCTGTTAAGAGAGACTGCGTATCGGCAAAGCCTTTACTTTACCCCGTAAAGGAGGTAAGGTACTCCTCCTTACGGAGTTCACGGTCGTCCTTCTTACCGGTTAAAAGTCTAACTGTGTACGAAGACAGGCTGATGACGACTAATAGATTTTTCACCATGTTTGCAATAATTTGCAATTTGTTATGTTACATTGCTAGTGATCAAATCAGCGCATAAATAATTTAGACGTAAAAAATAGGCATTGAAAAACTGCAAGCTATAATCCATTACAAATACAGACTGTAATAAACCTTGGATTAAAAAACCCGCTTGGAATTGAACTGCCAATGTTGTGACCACTGAAATAAAAAAACCGGCCAAGTGCGAGTCGGACTCGCGCACCGAGGGTTCCGTACAAACCTGTAGTAAGTTTTAAATTATTAAAAAAAAACTACTTACTAGATCTCGTTCAAACCAATTTTCGGGTGGAAGTTTGCATGGTAATGTACATCATATATTTTTTTTTAGTTTTATCATTCTCTTATTTTAGAAGTTACGGGGGGGGGGACGGGGGACACACACACACACATTTTACCACTTTGGAAGTGTCTCTCGCGCAAACCATTCAGTTTACAAAAAAATTATATTAGAAACCTCAATATCATTTTTGAAGACCTATCCATAGATACCCCACACGTATGGGTTTGAGGAAAAAAAAATTTTGAGTTTCAGTTCTAAGTATGGGACCCCCAAAATCTATTGTTTTTTTTCTATTTTTGTGTGAAAATCTTAATGCGGTTCACAGAATACATCTACTTACCAAGTTTCAACAGTATAGTTCTTATAGTTTCGGAAAAAAGTGGCTGTGACATACGGACGGACAGACAGACAGACAGACAGACAGACATGACGAATCTATAAGGGTTCTGTTTTTGCCAAATTTGGCTACGGAACCCTAAAAAGATACGCGCAGAATTAAGAACCTCCTCCTTTTTTTGGAAGTCGGTTTAAAAATGGCATACTTATTAAATTATTAGTGTCTAGATAGTCTAAAATTTTGAGCCAAAAGCGATTGATACATATTTTATCGTGATACGTTACGAAAAACAGTTTTGTTTTAAAACAGTAAAATTTTGTAGAATTAGGTACTAATATATTCATTTTTAGGGTTCCGTAGCCAAATTTGGCAAAAACGGAACCCTTATAGATTCGTCATGTCTGTCTGTCTGTCTGTCTGTCTGTCTGTCTGTCTGTCTGTCTGTCTGTCCGTCCGTATGTCACAGCCACTTTTTCCGAAACTATAAGAACTATACTGTTGAAACTTGGTAAGTAGATGTATTCTGTGAACCGCATTAAGATTTTCACACAAAAATAGAAAAAAAGCAATAAATTTTGGGGGTCCCCATACTTAGAACTGAAGCTCAAAACCCATACGTGTGGGGTATCTATGGATAGGTCTTCAAAAATGATAATGAGGTTTCTAATATCATTTTTTTCTAAACTGAATAGTTTGCGCGAGAGACACTTCCAAAGTGGTAAAATGTTGGTCCCCCCCCCCCCCCGTAACTTCTAAAATAAGAGAATGATAAAACTAAAAAAAATATATGATGTACATTACCATGCAAACTTCCACCGAAAATTGGTTTGAACGAGATCTAGTAAGTAGTTTTTTTTTAATAATTTAAAACTTACTACAGGTTTGTACGGAACCCTCGGTGCGCGAGTCCGACTCGCACTTCGCCGGTTTTTTTTAAATCTTAATGTATTTGGGACTTTTGTCCCGGACGGACCAGTGCCCTTTTGTCGTGCACGGACACGCCAGCCCCATCGTAACCTAAATTATTATTTAAAAGTATCATAACTCTAAACAATATTTCATATTGTTGCTCAAATCATGAATATGAATTGAGTTTTAATAATTCGTGTATCGTAGCGACCTTGATAAATTGCTAAAGCGATCATGGCATTCCGAGCGTAGACCAAATATTGACTTGGATTTGGATATAATCATTCATGATGCAGGTTAATATTTATGTGATAACTACCGTGGGAATTTCCAAAAATATTAATACTTGTCATTCATACAAAATTGAAAACTTCTCGTGAGAAATCAAAGGTGACAAAATATGAGGTTTAATATGTTAGCAAATATAAATTCACACGAATCAATAGATTTTCTCATGCGTGAGCGTGAGAACTAGGTTTGGTATAGGAACCTGAGGAAATGAAAACAATACATATTATACACCGAGTTAATAAAGCTGGAAGGTTACGATTAATTGTATGTAAATAAGAATTTGAAATTACGCCGAATTAAACAAAAAGTGACTGGTGAGTAGGTAGCTAATATTTTGCAAGGGTTAACAAATATGAAGGGAACATTAATATAAAGCTTAGTCTACATGCAAATACCTACTTGATATTGGACATAATTTTGTAACAAATACTTAACACCAGTTGGTAGACATGCCTACTCCCCAGTGTGTCTTCAGACATATTATACATGTACTTCCTTCCAAAGCATATATTTCATTTCATTTATTTGATCAAAAACATACAATCTACATGATGCACAGTTATCAAAAAGTAATACAATAAAGTTTTATATAATAAATCAAGGTTTTTCATTAATATAACACATAGTGTTAGATACATCATTTAAAACAAAGCATTATGTTACTGCTGCGCTAGGGAACCTGTATGACAGCAGTAATATCTCTGGCCTTTCTCTACCATTGAGCCCCTGCAACAGACTTCATATCGTCCACCCTGGGATTTTGGTACGTAGAATCTGACCCACCAAAGCGCCCCGCCTGTAGGGCAGAGTCCAATTATTGTTAAAATTTCACCAAACACTTGGCCCCACTTTTTCAATTTAGTGGGGCAGATTACGTCGAAGAAAAAGTCATAGTGAAATCTGCCCCATCAGAGTTGGCAGTAGAGTTTAGTAGGTAGTTAGTGTTTTAAATAAAAGAAGGCGACGAACCCGGATGTTGCCGTCTATTTTTCTGTCGTCCACCCCTTAGATATACAGTTTAGCAATAATTAGTATACATATAAAGTTGCTCATACTACTACTAGTGGTTCGCCCCGAACTGAGACCTCTCGGTATCCATGAGATAGTTTTAACTAAATATAGTAATATTATTTGTAAGCACAAACGAATAAACTTTTACAGAGCGCCATCTATTGACATCATTGTGAAGTTCTGTAAAATACTGAAGCTCATTAAAAATTAAATAATTTCGTTTCGACGCGTCGCGATGCGGGGGCCTGTAGAAGATAGTGCCAGTGAGAATGCATGAATGACGTAGACATGGGAAGGAACATGTGTGGTAGCGCACTATCGAAAAAGCCCATGTCCAAATATTGTGGACGCTGAAGTTCATACCATCATCCATCAGTCTTCATGACGGACCGGTAGATAAATTAAAAACATGTACTCGTACGCACGTGGGTAGTGGGTACCAAGCATGGGTACCAAGCTTAAAGAGTTAACGAAACACTTTATTGTTTTCGTAAAACAACGCATTGATCCCTGACCTACAGCTCTTCTAGAATAGGATTGCTTTTAATTTGATTGCCCTATATTTAAATGACGGTGTTATTTATTATAATATGTATATGTAAACTAGCTGATGCCCGTGACTTCGTCCGCGTGGATCGAGGTTTTTCGGTTCCCGCGGGAACTCTTTAATTTTCCGGGATAAAAAGTAGCCTATGTGCTATTCCAGACTATAATCTGTCTCTGTGCCAAATTTCATCCAGATCCGTTCAGCCGTCGAGTAACAAACATCCATACATCTATCCAAACTTTCGTAGTAGAGTTCCTCGCATAGTTTGACCATAACAGAGCATTTAATCACTGTTGGAAGTGGATTGCAGGCTTGCCAATTTCCATTGGATTATCTTTTCTAGCTCACTCGCTGTAGGTTCGGAAATAATATCGTTGCCTCTTTACCTGCTTTAAATGCAGAGCAGCGGTTTCTTCCTTTTGTAGGTAATAGTCATAATTTCTATAAATCGCCAGCCAACTCTGAACACGGGATTCCACTAAGAATAGGGATGATGCCTGTATATCAAAAATAATTTATTTCTGATTATTAAATAGAGCCAAAAAAGCTTCCAAAAGCTCTAAAATTCACATCCTCGGTTAGTTTTAAGTTTGATAACCATTTTAAAATATAGATTTAAGAAAAAAAGTGCGTTGAAATTTGATGACATCACAACTATGAATTTCATACAACTTCCATACTAGAAGTGCGTTTTTAAGTTTGATTAAGAGTTGCTGATTTGATTGAGTTGTCATCATCCCTATTGGCTATTATATGTGTAGGGTTTAGGGCATACTACAACCACTGCTGGCCAAGGGTAGTTCACCCTTGGCCAGCATTGGTTGTAGTACTTGACATATCTGAGAACGTTATGGAGCGCATACAGATTTCCTTGCGAATACGATGTTTTTTACAATTAAAGAAAGTGATAGGTATTTACTTAGTTGCTTACCTCTGAGCCTTCAACAAACAAAATCGCATTATGTGTACGCGGATTACAAGGCAAGATATATGGAATTCTCAAATTGCAATCACGTGACAAATGTGATTTTAATAATTATTACTACAACATACTACCGGATAAACTCACGTGTTATGTCGGAACATGCCCGACTAGTTTCGAACCCGTTCGGGGCCCTTATTCATGAACCTGTTCGCGCGACGCGGTCGCTGCTCGAATTTTTTAAAAGTTAAAATGTGATTTTCTTACACTCTGAATGTTGTTGGTTAGGCTTTGCATATTTTTTCGCATATTTTTATATGATTATGTGAAAGATAGCTGTTATTTAACCGGTTTCACCGTAATACCATGTATTCGCATGCAGCTATGAGCTAACCGTTGCATAATACCGCTAGATTTGACCTTATATGCGGATTCAACATCCGACTTTTTTGTGTTAGTGCACTATCGACCTCTTACGTATAAAGAAAGAGCTGAATGATATGATTTGCTTAAACCAGATATTCTACTATAGCCGCAAGTATTTCCTCGAAGATTTTTCCCTTTTTGAAACATATTCAGTGAGGTTTCCACCCAGCTATAATGTGGGTGGAAACCATAATAAAACATAAATGAACGAGGATTAACTAAAGTTCCATATGACCTACAGCTCGTTGGCATTTCCTCAAGTCTTGCAGAGTTCTGATTTCGGCATTTTAATAATTATAGATATTAAATGTTAAACAAATCTACATTGTATATTTTATATTTCCTTCTTCACCTATACAATTTTTCTCTGCCATTATACTCTGCCATTTTTGCTATCCGTCTGATTTTTATAGGATACCTGTAGAGTCCTGAGTCTTGACCTTTGTTGCAGTCGAGTGAAGTGGTACGTGTAAATAATGGCAAGTAAACAAGCGGCACAAAACCGTGGCCTGTGGGAGATCCATGCGGGAGACCTTCGTCAAGCAGTGGACGTCTATCGGTTAAGGCTAGGACGCTATTGTAGGAACAAAGTTATTTCTGCGGGTGAGTCTTTTCTTACACCATAGCGTCTTGTCAAAATTCACACAGGTGCAACTGCACATCATTTTGGTCGATTATTAGCTTATAGGTATTTCATTTACAATAGGGATACTGACATCTCAATTAAATTAGCAACTCTTTATCAAACTTAAAAACGCACTTCTAGTATGGAAGTTGTACCTATGAAATTCACAGTTGCGATGTCATCAAATTGCAACGCACTTTTTTTCTTTAATCTACCTATATTTTAAAATGGTTATCAAACTTAAAACTAACCGAGGATGTGAATTTTAGGTATTTTGGAAGACCCTCTATTTAATAATCAGTTAGAAATAATTTATTTTATATAGGCATCATCCCTAATTCCTATCGTCTTGTTAATGTTGAATGCGTGTAGCATGTATAAAAGAGACAAAGAAACTTGGGGTCCTGGTGTTACTACGATACATATTTACGGTATGACGGTAGACGCGACGGTATCACAAGTCACAAGTCAAATCACAAGTCTGATGCATGTCCGTAATAGTTGGTATTTATTTCACCTCCTCATTATACCTGTAGACACATAAAAAAGATCAAAGACTATTAGAATTTAAATTTTAATGACAATCATAAAGTTATATCACAGTTTCCTTTGAGATTTATTAATTAATACCTATAAGTTCTCTAATATCCTAGCTTATACAAAAAATTATTAATAATGCAGCAGCAAAAATATTTGAATCAGTAATTTGCTCCACACGTACCGTTTTAGAAAACACCGCCTCTAAACCTCTTTCACTCAGACAAAAGCCTCTCCCTAGTAGTACTGCCTACTTAGTAAACATTTTGATCAAACTGTTTCTCTGTTTATAAATGACCGATTTTGATTTACACAAATGGCGTAAAGTTTAAGTCTTGTCTAAGAGTCTGTCAGGCCTTCGAACTGAGAGATTCTTAGTGGAAGATTTCGTCTCTTGTGAAATGCTCGTACGTAGTCTAAGAAAATACTTCCGACAGTCTGTTGATGTAGACTTCAAGAAAAGGCCAACCTGCAATGTTACAAGGGCGTGACGGAAGGATTTTTACTTCTTAACGACAGGGCAAACTTTTATTAGGTATTTCTTTTTTTTTTAAATTTATTTTGTACCAAAAAGTTATATAATATGTAGAAAAAACAGAAACATGGACAAGGAAACACTTATCTCTATAAGAGATCTCTACTAGTGACCCTTGGCAGTGAGAAAGGTTGTGAAGGAAGAAGTATTTCGCTAAGCAGTGCATCAGTAATCAATCAGTAGGTAATCGGTATTTTTGACGACAACAATGGCGCAGTGTTGAGCGCTGTGGTCTTAACGTGCGGAGGTCCCAGGTTCGATACCCGTAGGGTCCCAAATAGACCCTATTTGGGAATTTATAATTTATGAATTTTCCCTGGTCTGGCCTGGTGGGAGGCTTCAGCCGTGGCTAGTTACCACTCTACCGGCAAAGACGTGCCGCCAAGCGATTAAGCGTTCCGGTACGATGCCGTGTAAAAACCGACTAGGGGTAAGGGTTTAATATAACTGCCATACCCCTAACAGGTTAGCCCGCTACCATCTTAGACTGCATTATCACTTACCATCAGGTGAAATCGCAGTCAAGGGCTAACTTGTAGTGGATAAAAAAAACCGACTTCAAAAACCCCAAACACTAACACCCTACTCTTCATTATTGTTGACGTGACTCCACATTGGCACCGACTCCAAAGAATGTTATTATAGAACTAAATTAACTCTTGTATACATAATAAATTAAATTATTTTTTAATTTTTAGTGTTTGTGGTTTTTGAAGTCGGTTTTTTTTTTTTTTTGAAAATTTTTTATTTCACAATTTTTAGTGGCCCCACTGTTTTAAAATACAGGATGTAACCAGAACGAGATATGCTATGCATGGTTAAACATACTGTTTACAAGACTATCACACTGATCGCGAGCAATTTACTCTTATCCATGAGGAGTTCCGTTCTCCATCTCCGGAGATATTCATCAGATCTTCACCAAATTGAATTGGGACCACACGGGAAGCACCAGCTTCCAAATAAAAAAAGAATCATCCAAATCGGTCCACCCAGTCAAAAGTTCTGAGGTAACAAACATAAAAAAAAAAAAAAATACAGTCGAATTGAGAACCTCCTCCTTTTTTTGAAGTCGGTTAAAAAGAATCAGTATCAAGGACGTCCGCGTCGTCACTCGTCTCACTGTGACCGTGTACCCGGCGCGGCGGCCGGACCCCTTATAATCCGACAAAATAATGTAATTATTCGCTTTCATCTAAAAAAAAACCGACTTCAAAACTAAACCTAAGTATAAGTACCAACTTAAACTTAAAGTAAAAACATTATCTGGGTAGGTATATATTTTGTTTTATGTTGATTTTCTCAAAAAGCGCTAAATCGATTTCGATAAAATGTATATGGGCCCACCTCTGAAGTATGCTTTACCAAACAAAAAAGAATCATCATTGATTCATAATTGGCCAAATGATCGCGTAAAACAATACATACAGAAAAAACATACAGTCGAATTGAGAACCTCCTCCTTTTTTGAAGTCGGTTGAAAAGTGACATACTTACATATTTGTTATATTGTACGACAATTAATATAAACAGTGCTTGTTTATTAATACTTTATTGCACACAAAAACAGGAATCGGTTACAAGAAATAAACATAATTCTAATGCATTTATGTCACATTTTTACATAGTCGGATTGTAACTTTTATTAAATAGGGGCCTTGGCTCAAATTATTTCCTAAGTCAGAAATAAAATTGGTACCTACATATTATTTAAACCGAATTTAATAATTAAAATGTACCGAAATTCGAAAGCAGTTAATCGTGAAACAACTTTATATTCACCTACTTACCTTACATTGACTTAATAACCTTACGAAACTGGCAGATATCACGGCTCATTTATAACATCTGGCTTAATATCGATATTTGCATGATTTTATGTGGCATTGGGGTGAATAAATATCTATTATTATATTATATAATAATCTCTTATTTCATTCTCAATCTTTTCAATTGCTCATATTATTTGATCAGTATGGTCCGAAGGAACTGGAAGCAGTAGGGTATACCTATAATCTAAAGTGCTGGATTGAGCTGTTCTATGGGCTACCAATTAGTCTTTAAGTATTGTTCTTTTCAATTTAGCGTGTTGTATATTATAAGACAGCAACAAAGCCTATTTATTTATTTATTGTTCTCAATTTGGGATGAGAAGTTACAGTGTATACGTAAACTTCTTCATTTGAAAAATCTTCAGACCATAAAGTTCGGTGTTTTTTGATCAACTACAAGTTAGCCCTTGACTGCGATCTCACCAGATGGTAAGTGATGATTCAGTCTAAGGTGGTAGCGGGCTAACTTGTTAGGGGTATGGCAGTTATATTAAACCCCTATTCGGTTTCTACACGGCATCGTACCGGAACGTTAAATCGCTTGGCGGCACGTATTTACCGGTAGGGTGGTAACTAGCCACGGCCGAAGGCTCCCACAAGGCCAGACCAGAGAAAATTCAGAAATTATAAATTCCCAGATTGACTCTTCCGGGGATCGAACCCGGGACCTCCCACTTTAAGACAACAGCGCCCAACGCGGCGCCAGGGAGGTCGCCAAAACCTTTAGTTTTACCTAAGACAAAAAATATTCCTTTAACTATATCAGTTGCGTGTGCCGAGGATATGTGTAGCGTGAAAAATCATTCGTTTGTCCTAAATAGCAATGACGAAGATAAAACTCAGAAACTGGTTGCATTTCGGTCTGGGCCAACCAACAGGTTTTAATGCGAGTAGGTATGACTTTTAAAAATCCTTCAGTCTGTTACGCAAGATTACCTACTTATTTTTGCCCGATTTCAAAATGGTGATATCCTATTGTAATGTAAAACTATGCGTATTGGTGCATATTGTCGCCAACGGATCTGACTACAGGCTTCAGCATTCTCGGCGATATTTTTTTCTTCAGAACCTGCATCTCTATGGCACCGTTTAGCCAAGAGTAGAGAAAACACTGAAAACAATAGAGAAAACAAGTGTAGAGAAAACACTGCTGATCTGCATTACTGAAGCGGCAAATAAAAAGGCCGTTAGGAAGGGCATTCCGAACTAGTGGCAGATTCATCTTTTTTTTTTTTTTTTTTTTTTTTTTTTTTTTTTCTCCTGGGGGGAGGAAAAAATCCCTACGGACTTCTGCCTAATGGCAGGGTATGTCCGGCTCGCACGGACTAAAATAACCTCCCCCCGTCTTCAAGGTCAGCACGGAACTGCTTGGCATTACTTCGTGCTGATCTCCTAGTTTTCGATCTTCTTCTTTTCTTCCTTTTCTCTGTCTTCCCTCCTCATCATTATAGCCCTGAGCATTTGGCTGTACCGACTCCACATGTCTTCGCTGGACAGCATTCGCTTTATAAGGTTCAGGGCATTTACCTCGTCGCTCGTTCCCTGCGCTTCCGCTCTCAAGTCCGCACAGCCAGGACACTCAAAGATTGCGTGTCTCGGGGTGTCTTCCTCTCCACAAAAGTAGCAGTTCTCGCTTAGCGCTTTTCCAATTGCGAAGAGGTAGGTGTTAAACACCCCGTGGCAGATTCATCTAACGATTGAAAAGAAAGTTTATTGAACTAAGCTTGAAACAAGCTTGTATTCCTAGTAGATACTTAATAGGTCGTCGTCACTGCTGGACATAGGTCTCCTGTAGGGTCCTCCACAAGCCACGGTCTTGCGCCGCCTGGATCCAGCGATTCCCTGCGACTCGCTTGATGTCGTCTGTCCATCGTGTGGGGGTCCACCGTGTCTGCCGACGCTACGCCTTCCAGTGTGGGGTCGCCATTCCAGCACCTTGGGACCCCAACGTCCATCAGTTCTCCGAACTATGTGCCATCTGTTCATATGTGTCACAGGTAGACCTCCGTATTTTAACGGCTGCTTCTATACAACGTTTTACATTAGCCGCAAAATGCATAAGCCTTGAGAAGGTATCACGTATATTTAAACCACGGTCAACAAAACCGTATCCCGATGATTATAATTAATATTCTGATCGTGCGGGGACTATTTTAAACTCGGTCTTTCAATTGGCACCGGTGCAGTGGGGGCTGGGTTTGCCTTGACCTACATAACCATATATTTACTCGGTGAAACTCGAAGTTTTTGTGAAGTTAATATTTATTTTTCTTATTACTTCATTTGTTCAATTTCGCAATGCTCCAGCGTATTTTATGATTATGATTATTTTGTGTAAGACATTATCAGGAACATGCTAGCAATGAAGAATTTTTTACTGACATTTGGCGCTTAGTTCAATGAAATTAAACGATGTATATAACATTGTATATGCATAGATTTATGGCCCCATTTCCCAAGGCGCCAGCGCTTCAACGGAAAGCGCACGGTTGGTACTTGGCAGACTCCTCTGGACGGAGGGTGGAGTGTGAAACGAGTCACAGGGATGTGCTCTATCTATGGATTGAGCTTTATAAAAAAAAAAAAAATCTGCATCCCTCTTCTACGGTTTTGACCATTTGAAATAAGTTTACACAGAATTAAAATATTTTTCGTTTTTACTCAAACGAATCTAGCGCAAGACAGATATGATTTTACGCTGTAGTTCACAAAATCTCCCTTTATAATAGCTATGTAGGTAACCTTCCTTTAAGTAATAAATATTGAACCTCTATGTGTCGAAAATAATTTATTGCACATCATATTTTAGCTTATGTTTATGATATTAACAATGTCGCATTAACTTGAGTAACTGGTCATATTACCCACGTAAACATTATTACTAACCTTAATGGCGTACAAAATTTAAAAATACTCCCATCATAATGATGATTATCTCAACCCATCGCCAGCTAGCTACTGAAAACTGATCTCTTGTTAGAGGAATGGTTTAGAGTTTAGACTTTAAGGGCCGCTTGCACAAGGATATTTAAACACATTTAGTTAAGTTTTGTAATGCTGTCCCTTTTTGGCAAATGCATATTGTAGTTGCCAAAAAGGGACAGCATTAAAATATTTAACTAAATCAATTTAAGAGTCCTTGTGCAAGTGGGCCTTAGAGTCTAAACTTTAGACTTAAGGCTATGGTCTACGCCCTACGGTCCACCACGCAAACCAAGTGTCAATTATTAACAGAGTACAATCATTATAGAGAAGCCTGGAGTACCCGCTAGGATATGGAATGCCCTTCCGGCTTCCGTTTTCCCCTCCTCTTTTAATATACGAGTAGGTACCTTCAAATCAAGAGTGAATAGGCATCTTCTAGGCAAGCGCGCTCCACCTTAGGCTGCATCACCACTTGCAAGCAAGTCTGATTGCAGCCAAGCGCTGGCCTATACATTTAAAAAAAAAAAAAAACACCATAGGCGGCGCAAGACAGCGACGCGGCGTGTAGTAGTCACTAGTCCCTAAAAGAGGCCTATATGTCCAGCGTTGGACGTCTATCGGTTGTCGACAACGAAACTTTATGTTGTCAATCCTTTTTTTGAAGTGAAAACTTCTTTAGCCGCGTTGAGCACTTTTTGGTAGGGGGTAAAACTTGTGTATTCGCGTCACCGTCACCGAAATGCTCGCTCCGACATGCTCGCGAACACTGACATGCTCGCGAACACCGATATGGTCGCGTTGTTACGAAGACAAAAGGTCTTAAATATAAATATAAATATACTACATTCGTAATTAAACTTTATTACCTTAGTTTTAAGGTTTATATTTTTAATTTTTAATATTCGTTTTCACTTCTATCGGCAGTCCCTATATGAATGCCAAAGTTTTTTTTTGTTGTAGGAGGGGAAAATCCTCACGGACGATGGATGGATTTGTTGTCAACCCTAATGGGGCAAATTCGACTATGAGTTTTTCTTCGACGTAATCTGCCCCACTAAAATGAAAAAGTTGGGCAAGGTCTATGGTGAAATTTTAATAATTGGACTGCCCCAATGTTTGGGCACCTTGGTGTGGTAAAGTCGATGAATCCTTTTAAGGGGTGAAAATTTACCGTAGTTTAATCTTGCCAGATTTTGTTGAAATCTATTGAGAAGATTTCAATCCTCATAATCAAAGGGTTTACTTTATGTAAATTGTTACTTCTTCAAACTTTTTAAAATATTTATCACTAGCTGATGCCCGCGACTTCGTCCGCGTGGAATAAGTTTTTTTTAATTCCCACGGGAACTCCTCAATTTTCCGGGATAAAAACTCAGCCTATGTCACTCTCCATGTCCTCAACTATACCCATGCCAAAAATCACGTCAATTCGTTGCTCTGTTGCGGCGTGATTGAAGGACAAACCAACAAACCAACAAACAAACACACTTTCGCATTTATAATATTAATATGATTGCCTGATAATGGTAGACATTTCACATTGGTATTTAGTCTATATTAAAATACCATAACTCCCCATCATCACCAGTATCTAAATATAATATAGTGAAGGAAAATCAATAAGGAATATCCAAAGAAAAATATTGGAGACGTTTACATAGTTAAGTAAATTAATTGCTCATAACGCCTTGCGTCAATACCTTCCTACTATATTATTAACTGCCGTGGATTATTCTTCACTAGCTGGTGCCCGCGACTTCGACCGCGTGGTTAAAGTTTTTTTTGATTCCTACGGGAACTCCGTAATTTTCTGATAAAAAGTAGCCTATGTCACTCTCCAGGTCCTTGAATATACCCATGCCAAAAATCACGTCGATCCGTTGCTCCGTTGCGGCGTGATTGAAGGACAAACCAACAAACAAACACACTTTCGCATTTCGACGTCCCCCGCGAATAATCCGGTAATCGAAAAAGTCAAAATGTTCAGGAGAAATAAAAGAAGCATTTTTATTAATAACTCCACTAAACAACAAGTATCAGAGACATTTTATATCATATATGGTAGCTAATTTTTCCAGCTATCTTGTTATTTCAACCAAATTTAATTAGTACCAAGGTCTTCGTTATAATTGAACTAAATGCATTTTACTATACTAATTTATGTCAAGCTCTGATCAGTAGTGTCACTTACGATATTATTCGTGTAAACTTCTATTGCCGTCTGCAACAGCTATATCGTGCTGCGATATTATTCGTGCAAATAGTTTTGTTTATTGTACATTTGTAAAAATCAATTACTATACTATTCGCCTGTTGAAAAATAACGTACGTTTTATTGTTTTGATCATTACCGTTTATTCGAATAATTTGCCTAAGTATTATTATATTACTTGTCATGAAATAAATGATATTCTAGTAAATGAAACAACTTTGGTTTTTGGTTAGTTTAAAAAGTAATTGATATACCTAATTATTATCTTAAAAAAATTTACACTTTGGCCTAAAGACAGGACATAATATTATGAATAACAACTACACAGGACTATTACGGTTAAAAATCTTAGTCAGAATCCTCATCACCACCTGATTTAGAGTCACTATAGCTTAAGTTCCTATAAAATAGTTGGTAATGGCTAGAAATTGCTTTAGAGTCACACAGGCTTAGGAGATCATCGTACAAAGCCTTTCTAATAGGGAGAGGCTCGTCGTATGCTGACTTTAATACAATATTTTAATTTTTTTTGGTGACCTGTTTCTGCCAACGCTGTCTACTACTGCCTGCATCATAATCCAACTAAATATAATCCTGATCAAAATCATATTTGAAGAGAAAACTGTTAGGTTTAGTGTAACTATGTCACACTTGCGAGAGAATATCAATTTCGAGGGACGTTCGAGGCCTTCCTTGAGGCTCCCTCGAGTGAGGATGAGTCGAGGGGCTTTCGAGGTTACGACTAAGAATATGGGTGAGAGTCGCTAACTATGGGCCTCATAAGAAAGCTCAGGGTCACTCAGCGGGCGATGGAGAGAGCAATGCTCGGGGTTTCTTTACACGATCAAATCAGAAATGAGGAGATCCACAGAAGAACTAAAGTAACCGACATTGCTCGACGTGTTGCGAAGCTGAAGTGGAAATGGGCAGGGCACATAGTTAGAAGAACCGATAGACGTTGGGGTCCCAAAGTGCTGGAGTGGCGACCACACACTGGAAAGCGCAGCGTTGGCAGACCCCCTACTCGCTGGACGGACGACATAAGAAGAGTCGTAGGGAGCCGCTGGATCCAGGCGGCGCAAGAAATGCGTGTGGAAATCCTTGCAAGAGGTATATGTCCAGCTGTGGACGTCTATCGGTTGAGGATGATGATACTGTCGTTTTGAAGCTATCTCAACATTTTCAGAATAGTTCTGTTTTGCAAACCATGTCTTGTAGAGCCGATACATTTTTGAAATATTTAGAGACTAGCTGATGCCCGCGACTTCGTCCGCATGGATCGACGTGTGTCGGTTCCCGCGGGAACTCCTTAATTTTCCAGGAAAAAAAGTAGCCTATGTGTTATTCCAGACTATAATCTATCTCTGTGCCAAATTTCATCCAGATCCGTTCAGCTGTTGGGGCGTGATTGAGTAACAAACCTCCATATACATCCATACATCCATGCCCATCCAAACTTTCGCATTTATAATATTTACTAGATGATGCCCGCGACTTCGTCCGCGAGGATTAAGGTTTTCTGATTCCCGCGGGAACTCCTTAATTTTCCGCGATAAAAAGTAGCATATGTGCTATTCCAGACTATAGTCTATCTCTGTGCCAAATTTCATCCAGATTCGTTCAGCCGTTGGGGCGTGATTGAGTAACAAACATCCATACATCCATACATCCACACATCCATACATCCATACATCCATCCAAACTTTAGCCTATGTCCTTCCTCGGGATATAACCTACCTCTATACCAAATTTCAGCAAAATCGGTTGAAAAGATGGGCCTGGAAAGCGTAGCAGACAGACAGACACACTTTCGTAACACGTCACATTTATAATATTAGTATGGATTTGATTCACACAAATATTCTCGTTTAGATTCTTTTCTTATGTAGTGCGAATCGACTTTGTGAAATAAATTAATTATATGATTTCTTATACTGTCTTCTGTATCTAGCTTCATCTGATGTGGTCTATTCTGATGTTCTTAACCTGTATTACTTCTTACTTAATTACGGTAGTAAACTGTTTACCCGAATAATATCGTAAAAGTTTTTACTGATAAATCCTTTTGGTATTTTTTTTCGTAAAGATCTAAAACAATATTATTCGTTTAAAATACTTTTTAATGCATTTTAATGGAACACTCACGTAATTTTTCATATCTTTGAAAATATCGATAGAAAAAATCTGAAAAAAATTCACATGATTCATTTTTAATTCTAGATGCCTAAAAACACATAACATGAAAAACCCCGTAATAGCTCATTACCGGATTATTCGCGGGGGGCGTCGATTTGTAATATTAGTGTGATTGTTGAAAATTACTTTATTGAGTTTTGTCTGAAATAGGTATCTATGCATCCTGTAGAAATATTGTATGATATTACAAGACGACGCCCGCGACTTCGTCCGCGTGGAATTCGTTTATTACTGCGGGAACATTGAAATTGTTTGGGATAAAATGTAGATTATGTTAATTCAGGGTACGTCGGTATTTATTTATTTATTTAGATAACATACCCGAAGAGACCTTACAGTTGCCCAATGCGTCTCTCCGGGCTACAGAATTAGAGTGATAATTAATAAAAAAAACTTAATATACTTACTTACAATTAACATTAACAAAATTTGTTACTCAGATCACAAAAACAATGTCATTCCAATAAGACTACACTATAAACATAATACACATAAAATAATAAATTGACTAAAATAATAATAATAAGGTTAACGATTTTCCAATATTTTTTTTATCTCTTGCGATCTGAAGCGGTGGGGTATAAGCATTTTCCATTCCAAATTTCAGCCAAGTCGGTTCAATCGTTGCGGCGTGAAGGAGTAACAAAAACATCCAAACTTACAAACACCCAACATTGATTACCTATTATATTATTGGTATAGGATTAATATTTTTCGAAAAATCACGATCCTGTTGCGACATGACTGAAGGACAAACAAACACACTTTCGCATTTATAATATTGAGAAGCGATATATGGTCCGAGGAATACAATTATTAAATGATATTATAATATTTTGTTATAATATTTTTTTTGTTACATTTTGCCCCTGATGAATAATACATGTCAGTCTTTATAGGTTTGCACTGAGACAAAAACCAGATTAAGTCTGAATAATTATAGTAATAATATTATTATAATATTATGTGTATTGTAAGTTTTATGCATGTCGTGCCGCAAAGCGATTTAGCGTTCCGGTACGAAGCCGTGTAGAAACCGATTAGGGGTATGGGTTAAATATAACTGCCATGCCCCTAAAACTCAGAGTAATAATAAAAGGTTAGCCCGCTACCATCCTAGACCGCATCATCACTTTCCATCAGGTGAGATCGCAGTCAAGGATTAACAACTTGTAGCGGATAAAAAAAATTATGCTTAAAACCTACAATAAAGGTCCTTGCCTACAATACACATACCCACTAGATTTCAAAAGTGCTCTGTCTGTACCAAGAGGTACCACTACCATATTAAAAATTACCAAAACATTGTTTTACCACCTTTGGTAGCTACTTGCCTATATTTGTGTCCAATTATAGTAAGATAAATTATTCAATCTTCTTATCCATTATGTATCTCTCAAGTCCCTTTTAGTGGTTGTGTGACGTGTGTCTCGACTCTCGATGCAGCTGTTTGAAGTTAATATTATGTTGTCGATTTTAAAAATAATGTGGTCGAAAATTCGAGATGTAGTCGCGTGCGACTACCGCTAGTGGTAGGGGTTTTAGCGACACTATTGCAAAATATGTTGGCATCAATGGCATGGCATGATTGTGAGTTGTGACTTGTGGCACGTCTGAAAGTACCATAACCTGTTTTTATGCATCGTTCCACTTTGTTCTTTTCCTTATTAGTAGAAAAAAGGTTGCAAAGTTCACAAAAGTCTATCTTATTACAGATCCTTGCCTCTACATACTTCGGTTTGCATCGCAGCTGAAGTTCGAGGACAAACAGCACGAAGTCAGCATGACAGCGTTACGGCTTGTACAGAGAATGAAAAGGGACTCCATACACTCTGGGCGAAGACCTTCAGGCATATGCGGTGCTGGTAAGATGATTTCCAGATATCAATATATAAGAATCGTAAAGAGCTGTTAAATAACTCCTTGTTAAATGAAATCCTTAGCCTTTATTAAAAAAAAGGTTTCCTCACGATGCTTTCCTTCACCGTTTGAAGCAAATATTGAATTTCTTAAATCGCTGCACATAGCTCCGAAAAGGTGCGTACCCGGGGTCGAACCTCGTATAGGAGGTCGGATGTCTATAATACTGACCAGTAGGCTATCACCGCTTTAAACATACATCATAATGCTGAGCCCGGGCCATTTTTCGGGTTGTGCCATGATACGGTTCATGATACGCCTCTTCGTTGTTGTTTAGATTCTAGATCTTATTTAGATCGTTGAGGTGCAGGGGTGATCTACCTCTTTAGGTATGCTTGTGTATGTGTGGCACAATTTTTAAGTAAATGTTTTTTCTTTCTTTTCTTTTCTTTCTTTAAAGGATAATTTTTCTTCATTCCAGCGCTTCTAATAGCAGCACGTTTACACGAATTCTCGAGAACACCAACAGACGTTGTGCGAATTGTCAAAATACACGAGACGACGTTACGCAAACGTCTGTTCGAGTTCGGCGAAACCCCGTCCAGTGCTCTCACCCTCGACGAGTTCATGACCGTGGATTTGGAGGAGGAACAGGACCCGCCCGCGTTCAAGGCTGCTAGGAAGAGGGATAAGGATCGATTACAGAAGGTGGGGTATGAATAAAGTAAAACTTATTATAAGCCCGACTTGAGAGTAACTCAGCTTAATTGCCGCCAAGAAGAATTGGTAAAAAGCGAGCAATCGTGCAGATCGATTCAAGGAAATATGGATCATATGTAATTGTTACATACAATTTTAGAATTTCGCTCTGATTCGCTGTTAATGTACGCTACTAATACGAATCAACTCTCAGCTTGAAGCTCTCATACATTATAAAAGAAACTTCTGTGTATTTGTGTCTGGTTTTGGCTGGACGTTGTTTGGCAGTCAAGAAAGATCTTTAATTCTAATACAGAATCATTTTTGGCAGTTAATGGAAGAAGAGGATGGTGAAAAAGAAATGACAGAATTACAGAAAGAAATAGACGCTCAATTAGAAAAAGACTGCAAAAAGAGAAAAAAGGCTAGCACAGCGTCACCTACTCCAGTTCATGGTAAGAATTTTTTCGTTTTGTTTTGTATTTTGAATACACCCTAGATAAATTGATAGATATCAAGAAGTATTTAATACTAGTTTTCTTGACATAAAAAAATAGTTTCTTTATATTTGGACTGTCTTGGTCTTACTTATACTTAATAAGTCGTGAGAACCCTGTATGTAGTCGACACAAACAAAATTATTAAAAATTTAAAATCCAGGACACTGCCTCGGAAGCTGAGGGCGTACGGATTAGTCGAGTCCAATCCATCCGAGCTTCCTCCTAACCCAAGCCTCACAGAAGACTACCGCCCTATCGCCTCCAAGGTCCAAGCTGAGCATTGCGCTCACGAGAGTTTAAAGTTGTGAACCCCAGTCAGTTCCCAAGGTTTAAAATGTCCTAAAACATTTCAGATGAAATTGCGGCGGCGGAAGCTGAGGACGCCTCCAGGTTTGCGGCACAAGACACGCTGTGTCTAATCGACGAAATAACTAGAGACGTCCAACCCAAAAGCCTCGCGGCGACGTGTAGTGAAACTAGTAAATTGGAGAAGGGACTTGGTAAGTATTAATCACGGTATCTTGAAATTAAAGCTACGAGGGTTCCAAACGCGCCCTGGTCTGAGAAGAGCCCACAACAAACTCAGCCGGGGTTTTTTTTTTATTATCACCATCATTTACACTCGCTCAGCTTACACCTTGTGGACTGTATTATTTCACTAAGTTTTACCAACTCCGGATAACGTTTAACCTAGAAAAAAATTTCAAAGACCTTTTTTCTCCACAGTAACTATGTATCATAATAAATTAACGTTATTCGGAGTTAGTAAAATCGGCACTAAAGTGATTATCTGTAGCCTTTAGATTTTAGCGCTTACCAAAAACTTTTAGACCTCAATAGATCGTTTTTGGACACCGGTATTCCGGTTCGAGTAATATTTACGACATAATGTTACATTCCAAAAAACAAAAACAGTTTGCGAAAGCAGTAAAAATTCGTATCTGAAACATAAAGAACAATATGCGAGTATGCGAATGGTAGGAGGCATGCACTGTCACACCTAGCCTTAACTAATGACGCGCTCAATTGCATGTGTAACATTCAACGACCTCAATTTACATAGACGGGCCCTGTCAAACAAAGAATGTGGACATATTTTAGTAACGCCATCTAGTCTGAAAAGCGAGACAGCGCTATGGCGGGGACAAGGACAGGGTTATACAGGTGTTGAGCGCGCTCCTCAGGTCTGACGCACAATTTTTTTCTATGAAAGGGCACATCTAGATACATGCTTACAGAACATCTGCTCTAGCAACCTTCAATTTAGTGATAGACATGTCCGCAAAAGGCAAAGGATGATTTTTCAGATTACCCATTCATCAATCAGAGCAGGGAACACCCCCCAAGTCGGATGCCCAACTTTTTTCTATGAAAGGGCCCATCTATTACCTACAGATAAATCGATGGTAATATTAGGATAAACGTTCTCGTTCCAGGGCCAGAACTAGCAGTTATAGGTCTAGGTCAGCAGGAAGAGAAAAACGAGAAATTCCTCAAACCCGAGGTGAAACAGCTGTTCAGCAGAGACTTGCTCAACGCTGAGGACTTGTTCCTCAACTCTGCCGACGAGGATTATATAGACTCCCTCATTATGAGCGAAGAGGAGACGCGCAACAAGACGAAAATGTGGCATAGCATTAATGCGGACTACTTGAAGAACCAAAAAGGTATTATTTTTACAGTTTAACTTTTTTTTTTATCCACTACAAGTTAGCCCTTGACTACGATCTCACCTGATGGTAAGTGATGATGTAGTCTAAGATGGTAGCGGGCTAACATGTTAGGGGCATGACAGTTATATAAAAGCCATACCCCTATTCGGTTTCTACACGGCATCGTACCGGAACGCTAAATCGCTTGGCGGCACGTCTTTGTCGGTAGGGTGGTAACTAGCCACGGCCGAAGCCTCCCATCAGGCCAGACCAGGGAAAATTCAGAAATTATAAATTCCCAAATTGACCCTGCCGGGGATCGAACCCGGGACCTCCGCACGTTAAGACAACAGCGCTACACTGCGCCACGGAGGTCGTCAAACACTTATTTCTTTTTTAGTATATTCTACTAAAGCAAAGGATAAGGTGTCTTTCTGTTTTATTTCTCAACTAGCTGATGTCCGCGACTTTGTGCGCGTGTATTGAGGTTTTTTTGGTTTCCGCGGGATTTACTTAATTTCCGGGATAAAAAGTAGCCGATGTGCTATTCCAGACTATAATTTATCTCTGTGCCAAATTTCATCCAGATCCGGTTAGCTGTTCTGGCGTGATTGAGTAACAAACATCCATCCATCCAAACATTCGCACTTATAATATTAGTATAGATACAGGAAATGTAATAGGATAATAAAATATAGTATTAAACACGTGGGTGGGATAAGAGAAAACAGGAATACTCATAAAAGTGTACTTGGGACTGTCATTATAATTTTTCTTGCGTCGTCTGACAAAATAAAGTAACCTTTAATTCCTTTACTACTTCTTCCTTTAATACCTATCACGCATTCGTGCGAAGTTCGTCCGATTTGAAACTTTATGCGGTCATTATCGGCACTTTCGTGGAGGTTTCCGACCCTAAAATATGCTAATATGGGTGGATTTCCATCTTCTAACTTCCATTATAATTCCAATAAATGTTACCAAATATTTTGTGAGTGAAGTTAGAGGAAGAATCAACTGTCAAGCGGTTTCAGTTAGTATTTTAATAGGATAACACTAAAAAAAACGAGTGTGCTTTAGACCACACGACTGAAGTAAAACTTAGTAACTGGCTGGCTATGAGAGAAAGAAAGAAAATGTGTGCTCGCACCTCTCTCTCTTGCCCCTAAAGTAACATACGAAACGTAACTCTCTCGCTTTCTATCTTCACTAACTTATTATATCTCCCTCTCAACTTCCGTTCGCACTTTTCGTAACGCTCTCGTCACGCAATCACCAGCTTACTCCCCAAGTCAAGCCTGCGTACAGAAGTTTTACTTTAAAAACTGAATTTTAATATTGTGTATCTCCACAGTTAAAGAAGAGCTGCGTGCAAAGGAAAAAGAGGAGGGAAAAGACAAAAAACGCAAAATACGCGGATCGTACAAGAAGAAAGTTGCTTTGAACGCGTCCACGGCTGGGGAGGCGATAGGCAAAATGCTTGCCGAGAAGAAAATGAGTGCCAAGATCAACTACGATATACTGAAGAGCTTGGATCAACCCGGGACGCCGTTACGAGCACCATCCACACCCGCTACGCCTACTGAAGATGTTAAGACTGATACTGAGTAAGTATTTTAACATTAATACAACAGGCCTCGTCTGGCCTGGTGGGAGGCTTACGGCCATGGCTAGTTACCACCCTACCGGCAAAGACGTGCCGCCAAGCGATTTAGCGTTCCGGTACGATGCCGTGTAGAAACCGAATAGGGGGATGGATTTAATATAACTGCCATGCCCCTAACAGGTTAGCCCGCTACCATCTTAGACTGCATCATCACTTACCATCAGGTGAGATCGCAGTCAAGGGCTAACTTGTAGTGGTTAAAAAAAAAGCGCTAGTATATATCCAACTTGTAGTGATTTATGTTTTTCGGAATAAAAAGCCTGTCCTTCCCCAGGATGTAACCTATCTCTGTACCAAATTTCATCACAATCGGTCCAGTAGTTGGGCCGTGAAAGCCTAGCAAACGACAGATAGACAGACAGACACACTTTTGCATTTATAATAATAGTATGGATTTGTATGGATTCTAAATTGTAGTTACAAATCAAAATACATAGACATACAGAAAACCAACTGTCCCTAAGTTAGTCTTGTATGTAGTGCTCTATTTACGTAAAAACTAACAAGTGTACCTAATTGTCAACAAGTGTCACTCGTTTGGGCTCCTTGGGTTTTGCTCTCAAAACCTGCAGCATTAATGCTGAGTCGGGGCCTTTTCATCTTGTGACATGTGGGTGCAAAAGCTAGCTTAAGGGACCGGCGACCGCCGCTCGCAACTTCTACTCGAACCGCAAATATAAATTTGCCGGTATATTGCTATCCCTATTTGGCTGAAGACACATGATCGCGTGCAAGCGCGATAGCAATATCATCGTACAGAATTTGTGATACATTTAGTCTTGTTCCGTGAATACCAAAAATGATGAATGAAAAATTGTTGTGTTTTTAACTTCGTGTTTTTATTCTATATCTTGACAATATAGGCTATGTTCCTGATCAATTAGTACGTGAGATTTCGTTGGTTTTAATATGAAACAAATAAGGAGAAAACATGTCGTTTATGTCGCAAAAACATGCAAAACGCAATGTGCTTACATTTAATTTTGGAAAGTATTTTGAAAAAATAATTATCCAGGGACCTAGATTAATACAAGTTCAATCTTAATAATCGCATAATATGGAGGAAATATGCTCGAATTACTAATTATTTTGGTATTACGTTTGTATGAGCAATTCACTATCCGCTGGCGCCTTAATTTTAAAGTTTGATTTTATGTACGAGACACAAGGTGAATAAATGATTTTTCTTTCTTTCTTTCTTTCTTTCTTTCTTTCTTTCTTTCTTATTGTGGCCTTAGACTGTAGTGTCCGTAGTAGTAAGTTTAGTTCGTGTTATAATTTTTCGCAGACCAAAAATAACGATACCAGTGGAAACCCCAGTGCCAGCTTCCCCAGTACCGAGGAAGAAGAAGAAGAAGCCAACCCCCGTACTCAATACGGTGCCCGCCAGCCCCGCGCCCGCGACCACTCAACCGCCCACCCCCACCACGCCGGCGCCGCCCACTCCCTCGATAATACAAGGTATGTATCTAAGATGAGTTTGTTAGGCTTCTTTACAGACCTGAGACCCAATAATTGTCTAAGCCAATCGTAATCATTTGACAGCTTATAACATATAACTCGAACTGTTTAAGGAGTTCATACATGCTTTTTGACGTGCAGGCATATCTATCTATTAACTCCTTAAACAGGTCGAATGGAGAAGTTTCATGATGTTGTGAATATCATATTTAACGCAACGGAAGTAAAATATAGATTAAAACTAATAAATCAGTGGTTTTTTTTTAAAAATCCATCAATAAATGACTGAGAAATTAATTATTTAATAAGTTTAATGATTTAATGTACACCGATTGCTGTATCTTACTCGAGTGAGAAGTTTTGTGAGTTTTAAATAAAAATAAAAATAAATAAATCAATTTATTTTCCAGAGATATTCCAATAATTTACACATAATAATTAGACAAATGATTTTAAACTTAACCTACCTAAAACTAACATACTCCTTGATGTCTCAAATGTATTTCAGACCAATGCCGTAATAAATATCCCACGTTCGTCTGCATCTGTATGCAGACGAACGTGGGCTTTTACGAGACAATTCTCGCTTCGTAGGTACCTCCACCAAGTATTTGCGATTCTCTTCCGCATTAACGCCCAGAAACCGTGCAGCCTACCTACAGTGTTTTAGATTTAATACTTCAAAATTATCAGTCAATTTTTTTTTACCGCCACAGATGTAGCTGAAGACTACGACGAGGAATTGGAAGCGGAAGTTCCTGAGGCGAGCCGCGAGCTCTCTCTAGCTGCCATGCTGCAGAACGGTGAAGATGAGGACTACTATGATTACGAGGAATATTAGCGGATGCGAGACTTTATAATATGTACTATGTATGTAATTTATATATGTAATTTTGACGACCTCCGTGGCGCAGCGTGTAGCGCTGTTGTCTTAACGTGCGGAGGTCTCGGGTTCGATCCCTGGCAGGGACAATTTGGGCATTTATAATTTCTGAATTTTGATGTAATGACAGCCTTTGTCAGTATTAGCGGATGCGGGGTTTTATATGAACTTAGGGCTAATTTTTCAATCGTCAGATAAATTTTATCGGAGGAATAAATTTGACGTTTTGGCAGATTTTCAATACAAAACCTGTCAAAACGTCAAATTTATTCCTCCGATAAACTTTATTTGACGATTGAAAAATCAGCCCTTAGTCTTGTATTAATAAACCGACATCAACCTAAGAACGTAGTCGTACTTCTCAAGTATCGATCAATCTATGATTATAGTCCGACACTTGAGAACATGTCCATAGCTGATGTCTGTTTATAAATAGGGCCTTAGTCATTTCGATAATCATGTTCTTAGAACCGCTTTTGAGCTGACAGAGCAAGGTTGTCATTACATTATCAAATGTGACACCTGTCACATATAGCTTACTAGCTGATGCCCGCGACTTCGTCCGCGTGGTTTAGTTTTTTTTTATTCCCGCGGGAACTCCTTTATTTTCCGTGATTCCGTGAAAAAGTAGCCTATGTCACTCTCCAGGTCCTCAACTATACCCATGCCAAAAATCACGTCGATTCGTTGCTCCGTTGCGGCGTGATTTAAAGACACCAACAAACAAACACACTTTCGCATTTATAATATTATTATGATATTAGCAATTTTCTCAAAACCGCTTTAAAGTGACGCTTTTCGCATTTGTTGTAAAAATACTATGCCAGATTGCACAGAACGCTGGCTTGACGTCTGGCTGTGATTTTATGTTATGAAGAATAAATTTTTCATTTTGAAACAACTTAATTTATTAAAAAATAAAAAATCGAATACAATTTCCCGTTTCGTTGTTATTCAAAATATAATCAATGATGTATTTATAGACAAAAATATAGCGCTGTTGTCTTAACGTGCGGAGGTCCCGGGTTCGATCCCCGGCAGGGTTAATTTGGGAATTTATAATTTCTGAATTTTTCCTGGTCTGGCCTGGTGGGAGGCTTCGGCCGTGGCTAGTTACCACCCTACCGACAAAGACGTGCCGCCAAGCGATTTAGCGTTCCGGTACGATACCGTGTAGAAACCGAATAGGGGTATAGGTTTAATATAACTGCCTTGCCCCTAACAGGTTAGCCCGCTACCATCTTAGACTGCATCATCACTTACCATCAGGTGAGATCGCAGTCAAGGGCTAACTTGTAGTAGATTAAAAAAAAAACACTTAGCAATGTTAAGGTGAACTACACGACTTGCATCATTCAATACATAGTTAATTCTTCTTTAGTAAATACTGATAGTATATAATCGGTAGTAATATCGGCATTTTGTATATTTTAGGGCTTTAAAATTAGCATAATAATTATCTTACGTTGTAAGAATTAGTTTAGTTGGGTAGTTTTTTTTATTACCTACTAATGAATTGATCTATTTATTTTATACTGTGTGTGTATTTTTGTAATCAAATAAATATTATAAATGTTTGGATGGATGTATGGATGTATGGATGTGTGTTACTCAATCACGCCCCAACGGCTGAACGGATCTGGATGAAATTTGGCACAGAAATAGATTATAGTCTGGAATAACATAGGCTAGGTACTTTTTATCCTGGAAAATTAAGGAGTTCCCGCGGGAACCGAAAAACCTCAATCAACGCGGACGAGGTCGCGGACATCAGCTAGTTAAATTATATGATGAAAACAAAATATTTGCTTGGGATTTAGATGACTGATGAGTGATGATTATTCTAAAAGTAATTTCAATAATTAACTGGTTTTAAGTAAAAATATGTGAATAAGGTCTTTGTTTTTAGGGTTCCGTACCTTATTATGACTATTTATTACATTATGTTATACGATCCTTAATAATTGTTATAATTGTTTTTTATAATGTGGCTAATTTGGTTGTAGACATTTAAACTAAATTAAAGTTACAGTCTTAAAATGTATAGCTGTCCCTTTCAAAGTGATCTCTATGGAAAAGGATATCACTAGACTTAGACGTGTAATTTAGTTCAATAATTGAGTACCTTCTTTAGAAAGCCACAATGCTTATCGTAGGATATATTTTGTTCTAACGTAGGATATATTTTGTAAATATGAATTTGTGGAATTCCAAAGTTCCTAGTAGAAAGAAATAAAAGGTTAATACTACTAAATTCAGTAGGTATTTGATTTGTGCACAGATTCAATAAAATAACACTGGATAATTGGACTTTCATACATAAATGTATGAAAGTACTTTTTCGCATTATTATCCCTGTTAATGGGTAAGTAGCCTATTACAAATTATTTTTTTTATTTTTTTATTTTTTTGAAGACAAATAAGGCAGCCGTCTCTCTACTACCACTGATTTGCTGTGCCCCATCGGGGTTCCAATATTGACATTATGTAAATTACTATAAGAATAATTGTATTGGAATGCAAAATAAATGAATATGAATATGAGTAAAGTATGAGGAAAAACTTGAAAACATGCCACCACATTATAGTTCTAGTGAAGCTTATAAATATTATCTGCATAATGGTCACAGAGAAACAATAATAATTACTCTTTATTTTTTGTCACCTATTTAGAGAAATTCTTAAAGAGTTCCACTGTTGCTCCTTTCATACATTTTACTTGTTCATGTTCATTTCACGTGTTTTAGCTACGTGTGTATTGATCAAAATATAGTTCACGATAAATAATTATTATATTATTGTTATAATATTTAATATGTTGTACTTATGTAGTTATTATTTATTATTGAATAAATGCATACGATTATACTTAATCATTTTTTTATTTTATTTATTAGTAAGTAATAGGTATGTATATTACGGGGTGGAAAAAACGAACGTTACGAAACGAACGAACATGAAATATTGAAAATATCTTTTGTCAAAGGAACGTACGAATTGTTGGATTTCATGGTAAAGTTCGAGAATTTGCTTGTTCGAGAGATTTTATCCTTAAGTATCATACCTAACTAACTTATTTTATTGGACCTCGTAATAAGTACCTAATAGATTATACTTCTGACAGCCCTGCATTACTTAAATGCAAGTTTCAACTTGCACGTAGAGTTACGTGTATATCTATATTACCTACGTAGTATATAAAATTATATTATATTACTAGATAAAGCCCGCGACTTCGTTCGCGTGGATTAAGTTTTTTCGATTCCCACGGGAACATCTCAATTTTCCGGCATAAAAAGTAGCCTATATCCTTCCCCGGGATACAACCTATCCTTGTAGGTACCAAATTTTTAACAATCGGTTGAATGGCTAGGCCCGTGAAAGCGTAGCAGATAGACAGACAGACAGACAGACAGACAGACGGTCAGACAGACACGCGTTCGCATTTATATTAGTATGGAGTATGGATGACAGGTTATTTGTGATTGTGTGTGAGATAGGTAGGTACACGTAAACATTGAATGGGTGCTACTGTAGTAGGGTTGTTCGAAGCTCTTATCGATAACTACTTATGTACCTAACTGTTTATCAGAGCTCTCATAATTGTATGTTTATATTGTTGTAAAATTATGTATGAATCACAACTTAGTATCGTAAAAATACTGTTAACCGTGTTCATTCTTCACATAATGTTACAAAAGAAACGGGCCCAAAACGATGCGAAGACCGAGAGAAGGATACTAATTTTATTCACGATGTTCATATAAGGCGCTTCATTGGCAATTTTTAATTATTTCGGCTCTGTTTGAATTAAGTCATCTAAATATACCTACTTATAAAAGTAAAAGGTGACTGACTGACTGATCTATCAACGCACAGCTCAAACCTCTGGAGTCTGGACGAATCGAGCTGAAATTTGGCATGCAGATAGCTACTATGACGTAGACATCCGCTAAGAAAGGATTTTTGAAATTTGTGTAGTCCACGCGGACGAAATCGCGGGCTTAAGCTAGTCAAATGTAAAAGTTATAGCAAGCAAATATGAGCAAAAATAAGTACCTACCTACAATAGACTTTAGATTTAGCACCTAAATCTGAATATAAGCTAACTGGTGCCCGCGACTTCGTCCGCGTGGATTAAGTTTTTTTTTTATTACCGCGGGAACTCCTTAATTTTCCGGGATAAAAAGAAGCATATATGTCACTCATCAGGTCCTCAACTATACCTACGTACTACCCATGACAAAAATCACGTCGATCCGTTGCGGGGTGATTAAAGGACAAACCAACAAACAAACACACTTTCGCATTTAATATTATGTATGATGTAATCAAATTGATAGACGAAATAATTAATAGTCGATCTTCAGGTTATACATATTAATCTATGTAGTGGAATGGTAGTGGATACTGTGTGGATAGTGGTGAAGACATATTGTGATTGTGAAATGTGAATCATAGCAGCAACATCACTAGGAAATGCGCGCGCGTGGACTTGTCGCGACACGCTCACGGCTCGAGTTCGAAGTACGACTTGTATGACCAACAAGTATCAAACAAGAATCGAACCAAATGTACCTACCCTACTGTAAAAACACTCAAACACGTCGTCGTGACTTTGTGAGATAAAGTTGTACGCTGAAGTCGTGATAAAACTTTCTAGTCGTATTAGGTATTATTTTTTATTTATTTAATATCAAATTAATATATTGTATTCTAAATTTAAAAAAAAATTATATTATGGGCTTTTTGTGTAACACTCAAGATAGAAACAAAAAAAGGGTAAAAGGTCAAAAGTTAATAGAAATATTAAGATTAGAAATATATTTACGTTTTAAAAGTGGCACAATTCCGTGGCATATTTCCCCCTGGAGCTTGATGACGGAGCTTCGAAAGAGATTTTTAAAAAGGTCAGTGGAAGTCAGTTTTATTTGTAGAAGAGTATTTTTTTTTTATTAATTTTTTTGGTTGTCTACCTTAGCCATTTTTGAATGCTGTAAAATAGAATAATCAATGAATTTATTCTGATCTAGAGATAAAATTGTGAATGTGATTGATTTTATTTGGTTTATTTACCGCCAAATCATATCATAGCGGAAGTCAGACATCGGAAATAATACTGATTAACGTTCGGAAATGGACCATAACAACCATAGACCAATGTTCAACCATAGACCAGCAAATCTGCATATTTGCACCTTTGATATGCACCCTTAAAAATGAAAAAAAATTAAACAATTTTAAAGTGGGATACAAAATATCCCGCACAGAATTTGGTCATTTTTTTTGTTTCTATTAAAATATAAATGAATAATGTTAAGAATTTGAAATAAAATAAATAGTAGGTCGAATAGTGTGACAGAACCGAATTGGCCAAATTCGACTCCACGTAGTCTTGTCTGCCCTACCCATAGACATAGAATTTTTTCGCTCCGCTCAAGCCCTTTTGAGTATGGATAAATGAATTTTTTTTCAACGATTTTATTGATTTTTAATTAAATAATTTAAGGTGAGCAATTTTAAAGGACAATGGGGCTGATTCTATAATGCACAATCTCTAAACTAAACTAAAATTAGAGCATTACAAATATTGCTAACCCTTTCATAATACTCCCTACTGAAAGGGACAGAACTAGGTCTAGAGCTGCCATTTTAGTTTAGTTTAGAGATTGAGTTATACAGAATCAGCCCCATTGTAGTTGAATTGAGCAATAATTGGAAATCTATTGATTAGAATTTTTTTTATTACAAATATCATTATTTTGCAGGCTGGGGTGGGGTAACTCATCAACGGTCTGTGGAAAATACTTATACCAGAGACAAGTAACATAGACCAGCATAGACCCATTTCACGCTTTAGGGACTAAAATGTATAGTTTTGTAATTTTGTGGTTGTTCATCTGTGGCAGGTCTGTGGCTTATCTGTGGTTTAAGCTCAGAAGGGCTGGAACCCAGAGCTGTAAAGCCAGTTGATAAATGTTATCTGTGGTTGTTGGAATTTCGAATGACTACCTTCTAACTTCATGTCCTTTGCCTGTCCCGAAGGGGGACAAATGAAAAATAAACTAACTTCATGTCATAAACCGCCAGTGTTGCCAACTTGGAGGTTTTCCCCCTAAAGGGGAAACTTAGATGGAAAGGGGCGACACTTTTAGAGGGCATTTTGGGGGGAAATTTATTTAATTTAGGATAAATTTTATCCTGACGTCGATGAAATTTGAAACTTGAATTAAGACTCGTTCCTTTAGATTATAAGTTACCTACCTACTTACATTTGATGTCCAACGGAAATAAACGTCCATTTCATTTTGTGTGTATTTTTTATTCATTTCAATATACCGCTCAAAAAAGGTGCCTATTTGGGACCAGGGTTATTTTAGCGAAAGCTAGGGAGAGTTTCAAGTTGGTGTTAGGGGGGAACAGGGGGATTTCAAGCTGCTGTTGCCTGATAGGGGTGGGCGCTCCGTAGTGGTTGGCAAGTGGCAACACTGTAAACCGCACACACAAAGTATCTACTATCTAGATAGTAGATACCTACAATAAAATAATCTTTTTTGTGTTTACGAGGAATCTTTCCAACTCTGCTTGAACTCTGCACATCAGTTTTCATCAGTGGTCGGTGTATTGTTCGATCGTCAATAATTTGATCCAAGCCCCGAGAAAATACATGTCCCTTTTAAAAGTGAAGTGCGAGTTTTACGAAGTTAGTGGAATAATGGAGAGTAGTGTATTTATCGCTTTGTAGCGATGTGTAAATTGAATTGATAGTGTTTTTATAATTCATGGTGTTTCCAATATTGTCAGTGTCGTTTGTTAAATATAGTTCGAATCATAGGGTCCACAACCGAGCAGACGGATTCTACCATGGTCGTAAAACGGTAAGTTGTTACTCGTTACAACGTGGTGTTTCTAAAAAAAAACGTGTTTTACCCATCACGTCCGCTTTTGAGACGTGTATTAAAAACATTTGATATTATTTTACCGATATTTCAATGGATTTTAGCCGATAACAATTAAAAAAAGTTGTGGCGTCTCAATTACAATACGTAGGTAGGTAGGTTGAAATTTGAATAGTGCTAGTTTTTCATCGCATGTTTTTGTTTATGTTTATACAATATTTGAAGAATCTTCAATAATCGCCCCATCTAAATTGCTAAGCACATTTCCTATCTCTCTTTGTGTCAAAGATTACTATGTTTACATTTGGTTTTGTGGACAAAATCGATTTTGTGACAATTCCGTGTATCAGATGTCTTAATGTTATTATCATTGTTTAGTAGTAGTTATAGCTTTATAAATGTACTCATTGTTGGTAAACAGCCAAAATTAATATTCAATCCATAGATGTATATTCGATCTATCTATAATTTGTCGTTATGTTAAGCAACGTTGTTTGTCAAGAGTTGCTTTGTCCTTTTGTCAATCAGAATTTTGGAACGATGTTCCTTATGGGATGATGCGGAGGGACACCCTAGCTGGCAAAAAACGTCCGTAATGAAAATGTGTGGAGTAAGATTTTTATGTATGTTCGCTATACAGTGTCTAATGTATAGTCTACGTGATGACTATTATATCATTCAATGATTATATATTTTTATGGATCATTGTGAATAAAATAAAAGTGTTAAGATAATTTTGTAAAGTAGTTTTTGATTTTTATTGATAAAAAAATCATTATAAAAAATTTATCTTACCAGAATACTTAAGGTAAAGGAACTAATGGCCGACAGGGAACTAAAGGATGACACTTTCGGATAAAACCTCAAAAATTAAGATAAATATTTATCATAGAATAAAATCAATTGAACTTACAGACACCTAAAGCCATTTATGACGCACGGGCAAAAACTTATAGCATCGTTCCTAACCGAAAATTTGAATGGCGTCAGTTTTAGTAAATGATGTGAGTAAGAGTGCACGCGCGCGGTGTTTTCTTAACGGTTTTGTTAAGGACGCTAAATTTTCAAAGTTATGTTTTTTGCATAATTACATGACTTTTTACTATTATTAATGTTTGTTATGAGTAAACATGAGTTTAACTTATTTCCAATTTTGTGCAGTATTTCTCACATTTTAAGGGGTGTCATCTATTAGTACCAAAAATCAGTGAAAATCTAATAGATGACAGGGGTGTCATCTTTTAGAGTTACAACCTAAATTATTTTCCTGTAAATCTGGGAATGGGAATCGTTTCTATTACCTATAAATAGAGTTCAGTCTAAGTTTCATGCGTTTCTGATAACCCGTACCAATAGTAGACAGTGTCATCCATTAGGTCAAGCCAACCAAAAAGTGTAAAACTTTTCAAGAGGTATCTAATAGATGACACCCCCTACAGTGTCAGTATTGTCTTAGTGTGCGTGTCTGTGTTGATGTGGGTGTGTAGAATATTAGTACACATAGATTTATTCATAATTCCTAAATTACTCAGTAGATTTCGATGAATGTGGTGTCGATGGCTTTGTCTCACTATTCAGCATGTCATGGGGTATACGAAGTTACAATATATCCAATACGGGGGATATGACTGACCAAAAACGAAGAAATATTTTGCATTTGGTATGAAAGAAGCCTTTTAATTGTGTAGATTCTTAAAATACGAACTCATTCTTGTTTAGTGAAGAATTTAAACACTATTTTTATCCCTAAATGAGCTTTTATTCGAAAAACTACATGAAAAATGCATGTCATCTATTAGTGCAAAGGGGGTGTCGACTATTAGTGACTTAACTTTTTTGGGGTGTCATCTATTGGTGATTCGGACTAGATTCAATAAAATTGAAATTTTGTTTAGAAAACTGTTGAATATTAATGTTTTTACAATAAAAGAGTATAATCTAATAGTTACTAGACCCATATAAATTACTGTTACTGTTCCATTGCAATTAATATGCTTTTTAGAGAAGAGCAAAGTTCACGGGCTCCTTAATGTGTTGGCCATTAGTTCCTTTACCTTAATTATTTTCTTTTTACCTTGACTAGAACTTGAAATTAATATTTATGTATTTAGGAACTTTGTTTCTATCTGGTGTCCCACGACACCACACGTTTTTTAAATGTGAATTACAAAAGCGCTGTCATCATCCTGTCATTGAGACAAAAACAATAATAATTATTTTATAAATTATACCTGTTCATGGTTGATAATTTTCTGTTTTTATTTAAATACTTAATGTTTTTTTTTATTCAAATAAACTTTTAAAGTGCTTTTGAATCATTGAGATTCAATACTATGTGGTTTCACACACATGGCACGTTAAGACAACAGCACTCAACAGTCACGGAGGTCGTCGAAAATTTCGACAACCTTGCTGGGGCAGTGGTGTGATCCCTGGTTTTAGAAGTGGGTGGTCCGAGGTTTGATTTCTATGAGCAATCTGGAAAATAATATCCTTCTCAATTGTATCTGATCAGCTCTGGCTCAGCTCTTCGGAAGTGATTAGTTACCACCCTATCAGGAAAATAATGCCACCAAGTTACAATTACTAGCATTCTGATACGAAACAGACAAGACCGACTTGAGGTGCTAATGGCCATGCGTTTTTTAAAACTGCCATAAATACCCCTTCCAAGTTTGCCCACCTCTATCTGAAACTATATTCTCCTCTCATAGATTGATATCTTGAATATTGTGTAAAAGATCTGCTGGTTTTTTTAAATTTGATAACAAGTTATCCCTTGTTCCTTTATCCCTTCTCATCTGAGATTATGGTCAGATACCTTCAAGTTTAAACAAGGTATTTTACGAATACATACATAACAATACATAATATGTATGACTCATTTTTTTAAATTTTGCAGGTCTCATGTTATGATTAATTATTATAGTGCTGTAAAGAGGAAACCTACCCAAAATTCTCAGAAATATTTTATCTTGGTCTTTGCCTGGGCTTGAAAAGATTTGAATTTTTCTATGGGAAAACCTGCTTACTAATTTACTTAAGTAGGTACTTAACAAAGATTCAATAACCTGATTTGGTCCTATGCAAATAAGGGCAAATATAACATTTTGCAAATATAATTTTTTGGAATATTCTTTGTCTTGCCTGTCTGGAGTTTATTTTTAACCAACTTCCAAAACAGTGGCGGTTGTCAATTCAGCGTGTAGGTATGCTGTTTTACAAAGACTATCTAGAAAACATTTAAAACTTGAAACGATGACGGCTACCTAAAAACATACCCCATAGCATTTTGGCAGAAGACCTTTTTATAATATAATGAGCAAAATATATTTTATAATTATCAAAGTTCACATAATATTATGATGAAAAGTCTTTAGGACGGAAACACACTACGGACAGGACAAAACGTCCGCGCAAATCGTCTGCGTCGTATGCGAAACCAATTTGGTCGTGTCGCGCTTTCCTGTGCAGCTGCATAAAAGTGCACGCGCGGATTTGTGGTCAATTTTTTTGTTCGTAGTGAGTATTCGCCTTTAAAGTCTCAAGTTGAAGCAGATGCGCGTTCTATGATCTATCCATGATGAGTTGTCGCATCGAGGCTTCGAACGTTACGACTTACGAGCGTAGGCAAAACTTTTTATAGAAGCTCGCGGTTTTATGACTCGTCGTAAAACCTCTGCCTGTCGCGTCGAGATAATGAAAGGTGATTCAATATTGAGCCGGAAACGCACTGGATATGTTATGAGTATGACTTCCTAGTTAGCATTTTACAATAACTACCTACTACTAGACTAGAAAATTGTTATCATGATGGTAATTAAGACATCGAGTTTTTCTGAATAGAAATTCTCAGTATTAGCTAGGTGTTAGGAAGTTGGCGCTGTTACACCCCTGTGCCTCGCAGAGCACATTATAAGCCGTCGGTCCCGGTTATTATTACCAACATGATAATAGTCGTTAAAGCCCGCCAACCCGCATTGGAGCAGTGTGGTGGGTCTAAGCTCTAATTCCCTTTCTGCTATGAGAGTTGAGGCTTGTGCCCAGTAGTGGGACGCTAATGGGCTGTAGTCGAACGTACCTGTATCGCTTCATGACGCTTCCTAGTTTCCTACCATCCACAGGTCACGATAGTTATTATGTAAATAGTACAAGAATTTACTTAGCAGTGTCTAAATTTCCGTTCTCCACTAATATTTCTGTGACATAAGTAGACCGACAAACGAAACATCCTACCGTGATCCTTAGCCGTAGATCCGCTAGGAGCACATTTGGCGATGCCGCAGGTGACGTAATTTCCGTTGAACGGCAGCACCTGCCTTTCCCCGCCAGCCGCCACCTGCCCGGCAGATGTGCTGCCGGGCTTACGACTATTATCCTTTTTATTGAAGCAGGAATAGAGCCCTTACGAAAGCTATGTTATATAATACTAGGACACTGACTTTTGCTTGTTATTAAATCTGTCTCTTGGAACTAATAACCTCCCCCTTCCTCCTCAACTCCCTTCAACCCGCCGTTGAGGTTAGCACGTTACTTTTTATTACAATTTTACCATTTGCGAATTGGACCAGTCCCGAGTTAGCTGAATTGGAACAAATGAGAATTTGACCAATCGCGACTTAACGCCCTGCGAATGTTATTGAGGCTGGTTAGGTGCAGCACCTAACCAAACCTAACCTAACCTAAACCCTAGGGCCTAAAGCCTCAGTTATCTCTGAAGTAGAACCTTTGCTTTTTAGACTTAGGATAATATTGAAAGGAGCTGAAAATAAATAAACTTTTTACGTCTACTTTAGTAAGTATTGAACTTCGTACTTTAGTAAGTACGAAGTTTTATTTGCGTCGTTCATTCCATTCTGAGGAGTGCATAGGAAAAAAGAACTTGTGTTTGTATGAACAAATCGATATTTGAATACCTAAGTTTCTCCTAATTGACGTGGAGCGATACGATATAAAATAAAAAGAAACAGCCACAAACGCTTACCCATTTCCGAAGCAGTCACAATAAGGAATCCTAATAAATTATTCAATAAACCGTACCCTCAGAACTCTTTGGGCACGTGTCTTGAACGTTACCCGACCCGATTGTAAAGATAACTCGATTCCACGGTTCTTGAAAGCGCGATGTAGATGACTTTATTGGTCGTGTAGACGGGAGGTCAACCCTCCGGTGCAAGCGAGTATGCATACGAATTACGAGTTCGTCGACCCGTGGTTTGGTCGGCTTCTTTCTCTACTCAGTAGTCGGCCTCATTGGTATACGGCAGGAGTGCTTTCGGTTTTAAAACCCCTCGATTTAAAAAAAACTCCCAAGAAAAAAATGCCTAGTTTTTGAAAATCATTGAGTTCTGTTTTTAAAATTGCCATGATAATAATTATTAGGTATTGTTCATTGGACAGCAGACCAAAATAATAGATGCCCTTTCCCTACACACTAAAATCTAAACGGAAGTGGGCTGGCCATGTTGCTAGACTCACCAAACGATCGACAATCACAGTAACGAGTTGGCCCGGCCCAAAAGGTACACGTAGTAGAGGTAGGCCGCATTATCGTTGGAATGATGACATTAAAAAAGTGGCGGGACCGAACTGGATGACCAAAGCCAATGATAGGGCGAAATGGGTTTCTCTGGCCTTGACCTGAAAAGGGTTCTTCATATTATAGTATTAACTTAAAACTAATTCTAAAATAGTTTTTAATTAATTTCCTAATTTTATATACCCACTTACTTACTTTCTAGTTATATTCTCCATATTATTTGTAAATTTAATCTGAAGAAATAAAAGGCTTTTTTATTTTTTATTTTATTTATTTGTTGTTCATTGGACACCATAAGACTGGTCTTATGGTGAATGATAAGAATGTCTAAATATCATTTGACTCTACATTACCTGTATCGTGTTGGTTGTTGAGATTTTTCACGAATTCGTACAATTTGTTGCGGTGCTAAAGAGATTGCATCAATTTGAGACAATCTTGCTTAGGTCTGAATAATTATTGCTGAGGAAACTGACGTTAGTAACTGCGGTCATTACTCATTAGCATTACAAACGATAATAATTATTAATGTCTATTGTAATAGTACTTAATTATCTTGTAAGATAGCCAGTTAATTTTGCAAAAAAAAATTGCAGTCGCTAGTTATTCCGTTAGTTTGCAAAAGCTATTATTCCAATATGAAGTCTGCATCTGAAACATTTTATGTAACGCTCCAAATGTGCAGTGACGAATCGCAGTAACTACGCAACGAACGCGAATTAGAATTTCATACGCTCTGAGGAATTTAATACATCCTCCGCACGCTATCATTATTGTGTTGCGAACAGCGCGATCCTTGTCCTTAATACATGGCATACGCGTGGCGGAGCAAGGATATCGGTGTTTACAGTTCGATTCAATCTTTTTGGCGCTGAGATCAACGCACATGACGCATCGCAATAACATATTTTGCGTATCAGCCAATCAGCGGGGCGTATGGACAGGCCACTGCGCAGATCCGCCTTTGCGCTCGCTTTTCCATCAAAAAGCTTCAATTGAACTGTAAGACTTTTGTAAGGAAGATTGACTTCCATCACGACGATTAAATAAAAAATAACTCACTCCTTTTTGAAAATAGCTAGTCCGGTTTAAAATATGTAAAGAATGATGATGCAGCCACATGAGAGAGTGAGCTGTTATTGGATACCATCAGTCGATGATTTGATTCTAGGTCTTGTCTCTTCCATCTTGGCCTGCTCCCATCAGGTTTCGTTGTTGAGAAGACTCAACCATTTCGGTTTTCATACTTCCGGAAACAATAAAAAAAATGTACAAATACCTAAGTAGTTATGTTAGCTGCCGAAGAAAGTGAGCATATTATGAGCCTGTCCTGTGCAGTAAAGTTGATGTTTATTGTTAAAGATGGATGCTAATTGCTAAGATTTTGACACTGACGAATTCGTCCGAAATGCGCCTCTAGATACTCCAACTGTATTCCCCAGAATTGAGTTAAATTTTAAAATTATCTATTCTCTTCTGCTCACTATCTTGCTGGAGCCACGTTCCATAAGCATAAAATAATAGCTTACTAATGGCAAGACTGAGGTGCCTTTCCACTAAAGATGCTAAGCTATGGAAGTGTGTCAAACCCACCAATAGGAGCGCTTGATCTAACATCTAGTGATCTAAGCTATGAAAATCTCTATCACTAGATTTAGAACAATCTCAACTACAACGTAGAACATATCTGGTTGAAAGGCACTCTAAGACGAGCGCTCTTGATTGCAGACTAATAGCAGAATCTGTATTTTCATGGCACATAAATAATACCATAAATTCAAGCTCCGGACGGGCGTTAAAGTTCGTTAAACGCTTCGTATCCGGATTCGCGTTGAGCGTTGATTCAGCTTTAATTTCCGGTGTTCTTGTAAAAAATTGACCGTTGGACCAATGCCGATGACTAAGGATCGTAACTGCTTAATTTGCTCCTATAACTCGTAGCGGCTTTAAATGTAATTGGAATTTCCCTTAAGTCAGAGCCCGTATTTCTAAACGTTATTAACTACTTACTTAAGTACTTACTACGCTGTTAAAAAATGATTTTTTATTTACAAGTTTTGCCGTTTTTTTATAGTTATGTACTTAAGTAAGTAATTAGTTTTTCTTGCTACTACAAGTTACAAAGAGGCCTTGACTACTAAATAATGATGCAGTCTAATGATGCTGTTGCAGTTATCTTAGACGGTATACCTACCCATAATCCCTAATCGGTAGTTATCCACGTGGCATCGTACCGAAACGCTAAATCGTTTGGCGACACGTCGTCTTTGTCGGTAGTAAGTAGGTAATCCTAGAGCAAACTGTCTTAGAATCTGCAAATGTTATGTGCAATCATTTAAACTAGTTACTTATTTACTTATTTGTAGACATAATGCATAGCTCACACCTTGATTCAGATTTATTTAAGGTAACTAGTACTTATGTACTGTATTAATTTACTTAGTTTTAAGGAATTCACGCCTGAACAATTTTCTTTGTTTGTGGTTTCTTCATATTATAACTTCCGAAGTGTTTTGACCTAACACGTAACTAAATGTGTTTGCTGTTGGCGTTTAATCATTCTAAACGATCGCTTCGGATTTGATCGATTTACCAGTATAAATGGAGCAGAAATGAAAGTAGGTTGTGTTTGCTATGAACGTATTGTACTTGTAACTTCCTTTTATTTCTACTCGACCATGGTTATGTTTAACCGCCAACCCGCATTGGAGCAGCGTGGTGGGTCTAAGCTTTATTTCCCTCTCTCCTATGAGAGTGGAGGCCGGTGCCCAGCAGTGTGTCGTTAATGGGTTGTAGTGGTGGATGGTTATGTTTGTGGCCAGCACCAAAATTTAGTCCCTCTCGCATAAGGACACAACTGATTCAGTTAAATTTTTTATTGCTGTCACTTTTTGGCAGCTGTATTATGCGCTTGCCCAAAAGCGACAGCATAACAAAATTTTACCAAATCAGTTTAACTGTCTTTGTGCAAGTGGGCCTTAAATGTTCAAATATTTTACTCAATCTGATGCCCTCGATTTCGTCCGCCGGGTTGAGAAGTACTATTCAGTTATTTCCCTAGTATAAATTCATAAATAAAAATTGGGTCGATCCCTAGATCTTTTCCCTAGATTTTCTATAATCTATAATATTAACAACGATTAATGTAAGGGTCGGCAGTGACACTCAGTGGGTTGTTACTTATGTCGAAAAATCGAAGAAACTATTGTGCTTATCTAGGAAACTAATCTATAAATAATTAACTATGTCGTTAACCAACCACTGCGCCGTTAGTTCATGCTCATAATGATCTATTATTTACTCATATTGTCGAGATATAAAAATTAACAGGTTATTGCTTGGTTGGAAGAAAAAAAGAAGGATTCTGTGCAAGGCATTGCCGTATGTTAATTGAGTTAGCGGATCTTCATTGCGGTTTAAATTTTTGACTATACTGTTAACTACTCATATAAAGAAACGCTATATGCTCTACTTTATTACACCGCTTTCCTTGATTGCTTTTGCCGGTGTCCGCGTTATTTAAGTTTTTTTATTCCCGCGGGAACTTATTAATTTTCCGGGATAAAAAGTTGCCTATGTCACTCTCCAGGTCCTCAACTATATCCATGCCAAAAATCAAGTCGATCCGTTGCTTCGTTGCGGCGTGATTGAAGGACAAACCAACAAACAAACACACTTTCGCATTTTTAATATTAGTATGATGTCTTTTATAGGTCCTTGTAAGTAACTAACTATACGAGATAACCTAACAAATTGTTATCCTGAGCTTTGTCCAGATGGATTTTATCGAGGTTATTACTTATGTAGAAGTAGGTATATAGGAACTAAGGGAATTTCAACAGCAGTTGTTTATCAAAATCGGGATTTTACCGGGCAGCTTAGTTTAAAATAATAACTGTTGTTAGAATAGACACGACGCCACTCGGTTATACCTAACATATTATATGGTAAAACCCTGGAGTTATATATATAGGGGAAAATGTCTCTATTTAGAGCGTAATTTTTTCCGTAAAATATCGTAAGTCGTTACCTACTCAAGTTAGCGAGCTGTACTACTAGCTCCCAAACAAACAAATTGTCAATTTTTTTTCCTTGCCGTACCATTACAATTTTATAATGGCAACTTTATTCAAAAATATTGAGAGTAAATTTTTCAACACGATTTTTTAGGGTTCCGTACCCAAAGGGTAAAAACGGGACCCTATTACTAAGACTCCGCTGTCTGTCTGTCTGTCTGTCTGTCTCCAGGCTGTATCTCATAAACCGTGATAGCTAGAAAGCTGAAATTTTCACAAATGATGTATTTCCGTTGCCGCTATAACAACAAATACTAAAAATTTAAAAAATATATATATTAAGGGGGGTCCCCATACAATAAACGTGTTTTTTTCGTATTTTTTTGCTCAATATTAAAAACGGTAACAGGTAGACGGTTCAAATTTTCACAGAATATTAACTTGTATATTACCTTTCAAAATAAATAATTAAATATCAATAAAGTAAATATTAAAGGGGGGCTCCCATACAACAAACGTAATTTTTTGATATTAACAATAAACCTCTACAAACAAAGTTAGTTTTGCGGTTAATTTCGTCTTGTTTTTAATACGTCATAAATCGTAAAACTTACTACAGGTTTGTACGGAACCCTCGGTGCGCGAGTCCGACTCGCACTTGGCCGGTTTTTAACCTTACATCGTCAAAGAAGACCCGACCCTAGAAGAAATTATATAGGTTTAGTATTATTGACCGAGCGAAGCGAAGGTCTCTGAGTCTACTTGGGTGAATTGGCACTTGTCCGTCCGTCCGTCCGTCTGTCAGAGCCTTATAACTTCTGAATTGCTGAACGTAATTACTTCAAATTTAAATATAATATGTAAACCTATGGCCTCCCGCCGAATATGGCTTAAAAAGTTATAAAAATCTTTATTTCAGGGGGGCTCTCATAGAAGCGAATGCGAAGTAAAATATTTTTTATAGCGTTACATAGGGTTCCGGTATATCATTTTAAAGATAATTAGGAATAGAGTCCAAAAGTATTTTTTTTTTAATTTTTCCCCTAAAATTGACGAAATGGGGGGCTTTCAAAGTGGCGATTTTCTAACGTCCAAAGTTGACCTCAGAACTCTAAATTTTCTGAACTCTCAAGCCTGAAACTTGATCAATTATTTGAATTATATCCTGTACTTGAACAACAAATACTAAAATTAGATAAATATTATAAGGAAACGAAATTATTTAATTTTTAATGGTGATGATATTTTTAACAGAACTTCACAATGATGTCAATATATTATGGCGCTCTGTGATACCGCGAGGTCTCAGTTCGGGGCGAACCACTAGTACTTATAAAATAAAATCGCTTGACTTCGTTGGGTAGTTTTTCATGTAACTAGGTAGGTACATACCTACTAGAATCTAGTAGGTATGTACCTACCTAGTTACATGAAAAACATCTAGTAACTAGATGAATTCCGCAACTTCGGCCGCCCGGATTTGAGTTTTGAAAAATCCTTCGAGATCTCTTTATTTTTCCGGAATAAAAAGTAAGCTCTTATGTCCTTCCCCGGACCAAATTTCCAACCTCTGTATCAAATTTCGTCAAAATCGGTTGAATAGATGAGCCATAAAAACGTAGCAGACGGACTGACACACTTTCGCATTATTATAAACTAGATGATGCCCGCGACTTCGTCCGCGTGGATTAAGGTTTTTTGATTCCCGCGGGAACTCCTTAATTTTCCGGGATATCCTATGTCCGATAGCCTATGTCCTTCCCCGGGATATAATCTATCTCTATACCAAATTTCAGCAAAATCGGTTGAAAAGATGGGGCGGGAAAGCGTAGCAGACAGACAGACACACTTTCGCATTTATAATATTAGTATGGATTTCGTATTTTCGGCCAGTGCTAGTGATTAGCTTTGTTTTCACGATAGCTTGAGCCTCGGAACGTTGACTAAGCGACTGGTACTAGTTAGTTACTCGTCCGCAATTTAGATAGAAAGTGAGACCAGACGAATTGCTCCAAGATCGTGACCGTGCGAACGGGGAAAGTACAAGAACAAGGGATTGTAGGTTATGCAACCGTTTGCATTGTATGTTTATAACCTACGTTTGTTTTCGTAGTCACATTTAAGACACTAAAGTCTACTTACAAAGCACGTTTAAGACAGTTCCCATAAAATTATGATATAGAATAATTTAGCACATACTTGCTTAGTTGTGATGTAATTTTTAGAGTAATTAACACATTTACACATCTATTGAAAACGAATAATTACTTAATGTAATCTGAATAAGCAATAAGAACTTTGGAGTTCGAAGTGATGACTTCCTTGAATTTGGACTAGGAATTAGGATGTACCTAGTATTGAAGTAATTTAGGGCCTGAAAACAACATGTGAAGTGTGTACTTACTAATACCTGACGTTTATTTATTTATTTTGTACCAGAAAGTTAAAAATAAAACATAAACATGGAGTTGTCCTTGTGCATGTCCTATGCACAAGGACAACTTATCTCTTGAAGAGATTTCTTCCAGATGCCCAGACGTTGTTAAGTTTAATTTGAACATCTCTACAATAAGCGGAGTTTCACAAATTCTCTACGGTTTCATATCAACTATTATTAACTTTAACATATTTTCAAGCTCTTGTGCATTTTCTGAGAAAATTACGTGGCAGAAAGCAAACGCTTGGGGTTGACGCTAAATGCTATAAAAACGAAGGTACTAACAAACGGGAAAGTTCTAGATATCGTCGCGGAAAGCGGCAAAATCGAATACGTCAAAGAATACATATATCTTGGACAACTAGTCTCCTTTGAAAACCAGTCAGAAAATGAAATTCAAAGAAGAATTGCTCTAGCGTGGAACAAATATTGGGTCTGAAAGAAATCATGAAGAGCGAGGTCAGCATTAACATTAAGAACAAAGTCTATGAAACAGTAATTATGCCATCGCTAACATACGGTTGTCAGACATGGGCAATAGAAAAGAAGATGAAGCGAAAATAGCAATATGCCAAAGAAAAATGGAAAGAAGTATACTTATAATATGAATAAAAATTAAGGATAGAGTCAGAAACTGTGACATAAGGGAAAAGACAAAATTATATGACATAACAAAAAGAACAAGGCTGACAAAATGGAAATGGGCAGGATATTTGTGTAGGATGGACAATACAAGATGGGCAATACAAGAATGTCTCACAGAATGGATCCCAAGAAACAGAAAAAGGAAAAAGGGACGACAAAGAAAAAGATGGAGAGATATTTTCAAGCAAATAGTCGGTACAAACTGGATGACAATGGCAAGGGATAGGGACGCGTAGAGACAACTGGGGGAGGCCTACGCCGAGGAGGCGATTTCTGCCACGCAATAACGCACAAAAATAATAAGTAATTTAATTTAGGTATATAAAATAAGTGGTAGTAGAAATAATAGTAGGCTTTTTATTTCATTTATTTTATTATTATTTACTTGTAAAACTGTAAACATGTTGATTATTAAAAATTCTCCATGATTTATATTTAGGTAAGTACCTACTTACTAAGTAACAGTACGTCGTCCGCGTGGATTTAGGTTTTTGTGGTCCCGTGATAACTATTATTTTCGGGATAATATAAGGTAAAAGTGTAGCATAATATGACCTTCCCTGGAATGCAATCTAAGTATCTCTATACCGAATTTCATCAAAATCGGTTGATTAGATGGACCGTTAAAGCGTAGCAGACAGGCAGACATACACACTTTCGCATTTATAATATTAGCACGGATGTATGTCATGACATTGTTCCATAAAATAAGTATGTACATATATCGATATAATTAATGTCTTTGTCGCAAACAACGATAAGTACAGGCATTTTCGACGTCATGGATGAGTCAAAGGAATTCCATCGTGCAGTAGGTGTGATTTCGCGCAAGCTTCCGCCGTTCCCACAAACATACAGGTAGGCTATTCCGACAGACCGGACGCGAAGCCTTATCATTATTTGTGTGTCTGAGAAGTGCGTGCGTGCACAATGAAATATCCGTATCAAAAAAAAAATACCTACGCGCCGAATTGAGAACCTCCTCCTTTTTAGGAAGTCGATTAAAAATACGGCTTGGGCAAGTACTAAGTACATGAAGATTGATTTTTTCAGTTTTGCTTAGCATCATCATCACTACTTCTACTTGAGTAAGAGTCTCTTCTCGAAGGGTTTGGCCATAGTCCACCACGCTGGTCAAGTGCGAATTGGCAGATTGCTAAGCATACCTAGTTATATCTCAGGTCATCAGTTTTACGATCGCTGTGACGTGTCTTCTGATGACGTATTCATAAGTTATTGATTCACAGTATTTCTAAGAAGTTCAGAAATAGGCACTGACTAGTAGGTAGAGCAAATTTTTTTAATGTCTGTGATCTGATAACATAATCGTAGACTCGTAGTACCTACCTAACTAGTTCGTAAATATCTAACTTGTATGTTCATTCATTGATATTTACTTGAATGAGTTGCCAAGAACTTACTTACTTAACACGATTAATATTTAAACAGTTCCAGTTAATCATTGATTCCGGTGAATTCGGTTAGTTTTCAACGAACTGAGTATTACTTAAAGCCTGCACTATACCTACGTAACGCTTCATTGATTTGGTTGATACCTACTTACTTAATAATAATTTGAGCAAAGGTAGTTTCTTCAGCTTGTAGGTTCTCATGCTTGTAGATCTCATCTCTCATCTCATGCTTGTGTCGCCGGTCTGGAATCTAGATCGTCTATCAAGTCCGTGGTTATTGTCATAAATAATCTTAAACGTAAAAATATCTGAATGAAGTGGCAGCAGACGACGCCGAGACTAGCGGCAAGAGCTATGCAATTAAAACCAGACGTCTAAAATATGCAGTAAATTGATCACATTATGCAGTATGCTGCGATCATAGATTACGTAATTCCTCCTTACATGAATAACATCCATATTGAATAAACTAAGTACATCATTGCTTATTTAGTTATGATTACGCATATTATATTTTGTAATTATGCGAATATTATGAACTTAAACCACTGACAATAACTATCTTTTTAAAAGCAACTGCGTGCTAGATCCATACAAAATATAAATACATACAAAAAACATGATCGTACCACGTCGATAGATCACAATCAGCACACTAAAATTCATACGATGTTTTTTCGTGAAAAAATAATTTTGGTATGCAGTGATACAGTTACGTGAATGCAAGTATTAATGTTACCCCCCGGCTCATTCATTCATTCCTCGGAGTCTTCATTACATGGTACGTTATGATTTCCAGAGAGATATAATCAGAAATATTGCTCCCTCATAATATTATTACGTTCATCTTCGGCATAGCCAGTAATTAAAGGCAATTTCGTTGAAGCATGCCGGAGAAATGGGAAGGGGCGGTCGGTTTTTGAACCTTCATATTTCAATTTTCAACTATCAGGTATTACATTTCTTTAACCATTGCCGAGATCATTTTTAAGCAATCAAGCATAACGGAGAAGCGTCAATGATCTCGATGATCAGCTAGACCACATTTTGTTGTTAGTTTGTTACGAATGAGAAATTCGAAGTCTCTCGACTTCCTGTAGCAGATAAATTGTGGAGACCTTATTAAATGGCTTTGGTGGTCACTGGTCATACTCAGTAAGAACCCAAAGAACGCCCTCATATCGGGTTCCAGGATATGTTGCTTGACATCGTTGCAAGGCAAAGACGTTGAGGTGCTACAAATATTATAAAATTATTGTAGAATCGTATCGCTATGTAATATTACTGAGGAAGAGGCTCCAACTGGTATGACAGTGTACCATACAGAATGGAACGAATGTGGACCAAAACGTCTATCGACAGGATGGAGTGTCATCAAGACGAGATTCGGCCTTTTTCTATTTTTCTTGCAAGTTTCCTAAATACTTCCCCAAAGAGTAGTCTACATTGCGTTTAATCAGAATGTTACCCATCTGTTTCACGACTTTGCGGCAATATTCTTAATTTGTGAACCAGTAGGTAAATAGGTATAGCCATTATATGTAAAAAAGGGCAATGAATTTTATATTTACGTATCCTTCAATGGCGTAGCTGTATGAATATTGCAAAGAAAACCTTAATTCCTCTTCTATTATGTTCAATTAAGTAACTATAGTTAGTTAAGTACAAGAGCTCTAGCCGGCTAAGTTCTAACCGGTCGCAAACACAACTAAGTTATTAGTGTCAATCTCTTCTTAAGCAATGTGTACATAAGTGGATATGAATATATGACATGTATTTAGTGCTTGGGTGACCCAGTTTTGTATTGTAAACTGAGTGCAGTATGAACGGACCGATAGCTTATCGCGTTTACGATCGATAAACCACTTAAAGTACAAAGGCTTATGAGAACAAATTGCATTTTACTACCTAGATAATCCGGGATTATTTTTTACCTCGTTCCTTCATTAATGGCGGTAACTAACTAGTTACTAAAATGTCTTGGAAAAATACAAGCTGCTTAAGTAAATGATTCTGATGGCCTAGTATTTGAGATAGGTGTATAAAGGTGAGGTATAAGGCTAAATATATGTACAGATTTTTCTGCAAAGTGCCAGCCTTTGCAAGCCGGAGATTCGCCTAAAGAAGAAGTCACGGCATCTAGCCATTTCATCCCATAAAATTTTACCCAAGCGTCGCTCGGGGGACACTCTTCAGAAGCGACGCATTTTTCAGTGAAAGTAATTTTGGCATGTAAGGCAATAGGAAAAAGTCAAGAGAAACAAGATATTGTCTTACCTCGTGTGTCCCGGGAAAGTGAACGGTACGGCGACGTTTTTTCTCAATTTGATCCCCGGGACGGAGTCCAAACGACCGTGTAGAAAAGCTTCGCTTCAAAACAATGCCTCTATCGGTGTGGTTTCTTGAACTTATTGAAACAAAGTGTAGGTACGACTACGAACTACAACCTAGGAACTATCGTAGATTATTGTAGATGTAATAGTCGTTAGTAACTTTCCCGATACATTTTATTCGCAAGAGTCCATTATAGGTATGAAAGCTGTGTAATAAACATAAAATTATAGTTATCGATGGGTCAAATTGGTTAACACATGGGTTAAGGGTCAAGACTAACGAGTGATGTGTGATATGGGCAGCATAATTGTGCGCAATTAATTAAGTTACCTACTGCCCAACATGTTCTACCGTGCAATAGTACATTGTTCACCGAGGGGAGAAAGTGACCGATTACTATCGAGGGTGTAGTTTGAGGCCCGAGGCGTAGCCGAAGGGCCGCAATACACGCGAGGTAGGAATCGTACTTTCTACCGAGTGATACATAGTGCTTTATACTACACCTGCGAGGAAAATAAGCGATAATTAGTGATTAAACGAACTTACAAAGGTTTAAAATAATAAATAAAATAAATATTTTTTATTCCAGGCAATTTTACAAACCCATATTCAAAATACAGAAACAAAAAAAAAAAACAAAAAAAAAAAAAAAAGAAAAAAAAGAAAAAAAAAAAAAAAAAAAAAAAAAAAAAAAAAAAAAGGTTTAAGTTAATAGTTAATAATAGTTAATTATAGTCGATTAATAGTCGATTAATTATCGATATCGACTATCGATATCGATAATTAATCGACGTCGATGTCGACAATCGACATTCACCATATTATTTGACTTTTCTATGTCAAATATGGTGAAGCTGCTTCTAATATTATATTTCCTTATGGTAAGACATCCAAATTCTCAACGTCCATACCATATTTACTTAAAATTAAAAAACAACAGCGCGTTAGAAATGGATTTTCATACAGTTTTCTCCCCGCTTAGCACGTTAGAAATGAAATTTCATACATCTTTTCCTCCCGCTTAATTGGTTTGTAGCAATGACGTACTTTCTACCTCGTTTTGACAAAAGCAAGAGGGTACTTTCCGAGCGGGTGTAGTATAATAGTACATTGTTCACCGAGGGGAGAAAGTGACCGATTACTATCGAGGGTGTAGTTTGAGGCCCGAGGCGTAGCCGAAGGGCCGCAATACACGCGAGGTAGGAATCGTACTTTCTACCGAGTGATACATAGTGCTTTATACTACACCTGCGAGGAAAATAAGCGATAATTAGTGATTAAACGAACTTACAAAGGTTTAAAATAATAAATAAAATAAATATTTTTTATTTCAGGCAATTTTACAAACCCATATTCAAAATACAGAAACATAAAAAAAAAAAAAGAAAGAAAAAAAAAAAGAAAAAAAAAAAAAAAAAAAAAAAAAAAGGTTTAGGTTAATAGTTAATAGTCCTTAATTAGGTTAGGCTAGCTAGCTTTAATTTCTAATGTACTGTTTTCAAAAAATTTAAAAAAAAAATAAAAAAAAAAAATGACTTTCTATCATAACTATATGAGTCGCTTCATTCAAAGCTTCACTATCACAACTAGACTACATTTTGAGGATTATTTCAATATAGATTTCGATATCGACAATCGACATCGATATCGACAATCGACATCGATACCGACAATCGACATCGATACCGACAATCGACATCGATATCGATATCGACTATCAATATCGGATATCGATATCGACTATCGATATCGATAATCGACTTCGATGGCGACAATCGACATTCACCATATCGATGGGTGCCGGGAACAAAGCCACAATCGACAAAACACAATTTTACAGGAAAAAAGATTTAGTGAAAATCTTGAATAATTACTAAATTACGAGGCGCATCAAAACGGTTTGTATACCAAACGATGCGTTATTTTTTTTGGAGTAACATATAAATGTACACAAGATTATAGTGCTTAGGAAAGACCTAAAAAACTACAAAAACGATATTGCCGCTACAGATATTGAAAGACGTTTCCGTAAGAGTCCATTGTGGTTATATTCCGGTAAAAAGTGCGAAATCAATCAAACAGCAATAGTCTATTGCAACGTTGTGCGCTGTTCTGAAGTATGTATGGCGAATACAGTAATAGCGTTTTGCAGTGATATTACATGAATTTTGATGATCGACTAGATAATGTACTCGTGAATGCTGTGTACATTGTATGAATATTGTTGTACTGGAATGAGTACATTTTTATTGAATATTTACGTAAATATCTGTAAATAATGTAGTGTAATTATATTTAATTTGTTAATAATCATAATAAATTATATTATTGGTCCTGTATAATATAATATAATATATAATATAGTTAGTCTTTGGTTATTAAAATGTTTGTACGATCTAAAATTTGTACGACGGTGACCCTTTTACATTTTTCGCTCTCATTTATTTCTACAGATTTTTATAAAATTATTTCTAAACACGTTTTACATAAATATATAAAAATACTACACAAACACATTTTAAAATAATCCTATAAAACTTCCACCCACTGCGGGGCCTTAAAGACCCAAGCAGCCAGTGGTCAGGGCTCCAAAGAGAGGAACTTCTCACAATTCGCGCCGTCTCAAGAATAACTGCCTTCTGTATCCGACCCTTAATCCAACAACCAAGCGAAAGCTTCTGGAGGTGTTGATTGAAACTTTTCGCAATAAACTGACCGTTAACTGATACAACCATCGGTACAATAATCGTCGAGTCAACATTCCACATGGCGGTAATCTCGTGAGCAAGGTCCAAGTATTTCGATACTTTTCCCTTTTCTGCTTTCACCAGGTTATCATCATGTGGAATAGTAACATCAACGATTAGTTATTGCTCGGCGCGCTGAACGGTCGACTAACACTATGTCAGGTCTATTGGCAACAATAAACCTATCAGTGATAACTGACCGATCCCAGTAGAGCAAGGCACTACTATTTTCGAGAACTGACACAGGGTTATATTTATAGTATGGTACCTCAGTATCAATAAGACCGTACTGGAGAGCCAGTTGTTGATGGATTATTTTGGCTACTTGATTATGTCTGTGCAAGTACTCTCCATTAGCAAGATGAGAACAACCGGAGACAATATATGTCTGAGGGACTCCCCAGGAAGGTGACACGCACGACATATGTCAACAGTGCCATCTTTCATTAGGTATGTGTCTCCGATAGTTATTCGTCTTGATAACTTCATCCATAATTGCACACACAAAACCTTCGGTTTTCCCAAAGAGGTCACCGAATTGTAACCAAAATATAGATGCTATTGGATCTACATCCGCCCTAGGGCCTTGTAGAATCTACCATGCAACTCCTTGCTCTCCCATACCGTCATGCGATCCGAAGTATTAAGTACTATTGGTTTGCGCCAGTTCTCTTTGCCTAAGGAAAGCGGGGTGAAAGCCTTATCAACTGCAACCACATCCCTATGTATACCCACGTTCACCTTGAGAAAATAATCTCTGAGTTTGCAGATCTCACGATTATGGAGGTTCTTGATATTCAAAAAACCACGTCCTCCATACTTGCGTGGGATGTACAATCTCATAACAGATGAGCGCGGGTGATGCATACGGTATGTGGTCAACAGTTTTCGAACCTTTTGATCCAGGGTATCCAGTTCAGTTTGGGTCCACTTTAGGATGCCAAAGGTGTGTGAGTAAAGGCATAACCCAACCATTAAAGGCACTTACCTTATTACCACCTGTTAAAATACTATTATGGACTTTTTTCATTATTATTAAGGGTTGTAATATTGTTTCTGTTTTAAATTACGTGAGACTTTGATAATAAATCATTATCATAATAGTAAATTATTAATATTATAATAATTCATCATCAGTCTCATGTAAATTAAACCAGAAACAATATTACAATGTTGAAGTGTGTATTAAAAATAAATAACAACATTATTGTATTTAATGTAAGGAGATCATTCTCAAGAAGATACACCATCTTATTAGTGAAAGTGTAAAAAATATATATATATATTTGTACAGCAATGTTGATTATGAATCGACATACAAAGTTTATTTCCGGGAAGAAAGCCAGAATGGCCGTTACTTGTAGAAGGTTGAAAAAAAACTTGTATCATTGGACATAGTACGATTATTCCGGTAAACAAAATTCGAATGATGAACGGGAAATAACGAAGCAATAACCATAGTGATTTTGGTAAATCGGCCAGGTTTCATTTTAAATTTCTGAAAAAAATTCACAAGGTGTATTGGGGTCCGTAGATTACGAAAATGGCTTGATCGGAATACTGCTGCAATGGATATTGCGGTCTTGTTCCAGGGACCCATCGAATATTATTTGACTTTTCTATGTCAAATATGGTGAAGCTGCTTCTAATATTATATTTCCTTATGGTAAGACATCCAAATTCTCAACGTCCATACCATATTTACTTAAAATTAAAAAACAACAGCGCGTTAGAAATGGATTTTCATACAGTTTTCTCCCCGCTTAGCACGTTAGAAATGAAATTTCATACATCTTTTCCTCCCGCTTAATTGGTTTGTAGCAATGACGTACTTTCTACCTCGTTTTGACCAAAGCAAGAGGGTACTTTCCGAGCGGGTGTAGTATAAAGATATTTTTAATATAGATGCACAGTATAAGCACAGGTATAAACTATAATTAATAGATAATATCGGAGCATATAAATTAAATTATAATACATATATTGTAAATGTTAAAGTTTGTATGTTTGGATGTTTGTTACTTTTTCAATGACTTGACCGAATTGGGTGAAATTCGGAATGGAGATAGCTTAAACCCCAAATCAACAATTTTCCGCAGGAATAACTATAATTCTAAATTCCACGACGACATAGTCGCGGGCATCATCTAGTTTTGTGTAAGTATAAAATAGTGCCAGACTATTTACTGTCTGTAAACGTACTTTCTAATAGTTAATCAAATAAACAACAATACAACGGAGAAAGAAAACTAAATATGTAACACACGTTGTCATCGTTTAAAGTAGTTTTTCATCGTACTGCGCTGCATCTGACCCAACCGGTTTCCCCTCAGTAGTCATAATAATTTACATCACTAATCTCGAATCTTGACCCACAGCTGTCTCGAACCAGTTTCCATAAAGATCTTTAGTCTTGACCCCCGCTCGCTTCATTGTAATGCGGAGCGGAAGTGGTGGTGGTGGGCGGCGATTATACGAAGACTTGGTCAGAAACAGCGCGATGACGCGGAAGCTCATAGTACAATGTCACTTTATTTAAAAAAAACAAGCTAAACGCATGTAATGATGTCTATGTTTGCTTCCGTTGAAGTAGTTTTTCGTTGTGCTGGCCGAGTTTGAACTGTCGTCTTTTCGGTTGTTATAGATGCACTGGGTACACATTTTATCGGGTAAAAAGAACAGTGACCTAACTGCGTGCCTACTGCCTACCAATCATACTAATATTATAAATGCGAAAGTGTGTTTGTTTGTTGGTTTATTGGTTTGTTGGTTTGTCCTTCAATCACGCCGCAACGGAGCAACGGATCGACGTGATTTTTGGCATGGGTATAGTTGAGGACCTGGAGAGTGACATAGGCTACTTTTTATCCCGGAAAATTCAGGAGTTCCCGCGGGAATCGAAAAAAACTTAAACCACGCGGACAAAGTCGCGGGCATCAGCTAGTTTGCAATAAATGAATCTTGAATCTTTAACGATTTGGTGGTACGAAGTAAAGTCCAGAGTGACCAGACAAAGCCGCCGTCGCGTTTAGTTCTTCGGTTAACCTGTTTCTTAAGTATATTATTGGAATTCCCCTCGTCTGTCGTCCAAAGTTATTTTACCTGACGGCATTTTTAGAATGAACTGTACTTATATGAATCAAGTTACACTCACACTGCAGCGCACTGTGCAATCGTTACGGCACGTACGAGCAATCCGCGTGTGATCGCTCAGGTGTCTATTAAACGATAGATTCTGCTGTCAGTTTTTCCAGTCATTTGCTACATATAGTTAGTCTAATGTTAATATGAGTTGACTGAGTTTCACTTGACAAGATGGATCTTGTCAAGTGGATCTTGGATCTATCACTTAATCATCATTCATGATTAGCGAACTTTACGCAGAGCCTTCGCTAATGGGCCCGTAAGATACTGTTCCTTGTGTAATACATGAAGCTATGTGCTGTATCAGGGATTGTATGTAGGTGCCGTCGCGCTTTGTATCTATCCAAGCCTTTACACCGCCGCTATCACGAATCCATTTTTATTTTTATCAAAGTGAAATTCTCTTGTTCTGTGAAGGGTTATTGCATTCGTCTGAGTTATTAATGGTCGTGTTTTGAATGTGTTATTATAAACCCCACGCTTAGTAATTTTGTAATGTAAACTTACTACCTACGTATTCAATAGAACATTATTTCGTTGAGTGAAAACAACTAACTGTCTTTCTTTTATAAACAAGCCTTAAAACTATAGGTGACTAACTATCATTACTTGTACAACATTATAAAAATTTAAACATAACTAGCTGATCGTAATCTTAACTGTTAAGTAGTAGTTTTATTTTAGATGTAAATTTCACCAATCTAAAAATATTCGACTTCCAGATCTCCTTGCTTGTAATTTAAAGAATTTAGGATTCTATACCTAACTGGTTCATTAATCTATCGGAGGTTCTGAGATCATCGAAGAAAGAAGATCTGACTTGGAACTGTATGTTGAAGCTTTATTTCTATCTTTACAGTGCTGTGGACAGTGCGGATTCACCGATACTGGAGGAGGCTGGCGAGAGTGGCTCGGAACAAAAGCCGAAGCCCCTCGTCAAATATGGCGAACTCGTAATACTCGGGTGAGTGCAGAAAACTTCATTAGTGCTTAATGTTATGCCTGACCTTAAACTAGATCTCGCTATGTGATAACGCGTAGATATATCATGGTAGAGAACATAATGTGATCGGAAATGCATGGTATTTATGTGGCGGTAAAGTAGTATGATGGAATACCTATTATCCCTTTAGCTGTGCATAATCTGAAATCAATTATGCCCGAGTCGTAGAGAGATGTGGGAGTAGCTTGGTACAAAATACTTGTCCGATGTGGCGATCACGCCATGCTCAGGTGTGGAAAAAACTTCATCAATGCTTAATACGAGTTTTCCTTAACCTTAATGTACACAGATCTCTATGTGACAACTAACTGTGAATCAGTGAAAACGCTTTAGCGTTAGGTAGAGTATGATTGAGATTGGTTTGGCGAAAATATAGTACCTACTTGGAATGTCATTCCTCCGCCAATGCAAAATCTAAAATCAGTCATAGTAATTGGTGGCGATGAGAGTAGCACGGAAGTCGGAACAAAGTAAAAGTCCCTTAGTAATCGGCGTTCGCGTCATACTCGGATGTACAGGAAATGCTTAATATGATGTCTGACCTTAAACTAGATCTTTTTATGTGATTACGTGTAAAGTTACTACGATCCAGATGGCGTAATAGTTAATTAAGATTATTATATACCGGTTTTGACGACCTCTATAACGCGCTAGTGCATTTGCTCGCCTTGCAATCAAAAGGGAGTAGTATTATGAAATTAAATGCAGGAGGCTTTGGCTGCGGATTACGCCTGAAACCATCTTATCGCTGAAAATAGCTTTACCGAAAAAGCCTCTCTACGTTCTACATCTAATTGGATCCAAGTAAAAGCTTTCTTAAAAATATATGGTATAGAATGGAATGCATATTCATTTACCATTATTGAAATCCTGTATAAGATAATGTAATAGATATTCGTCGAAACGTTCCAAGCGCAATGGTTGTGAAATGGAAAATGATTCAAATTTTCTATTGTACGTCGAAATGCCTGGAAACTAATGTCAGCGGTCGGGACCAAGGTTGTTCACATACCCGCACAAATGCCGCTTTTAGTATTCATCCATCAGCTAGTATGTTTGCTTTGAACGTCACGTAACGTCTCTCGTATAAGGCGAGAGGACGGTTAAGGAAGGACAAGATGGATTGTTTACAGTTCACCGAACGTCCGACCGTCCTAACCTCGATTTCTGTTTTGGATATTAATGATTCGATGAGCGGACGCGGTGCTTTCTGCCCAATTTGTATTGCTATACGCATGTGTAATTTAATTGTTTATATTATGAATTCACTAAATTGCTAAAGCCTGGATCGATTCTGGCATCTTCCTAGTTCGATCTGATTACCACCGAGGCAATTTTAAATGACCATTTAATCCTTATTAGTTTACGGTATTAGTGGCAAACTTATTTAAGGTTTTAGCACGGTGAATATTTGAGGGAAGTTCATTCCAAAGACTGTGTCTGGCTTGGCTTGGATTGGCTGTGTCTGTGTGGCAGTATAAGAGACGGACAGAAAAGAAAGAATCGATAAATCTTGACAAAATGTAATAAGTGTTTTAAATAGCGATATTTTAAATCTGTTTAACTTTAAAGTATTCGATATTCTAGTCTAGTGGAAAGCAATGGCTGCAGCAATAAGATACACTGAAGTAAAATCTACAACAGCCATTTCTCATTCTTGTATCTCGTTAATCGTAGACTACATCATAATCCAGTGAGATCGTAGTAAATCGCAAGCATTTCCCTATTACAGTCAACGTTGGCTAACCTACAGTAAATCGTTTGATATACGGCTATGGACGGCAGTAGGTCACGCCATGGCATTTGTTTTATGTAATACTTTGCAGTATCTTTTGGAAGCCACAGCCAAAGTCAATTCGATTATTATTTTAATTTTATTTTAGAACGTTTTTATGGGCGAGCTAATATGTTACACATTAAAGAATGGGCTGGCCGCGTGCCAGTATCATTTATGTCCAACTGTAGACTTGCCAAACTTAGCACGAGTCATAGAAACCTGTTGTGAACATGGAACTAATATTTTTGTAATAATAAAATAATTTGAGAACTCTTGGTTCGATATCAGGATTACCTTTCTTCTTTTCCTTAACCAACTAAAAGCAAAATAAGGAGAATCTTTATCTTACAGTCGTTGACTCGGCCGTGCTTTGGTTATCAGGATCTGTAACATCAAACATGTAAGCCATTCGAGCATGCTCGCATACATGACTGAATTATTTATTTATTCAGTCCGTTTATTTTAATAGAGGTAATCGATAAAATGAAATTATTGAGCGTGGTCCAATAGTTATTTATTTACGGGTTGATTTGCGCTTTAGAAGAAATTTTTGTGGGTCTCTGTGGTCCTAAAACTATCTCACCTTACGTAAGGTTCGTAATGTTACCGAGCAGCTAATATCGTTACAATATTGTCACTAATAATAATTACAATATTGTCAAAATTCGAAACGATTACATAATGTACTAGAGCATAAACCAATCAAGTAGAGTCATACATTCTTTGATGGTGCAATAGGACACAGCTGATACCCACTAAAGTAGGTAGTAAATATCGATACCAAATTACCAAACCTCGAGGTGAGTGGTCTAACAACAAGGCCCTTAACATATCTCCAATGGATCGCCATTCTTGGCGTTTGAGTACGTAGTCTACATAAAAATAATCATATAAGATCTACGTGAGATAAAGCTAGACTCATATTTATTTACATTTCGACAATCTCCTTTGAAGACGGTTAACAAGATTAGGTTTAATTTATCAAAGTTAAATCATCATTCATATTTCATATAATACATTATTACAAGTCGCTTAGTTAGTCATATTCAAGTGCAAAACACTCTAAAAAAAATACCGACCTACGCAATTAAAATAGGGCACTCGACATTTTAATTACGTGCTTTGTGATAACAGTATACTATTTACGTTTTTATTGATTGAATATTGTAATGTCGTGTAGGTATTTTTATTATCCGTTGTTTATTTTTATAGCGACAACTTATTGGAATTAAGGTCGCATGGAAGCTGCAGATGCTTGTAAATTGTAATGGTGCGATTCCACCAAAATCGTGGTGCAGCCATTGAGGTATAATGTACTAACGTATCATATTACTTCGATGGGTGCAGCACGTTGGTGCACGATCATATTCATCTCGAGTCTGTCTCAGTCTCAGAAAAACACTGCGGACTTGTTTGCTTGTGCGAGTCCACCGGGAAAAAACGTTTGTGCCGCACACTCGTGGAATTGCACGATAAGGGATCCATCGTGTAAGGGCCAGCAGGGCTAGCATGGGCCGGGGATAAAAAATTTATCCCCCGATTTTATCCACTAACAAGAGATAAAATTAACTTATCCACTTCTCAGAGCACGGCAGCAGGGGAGAGGAGATGTTTATCCCCGTTTGACATTTCATGGGGACTCGGGGGACTATTTATCCACCGTTATTTAGCGTTTTTATTTATTTAGGAATAAAAAATTTATCCTTCCCTCGGGGAGAAAATTGTCTCGGCCCATGCTAGGGGACTGTGCGGCGAGTACAATCCTATCGCGACAAGTGGCGGCTAATGCATTGTGAGTGACATGGACAAGAGTCAGCTCACTATCTCTTCGTGCGAGGGCCCTTTGCGAATTACAAATGATTGTATGAGATGCGTACCGAAAGGGCTAGCGCAGGTCAAAGAGCAAGCGCAGCGTGTTGGGTCCAAGCGCGGCAACTGGCGCCTAATGCTAATGCATGGTGACATGGTCAAGAGTCGGCTGGCTCATTGCGATAGATCTTTGGCGAATTTGTAACTACGCCTCCCGTTGGCGCGAAACCGCTTGAGCGTGCTCAGTTTTATTACAACAGTTGCAATCAAATCAAATTCAAGCTACATCAAAGTAACTTTGTTTTGAGTGATTAATAAATAGAAGCTACTAGCTACGCCTAGACGCCACTACGTTCCGGGTATGGGCCTTTCGCCTTTGCCCCGTTCTCTAGTCTTGATACCTAAGTGCTATATTTATTTATCAAAGAATGCAACTAGTACAAGTTTCGTCCTTTTGATATCGCCTGATTGCGTTGCTAATCTTTTGAGGACTTCCCTTACAGTAACATCGCATTCCTTTTGCGATTGTGTTTAACTCTTCTTATAAGGAAGTGCAGTGCACGTAGCACAGAAATTAATATTATTGTTGCAATTTCTTTAGAACAGTCAACTCCAATCATGAGTGCTGACTGATGAATGATTAATCTATCCAGATCGCTATTTCTTAATGATGCGTGAATCGTTTAAGTAGTTGCTTGAAGTTTACTTAAATATTGGGGGCTTGAAAGTTTACTTAAATATTGCAAAATTTAAAAACTAATATCCAATTTAAGTAATACTAGATTACTTATTATTTAACCAACAACTTACCGCATGCTTTCACTACAATTAACTGCCAACAAGTAATTTAATTGACTAGTATCTTACTGTATCGTGTTAGATTTTACGATAGTTTTCATTACGTTACATTCTTCCGCCGCGGCCTCTCTGACGTAATCCTAGTGCGTGACAACGAGGCATTCCTCATCTGGATTTGAGCATTGAACAACGTAGAGTACGACAATTTCCTGATCTTCGCCATGTTTAGCTTATAATCTGTAGGTAGGTATTCTGAGTTAGTTTTTGAGTTTCCAGTTGCCACCAGAGATGTGCAAAGTTGCTGAGCGATCCACCAGTATCAGTAGCATTAAGAATTCTTTTGCCATCCGGGCCATATGAATTCGTTTGAAATTTTTGATAGGTTTTTATTCGAAAACTACTTACTAAACTAAAAAAAAACATACTTATCGAGAAAGTTGTAGACAACTAAAATTTCTCGATAAGTAAGTAAATTCTAAAATATTTTTCAAACAATGCTATAAAATTTAGATTTTTTTTAGTTTTAATCGGAAACGATGAAGAGTTTTGCTGTATTTTTTTAAAATTATTATTTAGATAGTTGAATCTTTGATGAGACTTTGATACTTAATAAACTTATAACTAGGTCCCCCTTGTTGGCCGGAAGTTAAATTATTATTTAGATATAGTTTAAAAATGTAATTATAAGTTTATGATGTATCAAACTCGCATACTTTGATACATAATAAACTTATAATTAAGTAGGTCCCCTCCACTAGGTGGACGGACGACATTAAGCGAATCGCAGGGAGTCGCTGGATTGTGTAAGACCCTACAAGAGTCCGTCAGTAGACGTCTCTCGGTTGTCAACGACGACGACGAAACTTATAACTATAAAATTGAGCGTTTCACATAATATACGTAGGCATAATGTATGTAGGTGGAATAGAGTACACCACGTCGATGTTCGTTAGGTATGGTAGGTAGTACGTAATTTAATTTGAGATCCATTAGACCTCACGTGACATCTCAATAACTTAGCAGTCGGCGGCTGCCGGCTTGCTAGGGTCGTTAGGCTGGCCACATATTGGATACTATTGTCCAGCCCATTTAGCGACTATATAAGTTATGTAACATAAAACATTTGCTTATTTAGCAGAATAATTGCTGAGCTACTTGCCGGTTCTTCTGAGTAGAATCTATTTTTCAAATCGGTGGTGGTAGAGTCAAAACAACACGTATAAGAAAAATAATAGATAACCTAGTGACAAAAAAACAAACAAACGCACAACCGCTTAGGGCAATCACATAACTCGTATACCGTATCCGTTCCGTCGTGGGTAAAAAAGGTTTGAGTATGAGTTTATAACACGCCTCGCGTTCATACTCGCTGGACTTTCAAGCCACCCCCAAATGTTTTAAAAGTTGCCTAGCTAGCAGGTAAGAGATATAATATAGCAGGCTATCCCTAGTAGCTAATGTGTGCCCAGCCTTAGCTACGCTTTATAATAGCTCTATAGGTGGTGCACAAATTAAGGAAGTGCTCGTTGTGCGGAAAGGTCAATGACACAACAATACAAATATAATATATAAGTAATTACTTACTTTTATTATTATAATAAGTAAGTACATAGTTAACTAACAGTAAATCTTTGCCTCCTTCAACTGTAGACACCGTTAGATCTCGCACGTCTCTGTGATACTTATGTATGAAAACTAAGAATACGTAGGTAGGTAATAAAAAAGTGCGTCTGTCTGGCTGTTTGTTACCTTGTCGCAGCTAAACCACTTTACCGTGAAGAGTCAGTTTTTGCATTCTCAATACTTTGACTTTCCTCTGAAATAAGCGAAGGACATGGGAGTTCGTAGGACACTGTTAAATGAGACACTGTGGCCATTTCTGTTTAACACAACCTCTACACTAAACTAAAATGACAACTCTATATCTAGTGCTGCCCCTTTCCGCGGGGAGTAATAAGAAAGGGATAGCAATATAAATAGAGCTGCCATTTTAGTTTAGTTTAGAGATGGTGGTGGTGGTGGGATGGTGAATTTGCATCACTATTCACTTCTGTAAATAAACTAAACTAAACTATTCACTTCTTCTAAAAGATAGACAGCAATAATGGTTCTACGGATAAGGAAACTACTTAATACCACCAATTTACACAAATAGATTTAGTTTTTTTATCTCTCCAAACAAATCATTCATTAATACTCACGGAAATTAGTTTAACGAATTAGGTTATCGTTTGAAAATAATTACTTATCTATAAAAAGCATTTGTTTTTCATTGTTATCATAAGAGTAATGTACTATCGACTCAAAAATAAATCTAGGTAAATAGATCATTTTCGTCTATCGCACTTTGCATAAATGGCGCTGAGATTATAGAACCTAATAATTAATCGTTTACTTATATGACGCTGTTGATTGCTAATAAAAAAATGAGATCCGTAGCCCCCACTAATATTATAAATGCGTAAGTGTGTTTATTTGTCTGCCTGCTACGCTTTAACGGCCCATCTTTTCAACCGATTTTAATGAAATTTGGTATAGGGTAGGTTACATCCCGGGAAAGGACATATTATATAGTTCGCGCACGAGTTGAATGCAGAGCAAATGTATGGTGACACATACATTTACTCTGCATTCAGTTCGCGCGCGAACTATACTTTTATCCCGGAAAATTAAGGAGCTCTCCCGGGTATCAAAAATTAATCCACGCGGACAAAGTCGCGGGTATAATCTAGTTCAGAATAAAAAGACAAATCATAGAAAGAAACAGCGCTAATCGACATTAATTTAGTAAGGCCGTTAAAGTTTCGATTAACCACGGACCATCCTACAAATTACTTTGAAATTCGAAATTAACGTGACCGCGTGACGGAAATATTGCGGTAAGAGCCTTTATACTCGTAGTTAATCGCCTTTAGTTTAGTAACTGTCAGTGATTAACAATCATGATTTATTGACTTCGACGTTATCAATAAATGATGATTAACGTTAATCGATGGGATTAATAGTAAATACACAAAACCATAACAGCGATGGTAGGTTAACGTTAACTTAACGTTTAAAATCATCGCTTTGTTAACCCCCGACGCACGATGAGATGTTCGACGAAAATATTCTGTTCAACTATTTATGGAGCCGTATCAGGCTCAGCACTTTCAGGCGGTAGGTACTTGTCATACAAATTGATTTGTTTTTATTAACTACTCCAAGTTGTCTAATCGACTCGAAATTTGGTTCACTAATTAACTAAACCCCAATAATTGTGTATAAGCAAAAGTCCTTTGTTATATTTCAGTAACCTATTCGACTTGCTTTTTGTGCATGATGATACCTAGAAAATTGCGGGTGAACTTCATATTCGATGTTAAACCTAATTGCGACCAAAACCAATCCATCCGCGCCAAGACGCGGGGTATCATCTAGTCTAAATCTAGACTAATATTATAAAGAGGGAAGATTTGTTTGATTGTTTGTATGTTTGTAATGGATGAACTCAAAAACTACTCGACCAAATTCTTTCACTTATAGAAAGCTACTTTATCAGCGAGTAACATAGGCTATATTTTATTTTCAAAAAATTAGAGTTCCCTACGAAAATTGCAGTAATGTGAACTAAGTCTGAAAAATCGTCTCATCTGAGAACTTCCGTGGCGTGCGCTGCGTACTCGTAAATAGTAAAAGTTACACGAAAACGATGTATGGTGGAATTGTTCCTCTCAAAAAGTTATAAAAAAACCGGCCAAGTGCGAGTCGGACTCGCGCACCGAGGGTTCCGTACAAACCTGTAGTAAGTTTTACGATTTATGACGTATTAAAAATAAAAATTACGTTTGTTGTATGGGAGCCCCCCTTTAATATTTACTTTATTGATATTTAATTATTTATTTTGAAAGGTAATATACAAGTTAATATTCTGTGAAAATTTGAACCGTCTACCTGTTACCGTTTTTAATATTGAGCAAAAAAATACGAAAAAAACACGTTTATTGTATGGGGACCCCCCTTAATATATATATTTTTTTAATTTTTAGTATTTGTTGTTATAGCGGCAACGGAAATACATCATTTGTGAAAATTTCAGCTTTCTAGCTATCACGGTTTATGAGATACAGCCTGGAGACAGACAGACAGACAGACAGACAGACAGACAGACAGACAGACAGCGGAGTCTTAGTAATAGGGTCCCGTTTTACCCTTTGGGTACGGAACCCTAAAAACGCCACGATAGCATAATATAATCAGTATGCGCACTCCAAAGTACAAAGTGCTAATTTGTAAAACCTGAGTGTGTGAATATGGACTATTATGATGATAAGTGCTACCCGCGCGAAGCCTGGGTGGATCGCTAGTGATGTATAAAAGTTAATTATCTAGTATAGAGTAACTGTAAGTAGATAGTAGGTACTTACCTACGGTATCCTTAAACCCACATGCTACAAGATACTTACATCGACCCCGTCAGTTGTGAGGCTTGGCTAGGGTTACAATATTACCCACACCGCTAATTCGATTAGAACAACTTATATTTCAAGTAAGTGCTGCTAGCTCGAAGACGAATAGAGTAACATAGTTTAACTATCTCTTATAATGTTTAAATAGTAAATCCCAACGAGAAAAAATTTCAATCCCCCGAGAGGGTGTACGACGTACGCTTTCGTCATCGTCGTCGTCATCAAGTCATACATAGACGTAAACTGTTGACACAGCTGTCTGGCAGATTCAGTGGCTCCATAGGACTGGTTTCATGTTTTAAGTCAAGTTAACCACGTGATACCTAGTTACGTTAATCTGCAATTGTCAAATTACTAGACATTGGGGCTGATTCTGTAGTGCACAATCTCTAAACTATACTAAAATTAGAGCATTACAAATATTGCTAACCCTTTCATAATACTCCCTATGGAAAGGGACAGAACTAGATTTAAAGCTGCCATTTTAGTTTAGTTTAGAGATTGTGATAAACAGAATCAGCCCCATTTCCACCCATACCACCAGAGTGTGAACTGTGATACCACGCATAACTTTGAAGGCGACTTTGAACAACGGAAAGGCAGCGTTGACAAACTCCCCAGGTTGATCAAACGAATCACACAAGAGACCTTTGTCCAGCTCTAGAGTGTGGTTCTCTATAGGTTGGCGACGACGATTTGACAATGATTTAAATTGGGCCAGGACATGGGCCGAAAAATTGGAAAAGAACATTGTAACGACGCAAATTACGTCTCGGCGCTTGTTATATTTTGCCTATTCAGATAAAAAAACAGGCCTTTGCTTATCGTATCTAATCTCTGTGTCCAAAGCCAAATAACATAAAAAGAATATTGCCTCTAAAGATTATTTCTGCCTTTCTAGTAAAATGCCAAATACGCAAAAAAAATAGTGCAAGATACTAGAATATCTGGTAATTCCCAAGCGAAAACCACGGAGACATCCATATTGAATTTTTCGCATCTAAGGTAACTAGTCAAGTGTTCACATTATGCTCGTACGGTTACAGTTTTAACTTTCAACATGTCTGGCTTTCAGTCTGCCGTCTGGTGCCCTTCGTCATCTAGCTTAGTTAGGAAATCAGATTCCGCTTGTTCCAACGTGTTTTCAACGAATGTTTTAATTATAGGGACCTAGCTGATGCCCGCGACTCCGTCCGCGTGTTTTAAGTTTTTTGATTTCCTCGGGAACTCCTTAATTTTCCGGGATAAAAAGTAGCCTATGTCACTCTCCAGGTCCTCAACTATACCCATGCCAAAAATCATGTCGATCCGTTGCTCCGTTTCGGCGTGATTGAAGGACAAACCAACAAACCAACAAACAAACACACTTTCGCATTTATAATATTAGTATGATAGCCTATGTCACTCTCCAGGTCCTCAACTATACCCATGCCAAAAATCATGTCGATCCGTTGCTCCGTTTCGGCGTGATTGAAGGACAAACCAACAAACCAACAAACAAACACACTTTCGCATTTATAATATTAGTATGATATTTATTCCTAGTCATAACAAAATGTACCTACTCGCAACGAAAAGTAAAAACGTCTCAAAGTTAAAAGGTAAAGTATGTGGGGGCTTGGAAAGTCGAACTTTATATTTTTTCTTTAAGTAAATATCTAGATGATTTCCTCAATTATTATACTTCTGTGCTTACCTTTTGGTTAATAGTAATGATGATAATCTTTTAGAAGATCTATTTTGCTCCATTTTACTTTTTTTATGAAGGGTTACATTTACTATGCCCCTCATACCTGCTAAGCTCACGACCTAAGGCTATGAGCATATAATCCTATACTACTTAATAAAAAGAAGGATTTACTTTGGCAAATAGCCAAAATGCCCCCGGCCTAACGGAATACAGAAACAGAATACATTATGTCAACGCAGTTACGCGAGGTTATTATACAATAGAGCACAATAGCTGCACTTGCTCGGCTTCTCATGACTCGCTTACGGATCGACATTGTACCATTTCTTGCCCACCGGTAGCGCAGTTTCACGATCAAACAGTAGGGCAACGAATGCACTTGTATCAGGGCACTGGCAAACCCGTACCATCATCCGCGTGATGTTAATTATTTTCATAAAAGAAAAATTATGTCCAGCTGCAAGATAAAGACCTCTTTCCTCGCAAGAAGTATAAGAAAGGTTTAAGGAGCTAAGAATAAATCCTGCAGCCTGCTTCAGGGCTAGATCATATTTTACAAAATATAGACCGTACATCGTTGTGTCAAATAAGAACTTAAGTTTTGCTGGAAGATTGCGTATGTTTTTTTTGGGATTCCTAAGCTGGACGCTTAGGCAGAAATAATCCTCGCATTCGATTCGTTCATATTGAAATTTCTCTGACAACAGTAACTGCGCGATCATAGTGCTTATAGGAAAAGTAGAGTAAGCAGCGTTGCGCTACTGTAAAATCGCTATACTGTGCCGGTAGAAACAATAATGTTTGCACTCCGCTACGAAATGAATAAAAACACTAAGCAAGAAATGCCGTTACTGTCTCACGTTGTTATTACAATTTAACAAAAACGTATGGTGCATCACTAATTAATCGACCCGTTGACTGTAGACGCGACGTTGGCACGTACGTAGTAATGTACCACAGGCAGAACGTACCATATCGACATCCGGCCGAGTTGAAATACTAAGTTAAATAACTTATTTAATGAATTAGTTTCGAATAGGCGACGTGCTTTTAGTTGTCTACTTTAATTGTTAATGGTTTCCTTATTTTTATGGTGTTCCTATACACTACCACAGGTAGTACGTACCAAATCCATATCCGGCAGAGTTGAAATACTAAGTAAAATAATCTATTCAATAAATTAGTTTCGTATAAGCGACGTGCTTTTAGTTGTCTACTTTAATAATTATTAATGGTTTCCTTATTTTTATGGTGTTCCTATACACTAACCTATTTTAGCTTCCTGTCTTTCCATATAAAATGACGCTAACAATATTAACGTACAGCATAAAGCTAAACAACTGGGCCCGGAACTCCGGAAACTTGAGATTTTCTCTATGAAGTAAAACGCACTAAAGAAAAATCAATTTCACCAAAATATCTGAGTCCGCTTGGTGCCAATTCGTATTAATAATGCAACGTGGTGCCGATGTCTAATAACTGCCTAATCTTCCTCTCTGTATGAAAAATAAGCCATTTAAATAATTTTGTAAACTCATAAAATCAAAATCCAAATAAGTAGGTAAGACTTGATCTTATAATATGACCCGCGGGAATAAAAGTTTAATAATGCATTAGTGGCTATGATTTTAGCTAGAAATCAAATTACATACGGTTGCGGGCGCCCCGCTTCGCACGCACTTCGGCTTTGAATACTGATAAGATCGATTTTGGCACTTTTGAACCGACTAATTGATTACTAGACCTTTGTAATTTATCTAGTCTAATCCGTATAAAATGTTTTTACGACCACATCCCTTGAAAGGATTTAAAAGGAGTAGGCCTTGAACGTTCTTTCTTTCAAAAATCCTTGAGAAGTTAGTCTATCAACAGTTAAATATTTTCCTTAATAAGAACTTCCTTCTCAGTCCGTTGCAATCGGGATTTCGTCCCGGTCATAGTACGGTAACAGCGTTGGTCAAAGTTACTGATGACATTCGATGGGCGATGGATAATAAACAGCTCACAATTTTAACCTTGCTCGACTTTAGTAATGCGTTTAATACCGTTGATTACGACATTCTGCTGAGTCTGTTACGTTCTATTAACATAGCTCCATCGGTGATTGACTGGTTTCGGAGTTACCTCAGAGGACGTCGACAGCGCATTAAAATTGACGAGACTTGTTCGTCGTGGTGTGATGTGACGGCCGGGGTTCCTCAGGGTGGCGTGTTGTCTCCTTTACTGTTTGCTATCTTCATTAATTCTATTACCCCGTACATTTCTTCTCTCTACCACATGTATGCAGATGATATCCAAATTTATCGCTCAGCACCCCTAGAAGATCTCGACGCTGCTGTTTCCGCCGTTAATAAAGATCTAACTGCTGTTGCTGAATGGAGTAAGCAGTATGGGCTTCGCGTTAACCCAGTCAAATCACAGGCAATCATTATTGGCAGTCCAGGATACATTGCAAAACTTGACCTGCGAGGACTACCTCCCATCTGTTTTAATGGTGACGTGATTCCATATTGTGACTCCGTTAAAGATCTGGGTATATATTTAGATCCACAACTATCCTGGTCTGGGCATGTTAAAGAGCTGAGTAGGAAGACTTTTGCTACGATGAACTCTTTACGGCGCCTGCGATCTGTCCTGCCAATTCCTACCAAAGTTATGTTGGCACAATCTCTCTTTCTTTCTATTCTCGATTATGCTGACGCAAGCTATCTTAATTTGACTGAGGACCAACTTAACAAGCTTGAGCGACTCCAGAATCTCGCCATTCGGTTCATATTCGGCCTGCGCAAATATGACCACGTATCCGAATTTCGTCAAAAGCTCAAGTGGCTCCCTATACGTCGTCGCCGGGATCTGCATGTACTTTCTCTTCTGTACTGTGTTCTATTTCATTTAAAAACTCCCTTCTACCTTAAGGAGAAATTCAGTTTTCTTGGAGTGCAATCCGATTTAAGACCATGTCGAACCTTAACGCTGAAAACCCCAACTCATAAAACGAAGTTCTTTAAAAGTTCGTTCAGTGTTCGAGCTGTTCTGCTATGGAATGTACTTCCACTGACCATACGCCAATCTAAATCACTAGACATATTCAAAAATGCTGTTAAGAATCATTATCTTGCAAACTAAAGCCGACAACAAAATTATTGTTTATACTTACTTGAAACACATATATTATAATATATATTAGTATATTTATTTTTATAATTAGCTATATTATATATAATTTATATTTTGATAATATGTTTATTATTGGTTTATGTATTAGTATGTAGTTATTTGAATGTAAGTATATTATAGATCCACCTGCAGTCTATTTTCCCTTATTTTCTCCTCTTCCTAAGGTTGCCTGGTAGAGATCGCTACCTAAGCGATAAGGCCGCCTTTTGTATCCTACTTCTGTCTGTGTTTATTTTTTTTCTTTCCTTTGTATTTGTTATTCCTACTTGTGGTGGTACAAATAAAGAGTATAATAATAACGTATTTGTACTGTTAAAATTAGTATAAAGAAGTTCAAAGTGATGATCAGTGAATGGAACTAGTTTGGTCCGGTAGACGTTGGTAGCGTTCTGGACCTCTGATTGCTACATGACTTAGAAAATTGGTCTTGTCCTAGATTAGATAACATAGATAGCAACAGATACTGTTGTTATTGGTGATATTATTCGTAACGTGTCTGCAGTCCATAAACTATCGTCAGCGTCACCATTTTTGATCCTTGACCTTTCCTATACAATTGATAACGGCTAATAATTGCCTTAAAAGTGTCGTCCCAAATTTAGCTCTACGCTTCCTGCTGAAATTATGTCCATGATTTTTGTAGATATTATTGAGCTATCTTCAATCACTCTGTCACAGCTCTGTCTAAACAGAGTCTAAACTCAAAGTTTAGACTATGGTTGATCAGATGTGTGTGATTGTTTAGAGAAGGTCGTCCAAAAAAAAAATTCTGTCTTTCAGCGTTCTCTCAATGGTTGCGATTGGCTGAATTTATGGTAGTCTTGTGCTGCAAAAATTCGTTGTAGCCAATAGTGATTGTGGCCAATTAGCGGTGATTGCATTTTTTTTTATCCACTACAAGTTAGCCCTTTGACTCACGGCATCGTACCGGAACGCTAAATCGCTTGGCGTCACGTCTTTGCCGGTAGGGTGGTAACTAGCCACGGCCGCAAGCCTCACACCAGGCCAGACCAGGGAAAATTCAGAGATTATAAATTCCTAAATTGACACAACCGGGGATCGAACCCGGGACTCCGCACGTTAAGACAACAGGGCTCAACACTGCGCCACGGAGGTCGACAAAAATCGTCACACTGTAGGTGTGAAACTATGGTACGCCTTTGGTGTATTTTTAATAGGAACTTTCATTGCAGGTACAACGGGTTTCTTCCAGCGGGAGAGCGCGGGCGACGTCGCAGCAAGTTCGTCCTATACCGACGACCGGCGGCGAACGGCGTGCGTCGCTCCAAACACTATGTCGTGAAGACGCCTCACAGCAGCAAAGCTATCCTCGACGCCAGCCAGCACTCCATCTCGTACACACTCAGCCGCAGTCAGGCTGTCATAGTCGAGTACACGGAGGATCCTGACACAGACATGTTCCAGGTAAGCCGACTACTAACTAATGACTTTTACTGACGGTTTCTGTCTGAGAATGTCAATGTCTGACTAGTTGCGACCCGTTCGTGGTCCATAATATTGAACCCGTGAACCGATTTCGCGATGCGAAGTCTAAACTTTAATTTTGTCGAGCTGTTCTGTTTGAATTGGAACTGTGCGCAATGTGGCTACAAAAACGACGTATTTTTCTTAATGGATTACTTAATATAATAATAAGATAAATAATGATGCAGGCAATAATGGAATGGTTTAAGGCAGTGAATCAATATCAGAACGATTGGCTTGATGGTATCTGCTATACCTTGGCTGCTAACTGGCGTCCTATTTAGGTCTACACTCTAGATATAACTACACCCATATTTAGCGATAAAATATTTTTTTAATGGATCTAAGTCACGCCGTGAACTCGGAAAATGCTCTTTAAAAGATGAGTTTGAAGGAATTGATATATTTTTAAGACTTGAATAAGAATTGATATATTGATAATGATAAGTCTTGAGAGGGAAATTCCGAAGAGTATACCTATAGCATTTCTTCAGTGCCAAGCAGACAGGTTTTCCCATTTAGATGAAAAACGAAAGCGACTATAAAAACCTGTGGAAATACCCAGTCTTCAAGATACACTTTTTAGGACTGACAGTCGTGTTTTCCCTAGCGTCCTAGAACCTTTCTGACTAGTAACTGCACTTCGCAACACAAAACACCGCGAAGGCTTGCATCCCTATGTTATTCATATGAAGCTATTCGCTTCTTCGTTTCTAAAAACTAGAAAAGTTCCTAGAAAAGACTTTATGTTTCCTGTAGGTACAGGTTAACTCTGTAAAATGAATTGATAAAAATTAGCGACATGCTAAGGCGATAGAAGTTCAACGTACAACTATTCCTATATTACCTTACTAACTGATGCGGGATGCCCCCGATTTCGTCCGCGTGGAATAAGTTTTTATTTCCCATGGGAGATAACTTTTTGAGAGTACCTTACTATTCCACCGTAGGTACTATTCCACCATACATTGTTTTCGTGTAACTTAATTATTTACGCAACTCACGCCAGGGAAGCTCCCAGATGAGAGGATTTTTCACATTATTGCAATTTTCGTAGGGATTTCTACTATTGTTTTTAAAATAAAAACAGCCCATTTTATTCGCTGATAATTACCTTTCTATAGGTGAACGACTTTTTGAAACCGGTTAAGTAGTTTATGATTTTATCCATTACAAACAAACAATCAAATCTTTCCTTTATAATATTAGTTCAGATAGCAGTCTGAGATCACAATTCACAACCCGTACACATTTCAATATAGCGGTAGTGGTTGTCAAGTCGTCGCGTCGTCGCGTGTTCTTGCATTCTGTTCCGCTTATCTGCGAGCAGACGCCCCGTGTTTGCTCTACAGAGCATTTAAACAATGCGTTGTGCTTGTGTGCTGCCAAACAATGGCGCCACGACAATGGTTGGGGGCCGCACACTTCATTTGCGACACTTTCGTATGTCATCAAACTAAATACCCAGCTGGATTCGTTACGAAAACACGTCTTAGTAGATCAAGGGTCCCGTACTGGGTACGATACTGGTCTAATCAATTCGTCAATTTGCGTCCATAGAACTTTTACAACGTTAGAGATATACTCGTATCTAGAGTTTTAGACCAAAAAAAAAATAGCTCAATGATCATGCTGCTGTCGAAACTATGAGATAGATGAGTTCAAGAATATTAAATGTATGTCCTTTCGATTTTATGGCAATATTCCATTGCTATTTCTGACGGTAAAAAAGAAGAATATAGTTAAAATACTTATCTCAGGTTCTTTTAAATAACCAATTTTCCAGCTTGTAAATACATAATACGTCAAAATGTTAATTTATTCGTCAGCTTAAACTATAGTTATCATGATGGAGACTATAAAAATTGCCTAAAACGTTTGTATGAAACAAACACGAGCAATGTTAATATTTCGGTCACGTTCGCCAGATGATTGTTATCTTTAAGAATTTCGTAAACACAGTTTACGCGTGCAGCGTGTGTTTACACGTCATATCCCGGCGGGCGTATCTAATCGCCGCACATGGGTTAGTGCCCCCTGGAGCGAGAACAATGCGTTGGTCCACAGTCGGCGCGCCGGGATGACAACGACCCTATCGGGACATCTCAATGAGCAAACCCTTCTCGACCGATAACAGCACGAACGACGTCCATAATCTTGTCTGGGACACCCAATTTATGATAAATTGCGTAGATAACATGCCACAATAACAAATATTAACAATAACATAGGTACGGCCATCATACGAGTAATACCAATGCTTACTGAAGGGGAGGTGAGCTAATCCTTGTGCCATTTTTCTGATAGTCATAAAAATCTACCCAAATAATACCTGAAGTCCGGACAATGGATGCTTTGGCCCCAGGATGACAGTGAGTGACGACCCTATCGCGACATCTCGTATGACGTATTGGGAAACTGTAATGTCTTATCGGGTATTTCCTATCAATAAATAAATAAATAAATAAATCTCAATGTGCAAACCCTGCTCGACCGATAACAGCACGAACGACGCCTATCACCCTGTGTATTAAACCTTTTTTTTTTATTGCGTGATAGACTTGCGCTTGACGACAATCATGCTTAGTGCAAAGCAATGATGAGGTCTAGGTTGGAACGCGTTTGCCTAGAAGATGCCTATTCACTCTTGCCTTGAAGGTACTTAAGTTAACTTATAAGTGTCAGGAAACACGTGCGCTGGGAGGGTGCCACACCCTACCACACCCTAGCGGTTCGTATCAGAAACGTCGAGCAAAAACGTTTCGTGCGAGCAAATTCCCTCTGACCCTACCCCGAATCTGTGACCCAATACCCAGGATGATAGGCGTCGTTACCTGCAATACCTGATAATTTATGGCCAATTGCATAGATAACAAACATAATCCACCACCACCACTAAAGCCCATTAACGTCCCACTGCTGGGCACAGGCCTCCACTCTCATAGGAGAGAGGGAATTACAGCTTAGTCCCACCACGCTGCTTCAATGCGGGTTGGCATGCTTTAACGACTATTATCATGTTAGTGATAATAACCGGGACCGACGGCTTAACGTGCTCTCCGAGGCAAGGGGGTGAAACACCGCCAACTTCCTAACTGAGAATTTCTAGTCAGAAAAACCCAACACTTAATATGGCCCGACCCGGGACCTCGTCGGCTGCAGTCGAACATGCGAACCACTAGACCAACGAGGCAGTCAAACAACAAACACAATAAAACTAATTAAATACTGTAATAGCAATCATGCTAATGCTTGCTGAAGGTCTGGGGCGCGATGCGTATTGCACAGTGGTCTGATTCAAATCATACATACAAGCATACTTAAATTATGACTAAAACCTTATCTGTGTCTGGACATACTGGTCAATTACCAAGCTGCATCGATCATGGCCTTCAATCTCAATAGTGATTGGCTGAATTCATAGTTTTGTCACTGCAATAATGCATTTATAACCGATCCCGTGATAATTTATGAAAAATATGTATGATTATCCCTACTTATGATGTATCGTCACATAGATTATCGTAGTAGGCTGTGCGTTGGTCCATAACGGTAGTGCAGTCAAGCAGCACATGTCTTGGAGTTGAATCGGTTTCCGGTTTAAGTACCTAAGTACTTAAGAAAATAACTAAATGACCAATCCAGTTAACCTTAATTATTTTAGAAATCCTCAACTAAATGGTTTTTAAATTGGTTAAAAAATTGTAGAGTTCACCATAATGTTCTTTAAGGTGTGCGAAATGTGCCAATCCGCACTCGACGGCGCCGTGGAATATGAATACTAATGAATAATAACTGAAACACTGAATAATACCTATAACTTGGTACTTGGTAGTAAGCTGCTGATAGATTGTTTGATGAATCTAGGTAGTTACTTAGATTCATCATACAATGAATGAATGAATGAATGAATGAATACACTTTTATTGTACACCACAAAGGAAATTATAAAATAGAAAACTTAGCTACTAACAAAGTAAGTATACAATTTGGCAGCCTTATCGCTACATAGCGATCTCTTCCAGGCAACCAATGGTGTGAAAGGACATAGCTACAAATACAACCGGTAGATGGTGCTGAAATAACGAAATAAATAAAAATATTTATATAATGCTACAAATTATAATACATATTATATAAAATAAATATAACATTAATACTACAAATATAACATACTTATAAATATACATATATACTCACAAATAAATAGATATATAAATAACTAAACGTAAACCTCATAAAATAAAATAAGGGACAGTAAGGTATCAAAATATAAAAAATAAATAAACTACTATACAAATAATGATGATGTCCTCCTGGCCGATTTCGGCCACGGCGACTGCTTGGGAAAAACTCCTAGTATCTGGAGGGCATTTGATGTTCTGCCCTTATACAATAGTACATTGTTCACCGAGGGGAGAAAGTGACCGATTACTATCGAGGGTGTAGTTTGAGGCCCGAGGCGTAGCCGAAGGGCCGCAATACACGCGAGGTAGGAAACGTACTTTCTACCGAGTGATACATAGTGCTTTATACTACACCTGCGAGGAAAATAAGCGATAATTAGTGATTAAACGAACTTACAAAGGTTTAAAATAATAAATAAAATAAATATTTTTTATTTCAGGCAATTTTACAAACCCATATTCAAAATACAGAAACATAAAAAAAAAAAAACAAAAAAAAAAAAAAAAAGGTTTAGGTTAATAGTTAATAATAGTTAATAGTCCTTAATTAGGTTAGGCTAGCTAGCTTTAATTTCTAATGTATTGTTTTCAAAAAATTAAAAAAAAAAATGACGTTCTATCATAACTATATGAGTCGCTTCATTCGAAGCTTCACTATCACAACTAGACTACATATTGAGGATTATTTCAATATAGATTTCGATATCGACAATCGACATCGATATCGACAATCGACATCGATACCGACAATCGACATCGATACCGACAATCGATATCGATATCGACTATCAATATCGGATATCGATATCGACTATCGATATCGATAATCGACGTCGATGTCGACAATCGACATTCACCATATTATTTCACTTTTCTATGTCAAATATGGTGAAGCTGCTTCTAATATTATATTTCCTTAAGGTAAGACATCCAAATTCTCAACGTCCATACCATATTTACTTTAAATTAAAAAACAACAGCGCGTTAGAAATGGATTTTCATACAGTTTTCTCCCCGCTTAGCACGTTAGAAATGAAATTTCATACATCTTTTCCTCCCGCTTAATTGGTTTGTAGCAATGACGTACTTTCTACCTCGTTTTGACAAAAGCAAGAGGGTACTTTCCGAGCGGGTGTAGTATAAATAATATTATTATTGTGACAAATAGTAATTTTTTACAAGCCTTTTATAGTAGATTAGTAGCCAAGGGTTGTAAGGCATCAATTGCAGCCCGAGATATTTAGGCGCACGAGCGCAGGGAGGGCGCCTATAGTTCGAGGGTGCAATTGATGCTTACACCCGAGCTAACTACTCTGCTTTACATTTCGATTGTGAGTAGGGCATGTAAATCTCGGAATTTTTTCAATCCCGGGATTGGTTTCGGTATTGGACTTCAATACCGGGATCCCGGTATTAATACCGGTATTGAAGTTCTCAATTTGTACTTGAATATTTTAAATAAAAACACGTTTTTGGAACGTTAGTTCCTTATGGGACGATGCGGTTGGGAAAATAGCCGGCAAAAAACGTCCGGACCGAGAGTAAGAATTTAAGTATAATGTATTCGAAATTAAACCTTAACATAAAAGAATTAAAGTTCAATTTCGAATGCGTAATTCCGAAAATGCGTAAGATTTTTATGTATAGTTTAAATTTCGAACCTAGTATGTGGAACGTAAGTTGAGAGGTATTCAGAGAGAGAAGAAACGAAATGTCAGATGAGTGAGATGACGCACCTAAGAGGCTTTTGAAAGAATCCTTTAGTTGACTCGAAAAGACGAATGGCGGTTGGTGTGTGTTTACGATTAGTGTTGAATGAAAACAAGTGTTTATTGAGTTTCGATATTTGGGGCTCCCTTGGATCACAAAACAGGAAACTGTTACCAAAATTTAAAAAAGTCAGCGCCATTTTGAAATTCTTTGTTATTGAACCGATTTCGTTCAAAATCGATATCTGAGGATCCCTAGGATCACAAAACAGGAAACTGATACCATAATTTAAAAAAGTCAGCGCCATTTTGAAATTCCTTGTTATTGAACCGATTTCGTTCAAAATCGATATCTGAGGATCCCTAGGATCACAAAACAGGAAACTGTTACCAAAATTTAAAAAGTCAGCGCCATTTTGAAATTCTTTGTTATTGACCGATTTCGTTCAAAATCGATATCTGAGGATCCCTAGGATCACAAAACAGGAAACTGGTAATAAAATTTAAAAAAGTCACAGTTTCCTGTTTCGATATTTTGAACGAAATCGGTCAATAACAAAGAATTTCAAAATGGCGCTGTCTTTTAAATTTTGGTACCAGTTGCCTGTTTTGTGATCCTAGGGATCCTCAGATATCGATTTTGAACGAAATCGGTTCAATAACAAAGAATTTCAAACTGGCGCTGACTTTTTTTAATTTTCGTACCAGTTTCCTGTTTTGTGATCCTAGGGATCCTCAGATATCGATTTTGAACGAAATCCAATAACAAAGAATTTCAAAATGGCGCTGACTTTTTTAAATTTTATTACCAGTTTCCTGTTTTGTGATCCTAGGGATTCTCAGATATCGATTTTGAACGAAATCGGTTCAATAACAAAGAATTTCAAAATGGCGCTGACTTTTTTAAATTAATATTTATGTAATAAGGAACTACGTTCCTATCTGGTGTCCCACGACACCACACTTTTTTTTAATAATTTGCAATCTTGTGTTTATTTAAAATCTTAATTAAAAACACTAACAATCGATATTATATTATAGTTCCTCTAATAATATTGTGTTATCGTTCATTTTAAATCATCTACATTTTCATTAAAAAAAATCTCAGTCTTATTTAGTAGGATGTTGCTAGAATATATAAATATTCGCTAAATATTGAATTTCGCAAATGTCTGTATATTTTTTTCAATACCGGTATTTCGGTATTGCACCTAGTTCAATACCGGTATTTGAATCTCGGAAATATCGACCGAGATCCCGGGATTTCGAGATCCCGGGATCCCGGTATTCATGCCCTAATTGTGAGGTAAAGTAGGTCCTTATTACCCCCAAATGGAGCTTGTAGGTGACCAATTAGCGCTCTAGGGTAATAATGTAGCTAGAAAAGCCCGAGGGCGGTAAGTAATTAAAAAAAAAACTCTTCACTCTTTCAAAAAGTTCGCGTATATCTAACCATCATACTTTTTTAAATTACTTACCGCCCTAGGGCTTTTCTAGCTACATTATTACCCCAGAGCGCTAATTGGTCACCTACAAGCTCCATTTGGGGGTAATAAGGACCTACTTACCGAATATGAGAGATGTAAAAGATATTTATCGATTGAGCCTCTCTGATTTCAAGAGGCAAAGCATTCCACAACTTAACAGCTTGTACAGAAAAGGATTTATGGAAGAAAGAAGAATTATGTGTAGGCGTCCTTAAAACAAGTTTCCTTGTAGTACGGAGAACTTCTCCTGGACGGCCAACGAATTCAAATCAATACAATCAACTTACAATTTATTATTATCAATAATACAATCTATTTTTGATAATAATAAAAAACACGACTGAGATTGTTGTAGGCTATTCTCAGAACATGGCGCGTTTGAAACCCTCGTAGCTTCAGTTTTAAGATACCGTAATTGATTATCACCATTATAGAGCAAGATCCCGCGACGATCAGACCTACGTTATTTTATTAAAGCTGAAATTTTTTGTATGTATGTCTCTAATAGAGGTATAAACGATCTCCGACTATGAAGTTTGGATCGCGGTTGCTTTGAAAGGTATCAGATAAAAAGGTGGCACCTCAAATTCGTTAAAGCATTATGCTCCGTTTTATTATATTTTGTTTTGGAATAATATTAGAAACCACGTTGTCCATTGTCAGACACCTAGTACGATTGCAACCCCCTGTCAGACACTCTTAAATTATAAAACAACAGGGTTTTTTAGTATGGGTATAGTTGAGGACCTGGAGAGTGATATAGGCTACTTTTTATCCCAGAAAATTAAGGAATTCCCTCTGGAATCAAAAAAACTTAAACCACGCGGACGAAGTCGCGGGCATCAGCTAGTTGAATAAATAAATATTGATTGATAGATTGATTATTATAAGCGCGGAATTTGTTACGCCAGAAAATTTTACAAATCATGAAATAGAACATTCACCTGAAATCGTTATAGGACGCTTCACGCTACGCGAGTCCGCGACTCCGAATAGTCTCGTTGCGTCGACCGTCAGAAAGAAAAGAGAGAAGAGTCAAAAAGAAAAGAGTAACGACCTGCTTATATGTATTGCTTAGCTTATTGATGTATTAGTATAGGGGAATAAGAACAGTTTCCCCCAGTCTCCAGCAATTCCTATGGGACAGTTGTAAAGTTCGCTGAGCTGCGGTCGACGCTCCGCCCCACATCCTGTTCCAGTGTTTCACTCTACGCCATTTCATTGTTGTCGACAAACGCGCTCTAACCGCAATGGCAATGGAAACAAGTAAATTGATATTTTTGTTCCACTCCTAGAGCAGGCAGCGTTGCGAATTCAATGCGCACACCTACTTTTAAGGGGCGTGTATTTAAAACGGCTTTAACATTATCAGAAAGAACGAGACTCTTAGAGTTCATGACTTCGGAAGTTCCAACCGTATACCCAACAACGAAGGACAACAAGGAAAACTAATAATACTTTAAACTTTAATATTATAGTAAAGATCTTGTCAGGGATTCTTTTGTATGAACTTGCGGAATGGGTAACCTAGCATCATCAAAGAATCACATTTTGGCACCAACAACAACGTTAACAAATAGTTCTTGCGTTGACAGCATAACAGTAAAAGTAATATCCGCGACTGAAGAATCATCGTAGGAGAATTAATTCAGACACAATAATATGAGGTGTTGCAATTTCAATTGTTATTGTGATTGACTGAAGTTGTGTTCTTGCTGCGACAATTGATTTTGGCCAATAGGGGAAAAGTTAACCAGTCAGAGGTGATTGCGATTGTTACACTGTAGGAATCATTTCTACGTATTTTACGATGACAAAGTTGCATGGAAGCAACCGGCTTCGCATCCAGCTACCTACCCACAAGTCAGTGTAACACCTACTTGTTACGTAGCGTATGCATTTTATATTATATACAAATTGTAACATTTTTCTGTTTTTGAAAAGAGCAACTGCTGAGTTTCTTGCCGGTTCTTCTCAGTAGAACATCTTTCCGAACCGGTGGTAGATTCTTACGACTTATCATAAGTGGCACAAGTTGTCCTACATGAAATAAATAAATCATGAAATCATATTAAGGCCCCACCGGCCTACGGCCTAACAATAGCGAGAGAACCAATGAGAAGCGATTGCGATAGTCACACTTTACTCGTAGCTGTCAAACTGCTAGGCCTACTTTCAGGCCTGACTCGGGCCTTTGCTGTGGCGTGTCTCCCGCCCTAGTCACGCCTATATGAATATTGTTTTATGAACCCAGTATTTCGTGATATCAAACAAATAACGGGTCGTATATAAACTGTTTACGGTTCCAATAGTAGGAAGTTTGTGGCCGGTACTTGGAAATCACGAAATCCGGTCTAACAAGTTTGTAATGCAAACACTCTCTTTGGGAACGCGTTTGCTGAACGATCTCGCCTCTTTGTGATGAATGTATTTGTGCCCCGCCTCTGTATTTGCACAGCGTAATCGATAGTATTTTAATCACGACCCACTAACCTGAAATGTAATTTAACAATTGTAATAATGATTGAATGAAGCATACAATAAGATTATTCCTCTTATTACACGCAGTGTTTAAGCAAAAATAACTAATAGTCAGAAACAAAGCAAAATGTTGACACATATGACCACAAATCATTTTCCGGGTGGGTGAGCGATCTTCGCGTAGATAGACAGCTAGTGTGAAGATCCCTCTCATGTCCCAATCGCATTGACGGGTCCCCATTTTTGGCTAATAGTTATTTGTGTTACATGGGGCCAAAGAAAATTTTTGTTCCCCGAGGGCGCTATTTTGAATTCAGAGCGAAGTGAAGGATTCTATAGTAGAATCCCGAGCGTAGCAAGGGGTTCTAAAGTAGAATCCTGAACGTAGCGAGGAATTCAATATACGCCGCCCGAGAACAAAAAATTTGGCCCCGAGTGACACACACTATTTTTCATCATTACGTATGAGAAAAAGCTAGGAGTATCAACCTACTATGTATGGACATTACCTATAAGTTTAAGCACCAATCAGAAGATACTCCTATCAACCTTCTATGTAATTGTATAGACATTATTTAGACGTATATTTAAAGTTTAAATAAAATGTAAAGACGTATATCCGATCAACAAATTGATCACGTGACTTCGGACCAATCAGAACAGAGAAATGCAAAGTCGTATATTCGATCAACAAATTGATGACGTGACTTCGGACCAATCAGAAGAGAGAAATGAAAAGTCCCATGGGCCTACAAGTTACACTTTGCTCCCGCTATCCTCTGAAGGCAATATGCGTTTTTCGAATAGGTATGATGAAAAAGTCATCACACAAAGCAATATATACTCGTATGTATTTATACTAGTGGTTCGCCCCGAACTGAGACCTCGCGGTTTCACAGAGCGCCATCTATTGACATCAGTGTAAAGTTCTTTTAAAAATATCATCATCATTAAAAATTAAATAATTTCGTTTCCTTATAATATTTATCTAATTTCAGTATTTGTTGTTCAAGTACAGGATATAATTCAAATAATTGATCAAGTTTCAGGCTTGAGAGTTCAGAAAATTGAGAGTTCTGAGGTCAACTTTGGACGTTAGAAAATCGCCACTTTGAAAGCCCCCCATTTCGTCAATTTTAGGAGAAAAATTCAAAAAAAAAAATTTTTGGACTCTACTCCTAATTATCTTTAAAATGATATACTGCAACCCTATGTAACGCTATAAAAAATATTTTACTTCGCATTCGCTTCTATGAGAGCCCCCTGAAATAAAGATTTTTATAACTTTTTAAGCCATATTCGGCGGGAGGCCATCGGTTTACATATTATATTTAAATTTGAAGTAATTATGTCCAGCAATTCAGAAGTTATAAGGCTCTGACAGACGGACAGACGGACGGACGGACAAGTGCCAATTCACCCAAGTAGACTCAGAGACCTTCGCTTCGCTCGGTCAATAAATACTAGATGATGCCCGCAACTTTGTCCGCGTGGATTAAAGTTTTTTGATTCCCGCGAGAACTCTAGCGTAGCAGACAGACAGACAGACAGACACACTTTCGCATTTATAATATTAGTATGGAAATATTCAGCCCATGACAACAATTGAGATTCTAGCTCTGTGATAATCACCGTTCACTTTCTTGCCAAGGGCAGGTCCCTAATCAAAATGTAATATTTTTGTCCGGCCTGAAAAGGTAACTGAAGGTAGTGAAGTGAAAAAGATAAATATTTTTAAAAACAAGCTTTTATTGTCCGCTGTATTGAAATTTGTGCGACGTCGTTTGTGCAAACCCTTTAAACTGATACCTATATCATAAAGGTGTATAAAAAAATAACTAGTCCGTCATCTTTGGGAGTCCGCCATATTGGATTTAGAATGACGTCACTTAGCTTACCATGCATTGTAATCCAGACTAAACGTGTATATAAAATTTCAGCTTAAACGGGAAGTGGGTTTCAATCTTTCAACTTGCAAGATTAATTAATTATTATCAGACAGACACCGGGACAGGTGTAACTAAATAAAAGCCATATAAAAGTTTGCAAAATTGAATGTTTGGTTAAGGATGGATTGCAAAAAAGTTAGAACGATCTTGGTTGTAGGTTTTTGACGTCACATGACACATCTAATCCATTCGTGTCAAAGGGGGGGGCGGGGGCGCGAGTCGTGACGTAAGCAGGGAGACGCGAGACGGCTTGGCCAAGGACGTCGCCGTGCCGACCGTCGCGCAACAGCCGCCAATCGATACCGCACTAACTCGATAACACTCAGATTTGCACTGTTGAAGAGTTTTTATAGGTAAGAACATAAAGGGATGCGTCACGCGTCAATGATATTACTCAAATGAATAAAGTCAAAAGCAGGTAAGTATAACTACAAATTAGAGACAAAAAAAAGGCAAAATAAATTACCGACACACAGATCGCCATGATGGAGGAACGCGCTAAAATACGCGCTACAGTGTGACAATTTAAGAGCATCTCTCATGGTCCAAGATCCCGCGACGATCAGACCTACGTTATTTTATTAAAGCTGAAATTTTTTGTATGTATGTCTCTAATAGAGGTATAAACGATCCCCGACTATGGAGTTTGGATCGCGGTTGCTTTGGAAGGTATCAGGTAAAAAAGGTGGCAGTACAAAAAAATACAAAAAAATTCAGCTTTAATAAAATAACGTAGGTCTGGTCGTCGCGGGATCTTGCTCTATCATCGGCTTTCGCCATTGGCCTCATCCATTGCCGCCGCAAGTATCCCACAAATTCACAACGATTGAGATTGTGACAAGGATTGATTAGGTCTACAGGATACTCGGTTGGTAGTTATAGTTTGGACCAATCATTCTGGCGGCTGAGATGTAAGGGTACTTCCGCGCAGCAATAGTCAAGATAGCTAAGCAACTCTGCTTGGCAGATATACCTAGGCAAAATTGCGAAACGACTTGTACCATTTCGTGAAATCTCAGTCATGTGCTGTGCAGAACAGAACGAATGTAGAAAAAAAAACAAATATAATATACATATTTATGATTCAATGTTATCAATAGTAATTTCAAGTTCAACACTATTCATTGGATATTGGTTCTCTTGTATCCTAGAAATTAAGATTTTGATTCAAGTACTTTTTTTTATTTGATGTTTTTGTTATAATTGACCGAGCGAAGCGAAGGTCTCTGAGTCTACTTGAGTGAATCTGCACTTGTCCGTCCGTCCGTCCGTCTGTCAGAGCCTTATAACTTCTGAATTACTGAACGTAATTACTTCAAATTTAAATATAATATGTAAACCGATGGCCTCCCGCCGAATATGGCTTAAAAAGTTATAAAAATCTTTATTTCAGGGGGCTCTCATAGAAGGTGAATGCGAAGTAAAATATTTTTTATAGCGTTACATAGAGTTGCGGTATATCATTTTAAAGATAATTAGGAATAGAGTCCAAAAATATATTTTTTTTAATTTTTCCCCTAAAATTGACGAAATGGGGGGCTTTCAAAGTGGCGATTTTCTAACGTTCAAAGTTGACCTCAGAACTCTCAATTTTCTGGAAGGCTGAACCTGAAACTTATCAATTATTTGAATTATATCCTGTACTTGAACAACAAATACTAAAATTAGATAAATATTATAAGGAAACGAAATTATTTAATTTTTAATAAGCTTCAATATTTTTAACAGAACTTCACAATGATGTCAATAGATGGCGCTCTGTACAAGTTTATGTATACCGCGAGGTCTCAGTTCGGGGCGAACCACTAGTAGGTATAAGTAATTGTTACAAACCATACAATATGTATTTTAGATGTCTGTACATTACAAAACATTTTGCAAAAAAAAAGGAATAATATAAATTTTAACGACCAATAGAGTCGTAAAAACGCCAATCATATTTCAGCCGTTCTATGTTTTTATGGAAGACGAAAGAGTTATGGTTATCGGTGATAAAATTTATATAGTTTTTGATTTGTTTCCGATATGAATGAAATCTGTAAGATTGAACAAATCAAATAAATATTATAAATGCGAAAGTTTGGATGTATGGATGTATGTTTGTTACTCAATCACGCTCCAACGGATGAACGGATCTGGATGAAATTTGGCGCAGAGATAGATTATAGTCTGGAATAGCACATAGGCTACTTTTTATCCCGGAAAATTAAAGAGTTCCCGCGGGAACCGAAAAACCTCAATCCACGCGGACGAAGTCGCGGGCATCAGCTAGTATAATATATATACTATTAGAGCAAGATCCCAGAGCCGCCAGACCTTACTTATTTTCTGAGAAACAAAATGTGTGTAATATAGTAGCTTTGGCACGTAGATTTAACGTACGCATACTCGCAAATTTGGGGCGACGGCCAATTTATAGTTATAAGGTGCTAAAGGTACGTAAAAACGTTGCTAACTTTACTTATTTTCTGAGTGCTGATTTTTATGTATGTTGTACAGAATATTGTTAATAATTAATAATCAATACTCCCAGACTCATGCCGTGGGCCGTTATTTCTGCCAGACACTTTAAAGGTCGCAAAAAAAAAACTTAACTTTACTTATTTTCTGAGTCTTCATTTTTATACACGATACTCAGGGAACTGTTTCAATACTATTTGCAAGCAGCCAGACTAATCTGATGGGCCAAACATCCGCCAGACTCAATTTGAAATTTCGCTGTGATAAAATGTTCGCCTTATTTACAAGGTTTTAGGGACCTTTTTCATTGTGTGGAGTAAAGAAAACCATCAATTATTGCAATTTCTAAGCCTGTGTACGAAAAGCTTACGAAAATCCACAATAAAGGGGGTGAAATGAGGGTTGGAACCTTACATGAAGGTTCTAAGTTTTTGAAGTTAGGGACTTGAAAATCGGCATTAAGGTTATTAGTTTTAAATAATAATAACCTGTATAAGCAATTTTCTGAAAATCCACCCCAAAAGGGGTGAAATGGGGGTTGGAAGTTTATATGAAAATCCTATGTTTTTGAAGCTAGAGACATGAAAATCGGCACTTAAGTTTTTATTTTTAAATAATAAAAACCTGTATAAGCAGTTTTACGAAAATCCACAACAAAGGGGGTGAAATGGAAGTTGGAAGCTTACATGTAGGTTCTAAGTTTTTGAAGTCAAGGACTTTAAAATCGGCATTTAGATTATTAATTTTAAATAATAATAACCTGTGTAAGCAATTTTTCGAAAATTCAGCCCAAAGGGGGTGAAATGGGAGTTAGTAGCTTGTATGAAAGCTCTATGTTTTTGAAGTTAGAGACATGAAAATCGGCATTTAACTTATTAAGTAGTTTTAAATAATAAATACCTTCGTAAGCTATACATAATATATTATAGCCTCTTTAGATATGCCTTTTGCAGCGGGAAAATTTTATAATGTTATAGGAAATCAGAAATTGTACGCGATCGAAGTCGCGGGCGACCACTAGTACTAATAAATATGTTTATCTATGCTCATATCTAAATCCGAAATATTATAAATGCGAAACTGTGTCTGTCTGTCTGTCTGTCTGTCTGCTACGCTTTCCCGGACCATCTTTTCAACCGATTTTGGTGAAATTTGGTATAGAGGTAGGCTATATACCGGGGAAGGTCATAGGAGTGACATGAGGAGATTCATTGAGCTAGACTTAATCAGCTGTGAAGACCTAGAGCAAAATGTGTTCAATTCAATACAAAAATATATTTGTGAAATCTACAACGTGACCTGAATAATGGACGTATATGCTGCCAGGCTTCAAGTGTTTATAAAGGCTTAAACGGTTTCCAACTTAAATGAAAAATTTTATCACAAGAATGTTACTTTTCTTTATAAAAAAAAGATATACATCACCCACGGCCACGCGGAAGGCTATCCCGAAAAATATACATATAAATATCTGCTTTTATTATCTTAATATTTAAGTATATTTCAATGATAATAATGATGAAAATGAAATCAAATAATTAAAATTTTAAGAAAATATTTTAATTAAATGTTATTTTTAATAATCATCACTATCGTCATCGTCGAAGTTTGGTAATTCGTCATCTAGCCAATCCTGTAGGGCTAGCATGCACACAACGAGTAAAATTATGTCTACCCGTTATCTCTATTTGTCTACCGAACCTAACATGGTTACTACTACCTAACTCGTTACGTCAAAAGTAAAGATGAGAGTAATATTTATTATCTGTGGTATTTTTCTCTACGAACCTTTACATGCCGAATATTTTTTTCTTGTAATATATCGCATTTTGTGCATGTTAGGGTAAACAAAACAGCTGGCAACGACAACATCTCTCTCTGTCTCGTCGCGAGATAATCTCTTTGTGTGCATGTTAAGCTCTGTTGGTGTTGAATATTCAAATCTTTATCGTCGTCAATATCATTGGTAAAATCTTCGTCTGTTAAATCAAATAAAATAATAAAGTTTCGAATAGCTTCAAAATTTATAAAAACAATATGAAGTGAGAGTAAAATACCTGATTCTACTTCAAGGGATTCTCTTACAAACCCCGGTAATTGGCCCCCATCGAACCAGTTAAAATGGTAATTGTTGTTTTGCAACATCCATCCGTTATTTTCAGGTTTAAAAATTATAGGTTCTGTCAAATAAGCACAAAAGCTGCTTATATAATTCTCTGCCAAAACTGCTGCAGAAGCTCACTTTTACACAGTGGTACGTTGCTCTTATCAAAGTTCTTAACATTCTTGCGGCTATAATATATAGCTTAAGAAGGTTTTTATTATTGAAAATAAATGCCGATTTCCATGTTTTCAAAAACATAGAGCTTTCATACAAGCTACTAACTCCCATTCCACCCCCTTTGGGCTGAATTTTCGAAAAATTGCTTACACAGGTTATTATTATTTAAAAATAATAATCTAAATGCCGATTTTAAAGTCCTTGACTTCAAAAACTTAGAACCTTCATGTAAGCTTCCAACTTCCATTTCACCCCCTTTGTTGTGGATTTTCGTAAAACTGCTTATACAGGTTTTTATTATTTAAAAATAAAAACTTAAGTGCCGATTTTCATGTCTCTAGCTTCAAAAACATAGGATTTTCATACAAACTTCCAACCCCCATTTCACCCCTTTTGGGGTGGATTTTCAAAAAATTGCTTTTACAGGTTATTATTACTTAAAACTAATAACCATAATGCCGATTTTCAAGTCCCTAACTTTAAAAACTTAGAACCTTCATGTAAGGTTCCAACCCTCATTTCACCCCCTTTATTGTGGATTTTCGTAAGCTTTTCGTACACAGGCTTAGAAATTGCAATAATTGATGGTTTTCTTTACTCCACACAATGAAAAAGGTCCCTAAAACCTTGTAAATAAGGCGAACATTTTATCACAGCGAAATTTCAAATTGAGTCTGGCGGATGTTTGGCCCATCAGATTAGTCTGGCTGCTTGCAAATAGTATTGAAACAGTTCCCTGAGTATCGTGTATAAAAATGAAGACTCAGAAAATAAGTAAAGTTAAGTTTTTTTTTTGCGACCTTTAAAGTGTCTGGCAGAAATAACGGCCCACGGCATGAGTCTGGGAGTATTGATTATTAATTATTAACAATATTCTGTACAACATACATAAAAATCAGCACTCAGAAAATAAGTAAAGTTAGCAACGTTTTTACGTACCTTTAGCACCTTATAACTATAAATTGGCCGTCGCCCCAAATTTGCGAGTATGCGTACGTTAAATCTACGTACCAAAGCTACTATATTACACACATTTTGTTTCTCAGAAAATAAGTAAGGTCTGGCTGCTCTGGGATCTTGGACCATATTGTAAAATATATGTATTAACCAATAATAATAATTAATGTTGCCTAATTCAATAATGATATTATGATCATAATTCATAACTTATCTACATTTCACTGTATATTATGTATAATTTTCATCAACGACGTTTCTATATCGTCGTGGTATTAGTCTTCGACAGTAGTACTCGTATCTGTCTTGCTGAAATCTTACAATACACGATGGCTATAGCACCAAATATGACCGCTGCAATGAGACCGAAGCTGAAATGATGAATGAGATAATCGCAATCATTTCTTTGGCTACTATTTGGCAAGATTAGCACTGCAATAAATCCAGTAATAGCAATTAGGATAACTGCCCTAGGTCCCACAGATATGCTCCAAGGCAGAAGGTTGTCAAAGTAATTTATTATTACATACTAACTAATTAAGCAATTTTCTGGTTCCTTTGAAGATGTTACAGAACTTATTGATATAGACTACATATACTCATAAATGTAATTCACAAGTAGACTGTCTGCTTTTCGCTATTTCGCTATTTACAGAGCTATTTACGTAAAGGGTTAGCAGGGGCTAACAGGGAGTGAATAGCATAACATAAAAGCAAAATGTTCTCAATAATTGAGGAATTTCAAAGGTACGAGTAAGTAGCGCTGCTATCGGGTTCTAGATTCAGGGCAGGACAACTTCTGCCGGGCCCACTAATCCATACTAATATTATAAATGCGAAAGTGTGTCTGTCTGCCTGTCCGTTTGTCTGTCTGTCTGTCTCTGTCTGCTACGCTTTCACGGCCCATCTGCTCAACCGATTTTGATGAAATTTGGTACACGGGTAGATTGTATCCCGGGGAAGGACATAGGCTACTTTTTATCCCGGAAAATTAAAGAGTTCCCGCGGGAACCGAAAAACCTCAATCCACGCGGACGAAGTCGCGGGCATCAGCTAGTATAATATAAAAAAACACTTGTGGAACCTTTCATGTGCTATAATTGCAGTCATATAAACGTTGCCTGATAAGAGTTGCCTTCATACTTTCATACTACTTAATATTATGAATGCGAGTGTTTCTGTCTTACGGTTACCTTTTACAATTTCGATTTCATTCGTTAAACCGATTTTAAGGAAACATGGTATTTAGCTTGCATCCCGGAGACGGACACAGACTAGTTTTTATCTTGGAAAATCCTTAGTATCTAAGTAATCGAGTTAAAATTTCGTCCACGTGGATTTAGGACACGTGAAATTGCGGGCATCATCTATGTAGTTCAATATATCCGAGAAGGCGCGCTGGCTGGCGTCCAGTGAGAAGTTTTAACTTGTGAAAGTCATTTCCGATCTAAACTTATTTGAAACCTAATATCATGTCAATGCCACAACTTATGATGCGCTTGACGTGCCATTGATGCTTTGAGGTTCAATAGCGGAGATGCGGTTGGAGAGCAATAACTTGAAGCGTCGGAGATGAAATTCGTAGTATTTTATTATGTCGCGCCGGGTTGACGAATTGGCGATAAATTGTGTACTCGTTACCATCTTTCTTTGTAACTACTTCGTCTCGCAGGCTTCAAGTTTATTACTCTTCTAAATGTTTTGCCAGTGACACAATCGATATAGACAATTTTTCAATGTAAACGTAAACGCTGCAAAGGGGTAACCCACGTCCCACTCAAAACGTTTGCCAAAATGTGGTCTCTAGGAGCTTGCACTGCAGCTATATAGTCGTTAGTCCTACGACGAACGTGACTGACTTACTGCCACTTCGGCTTGTTAGCCTTTAAGAGCTCTATCGACAAAAGTTCGGTGACTAAGTTGTTGCGGATTTTATGATCGAAACTCGACGGAGTGAATCTCAGCACCGGAGCAATCTAAGCGACTTAAGTGGATGGATGGGTTGCTATCCATCTTTTAAATGTGGCTTGCTATCTGGTATATTATTTTCTAAAATTCACTAGTTATGTGCCAGCTTCCCGATACTTTTCTTTCAATAAAATGCATAGGGTTGTTAAGGGGGACCAAGCGTTTCAAAAGGTTTCATTATAAGCTTACCTTTATGCATGACTGTTTACAGTTGTATTGAGGTCAATGTGCGGTTCTCATGGCATTCGCTGATAGCTGTCAATCACTCTGTTTGATGTTGCGATATGATACTAATATACCCACAGAGTTGTGGTTTGCATAAATTCAGGCGATCTGGAATAACGATGATCCAAGAGCAGATACAGTTAGAAGCTTCCTTTTAAAATAATTTCTCTTACTCTTGTTTATAGTATGTCTGGAAGCTAGGTTTAAATTGTTTTTAAAGTGTATAGTTTAAGTAGATATAATCCCTTGAAATATTATAATATGGTACTGAACGCTGGAATGGGAAGGTTGATAGAACCGTCTCAACTGATAGTCGTAGACCCCTGGATAAAGGGTCTCCTGCAAGGATCTCCACAGAACTCGGTCTTGTGCCTCTTACGTCATGCGGCTCCCAGCTACTAGCTTGTGATCGTCGGTCCACTTTAATGGGGGGTATTCTAACGCTGCGTTATCCGGTGCGAGGCAAATAGAATATTAAGGGATATTTGAGGTGGTTTGATTATTCAAGTATTATGTACTTAAAACTTAACCCAATACTGAAAATTTTCGCTATACATCTACAAGAACTTTACTTTTGAAGTTTGTAGGTATTTTATTTAAAAGATTGCTCAGTTTTATTCTAGTTAGTATCTCAGTAAACTAAGCTTATTACAAGAACAAAGAGCTGGCTGTGTAGAGAGTACTAATTAATGTTTCCTTTATTAGTTATCAAGCTGTGCGTTGACCTAATTAGTGGAAGTTCTAGAGGCGATAACTCTACACCGACAGGGTCCGCGGAGCTTTAAACTTATTTCAAAAAGTAGACTACTATATTGATTTTCAGATGTAAGTAAATATTAATTTTGCCAAGTCAAAGTTGGTGAACGAACTTATTGAACGGCAACGTCCTCTGTATAACTAAGTCACTCAGATGAAACCTTTTTGGAGTTGCAACTCGCTTTACTTGGCGACCAGTGAAAAACTTATTTTAACAGCTTCTTATTACACTATTTTTCTTTGGCATACCCTCACCAATCTCCACAGAATACTAACTCTTACTACCCGTATATGTACATTATTCCGCAAATCAAAAAGTTCCCACGGGATTTAAAACCTAAAAAATAATAGTATTGGTATTAAAAAACAACGAAAATGTTATTCTAATAAAAAAACATCTAAGACATCATTGACAATTGGTAAGGAACCAGATGAAATTGGAAATAAACTACTCATTAGTGTTGAGAATAAATAACCGGTAACGCGCTGTACGTGCAACTATTTAGCTAGTGAAGCGACGGGCGGGGGATGCGGCGAGACAGTTCATCGGACGCCAAGGGTTGGGAGGGTGATATCTTATTTTACTGTTATTTCGTGTCTAGACATGACGCTCTGTTAATGGTGTCGACAAAAACACACTTCACGAATGGTAGGATGAGTGACATGAAGCTAACATCAATTTTGGAAATACCCAAGGTTTAACAAAACAAAAACATTTTAATGTAAAATATTACACATACAGAGATAAATTATTATAATCGTCATTAGAACCAAAAAATGGGCATCTTAGCATTTTTAATGAGAATGCAATCCTAAATTGCATTACTGACAATCCGTTTAGGACCTAGGTATCGAGTTTTAATAAATAAAAAACTGAGATCTAAGAATATTTGAATAAATAATAATTAGTATCAATGACATTGTAGCTAATTCTTGTTGTATAAAAATGACAGTTTTTATTGGTATTGCTTTCATAAAGTTCCTGATGGAAAGGAATTTGAGGGCTGTCAATTTAGTTAAAAGATTGTGTACATCAGCCACTCAATAATATTCTTAACTTCCGCTTAATTATATAGGCTGTTTATAAATGCCCCTTCAAAATATTCTTCGTAATAATGACTCAGATACTGCTCGCATTAAGTACTACTCGTGAGTACCTACTACATTCATCTTGGTACTTACGAAAGTAACGTATATCATAATTCATACAAAGATACTATGTTGCTATTTTCACTGCTCTGTTGACTGATGCATTTGACCTCCTTGGCTCTCTTGAGACTCAATTATTTGTCATTCAATAGCTCTTCACTGCTCCTTGTGATATTATGCGGATTGTGATTAGTTTAGTATTAATCTCAAGTGGGTATTTTTATTGTTCTCTACTCACTAGTCGCTACGCACCGAACGAATTTAAAGTTGAAATGGCTAATTTTTATGTAGAACTTTGGTGTTCTCTCTCCATACTTCTCCGTCTTTCCAATTTCTTACTGGTTCTTTTCGGTCAGCTAGTAAGCTGTTCTTTACTTGTTTGTTAAAAAAAGTATAATATATGCTTTTTAAAATTGTCAAAATACTGATGAAAGAAAGAGAAAAATCGGTGCAGTTTCTCTCTATTAACTGTTCAGTCACGAGTGCTGACGTTTATTAGTAAGGCCGTTAAAGATAACATTTTTTTTTCAGATCAGAAAAGTCCATAATGCAGTAAATTTGTATTAAAAAAGTTCAAGACATTTACATTTCAAAGAAATAACTAATTTAACTGAAAGGGCTTGCACAAAACAAGCTCGCCCCGGAGGCACTACGAAATGCATAGTTCTGATGGATTTCTTAAAAACGAGCTTACTTTTGATGAAATCATGAATTTATTGTGGCTGTGTTCCGTTATAGACTGCGAGCACTGTTCAGTGCTCTTACTGTGGAGAAATTCGTTCCGTTTTAACTGACAGTAAACTGCTGCAGTATCATAGGGAAATATATGACGTCATTAATCGACGCCATCTTTGTACTGTGAGCACTGGCGTTTTCGAGGTAAGGTGCTCTCAGTGTTTGTCTCAGTGCTGACAGCGTTCCGTTGCAGTACCCAGTATACCTAACTATAAAGGAACGGCTTCGCAGTGTACTGAAGTGACGTCACACCTTACAGTGCTCGCAGTGTATTTCGGAACACAGCCTTTATAATGCCTGCGGATAAATGTCAACATGTCAAAAATGATCACGAGTGAAAAAATAAATCCCATTGTCAATTCTAAAGTAAGCCCCGGAGACAGGACAACCAAACATCAAAAAATCTCAATTTGAAACAGACCGTTGACTTCGTGAATGCGATTTGGCGCCTCAGGGATTATTGAAATTGGAGCGTTTTTGGCCCACGGTTCGGTTCTTCCGTTCGTTGAAAGTCGGTGGTGGTTTTTGTTTGTATTCATTACAAGTAGAAATATTTCAACAAACTTTTGTCTATTCACATAATGGATAGCTGTTTATGTAAAGACAAACGTTGATTATGAAAATCGAAATTCCTTCCTTCTTCTATGAGCTACTCACATGTCTTTGCATGTTATCGAAATTTTGCACCCGCTTCTAAAATTAATGTAATTTGTCTATATTATTTTGCTTTATTTGACGAGACTACGGGACGTTATTAGGTAGAGATGACTGTGCAAGGGCCGATCTAAGTTACTTTTTATAATATTTTTTGCAACGATTGTTATTGATGTAAATGACTTATACTAACGAAACATTGTGGCAAAATCTGTTCACAATACCTAAGCTTAACTGATATGATTGATAATGTAATCCAATGTTATCCTGTTCCGCAGGGACCATTAAAGATATGGCAATGCACCTAGCAATTTAGTTCGTGTGTGAGTACAAATACCATTGTTGATTTATAACTACCGGTTATTCCCATACATTGAGTTTTACTATTGTTAACACTTGTCAAAAATTGTGTAGCTGTTCTATACTCGTGTTGCATGCAGTAGTTACAAGGCCAAGGTCACGGTTACATCGTCTCATGGACCGAATATAGAAAGGTGAAGGTGGAATGAGTTGGCACCTTCTTGTGAGTTACACATGTATATTATCTCGTAACAGCAGAAAAGCGATATAATGTAACGGCGATTAGCCCACTTCTTGCTTAACGCTTTATGGCGGAAACAAGCCTAAAAGGCGGATTTAATTATAGTAACAAAAAGCTAAACTATTTTCTGAATCCGTGGTAGAGTCATCATAATATATCAGAGACTTCAGAGCAGCTCATTGTTGTTGTAAGGAAGCAGTCGACTTTGCAGCCCACCGGATAGTTTAGTTATATTACTTAATAATAGAGCAAGTGCTGAATATCTTGCCACCTTTTCAGTAGATTCTGCTTTTGGAATGAGATTTATCATAATTAGCACAAGTTGTCCTTTTATGAAACTTTATAACTTTAATATTTAACCATGCTTCTAGAACAAATTGTATGGGAACAATTAATAACGAATCTTTCCTTGCTCGATTGTACCAAACACATTATTATTAACACTCTCGACAATTTAATTAAACATCAAAGGATTTCATCAGAAATGAACGCAGATCCAATTAGTATTGTATTTCCTGTAGTAATTATGTATGTTCTACCAAAAAGGTAACACAGAATTTCGTATTTTAATATCTTTGTAATTGGAGTATTTAAACGTCTCAACAATAAAACTAATGATCAAAGTTTGCTTTTCAATTTCATTATCAACTACAATCTACACAGACGAAGTTAGGAGAAGTTCCTAAACGATGTACCTACTAGTAATCTTCCGCCAACTTGTGCCATTGTTATACGGACAATGGCCACGGGAATTGGGAATAGACCAAGGCGATGCGATGTGCGAACATACGTGCTCAGTGCATTCAAACAATCGTCTATTCATTGCGGAATGTCCATTGATGGGTATAGACGATTTTTTGTTTGTTTACTTTACCAGAACGTGTTTTGAGTGTGAAGTAGTCAGTAACAGTCGAATAAAATAATTTAGCTCCTCTTTTTGTCCGTCTAAGGTTTTTCGATTAATTGACTTTCTTCAGATTGCTTAAATTGATCTTATCCTTTCGAAGATAAATGGAGATTACACGGCTTTTATGAAGTAAGTAAATTTTCTCTGGGTAAAAAATATCATATTACTAGCTTGAGGTTTTTTGGTTCCCGCGGGAACTCCTTAGTTTTCCGGGATAAAAAGTAGCCTATGTGTTATTCCAGACTATAATTTATCTCTGTGCCAAATTTCATCCAGGTCCATTCAGACGTTCGGGCGTGATTGAGTAACAAACATCCATACATCCATCCAAACTTTCGCATTTATAATATTTATTTGATATTTGATTTGATATTAGTCTTTCTCCAGAAAGTATTAAGGCTGTGTCTTTCACTCTGGCTCTTTGCCACGTTGGAGTTGTAATTTAATGTTAGAGAGTTGTGGATTTATAAAATTAGGTTTTTTTAGTTTTTCATAATCATAAATCATCTCAATACTTGATTCTTCTGGTTTGCGAGGATTTATCACAGCAACATAATAGTCCAGTACTGGTACACTAAAACATGGCAGAGACTCAAGTAGGTACCTAACAAATCCATAATTGAATAATTCACGTAGAACAACAATGTGTATTGGGAAATTATTGTAAATTACTATAATTAGGTACAGATTAATTGGAAATTGTTTTAAATTGTAAACTTATTGCACGCCGTTCAGGCCTTTACCGAAACGATTTTCCCTATTTTATTCTTCGAAATTTAACTCAGCTTTTGGTTTTACCGTAGGATGTTCACATATCCGCTGACATAATTTGGATCCATTTTAGATCGCGTGTAAGTATTACTTGGAATCTGAGAAATTCCATATTGTCTTTTCTCACGCATAATATGAAAACAATCAATAATACAAATGGTTTGACCTCCAGCGATATGGCCTTATACAGTTGAGACCCTGGGGGTACGGAGTGTAGTGCAAATTTGCTAAATAATTTAGCTCAATAACTTAACTTAAACAGCACATTTCAGTTAGTGTTTTTTTTTATTTATCACGGAAACAATGCAGGTTTTGATTAGTGAAATGAAATAGGAAGTAGGTAGGGGAGACCGGGGACGGTAGACTAACTTTTCACTTAAGCTCGTATATCTCAGATGTTTAACTTAATATAACAAAAACAACAGTTGATACAGATAGAAGAACTATTCAGGTACCTAAAATACTAATCTATAACCTATATATTTTTCATTATAATACTTATTTAGTCGATTTTCTAAACCCCTGACGCTTGGTCAACCTACCCCATATCCGGGGTAAGTTGACCATAAGCATGGGGTAGGTTGACCTAGGCAGTCATTAGTGTAAATAAAGAGGATAAGTATAAAATAAAATATTAAAATGTACTAAATGATAGAAACTTTTTATTTAATTATAAACAAACTTAAATTTGAGATCCATTCTCGGTTAATAAAGAACTTTACTAAAGGTAACAGTCACTTTTTAAACTATTTAAAAAAAACTTAAATTTACAATAAGTAAGATTAATTTTTGTACTTTCTGTTTCAAACTTAATTGTAACTTGAATTATTCTAATAAATCGCTAATCACAGATCACATTGCTTTTATGAAAATATTATTCAACATACATAAACTTGTGAGTATCTACATATTATTAAAAAGTATAAATAAACAATTAAAACAGAAAACTTCTTTTCTAAAAATTAACTTAATAATGAAAATAGAACAATCAGTCTCTTATTAGAGTTTTTAAGTATATCTACTAACAAAATATTATCATCTTTGAATAAGTGCAGATTATCATAAACTTTTATTTTTATGTACCCCGCCGTGTCCAGGGGTCAAATCTGCTCTCCTGAGGTTCGGATTATTTTCTAGCTTATGTTTAAGTTAAGTTATATTACGATGCAACGTTTTGTATGGAATTTGGTATTTCTTTGATGTGGCGTTTATGCTATTATTATCGAAGATTACTGCGTGGCAAGCTCTTTCTAGGATATCTTTTGGTACATCACCCCTTTCAGATTTTCTTATGTACGTCCTCATTTTCTGTAAAAATACAACTGTAATTTAGTATGTGAGAGAGACCATAATAGTGTTTACATTGATGATGCACATTAACCATTAGCCCACATAATTCTTTAAAATAAGTATAAAATTTTATACTTATTTTAAAGAATAACTTTTTTTTAATAACTAAACTAATAAGTCTACCTACCCCGAAAAAAATTGGTCAACCAACCCCTGGTGCCATTTTGAATTTTACCTGCTTATCATATACAAACTCTGGCACTAACATGGAAGCAATACAGTGTAATATAGAATAATACTATCATATTTACATTAGGCATAACAACTACGTTATTTCTAACAGTTCCATAGACACGATAACAAAAAAAGTACGAACGAAAAAACTTACTTACCAAGACCAAAAATACAAAATGCGATGCCACTCACGAACCCCGCGCGACTGCGGCGGCTCACTTCACACAAGTTAGCGGGTCGCGGGGAGGCATGGTCACTCATAATTGGTTGATGAAAAACACGTGATAGTGGCGAGTTATTGTTGATTAGTCTACCTGCCCCTATAGCCAACCAGCCCCGGTCTCCCCTACTAGATGATTCCCGCGACTTCAAATTGGTAAATCCTTAAAAAAAAGAAAAAGTGTTTCCTTGTCCACTATGTTTCTGTTTTCTACGCATTGTATAACTTTTGGTACAAAATAAATTAAAAAAAAAAAAAAAAAAAAAATACCAGAGCCGAAGATCTCGTATTTCCATTGAACTCAATGATAGGATTCCATTCCAAGCTCATCTAGATTGTACGCGCCAGATATCACGTACGGCGCGTGCGTGCATATTATCACGAGGCGCGAGTAAACGTTGCACCCTGAAGTGTGCATGAGCAATATTCTCGATATTGGACTATAAACAAACTTACGTGGTTTTTTTTTTTAACCACTACAAGTTAGCCCTTGACTGCGATCTCACCTGATGGTAAGTGATGATGCAGTCTAAGATGGTAGCGGGCTAACCTGTTAGGGGCATGGCAGTTATATTAAACCCATACCCCTATTCGGTTTCTACACGGCATCGTACCGGAACGCTAAATCGCTTGGCGGCACGTCTTTGCCGGTAGGGTGGTAACTAGCCACGGCCGAAGCCTCCCACCAGGCCAGACCAGAGAAAATTCAGAAACTATAAATTCCCAAATTGACCCTGCCGGGGATCGAACCCGGAACCTCCACACGTTAAGACAACAGCACTATACACACTGCGCCACGGAGGTCGTCACGGAATCGGAACGGAGGAGGTTTAATAGGTACACATACATATAGGTTTTATAGGTTACTTAATTACATGATGTAATTGGGTATTTGACAACTAGTCATATCAGGAACTTTTTTTCACGCGTCAAAACGCGCGCGGGATATTGTATGAAATACTTACTTGTGACGCCATCAAAAGTCAACAGCACTTTTTTACTTTAATCGATAATTGAAATGGTTAACAAAATTAACAGGAGACGTGGAATAATGGTCTTTGCGAGGTCCTCTATTTAATGATTATTAAAAAAGAATTTATTTTTGACATAGGCAACATCCCAATTATAATGACAGCAGAAAATTATGTTCTGGATACGGAAATTACTCAAAATGATGCGATGCGAAGTACATCATCCATCAATTCTGACGTTTACGAACCAATTTGATTACTCTCTATCAAGAAATTAGAAATCAATCAATTCCTCTCTTCTCAAAATAGCGTGATCGGAAATTAAAATTGGTCATTTTTGCCTTATGTTCAAAGCACTCAATATAGGTCCTAGAGTGAGTGCTAGAGTGAGTCTATTTATATGACGATACCATATCCATACGATATTGAACCGTTTCCTCGATAGTTTGCCAAGAGTTAGTCTAGTAGTTTAGTAGAATTAAGTGTGCAGGAATAACAGGACAAGAGCGAAAGTAAAATCACATTATTGTTTGGTATTCAGTCACGCGAGGATTAAATTATTCATACACAACCTATTTTCCATCTGAGCAATTTCATTTCATCCCCAACTCATTAGGGGTTAAAGCTCGCAATATTTCGCAGGCGGGAATCAACACTCTGAAAGCGTTTCGTAAAATTATTATCCGCTCGGTTTCATTTCCAATTTTCATCTTATTTTGTCATTTTGTTCGGGGATATCTTCGTAATAACGAGATTATAATAGGCAAGATCGTTTTCTTTACATTTACAGTGGTGATGAATTAAAAGCGATGTTTTAACTTCTAATCTATTGCTTGGAAAATAATAATACCATCACCATGTCTCATCAGTCATCACCGTCATCATCTTATCCCATCACCAGCCCATCGGAATGAAATACGCTGGCCTAGAACTGATTAGCAGATTTCACACACATTTGAGAAAGATATAGAGAACTCTCAGGCATACAGGTTTTCTCAGCCTCAGCAGGGCTAGCATGGGGCCGGAGATAAAAAAATTATCCCCCGATTTTATCCACTGACAAGAGATAAAATTAACTTATCCACTTCTCAGAGCACGGCAACAGGGGAGAGGAGAAGTTTAGCCCCGTTTGACATTTCACGGAGACTCGGGGGACTACTCTTCGTTGGGACATACGTTGGTAGGGACTAGTTGAACAGGCCATTTATCCACCGTTATTAGCGTTTTTATTTATTTATTTAGGAATAAAAAATTTATCCTTTCCTCGGGGAGAAAATTGTCTCGGCCCATGCTAGGGGAGCAGGATGTTTTCCTTCTGACTCATTTAAGCCGCTACATCTTATTTCTAATCTGATGGACGACTAATTGATTGGACGTCCTATTTTCAGTTCCGTGTTTCCTGCCTTTGATACTTTGGGGTACCCACGAGATCAAATTAATTAGGCTTCTACTACGTAGAGCCCTCTTGACTGCCTCATTTTTAATGGATTTTTTTGTTACATATTATTATATTTAAAAAAATAATAACTTTAACCTTCGCTTTTATACGTAGATCATATTAATATTGTTAACGAATGTCGGATCGCTTTTATAAATTGTAAAAAAAAAGCTCAGCCGCAACAGAAGATTCACCAAATACGATGCCGGCTTTTCAAAAAGATCTGGCACAATGGGTGGGTCGATGTACACCAGGTAGTGAGAGTAAAATTACTTTTGGTGGTATGGCGTTACGGTTATAGAAAGGAGAGGTGGTCAAAACACTCAAAACCTAGTGATATGTGGAGAACATTTTCCTTCTTAAGGATAAAAGAGCTCTACATTTTAGGAGCATACCTACTTCACCGGAATGCATTCGCTTTTATTTATGGACCGGCGCTATCTGCTCTCGCGGAGTTTGCTAACAATTCACTGCGAATGTGGTACAAAGGATGTTCCATTTTGTAGCTGCGTAGGACGAACTGTACATATGTTCATGCGATATTACTTATATGACGTGGGAAATGGGAATCTAAGAGCTGGAGAAAATTTAAAGTGCTGGTAAATTATTATTTTTTATATATTTAAACATTAGTTTTATAACTGTGATATTATTAAGTAAATATTAACTTCACAGCTTTGTAGTTTAATGTTAAATTAACTGTAGTCTATGACACAAAAATGAGCAGACGGACAGACAGCTTAGTTTTTAGGGTTCTTTTATGAAAATAACTACGAATACGTGTGGACTATGGACACACATGTACACGTCTTATGATTAATTTTTGTGTGAAATGTTTATTTTGTGGACGTAATATGTATCTCACCCCACGAAAACAAAAAAAATAGGCATAAGTAAAGGACAAGATAAATTTACGATAAATGACAATATCAGAATCCAGCATGGATTACAACTTCCGTAATCGAATTCTGTCAATTCAAATGACAAGACGTGCAAAATCCGGCATGGAGGCAATATTTCCGACATGGATGCAGTATTTGATTACACAATCCAAGAAAGACAAGTTTCAAAGCAAACTAACCTTTACAAACCTCTAAAATTGGGTCACATTTTCAGTTAGAATAGAATTTCACGTTAATGTAGGACTGAGAAATATGAAGAGAAATATTGTAGAGACACAGGTAGAGGTTTCATAGCTTGTCACTTGACAACATAGTGACAATGCGCTTCCTTGACAGAGGGTCGTTTCAACTGAAATGAAAAGCTCGGAGGAAATGAAGAGTGCGAACAACGGAATACCTGACTTCATCAATGGGGAAACTACTGACAGTAACTTTTAATAACTACGTAATATTTAGTTCGTAGGGTTGAATACCTTGATATAGAATGAAAATTGTATGTAACTTGATTATATTTTGATTAATTTAATACTATCTCCACTCGCAACGTATGACGATTTGAATAAATATTGAAGAGTATGGCACATTCAAGATATTGGTTTTTCCGCTTTAACTGTCTTCAATGGACCTTCGTTTCTAATTCGAATCGCTAGGATATGGAATGCCTTTCCGGCTTCCGTTTTCCCCTCCTCTTTTAATATGCACCTTCAAATCAAGAGTGAATAGGCATCTTCTAGGCAAGCGCGCTCCACCTTAGGCTGCATCACCAGTCACCACTTGCAAGCAAGTCTGATTGCAGCCAAGCGCTAGCTTAAATATTTAAAAAAAAACCTGTATTAATAGCCAACCGCAGCATACTAGAAGTTAGGTACGTCCTAAACCTTAGCAAGGAGTATAAAGTACTCACAATGAAGAAAGTAGTTAAGACAATTAAGAAACCTTTATTGGACAAATCTCGACTAATTTCGTCTACACTCTCGCGGCCCACGCTCCACCTACGTTTACGATGGAGCAAATCTTTTCTGAGATGCTCATGCTGTAATCTGTGCACGAAATGAATACGTTTTAACTAATGAGTTTATTGACTTGGAGAAGTATGAAGCTTGCTCTTAATTTGTACGTTTATTACGATAAAGTTATTTAATATTGAATCCAATAGTAATATTACAAATTCGAAAGTGGGTGTCTGTCTGCTACGCTTTCACGGCCCAACTACTCGACCGATTCTGATGAAATTGAGTACAGATATAGTTTACATCCCGGGGAAGGACATCCATACTAATATTATAAATGCGAAAGTGTGTCTGTCTGTCTGTCTGCTACGCTTTCCCGGCCCATCTTTTCAACCGATTTTGCTGAAATTTGGTATAGAGGTGGGTTATATCCCGGGGAAGGACATAGGCTACATTTTTATCCCGGAAAATTAAGGACTTCCCGCGGGAATCAAAAACCTTAATCCACGCGGACGAAGTCGCGGGCATCATCTAGTATATTATAATAGTTATAATACCGTAGGCAGTGAAATTATAAATTGTATTTGAATTTTTAGTGATTCTTTCTCTGGCACTTTTTTTGGTTTTGAAACCGATGAAATAGCTAACTAGTAGTCGATGACAATGGACCAGTTAGCTAGCTAGTAGCGGTTGTAGCTTTGAAGAATTTGGACACATTATAGAAGCTGTAATATTTATAATGTGTGTATGGGTGAGTGACGAACTGGCGCGGAGGTTTTTAACCCTTAAACCCTACCCATCCTAGGAGAATCATTATTCCTACCCAGGGGTTTCATATAGGCCCCAATATTTAAATCATTAATACTAAATAAAATAAACACAAATTTAATGAAAATATTATTTATTTAGAAAGAAAGCTTAACTAGCAGTAACATAAAATATTTATTTTTTTGGGTGACACATTCATCACATCTTGGTGCAGTATGTTCAGAGAGGTTTATGGCACATGGCACAGAATACCTTTGTTTTAAGGTCCTTCCCCCTTGGGCAGACAGCACATCTTTTTTTTGCCATGGGAGCAGGATTTGGGTCGACTAAAGGACGCTTTTTTTGTAAAATATCTCTTAAGAGGTCTTGGAGATTTGTGAGCAAAGAAGGCCATGATAATCTTTCTTCCATTTGAGGGGTGATCAAATCCAAGGCAAGTTTTTTTTAGGAAAAGACGTCTTTTTATGACTTTTTTTGTGGCCATTTTTAGCAGTATCATCTGATCTGATATATCTGATCATCCATTCTTGTGGTTTAGCTAAAACAATTACATCAAACATAATAATGAATAAAATGACAAAAAAACTTCAAGATAGTGTTTTGTCTGTGTAAAGTGAACTAATACTATCTTTACTAACAAACATCAACAAATCTAACTTACCTTTTTATTTTTTCATCCAGAAAAAACAGCATAAGCCAACTTATAAACAGCAGCAGAAATATTACTAACTATTGCTAATATTACTCTATTCCTACCCTGGGGTCTGATGAACCCCAAAACCGATAATTACGTTTTCAGTGCACCAATGCTAATGCACTAGTGACGACAAGATAGCCGCCGGCGTCATCGAGGATTAGCTTGAGTCACGTAACCGTGCGTTTCGTTTCCGCAAAAATATTTTCAAAAAATTAAACACTTGGGTCTACTGGACCCCCGGGTAGGGTTTAAGGGTTAAACTCGAAAGCAATTTCAGTATCCTTCATGCAGGATATTGGAAATTCAGTCAAACACCTTAGGCGGTATCCTATTGGTATTTGAGAATTTTGTGGGCTCCAAAGTGGCTGCAAGCAAATACCTATGAGAAACGGAATAGAATCTTTTATTGCTTTATCCGACAAACTTATCTGACGTGGTGGTGACAACGTCGCTAGTATCTTTGGAAAATAAAATAACAAAAACTAAACAGACATAAGAATTAGTTCTAATTTTGGTCACCGGGTTAAGTTTGTGGGACTATACAATGGGTGTAAAGGCTTTTGGGCTCTCTAAGCTCGGGTCTGTTTTTTGAGCTAGTACTAACATTTTTGAGACGCAAGCAAATAATGCCATGAATGATAATGGGTTGAAACATAGCCGTCTCTATCCCTTAAAGGGGATAGAGACGGCTATATGGTTGAAATCATTGCAACACACCGACACACTTAACAGCCCCTATCTGGCACCAATCCTAGTGCCTCATAATAAAAAACTTTCCAGGAAGCACTCTAGAATTACGTTTGTATACGCCGCTTGTACATAACGGGTATGTTCATTGTGTTTGCCGAACAATGGTAGCAGAACCTTTTCTTTCACGATACGGCAAACGGAACTTTAACCATTATCATATGGCAATGGTACCGCAGAACTTTGTACACAACTTAAATTTTGGGGTATCTAAAAAATGTACAGTAAAGTTTTTTTGATAAAAACAAGCTTTGACGAGTATCCGGATTCCAGATAGTAGAAAGAGTTAAAAAAATGGAAGCAATAAAGTCGTATTTGCTTTAACTCATAACTGGAGTTACACAATGCAAAATTTTCACTCAAAGTTACATGAAGGTGAAGTCTCATCCAAACGAAGTGCCAATTTGGCGATTGGCATTCATCAAGAGATTTGATCCTACTTACGGATCCGATGATAAATCCTCCCGAACTTAAAGTGTAGGTACTTAAAGTCTGATATGAGTAAAATACAAGCTTAGGAATAGTTTTCCTGACGTCATTAAAATGACGATAGGAAAATTATTCTTTAATTACTTAATTATAAATGACTTTAAGTAATAGCGTGTTTTTGCAAGGTTTTAAGGATACAAAAGAAAAATTCTCCACAGTTACTTTTCTTAGATATTTTCGGGTGACCTAAATAAACCGACCTCCGTCTTTTATTTAAGGGAGCCATTAGGCTGCCGGATTATAGCGATGTAACGAGATATCGCTGGCACAAGACCGAAATATGATCGGTGATAAAAATATTGCCTGTCGATATCGACTTGTTACTGTTGTAAAAGGATCTTTACTTAGATCTGTGATAGATGTAATTTGGAAATATTAAGTAAGCGGATATCTTCATTCATATTTCATTTATTGTCCAGAACATGGTAGGTACATTATAATATGGTTACATATTACTGCTGATATTATATTATATTTAACATAGTAAGGTCAGCATGTTCTACAGTCGTGTCGCCGGTGTACAATATTAAAGTTAAGTATTTCATTTAATTAATCCTTAACTTATTGTAATATACAGTAAAAATCACAAAAATAGTAAGTAAATTATTTTATCTTAATCTAATAATTTAATTTAATTTTCATTGTAATTTTTCATTGTAATTTTTTCTGGTCTTATTCTTCGAATTCATAAAAATCTTTCACCGTCATCAATACACAAAGTGATCGCAGTTTTCCCAAGTGGTTTGAGATCCATCTCTGTTCTATTTGTACTTGAAGTTTTGGTCACATAGTACGGAAAAGGTCAGATAACCTTGGCCTGAATAAAAGAAACAGAGGAAGAGTGCTGTGTGTGTGTGTGTGTGAAGGGGACGATCAGCATTGTCAAAGTCAATCGCACTAACATCCAACGCCTATTTCTATGGCTCAAGATAGCACTGCCTTGCATGCCACGGAAAGTAAATGACATGAGGAAATTATTATGAGGCGTGCATGCTTTCTGCCACGTAAAGTTAAAGTAGGTACCTTCAGGGAGGCAAGAGTGTAAAGGCATCTATCTAGGCAATTCTTCTAGGCGTTCACGTGCTCCAACAATTAGAATCATTGCTATCCATTGTCGTTCGATGTATTTTTACCCGACTGCGGAACGCACAGGGTTATGTGTTCATCAGTCTATATATTTTCTAGAAGTAAATAAAACATTTTCCTATTTGTTATGATACATTATTATTAGCACTTTATTTAAATACATCTCATTTCTTGCGGTCATCTGTGTCATTTTAGAGGAAGTCTTAACTACTATCGTACTACTTACTATGCACCTATATTGTTGTATAATAAACACTATTATGCAACTTGAATACTAATGGACTTTGTTCATTTACTACTTTGTAGTCTAGGAGGTAGGTACGTCTATGTGGAAGTAATAAAACAATTGATTGCGTATACCGAGTCAATTATCTGTATTAATTAATTATTAATAAACAATAATAATTAACTTGTGTTAACGAACATATACTTATTATACTTTATATTTATCCGGCTTCACAATGTGATTTAGCGATTTAACCCAATAATTAAGTACCTACCTATTTATAATCTTTATGTTTACTTGTGATTGTTATTAAACCTATTACTTATATAAATAAAAAATAAAATAAATAAAAGTTATTCTCTCCAGCTTAGCTTACAGCTTGTGGTAGGAATGTATTCCACAATAATAAATACACTTTGAGGAACTTCCAAATCATTTTAAAATTCATATCAATTTAATTGAATGTTCATAGATTAGTTGTGAACATTGGCGTTTAGGATCTTAGTAAAAGATGAGCTATTGAGCTTTAGTCATTGATGTGCACAGGGTTTGAAATCAATATAGGTCCTAGAATTTACTACAGACAAAAATTTGCATTCAGCTATTTTAACTAGAGTAAGAAAAGGCTTTGTGTGCCTCTATGACCTGCTCGCAACTAGTCAAATTCTATAGTTTTGGGCCAGGACCTAAATCCACGGAAATAAGTATTTATTAAGTTGCCCTTGCCACTGTGCTAGTGGTAACTGGTAACCTTATATTTCTAAAGCTGCCCATTGTAGTTAGTAACATAAAGTGACTGAAATAAAGTTCAATCGAATTTCCCACCATTAGCATGTGTACGGTTTTAATCGAGGTAAGCAACCTTGGAAGGCATTAAAGGTTAAGTCGGTTAAGCACGCTAAATAAACCTGATAGTATTCATCAAGATCCTCAATGAAATTATTACACTGAACCAAGTAAAAATATGTAGAAAACTGGTGTATCCGTCAAATTCAAACTCAAAATATGACTATTCACGGCGTAACCTCTGAACCAATCTCGTCGAAAGGAACAACAAATATTTTTCACAATGAAAGGGATTCTACCGGATTTAAAAATATTTAAATCCACGTGATACTTGAATTGACTCAATTTGGATATTTATGTTAGTTCGGGTTCGGAAACTCCATACACCAAGTTATTAACATTCCTCTATGATGCTGCTTATAGACTGATTAGCAGTATCGATGTCGTCGTTTCAACTGATAGACGTGACAAAGATTTCTCTTGTCTAGTGGGTGATCTTCCGATTAGTGGTATGGGTTGTGGTCTAATAAGATCGTAGTTATGAGCTAAATTGTCATCACTAAAACGAATTCAGTATCATTTGGTTTCGCTTTAGGAGTAAAAAAAACCTTTCAGCACATCTTCAAATTTAATTTTATAATAAAACTAGCTGATGCCCGCGACTTCGTCCGCGTGGAATTAGTTTTTCAGTTAATTTTCCAGGATAAAAAGTAGCCTATAAATTACTATCCCACGGTATAATCCCCCTATAATGGTGAAACACGTACTTCTTCATATTTTAACGAAAGCCCAAATGTTGTTTCATGGCTATAACTTGAGAAATTAAGGATTTTCATACAAACTCTCAACCCCTATTTCACCGCTTCGCGGGTGGAATTTTGAAAAACTGTGATACACATATGTTTTCATTTTCAACCCCTATTTCATCCCTTCGGGGATAGAATTTCGGGATAAAAAGTATCCTATGTCCTACCTCGTAGTATGGGCTCAAATCGTGCCAAGTTTCGTTTGAATTCATTCAGTAGTTTCGGCGTGATGCGTGGCCAAGATACAGACAGACAGACAGACAAACAGACAGACAGACAGACAAAAATGAAAAAAATTACAGATTTGGCTTCAGTATCGAATAATGAGTGCCCTCCAAAAAAATTTTTCAAAATATCTTCAATGTACAGAATTGGACCTGTTACAGTTTTATTAATAGTATAGACTAGCTGATGCCCGCGACTTCGTCCGTGTGTATTGTGGTTTTGGTTCCTGCGGGAACTCTTTTATTTTACGGGATAAAAAGTAGCCTATGTGTTATTCAGACTATATAATCTATCTCTGTGCTAAATTTCATCCAGATCCGTTTAACCGTTCTGGCGTGATTGAGTAACAAACATCAACCATCCATCCATTTATACATCCAAACTTTCGCATATAATATTAGTATTAATAAATTCCATTTCAACGAGAATAAGGAAATGGTTAGTCTAAATTTAGTTCTCTCAATTTAGTACTATTTACGAGACCGCAGAAAGTTAATCAGCTTTTTGCTCCGTTATTTCATAGGGCAATTTTTATTTGTTTTGCCGGTATAGAATAATGATTGGTAATGCAAGAACATGATGTGGTTGCGAGTTGCGACCGGTAGATCGGTAATCCCAGTGAAGTCACGCTAAGCGTTGACATGCGAAGTTGTTTGTGCGAATCACAATTCTCGTCTTGGAAGTTGGAAATGAAGAAGACAGTTTTATGTGGTTTATTACACCGCCGAAATACGTAAAATTAGGTGAACAGCAGGCCGAGTGGGAGTTTTTTTACGTATTCGATCGCGAAAACGTTAACCACCATTTAAATGGAATTGATCGAGCGCCAGCTTGACAATTTCATACAAATCGTAGTTAACGTTGTCACGATTGAATAGCAAGAAAAATAGGCACTCTGATATTGGTTTGGAGCTCATGATGTATATGGTGACAAAAAAACCGGCCAAGTGCGAGTCGGACTCGCGCACCGAGGGTTCCGTACAAACCTGTAGTAAGTTTTACGATTTATGACGTATTAAAAATAAAAATTACGTTTGTTGTATGGGAGCCCCCCTTTAATATTTACTTTATTGATATTTAATTATTTATTTTAAAAGGTAATATACAAGTTAATATTCTGTGAAAATTAGAACCGTCTACCTGTTACCGTTTTTAATATTGAGCAAAAAAATACGAAAAAAACACGTTTAGGTATTGTATGGGGACCCCCCTTAATATATATATATTTTTAATTTTTAGTATTTGTTGTTATAGCGGCAACGGAAATACATCATTTGTGAAAATTTCAGCTTTCTAGCTATCACGGTTTATGAGATACAGCCTGGAGACAGACAGACAGACAGACAGCGGAGTCTTAGTAATAGGGTCCCGTTTTTACCCTTTGGGTACGGAACCCTAAAAAGAGAACTCATTGGGAAAAACAGCCATTGATTGTGGTTAATTCAGTCGCACCTACTTTTAAATCTCTTAACTAAAATGACCGGTCTGTTATTGCTATCGTTTTGTAACCCTGTAGGATTGTATCTTACGTAAATAAAAATATACTAGCTCAGATTTTTGGCTATTCCTGTGACTTGCAAAATAAACAAGAATGGAACCATCAATCCGAGAAACCGATTCCGAATCCATAACATTGATCGATTCGAAACATTAACTGGCAATTGTGATTTATTTTTCGCTCTAGTTTGTCCTTGTGGCCGATTGAAAAATGTTTCCGCCATTGAGTGTTTTTATTAAACTTTTCGTGTTGTTTATTACTATTTTATTTTTGTCTCTTTGACTGATCGAATTTGTCGGCCTTTTGAATTTAAAATTGTATAATATTAAAGACGGCTGTAAGAAAGTTACTGAACCCGTACGTGTAAATAGTTGGGAAAACCGACAGCGACAGTATGATTACGTTGTTATGTACGTTCTAGCCAAACTACGAAGTAGAAAGAGTACTCAACCCTAATGGAACTAAAATTGGACCGTGTAAATTCACAAGTTTTTGAATGCTGTTATCTTGGGTAATAATAGTATAGATGGACATTATCGTTTCCTCTGGGCCAGAACGTGAAAGTAATTATTACAAAGGTATCAAGATAATCTTCAATCCAAAATAACCCTTTGAGCCTTGGGATAATGCGGTGTCAGCCTCGCACACAATGTTTAACAGGCATGACCTTAATCTCCTTATTTATTACAATGGAGGTGCTTCTATTAATGATCAAATTGGTTGAATATATCAGTATCGTCGCTGTGACAATACATTTTAGCCAAAAACAAAAGAGTGTCGGCTTCAGAAGCTGATTGAGATACCCTGTCGCTGTAACGCTGTCAAACGCTGAATACACAAGAAGCTTAGTAAATTCTGGGTCAAACATAAACAGGCTGTCAATAAAAAAATGGTTTATGTATACCGAATACCGATGCATTGATATTATTAGCATGTAACACTGAAGCTGTCGTGACGCAAGCATCATACCGCGGCGCCGCACGGCCTTATTCAACAACGGCATTGCGGCCCGGATCACGCTAATCTGCATTCTTATAATAGAAATCTTTCTTGAGACACCCTTATTTGTTCCGGGAGAATCTAAAGATACACAATCTCCTTGTGGGAAGATCAAATTATGTAGGACAAGGAAACGGCGGATTGCAGTCATTAGAATCTCCTAAGTTGCCGGTCTAGACAGCTGTGTGTGAGCTCTACTAGAGTGCATTTGAAATTGCATTGAAAACTACGTAGTACCTATTTCTGACACATATTCGGACTTGGGAGGCTTGAGTATCTCCAAGAAACTTCAGCGTACTGGACTGTGCAGTTAACCACAAGTTATGTGTACAAGTGCAGACGATTTAGACAGAACTTGAAATGTTAAATGTTTGTTAATTCTTCCAATGTTAAAAGGATACTCTTAAATTGGGCATTATGTTTTATTCGTCTGTATGTTCACCGTTACTAAACTACTGCAAAGCCAACACCGCTACTCAAAGCTAGTCCTAAATGCATCATCATTTACACGAGTCACTTGATTTATCAAACAGCGAACCTTTTCTTTGTGACGCAAACACATCACATGCGGTTTAGATATTGCCTTTGAAAAATGGAGGTATAGCATGTTTTCATGAATAACTTTGAATTTCTAGTGTTGCAGCCAGGATATGACCTACATTAGAGTTTCTTTTACGTTGCTTTTTACCATAGATGTCAAGTTAGTAAGACGAATTCAACTGTCTATGTTTTAAATGTGTTGAAATCTACCATACGAGCCGATTTGTAAATTATCAGTGCATTGAAATTTTGAAATTCCTTCAACTTTGACCTGACATTGTCTTTTGGATCCTCTTAATCTTCGCCAGAAACATGCCATACCCTTATCACCTACAGGTTCGTGATTTTCACCTTGGAAGGCTCCTTTATTTTAGGTTTAAGATTTATAAGCTTATAAAACAGCTTTATCACTTACTTTGACAAGGGCAGACCTTTTTTGGCTTAACTATAATATGTGGCTTGTGAGATATGATGTTCAATTAAATTATGTATTCCATAAATGTATGATGTCATACGAAGAATTCTTATAACAGGACTAAGCCCGTAGAATGATAGAGATGATCAAATTATCGTCGTTCGATTGCTGAGGTCGTGTTCAGGTCAAACTACACGATAATAAAAGTGCTAGACCCGCAGATATATGAAAACCTCGATAAAGACTTTATTTTTGTGCCTTTTTGGTCTTGACTGTGAGTTCTGGGGCTCGAGCACTTTTTAAGTCTTTCAGTTAAACCTTGACCAAAAGCTTTGGCCATCCAAGAGAGTAAAACTGGCAGCATTCAAGAAATTGAAAACAATAATGTAATATATTTGTGAACTTGGTATTATACATTTATGACCTCTGTAACAGTGAGCGCTGCAATTTGGCTACCAATCAAGAAAGCTCGAAAGTTTATTTTAGTAGTCTTGATTGTTGAAGGATTTATTTTAGTAAACCATTTGTTTTTACCCGTAGTACTGAAAAGCAATACATTATGATCGTTATTTAAATCATGCAGCCAAGTCAGTATTCTGTGTTGTGATAATATAGTCACAAGATAGAGAATAGAGATAGAGTTCGATTCCTACTTTGGTCAAAATAGATGATTTGTGTATCGTAGACATTCATGTCAGCACCTACATATTTTATTACCATTATAATATACTTAACACTACCCAATTTGGATGCTAAAGGAAGGACGTACCGATAGATATACCTATATAGATTATAATATATCTATAGTGCCGATAGATGTACGTACTGATGGATATACCTTTGATGTTCTCGCACTAAAATGGTAATCACATTAATTAGCTATGAGAATGAGAGTATTCTTGGTATAACTGTAAACTTGGTAACGCTAACGAAAAACGGTACCGTTGGTAAATTAATTGGAATTGGTCACACTGTAGCTATTAAACTTTATTGCTAGGCCTACTTATCAGACTCTACAGTCTAAGGAGAGCCTGGAGTCTCTCCCCAGTCGATTATCGCCTAGTTGTTTTTTTTTATTGCAGAATAGACTTACGCTTGACGACAACCATGCTCAATGCAAAGCAATGATGTGGTCTAGGTTGGAGCGCGCTTGCCTAGAAAATGTCTATTCACTCTTACCTCATTCACTCATTGACTGATTGAAAGAATGACATTCAATATATTATGTATATAAATGATAAAAAATCTAAAAGCCAGCTGGCAACTCGTAAGCCTTTTCCTATATATCCCTATATTCTTTACGTCAAATTTTGATTGTTTCACATAACAATAAGTGAGAGCTTAGCCGTCGTAAGGTGGCCTTTAGGATAGCTGGTGCGTTACGGCCGTGTCTCGAAGGCGGCACTGCGAGGTTACCGGTTCTTTATACCTACCTTACGTCTTGCTGTTGCTAGTAAGGACAAGAGCGATACTGGTTGTTTCAGTAGTATAAATAGTTACAAGTCACCAACGCTCACCTACCTTTCCACGATTGGAAAAGCAACGAGCGAGGATTGCTATTTTTGTGGAGTAGACACCTTGAGACGTGCAATCTTCCAATGTTCTTTTTGTGTTATATGGGCCAAATTTCGGGAAGGGGCGGGAGGGATTGCGCTTGTCGTGTATCCTGGTGCGCTGCAGATATTAAAACAGGTGTAGGGAACGAGCGACACAACGTTAATGCCCGAAACCTTATGACGCAAATGCTTATTAAACATTAGCACAGAATACTAACTAATCCCCTAAGCTTAGTTCGCCATAGTGGTGACTCCTGTGATCCGGATCACGATGCTCAGTCATGTCGAGTGGCACTGGCGAGCGGAGTAAGACAGGGATGTTATCACATCACACTAATATTTAATATATTTAATATTTATATATAAAGGCGAAAGTTTGTATGTGTGTATGTGTATGTATGTTTGTTAGTCTTTCACGCAAAAGCTAGTGGACGGATTTGGCTAAAATTTGGATTGGAGATAGATTATAGTCTGGAATAACACATAGGCTACTTTCTGTCCCGGAAAATGAAAGAGTTGTAGTTTTGAAAAAATATATAGTTTTGTCATACATCGCTGATAAAGTTTCCCGGATGGAGCCTATGTGTAACTAATCGCTGATGCAATCACTGATGTAATCGCAAACCTTGGCTGGCACTCTTGGAACATTTTTAGCAAACTAAATAACAAAAAAATATGTTTTACTAGCTGATGCCCGCGACTTCGTCCGCGTGGATTGAGGTTTTTCGGTTCCCGCGGGAACTCTTTAATTTTCCGGGATAAAAAGTAGCCTATGTGCTATTCCAGACTATAATCTATCTCTGTGCCAAATTTCATCCAGATCCGTTCAGCCGTTGGAGCGTGATTGAGTAACAAACATCCATACATCCATACATCCATCCAAACTTTCGCATTTATAATATTTATTATTTGATAATTTTTATTACAGTGCTTCCACACACGAGGAAAGTTTCTAAACTTAAATACATATCAAAAATCCCAGAGAGACGCAGGTTCAAATCCTGCCGGTTCCGAACATTTTTGATATGTATTTAAGTTTAAAAAAATAAGTTCGCGTCAAACTCACTTTTTGTAAGAGAAAGGCGGGATCTGCAGTGTTCACATAAACAGCTATGATATAGAATTATGTTAAAGGATGGATAAACCTTATTTCTTAAGTCCTAAGAAGTCGGCATCTAATGCACCATTGGTACTGGACTGGAGGTGAATATCAGGTGACTCGCCTGAAAGACAGTTGCTTGCAAGTTGCAAGTATTCAATATTATGAGACATACACAAAATATAAAGAAAATCGAATAAATAAACCACTAACAAAAAAAATGATAGCTGTTTTCAGAGAAAATCTAATAAATAAACAACTCACAAAAAAAATTGATAGCTGTTCTCAGCGCCGTATTCCTCGTTGCCGAGGGTCGTGACCCTTTTCCACTACTTAATTACAAAATGTGAGGAGTTTTCTTGGGATAATAATGCGGGGTATTCCCAGGTCCTTCCGCGTCCTTGGTAGCTTAAATATCCTCAAAACTCACTAACTTAAACCTCCAAGATTAAAAACCTAACCGGATGACGTGTTACATCATAGCTGTTCTGCTGAATGCTCGTGTCGGTCTGATGACTTGGAAAGGGTGGGACTAAAGTGGCCTTGAAAGTGAGGCTAGTGCTTACAATTTCTATTGAAGAGCTTTTGAACGTGTCAGGTTACGTAACGAAGTTGTAAGCTAAGATAGAGCGGTTATACTTCTTTAGTAAACCAGACTGGTCTCGTTAAATATGCTGATGTCTCTTTTTATACGACTGCCTGAAAAAAGGAGTATATTGTTTTCAGGGTTCATGTATGTATGTGAGTTTGTATATATTCCACCATAACTTCTATACGCCTGAACGGATTTTGATGAATGAGGTATCGTTAGAATCCTTAGCTTATTCCGGGTGGCATGGGCTAGTATAATTTAAAAAAAATTGATAGGGTGACCATGGTTCGGCATCAAAGACTAAAGTTGATTTTTTTTTCCAAAATGAGATTAACTATATTGTCATCATCAAGAAAATGTTGAGTATATTCCAAAAATATATTAGACTATATTTTAATATCCAGTGATTCACAAAAAAAATATCATCTAACTATGGCAGTCGTATTTTTTAATTCTTTGAGTTATATTCACTTGTTACTAAGTTCATTCCAGGTTTGAAATAACAAGAACAGATATAGAAAATTTTAACTTACTGTTGCAATTGGACCTGCTTTGTTATAGATCGGAACCGTAAATGAGGATGCATGTGATCAATCTCAAACTTATATTTTTTATTCAACTACACTTATATAAAGTGCTTTTGAATAGTAATAGAGTGAATCTACCACTGGTTCCAAATGTCATTCCGACCGAGAAGAACCAGCAAGAAAATCTAATATAATTAAGTACTGCTGAAAATTACAAAGTTTATAATATTTCAGTTCGTAATTTAATATTGAAGTTACGAACTTTGAAGCGGATCTGTAAATAAATTAACTTTATCGTTTCTAAATGTATTCTCTTCAACTTTCACAACAAAAATTATTATCCTACCGTGATAATAATTTGTTATTTGAGTAAACGATTTTTTATCGGATATACCATGGGGAGTGTGCTCTGGAACTTCACAACCTTGTTCCTCCTTCTCCGTTCTACCACAGAACAGCGAGAAACCGTCAGCGTTGGCACCCCTATGTGGTTGACGTCCAATTTGCTCGCACGAAACGTTTTTGCTCGACGTTTCTGATACGAACCGCTAGGGTGTGGAACACCCTCCCAGCGCACGTGTTTCCTGCCACTTATAACTTAAGTACCTTCAAGGCAAGAGTGAATAGGCATCTTCTAGGCAAGCGCGTTCCAACCTAGACATCATCATTGCTTTGCACTAAGCATGATTGTCGTCAAGCGCAAGCCCATCACCAATAAAAAAAAAACGATATTTTACAAAGTGAGTATACTGCCAACTTTGATATCCGCAACTCGCAAGGCGGAAAATTTTGTAAGGTAAACGCATACGATGGCGCGGCACGGCCGGCGGCGGAGAGAGGCGCATCGTGTTGGAAAATACGTTATTTGCACACGAGAGTCAGCTGGTCCGTAGCGCATTGATATTCATCATTGTACTACTGTCTGTCATATTTTATTTGAAATATATTCTATCTGTCATATTTTATCTGCCGGCGCTGAAAATAGACGCTTTGGGGTTTAAATTAACGCATGACTTTTAAGTGATATTAATAAGTTACTGAAAATAATTATTAAATGACTCCAAGAAACCCTCGTCGTAATCATCAAGTTGTAGAGAACACGTACACCCAATTCCGCTTGTTATTTCAACGGGCCGTATCGCATGGACATTGGACATAAACATGGGCCCCACGCCCAGACAAAGTTCATATAAACTAGTGGTTCGCCCCTAACTGAGACCTCGCGGTATCCATAAACTTGTACAGAGCGCCATCTATTGACATCATTGTGAAGTTCTGTTAAAAATACGGAAGCTCATTAAAAATTAAATAATTTCGTTTCCTTATAATATCTATCTAATTTTAGTATTTGTTGTTCAAGTACAGGATATAATTCAAATAATTGATAAGTTTCAGCCTCAGCCTTTCAGAAAATTGAGAGTTCTGAGGTCAACTTTGGACGTTAGAAAATCTCCACTTTGAAAGCCTCCCATTTCGTCAATTTTAGGGGAAAAATTAAAAAAAAAATATTTTTGGACTCTATTCCTGATTATCTTTAAAATGATATACCGCAACTCTATGTAACGCTATAAAAAAAATTTTACTTCGCATTCGCTTCTATGAGAGCCCCCCTGAAATAGAGATTTTTATAACTTTTTAAGCCATATTCGGCGGGAGGCCATTGGTTTACATATTATATTTAAATTTGAAGTAATTACGTTCAGCAATTCAGAAGTTATAAGGCTCTGACAGACGGACGGACGGACGGACGGACGGACGGACAAGTGCCAATTCACCCAAGTAGACTCAGACACCTTCGCTTCGCTCGGTCAATTAATATGCGGAAACTATTTTTGCGATGCGGTCCGCGTCCGCCTCAATATGCGCTTACCTTTAAAGCGTAATTCCCTTCAAGCGAGCCGAATACCCAGAGGGGGTTATTTTAATAGCTGTCGCTTTATTGGATTTCCAATAAACTTCATTCAAAGTCAAAGTACCTACATTTGACCTTATAAAATCTGGTCAACTATAAAAATATTATGTGCGTCCGTGCGTCTCCGTTCGTATTTTGGCTCGTAAAAGTGTAAGCTTATAACTCTTGTTACATCTTATCGTAGGATCGAGAGGATCGGGATTCGGGACTTGATTTGACAACTTGTTTTGTATCGTCAGCATAAACTCCTATGTTCGTTAGGATTTCGATTATTTGGATCACTTTTCTGAAATAGTTTTCAAAAAATTCCCTCAGATCCTACTCATAGAAATAAGATGCTTATTAAAAAGCAGATTTCCTGTTCCGTGATCCTACTAATATAATAAATGTGAAAGTTTGTATGTTTGTTACTCCTTCACGCCGCAACGATTGAACAACATACCTAGGCTAATAAAAAGAGTTCCCGCGCGAATCAAAAAACTTTAATCCACGCGGACGAAGTCGCGGGGATAGTTAAGAATAGATTATAGTTGGACATCGTCCTGCACACAAACATCTACTGTTTTACAATTTAGCGATCCGGTACTATTACTTTTCCGTGTGAAATTAATTATTTTATTTTATTTCCTAAAATTCTTACACCTTTGACGGGAAGTCATCGATCAACCAAACAATAGAATCCTGCCAAATATATTCCAGAACGTCTTTTAAGAGACATATCCTGAATAAGGCCCACCGGCATAAGATAAGATAAGATAAGATAAGATATTTCTTTATTGCAAAAATACACGTGTAGAGTTCTTACAATATTTTTGGAAACAGTGTACTACCAAACATGGCGTGCAATCATTAGCTATTCACAGCATAATAATATTATTCTATTTATTATTACTTACGTGATGCAATTAATTTATTATTTCAACACAACACAGTACCATAATAGTGGAGCCTGCAGTGCGTCTTACAACTTATACTATCCTTTATTTGGTTCCGCATCGTTGCTTGTACATGAAAGTTTTCAAGTCTTCTCCGTGTTTTTCAGTATACCAATTTTTATTTTAGTACCAAATAACTGCACCAAATTGAGAGCCTTCTTCTTTTGGGTCGGTTCAATAACAGTGGACAGGGATCTCTCTCTAGTCTCTACCAGACACCAGTATACTAACAGTAATTTCAACCGCATATCAACATGATTCTTTCTTTGTCCACAGATCGGTAGATCGTCTGAATCTCCAATCGACTTCGTAGTCATGGACACAGTGGCCGGAGACAAGAGCGGCGATACAAAAGTGCTGCAGAGCACGATATCGCGGTTCGCGTGCAGAATCCTCGCGGACCGAAACGATGTCAACAACTGCCGCATCTACGCCGCTGGCTTTGACTCCTCGAGGAACATATTTCTTGGTGTGAGTAGATTAGTTCTCTTGTTTCCTCCTACCTACATGTCTCCAGCCATTTTTTTACACCGTTCTCTTCTATATATTATCCCGACATAATTCTCTAATAAGTAAAACCCAGTCTACTTTGACCATTTTCCACAAATTATTTTTGGTTTTCTTTTTCATTAAGGATCCAACACGTATTAAGCAAAATCATCCTATCCTCATCCCACAAAATGTGGGGTTGGCACAACATGCCTTCTTTGGTCAGTCCTGAATTATCTACCGCTTTTACACTCAAATCCTCTTTCACGCAATCCATCAACTATCTTTCTGTGGTCATCCTCTCCTCTTTTTTTCCTTCCACATGGATATTTAACATTCTCCTAGTAATATGATCAGTGTTAAATTATATCCATAAGAAGTAATGGCAAATACCCTTGTTGCCAAATTTCCTTTTATGTCAATATTCAAACAATCGGATTGTTGCTGTTTCTGATTGCTCTTGTTCTCCTTATTTTAGGAGAAAGCGACAAAATGGACAGAGAACCACGAAATAGACGGGTTAACGACAAACGGTGTACTGATCATGCACCCACGCGGTGACTTCTGCGGCGGAAGCGCCACCTGTGGGCCGTGGCGTGAGACATCGGTAGGCGGAGCAGTGTTCTCTTTACGAGAGAGCCGGTCGGCACAACAGAAGGTAGACCATATTTTGCACTAGATATGTCCACAGTCTGCCAATCCGCGCTTGGCCAGCGTGGTGGACTACAAACCATTATTTTTCTGAGAAGATGATATGATATCCACAGTTTCACAAATTACGTTTTAATTTATTAGGCCGTATCACAAAACAAAGGTCGTGAGTTTAAAATATCTGCCACTAAATGCTAGAATGATATCCCTCCACCTTTTCGTAAATTTGGCTCCTTTACTGTCTTGAAATCATGTCGTGCCTATTTACTCAAAACTCCAAAGCCCATGTCCTTCCCCAGAATCTCGGCAACCTATCTCGGTACCAAATATCGGCAAAATCGGTTAAAAGAATGGGCCGTGAGAGCGTAGCAGACATACAGACACATTTTTGCATTTGGTAATATTAGTATAGATTCTTCTTTTACGGTTTTTTTGGTAAGATAATATTGGTTGGTGCAATAATGTTTGCAACAGCAATTGCATTCAATGAAATAATTCACAGAGTCTTGAGTAGAGAACTTGCCCAAGAAATGGCTTTCTTGTAGTGATTTGAAATCTAAACTTACATAAATCATACTAATATTGGCTTTCTTGTAGAGTGAGTGATTTCAAATCTAAACTTACATAAATCATATTAATATTATAAATGCGAAAGTGTGTTTGTTTGTTGGTTTGTTGGTTTGTCCTTCAATCACGCCGCAAAGGAGCAACGGATTGACGTGATTTTTGGCATGGTTATAGATGAGGACCTGGAGAGTGACATAGGCTACTTTTTATCCCTGAAAATTAAGGAGTTCCCGCGGGAATCAAAAAAAACTTAACCACGCGGACGGAGTCGCGGGCATCAGCTATATATAAAAAATAGCGGTCAAAGACGTTCCGGGCGCAATTCCCAGAGAGACGCAGGTTCAAATCCTGCCAATTCAGCAATTTTTGACATGTATTTACTTATGCAAGTTTAGAAATTTTTCTAGTGTGAGAAGCACTGTAATTAAATTATAAGATTTCAAATCTCTCGTTATAAACCATTTAATGTAATTTTTTCAGGGTTTGCCGTGTCAAGCAGAGACCAATGTGCTAAGAGATGGAACAATGATAGACTTATGTGGAGCCACACTTCTATGGAGAAGTTGTGAAGGACTTAAAAATTCACCGGTAAGTTTACAGAAAATTATTATTATTTAATACTCTATTGCACACACATACAGGAGATAAAAATAAATATAGCTATGTAATATATAAGCGAAATATTACACAAATTAATTACTAAATTTATTTTACATCTCTCATATTCGGTAAGTAGGTCCTTATTACCCCCAAATGGAGCTTGTAGGTGACCAATTAGCGCTCTGGGGTAATAATGTAGCTAGAAAAGCCCTAGGGCGTTAAGTAATTAAAAAAAGTATGATGGTTAGATGTAGGTACGCGAACTTTTTGAAAGAGTGAAGAGTTTTTTTTTAAATTACTTACCGCCCTAGGGCTTTTCTAGCTACATTATTACCCTAGAGCGCTAATTGGTCACCTACAAGCTCCATTTGGGGGTAATAAGGACCTACTTTACCTCACAATCGAGATGTAAAGCAGAGTAGTTAGCTCGGGTGTAAGCATCAATTGCACCCTCGAACTATAGGCGCCCTCCCTGCGCTCGTGCGCCTAAATATCTCGGGCTGCAATTGATGCCTTACAACACTTGGCTACTAATCTACTATTATTTACTTCAGCCATTGAAAATAGTGGTGATATCGGTTAGGACCTCAGTCTCTTTATTCAGGAGGGTCTACCCCTGTGCATGTATACCTCTAACTGTTCTGAGTTGTGTGCGTTTTTAAGCTATTAATATCACTTGAACTTTGACTATGAAGGAAAACATTGACAGGAAACCTAATGTTCTCAATGGTTTTAACTATACATAACTACCGGATAAAGTCACGTGTTATGTCGGAAAATGCCCGACTAGTTTCGAACCCGTTCGGGCCTTTATTCATGAGCCTGCTCGCGCGACGCGGTCGCTGTCTGACTGCGGGCCGCGTTCTCAATGTTGTGTGAAGGTAATCCACACTTGGTCAGCATGATGGACTATCCAAAACCCTTCTTTTTGTGAGAGATGATTATGATATGATGAATGAACGAGAAGTTTAATTCGCTATAATCCGCCACAGTAGACAAATCTATGTGGTACCTTGCGTGTCCTTCACCAATAGCATGCGAACACCCACCACCCAGCAATTCGCACCGGCACAGCACCATACCACACCAAATCCAATCCAAATCACTCTCAACGTACGTTTAGCTCCGAAACCGGAGCATCTTCAGGAGATGTTGACTCGACAATGCACGACTTCCGCAAAGTAACGCCTGCTTCGATTCAATATTATGATATGAGTCGAGGATAAAAAATAAACCGTTAATTTTGCAGACAAAGCGTGACCTAGAAGCGCTGGTAGACGAGCTAAACGCGGGGCGGCCGCAGTGCCCCGTGGGACTCAACACACTGGTGATCCCCCGCAAGCTGTCCTCGGCACACCAGGACTTGAACCAGCCCTACGTGTACCTCAACTGTGGACACGTGCAAGGTTAGTTGACGACTGAGTTGTCGAGTGAAGACTTGAGGTTGGTAAAAGTTGACACCAGCTTTGTTTATTTTCTTTTAAAATTGCGTGTTTTGTTACTCACCCACTCCCAGTTTAACATTTTGTAGCCTCGATGACACGGGGCGAGTTTACAAGCTACAAGCCAGCGAGTTCGCTAGCAGCTTGTAAACTCGCCCCGTGTCATTGAGCTTTTGTACAATCTGCTTTTTCATCCCATGTATTCGAAAAGGACGACTTGGTTCGCCTTTATGTGCGCCCAAAGGTGGTGTTTTCTATAAGAAACTTTTAGCGGGCAGTAATGAGTTTTTAATCCTCTTTATACTCGTAAGTGCGCCGCAATTATCTTTGCCGCGCACTTATTGAATTTGGAACATCTTAGTGTTCAGCGCCAACGCAAATTGACGACCTCCGTGGCGCAGTGTTGAGCGCTGCTGTCTTAACGTGCGGAGGTCCAGGGTTCGATCCCCGGCAGGGTCAATTTAGGAATTTATAATTTCTGAATTTTGGATATATACTAAAAAAAAAAAAAAAAAAAATTATAATTAAATAAATATTATTATAAAAGGCGAAAGTTTGGATGGATGTGTGGATGTATGGTGGTATGGATGTGTGTTACTCAATTACGCCCGAACGGCTGAACGGATCTGGATAAAATTTGGCACAGAGGTAGATTTAAAAAAAAAAAAAAAAGATTATTGTCTGGAAATAGCACATATTATGCTTTTTATCCCGGGAAATTAAAGAGTTCCCGCGGGAACCAAATTTTCTCATACAGGGTGATGAAAAGTAGAGTGTATCATTCGGGCGCAAATATATTTTTGGCTCGGGCGACGTACTTTGAATCCCTCGCTACGTTCAGGATTCTACTAAAGAAACCCTCGCTACGCTCGGGATTCTACTCTAGAATCCCTCACTTCGTTCTGGATTCAAAAAAGCGCCCTCGCCGTAAAAATATTATTTTGCTCCCTTATAATACAATCTACTATTGACTATCTGATTGTAAAAAAAGCTGCTTGTAAAATAGAAAGCCGGGCTAATTTACTCGCCATTCGCTGGCGTGTTGGCCTGTAGCTAGTTAACTAGCCATGTGTCATCATCGCTGCTAGTGAACTAGTTGCGAGCATCTGCGTTTTGGCAGTTAAAGCTAAAACGTCAAGAGACTTATTTTTTTTTGCCTTCAATTGCTTCATATTCATACCCACAGTTAGTTGTTTTTCGTTAAGTTTAACTAAGAGATTTTTGAAAATTTCATCCTTTACTTTTGTGTTAGAATACTCTTTGTCTTTGATATTCCATAAAATAGGGTACTGCTCATAGATGTTGAGAAACTCTATTAAATCATGCGTGTTCCACTTAATTTTTCAGCTTAAAAAAATAAACGATAAACGCAGACAGCACGACACGCTAAACAACACGTGGTTCCAACTTCCAACTCGCTAGCTAGTTGGCTACTGAGCGAGTGGACCGTTTTGTGTGTCATCGACACTCGCTTACTCGCTCACTCGCTAGCTTTTAAACTCGCCGACTAGCAGCTCGTAAACTCGCCCCGTGTCATCGAGGCTTTAGATGATTGCCAGTGATGCCGTACGCGTGGGTTAATTTTTGAAAACTCTGTGGGAACTCTTTCATTTTCCAGAATTAAAAGTAGTCTATGTATGTCCCTGGAATGCAACGTGTCTCTGCGCTATAGTTGTCAAAATCAGTTAAACGGATGCACACTTATTTATACATGCTAAATATGCTCTCTTTTGGTATTTCCAGGGGAACACTCCTGGGGAGCGGCAGAAGGCAGTGAAACAGGCGCGCGTCGGTGTCCCATGTGCCTCACTGCGGGGTCCGTGGTGCGCGTGTGTATGGGCATCGAGCCCGCCTTCTACGTGGACTCAGGCCCGCCCACCTACGCGTTCAACCCGTGCGGGCACATGGCCTCAGAGCGGACTGTCAAGTGAGTGTTTCGAAGGCAGTGAAACAGGCGCGCGTCGGTGTCCCATGTGCCTCACTGCGGGGTCCGTGGTGCGCGTGTGTATGGGCATCGAGTCCGCCTTCTACGTGGACTCAGGCCCGCCCACCTACGCGTTCAACCCGTGCGGGCACATGGCCTCAGAGCGGACTGTCAAGTGAGTGTTACAGAAGGCAGTGAAACAGGCGCGCGTCGGTGTCCCATGTACCTCACCTATATAACTCGTGCCAATAAATAAACTAAAATGCTGTCATTAATACTATTTTAGCTTTTAAGCTGTTGTGAGTTAAGTATATTCATTACAAACAAACATAATTATATTAATTATGTAACACAGTTGAAACTTACGTATTTTAATATGATTGAATTTACTGAGCCTGTTCACGCGACGTGGTCTGATGCTGACTGAGCGCGACAAGAAACTATTTGAGTGTATAATGTGTATTTTTTTTCTTCAGATATTGGGCGACCGTAGACATACCGCACGGTACGAACGGCTTCCATGCGATCTGTCCGTTCTGTGCCTCCCCGCTGCAGGGCACGCCGGGCTACGTGCGCCTCATCTTCCAGGACAACCTCGACTGAATCTCGCGCCCTCGCTCGCACGCACAGGTACGCCCCGACGAGTGAGGGAGACAGACATACCGCACGGCACGTTCTGTGTGTCTCCGCTGCAGGGCACGCCGGGCTACGTGCGCCTCATACTGAATCTCGCGCCCTCGCTCGCACGCACAGGTACGCCCCGACGAGGAAGGGAGACTACGTGCGCCTTATGTTCCAGGACAACCTCGACTGAATATCGTGCTCTCTTTCGTACGCACAGGTACGATAAGCTGATAGAGGAAATTGAATGCTGAATAAACTTTTATCCTCATAGTGTTCTATGAAAAATCTCTGGGCTATATGGCCAGAGATTGCGATATAACCTCTATTGCGATTGGTTGCCACGGCTGAATATCGGTCGGGAGATCCTATTTCCAATGACATAAAGCTGATATTTTTATCTTTCTTTCCCAGGTACACTAGCCAACGCGTGCGATAGGTGTAAAAGAGACAACAACAAAAGAAATACGACATGTAAGCAGTAAATGCTAAAGACTTTGCGTTAATACGCTTTATATAAATTGTCATGGTAAAAACATACATACATGAAATTGTAGGGAATAGGTTCCTCACTTGTATTGGATTTTACAAAAATGCGAGATAAAAGTTGAATAGAATCTCAGATTCATTTCGTATTTTTAGACAGCGAGCCAATCAATCACCACGGCATTAAGTGTGAGGTCTATAGAGCAAACTTTGACTTTGCTCAGGCTTAAGACATGGTTAAAACGAGACAGATTTATGTTAATCACATAAGTCCGTCTCGTTTTAACTCCAAGTAAAGTCTGAGCCAAGTCAAAGTACGCTCTGTAGATCTCAGCATAAGGGTCCCTTTCCGCAAGAGATGTGCAACGTTGTGTGTAAAACCCACCAATAGCACTTGATTTTCATAGCTTGAACCGCTAGATATTAGATCAAGCGGTCCCATCGACCACACAACCAATAGACGCCTAATTACTATGCTTTCGTAATGCAAACAATTCAGTCAAATGACTCAAGTAAGCGGGCGCGGGGTACTAAACGCTGATTGGTATACTCAAGGTCAAAAAAATCATAAATCAAATGGGATGGGGTCCTAACTCCTAATAATTATTTATCGATAATTAATTATCGATATACTCTAATTAATATTTAAATAACTCGGTAGGTTTTGTTACAAGGGCGTGGAATTATATAAGACCTATTAAGTCTGATGTGTTGTCTGAAAGTGTTCGCCCTATATGAGGAGTCTAGGTATTAGTTGTATGGTCGATGAGCGGTTCTATTGGTGGGTTTGACACACGTCCGTAGCTTAGCAATGTTTCACATCTCTGGTGGAAAGGGACCCTAAGGCTGTATGTGTAGTTGCAAATGTTAACAAAGTATGTGTGCAAATGTTAACAAAGTATGTGTAGTTACATATTCTGTTAACATTGCAAATGTTAACGTTCTTAACATGTTAACGTGTTAAAGTTGTCTTGTTACATTTGCAATGTTAACAAAATATGTGACTTCAGTAAAATATTTTGACATCGTTCAAGTAAGTTTAAGATGCGTGTATGAAAAATAATAAGAAGAGGTACATGGCCACAGTAGCGTGAATATGATACGCATACGCATTTTAGAAAAAGTAAAATTATATTATTAATTGATATCAACAAAACACAACTATGATTTCAAATGATTTAATAATGCATTAACAATATTATTTATGGGATGGGCAGTGACTTTTTGCCTATAAGTGCACCCCACTGTTAAGAGAGTCTAGAAACATGAGCTGAGTCGATAAAGCTGAAATGTATGGTCAGTGGATGGATAGATAGGATTATAAGTAAGACAAATGAGACAAAAATCTGCAACTAAAATTTGATTTAGTTTTTTTCCTCCAAGCAATGGCTATTTAAAAGCTTTGTAAATTGATGCAATCAAAAAATATAAAGGCAGAAAAATGCGACGAATTCCGATTTTTATTCAATGAAATAAATAAAAAAATCGATTCAGGGCCGATTCTTCAATTGTTAAAATAATCTTTACCACGGAGTATAAAATAGAATATATATCTTTATCTGAGGAATACATTAGGTATGCGTTGTGAATTTGACAACTCAGTTAAAGGCAATTGAAAAATCAGCCCGATTGCCTAAGGCCCGCATTCATAAACCGATTTCAGCCTAAAAACACGTTCTCAACGGTCAAATCTTGCTTTTAGAACCTGGTTTTAGCTGATGTCGGCTTATTATTACGGGCATGAAAATCGACATAAATTGAGAGCATAAAATGCATCACTCGTATGTCGTAGGTAGGTACTGTTTAAGGAGTTCAAAGATGCTTACAGATTAAAAACCTTATGAACTCCTTGGATTAAACCATTCGAGCTATACGTTTTAAGTTCTCAAATTATTACAATTTCTGTGTGAGCCTATTGACTCTTAATATAACTTCGACTTAGCAGCAGTTTTAAACACGGCCGATTCTTGATTGATCGAATGAATTTATATAATAATAAATGAATAGAATTTGTATAAGAGTAAATGAAATGTAAATATTTGTTGATTAATTTATGTTGGGTTTCTTCGTAGCGTGTGATTTGCTTTATGTTAAGTTTCAATACATGCTGCACTAAAGGTAGTAAAACAATTACGAACGCACGAGCAACTTTTTTCTCAGCAACTTTCATCAACCACAGGTCGTGTTTTACACTCTCGCGTCGGATGTGTGCTCTCATAAAAAGTGTTATGGGCGAATCTAAAACCCTGTTGCGGAGACAAAAGTTGCAAGTTTGCGTGCATAAAAATTATATTGAAACAGAAAAAAATATCTTTCATGTTATATTGTAATCTTTGTTTACCTTTAGTACAGCTTCTATAGGAAACAGACTTTAGTTGTAAGCGAACCTGTTAGAGCGGCTTCACACTATCTGATCGAACGTCTGCGTCAGACCACGCTTGGTGTTGGATCCGATAGTGTAGAGTCTCTTTTAGCATGTAGTGAGTAGGTCGTCAGCAAAAAAAAAAAAAAAAATTGGTTGCCTGTAAAGTCGATATACGGGCGAAAGTTTTACGTGACAACGACTTTGAGTGGTAAAATAGTTTATGTCTGTCTCTCTCGCTCTTAGGCGGGACGCGTGCCTCTCACTCGCTCTCATTGTTAGCGCATAACGCGGGGAGCGTAACACAGAATCTTGAGGTGTCACCCGGCAAACCAATTTATAAGACGTTGTCACGTCAAAAGGTTTGAACAAGATACTTAATGTTATTTTTCACGTGTTGAATAATGTGATACATGGAACAGACTTTACCGACATTGAAATATCGATGTATCGATAACATGTGACATTGAAAATTAAATTATTCTAAAGGCACCGGAGGCCGTAGTGTAACTTTTTAAGCTGGAAAACGTGACGCTGTTATTACTAGTGTAAATTATTAGGTCAGCTAACGCGACGTAAGGGGAATCGGCAGGAGTAAAATATTTTTTTAACTTCAAAAGTTACATCAAACACAAAAAAAAAACTCGTTACTCATAGACATTTCTGACTACCTTGAAATATTCTTTAGTCATCTTATACTATTTATCTATCTTATATCTATATGGTGTGTTCTGACTTTGCTAAGGTTTTACTTAGAGTTGAAATCAGACAGTGTAATGGGAGTGCCCTAAATGTGTCTCGTTTTAACGGTGACTTTAAGTTGAGAAAAGTCAAAGTACAGTCTATAGATGTCACACTTAGTTTAATAGTAATCTATGTCTAAAGGTTTTACTTTGGTTGCAGAAAATCTGTAAACTTAACAAGTTTGACAGTTTAACATAGGTTGTCCTTCACTTGACGGGTCACTGTAAAAAGGAGGTCACTAATGTTAGTCTGTCAATTTTGTGACATTTTGTACAACCGAATTAAAGCCACTGTGAGCTAACTTTTTCTTTCAACTGTTACTTTTTCATTAAAAAGTAGAACTGAGTTGTTTATGGCATAGAGGTTGTTTCAGCGCAATCCATTCGCTTCGATCTCACTGTAGTTTCATCAATATGAGCCTTCAATCAATAATTTACTTGATTTGCAGTTATATTCGATTCTAAATCTAGTCTAGTGTATGCATCGATATATATGTAGGTACTAGATGGGCCCTTACATAGAAAAAAAATAGGCGTCTCTGACCTGTGGAGCGCGGTCCACACCTGTATAAGCCTGTCCTTGTCCCCGCCATAGCGCTGTCCCGCTTTTCAGACTAGATGGCGTTAGTAAAATAGGTCCACATTCTGTGTTTGACAGGGCCCGTCTATGTTGATTGAGGTCGTTGTTTGTCGCATGTTACAAAATATAATGGAATGAATAGATTCAAAGAAGTTTGACTGCAATTTTTGATTTAGTGTAACACGCGCTCAATTCTTCACGTACAAATTTAGACAACCGACAACTTATCTAGCACATTATTGATCGAAGATATACAGCTTGGCAATCTTATCTGTGCGTGCGGCGGAGGCGCCACTGTCTATTAAAACATCAACACAGATACTATTCTGCTGGTTCCTAATTTTATGAAGGAACTAGAATTTTAATTTGCTATAATCCGAAACAGTAGGCAAATCTATGTGGTACAGGTACAGTGTATCTTGTACTTTCAGCTTGCGATATTCACCACACCACATAAATCTTCTAAATTATTCTCAACGTACGTTTCACTCCGACACCGGAGCATCTTCAGGAGATGTCGAGTCCTCTTGATTGTCGAGGAATGATCTTTCATTTCTAATTTCGCCACACGCAAAGATAAGCTTGTCAGCGTGAACGTTGCACGAGCGACCTGCGTGCTCCGACCTTTATACGGTTCGGACGTGTTGTATAAATATATGTAAGTTACATAGACTCTAGTGAATTTAGCTTACGAGGATTGGAGATATTTAGTTTTTGTACAATTTGAATCCACTAGTTAGTGATTACACGACAATTGTCTTCGAATCGAGATACTGCAAGTTAATATTTGTCTGTTATTTGTAATGGCGGGCGCGCATTTATGCGGGTAGTTTACAGTGTAAAATAACGCTTTATTTTAAACTAGCTGATGCCCGCGACTTCGTCCGCATGGTTCAAGTTTTTTTTATTCCCGCGGGAACTCCTTAATTTTCCGGGATAAAAAGTAGCCTATGTCTCCAAGTCTTCAACTATACCTATGCCAAAAATCACGTTGCGCCGTTGCTCCGTTGCTCCGTTGCGCCGTGATTGAAGGACAAACCAACAACCCAACAAATAAACACGCTTTCGCATTTATAATATTAATACTAACAATCTTTAGCGCTGGGCAAATCGCGACGCTCGCCACTTACGGGTTTCTTCGAGAAGTTTTTTGCAGATTCTTTAACATTTAAGTTAGCGAACAGCGAGAAACCGTCAGCGTTGGCATCCTTATGTGGTTGAGGTTCAATCTGCCCGCACGAAACGTTTTTGCTCGACGTTTCTGATCCGAACCGCTAGAGTGTGGAACACTCTCCCAGCGCACGTGTTTCCTGCCACGTATAACTTAGGTACCTTCAAGGCAAGAGTGAATAGGCATCTTCTAGGCAAGCGCGCTCCAACCTAGACCTCATCATTGCTTTGCACTAAGCATGATTGTCGTCAAGCGCAAGCCTATCACACAATAAAAAAAAAAAAAAAAAAAAAAATAGCTAAGGAAAAATAGGTCAAAGATCCCGCAGGCCCGCGTAAATGTGCGCTAGATTTAAGAGTTCAAATAATTGATCATTGTACGCAGAAAATAACATTGTTTTAGAATCGAAGAGTTTGAATGGAATTAAATTAAATGATATGATTATAACTTATATAAAGAAAAATTAAAATATAATAGTTTGACTCAGCCGTTAGCATTTTTATAATATAATAATAATATAATATATATTTGGATTAAATTAAATTAAAGTTGCTTGTAAATAATTGTTTTGTTAACGACCGATATCATAAGCACGTCGCTTCGTGTCGCGTGTGACTGACGCTATTGACCGAAATCTTTAATTCATCAATCATTCTTGAAGGATTTTGATTATAGGCTATACAGTTCGTAAGCGATACGTCGTGGTGAACGACACCTTTAACGGAAGCCCGCCAACCCGCATTGGAGCAGCGTGGTGGGTCTAAGCTCTAATTCCCTCTCTCCTATGAGAGTAGAGGCCTGTGCCCAGCAGTGGGACATTAATGGGCTGTAGTGGTGGGCGTCCAGGCAACGTAACATGCTTAATATGTTATGCAACATAACGGTACGATGCCGTGTAGAAAACGAATATTTAATTTTTTTTAATAATAATTTTTTTTTATTATTAAATTTTGGGTTTAATATAACTGCCATGCCCCTAACAGGTTAGCCCGCTACCGTCTTAGACTGCATTGTCACTTACCATCAGGTGAGATTGCAGTCAAGGGCTAACTTGTAGTGGATAAAAAAAAAATTGGCAGTAATAGGGACTGACGATAGATGTGAAAACGAATATTTAATTATTTTTTTATATAATTAAAATTATATTAAATACTAAAGCATTAAAGTTTAATCACGAATGTAGTTTAATTATATTTAAGACCTTTTGTCTTCGTAACAACGCGAGCATGTCGCTTTTCGCGAGCATGTCGGTGTTCGCGAGAATGTCAGTCACGCGAATCCACAAGTTTACCCCCTACCAAAATGTGCTCAACGCGGCTAAAGAAGTTTTCACTTCAAAAACACCATTTTTAAAACCCTTGTTTTATTATAAAAATTTGTGTGGCACAACTCAAACTGTGTGCTGCGCGGGCGCCAAGACGCAGTGCGCGCCGTGAGCCCGGCTGACGGGCTTGGGGGAGGTCTACATTTGTGGCGCCCATGAAACCCTGACGGGCCCAAAAGATGGACATACTCCGACAAAAAGGAGTTGAACTGGAGGAGCTGATGCCCGCGACTTCGTCCGCGTGGTTTTGATTCCCACGAGAACGCCTTAATTTTTCGGGATAAAAAGTAGCCTATGTCACTCTCTAGATCCTAAACTATAATCATGCCAACAATCCGTTGCTCCATTGCAGCGTGATTGAAGGACAAACCAACAAACAAACACACTTTCGCATTTATAATATTATGTAGGTATACCTAGTATGATTTATATCAGTCGCAGTTTAAAACATTTAATAAAAAAGTGAAGCGTTTTGTACTGCTAAAAGTGACGTATCGCATGCGACTCCGACGAATCATCTAATAGTCAAAATCCATTCCATTCTAGTATAAAATAGATTTTCTTTCTCTAGTATTCCCTCATAAAAAAAGACAAAATAATTCTTATTTGGTCCGATGAATAACCGTATAATAAAAAAAAATAAGAACAGCCATCGTAGCTTAATATCTGTCTATATTTATACGCTTCATCACTGTGTTGTAAATTGCGTTGCGTTGAGTACGTGTTTCGATATAATTAGCATTATTTCAGCTAGAAAGTGGTTTTTAAAAAGTACGTTTTTCAAGGTTATGTTGCGTCCAGGGATCTTACCAAACCTATCGACGTGGACCCGGCTTGGGCCGGTCAGAAAAAGATTTAGATGTACGATTACGGCTGAAAGCGACACGACGGTTACCGACGCGGAATCGCGATTTGCCGCGTTTTCATTCTTAATACCGTATAAGTATGTACATAAAGCTTTTCTGACCGTCTCAAGCCAGTTCAGCGTCGATAGGTTTGGTTAGTTAAAGTAATTTCGATTTTCGCGTAAACAAGGATTGCATTGTGAGTATGTCTTTGACTGGTAGACGTCTACTTGAGCAAAAAGGATCACGGGCCTGATCTCTGACCCTGATTGATTGATCGCGTGCCTCGCTTGGTGGAAATCATCCGCTAACGAGCCCTTAAAATCGTATAATATTCACAGTTGATTGGGCGAAAAAAGACATGTATTACTATAATACCTAGTCGTGATTGGTAGAGGGAGGAATTTGTTTACTACACCCTAAACAATGTAATGTTTTTGGATTTATGCGCTGCAACATAATCATGGAAAATGTACTACCTACAAGTGTAGCGGCGTTTAGTCGATGATCGAAGTTCAGTTCAAACTAAATTCGCAATGAAATCTACTTGACCGAATTTAGTTCGATGAGCGTACGCGTTAAATGTTCTAACGTTAGTCTAAATAAGAACTGAATGCTAGCCTTAATTTTATTTATAATAAGTGCTAGGTTAATAAAAATGCTCTTTTGAGTTAGAAAATTATGGGTTGTTTTATTTCTGACATCGCTATTAACTTACACAGTACACTGGGTGGGTGTTCCGTTATAAGCACTGCGAGCACTGTTCAGTGCTCTTACTGGGGACTTACAGTGCTCGCAGTGTATTTCTGAACACACCCTTCATCAACGTCCATACAAAATACAAATTGCCATAGAGTTAGGAACATCGCTGACGTATGCAGAACTCGGGCTCCACACTTTTAGCTTCGAAAATCGTAATACACCTCTGTAGCTTGGGATAACCTTCCCCGCCTTGCTGGTGTCTAGTTGTCTCTATCGGAGAGCTGGTTGAAAAAAAAAGTATTTCCCTAAGGAAATACTTTCCAATAGTTATACAGAACTAGGTACCCTGAAATTCTCAGGATGATAAAGCCAGAATGTAATTCGACAAAGAATTTAAGTGAGACTCGACAGACTACTTATCACGTCAAATTAGCAGTCATGAGTCGATGTAAGGGACGATCAGGGGGGTCTACTCTCTTTCTCTAAAACGAAACGAAATTTCGTTAACTCCTCTCCTACATAATAGTATCTATAATATGCTCCTCTCTATTTCGTTTTCGTACACGCAGACGAAGTACGGATCCATAGAAAATTTTCGTGACCGATTGGATTGAACGATTTTGTGTGGGTCTAATAACCGACTAATTAAGTACGTTCGTTTGCGAAGTTTCGTTTGACCCTGGGCTCGACCGCGAAATGAGCGGGGTCAATAAATGAGTCCGCTTAACTCGCAACGATAGTTTTTTTTTTTATTTTTTTATCCACTACATGTTAGCCCTTGACTGGGATCTCACCTGATGGAAAGTGATGATGCAGTCTAAGATGGTAGCGGGCTAACCTGTTAGGGGCATGGCAGTTATATTAAACCCATAACCCCTATTAGGTTTCTACACGGCATCGTACCGGAATGCTAAATCGCTTGGCGGCACGTCTTTGCCGGTAGGGTGGTAACTAGCCACGACCGAAGCCTCCCACCAGACAAAACAGACAGTTTCCATAAATGAGGCTCGACCGCGAAAGAATCTAGCAGGGCAAGGTGAAAGAGAAGACGTCGACCCCCGGGGCCGACTGCTAGACGCAGAAACGGCGCTTTTCTGCCTTTTCACACTTAACTAACTAATGCCATTTATATAAAGCTCATATAAAGCTTTTCTGACCGCCTTATGCCGGTTCCGCGTCGATAGGTTTGGTCAGACCCTAACCCGTTGTCCTAGCTCCTATAGGTGAGAGACAGAAGCGACACCATAGAAATAGTAGATTAGTAGCCAAGGGTTGTAAGGCATCAATTGCAGCCGGGAAGGCGCCTATAGTTCGAGGGTGCAATTGATGCTTACACCCGAGCTAACTACTCTGCTTTACATCTCGATTGTGAGGTAAAGTAGGTCCTTATTACCCCCAAATGGAGCTTGTAGGTGACCAATTAGCGCTCTAGGGTAATAATGTAGCTAGAAAAGCCCTAGGGCGGTAAGTAATTAAAAAAAAACTCTTCACTCTTTCAAAAAGTTCGCGTACATCTAACCATCATACTTTTTTTAATTACTTACCGCCCTAGGGCTTTTCTAGCTACATTATTACCCCAGAGCGCTAATTGGTCACCTACAAGCTCCATTTGGGGGTAATAAGGACCTAAGTACTTACCGAATATGAGAGATGTAAAATACATTACTTATAGTCCTACAATACAAACTTATCTGACATGGTGGCTATAATTTGACGCCTCTATATTTCATAGATACTAGCGACGCTGTCTCTGATAAGTTTGTCGGACTATACGTTTACCTTACGTTTACTTATCGCATCGAAGATACGTCTGTCATTTTCTATGGCGTCGTATCGCGTCGCGTCGCTTCTGTCGCTGATTCGCTGTCGTTGGTGAGCGATAGAAGTGACACCACGCGACGCGATGCGGGGCTACGACATAGAAAACAGACGTATCTATGCGAGTCTGTGTTTTTCTATGGCGTCGCATCGCGTCGCGTCGCTTCTGTCGCTGATTCGCTGTCCTTGGTGAGCGATAGAAGCACGATAGAAGTGACACCACGCGACGCGATGCGGGGCTACGTCAAAGAAAACAGACGTATCTATGCGACACCTGTCATTTTCTATGGCATCGCATCGCTTCTGTCGCTCACCTAGAACAACAGCTCAGCTAGGTTATCCTACATTAGCTGTAACTTTATACCTATAAAGGATAGATATCTATCTATGCTAAGAAAACTCCATTGGTAAGTTTTTAAGTCTTTATTGCAAGTTAAGCTTAGTGGTGACGAGCACTCGCACGTATTGGTCGTACGCGGTGGCCACGGCCAGCCCCAGGTGGTCGCGGTTCCACTCCAGCGCGTTGATTGGCTGAGAGCTGATCACCATCCGCTGCAGACGGTTCAGTTTACCCGCCACGCCCACTGCGACGCCTTTCGCGTCCACGTGGAACCTTTGCTCTGGATACTCGCTGAAACAAAATGTAGGTACCTACAGTAAACCGGTTAAGATAACTGGGGAACTTTAGAAACTCAATAGACATCTATCTAGATAGATAAATTACAGCAGCAATCAAGGATAGACGTGGCTAATTTAAAGCGAGACATGGCGTCACTGCCTGTATGATTCTTGAGAGTGGCAACACTGACTTTAATGTTTTTTTAAGTGGATACCCGAGTTTCCTTTTAATAAAATAAAACAGGATTAGTCCTGTTAGGCTGCATTTCCACTGAAGCGGAGCGAAACAGAGATGGCATGTTAAAGACCTCAAGTTATTGCTAGATGACACCATAATTTTTTATTTCTAACTGGTCGAAACGCACCAGTTTGCGTTCTACTCCGCTCGTGGTCAAAAATCAAAATGCACTCTAAATCAGAAATCTAGTGTCCCTTTCCTGAAAGAAGAAGTATTAAGTATAAAAGGGATAGATTTTTTTTTAATTAATTGATATTACGGTCGTGGATTCATCCCAACCACTCAGGGCCAGGGATAGCAATAAAATTAGAGCTGTCAGTGCTGAAGGTACAGCACTTTTTTTAGTTTTAGAGCTGGCAAATTAGTTTAGATACTGAGGCCAATTCTGTTGTACACCATCTCTTAACTAAACTAAAATGACAGCTCTATTTATATTGCCATCCCTTTCTTTTTGTGTTCAAAAGAATCTTGCCACAATATGGCCTATTCTGTGTAACACAATCTCTAAACTAAATCTAGTTCTGTCCCTTTCTGCAGGGAATATTATTTTAGAGATTGTGCTAAACAGAATTGGCCCCATTGTTTTTGGGCATAAATCGACATGATTATTTTAGATAAATACAGGGACACCCTGGACCTAATGACCTGGAGAGCGTCAAAAAGCACTTAGTATAAAAAACAGTTATTTTCCCTTGACCAACGCGAGTGAAGTCACAGGTAATGGCTATAGTATACCTAAAGAACAGCTTTTCCTATCAATTTGTTTACACGACGCAAAACATTAGGTACTTACTATTTCCATAGAGACACATGTCCATTGCCAGCGCATGTGATGAAAATATCTCTATTCTGTGGAAGATGGCGAGCCACCCATATTGTGCCACTTTTTGAGGAATTATCTAAAACCTGAAATAAAGAAACTTTCTTACTAATATTATAATTTCGAAAGTGTGTCTATGTAAGTGTTAGCCCTTGACTGTGATCTCACCTGATGGTAAGTGACGATGCAGTCTGATGGTAAAGGGAGCATGGCAGTTAAGTATATTAAACCCAATACACCCCTATTCGGTTTCTACACGGCATCGTACCGGAACGCTAAATCGCTAGGCGGCACGTCTTTGCCGGTAGGGTGGTAACTAGCCACGGCCGAAGCCTCCCGCCAGGCCAGACCAGGGAAAATTCAGAAATTATAAATTCTCAAATTGACCCTGCCGGGGTCGAACCCGGGACCTCCGCACGTTAGACAACAGCGCTAAACACTGCGCCACGGAGGTCGTCGAATGCATGCCGAAGAAGGCAGAATAAGCTCTATGACATCAAAATCATTTGAAAATATGTTATGAAAATAAATAACCGAACCTACCTATTTTATTCCGGAAAATCAAAGAGAGAGGACAAATTCAGGCAGTATTATTTTACGCATATAAGGTAGGCAATGGAGTTGGACGATTCCCTTTTACGCACTCTATTTTCACTTCTTTCTTGACTCAAGTAGGTATGTCTTACATGAAATAAACTAAGTACTTTGAGTTTAACTTAGCTATTTTACGGCTTTTATATATTAATTACCTACTGGCCACGACTTCATCCGCGTGGATCGAGGTTTTTTGATTCCCGCGGGAACTGTTTAATTTTCCGGGATAAAAAGCCTATGTGTTATTTCAGACTATAATCTATCTCTGTGCCAAATTTCATCCAGATCCGTTCAGCCGTTAAAGCGTGATTGAGTAACAAACATCAATCCATCCATCCATCCATCCAAACTTTCGCATTTATAATATTAGTACCTATAGATACCACCCTACCGGCTAAGACGTATCTGACTACATGACGTAGACTGCATCATCACTTACCATCAGGTGAGATCGCAGTCAAGGGCTAACTTGTAGTGAATAAAAATAAAAATAAAAAATATAGATAGTATAGCTTACCTGAGCAAATCCTTTAGAAGGATTTTGTGTCCGCACATCGAAGACATGGAATTTGCCTTCTAGTGTTGTCGCTACCAATTTGTTCATTGGGATGTCTTTACGATCGAATTCAGCATAGCAAACCTGAAAACCAGAACAGAGTTTTTTTCTTTAGCCAACGGGTTTGCCCGCCAAAATTCGTCAAGCTGGGTCGTCGTCGTCATCAACAAGAACGTCAAATAGACGACGTCCTTTGCTAGTTGTTAGTGTCTTGTCCCTTGTAGGTAGGTGAAAAGCCTATCTCTGTGCTGTAGAATTGAGCAAAAAAATTCGCGCTTGCTTCGCTCTAATTACGTTATTTATCAAAATATATTATTTCCTGAGTACGATATGGCGGAAATTCCCTACTTATGTACCTAAGTATGTAAGTTTGAAAGTGTTACAATATTTAGATATATACATATATACCTAGTACCTACCCCATTTTTCAAATTACACTCCCATCTGAGCGACATAGTGCGCAAGTCAAACATCTTTAGATCCCCATTATCATAGCCAGCCACGACGATTCTCTCCGCATCATTGAACGAGTTGCCGAAGCCGACGGCCCAGCAGTCGCGTCTTGTTTCGCCTTGCGCCGGTTGCATGTTGGCCACTGGTTTGCCCCTTTGACGCGGGTCCCAAACTTTTACTGTGCCTTTAATACAATTTAATCTCTTTTAGGGTTCCGTACCAAAATGGTAAAAATGGAACCCTTATGATGCGACTTTCTCCGTCCGTCCGTCCGTCCGTCCGTCTGTCTGTCACAGTCGATTATTTCAGTAACTATTAAAGCTATCGACATGAAATTTGGAATAGTTGTGTATAATAGTGGCCTAACATCATTAAAATAAAAAATTTCGAAAATTATTTTTAGTTTAATTAAAAAAGGGGGAAAATCGGGGGTTTGAAATTTCAAAGTATGATAACTATACTGAGTGGGATATCATATGAAAGGGCTATACTTCTACATTCTAAAACAGATTTTTATTTATTTTTATGCATAATTATGGTCAATAGAAGCTTATGTATATTTTACAGGAAAAATAAAACCAACGCTCTAACTAGCATAGTTTTTTTTATATTAACAATAAACCTCTACAAACAAAGTTAGTTTTGCGGTTCATTTCGTCTTGTTTTTAATACGTCATAAATCGTAAAACTTACTACAGGTTTGTACGGAACCCTCGGTGCGCGAGTCCGACTCGCACTTGGCCGATTAATTTTTAATGTATAGGCTAGCGCTTGGCTGCAATCAGACTTGAATGCAAGTGGTGATGCAGCCTAAGGTGGAGCGCGCTTGCCTAGAATATGCCTATTTACTATTGATTTGAAGGTACCTATATTAAAAGAGGAGGGGAAAACGGAAGCCGGAAGGGCATTCCATATCCTTGCGGCTCCAATTAGAAACGAGGAAGCAAATCACTTCGTACGAGCCCGCGGAATTTCGACTGCGTAAGGGTGCAGACCTTGTCGATGCCTTCTTTCAATTCTTCTTCATTTCTTTCAATCAATTTTTTCTTTTTGGTATATTCTTCTGATTGAGCAGAGTAGTATTAAGCAAAAATATTTCATTGAATTATTGTATCAATGCTTTTGAAAGTCCCTAAATTACCCTAGAGTATAGGGTACGTTTTTTTTTAATATAAATAAATGGTCAACAACAGCCTGGTTTTCGGCATTCTCCTTTCTTGGGCTGCTAGATGCAGAGTTGACGCTTACATTCAACTTTAGCTTTACCCACTGAGATTACATAGAAGAGAAGGAGAAGAAGAGATAAACTAACAAAAAGTTTTATAAGTCATATCCATATCAGACTTACCATCTCTACTCCCCGTAACAATTTCTGGGGCTCCACAATTGACAGTATTGCCGCCCATTCCATCAATTGAGTTAATTATATCTGTATGCTCTTTGGTAATGTACACCTGACAACTCTTCTCTAAATCCCTGAAAGAATAAGAAACAAGATGGTTTCCTATAAGCTAATTCACATAATCTAATCAATAATTAATTAGTATGAAATACAAACAATTTTCATTTAGTTGGTTCAGTGGTCTATCCATGAAAAGGTAATAGACAGGATAGGTCTATTTTTATTTTTAAATATCATTGTATAATTCATGCTTAACCAGTAGGGCCAGCATGCACACAACAAGAAAAATGATGTCTACTCATTATCTCTATTTGTCTACCGAAGCTAACATGGTTACTTGTCCAGTTACGTCACAATTAGAGATAAAAGTAATAATTCTTATCTGTGGTATTTTTCTCTACGAAACCTTACATGCCGATTATCCTTTTCGTGTAAAATACCGAATTTTGTGCAAGTTAGGGTAAACGAGAAATTAGCCGGCATCGACAACATCTCTCCCTCACGTTGCGAGATATCTCGTTGTGCGCATGCTAAGCTTGCAGGAGCTTGTAGGAAGTCCCTAACTCCCTACAATGTCACAGCCATTATTGTAGGGGCCTCACACAAGCTTTTTCTGCATACAGCTGTTAGCTGCAACTCATTTGATCACACACACACACACACACACACACACACTGTCCATTTTTGTATTTTTACATTGTTCATAATATTAAGGATTTAAAATTAAAATAAAATCATGTAAATTTTAGAATTTTGTAACTGAATGATATGGAAGAGCCGAACCTCCTGACACAGGTATTTAATTATACTTACTTAAAAGGAGGTTCCAGCCTTAATATGTTTGAATTGTATTGTGTTTGTGAAATAAATCATTATTAAATCATATTTGATGCCATTCGTATTTTGTAATATCGCACGACTTCGGTCAAAGCAACTTTCAGCGACAAAACACGCAAGCTGGTAATCCTTACTCACCCGCATACTGCATTGTGGTTTTTTGCTGGAACTTGCTGCAACTCAAGTCCTGCAATATTGCCAGCACACAGCACAAGCCCTACTGCTAGGTTACCAGTTTCACCTTGGGTTGATGCTGGAACTGATTTTGGATCAGTTCTTCAAAATCAAGTTACAAGTAGCTAATGTACTTACCAGATAATATCCAAAATTAAACACCAGTTCAGTCGCATTTTATGCCAATTATGTTTTTTTCTACTTGTAAATTTTCAAGTTTCTACGTTAGGTAACTAAGTAAGTAAGTATATAAACGTACCAAATCTCCAAGGCACCCTTGAAGTCGCCGGTCGCAAGTCGCCTTTCCACATCACTGCTTGCTCCGAACGTACCGCATTTGAACGAAACAGCCCTCTCGATTTCCTTCACTTTCCTAATTTCTCCGGAAGTTATTTCAAATATTTCCAAAGTGCCGGTCCCTTTCGGCAGCGAGCCGATAACAATAAACTTTGCAGAACACGGAACCCATTTACAATCAAATAAACAGTGATTTAGATTGTGCTCTATATGGGTTATTATTTGAGGTGTGTCTTCGTTATCCATTATTGCTAAGAAATATACTAGTTACTACATATTTATTGATAAAACTAATGTTATGCTCATTCACCACTTTTTCACAATATTGAACAAACAAATGTGCTGTTGCTATGGGGACCGGGATCAACTGACAGTGACACTGACGGTCATAGGGGACCACAGACATACCATTAACATATACACGGCAGTCGTAATTCCTTCTTCCATGACATATACTGACACCAAAGAGAGTTTGTTTCAATGACAAAGGAAACTATATAATTTCCTACCTCCATGAGTTAATTAGATGTTTTCACAACTTTACTATGAGATAGGACACTAGAGTTGTTTTCAAAACACAGGTTCAAAACTGTTATAAATCCATAACACGCTACGGACCATAAACTATAAATTTTTAACATGCTTTTAAATACGCTATGTTATAACCACGTTATAACGCGCTTGTTTTAAGAAAACATGTAGGCGGCCGGCAGGCGCGATGTCTTGCAACACGCTAAATTTCGTAACACGCAACGATGACGTTCACTCACAACAGCGCGTTACGCGAGACCACACGAGTATATCTGTGGCGAGACCACAGAGTACTTTCGCGAGACTAACCAATATAACCATCGGCCAGCGGCAGCGCGCTACCGACAGGCGGGCGCCGTTACAACGTTAATAGTGTTATTACGTTACGACTCATTACGAGGCACCGCGCGACCTACCCCACCCCAGCCTGCAAAATAATGAATTACAAATTTTGTAATTAAAAAAATACTAATCGATAGATTTTCAACATGGATGTAATAAGTACCTATAAATAAAGTCGTTGAAAAAAATTCATTTATCCATAATTTCAAACTCCTATATCTTTTGATTTATACAATATTTTAAATTGCTCAATATGTTAAATAATGTTACTCAATCACGCTCCAACGGATGAACGGATCTGGATGAAATTTGGCACAGAGATAGATTATAGTCTGGAATAGCACATAGGCTACTTTTTATCCCGGAAAATTAAAGAGTTCCCGCGGGAACCGAAAAACCTCAATCCACGCGTACGAAGTCGCGGGCATCAGCTAGTTATATTATATGTATACATGTAAATGTAAACAACTAACTATCCCTAATTTTGATGTAGTATGGAAATTGGATATCTTTATTAAAACCAATGATTAAAACACATACTTATCTTATGCACAGACTTTTATATTATAACGTAAGTAGAACAAATTATAGCATTAGAAAGCACAGTCAAGTGTCTATATTAGGCCCATCAACTTATCAGGCCCGGTGGCCAAAATTTGAACAAATTTTTAATTCTGTTTAGTTTTTATTTTTAATAAACCCTAACGACGCTGTCACTGGGTCAGATACGTTTATGGGACTATGCTTATTGCATAAATAATAATTATATGGTTTTCCTACTTGCTGTAGGCCAAAATATTCAAACTCCTTTGATAGGGCAATTTCACCAATCACAACAATAAAGCCCAAAATACACAGGGAGCGGGCGCGGGTCGGGTCGGGTGTCAGGCGGGTTGAATTCCTTGTATTTATATGGACGACATCACACAGCGTCACCCGCCACGCGCCCGACCCGCGCCCGCGTTCTGTGTGATGACGTCCAAATAAAAACAAGGAATTCAACCCGCCTGACACCCGACCCGGCCCGCGCCCGCTCCCTGTGTGTTTTGGGCTTAATTGAAAATGTAACAAATTTTTATGCAGCTTTTGCGGAATAGGTTTGGAATAGCTACAGGCACTATCGCAATAAATTTAAACAATACATATTAGTATAAGGGTCACAAATTATATGATTGTTTGAAAATATCTTGACATTTATTTGATTTTGATTAATTGCCCTTCTGAATATTGTCATAAATTTTTTTTTAGAATTAAATGATGAGTAAATGTACAAATATAAACAATATAAATTCACACATTTCTCAAATACAACAGATGCATCAATATAATTTGTAGAGAAACTTGTATCTAATATGTGAATATTTTCTAACATTTTACATTGACTCATAGATGAAAATAGTGTTGGAAAATCAATGTTTTTATCAGTCAGATGAATATTTTTAATAGAATGACTTAACGGTAGTGATCTTGTTATTGCACTAGAGCATGAACCAAAGGAATTACCTTGTACTCTTAGTGTTACAAGATTGTGGCAGCATCTAAATAAGACATTAAAAAAATCTGAACTGTAGCGTACCTGGCCACACAGACTTAAAAATGTAATTTTTTTCAAATAGTCACAACTGCTAGATAAACTTACTGCACTTCTGATATTGCCATCAAACTTTAGAGCTAATTGTAATTTACTTTTTTCTCGAAATGCTGAATCATAGTTCAGTACACAATTTGTAGGAACAATTCTTTTTCTTTTGGAACCCTCTTGAACTATTTCAGTTTTGTATTCAATCTCACGAGGGAATGTTACATAAAGATCATAACCAGAAGGCACTGGAGCATTCGATGATGAATCAAAGTAACAAGGAAGCAATGGTTTTAACTTACACCACAAACTTGAAAAGAACTTGTGGTCAAACTCTGTTTCACTTTTATTCCACAACATCACACATACATTGCCATCTAATTCAACTTCAAAATCATTTGCAATGCGAAGCTCTATGTTTTCATATAGGCTTAAGTTGTTATAAGTCCTAAAAAAATTCTCAATTAAAGGAGTTGCATAATAAATTGCTTTTGCTGAACCTTTTTTTATAACATTTGTCACTAATATTTCATAGCTTGGGAAATCCAACATATCAAAAGGTACCATTTCCTTCAAGTAGCCATGGACCTGATTATTACTATATAAAACATCTACATCAGAACTTCGAATAATAGTATTTGAAAAGTTTATTGTGAAATTATCAAAATTCAAAACGTTTTCCCTGCCTTGCACTGAATTATAAGCTACATCATTATCATCAACGATTGTGTATTGTAATTTCATTAGTTTTGCCTTTTTTAATATAATGCATGGTAATTGGTTAAACAACAAATTACGGAGATTACCCACGAAGTGGACATTCAAAAGGTTGCTGAACACTTGTTGATATGGTTTCAATGTCGCCTTCTTTAAACTACTTTGCGGCAATTTGTCAAATGAAAAATTGATGCTTAGGTTTGTTATAGTGGGACACAAGCTGTGTACTTCAATGAAATCAGTAATAGTGGTTTTGGTATATGTAACATCTAATGTATCCAGACATTGAAATCTCCTGATAGCAGGTAAGAGTATTCTTATCTTAGTAAGATTACTCATTCCACAAACGTTTAACTCCTTCAGATTTTTTGATATATCTTTGAAAAATGTTGAATTCAGAGTCTCTGCTTTTGCCATAATACTTAGTGATAAGTTGCACGTTTTTATAGCTCCATACGTACGAATAATGTTCTGTACACGAACACAAGCTGTGTACAAACAATATAATGATCTTATGTCCAGGTGTTTGAAGATTATCAGGAGAATTTCATCCGGCAAGTTCACTAAATTCATTTCGTGGTGTAGGTACTTTAATTGTTTACTTAGAATATTGTACCTACTATCTTCTTTAAATAAGTACCTTTACAGTGTCAACTGCGTGATCTTTAAACTGGTGATCATAAATAATATTTTATTCCACCACCAACCAGTTAGAAAAGTATTCCAATATGTATCATTTTATTCTTCCCGGCGGCCGGCATGGCATACACCAAAGAGTATAATAATACATACACAATGCACATTGCCAGAGACTAGTTCCACATTGCTGATTGCACACAGAACACTTTGACCCAGAAAACGTCAAATTCTGGTCTGCATCTTAGACTATAGAAAAAAAACATTGCATGGAAGTCCATGTTGCATGGGTTATATCGGCAGTCGTAATCTGTGGTCGTAATTCCTTCTGTGTTCCTTCTTCCATGGGTTATATGATAGCGAAGCGACCTCTTTTGTCATTGGTTATGTGGTTATATGGGTCTCGGCAGGGCGATAGACTAAGGCTGTGTTCCGAAATACACTGCGAGCACTGTAAGGTGTGACGTCACTTTATTACACTGCGAAGCCGTTCCTATAAAGTTAGCACAGATAGTTAGGTATACTGGGTACTGCTTAAAACGGAACGCTGTCAGCACTGAGACAAACAATGAGAGCACCTTACCTCAAAAACGCCAGTGCTCACAGTACAAAGATGGCGTCGATTAATGACGTCATATATTTCCCTAGGACACTGCAGCAGTTTACTGTCAGTTATATCGGAACGAATTTCTCCACAGTAAAGAGCACTGAACAGTGCTCGCAGTCTATAACGGAACACAGCCTAAAATTAATGACAGTTTAAAAAAAACAATCGCAATTACCTCTGATTGGTTACCATTATTCCACTATTGGCCAAAATCCATTAACGCAGTAAAAATTCAGCCAATCAAAACAATTTAAACTGTAATAATGATCGGTTTCACAAAACCGACACAAAATAATCACAATCAGAGACAAGTAATGACATAACTATGATACAATCATTGTCTCTGGATACAATCGCCCTGCTGATGTAGGTACTCTGTGTCTTTATATATAATGTACTCTGTGGTGTCTTTCTATCCACGGTTTCAATAGGTAGTAGGTACCAGTCTTTAAAATGTACTCTGTGATAGGTACAATTAGTGGTGGGTCGTTATCGTATTTTCGACAAACGAAACGTAACCGTTTCGCCGACGACGAAAACGGTTGCAGAAAACGGTTATCGTTGCAACTGGTTTGCAAACCAGTTGCGATGACAACCGTTCTTTAGAACGAAACATATTTGACGAACGACAGCATAGGTAGGTTAGTCTACTGGTAATACATTAACATTATCGACTGTATGTCATAAGCATAAAGTTCACTTTTGATTGTAAGAACTGTTTTGAGAACGAACGTGTCGTTGAATAAATTCATTCTCGACTGTATGTCATCGACATAAAGTTCACTTTTGATTGTAATAACTGTTTTGAGAACGAACGTGTCGTTGAATACATTCATTTTCGACTGTATGTCATCGACATAAAGTTCACTTTTGATTGTAATAACTGTTTTGAAAAACGAACGTGGAACGAGGACGACTACCAGTTATTCGAAGACTGGTTTGTGCAACGAAAACTGTTAACTGTTTTACCCAGGACGTAAAAACGGTTTCACCGTCGCAGAGCCGAGAACGGTTTTTTGAAACGGTTTCTCGTCGCAACGCCCACCAGTAGGTACAATCATAGATAAGTATTGTATAACCTGAAAGGTACAATATTGTTTTTTACTGTGGTTTTTTATTACCTACTGTACCGTTCTACCCACGTTCTACCAGTGAGATGAATCAATTATTTTGGATTTGGTGACTTGAAGAAATTATTAAGACTGACTAACAAAGAAATGACAGCATACGGTGAAAAGTATTCTTCTTCTTCATCATCTAAGATGTAGGTATTATTATTATATTTTGGCAAGTATACTTATAGTTTATTATTGAGTCACTTTTACTGAGATACTTTAATAATACATAGTGTTATGAACTTGATAAAAAAATAACAACTATTTTTACTTAGTACCTACTTTCTACAGTTTAGTCGTGCAGCCCGGACTAATATAGCTGCTCAAGATCTTATGGTTATGAATGCTATTTTCTTTTGGAAGGGGCACATTCAGCAATCTAATATAGTACTTATTAAGTAAACATAATCTCATTTTATGAATGAATTGCTGTTCCATATTCTCCCTCAAGTTTAGAAACATCTTCACCAATTAGGATGGAATTTTCTGTGTGTGTTTGAGTGGGTCCAGGGAAGGTTTATATTCATAACTAGTGGATCCTGCAGACGTTGTCCTGCCTTGAAGCTAGAACCCGATTGCAGCGCCCCCTATCGGATCCAATTGTGAATATAAACCATTCCAGGATCCACATAAACACACTCGAAAAATTCCATCGAAATCGGCCCAGCTGTTCTCGAGTTTTAGCGAGACAAACGAACAGCAATTGATTTTCATATATATAGAGATTGGGCCTGGTAGGGGGCGCGGCAATCAGGTTCTTGGTTCAAGGCAGGACAAAGTCTGCCCGGCCAACTAGTAAAAGTAACTATGGTTAATTTGTGATGTGTGTAAATCCTTTAGGTTTTATACTCTGTAGCAAAATTGAAAAAAAATTATAGGTATGTGCAGTGTATCTGTCACACTTACAAATTTCAGTAACTGAGAAGTATATATTCAAATTGTTTATATTATGCAGTTGGTGGATTACATTTGGATTGGTTTGCGGAGCAACATTCCTGACACGGTTTTATAAAGTATTGGAACCAGATCATGTGTGGTAAGCTTATAATATGCTTGTTGAGGCCCTTGACTGTGTGGTTTAAGTTTTTTTAATTCACGTGGGAACTCCTTAGTTTTCTGTCTATAATTAACCCATCCAGCTACTCAGTTTCTACACTGCATTATACCGGAACGCCAAACAGCTTGGGTGACACATCTTGGCCAGTATGGTGGTAACTAGCCATGACAAGCCTCCCAGCAGACCAGACCAGAAAAATCCTGAAATTATAAATTTCTAAATTGGCCCTGCTGGGGATCGAACCCGGGACATGATGTTGTACAACAAATCAAATCAAATCAAATCATCTTTATTCAAAATTGGTACCTACAAAGTACACCTTCTGAACGTCATGTTTATAAAGAATAAGAATTGATGGTGATAATTAACAACGGTATCTTAAGACTAAAGCTACGAGGGTTCCAAACGCGCCCTGATCTGAGAAGAGCCCACAACAAACTCAGCTGGGGTTTTTTTTTTATTATCACCATCTCACAAATATAGCAAATTACTAAATTATATTTTTAATATAACATAATTAGCCGCTGGAACAATTCATACCCATGGTTGCCTATCATTCAAATAATCCTACACTATAATATGACTTTTCAATTAGTTTCCGTTTTACAAAAACTTTGAACTTGTTGAGAGACATCTCCAATATGTCTTCTGGGAGTTTATTATAAAAACGTATACTGCTACCGACAAATGAATTACTAATTTTACAAAGTCGTAAGTAGAAGAGGGCACAACAATTTTATTCTTATTTCTTGTATTAACATTATGACAGTCACTTTTTTTCTTGAATTTATGCATGTTTTTATGCACATATACTAAATTTTCAAATATGTATTGGTTGTGGACTGTCATAATTTTAACTTCTTTGAATTTAGTTCTTAGGGACTCTCTAGGTCCCATGTTGTAAATGGCACGAACAGCCCTTTTCTGCAGCACGAAAACAGAATGAATATCAGCAGCATTACCCCATAATAATATGCCATATGACATAATGCTGTGAAAGTAACCAAAATATACTAATCTCGCAGTTTCTAAGTCTGTCAACTGGCGAATCTTTTTAACTGCATATGCAGCAGAACTGAGTCTGTTCGACAAGTCATCTATATGAGGGCCCCATTGGAGTTTAGCATCCAACGTTATTCCGAGAAAAACAGCGGTATCCACTAAATCTAATTCCTCATGATCAACATACAACCCTTGTATGACCTCAGCAATACCCATCAGGGAGGTATTTATTTAATCTAGCACATAGATCCTGTTGCTCTGTTCAATTATCTGGTAATTCACTTTGGTGGCATATTTAAAATTTCTGCCAAAGTAGGGTTCTATAACATCTACTAGCTGATGCCGGCGACTTCGTCCTCGTAAAATATTCTCTGTGCCAAATTCCAGATAATATGTTCAGCCGTTCTGCCGTGATTGAGGTACAAACATCCAAACTTTCGCATTTATAATATGAGTTTATATGATTTATAAGATCCATTATTAATATAAAATTAATCTAAGGCAATAAAAGAATATATTATATAATAATTATCCTTTTCAGCTGGGATGAAACACATTTTGGTAAAATGGCAAGCAGTTACATAAACAGGACATTCTTTTTTGACGTTCATCCTCCCCTTGGAAAGGTATATTTTTTTAAGAACTTGCAAATGAAATGCTGCAAAGTTGTAAATACTTATTCTTATTTTATTTATATTAAATTTCAGATGCTCATAGCCTTGTCGGGTAAACTGACTGGCTATGATGGTACATTTCATTTTGAAAAACCTGGCAGCAAATTTGATGGAGCAAGATATGAAGGGATGCGAATTGTAAGTTTAAGCACTGAATACTTTAAAGGACCTTCCAGGTACAGAAGGACCACTTTCCAAAGGCATTTAAACAAAAAGCAGCTCTTTGTTTAGTGGCAATAAAATACACTTCAGCTCGCACGGGTGGTGCAGTCTTTAATTTAGTATACGCCTCTCTTTCTGGTGCAAAAACTCGTATCTCTCTCTCACACACTTCACATGAGATATTTTGCACTGCTGATTATTTTTGGGATGGCATGAGCCCGGCGTGGCTGGTCTTAGCCGCAACGCTCATCTAGACAGTGCACAGTAGAGTGAAGTTTAAAAAAAAGCATAGCTTCATGCATCAAATCCATATAAATATTATAAATGCGAAAGTTTGGATGGATGGATGTATGTATGTATGGATGTATGTTTGTTACTCAATCACGCTCCAACGGATGAACGGATCTGGATGAAATTTGGCACAGAGATAGATTATAGTCTGGAATAGCACATAGGCTACTTTTTATCCCGGAAAATTAAGAAGTTCCCGCGGGAATCAAAAAAACCTCAACCACGCGGACGAAGTCGCGGGCATCAGCTAGTAAATATTATAAATGCGAAAGTTTGGATGTATGGATGTATGTTTGTTACTCAATCACGCTCCAACGGATGAACGGATCTGGATGAAATTTGGCACAGAGATAGATTATAGTCTGGAATAGCACATAGGCTACTTTTTATCCCGGAAAATTAAAGAGTTCCCGCGGGAACCGAAAAACCTCAATCCACGCGGACGAAGTCGCGGGCATCAGCTAGTGATTTAATAATAATGTTGATGTTTTATCTATGAAACGAAAGTTTTATAAATGTTAGATGAATTATTGTACTTTGAAAAGTGATATGCTGGGCGAAGAGCATATTATGTGTTGCACGCGTCAAAAGAATCACGTAATTTTTCCGGCCGAGCGATCGCGTAACTTCTGCATCAATCATTGTTACAGTATCAATTGTTGTAATTGGCTGAATTTATGGCATTCTTGCTGCGTCAATGGATTATGTCCAATAGTGGAAGAGTGTTAACCAATCAGAGGTGATTGCGATGTATCAATGATTGATGCAGAAGTTACGCGATCGCTCGGCGGGAGTACATAGCACTGACGTTATTCGCTATTTGACAGCACTGGAAAATGGGGTTTCATATGGCGCATACAAGATAATAATAGAGAGCAATGCAAGATTACTATTATGTCCGACGAAAACACACATAAGTACACACTCATTTAAGACTTTGGTCTTAGAATTTGTGTTATCAAGAAATTGAAATCCTAGCATAGCTTTACAAATGCTGGCCAGCCCAGCTGAAGTCTGTCAAGTAAAAGTATATCAAACAAGTATTTCTATATTTATTTGGTGTACTTATCTGTTTTTCTTTCTATTATTTACAGTTTTGCACAACATTGGGAGCGTTGATAATACCCCTAACATTTCTAACAATCTGGGAAATGACAAAAAATCTTGATTCAACCATAATTGGTACATTACTCTTACTCTGTGGTATGTTTTAGCTTTTTATTTGTAGTTTGATATTTAAAAAACAAGCTTTGATACCGGCTTAGCGCGTTTTTAAATTCACGTTATCGATATAGACTCACTGATGGTATCGCAAAACCAAAATGTAGTTAAATGTATGGTGCGCGTGCAATCTATGACACTTTTTCACTGGCTGATACAATAACATCGATATAACATCGTTATCGTGTCGGTGAATAAAATAACGCTCTAAGGTGCAACGCACACCGGCAATGTAGAATGGCGAACTTTGACTTAGCTTAGACTTAAGACATTATCAAAACGAGACAGATTTATGTTACTCACATAAGTCCATCTCGTTTTAACTCTAAGTAAAGTCTGAGCCAAGTCAAAGTACGCTATATAGATCTCAGCTAAGACGTAGCGTCTTCTTGGCCACCACTCAAACTTATCTTTATTATTAACTTTATTGACTACTTACGCCTTTATGCGTATGACGGCGACGGCGGCGAGTGGCCCGCAATCTTATTTTTCAAATCTCTTTGTTTTGTTTTCTTTACACTAATTTCAAACGTATGCCAAAGTAAATAAAGCTGAGTTTAAGTTGTTATCAAAAGTACCAACCAACAATAATTTTAATATAGATTTTATTTTCAGATGTTGGCTTCTTGACACTCAATCGATATATACTACTGGATCCAATTCTATTGTTTTTCATGAGCTGTACGATATATGGTGTGTTTAAGGTACACTTCTTTGTATATATATTTTGAACTAGCGACTGCCCACGGCCTCGTTCTCGTGGGCTTTTCGAATATCTGACCTCATTCCTTTCCTCGTCTACAATATAAAGGGAAAAGCTGCTGTACAAAATTTCAGCTTCCTAGGTCCGAGGGTTCGGGCTGTGCGTTGATAAGTCTGTTAGTGAGTGCAACAATTATTATATCTGGTTTTTACATAAGTAAAAGACAAGGGCTCTCTTACTTGCTCTTGTGCGTATATTTTATTTTGCTATTTATTCATTTAGTAATAATTACAATGTACAATAGGTAATATATAGTTAAAATGGTTTTATTTCATGAATTAAGTTCGTCAATTTACATCTAAATGTTATTATTTTTTGGTTGTCTACACACAAGGCAAAATTATTATGAACCTTCTTGCAAGAAAACTTTTTAGAAGTGAAGTGGACTTACAAAAATTAAAAAAAACTGCAAAATTACTGCACGAGGGCAGTAATTTCTGCAAAAAAAAAAGCACGAGGGCAGTCAATTACAATCCCTGTTTACTACCTCTGTAAGTGCATTTTCCGAGCAAGTGTATTGAAAAATATATTTTGATACTTTACATGGTCAAGCTCATAATATTTCACATGTTCATAAAATTTTATAATAAACTCCCAGAAGACATTGAAGAACAAGTTCAAAGTTTTTGTAAAACGTAAACTAATTGAAAAGTCCTATATTATAGTGTAAAGGATTATTTAAATGATAGGAAGGCATGGGTATGAATTGTTCTAGCGTTAATTATGTTTTAATTATAATTATATTGTTATGTTTGTGAGATGGTGATAATAATAAAACAAAAACCCGGCTGAGTTTTTTGTGGGCGCGTTCAGACCTCAGACCAGGGCGCGTTTGGAACCCTCGTAGCTTTAGTTTTAAGATACCGTAACTGATTATCACCATCATATTTTATAAGTACCTAACTGGACGTCAATAAGTGTACATTGTACTTACCTAAATTGAATGAAATTTGAGGGTAATTTAAGACAAAATCAAAAAAAACTAAGTTTTTTGGAAGATAGCGAAGTTCCTTATGAGATTTTGTAACTTTTCATTTATAAATAAAATACATCATAATTATAACCCGTTTTCTTATTAATTATTTACCTTATGTTTTAAAGTTGATTTTAGGAAATTGTCGTAGTTTTTAAACATCCGGTGTTCGGCCGGATATTGAGTTACTATCCGGTATCCGGCCGGATAGTAAATTTACGCCGGATGGGCCGGATACCGGATAGTTACCGGGTATCCGTTTCATCTCTAATAAATATATTTGGACTTTGACTTTGAATTTTATATCTTAGCTATTACTTGAGTATTATTTGTTTTATCCCAGGTCCGTACTCTGACCGACGAAGGCCTGCCGCCGTTCTCCGGGCGCATGCTAGCGTGGCAGGTGTACCTGGGCGCGGCGCTCGCGTGCACCATATCGGTGAAGTTCGTCGGCTTGTTCATCGTTTTGTTCGCCGGGCTGCGCACCATCGCCGATCTGTGGAACGTGCTCGGCGATCTGACCAAACCAGTTGTAAGTATCCGTACTTATATGTATTATGAACAAATCTTATCTTACTTTCTGAGTACCACTCGAATGTAGTATAGCGACTAGTCTGACCCTCTATCGTTATCGGGGGATATAACTCTTTAAGAGGGCATTTTCTCTAAGGGGTCATCCATAAAGTACGTCACATGGTAGGGGGGGGGGGGGGGGGTCCTAGTGACGTCACATTTCATTTCAAAATCTTATACATCTAAGTGTTAAACTATTAACGAAAAACTTACAAATATTTCCAATTTTTGTAAATTTTTTCACATGTTTGATTTGATGTTGATTACCTACATTAAAAAATAATTTAAACGGGAATAAAACAAATTTCGGAAGTGCTGTTCTAATTTAATAATTTCTAGATATAAAATTGCAAGATATGTGACGTCACACTAGCGAGGGAGGGGTCAAAAAATCACGAAATTAGTGTGACGTACTTTATGGATGACCCCCTAAGCAGCATCAAAAGACTAAACGAGATTTTACCAAATGTAAAAATTCTTTTACAAGTTCTCGCCATGTACCTACACGTTGAACGACTGCTATTTTTATTTACCGAGAGATATATCTGGGGTATAACGTGTCGAAGCCATTGAAGAATTTGCAAAAAAAAATCCGAGAGACTTTTTTTAGTACATATTTATTTTGATAGAGCTGGCTCCTCCCAAAACAAAATCCTTGATCTGCCACTGAAGGGACGGGGGTGAAACACCACCGACTTCCTTACTATACTCTATCCACGGAGACTAGTTAATATAGCACTCTCTCTGTCACGTAATCCCATACAAATGACAAAGACAAAAAAAGTCAGTGGGCGTAAACCATTCTGAATGTACGTACACACTGCGCTACTATTAAATTAAACTAGCTTTCTTCCCACGACTACACTTGTTTTTTTTTACAATTTACGTAGTTATTATAATTCAAAATATATTAATCACTATCCGACGACGTATCACTGCTATCGTTTTCTACATTTATTATGAAGTTATCAGTCATTATTTCCACATTCCTATCTATTGCGTTCATTTTTGGCTCTACTATTTCTTGTACTTGTTTGATACAAATTTGCCACTTTTGGGCATTAATATTTTGAATATATGATAAATTTTGATATAATTAACAATAACGATAGGTAAGGATAAAATATGAGCGCGTCTGCACAGTACGGGTACCACGATCAGACTAAAATATACACGTAGTCTGTACACTGCATTAACGGTTATCGCTGACCAATCACAAACGAGTCCATGTCTTCCCTATTAACTTGTCTCCGTGGATAGAGTATAGTATCGAGAATTTCTTTTCAAAAAAACCGAATACTCGAAACTGAATTATAGCCCGACACAAAGATCGAATTCAGTATCGAATGTTAAAAGTAAGCAGGAAGCAGCAGTTAGCGAATTTTTTCGTACATAAAATTCTACTTGTTTGCAGAGTTTGACTGTAAAACATCTGATCGGCAGAAGCATTACGTTGATCCTATGGCCAATACTACTCTACGTGTTCTTCTTCTGGATTCATCTCACAGTGCTCAGTAAAAGGTGAGAATAAAAGTACCTGATAACGCCGACACGAATGTAATATTGATTTTATTAATTAATATTGTAATTAAAAGTCCAGATTTCTATACTAATAATTTAAATGTGAAAGTTTGCATGGATGTATCGATGTTTGTTACTCAATCACGCCAGAACGGCTGAACGGATCTGGATGAAATTTCGAAATCTGAATCCACACAGACGATGAAAAGCGGGTATCATCTAATTCTAGACCAAAAAATTAAAGTAAAATCTAAATTCTTATTCTTAGATACCATAACTATTTCTAGAAACTAGAAAGTACATCCATCGAGTGCGGTAATAGAATTGTAATAATTTGTAAGTTCTGATTATTTATCAATAAATAATCAAATCATCAATTTTCCATCGTTAAGTGGTAATGGCGACGGCTTCTACTCGTCGGGTTTCCAAGCACGGCTTGAAGGCAACAGTCTGAACAACGCCAGCGCGCCGCGGGTGCTGGCGTTCGGAGCGAGCGTGTCTCTGAAGAACCACCGCACGGGAGGTGGCTATTTACACTCGCATCACCATCTGTATCCCGCAGGAGCGGGGGCCAGGCAGCAGCAGGTGAGTGTTGAACTTTGCGAAAAAATCGGCGTTTTCGTTGATATAATCCACGATCTTGATCCAGTTCTCTGCGGATTTTATGTTAGAGCTGCAGTTAAAGAGTACGTCTAGAATACATTGTTTCAATAAAGTAAGATTGACGCGTGTACAATGTACATTCTGGAATTTTAAGCGACTGTGTCTCTGAAGAACCACCGCACGGGAGGTGGCTATTTACACTCGCATCACCATCTGTATCCCGCAGGAGCGGGGGCTAGGCAGCAGCAGGTGAGTATTGAACTTTAGGTAAATGCCCTGGTATTTACTTAATAGATATAGAATCTGTGAATGTTTTCTAACTTTGACTTGAGTACAGCACATAATTCTTTCAGATAACAACATACACGCACAAAGACGAGAACAACAGATGGATCGTGAAGCCCTACGACCGCGAGGAAGTGGACGGTGTCGTGCTGGTGCGCAGCGGGGACCTGGTGCGTCTGACGCACGCAGTCACCGGCCGCAACCTGCATTCGCACCGCGAACGAGCGCCCATGACCAGCAAGTTCATGCAGGTCACGGGCTATGGTGAGGTAAGAGGCTATGCCGATTTTCATATCTCTAACCTCAAAAACCGGCCAAGTGCGAGTCGGACTCGCGCACCGAGGGTTCCGTACAAACTTGTAGTAAGGTTTAAATTATTGAAAAAAAACTACTTAGTAGATCTCGTGCAAACCAATTTTCGGTGGAAGTTTGCTTGATAATGTACATCACATATTTTGTTTTAGTTTTATTTTAGAAGTTACAGGGGGGGGGGGAGGGGACACACATTTTACCACTTTAAAAGTGTCTCTCGTGCAAACTATTCAGTTTAGAAAAAAATGATATTAGAAACCTCAATATCATTTTTGAAGACCTATCCATATATACCCCACACGTATGGGTTTGATGAAAAAAAATTTTTTGAGTTTCAGTTCTAAGTATGGGGACCCCCAAAATTTATTGTTTTTTTTTCTAGTTTTGTGTGAAAATCTTAATGCGTTTCACAGAATACATCTACTTACCAAGTTTCAACAGTATAGTTCTTATAGTTTCGGAAAAAAGTGGCTGTGACATACGGACGGACACACATACAGACAGACAGACAGACATGACGAATCTATAAGGGTTCCGTTTTTGCCAAATTTGGCTACGGAACCCTAAAAACATAGGACTTTCATACAAACATCCAGCCCCCATTTCATCCCCTTTGGGGTGAATTTTCTCAAAACCGTTTCTCAGCTGATTTCTACGCCTTAGAAGGAACCTACCTTCTAAATTCCAAGTTTGTATGTCTTATAGTTCCTGAGATATCGTGCTTATTCAGTGTAGTTTTTTCGCTTATATATGCAGCATATATATATATATATATAGCATGTCATTCTTTCAATGTGGTAATTATAATTTGCGTAAGATTTGATAATGTTGCACGCTCGTGTAATATGCAAACAAAATATTCGTTTACTGTAGGTAGGTATATGGATTGTGGTTTAAATTTTGCTACTTATGATTTGGCGAGTTTTTCAGAACCATAAAATTAAGTTTTCGTCGCAAAGTCGCTTTTGAAATAGATTGCACAAAAAATAGTCTTAAGTTTAAACAACTGAGTTGTTGGAAAATATGATTTAGTTGTGAAAATCCTCTGGAAATTCTTTGATTTTTCTGGAGAATAATTATCTAGCCTATGTCCTCGTGATGCAACTTCTCTTAATTTCTTACCAAATTGGACTTATTTGAATTTATCTAACCCGATAGACAGACAGTTGGATACCCTTTCGTATTATTTAATCCCCTACAATAATAAGAATATCTCATAAGGATAAACAGAGAAACGACTTACAAGTGATAATTTTATTTTATTTATTTAGGTCTACAAAGAGTAGAGATAAACAGACTTTACAGTATTCTGCTGCTCTTGTTGGGACGGTAGAGCAATATCTTGGACGAATTAACCACGGGACGCCATATATTCGCCTTACCCCTCTAACCGCGAACTGGGCAGTTTCGCCATTAATTATGATATTGGGTTGTCATAGTGCTCGACAGGACTTTTTCATGCACAGTAAGGCTAGCATGCGCACTACGAGTAAAATTATGTCTACCCGTTATTTCTCTCTGTCTACCGAAGCTAACATGGTTATTTGTCTCGTTACGTCAAAAGTAGAGATAAAAGTAATATTTCTTATCTGTGGTATTGTTCTCTACGAACCTTTACATGTCGACTGCCTATTTGTTCTTGTAATATACCGCATTTTGTGCATGTTGGGTAAATGAAAAATTTGCCGGCAACGACAACATCTCTCTGTCTCATCGCGAGATTTATTTATTTTATTTTTTTATTTTTATTTTATTTTGAAAACACACAGTTATATAACATACAATAAGTAATACAGATATAATAGCACTTAAACCAAAACAGTTTCCAAAGAGTAATTTAGCACATATTTTTAAACAATTTTACAAATGAAATAGTTGGGTATAGGTATAACCGCTAAAAGAAACAAAAACTTATGAATATACTTTAAACTAAAACAGAAAAAGAAAAGAAGAAAAACATACTAAAACATACGCACTGACAAATAATAAGCTAGTTGGTATTTGCCAAACTATCTTTAATCTTTAACTGTATCTAGATAATCTCGTTGTGCGCATGCTAAGCACACAGGTGTCAATAATTGGGCAGAAATATGACAAGGCACTCTTCCCTCGCCCCGCAAAAGTTAGTCGAACTTGATTTCATATAATTTACTTACGTCTCCTATCCCGTGTTTATTTCATCCAAAAGCAATATCTTACAACCTTTGGAGAAAGGAATTCTGCTGAGTACAATTTTGTTTCAGGATGGCGTTGGTGATGCGAACGATGTTTGGAAGATTATAGTATCCGGGGGTAAAGATGGCGACGAAATACAGACAGTCCGGAGCAAACTCGTTTTTGTGCATTATTTGCAGGTATTACTATTTTAGTAGGTACATATTTTTCATGCTGTTTTGACACTTATAAATGATTTTGAATATCTTTTTATTTTCGTATCTGTCAAAGGACATAAGGTATGTGACGTAACTAATTATATTGTACTAATATTAGAGAGTTTTAATATGAGAGAATCATACTAATATTATAAATGCGAAAGTGTGTTTGTTTGTTGGTTTGTCCTTCAATCACGCCGCAACGGATCGACGTGATTTTTGGTATGGGTATAGTTGAGGACCTGGAGAGTGACATAGGCTACTTTTTATCCCGGAAAATTAAGGAGTTGCGGGCATCAGCTAGTTTTGCAAAATAAATGATTTATGATTTATCTAACAATAAAACTTACCTATTATTTTTCCTGAGATATCCGAAATTCATGTTGAGTTTAGCCTTCTTTACTAAACTCAACATAGATTCTTTACTGAACTCAACATAGATTTCTAAACTCAACATAGATTCCGGATATCGAAGACGGAACAAATAATAGAAGTATGGACTCTTTCATATTGTAAACCTGTGCCCAAAATTTCACTTTCTATTGTGAAAAGGGTGGCCTATTAGACTGGAGATGTCTTTTTGTATGATATTGGTTAAGATAAACTTAAACCCACCTCCAATGACCTACGATAAAATTGTCCCTTTCAAATGTCAAAAGAGTACAATTTTATCTCTTTTGTCCCCATGCTCTAGCCGGGGAAGTTCATCCACTTGTTATGTCAAACAGGGATATACTTCTCCTTTCCCTTGTTGCCATGTTCTAGCATAGGGACAACCTAATTTTATCTCTTGTCGGTGGATATAATCGGGGGATAAAATTTTTGTCTCCTGCCCATGCTCGCCCTGCAGGCGTGCGCATTGACGACGACGGGCAAACAGCTGCCCAAGTGGGGCTACGAGCAGCAAGAGGTCGCGTGCAACCCCAACTTACGCGACAATAACGCGCTGTGGAACGTCGAGGACAACGTATTTGACCAGTGTAAGTTTTTAATATTTTTTTTAAAAATTTAATTTAGTTGTATTATTCCGTATCAGCATCCCGCGACTTCGTCTGCGTGGATTGAGTTTTTTTGGTTCCCGGGAGAACTCTTTACTTTTCCGGGATAAAAAGTAGCCTATGTCCTTCCCCTGGATGTAACCTCTATACTTACCAAATTTCATCAAAATCGGTTGACTAGTTGGGCTGTGAAAGCGTAGCAGACAGACAGACAGACACACTTTCGCATCATATTAATATTGATGATTTACTAGCGACCCGCCCCGGCTTCGCACGGATAGCATCGCCTGACCTATTTGGTCACGCGATAGTTTTAATTTTGCGATAACTCCTAAGAGAATGGGGCTGATTCTGTTGTGCACAATCTCTAAACTAATCTAAAATGTCAGCATTAATATTATTGTTAACCCTTTTATAATACTCCCTTCGGAAAGGGACTTCCTTTAGTTTAGAGATTGTGTTATACAGAATTGGCCACATTATTTAAAATTATATGGTGTAAAGGACAATTATTATGTGAATGAAATGCTAGTAATTGACGATACTAATTTGATAAGAATTAATATTATATCCCTCAAAATAGTTTTCCAATTGACATAGCGAATCGAGGTCTCCAAGTTTACCTACCTACTTGAGTGAATTTGCACTTCCGTCTGTCAGAGCCTTATAACTTCTAAATTAGTGGAAGTAATTACTTAAAATTTAAACATAATTTAAATACTGGTGGCCTTAAGCCGACAATTGCAAATACGAAAAAATTATAATGAAACAAGAATATACGTTTCGAAGTTGCCCTTGTATCGGCATTTTACAAGATATATTTCGGCGATGGTATCCAAGAACTTTTTTTTATTTATTTTTTAATAGGTTCACTTACAATATACAATATCAACACACAAATTATAACATTAAAAAAGTGACACATTCACTGATAATATGTACACAGCGTTTACAAAATTAGCGCATGCAAACTACAAGGAAATATTGAATTAAGTGTAAGTTATATAAAATTATTGTTAATCTATGTAAAATTATTATTAGGTAATCTATAGGACTCACCGATAGATGATCGGTGAGTTTTTTTAATCTAATGCAAAATTATGTTATCATTTCGAAAGGCATCGACAAAGTCTGCATCCGTAAAGGTATTGATATGGTTTCCTCGTTTCTAATTCCAACCATTAGTTAGTTAGAATATCCTTCCGGCGTCTAACTTAACCTCAATATAGGTCAAATAAACCTTCAAATCATGAGTGAATATGCATCTCCTAGGCAAGCGCCTTTGGCTGCATTATTTATTGCACCCAAGTTTTAGTTTATTTTAAAAAAGGTACGCATTTCCGAGCTATAATACATATCGGAAAAGGTAATTTGCGTCCCGAATTAGTGCTGGCTGCAACATTGAATTACCGCAACTGTGCAAATAGGTAAGTGTTAAATGCTGATGTGGAACCAATTAATTATTTATTTATTTGAAATACCTATACATTTTCTTTACGTTTTTATTACTTATCGCTCCTAACAGTTGTACAACCAATAACGGTGGAATAATTTGTATTATTTGCATATAAAATATAATTTATATTGGTACGAGTTTCTTGCTGGTTCTTCTCGGTATAGGAATGTCATTCTGATTCAGTGGTAGATTCACTCGACCATTCAAAAGCAGTTGTCAAAAGTCTACTTGACTAAAAAAGATTTGAGTTTTGAGTTGAAAATGACTAGGTATATTTCCGAAATAAAATGTTTTTGAAAACTCTCTTTTTCTTCTCTCTGAGTTCTGCGCCCCACCCTCCGACCCCTAAAACCTATTGACCCCTTTTAATCGTATACCTAATGGAAAGTTGAAAAATTCTTGACATTCGTGTTTTTGAATTATAATCCTTATTTTAGGGACGTCAAGGTATGTGACATAAAACTGTTATTTCGAAATACTACTGCTTTCGAACGTAGTAACTCCTTAGGAAATTAGTGTATCGCTAGGTAAGCGGCTGCAAGTATTAGCGATTAATTAAAAGATGGCGGCGACCACTATAGATCGAGGACAGTGCAAGTCCTTGCACAGTCGAATCCCTAAAAAAATAAGAATATTACCATACAAAATAGATGACCAGAGAGAAAGGAAAGTTAGTAGCGACTTGCGAATATACTTATGCCAAATGGCTTGAAGTATAATGTACGGAAGTCAGAAATGCTGATCTTTCGGGTTGGTAACGGTCCGGAGAGGGTACCGCTAGTATTCTTAGATTTCTTTTTCTTAATCTATACTTACTTACTAATATTATAAATGCGAAAGTTTGGATGGATGGATGGATGTATGGATGGATAGATGGATGGATATTTATTACTCAATCCCGCCCGAACGGCTGAACGGATCTGGATGAAATTTAGCACAGAGATAGATTATAGTCTGGAATAGCACATGGCTACTTTTTATCCCGGAAAGTTAAGGAATTCCCGCGGGAACCAAATAACCTCAATCCAAGCGGACGTAGTCGCCGGCATCAGCTAGTGTCCTATATTTATTGATATAAAACCAGCCAGAAACAAACAGTACAACCAAAGAGATTTTTCTTCAACTTTATACATACAACATACGAACCGACATTTTCCTCGATCTATTTTATTTATTTGTTTAAATCAGGCAACTAGGCCCATAGAAACATAAAACATAATATAACATACAAAATAAAAAATTCTTAAAATAAACTAAATACATAAATATGAAAATATAATTATAAAACTGTAGGGATTCTGGATCTGGCTTCCCTGAAGCGACGGTAAACTATGCCCTCAGGCCAAAAGTCTGAACTGAGGAACACATCTATGAAATACATTTTTTTTTCTTTTTCGGATGTATTTATCTTTTTTCATAGTGCCAAAGATGAGTTTCGAGGCGTACGCGTCGAGCTTTCTAGAGCGACTGATAGAGTCGCACGCGGTGATGCTGCACGGAAACGCCGGCCTCAAGCCCAAGGAGGGGGAGGTGACTTCGCAACCCTGGCAGTGGCCTATTAACTATCGGGTAGTTTTTTTTAAATTCTTAAGTTTAATATAACTGCCATGCCCCTCAATTTAATTTCAATTTATTTATTTAAAACATGTAGGACATACAGCCGAGCGATCGCGTAACTTCTGCATCAATCATTGATACATCGCAATCACCTCTGATTGGTTAACACTCTTCCACTATTGGACATAATCCATTGACGCAGCAAGAATGCCATAAATTCAGCCAATTACAACAATTGATACTGTAACAATGATTGATGCAGAAGGTACGCGATCGCTCGGCTGGTGTATGTTACGTCATGTTTTGACTCTACCACCGGTTCGGAAAACAGATTCTGCTGAGTCGGCAAGAAACTCAGCAGTTGCTCTTTTTTCCCCTAATATAGGTTAGCCCGCTACCATCTTAGACTGTATCATCACTTACCATCAGGTGGGATCGCAGTCAAGGGCTAACTTGTAGTGGATAAAAATAATATCTTCCATTTCTTTTGTGCGTTTATTTAGCGGTCTATGATGTAACTCACTTTTTCATTCTTAAAAATATGTTACATGCTGCGCGAGTATGATACACGCTTAAAGAGGCGTCATTGAATGCAAAATAATTTTTCAGGGTCAATTCTTCTCAGCAAATTCTCACAGAATCTATTTACTGGGCAACCCGGTGGTGTGGTGGGGAAACCTGGCGTTCCTTGCGGTGTTCTTCATGCTATACGTCGTTAACTCGATCAGGGAGAAGCGAGCACAAGCTTTTGGAAAACCAGTGGAAGGTAGGTCGAAACTTATGGTCCTTTCGTGGCAAACTTTTAAAATTTTAATCTCTCTCTCTCTTTGCATAGCTGAGAGCCGCGGAATTGTAACAGACAGATTCACTTTCATCCTACTATTATCCATGCTAATACTAGTGGTTCGCCCCGAACTGAGACCTCGCGGTATCCATAAACTTGTACAGAGCGCCATCTATTGACATAATTGTGAAGTTCTGTTAATAATACTAAAGCACATTAAAAATTAAATAATTTCGTTTCCTTATAATATTTATCTAATTTTAGTATTTGTTGTTCATGTACAGGATATAATTCAAATAATTGATAAGTTTCATGCTCAGCCTTTCAGAAAATTGAGAGTTCTGAGGTCAACTTTGGACGTTAGAAATTCGCCACTTTGAAAGACCCCCATTTCGTCAATTTTAGGGGAAAAATAAAAAAAAAATATGTTTGGACTCTATTCCTAATTATCTTTAAAATGATATACCGCAACCCTATGTAACGCTATAAAATATATATTTTACTTCGCGTTCACTTCTATGAGAGCCCCCCTGAAATAAAGATTTTTATAACTTTTTAAGCCATATTCGGCGGGAGGCCATCGGTTTTCATATTACATTTAAATTTGAAGTAATTACGTTCAGTAATTCAGAAGTTATAAGGCTCTGACAGACGGACGGACGGACAAGTGCAAATTCACTCAAGTAGACTCAGAAACCTTCGCTTCGCTCGGTCAATTATAATGCGAAAGTGTGTCTGTCTGTCTGTCGGTCTGCTACGCTTTCACGGCCCATCTGTTCAACCGATTTAGATAAAATTTGGTACAGGGATAACTAGGTTGTATCCCGGGGAAGGACATAGGCTACTTTTTATCCCGGAAAATTAAGGAGTTCCCCCGGGAATCAAAAAAAATTACTCCACGCGGACGAAGTCGCGGGCATCTAGTATTTATATATTCGGATCACGCGAATCCCTTCGTAAAAATTTAAAGAGATTGATGTACGAGTACTTACGGTGCCTTCACAATACATTAACAATACAATATAGTCTTTGTGGCAGAACATTTACCTTTATATGCAAATAATTGATACTTACAATCGATGTATTAGAAACCGCCATAACATAGCTATAGTCAGCGTCATTTTATGTATCGGTAGTAGTTACTTCTATTTTATTATTTATTGTATTCTATTTTTAATTAATTATTGTGTAACTGTATCGTGTGTATTGTATACTGGGCCCTTTTGCCTTTTATAAAAACTTTTATTATTATTATTATCGGCATGAATTTAACTCACACACCCGCATACAAAATAAATACATAAAAGGCCAAAAGATCCTTAATAAACTTACGTAAATAAATAGAAATGAATAAACTTACATACACAAATAAATAGTTGTAGCGGGCGGAGGATTACTCCGCTACTAGGGAAACCAGACAGCCGGGGGTCAGGGGGACAGGTTGAGAAACCGGCGGACTATCCTATATATATTATTATTGTTATTATATCGTGTGCGCAAGGTGCCGAAATCCTTTATGGGTTCGAGTGTACGCTTTTATACCAACCATTGTGACCAACTGTGACAAGGACGGGGGAGGGGTCAAAAAATCACGAAATTTGTGTGACGTACTTTATGGATGACCCCTACGTGGCACAAGTTGTCCCACGTGAAACAAATAAAGCGTAATATTGATCTTCCATGCAGGTGGTGAGAACAGGGCTCTGCTAAACGCGGCCGGATGGAACTTCGTGGGCTGGGCGCTCCACTATGTGCCTTTCTGGGCGATGGGACGTGTTCTATACTTCCATCACTACTTCCCGGCGCTCGTCTTCAGCTCTATGCTCACTGGTAAATCCGAACTCAAACACCGCTATAGACACTACTCATTTCAGCCACACAAGAAAGGAATGCATATTCATTCATTACGCGTGAAAGAATGGGTGACCTATCATTTCATAAAAAACAATTATTTGACAAATGACAATTTTTTGTGAAACATTAGTGAACCTGCCGACTTGGGTCAACGTTGCTTAACAATCGTAATAGACTGATATGCATTGTCACAACTAGGCCACTAGTCCGTCAATATACTCTAAACTGAATCAATTTCCTACAGGTATCCTCACAGTCTACCTGCTACAGACATTTCATAAAAAAACAATTATTTGACAAATGACAATTTTTTGTGAAACATTAGTGAACCTGCCGACTTGGGTCAACGTTGCTTAACAATCGTAATAGACTGATATGCGTTGTCACAACTAGGCCACTCGTCCGTCAATATACTCTAAACTGAATCAATTTCCTACAGGTATCCTCACAGTCTACCTGCTACAGACATTTCATAAAAAACAATTATTTGACAAATGACAATTTTTTGTGAAACGTTAGTGAACCTGCCGACTTGGGTCAACGTTGCTTAACAATCGTAATAGACTGATATGCGTTGTCACAACTAGGCCACTCGTCCGTCAATATACTCTAAACTGAATCAATTTCCTACAGGTATCCTCACAGTCTACCTGCTACAGAGCATCAGGAGTTACTTGAGCCCGGAGCTAGGCCGCGCGGTGTACCAAAGCGCCATAGGTCTCGTGATATCTACCACAGTGTACAGTTTCTATCTGTTTTCTCCTCTCGCGTACGGAATGAGCGGCCCAATGTCAAATGAACCCAACTCCACTGTGGCGGGGTTGAGATGGCTGGATACTTGGGAATTTTAATGAGTCTTATGTTTATGACCCATGTACAGAATTTGCGACTTAAATTTAAAGGTGGTATAAATTATAATCCTTTTTACTCTGACACGCTATATACGCTTAAGCGTAATGCGTCGGTGTGATTTAAAAATCTCGGGGTACTGAAAACGTCCCCTTCTCGAAACGTTCCGTTCACAAAGGCTCAAGAATTTTTGATTCCATCCAATAATTATAATTTATTATAGTGTACGTTTTAGAAGTAAGTATAGAATATTTTTTTATTAAAACATGTTATGTTAAGTTAAAGGATTTTAAGATTTACTATGTATACTTATTAAAGGTTAATTTTTTTTTAATAAGATTTGTTTCACTTTCCGTGATGAAAAATTAAGATCATACTAATATTATAAATGCGAAAGTGTGTTTGTTTGCTGGTTTATTGGTTTGTCCTTCAATCACGCCGTAACGGAGCAACGGATCGACGTGATTTTTGGCATTGATATAGTTGGGGACCAGTGACATAGGCTACTTTTTGTCCCGGGAAATTAAGGAGTTCCCGCAGGAATAAAAACAACTTAAACCACGCGGATGAAGTCGCGGGCATCAGCTAGTTAAATATAAAATGCAAAGGAAGTGACTAACTTGACGCAACGTACGCATCTTTTTTTAGGGTTCCGTACCCAAAGGGTAAAAACGGGACCCTATTACTAAGACTCCGCTGTCTGTCTGTCTGTCTGTCTGTCTCCAGGCTGTATCTCATAAACCGTGATAGCTAGAAAGCTGAAATTTTCACAAATGATGTATTTCCGTTGCCGCTATAACAACAAATACTAAAAATTTAAAAAATATATATGTATATTAAGGGGGGTCCCCATACAATAAACGTGTTTTTTTCGTATTTTTTTGCTCAATATCAAAAACGGTAACAGGTAGACGGTTCAAATTTTCACAGAATATTAACTTGTATATTACCTTTCAAAATAAATAATTAAATATCAATAAAGTAAATATTAAAGGGGGGCTCCCATACAACAAACGTAATTTTTTGATATTAACAATAAACCTCTACAAACAAAGTTAGTTTTGCGGTTCATTTCGTCTTGTTTTTAATACGTCATAAATCGTAAAACTTACTACAGGTTTGTACGGAACCCTCGGTGCGCGAGTCCGACTCGCACTTGGCCGGTTTTTATTATTTGCAATGTAATGAATGAATGAACTCTTATTCAAAATTCTTTAGCGATAGGTAAAAAAATACAAATGTCCTAAAATTACTATAGCTTAGGCGCTGCGCAAACGTAGTCACGTTTTGCTACCTACACGGGACACCATCACTTGAAACCGTGGTTGCTGAGTCCGGTGTCGGCAATAGGACACGGTTGCCGGACACTGCTATTTCTACTGCAGTTCGGTGCTTGTTTTCTATCAGCTTCATGATGGAGGTCGATGAAGAAACACTTCTTTTGCTTGTCGTGATGATTATACAGTCTGTTATTTTACCTCTCGCAAAGATTGGCTAACCTGAGTGTACATGAGTTTATTCTGCAGTTCAAACATTTAATCCTAAATAGAAGTTATAAAATTACTACTAATTATTAATTAGAGCGAGGGGTCAAATAACTGTGAACGGACTGTACGTGATGTCGTCGCCGTCAATATTTCCAAGCAAATCAACCTTTATCAATAAATGTAATAATGTGGCTTGTATCTTCAACGGACAACTGATTTTAGTATCTACTTATGTAGTTGCTTATACCAAAAACTTTTTGATTAACTCCTGACTGTCAAGTGGAAGCAACTGGACACACAGTTCATGAGTTTTGTGCAGCAGATTCATTGTGATTTTATAGATTCAATGGCTTGTATCCAACAGCAAGACAAAAGTGTCTAAGTTTGCGCGGCGCCTTTGTCTTCCTTTTCTCTGGTGTCTGGACATGAATAATCCAAATGATCACTCATTAATTTTAGGCTCCTACTTAAGGTGGACTACACAGGTCTGCCCGCGAAATTCAAATTTAAATTGGTTTTTTGCAATTTATTAACTAATACGACAAAGTAGGCTTATGGCATTCCAATTGCGCCAATGGCAGTATCATCTTCACAGGGTTATATAAAAATCTTTATTTGAAAGTGTCCAGTTTAAGTAATTAATCAGATTATCGACTAATTTGTGAGTAACTCACATCCAACTCGATAGTCTAACTAATTTCTTAAACTGGACACTTTCAAGTAATAGTAGTTTATGCAACTGTCATATAATGAAGGGTATTAAAACACGAGTGTGAGTTTATGAAACGAGCGCAGCGAGTTTCATAATAGTAACGAGTGTTTTAATACCCGTGTTATATGCAGTTGCATACACTACTTTATCTTCACTAATGCAATTTATCAAACAACAAGAGTAAAAGCTGACAATAGTTTATCGCGTACGTGTATTGTCACAGTGAACTTGCCGCCATTAAAATCTAACCAATGAGAGCGCAGCTGCGCGCGCAGGGCCAATCAGGAGCGAGCGCGCGCTGTTCGTTTTTTATTTAATTGGCACAAGATCTTACCAAAGAGTTTTGTGTATGTAAGTTTAGTAGTTTCGACGAAGTTTTCACGTATAACCCAACTGTTTTCAAAAGCCAGCCTAATATCAAAATTTTATACAACTTGTATGAGGATTTTGACATAAGGCTCGCCAGGTTAATTGGTCGCGTTTTATTGATGTTATAATGAGATTTTACGATATCGATGTGGATATTATACCATCATGTAAAATTGCTTAAATTGAGTGTTTTGTTATCTGCGCTATAACAGTAGTAATTATAAGTCAAGTATTGGAAACATAAGTAGAATGTTATAACTTTAGTGTAGATAAAGATTTTTATATAACCCTGTGAAGATGATACTGCCATTGGCGGAATTAGAATGCCATAAGCCTACTTTGTCGTATTAGTTTATAAATTGCGAAAAACCAAATTAAATTTGAATTTCGCGGGCGGACCCGTGTAGACTACCTTAAGTAAGATATTGTATTAATTATGCTATCACATACATTAGGGAAATGAGACAAACCATTTTTTTACATAATTCATTGAAGATGCGTGTAAATAAAACTAATCGATTGCTAATTTATTATGTACTTTATTACGGGTTATTTTTTTAAAAACATGATGTGGCATTAAGTTATTTTAGTTCCGATAAAAACTGCTAGAACTGGCCTAGGTTAAAAATCATTGTAATAGTTAAAAATCATTGTAATAGGGGGCCACAATCTACCTCGATTTCTTCTTTATTTAACCACGCCTGTTGCAAGATTTTCGAATTGCATATGATACCGTTTGAGTGCACAAAATTCGCTGTAAAATTAATTCTAATCAATTTACCAGCCACAACTTGCTCCGTTACTCTAAAGACATTTAAATGTTCGGTACATAAAGTTATTCCTTTTTCTGCCTTATATTTTTCCAATGCCTTCAACGCCAGCTGGGTGTAAACTGGGTTGTTTACGTCTTCTTCGGTATCTCCACCAGGAATCGGTTGATCTAGGTTTACACAATTAACTGCGATAGTTTTGGTATTCGTCCAAGGCTGTTCATAGATTTCCGACCGGCAGGTAATTGGGCTTGAATCTAGTAAGGCATCGAATTGTATTCGGTGAATGTATCCACTTACCACCTGCCTTGTCGCTTTTTTGACTCGCGCCAATCTTGGACGTCGAGAAATACCGTGGTCAGCTACGTATTTATTTAATGATTCATCTGCCAGCTTTCTGACAAGCGGGTCATTAACATCTTCAGGGTTTTCACCACCAAGGAGTCCCCTTCTTGCTCGGTGTTGTAATAAAAGATAGTCACAAGTGACATTGATTTCTTGTAGTTTTAGCCAAGGCTGTTCCCAGATTTTTGAAGTGCAGGTGACAGGCGTAGAGCCAAATAGACCATAGAAGTCTAAATATGTAATGGTTCCGGATACGAGTTGCGTTCTTGCTCGTGTAACTTGCACGACTTGACAAGATGTAGTCAAACCATGTTCGTCCATATACTTATTTAGTGATTTTGTTGCCAGGACTAAGTAAACAGGATCACTTGGGTCTTGTTCTTGTATGCCTCCTAATATTGGCGGTTTTAGCCGCGTGGAAGTGACCTGTGAACAAAAAGTCATTAAAAATATTTTGCACGCAAGCAAATAAGAAAATTTAGGGCCTATGCACACGAAGTTATTTTCTACGCGCAGACAACGTGATGCAAACGCGATTGTAACACAAATCATACGCGCGTCAGTCGCAGCCTAAAACCACTGCACACGTCCACAAATTCAGAGGCAAAACGCGCATGATACGTCAATACAGACGCGCGTTTGTCCCATTTAGGTACGAGCTAAGCAGGTTGTGTGGACAACGCGATACAGACGCGCTTTGAATGCGCTTTATGAGCTCTTTTGTATCAACGAAAATGCTTTTTGAACTGAATCTGAACTGTTCGTGAAACGCGCGTTATCTGCGTATACATGATTTGCCGTGTGCATATAGGTAGGCTCTTGAAATACTAATACATATTATAAACTAGCTGATGCCCGCGACTTTGTCCGCGTGGTTTAAGTATTTTGATTCCCGTGGGAACTCCTTAATTTTCCGGGATAAAAAGTAGCCTATGTCACTCTCCCAGGTCCTCAACTATGCCCATGCCATAAATCACGTCGATCCGTTGCTCCGTTGCGGCGTGATTGAAGGACAAACCAACAAACAAACACACTTTCGCATTTATAATATTTGTATGATGCGAAAGTGTGTTGGTTTGTCCTTCAATCACGCCGCAACGGATCGAGGTGATTTTTGGCATGGTTTCTTAAGTTAGTGACATAGGCTACTTTTTATCCCGGAAAATTAAGGAGTTCCCACGTTGACGAAGTCGCGGGTATCAGCTATGAACAATAAACAAAAGTCGATTGGATTCCTTGGTCCGAGGTTGGATATCTAACATTAATATCCTGTTTTGAATGTCACGACTAGAGATAATGACCTGATTGTGGAGCAATTCTCTTTTTGTATAGGTATTTTATTTTTGTTGTCCTTATAAAAAATATGTTGTTATTTGGTTTGTCCTTCAATCACGCCGCAACAGAGCGTGATCGGCGTGATTTTTTGCAAGGGTATAGTTGAGGACCAGAATTTGAAAACATATTGAATGGTGACGAAGTCGCGGGTATCAGGTAGTAGGTAATAATTTATTTTATTTTGTTTATTTGACTGTAATCAACAGCGTTTTTACATATATAATTTACAGTTATCTCTTAAAACTAAAATAAGGCCAAAAAGATTACAAAATTATAAATTTTTTAAAATAAGTTGGTACTTAAAGTTAAGCAAGTGCAAGTGCGTGCGGGTATGTGTTTGTCGGTGTGTGTGTGTGTGTGTGTGTGTGTGTGTGTGTGTGTGTGTGTGTGTGTGCGCGTGCGCGGGTGTATGTGCGAGCGGGTGTGCATGTGTGTTATGAGGGATGTGCTTGTGAACTAAATGTAAATACTATTTCTGATGTAGTTTAATGATTGCATTTTTCAATTGCGTTTTTGATAGACGGAAAAAGTCAAGATCGGAGTAGACATTATTGTAGGTTCGCGATAAGCGTATAATTACAGAGTTTTGGGCGTAGTTTGTGTTTGATTTTGGCACACATAGTAGCTTGGGTTTTCGGGGCCTAAAAGTGGAAGCGTTTAATGAGAAAGCCGACAGCAGGCCAGGACAGTCAATTTGGCCAGTCAAAATAGCTTGCAACAGCAGCATGTCACTTTGGTTTCTTCTTAGTTCCAGGGAGTCTATTTTGTAATGATTACAGGCTTCTTTGTAACTGTTAAATGTTTTAAATTCTTTAAAAGCCAGGTACCTCAAAAAATGCTTTTGTATTGATTCGATTCTTTGAGTATGTATAATATAATAGGGTGACCATATGTTACATGAATATTCAAGAAGACTACGAACATAAGCAAAATACAGAGTTTTTATGCATTCAATATTATTGAAAGTACGAGAGACTCGCTTAATGAAGCCGAGTTGTTTGTAGGCTCTGTCCGCCACGGCTTCGACATGCTCATTCATTGATAGTTTAGCGTCGATTTTAATACCCAGGTCTTTCACAGTTGTGACTTTAGCAATGTTAACACCATTGATTTTATAATCAAAAGAAATTGAATTACTCTTACGAGATAGTGTTATGTGGTGGCATTTTTTAACATTGACAATAATTCTATTCCGGACATAATATTCAGCCAGGGCATTTAAGTCTTCCTGTAACCGGAGGCAATCATGAAGAGAACGTATTTTAAGGAAGATTTTCTTATCGTCAGCGTACATAAGATGTTGTGCGTGGCTAAAACAGCTATCAATATCGAAAAGATAAGCATTATATAATAGGGGACCGAGGATAGACCCCTGGGGTACCCCTGACGGTATAGTTATAAAATCGCTTCTAGCACTGCCCGTTACTACTGCCTGCATACGATTTTTAATATATGAGGTCAGCCATCGGAGTAAGTTGCCATTTATTCCTAAGATGCTTAGCTTATGAAGCAGGATCACGTGATCCACACGGTCGAAAGCTTTTTCGAAATCAGTGTAAATCACGTCTACCTGGCATCTCTCATCCATGCCCCGCAAAACGTAGTCCGTGAAGACCGCTAAATTAGTGACCGTGGAACGATTTTTCATAAAGCCGTGCTGCTCGCTGGGGATAGATCTAGAAATAATTGGGGATATGCGTGAGTAAACAACTGACTCGAACAACTTGCTCATCACGTTGAGGATAGAGATAGGTCGATAGTTCTCTATTTGGGTTCTTGATCCGCTTTTATGAATGGGGACTATTAATGCTTCTTTCCAGATATCTGGGAAACTGCAGTAGACGTTTATGGAGAGGTTAAAAATGATTGATAGTGGTTTAGCCAGATTTGTAGCACACTTGCTTAGAAAAATTGGTGGGATACCGTCACTACCGGCTCCCTTATTAGTTTTTAGAGTTTTGAGAAATTTGAGTACATTATCCTCGTCAATGATGATTTTACAAATAGATTCCTTGTAGTTCGAATTTGAGAGATTTGACATGTCGTACGAGTTTGCTGGTTTTACAAAGACACTCTCGAAATACTCACTGAAACCGTTACATGCAGAGACTTCATCAGTATAAACTGTATTGCCTAACGTTAGCTTGGTGGGATATCCATTTTTATTATTTCTAAGAGATTTAGTGAAAGAGAAAAGAAGCTTAGGGTCCTTGCGAACGTAAGTTTGCATTCTTTGTGTGTAAGAGGCGTAACACTTGTCTTGAATCTGTTTTTGTCTGGTCCTTAGAATAGCGAACTCATCGTAATCACGGGGATTTTGGTGAACTTTCCATTGCTTATGCTTTTGAAGCTTATCTTTCACTATGTGAATTAAAGACTTGGAGTACCATACTGGAAAATTAGATTTATACTTGACTTTTACCGGAACGAATTTCTTAATGGCTTCCTTTAGAATGGAGTAAAAAATTTCGACTACACCATTCATTGAGTTAGCTGATAGTGCCTCGTGCCAATTGATCTTGGATAAGTACTCGTTGATTTTGATGTAGTCTCCTTGGAAGAAGTTAGGCTTTTTTACAGGTTTTTGACGAGTGTTACGGAAAAGCAGACTAGAAAGATTAAATTTGAGACATGGATGAAAAATGTCTTCTGGGACTAGAGGGTTTGAGCAGTAGCTTACGCTAAAGTCAATGTTACTGAACAATAGATCCAGGGTATTTTGCTTACAGTTTCGCACAGTATTCTGTTGTTTTAGTCCTGATAGATTACATATATCTATGATATTCGTAAAGGCGTTATGTACCTCCACTGCTCCACGTTTGTGGATGGTAGGCCCGGAATCAGACCACGTTACATTTGGCATATTGAAATCGCCCGCTAATATAATGTAGTCGTTAGGGTACTTGGCAACAAGCTCAGCAAGGCGAGAAGAGATAGACTCAAGACGAGCAGGTAAGAGATTGTCAGGTGGTGCGTAAATAAGCCCGATATGAATATTACGACTTCCTTGTATTTTCAGAGAATGAGCGGGTATAGTAGCCCATAGAGATTCGACGCCAGAGCAGGCCCACTCCCGATGTAACTGTATATGTAACTCTTTACGAGCACATAATAAGACTCCGCCTCCCTTTTTCTTAGTGGATGTCTCCGGGTTTCGATCACATCGAAGGACGTCATATCGGTCGTCACAGATTTCACGGTCATAAATACCTTCAGTTAACCACGATTCGGTAATTAAGATGAGGTCGTAGTCGTGATTTAGAACATTTAGTCGGAACACCTCAGTTTTGGTACGCAAACCACGTACATTCTGGTAAAGTAATGTTATGGCATTAGCGCCTGTAGATATATGATTCGTACCAAGATATAGTAGTGATATATACTTGATGTACGTGGTTTATAATGGGTTGTATTTAAGAAGTAGGTGAGGACTAGAGGGTAATTATAATAAACTTGGAGAGGGCTTTTAGGAACAAAGTGGCTATGGTTGCTGTGATGTGTGCTTGTTTTATTTTGTGTAGTAATTAAAGGTGCGAATAAGGACTGAAGGTTGTGTGGTTTGTTTTGCTGTGTACTGGGGTTTGTGTGTAGTGTATATGTTAAGTGAAATTTATTCGGTTTGGTATGATAGATACGAGTATGTTGCGAAGTATAACGACAGACATAGTAATTTGTTAAAAGATCACAGAAGTTATGGATAACGCGTAATATTATTTTATTTTTGATAGATCCTTTTCGTGGCGTATATTCAAAGCAGGTGATTCTTCGTTTTTTCTTAAAAAAATGTTGCAATTGCGAACCCAGACAAACTTGTAAGCTTTTTCTTGTGCAAGAGTTTTAGTTGCTTTTAATAACTGCTTGTTTTCCGGAGTTAAGTGCTCGTTAACGAAGAATTTTTTCTCCATGCCTTCGATGCCTACGTCTTTCGTGCAAACGCCCTTTTTCCTTTTCAAGCCGGAAAGTAGTTTATCTTTAGACAGTCGGTCTTTCAATTTCACTACTATGGGCTTAGGTCTTCCGGCTATAGTTTTTTTCCGGTTCCGGCTAATAATATTAGATTCCGGCATTGAATACTAAGTGAATCTTGGCCTAGCCAGTCAAGGCGCGATTCCCAAATAAATCCAAGGTTCGAATTCTGCCAATTGTGCTGATATGAACTGATAAAGAACCCAAAAAGAAGAGTTAGTTTGTTAGCCATGCCTATAATAAATATTATTAAGTATATTATCTAATACACAATTCGAGTAGAATGTCGAGAACTTGGTATATCTACTTTACCAAATACTTACATTTCATTTAACCGCAATCAATTTGGTATGCTCTTTATTTTACACGCTTTAGGTATAAAAACCTACCTCTAAATTCTTATATTATAAAATTACAATGTTACTGTGAACATGGAATAAACATGCATAAACAATGCTATTCAAATTGGTAGGTATATTATTATATGTAATAGTGTACCTACTAAAATATCATAAGGGATCTTCCATAAAGTACGTCACACGTTAAGGGGGGCGGAGGGGGTCGACGAAGTGTGACATTGTGTGACAAGGGGTGGGACTAACCAGTATTAGAAGAAAAAAAGAAAGGAAAATCTTGGAGCTAAGCGTTTTAGCATTCCGATTCGGCACCCGTAAATACCTACGGATAAAAGTTAACAGACGATTGGAACAGGAATTCTTATCGGTTGCGGTCGCCGATTCAAATCCGGAAAACGCAATTAGTTTAAATACCTACATAGGTACTTGTTAAAAATATACCTATGCATAAGTATTTAGTAAGTAATATACCTACATATATATTATATACCTAGTCGGGCAGAAATAAAGTATGTAACATTGTACACTGACTGAAGCCCGCGCCCCGCAATGCTTTTAGGTACAGTGTAGGTTAGGGTTGCCAGATGGTCGGGATTCGTCTGGATTCTCCCGATATTTTCAGTGATCTCTAGACTCCCGACAAATCTCAAAATCTCCAAACAAACAGCTTCTCTGAAAGTTCTCTAGGAAACAATTATTTAAAATTAGCTGATGCCCGCGACTTCGTCCGCGTGGAATAAGTATTGGTCGTTAAGTTTTCTTAAATTTTCTAATGTTCCGCGCAACTTTCTTAGTTTTTTCTTTCATATGATCGGAGAACCTTCTCCTTACAATAACAAACAAACAAAAAAACCGGCCAAGTGCGAGTCGGACTCGCGCACCGAGGGTTCCGTACAAACCTGTAGTAAGTTTTACGATTTATGACGTATTAAAAACAAGACGAAATGAACCGCAAAACTAACTTTGTTTGTAGAGGTTTATTGTCAATATCAAAAAATTACGTTTGTTGTATGGGAGCCCCCCCTTTAATATTTACTTTATTGATATTTAATTATTTATTTTGAAAGGTAATATACAAGTTAATATTCTGTGAAAATTTGTACCGTCTACCTGTTACCGTTTTTAATATTGAGCAAAAAAATACGAAAAAAACACGTTTATTGTATGGGGACCCCCCTTAATATATATATTTTTTTAATTTTTAGTATTTGTTGTTATAGCGGCAACGGAAATACATCATTTGTGAAAATTTCAGCTTTCTAGCAGACAGACAGACAGACAGACAGACAGACAGACAGACAGACAGACAGACAGACAGATAGCGGAGTCTTAGTAATAGGGTCCCGTTTTTACCCTTTGGGTACGGAACCCTAAAAAAGAATTAGCGAAATTGGCCCAGCCGTTCACGCGTGATGCCGTGACCAAGGGAAATAGGGATTCATTAACCGACTTCAAAAGAAGGAGGAGGTTCTCAATTCGTCGGAATCTTTTTTTTATATATATATATAAGATTGCCGCGCGCTCAATTAATTAGACTGAACTTTGAAGTACAGTTCGAATTTCAAATCAATTCTGAACAGTACTAAAGGAACCAATGTGGACTCAGTAAAGTGGACATGTGGCAACCTAAACAATTAACATTCAGTGTACTTATAGTAGTTTATGCAACTGTCATATAATGATGGGTATTAAAACACGAGTGTGAGTTTATGAAACGAGCGCAGCGAGTTTCATAATAGTAACGAGTGTTTTAATACCCGTGTTATATGCAGTTGCATACACTACTTTATCTTCACTAATGCAATTTATCAAACAACAAGAGTAAAAGCTGACAATAGTTTATCGCGTACGTGTATTGTCACAGTGAACTTGCCGCCATTAAAATCTAACCAATGAGAGCGCAGCTGCGCGCGCAGGGCCAATCAGGAGCGAGCGCGCGCTGTTCGTTTTTTATTTAATTGGCACAAGATCTTACCAAAGAGTTTTGTGTATGTAAGTTTAGTAGTTTCGACGAAGTTTTCACGTATAACCCAACTGTTTTCAAAAGCCAGCCTAATATCAAAATTTTATACAACTTGTATGAGGATTTTGACATAAGGCTCGCCAGGTTAATTGGTCGCGTTTTATTGATGTTATAATGAGATTTTACGATATCGATGTGGATATTATACCATCATGTGAAATTGCTTAAATTGAGTGTTTTGTTATCTGCGCTATAACAGTAGTAATTATAAGTCAAGTATTGGAAACATAAGTAGAATGTTATAACATTAGTGTACATAAAATTAGTTATGTGTCAACAATGTATTTTTGTACAATTTAAAAAATAAACTTACATTTTTATTTTTAACTAGCTGATGCCCGCGACTTCGTCCGCGTGGATATACCAAGTTTCATCGAAATAACTTGAGAAATGAAGGACTTTCATACAAATTTTCAACCCCTATTTCACCCCTTTGAGGGTGAAATTTTGAAAAACTGTGAAACACGTATGTCTTCATTTTTAACCCGCACCTCATGTACCAAGTTTCATGGCTATAACTTGAGAAATGAAGGACTTTCATACAAACTTTCAACCCCTATTTCACCCCTTCGGGGGTAAAATTTACAAAAACTGTGAAACACTTATTTCTTCATTTTCAACCGGTAGCATGTATACCAAGTTTAATCGATATAACTTGAGAAATGACGGACTTTCATTCAAACTTTCACCCCCTATTTCACCCCCTTAGGGGTGGAATTTTGAAAAACTGTGACACACGTACTTCTTTATTTTTTACCGTAAGCCAAAATAAAAAGTTTCGTTGATATAACTTGTAAAACATCTTGAGAAACGAAGGACTTTCATACCAACTTTCATCCCCTATTTCACCCTTTTGGGGGTCAAATTTTCAAAAACTGTGAAACACGTATGTCTCCATTTTCAACCCGCAGCTCATATATCAAGTTTCATGGCTATAACTTGAGAAATTAAGGACTTTCATACAAACTTTCAACCCCTATTTCACCCCTTCGGGGGTAGAATTTCGCGATAAAAAGTATCCTATGTCCTACCTCGTAGTATGGGCTCAAATCGTGCCAAGTTTCGTTTGAATTCATTCAGTAGTTTCGGCGTGATGCGCGGCCAAGATACAGACAGACAGACAGACAGACAGACAGACAGACAGACAAAAATGAAAAAAATTACAGATTTGGCTTCAGTATCGAATAATGAGTGCCCTCCAAAAAAAATTTTCAAAATATCGTCAATGTACAGAATTGGACCTGTTACAGTTTTATTATAAGTATAGATATTTATTTCTCCCGACAAAAACCCCCAAAGTCCCGACATTTGGTATTAATTTCAACTTGATACATCTACCTATGCGTTCCTGAGAAAACGGATCTTGACAGACGGACAAACAGACAGACGGGCGGACAATAAAGTGTAAAGGGTTAATTTTTTACTTTTGAAGTACGGAACCCTAAAAATATATTATTTAGGTAAAATAAATGAGTGTTAGGTAATTATGTGAGCCATAAAAATGCCTCACGCTATTTTTATCAGAGCCTGTTACTGATTTGTACAAACATTAAATTATTTACCATTTATAACTACTTAATTAATATGTTTTAGACCAGCTGACGCCCTGGCTTATTTTAGCTGGGAATTGGGATCCACGTTGTAGTTAAGTATTTTTCTGAGAATCAGCATGCAAAATCTGGAAAGTTGCTAGATTATTCAGTAATAGAAAACCGTTATTACCGATTAGGGGTAGCTACTTATAATTTATGTTGGTATCCCTTCAACACCGAGTAGTAAACACTTCAAGGATCACTCCGCCACGCTGTCACTTACCACAAGACTTTAGATTGCATTCAAAAGAGCTCACTTGTGAAAATACCTAAGTACAGTCCCACAAACATACATAGTAGATCCGACAGCCTCGCTAGTATTTTTTTTTTTTTTTTTTTATCCACTACAAGTTAGCCCTTGACTGCGATCTCACCTGATGGTAAGTGATGATGCAGTCTAAGATGGTAGCGGGCTAACCTGTAAGGGGCATGGCAGTTATATTAAACCCATAAGGTCAACCGGGGCGAATGCGCCACAATACTTTGAACGACATTTTTATTTGATCATAACAAACATATTCTATCTCATCATAAACTATCACTTATGACACTAGTTAGGAAATGTTATCTTATTTCATATTTTAATACCATTTAATGACATTTTTATTAACTTCTACGTGTAAATGACGTTTTTACGAAAGATGGGATTTTTAGACGCAATAGCCCTGGGTGGGGCGAACGCGTCTTTCACTGGTATTACGTAATTGGAAGAGCTGATAATAATTTAATTCAAGGTAAATTAAACCGTACCAGTGATATAGTTAATTATTAACTTGTATCCTTAATTCTGGGCTTACTTTAGAGTTATTAGTGTAGAACAAACATTTTTGGGGCTATGGCGTCTTATTGAACTTGTTTCTTGTAGTCGCATTCACCCCATCGTAGATTTCAGGGGTGCCAAACTTTTTTTCAATAGGTTCGGGTATTTAATTATGAAGTATGGAATCAAACCACAACTAAGAAATAACGAATAATTTATTCGAACAAAAGAGTCTAAGGACATCATAAGTCTAACAATCATTACAAATAATTACAAAAATATAAAGAGTACCAAAAAATGCGCGAATCTTGTATTTAGTTAAACTTGAACTCTCTGTTTCAAATTTAATTAACCTTGTAACATGTTTTAACAACATTAACATTGATATAACGTAAATGTTAATAATCAATAAATCACTCTATTTACTTACAATATATACGTATACTTAAAAAAAAATTCACCCCCACCTCGTTTCGGGTCTAAATCGAAAAATATCGATCCTAGGAAAAAATTTATAAGATCCAAAATTTTAGAAAATGTAATTCCAAACAACTACGGTAATTACAACTTTTCGTGTAAAATAAAAAATAAACGAGATGCAATAATTAAAAATTCACCCCCACCTCTTTTTGGGTCTAAATCGAAAAATATCGATCCTAGGGATAAATTGATAAGGACCAAAATTGTAGTAAATTAAATTTCAAACAACTTTGGTAATTACCATTTTTCGTTTTCACCCTCAAATTCATGAAGGCGGATGACGCAACAGGGTTGGAATCCCGAAAACCGAAATGGGACGATTTCCGAAGGAAAATTGCTGCGCGGAATTTTTTCCATGTCAGCCCCTCTTTTGATCTAATTCGACTGGGCTATTATTCCTGCATTATATATATAGAAAGATTTACCACTTTAATCCTAAAATAAAAAAGTTTAGGACCTCTGACAATGGGGCTATTGCTTCACAATAGACGCAATCACCCCAAAAGGATGGACGCAATAGCCCTAAAACCAAACCATGACCCAAAAATTTTCAATTGCATTTTGACTACAAATCTTAAGGTAATTACACGAAATAATTAAAACAACATGTATTGCAATAAAACGGCAAAAGTACTTACGGTTATGAACCATCGATATTCTCAAAGAACTGAGATTTATGCAGATTTAAATTCGCCTGTTGGCGCACAAGAACAATCCGAACGAAATGACAAATTTAAGATGGCGGATTATGCAAAGAAAAAAGCTCTGTCACGCTATCTATTGATAAAATTTTGTACTTTTAGTGCCAAAGACGTAAAAAAGATGGCATGAGTAGTTCTAAAATGCACTTTTCGTACGGTAATTGAAAAAGACGCATAAGCCCCGTAGACGAAATAGCCCCGGTTGACCTTACCCCTATTCGGTTTCTACACGGCATCGTACCGGAACGCTAAATCGCTTGGCGGCACGTCTTTGCCGGTAGGGTGGTAACTAGCCACGGCCGAAGCCTCCCACCAGGCCAGACCAGGGAAAATTCAGAAATAATAAATTCCCAAATTGACCCTGCCGGGGATCGAACCCGGGACCTCCGCACGTTAAAACAACAGCGCTACACACTGCGCCACGGAGGTCGTCAGTTCATAGTATTCAGTTTCATAGTATGTACCTATGAAAAACAAAAACTAAACAGGCATAAAAATAAGTTCTAATTTTGGCCACCGGGCCAGACAAGTTTGACAGACTTTACATTGATTATAAAAAATATTTAAAGTGTTACCCGAGCCTACTGAAAATATGAATTATACCTAACTACGTAGGTACTGAATCCTGTTTACTACCTAATCGTAATCAGAACTTCAGGAGGCGATACCTATTTGACAGTTGACACGCATTGTGAGGAGGTTCCTCACTTTGGAGTCCTTGATTACCTACCGTACCGGCGGCGCGCGGAGTTACAGATGCTACCAGTGGTACCTATCCATAGTCCCGCGTATATATATGTTTTCTGGGTATAATTGTTCAAAATATTGGAATAAGAATAAACAAACGTAAGAAACTCAATTTCTCCAAGCACTTACCGATTCTGCTAAGGCAATGATCAGTAAGAGCTGCAGGGACGCAAGCGCACTGTTCGACCGCATGGCTGCGAAAGCGATTATAAAAACCGAACTTGTTTTTAATATATAGGAGCACCATTTTATAGCCGTACAAAATCTTTAGGAATGACACTCATACAATATTATCACAACTTGAAACTCAAGCTGTTGTGACGTCATATTTTAAATGTTTAAGTTTAATTGATTACCTACTGTAGCGACCCGCCTGCGCCCGCCTTTTTTTATTTATTAATTTTTTTTTACTACAAATACCTAGGTATATATAAATATCCTAACCTTTGGAGGCTCGACGTGGCCGAATCTTCTTTTTCTACTCTAGGTATTCCATTACTTGGCTCTGTGATCTCATTTGGTGGTAAGTCTAAGAGATCACGCAGTTCAAGATGGTAGCGGGCTTAACTGTTAGGGGTATGGTGCATACCCCTAACAGTTACCCCTCATACCTATTAAAACCGTACTCCTAATCAGTTTCTACTTTCTACACGGCATCGTACCGGAACTCTTAAATCGTTTTGCGGGCACGTCTTTGCCGATAGGGTGGTTACCATATGGCCACGACCGAAGCCTCCTACCAGGCCAGACCAGAGAAAATTCAGATATTTGATCGAGCGAAGCGAAGTTATCTGAGTCTACTTGAGTGAATTGACACGTCTTGTCCGTCCGTCTGTCAGAGCCTTTCTGAATTACTGAACGTATACTTAATTACTTCAAATTTAAATATAGGTAATATTATGTAAGTAGGTAAACCGATGGCCTCCCGCCGAATATGGCTTAAAAAGTTATAAAAATCTTTATTTCAGGGGGGCTCTCATAGAAGCGAATGCGAAGTAAAATATTTTTTATAGCGTTACTTATGGTTGCGGTATATCATTTTAAACCAAGTTGAACCCGTCGGGAATCGACCCCGGGACCTCCTCACAATGCTTGACCACTGCGCCTGGGAGGTCGTCTTAAAAGCACTGAATGATGGTTTATTGGCATGGGGATTTATTTGCATTATTTATTTCAGTCCCGCGGGAACTCTTTAATTTTGCGGGATAAAAAATACCTAGCCTATGGCCTTCCCCGGGATAAAAATCGGTTAAATAGATGAGCCGTGAAAGCGTAGCCGACAGACAGACAGACACACTTTTGGATTTATAATACCTACCCACTACCTACCTATTAGTATGGATATGGATTTTGGGTGACGGAGGGCAAAGAGATCCGAATTAGATACAGAGAGCTCACTCTTAGGTATATATATAAGTTATAATATCTAAGAGCATCTATGTTTGTTTTGTTAAATAAATTCTTCCTAGTTATTATACGAAAATACATAATAGAGCATAATATTATTATGTAGGTACCTACCACAGGTACCTACTACCTACCTACTTAGTTTGAAATAGTTTACGAAGTGTATTAAACTGGCGATGTTCGCGTAATCGAGTTTCATTAGGACGACGCGACGTTCACCGTCGTCGGCATTTCCATCAAATATAAATATTATAAATGCGAAAGTTTGGATGTATGGATGTATGTTTGTTACTCAATCACGCTCCAACGGATGAACGGATCTGGATGAAATTTGGCACAGAGATAGATTATAGTCTGGAATAGCACATAGGCTACTTTTTATCCCGGAAAATTAAGGAGTTCCCGCGGGAACCGAAAAACCTCAATCCACGCGGACGAAGTCGCGGGCATCAGCTAGTAATATCATAATACTTAAATAGTGCTGTGTGTATGCGAAGACAGGTGGACTCTTTATTCCCTTACTCTCTTAACCGATGGAATAGCAAGGCGCAGGGCATCACGGAATAGACAACATGGGCACCTTGAAACAACATGTCGTTTTGCTCACTCAGTATTACACGAATAAGCTGTGGGCAGAAATCTTGTAATATTATCACAACGTTGTTGCTGAGCAAAAAGCTGGCTTCCAAGGAATATTCAATATACTACCTACTTTCTTCCTACTCTATACCTATTTATGCCATGGATGTAATAAGTACTTAGGTACTTAGCACAGAGTTATATATATTTATATGTCTGTGGTACTTAGTAAGGTAAGTACTTATTACATCCATGATTTATGCTGGCTTCACTTTGGCAAGCGCAAAGCGTTATATAGCAACACAGTTTGCAAGGAGTGTTGACCAATGACCAGTATATATAATGTACTCTGTGGTGTTGACTAGCTTGCCACAGAGTTATCATATTATGTCTGTGTAGCTTGCAAGCCACAACGTGTGGAGCCAGCATACGGTAACAACAAAAATATTGTCTATGGATTCTTAATATTCTCAATATTCTTTGATTCTTAGTTTTTTTAAGGCTGGCCACTTTACGTAAAAATATTTGACACAAAAAAAAAATTAATTACAAATGGCGTTTACGTAGAATAGACAGATGTGTTCACGGCCACGATGGGCGATGATTCTTTGATATTACGAGAAGATGGCTATATACGCATGAACTTTCCTGTTACTTCACTTACGTATCACAGTAATTTAAATATTATATTAGTGAAGACTGATAATGGCGGTGTACACGTTTTGGATGTTAACTCTGGTGTGATTCTTCAGTCATCCTGTCTCTCAGCGGGTAAGCTTGGATTGCTTTTATTTTCTGTATGCTTTCTTGTCGATGTCTTACACAAAATCACTTGCTTATCATTAAAATATAGCGTAGAAGGTGAGGTCCAGTCCACTTTACTGTCCTACTTTGTCTGAATTTGACAGGTCTCTGTAAACAATTCAGAATATACTGGCACTTTGGCTTATCGCTATAATAATAATATGCCGGTGAACGTTACAATAATGTGTTTCCGTTGTGCTTGTAGATGATGGGGGCACTTTGGGCGTGGAATACGCATCGGGCGCCGACCGGGTGTTCGTATGGGACAGCAGTGGGGTAGGCGCTCGGACGGACTATAATGGAGTGTTACTCTTACAAACCGCCTTACAAAGGCCCGTGTTCCACAAGCAGACTGATAATTTCGAAGTCAGAATTGAGCTTGTCTTGTCTGAGGTAAGAATCTTCTTGTACTGAAGTAGTTTGTGAAACTACTTGCCACAACCAAAAAGAGCTTCTTCTATCATTATACTTTGTTTAGCACTCCATTAAAAGGGATAAAGGTACAAAACAAGCAATTACCTTGTTAATTAACCAATTCATGTGTTGATCAACCTATGAAAAGCTAGATATTATGGTCAAATAACTTAGTACAGTCCATTTTTTTTATCACATTTGGTAGTATTTGCTCATAAAAGCTGATACAAGTGGTGAACGCCTGTAGCCCTATTATTTACCTGCATCAATCATTGTTATGGTTTCAATTTTTGTTATAAGATGAATTTATAGTATTCTTGCTGCAATAATGGATTTTTTTCAATAGTAGAACAAAGTAAACTATTCAGAGGTGATTGTGATTGTTACACTGTAGCAATTATTATGTAATAATACCCCTAGTGTTAATTCTTTTAAATGCTACAGATGATTTCAATCACTGATGTCAACTGTAAATGGATTTTACTGTATACAAAAATGCTGTTTTGAAGTAGCCTGTATTAAAAAACATCAAATGATTCAGAATTAACAACATTTGCATATTTTAACATAATAATTGAATCTTCCTACAATAAACAACCTTATTACCATAAAAAATAATGTTATGCAATTAAATTTTTCAAAACTGAAAAATAAACAAAATCTTAAGATTTAGATAACCAAGGTTTCTCTATAATGGAATAATTATTATAGTTATCCGTTTGTGTTCTTCTGGATGATTTTGGTTACTTATTTAGTTCTGCTTGTATATGGCCGATAGAAGCAGAACCTAATTGATCACTCAGTAACTCAAGCAGATGATTGAGGAAGGCTGGCTGTACAGTGCTTAACACTTCAGAACAGCACTGAACACTGACATTAGCTTGTGCAACAATGGCAGTGGTAATGCACTTATTCTGATTTTATGCATGTTTGCTGCAATGGCTGAATAGACACGGAAAAGCAAATGGATGATTATCTTCATTGAAATACTCCCTTTTAGGTGGTATAGATTGAAAAAATTGGTTTTAGTTACCAATTCAGTATGTGATTGATTATTTTGAATCTGACCCATGAACACACCCTAAATTTGTAAATAAAACTTTAAAAAATCCAGCCTGAAACCCCTGGTTTAGACAAAAGCTGAATATAATTGAATTAAGTGTAATTCATTCCTAAAACTTATGGTTGTGGGGTTCATAATGCTCCCTTTTAAGTTCCACACTTTTATAATTCAATTGACATTGTTTTAGGCTGTGCTCCTATATCAGTGTGTTCAAAACTTGGACTCTGATTCCATCGAGGGGTTAGCAGACTTCACCAAGAAATTGAAGAGTGCAATTGATGCTGAACCTGTCAGGAAAGGTGTCAAAGCACAAAAAGTAAGTTAATTATTAATTTAGCTATGTTCACTAATTACAAATTAAACTTGCCAACCCTGACAATGAGGATAAAGTATCAATAGATAGTAGTGGAAGAGATCGCTTCTCAGCGATAAGGCCGCCTATTGTACAGTTTTTTAATAATTTCTTGTTTTGTTTAAATGTTTTTTTTTTTGTGTATGGTGCTAAATTTGTTTATTTCATATAGGACATACAGTGTCTTATGTTATGTCATGTTTTGACTACCATCGGTTTATAAAGAAGATTCTGCTGAGCAGAGCCGGCAACAAAATTATCTGTAGCTGTTTTCATTAAAAGATGTTACAATATGTATCTATTGATAATCTATATATTGATGAAGAGGACATAACTGTATCTATTAAAAAATCCTCAGAGATATGTTACATTGAGGGCCACTTGCACAAGGACATTTAAACTGATTTAGTTAAATTTGGTAATGCTGTCCCTTTTTGGCAAATGCATATTGTAGTTGCCAAAAAGGGATAGCATTAAAATATTTAAATAAATCAATTTAAGAGTCCTTGTGCAAGTGGGCCTAAGTCTATTAATTTTATAGCTATTTCCCATTGAATATTCTTGGATTAAAGTTTATCCTGGTCTAAATCTAGCTGGTGAGTTGGCTGAGCTGTTTATTAGTAACCATTTGGTGCTAAAAATAATAATTGTATTCCCCTTTCACTGTTGTAATATCAAGATGTTGGACTTCACTATTCACTTTAAACCTTGGGGCATTTATTTATATAAGCTTTAAAATTGTCCTATATTAATTTAGTGGTTTTGTTACAGTGGAGTACAGTTACAATCTCCCTTCCACACCCCACACTACGCCTCGTAATGATAAGCGCAGTGCAAGACTTGAAGGCACAAAACAGGCGGATACCAGCTCTGGCTATTGCGTCCGCAGTGGCCCAGCAAGCCAATGACCTTATGCTGTACACTAAAGAGGTGCAGGGCTTGATGTACTCGGAGGCAGACAGGAAACGGTCCTTTAAAAGATGGCCACACATGGATTACAAGTTTGTATTCCTTGATTATTATTTACTACCCCAAGTCTCGCAATGACTTCATGTATTTTGTACATTTTTCTATAGGACCCATTTTCTCTTGAGATTTATGTTATTTTTCAGCATAAAAGTATCTTATATTGAATCTGCAAATTATGATTTACTTAGCATGACCCTACATGGAGAATGTTCAACTAATATTTGATTCATTATAATTTTAAAAAGCTACAAGTAGTTGGAAATTTTGATACAGGTGTACAATGTTATGACAAATTTGGAAATATATTTATTGGTTAAAGGAATTTTTGGTATGAATAATTATTTAGTGACAGAGAATGATGACGAGCTATCGTAATATATTATTCAGCATAAAACATTAATTTATTGTGCTGCATCAACGAGGCTTCAAAATTACTGTATTATTCAATGAAACCATCTTAATAATTTTCCTTGTCTTCGGATTTCGAATTATCGAAACTGACCTATCAAATAGTTCATTTCTTTTAAAATTGTAGATATCTTCAGACAATAATTATTGTGTGCTTTATCGGTACGGTAATTCAGCTGTCCAAGAATGTCTACCTTAACTTAATTGAGAAGTCTGACAATAGTGTTTCAAAATCTCTAAACACTATTAAATTGACATGTCCGGAAGTAGCAGCAGTAGGGGCACTGTAGAACTGAATTATTAAATAAAATAAGATATTTTTTTTGCCAAATTGTGGGTAACAACAACAACAACAAATTAACAATGGGTCATCCACAGATGGGCCCTCCCAGCTCGAATGGCGCAAGCAGGGTTCTACCACCAGCCATCTCCCAGCGGTGACGATCGGGCCATGTGCTTCACTTGTATGGTCTGCCTGGTCTGCTGGGAGAAGTCTGATGAACCTTGGGTGGAGCACGAGCGCCATTCGCCCAACTGCCCGTTTGTTCGCGGAGAGTACACGCACAATGTGCCTATATCGGTAAGTCTTCTTCTTTGTCGTAACGGTTGTGGGTCACCAGTGCTGTGGCATGCTTGGCTATGCATCTCCACTCTTCTCGGAAGGCTGTCTTTCGCGTGGTATTCATAAGGGGACGTCCACTGCAGCCGCACTGGTAAGTCTTAGATAAATATGAAGTCCTTTTAGAATTAGGAAAACAATAAAAATTACATAAAATATGCAAATAGGCCTTATTGCAATCTCCAACAAGCAACCTTTGGGTATTTGACAAAGCACTTTTGGGAGATCCTCTATTTAATATCACTAAAAAATAATTTATTTGAATAGTTGTCAAATACCCAATTATGAACTTTGTATGAAGGTGTTGCCAAATGTTTACATATAAATAAAAACTATTCTGATTCCATTTATTGTCCTGGCTTCATACAATTTCACCTAGATTTTAGTTTTTTTATAACAATTTTAACATTTTTTAACATTTTAACATTTTTTTTTAACATTGCATTTTTTTTTAGTTTTTCTACCACTAAGTAATTATTTATTTGTAATGATAAATGAAAGTAAAGTTTTTATTTTATTGCTTTATGCAAGCTTGTTTAGTTTAATTCAATTTTATACCAGACTGGTAGTTTCAATTTAAAAAACATGCTCCATGATCCACAGGTAACCAACGCTACCGCTTGCGCCGTCTCATGTCCGAACGTAAAGGTAGTATCAAAAGGTAACACAGGTGATTTAATAGCTACGGGTACAGCCGATGGGAAGGTCAACATCTGGAAATTCGACTGCGGCCTCAAACTGGTCAAGTTTATTCACCTCTCGCCATATGACTCCATCTTTAGTGGAATTTTGACAACGGATTGCAATAAAGTCTGGTCGGCTAGTTTAGAGAAGGATTCATGTGAGTATATAGTGTTAGTAATAAATTAACGGGGGCTGAATTTAATTTTTGTTTTAGTTCTTGGGCACGTAACTGATTGTCAGCAGTTTTTGATAAAAAAAAATAATGAGTTAATTACATTTCATATTATTATTTCCTTTACTATTTTTATGCATTCTATGCATTATTTTATTGACTATCGATTTACGCACATTGAGAGTTGTGTTGAAGTATTTATAATCTTTTCAGCTACTTATGGCATTGAACTAACAGCTATGGCGTTTGTTGGAATGTCATCACAACAAAAAGCATATCCACACGCGCAAAGTACGGAAAGCACAGAAAAGGAGGCAAACACTACCAAACCTAAACCGTCCCTCATCTGCGCCGTCATCATAACGCGAACTGTAACCACGCCTACAAATCAACCAATCAAAGACGACTCCAGCAAAGCTCTATTTGATTCAGGAGTACAGGATAGGTCCCAAGAAAGTATTAAGGCTATGAATGATCAAAATGAGGCAAAGAGTAATTTTACACCATCAAACAAGATGTTATTCTTGTTAACATATGACATTCATAGTTCACTAGCCGGTTCCATTACAACAGTAGTTCACACATCCAACAGCAGTAGTGGGAATTCCAAACCAGGCGGTAGTAAAAAGGTCTGTCCGGTTCCGAGAACAGACGACGCGAGCATTTACGATGACATATACCTGCAATACTCTGATGAAGACACGGAGCTCCCGCAATGCACAAACAGCTTGTTGGAGGAACACATTAGCAATGTTATCAATTTAAACGCGTCATCCAGTAAAGAGGATTGCAAATTCTGGGAGGCGAAGAAAATAATTTTTACCAAACTCCACAAAGCTTTACCACCTCCACCTCCCACGGTTCTACTGCCGGAGCTAACAGAGTCTGGTCAGGGAAGTGTGTTGGATTTTGTAGGCAAGATTTCTCAACTCAAAAGTTGGAAAAGTGGAAACTTGGAATCTTCCGGTACGAAGGTAGTAGATCAAACGGATGCTGTAAATGATCCGCTCTCGCAATACCTGAACATGAATACTGAAAATGGTCCTATGGAAATCTCGAATTTGAAGTGGTACGTTGATACCGACGGTTCTGAGAAACCGCTATCTGATTTGAAATGGTATTCAGATACTGACGGTGCGGAAGTCAAAGTGTCGAAATTCGGAGGAATTAAGGTCACGCAGCCTGCAGTCAATAACAGCAACAACGACGGTTTCGATAGCGATCCTCCTCAAGAAGAGGCAGTGTCACAGGGAGTAGCCGTCCAATGCTTGAGTCTTCCAACAAAGTTAAACCAAAAAGAAGATCCAAGAGTGACGCATCTCTTGCCTACAGAAGACAAGGAGCATTTATTGGTTGTCATTTCGAGTATCGATCCTGAGAAGGTGAAAGTCGAAGAGGAGGCAGACTGCGACAGCGACACGAAAATGGACGTCGACGAAGTGGCCGACCAGCAAGATAAGACTGACAAATCTGATACAAAAGCCTACTTTATTCTTTATAAAATAAATAGTAACACATCCATATTTACGTTAGAAGATAATCCTGTATCATTCATAGAATTACCTTACAACGAAAGTCCAGTGGACTTGTGTCTGCTTCCAGCCGATAAACTCGGCATGTACTCCTTTGCCGTAGTCGGTCTCGATGGCAACTTAAGGTTGTACACCTTACCTGATTTCCATACACTTTCAGAAAAACGTGTTCCAAAGGGGCAGTTCACATCGGTCGTCTATTGCGCGTCGGTTGAACGCCTCAGCGTATCAACTAAACATGGTATGATTTATTTCTATGCGCTCAACAATGGTGAGAAGGATTCAGGAAGCGATGTGAATGAGGACGAGTTTGCTAATTTAGATTTGGACATGTTGCAAAAAGCGCCGCGCGACGAGGTTTGCGGTCCGACATCTGCACCAGTAATTATAGCTAACAAGCCTGAATTAGACATGGACGATCTGGAAACTCTTATATCTCTGACAGGCTACTACGGTATGAATACAACTGTGCCGTACAGTGCTGTAGTGCCAGGATTTTGGTGCGAACTGTCACCAGCTCAGAGATCGAGATCTGACCATCAGAATAACCGGTCGTGGCGTTTACAAAATACGTCATCCACTTGGGACGAACACGTTTTGGAACTCACTTTGCCTTATAGCGCTTCCCTGGCGCACATTGAGTTCGGATTTACACTACATTTTGCAAGTTCTGAAAATTTGCCTATTATCCAGGTGACGCTATTGAAGCAAAATTTGCATGGAATAGGCTACAAAAAAGATGCCTCGTTCGGCCAGAGAGCTGATTCTCCAGCACACTCGCCTGTCATAGACACAGATGTCTCCAATCTAGAGAATCCTGTGAACAGCGAAGAATACTTACAGTCGCACAATGCTGAGATTTTGGCAGGTCCTTTGTTTTTATCTTCCGGCTTAGATACGACACAACAATCGGGAACATTGATTCTTACTAGCCCACGGCTCTATCGGGCCAGAGGTAGAACTTTCTTGATCCATATAAAAACATTATTCGATCCCGCTAAAGATATGGCTAAGGGACCCATAAAAACAGCTGAGAACTCATCGAAGAAATTCTGTTTCATCGGTTGCGACTGGTTACATCAAATATCCATAACCGTCCGCTCGTGTCCGCAAACCAATGTGCCGATGGAGCGGCAACAGCGAATAGCTATGCTAGAATCGAACCATTTTTTGAATACCCTTTGTAGAACGGCCATAAGCAAGGATGATGTTGAGAAGCGCAAACTAGCGCTCGATCTCATAAATTGGGTTATATCAATTCGACTTCAACGCATGCGTTTTACGAAATCTGAAAAGGGAAAAGAGAAGGAAGCCGATAGTCCTATAGAAACTCAACAATTGGAGTGCATCGACGTCATCGAACAGCATACTGAAGCTTTGATAAAGAGCTGCATTCTTTGCGCAAACAGAAGTATCGCGAAAAAGTGTGTCAAAATTATGTTGATCACGAGCGAGTGAGTATTAAATTTTGTTTCTTTCATCTCTTATCGCGCTTATAAATGCAAAAGTGCATCTGTGTGATTGCATGTCTGTTGGCATCTTTTTATTTTTTTCCCTCGGACAATAAAAGAGTTTTCACTAGATTTTTCGGGAGCCACAGGCATCATCTAGTTTAATATTAATTATAACACGTGATCCTAAGTTTTCCATCTTATTAGAACTGACTGCTTATAAATACTTTATAAAAAAAATTGTTGACTGTCGTTAATACGATTTCTTTAACTAGCAGCATTTTCTAATTCTGCAAATTTTATGATAGGGGTGTGAAAGAGCTTCCAAAGCGCTAGAAAACTACATTCGAAGAGACATTAATCAGCAGTGTGATAGCTTGAAAAAATGATTGATCGTTGTCGTTAATAAAATTTATTTAACTAGCAACATTTTTTTACTCGGCAAATTTTTTGATAGGGGTGTGAAAGAGCTTCCAAAGCGCTGGAAAACTACATTCGAAGAGACGTTGGTCAGCAGCGTGATAGCTTGCATACCCCTAGTGGGTGCGTGCGAGTCGCCGGGAGCGCTCAAATGGCTCATGGCGTTAGCACAACACTGTACTCGACGTGCCGGTGTTTCGGCTTTGGTGGCGAAGGGCCTTGCTTTGTTGGAGAAAACGGCGCGCTGCTTACGGGAACGCGCCGATCCATATCATCATTTACTGCGAGCCAGGTATTGTAAACTTCTCGTCTTTTGTGCGTGTTGTGCACGTTGATCCTTATAATGTTGAAGTTATTTTTTGAAATTGGTAATTAAATAATCTGTTGATTTAATTTAATGTTGAAGTTAATTGTTAACAACATTATTATTTTTCTGGTATGGTTATTTTTGACGAATAACGACGTTGCCAAGTAAGGTGAGTGGGGGGTAAGATGAAAAATGGGGGAAGATAAAAAAGGAAAATAGCGCCGAACATTGAGGAATTATTTTAATACAGGTAACATCATTGCATACACCCTTTAGTCTCGTTCCGCCCTGCAGCCTGCGTCAGTCGCTTAGTGAGAGCGCGAGTCTGTTACGTGGTGATTTTTGAAGCGATACATTTTCCGCGAAAATTTGGGATTTTCAATCTTACCCCGCTTGTATCTTTTAACGCAGGTAAGTTACATTGATTTTGTTTACATATTGACAAATATATTTGAAATTTAATATGCACTATATACAGGTATAGATAGTTCAATCCACGAAGACGCGCCCCACTCTTTTCCGCAATCGCTTACAGTGCAAGTGTGCAATGTAAACTACAAGAATGTGAGTTCTATTACTACGCAGCGAGTAACAATGTGGGCACACGCACACAGTTAAATAGCGAAAAATGTCATAATTAACTTGAAGTATGCTCTACTTCATTTCACCTACTTTAAAAAATCCATATCCATACTAATATTATAAATGCGAAAGTGTGTCTGTCTGTCTGTCTGTCTGTCTGTCTGTCCGTCTGTCTGTCTGTCTGTCTGTCTGTCTGCTACGCTTTCACGGCCCAACCGTTCAACCGATTTTGATGAAATTTGGTATAGAGGTAGGTTATATCCCGGGGAAGGACATAGGCTACTTTTTATCCCGGAAAATTAAAGAGTTCCCCCGGGAATTAAAAAAACTTAATCTACGCAGACGAAGTCGCGGGCATCATCTAGTAAAATATAAGTCGTGATGGTCCTGCATAGAATAAATTAAGTAATTGTGATATTGGTTAATAATAATATTTTAATAACAAGAAATAATGTATCTAATAATTATTATCATAAAACACGACTTTATGGAAATAAAGTATTTATTAATAACATAAGTAAATCATTCAATTACACTTGGATATTACACATTAAAAAAATGATTGAGAAATCATCACACCTTACATTAGTCGGAATCGTCGTTTAATTCAGAAATATTTGATTCAGAGCTCGATGAATCACAGACATTTATGATAAAACTAAAATCTAAATCAAATTATTTTAAATACTCTTCTTCTATTTTTCAAAATAACTACCTGGCTTTTAAGGACAATACGTTCCGTTTTTTTGGACATAATAAAAATAATATTTTACAAAAAATTAAAGTAGAGCAACTTTCCGGTGGGTCACGACACGCAGCAAAGCAAACCAACTTAACCGTGTATACTGAGCCGTGGTCGACTCGAGACTAATGTTCGGGCTGAACTCCCCGCACCCCGTTGTTTCCCCTCGCGATACATAGTGGGGCGCGTCTTCGTGGATTGAACTATCTATAATTAGTAAATTTCTCATATTTAAAGATTTATCGAGCTTTTCAAACTAACCCCGCCAAAATTTACAGGGGTAAGATGGTAATATAAATCATTCCGTCTTACCCCGCTAACGAAACACATACAAAAACCCACCGGTTCTCAAACTGTAGTAAAATATCAATACTCAAATCATCGTAAAATTGGGTTGAAACACCTGTAATTTTTTTTTGCTTAACAGAGTAAAAATACTAATATCAGCTTGATACCTACTGAATTATAAATAAAATAAACACACGTCAATTATAAATAAAATAACACAGTGATTCTTTGCAGAATTTTTGTTTTGCCAGTAGGTACAAAATTATAAGACGAGAGGCTCAGTACGGTGTGTACCAATAGTTTTTGTTTCAGGAAGAAAATGACTCGTAACTATGTCAGAAAATCACACAATGCACGCAGCAGCTAAGGAATATAAGATAATTTAAAGATAGTTAGACTGATTTTCGTTACCTGAGATTTATGCTTCGAGGCTTTGAAGTGTTTTGTTAAACGGTTAATTATGTGTTATTTTTAGATTTTTAAAAATATATTACTTACTTAAAAGTTATACGTTTTTATTTTTTTTATCAACCCAACTATCTACTTAAAAACGTGAGCCTATATTCTTTTAAATATCATATCAAAAGATTTGAGAACATCAGGCTGACTGCCTTTTTACGGGGTAAGATTGATATATATTTTTCATGAATTATTATAATTTTTTTCATTAAGCAAAGCGATTTTTGAATTTCAGTTACTTTCAAGCTATTTAGGTCGTAAAAGCCGAGAGTTTATTAATCATCACGAATGCATAACGACCATAGATACGATTCTAGTCACTATATCAATCTTTAGTTCCCACTGTAGTTCCATCTTTCCCCTGCATTTTTTTTCTGAAGTGACGTAGAGTACGTAGAGTCTATACTCTACGTACGTTTCACTCCAACAACGCAGCGTCTTCAGGAGATGTTGACTCGACAATGCACGATTGGGTATTTGACAACTAGTCAAATCAGCAACTTTTTTTCAAACGTCAAAACGTGTGCTTAGTATGGGATTTTGTATGAAATATTGCATAGTGACGTCATCAATGTTCGACGCATTATTTCACTTTAATCGATAGTTTAAAATAGCTATTTAACATAAAACTAACAGGGTATATGAATTTTGGGAGATCCTCTATGAGTCTATTTAATAATTACAAAAAAATAATTTATTTGAATAGTTGTCAAATACCCAATTTTATTACAATCGTGCACTGTCGAGTCAACATAACGCCTTTTATTCTATCCATTACAAGTAAGTAAGTATGCCGCTAAGTAGCGCCTGCTTCTATTCAAAATGATATTGTCCAGGTTCGGCCTATACGGGCTGCCGTTAGAAGGCACCCGCTTTGGAGCCGAAGTGCCCGAGTTAGTGCGCGGCTCCACCACGCCCGTGACGTACGCGAGCGTGCTAGCGGGAGATGCGCCCTCGCCGCCGCAGCCCGCGCCTCAGTATCAGCTCAAGGACCTGCTCAATCTGCCGCCAGACACAGGTACTTGCCTATCAGGAGACAGGAACCCATAATAGGGATGATGACAACTCAATCAAATCAGCAACTCTTTATCAAACTTACAAACGCACTTCTAGTATGGAAGTTGTATGAAATTCACAGTTGTGACGTCATAAAATTTCAACGCACTTTTTTTTCTTTATACTACACCCGCTCGGAAAGTACCCTCTTGCTTTTGTCAAAACGAGGTAGAAAGTACGTCATTGCTACAAACCAATTAAGCGGGAAGAAAAGATGTATGAAATTTCATTTCTAACGTGCTAAGCGGGGAGAAAACTGTATGAAAATCCATTTCTAACGCGCTGTTGTTTTTTAATTTTAAGTAAATATGGTATGGACGTTGAGAATTTGGATGTCTTACCTTAAGGAAATATAATATTAGAAGCAGCTTCACCATATTTGACATAGAAAAGTCAAATAATATGGTGAATGTCGATTGTCGACATCGACGTCGATTATCGATATCGATAGTCGATATCGATATCCGATATTGATAGTCGATATCGATATCGATGTCGATTGTCGGTATCGATGTCGATTGTCGGTATCGATGTCGATTGTCGATATCGATGTCGATTGTCGATATCGAAATCTATATTGAAATAATCCTCAAAATGTAGTCTAGTTGTGATAGTGAAGCTTCGAATGAAGCGACTCATATAGTTAAGATAGAACGTCATTTTTTTTTTTTTAATTTTTTTTTTTTTTGAAAACAATACATTAGAAATTAATGCTAGCTAGCCTAACCTAATTAAGGACTATTAACTATTATTAACTATTAGCCTAAACCTTTTTTTTTTTCTTTTTTTTTTGTTTTTTTTTTTTGTTTTTTTTTTGTTTTTTTTTTTTATGTTTCTGTATTTTGAATATGGGTTTGTAAAAATATTTATTTTATTTATTATTTTAAACCTTTGTAAGTTCGTTTAATCACTAATTATCGCTTATTTTCCTCGCAGGTGTAGTATAAAGCACTATGTATCACTCGGTAGAAAGTACGATTCCTACCTCGCGTGTATTGCGGCCCTTCGGCTACGCCTCGGGCCTCAAACTACACCCTCGATAGTAATCGGTCACTTTCTCCCCTCGGTGAACAATGTACTATTAATCTATATTTTAAAATGGTTAGCAAACTTAAAACTATAAGAGGATGTGAATTTTAGGTCTTTTGGAAAACCCTTTATTTAATAATCAGTTAGAAATAATTTATTTTTGATATCTAAGCCATCATCCCTATTAAACTATTTTTAGGGTTCCGTGGTAAAACAAGGAATCATTACAGTTTCTGTCTGTCTGGGTGTCAAACATTTATGATTCTATGGCTCTATTAAAAGGGTATTTTAGAATAATCATGAGATTTCTTGGATAGTATCATAGAAATAATGACCGTAAGGGCTTTTTTGCACGAGCCACCGCAAGGATCTAATAAACGAAGTGACGAGTGCCCTATGGATAATGACCAACATGACTACAAACGCTATCTTAGGCGGTGTTCTGACACGCATTTGAAAAGTAATTAATTTAAAAATGTAGCTGTACATCATCTGACACAAAACTGTATGATTTATCAGTGTGGGATCTCCACCGTAGATCTCCGCGGGAGTAGTTTTAACATCTCCGAAACATACGAGAAATTTTGATTTACCATTTTCTATAGAATGATGATTTCCCTTCTAACTAAAGACGTCTTGGTAAAGCAGACGACTGACGAGATTATAAAATACTATATGATGCCCCCGACTTCGTATTTTTCCGGGATAAAGAGTAGCCTATGTCCTTCCCCGGGATACAACCTACTCGTATCTCTGTACAAAATTTTACCAAACTCGGTTGAAAAGATGGGCCGTGAAAGCTTAGCAGACAGACAGACAGACAGACAGACGGACAGGCAGACACTTTCGCATTTATAATATTAGTATGGATTTTATGAAAGTTAACAATAAAAATATTGTCTGCCAGAAGGTAAAACGAACAGCAACAGTGTATGGTGGGGCCTTGGTGACTTGGAGGCCGTGGCGGCTGGGTTAGGCGAGGCCACGCCCCTGCACGTGACGTGTCACCTCGCGTCTGATGGCACCAAACTGGAGACGGCGGCCACCAGGCATCCCCCAACCGTTGTTAGCGCGCACTCTGCTGACCCCCATCAGGTAATGTACCAATTCTGTTAGGAGGTAAAACGAATATGGGGTCTTGGTGACTTGAAGGCCGTAGCGGCTGGATTAAGCGAGGCCACGCCGCTGCATGTAACCTGCCATCTCACTTCCCATGGCACCAAACTGGAGACGGCAGTCACCAGGCATCCCCCAACCGTTGTTAGCGCGCACTCTACTGACCCCCATCAGGTAATGTACCAATTCTGTTAGGAGGTAAAACGAAAGTGGGGTCTTGGTGACTTGGAGGTTGTGGCGGCTGTATTAGGCGAGGCCAACCGTTGTAAGCGCGCACTCTGCTGACACTCATCAGGTATTGTAGTGTATTCACTAATTCTTTGTGCTCTAAACGTTACGTTGCTTTTAGGCCGTAGTAGAATTCGCTACATCAGGTGTCACATTTCAAAGTCAATCATTTAAACGCAAAACATACAGGGAACGGACGCGGGTCGGGCGCAGGACGTGTTAGGTGCGCGGCGGATGTGATACCTTGTATTCATATGGACGACAACACACAGACGCGGGCGCGAGGCTGAGGACGCGCGCCCGCGCTCGTAGCCCGCCACTACAGAGTCTCGCGAAGAGCTTACTATAGCAATGGTCCTATGAAGTAAGGTCTTACAGACACAATGATTGATGAATGGCAGCAGATTGATTTCTTTCAAATTAATATGCATTTGCACTGCCGCTGGCAAGGCACGTCCGCGCCCAACCCGCTATCAACCCGCGCCCGCGTTGTGTGTGAAGACAACGAGCAGCGCGTCTCACGCAAGGAACCCGACCCGACCCGCGCCCGCCCCCTGTGTGTTTAGCGCTTTTTGAATGTCGATAAATAACTATTGAATTTAACGACTAAATATGGTAACAGCCAATTATTTTATTGCAGCTATGGACGGTGGTGAAGGAAGGTCAAATGAAGCAATCCTCGCAAGATCCTGACTCATTGGACGATGTTGAAAGCTCCCTTATGGAGTGCGATCCACAAGACAAAATGGACTTCACTGAAGAAAAACTATTCAAGGTATGATTTATTCCTTTTCTGCTTCTAAACATGCAGAAAAAGCAACCAACTAAGTAAGCAATATGCACCGCCACAACACCACATTACACAAATCATTACTCAATACAGCGCTCTCAACATACGACAACATACTCGACGGTTTAACTTTAAAAGCACTTTTAATAACTTTTTGTCTGGTGGGAGGCTTCGGCCGTGGCTAGTTACCACCCTACCGGCAAAGACGTACCGCCAAGCAATTTAGCGTTCCGGTACGATGCCCTGTAGAAACCGACTAGGGGCATGGATTTATTATAACTGCCTATCCCCTAACAGGTTAGCCCGCTACCGTCTTAGACTGCATCATAACTTACCATCAGGTGAGATTGCAGTCAAGGGCTAACTTGTAGCTGATAGATAAAAAAAAAGTTTATTTGAATAAAAAAATATGAGTATGATTACGTATGAGTACGATTCACTTCGACACTGGAGCATCCCCATGAGATGTCGAGTCAAAATGTGGTCACAACATTGGTTGTGTGGGCACCGAATTTCGGAACGGAACGGATTGTTTTGGGGCCGAAATTTGGCTTACAGGTTTCACACAATATGGATTTATTTAACGACTGAAATACAAAATACAAATGCTTTTATTTGCCTGAGTTCAAATACATAGTAGGATGGAAATTGGATTGTCATGTCTGACACATTTTGACAATAGTTATTTGTGTTACATGGGGCCAAAGAAAATTTTTGTTCCCCGAGGGCGCTATTTTGAATTCAGAGCGAAGTGAAGGATTCTATAGTAGAATCCCGAGCGTAGCGAGGGGTTCTTAAGTAGAATCCTGAACGTAGCGAGGAATTCAATATACGCCGCCCGAGAACAAAAAATTTGGCCCCGAGTGACACACACTATTTTTCATCATTACGTATGAGAAAAAGCTAGGAGTATCAACCTACTATGTATGGACATTACCTATACGTTTAAGCACCAATCAGAAGATACTCCTATCAACCTTCTATGTAATTGTATAGACATTATTTAGACGTATATTTAAAGTTTAAATAAAATGTAAAGACTTATATCCGATCAACAAATTGATGACGTGACTTCGGACCAATCAGAAGAGAGAAATGAAAAGTCCCATGGGCCTACAAGTTACACTTTGCTCCCGCTATCCTCTGAAGGCAATATGCGTTTTTCGAATAGGTATGATGAAAATAATATTGGCGTGCATTTTGCCAAATAATAAACAAAGGAGCATGGATTTGACTCGCTCCAGCAATACTAAGGACAGCGGTTACATAAGTAATTACAAATTAATGAAATTGTAAATAATTTTTTTCAAAAGAGCAACCGCCGAGTTTCTTGTTCGTTCTTCTTGGTAGGAACGGCATTCCGAACCAGTGGTAGATTCATTCGACTATTCATAAACACTTGTAAAAAGTCTAAGTATATTTGAATAAAAAACTTTTGAATTTTGATTTTTTTTTTAATTGGCGTGCGTAAGTCAACTTACTTAGTGTATGGGCTCGAAATGAGCGGTAGAGGGGCGACGGCGGTAGCGGGGCGATGCGATTAGTCGGGGAGCTGGTGACGAATTTCGGGAACAATTTGAAAGAGGTCTGGGATTTATTTTTTCGAATTCTATAAGTATAAAATTTAAAGGAAAAAAAATCAAGTTGCCAAAAAAATGTTTTTCGGTTTTTTTTTTGCAAATGTTAGGTATATGCTGCGCAGTAGCGAAATAACCGCAAACGCTCTACTAGACTGGCAGAACTGGATTTGCCAATGAACGATATTATATTTATCCACAATTTGAGATTCCCGAAATTAGTCGCGAGCTCTCGGACCCCATCGCCCCGCTGTCGCCGTCGCTCGGCCGTCGCTTGTTTCGTGTCTGACGCCTTACTGTCAAAGGAGACGATTCATAAATTTCCACGTTGTTTTCATACAGGAGGGTGCACAGTGCGGTATCCCGTGGGCCACGCTAGTGACGCGCTCGCCGCAGCACACCCTGCTGGTAGAGCGGATGCACTCGGGCGCGCGCCGATACATAGTGCTCGACTTCGGCCATCTAGTGCGTCTCACGGATGTTGTAAGTTCTAATTCTCTCACTAGTAAAACTATTAATAAAAAAACTATTTAGGAAAGCAATTGGAGAACTCACATTCAATCTATTTAAGTCAAGACTTAAAAGGTGGCTTACGGAAAGGTAAAACGGTAGTAGTATAAACAAATGTAATTTTGCATGCCTGATTATAAGGTGAAACATCTCTACTGGAAAAATAACAAATAACATCTAATTGTAAAAAATGTTTCTGCAAATAAAGAATTTTGAATTTGAATTTTAAGTATTTTATAAGCTAAAGGTCTCTTAGGTCTATTTTCGTTAAATGTGTTTAAGAGACCGGCGAACACCGCTCGCAACTTCAATACAAGGCGCGTGCAAAAATAGTTTGGTATATTGCTATCTCTATTTGCCTTATGACAAATAGGCACCGTGCAAGCGCGATAGCAATATTAACGTTCACAATTTGTTATACATTTGGGCTTGATCCGTAAATACCAAAAAATTTGAATGAAAACTTTAATCAGTACGTAAGATATCGTTAAAACAAATTAGAAGAAAACATGCCATTTATGTCATAAAAATATGCAAAACCCTATTCGCTCACATTCCATTTTAGGAAAGTATATTGAAAACATATATATATATTCAGGGACCTAGATAAATACAATTTGAATTCAAATAATCACATAATATGGTGGAAATATTCTCGAATTACAAACTATTTTGGTATTATGTTTGTACAGGCAATTCATCCTCCAGTTTCTTAAGTTAAATTTTATATTTCACTCCTTTTCAACCTTAGAATAAAATTGTAAAAGAATGGCTGCATCCCAAAATGTAACTAAATCAGTTTATAAGCATTTTGTTGCATGTTTGAAAATATTAAAATAGTAGTTTAACTATGACGTGTACTATCGAATTAGCACCAAGTTGTGCCATAGAGAAGTACTCGTATGACAGAGTATTTGATTTTTTTCCTTGTACAGGTGATACCATCATGCTCGGATCTGGTGACTTTGTACATAGACATCTGGACCGTTGGCGAGGAGACAGACTGCGTCAAGATTGCATACGCCACCGACATAGCCACCAAGCACCTTGTGCTTACTGATATACAACCGCCACCGCTTTGCAGATATATGAAGGTAATTTAATACATTTTCTATCAAAATTTATGTTTTATAGGTTATCTTAGATAAAGTATGCCAGGTGAAAAGTAGAAACTTATGTGAAAGAAAGTGTAGCTTCGACTTTAGTTTGTTTACAGAAAAACCAAAAAAAAAGTAAGTGCTTAGACATTGCATTGTAAAAAATACCTTATTCAAAGAATGTTACAATATAAATTGTTTAATTACAATTTGATTACAATTATTGTCGTATGTATGTCACAGAGGGGAATTTTCACAAACATTTTTGGTGTCTGTATGCTTATCTTGTTATTATTCGAAGCCTATTTATTTATTTTTCTACTAGCTGATGCCCGCGACTTCGTCCGCGTGGATCGAGGTTTTTCGTTTCCCGCGGGAACTCCTTAATTTTCCGGGATAAAAAGTAGCCTATGTGTTATTCCAGACCATAATCTATCTCTGTGCCAAATTTCATCCAGATCCGTTCAGTAGTTACGGCGTGAAAGCGGAACAAATATACAATCAAACTCACTTTCCCATTTATAATATTAAGTAAGGAAGGATTTTCCCTGCACAAGTTATGTACTTAGCTAAGTAAGACGCTTAGGATGTTATGACAGAACTAGCAGTGAAATTGTGATACAAATAACAAAATCAATCTTGTTTATAATAATTATTATAAATAAAACAATCACTTTTATTTTTGCATCCAATTTACTCCATAAAATTATATTCACCCCTTAAAATTATATTGCGTGGGCGCGGAAAAGGTTGGAGGAGGCCTTTGCCAACAGGCAAACAGACAGGGTTGTCGAGGCAGTGTAAAATTAAATAGTAGGTAGTTAAGATTAAGAAATGTAAATGTCTGAATAAAGGCTTTATTTTATTTTTTTTCATTGACGACCTCCGTGGCGCAGTGTTAAGCGCTGTCGCCTTAACGTGCGGAGGTCCCGGGTTCGATCCCCGGCAGGGTTTGGAAATTTATAATATCTGAATTTCCCTGGTCTGGTCTGGTGGGAGGCTTCGGCCGTGGCTAGTTTGCTTACTTTTGTCTACAGGCAAAGACGTGCCGCCAAGCAATTTAGCGTTCCGGTACGATGCCGTGTAGAAACCGAATAGGGGTATGGGTTTAATATAACTGCCATGCCCCTAACAGGTTAGCCCATCTTAGACCATCTTAGACTGCATCATCACTTACCATCGGGTGAGATCGCAGTCAAGGGCTAACTTGTAGTGGATAAAAAAAAAAAATATTATTGGACTGTAAACACAGTTTCATATTTTTCGTATTTCACATAGATAACCACGATAGGACGGTACGGCATGGCAGCAATGAAGTGCAAGATACCGCTGGGCTGGTTCTACGGCGAAATCGTCGAGATTGCCAACGTTCAAGCCTCTATAAACGCGCTTAAAGCCTTGTACGAAGACTTGTCTTGCAGATTTCGGTAAGTATTCAAAATATATTTAGTATCCGCCTTATTTCAATGATTTTAAGTCGAAAGCATGATTATTTAAAATAGGCCAGTTTTAATAAAAAAATGAAAATGAAGTAGAAATGAAGGAATCTCAAAAAGTATTTCCGTTTCATATCATGGTAAAGAACAATGTTAAGAACGGCTACTCTGAACAAAAATCTTGTTTAAAACTTAATATGATACTGGCCATCAAGCTGTAAGCATAAGCGAATTGCAGCCAGCAGAAATTTTTGACCGGAAAAGCCAATCCAGTACATATCAATCGTTGTATCGCAGGGGTATGGGTTTAACAAAAACTGCCATGCCCCTAACAGGTTAGCCCGCTACCATCTTAGACTGCATCATCACTTACCATCAGGTGAGATCGCAGTCAAGGGCTAACTTGTAGTGGATAAAAAAAAAAAAAAAAAATATCGCCCAAAATACAGCAACTGTCATTTCAAACTAGATGATGCCCGCGACTTCGCCCGCGTGAACTCTTTAATTTTCCGGGATAAAAAGTAGCCTTCCCCTGGATACAAACTATCCCTATACCAAATTTCATCAATTTTTGATTTCTGCAGGAACTCTCGAATTTTCCGAGATAAAAAGTAGGCTATGTACTTTCCCAGGATACAACCTATTCCTGTACCAAATTTGATTCAAATCTGTTGAACAGATGGGCCGTGAAAGCGTAGCAAACAGACAGACGGACACACTTTCGCATTTATAATATTAGTATGGATTTAAGTATTTTGAAAATTGTAGGTTAGCGACAGGGAAGCTGATTGATTTATTGAACCATTACCTGGACCTATACAACGGCAACGCAGCACACATGATGGCGTATCTGAACCAGGCAAACGAAGCCGACCCAAAAGTGATAGCTGCATACCAGGAGTGCATAGAACTGCAACAGCAATTACACAACTGCACTAACATATTGAAACGACTGCAAAACACTCCCGATTGTAATGAGAAAGTAATGGATATGCTAGATAGAGGGAGGGTGACCCCTGAGGCATTGCTGGAAACAGCGTCGACAGACAAATTGAGGGTTATCACGGAGAATGTCATCGATTTGCTGTTGTATTTAGTTTTTCAAATGGATGTGGTGAGTTTTTAAAATATATATTTGGAGTTCTCTGTAGAATCTTAGAATACTTTCCGGAAATTACAAGTATGCTAATAAGCTTAAGTCTTTAATCTTAAGAAATCTGAAAAAGTAGAGCTATGGATTCCTGCATAATTCTGATATACCCATGCAAAAACATGTTGATCTATTGCCCTGTTGCGGCAAAATTGCAACAGGGCAACACATACGCATTTGTAATAATAGCACAGAATTAGTACCTCTCAGGTACAGAAGAATCGCTTCGCGAAGACGTTTACATAAATAGTGACCAGGCCCAGGTTTGCAGCTGTAACATGCGAAAAAGCATGTCGATCAGTTGCTCTGTTACGTGATTGAAGTCAAACCATCACACTTTCACATTTATAAAATTATCTGTCTCTCTCTGCGTCGCATTCCTCATTGCTGAGGCTCTTGATCTCTTTCCATTAATTACAATTCACATAATGGCAAGGGTTTTCTTGGGTTAATAATGCGGTGGGTTTGTAGGTACTTTCGCATACAACTATTATCAGATGTTAGGGATAATAAACCGGAACCGACGGCTTAACGTGCTCTCCCAGGAATCGAAAACGGCAAATGCGCACTACCAAATTCGGTCATTCAGTCAACGACTTGGGTCAATGTTGCTTAACAATCGCAATTGACTGGGCGTTGTCGCTTCCGGCTTCCGTTTTCCCCTCCTCTTTTAATATAGGAACCTTCAAATCAAGAGTGAATAGGCATCTTCTAGGCAAGCGCGCTCCACCTTAGGCTGCATCACCACTTGCAAGCAAGTCTGATTGCAGCCAAGCGTATATTATATTAATAGCCTATATATTAAAAAAAAAAAAAAGTAGCCTATGTCAGTCTCCAGGTCCACAACTATCTATACCCATGCGAAAAAGCATGTCGATCAGTAGCTCTGTTACGTGATTGAAGTCAAACCATCACACTTTCACATTCATAAAATTAGTAAAACGAACTTTATGTACAGGATTACAGCGGTGTGAGCGCCGAGTGGTGTTGGGGCGTGCTCCCGCTGTCGTGGGAGTGGGGCGGGCGGTTCGCGGCGGGCACGGGCGCGCTGCTGGCGCACGTGTGCGGCAACGCGCGCTGGTGGGGCCCCCTGCTGGCTGATGCTTTGGCTGAACCCTTCGAGCGGAGGGATGCGCCTCCGCAACCGCTTGACAGGTGGATAATATACTGTGGCTTACCCAATCTCTTAAATAATACAGGTCTAGATGTATTCAGCTCTAATGTTCGCTGCCGAAATGGATATACTTAGTTTAGTTTACAGCCACACTGTCAAGTCAGTGTAATATTTTGGAATTCCAAATATGTAAACAAGAAACTTGTCTTAAACCTTGATATCAAGGGTTGAAACTCAAACCGTGACGTAACGCGTGACGTCGAATCGTCAATAACACCCCGTTTCTTCCAAAAAAATGCAATCGGATGTAAATTCGCATGCGTTAATACCGAGTCCCAAACCTAGACATGATTTGCAACTTCTCTGTAGTAGTACTTAAAATAAATAATGAGATGATAAAACTTAAATATTTATTTATAGATGCCTAATAGCCGTGATGTACATGGCCCGTAAGAGTATGTACGCACACGGCTCCAATGGCGGCGGCGTGACGCACGCACTATGCGCCCGCACACTGGATCTCATGCGCAGTCCTCGCCCACAGCCCGCACTTCTAGCCGCCATGCTTACTGCGCTCGCGTCTGTGTTGGACGCCGCTGTCAATGCGTCCACGCCTGCGCCCACGCAGCGGAACAGTCGGTATGTTGCATTGTTTTTAGGGTTCCGTAGCCAAATGGCAAAAAACGGAACCCTTATGGATTCGTCATGTCTGTCTGTCCGTCCGTATGTCACAGCCACTTTTTTCCGAAACTATAAGAACTATACTGTTGAAACTTGGTAAGTAGATGTATTCTGTGAACCGCATTAAGATTTTTACACAAAAATAGAAAAAAACAATAAATTTTGGGGGTTCCCCATACTTAGAACTGAAACTTAAAATTTTTTTTCATCAAACCCATACGTATGGGGTATCTATGGATAGGTCTTCAAAAATGATATTGAGGTTTCTAATATAATTTTTTTCTAAACTGAATAGTTTGCGCGAGAGACACTTCCAAAGTGGTAAAATGTGTGCCCCCCCCCCCCTGTTACTTCTAAAATGAGAGAATGATAAAACTAAAAAAAATATATGATGTACATTAATTACCATGCAAACTTCTACCGAAAATTGGTTTGAACGAGATCTAGTAAGTAGTTTTTTTAAATAATTTATAACTTACTACAGGTTTGTACGGAAGCCTCGGTGCGCGAGTCCGACTCGCACTTGGCCGGTTTTTTAATAATTATAATGATAGTATTAGTACATACATAGTATCCATACTAATATAAATGCGAAAGTTTTTCTGTCTGCTATGCTTTCATGCTCCATGTGTTTAACCAATTTTGATGAATTTTGGCATAGGGATAGTTTGTATTCCGGGGAAGGACATATAATCAAAATACTTTGAAAGATAAATCTATAAATATTAATTACTTATGTCTTATTGGTATTTGCAATATTGGTTGGTTTGCAAGTGGTTTTTTACAGCTAATAGCCTTCTACGCTCTGTATTACGGGTGTAATGTTTAGCCTAATTCACTTCTAATATCCGGGTCTAATATAATTCATAATCCACCTGTCACCTCAAACTCCCATTAAAAAGGTCTCTGACATCATGTCAGAGGATAAACTGAGTGTGAAAAATTAAAAAAAAAAAATTATTGTGTCAGCTCCGACGCACGACTGGAGTTTACTCTTTACGAACGATTATAAAATGTATAGATTAGTAAATGAACGCATTTTTTATATTACTAAAAGCATGCTTGATACATTTATTTACATTAATTATATAATTTATATTCCCCAAAATACATTACATAGCCATGAAAACATAAAGTCAAAAACGTAACGGAAAACTTGATTTTACTCTCCATAAATTTTCATACCCCGGGCTTATAATATGCAAATCAATTCTAAAGGAGTTAAACTCGAAAAACATAATCCGCCAGATGGGACTGGGTGACGGGCGGGCGAGCGCGGCCGGGCGCGACCGAGGGCGCCGCGCCGTCCCCGCGCTCCGCGGACTGCAAGCTGCACCGGCGCAAGCTGCACAAGAAGCTGCTGCACCAGATGCAGGAGCTGGAAGCCGCGCGCCGCGGTATACAGGTCGCGCTCGAGGAGCAGCAGGTACGCGACCACCGCAGGCTTGAAATTATTCATATTCATTTATTTACAACGACCTCAATTTTACATAGACGGGCCCTGTCAAACAAAGAATGTGGACTTATTTTACTAACGCCATCTAGTCTGAAAAGCGGGACAGCGCTATGGCAAGGACAAGGACAGGCTTATACAGGTGTGGAGCGTGCTCTACAAGTCGGACGCCCATTTTTTTCTATGAAAGGGCCCATCTAGTACCTACATATACGAGCGATTTATTTATTTCTAAATACAAAAAGGTGTTACAATATTATAACGCAGGATACAAGAAACACTGTGGCGTACAAATAATATGCGTAACGTGCTGTAACATTACAAAAAATTATAATAATTGAAAACCATTGCTGAACCGCTGATGGACAGACATCTCTTGTGGGGATTTCTACATGTCTTGTGCGGCTTTCAGCGACTCTATTGATGTCGCCTGCCCAACTAGTAGGGGGTCTAACTAAATCTATACTAATATTATAAATGCGAAAGTTTGGATGGATGGATGTTTGTTACTCAATCACGCCAGAATGGCTGAACGGATTTGGATGAAATTTGGCACAGAGATAGATTATAGTCTGGAATAACACATAGGCTTCTTTTTATGCCCGAAAGTTAAAGAGTTCCTGCGGTAACCAAAAAATCGCAATCCACGCGGACGAAGTCGCGGGCATGAGCTAGTATTGGAATAATGGGGTAATACTTCGGCGAATCTTCTTTGTGCCTCCTTCAAGCTACTTGATACAGGCGAAGTGCATTGTGGGGATTCAATACTACAAGAGAATAGAAGAGTCATATCACCGTCTGAGGTAGAAACCGGATATTTTTAGTTGTGTATAAAATAAGACGTTAGACTATTTTATTGTCAACAGCGCGCCCGTGTCAGTCTAAAAGCGCGTATGGCGATGATGTGCAAGCGCGGCGGCGGTGCGGGGGGCTCCGGTTCGTCCGCAGGGGGCCCCTCCACGTCGGCTGGAGCTAACTCGCGAGCTGAGGAGGGGGCCCGGCTTCTGAGTCCGGCCCTCGGCGCAGCTCTAGCTCACGCTCTAGTGACGCACATGCTGGCTATGGACTCCACATTGCTGGCTGACCATCTCCTGCTGTCTGCCAAGGTATGATCTAGAAATGATTCAATGATAGGTTTCCTAATCTTTATAATATGCTGCCATATGCGATATAGAGGCACTCAAATATATGGAGAGGCATATTATGACGCTTTTTCACCGACTTCAAAAAAGGAGGAGGTTCTCAATTCGACTGTGTTTTTTTTGTATGTACTCGTATGTTACGCGATCATTCCGCCAATTATGAATCAATTTTGATCATTTTTTTTTGTTTGGTAGATAATACTTCAGAGGTGGGTCGGGTCCCATATACATTTTATCGAAATTTATATAGCGCTTTTTTAAAAATTAACACATAAAACAAAATATATACCCAGATAACGTTTTTTACTTTTTAGTTTAAGTTAGTACTTATAGGTATAGTTTTGAAGTCAGTTTTTGTTTTAGATGAAAGCGAATAAATATATAATATTATTCACTGATCAACACAGCATCGGCTACGATATATTCCTAAGTTGTTTGTCTAGCTTGAAATAATTGTTTATAGGTTGTGGGTCGGTTATGCGCACTTTGCGGAGGCGCGGCGCTTTTGGAGCCATCGTGCATCCTCGGGCTCGCGCGCCTCGCCGTCACACTGCCGCCTTGGTCGCGCCACGCTATCACCACGCTGTTACAGGTAAAGCTTTACTTCTTATAGCGCCTGTTCGGTATATAACCGTTAAATGATAGAATGCTGGCGACTTTGCCAGGTCGAATGGCTCGAAGGACCAAATGTGGTCCTTCCCCAAGTAGCAAAAAAGTCCAAAAAAGTCGTATAAATCTAGAGTTATACGACGTCATGTTGTGTAGTAGTCTTATAATGGTAATAAGACAACAATAACGTCCTATAGATGTCATCGATTCGGCCTTTTAGTCGTGCAACTATTAAGTTATAATAAATAGTCGAGTAAACGTCTATAAAACGAAATTATATGACGTTATGTAATGGTAACAGCCACAACGCTTATATGACATTCATAAGATTGTATAAACGTCGGTGTATGATATTTATATAACTGACAGTCATGTAGACGTTAATTCATAACATTTATATAACTAACATTACTTTGTTTTTTAGTCGTCGTGGTTAAGCCTTTTATACAACCAAGTAGTTTTCTTATGACTGCAATATAACTATTACAAGACATTAAGTCATATAAGTGTCAAACTCCAACTTTAATAAGACTTAAAGTTGAGTAGGAGTCTAGACCCAACTTTAATACAACTTATCCTACACCTAATAATATTGAGGAACCCTAATGTCTAAAACATGGCGTTTTCAATGGTCGTCACAAAAACATTTACACGACATCTAGTTATTTTAACGTCGTTTAAAGGTTGGACACTAACTAAAACATCATGGCCGGAAGTTTTGAATGAAGAGATAATTTGAAATTATTTAAATATAATGCATAAAACACAAAATCACGGGGGGGCATTAAAATATTCATAGTATTTTCATATATACTTTCTCGTAAAAATTAAGTTTCCAGTCGAAATCAACGCTACGCTATTGCGTAGCGTTGATTTCGACTGGAAACTTATAAATAAACTAACTAACTAAATAAACTAACTAACTTATAAATACTAACATAGAATAATTAAATAAACTTAATAAATAAATAAACTAACTAAATAAATAAACTAACTAACTTATAAATACTAACATAGAATAATTAATTTTTAATAGAATTAGTTTTACTTAATTGCCTTCTAACCATAAATTTTTAGTTAATAATTTTTTTTTAGTAATTTCACAACATTAATATGACTATGTAAGAGTTATCTCGTAACGTCTATATAATCAAAACGTTCTATTCTGCAACGCCTACAGGACGTCTAAACGACGCAAATGGTCATCGCCGCGACCTTTATGTGACGATTAAACGACAAATGGTCTTATAACTGGGGCCATTTTCGCGTTTTGTAAACGTTATAATAACGTTTATACAACCTTTCTTTAGGACTAAAAGGTAAACAAAAAACGTTGTCACGACTTTTATACGACATCGAATTGTTACTTGGGTCGAGCCATTCAACCACAGAACCAGTGATCAAGGAAATGTTCGGCCTATGACGGTAAAATGACAGAATGCTTGATAAAAATAAATAAATAAAAATAAATATCCTTTATTCAGCCAAGATATACAGTAACACAAAATTAAACAAACACAAAAAATGGAGTGCCCCAGCTCCCAAGGAACCAAGGAGGCAACCTATGTAGATTTAAGCCAACATTGGCTCCGGGGGATCGAAGCACGCACTCCTTAAAAGCATAAGGTTTATTGATTAGGTTTAGTGATAAATGCTAATCTGATTTACCGAGTGGCACGCGTGATGGTCGCGTCGATGTTAAGCGGACTGATTTTTTTTTTTTTTTATACACTACAAGTTAGCCCTTGACTGCGATCTCACCTGATGGTAAGTGATGATGCAGTCTAAGATGGTAGCGGGCTAACCTGTTAGGGGCATGGCAGTTATATTAAACCCATACCCCTATTCGGTTTCTACACGGCATCGTACCGGAACGCTAAATCGCTTGGCGGCACGTCTTTGCCGGTAGGGTGGTAACTAGCCACGGCCGAAGCCTCCCACCAGGCAAAATTGCTTTGTTGCTTAATTAAATGTATTACGAAAAGTAAGTGAGTGCTGACGGAGGAAATTGTTTGGTTGGACTCTGGACCGTACAGTCAGACTTGTTCTGGAGGAATTCTCTTAATACGCTGTGGTTATAATATGAAACAGAGGCCGTTCCGGCTTCCGTTCTTCCCTCCGCTTATAATATTGGTATATTTAAATCAAGAGTGAATAGGCATCTTCCAGGCAAGCGCGCTCCACCTTAGGCTGCATCACTACTTCAAGCAAGCCGGATTGCAACCAAGCGCTAGTCTATAAATTTAAAAAAAGTGTGTGCGTGCAATTCACACACGGCAGAAGTGAAACTTCAGAAAAGTAGTTCTATCTCATTCTCTAATCTAATCTAATCTAATCTAGCCTGTACTGTCTTACGACTGGGCGAAGGCCTCCCTCCGATTTCTCCACCATTCTCATCCATCTCATTCACGCGCAGGCTAAATCCTATTATATGCTTGTCTCTTTTTAGTGTCGCTTTTTCGTTTCATCGAATTTTCAAATTACAACGATTCTAAAGAAGTTTCACTTCAAAAAATAAGATAAAACACATATTCTAGGATCTGGTGGAGCATGAGTGCGGGGAACTCCCACCGACGCCGAACGAGGAATGGAGTGGCGCGGGCTCGTCGCGTATCTCGCGAGTGGTGTACGAAGAGCACTGCTTCGGCAAAGCGCTACGGAGCTCCAAGAAGCTCGTCACCGTTGCAGGTAGGCTTCATACACACCGCACTTTGAAAGTTAAACCCTGTCTAGTTTCAGCTCGCGTTCGTACTAAGGCTATCTATAGAGCGTCCTCCAATTTGTCTTGAGAGTTAAAACGAGACAGACTTATGTCAGAGGCGATTATTAATTTTGTTCCAATGATAGACCAATCAGATTATTGATAGATGACGTGACACCTGACGTATTTGATCTGCTTTACACATCTCCACATACCCCAGGTATAGTACCACGCGGAGTGACCCTAGATCTCTGGTGGATACCTGGCTCCAGTCTGAGCAATGTTGTCTCAGCCTTAGTGTGCGGCCCAGCTGAGAGTGGCTGCGGTTAAGCACCCGCTTATGCAAGGACAAGGTTTTACCATTAGTTGTCTAGAGAAGCCATAAGAGATGCCCCAGTAATAACTAATCATAACTAAAACTCATCCTAAGACCCTCAGTGTCTATTCAAGTGATATAATTTTGTTCGTTTATTTATTTTCCTCTCCATATGAGTTGCCTATGCGTTGCGTCGTCACACCGTTATCATTGCGACGCACTGAATACCATACAGGCTCTACGGTGTTGGAACGCAAAGCTGCTTAATGACGACGCAACTTGCAACGTCTCGGTGTTGGTTCAATTTTTTGACTGCGTTGCGGTCCCACTTCGGCATCCCTCCCCACTTAGTGTCTCTGTTCCTCTTGACTATTGTGCTGTGTTGCATCGCCTTACAACGTCGCAACGCATCGTATGGAACTCTATGTAGGACGTTGTTGTACGTAAAAAGCTCGATTCACATCTACAGACACCGTACGTAGCAGACACGTACTATACCAGCACTGACGTATCTATGAACGTATTCACATCTAGCGAAAGTAAGCGTAGCGTAACCGCACAGACACGGAACAACACCGGCAGACATTCTCGGCGAGAATGTTTTGTCTGTGCTGGTGTGTGTCTGCACGTGTCGGTACAGTGTCTCCGCGGTTAGTATGAGGATTGTACACCAGCAATATGAATAATGAAAAATTAATTGAATTAGTACGAGATTATCTAGAAGTTTGTCTACGATTTCAGTGATCGTAAGATCTGATCGTAAATACAGTGATAAGTAGTGTAGTAATTACAAAACATCTCTACAGTCTGCTGCCTGACGGTGTCTGTTGCTGAGATCTTACATTGACTTGGCTCAGACTTTACTTAGAGTTGAAACGAGATGGACTTATGTAAGTAATATAAATCGGTCTCGTTTTAACCATGTCTTAAGTCTAAGCAAAGTCAAAGTTCGCTCTATAGATCTCACACTGTGAGTGTCTGTCGGCCATCTGCTAGATATGAATAGTATTGCTTTTGCTGTGTCAGTCACGTTACGTGCTGGACATGTACTGTGCTGGTAGATGTGAATGTAGCTTTTATACTGCTAGCGTCAACGCTCATACGTCGCGACGCACCGGCGACGTGTAGTATGGCTTTGCTCTTACTTGCGCGGGCTACATTCACTGTGTGAATGTGGTTAATATCGCCGCATTCACACAGTTCTATCTATCAAGGAAACAATCGTATGTGATTGCAGATAAATTAGCGGACAGTTTTGGGCTGGAGATGACTTGGGCCGACAACTTCACCAAGCCTAAAATAAACCCCGCAAGTAAGATAATAAGTTTGGCACCAATGTACTGGCGAGTAAACACCAGTTTAGTAACAATACATTTCAAATAGCTCATCCATTTTGCCATATCTGTAGGAAGGACATTGCAGTGTTAAATTAAGGCGAATCCCACACTGCAGCAGATCGCGGAGCTGCGTACTAATTCCACGCGCGGCGGGGCGTTGTTAATGTGTGGTACTGCGCGTATTTTGTATATAAACTAATATACATACGGCGCGTCGCAGTGTGCGATTCGCCTTACTGCGATGTCCCTGAAAAATTATACAGTTATCTAAAACACAAATCACACTACCGGAATTCTTTACATAATGTGAACAGCTAGCAGGAATCATTTGCCATACTCAGCCAACGCATGCGAACCAACAACCAACCAAACCATTTTCATCTTCTATCAAACACATCAAAATTTTCTACGGGAGCTATCATGGGGCATTAAGTGAATTTTAAAGTGCGGTGAACATTACAATTGCAGCCCGTCCAGTCCAATGTCTAATATTTGTCATGGCTTTTCAAGAAACTGCTTATTTTTTCAACTTTCGGGATGCGTATGGACGTCTTTACTCTTTAGCATACCGACGAATTCGGACGAGGTATGCCTTTACATTAGCCGTCCATCGTTTCTTCGCCACATGTAAATGCGTCAGTATGCTAAAAAGGTTATAGTAGGCGCCAAAGTGGCACCGCCAGTAATACCACCAAACGAATTGTACAATTTTACTCGCCAATAGATTAGTGTTTTGTCAAGTTACTAACGGGCTCGGTGGTTTAGTATCACTAATGGCGTTTTGCTTTCACTGGTAGATAGATTATACCTACAGGTGCCGATGTCACATACATTGCGCGCCCAAAAGCACTTGTGTGTTTAGTTAAATCAGTTATTATCATAAGTATCTATAGTAGAATTTTTAATTACACAAACATTTTTGACGTTCCCAGTGCTACCAGATTTTTATGAAAAATAAATAGTGCTGGGGACAAAAAAGATTGATAATATGAATCACCTGACTCACTAGGTACAGTAGTTACGGGTAACTTTAGATACTTGTCAAACAATGTGAGTTAACGGTTCAATCTGAAAAATGGAGAAGCAGGAACTGGTTCACTGACTCATTCGCATGATACAACTGAACCACATCACACCACTTAAATATGGGATCATTATTTTACAATTTTATATTAGCTAATGTCAAAACGTGTTGTCTAATTAAAAATTCGAGTGTGGGTAGATTTAATATAGCAAATGTGACGTGCAGACACTATGGTGTTGCAGTATGTTGTGACGCGATAATATATAAGTTAAATGGAGTCATAAATATTATATGAAGAAGTAATGCATATCGTTTTTTCCATTGAAATCTGGATATACTTAGATGTTTAGAAAAAAGCAAAATTTTTCTTTGCTTCTTTCTTTGGTAAATGCCTTTTTCAAGACTAAGTAGTAGGAAATTCGATAGCCCTAAATTCTCGTTTTACCTAATTAAAGTGTATAATATTTTTGTTTACACAGATTTGTTAAAAGATATGGAAGAAGACGCCGTGCCTCAGTTGCCAGAGTCTGATGACTCTGAATCCGAGGAAAAACTCGAGCAGTACTTTTACGAAGCGGGAAAGAAGGAGTCAAGATCTAAGCCAGTTGGAGATGGAAGCAATTGGTAAGGCCATCCAATAAACTTTTGCTTCCCGCTGTAAATTGTTGGATATCATGAGTAAATCTTGCTCTCAAAAGTTTATGTATGATAATGCTAACTTAATTAGGGCTTTAAGTTATAATTAAGTTAGTTATGGTCCAACTCACATCTTTAAAATTTGTTAGCTTGTGAGTTTGTATGTAGGAGTTTATCTCCGGAATTAATGATCCGATTCGTAAAATCTTTATTCTCGAGTGCTAAATTAGGCTATAAATTAAATCACGCAGACGAAATCGCAGGAAACAGCTATTATAATCCATATCCATATTCTATTTATAAATGCGAAATTGTTCAAAATTCAAACGACTTTGAAGAAATTTGATACAGAGCAAGTTAGCATCCCAGGGAAGGAAATATGTTACAATTCTATCTAGTTATGTCGTATATAACTTACTTTTGTTTATTAGCTTGTCAAATTGCGTGGACGCGCGTCTTGAAAACGGCGCGGCGAGCGCGGGCGAGGCTTTCGCGCGGCGAGTGTTAGCGGCGACGGCGGCCGCTCTGCCGCTTGCGCTGCGTATGCCGCCGCCGCGCCCCTCGCAGGAATCCCCTACAGACTCGAACCCTGCAGACTCGCCCCCGCAAGACCCCCCAACGCAGTTGCCGAACCATCCGCCGCTATCACACACTTTGTACGACGTGTTCAGACATCTCGCGCTCGAGTTCCCGTCACAGGTAAAAGGAGTAAGCTAATGTATGCCGCCGCATCCTTCGCAAGATTCCCCTTTAGATTCGACCACCGCCGACTCGCCGACGCCAGACCCCCACCGCAGTTGCCGTACCATCCGCCGCTGTCGCACACTCTGTATGACAGGTTCAGACATCACGCGCTAGAGTTCCCGTCACAGGTTTTATGTCCGTGACTTTTGAATTAATTTGGCTATTAAAAATCCATCTAGTTTAATTTCAGCGACCAAATAATTTATTTTAAAAATACCAACTCCCGAATTAAGAAATTTACTTGTATTTAATTAATTGGTCTATATCTAGTAAAGTTAATGTATGATATCAATTAAATTATCAGTTTAGCTTTGGTTTAGAGATTAATATCACTTATGTTCATCAGGTGGACTGCACATTAATGGAAAACGTGGTATCCCTATGGCTCACGCTGAACGGGTCGGCGTGGGGCGGGGCTTGGTCATTGGGTGCTCTCACCGTGCCCGCGGACGCGCCACGCGTGCGCCTCGCCTCTGACACTGTGATCGCGCTGCTGCGGTCGCTCACACAGTGAGTACACTCCTTGATTGCTTCTCGTGAAAACATGGTATCTCTATGGCTCACGCTGAACGGCAGTCTGATTACGTAAAATTTGCAGTAGCGACAGCAGTAGCAATGCGACAGCAAACACTACGCGATCGGTCGCAAAACGTCACTAGAATTCGTATTACGCAAGCCGATCGCACGTCTATTGCTCGCCTGTCGCAGAATGCACTTTTCATGCACTTTTGCTATCGATGGCCGCTGTTACGTAATACAAAATTGCCGTTTGACAGCAGCGATCGCGAGATTTACGCCTGTCGCAAGCCTGTCGCGAGATACGTAATCAGCCCGCGGGACGGCGTGGGGCGGGGCTTGGTCACTGGGTTAACTTTTTAACATAACTCACCTTCCTCCCGTGAGTTTTATAGCTCTTGGCTCATTGTTTTATTCCAAAAGACCAAAATCCTATATGCGAATTAGGATTTTTAGAGTTTGGGAGGTAAATGTTTTAAAATGTTTTAATCATAACTCTAGTCTCTACCGAGTATTAGCGTTTGAACTTATTGACTAATTTGAGAACTATTTTATTATGCCATTTAATGCCTTATCTTATGGATTCATGGTTTCAATAAGCCTAAACAGAAAAAACAATGCATAGAGTAAATAAAAGAAATGGCGATTTCATTGATTCGTTTATTTTCAGATTGAAAACCATATCGTTAAGGTGTTGGGTGCTATCGATGCAAGCGTTAGCATGGGTCGCGAGTTTGCCTCTACAGGTAAGATTGGCATTTCACAAGTCTTTTCTTATCTATGGCCTTTAGTACTGCGGTTTGGTGGTCCGCAGTAATTCCGCCAGTGTCAACGTTAACTTGGAGACAACAACGTGTAAATTGCTCGGTTCTTGAGATTCTTGACAGACTTCTCCTTTGTTAAAGTCTATACTTAGCATTACAGTTCCACAAACTTGTCCGACTCGGTGCTGTCACCGTCGCTAGTATCTATGAAAAATAAAAAAAAATGGCAGTCACATGGACTGCCGATAGAAGTGAAAACTTGATGGAAAAAAAAAACAAAAAACAATTAAAGTTAAGCTATCGGTCCCGGTTATTATCACTAACATGATAATTCTCGTAAAAACCCGCATTGGAGCAGCGTGGTGGGTCTAAGCTGTAATTCCCTCTCCTATGACAGTGGAAGCCTATGCCAAGCGGTGGGACGTTAATGGGTTATGGGCGGTGGGGTGTTAATGGGTTAGTGGTATGGTATGGTGGAGGTTTTTTAATACGAAGTGTTTGTTGTCAGACGGAGGGCAACTGTATAATACAAACAATGGCGCGCGTGATCCTGGAATGCGAGCACTTTGTGCCCGCGCTCGTGCGGTTCATCTCCATCGACGTGACCGCTGACGGCGCCGTCATCTCCTCCGAGCCTTATCTGGTGAGTTCTGCTAATCCAGACTATAATCTATCTCTGTGTCAAATTTCTTGCAGGTCCGTTCAGCCGTTCATTTATTATATTAGTATAGATAGCATTAAACACTCTTCCCCTTCTTTTTCTGGTCTTTTTCGCCGTATCGAAACGCAATTCTCAATTTTGTGATAAACATGCTTCTTCCAGTTTAAGCTGTGTCTACTCACTCATTCACTCACTTTTTTAATCCTTCCTTATGGTCACCTGGTAGAGATCGCTTGAAAGCGTTAAGGACGCCAATTGTACCATTGCGTAATTGGTGTACAATCATACTTCATACTAATATTATAAATGCGAAAGTGTGTTTGTTTGTTGGTTTGTCCTTCAATCACGCCGCAACGGAGCAACAGATCGACCTGATTTTTGGCATGGGTATAGTTGAGGACCTGGAGAGTGACATAGGCTGCCTTTTATCCCGGAAAATTAAGGAGTTCCTGTGGGAACTGAAAAAAAACTTATTCCACGCGGACGATTTCGCGGGCATCAGCTAGTAAAGAATATTTCATTCATTCATACTTTTCGTCAGGGCGGAGCCAGCATTGGAGCAGGCGCGGGCGCCGCGGCGGCCTTACAGTCTGTTCTATCGCGAGTGGTGAAGGCGCGGGGCGCGCTCGGGGCGTTGGTGTCGCTCAAAGTGCTGACCGCGCTCTGGACCAGATCCCCGAACCCCAACGAATCCCCGCCCGTGTCTCACTCCGCACTGGATCTACACGCGGCTTTGCTCAGGGCTGCCCACTCGTTGCTGCCCGCGCTTACGTATCGCCAAGTGAGACACGCGCTGCCTTTGATTGAAGCTGTTGGTAAGTGTTTTTTTAGGGTTCCGTAGCCAAATTTGGCAAAAACGGAACCCTTATAGATTCGTCATGTCTGTCTGTCTGTCTGTCTGTCTGTCTGTCCGTCCGTATGTCACAGCCACTTTTTTCCGAAACTATAAGAACTATACTGTTGAAACTTGGTAAGTAGATGTATTCTGTGAACCGCATTAAGATTTTCACACAAAAATAGAAAAAAAACAATAAATTTTGGGGGTCCCCATACTTAGAACTGAAACTCAAAAATTTTTTTTTCATCAAACCCATACGTGTGGGGTATCTATGGATAGGTCTTCAAAAATGATATTGAGGTTTCTAATATCATTTTTTTCTAAACTGAATAGTTTGCGCGAGAGACACTTCCAAAGTGGTAAAATGTTGGTCCCCCCCCCCGTAACTTCTAAAATAAGAGAATAATAAAACTAAAAAAAATATATGATGTACATTACCATGCAAACTTCCACCGAAAATTGGTTTGAACGAGATCTAGTTAGTAGTTTTTTTTAAATAATTTAAAACTTACTACAGGTTTGTACGGAACCCTCGGTGCGCGAGTCCGACTCGCACTTGGCCGGTTTTTTTTTTAATTAAGCGGTCAATTTGCAAGTTATGAACTGTCCACTCTTACAGAAAAGTCTAGTGAATGTGTGAAATAGTGAGAATATGTTTAGTGTGCAGGAGCTGTGAACTGTTAACTTTTTAACTGAGGCTTTTCTATCTCTTGCTTCAATTGAGGCTCAGTCAACGACGATATAATCTATACCTGTGTTGCGACACGGTCGCGGTATTGGATTAAGCGGCGGAATTAAGACGGTCGCGCGGACAGACCGGTTAGCGTATTATACGGCCGCGTGAAGGCGGACCGCGGTGTCGGTCAATATACGTCACATAATAATAACGGACAGTCGATTTAAGTGTAAACTTGTGTACTTGTAACTTTGTTCTTCATGTAATAAACCAGTGGATAATACAGTCTATTAGTTTAATTGGATGCCCAGATATCCCTAGCTTCAAGCACAGCCCACTTGGCGCCAACATCTGTTCTAAAGGAGACGGTCCAGATTTGTATGGGGTCCAGTCTTGGTACCTGCAGGGCTAGCATGGGCCGGAGATAAAAAATTTATCCCCCGACTTTATCCACTGACAAACACGGCAACAGGGGAGAGGAGAAGTTTATCCCCGTTAGACATTTCACGGGGACTCGGGGGCCTATTTATCCACCGTTATTTAACGTTTTTATTTATTTATTTAGCAATAAAATTTTTATCCTTTCCTCGGGGAGAAAATTGTCTCGGCCCATGCTAGGGGGGCAGTAGTGAAAAGGAAGTACCTAAATAAAATATTAAACCAGCTTTTATTGTTTAAATCCACGAATTCGTCCTAATTTCAGTGGTAGATCAGTGATTTCATCCAGATCCGTTCGGCCATTCTGGTGTGACTGAGTAACAAACATCCATCCATCCATCCAAACTTTCGCATATTTATAATATTGGGATTGATAGATTTAGTATGACTTTTGTTACTATTAAAACGAATATATTTGTTTTAGCAGAATGCTCAGCTCCAATCAGAAGCATTAGAGCATTTGAATATGCTTATGGTACAGCGATTGTTTTTCAACAGCGGATCAGTGCGGTTGGTGGGTTCGCGAGAGCAGCGGCTGGCGCGCGGAGAGCGGGGGCGGGGGCGGGAACGGCGGCGGTGCGGCGGGAGGGGAGGCACGGCTGTCGGGGCTACTGGCTGACGTGCTAGCGGGCAACACCCGCCGCGCGCCGCTGCGACGTGCCGTGTTACAGCATCTGTTGCTGTACGCTCGGCGGTTGTTGGCGTTGCCTCTTCCGTCGCCCTCTACGCAGACGGCTGCTGGCGGTAGCGGCTCCCAATCGGTAAGTGGAAGTTTCAGTTCGGTTGGCGGGTGCTGGAGAGTGCGAGAATGGTAGCGGCGGGAGGAGAGGTAAAACTATCGGGGCTACTGGCTGACGTGTTAGCGGGCCATACCCGCCGCGCGCCGCTACGACGTGTCGTGTTACGTTAATTTTTTATGTAGATCTATACGCTGGCCCTCAAATCTGAAGGTAGCCTAAATGGAACTCCAGATCGGTGTATATTTGTGCGACAAGAAACGAGTAACACATTTAGTTCAAGTGATGCTTCTGGGCCTAATTATTATATTCTTAAGTTTCAAAGAGAGAACTGTGTAAAATTATAACTTAGTATAGTCAGTCCACGTTAAGGAAATAGTGACTCATTACTTTCGGAAAGCCATGCCCCCCCCCCAACCAATCAAGTTGCAGAATCAAAAGGCTGTCTGATTTCTTGCAACTTCATTAGTCGGGCTTGGCGTGGCAGGCTGTCGACAGTGATGAGTCATTATTTTCTTAACGCGGACAGAGTATAGATAACATATTTTTCGATAGTCTGCAACAAGTCCCGGCGGATCCAGTAGTGACATGTCGCAGACAGATGAGAGTAAAGCTCAAAACAGCGCCGTCCAAGAAGGCATCAACCTCGAAGACGAGCGCAAGCAACAAGCGCCCAAAACGCCCTGTCTTGCTGACACTGGTAAGCGATTCGTAATGATAGTTTGCTCCAAACTTTATGATAGGTCGGAAAAGTTTGACGCAACTTGCGTATGGTACGCAAACCTGCGTATGGTACGTAAACTTGCGTATGGTATTTAAATTAAAGTACATACAAAAGTTCATAACGGCTATTGTATTAAGTTTTATTTATCCATTGCAAGTTAGCCCTTGACTGCGGTCTCACCTGATGATATGACGTCTACGATGGTAACGGGCTAACCTGTTAGGGGTATGATAGTTATATTACACCTAGTCGGTTTCTACACTGCATCGTACCGGAGCTACGCTAGATCGCTTGGCGGTACGTCTTTGCCGGTAGGGTGGCAACTAACCATGGCCCAAGCCTCACACCAGACCAGAGAAAATTCAGAAATTACAAATTAATTAATTTAATTTACGTATTAAACTAACATAGATACAAGTTCAGGATGGCAAATGAAAATGAAATGTTTTGTTTTAAAGTATGGTCTTGACCTCATAGCTTTTTGTATTTGTTTTAGTGTTGCAACATCCAGAAATCATGCAGAAATTCTACGATACGTTATCTATGTGTGATGGCATGAATGCGTTGGTACTGACTATGGGTAAGTTGATTCTTTAAAAACCCTTTCTTCGTTCTATTTGGCTTTTGAATACATTATTTAACTATACATACAATCACTCCATTTATTTTTAGAGTGAATGATATTGGATGAATGATTACTATCACAGCCCTCAGAGATATTTTATTATCCATCAGTCACTAGACTGAGTAATCCTGCAGGGGCGAGTGATTATACCCAACGACCTCAATTTACATAGACGGGCTCTGTCAAACAAAGAATGTGGGCATATTTTACTAACGCCATCTAGTCTGAAAAGCGGGACAGCGCTATGGCGGGAACAAGGACAGGCATATACAGGTGTGGAGCGCGCTCCACAGGTCGGACGCCCAATTTTTTTCTATAAAAGGGCCCATCTAGTACCTACATATTATATATCGATGATTATACCGGTTGAAGTCAGTGGAACAAAGGTACTCTTTCATGTATCAAGAATGTAGACGCTGATAACGACCGTAAATACCGTTCTTCCTTAAATATTTAGGGCATTGTCTTATTTTTTTTTTTTTTATCCACTACAAGTTAGCCCTTGACTGCGATCTCACCTGATGGTAAGTGATGATGCAGTCTAAGATGGTAGCGGGCTAACCTGTTAGGGACATGGCAGTTATATTAAACCCATACCCCTATTCGGTATCTACACGGCATCGTACCGGAACGCTAAATCGCTTGGCGGCACGTCTTTGCCGGTAGGGTGGTAACTAGCCACAGCCGAAGCCTCCCACCAGGCCAGACCAGGGAAAATTCAGAAATTATAAATTCCCAAATTGACCCTGCCGGGGATCGAACCCGTGACCTCCGCACGTTAAGACAACAGCGCTTTACACTGCGCCACGGAGGTCTGTATGTATTAACGGTGTGTTATTATCATGATTTATTTGTTCTCAGGTGGGAACGGCGCGTGCGGCTCGGAGCAGTGGTCGTTGAAAGAGGAAGTGTTTTGGTTGGTGGCCAAACTACCCGCGCTCGCGGCCGATCCCACTCTAATGCTGCCCAGCCTCATGGACTTTCTCAGTAAGTATTTTTTGAAGTGAAAAATTATTTAGCCGCGTTGAGAACTTTTTGGTAGGGGGTAAACTTGTGGATTCGCGTCACCGACACCGTAACCGACACCGTCACCTCGCTGCCGCAAGCTCGCGTTGTTACGAAGACAAAAGGTCTTAAATATAAATATACTACATTCGTAATTAAACTTTAATGCCTTAGTTTTAAGGTTTATATTTTAATTATTTTAAATATAATATATATATATATATATCTTATATATATATATATATATATATATATATATATATATATATATATATTATTTTTAATTTTTTTTTCCAAATTTTAATACTAAAATTCTAAGTTATAAATTCTCACTTCTATCGGCAGTCCCTATGACTGCCAATTTTTTTTAAAATGTTTTGATGCCTGTTGTGTTCTGGTAGTTTTTATCGTCCAGATCCAATCAATGGGCCAATAAAATGATTATGCTTGTTGGATTGGTATATTTTTGGAAGAAACAACCGCAATGTTTTTCGCTGGTCTTTCTCAGTAGGAAGGACATTTAAAGGGTTTAGGGTTAGAACCTTGATAATTTTATGAAGTGATGCTTCTTAATGGACCCTTTGACGGACGGAGATGCCAAAAAGTAAAACGGACAAATGCACTTCTGCATTGTTAGGCTTCTGTTGGGTGTCCCCCTACATCTCACAGCATATTTATTGTACAGCTTCTTCCCTTTGTGTATGTTCTTCTGTTTTGTATCTAGTTTGGTGTACAATAAAGTGTAGTTTCATTTCATTTCACCTCACGACTTGACTTATAATTTACTAGACATGCCGGGACTGTTTGCGTGGTTTAAATTCGGAAACTCCTTAATTTTCAGCGATAAAATAGCTTATTAGCCATGTCAGTTGCAAAGTTCGTCAAAATTGATTAAAAAGGTTGTAACAAACAAACAAACTTAAATTTGTATTTATAATAAAAGTTAGGATTTGTTACCATCAGATTTTACAGACATATTAATTTTGTTCTTGTTTTCCAGGAAAAGAAGAGATGGTAAAGCTATCTCAAGGCATGCAGCAATTACTCGTGCGAGCTTTGGAGCGGCCTGAACTTCTGACTGCGTTCGTTGAAGCTGGCGGGCTGGAGCTTGCCCTGGATAAACTTGCGGCCTGCCATCAGGTCAGTTTCATACGTTACTAACCAACAATATTTATAGACAAACTTATTTACAGGAAACGGATTTACAGGAGCTACACATGTTGTTAAAGTCGTGTTTTTCAAGTAGAAGTTTTTTTCACACACCTGCAAAACTTTTGAATAACCTATCCAACGACACCTCGCCATGGAATAGACGACAAAAAAAACCATCCCATACGGCACCTCCTCAAAAAATTTTTTTTTCATGATTTTATTTTACCACTTTGTTAGCGTGATTAATATATACATTGTATATCCATCGTTTTCTTCGTGTCCTGGAGTTCCTTTCCGCACTTACACGTATCCGATGCTGTATATGAGACCTCTGATGCAGCTCTCTGCCTGACCACTCCAGCCAGCCAAGCTCACTCCAGAACCCAAGCAGGCTATGATACACAGCTTTTTCTCATTACAGTTATATTACAGTCTCTGAAATAAGCTCTGAAACTATACAGAGTTTTTTCCCTTTTTTTTCTTTTCATTTTGCCTGTTGACATCTGCCTGTCTCTGTCTAGCAGTCTCCATCGCCTGACTATAAAATGAAGAATTTATATAGGCAGCATATAGTTTTTTTTAAATATATAGGCTAGTGCTTGGCTGCAATCAGACCTGCTTGCAAGTGCTGATGCAGCCTAATGCCCTTTTGCTGTGCATTTAATTGCGCATCACGTAAAATGTACTATGTCTTTCTCTTCAGGCGGGTCCGAGCAGCAACCAAGGATTAGTCTCATCTCTAATGAATCACCTAAAGTTGCCGCCACAGCTAGTCAACCTGTCTACACCCGCATCTGGCAGCAAGAAGAGCCAGCCGCCCGTCATTGAAGCTGCGAACGGCCTTATTAACATTGCGCCGCTATGTAAGTAGTATTAATAGCTATTAGTATTTGACGCAGTATGTACAATTCATATGAATTCCGCCTGTCCCTAAACTGGCAAAGATAAACAATGATGATAGAAACATAGGCAATAGTAGAAGAGTTCGTTCAATAGAAAAAAGTTCCGATATTGATTCAGATAATATGGGAAGGCTTTAATTTAAAGCGCCTTAAACAGCTCGGTCCCGGGGTCGAGTCCCGGGTCGGGCCATAATTGAGTATTGGGTTTTTCTGACTAGAAATGCTCAGTACTAGCCCGGAGTTAGGAAGTTGGCGGTGTTTCACCCCCGTGCCTCGGAGAGCACGTTAAGCTGTCGGTCCCGGTTATTATCACCAACATGATAATAGTCGTTAAAGCCCGCCAACCTGCATTGGAGCAGCGTGGTGGGTCTAAGCTCTAATTTCCTCTCTCCTATGAGAGTGGAACCCTGTGCCCAGCAGTGGGACGTTAATGGGCTGAAGTGGTAGTGGTGGTAGTGGTAAACAGCTCGTACTATGCTTATTTGGTGATTGTAAGGACGTTTTCTTTGCACAATGCTCTACTTCCTTCATACTTCGACTAATATTGTTTTGATATGGATGTATACGCTTTGTCGGATGAACTTGTACCTAACGAATGTAGATATCAATTAACGTCCATCGGGCATCTACCAACATCGTTTCATTACACAGTGGCAGCAGAGGGATTCGAACCCACGTCTCCGAAGAGACCAGTGCTCGTTTCGTTACACTTTTGTTGAGCGTTAACGTTCTCTTCTTATCTTCAGGTACGGTGTCGTGCGGCAACCCTACCGCGCAGGCTGCGGACGTGTTGCTAGGCGGAAGCGGCGCGAGCGGTGCGTGCGCAGCGCGGCGAGTGCGCGCCGCTGCTTGGTCATATCACTTCTTTAGCGCAGACGACGCGTCCCTCGCCCTCACCATCAATCTGCCGTACGCCGCGGCGCTACACGAAGTGCACTTGCAGCCGCACCTCACCAGCCTTGCGAGTAAGTAAAGGTATACAAACTTATCTGACCCGGTGACAGCGTCGCTAGTAGATATGAAAAATAAAATTTAGTTCCAATTTTGCCCACCGGGTCAGATAAGATAGATAGATGAATACTTTATTGCACACATGAAAGAATACAAAGTAAAGTTAACTAAAAACTAGGTATGCAAAGGCGGCCTTATTGCTTACTGAGCAATCTCTACCAGGCAAGGCCAGGATGTGTAGGGTAGTGTGGCACAATAGAATACACGTTAATTTTCTATTTACTATTGATACTACAAATTTTCACTGTCTTTCAAGTACAGACAGCAGGTTATTTTTCCGAAAACGTAATGCAATAGAAATGATCTTACGTTAAACTATTTAATTGGGTATTTGACGACACGACAGTTCAAATAAATATTTTTTAGTGATTATTAAATAGAGGATCTCCCAAAAGTCGTAATATCCACGTCCTCTGATAGTTTTATGTTGAATAGCCATTTTAAACAATCGATTAAAGTAAAAAAGTCGAACTTTAATGACGTCACATTTCAGGATTTCATATAAATCCCATACTTAGAACGCGTTTTGACGTTTGAAAAAAGGTTGCTGATTTGACTATTTGTTAAATACCCAATTGCTCTTTGACTTACAATAATTGTTACCCGCAGCGTGTCCGGGTGCGGTTGGAGTAGAAGCGGGTTGCGGAGGCACGGTGGCGCCGCTTGGTGCGCCACAAAACACGGCCGGGATGACCTTCATCCGGTTGGCCTTAGCTCGCCCCATCGTAGTCACAACCGTGACGTTACGCCTCTACAAGCCTCGCGATAGCTCCAACATGGGCCTTCTGCAGTTGCGACTGTTGGCTGGACCTGCCTTCGCCGCGTCTCCGGATCAGCAAGAAAAACATGAGTGAGTGAATGACTTCCCAATTTGTTTTCAAGGATAATAATGGCGCCCAAAGATGGAACGTTGTGGTTGATTTTAACCACAAATTCGTCCAATGCCCGGTGTTGCATCCATAACTTTTTTATATTTCTTTGATCAATAAACAATTTATTTATTAATTATTATAGCTCGACCTATCGTCGTTACAAACCTGACTTTGACGTTGTGTCTTTAAGTCTTGATCACTCCAATATGAGGCTTCTATAGCTTCAGGTCCTAGTTGGATTTGCCTTTGTTGTTTCTCCGGATTAGCAAGAGAAATATGAGTCAGTGTATATAAGTTAAATGAGTAGTAATAAGTGGTCTTTTCTTAAAGTATATCCAGCTCCAGATGAAATTGATTTTGATTGGATCTGCCCGGTGTTTATCAATACTTAGATGATTTGAAGCTAAATGGGTTACAAGACGTTATATGCCTTTCTTTACCGAAATCAATGATCGGGTGTCCAGCTCTCCTTGGAAAGACATATTTATACTTCATGAGTTGAAATTTACTAGTGACTTAAATGAGTTAAGTATCGTTTTATGTGCTTAACCCTTTTTGACTTGACGGTTGTATTTGACAGAAACCGATGGGCTCGCATAGTTGAAATTTACATGAGTTGAAATTTACTAGTGACTTTAGACCCAAATGAGTTAAGTATCGTTTTATGTGCTTAACCCTTTTTGACTTGACGGTTGTATTTGACAGAAACCGCTGGGCGCGCATAGTGTGGGAGTGCACCCGCACTCGGCTGGAGAGCGAGCGGTGGGCGGCGCTGGGCAGTGCGGGCGCGGTCAGTGCGCTGTGTGCGTGCGTGGTGGCGGGCGGCAGCGCGGCGCAGTACGCTCACCGCGCGCTGCTGGCCGCCGCGCGCGCCTCGCCCGCCCTGCGCGACCCGCTCGTCACCGCGCTGCTGAGCATGGACGCGCACGCGCATGCGCACGGTATGTATTTGTCAGCCCTAACGCAGACTACGGTTTATTTGGACTGCGAATTACAAATGCCAGCCTGTGTATTGGTTTGCAAAATTTATATAATTTTATTATATCCATACTAATATTATAAATGCGAAAGTGTGTCTGTCTGTCTGTCTGCTACGCTTTCCCAGCCCATCTTTCCAACCGATTTTGCTGAAATGTAAGGGACATAGGCTACTTTTTATCCCGGAAAATTAAGGAGTTCTCGCGGGAATCAAAAATCGTTAATCCACGCGGACGAAGTCGCGGGCATCATCTAGTAAATAAATAAATATAAAAAATGTGTTGCGAGTGCACCACTCGGCTGCAGAGCGAGCGATGGGCAGTGCGGGCGCGGTCAGGTGCGGTGTGTGATTGTGTGGTTGCGGTTCCTTGTCGACATTTATGTTTATGCTGGATTTAAGCTATCAAGTGTGTAGTTTTTAGTGTTTCACTAGTTAGCAGACGTTTGTGTTTGTGTGCAGCGTTCCAGCCGCCGGGCGCGACGGGGTCGGGCGGGCGCTGGGCGGGCAGCATGGGCGGCGTGTGCGCGCTGGCGGCCGCGCTGTGCCGCTGGTGCCCCGAGGGCAGCGTGCACTCGTACGTGCGCTGGCTGGCCGCCGCCGCAGAGCGCGCGCTGCGCGACCGCACGCCTCCCTCCGCCGCGCTCGTGCACACGCTCGCTGCGGTCAGTGACAACTATATATATTTTTTTTTAAATATATAGGCTTTTTTTGACGACCTCCCTGGTGCAGTGTTGAGCGCTGTTGCCTTAACGTTCCGGGGGTTCCGGGTTCGATTCCCGGTAGGGTCAATTTGGAAATTTATAATTTCTGAATTTTCTCTGGTCTGGTCTGATGGGAGGCTTCTCCAGCGTAGGCGTTTAAACGCCATGCTATTTTTAAATGTAAAAAAAAACATGTGAAATTGAGAACCTCCATTTTGGAATTCGGTTAAAAACGGGTTAAAAGTAACGTGCTGAGTTCCCGAATGTACGAACAAACAGGGAAACATTGCGATTTCTTGAGAATTTATGAAAGTCGACAAGTAGTATTAGATAACTCTCCATTCAGCTAAAATGATTTCGGACAAGGAAAACGTACTCATGTGCTCCAGGTTATTTCCGTTCTCCCGCAGGCGAACATGGTTAGCGAATTTTTGTTGGTCCTAACAGGCACGTCTCCATTTTGTGAAAAAACGTATCAGGGCCAATTTCTAACAAAAATAATGCCCGGCTTAGCTGCTGTCCAATAATGCATAGATTTCTCAAAAGTATTCGGTTTGCAGGTATTATGGACACTCAAAGAAGAACGACTCTTGGACCATTTGGAGGAATTGATAACGGATGGATTATTCGAATTAGTTTATGCTTGGGTGGAGGATGTCCCCGAAAAGAATCTACTCAAGAAATCTTTAGATGCAGGTAATGCAGTGTCATAATATTGCAATATATTGACATGAAATTATATTGTTTTTATTTAACGTTTTCCTTTTCCTTTCAGTATTATGTTCAATGTGCTATATAAGGCCGGAGTTATTCAGGCTTCTTTTAGAACAGATGGAAATTCCCATGGATACAGACGAGAGGTAAGATAAATCAAAATGCCTATGAACACAATCTGAAAACTTTTCATTATAGCTAAAATATATTGAAGCAAAATATGGAATGTGTGAAATTGTTTCCACCATTTAGGCTGCTTCGCACCCATCAGTTGTGAGACTGTGTAGGTAGTACACTTAGTTTTTTAGGGTTCCGTACCCAAAGGGTAAAAACGGGACCCTATTACTAAGACTCCGCTGTCTGTCTGTCTCCAGGCTGTATCTCATAAACCGTGATAGCTAGAAAGCTGAAATTTTCACAAATGATGTATTTCCGTTGCCGCTATAACAACAAATACTAAAAATTAAAAAAATATATATATTAAGGGGGGTCCCCATACAATAAACGTGTTTTTTTCGTATTTTTTTGCTCAATATTAAAAACGGTAACAGGTAGACGGTTCAAATTTTCACAGAATATTAACTTGTATATTACCTTTCAAAATAAATAATTAAATATCAATAAAGTAAATATTAAAGGGGGGCTCCCATACAACAAACGTAATTTTTATTTTTAATACGTCATAAATCGTAAAACTTACTACAGGTTTGTACGGAACCCTCGGTGCGCGAGTCCGACTCGCACTTGGCCGGTTTTTTAACTTAGTTTATTTCTAACGCTTTTACGCTATAGTCTGTCCGCGTTAAGAAAATAGTGACTCATCACCCAGCAGGCCAAGTCACACCCCCGGACCAATAAACTTCGAAGAAATCAAAAAGCTGTCTACTTTCTTGCAACTTCATTGGCGAATGCTACACGCTCGATATTTATCGCGATATTTGGATTGTAACCCAGGATCACGATATATTATCGACCGTGTAGTGTCGAATATCATGTATCGTGATACGGATCACGGGATTGCTAAAAATCTAGAAATCCACGATCTGTATCAAGTATCGTTCGATAAATATCGAGCGTCTAGTCTCTAGTCGATCTCGTATATCGTGTCTGAATATTCAATACGTCAGGGATGGAGGAAGATGTCAGCGAGACAGCAATACCCACAAATTTTTAGTGACAACCTGGCATTTGCAAATGTTTATTGAAGATAATAATTAATATCATTTGCATTCACAATTTTTTAAAAACGAGAAGGGCTTTAAATAATTAAAATATTTGCGAAGATAAAATTATTTAAATTAAATTGAAAATCTCCCAAATATTCCCCTATTTTGCAGCATGGAAGGCTTAACAGATGACACCAAGGTGACACGTCCGATGCGAGCGTCGACATCGAGAGAGAATGTGAGCGCTTGGGAAGACAGTGGTATAGTGAAGCGCTTGCGCGGCTCCCAACTGCGTACTATAGCGGCTGCTGCAATGTCGCCTGCTGCCACTTTGACGCTTCTACATTGTCCGTTACCCGCTGCATTAGTACGCGCCGTGGCAGGTCAGAACCTTGTGTTTTAATTTTTTTTTTTTAATTTACAAAATAACTTTTACATATTACATATTACTAACTTCACGTCCTGAAACTCTCAAGAGTTTATGTGGACGTTGCACATATTCAATTACAATACAAATCAGCTGTTGTTTGCGTAAAATACCTAGGAGCGCTCGCTTACCCTCGAGTAACATCGCATCGAGCAAATGCCAAACCGGAATTACGCAGCGTGCATTAACGCGTGCGCCGTACTATACAGGCTGATTTAGTTTAGATAGGTGATAATTACTTACGAAATATAGAAATAATTATACATAATTTTAATAATATATTATAGTATACTAGCGATCCGCCCTGGCTTCGCACGGGTAGCACTAATAATCCTAATCTATATAATATAAACTATCCTATCTCTCAAGTTAGATCGAACTGCACATGGTGTGCGAATTTTATTATAATCGGTTAAGTGGTTTAGAAGTCCATTGAGGACAAACATTGTGACACGAGATTTATATATATATAGATAGATAGAAATAGTGGTTTTATTTATGGTGGTGGTGGTGTTGACGGGGGAAATCTCAGATATCTGCTAAATCTAATCACACATAATCTTATCTCTCTCTCCCAAGATATTTCTTGAGCATGTGGATAACTACCAATTTAAAACCCCTCTGCCATTGTACATTAACTTAAGGTTCACTTTTCGTTGACGGGATTAATAATTTAAATGCGGGTGTCTTCGTAATCTGTTTATTGACAACTGACTTGCTACTTATGTAACGTGCGTAAGGTGGTACTGATGCACATTTTTAAAGATAATTTCGGACCAACCGCCATAGGTATATGTTTCACATTATAGATAGGCAGCAGCCATACATCATGGTCTATAAACAGCATACATATACATAATTGTCTTAGACAGCCATTCTCTGCACATCATGAGAGACTGCGAACTGTAAAGAACGCAATGTCGCATCGCATTTTGAAAGGATTAGTTACATGTAACATGGAAGGGAAATCATAGCATAGTTCGCGCCAATTAGTCGTCTCTGAGCTGAGTTTCTTTTATGTATTTACTAGCTAATGCCCGCGACTTCGTGCGCGTGGATTGAGGTTTTTTGGTGCCCTAACTCTTTAATTTTCCGGGATAAAAAGTAGCCTATGTGTTATTCCAGACTATAATCTATCGCTGTGCCAAATTTCATCCAGATCCGCTCAGCTGTTCTGGCGTAATTGAGTTACGAATACAAACATCCATTCATCCATCCAAACTTTCGCATGCCCGCGCCTTTGTACGCGTGGATTAAGGTCCTTTGGTTCCCGCAGTAACTCCTAGCCTACCATGTGTTATTCCAGACTATAATCTCACTCGCTCAAACTTCACTCAATCTCAAACAGGTATATTTAAACTATGTAAGTTATCAATGTATAAATATTATAAAGAGGAAAGATTTGTTTGTTGTTTGTTTGTTTGTTTGTAATGGATAAACTCAAAAACGACTCAACCGATATTAAAAATTCTTTCACTTATAGAAAGCTACTTTATCAGGCTAGACATAGGCTGCTTTTTATCCCGGAAAATTAAGGAGTTCCCGCGGGAATAAAAAATAATCTAAACCACGCCGACGAAGTCGCGGGCACCAGCTAGTCAATGTATATTTTGTGACCATTGGTCATATAACTTCGTCGATTATTTTGTCAGCCTGTTTGATTCAAAATTGTAGTATTTATCTATCCGCGTATATCTATGTTATTACCGTGATATCTTTGCGAGTTGTGTATCAATGGTGCATAATTAGTAAACTTCATTTTGTATTGCGCATGCATTATTAGTACCTAATAAACAGTCAGAGCGAGTGAACGCGTTTCATTGCAATAAAACCCGAAGTGAACCATATACAACCCAAAGTCAACCTTATTACCAAAACATATGGTCGACATCGAGCCGGATCGAAACGGTGATATAGTTTGCTACCTGAGTGACCGTGCCGGCGACCTTGCTTTTTTTGCATGCATTGTGGAGATAAGGAACGATCGGCCGCCGCCCGTAGCCTGTTTTCGACGCGTAAACAAACTAAGTACCTACAATTATCATTCGAGTGAATTTATAACATATATTTAAAGTATTTTGGTGGATAATTGTACTGTGAACGTTTGTTTGGATATATAATGAGTCTTAGTAATGAACAACAACAGTTGATCAACGCATTGGAAGATACGTATATGTTATTACAAAAAACACAAACAAACTTAAAGAAATGTTCAAAACAGAGATTGACACGAGGGTATATAGAAGCGCGTCTGCAAAGTATTGAGGGCTACTGGAAGAACTTTGTGAATACACATCAAGAGCTTGTGAAATGCACTCCGAAATGCAAGAAGAACGAAATCCCGTATTTCCACAACGACGATTACTTTGTCGCCGAAGATTTGTACAGCTGTATCGTAGGAGATTTAAGAGATATGCTTTCAACGACGTCACAACAATCACTGCCACAACCGATGACAAGTAGTAGACACAATGAATCAATTGTAAAATTACCTCGAATAGAAATACCTAAGTTTGCCGGATCTTATGACGACTGGCCTACATTTCGAGACCTGTTTAGTTCGCTAATTCACAATAATTCATCGCTAAGTAAAGTAGAAAAATTGCACTATCTCAAGACAAGTGTCATTGGCGAACCCGCAGAACTTCTTAAGCATGTGTACGTATTGGAGTCGAATTACGAACAAGCTTGGAACATACTGAACCAAAGATATGGAAACAAAAGATTAATCGTTAACTCCTTACTGCACAAATTATTTAATTTGAAGAAATTAACTTCGCCTGCCGCTAACCACCTAAAAAACTTAGTGGATACTACCACTCAGTGTTTGAACAATCTTAAAAATCAAGACATACCTACTGATTCCTGGGATCAAATTATTATCTATTTAGTTGTTCAAAAATTAGACATGGACACTCACAGGGATTGGGAAGAGCACTCTTTCAAGGAAGATTCAAATAGGTTACCTACTTGGGCTGAACTGAGAACATTCCTCGAGACTAAATTCCGTTCACTGGAGATGGTGAATCCTACAGCAATTAAGGAGAAGACTAGTCTTAAGGCGAAGTCATTCCATGCGACAACTTCAGACGACAAGGATGGTACTGCCCCAACGAAAACGTGTTCGATGTGTAAGGCTGATCACAATTTATGCCATTGTAAAGAATTTTCTAAATTACAACCAGTAGAACGAAGTGAGTTTATTAAGAAGAATAGATTATGCTTTAACTGTATGATGGGGGGTCACTCGGTTATGAAGTGTAGAGTCCCGATATCCTGTAGGATCTGCCGTCGCCGTCACCACACGCTGTTGCATGCTAACGACGCCACTGCAGAAAATGTAGGATTACACCACAGTCAAATAGAAGAAAGGGAAGAAGAGGAAGAAGGAGACTCTAAATTAGACGAATCAGATGTCGTACTATCAACACATTTTGCTTCCGGGAAGACAACAGCATTACTGGCTACAGCTTTAGTTATAGTAAGGGACGATGAGGGTTATAGTACAATACTACGAGCTTTGGTGGATCAGGGTTCACAAGCCAACTTTATCACGGAGAGAGCAGCGCAACTCTTAAAGATTAAAAGAACAAAAGCAAAAGGAACAATAACGGGGGTTGGTAGTACACAAGCAACAGTTAATCACATGGCACGAGTCGAACTCCTATCTAATTATGAGAAAGAATTCAAGCTAACCATAAATACATACATAATGCCGACGCGATTAACATCTCAATTGCCATCAAAAACCATTACAGTACACAACTGGCCACATTTACAAGGACTCACCCTGGCCGACCCAAGCTTTAACACACCAGGGCGAATCGACATGTTGTTAGGAGTTGAAGTTTATGCTCAGATCTTGAAGCCTGATATTTTGAAAGGTCCTCCAGGTTCCCCGTCTGCTCAAAATACAAACCTTGGATGGATTTTATTCGGAAATATACAGGCAGAAACGTCACACGAAAGGATACTTGTAATGCATCATCAATTCAAGGTGGATGATATGTTAAAGACTTTGTGGGAAGTAGATACAGATATAACAAGAATGTACACTAAGGATGAAGAGAGATGTGAGAAAATATACAAGGAAACACACACAAGAAATGAAGAAGGACGTTATACTGTAAAGTTACCATTCAAAACAGCAATTCCAAAATCGCCTGAAGGAAATACAAAAGATGGAGCCTTCAAGAGATTACAACACCTAGAAAGGCGTTTCAAGAATGATGAAAAATTGAAAACTAAATATACAAAAGCAATAGATGAGTACAGTGAAATGGGACATATGGAAGAAGTTCCTGATGAAGAAAGCGAAAATCCAGCGGTTTATCTACCTCATCATCCAGTTTTCAAATACGACAGTGAAACTACGCAGATCCGGCCGGTTTTCGATGCCTCATACAAGGGAACCAATAATGTATCACTCAATGATGAACTGCTTATCGGTCCTCAATTGCAGGAGGACATAAGATCATTGGTGATGCGATGGCGTTTGAAAAGGGTAGCGTTTGTTTCCGACATTCAAAAGATGTATCGTCAGGTACTAATAGCCAAGGAGGATAAAGATTTCCAACGCATTCTTTGGCGCACTAACACACAAGACTCAGTTAAGGAATACCGTCTGCTTAGGGTGACCTTTGGTACAGCATGTGCTCCATATCTTGCTGTAAGAACACTACAACAAATAGCAGAAGACGAAGGACAGAACAATCTCATAGCAAGTGATACCATCAAGCAAGATTTTTACATGGATGATCTCATGTCAGGCCAAGATACAGTCGAAGAAGCCATTGAGTTAGCAAGGGGAGTTAGTGCAATCCTAAAAAAAGGGGGTTTCGTGCTCCAAAAATGGGCATCCAATAGCGCAGAGTTTCTAAAGGGGTTTGAGCCATCCGAACTCAGTTCTCATGTAAACATCGATATAAAACTACAGGGCTTAATTAAAACGCTAGGCCTGTCCTGGAATATGGGAGATGACATGTTAGAGTATCATGTGAAGTTACCACCTCTTTTACAGATCATAACAAAAAGAAAAATATTGGCTGACGTGCAAACTCTGTTTGATCCCCTTGGCTGGTTAGCTCCGGCACTCGTACCTGCAAAATTAATTATACAAAAATTGTGGCTTCAAGGTGTACAGTGGGATGAAGAACTGGAACCTGAAATTAAAAATGAATGGTTAGAAATCAGAGAAAGTTTAAATAGCATTACACATATAAAGATAAACAGATGGTTAGGCACTACCCAAAAAGCACTGAAGGAAGTTACTATACATGGTTATTGTGATGCTTCGATGAAAGCGTATGGAGCCGTGGCTTACCTGCGAGTGATGTCAGGGAACGGAGAGTATAATTCCTACATTATTGCGGCCAAGACGAAGGTTGCTCCCATCAAATCGGTGTCCCTTCCTCGGCTTGAACTGTGTGGAGCTGTCCTCCTCTCAAATTTACTGAAACAGATTAGTGAAGCGATGCGTATTCCTATGAGCCAAATATTTTGCTGGACCGATTCTATGATCGTCTTATCATGGCTCCAAGGAGATCCTAATAGATGGCAGACCTTTGTTAGAAATAGAGTGATTGCAATACTCGACAACGTAGGCAACAAATGGTATCACATATCATCCCAAAACAATCCAGACGATATCGCTTCTCGAGGAATGCTGGCTCCTGAACTGATGAACTGCACCCTTTGGTGGCATGGACCTGAACATTTAATACAGAAGAATCTAGTTGTGGAAAAGTTAAAAAATGAAGATATAGAACTAGAAAAGGTAAAAAAAGTGAACACTTACCTTACTGTAAGGGATGATGCTATGTCAATTTATAAAAAACTAGAAATGTTCAAAGATTTATCAGAATTACTAAGAGCTGTTACATATGCTAAAAGATTCTTAAATTATTTTAAACCTCAGAAAGATGTAAAATCCGTTGTCACACCTGATGAAATAGAAGAAGCATTATATACATGTATTAAAATTACACAAGAAGAAAATTTTAAAGAAGAAATTCAAGATTTGAAGGAAAAGGATAAGGTCAAAACTAGAAGTCCACTTAGAACATTACATCCATACTTAGACTCAAGGGATATAATCAGGGTGGGCGGTCGAATAAAAAATTCTGAACTAGATTACAATACGAAGCACCCTATAATACTGGATAATAAAGGCCCACTTACCTCATTACTTATTGCGGATGCGCACAAAAAAACGTTGCACGGAGGGGTTGACCTCATGTTGAATTACCTAAGATCTAAATATTGGATTTTTAAAGCAAAAAATTCCGTGAAAGCATACATTCGTAGATGTCTTGTGTGTGCGAGGGTAAATGCAAGAGCTCGTTCACAATTAATGGGCGAGTTACCAAAAGTTAGAGTGACTCCAGCACGACCGTTTCTGCATAGTGGTGTAGACTTCGCTGGCCCTTACGACGTTTTAATGTCCAGAGGCAGAGGAGCCAAAACTAGAAAGGCATACATCTCAATCTTTGTTTGTATGTCTACCAAGGCTGTTCATCTTGAGCTTGTGGGAGACTTAACAGCTGAAGCATTTATTGGAGCATTCAGAAGATTTGTGTCCAGACGTGGAAGGTGCAGTGATTTGTGGAGTGACCAAGGCCGAAATTTTGTGAGAGCCAATAAGGAGTTAGCTGATGCCTTTAGTCAAGCTAAATTTGAACTTGGTGAGGAGATATCGGAATTGCTAGCATCAGACGGTACACAGTGGCACTTTATTCCTGTATATAGCCCAAATATGGGCGGGGTCTGGGAGGCCAGTGTCAAGTCCATGAAACATCACTTAAAAAGGATACTAAATACCCATATAACTTTTGAAGAGATGACTACTTTACTATGTCAGGTGGAAGCTTGTTTGAACTCTCGACCTTTGTGCCCTATGGACAACACTGACCTGAATAGTTTGAATGTACTTACACCTGGACATTTTCTCATAGGAGAAGCACCCCTCACTATTCCCTCGCCAAGTCTAAAGGATATTTCTATAAGCAGCTTATCTCGTTGGCAATACACCCAAAAATTACTTTCTAACTTCTGGGAACGATGGCAACAAGAATATCTTACCAAATTGCAACAACGACCTAAATGGATGACAAAAAAGGAGGAGTTTGAAATAGGCCAAGTAGTACTCATAAAGACGGAGGGAATGCCCCCGGGAAAGTGGCATTTAGGACGTATAGTTGATAAACATCCTGGTCCTGATGGACTGACTAGAGTTTATAGCGTAAAAAGTGGAAATAATATTGTAAAACGATCTATTTCTAAATTGTGTTTTATACCTGTCGATGCCAACGATAAGTGATGAATTATTAACAATGTAGATATTCAGGTAAAATGCCTTAATTATTGTATGTATTGCATATCAATGAATTTAATGTAATTAACAGCCGAGTTGATTTTATATCTATATTTGTTGATTTTATATTGATATTTATTTCTATATTTGTTGATTTATATTTAGAACCGAGAAAATACTTTATTGTCAGCGATAAATTGTTATTCTACGGTTTATACAGCATGTTATTACCATAATCTTAAAATCTGATTCAATGTATTTTTATAGACTTAATTGTCATAAAGGTCTCATAGAGACCTTTGGCGGGCGGTATGTTTGATTCAAAATTGTAGTATTTATCTATCCGTATATCTATGTTATTACCGTGATATCTTTGCGAGTTGTGTATCAATGGTGCATAATTAGTAAACTTCATTTTGTATTGCGCATGCATTATTAGTACCTAATAAACAGTCAGAGCGAGTGAACGCGTTTCATTGCAATAAAACCCGAAGTGAACCATATACAACCCAAAGTCAACCTTATTACCAAAACACAGCCCTTACGCAGACTACGGTGTATTTGGGCTGAAAATTACAGACACCAGCCTGTGTTTTTGTTCTAGTGCTATAGTCTGCAAAATTGTGGTGTAATTTTAGATTTTAATAAAGGCATTAAATAAATAAAATAAAATAAATAAATAATCTATCCCTGTGCCAAATTTCATAGATAAACTGGATTTCTTTTATGAATAACTAGCTGATGCCCGCGACGTCGTCCGCGTGAAATAAGTTTTTTCAATTCCCACGGGAACTCCTTAATTTTCCGGGATAAAAAGTAGCCTATGTCACTCTTCAGGTCCTGCAAAAAATCACGTCGATACGTTGCTCAGTTGCGGCAAGATTGAAGGACAAACCAACAAACAAACACACTTTAGCATTTATAATATTAGTATGATAATTTATGGTTACTTCAGTATTTTCTCTTGTTAACCACATGTTTTTTTTACAGATTTCAGTGAGGCAAAGCTGGAATCAATAATGGTTCAAACAACAGGATCGCAAGAGGACGTCCACATGGCGGACTCCGATAGCAAAGAATATAAGCGGTTAAAAGGTATAAAAGTCTAATATTTTCAAAACATACCTTTTTATGTAAAGTTTTTAGAAATTTAATTTGATTTTTTTGTTAATTTTTTATTTGTACAATGAATTACTATGCCCTTATTTGATTGTTTTCTGCCTTTCTCTCTCTTAAAAACCTAATGTCGGCTCACTACTGAGCACGAGTCTCCTCTCGGAATGAAAAGGGTTTGGCCATAGTCCACTACGCTGGCGAAGTGCGGATTGGCAATCTTCACACACCTTCGAGAACATGAAGCATTCTCGAGCGTGCAGGTTTCCTCACAATGTTTTCCTTCACCGTTTGAAACAAGCGATATTTGATTTCTTAAAACACAACTTCGAAAGATGGAGGTGAGCCCGGGGATCGAACCTGCGACCCCGTACCCCCCGAAGTCGGGTGTCGTAAGCACTAGGCTGTCACCGCTTCACTAGGCTATCAGGCTATCACCGCTTCATTTTATGCCTACTGGAATAATATTAACGACCAGTCAAAAGCGTACATTATTTTAAAGACGCTTACGATTTATGCGTAAATGAATTATTAAGAGGCAATCAATACACAGATTTACCATCAATGAAGACAATATGCGATGTGGTGGAGTGGGCGCGGCTCGTGTGCGCGGAGCGGCGCGTCAAGGAGTGGCTGGGCAGCGCGGGCGCGGTGTTCTGGCGCCCGCTGCTGAGGCTGCTGTGCCATCCGCGACCGCAGCACACGTGAGTGTTACACATACGCGGCGTGGTGGAGTGGGCGCGGCTCGTGTGCGCGGAGCGGCGCGTCAAGGAGTGGCTGGGCAGCGCGGGCGCGGTGTTCTGGCGCCCGCTGCTGAGGCTGCTGTGCCATCCGCGACCGCAGCACACGTGAGTGTTACACATACGCGGCGTGGTGGAGTGGGCGCGGCTCGTGTGCGCGGAGCGGCGCGTCAAGGAGTGGCTGGGCAGCGCGGGCGCGGTGTTCTGGCGCCCGCTGCTGAGGCTGCTGTGCCATCCGCGACCGCAGCACACGTGAGTGTTACACATACGCGGCGTGGTGGAGTGGGCGCGGCTCGTGTGCGCGGAGCGGCGCGTCAAGGAGTGGCTGGGCAGCGCGGGCGCGGTGTTCTGGCGCCCGCTGCTGAGGCTGCTGTGCCATCCGCGACCGCAGCACACGTGAGTGTTACACATACGCGGCGTGGTGGAGTGGGCGCGGCTCGTGTGCGCGGAGCGGCGCGTCAAGGAGTGGCTGGGCAGCGCGGGCGCGGTGTTCTGGCGCCCGCTGCTGAGGCTGCTGTGCCATCCGCGACCGCAGCACACGTGAGTGTTACACATACGCGGCGTGGTGGAGTGGGCGCGGCTCGTGTGCGCGGAGCGGCGCGTCAAGGAGTGGCTGGGCAGCGCGGGCGCGGTGTTCTGGCGCCCGCTGCTGAGGCTGCTGTGCCATCCGCGACCGCAGCACACGTGAGTGTTACACATACGCGGCGTGGTGGAGTGGGCGCGGCTCGTGTGCGCGGAGCGGCGCGTCAAGGAGTGGCTGGGCAGCGCGGGCGCGGTGTTCTGGCGCCCGCTGCTGAGGCTGCTGTGCCATCCGCGACCGCAGCACACGTGAGTGTTACACATACGCGGCGTGGTGGAGTGGGCGCGGCTCGTGTGCGCGGAGCGGCGCGTCAAGGAGTGGCTGGTGGAGTAGTGGAGTGGGCGCGTGACCATGACCATGATCATAGTACACATTTGTCTGTGTGCCTGGAGTGATTCGTTTCTGTCGAGTCTGCCTCGCCGCACTGTTTTAAGCCGGGAACTCATTAGCGAGCTGTAACCGTAACCGTTGCACGTTACTGCTACCAAGAATCATAGTGCGGTTTGCGAGCCTGTCGCGAGCGCAATGCATGCGGTTCGCAGTGCGCTCGTCGACATCGAGTGTGAAGGCGTCACGTTGCGAGCGTACCAATATTCTCGAGCGTTTATTACTGTCGAGCGAACCGCTAATAATCGAATTAATTCATCATGAGTGATTGGACAGAGGAGAAATGTGCTATAGGACAATAATTACTACGATAAGACAAAGTGGAATGCCAACTGAATACTGCGAACCAGGCGGCTCATTTTTACATCAGTGTGACCGTCACACTGGTGTGGACATCACGTACACACCAGAACCTCGTTAATGTATCTGTTTGGTAACTGATACAGCTCGCTAATGAGTATAGCTCGATATCCTTATCCTTACTAATATTATAAATGGGAAAGTGAGTTTGTTTGTATGTTTGTTCCGCTTTCACGCCGTAACTACTGAACGGATCTGGATGAAATTTGGCACAGAGATAGATTATAGTCTGGAATAGCACATAGGCTACTTTTTATCCCGGAAAATTAAAGAGTTCCAGCGGGAACCGAAAAACCTCAATCCACGCGGACGAAGTCGCGGGCATCAGCTAGTAATATATAGTTCGATCGTTGGACATCGCGAGCGAAGATCGTAACAACGCGTACACACTAGAACTAGTTACTGTATCTGTTCGGTTACAGCTCGCTGATGGGTAACTGCCTCGTTGGTATAGTGGTTAGCATGTTCAACTGCGGCTGACGAGGTCCCGGGTTCGAGTCCCGGGTCGGGCCATATTAAGTATTGGGTTTTTCTGTCTAGAAATTTTCAGTACTAGCCCGGAGTTAGGAAGTTGGTGGTGTTTCACCCCCGTGCCTCGGAGAGCACGTTAAGCCGTCGGTCCCGGTTATTATCACTAACATGATAATAATCGTTAAAGCCCGCCAACCCGCATTGGAGCAGCGTGGTGGGTCTAAGCTCTAATTCCCACTCTCCTATGAGAGTGGAGGCCTGTGCCCAGCAGTGGGACGTTAATGGGCTGTAGTGGTGGTGGTGGATGGGTACCCTGCTTTGTGTTACGAGTTTTGTTGTTTGGGCTTAACAGATATGAATTATGAGTTTTGTTACCAGTACATGGCAGGAGAGCGCCCAGTACGCCCAACTAGAAGAAAGCACCATACGGTTGTTTGCTGAACTGACCGTGTGCCACACAGCTAACCAGAAGCTCTTCGCTGCCACACTACACAGTATTCTAGAGTCCATGCAATATACCGGTGAGAATTGCATTTTGTTATGACTAAATTTCTTTTAGAACATTTCTCTCTTTCAAAAAGTTTGTCTGTCTGTCTGTCTGTATGCTACGCTTTCATTGCCCATCTGTTCAACCGATTTGGATGAAATTCGGTATATTGGTAGGTTATATCCCGGGGAAGGACATAGGCGGATTAAAGAGTTCCCGCGGGAATTAATAAACCTTAATCCACGAGGACGAAGTCGCGCGCTTTATCTAGTTTTTAATATTTATTAACAACCTTAAATGTAATAACACAACAGCGACGCTGTCACGGTGTCAGATAAGTTTGTGGGACTTTATATCCCTGGATAGTTCTTTGCAGATTGTATCAAATAGATACTTGTGGCGTCATCTACTTTCGACGCACTTTATGTTCTTATCTATACTTAAATTGTTATCGAACATAAATTTGTTAAGTTGTTCTGTAGTCTTGGAAAATAAAATATTCATTCATTCATTCATTCATAAAACGAACAGATGACGTAGATTGCATGGAAGACGGTTTATTTTATAATCACTGCGTGTGGCTGGGAGCCGCTGGAAACAAGCGGCACAAGACCGTGATCTGTGGCGATCCATGCTGGAGACCTTCGTCCAGCAGTGGATGTCTATAGGTTGAGATGACGAAGAAATAATTTATTTTTCACACAATATGTAACATTTATTTTATTAATTTATTTAAATCTTCCATGCAATCTACGTCATCTGTTCGTTTTATGAATGAATGAATATTTTATTGTTGTATTTTTAATGTTCTACCCACAAGTGCACTACTTGTCTACTGTGTTAAAATATTTTTCATATTTTTATTCTGTAATCGTTTTGGCCTTATTTAATGTCAAGTTATAATTATTATTGTTAATATTACTTTGCAACGCTGTTGATTACTTACAAATAAATAAAGTAAAATATCTGTATTATACGAACAGGTCCAGAGGGTCTGTCCGGCTTCACGCGAGCCCTGATACTGCGGCTAGTGTTGTCCGGCGAGCGCGCCACAGTGGCGCTGCGATGGGCGGGCGGGGCGGGCGCGGGGGCGGGTGCGGGCGCGGGGGGCGCCGCGCTGCCGCCGCACACCGCGCCGCCGCATGCCGCGCCGCCGCACCCCGCCGCCGCGCACCACACGCTGCACCTGCCACTGCACACCACTGTGCGGGCGCTGCTGCAGGACCACAAGCCACAAAGTGGGTATAGTTGCTGCAACTCACCGAGTGCGCGTGCCTCGTGCGCGTGTTAAAGTCCTATCTGTATTCGTTTGTATACGTGTAAATGTGTCCGTGTACGTGATTGCGTGTACGTGATTGCGTGTACGACTAACTCCGAAGGGCGCGCACGCTTACACACACACACACACACACACACACACACACACACGCACACGCACACGCACACGCACACACACACACACACACACACACACACACACACTTTCCCTTTTTAACTTAAAATTCCTACTTATTTAAAATGTATAAATAAAATGTACAAAACGTTCAACACCCCTTAATCAAAACGTTGTAACCCCCCCAGTGCCATTGTTCGATGAGTCGGCTCGGTTGTGCGCCAGTAGCAGTTCAGGCTCCAACGGCGCCGGCGTCACCGGCACCGTCCTGCGCAGCGCGTCAGACCCGGCCATCCTTAAAGTGGCCGAAGCGTGGGAGCTAACCCTCGCCGCCGCCAGCGCTTCTAAGGACAAACGTGTCAAGGACGTGAAGAACACGTCGCTCAAACAGCAGGGCAACAAGAAGAGACAGACCAAAACCAGCAACGACACCAATACGCTCTCCATCTGTGATGGTAAGTGTTCCCGCTTTTATACATTCTCTCTAACTGAAAAAAAAATATTGGCAGTCACAGTTACTGCCGATAGAAGTGAAAACGAATATTTAAAAAAAAAAAATTAAAATATAAACCTTAAAACTAAGGCATTAAAGTTAAATTACGAATGTAGTATATTTATATTTAAGACCTTTTGTCTACGTATCAACGCAAGCATGTCGGTAACGGTGACGTGAATCCACAAGTTTACCCCCTACCAAAAAGTGTTCAACGCGGCTAAAGAAGTTTTCACTTCAAAAACAGTAAGGAGTTTTGCACGTAAAGTTGCGATATTGGATGCGCGTCACACCCGGCCATCCTCAAAGTGGCCGAAGCGTGGAACTTACCCTCGTCGCCGCCATCGCTTCCAAGGACAAACGTGTCACGTGACGACTACCTCATTGAAACAGATTTGATTTACGATTTTATTTATATGGTCAGGCTTTTGTAAGTACGTAAGTAGCATACGTGAGTAATTTACGTAACCTAAACTAATTACATTTCGTGAGTTACTCATGTGAACAACTTACGTGAGTAAAACTTACAAGTGTAATCCTGGCCTTACGCTTCTTTCTTTCTTCCTACTGGGCAGGTTTCAGCCATATCGCCTTTTCACTCCCACATGAAAGAGATGCAGTGTTGAGATGTTACACAAGATAGAATGAGAAAAAAATATGTTTTTTTCTATCCCTTTCTGCGTGTCACGGACAAATTATGACGTTTGGGAGGTGTTTCAAAGTTATTACCTATCCCTTTCGGTTACAGGCTGGCCTTGATTCTAGAGGTTAATTATTCTATGGTTGTACGTGACCTTACGCTTATTCGTTGTCCTAAACTCATGCCACTTGTTCCAGACATCATTGAGTCAACGATAAGGGTGCAAGTAGACGGGCTGGAGGGCTTCATACCGCTCAGCACGACGCTCGCGCAGCTCACCGCCGCCGTGCCTCACGTGTTCGGACCACATCTCACGCTCAATCTGCATCTCAACACCGGGGCGGGTAAGGGTGACGTCATCTAAATATTTAAGGCTGAGGAAGATGAGGCTGAAGGTGACTGACTGATTGACTGACTGACTGACTGATCTATCAACGCACAGCTCAAACTAATGGACGGATCGAGCTGAAATTTGGCATAAAGATAGGGGATGCCTGCTTCATAAAAGGATTTTTCAAAATTCTATCCCCAAGTGGGTAAAATAGGGGTTTGAAATTTATATGAAAATTTAACTTAACATGAGTGAAGCTGCTGGCAAAAAGCTAGTTAAATCTAATTAGAACACTGGAGCAGCTTTCTTTAATGTAATTTACCATTTGCTTTTGATTCCTCACATTTTTAAGGTATCATGCTATGTATGAAGCGAGGTGTGCGACTCTATTTGGACTTTGAATTTGCCTTATAATTTCTTCTCTAATTACTTCTACAATATGTGTAAGTCAATGGCCAAAATTAGCGCTTCCATGTAAGCATTTGCGTGGTTCCACTGATTTGCATTATTACAATTGGACAGGCTGCCTTCATTGTCTCAACGCGGCTAAAGAAGTTTTCACTTCAATATTTACTTCTCTAATTGGTTTCTACACGACATCACACCAGAACGCTTGTCTGTAGTACAGACAAGCATTCTGGTACTGGTACTGGCATAGGCGAACAGACTTTGTACGTCTATGCCAGTAAGGTTGTAACAAGATAACGTTGCTCCAGACACATGGACAGGCCCTCGGTGGGAGGGCGGCAGCGAGGCGGGCCCCTCGAGCAGCGCGTGCGCGGGCGGCACGGTGCTGCGCGAGTTCGGCGCGTGCGGCGGCCTGGCGCTAGTGGCCGCGCGCCTGCCGCGCCCGCACGCCGCGCCCGCGCCGCCGCCCGCGCCCGCCGCGCACCACGACCTCGACTGGGTCAAGCTGGACGACGCCTATGAGGTAACCGCTCAACCACCTTTACGAGATGCTCGATCTAAGATAGCCGGCCAGTACTATCACTCGTTCAAGGTCATTTGTCCGATCCAGTAAGATCACGCGACTTGTTTATTTATTGAGTTTATGCTGAATGCTCAGGGCGCAAGAGTGTTCTTGATGTGTGAACTAGGTAGAAACTTAAGGCTACGTTCGCACTGCGAAAAATATTCGCGCTGATTTTTTTCGCAATTCTATAACACAAGAAATTATATTATGGGGGTGTACTTGCGAATCAAATTCGCGCGGAAAACTATTGCTGGTGTGACACAAATTGTACGAGTACGTGAAATCTGTACGCGAAAAATAAATCGCGAGAACAAAATTCGCGCGAATATTTTACGCAGTGCGAACGTAGCGTTAAACTAAAAATTTTGGTCCATTTTTGTTACTATATTTTGGATTATCGAAACTTATCTTCGTATGTATGATAAATTTCGATCAACAAAAGAAACATGTTACAAACAAGAAAACAACAATAAAAACTAGGTACAACAAGGTAATGTTTGTTATTCTGTGTAAAGGAGGTGGTGGAGATGGGCGTGACGTCAGCGGGCACGGTGGGCGGCAGCAGCGCCAGCAGCGAGGAGTCGGCGGGCTGCGCGGGCGTGCCGGCGCACGCGCTGGTCGCGCTGGCGCTGCTGCTCAAGCTGCCGGGCTACGCGGCCGCGCTGCTGGACGAGGGCGCGCGCGCCGTGCACCTGCTGCGGCTGCTGCTCGGCGTGGCGCACGACGAGGACGGACGTGAGTGTTACACACGTTGTTCGGTCCAGGACCGTTGGAGTGATATAAATAATAGTGATGATGCTTATATCAAAAATTAATTATTTCTAACTGTTATTAAATAGAGGGTCTTCCAAAACACATTCTCGGTGAGTTTTAGGTTAACTATTTATTTACTATGAATTTCATACACCTTCCATACTAAAAGTGCGTTTAAACAGTCGCAGTTGGCTCAGTTTGTAGAAAGTAAGTTAGTACTATTGTAGGACATAACATCACAATATATTTGTATACAACACTGGTAGAATACTATAAGGAACCTCAATTTTTAAGAACATCTTTGTGCTACCATATTCAACAAATAAATAATTTGAAATTTAAAGTTTGATAAAGAGTTGCTGATTTGATTGAGTTGTCATCATCCCAATTCAGTAACAAAGTTAAAATGGTGTTGTTTTTGCAATATACAGGTAACATAGTGGTGGGCGGCGGCGCCGGCGGCGGCGGCAGCGGCGCGGCGTCGCTGGGCACGCTGCCGTTCCGCGTGGTCGCGCAGCTGCTGGAGGCGGCGCCGCGCGCCTCGCCCGCCGGCCGCGCGCTGCGCGTCGCGCTGCTGCAGCTGGGCGCGGTGCGGCTCGTGCTCGCCTGCCTCGCTGTCTTCACGCACCATCGCCCCACCGCACAGGTTGACACGCTGGTGTTTTTTTTTATTCCACTACAAGTTTCTTTTTTCTTTTTATTGCGCGCTAAGGGCAAAACACACAGGGAACGGACGCGGGTCGTGCGCGGGCCGGTTCGGGTACACGGCGGGTGTAATTCCTTGTATTTATATGGACGACAGCACTCAGCGTCACCCGCCACCCGCCCGACCCGTGCCTGCGCCCGTTTCTTGTGTGTTTGGTGCTTTAATAACAATCATGCTTAGTGTACAGTAATGATGAAGTCTAGGTTGGAACGCGCTTGCCTAAATGCCTAGGTATTCACTCTTGCCTTGAAGGTACTTAAGTTAGCCCTTGACTGCGATCTCACCTGATGGTAAGTGATGATGAACACTAAGATGATAGTGGGCTATCCTGTTATGGGTATGGCTGTCGGTCTGACTTTGACTGGACCAGACCAGAATTTGAGTGAATTAACATAAATAACTTTCGTTATATTTTTGCAAAAAAATATACTTTTTGAATTTAATTTGGCTTACGAAACTGATATTATATACAGAACAGCCAGAATTCAAACGGATCAAGCAAGGAGGGAAAAGAGGCGCGCGAGGAGAAAGCGCAGTTGTACTGGGCCAAGGGCACAGGATTCGGAACCGGCTCTACACAACAGAGCTGGAACGTGGAACAGGCGCTGGTCAGACAACGCATTGAGGAAGAACACGTCACAGTATTGCTACAGGTATGTTAATGAGTGACGCATGGTCATATTAATACAACAGCGCAGTTGTACTGGGCTAAGGGTACAGGATTCGGGACCGGTTTCACACAGCAGAGCTGGAACGTGAAGCAGGCGCAGGTCTGACAACGCATTGATGAAGAACATGTCACAGTATTGCTACAGGTATGTTAATGAGTGACGCATGGTCATATTAATACAACAGCGCAGTTGTACTGGGCTAAGGGTACAGGATTCGGGACCGGTTTCACACAGCAGAGCTGGAACGTGAAGCAGGCGCAGGTCAGACAACGCATTGATGAAGAACATGTCACAGTATTGCTACAGGTAAGTTATTGAATGACCCATGGTCATATTCAAGAAAAAGCACAGTTGTACTGGGCCAAGGGCACAGGATTCGGAACCGGCTCTACACAACAGAGCTGGAACGTGGAACAGGCACTGGTCAGGCAACACATTGAGGAAGAACATGTCACAGTATTGCTACAGGTAAGATAATTATTGAATGCTGAATGAATGGTTAGGGGTCCTTTAGTCGATAGGTTTTGTTTACAATTTGGCACAATCACTGCAGTAATTGACGGACGAGCTACCTTGTAATGCGATGATTAATGTTTGTATGTTATAAGCCATGATGATTCGTGGCTCCATTGACTGATGGATTATCTTTGTAGAATTTAATTTCTCCATAATATTTGTATCGACTTGCTAATCTAAACTTTGTCCTTCAAGGCTCGTATTAACTAGAGTAGACAAATGTCTCGCGATACGTGTCGCTAGAGAATTCGGGCGACGTCTGCCAACATCAGGCAAAAGGTCGCGAGACAAGATGTCTGGCGACGTCAAACGAAACCGCCCAAAGTCGCCTTCTCTAGTGACACATGTGCGGGACATTTGTCCCCGAGTGAATATGAGGCTTAAGACATGCAAGCTCACATGACAGGTGATGGGTCAGAAAATGTATTTAAAAGAAGAAATTGGAAAATTTATTTATTTCCGCCTGCCAGTTTCAGTGCAAAGTGAAGTAATGGATTATTTTCTTAGATTACTTATTTCCGCCTGCCAGTTTTAGTGCAAAGTGAAGTAATGGATTATTTTCTTACATTACTAACATGACTAAACTTGTGTGTATTTTGTGCACAGGTATTAGTATCGTATATGAACCCCGGTGAGAAATGGCCGCCGGAAGAGGGCTCGCGGGAGGAGGGTGAAGAAGGGGAGGAAAGCGAAGAGGGCGACGCTCACGAATTGCCCTCAGAGTTTATCGACCTGGTGGCTTCTAGCTCGCTCGTGCCCGCCATCTGCTCATACCTCAGGAATGACTCAGGTGGGTACTTGTCTGTTCCCATCAATAGGTAAAAACTATTCAACATTGAGGCGGCGCGGACGGTGCAAACGCGTGAAGGCTGCGACTGCTGCGGTCCATCGTTGCCTCGGACACGCCTGCGTACCAAATTATTCGATTGCATCACACACATAGACACACAGACACCAAACAAACCGTCTTCGTCGGATTTCATGCCACCCGGTCATGGGCTCACTTAACCTGATGTTTTTGAGCCCTAGGGCTCAGACCCAACTTCTCGGCGAAGTCTATAGTGCTTCAGCGGCCAATAGGACTAGGGTAAGCAGCATACTCAATCCAAAAATAAGGATTACTGAATATAAATACGTACTGGACTTGTATCTAAACGTTTTCTCCCCTTTTTTCTCGTGAAGTAAGAAACAGAATCAACCTGATCTTGAGTTCAAATTAAATAAATCTAATACTTTTGCGTGTAACCCATACACTACAAATGGTTACAGCTTCAGTGCGTGTGGCGGAGGCGCCTGCACTATTAAAAAACAACACCATAGGATCAAACCAGATTATTTTCTGATTTTAACCACAAGCACGGATAAACTAGTCTGTACACGCAACTTTTTTTTTGTCGTAGTGCTCGACATGTCTCGGCACATACCCCTGTACGTGTGCGTTCTGCGTGCGGTGCGGGCGTTGCGCGCGCTGCGGTGCCGCCGCCTCGCGCCCTCGCTGCGCGCGCTGCCACGCCTGCTGGCCAGCATGAGTCGCACCACCAACTCCTACGCCACCAAGCTCAGGTACGCGGCCATTGGGGGAACTCTCTCTTTGCGTCGTACTCCTCACTACTGAGGGTCGTGACCCCTTTCCATTAATTACATTATGGTAGGAGTTTTTTTGGGGATGGGGATTAATGGCGGTGCGGTTCCCACGTATTTCCGCATGCGACTCGACTAAGAGTATTAGACTCTAAGGTTTTTGTAACGATTATTATCAGATGTTAGTGATAATAAACCGGGACCGACGGCTTAACCTGCTCTCCAAGGCACGGAGGAAACGTAAAGGCCAAAGAACCTCCAAATTCGGTCACCCATCCAGTTACCGATTTGGGTCAACGTTGCTTAACAATCGCAATCGTCTGATAAGCGTTGTCACAACTATGCCACTCGTCCCTCACATCCCCAACACCTTGGATAAAATAAACACGGGATAGCAAGGGTAGCAAACGTAAGAAAAATGTGTGAAATCACGTTCGACTAACTTTTACCGGGCGAGGGGCCTTGTAATTTCTCTGCCCAATTCCCGTGGTAAATTCGCCCAAGGGAATCTGGTACAATAACAAAAAGTCCGGACTCTTAACGCTCAGCCCAACGAGACAGGGGAATGTATCTCGCAGCTGGTAAAATCATACTAATAGTATAAATGCGAAAGTGTGTTTGTTTTACCTACAATCTTGCCGCATAAGCGCATTGGATCGGCGTAGACTTTTTGCACGGGTTTCGCTGAGGACTTGGAGAGTGACATCGAATACTTTTTATCCCGGAAAATTAAGGAGTTCCCCTGGGAATCACAAAAAACTTTTTCCACACGGACGAAGTCGCGGGCATCTGCTTACAATAATATAATGATCAGCCACTTGGAGCTCACTCAGCTCGGAGTTGTACTTTTCTCAAGGCTCACCATTTTTTACTCATAAGAGATATTTGTAATTTTGAAATGAGGTAATTTTTGAGATTTCCCGCTGTGCTGCGATGTCCATTTAGAAATCCAAGATGGCCGTCGTATTTTATTTAAAGGAAATGATAATGGTGTTCGGTTTTTTTTACATAACTGATGTCTGCTTTGAAATGCAGATGAATGAAGATTTGTTTCAAAATTAGTAGTTGGGGTTCCCCGTGGGGCATGGAATATAGAAGAAAAAAATTAAACAATTTTTCAAAATCGATATTCAGGGTTCCCTGTTATTCAACCATATGACATACGAGTATATAATTCTTTTACCAACATAAAACTTACAACAGCTATCTTTACATATTTTGTATTTATTTCGCTTGCAGAATGAGTAAAAAGAACATATTCGGAAAGATGACCTATAGCCAAAGATTTAGTACTTCAAGTACATCGGAACTATCCGAAGAGGATGAAGGACTCGCGTTGCTCATTGCCGATATACAGGTATGTCAAATTGATTACAACTCAAGTGCTATAAAAAGTAGTTCGAAAAACTTGTGAAAACATGATGAAAATGTGTCAGTCTTTAACATTGTAAGATCAAGGGTTGATCAACTAGGATCAGAATGCAGGTGAGGAGTAGAGTGTCTTCAGGACATAAATGAAAGGTTGGCCATAGATAACTTCGTTTATTAGCGCATGCATTTTACATAAGTGCCATGGTCTTAGAAAAAAAAATAGATAGCTGAGAAAAATTGCCGTGGTTGTGGTCGAGATAAAGTCAATTCAATTCAATTCAATTCAAAACATATTTATTCAAAATTGGTACCTACAAAGTACACCTTCTGAACGTCATGCTAAGAAAGTATAAGACGTGATGGTGATAATTAACTACGGTCTCTTGTTAGGGGCAAGTGACTCGGTCTTCATAATAAAAATGTGCAATGAGGTTAAATACTCAAATGCTGCCGACTACCCACCAATCAAAGACCATTTACCGTCGACTTTAGCGCTGAGTGACGTACCATATAACTATAGTGCTCGCGTTAAGAACTGAGGCCCAAAGGCCATAAATCATTCTAATCAGTCTATCTCGCTCGCACTCATTGGGCTTATGGAGGGCATCATAATGAGGTGCGTAACAGCAGGTAGTTGATATCGATAACATTTATCGACAACATACATTTAACAAATATTTTATTATATTAAATTATATTATATTATATTATATACTACGGCTAATACCACAAATAAACGCAACATTTTCCCGTGTTTTATTAAAATTAAGCTGGGATATTTTTTCGGGATCACTTTTCAATTCATTTAAAAACAAAAATATATTGTTAATACACATACATTATATTGTTAATTCGAGCTTGCACGTTAATATCCCTTTTTAATTTTTTGAAATCCACGTTAGAGAATATATTTTCCAGTATACACAACTATCGAGATCGAAGTGAGAAATAGAAATGAAAAAATGTACAGAGTTCATCATATCCTTGTTACGTTTAGGTACTAAACGAAACAAGTAACAACTCTAATGAAGGTTGTCCGCCGCGATAAGGCGGACTCAGGTAGCGAGTAGCGCCTTTGCGCCGCTCACTTACCTGAGTACTTTATCGATAAGGCGCAAAGCGTTGCACATTCCTATTGTTATTGACATTTATGGCCCGCCTCAGTTCATAACGCGAGCTAGTGCTAACTCGGTGTTCTGTGGCAGGCGACGTCAGCGCTGATGTGTCGCGCGGAGGGCGATGCGGAGGGCGGCGGCGTGTCGCGGCCGCTGCACGGCGCCACGAGGGAGGCGCGCTACATCGACCTGATGCGCACTATGCAGTTCGGTAAGCTATCTATCAACTACTCAACTATCAGCGATTCATGAATAAACTAGAGGTCGAAATTTTCCCGCTGCAAAAAGCCTATCTATAAGAAGCTTTTAAAAGCTTATGCAGGTTTTTATTATTTAAAACTAATAACCTAAATGCTGATTTTCATGTCTCTAACTTGGAAGACTTTCATACAAATTTCCAACCTCCATTTCAACCCCTTAGAGGTGAATTATCTCAAAACCGTTTCTTAGCTGATGTCTCCATTTAAGGAACCTACATTCCAAATTTCAAGTCTGTATGCTTTATAGTACCTGAGATATCGTTACTAGTCAGTCAGTCAGTCAGTGAGTGGTATTTCGCTTTTATATATATATAGATTCGGACAGTATCAAAATTCAAAAGTTTTTTATTCAAATAGACATTTTACAAGTGCTTATGAATAGTCGAATGAATCTACCACTGGTTCGGAAAGCCGTTCCTACCGAGAAGAACCATCAAGAAACTCGGCGGTTGCACTTTTGAAAAAAAAATAAAATTTACAATTTCATTGATTTGTATTTACATAAGTAACCGCTGTCCTTAGGATCGCTGTAGCGAGTCAATTCCATGCTCCTTTGTCATTTACGTAATCTTCAACAGTATAATAAGCTTTTTTCAGAAGCATACTTTTAATGGACTTTTAAAACTTGTGTAAAGGCAAGTTTAAAATAGGTTGTGGAATTTTGTTATATACCTAATAGAATATCAGTTTGTAACGCGGTTGCTCTGTGTGTGCAGAGACGTTCGAGATGATGGCGGAGAGCGCGGACGGCGGGTTCCGGTTCACGGTGCCGTACCACTTCGAGGGCACGGTGCGCGCGGCCGGCGAGCGGGCGCACCCCGCGCGCATGAAGCGGCTCGCGCAGGAGGCCGCCACGCTGGCCACCAGCCTGCCGCTCTCCTACTCCTCCTCCGTGTTCGTGCGCACCGACACCGACCGCCTCGACGTCATGAAGGTGACTGCCGCACACGCCACACACACACACACCGCACACACACACACACACACACACACACACACACACACACACACACACACACACACACACACACACACACACACACACACCGCACACACACCGCACGCACACACACACCCACACCCACACACACCAAAATGGGTCTTCTCCAAATTGGGTATTTGACTAGTAGTATAGTCTAGTGAAATAAATTATTTTTTTAGTGATTATTAAATAAAGGATCTCCCAAATGTAATATCCACGTCCCCTGCTAGTTTTATGCTGTATAACTGTCCCCACAGGACAGTATAATAACTTACACTATTGTATTTAATTTACATGCTTAAGTACCTAGTTACGTAATGTAATATACATATATTGTTAAAAAAAAAAAGAGTAACTGCTGAGTTTCTTGCCGGCTCTTCTCAGCAGAATCTCCTTTCCGAACCGGTGGTAGAGTCAAAACATGACGTAACATAAGAGACACCTGCAGGGCAATCGGCTAAAAATGACAGCTACAGTGTAACGATCGCAATCACCTCTGATTGGTTAACACTCTTCCACTATTGGACAAAATCCATTGACGCAGCAAGAATACCATAAATTCAGCCAATCACAACAATTGATACTGTAACAATATTTGATGCAGAAATTACACAATCGCCCTACTGTATGTCCTACATGTTTTAAATAAATGAATAGAATTGACATGTTGTCGTCCGCAGGTGCTGATCACGGGCCCGTCGGACACGCCGTACGCGAACGGCTGCTTCATCCTGGACGTGTACTTCCCGGCGGAGTACCCCGCCGTGCCGATGCTCATCAACCTGGAGACGACGGGCCGCCACTCGGTGCGCTTCAACCCCAACCTGTACAATGACGGCAAGGTGTGCCTCTCCGTGCTCAACACGTGGCACGGCCGCCCCGAGGAGAAGTGGAACGCGCACACCTCCAGCTTCCTGCAGGTGAGTCTTGAACATTGTTGTGAACGTCCGCGACGGGAGCAAATTCGGGAGAACTGATATCGTCCAAGTGCTGGGTGGTTATCCAGTAATTACCAAGTTGAAGAAGAATTCTTATTCATAAGAAATCCGTTTTAAGTAGAAGTTTAAGCTAAATTAATATTACTTATTAGCCCATAGGCTAGATGGTAGTACTCAATAAAGTTTCCATTATAATATTGTAATGGGACTTTATAGTAAGAAAAAAAAAATAACAAATCCGTTTGTTATTTTCTTTGAAAAGGATTTATTTACTAACCTATAACGCAAAGCTTTATATCAACCGGCAGTATTTTGCCGCTGAAAAACTACTTCAGTAACCGAACTAACAACCAAACTACTGAAACTAGAGGGGTTGGTTGGCATGTTATGAGGTCTTAGTTTTTGAGCGTGATTTTGTTTGTGATAGTGGAAAACTCAAAAGGGTGAACTATTGTGCACAGGTGCTGGTGTCGATCCAGTCGCTGATCCTTGTGCCGGAGCCGTACTTTAACGAGCCGGGTTACGAGCGCAGCCGAGGCACGCGCGTGGGAAACAGCGCCAGCCTGGAGTACAACTCCAACATCTACCAGGCGTGCGTGCGCTGGGCCATGCTCGACCACCTGCGCTCGCCCGAGTCCTGCTTCAAGGAGGTACGCCCCCACTGTTACACAGGCGCTAGTGTCGCTCCGGCCGCTGGTCCTCGTGCCGGAGCCGTACTTCAACGAGCCGGGTTACGAGCGCAGCCGCGGCACGCGCGTGGGCAACAGCGCCAGCCTGGAGTACAACTCCAACATCTACCAGGCGTGCGTGCGCTGGGCCATGCTCGACCACCTGCGCTCGCCCGAGTCCTGCTTCAAGGAGGTACCCACTGTTACACAGGCGCTAGTGTCGCTCCGGCCGCTGGTCCTCGTGCCGGAGCCGTACTTCAACAAGCCGGGCTACGTGCTATAACTTTACTCTCTTAATTCTCTAACTGCTTATCCAGTAGAGGTAGGTTATCACAGTTTAAGTAACGAAAGAGACTCTATCCCTAAAGAAGACAGGTCTTCTTTTGGCAAAAATTGCCATAAAATTGGTTGCCATACGTCGGTTTTTCCAATCGTATCAGAAAACGAAATCTTTGCCGATTGGGTGGAAGCAAGTTACAGCTTATGAGTTGAGAATGACGAGACCAAACTAGAGCTAATTTAGAAATTAAAATTATAAATATAAAATTCTCCTGATTTTATTTTTTAGAAAAACGGCAAATACAACATCTTGTATTTTTCCTTGCCATAATCTCGATCAGAAACTAAGTATATTAATAAAACTTGTTTAAAATTTCTTTGATGGGATACACTTTTTAAAAGTATTTTAAAGGTTCAGTAAATATGTCCTGCCTAAACTGCGTGTTGTTACCGCGCATATTATGTTTGCACACACCTTGTGACTTTCACAATCATTGAAAATGTTAGAATGTGCGATAGAGAGGGAAAATAAGAGTACCACGATCATCATATAAAAAAAATCCTTAAACATTGATATAATAAAATTGTGCGTGTAATCAGGTGATCCAAACACACTTCTGGATGAAGCGCAACGAGATAATGCAGACCGTCGCTAACTGGATCACGGAGCTGGAGGGGCAGACGGGCGACGAGCGCACGCAGCGCAGCATACAACTCAACCTCATGGCGCTCAAGGTGCGTGACACTTGTTTACGGCAGCCATAGCTAGTGTAATATTTTTTTTTATCCACTACAAGTTAGCCCTTGACTGCGCTCTCACCTGATGGTAAGGGACGATGCAGTCTAAGATGGTAGCGAGCTAACCTCGTAGGGGCATGGTAGTTATATTAAACCCGTTCCCCTTTTCGGTTTCTACACGGCATCGTACCGGAACGCTAAATCGCTTGGCGGCACGTCTTTGCCGGTAGGGTGGTAGCTAGCCACGGCCAAAGCCTCCACCAGGCCAGACCAGTGAAAATTCAGAAATTTTAAATTCCCAAATTGACCCTGCCGGGGATCGAGCCCAGGACCTCCGCACGTTAAGACAACAGCGCTCAACACTGCGCCACGGAGGTCGTCAAACTCACAAAATATCGACATTTAACGACATAAAAAATGGCTGTATAGTAGGTCAATTTTATAATATAACTAGATGACGCCCGCGACTTCGTTCGCGTGGATTAGAATTTTTGATTCCCGCGGGAAATCTTTAATTTTCCGGGATAAAAAGCCTTCTGAAAATGTCCTTCCTGGGGATACAAACTATCCCCATACCAAATTTCATCAAAATCGATTGAACAGATGGGCCGTGAAAGCCTAGCAGACAGAAAGACAGCCACACTTTCGCATTTATAATATTAGTATGGATTTTTTTATTATTAAATATATTGATTTCGTCCATATGTAAAATAGTCACCAAACAAAACAGCTGTTTTGAAGCCGCCATCTTTTATTGAAGTGTTTTATAATAACAAATCAAATAAATATTATAAATGCGAAAGTTTGGATGGATGTATGGATGGATGTTTGTTACTCAATCACGCCCCAACGGCTGAACGGATCTGGATGAAATTTGGCACAGAGATAGATTATAGTCTGGAATAACACATAAGCTACTTTTTATCCCGGAAAATTAAGGAGTTCCCGCGGGAAACGAAATACCTCGATCCACGCGGACGAAGTCGCGGGCATCAGCTAGTAGTGTCATAGATTCATTGTTCTTCCTACAACTTGACAGCTTTTCTTAAATCGTTATTTACACGTAAAGCTATTTTGAGGCCGCCAACTTGTAACGATGCGATCGTAGCGTTCCTGTACGATGCCATGTAGAAACCGATTAGGGGTATGGGTTTAATATAACTGCCATGCCCCTAACAGGTTAGCCCGCTACCGTCTTAGACTGCATCATCACTTACTATCAGGTGAGATCGCAGTCAAGGGCTAACTTGTAGGGGAATAAAATAAAAAAAACCGGCCAAGTGCGAGTCGGACTCGCGCACCGAGGGTTCCGTACAAACCTGTAGTAAGTTTACGATTTATGACGTATTAAAAATAAAAATTACGTTTGTTGTATGGGAGCCCCCCTTTAATATTTACTTTATTGATATTTAACCTCTCATCTGGCGATCGACCTTTAGAAGGTCGCCCTTGAAAACCCGTTAACTGCGGATCGACCTTCTAAAGGCCGATTTAGTATGGCCGCGATGTGCCTCTGCCAGGTGACCCAACTTTCGATTGTTCAAAATATTAAACTATCTGGATCCCTCTCAAACTTTAGTAAAACATAGTAGGATAGACAAGGAAACAGTGTGAATTTTTTGGGGGCCGTGCTCAGTGAAATAACTCTATGGTAGAAGTTGTAATTTGACCCTGTAATTTGATCCTTTGTTTTTTTTTTATATTTGTTTTTTTGATTTTGTGCTAGACAGAGAATAATTTAAAAGAGTCTTTGTTTCGTGTTTTTATACTCTAAAATGACTAACCATAGAGTAAACCAGAGATTTAAAATAAAGATACTGGTGATAATGTTTATTTTATAGGTTCTCAAAAAAAAAAAAACAGGATATTTTTTGTTTTATTCTTTGGTATTTTTTATTTTAAACCATAAAGAAGACAGATAACCTTTTTAACTTTAATCTATAGCGCTAGTTCGTAACGATTTGACTGATGTTCTGTGTTTATGTAACTCGAACAGGTAATTCGAGATATAAATATTTTAAATTGCGCGGCCGGCTGGCGGCCGCCAACCTCAAAATGGCGCCGCAGACGCGCCGGATTTCACAAAATGGCGGCCGACAAAGTAGGGGGTAATTATTTATTTTGAAAGGTTACAAGTTAATATTCTGTGAAAATTTGAACCGTCTACCTGTTACCGTTTTTAATATTGAGCAAAAAAATACGAAAAAAACACGTTTATTGTATGGGGACCCCCCTTAATATATATATTTTTTTAATTTTTGACGTGACAACGTCTTATAAATTGGTTTGCCGGGAGACACTTCAAGAAACTGCGTTACGCTCCGCGCGTTATGCGCTTACAATGAGAGCGAGTGAGAGGCACGCGTCCCTTCCACTCGGGCATGGTTAGCCCGCCTAAGAGCGAGAGAGACAGACATAAAAAGTGAAAGGCACGCGTAAGTCGTTGTCACGTAAAACTTTCGCCCGTATATCGACTTTACAGGCAACCAATTTTTAGTAAGTATTTGTTGTTATAGCGGCAATGGAAATACATCATTTGTGAAAATTTCAGCTTTCTAGCTATCACGGTTTATGAGATACAGCCTGGAGACAGACAGAAAGCGGAGTCTTAGTAATAGGGTCCCGTTTTTACCCTTTGGGTACGGAACCCTAAAAAACGACCAAGTGAAAGTGGCATAGATTCATAGAAGTTTAATTTCAACTGTAGGTGTTAAAGTGCATTTTTTTGTTCTTTTAGCGGCATTACGTGAAACTGCAAGAGGAGTTAGCCAAACTGCCCGTACCGCCTGGCTTAGAGGACTTGGACGAGCCCTTCCAGCTGCCGGCCGCGCCGTCGCCGCCGCCCGCGCCTCCCGCCCCCGCCGACCCCGCGCCGCCCACGCCCCCCGGCCCCGCCCCCGCCCCCGGCCCCGCCCCACCGCTGCCCGCTGACGACCTCGACCACGACATGGAGAAAATCGTTGCGCAAGTCCTCGATTGAACCACCGTATCCATAGAGCTTCCTCTGCGACGCATTAGACCATCCCACGGACGCGTTTACGTACATTTACACCCGTTATAGGACGAGAGAAACGTTCCGTGTTCTTTCATAGCTTTATCACAGCGTTGAAGATACTTCATATAGTCAGACGACGGACTTGAAAGACCAGTCCTGCGGGTAGGCAGGGGCGAGACGAGGGAACGATTATTACCAGCAGAAGTCGGCTAATTGTAGTGGATTGTTCGGGAAGTTACTTAAATCAGATGTTTCGTAAACCCGGCTCGTCCGCAAATACCAAAGGCGTCGTCTGACTGTATGTTACGCTGCGGTTTACACTGTATTACAGTTGTCGACTGATAGACGTCCGCTGCTAAACATAGGCCTCTTGTAGGGCGTTTGACAAGCCGCTTGTACCTGTGGCTCCTGCAACTAGTTTGATGTCTATACACTTATTGGGGGAACTGCCAACGCTGCGGGGTTGCCATTCCAGCATTTGGGACCCTATCAGTGCTTCAAAATATTGATAAGTATTACAGTTGGTAAAGAGCTCTGACCTTGGACCTGCGCAGTGGGTGATTTATCGATCTGTTTGATGGTTATTTTTTTGTTGCGCCTTGTTAGATTTGCGTGCCATTTGACTTGTCAGACGCGACGCTGCGCTATGGTACATTTAGTTTCTCGCGCAATACATCCCTTGCGCTCTAGTTCAGAGCTCTTTTTGCCTGAAACTATGAGCAAGGGTTAGCGCACACTGAGCATAAAAATGCTTGTGAGTGTTCCTTGCACAGCTCGCTGAAAGTGTAAATTAGGAAGGAACGCTATTTTGAACTCTATCGTAAGGATCGACGCACGCATTTGCTCGAACATGTTCGAGCATGTTCGCGACTGTCCATAGGGCAGCCAGGAGCACAAGAGTACATAGGCAGGAATTATCACGCTATTTTGAACTGTATTTTGGCTGTGATTATGTTCATTATCAATTTATCAATGAGTATTTTGCTGCTCAGTGTGACTGACCCTAAATCTGGTACGAATCGTTCGAATCGATGATCGAGACGTGTGTAGTGCGGGTTCATACGCGATGGACGCGTAGCGTGCGGACGGCGACGCATTTAACCCTGCGTAGATTAGCGAAGGACGTTTGCGTATTTAGTATTTGTATTTAAAACCCGCGCTCGCGTCCCATATACGCTTTTATCGTTCGCGTGTTAAAAGGTTTATTTGTAACAATTTCCGTTTTACTTTTTATAAATATTTTTTATTAGATGTATACATAATTTAGTGGACCTTCGTTTAGTTTAACTATTGTATTGTGATACTATAAGGGGCTCGCGACCCAGTAAGGTAGATAAGACGAAATATCTCCGGGACGTTGTATAGTAGCTCCGGTAGTTTCTGGCACGCAACGTCGAGGGAAGCACGGTTTGGCGGAAGCCTGTCCTAAAGGCCTTAGTACAAAGCACATCTCGACTACGTTGATATAATATTTGGAATATCGAAACACTGTAACGTCAAACCAAAATCGACTTAAACCCAGTTATTTTAAGGTTCGAACTTATGAAGGAATACGAATTGAGTATTTGACAAATAGTCAAATCAGTCACTTTTTTTCAAACGTTAAAACGCGTCCTAAGTATAGGATTTATATGAAATTCTGAAATGTGACGTCATTAAAGTTTGACGCATTTTTTTTACTTTAATCGATTGTTTGAAGTGGTTATTCAACAAAACTATCAGGGGACGTGGATATTACGACTTTTGGGAGATCCTCTTAATCATCACTAAAAAATATTATATATTTGAACAGTAGTCAAATACCCAGTTAAGTTCCGCCAGCGCCCCGAGCGGAAATATCTTAATCAGCGTCTTAACTTTCAGGTCTACTTTAATGTCTTTATAGTGTTTCGTTATTCAGTTTTCTATCAACGATGTGCTGTGTATTAGGGTTCCGTATGGTTACTATGAGACGTAAGGTTTCACCAATGTTGATAGAATTCTAACGTCGAGAATTCGAGATACAATAACGTCAGAGTAAAAAAATGATTTTGAAGTAGTTTCACCGATAGCAGTTTTTGTAGTTTCATCAATATGATTATCAAACTTATTTTGGTTATCAAACTTAAAGCGTGGCTGACGTGGATTTTACCTATTTTGTTAGACCGAAATATTTGTTTTTGTATATATATTAAATCACTGAAATATTTGTTTTTGGAAATAGAAGACATCCCTATTCTATCAAAGTTGGTGATATGATATCTGAGATCGAGGCGGCGCGCTTTGCCCGCACAGTTTTGGAGCGTGAAGCTTTGGTATCTCTATTGAAATGCTATGGTAAGCGTCGAAAACTTATTTGTACGAATATTGAAAGTTATGGGCCCTCGGTTATAGAAACGGCCCCCACCTTACGATTTCACACCTCACAATCGTTGATAATAATTTTCGCGCATCGAAACAAAATAAACTCAAATAAACCCAAAATTCCTTGATTTAATAAAGCCGAAAGCTCAGTAGGTTTGATTTCTCGCTTAAAGTTTCCGCTTGGAACGTTAATTATTGTGGATGTAGTATTAGCTTAAGGCAGTTATAGTCCATTTTAATTTGACGTTACACTGTTTTGATCCTAGAATACTATCAACTGAGATGTCAAATCTTTTAATATGTTCCATCGAATTGTGGGTTTAGTGGTGAGGGACAAGGGTCAAGACGTGGCGTTGTGCGTTGCTGACCCGTTCGAACGAACGCCGCCGACGGACGGCTGCGACCGAACGCCGCTTTTTAACTGTATCTATCTTTTTAACTGTATCTATATTAAATTATAATTTGATGTATATAAACTTTTATTGCGTATTTAAGAATATTTTATTATTACGTATCGCAGTATACTCCTTTTAGGGCACTCTCGCATCCCGCGGAGTTAAGAAAATATATATAAATTAGTACAGTAGTAAGTTATGTACAGGCCTAGCCGGAACAGTAAATCTTGTAAATCCGACTATATACTATTTATACCGGTTTCGTTTCTAACCGACGCGGTGCACTCTCACACCCCGATATCGACGGACGAAATTACAAATTGTATTTGTACATAAGTATATAAAGTCATCATTATATCACACAATTGTCTCACTGTACTTTAATTATTGTCGGGTAAGTAGGTCGTTTACTTTGTTATATATAACATGACTGTGAATTTGGGATGTAAATAAAAATTTATGTTATTGCATTTGATTTGTTTTATTTTTTTAAACACCCAAATCAAGACCATCACAGTCGGTTGGATCACTAAGTTGTTCCGAGTTAAAAATTGAAATCTATATTTATCTATATTCTGTCTATATAAATAAAAATGAATGTTGCTAAGCGCATAACTTCCGAACGACTGCACCAAATTAGATAATTCATTATTTTTCACCTCTCAAAAGATGTCATTAAAGCTTAGCGTAGGCGGACTAAAGTTAGCATTTAGGGTCTAGGGATTAAAGTAATTTTTTTTTAATAATTGCTGGCGAGTAGTAAATGGGTAGTAAAAAATTATAGTCTATGGTTAATATCAACAGGCCAAACCACGCCCAAACGAATGTCACAGACACAGGGTGTGTTCCGATATAGACTGCGAGCACTGTTCAGTGCTCTTACTGTGGAGAAATTCGTTCCGTTATGGACTGACAGTAAACTGCCGCAGTATCCAAGGGAAATATAATATGACGTCATAAATCGTCGCCATTTTTGTACTGTGAGCACTGGCGTTTTCGAGGTAAGGTGCTTTCAGTGCTGACTGCGTTCCGTTTTAAGCAGTAACCAGCCGAGCGATCGCGTAACTTCTGCATCAATCATTGATACATCGCAATCGCCTCTGATTGGTTAACACTCTTCCACTATTGGACATAATCCATTGACGCAGCAAGAATGCCATAAATTCAGCCAATTACAACAATTGATACTGTAACAATGATTGATGCAGAAGTTACGCGATCGCTCGGCAGTATACCTAACTATAAAGGAACGGCTTCGCAGTGTACTAAACTGACGTCACACCTTACAGTGCTCTCAGTGTATTTCGGAACATACCCACAGTCTATAAGATACGTTCTTTCTTACCAGTCGTTCAACGAAGGCATCTAGACAAAGCAAAGCGGCGGGGTGATAAGGGCGTAACGAATGAAACTAGCAGAATTTTTATAATACAGAATTCTATCACTCTAATGTCTTTTAAGCAGTACCGTACATCTAGGACTTTTTTTATGTTCCATTTTTGAAATAATTTGCACGCAATCCTTTGTTGAATGTAAGTATGCGTTAATGTGCTAATGTTACCCATCGTCACCTACACGTACGTGCGTACAGCTCAATGTCTATGGTTCTTAATGTATTTTTTAGGGTTCCGTATCCAAAGGGTAAAAACGGGACCCTATTACTAAGACTCCGCTGTCTGTGTGTCTGTCTGTCTGTCTGTCTGTCTCCAGGCTGTATCTCATAAACCGTGATAGCTAGAAAGCTAAAATTTTCACAAATGATGTATTTCCGTTGCCGCTATAACAACAAATACTAAAAATTAAAAAAATATATATATTAAGGGGGGTCCCCATACAATAAACGTGTTTTTTTCGTATTTTTTTGCTCAATATTAAAAACGGTAACAGGTAGACGGTTCAAATTTTCACAGAATATTAACTTGTAAATACTTAAATAATAAAAATAAATAATTAAATATCAATAAAGTAAATATTAAAGGGGGGCTCCCATACAACAAACGTAATTTTTATTTTTAATACGTCATAAATCGTAAAACTTACTACAGGTTTGTACGGAACCCTCGGTGCGCGAGTCCGACTCGCACTTGGCCGGTTTTTAAAATTCCTTCTTGTTAACAATAAGGAGAAAAATAAAGTTGGTATTGCGGATTGCCGCGAAATCTTTAATATTTTTATTGTAGGTAATTAATACATTTATGTAAAGGGATGTTTATTTAATCCATTTCGGATTTCGATGCACAATACGTAATTTACAAGGTGAAGGCATAGGGTAAAGTGAATGTGATTATTTATTTGTTAATATCATTAAGTGAAGATAAAGATCTTACTCCTACTATTAAAATGTAACAATAGAATGGCAAAAAATAAATTAAAAATCGTTATTTATTATATTTTCTCGCAATCGAAGTGAAAAGTAGAGTGTTTACCACGGGACTAAAAGCCATTCTACTCGACACTATAGCTAACATCTCGTACCTATGAAATGGCTCATTTTAGTCCCTTGATGAACAATCTACTATTGTGTTCGTTATAGTCAGGACAAATAATAATATACCTATCTGTAGATATACGAGTATTTGTTTAAAATTGGACTGAGTTTAGGCCTTAGCTATTTTATACGCTAGTGCCCAACGGTGCCTGCCGAGATATTATGTCGGGATCAGGTGTTATCTCACATCCAGCGTATATTTTGCCTAAATTATATCTATTAAAGATTTACTTACCAATATAAATAGTATTATTTAAGTACCTACATTATGAGTAACTACCTACCTTTTTTTTCCATTCGGATAATTCATGGAAGAAGGAATTACGACTGTGGGATAATTAATTATTGACAAATCTTGTCAAAATCAGTCAACGTAGAGGTAATGTATAAACCATAGACATAGAATTTTTTCGCTACTTCTAAGCCTATGGTATAAACAGTTGCACAATGATCGTAAGATTATTTTTTTCTACCTAGAATCTAGATAGGTAGGTAACTAACTTCCCTACATATTAAGCAAAAGTTGGCAATTAGTCTTTAAAGGGTTAGGTAGGTACATGATAACAAAAACAAAAACTAATTATATTCACTAAATTTTATTGAAGGAAGGGATAATTAGGTATAACTATTTACATGGTCCATTTAAAATTCACAATTACTAATAAAATTATTATGACTCAAAATAATAACTCGTAACACATAGGTACCTATTTTACTTCAGAATATTACGTTTCAAAATATAAATTATTTTCATATACTTTGCATAACTATGAACGTAGCCAGATTATTATTTTAGGTGCATGCAGGACATTACAAAGCCTTGATAAAAATTCCTGTACAAATTAGGTAAAAGAAAAATATAGGGAAATTTTACAGACTTCTTCCCAGTGCGTGTGCTTTTAGAGCAAGGAATACTTTTATCAACTACCTAAATAGAAATTATTTTATTAGATACTTATTTAGAAATCCCCGGACATATACATATAGACTCATGTCCGCGGAAAAATTAACAAATCTGATGGTAGCTCTGGTAAACGATTTGAGGTTACATCCCTTGAGTGCATAACCTGACTACGTCCATAATCCATATCCATAGAGTTATTATATTTTTAACAGTCAAATCAGTTTCAAACCCTGTATACCTACTTACCTATTATTTATATTGATAAACTGTCGCTTCAAATGATTGAAATCAATTCGCATAATATGATATCTTAAAATATTGCTTTAAGTAAGTAGGTAGGTAAGAGAATTTTTTCCGTTATGAAAGACTTCTTTAAGTGAACGAGACAACTCTTCAATAAAACATCTATCTTTTAGCTAATAAACTAATTTCCATCACAGATGGAACTATTTGTGACAATATTTATTTACACAATATAATTCTTTAAGTTACAAAGTAACCCAGTAAATGGACTGAGTAGTTACTTTAGTCTAGTACTTACCAACTGTTAAAGTTAATATTGATCGTCATCAAAAAAAACTTGATTGCAATTCTGAAATTCCTGATTTTATGGCACCATAATGGTTTACTTTTTCTCCCATAAGTAGGTACCTATATCTATACAAGATTTCTGGAACAATGGCAAAAAATAAGTACCTAAGAGTATTATTAACAATATTATAATCAAATCAAAGAGATTCCTTTGAGACTTGAGTATTTTTTAGTAAATCTGACGGGGTTAGGTTTATTATTAACTAGATGATGCCCGCGACTTCGTCCGCGTGGATTAAGTTTTTTTGATTCCCGCGGGAACTCCTTAATTTTCCGGGATAAAAAGTAGCAGACAGACAGACACACTTTCGCATTTATAATATTAGTATGGATTTATTGTTCATGTTACTACTCGGCGTAGCTTTCATTTTAATAATCCAATAAAACTAAGTAGGTACTTAAGTACAAAAATCTAACGTAATAAATTATTCCTTTAAAATTGAAAGAGTTTGTGATTGCAAGTGCGCTTCGATTTCGGTTTTCCCGCCCTTCTCTCCTGAAAGTCGGTTGGGACTTGCGTTACATTTCACTGAAATGATTCCCACTGGGAATGTTCTCAATATCCTGCGGCCCAATTATCTAAGCAAATCGTAATAATTTGACAGCTTAAAACGTATTACACGAACTGTTTATGGAGTTCATACGTGCTTTTTGATGTGCAGGCATCTATGAACGCCATAGACAGGTCGAATTATCTGTATGAATAACGATTACGATTACGATTTCCATACACAATCGGCGCGGTGGGTTGATTTGTTACTTTGGAGACCAACCACGATATCGTCATGAACACTAAATTTCATTTCCCAGAGAGAGATAGATATACTTATAGATAGATAGATGAATTCTTTACATACATAATACAACATACCATAACTATACATAATGCGTTCAAATCAAACTTATTAGCTTACAAATGTACTTGAAAAATAAGGCAATGGCAACATTGCATAGGTACCTATATTTTTTTTTCTGTTATATTTTAAATACTGTTTAAAAAAATAAAAGTAGGTGCTGAATTAAAATAAAACTATTTCTAACTAAGTATTACCGATTACGGCGGAATCATGGCGGAAAGTCACTCTTTAAGCGCGCAATCTTATTTCGAACGCAATTATAGGCCTTTTTATTTAGTACTTGTGCTGGTTTTTGTATTATTTTCTTTAGTCACTCGGATATAACAACTGACGGAAGTGGTAACTACTTCCTTCTCCTCGCCATGTCGGCCTGCATCAGCTCCACTTCGTTGGGGTCGAGCTGACCGGCTTCTACACAAGACTTGCAGCAGAATCTATAACAGAAATAAATAAAGTTTAGATTTATTCAATCACGATGTTAGTGTATTAGCACAAATAGGTAAATCGATTTGACGACCTAACTAGCGCAGTGGTCCCCGATGTTCCCGAGGTTCGATTCCCAGCAGGGTAATTTATAAATCCTGAATTTTCTCTGGTCTGCTCTGGTGGCTATAGTTAGTGCCCCACCGTCAAAGACGTGCCGCTAAGCGATTTAGCGTTCTAGCTACGGCCGAAGCCTCCTACCAGGCCAGACCCGGGAAAATTCAGAAATTATAAATTCCCAAATTGACCCCTGCCGGGAATCGAACTCCGGACCTCCGCACGTTAAGACAACAGCGCTCAACACTGCGCCAGGGAGGTCGTCAAAATAATTGATGATGATTATCATTTTAACGCGACTGTACAATAAAAGGAGAAACAGACAAGATCAATTGGGTCAAGATACTGCACGTAACTTCACTGTGAAAATATATTTTTCAGAAATTCCACCCCAGTTTTGCTCAGGTGCCTACTAGTCTGCATAATACGTAGTACATACTATAATTATATTATACTAGATGATACCCGCGACTTCGTCCGCGTGGATTGATTGTTTTTTTAATTCCCGCGGGAACTCTTCAATTTTCCGGGATAAAAAGTAGCCTATGTCCTTCCCCGGGATGTAAACTATCTCTGTACCAAATTTCATCAAAATCGGTTGAGTAGTTGAGCCGTGAAAGCGTAGCAGACAGACAGACAGACAGATAGACGGACAGACAGACGGACAGACAGACACTTTCGCATCCATATAAATATTATAAATGCGAAAGTTTGGATGGATGGATGTATGTATGTATGGATGTATGTTTGTTACTCAATCACGCTCCAACGGATGAACGGATCTGGGTGAAATTTGGCACAGAGATAGATTATAGTCTGGAATAGCACATAGGCTACTTTTTATCCCGGAAAATTAAGAAGTTCCCGCGGGAATCAAAAAAACCTCAACCACGCGGACGAAGTCGCGGGCATCAGCTAGTTTATAATATTAGTATGGATTCTGTGATAAAACTAATGAAAAATTCACAGATTTCGCAGTCCCCGCAAGAATCGGAGCATTGAAAATGAATACAAAAATTTACGAAAAAAATTCATTTTATTTTAATGAGAATTTTTTATTGAGATTCACGTCCCTAAAATTACACAACTACATTACTTACAAGTCGAAACTCGAAATACACCATTACCATGACGATCGGTCATTAATGACTCCAGCATTTGTTGATACTTAAAAAAATAAAAATCTCTTCTTCAAAATTTTTCAAAAATATTAACCAATATTCAAAATTCCAACTCGAATGCACTTCTCGCCTGCATCCGCATCTTTTAACACCATTACCGTGACGTTCGGTCAATAATTAATCATAGAAGCTACATCACTTTTTATATACGGAAATACCCGTTTTTCTACAATTCCAAATCTAAAGGGACCACCTACAGGTCACAAAATTTATGAACCGATTTTCAAAATTTTTTCTCCATTTCGTAGCTAAACTAACCCCTAGGACCCATTGTTTCATTTTTTCTTAAGTCGGTTTTTTTTCCGAAATAAAATTTACAATTTAGTAAACAAACACCCCCCAAAAAACCCGACTTTTTTTTCATTTTTCAAAATTCCAAAAAAAGTTACTAGCCGATTTTCAAAATTCAAACGCTCACACGTCTCGATAAATTCCTCAACTCTTGGTACTATTCCCATCTCGATCCTTCCAAAATCCTTGGAGTTATGGGCAAAATACGTCTCAGGCGATTTGCGCCTGTTTAACCATTTTCAATGGTAAAACTTACCTGGAGTAATACCTATGGTGGCAGAACTTGCTCTTCACGATCAAGTTGCAGTGAACGAAGAATTGCATGTCCTTGCAATTCGCCGGAATGTATAGACCTGACGGTACAGAAAAGAATACTTACATCCTTATACATCTTTATTATTATGACATTATTAATAGCTTCTTTAATTCATACAAAGGTGGATTTACCCACCCACATAAAAAAACTATTAGGTAAAAGGTAGTTTGTAAACCTACCTACCTTTACCTACCTATTCTTACTTAGGTTTTAAAAAGTCAATTTATTGTAAAGAAACAAATAGGGTTTTTTAGGGATTTGGGTCACAAATATTTACTTCGCGTGCAGAGTGACCTGTTGTATAGGCGAGCGACGAATGTGACGCGACGCAACGCGATACGACTCCATAGTCCATACGTAGGCCAGGGTTGTCAGCTACTGTTTGATACTGTCGGGTCGCGAAGTATCGACGTCGCGTTTGTCGCTCACGTAGTAGGTACAATGCCAAGGGTGAGGTCATACGAACGCTATTAATAATGCAAATTACTATGGGAGTAGACGCGACTGCCTCGTTGGTCTAGTGGCATGTTCGACTGCGCCCGACGAGGTCCCGGGCTCGAGTCCCGGGTCGGGCCATAATTGAGTATTGGGTTTTTCTGACTAGAAATTCTCAGTACTAGCCCGGAGTTAGGAAGTTGGCGGTGGTTTACCCCCGTGCCTCGGAGAGCACGTTAAGCCGTCGGTCCCGGTTATTATCACTACTGCATGATAATAGTCGTTAAAGCCCGCCAACCCGCATCGGAGCAGCGTGGTGGGTCTAAGTTCTAATTCCATCTCTCCTACGAGAGTGGAGGCCTGTGCCCAGCTGTGGGACGTTAATGGGCTGTAGTGGTGGTGGTGGTGGACGCGGCTTTAGCTCCAGAACTACGTGGTATCAGCTTACCTTCCACGATGATCTGCACCGTGGAGTAGTCCGAAGTGTAGCCGTTGTTAGCGTGGCAGCCGTACACTCCGCTGTCGTTCGTGTTCGCGCGGGTTATCGTCAGCCGCGCCTCTGTAATCAAAATATGTATATAATTATTTTTTTCAATACAGGGGTTACCTGCTGGTGCGTGCAGTTATAAGACGATTAGCGGAAGCGACCGTATTCGAGCGTGTGTGTCGGGAACACCCCACAACCACACCGATTGCGGCCAGATGTCTTTGATTGCTAGGCCATGTCCTAAGTATACGAGATATTCAACGATTGCAAAAGGTCATTTTGATAACTTTATTATTAAACGGTACTAAATATGATAACTCTTTTGCATACTTTGATAATTACAGTAACACCCTATAAAACGATTTCGAAAGACCTTTAATATTGAATAACATACTTGTATGTATTTATAAAGTTGTTAGAATGTATTTTTAAATTACGTAATTAGTATTAGAATTTTCGATATTCACTCAACATCTTTATTATGGTATGGGATATTTTAAATATCTGGAAGTGATCATCTAAACTTCTAAAGCTTTTAACCAGTCGATGAAACGAACACCAGTCGAAACTCGAGATTACGAGCTCATTTGTTACATTTGTCAGCAATCTTTTGAAGCAGCGTGGATTTTTCGCTAGCAAACGTAGCAAACTTTTTCGACCTGTGTTTCGACCCATCAGTATCGGCATAGGCCGGGTCAGTCAGTCTTTCTTTACTTGCTTAGCCACCATGGAAACTCTCTCCCTTGTAGATGGCGTATTAAACGGGATGACGAAACGCATTAAGCGTGATAAAATGTATGTAAACATGCCTCAAATTGCAGGGACTGACGGCGCGTGATCATATCATGCGGGTTTTACTGTGTTAGGCTTAGTGAAAGTAAATCTCCTCGATCCCACTGCGACTCTTGTCAGTAAAAGAGGCGTCTTTTCAATGACTGCAATCGATCAGAACCCACCAGCTAGGCAAAAAGTCTATGCATCCTTTCCCGGGCCTATCTGCACAATTTTTAAAATTTCAATTGGTAATGGAAGTTATTTTTAACTTCCATTACCATTAATACTTACAATAATCCTTAATTCCTTACCAAAGTTCCGGCCGCAAATTCAATGATGCCGACCGTGTGATCTTGGGTGGGTCGAGCCACTTCGAACTTTTTAATTTTCCGGGATAAACAGTAGCGTATGTGTTATTCTAAACTATAATCTATCTCTGTGCCAAATTCCATCCAGATCCGTTCAGCCGTTCTAGCGTGATTGAGTAACAAACATCCATCCAAACTTAAGCATTTATAATATTACTAGCTGATGCCCGCGACTTCGTCCGCGTGGATTGAGGTTTTTCGGTTCCCGCGGGAACTCTTTAATTTTCCGGGATAAAAAGTAGTCTATGTGCTATTCCAGACTATAATCTATCTCTGTGCCAAATTTCATCCAGATCCGTTCATCCGTTGGAGCGTGATTGAGTAACAAACATACATCCATACATACATCCATCCATCCAAACTTTCGCATTTATAATATTTATATTTGACTAGCTGATGCCCGCGACTTCGTCCGCGTGGACTAAGTTTTTTCGATTCCCGCGGGAACTCATTAATTTTCCGGGATAAAAAGTAGCCTATATATGTATGTATGTATGTATATTATTCTTTATAGCTGATGCCCGCGACTTCGTCCGCGTGGAATAAGTTTTTCGACTGTACAATAAAAGGAGAAACAGACAAGATCAATTGGGTCAAGATACTGCACGTAACTTCACTGTGAAAATATATTTTTCAGAAATTCCACCCCAGTTTTGCTCAGGTGCCTACTAGTCTGCATAATACGTAGTACATACTATAATTATATTATACTAGATGATACCCGCGACTTCGTCCGCGTGGATTGATTGTTTTTTTAATTCCCGCGGGAACTCTTCAATTTTCCGGGATAAAAAGTAGCCTATGTCCTTCCCCGGGATGTAAACTATCTCTGTACCAAATTTCATCAAAATCGGTTGAGTAGTTGAGCCGTGAAAGCGTAGCAGACAGACAGACAGACAGATAGACGGACAGACAGACGGACAGACAGACACTTTCGCATCCATATAAATATTATAAATGCGAAAGTTTGGATGGATGGATGTATGTATGTATGGATGTATGTTTGTTACTCAATCACGCTCCAACGGATGAACGGATCTGGGTGAAATTTGGCACAGAGATAGATTATAGTCTGGAATAGCACATAGGCTACTTTTTATCCCGGAAAATTAAGAAGTTCCCGCGGGAATCAAAAAAACCTCAACCACGCGGACGAAGTCGCGGGCATCAGCTAGTTTATAATATTAGTATGGATTCTGTGATAAAACTAATGAAAAATTCACAGATTTCGCAGTCCCCGCAAGAATCGGAGCATTGAAAATGAATACAAAAATTTACGAAAAAAATTCATTTTATTTTAATGAGAATTTTTTATTGAGATTCACGTCCCTAAAATTACACAACTACATTACTTACAAGTCGAAACTCGAAATACACCATTACCATGACGATCGGTCATTAATGACTCCAGCATTTGTTGATACTTAAAAAAATAAAAATCTCTTCTTCAAAATTTTTCAAAAATATTAACCAATATTCAAAATTCCAACTCGAATGCACTTCTCGCCTGCATCCGCATCTTTTAACACCATTACCGTGACGTTCGGTCAATAATTAATCATAGAAGCTACATCACTTTTTATATACGGAAATACCCGTTTTTCTACAATTCCAAATCTAAAGGGACCACCTACAGGTCACAAAATTTATGAACCGATTTTCAAAATTTTTTCTCCATTTCGTAGCTAAACTAACCCCTAGGACCCATTGTTTCATTTTTTCTTAAGTCGGTTTTTTTTCCGAAATAAAATTTACAATTTAGTAAACAAACACCCCCCAAAAAACCCGACTTTTTTTTCATTTTTCAAAATTCCAAAAAAAGTTACTAGCCGATTTTCAAAATTCAAACGCTCACACGTCTCGATAAATTCCTCAACTCTTGGTACTATTCCCATCTCGATCCTTCCAAAATCCTTGGAGTTATGGGCAAAATACGTCTCAGGCGATTTGCGCCTGTTTAACCATTTTCAATGGTAAAACTTACCTGGAGTAATACCTATGGTGGCAGAACTTGCTCTTCACGATCAAGTTGCAGTGAACGAAGAATTGCATGTCCTTGCAATTCGCCGGAATGTATAGACCTGACGGTACAGAAAAGAATACTTACATCCTTATACATCTTTATTATTATGACATTATTAATAGCTTCTTTAATTCATACAAAGGTGGATTTACCCACCCACATAAAAAAACTATTAGGTAAAAGGTAGTTTGTAAACCTACCTACCTTTACCTACCTATTCTTACTTAGGTTTTAAAAAGTCAATTTATTGTAAAGAAACAAATAGGGTTTTTTAGGGATTTGGGTCACAAATATTTACTTCGCGTGCAGAGTGACCTGTTGTATAGGCGAGCGACGAATGTGACGCGACGCAACGCGATACGACTCCATAGTCCATACGTAGGCCAGGGTTGTCAGCTACTGTTTGATACTGTCGGGTCGCGAAGTATCGACGTCGCGTTTGTCGCTCACGTAGTAGGTACAATGCCAAGGGTGAGGTCATACGAACGCTATTAATAATGCAAATTACTATGGGAGTAGACGCGACTGCCTCGTTGGTCTAGTGGCATGTTCGACTGCGCCCGACGAGGTCCCGGGCTCGAGTCCCGGGTCGGGCCATAATTGAGTATTGGGTTTTTCTGACTAGAAATTCTCAGTACTAGCCCGGAGTTAGGAAGTTGGCGGTGGTTTACCCCCGTGCCTCGGAGAGCACGTTAAGCCGTCGGTCCCGGTTATTATCACTACTGCATGATAATAGTCGTTAAAGCCCGCCAACCCGCATCGGAGCAGCGTGGTGGGTCTAAGTTCTAATTCCATCTCTCCTACGAGAGTGGAGGCCTGTGCCCAGCTGTGGGACGTTAATGGGCTGTAGTGGTGGTGGTGGTGGACGCGGCTTTAGCTCCAGAACTACGTGGTATCAGCTTACCTTCCACGATGATCTGCACCGTGGAGTAGTCCGAAGTGTAGCCGTTGTTAGCGTGGCAGCCGTACACTCCGCTGTCGTTCGTGTTCGCGCGGGTTATCGTCAGCCGCGCCTCTGTAATCAAAATATGTATATAATTATTTTTTTCAATACAGGGGTTACCTGCTGGTGCGTGCAGTTATAAGACGATTAGCGGAAGCGACCGTATTCGAGCGTGTGTGTCGGGAACACCCCACAACCACACCGATTGCGGCCAGATGTCTTTGATTGCTAGGCCATGTCCTAAGTATACGAGATATTCAACGATTGCAAAAGGTCATTTTGATAACTTTATTATTAAACGGTACTAAATATGATAACTCTTTTGCATACTTTGATAATTACAGTAACACCCTATAAAACGATTTCGAAAGACCTTTAATATTGAATAACATACTTGTATGTATTTATAAAGTTGTTAGAATGTATTTTTAAATTACGTAATTAGTATTAGAATTTTCGATATTCACTCAACATCTTTATTATGGTATGGGATATTTTAAATATCTGGAAGTGATCATCTAAACTTCTAAAGCTTTTAACCAGTCGATGAAACGAACACCAGTCGAAACTCGAGATTACGAGCTCATTTGTTACATTTGTCAGCAATCTTTTGAAGCAGCGTGGATTTTTCGCTAGCAAACGTAGCAAACTTTTTCGACCTGTGTTTCGACCCATCAGTATCGGCATAGGCCGGGTCAGTCAGTCTTTCTTTACTTGCTTAGCCACCATGGAAACTCTCTCCCTTGTAGATGGCGTATTAAACGGGATGACGAAACGCATTAAGCGTGATAAAATGTATGTAAACATGCCTCAAATTGCAGGGACTGACGGCGCGTGATCATATCATGCGGGTTTTACTGTGTTAGGCTTAGTGAAAGTAAATCTCCTCGATCCCACTGCGACTCTTGTCAGTAAAAGAGGCGTCTTTTCAATGACTGCAATCGATCAGAACCCACCAGCTAGGCAAAAAGTCTATGCATCCTTTCCCGGGCCTATCTGCACAATTTTTAAAATTTCAATTGGTAATGGAAGTTATTTTTAACTTCCATTACCATTAATACTTACAATAATCCTTAATTCCTTACCAAAGTTCCGGCCGCAAATTCAATGATGCCGACCGTGTGATCTTGGGTGGGTCGAGCCACTTCGAACTTTTTAATTTTCCGGGATAAACAGTAGCGTATGTGTTATTCTAAACTATAATCTATCTCTGTGCCAAATTCCATCCAGATCCGTTCAGCCGTTCTAGCGTGATTGAGTAACAAACATCCATCCAAACTTAAGCATTTATAATATTACTAGCTGATGCCCGCGACTTCGTCCGCGTGGATTGAGGTTTTTCGGTTCCCGCGGGAACTCTTTAATTTTCCGGGATAAAAAGTAGTCTATGTGCTATTCCAGACTATAATCTATCTCTGTGCCAAATTTCATCCAGATCCGTTCATCCGTTGGAGCGTGATTGAGTAACAAACATACATCCATACATACATCCATCCATCCAAACTTTCGCATTTATAATATTTATATTTGACTAGCTGATGCCCGCGACTTCGTCCGCGTGGACTAAGTTTTTTCGATTCCCGCGGGAACTCATTAATTTTCCGGGATAAAAAGTAGCCTATATATGTATGTATGTATGTATATTATTCTTTATAGCTGATGCCCGCGACTTCGTCCGCGTGGAATAAGTTTTTCAGTTAATTTTCCAGGATAAAAAGTAGCCTATATTACTATCCCACGGTATAATCCCCCTATAATGGTGAAACACGTACATACACGTCACGTCATATTTTAACGAAAGCCCAAATGCTGTTTCATGGCTATAACTTGAGAAATTAAGGACTTTCATACAAACTTTCAACCCCTATTTCACCCCTTCGGGGGTAGAATTTCGGGATAAAAAGTATCCTATGTCCTACCTCGTAGTATGGGCTCAAATCGTGCCAAGTTTCGTTTGAATTCATTCAGTAGTTTCTGCGTGATGCGCGGCCAAGATACAGACAGACAGACAAAAATGAAAAAAATTACAGATTTGGCTTCAGTATCGAATAATGAGTGCCCTCCAAAAAAATTTTCAAAATATCTTCAATGTACAGAATTGGACCTGTTACAGTTTTATTATATGTATAGATATTAAAGACTAGATGATGCCCGCGACTTCGTGGGAACTCTTTAATTTTCCGTTATAAAAAGTAGCCTATTTAAATGAGTATAGGCTATAGTAATAATTATAGGGTATAGTAAAATCTGTATATAGGTAATAAGTACCTGTACCAAATTTCGTCAATTTCGATTAAGCAGATGAGCCGTGAAAACGTAGCAGACAGATAGACACACAGACACACTTTAATATGGATGCATAATGTTCAAACCTGTGACATAAATCCTGTCGTCAGCCGGCTGCCGCTGGATCTGAGCGCCGTCCTTGGTCCAGTACACCTCTGGCACGGGGAAGCCGTCCACGTCGCACGGCAGGTTGATCTCCGAGCCGGCGGACAGGCGAGTGCGGTCTGTCGTGATGCGGGTCCGCACTGGCACTGTATGTATAGGCTTTATTTCAGTTTTGAAAGAAAAATTATTTCAGAAACTATTTTTTTTAAACCATGATTAGGCTATGGTCAAAACTAAGATTGCCTAGCTACCTACTAAGAAGGTAGGTTGATTTGAAGTAGCATTTTGTAAGTTTTTACCAACCTACTTACCCTAGTGATGAAATAGATGATAAAAAGCAAAAATATCAATCGAAATAAAAAGTAGCCTTATGTGTTATTCCAGACTATAACCTATCTATGTGCCAAATTTCATCCAGATTCCGTTCAGCCGTTCAGGCGTGATTGAGTAACAAACATTCATCCATCCATCCATCCATCTATCTAAACTTTCGCATTTATAATATTACCTATAGATACAATTGAAATTGGAGTTCATCAAACCGCATGCAACATGCACCAATTGATAAGTTTTGATAGCGTTTTGTTAGACACCAATCTTACCGGAATAGGGTATCTCTACTTCTGTCGTCCGCGCCGTGGTCGGCTCAGTTTGTGGCTCGTACTCGTAAGGAGTCACCGATCGTTCAGTCTGTCGGGTGACCGGGTATTCGGATCCTTCAGGTCTGGACGCTTGCACCAAGAACGCCCAGTCCGCCGGCTTGCCGTATCCGTTGTAGGCCTGGCAGATATATTCTCCGAGAGTTTCGGGCATCAGTTTTCGTATTTGAAGCACATTCCCTCTGGCTTCGTAAAGGGAGCTGTTGTAGGGTAACATGGAGCCGTTTTGTCCACGGTACCAGTAAATCGCGGGTTGCGGGTAGCCGTACGCGAGGCAGCGGATGCTGAGCGAGCGGCCCATCTCGCCTACCACCACGGCGTTAGGGGTGCCGGAGATACCAGCCGGCCCGTTTACAGGATCTAACCACCCAACCGTTAGCAAATATTATCTATGTAGTTAAAATATCAACTATTCCATAATAAGCCATAAGCCATAATATGGAAGCATCATATGACCGGGACGCATTACTATATTTTACTACCGTTTATCCGAGAATTCTCGAACCGAAGTAGCCGTAGTAAATATAATATGAGGAATAGTGCGCTAGATCCGGATTGAGAAAACGAAATTCGGATCTAGTGCGCAACCCTTCACACAAATATAGCACCTACTACGGCGAGTTGAATTTGTGTCAACGGATACAGTCCGCTATAATATTTTGCAGTCAACAGTCTGTCACGGAGTTTCTCGAACGCTGCTCACTACCGAGTTGAATTCGTCAAGTTAACGACGTTCACTCGTCAACAATTTAATTGGGTCATAGATGGAACTTTTTCAGCTAAAACAAATTGGAAATCGTTATCTGGACCCCACGATACAGGTCTCCTAGTGTGAGGTCCACTGGTAACCAAAAAGGGATGAATAACTGCAAACTGTACCTAATCCTTGTAATAAAATTTATTACATTTAATGTACCTAAGCGTATCACATGATTTATGTAACCTGTACCTAACCTGTTTATGTAAGAGAACCCAAATGTAATCTTTTTGTATAATAAAGAATTTGTATTTGTATGTATTCCAGACTATAATCTAGCTCTGTGCCAAATTCATCCAAATCCGTTCAGCCGTTCTGGCGTGATGAAGTAACCAATATTAATCCATCCAAACTTTCACATTTATCACGTTAGTATAAATAATGATAATACTTTACCGATCCTGCACTCGGCGGAGTACCGCACGTCTAGCGTAAGGGCGTCCCTGTAGGAGGTGGTCACGCATCGCTCCCCAGCCGCGCAGCGAGTCTTGAGACACGGGTGCTCGATACAACGGCAGCTAATCGAAGGGCGGAATATATATTGGGGCTGATTCTGTTGTAGGTACACAATATTTAAACTTAACTAAAATGACAGCAATAAAAATATTGCCAACCCTTTCATAATATTCTCTGCAGTAAGGGACAGAGTCATTTTAGTTTAGTTTAGAGATTGTGTTGTACAGATTTGGCCTCATTATCTAATTAACGCCTACGGCTGCAACACCAATACCCAACGCAAAACTTATGATCACTATTGACGACAAGTAATTTAACCCAAAAAGTTTGATCGTAAGTGTGAAATCTGTAAGCCGCATTTTGGCGCAATGCCAACACACGGAATTTCCGTGCCTACCATAATGCACAGCCTAAAATGATGGAGTCGTTACATTTTGACCGTGAGGGTAGGACGCATGTAGTAGTAGGAGGCCCCGTCGTTTAAGAATAGGAGTCATTTGGACTGATACCGTGGATGAGCTAAAATTTTGGCATCCATACACTTCACTAAAGTCAACTAAATTATCGTCAATAGCAAGCATACCTAAGTTGGCGGTGTGTCACCCTCGTACCTCGGAGAGCACGTTAATCCGTCGGTCCCGGTTATTATCACTAACATGATAATGGTCGTTAAAGCCCGCCAACCCGCATTGGAGCAGCGTGGTGGTGGTGGTGGTGGTGGCAGCTCTAATTCCCTCTTTCGTATGAGAGTGGAGGAGGCCTGTGCCCGGCAGTGGGACGTTAATGGGCTGTAGTGGTGGTGGTGGTCACATTTTGACCGTGAGTGCGAAATTCGTGCGCCATGGCATCGCTTGTAGTAGTAGGAAGCCCCGTCGTTCAAGAATAGGAGTCATTTGGACTGATGCCGTGAATGCGCCAAAATTTTAGCATCCATACACTTCACTAAAGTCAAATAAATTATTGTCAATAGCGAGCTTAACAGAAGCTAATAAAGTCCTACGTAGTACCTCTCGCAGCTGTCATCGTCCGTGGTTCGCTCGACGCCGTAGTTGCACTTGAGCGTGTCACACTCGCGGCGCAGCGGCGCGCAGTCCACTTCGACGGGCACGCACTCGCAGTGCTCGCAGCCGCCTGGCGTACGCGTTCGCTGCACTGCATACTCGCACCGCAACGCTGCGCACTCCGCCGCGTAGCTGTCGCACGACACCTCGTTCTCGCTCGGCTCTGTGGATGGGACCCTTGTCAGCCACCTTGGCTTCAATTATTATCGTTAACTAGACGACCTCCCTGGCTCAGTGTTGAGCGCTGTTGTCTTAACGTGCGAGGGCCCGGGGTGCGATTCCCGGCAGGGTCAAATTGGGAATTAATTATTTCTAAATTTTCTCTGGTCTGGCCTGGTAGTAGGCTTCGGCCGTGGCTAGTTACCACCCTACCGGCAAAGATGGCACACTGGCAGATGTTTGTGACTCTCTAGCACAGACTTGTTTAAAAAAAGTAGACAAGAAGCTGAAGATTAAACATGCTCCACTTCCTCTATTATAGTAGTCATATCTTTTTAAATGTCCGTTCTTGTCTATTTTTCTGTTGCGGTGTGTGCTTTCAATTTAAAATGAAGTTTATGGATACTAATAATATACTTCAGTTAAATTATGTGGAGCTGGAGCTAATCTCCAAGGAAAATTAATAACAATCGTGCTTCAGTAATTTGGTAAGAATTAAGATTGGAGTAGAAGTTTTGGAAAAGGTGATTGGATATCACCTGATCCGGTTGTTCCGCAAACTTCTTCGCATTCCTCCGCGGTTGAGAAACGGTTGGGTCCACCGTGACAACCTCCATTCGCGAAGGGTAAACATTGACCTGATACTGCGTGCCAGTAGTATTTGGTAATAGCGGACAGACACGGTCCAGGGTCAAGATAGACACGGCATACGTCTGAAGCAAAAAAAATATTTCTTTTTGCTCTGCTAGGAAGAGAGAATTGTATCTGGGTTCTTTGAAATATTATTCATGCTTCAGTAGCTTATATAACTTCTTATATCCTATTTATGATGTCCGGGGTTTGATCACAGGCAGGCATCTCTAACTTGTCGGAGCTACGTGTATTTTAAATAATTACATAAATATCACAATATGCTCTAACAGTGAAGGAAAACATTCCTCACTATGTTTTCCTTCACTGCATGGCTCCTGTATGGCTAAGAATTCTCCTTAAAGTTATCAAATGTGTCTCATCTGCCAATCTACACGTGGCTAGCGTGGTGAGCTATGTCATCCACTCTTCTCATCTTGAGATGAGATTCGAATTATTTAATCTGTGGTAGTGTTCTGGCGATGGCATTAATGATGATGATATTATGTTTTTATTCTTACCGATTCCTTGGAAGGTTCCACACCTCCTCTCACATTCCTCTTCAGTTCTGTAGCTGTTTCGATACCGGCAACCACCAAAGTCCCCGACCAAGCAAGCTTGTGTCCTCGTGTCGTAGTAATACACAGTGACGTTGGCACCGCAGGGCTCCACTGAAGACGGAGTTGTACACTCTGGTTCATTGAAACGACTATTCTGTAAAAGGAACACAATACAATAGAAATACTTATACTACGACTTCTACTACTAGGTACTAGTACCTAGAGGTGGGCTAAACTGTTATAATTTTTCAATGAAATATACTGTTATAATATACTTTTCTAGCTGCTGTTTTAAAGTGTTATAATATATATTATATGTTATAAATTTTGATAGAAATTATTTACACTGTTGCTTGCTGTTGTTGCGGTTTGCAGTTACTTAGTGTTAGTGCTTTATAATATATTTAAGAGGACCAAAAAACGCGCCGTGTTACCTTAGCGTTAAGCGCCGTTTTAGTACTTAGTGTTTACTGTTTAACACTAATTACTATTTAATAACACGCATTTTATAGTGTTGACTGTTGTACTCTTAGAATTAATCATCTAATAATCTACTTATCAATAAATAAATCATTCAAAATCTGAATCAGGACAAATAAAAATACATAAACTTCTAGCAATTTAATATATTAAAATACCTACACAACATAGTTTTTTAACCCCCGACGCAAAAAGAGGGTTCCTATAAGTTTGACGTCGATGTCTGTCTGTTTGTGTGACTTTAAGTCAGTAAGTTTAGCTTTGCACTCAATTTTTGGTTGGAATAATAATACATACAATGAAACTCAAACTAATGAAAGTTTAGTTTATGCAGAGTCATAAAAATAGCATCTTCATCTCATCGCAAGCAAAAATAGCTCTTAGAGATATGAAAAGAGTATTTACATTACTTTGCAATCCAAACTAACACTGTTGTAATTTTATCGCAAGTAAAAGTTCAATAGTATTTGCTATAAAAATAAGCGCCATCTGTTGCAATGTTATAAAATTGAACACTGCTATACACACTGCTATATCACTGTTGTAATTTTATCGCATGTAAAACTAGCTCTTATTGTTTCTCAGAAAGTGTTTACATTACTTTGAATACTGTGTTGCAGACTGCAAGAGCAGTTGTGGACATAGATGGCGCTGTGAAATTACAAACGAAATAAAATGACAGAAAATAATATATATTACAACAGTCTGGTAGCATTTCGTCTAATGTGTTATACTGTTATAAAAATATATTTTGATATATAATGTGTTGTGTGTTATAACGCCCACCTCTACTAGTACCTACCTAAGTTCGAGTAAAGAGTTGGTGAGAAGTGTCAATATATTGGAGAAGGAGCCTCGTCTCTAGCGTATCTTTTTACAAACTTTAGTAACTAACGTTTAGTACGTCATTTGTACAGGAATTACTGGGTTATAAAATTACGCTTCACACCGCAGAGACCAATACTTAATTACATGGAGGCTTTTCAGAGTTCATCCATTTTGGTTTTGAGAGCAATCAATGAGGTGAAAATTTGGTTCGGTTTTGATGATTTAAGATTAAGATTTTAATATAATTTTATACTTAGGTAAGTACTATATTTATTTTTATTTTGAATATTTATTTTTATTTTGGTGTTTTATATATTATGTAACCTCTAACTGGGTTTACAATAATGCATAATTATTAAATAAATAAATAGTATTATAATAATATTACTCTATTATCTAGCTATATTTCCTGTTAATATGTTGTAACCTAAAATATGTATGAATAAATGTATGTATGTTATAATATTATGTCCTAAAATAAATAACTAGTGGTTCGCCCCGAACTGAGACCTCGCGGTATCCATAAACTTGTACAGAGACAATTGTAAAGCTCTGTTAATAATACTGGAGCACATTAAAAATTAAATAATTTCGTTTCCTTATAATATTTATCTAATTTTAGTATTTATTGTTCATGTACAGGTTCATGTATTCAAATAATGGATAAGTTTCAGGCTCAGCCTTTCAGAAAATTGAGAGTTCTGAGGTCAACTTTGGACGTTAGAAAATCGTCACTTTGAAAGCCCCCGTCGTTTTTAAAATTCGTCAATTTTAGGGGATTAATTAAAAAAAAATATTTTTGGACTCTATTCCTAATTATCTTTAAAATACCGCATACCGCATACGATATACCGCAACCCTAGGTATGTAACGCTATAAAAAATATTTTACTTCGCATTCGCTTCTATGAGAGCCCCCCTGAAATAAAGATTTTTATAACTTTTTAAGCCATATTCGGCGGGAGGCCATCGGTTTACATATTACATCTAAATTTGAAGTAATTGTGTTCAGTAATTCAGAAGTTATAAGGCTCTGACGGACGGACGGACGGACGGACAAGTGCCAATTCGCTTAAGTAGACTCAGAGACCTTCGCTTTTAATGTGGATACTCACCAGCTCATTAGGATCAAATGGAGAAATCGTAGTGGAAGGATTCGGTATTCTAATGCTAGTGGTAGTTGGCGTCGTTGAGCTGCTCGCGAAACCGATGCCAACAGTGGTCGACTTATTCTTGCACCGGTTTTCGCATTCTTGTTGCGTTTGGAACCTAGTTATTACATCCAAACTTAGTGTATTTAATAATTCAAAAATGGAATGTTCTCCATGAATAAACTCAATGGAAGTTCCTATTATATATTATGAACTACCTATATTACGTCAACATAACAACCCCGCACAAGATGCTGTTTTCATACGACATGACCTTGAAACGTTATAGTGGCTAGTGCCAGAGTCGCACTGCTTTGTTGATTGCAGGGATATATACCAACTCCCAACTGCCTGAATGTCTAATCTGACTATGTAAGTATGTATGTATATAACATTATGTAGTATAGGTACGCAAACTCGTTCATTGCTCCATCGCACCTAATCTAAGATACCGTGACCTGTTTTTATGGTTTTTACTGGTCGTTTCAGGTTCTGTTGCCCTGCAACGACCAACGCAATCACTGTTCAGGGATCTTATCATAGTCCTAACTGCCTGAATTCCTAATCTGGCTATGCAGTATGCATCAGCATACGTAACCCTATGGCGCAACCCTATTTTATAGATCATCGCACCAAAGATGCTAAACTTGTTATGGTTTTTGCTGCTTTGATACCTGTTATCGTTGCCCTTGCAGCCGCCGTAGAGGAACTCTCCGCACTCATCGCGCGATGAATCGTAATGCCACATGTAAATGTAGGCCGTGCAGTCGCCCTGCTCTGCAGGCTGATTGCATGGATCTAATCAAACAAATTACAACTTTAAGTGTAAGACCTGAGGGTTATCTTCAATTTATTTGAAATTGTAGATCGAATCATGCCCAATATTTTAGCAGGTAACCATCAGTGCAAAGTGAAGTCGAAAAATTTACCAATGGCAGGAGGTCTGCAGACTTGCTCGCATTCCTCGATAGACGAGAAGCGGTTAGGTCCGGTAAATTGAAGGCAGCGGCTCGAAGTAAACTTTGGGGAACGACTCCTCGCATGGGGGCATACATCTCACGCCCCCCCCCCCCCCCCCTATATACGCCAATGGTGGTATGTACTCCTATATCAAAAATTGGCTGATAGAGGGATGGAATACTGACCTGAGTCACGGAAGGCACCGCAGGAGCGCTCGCACGCCTCCTGCGAGCTATACACTCCGGTGTTCCTACAGAGGAAGCCGGAGTTCGCGTTGATGTACGCCACGCAGGCGCGTTGCCGTAGGTCCAGATACCACACTTTACCGGCGTCTCTACACTCTTCCAGAGTTGGGGACACTTGGCATTCGGGTGGTATGTACTCCTAGATCAAACAAAATAAATGTCACACAAAATAAGTGTAAACAGTAAGATGTTTTTGTTTGAGGGTGAGCCGGTTTTACCACCTACATGCCCATCAAATTGAGGATACGATCGAAGGTTGCGCCATCAAATTGCTTAAAATACTTTTTGACCAACAGAGTTGTGCACATTTGGAATGAATTTCCTAAGGATGCGCTGATGCCAAGCTCCGAAATCCAGTTTTTTTTTTCCACTACAAGTTAGCTCTTGACTAACGATCAAGCGATCTCACCTGATGGTAAGTGATGATGTGGAGGAGTTAAAGAATAGACTGGATAAGCATTTGAAGTCAAAGCACAAAATATGAAATAGGTGCATCAGCGAAAGGTGTCTTGTCTATCCAACTAAACTAAAGTGGTTTAGCAACGTTGACCCAAATTGTTGGAACTGAAATCAATTACTGAAACACGCATTTGGCAGAAAATTTGTTAAACCTATCTATCTAGTATCTACATAGGACAAAGACAAGCATTTTTAACCGACTTCCAAAAAAGGAGGAGGTTCTCAATTCGGCGCGTATGTTTTTTATACTTACTGGAGCTATAGTTGTAGTCGTTGTTGTCGTTGTAGTTGAAGTCGTTGTGGTCGTCGCAGGAGCTCCTGTTCGACATTGTCGTTCGCATTCTTCAATCGAATCGAATCTATGATGTTAACAAAGATAATGTGAATTTAGTTCTGCGATAATTTTATTTTCTACAGGTTATTGATTGCGGTATTAGACGAACTCTTTTAGGGTCTAATACAATAAAAGAGAAGACCCTTAATGTCCAGCAGTAGCACTGACGTGGATCCTATTACTTTGGTTTATCGGATGCATTTTAAATCAGGAATCGTTGAATTCAAAAAAGAAGTATCAAATCTCCAGGTGTAAAAAAAATACAAAAACTACGGTATTAAAAACAGAGCTAAATATTATTAATTTTGTGAAAGTGTGCCTGGCTGTTCCCTTTCACAGATCTTGACAAAGACATAAAACTTGCTTCCAGAAGTTTAAGGAACTTTTTCCCGGAGAATAACTGAGTCCCATAAGAAAACTTAAAACGCAGTACGGACATCAGTCGTAGGTTATAGACACATTTAAGGAAGCTTTTGCCTGTTACCTGTTTTCGTTTCCTTCGCATCCGCTGTAGGTGAACTGACTGCAGGAGTCAGTGGTTGCGTCGTAGAACCAACGCATCAGGGACGCGTCGCACGGGCCTGACAGCATCGGCAACTGGCAAATATCTACGAACAACGACAAATATTCCAAGATTTATTTCACTCTTGTTCAATTTTTGAAGTGAAAACTTCTTTAGCCTCGTTGAGCACTTTTTGGTAGGGGGTAAATTTGTGGATTCGCGTCACCGACATGCTCGCGAACACCGACATGCCCACGTTGTTACGAAGACAGAAGGTCTTAAATATAAATATACTAGCTGAAGCCCGCGACTCCGTCCGCGTGGTGGTATGAAAAATTGTTTACGTCCTATTCTCATACCTACTGAATATACATATGAAATTTCATCAAAATCGGTCAAGCCGTTTCGGAGGAGTACGGTAACTAACATTGTGACATGGAAATTTTATATATTAGACTACATTCGTAATTAAACTTTAAGGCATTAAAGTTTAATTACGAATGTTTACGAAGAGTTTTAACTTTCAAGGTTTATTTTTTAATTAATTTTTTTTTAAATAATCTATACTTAAAATAATTTAAAATAAAAAAAAAATTAAATATACGTGTTCACTTCTATCGGCAGTCCCTATGTCGGCCAACTTTTTTTTTAGATTTTTCGCTAGTCGCTTTTGGTGGTCGCGTACTGAACGTCTAAATCATGCGTACTTATAATTTAGACGTGTAATTCAAACAACAATAATGTAATGCCTGCGCCCTGCACATCAAAAAGCATGTATGAACTCCTTAAAAAGGTCGAATTATATCCGTTTGACAAACGATTACGATTCCCTTACACAATCGGGAGGATTATTATTCAAATTAGCGCTTGACTGCTTACTCACCTGGATGATGCTGCAGTCTAAAATGACGTAGAAACCGATTAGCGGTATGGGTCTTAATATAGCTGCTATACCCCTAAAAGGTTAGCCCGCTAACATCTTAACTGCGTCATCACTTACCAGCAGGTGAAAATGTAGTCAAGAGCTAACTTGTGATGGAACAAAAAAAGTTTACCTTGTACAGTTGCGCAGTAATACTGGCATTATACCTACTCGAGCGAGGGGAAGTTGTGGCGGGAGCCTCCATACTGGATCTGCGTGCAAGCACGGCGCACCGCGTAGTACCCAACGCTCTTCCAGCTGCGCGCACGGACCACTATCTATTTGCTACACCTGACCAGACTACCAACAATTCCGCGTCTCGGGACCTCCCACAGAAGCAAGAAAAGTGAAGTTTACCTGGTGCAGGTGCGCAGTAGTACTAGCAGTAGGTACTCGAGCGAGGGGAAGTTGTTGCGGGAGCCTCCATACTGGATCTGCGTGCAAGCACGGCGCACCGCGTAGTACCCAGCGCTCTTCCAGCTGCGCGCACGGACCACTATCTATTTGCTACACCTGACCAGACTACCAACAATTCCGCGTCTCGGGACCTCCCACAGAAGCAAGAAAAGTGAAGTTTACCTGGTGCAGGTGCGCAGTAGTACTAGCAGTAGGTACTCGAGCGAGGGGAAGTTGTTGCGGGAGCCTCCATACTGGATCTGCGTGCAAGCACGGCGCACCGCGTAGTACCCAGCGCTCTTCCAGCTGCGCGCACGGACCACTATCTATTTGCTACACCTGACCAGACTACCAACAATTCCGCGTCTCGGGACCTCCCACAGAAGCAAGAAAAGTGAAGTTTACCTGGTGCAGGTGCGCAGTAGTACTAGCAGTAGGTACTCGAGCGAGGGGAAGTTGTTGCGGGAGCCTCCATACTGGATCTGCGTGCAAGCACGGCGCACCGCGTAGTACCCAGCGCTCTTCCAGCTGCGCGCACGGACCACTATCTATTTGCTACACCTGACCAGACTACCAACAATTCCGCGTCTCGGGACCTCCCACAGAAGCAAGAAAAGTGAAGTTTACCTGGTGCAGGTGCGCAGTAGTACTAGCAGTAGGTACTCGAGCGAGGGGAAGTTGTTGCGGGAGCCTCCATACTGGATCTGCGTGCAAGCACGGCGCACCGCGTAGTACCCAGCGCTCTTCCAGCTGCGCGCACGGACCACTATCTATTTGCTACACCAGACCAGACTACCAACAGTCGGGGCTCGGGACCTCCCACAGAAGCAAGAAAAGTAAAGTTTACCTTGTGCAGGTGCGCAGTAGTACTGGCAGTACTCGAGCGAGGGGAAGTTGTTGCGGGAGCCGTCGCAGCCTCCGTACTGGAACCGCGTACACACGCCGCGCGCCGAGTCGTACGCCCAGCGCTCTTCCAGCTGCGCGCACGGACCACTGTCTTTTTGCTCGAAACAGATTTCTGCGGACACAAACACAACTTAAACTTTTTGTTTATTTCATACTTGCTGATGGCCGCGACTTTATCCGCGTGGATTGAGGTTTTTTGGTTCCCGCGGTAATTTTTCGGGATAAAAAGTAGCAAATGTGTTATTCCAGACTATAATCTGTCTCTGAGCCAAATTTCATCCAGATCTGTTCAGCCGTTCTGGCATGATTGAGTAACAAACATCCATCCATCCATTCATATAAAATTCAAAGTCCTGACTGACTGACTGACTTATATATCAACGCACAGCATAAACCGCTGGGGTTAGAAACTTGAAATTTTGATAGTAGGTTCCTTTTGTGACGTAGGCGCTCACTAAGGAAGGATTTTACAAAATTCCACCCCTAAGGGGGTGAAATAGGGGGTGAAAGTTTGTATGAAAGTCCGTCATTTCTCAAGTTATATCCATGAAAGTTGGTATTTGAGCTTCTGGTTTAAAATAAAGAAATACGTGTTTCACAGTTTTCTAAAATTCTACCCCCAGAGGCGTCAAATAGGGGTTGAAAGTTTGTATGAAAGTCCGTCATTTCTCAAGTTATAACCATGAAAGTTGGTATTTGGGCTTCTGGTTTAAAATAAAGAAATACGTGTTTCCCAGTTTTTGAAACTTTTATCCCCAAGGATGTTAAATAGATATTTTGTCCTTCAATCACGCTGCAACAGAGCAACGGATCTACGTGATTTTTTGCATGGGTATAGTTCAGGACCTGGAGAGTAATATAGTATTACCCTGGAAAATTAAGGAGTGCCTGTGGGAATTAAAAAAACTTATGCCATGCGAACGAAGTCGCGAGCATTCTCTAGTATTATATATAATAAGGAATAAGGATAGTAAGGATACAGACAGAACAAATGCGACTATATTCTTTGCAACGCGATTCAGCCGTAGTAGACTTCGGGTTTATCGTAAACCGTACCTAAACTAACTAAGTAAGTAAGTAGGTTAGAATAAGGGCCCGCTTTATTGACTGAGCGAAGCGAAGGTCTCTGAGTCTACTTGAGTGAATTGGCACTTGTCCGTCCGTCCGTCCGTCCGTCAGAGCCTTATAACTTCTGAATTACTGAACGTAATTACTTCAAATTTAAATATAATATGTAAACCGATGGCCTCCCGCCGAATATGGCTTAAAAAGTTATAAAAATCTTTATTTCAGGGGGGCTCTCATAGAAGCGAATACGAAGTAAAATATTTTATATAGCGTTACATAGGGTTGCGGACATATCATTTTAAAGATAATTAAGAATAGAGTCTAAAAATATTTTTTTTTTAATTTTTGCCCTTATATTGACGAAATGGGGGGCTTTCAAAGTGGAGATTTTCTAACGTCCAAAGTTGACCTCAGAACTCTCAATTTTCTGAATGGCTGAGGCTGAAACTTATCAATTATTTAAATTATATCCTGTACTTGAACAACAAATACTAAAATTAGATAAATATTATAAGGAAACGAAATTATTTAATTTTTAATGAGCTTCCGTATTTTTAACAGAACTTCACAATGATGTCAATAGATGGCGCTCTGTACAAGTTTATGGATACCGCGAGCTCTCAGTTCGGGGCGAACCACTAGTAGGTATTATCATTTATCATAGTCATCGCATCATATAATAGTCAGCGGCGCGCCGGTTGTGTAATGCATGTAACTAGGAATCTGCTTCTAATGTTCTGTGGTGTGAAGCACTTGGACTCCGAAACCTATCAGTCCTCAGAATCAAGTGAGAGCTAATCCATTTGCGGCGCTTGCTTTTGAGACACTGCAGAGCCATCGGACACGAAGAATTTTATAAATGTCGTGTCCCAAAAACTGATCCACGCCTCTGGTGACCAAAGAGCTTATTTAGCCCAACGGCTTAGCCTTGCCATTCAACGAGGTAATAGCGCCAGTGTTTTGGGCAAGCATGCCCATTAACGATCACTTGTTAGTAACTAGTTAATAATTTTTATTTATTTATCATTTCTTCATTACCTATTAACTTTTACCAAATAAGTAAATAGTGAGAGCCGACCTGATAGTATTTTTCCTATTTCCAATGTGGACGGTCGTCCAGCGTTCTGTAGCTTTGTAGTGGTTGCGGGGCTTTAAATTTTCTAATAATAAGTAGATAATGGGGCTGATTCTATATAACACAATCTCTAAACTAAACTAAATTGGCAGCTTTAAATCTAGTTCTGTCCCTTTCCGTAGGGAGTATTATGAAAGGGTTAGCAATATTTGTAATGCTCTAATTTTAGTTTAGTTTAGAGATTGTGCACTACAGAATCAGCCCCATAGGTCATCTAGTACTGGCGGGCTTAATCGATAGAGTAGGTAGGTATAAAGGTACTCTCTCATCGTCATTCGTCGAGTCGTATTCGTCATTGCTGAGGGTCGTGACCGATTTCAATTAATCCTATCGGCAGGCATGGACGAACTTTCCCATTGTTTTTTTTAGGGTTCCGTACCCAAAGGGTAAAAACGGGACCCTATTACTAAGACTCCGCTGTCTGTCTGTCTGTCTGTCTGTCTGTCTGTCTGTCTGTCTGTCTGTCTGTCTGTCTGTCTGTCTGTCTGTCTGTCTGTCTGTCTGTCTGTCTGTCTGTCTGTCTGTCTGTCTGTCTGTCTCCAGGCTGTATCTCATAAACCGTGATAGCTAGAAAGCTGAAATTTTCACAAATGATGTATTTCCGTTGCCGCTATAACAACAAATACTAAAAATTAAAAAAATATATATATTAAGGGGGGCCCCCATACAATAAACGTGTTTTTTTCGTATTTTTTTGCTCAATATTAAAAACGGTAACAGGTAGACGGTTCAAATTTTCACAGAATATTAACTTGTATATTACCTTTCAAAATAAATAATTAAATATCAATAAAGTAAATATTAAAGGGGGGCTCCCATACAACAAACGTAATTTTTATTTTTAATACGTCATAAATCGTAAAACTTACTACAGGTTTGTACGGAACCCTCGGTGCGCGAGTCCGACTCGCACTTGGCCGGTTTTTTTAAATTGAATTGGCGAATATAATACCTACAACTTTGCGTCACGAAATATAGTACAGACCTAGTATTAGTATAGATGTATTTTCACAAGGTTTAGTGCAAAGAAAACAAAAACATGTGTATAATCGGTTAAGATGGTAGATGGACGGTGATGCTATAAAAAAATAAATTGGATATCGGCCATTATGTGGTCGGTCGCCAGGATAAAATTCTGTACAGCCTTCTTCCGAGTTACGGTATTTTCCACGTGCTACTGCCTGAATTGCGCAAAAGAAGATTTTATAACGGGATTAATAATCTAAGAAAAGCATATCCTGTCTGCCTGTAAACAGTACTTTAGCTCTTGACAAGAACCAATGAGAACAACAATCACACCAAGTTTCGTGCAATGAAGTTACCTGATCTATTGGGATCGGTTTGAGGCTGTGGCGCGGGCGTGACGGGCGTTTGCGTCAGCGGCGCTAAAGTCGTGATGATCGGCTGCTCCATGCAACGATTCTCGCATTCAAACTCTGACATGAAGTTGTTCTCGTTACCGCCGCATCCGCCGTAGTAGAACTGGCGACATCTAGCAATACCAATCATTATAAATTCTCCCCGTGACCCCTTTCCATTAATCTAATAATGGTAGTTTTCTTAGGATAATAATGCGGTGGGTTGTCACGTCCGACGACTTAACGTGCTCTCCGAGGCACGTAGAAAACGAAAAGGCCAAATTGGAACCTCCAAATTCGGTCACCCACCCTGTTACTCATTTGGCTCAACGTTGCTTAACGTTCGCAATCGACTGATTTGCGTTGTAACAACTAGGCCACTCGTCCTTCAAAATAAATAATTCAATATAAATTATGAAAGGTAAAACCATACAGATACGATACGCAGTAAAACAGCATATATAGGAGTTGGCCTAAGGGAAGTCGACAAACTCTTCTTCTGAACACCATAAAACTTTAACTAGGTATTTGTTGAAAAAGAAGTGTATGTATTTCTAAAAATTACGTTATCCCGGAATTAAAGAACTAAATAATTAAATAGATGACGCAGGAATAACTTTACGCTGAAGGATAAGTAAATACTTAGATTAAATCAATCAACTTGTGTGAACACAGAATCAGTAAACTTGAGGTTCACATAACAGCTGTCGAGATACAGGACTATGATGATGCTATGGTCAGCACCTGCCTTAGAACGGATGCTAATCTAATCTAAAATATATATAAAAGGCAAAGGTGACTGACTGACTGACTGACTGATCTATCAACGCACAGCTCTAACCACTGGTCACATCGGGCTGAAATTTTGCACTCAGATAGCTATTATAACGTAGGCATCCGCTAAGAAAGGATTTTTTAAAATTCTACCCCTAAGAGGGTGAAATAGGGGTTGAAAGTTTGTATGAAACTCCGTCATTTCTCAAGTTATATCCATGAAACTTGGTTTACAAGCTACGGGTAACAAATTAAGAAATATGTGTTTCACAGTTTTTGAAATTTCTACCCCCGAAGGAGTGAAATAGTGGATGACAGTTTGTATGAAAGTCCTTCATTTCTCAAGATATTTCTCAAGTTATATCAATGAAACTTGGTAAATTTGGCTTACAGTAATAAATAAAGAATTATGTGTGTCACAGTTTTCAAAATTCCACCCCCACGGGGTAAAATAGGGGTTGAAAGTTTGTATGAAAGCCCTTCATTTCTCAAGTTATAGCCATGAAACTTAGCATTTGGGCTTTCAGTTAGATATGCAAGAGTAAGTGTTTCACCATTTTTGAAAATTCGACCCCCAAAGGCAACAGAGCAACGGATCAACGTGATTGCATGAGTATGGTTGAGGACCTGGAGAGTGACAGGCTACTTTTTAAACCCGAAAATTAAGGAGTGCCTGTGGGGAAAAAAATCTTAAACCACGCGGACGAAGTCGCGGGCCTTAACTAGTTATATCAAAATATAGACAGAACATCGTATGATTATTGTGATTTATTAATTCCTTACCTCATATGCTTCGTGTCGTAATACCATCGCTGCGTGTACTTCGCACATTCTCCAGTTACCGCCGGCAGCGTGCACCTTTCTTGCGCTGTAAATTTTATTCTGTTTTTATAAAATAGCAGGAAAGACATTTAAAAATGGTTTGTTTGTAAGGCTGATCAGTGGCATAGTTATGCCAATTACTTATTTAAAGGGCCCATACACAAGGAGATTATCGTTTGGAACCGTCGTTTGATGTTATGTCCGTTTTACACGAGAGCAGGGCAGGTGCAAGGAAGAAAAGAAGGGAAGAAGAAGAAAAGAGGGAAGAGAAGGGCAGATTATAGAGAGGTAAGCGAAACAGTACTGTTGCTGTACGCGCGTTGTATGTAGCAGTTGGTATAAGTACTCTTCTGCTTATAGGCTCACTCCTCGATTCCCTCACTTACGGCAACAAAAACAAACAATGACGCGACAAGTCATAACGGTAATCTCCTCGTGTATGGGGCCATTAATGTAGAAATAGAAAGAGTGACAAATTTTTTTAATTTTTTTAATCTCTTTTTTTGCGGTTTTTATTCTGAATTTACATTTACAAAAGCATACTAACTACAGTGAGAAGTGAAAGTGCAACTACGAATTGTCATACCTAAATGTAAGCTGTAGGAACTACTAACTACACATCACTACCATGCTACCACCCACCACCCATGTAACCACCCTAATATTTTGTTAAGAATACCTAAGTATCAAAAATAAACCCATCTGAAACTAGTGAAAATTTGTCATAACTGTAATTTCAGAAGATAGAAGAAAAACTAGAATTAGAATACGTTGAGGATACGTCTTACTTACGGGAGAAACTGATGAAAATATAATCCGACGCATATTAAATTTAGGCCCATGGTCAAAATGTCTGGTCTTTACTTACTCTGGGGTCAGATGAATCCCACTGGGATGAGCTAGATGTAACTGAATGAAGATTGCGTTTCTTTGTCTCTCTCTTGAGGATATTATGCAGCACCAGAGGAAATGTTAATGCGTTACCAGCGTTTGAGGAATTTGCTTATCAGACCCTTGAATACCCATAACATTGTAATATTTAGGGAACATAGCAGCACCAAGCAGATGCAAGTTGGTTCCAAGCTTGTTCCAAGATACCAGGCATCGCCGCACCGGTAGGTATATGGTTGATAAAATATGGCTGGTTATATGGTTATAACATACACGGCAGTCGTAACTCCTAATTCCATGTAACATACTTATTTTGGCATTGGGCACGTCAATATTGACTGATGACAACGTGGATATAATATATAAATGTCCATAATATACTATAATATACATGGATATAGTTCGTTTCTAGGGCAGGAGCAAAAACAGACGATTGTTTTTGCTCAATAACGAGGTTATTTTTCACTTTCCCTACATGGTCTGAAGAATCTAAGAAGAAGAATCTAAGACGAAGAATTACCGTAAGCGCTGGCGCAGGAAGTGTCGCAAGCCTGTTCTGTGTCAAGGCGGTTCTCGTTGCCACCGCAGCCCGTGTAACAGATAGGCATGCAGCTGTTCTCATACTTTCGTGTCTATGCTATGACACCTGCGCTAGAATGGGAATGAAGAATCTAAGAAGAAGAATTACCGTATGCGCTGGGCAGGAAGTGTCGCAAGCCTGTTCTGTGTCAAGGCGTTTCTCGTTGCCACCGCAGCCCTTGTAATAGAAAGGTATGCAGCGGTTCTCAGTCGGACTGAAGGACCAGGCTGGGTGCTTTTCAGTGCAGTTGCCTGCGTCTTGTGGTAGTGAACAGTACCCTTACTCTGAGATTGATCGAATTTAAAATACGGTCTCACTAGGTGAGGTGAATCACATTTGAGTCAAACTAAAATGGACCCAAATTCTCTTGATTTAAAGCCACAAATTCAGTGCAACCGATTCAAATTTCGAAACGTATCGTTTGGAGCGCTAGCTGTGAATGCATACACGAAATTGAGCTCTAAATTAATAAGATTAAGATTCATTTTAGTTTGATGCATATGTAATTCACCTCACTTAGTGAGACCGTATTTTAAATTCGATCAATCTCAGAGTAAGGGTACAGGCCTCTGCAGTCTGTACCGTGCAACCGTGTTAGTATAATTAGTTAGATTACGAGTATGTAAATTATGATTAGAAATAATCTAAGAAGTACTTATAATATATGTGTTTAATTTCAGTATAAACTATTATACTTATAGGTAAGGGATTTGTTATAAATATAAGGTACAGTTTTATCGATATCGATCACGTTCTTGATTTTTGAACGAAGCTCGTAACTTCTCTGTCAATGATTAATCATTAAAAACAAATTTAACCCGTAGGCCTTTTCTAAGCCGTAGGCCTAGACCGATGGCGTAAGAGTCACCAATCAGGTTATTTGTGCTATTCACTGTTCGTTCAAAAATTCAAAGATTATGGTCGATCTGTCGAAATAAACAGAGTAACATGCCAATAAATGTTCTAAGATTCTACTATGTTAATTACTAACAAAACTACTGTAACTAACTAGGTACCGTGCAACCCACCACCTTGATGATAAATGTGCTAGTTAATATTTTATTTTCTAAGTATAATCCACTGCTCATGAAACTGCAAAGATGTTTGCATGCATACTAAGGCCCCAACCATAAAAATACAAAAATAATAAGAATCAGACTCGCCAATCAAGGGTTTACTTATCACTTGCTTTAACATTGAAGGAAAACATCGTGAGGGAACCAGCATGCCTGAGAGCTCTCCAAATTATCTCTGGTCTCTGCTCATTCGACGTCATAACGTCGAATGAGACCAATGGTCAATATTATGACCATTGATTATGATCAATGGTCATAATATTACTCACAGAGATATTACTTGATAGTGAGTACGAGATCCATGTGTCATGGCATCAAGCTTATGGCTACGCGTAGTTTGACGTCGATCGAGAATAGCCCACCTATTGTGTAAGGAAATCATAATTGTTTGTCAAACGGATAATTCGGTTTAAGGAGTTCATAGATGCCTGCACATCAAAAAGCATACTATGAACTCCCTAAACAGTTCGAATAATACGAGTATGTTTTAAGCTGTCAAATGATTACGATTAGCCTAGAAAATTGGGCCTTAGAAGAATTTTGGACTAACGCCGTGAGTGGGCAACAATTTTTGGTGACTATCCGCTCGACATAAGTTGTTTGACTCGAATCTAATGGCTGATCGTCAACGGCGAGCTTATGGATTTAAAAGTATGCGTGATAAGTCGTCCTCCCTTGATCGTTGATGTTACTTACGTATCGGAACGCCGGGCGGGCTACAGCGCAGCTTGCAAGCAGCCTCGGAGATGAAGCGGTTGGAGTTGCCCTCGCATCCACCCCAGATGAACTGCTCGCAGCGCCGCCGTTTCGAGTCGTAGCCCCAACGGAGGAAGTTTCCAGCGCATGAGCCTTGCTCGATTGGCAGGTTGCATTGATCTGATAGGTAAGTAGGTAACAAGGACATGAATGCCTAGACTGAATGACTAGATGAATTCGTCTTCGAGAATTTAGGTTACATAAAAAATGCCATGGGAACTATTTAATTTTCTAAAAAAAAGTAGCTTTTGTCACTCTCCAGCCCCCTTATCATGTAAGAATGTCCGATCAAAACGTTAAAGTTCGACGTCAAAGTTTATAAACCATAACAGCATAAAATTAGAGCTCAATTTCGTGTATCCATTCTTATACGTTCGAGTATCGTTCATACCTAAACGTATAAGAATGGGCAGAGGAAATTGAGCTCTAATTCAATGCAGTTACGGTTTATTTTACTTTGACAAAAATCTTTAACGTTTGATGAACAATTCTTACGTAATCGGGGGGCAGGTCTTTGTCTATTTATGTTTTATCTTTTATTTATGTTCGTCCCCGGGACGGGACCAAATTTCATCAACATCAGAGAAACAGATAGACACACTTGCAGTTTTCTGCAAGAAGTTTGTAGTACTAGCCCGAAGTAAAGAAGCTGGCGTTGTTTCACGTCGGTGTCTTGGAGAATGGAGATGTCGTAAAGTCGTTGCTCCTGCGACTAACTTCTCTCCAATTGTGTTGGATTGCCGTTCCATCGGACTACATGAGTGAGGGAATAGAGAGTGCACATGACATAGAGTGATAAGTGATGACGCAGTCTTAGGTAGGTATTACGAGGGCCGGGTCGACAGTCTTTTTTAAAAAAAAACCACGGAGACTTTCCACTGAATTTAATAGAATAAAATTCAATTAAGAAAGCGAAAGAAATTATCTACGCGTTCCAGCAACAGGAGGCTGGGTTTTCGAAACGGAGTTCTGGCTGATGACTGAAGTTGACTGCCCGCATCGTGAACCGCGAGTTTTAAAGCGTAATAGTGCTGATGCAGCGAGTCAGCTGTGGACATAGAATAATATAATTTTCATCCCACCATCTCGGAAAGAGTATTTTTATTCTTCGATATCTGATGGTAAAAGCCGTTATTATCCTCTAGAGGATAAAGTAAATTGAATTTAGAACATCGTGTGCACGTTATTAAATATCACTCGTCTATGAAGTTTGTGAATTCAAAACATCATTAAAACCTATTTACTTGTACCTCTATGGTGTCGAATTTCCATACAATCGTTTTTAATTTGTTAAAAACTCACACTCGTAACCTTCTTGGTGTACTTTTTTAATTTGCTTTGCGCGCACCATTTTCTTTCACGTCATATTGTTTAAAATTAAAACCGATTAAAAACAAGAAAATTGAAAATAAGTGAAAAACCTAAAATGAGTGATTCTAGTGACGAAGAAATTAACAGAATTGAATTTAATCTTGTGATTTTTTTTGCATTTAGTCATTTCCTCGCTGAGGTGGGATGAAAAGTTACCTTGTGATTTTTTTTGCATTTAGTCATTTCCTCGCTGAGGTGGGATGAAAAGTTACGTGTTGCACTCGAGTGAAAAGATTTTTCACCTCGTGCTCTTTTGATTCCCTCGCTGACGCTCAGGATTCTAATTTTTGAATCACTCGCTCCGCTCGTGATTCAATTTTAGAATCCTTCGCTTGCTCGGTCATCAAAATTGAGCACGCGGTTAAAAAACAACTTTTCACTCTTGTATAACAAATAACTATTATAACAAATCTAATCTGGGTATGATAGTTATAAAGTCAGTCAGGAGAACATTATTGTTGAACATTAATGGATAATTTACCTTCAGTTTTGTCAGGCTCACAGCGTTCCTGACAAAGCGCCTGTGAGTCGAAGTTATTATTATTGCCCAGGCATCCTCCGTACACAAACTGAGAACATTGTTCGCGAGACGCGTCATAGTACCAGCGGATATTGTAGCCCTCGCAAATTCCTTTCACCTTCGGCAGGTTGCAAGAGTCTGCAAAAATCAGTGGCGCATATATGTCAGCGTAAAATTGTAAATACCGTTAGGATATAATCTATCTTCGCGAGATTGTAAACTGTCGAAAGATTGGTGATTGTCGGTGGTTTTATCATAACAGAAGCTGAAAATGTCAAACGCGTGACAACAACCACCACCACAACCACCACTACACTTACAGCCCATTAACGTCTGGGCACAGGCCTCCACTCTCATAGGAGAGAGGGAATTAGAGCTTACAACAACACTAACTACTAAACAACACTAATTACTAACAGCTAAGCTGAATCAGCTTGATGCAGCTCTTGCCCATACAACTCGTGTTTTCTGTGGATACATCTCTGGTGGAAAGGCACGATGATATGATATATTACAGTTAATGTACTGATTATGTAATATTTTACCTTTTGGAGGTGGTCGAACACATACATCCTCACACTCCTCCTGGCTAGAGAATCTATTGCCGTTGCCTTCACAACCGCCGTACCAGAATCGCACACAACCTCCGTAAGAGACGTCGTAGGACCAGTACACGGAGAAGTTTCCACATGAGCCTTTGTCGTAGGGTAATGCACAAGCCGCTGTAACAAACGATTGAGTATGGTTAGTCACTTATTAGATATATTTAACGCAACAAGTATCAAGGTTAGTCGTAGCGTAGTATATTTAAATATCTAACTTGTGACGAAAGAGTCTAGTGAAAGTTTAAAGAAAATAATTAATGTTGCTTCAAAAGATGAGAGAAAACATCGTGAGGCATGCCCGAGAGTTCTTCATAATGGTTCCGAAGGTACATGTAAAGTCTGTCAATCTTCACTTGGCCAGCGTGGTGGGCTATGGCCAAATCCTTCTCATTCCCAATTCTATGGATTACATCCTCGAATGAACTACTACGTCAATTAAGTACTACTAGATTTTAAAAATTTTGTTTAGCCTTTTATACCAGTATCAAAAAATCGATCTGTAGCTTTTCTATTTCTATAGCTTTCACTAGGCAGACACTACTAACACGAAAACATAAACCTAAATAAGTACCTGAACATTATCTTACCTTGTTTATTTTCAGGCACATCCGAGCAATTGAGGAATTTATCTCCCTTAGCTTCAGTTACTCCATCAGGACAGCAACCGAATTTGCTATTGGAACAATCACATCCTTCCTTGTTAGGTCCTTTAGCAGCTGTAGCCTCATCACCGCAGCATCCATACTTGGAGTACTGGCATATACAGCCCTGGAGGCTGGGTCCTGTAGCTGCTGAGACGCCATCAGCACAGCAGCCAAATTGGTATGTGTGGCACGTACATCCCTCAAACTCTGGGCCTTGCGACTCTGTGCGCCTAAAGTCATAAAACGATAAGGTTTTAGGTCGAAATAAGTTGGAATATTAACCGAAAAAGCTGCATCACTTATTGTTACCATCTCCATTGTTGTGATAGGGTAAATTTAACACGTGTAACGATCGCAACCATCTCTGATTGTTTTACATGCCCATGCCCATGCCCCTAACAGGTTAACCCGCTACCATCTTAGACTGCATCATCACTTACCATTAGGTGAGATCGCAGTCAAGGGCTAACTTGTAGTGGACAAAAAAAACGCTCTTTTGTGGCCAAAATGCACTGTCGCAAAAAGAATACTATCAAATCAGCTTATCACAACTCTTGAAATGGTAACAATAATTACTGCAAAATTTCCGTAATTGATGGGCTGGGTAAATATATTATACCTATCTGGACAGCAACCGAATTGTGTGTACTGACAACCGCAACCTTCATTGTTGGGCCCATGGGCTATTGTAAAATTGTCTGGACAACAGCCGAAGTGCGCTGATTTGCAACCATAACCTGCGAAAATAATTAATAAACGGTGTAATCAAGGAACAAGAAGCATAATTCGCCAAAACAGACAAATCTATGTGATATAACGTGTAGCTTGCGATATGCACCGCCTAATAAGACAGCAATTCGCACCGCCACAACACTACACCACAAAAATCTTCCAAATTACTCTCAAGGTAGGTTCCACTCCTGGAAGTAGGAAATATGCATGACTTTGATATGGTTTTTTTACAAGATTTGTTCTGTATGGAAGAATTGACGGTTTGCCGTTACGAACGCCAAGATGGCGAAGTTCAAATTGGCACCCAAAGGTACCCGATCGTCAGCGGTATAATATTGTTATTAATCAACTAAGGAAGGTTTCTTTGTGTTTTTACTTCAACGGTCTCTTACACTGTATGCATGTCTGGAAAGTTATTTTACATTTAAAGGCCCTTTTATATTCTTAGGGGGGTCTCTGTTTTATGTTTTCTTATGAGATTTTTTTTTACGTCTGTCGGACGCTTGGCACGCTGGCGCTTCCACTGTGCTCGCTAGCATAGCAGTGTGTTGTTTACTTCAGAACACGTAGGCAGTAAACACTAGGATAGAAGGAGAGCAAGTAAGTAGACAGTGGGCCGCGCGGTCTACTACGCGGTCCGCTTCAGCGGGCCGCGCATCCACGCGCCATAAGTTCTTGTACCTATATAATATGTAACTGTAAAAGCCCGTTTGTTGGTTAATCTTAGGTTTTACCGGTAAATCTTAGGATTTAATAATCTGAATCTCGGAAACGGCTCCAACGAGTATGCATCAGGGGGTTTCGGGGGCGATAAATCGGTCTAGCTAGGATTCATTTTCTTTACAAACTAACTTTACAAATTAACTTCGTTTAGCTTTTTACGTCTACTAACCTCTACGGAGTGAACATTACCAGCATGCAAGTTGACTCGCCAGCCCTAGCTTACAAAACTAGCTTCGTGTAGACGTTTCACCCGGCATGATGATTACTTACCAGCATCTTCCAAAAATAATCCTGTTTGGGCTGCGCACGTCATTAGATAACCGATTGCCACTGCAAGACGCAACATTTTTGGTTCTGGAATCATAAATAGATATAGATTCTGTTCAAACCGCACTGTATGCAATAAGTATACCTACTTATAATTATATACTACGTATTTATCGTACGTATACCTACTTCGAATACACTTTACTTAATATAAAGCTGTTCTCAACTTTTGATGATGACCTTATCTGGCGTTTGCTTAAAATGAAATAATATTTCGCACATACCTACTTAATTACGATGAAAAAAAATAAGTTACATTAAGTAGACATTAAGATAAGAAATTAGAAATCTCAAGTAAAAAGACAGGAGCCATATTATGGTTCCGTATAATTAGAATTATTCCCGACTGTATATGTACCTAGTACCTACCTAGGTGTTTTTATGTATGCGTGTCTGCCTAATTTACCTATTTCTTGATATAGTATATTACACATCTAGGGCAGTAAAATAAGAAATGTCTCAGATCACATGTAATTGTTGTCCGAGGCGAAGCCGAGGTCAATAAACATGTGATCTGAGGCTTTCTTATTTACTGCCCGTGGTGTGTATACTATTTTTCTCCTCGACGGAGGCGGAAAGCGGCATTTTCGTTTAGCGCAGCGGGAGGAAAATTGACGCTTTCCGCCCGGAGGTGAGAAAAAATATATTCCCTCTACGTCGGTAGGTACACCTTAGGTACCCTGTAGGTACATGTACCTTATATCTCCATCCAATTGACAGACAGTATGGTGGACTAGGTATGCGATCAATTTAGATCGTAGAGCGCTCAGCATCAATCCGTCAATAAATCAATGAATATTTTTATTTACTCGAATTAGGTATGTACACTGTACTCTAATTGACGTCCAATAACTTATAAAACATGATGCTGATAATCAATTACGGTATCTTTAAACAGCTACGAGGGTTCCAAACGCACCCGTCTTGCTAACAAACTCAGTCGGGTATTACTAAATTTAAATTATCACCATCTCAACTATCAGAGCCCTTACAGCAAATTATTGCGAGGCTCCCTTGTCATTTAAACAATCCTTATAAAATATTTCAATGAGTTTACGTTTTACATTAACTTTGAACTTATTGAGAGACATCCAGAATAAGTTATACGATGAGAAATGCATCACACAGTAAGTACCTACCCCAGTAACCAAAGGGCGTGGCGGCGTTACTGATGTAGGTACCTACTCGTGTGCTGTTACCTACTGCGGAGATTTCTTATATAGAAGTACTAGGTGATGCCCGCGACTTCGTCCGCGTGGTTTAAGTTGTTTTGATTCCCGCGGGAACTTCTTGATTTTCCGGGATAAAAAGTAGCCTATGTCACTTTCCAGCAGGGCTAGCATGGGCCGGAGATAAAAATGTTATCCCCCGATTTTATCCACTGACAAGAGATAAAATTAACTTATCCACTTCTCAGAGCACGGCAACAGGGGAGAGGAGAAGTTTATCCCCGTTTGACATTTCACGGGGACTCGGGGGACTATTTATGCACCGTTATTTAGCGTTTTTATTTATTTATTTAGGAATAAATTTTTTATCCTTTCCTCGAGAAAATTGTCTCGGCCCATGCTAGGGGGGCTGGTCACATACCAAATACCCATACCAAAAATCAGGTATAGCCCATACCAAAAAAAACAGGTCGATCCGTTGCTTCGTTGCAGCGTGATTGAAGGACAAACCAACAAACAAACACACTTTCGTATTTATTATTTTAGTTTGATAAACGTAATAATATTACAAATGCGAAAGCGTGTCTGTCTACACTACGCTTTTACGTTTCATCCGTTCACCGATTTGGATGTAATTTTGGGCACATAAATAAGTTACATCCCGGGAAAGCATTTTTATCCCGGAAAATCAGAGTTCCGCTGGGATTTTTAAAGTCTAACCCCACGCGGACGAAGTCACAGGTAGCATAGCTAGTATTTGATATTGTATTTGTAGTTAACAAAAAGGTCACTATTTTGTTAACCTTGGGTCTGAAATAATGATAACAAACTCGGGACCCATTAAAACCCATACTAAATTTTTAAACACGAAAGTGTGTTTGTCTGTCTGTCTGCTACGCTCCCCTGGCTCATATTTTCTACTGATTTTGACATAAGGAGAAGGTTCATTTTGGGTGTAGTTCTTGTACACTTTCTCATGAATAGATTAAAATACATAGATTTTATTTAAAATAAAATAAATTAGAATAACCTTTAGCATAACAAACTAAATAACGTGCAAATAATAAAAATCTATTTCAAGTTTTCGATATGCTTCCAAGATGGCGCCTTCAGCCATATATAGAAGTCAGTAGGCGCGAAAACGGCGCGAAATGTGTCAAATGTCATTTCTGACAAGTGACGTGAGTCACCGTGTTAGTTTTCTTTCGTAGACTGAGGGTGCGTTCCGAAATACACTGAGAGCACTGGAAGTCCCCAGTAAAGAGCACTGCCAGTGCTCGCAGTGCTTATAACGGAACACACACTGAGTAAGATAAATAGACGCCGCCATATCTCCTTTTGACTCCCACATGAAAGAGATGCAGTGTTGGGATGTTACACAAGATAGAATGAGAAAAAAAATATGTGTTTTTCTCTCCCTTTCTGCGTGTCACGGGTTTTGTGCCTATTGCATACTATTGTGCCAGACAAATTATGACGTTTGTATGACGTTTGGGAGGTGTTTCATAGTATTACCTATCCCTTTCGGTTACAGGCTGACCCTGATTCTAGAGGTTCCTTCTTCTATGTTTTCTTTCTTAATATTTGACACTTGACAGAAAACATCAAAAATATGAATCCGCCATTGTTATCTACTCATGTTTAGTGTTGCTAATCGTGGAAAGATTAAATAATTTCACCACTGAAATTAGGACGAATTCGTGGATTTAAACAATCAAAGCTGGTTTGATATTTTATTTTCTTTCTTTTCACTACTTGTACAAAGACCAGTCCCACGCCCCATACAAATTTGAACCGTCTCAACAGTCAGAGGTCGGTACAGAGGTAAGTAGATCGCATCCCGGTAAAGGACATTTATGCTACTTTTTATCCCGGAAAATTAAAGCGCGGGAATCAAAAACCTTAATCCACGCGGACATCATGTAGTAAAAAATAGCAAGTTGACTTTTGAAATGTAGCTAAATTAATTTATTATAGAAGTCTGGAACATCAGCTAGAAAGAGACATGAAGTAGGTATATTTCTGAAGTCAAATAATAATATATCTGTAGATATACGAGTATTTGTTTAAAATTGGACTGAGTTTAGGCCTTAGCTATTTTATACGTTAGGGCCTGCCGAAATATGTCGGGATCAGAATATGTTATCTCACATTCAGCGTATATTTTGCCTAAATTATATCTATTAAAGCTAGTACTTACCAATATCAATATAAATAAATTTAGGTACATTATGAGTAACTACCTACTTACCTTTTTTTTCCATTCGGATAATTATTGACAAATCTTGTCAAAATCAGTCAACGTAGAGGTAATGTATAAACAGTTGCACTATGATCGTAAGAATATTTTTTTCTACCTAGATAGGTAACTAATAACTTAGCTACATACTTAATATGCAAAAGTTGGCAATTAGTCTATAAAGGGTTACATGATAACAAAAACAAAAACTAATTATATTCACTAAATTTTATTGAAGGAAGGGATATATTTACATGGTCCATTTAAAATTCACAATTATTACTAATAGGTACAATTATTATGACTCACAATACCTAAGTATAGGTAACTAATAACTTAGCTACATACTTAATATGCAAAAGTTGGCAATTAGTCTCTATAGGGTTACATGATAACAAAAACAAAAACTAATTATATTCACTAAATTTTATTGAAGGAAGGGATATATATTTACATGGTCCATTTAAAATTCACAATTATTACTAATACAATTATTATGACTCACAATAAGTAATTACTCTTACTCGTAACTCATATTTTACATCACAATATTACGTTTCAAAATATAAATTAGTTTTCATATACTTAGTAAGAACTATGAACGTAGCCAGATTATTATTTAAGGTTGGGTGAATGCAGGTCATTAAAAAGCCTTGATAAAAATTCCAGTAAATATCAGGTAAAAGAAAAATATAGGAAAATTTTACAGACGTCTTCCCAGTGCGTGTGCTTTTAAAGTTAGGAATACTTTTATCAACTATTTAGAAATTATTTTATTAGATACAGTTTATTTAGAAATCACCGGACATAATATTATACATACCTATAGATTATAGACACATGTCCGGAAAATTTAAGAAATGGGTTCGGTCGCAAAAAAATGTACATTAGTTTTTTTTTTGTTGTCCTGGTTTTATTTTTGTCATAAAATCAGTGCTGTTTTAATTACGAATATAGGTTCCATATTGATCTAAATAGAACCTCTCTGTAGTTTAGATAAAACCATGAAATCTCAGCTATCCTTACAAAATTGTATTATTTTAGTTTTTTTCCGATTGGCAAAATTTTTGATCCATACAAAAACTGTTTGTCCAACTACTACACTATTATCGAAAGCATGTCATTTTAACAAAACTTTTGTCCTAATATTGCGTTTGTAAGTTGGGTTCAAGTTCTGATTACTTTTCCAACGTATTTACAAAAGGTTACCATTATTTTAACAATAACCACAATTTTGTTCAACTTCTAAAATGTGTCCAATTTTTTGTTGCGTGTGTAACGTAATGAATGTAACGACATTATAACGCCTATTTTTGCCATACTACATAAATAATTTGGTTGCTTTTGCCTTTCATTTATTGGCAACACTATTGAACAAGGCGCCAACATTCAGAAAATAAAAACGGCCATGTTTGTTAGGAGGAAAATTGTTAGTGTGTGTCGTCGCGAGAATTGTCGCCAAAAATTGTTTTTCTTGTGTTGAATTGCAGGGTGAGTAATGGACATTCTTTCGAACTAATAAATAAAGGTTAATAAAGCTTTGACATCGCGTAAAACAATGAAACTACTTCTATGTCTGTAATTATTCGCTGTACAGTGATATTTTGATTTGAGGTTATGTCGTTCGCTTTTTTCTGTCATGATTGTAACATATGTAACGAAATGTGTAACGTTACGGTCATGACCGATTGTAAGGCGGAGAATACACTTCTTCAGAAATTCAATTTTGACAGAGTTAATCGTTTTATTACGTCACCCGGTAAATAAGAGAAATTTATAAAAATGTGATGGTAACTAACGCTAGTTTCGACTCGGTGCCCTCTTAAAGGATGTTCGACAGAATTAATCGTTTTAATAAAAGCGGTATCACCTAATGTAAAAAAAACTAGTGTATAATGTCTAATGGGGTCTCTGCGAGTTAGCTTTGGCCCCTCGTACGCCGGGACCTCAGGGTCGCGAAATTGTTAAAGATATCTCAATAATAATATAATATTGTAAAAATAATATACCTAATATTCTAATCATAATATTGTATGATTCTGAACTAAGCTTTATGTTGATCATGAATATATCATTGAGTCAGGTATGTAACGTTTGTTACGATGTCATGAATGTAACTGTACATTTTTTTACGACCACACCCAAATCTGATGGTAGCTCTGGTAAACGATTTGAGGTTATGTACATCCCTTGTGTGCTTAGCCTGACTACGTCCATATCCATAGAGTTATTATATTTATAACAGTCAAATCAATTTCAAACCCTGTGGTTGCGCGGATTACGCATTAAACAATAATTTATATTAAATGATTAAATTGCTCAAACCCTTCCCTGGTTCCTTGATTTATCCATGAAATTCCCGATCCATATCGGCAAACCTCGCATCGCACGCTAACAGAGGGCGTTATGAGTCTCCAAGACAGTTCGATTTGGAGAAATAAGCCTACCAAATCAGAAGACATTTTTGCCGCATTATACTGCATCAACATGGCGTCACCCAGCTTGCATTAAGACACCGCTCCGCATAAAAATCTCCATAAACCGCAACGCAAAATACTACATGAGCGATTACAGTGCAATTATATCCCGAACAGTAAACCGCAAGTGATAAGTGCTTGAGACCTGTGAGAATTAGCAAATCCAGGAGCGAATTGGTCGAAAGGGATTACGCCGTCAGCGCACACCGAAATTCAAGGTACGTTTGCCGATTTCCATTGTTTTCCTTTAACTCCTGGATATATTCCCACTTGAGCAATTTATCATTAGAAATACAGTCCTCTATTAGATCAAAAATAAAACAAATACCTTGTCGCGAACTCCAAAGCCGAAAACGATTTTGGAAATTCGAATAACCGCCCAGCCATTTTATGGTTCCGTTCGAACCCGGATTTGAATACGTAATCGCTCTCCACTTATACGTATTTACCTATAATTCGCTAATAATTAATATCCCGCATTATAATCTCTTATTACTTAAGCAAATATAGTTTCGTTTACCCCGCATTGCTTAGGAAATAGGATTATATAGACATATACACGTGTCACAACATACAGGTGACAATATATTCACCGCAATTCATTTAATTGTTTATTCCGCGTTGTAGTTATTACAATCAAGTTAAAGTCTGGCGTATTGCAGTTTTACCTTGAAAACAATAGATAAGACGCCCGACCTTCAGCGGTCAACGGCCGCCCGCTCGCATCCTTGCATCTTGTTATTGCCTATTTGTGCATCGAATTCTCTCAATATAATTAGTTTTACATTCGTTAAAAATGCCTAAGAGTGATAAAACGGTAGTAGAATCGGAAGATAATGTTGATATCAAACTGTTCTTAATGGAACAACGACGTAATACGATATTCGGTTGTTTACAAGAAATTTATGATTTGTCAAAAACCATAGATATAAACTCGTCGAGTAGAGAAGACTTCCTCGACGCCAGTAGCAACATCGATACATTGCGCTCTGAATTTAGCAAGATAGTGGACGATTACAATAACCGTTTATTATCGTTAAACCCGAAAGCGACGCCAGAGCTCAAGTGTCTAATTTCGTTCGAACGTCTTTATAGTCGTGTTAAACGTCTGGTCACACAATGCGCTGACGAGAATAAAGTCAATAACAGCGACGAACCGCGTCGTCTTAAGCCATATCTACCGCCTATACAATTAGTCTCTTTCGATGGTTCGGACTTAAAATCGTGGAGTCTATTTTACGCTAATTTTAGAACTATTATACACGAAAATAAGTCCCTTACGGACGCTGAAAAACTTTATTACTTATTAGGAAAATTGTCAGGTAAGGCCAAATTAGCCTGTACCGGCATTACGCCGTGTCCTGAAAATTACGAACTAATCTTTAAAACGCTTGTTGATAAATTTGAAGATAAACGTCATTTAGCTACATCGTACTTAGATCAAATTTACAATATTAAGGCGATGTCCACCGCTACTTCTAATAACTTAGAGAATTTTCTAGATACGATTGCTTCATCAACCGCCGCTCTTAAGAATTTAAAGTTAAATAATCTTGCCGACTTCATATTCCTTTATATGGCGCAGAAGAAGCTGGACCCCGAAACAGTCCGCCTATTCGAACTAAGTAGGCGCGGAACGGAGATTCCGTCATACGACGATTTAATTTGCTTTCTTCGCGAACACATAAAAATATTACAACGCACTTCCGGAAAACAAGAAGTTCCGAAGAGTACGGAAAAGAAATCGGACGCGGCATCGAAATCATCGAAATTCTCCAAACCGACGCATACTTATTTAAATACCGCAACTACGCTTCCGCAACCTCTGTGTTCACTTTGCAATTCGCAACATGAACATTTATATAAATGTTCCGCATTTCATAACCTGTCGGTGAATGACCGCTTTAAATTCGTTAAGGCGAACAGTTACTGTGTGAATTGCCTCGGAAATCACAGGTTATCCACGTGCGGATCTTCCGCACGGTGCCGCCGGTGTAATTCCGCACATCACACGCTGCTTCACTTCGAGAATTCCGTAAATTCCGCATCCGCAAATTCCGCACTCGCAAATTCCGCATCTGCAAATTCCGCATCAGCTAATTCCGCGTCCGGTGACACTACGCCACGAACGGCGTCAGCTGCTGCCGCGCGTTCTGCCGCTTCGTCTAGTTTTGCTGCTAGCAATAGTCCAAAGTCTACGACCACACCCGCGCGCTCCGATGATGTTGCGCTGTGTTCTTTATCAAGTTGTAATATCTCTCGTACACCTAATACGGTGTTACTCGCAACCGCACGCGTCGTCGTTTTTGATTCGCAGGGTAAGGAGCATAGTGTGCGCGCACTATTGGACAGTGCTTCGCAAAGCAACTTCGCCAGTCGCAGTCTTTGCCAACGGTTGGGTTGGGAAGCAAATCCCATTTGTTCCGTGGTCAAAGGCATTGGAGGCACTTCGAAACCAGTAAAAGGTTCGGTTTCAATAAAATTATTTTCAAGATTCGACCTTGCTGTCTGTTTTAACATGAACTCGCTCGTGGTAGACAAGATAACGGAACGTTTACCCACCGTGTCAATCGATGCTTCGGCTTTAATTAATTTCAATAATTTACCTTTGGCTGATGACACGTATGCCACCCCGGGAGACATTGATTTGTTGATTGGAGCTTCAATCTTTCCTCATCTCTTATTGTCCCGCAAGGTTCAAGGTCAGTCTGATAGTCCTTCGCCGATAGCTTTAGAAACAGTTCTAGGCTACGTTATCGTCGGTTCTGCTCCCTCTCGCGATGCTAGTTGTACGTCGGTTTCGTATTGTTGTGCCGCTGATCCGCTAGACGCCGCCGTGCGTAAATTCTGGCAGATTGAAGAAATCGACGCTCCGCATGCATTAAGTCCAGATGACGCGGCGTGCGAAGAAATTTATAACAATACGACTACCCGCGAGGCAGATGGACGATACGAAGTCGCGCTCCCATTTAAGGGAGATGTATTTTCGCTAGGCGATTCTTTTCAAAAGGCGAAAACCCGCTTTCTTTGCCTGGAGCGTAAAATGTTAGCTTCACCTAAACTTAAGGAGGCCTACGATAGTGTCATCCTTGAATATTTAGACAAGGGCTACATTTCCCCCGCACCTCCAGATACGGAAACAACGCAGAATTTGCCCTCGTATACGATCTCTCATCATGGGGTCATACGAGAGGATAAGTTGACCTCTAAATTGCGCGTCGTGTTAGACGCAAGTTCTAAAACGACTACGCAAGTTTCCCTCAATGACATTTTGCATAGTGGCCAGAACTTGCAGGGAAACTTATTTCATATCATCGTAAATTTTCGCTTATACCGCATCGCCCTCTCCGCTGACATTCGTCAAATGTTTCTTTGTATTGGCGTTCGGAATTCTGATCGCAGATTCCAACGCATTTTATATCGTTTTTCCCCGCAAGAGCCTTTAAAGGTTTATGAATTCAACAGAGTTTGTTTCGGACTTAAGTCCAGTCCATTTCACGCTCTTCGCACTGTGAAACAGCTTCTCTCAGACGAAGGCGCTTCATACCCTCGAGCGAAAGAAACTGTGGATACAGGCTTATACATGGACGACTTCGTCTATAGCATCGACAGTGAAGACGATGCTATTTCCACCGCTGCCGAAGTGATTGCTCTCATGAAAGCAGGTCAGTTCGACCTTGTAAAATGGACAAGTAATTCACAAGAGGTATTAGATTCTATTCCGCCTTCACATCGTCTCTCTGCTGTTAAGGAGTTCGATGATTCTGAATCACATAAGGTACTCGGCTTATGTTGGTCACCCGCTACAGACAATTTTAGTCTCAAAATCAGTACGCCCGCTGAGTCTTGCACAAAGCGCACAATTTTGTCTTGTATCGCCAGAATATGGGACGTCATGGGGTTTGTTGCTCCCGTAGTCCTATACGCGAAACTTATTATCAAACAACTTTGGTTGTGCGATTGTGATTGGGATGAAGTACCACCCGAACACATTGTTCAACTCTGGTCCCGCTTCAAGGAAGAACTCCCTTTGCTTGGCAAAATCAAGATCCCACGGCACGTAGGCATCGTGACTGGCGATATAATTACCATAGTGGGGTTTGCTGACGCTAGCGAAAAGGCCTATGGTGGCGTGGTATACTTTCATGTCAAGGACAGCAGTGGTCTTCGCAATAATGAGTTGCACCTAATAACCGCTAAGTCTAAGGTTTCGCCGCGTAAAGTTATATCGCTCGCGCGATTAGAACTTTGTGCAATTCTCATACTGAGCAACTTAATTACCAAGGTGATCGAAGCCTGCAATAACCGCATAAATATCGACCGCGTTTTCGCATTTTCGGACTCAACAGTGGCGTTATGTTGGGTGCATTCCTCGCCTCACCGTTGGGACACCTTCGTGGCCAACAGAGTGACTAAAATTCAAAATGAATTTCCCGCACAAACCTTTTATCATGTGCCTGGCACTGAAAATCCCGCCGATTGTTTGTCGCGAGGACTTAGTCCCGCACAAATAATCGATCACCCGCTTTGGTTCTGTGGTCCTGAATGGATTCTATCAGATCCAAATCTTTGGCCTGTTACCGCTTTCAATCCTTCCACGGTGGCACAGCCTCCGGAAGAAAATAAACATGTTCTTCTCACCGCTGCGGAAAACGAAATAAACTTAATTATTTCACTCGCCAACCGCTTTTCATCGTGGTCGAAGCTTGCACGTTGTGTAGTTTTCGTTTGTCGTTTCGCAAAACTCTTACCACGTCGTGACGCGATAATCGCATCCGATTTGGATTATGCAGAAAATTTAATAATACGTGAACTTCAGCGCTCTCACTTCGCGGACGAAATATCAAACCTACGGGCAGGCAAGAGCTGTAGCCCAGTGTTTCAGCGCCTCAAGCCCTTTCTACAAGATAATCTTATCAGAGTCGGAGGGCGTTTGAGAAATTCCGATATAAGCTTCGACAACAAACATCCGATTATACTTCCGCGAAAAGGTCATATTTTAGATCTGTTGGTCGATTATCATCACAAAGTAAACTGCCATGCAGGTCCAGATTTGTTGATGTCTATATTGCGCCAGAAATACTGGATTCTGTCCGCTCGTAACTTGATTCGGAGTCGGGTTCACAAGTGTCTACCCTGCTTCCGACTAAACGCTAAACCAAATTTCCCAGAAATGGCAGATCACCGCTCCTGTCGTGTTACTCCGACCGCGAAACCGTTTATATACACGGGCACTGATTACGCCGGCCCTTTTAAAGTGACGCTTTCTCGTGGTCGCGGTATCCGCTCGACAAAGGCATACGTATGCCTTTTCGTGTGCTTAACTACCCGCGCTGTGCACATAGAGGTTGCTAGCGATTTAAGCGCTGCTAGTTTTCTAGGAGCGTTTAAGCGTTTTCTGTCTCGGCGTGGTCCAGTTTCTCGCGTGTACTCAGATAACGGCACTAATTACGTTTGCGCTAAGCGTATGCTTTCAGAATTACACAACTTTTTACTGTCAAAACACTTTAAAACGGAATTTGGCCACATACTAGCTGAAAACCGCATCGATTGGGCGTTAAATGTCCCATCCGCCAGCCATTTTAATGGAAATACCGAAACAAACGTTAAGAGTCTTAAAACTCATTTATACCGCGTTGTAGGTGACCAAGTTCTGACGTTCGAAGAGTTCAGTACTGTGCTTGCCCAGATCGAGGCAGTAATGAACTCTCGGCCTTTGTGCCGTACGCTATCCAATGATCCGTCGGAGCCTCTCGCGTTAACACCGGCTCACTTTTTAACACTTACGCCTTTAAAATATCTTCCAGCTAGGGATATAGAAGAAGGTCCGTTACATTTGCTTACGCGTCAAGAACTTATAGACAAACTTGTCCAGTCGTTCTGGAAGCGCTGGAAGGCCAATTATTTGCATACACTGCAGACGCGAAACAAATGGAACACGCCGACTAACCCAATTGCGAAAGGTGATGTTGTAATACTTAAAATCGATAACGCACCGCCGCTTCACTGGCCGCTAGGATTAGTCGAGGAAGTCTTCCCTGGATCGAACGGTGTTACGCGCGTTGTTCGTATTCGCACTGCTACAGGATCTTATTTGCGTCCTGTAGTACGTCTTTGTCCCCTACCTAAAGAATAGTTTCATAGCTTAATATTTAGTTTAGGTTAGGGTCCGCGTTAGTTAGTTTAGTTTAATTTCATATAAGTTCCGCATCGCTTTTTCTTCTTTTTTTTTTGAAGACAACGCTTCAAGCCCGGGGGAATGGTTGCGCGGATTACGCATTAAACAATAATTTATATTAAATGATTAAATTGCTCAAACCCTTCCCTGGTTCCTTGATTTATCCATGAAATTCCCGATCCATATCGGCAAACCTCGCATCGCACGCTAACAGAGGGCGTTATGAGTCTCCAAGACAGTTCGATTTGGAGAAATAAGCCTACCAAATCAGAAGACATTTTTGCCGCATTATACTGCATCAACATGGCGTCACCCAGCTTGCATTAAGACACCGCTCCGCATAAAAATCTCCATAAACCGCAACGCAAAATACTACATGAGCGATTACAGTGCAATTATATCCCGAACAGTAAACCGCAAGTGATAAGTGCTTGAGACCTGTGAAAATTAGCAAATCCAGGAGCGAATTGGTCGAAAGGGATTACGCCGTCAGCGCACACCGAAATTCAAGGTACGTTTGCCGATTTCCATTGTTTTCCTTTAACTCCTGGATATATTCCCACTTGAGCAATTTATCATTAGAAATACAGTCCTCTATTAGATCAAAAATAAAACAAATACCTTGTCGCGAACTCCAAAGCCGAAAACGATTTTGGAAATTCGAATAACCGCCCAGCCACCCTGTACCTATTATTTATATTGATGAACTGTCACTTCAAATGATTGAAATCAATTCGCATAATATAATATCTTAAAATATTGCTTTATGTAAGTAGGTAAGAGTATTTTTCCCGTTATGAAAGACTTCTTTGAGTGAACGAGACAACTCTTCAACAAAACATCTATCTTTTAGCTAATAAACTAATTTCCATCACAGATGGAACTATTATTTATTTTGTGACAATATTTATTTACACATAATTCTATCTATGTTAAGGTTAAGTTACAAAGTAACCCAGTAAAATATGGACTGAGTAGTTACTTTAGTCTAGTACTTACCAACTGTTAAAGTTAATATAATTGATCGTCATCAAAAAAAACTTGATTGCAATTCTGAAATTCCTGATTTTATGGCACCATAATGGTTTACATTTTCTCCCATAAGTACCTAGATATATCTATACAAGATTTCTGGAACAATGGCAAAAAATAAGTACATACGAGTATTATTAACAATATTATAATCAAATCAAAGAGATTCCTTTGAGTATTTTTAAGTGCAGTATAATAAATCTGACGGGTTAGGTTTATTATTAACTAGATGATGCCCGCGACTTCGTCCGCGTGGATTAAGTTTTTTTGATTCCCGCGGGAACTCCTTAATTTTCCGGGATAAAAAGTAGCAGACAGACCGACACACTTTCGCATTTATAATATTAGTATTATTCATGTTACCACTCGGCGTAGCTTTCATTTTAATAATCCAATAAAACTAAGTACTTAAGTATAAAAATCTAACGTACTCTTGCAGGTATTATTCCTTTAAAATTGAAAGAGTTTGTGATTGCAAGTGCGCTTGGATTTCGGTTTTCCCGCCCTTCTCTCCTGAAAGTCGGTTGGGACTTGCGTTACATTTCACTGAAATGATTCCCACTGGGAATGTTCTCAAAATCCTGCGGCCCAATTATCTAAGCAAATCGTAATAATTTGACAGCTTAAAACGTATTACACGAACTGTTTACGGAGTTCATACGTGCTTTTTGATGTGCAGGCATCTATGAACGCCATAGACAGGTCGAATTATCTGTATGAATAACGATTACGATTACGATTTCCATACACAATCGGTGGGTTGATTTGTTACTTTGGAGACCAACCACGATATCGTCATGAACACTAAATTTCATTTCCCAGAGAGAGATAGATATACATACTTATAGATAGATAGATGAATTCTTTACATACATAATACAACATACCATAACTATACATAATGCGTTCAAATCAAACTTATTAGCTTACAAATGTACTTGAAAAATAAGGCAATGGCAACATTGCATAGGTACCTATATTTTTTTTTCTGTTATATTTTAAATACTGTTTAAAAAAATAAAAGTAGGTGCTGAATTAAAATAAAACTATTTCTAACTAAGTATTACCGATTACGGCGAAATCATGGCGGAAAGTCACTCTTTAAGCGCGCAATCTTATTTCGAACGCAATTATAGGCCTTTTTATTTAGTACTTGTGCTGGTTTTCGTATTATTTTCTTTAGTCACTCGGATATAACAACTGACGGAAGTGGTAACTACTTCCTTCTCCTCGCCATGTCGGCCTGCATCAGCTCCACTTCGTTGGGGTCGAGCTGACCGGCTTCTACACAAGACTTGCAGCAGAATCTATAACAGAAATAAATAAAGTTTAGATTTATTCAATCACGATGTTAGTGTATTAGCACAAATAGGTAAATCGATTTGACGACCTAACTAGCGCAGTGGACTCCCCGATGTTCCCGAGGTTCGATTCCCAGCAGGGTAATTTATAAATCCTGAATTTTCTCTGGTCTGCTCTGGTGGCTATAGTTAGTGCCCCACCGTCAAAGACGTGCCGCTAAGCGATTTAGCGTTCAAGCTACGGCCGAAGCCTCCTACCAGGCCAGACCCGGGAAAATTCAGAAATTATAAATTCCCGAATTGACCCCTGCCGGGAATCGAACTCCGGACCTCCGCACGTTAAGACAACAGCGCTCAACACTGCGCCAGGGAGGTCGTCAAAATAATTGATGATGATTATCATTTTAACGCGACTGTACAATAAAAGGAGAAACAGACAAGATCAATTGGGTCAAGATACTGCACGTAACTTCACTGTGAAAATATATTTTTCAGAAATTCCACCCCAGTTTTGCTCAGGTGCCTACTAGTCTGCATAATACGTAGTACATACTATAATTATATTATACTAGATGATACCCGCGACTTCGTCCGCGTGGATTGATTGTTTTTTTAATTCCCGCGGGAACTCTTCAATTTTCCGGGATAAAAAGTAGGCTATGTCCTTCCCCGGGATGTAAACTATCTCTGTACCAAATTTCATCAAAATCGGTTGAGTAGTTGAGCCGTGAAAGCGTAGCAGACAGACAGACAGACAGATAGACGGACAGACAGACGGACAGACAGACACTTTCGCATTTATAATATTAGTATGGATTCTGTGATAAAACTAATGAAAAATTCACAGATTTCGCAGTCCCCGCAAGAATCGGAGCATTGAAAATGAATACAAAAATTTACGAAAAAGATTCATTTTATTTTAATAAGAATTTTTTATTGAGATTCACGTCCCTAAAATTACACAACTACATTACTTACAAGTCGAAACTCGAAATACACCATTACCATGACGATCGGTCATTAATCACTCCAGCTTTTGTTGATACTTAAAAAAATAAAAATCTCTTCTTCAAAATTTTTCAAAAATATTAACCAATATTCAAAATTCCAACTCGAATGCACTTCTCGCCTGCATCCGCATCTTTTAACACCATTACCGTGACGTTCGGTCAATAATTAATCATAGAAACTACATCACTTTTTATATACGGAAATACCCGTTTTTCTACAATTCCAAATCTAAAGGGACCACCTACAGGTCACAAAATTTATGAACCGATTTTCAAAATTTTTTCGCCATTTCGTAGCTAAACTAACCCCTAGGACCCATTGTTTCATTTTTTCTTAAGTCGGTTTTTTTCCGAAATAAAATTTACAATTTAGTAAACAAACACCCCCCCAAAAAACCCGACTTTTTTTCGTTTTTCAAAATTCCAAAAAAAGTTACTAGCCGATTTTCAAAATTCAAACGCTCACACGTCTCGATAAATTCCTCAACTCTTGGTACTATTCCCATCTCGATCCTTCCAAAATCCTTGGAGTTATGGGCAAAATACGTCTCAGGCGATTTGCACCTGTTTAACCATTTTCAATGGTAAAACTTACGTGGAGTAATACTTATGGTGGCAGAACTTGCTCTTCACGATCAAGTTGCAGTAAACGCCGAATTGCATGTCCTTGCAATTCGCCGGAATGTATAGACCTGACGGTACAGAAAAAAATACATCTTTATTATTATGACATTATTAATAGCTTCTTTTAATTCATACAAAGGTAGATTTACCCACCCACATAAAAAAACTATTAGGTAAAAGCCTAAAAGGTAGTTTGTAAACCTACCTACCTTTACCTACCTATTCTTACTTAGGTTTTAAAAAGTCAATTTATTGTAAAGAAACAAATAGGGTTTTTTAGGGATTTGGGTCATAAATATTTACTTCGCGTGCAGAGTGACCTGTTGTATAGGCGAGCGACGAATGTGACGCGACGCAACGCGATACGACTCCATAGTCCATATGTAGGCCAGGGTTGTCAGCTACTGTTTGATACTGTCGGGTCGCGAAGTATCGACGTCGCGTTTGTCGTTCACGTAGTAGGTACAATGCCAAGGGTGAGGCCATACGAACGCTATTAATAATGCAAATTACTATGGGAGTAGACGCGACTGCCTCGTTGGTCTAGTGGGTGGCATGTTCGACTGCGCCCGACGAGGTCCCGGGTTCGAGTCCCGGGTCGGGCCATAATTGAGTATTGGGTTTTTCTGACTAGAAATTCTCAGTACTAGCCCGGAGTTAGGAAGTTGGCGGTGTTTTACCCCCGTGCCTCGGAGAGCACGTTAAGCCGTCGGTCCCGGTTATTATCACTACTGCATGATAATAGTCGTTAAAGCCCGCCAACCCGCATCGGAGCAGCGTGGTGGGTCTAAGTTCTAATTCCATCTCTCCTACGAGAGTGGAGGCCTGTGCCCAGCTGTGGGACGTTAATGGGCTGTAGTGGTGGTGGTGGTGGACGCGGCTTTAGCTCCAGAACTACGTGGTATCAGCTTACCTTCCACGATGATCTGCAGTGTGGAGTAGTCCGAAGTGTAGCCGTTGTTAGCGTGGCAGCCGTACACTCCGCTGTCGTTCGTGTTCGCGCGGGTTATCGTCAGCCGCGCCTCTGTAATCAAAATATGTATATAATTTTTTTTTTCAATACTGGGGTTACCTGCAGCAGCAGCAGCAGCAGCTGGGGTGCGTGCAGTTATAAGACGATTAGCGGAAGCGACCGTATTCGAGCGTGTGTGTCGGGAACACCCCACAACCACACCGATTGCGGCCAGATGTCTTTGATTGCTAGGCCATGTCATAAGTATACGAGATATTCAACGATTGCAAAAGGTCATTTTGATAACTTTATTATTAAACGGTACTAAATATGATAACTCTTTTGCATATTTTGATAATTACAGTAACACCCGTATAAAACGATTTCGAAAGACCTATAGTATTGAATAACATACTTGTATGTACCTATTTATAAAGTTGTTAGAATGTATTTTTAAATTACGTAATTAGTATTAATTAGTAATTTTGGTTTTCACAAATTGTGTAAAGTTAATGATCCATGGATTTTTCCACGATAAAGAGTAGCCTATGTGTTAATCTAGGGTATAATCTACATCCATTCCAAATTTCAGCCAAATCGGTTCAGTAGTTGTCGCGTGAAGGAGTAACAAACATACACACATACAAACTTTAATATTATTATTGCCGATAGGTGGCGATTTGCACCCTTAAACAGTATTCAATTCTATGCCTTGATATGGGTAGTCGGGTATGTCACACTCTCTTTAACGTTTCTGTGGTGGTGTCGTGTGGTGCGGGTTGTTACGTTCCCTCAAATATGGTTGAGCGAAGCAATGACTGGATCATGCGTCATGCTCGTGAACGGGTGCCACCGTCGGAAATGGGGCTGCCTCTGTCTGCCAGTCTTGGCGTGTATTGAATATTGTATGCTCGTGAAAAAAGCATACTATACAATCGAAGATTACGTAAATGATAAAAAAAAAAAAAGCGTGGATTTGATTCGTTCCAGCTATGCGTGGGACTGCAGTTAGGTACTTGTATCATTATGATGATTGTAAGTTTTGATGGAAAAGAGCAACCACCGAGTTTCTTGCTGGCTCTTCTCGGTAGGAATGGCATTCCGAACCAGCGGTAGATTCATATTATAACGATTCAAAAGCGCTTGTAAAAGCTTATTTGAATAAAAAACATTTGAATTTTAAATTTTGAATTTTTGAATTAGAATTTTCGATATTCCTTAGCTCAACATCTTTATTATGGTATGGGATATTTTAAATATCTGGAAGTGATCATCCAAACTTCTAAAGCTTTTAACCATGTCGATGAAACAAACACCAGTCGAAACTCGAGATTACGAGCTCATTTGTTACAGGGAGCAATCTTTTGAAGCAGCGTGGATTTTTCGCTAGCAAACGTAGCAAACTTTTTCGACCTGTGTTTCGACCCATCAGAATCGGCATAGGCCGGGACAGTCAGCCTTTCTTTACTTGCTTAGCCACCATGGAAACTCTCTCCCTTGTAGATGGCGTATTAAACGGGATGACAAAACGCATTAAGCGTGATAAAATGTATGTAAACATGCCTCAAATTGCAGGGACTGACGGCGCGTGATCATATCATGCGGGTTTTACTGTGTTAGGCTTAGTGAAAGCAAATCTCCTCGATCCCACTGCAACTCTTGTCAGTAAAAGAGGCGTCTTTTCAATGACTGCAATCGATCAGAACCCACCAGCTAAGCAAAAAGTCTATGCATCCTTTCCCGGGCCTATCTGCACAATTTTTAAAATTTTAATTGGTAATGGAAGCTAATAATAATTAATACTTACAATAATCCTTAATTCCTTACCAAAGTTCCGGCCGCAAATTCAATGATGCCGACCGTGTGATCTTGGGTGGGTCGAGCCACTTCGAACTTTTTAATTTTCCGGGATAAACAGTAGCGTATGTGTTATTCTAAACTATAATCTATCTCTGTGCCAAATATCATCCAGATCCGTGCAGCCGTTCTAGCGTGATTGAGTAACAAACATCCATCCAAACTTAAGCATTTATAATATTACTAGCTGATGCCCGCGACTTCGTCCGCGTGGATGGAGGTTTTTCGTTTCCCGCGGGAACTCCTTAATTTTCCGGGATAAAAAGTAGCCTATGTGTTATTCTATTATTCTTATATTATGTGTTATTCTATTCCAGACTATAATCTATCTCTGTGCCAAATTTCATCCAGATCCGTTCAGCCGTTGGGGCGTGATTGAGTAACAAACATACATCCATACATCCATCCAAACTTTCGCATTTATAATATTTATTTGATTGACTAGCTGATGCCCGCGACTTCGTCCGCGTGGACTAAGTTTTTTCGATTCCCGCGGGAACTCATTAATTTTCCGGGATAAAAAGTAGCCTATTTATGTATTGTATGCATATTGTATGTATGTATATTATTCTTTATAGCTGATGCCTCACGCACAGCGGACCTGTGTCTAAGTGCGGAAAACAATCCCAGGACACAAAGAAGCTGATGCCTGCGACTTCGTCCGCGTGGAATAAGTTTTTCAGTTAATTTTCCAGGATAAAAAGTAGCCTATATTACTATCCCACGGTATAATCCCCCTATAATGGTGAAACACGTACTTCTTCATATTTTAACGAAAGCCCAAATGCTGTTTCATGGCTATAACTTGAGAAATTAAGGATTTTCATACAAACTCTCAACCCCTATTTCACCCCTTCGGCGGTGGAATTTTGAAAAACTGTGAAACACATATGTTTTCATTTTCAACCCGCAGCTCATATATCAAGTTTCATGACTATAACCACAGCTATAACTTGAGAAATTAAGGACTTTCATACAAACTTTCAACCCCTATTTCACCCCTTCGGGGGTAGAATTTCGGGATAAAAAGTATCCTATGTCCTACCTCGTAGTATGGGCTCAAATCGTGCCAAGTTTCGTTTGAATTCATTCAGTAGTTTCTGCGTGATGCGCGGCCAAGGTACAGACAGACAGACAGACAGACAAAAATGAAAAAAATTACAGATTTGGCTTCAGTATCGAATAATGAGTGCCCTCCAAAAAAAAAATATCTTCAATGTACAGAATTGGACCTGTTACAGTTTTATTATAAGTATAGATAAAGGGGTGTGGTCGTAAAAAAATGTACAGTTACATTCATGACATCGTAACAAACGTTACATACCTGACTCAATGATACATTCATGATCAACATAAAGCTTAGTTCAGAATCATACAATATTATGATTAGAATATTAGGTCTATATTATTTTTACAATATTATATTATTATTGAGATATCTTTAACAATTTCGCGACCCTGGGGTCCCACCGTCCCGGCGTACGAGGGGCCAAAGCTAACTCGCAGAGACCCCATTAGACATTATACACTAGTTTTTTTTACATTAGGTGATACCGCTTTTATTAAAACGATTAATTCTGTCGAACATCCTTTAAGAGGGCACCGAGTCGAAACTAGCGTTAGTTACCATCACATTTTTATAAATTTCTCTTATTTACCGGGTGACGTAATAAAACGATTAACTCTGTCAAAATTGAATTTCTGAAGAAGTGTATTCTCCGCCTTACAATCGGTCATGACCGTAACGTTACACATTTCGTTACATATGTTACAATCATGACAGAAAAAAGCGAACGACATAACCCCAAATCAAAATATTACTGTACAGCGAATAATTACAGACAGAGAAGTAGTTTCATTGTTTTACGCGATGTCAAAGCTTTATTAACCTTTATTTATTAGTTCGAAAGAATGTCCATTACTCACCCTGCAATTCAACACAAGAAAAACAATTTTTGGCGACAATTCTCGCGTCGACACACACTAACAATTTTCCTCCTAACAAACATGGCCGTTTTTATTTTCTGAATGTTGACGCCTTGTTCAATAGTGCTGCCAATAAATGAAAGGCAAAAGCAACCAAATTATTTATGTAGTATGGCAAAAATAGGCGTTATAATGTCGTTACATTCATTACGTTACACACGCAACAAAAAATTGGACACATTTTAGAAGTTGAACAAAATTGTGGTTATTGTTAAAATAATGGTAACCTTTGTAAATACGTTGGTAAAGTAATCAGAACTTGAACCCAACTTACAAACGCAATATTAGGACAAAAGTTTTGTTAAAATGACATGCTTTCGATAATAGTGTAGTAGTTGGACAAACAGTTTTTGTATGGATCAAAAATTTTGCCAATCGGAAAAAAACTAAAATAATACAATTTTGTAAGGTTAGCTGAGATTTCATGGTTTTATCTAAACTACAGAGAGGTTCTATTTAGATCAATATGGAACGTATATTCGTAATTAAAACAGCACTGATTTTATGACAAAAATAAAACCAGGACAACAAAAAAAAAACTACTGTACATTTTTTTGCGACCGAACCCAAAGACTAGATGATGCCCGCGACTTCGTGGGAACTCTTTAATTTTCCGTTATAAAAAGTAGCCTATTTAAATGAGTATAGGCTATAGTAATAATTATAGGGTATAGTAAAATCTGTATATTGGTAATAAGTACCTGTGACTGTACCAAATTTCGTCAATTTCGATTAAGCAGATGAGCCGTGAAAACGTAGCAGACAGATAGACACACAGACACACTTTAATATGGATACATAATGTTCAAACCTGTGACATAAATCCTGTCGTCAGCCGGCTGCCGCTGGATCTGAGCGCCGTCCTTGGTCCAGTACACCTCTGGCACGGGGAAGCCGTCCACGTCGCACGGCAGGTTGATCTCCGAGCCGGCGGACAGGCGAGTGCGGTCTGTCGTGATGCGGGTCCGCACTGGCACTGTATGTATAGGCTTTATTTCAGTTTTGAAAGAAAAATTATTTCAGAAACTATTTTTTTTAAACCATGATTAGGCTATGGTCAAAACTAAGATTGCCTAGCTACCTACTAAGAAGGTAGGTTGATTTGAAGTAGCATTTTGTAAGTTTTTACCAACCTACTTACCCTAGTGATGAAATAGATGATAAAAAGCAAAAATATCAATCGAAATAAAAAGTAGCCTTATGTGTTATTCCAGACTATAGTGCCAAATTTCATCCAGATTCCGTTCAGCCGTTCAGGCGTGATTGAGTAACAAACATTCATCCATCCATCCATCCATATAACTAAACTTTCGCATTTATAATATTACCTATAGATAAAATTGAAATTGGAGTTCATCAAACCGCATGCAACATGCACCAATTGATAAATTTTGATAGCGTTTTGTTATACACCAATCTTACCGGAATAGGGTATCTCTACTTCTGTCGTCCGCGCCGTGGTCGGCTCAGTTTGTGGCTCGTACTCGTAAGGAGTCACCGATCGTTCAGTCTGTCGGGTGACCGGGTATTCTTCGGATCCTTCAGGTCTGGACGCTTGCACCAAGAACGCCCAGTCCGCCGGCTTGCCGTATCCGTTGTAGGCCTGGCATATATATTCTCCGAGAGTTTCGGGCATCAGTTTTCGTATTTGAAGCACATTCCCTTTGGCTTCGTAAAGGGAGCTGTTGTAGGGTAACATGGAGCCGTTTTGTCCACGGTACCAGTAAATCGCGGGTTGCGGGTAGCCGTACGCGAGGCAGCGGATGCTGAGCGAGCGGCCCATCTCCCCTACCACCACGGCGTTAGGGGTGCCGGAGATACCAGCCGGCCCGTTTACAGGATCTAACCACCCAACCGTTAGCAAATATTATCTATGTAGTTAAAATATCAACTATTCCATAATAAGCCATAAGCCATAATATGGAAGCATCATATGACCGGGACGCATTACTATATTTTACTACCGTTTATCCGAGAATTCTCGAAACGAAGTACTTAGCCATAGTAATTAAAATATGATGAATAGTGCGCTAGATCCGGATTGAGAAAACGAAATTCGGATCTAGTGCGCAACCCTTCACACAAATATAGCACCTACTACGGCGAGTTGAACTTGTGTCATCGGATACAGTCCGCTATAATATTTTGCAGTCAACATGAGTCTGTCACGGAGTTTCTCGAACGCTGCTCACTCGAGTTGAATTCGTCAAGTTAACGACGTACACTCGTCAACAATTTAATTGGGTCATAGATGGAACTTTTTCAGCTAAAACAAATTGGAAATCGTTATCTGGACCCCACGATACAGGTCTCCTAGTGTGAGGTCCACTGGTAACCAAAAAGGGATGAATAACTTGCAAACTGTACCTAATCCTTGTAATAAAATTTATTACATTTAGGCCCACTTGCGTAACGTTTGATTTAAATATATCCTAAATAAAATTAGTTAAATGTATTTAATTGTGTAAACATGTTTATCCTAATCGCATTTATGATCGTCTTGCACGAGGCTCTTTTGGATGTCATTTAACTAAATCGGTTTAGCGAGTCGAGTAATTGCGTTCCATTTCATACCATTTGTGATGGATTGACAGGAAATTGTGTTTGCATTACAACTACGCATGAAATGAAACGTAATTTTTTTTCAAAACGCAATTCAAACTTCAAAGTCCAAAACATCCCAATGACTTTGGAACAGCCATAATAAAATTAATTTAGTAAATATTGGCTTAAAATAATCTGAATTGGATTTAACGCAACAAAGCAGGTGTCGGGGGACCCAATTTTAGTAAAGCGAGGAACAAATAAAGTAATGTTTAGGACGATAGAACTAATTCTTCCATCATAGAATGTAAAAAAGCTGATGCAATAAAACAAGCAGACGAACAAAAAAGAAATATTATTATTTATTTTGTTTTCAATTAACTTCAATCTCTCTTTCTTTCTTTAACCCTTTAATTTTCTTGAATATCAAGTGTCCTATGTTTATGCCTAGGATGTAAGCTATCTCTGCAAATTTTCATCAAGATCGGTACATAGGTTTATTGTAGGACATCCACACGCCGCAGTCTTGTGTCACGGATGCAGCGGCTCCCTGCGACTCGGCCCATCTACCTAGGGGGGTCGTGGCTAGCGCTACACTTTCCCGTGCTTTCTTCAAACTCAAACACGTTTATTTCATGCGGGATATACTTCTGTATGACTTTTATGATGCGTTTTATTTTACAGTTGTCCCATATATTTGAATCATGTGCTGATCCGTGCTATCTAGCCACAACAATTAGAACTGATGGGTAGGTTAGCAGCAGCTACACACTGAGTATTATAGAAAAGTAGCCTTTTCTATTTCTACCGATCTCTGCATCCAGGCGAAAATATTCTCACAGTCTTCTGGAAAACTGTTGAACAGATCAGTTCGTGCTAGGAGTTGTCGAGGTCTACTTATAATAATATTCTATGATTTCTTCGTTGTCGTCAGAATGTAGTTCGAAAAAATCCATTGTGTGCTCAATAATATTCGTCAAATTGGTCCACTGTTTACGTTTTACAGAGAAATACATTTTTTTATTTGTTATTAAATTCATAAGAATCATAACACAACTGACAGCAATGACAACAGCTTAAATACGTTTAGCGCCGTTAAATAGCCATTCTGGGATGTTTAAATTTGACAGTTCGCTAATTGTATTTAGCAGAAAAATTTACGTTGTGCAAGACGCTAATTGTATTTAACCGTATAAATGCGTTTAGGACGATTTTAAATACGATTTAAGGATGTTACGCAAGCGGGCCTTAATGTACCTAAGCGTATCACATGATTTATGTAACCTGTACCTAACCTGTTTATGTAAGAGAACCCAAATGTAATCTTTTTGTATAATAAAGAATTTGTATTTGTATGTATTCCAGACTATAATCTAGCTCTGTGCCAAATTCATCCAAATCCGTTCAGCCGTTCTGGCGTGATGAAGTAACCAATATCCATCCATCCAAACTTTCGCATTTAGCACGTTAGTATAAATAATGATAATACTTTACCGATCCTGCACTCAGCGGAGTACCGCACGTCTAGCGTAAGGGCGTCCCTGTAGGAGGTGGTCACGCATCGCTCCCCAGCCGCGCAGCGAGTCTTGAGACACGGGTGCTCGATACAACGGCAGCTAATCGAAGGGCGGAATATATATTGGGGCTGATTCTGTTGTAGGTACACAATCTTTAAACTTAACTAAAATGACAGCAATAAAAATATTGCCAACCCTTTCATAATATTCTCTGCAGTAAGGGACAGAACTAGATTTAAAGCTGTCATTTTAGTTTAGTTTAGAGATTGTGTTATACAGATTTGGCCTCATTATCTAATTAACGCCTACGGCCGCAACACCAATACCCAACGCAAAACTTATGATCACTATTGACGACAAGTAATTTAACCCAAAAAGTTTGATCGTAAGTGTGAAATCCGTAAGCCGCATTTTGGCGCAATGCCAAAACACGGAATTTCCGTGCCTACCATAATGCACAGCCTAAAACGATGGAGTCGTTACATTTTGACCGTGAGGGTAGGACGCATGTAGTAATAGGAGGCCCCGTCGTTCAAGAATAGGAGTCATTTGGACTGATACCGTGGATGAACTAAAATTTTGGCGTTCATCCACTTCACTAAAGTCAACTAAATTATCGTCAATAGTGAGCATAACAGAAGCTATTATAAAGTCCTACGTAGTACCTCTCGCAGCTGTCATCGCCCGTGGTTCGCTCGACGCCGTAGTTGCACTTGAGCGTGTCGCACTCGCGGCGCAGCGGCGCGCAGTCCACTTCGACGGGCACGCACACGCAGCGCTCGCAGCCGCCTGGCGTACGCGTTTGCTTCACTGCATACACGCACCGCAACGCTGCGCACTCCGCCGCGTAGCTGTCGCACGACACCTCGTTCTCGCTCGGCTCTGTGGACGGGACCCCTGGCGCAGTGTTGAGCGCTGTTGGCTTAACGTGCGGAGGGCCCGGGTTCGATTCCCGGCAGGGTCAAATTGGGAATTAATAATTTCTGAATTTTCTCTGGTCTGGCCTCCGTATCGTGCGATAGAGAGAGTTGCAAGTCCAGTAGGCATATGCCTACATTTTATTCTTGAAATATTGTTTCGGGTGATAACGTTTTTACCCCCCCAAACGTTTACGAAATTATAAAATTTTGGTCTCATTAGATTCAGTACACCTTAATCTACTCGAACGTTTTATTTTTTTAGTATTTTAGTTTAGTTAAATTAAAAAAAATTAAAATACTCGAGGAAGTTTAGGTCAAAAATATGGATATTTAGACGCTAATAACTTTTAACATAAGCAATATTTCTTTAAAATTAAAACGAACGAGCATAGTTCTTCATTGTATCTGCAACATTGCAACATTTCTAAAATTTATGAAAATTGGACAACATTTACGGGAAGAAAAACGTTATCGCTATTTGTATGAAAATTTACAACTAGACGATCCTCTTAAACTCTTTGTTTATTTCATATAAATTATATAATATAGATATAGATAAAAAGAATTGGTTAAGTCCAAAAATATATTTTTTTTAATTTTTCCCCTAAAATTGACGAAATGGGGGGCTTTCAAAGTGGCGATTTTCTAACGTCCAAAGTTGACCTCAGAACTCTCAATTTTCTGAACTCTCAAGCTATGATCAATTATTTGAATTATATCCTGTACTTGAACAACAAATACTAAAATTAGATAAATATTACAAGGAAACGAAATTATTTAATTTTTAATGATGATGATATTTTTAACAGAACTTCACAATGATGTCAATAGATGGCGCTCTGTGATACCGCGAGGTCTCAGTTCGGGGCGAACCACTAGTTGTATGAAGTTGTATGGCACGCTGTCTCACTGGCCCGGCCCGGCACCGACATGTCGTCGGCAGCAAGTCTCCCACTGGTGTCGGGCCGGCATCATTGTGCATGAGTTGTGTACGCATACAAACTTCCATGTGGGCGTGCGAGTGGCGTGGTCAGTGACCCCGCCCCGCGCCCCCGTCGCTTTAGTACACAATTCATTTGCATTTTTCGATCAAGTTCATTAGTAAATAATCTTAATTATGATTAATAATCTAAGAAAAGCATTTAGACTAAGTTCTGTGTAAGATATCCTGTCCTACCGTACTTTAGCTCTTGACAAGAACCAATGAAAACAACAAACACACCAAGTTTCGTGCAATGAAGTTACCTGATCTATTGGGATCGGTTTGAGGCTGTGGCGCGGGCGTGAGGGGCGTTTGCGTCAGCGGCGCTAAAGTCGTGATGATCGGCTGCTCCATGCAACGGTTCTCGCATTCAAACTCTGACATGAAGTTGTTCTCGTTACCGCCGCATCCGCCGTAGAAGAACTGGCGACATCTAGCAATACCAATCATTATAAATTCTCCCCGTGACCCCTTTCCATTAATTTAATTTAATAATGGTAGTTTTCTTGGGATAATAATACGGTGGATTCCCACGTACTTCCGCATACGACTCGACTAAGAGTGGTTTTTGGAACGATTATTATCAGCTGATGTTGATGATAGTAATCGGGAACGACGACTTAACGTGATCTCCGAGGCACGTAGAAAACGAAAAGGCCAAATTGGAACCTCCAAATTCGATCACCCACCCTGTTACTGATGTGGGTCAACGTTGCTTAACATTCGCAATCGACTGATATGCGTTGTAACAACTAGGCCACTCGTCCTTCAAAATATATATATATATATATATATATATATATATATATATATATATATATATATAAAAAGTAATCCTTATTTGCCTTGATCACGGCATCACACGTGAACGGTTGGACCAATTTCGCTAATTCTTTTTTTGTTGTGTTTGTTTGGACCCCGGGCTGGTTTATATTCACAATTGGACTCGGTAGGGGGCGCTGCAAACGGGTTCGAGGTTCAGGGCAGGACAAAGTCTGCCGGGCCCACTAGTAAAATATAAATTATGAAAGGTAAAACCATACAGATACGATACGCAGTAAAACAGCATAGCAGGTGGCATAAGGGAAGTCGACAAACTCTTCTTCTGAACACCAAAAAACTTTAACTATTTGTTTAAAAAAAGTGTGACGCAGCGCGGCGCGGCGAGTCGTCACGCACGGACAAAGCCCACCAAAAATGTTCGAGACTACGTCGCAGTGATGAGTCATGCACAGACAAGAGCTAACAAGAATGTTCGAGATTACGTCGCACCGCGAGCCGTGTGCAAAACCCCGCCGCCGCGCTCCTCACCCCCCACGGCCTATATAAGGCAGCCAGCCTGCGTTCACAAACAGTTCGCTATACAGAACTATGATGATATAATAATGCGGTCAGCACCTGCCTTAGAACGGATGCTAATTGCACCGATCGATACAATTATATAGACCGAACACCGTATGAATATTGTGATTTATTAATTCTTTACCTCTTATGCCTCGTGTCGTAATACCATCGCTGCGTGAACTGCGCACATTTGCCAGTTACCGCCGGCAGCGTGCACATCTCTTGCACTGTAAATTTTACTTTGTTGTTATAAAATAGCAGGAAAAACATTTAAAAAATGGTTTGTTTGTAAGTCTGATCATGTAGTGGCATAGTTATGCCAATTACTTATTTAAAGGGCCCATACAAAAGGAGATTATCGTTTGGAACCGTCGTTTGATGTTTAAATCTCCGTTTTACACAAGAGCAGGGCAGGTACAAGGAAGAAAAGAAGGAAAGAAGAAGAAAAGAGGGAAGAGAAGGGCAGATAGCAGAGAGGTAAGCGAAACAGTACTGTTGCTGTACGCGCGTTGTATATAGCAGTCGGTAGCAGTAATCCTGGGGGATGCCCCGTCGCCGGGGGATGCCCCGTCGCTCACGTCCGCAGGAACTACCTTCTACCTCCCTGCACGTGTCCCTTGGGTGGTGCTAAACGAGCGAAGAACCTACAGGCGAAATAAGCGTTCTTTTTATAAAAAAACGCTTATTAGTACTAAACGCCATACGGTTAAATAAAACTCCTGGGATGATCACCATTGGGGGGACCAAAATCACTAACCTGCGCTATGATGACGATACCACGCTATTTGCCTCCAGCGAAGCAGAAATGGTCGCCCTACTTAACAAACTAGAAAGATCAGGCAATGAACTCGGTCTCTCAGTCAACCCAGCAAAATCGAAGATAATGATAGTGGACCGAAGTGGCAAAATAAATCGTACTGGAGCGCTCAAATTTGAAGTGGTGGATAATTTTGTATATCTTGGCTCTTGCATAACCAACAATGGTTCTGAATCTGAACCAGAAATGCGCAGGCGGATTGGAATGGCTAAAAATGCTGTCCCAGCTATCGAAGATCTGGAGTAGCAGAGATATATCGACACGCACAAAGCAGAGACTAGTGAATTCCCTGGGTTTTTCTATCTTTTTATACGGCTCTGAGACATGGACTCTCCGATCTGCAGACCGTAAACGCATAGATGCCTATGAGATGTGGTGCTGGAGGAAAATAATTAGGATACCCTGGACGGCTTTCAGAACCAACGCCTCCATCCTAAAGCAACTGAAAATCACCACCAGGCTATCGACCACCTGCCTACGGAGAACCTTGGAGTACTTCGGACACATTGCTGCTAACGGGCAAAGTGGATGGAAAGAGGCTAAGAGAACGTAGCCCTATGCGTTGGGCGCCACACTCGGCACACCGGTCCACGTTTCCAAAAAAAAAAAAAAGTGAGGATGGCGATGCATGGAGGAGGAGGAGGAGCAGTACTCTTCTGCTCAGGCTCACTTCTCTATTCCCTCACTTACGGCAACAAAAACAAACAACGACGCGACTAGTCGTAACGATAATCTCCTCGAGTATGGATCCATTAATGTAGAAATAGAAAGAGTGACAAAAAAAAATATTTTTTTTTTATCTGTTATTTTGCGGTTTTTATTCTGAATTTACATTTACAAAAGCAGACTAACTACAGTGAGAAGTGAAAGTGCAACAACGAATTGTCATACCTGTTTATGCTGTAGGAACTAGTAACTACTAACTACACCTCACTACCATGCAACCAACCACCCTAATATTTTGTTAAGAATAAGTATCAAAAATAAACCCATCTGAAACTAGTGAATTTTTCATAACTGTCATTTCAGCGAGATAGAAGAAAACATAGAATTAGAATACGTTGAGGATACGTCTTACTTACGGGAGAAACTGATGAAAATATAATCCGACGCATATTAAATTTAGGCCCATGGTCAAAATGTCTTGTCTTCACTTACTCTGGGGTCAGATGACTGTGTTTTTATGTATATAATATTTACTTATCTTCTTTCTTTTAAGTTTCCTCTGCCCTAAGGTTGCCTGGAAGAGATCGCTATTTAAGCGATAATGCCGCCTGTTGTGCCGTATCCATTTATGTTTGTTTTTTTGTCTTTTTATTTCTTTGTGTACTTTATTAAAGTATATTTTACTTTTACTTTACTTTACATAATATACATGGATACAGTTCGTTTCTAGGGCAGGAGCAAAAACAGACGATTGTTTTTGCTCAATAACGAGGTTATTTTCCACTTACCCTACATGGTCTGAAGAATCTAAGACGAAGAATTACCGTAAGCGCTGGCGCAGGAAGTGTCGCAAGCCTGTTCTGTGTCAAGGCGGTTCTCGTTGCCACCGCAGCCCGTGTAACAGATAGGCATGATAGGCATGCAGCTGTTCTCATACTTTCGTGTCTATGCTATGACACCTGCGTTAGAATGGGAATGAAGAATCTAAGAAGAAGAATTACCGTATTCGCTGGGGCAGGAAGTGTCGCAAGCCTGTTCTGTGTCAAGGCGGTTCTCATTGCCACCGCAGCCCTTTTAACAGATAGGCATGCAGCGGTTCTCATACTTTCGTGTCTATGCTACTTATAACACCTGCGTTAGAATGGGAATGAAGACTCTAAGAAGAAGAATTACCGTAGGTATGCGCTGGGCAGGAAGTGTCGCAAGCCTGTTCTGTGTCAAGGCGGTTCTCGTTGCCACCGCAGCCCTTGTAACAGATAGGCATGCAGCGGTTCTCATACTTTCGTATCTATGCTACTTATAACACCTGCGCTAGAATGGGAATGAAGACTCTAAGAAGAAAAATTACCGTATGCACTGGGGCAGGAAGTGTCGCAAGCCTGTTCTGTGTCAAAGCGGTTCTCGTTGCCACCGCAGCCCTTGTAATAGAAAGGTATGCAGCGGTTCTCAGTCGGACTGAAGGACCAGGCTGGGTGCTTTTCAGTGCAGTTGCCTGCGTCTTGTTGTAGTGAACACGCCTCTGTACCGTGCAATCGTGTTAGTATAATTAGTTAGATTATGTAAATTATGATTAGAAATAATCTAAGAAGTACTTATAATTATATGTGTTTAATTTCAGTATAAACTGTTATATAGGTAAGGGATTTGTTATAAATATAAGGTACAGTTTTATCGATATCGATCACGTTCTTGATTTTTGAACGAAGCTTGTATCTTCTCTGTCAATGATTAATCATTAAAAAAAAATTTAACCCGTAGGCCTTAGAATAACTACCTATAGAAACCTAGTACATTCGCGAAATGTAAGCCGTTCAATTGGTGCCATAAATGGCATCGTACGACGCTCGCGCAGTCCGAAAAAAGCTGGTTAACTTAGTTTTAGAAGCTACAAACAAACTAACCAATTACTTACCCAACTTTTAGGTGGAAAACATTTAAACTGGCAACATTATGTTTGCGTTTACGAGGTAAACACAGCACACATAGCGAATTTGTAGCTTGCGTTTTGAGAAGGCGTTGTTTGGAAACATACCTTCTATAGGTAGTTATTCTAAGCCGTAGGCCTAGACCGATTGCGTAAGAGTCACCAATCAGGTTATTTGTGCCATTCACTGTTCGTTCAAAAATTCAAAGATTATGGTCGATCTGTCGAAATAAACAGAGTAACATGCCAATAAATTTTCTAAGATTTTACTATGTTAATTACTTACTAACAAAACTACTGCAACTAATTACCGTGCAACGCACCACCTTGATGATAAATGTGCTAATATTTTATTTTCTAAGTATAATCCACTACTCATGAAACTGCAAAGATGTATGCATGCATACCTACTAAGTCCCCAACCATAAAAATACAAAAATAATAAGAATCAGACTCGCCAATCAAGGGTTTACTTATCACTTGCTTTAACATTGAAGGAAAACATAGTGAGGGAACCAGCATGCCTGAGAGTTCTCCAAATTATCTCTGGTCTCATTCAACGTCATAATATTTAATAGTGAGTACGAGATCCATGTGTCATGGCATCAAGCTTATGGCTACGTGTAGTTTGACGTCGATCGAGAATAGCCCACCTATAGTGTAAGGAAATCGTTATTGTTTCTCAAACGGATAATTCGGTTTAAGGAGTTCATAGATGCCTGCACATCAAAAAGCATACTATGAACTCCCTAAACAGATCAAATAATATGTTTAAAGCTGTCAAATGATTACGATTAGCCTAGAAAATTGGGCCTTAGAAGTATTTTGGACTAACGCCGTGAGTGGGCAACAATTTTTGATGACTATCCGCTCGGCATAAGTTGTTTGACTCAAATCTGATCAATGGCTGATCGTCAACGGCGAGCGTTAAAAGTGTGCGTGATAAGTCGTCCTCCCTTGATCGTTGATGTTACTTACGAATCGGAACGCCGGGCGGGCTACAGCGCAGCTTGCAAGCAGCCTTGGAGATGAAGCGGTTGGAGTTGCCCTCGCATCCACCCCAGATGAACTGCTCGCAGCGCCGTCGTTTCAGGTCGTAGCCCCAACGGAGGAAGTTTCCAGCGCATGAGCCTTGCTCGATTGGCAGGTTGCATTGATCTGATAGGTAATTAGGTAACAAGGACATGAATGCCTAGACTGAATGACTAGATGAATTCATCTTCGAGAATTTAGGTTACATAAAAAATGCCATGGGAACTATTTAATTTTCTTAAAAAAAGTAGCTTTTGTCACTCTCCAGGTCTTTGACTTTTTTTTTTTCCTTTATTTATGTTCGTCCCCGGGACGGGACCAAATTTCATCAACATCGGAGAAACAGATAGACACACTTGCAGTTGTCTGCAAGAAATTTGTAGTACCTACTAGCCCGAAGTAAAGAAGCTGGCGTTGTTTCACGTCGGTGTCTTGGAGAATGGAGATGTCGTAAAGTCGTTGCTCCTGCGACTAACTTCTCTCCAATTGTGTCGGATTGCCGGTCCATCGGACTACATGAGTGAGGGAATAGAGAGTGCACATGATATAGAGTGGTAAGTGATGACGTAGTCTTAGGTGGGTGCGGTCTAATCTGGGTATGGTAGTTATAGAGTCAGTCAGGAGAACATTATTGTTGAACATTAATGGATAATTTACCTTCAGTTTTGTCAGGCTCACAGCGTTCCTGACAAAGCGCCTGTGAGTCGAAGTTATTATTATTGCCCAGGCATCCTCCGTACACAAACTGAGAACATTGTTCGCGAGACGCGTCATAGTACCAGCGGATATTGTAGCCTTCGCAAACTCCTTTCACCTTCGGCAGGTTGCAAGATTCTGCAAAATCAGTGGTGCATATGTCAAGTCAAGTCAGTAAAATTGTAAATACCGTTATATTTCGCGAGATTGTAGACTGTCGAAAGATTGTGAACCGTTACATACTGCTTACAATTTAACGTATTATTCTTGGGTAGATTATAATCTATTAGGGTATATTAACCCGATATAACCTAACTATCTGCATATTTATGTCTAACCCTAACCTAACCTAAAAGATCAAGAAGAAGGACAAGAAAACGTGAATACAATTAATATTTCAAAGATTGACACTCAGAACATTGAAGGGTTCACAAACTTTCGACAGTTCACAATCTCGCGAGATAGATTATAGGGTGCGTTCCGAAATACACTGAGAGCACTGGAAGTCCCCAGTAAAGAGCACTGCCAGTGCTCGCAGTGCTTATAACGGAACACACACATAATCTAACGGTATTCACAAATTTACGGTGACACATATATCATAATAGAAGCTGAAAACTTGTCAAACGCATGTCAACGTGTGACAACAACACTAAGTAACTACTAAATTTATTCAGCTAAGCTTAATCAGCTTGCTATCTCCATACAACTCGTGTTTTCTGTGGATACATCTCTGGTGGAAAGGCACCCTTAACACGATGATATGATATACAGTGATGATATTATATGATGTACTGATTATGTAATATTTTACCTTTTGGAGGTGGTCGAACACATACATCCTCACACTCCTCCTGGCTAGAGAATCTATTGCCGTTGCCTTCACAACCGCCGTACCAGAATCGCACACAACCTCCGTAAGGGAAATCGTAGGACCAGTACACGGAGAAGTTTCCACATGAGCCTTTGTCGTAGGGTAATGAACAAGCCGCTGTAACAAACGATTGAGTATGGTTAGTCACATAAACGCAACAAGTATCAAGGTTAGTCGTAGCGTAGTATCTATATAATATCTAAAACATGACGAAAGAGTCTGCCTAGTGAAAACTGAGAGTGCAAAAGGAGTTTTCTTTTTTGTTTATGAGATTGTATAATTCGGTAAAATTAGTTTAGGTGTCAGTTGTAGATCATAAAAAGATCTACAACTTTTGTATGAATGATTTTTTCACATAACCTCAAAATCTCCGAGTAAAATGCGAAAACCCGCTTTTATAGTTTTTAGGGTTCCGTAGCCAAATTTGGCAAAAACGGAACCCTTATAGATTCGTCATGTCTGTCTGTCTGTCTGTCTGTCTGTGTCCGTCCGTATGTCACAGCCACTTTTTTCCGAAACTATAGTCACATAAACGCAACAAGTATCAAGGTTAGTCGTAGCGTAGTATCTATATAATATCTAAAACATGACGAAAGAGTCTGCCTAGTGAAAACTGAGAGTGCAAAATCACAGGAAATGTACGTAGAAAATAAAAATTGGCCGGGTATTCTTTATGTCCATTACATAAACTATTAAGTATTCTGTGTCATTACGGAGTAGGTATTTTAGTGTGATTTCCGAGCACACACCTCCAACTTTTCGTAGTTATGTGCGTTTTAAGAAAATAATTTATGTCACTTGCGGAAACATCGGAAAGGGAAAACATCGTGAGGCATGCCCGAAAGTTCTTCATAATGGTTCCGAAGGTGTGTGAAGTGTGTCAATATTCACTTGGCCAGCGTGGTGGGCTATGGCCAAATTTTTCTCATTCCGAGAGGTGACGCGAGCAATGGGTTGATAATATGATGATAATGATGATTCCTTAGCAATAAGCAGATTCCCAATTCTATGGGGTAGGTACATCCTCAAATGAACTACTAGTATTAAGTACCTACCTACTACTAGATTTTAAAAATTTTGTTTAGCCATTTGTACCATGTATCTAAAAATCTATCTCTACCTTTTCTATCTCTAGCTTTCACAAGGCACATAAACCTAAATTATATTTAACTGAACATTATTTTACCTTGTTTATTTTCAGGCACATCAGAGCAATTAAGGAACTTTTCGCCCTTAGCTTCAGTTACTCCATCAGGACAGCAACCGAATTTGCTATTGGAACAATCGCATCCTTCCTTGTTAGGTCCTTTAGCGGCTGTAACCTCATCACCGCAGCATCCATACTTGGAGTACTGGCATATACAGCCCTGGAGGCTGGGTCCTGTAGCTACTGAGACGCCATCAGCACAGCAGCCAAATTGGTATGTGTGACACGCACATCCCTCAAACACTGGGCCATGCGACGCTGTGCGTCTGAAATCATAAATTCTTTTTGATAATCAGCAAAAGATTTTTGATATCAGCATCACTTATTGTTACCATCTCTGGTATTGGGGGTGTTTGGTCCCAAATTTGATAATTAAGATTTCTAACTAATGAATTCATAAAATCATAGAAGACAAGGAACTAGACTGACGCTATGATATAATCACACTATCCATTTCACACTAGTGGATTTATCCTATTTCCTTCTCATTCTAATTCATCCTCCAATTGCATTTATGCATTACCTGATTCCTTTAATTTCCGCTCCAAATTGTCTCTGCAATCGCACCTGTGGAAGACATTTCAGTTTCTTCGCAAAAACGCTCGCGACGCACACGCATCCTTATCGTGCAAAATCTACCTACGACGACGGGACGCCATAGTAATCGAGTGATTATCGACACGTGGGAAACAAATCCGTGATAATCAAGGATTAAAGTGATCTGTTACGTGTATAAATATATACTAAAGCTGCGGCCGCAGAGAAAACAATCAAATAAAGTGATATTTTGAAGTGAAGTGATACGCAAAGAGAACTTCTTGTGAGAAAGGATTTTTCCATCTTAACCTGTAAGTTTTTCATATCATTTTCCTTTATATCATAAAGACTGACCAAAAATACTTCGAGGAAAATACATAAAGCAAAACCACGCTATCCTATACAGTCCACAAAATACATGCTCCACTTATATACATATTCTTTATATACTTTCAACCCGGTTATGAGTAGGTAATAAATTTTTCCTCAATTAACTTCGCACTTTTACCTACCATAATTTTGGTACTTACGAACCGGATTTTTTTGAATTAATTCTAATTAATTTAAACATCATTTTGAATTTACAAATCGATTTTGTAATTCAAACATATTTTTTGGTCAAATTAATATTCATAACATTTAACAAACGCCCTAATTATTGTACTGTGTCGTAATATTGCAGAATTGTTGTATTATACCTACGTAATTCTATCGTTTAATTACTAGGTAAGAAGTAATAAGATTTATAATTTATATTTTCTATTCACGCACTTATTACTTCATATATTTAAGTACCTATATATACTTAACCCCGCATATCTAGTTAATATAAAACGAATAGACGGTAGGTAACATTCTACAACGACATCGAACAATAGGCATCATTAGTTAATGACTCCGCTCGGCTGCAGTGTTTTTTGTGTTGATATTTATAGTCCGCGCGCCATCGGTGTGTTCTCTGTAGGTAGTTAAATACTATTAATTATATTTTCTTCGGAACTCAACGCATTATATTAACGCTAACAAATAATAGTGTTTGTGTGTATTTTAATATAAAAACTGCAAACACATATTATTATTTGTATCTTACGCATATAAAAAAAACGTTATATCTATATCTCACGCATTATTTACGCTATATATAATATATAAACGCTATTAATTATAATAATTTCATATCTTTATACTATTAATTTTGTTGTTCTTTCAAGATGAGTAGATCTGAGGCTTCCCCGTCTTCTAAACCATATAATAAAGACGAGTGTACATTGTTGTTATTAGAGAGTAAACGAGATGTTATGTTCGCAAGAATGCAACGATTATACGATATCGCAACTCAATTAGAAGTAGATAAATCGAAACTGTCTTCTTTAATTACGCAGGCTTCCAATTTAGAAACTTTACGCAAGGAATTCGAAAGAAATTTGGATCAATATAATGAAGTTCAATTCAAAGTGAATCCAAAGGCTACTGTTAATTATCAGTCATGGACATCATTTGAAGAAATGTTTTGCTATGTCAAACAAACTTTAACGCTTAACGATAGTAGTAAAAATTCCGCCGGCTCTGAGCACGACGCTTCTCGTCCTATCTCGAGTTATCCGAAACTGAAATCACACCTTCCACCTATAGATTTAATGAGTTTTGATGGAGAAATAACTAAATTTCCCTTGTTTTATCAACAATTTAAAGGCATGATTCATGACAATCCTAACTTATCAAATAATGAAAAGGTTTTTTATCTGGTTGGTCGGTTAAAGGACAAGGCCGCCTCTGTCTGCGCTGGGCTGCCAACAACTGCTGAAAATTATCCTATTATATGGGAAAAGTTAATTCAAAAGTATGATGATCCTCGCTCGCTCGCCTGCGCTTATTTGAATCAATTATTACAATTTAAGCCGCTCGCGAACACTAGTGGAAATGCGCTAGATAATTTTATAAATACTTTCGATTCCTCCGTAGAAGCACTTAACCAGTTGAAAATTGATTTAACTGATTTCATATTTTTCCACTTAGCTACGCTTAAGTTGGACGCAGAGACAGTCAAGATGTTCGAGATTATTAATCGCAAAAAACAAATTCCGACTTATAAAAATTTAATAGAATTTGTTAAGGAACAAAATAAGGTGTTAACACGCTCCATCGATAAAGGTTTTGAAACTCAACAAAATAAAAACCGCAGCAAGGCTAATTTGCCTCCTAAGCCGTCAACTAAGAGTTTTGTTAACACTGAATCTCTCAGTTCTTCTGACAGTAAGACTTGTAGTTTATGTAAAAATGATAAACACTTACATCTCTATTCTTGCCCTTCGTTCATGAAGTTATCTCCTCAAGATAGGCATTTATTTATAAAAAATAATTCTTATTGTAACCGTTGTACTTCAATTCTCCACCGCACAATGAACTGCTTATCAAAAGGAATCTGTTCCAAGTGTTCATCGTCTTCGCATCATTCATCGATACATTTTGAACGAAAGAACAATAATAATAATAATAATAGTTCAAAAACGTCCCAACCTAAGTTAGATAATCCGTCTTTAACTTCAAACGCAACCTCATCGCCTCGCGTATCCTCTGTTAGTACTACAGAACCTACGCTCTCGTCTGGTGATAACGTTAATAGAATTAAATCTAGCTCTAGTAACACGAATAATACTTCTGTGTGTAACGTGTCTTACGATTCTGTAGACCGCTTCGCTACTACGACGCTATTAGGTACTGCAAAAATAAGATTGTATGACAGTAACAATCGTCCACATCTCGTACGGTGTCTAATAGACCCAGGGTCGCAAAACGATTATATATCTATCGATTGTTGTAAACGGTATTCACTGCCCATAAACTCTCAAAACCGTTTTGCCGAAGTTCAAGGCATCGGCGGAGCTTCGCAAAAAATACTTGGCATTTCCGAGTTTAAATTTGAATCGCGGTTTGACGACGGGAAGGAATACTCGATACGCCCTCTGGTGGTAGAACGAATCACTTCACAGCTACCAGACTCGCACGTCGAAATAGCGGCATTTAAAGATTTGATTAAAAATTTACCACTAGCTGATGACAACTTCTCTGAACCTGGTCCGATAGATATGTTGCTAGGGGTTAATGTTTACTGTAAAATCGCATTAAGTAATAAAATAATCGGCGATGCAAATACGCCTTCCGCTTTCGAGACCTCATTAGGTTATTTAATTATGGGCGATGCACCTATTATTTCTAAAAATCTCAAATCGCGCGCTTTGTGTTTTTTCACAAGCGAACCTTTAGATGGAATATTAGAAAAGTTTTGGACTATTGAAGAACCCCCCTCGCGCAAGTATTTAAGTCCCGACGAACAAAAATGTGAAGATATATACGTTTCTTCAACCATCCGCAATCGGGACGGCTCATACTCAGTGAATCTCCCTTTTAATACTGATCCCGATGTTTTAGGAGATTCATACAGAACCGCTAAGAAACGCTTTCTTAATCTAGAAAGGAGATTCAATAGAGATACTGAGCTTCACTCTAGATATAACGATGTAATTAGAGATTACATAGATAAACGCATACTTGAACGCCTGCCACCTGATGAGCCCATCTCATCAGGCTATTATTTAGCGCATCACCCAGTGATTCGTGAGGACAAGAGTACGAAAGTACGCATCGTTCTAGATGGATCTTGCCCCACTGAGTCTTCTCTTCTCAATATAGAAGAATTCTCCTCTGATAAAAAATTATCGTTAAATGATATTTTGCATTCTGGTTGCAATTTGCAATCAGATATTTTTAACATTCTTTTGAATGTTCGCATATTTCGCATCGCATTTTTTGCCGACGTTAGGCAAATGTATTTATGTATTTATGTAAACGCACCGCACCGCAAATATCAACGTATTATTTATCGCTTCGCGCCCGAGGACCCGCTCGAAGTATATGAATTTACTCGAGTGACCTTCGGTCTACGGTCTTCACCGTTCTTGGCAATGCGTACTGTACGCCAGTTGGCCATCGACGAGCGCCACAGATGGCCGCTCGCTGCTTCTGTTGTGGAGAGAGACGTCTACATGGACGATTTAGCTTCTTCTGCCTCGTCTCTCGATGAAGCAGTAAAGATAGCACAGGAGCTAATAGAACTCTTCAAGGCTGGTGGATTTGACTTAGTAAAATGGACCAGCAATTCAACTGAATTGCTTGGTCACATTCCTATGTCTCATCGCCAGTCTGAGTCAATCTCTCTCGACACAGATAGCACTTTTAAAATTCTAGGCCTCCATTGGCTTCCCGCTTCCGACGACTTTATTTTTAAAGTGTCGCAACCGCCTACTGCTTGTACAAAACGAGCCATTCTATCCGCTACCGCCCGTCTTTATGATGTTTTAGGCCTCGTTGGCCCAGTTATTCTATCCGCCAAATTAATCATTAAGGATTTGTGGCTTCTGAATATGGGATGGGATGAATCTCCACCTCAACACATAATTGATAAATGGCAGGATTATATATCCGAATTGCCTATTATCTCTAATCTCAAGTTTCCTCGCCACATGGGCATTGAGGAAAATTCGCAAGTTTCACTTCTGGCATTTTCAGATGCCAGCGAAAAGGCATATGGTTGTGTCGTGTATTTACACGTCAAAAATGAAAATAAACCACCTATAGTTACACTGATGTGTTCAAAATCGCGTGTAGCGCCCATAAAGCCCACGGTGACACTAGCTAGACTTGAGCTGAATGGAATAGTATTACTTGCTCGTCTAGTAAACTCAGTGTATTACACGTTGTCTTCTCGTGTAAAAATAAATGAAGTTCTCGCGTTCTCAGATTCAGAAGTCGCCCTCTGTTGGGCACTCTCCTCGCCACATAAGTTTAATACTTATGTAGCTAATCGCATCTCTCAAATTCATACGTTATTGTCGCCGCTTAATGTAACTTTTTATCATATCGCCGGAGTGCAAAATCCCGCTGATTGCATCTCTCGTGGCCTTATGCCCGCTCAATTCTCAGAACACGCACTTTGGTTTGAGGGACCCTCATGGATTTCCTTACCATCGGAAGAGTGGCCTATAACCAAATTTTCACCTCGCGACAATTCTTCTTTACCAGAGAATAAAACTACGACTCACGTAGTTATTTCAGAGGACGAGCATCCAATCATTATTCTTGGATCAAAATGTTCTTCTTGGACTAAATTTGTTCACGCTGTGGTTTATGTACTCAGATTCATGAGAAAGCTTCCGCATAGAGACAGAATCACTGTTGAAGATATCGAAGCTGCTGAATTAATGATTATTCGCGCAGTACAACGTTCGGCCTTTAAGTCTGATATAGACAATATTAAAAATAATAAACCATGTTCATCAAAATTACAAAAATTATTTCCTTTTGTTTCTGATGACATTTTACGCGTGGGTGGACGACTCTCTCAATCCACTTTGGATTACTCACATAAACACCCAATTTTATTACCCAAGAACGGACATATAATTGATCTCTTAGTGGACCATTATCACCGTACACAGTTACACGCTGGTCCCCTATTACTCACATCCATATTAAGGCAAAAATATTGGATATTATCCGCTCGTCATGTGGTACGCCACCGCATTCATAAATGCAACGCATGTTTTAGGCAAAACCCTAAACCTACTTTTCCGCTTATGTCGGATCTTCCTAAATGTAGAGTCGAAAAAAGTAAAGCCTTTTTACATACTGGCGTTGATTATGCAGGACCGCTCTACATAACATTAACTAGAAAACGCGGTGTACGCAGTCAGAAGGCATACATTTGCTTATTTGTCTGCCTAGTCACAAAGGCTATTCATATAGAGTTAGCATCTGATCTTAGTTCCGCTACCTTTTTAAATTGTTTAAAAAGATTTCTCTCTAAAAGAGGAACCGTCGAAATACTCTATTCCGATCGAGGAAGTAACTTCATGGCATCTAAAGCTTATTTGAGTGAGTTACATACCTTTTTACAATCTGAAGATTACTACAAAGAGTTTAGCTCAGAATTAACAAGGAATCGTATTAACTGGAAACCAAACGTGGCTCTAGCTGCGCATTTCGGCGGGTCCTGGGAAAGTCAGGTAAAGAGTGTAAAGGCGACCTTATTTCGCGTGATAGGCAAACAAATTTTAACATACGAAGAGATGATTACCGTACTTAGTCAAATTGAGGCTGTACTGAATAGTCGACCTCTCTACATTTTGAGTTCAGATCCTTCTGAACCCACTGCGTTAACGCCATCACATTTTCTCTCGACTCTACCATTGGAATTCATTCCAGCTCCTGATGTTACAGGAGAGCGCGCTAACCTTTTAACTAGGTTTTCTTTATTAGACTCGCTTGTCCAATCGTTTTGGAAACGGTTTAAAACGGAGTATTTACATAATTTACAATCGCGTGAAAAATGGAATACGCCAAGTAATCCAGTTACCGTAGGGACTATCGTATTAATTATAGTTGAAAACGCACCTCCATTGCAATGGCCGATAGGAGTTATTACCAAAGTAATGCCTGGCAAAGATGGAGTCGTTCGTGTCGCTCAAGTTCGAACTAAATCTGGAACTTATGGTAGACCAGTTGTAAAACTTTGTCCGTTACCAACTCAATAAATTTATTTATTTATTATATTGTATTTATTTACTTATACTTAGTTTTTTAGTTATTAAGTAATTCACTGCAATATTACGCACCTGTATGAGGTAGAGCTTTGTTAATGAGTTATGATCTCTTGTCCCCATAACTCTATCTTTTAATTAAACTCTATGAAGCCAAAGACTTCATGCAGGCCGGGATGTTTGGTCCCAAATTTGATAATTAAGATTTCTAACTAATGAATTCATAAAATCATAGAAGACAAGGAACTAGACTGACGCTATGATATAATCACACTATCCATTTCACACTAGTGGATTTATCCTATTTCCTTCTCATTCTAATTCATCCTCCAATTGCATTTATGCATTACCTGATTCCTTTAATTTCCGCTCCAAATTGTCTCTGCAATCGCACCTGTGGAAGACATTTCAGTTTCTTCGCAAAAACGCTCGCGACGCACACGCATCCTTATCGTGCAAAATCTACCTACGACGACGGGACGCCATAGTAATCGAGTGATTATCGACACGTGGGAAACAAATCCGTGATAATCAAGGATTAAAGTGATCTGTTACGTGTATAAATATATACTAAAGCTGCGGCCGCAGAGAAAACAATCAAATAAAGTGATATTTTGAAGTGAAGTGATACGCAAAGAGAACTTCTTGTGAGAAAGGATTTTTCCATCTTAACCTGTAAGTTTTTCATATCATTTTCCTTTATATCATAAAGACTGACCAAAAATACTTCGAGGAAAATACATAAAGCAAAACCACGCTATCCTATACAGTCCACAAAATACATGCTCCACTTATATACATATTCTTTATATACTTTCAACCCGGTTATGAGTAGGTAATAAATTTTTCCTCAATTAACTTCGCACTTTTACCTACCAGGGGGTATGTTCTAATATACACTGCGAGCACTGTACGGTGTGACGTCAATTTAGTATAATGCGAAGCCGTTCCTTTATAGTTAGCTATACTGGTTACTGTTTAAAACGGAACGCAGTCAGCACTGAGATCACCTTACCTCAAAAAAAGCCAGTGCTCACAGTAAAAAAATGGCGACGATTTATGACGCCATATATTTCCCTAGGATACTGCGGCAGTATACTGTCAGTCCATAAAAGAACGAATTTCTCCCTAGTAACAGCACTGAACAGTGCTCGCAGTATATATCGGAACATACCCTTGGTGTATCTAGGATAATAGGGTAACTTTACTGCGTGTAACGACCGCAATCATCTCTGATTGGTAAACACTTTTTTGCTATTGGCCAAAATCCATTGCCGCATCAAGAATATCATAAATTCAACAACTGAGATTGTATGCTGCTTTTCTGTAATCGTGGGGATGGTATTATTGGCAGATATGTACCTGTCTGGACAACAACCGAACTGTGTGTACTGACAACCGCAACCTTCATTGTCGGGTCCACGTGCTATTGTGACATTGTCTGGACAGCAGCCGAAGTGCGCTGACTCGCAACCACAACCTGCGAAAAAAAATACTCTAAGCAATTTTTTGGTATGTTTTGTTCGATTTATTTATTTTATCTTACTTTACATCTCATTAAAAATGCAAAATTGTGTTTGTTTATTGGTATGTTGTTTAATCAAGCCACAGCGGAACATTAGAGGTTTAATTGTCTAAGATAATCGTAATCATTTGACAGTTTCAAACGTATTACTCTACTGTTTAAGGAGTTCATACATGCTTTTGACGTGCGTGCGATCTATGAACTTCTTGAACAGGTCGAATTATCCGTTTGGCAAACGATTACGATTTCCTTACACAATCGGGGTGCTAATTGACTTGATTGACTTGATTTTTTCCTAAGATAAATCCTCTGCGAAGCACTCACAGAACATATTATAATAAGAGGTTAGAAAGGCCCTAGTGCAAATTTTGTACGGAAACCGCTGTCGCCGTTTTGATCCCACCATTCTTCACTACTACTAATCTAAACGAATACACACGAGAGTTCCCATGTGTGCGTGAGGCAGAAAAAAGCGCTGCGATTGGCGAAGCTACGCACACTAGTGAAACTTTAAACTTGCGCGTGTTGTCGTGTAAAACAGCAACATACGCTAGGGATTGACTAAAATATTTTTTATCGATGTTTATTTTTCGTACGGTTGACAGCATGTCAATATTCATATTGTTAACTTATGTTGGACTCTATGTCTGTAGATTTTACTATTTTATTTTAAACTAGCTGATGCCCGCGACTTCGTCGCGTGGACTAAGCTTTTTCGATTGCCGCGGGAACTCATTAATTTTCCGCGATAAAAAGTATGTATGTAATATGTATGTATGTATATTCTTTATAGCTGATGCCCGCGACTTCGTCCGCGTGGAATAAGTTTTTCAGTTAATTTTCCAGGATAAAAAGTATCCTATATTACTATCCCACGGTATAATCCCCCTATAATGGTGAAACACGTACTTCTTCATATTTTAACGAAAGCCCAAATGCTGTTTCATGGCTATAACTTGAGAAATTAAGGATTTTCATACAAACTCTCAAATTCCTATTTCACCCCTTCGGGAGTGGAATTTTGAAAAACTGTGAAACACATATGTTTTCATTTTCAACCCGCAGCTCATATACCAAGTTTCATGGCTATAACTTGAGAAATTAAGGACTTTCATACAAACTTTCAACTCCTATTTCACCCCTTCGGGGGTAGAATTTCGGGATAAAAAGTATCCTATGTCCTACCTCGTAGTATGGGCTCAAATCGTGCCAAGTTTCGTTTGAATTCATTCAGTAGTTTCGGCGTGATGCGCGGCCAATATACAGACACACAGACAGACAGACAGATAAAAATGAAAAAAATTACAGATTTGGCTTCAGTATCGAATAATGAGTGACCTCCAAAAAAAATTTTCAAAATATCTTCAATGTACAGAATTGGACCTGTTACAGTTTTATTATAAGTATAGATTAAAAAATGTATGGAGACATAATGATATTTCTTTTGCTTATAACTACTGTTTCTTTATAAGAAATAAATAAAATAAAAAAAACAACTATGGTTTACAAATGGTTTTTATTTGAATACATCAACAATATTTTAAAACACACTATACAACAAAACCAACAAACACAAAATACTATAACAATATTTCAAACATTTATGATTAAAATCTAAATCTGTAACTATCATTAAAAGTTCATAATAATAAACTCAGAAACAAATAAACTATTTATCGATACGGTGGAAAAATGCTACTCAGCCCTATCGACAAGTTACTCTTATTGGGTAATACCAGGTAACAAGTGGAGTTGATCGTTCATACGCACTACGCTTTACATTGCCGCTCGCGTACATGACTCTGTTGGAGCGCGTTGTTCGCACCAGCGATGTACATACAAATTTGCGATCCAGTCACACTAGTGAAGTAAAACATAATGTCTTTAGTATTTTCAATTAAATCATTTAAAATCAAGGTTTAATGTACTTACCAATGAAAAGATATCTTGCCATTAGTCACATTGACATTTTGGCTTCTAGCTCTGCAGGTTATTACCGCGCAAGAAGGCATTATAAACACTTTTTTGCGCGTAAAACTTCCCAAGACAGTCCGCGGCCGACTGAGGTGTGTTTTTGGTACGTTTGAACCATAGACCAGGGTAGAAGCCTTTAAAAATAATAAAAAGTGAAAAAAAATAATAGTAGGATGAAACCCATTAGAAAAGGAGGGGAATATTATGAAAATGAAAGGAAAAATAATTTACGGGCGATCTGAGGTCGGGAAGGGGATGGGGGGGGGGGTTTTAAGGGTAAAAAACGGTTTTTCTTGATTTCCGGCAAAACTAAAAGTCCTATCGAAAAAAGTCAAATGGCAAAGTTGTAGGTAATAAAAAGATCTAAAACTTTTGTATTTACACTTTTTTCACATAACCTCAAAATTTATGTGAAAAATTCAAAAAACCAAGTTTTTGATTTTTTATTTTTATCTTTTACAAATAATTTTTTTTTTAACGAAATTTGGTGAAAACTTACCTTTTTATGTCCCAAATACGCTGTAATTTATTTGAGTAAAAATATTTATTTTTTCACCTTATTTTGAATTAATATCGAAAAAGCACCCTAATTTTCAATCGAAAATTCACCCGTCAAAATATCAGCTTTTTTCAAAAAGTTGGTATGTTTTCTGTTCGTTGAAATCTCTACTTTCCGATGGTGAAAAAAAATATATATGTTACTATAGTAAATCTTCTCAGAAAATGCAAAAATCGAAAATCGAAAACTCGAATTCGAAATTTTTTTTTTAATTATTATAAATCATTTTGAGCTATTTATTAAAATTTACACTTTAATTACTCGAAAAACGTTAGATTACATGTTAAATTGATAAAAAAAAATTGCAAATCAAAATATACTACTATAATTAACAAACAAATAAGTTAATAAAATTAATATTTATGTAATCTAACGTTTTTCGAGTAATTAAAGTGTAAATTTTAATAAATAGCTCAAAATGATTTATAATAATTAAAAAAAAAATTTCGAATTCGAGTTTTCGATTTTCGATTTTTGCATTTTCTGAGAAGATTTACTATAGTAACATATATATTTTTTTTCACCATCGGAAAGTAGAGATTTCAACGAACAGAAAACATACCAACTTTTTGAAAAAAGCTGATATTTTGACGGGTGAATTTTCGATTGAAAATTAGGGTGCTTTTTCGATATTAATTCAAAATAAGGTGAAAAAATAAATATTTTTACTCAAATAAATTACAGCGTATTTGGGACATAAAAAGGTAAGTTTTCACCAAATTTCGTTAAAAAAAAAAATTATTTGTAAAAGATAAAAATAAAAAATCAAAAACTTGGTTTTTTGAATTTTTCACATAAATTTTGAGGTTATGTGAAAAAAGTGTAAATACAAAAGTTTTAGATCTTTTTATTACCTACAACTTTGCCATTTGACTTTTTTCGATAGGACTTTTAGTTTTGCCGGAAATCGAGAAAAACCGTTTTTTACCCTTAAAACCCCCCCCCCCCCCCATCCCCTTCCCGACCTCAGATCGCCCGTAAATTATTTTTCCTTTCATTTTTATAATATTCCCCTCCTTTTCTAATGGGTTTCATCCTACTATTATTTTTTTTGGTTTTAAAAATTATCGACCCTGGTCTACCATAGATGATCGTTCGCTCAACATAGTGGCGCGCGTGACCCGCCCACATCGCCTTTCTAACCTCTTATTATATGTGCACTCATCGTATCAAGAACAACAGTCCAAATAGCAGGAATAATTTAGTTATCATCACAGCCCCTCTCCCAGCCTCCCAAGCCGGGTGGTCGCCGTGGGAGGACTAGAGTCTAGTCCTCCCACGGCGACCACCCGGCTGGTGGGTCGTGGTCTAGTCCAGGGAATTATTCCCTGGACTAGACCACGACCCACCAGCTGCATATTGAAAGCGTTTAAATAATTAACTATAAGTTTTAAATTTAGTAAAAAGTAACCTAGTATTTCGGAAATATGCTAATAAAAGAACCTACTGGTGGAGGGCCTTCGCCTTAAGGGCGAACTGGAAACCTAAATATTTATTTAGTAGCTATATAGGTAGTTAGGAAGGTAGTAGTAAGTAAAAATAGGCACCTATAATATTATAGTATTGTAAAATTCATTTATTACCTAGGCCGTGGTGTTTTATTAGTATTCATTAAATATTATAGGTAAGTATATTTTTATCAAAGTATGTAATAAAACTTAAACGTAAATTAATATTATTCCTAAACTTAAATCTGAAAAAAAAAGAAGAAAAAACTTTATATCACCTTACAAATTTTGTACTAGTAAGTACCTACTGCAATTCCTATCTCCTAAAATAATAGATATATCGTGGGAGAAGCCAGCAGGGCTTCGAACCTGCAACCCGACCTGAGGAATCTTGTCATAATATTAGCGATTTATTACTTAATGTTACTACTATCCCAACATTTAGATAACTGTTTATTGATTTAAAAGGCTAGTCTTGGCCGCAAGTACCTACTTGTTTGTTCACTAGGTATTTTATTTGGAGATTTTGATGTTCAAACTGCTCATAAATTGTTTTAATAATTTTAGAAGCTAGTGAAGCTAATAACACTGTAGTTAAGTGATTTGTTAATAATAA